>OY821790.1:15406699-18389199 GCA_963682175.1 Triglochin maritima | reverse complement strand
TGTCAGACACAAATAACCAAATTTCTTCCCATGAGGCAATTCGTAGAGAAGCCTTTTCAAAAAGAAATATATCATAACTAATATCAAAGAATTCGTAATTGTCATAATTAATATAAAAATGACAAAATTACTTGATTTGCACTTGGATGATTATTATACACAACTTTTCCATCCTCAAAAATTGCATGACATTGGATATTATGACAAACAACACAGATCCGTTGGCATTGTCAGTCATTTTTCCTACAATTTATTTATTCATCACACTTTTAACAAAAGAATCCTCCTCCTAATGTCGTATGAAATTGTATAACATTTGACAATCCGAAGGAAATTGTCTCACGTCAAATAGAGTTTTAGTTTCAAATTTTTTGGATGTTGAACTTTCAACCTTTTGAAATTAAGAAACTATATTATTAGAACTTCTTTACATGATTACTATATATCAACCATTTAGGCAATTATTAAATTTGAAGTTGATACTTTTGCATTTATTTTAATTAATGAACGAGGCCATTGCAATACCCATCCTTCATCATCGCCACCGTCAGAACTTCAAATTCAGGAATTGGTAGGAGTGCATCATCACAGATAGATTTATCCAAAGTCACCTTCAAATTCTTGGATTTAATTTGTTCACCATGATGCAATTTTAGGGTGTACACCTTCCCATATGCTACAACTCACATATTTGGATCATTCAAAAAGAGTTCACATTGGGCTCCATCCTATAAATTTCAAGACAAATTTGTCATATGTACTGCAATCCAAAGCGAAAAATAAATACTTGTAATTTATAATTTTACCTCAAAATGGCCAAGGTTGTCCTGCTCAGATACTTCTTGGGGGAAAACCTATGGGGGTTGTACACTGGAAGAATTACGGGGGGTTCGTACATCTGTGGCAATATCGGAGGCAATATCGGTGGAAAATACTAGGTGTTTATACAAACTCTTCACCAGGTTTTCCAGGAGATGAATCTTCTCTTCGCATATCACGTGATCAACTTGGGAATGACTTCGTGAGGATGATGATGACCCAAAATACTGACGTACTCCTATTCGACTACCTACACTGCGTATTCGCCCAAGATGCTCCTGCTTACCCAAGGTTGTGGATAATATATCATCTCTTCCTTCTGAAACAAATCTCCTTGGGAAGCTTTCATTGAAAGTTCATCCTACAAAAATTAATTTTAATTTTTTTATTAATTAATAACCACATACGTACACAAAACATAAAAATTAAAATTAACTTACAATCTTGGAGGCAACTTGTTCAGACTATTCATTAATGTAGCTGCCTTCCGCAGTAATACGTGCTCGCTTCCACTTTTCTTCTCTAGATATCACAGATGGAGGTGACAAATTACTTGCCTGCTCTTCACTCATACCCGCTTCCACAGCTTCTTCTCTTTCTTTGGAAAAAAATTCCATCATCATAGCCTCCTCAAGTTTGCGGTAACCCCCTCTAGACAATCTATGTTGAAACTTGTTACTACATTGTCGTTTCTGGTTCTACTCTCGTATTTCCTGAAAAAGAATATAATAAATTAATTATCAAATTAAAATTATAAATTCTACGTATTAAAAAGATTGAGTATATAATACCATAAATTCAAGAGTAAGTCTAGTTCTTTTGAACTCAGCCCATGTCTTCGGCGAAATGAAACTACAAGTAGCAAAGTTCACAGTCCTAATTATATTCCCCAAAGATAAACATGTACATGAGCTTGTTTTTAAAACAATTCCACCGGTTACCAACATAGGAAATCCACTTCTTCTTTAACGCTTTAGTGGACTCAAAAATGAATTTAGCCTACACCAAAAAAAACACTTGAAAATTAGAATCAATAAGAGAGCAAATTTTAAATAAAACTAATAAACAAATACATACTATTATATCCTCCCAAATAGGTTCTAACGACAGTACCCAAATAACTAGGCCAATAAAAAAAATCTCTCCAATCGGCTCTAATAGACGATCAAAGTCCGAAGGCAATGGACCTACATGTTTTACTTTTTGTTGAAACTCTAACATAAGAGTTGCTCCCCGTGGACGAACTGAAGTGGAGGCTTCATCAGAATTTGGGAGATGCTTTTTCTTACTGGGAGTGATTAACCTAAAAGAAGAGAGATCTTGATCCAAGGTTGGAGCCATTTTGAATATGGCTTACGACTATGAACCAAACAATCAGAATTCAGACAAAACCAATCAGAAATCGGGGGACCGATGTTTTTCGAATACCCTACCACGTCGGATAAATTTAACACCGAGGTGGAAGACATATAATAAAACTCTAATGTATGTTATTCGCCGACGAAAACACGAAACTCATAGTGCATTTCCATATGTATGCAATAGCCAAATAACTTGACAAGAAAGAAGTTTTCAAGCAAACAAACAGTTTTCGACCAAGCAACAAAAGTAATATTCCCGAAAGAAATAAACAAGAAATGTTATAGTCAAAGACTTACACATCAGCGTTGGGGGAGGGAGAAGTCGCTTGTGGGAAGTAAGGGAAGAGGAATTCTTGGGAAGTAAGGAGAGGCCACGTGACTAAGGGAAGAGGAATGCTCTAGATGGCGAGACGAAGGGTTTTGTGTTTCTCCAAGGATTGGGTTTAAGAATATGAATCGTTATGGGTTACACTACCACGTCAGATTAGTTATGAGACGACGTTATAGGGTGCCCTACCACGTCGGATTAGTTTCCGTCGACGTTATTGTAGGATTTCGTGTCCCTATGTATGTATATATTTTAAAACAATTAATACAACATACAAGATCGATTTCATACTTTCAAAAATTTTATGTACATTACTTTGTGTTTATTCTAATATCATGCAATCCTACACATATTAAAATAAAGCACAAAGAGAGAATCACACCCAAAGGTTCTCTAAAACCTTTCGAAGATCCGGAGTCGTGTTGCCCGTTGAATCGCCTGCCGATTCACCTCGAAGTGTTCACCAAACTCTAAACAAGATTAGAGAGCAAAGAGCTAGTCAATCAATCTTTAGTAGGGTTAGAACTACTAAGAGATTTTCGTGGTAATTAAGGGAGAGATTAATGAGAGAAATAATTTTTGCATTAACATAAACAAGTAGGATGATGGGTCCTTTTATAGGCTCCCAAAACATCCACATCAAGAACTATTCTTTACTCATGATCTCTTGCTTATTTTCTCCTAAAATTAATCTCTAATTGCCACATAAGCACCCTAAAAAATGTTTTATTAAATCTTGAATTAATCCAACCCATGATCTAATTAATCTCTTAATAATTCAGGCAAAAATCGCACTGTTCGGTCGACCGAGAATTTTTTTCGGTTAACCGAACCATTCGGTTATAACACATATTCGGTGCACCGTAAGATAGACGGTTGACCGAATCCGCATGAGAAAATTCTCTGGAAAAATTCAGACGAACCACGTCTTCTCTTCGGTCTACTGAAAATACTTTTTCTCAGTTGACCATTCACACTCGGTTAACCGAACCTGATTGTCCAGGCACTCTAGACAATTTCGGTCAACCAATTGTTCTTACATGTTCCCCATTCGGTTAACCGACCCGAAGATTCCCCGGTCGACCGAACCCTGAACGGTTCACCGTGTTTGACCCTGATTTTTCCTTTGTCAAATTTTGGATTTATTTCCAATAAAATTTGATCTTTTGGGGTTTTTAGCAAATTCATATCTTATGTAATATATTATCTTATGTAATATTACATTACTACACCCCATAGTATATACAGCTGATATGAATTTATTATTATTCTAATTATATCAATTCTCATGACATATTGATTTTATTCGTTCACCACATGTGTCCCTTTTTCACATGAAACCCGACACATCATATGAACTCAAAATCAAGCTTCTTATTTCCCAGTTTTGGGGTGTGACCTATAAGAGGATCTAAGCTAAATTGACAGCGATATTAAACAATTAATATCACAAACTATAAGTGGTATCTAGCTACACGTTATAGTTACCCAATTAGCATAAATGTCTTTGTTCCACTCAAACTAAAACACGATCCATTTAGTGATGTAAGTTCACCACTTGTGTCCGTCCCTTGCCTCATGATATTAAGAATATATACAAAGTAGAAATGTGTCACCTTTGTATTATATTCATTTCTTGATCTCTTTAAGCTAATTATAACTATGTTACTTAACTCAAGTTACATTGTGCACATTATAATTTTGCTTTATCAAGGGCCCCACTAATATCATCACTCAATTAAGAGGGGCAACGATAATCGTTTGACTAGCTATATTTTCCAGCACAAGTCATGTTCAACCAACTATTGCCTTTATCACTATACTCATTGATAGCTTTTGACAATAATCAAATTAAGCACTTCTTGAGTGAAAAGATATAAGTCTCATATCTTAGGATCCAAGACATGGTAAAACATTAATGACACGAAACACAATTCCATAATGTTTTACTTGTGAGGTCTATTCATTATATAAAAGTAATCTTTTCCTCTTTTATATACTCGTGTCACCAATTATTTGTAGAGCTACAATAATCGATGACCAACACGACAATCTTATCTCGCTGATTAATGTTCCATGTTAATTACCATGATTGTGAATAACTTTTGATTTATGTAAACCATTATCTTTTAGAGCTCTACGGTTAAGGACCAAGCGCCTCTTCCTTAACACTTCCAAAAGTCGAATGTCATAATCAAGGAACAAAATATTTGCACATCCAATTCATAATAATTGACATATAAAAGTAAAACTTTTAGAACACATTCTTTTCAATCTCCCACTTGTTATCAAAGTTTTCTTCCACATACATTCTAATTGTATAAAACAATAATAACTAGGGTAACCCTCTCTAATCACTCATCCAGCCAATCTACATGGTTCCTCAGCCCCATGGATTCGAAATGCATTTCGCCCTTGGCTTGGGATAAGGGTTTGGTGAATGCATCAACTGTGTTGTTGTTTGTGTCCACCCATAACATATTTATTTTGCCCTCGTCGATGAAGTCACGTGTGACAAAGTACTTACGATCCATGTACTTCAGCTTGTGGTGTGATTTGGGATCCTTGATTTGCGAGATAGACTACTGATGCATTGCATACATTGCATCATATGTCTTTCATTTAGATTAATTTTATATCAATAAATGCTACTAAGGTATGTGTTTAGTCTTATTTACAGAATACAAGGACCTGAATGCAAATTACCCATATCCCGAGCATAAATGCGTGCAAGAGACTCATTCCTGTCATAAAGACCAAGTTCAAGATTATCGAGTTTCAAATGGAAATGCATCCAAGCATAAAAGCATTCAAGACCTAATTACAAAAAGGACAAGGACTTAAGCACAAAAGTAGACAAGGACTTAATTGCAAAAAGCCAAGGACCTAATTGCAAATTACGAGTAGCTTTTATTATTATTGAGAAAATATAAAGAAAAATCAATGTGGATCTCCAAATATATAAAGAAATAAAGTCGGAGCTCAAAAGAAAGGAAAGAATCAATCAAGACGCGCAAAGGATATTGAAATCATACCATAAACACACAGGAAAAATCCGGATTAAATCGGTGCTAAAAAGATGGTGAATCCGCCGCACCTTATGTACAAAATGCGGCGAACCCGCCGCACAAAATTAGATCCATGCTCTAAATTTTTTACCAGTTGCGTGTTAACGCGTGTACTTTCCTATTTTATACCTAAGTCCCTTGTATCGGCTATAAATAGCCCTGAAACGATGTTGTAGAGGATCTTCTTAAATTTTAACCTTAGTTTTTAATTCTTAGTCTTAGTTTTGTATTCTTCTTTTTAGCAATAAAATTCTATTGGTTTATTTTGTGTTTTTACTTTTCTTTCTTGGTTCCTCTAGGACCCCTTCTCCCTCCCTCCATCTATGAGTTTCTAACTCTTTCCAAAGGGTGGAGGTGACGGATTTAGGGTGAAGAGAAGAAGAATAAAAGTTATTATTTTAATTTCGTGTTAGTATATTTTGATTACTTGAGTTTATGTTAAATCATTTATCATGTAATGCTTTATAACTAATATGATTTATTATAAGTTTCTGAATTCTCTAATCTAAACCCTATATCTAAACCTCCACCCAACGTAATTCACCATCTTTGTTCTTATTTTAGTTTTATTTGTTCATGTTTCATGCTTTAGAAAATTAAAAACCAAAAATCTCAAAACCAAACTTATTCTTCTCTCCTTCTTTCCCCTACTCGAAAATCAAACAAATAACAAATCTCTCCCTTCTTGTGTTCGACCCGTATTTGTCACGTCTTCATTGACGTCGTTTACTTGCGGTATAAATTTAATTCTCAAAAACTATTATTGCAAAATAGCTCTATGGGTCCCTCGCACGAGGGAACTACTCCAAGCTCTTCAAGGAACTTCTTAATCCACACTCCTTCCTTGCTCGCTTCAGCAACAACCATTACTTCGGAAGAGGTGGTTGAGTCAGCCGTAGTGCTTTGCTTCCAACAATGCCAACTCACATCTCCACCACTCAGAAGGAAGACGTATCCTGATTGTGACCTTCTGTCGTCGGGATCACTCATGAAACTCACATCCGAATAGCCCTCGGCTATTAACTCCCTTTGTCCTCCATAAACAAGAAACTTATCTTTGGTCCGGTTAAGGTACCTCAGAATATTCTTGACCGTAGTCCCATGCTCAGGACCTGCGTTGGGTTGGTGATGACTTGTCACGCTTAGAGCATACGAGACATCGGGTCTTGTGCAATTCATCGTGTACATGATTGATCCTATTGCCGAAGCATAAGGGATATCTTTCATGTACTCCAAGTCTTTACGTGATTCAGCACGTTGAGACTTCTTGAGTTGCACACCCATACTCATTGGCAGATTTTCGTTTTTGGAGTTGTTCATGCTGAACCTTTCCAAGTCCTTGTCAATGTATGTACGTTGACTTAGGCCAATGAGCCTCACCCATATCTTTCATTGAAAATGCAGATTTCAATGAACTTCTCGTTTGCTCAAGCAAAGGTATATGATTTCCCATGAGGAGTATGTCATCGACATATAAGATCAAGAACACTATGTGGCCCCCACTAACCTTCTTGTATATACAAGGCTCTTCCTTACTTTGGACGAAGTGAATCTTTTTGACTTCTTCGTCAAAGTGCTTGTTCCAACTCCTTGATGCTTGCTTCAATCCATAAATGGATCTTTGAAGCTTGCATACTTTCTCGCTATTCTTTGGATCTTCAAAACCTTGAGGTTGTACCACGTACACATCCTCCTCCAAGTTCCCATTATGGAACGTCATTTTGACATCCATTTGCCATATCTCATAATCATGAAATGCGGCAATAGCGAGCATAATCCGAATAGACTTGAACATGGCAACCGGTGAAAAAGTTTCATCATAGTCAATTCCTTGAACTTGAGTGAAATCTTTTGCTACAAGCCTCGCTTTGTAGGTTGTCAAGTTCCCATCCATGTCCATCTTCCTCTTGAAAACCCATTCATTTTGAATGACCTTTTTTCCTTGAGGAAGGTCAACCAAGTTCCACACTTGATTATCATACATGGATTCTATTTCGGATTCCAGGGCCTTAAACAATAGTTTGGAGTCCTTTCTTTCCATTGCTTCTTGAAAGGTCGGGGGATCATCGGTATCTAGTACCATGATTTCATGAAGTCCCAAATACATATCGGGTTTCTTTCTTTCTCTCATTGACCTTCTAAGTTCTTTTTGTTCTGCGTGTACTTCTCGAACTTCTTCCACAATTTCTTGCGGAATTGGTTTGTGTTCGATTCTTGAACGTACACTAGGTGGGAAAGATTGAGTTTCTCTCACAATTTCTTGCGAGGGTCTCTCACTCACGCTCCCACTAACCAAAGGAACCTCAGTTGGGCCTTCATGATCTTGAATGTCACCATTCATATCATGATCTTATAGAATATCTTGAGTCTCCTCAAGCACAACTCTACTCCCACAACTTTTTATTCTTTCCAGAAATTCCTTATCTAGAAATACGGCATCCCTCTCTACAATCACTCGATTGGAGGTTATATGCCAAAAGTAGTATCCTATTGTCTCACGAGGAAAACCTATAAAGAAGCACTTATCCGCTTTTGGTTGAAGTTTGGTCGACATCAATCTCTTGACGTAGGCCTCACAACCCCAAATCTTGAGAAAATTGAGCTTAGGTGTTTTACCACTCCATGGTTCATAAGACGTTTTCTTTACGGATTTGGATGGAACATTATTTAGTGTGTAAGCCGCAACTTCTAGTGCATAACTCCAAAAGTAAAGTGGCAATTCAGCTTGACTAATCATTGATCGAACCACGTCGAGTAATGCCCTATTCCCCCTTTCGGATACCTCATTCTACTGAGGTGTACCGGGAGGGGTGAGCTGTGGTACAATACCACATTCCTTTAGGAATGAGTCAAATTCGGTACTTAAGTACTGACCTCCACGATCTGTTCATAGAGACTTGATTTTCTTGTTGAGTTGGTTCTCTACTTCATTCTTGAATTCCTTGAACTTATCAAATAATTCACTTCTGTTTCTCATTAGATAAATATAGCCATAACGACTATAGTCATCCGTGAGCGTAATTAAGTACCTAAAACCGTCTCTTGCACTAGTACTCATCGGACCACATACATCGGAATGTATCAAATCCAATAAGTCATTCGCTCTCGGTCCTTTCTTCTTGAAAGGCCTCTTGGTCATTTTTCCCATTAGGCAAGGTTCGCACGTCTCCAATGATTTAAAATCCAGATGACTAAGAAGGTTAGCTTCTTGCAATTTCTTGATGCATTTTTCATTTATGTGACCAAGACGGTATTGCCACAAGAGTGTATCATTCACGTGAGTAGTTTTAAGCTTTTTGTTATTGATGTTTAAGATTTGTTTATTATTCAATTCAAGCAAATAGAGATCATTCCTCACGAATGCATTTGCATAGAAAATACCATTCTTCGATATAGACAAGCAAGAATTTGAAATATTTATATTAAAATTATCCATATCCAAACATGATACAGAAATAATATTCTTGCTAACCGAAGGCACATAATAAACGTTCTTTAAACATAAATTTAAACCACTAGATAATTGAAGCTCCACAGAACCTTGTGCAATCGCAGCAACGCTCGCACCATTTCCGACCTTCAAAATCATCTCGTTCTTCACGAGTTCCTTCCTATCCTCTAGTAGCTGCACATTAGAAATTATGTGAGCAAAAGATCCAGTATCAATTACCTAATTATGGACAGAGGTGACTAAATTTATCTCAATAACAAATATACCTTTGGCCTTTTTGGGCGCTTACGTTCAATCACTCCATTGTCAAGGTCTTCCTTGTACTTGGGGCAATTTGGCCGGATGTGTCCCTTTTCACCGCAGTGAAAGCACTCCGTGTTAGGAGTCGGGGATTTTAAAGAATTCCTCCACGAGGCACTCACACGAACACCTCCTACTCCCTTGCTCTTGATTGACGTATTTTTGGTGAATTTGCCTTTACCTTTGGTGATCTTCTTGCTCCTCTCATGGACGGCTAGGACGTGCTTGTCCCGACCCTTGCCCATGTCAACTTCTGCCGTTTTGAGAGCGTTGGGAAATTGCTCAAGACTCACCCCTTTCTCACGCACATGATAGTGCATAATGAAGTCCTTGTAGGACGGGGCTGGAGAGCCAAGAATCAAATCTTCCACAATGTCATCGGGCATTGGGAAGAGAGCTTCGACAACTTCTCAAGGTATCCTTGCATCGTCAGAAAATGCATGGATACCGATGTTCCCTCCGCTATGTGGCACCTTGTGAATGCGATGGTGGTCTTATAGCGCTCTTTTCTAGCACTGTCCATGAACATCTTTGTTAAAGCTTCCATGGTCTTCTTGGGTTTTGAATCCAAGTATTTCTCTTGAAGTGAGTCACCCATGGAGGCTAACATTAGACCATGAACCTGGTTCTCTTGGTCTTCCCACTTGGTTTTTGCCTCTCTCTCTCTATCGCTTGCCTTCTCATTTAATTTTGGGATTTCACCATCCAAACTATGAGATAGTTTCTCAAACTTCGACACGATATTGAGCTTGAGTTGCGAGCTTATGAAGTTTGAGCCATGATTTGCCAAAGGATGTTTTTCAATCATAGATCGTACAATAGGTTGAATATTCGACATTTCTACAAAATAAATTATATGAGATTTAATGTCAATTTTATGTTTTAAAAATCAATACCGCAAATAAAAATTTGTCCATAAATGCAGCATTGCAAGATCCTATCAATTATAATATAAACTAGCTAAGGGCTATCAGATATATTATAAAATTAAGGTAAGAAAATATTTTTCTAATCATAACCATTTCGAAATATCGCAACATTTGCATTTTCAAACTATTATGACTCTTGTCATTTTAATTAAGAGGGAATTTGACCACTCCTCGTAAGAAAAACTCTCTTTCCCAAAACCGAGCTAGGGCTCCGGGTCTTGTTAAGAAAACTTATTTCATTTGATACGAGATACGTTTATCCATTGTATTCACAAACAAATATACTCGGTGTCCACTAAGGGTGAATCACACCTCCTACATCTATTCATGGCACAACAATAGACAACCTTATATCTCCCACTATTCCCAAAGATGGAGGAAGCTATCTCCCGCTAAGGGCGAGCACAATATCCCTCGATCGATGGCTGCTAGTGGATGAAATAAGAAAGAAAAATAATCTTAATTTTTGGTTGGACAATTTAAACATTTACTTGTGATTTTAGAATTAGGTGATCATGCATATTTATCATCGATACATGATTGGCATCATTTCGAGTTTATATTTGTATCTTATATCCATTATCTTTCACCTAAACAATGCTATGTTACGAGTTTTATGTTTAGTTTTCAGGAATAAATAGGTTTGAAGAGAAGAGCCATGAAAGGACCCAAAAGCAGGAAAAAAGGACTTAATTGTGAGACCTAGGGACTGAGATGCAATGGAGAAGGACCTGATCGTAAGACCAAAGGACCTAAGAGCAAAACAGAATACTCCACACCATCATGGGGAGTATTTTACCAATTCCATTCGGGTCGGAGCTCCAACAAGTCAAGTAACCGCATCAAAGACCAACAATACCAGAAAGAAAAGGCCACAACAAATTCCAACGCGATCCGAAGAGTTTGGACCGCCAATTGGCGGTCTTGGACCGCTAATTGGCGGTCCATATTACTCAAGATCCGCCCAAATTTCTCCTGGACTTGTATTAATGTTCGTTTAGGCTATTTTTGGTATTGGTTTAGTCCCACATCGGGGGATTGTCCCCGATTAGCTTTTTCCATGCTTATAAATAGAACTCTTCACCTTCCATTGTAATTACCCATTGCTTGGTGGCATTCTCTCTACTAAGGAGTGAGCCTTGAAGCAAAAACTCAAGGTGGAGAAGAATGCTACCTTCAATGTGAGTCATTTGTTAATAAAATAATTATTCTAGTTTCTTTTAATCTTGTCTTTTAAATTGTGCATGTTTGTTTAGTCTTTCTTTTCCTTTTATGTTTCTTTAATGCTTCTTGCCTTCTTAGTTAACTTTCATTTCAGTATTATGCTTTCTTTTGCAAATATAGTTAGTGTAATGAGTAGTGAGTAGTTTCATCCCCATTTGGGGGGTGGAGAAATTTGTGATACAATCATGTAGTGTATTAAGTGTGTGTTATTTTTATCCCTTGAGCTTTATATGATTTCCATAACCATCTAATGGGTTTTCACTCCTATCTTTGATATGCTAATGCTCTTGAATGAAGCTTAGCTTATGCTTTGATTAGTGGACCTATTTTATGGGGAATGATAAGGTTAGGATATGGATGAAGTTAATATTGGAAACACAATTTGTAGTGTATGTGCTCTTGTTGCCTTTACCTTAGCTAATGTCTTGTATGTTTTAATGATGTAGTCTTATCTTAATTCATGTGGAGGCATAGTAGGGTATAGTCTTTATACTTGAGTTCATGTAGCTTCATTCCAATTATTGTCTTGTATGTTTTAATGATGTAGTCTTATCTTAATTCATGTGGAGGCAAAGTTGGATGTAGTTTTTTGATTTCATGCACTACATGTTGTGAGGATCTTAATGAACACACACACACACTTCTTTATGTTCACATTATTTCTCTACCCCCTTTGGGGTTTAGTTTTCGTGCTTTTCTTCCATTTTCTTTTTGCATCTTAGTGTAGTTTAGTGTAACCATCCTTTCTCTCCTTCTTTTACCTCTCGCCTTCGAACAAACCAAGTGTCGACACACCTCCCAGTGGACGACCCGTATTTGCCACCGCTTCAACGCGGCCGTGCACTTGCGGTTAAATATAAAACGATCAATGAAGTTTTTGGCGCTGTTGCCGGGGAGGTGCTCTGTCCAGACATTGGTTTGGACGATTCGAGGGGTTTTTAATTTTTTGTTTCCAGTGTTTCTTAGTTTCAGGGAACCAGCACATCAAGGGGAGGCTACTGAAGAAGTTTGAGGAAGAGAAACCACAAAAGGACCGCCAATCAGCGGTTGGAGACCGCCAATTGGCGGCCTGGTAAGGGTGTCCTACTTCTAAATTTTTTGTGGTAGTTATTTCTGTAATTGGTGTTATCTGGGAGTCCAATTTTGCATGCTGAGACTTTGTGTTTGCTCCCAGATCATTAATCACTCCCCCTTTAATCAACTTGGACCATAAAACTCAAAGCAAAAGATTAGACTCTTTGTCATCTAGGTCAGGCATCATATGTAGACCTTGCATGCATCTTTCTTTTCTTTGCTTTACATTTTGTCGTTGATTGCTAGAGCGAGGTACGCATTCCTTATCACTCATTCACGCATTAGGACATTCATTAGTGAGTAAGGTTTGCATCGAAACAAGAGTGAGGTGAGTGCTTGTTTGGTGAGTTGCTTGCTAGCCTAAGATTTCAAAACATCTTTAAGGGGCATCGCCTATAGTCTTCAAAGATAAGGTGGGGGATTTCATCACCCCTCCCTTAGCCCCAAAAAGCACACTCAAGTAAAGCCTTAACTAAAAGCAAGTAGACATTGGCCCTAGGATTTTGGACGCACTAGGAGAGTAATCTAGTTGAGACCGCCATGACCTGATCGGCGTTGCCTACCTTGTCGATAGTAGGAGGTACTGGATCTCCGGATCTGGTATCACTTGCTGGGCATTGTGGTCCTCATTGTAGGGAGGTGAGGCGTGTCGAGGCTAGTGACCTCGAAGTTAGGCGTCGTCTAGCCTAAGGACCCATTTCCTTACATTGTTTGAGCCATGCTTGCTAGTTAGGCTTCTACCTTCACCCTGTACCCTCGCTAGCTCTAGGGATTCTCCCCTTCTCCTCTGAGTCATCTTCTTCTCACCTTCTTGTACGTTATAGTCTCCTCCCCTTTACACTCTCTGGCAGCGTTTTAGGGTCGAGTCGAGCACTTTTTGCGAGCTTAGTCTCGTGGTGGTGAGAGTGGTCGACTCGAGAGTTGTTTGTTGAGATGGATGGTTACATGGGCGACCATTCATATCATTGTTGGGACCAGGATGATTCTCCCTGGTATTCCGGACCCATGCAACCTGGGGTGGCTCAGACGAATACCCCGTACGGTTGGGATGATCTTCATTATGTGACTGAGCAATCTTCATATAGGGGTGATATGAGAGAGGCACCGACGGCTAGATCTCCATCTAGTTATGTTGGATCATACTCTGGGCAACAAACTTTGGCCTCTTTCATGCATGCGGTAGACGACATGAGTGCACCAGTAGCTCCAGTAGCCATACCGTGTGATTGTTGTGGGTCGAGTGGTCATAATATCGGGGAATGTCCTTATGTTCCCCCAGAGCCTGAGTATGAGCATACATTTTCCCAAAATGCTCAATATGACCATTACGCATCCGCGTACATCCCGAGAGTGATGGATTCATGGGAAAACAATTCTTATTCAAATTCTTATACTTCATATTCACCCCAGTATCGTCCTCCCGAATACCCAGAATTCTACCAGCACCCCACTCCAAATCATTGGACTCATTCTCAGCCCATCAACACCCAACCCCAAAATTTCCCAAGCTCTGACTTGGACCCCATCGTTGACCGCATACCGGATTCCTTGAAACAAACTCTCCAAACATTCATGGAAACCACACAAAATTTATTGAAGTCCAACTTGAATTCCTTGCAAACCATGGAAATGCAAGTGAGCCAGATGACACAACAATACCATGAACGTGAGGAGGGTAACTTTTCTTGTCAACATGAGGATTCATCTTTTGATATCGAACCACCACCACATCCACAAATTCAAAGCACAATCTTTCAAAGTCAAACTCCTAGTCAGTCTGAAGGACTTGGGGTTTCAATTCACGATCACTTAGTGGAGGATTCGATTCAAATTGAGAATAACTTGGACCAGCTTCATTATGAGTCGGCACAGGATTGTGCCTTATCTTTTTGTCCCGTGGCCCTTGAGCCACATGATCTTCATGTTGTACCTCCTAAGGACTCACCTCTGGTGGAGCAAGAGCTCCCTAGTCCCCTCAATTTCAAACAACCTGATGAGAGTTTGTCTCTCACTATTGTTCCTGATCATCTTGGAAATGATGGAACATCAAACAACTACATTTCTCATGAGGGTATTAGGAGTTCCTTGGAGAATACCTTGGGTATGAGACCCACTGTTTGTTCGCCTGGCGTGTCGGACATGCCTAACGAGGTTCTTGACCTCGTTCTGACACACCAGCATGTTGGTTGGAGAGTTTGGATTGACGATCATAACTTCAGCAGCGCAACGGGAGAAACTCTTCTTCCGTTGCCCCTCATTTCCCAAACTCTTGAGAGGTTCAACCTCTTTCAGTTTGATCCTTTGAATGAGACGCCTTTGCATCCAATTCACGAACCTCTCATTTCATCTGGTGCTCTTTGTGAAGGGGGCCCACGCATGAGTATTCTGGTCCCGCGTGGTGTCATGTTCCCTTCCCATGTGCATTGACCCACTCTTGAGGTTCCCATTTGATGTCTTTTGACAAATGAAGATGGGAACTTATGTTTGTACATAGTTATATAAAAATAAAAATAAATAAAAAAAAGAAAAAAAAAATACAATAAAAGACTCCTTCAGTGAGCATCGATTGTTGTGAGCCCCAACCCTTGTGTATTTGGGCTCCATTTCTTTCACCTATTTGTATCCTTTCTTTAGCATCTCACAGGTTTTGAGGGAATTCGGGTTTGTGTCCATCAACATGACCTTGAACTTCCCTTTGTACTTCATGTTGGTGAGATCTCTCCTTTTTCATGCATAAATCCATGTAGTATCTTGCTCACATTCATTGAGGACAATGCATGAACTAGGTGTGGGGGGGTGTTTTACGTGTGTATATAGTCGAGTTTTTTTCTTTCGATTTTGTTTTCTTTTGTTTGCATTGTTAGGGTCATGTTAGTGTGCTGCATTTAATATCGATATATCTGCTTGCCATGATCCTTGGGTGACTTGTCTTCTTTTGCTTGCCTAGTGCTTTAAAATTTCCACATTTCTTTCAAAATCTTCATGTGTTTGCAAAAGAAAATGTTTTGTGGGTTTTGCGTGTGTTTAGCATGTGCAAAACCGTTGAGAGGCAAAGTAAAAAGAAAGCTCCCAAAATTGTCTTGAACTTGATGCATTAGGATATCTAGTACAGTAACTTTAGGATTTATCGAGTCGTTAGGATGCACCCCAGTTTTCCTTTGGGGGTGAGTAATCATAGGGTTTCAGTGCTCAAACATTTAATGAAGTCCACCCTGAACCTAGTGAGTCAATAATTCGTGTCTGTTAACTTAAGGAAGTTTGTTGTAGTCAAGGACCCTCTAAATCCTGTTGTGAGACATTAGTGTAGGGGTTTTGGTTCATGTGTAGATAAGAAATAAGTGAGTAGGTGTTCTCTCTTCTCGCACGGCTCCTATCACTCGGGAAAGTAGGTCTGAGGGGACTTTGTGCCTGGTGCTTTCGAGTCATCTGACTTGGGATGCGCCGACTGAACTCCCGTTACACGGGTGGTAGGGATTGCCCTATGTGGAGATGTGGGGAAAGGTGTACGTGATAGTGTAAGTCATCATGGGCAATGATGCACGGAACCTGACCCTGGGAGAATGAAGCTCCAACTAATAAAAAGAAAAAGAAAAAAAAATGTGAAAAGAAACAAAAAGAAAAAAAAAATATGATAATGCAAATAAGAACCTTAATGGACTTTATACTTTGTAGCACTTGAGGATGTTGAGGTTGTCCATGTCTTTCACATAATTCCTTATTTAACTTGCACGAATGGTTCATTAGGGTAGAGGTGTGGACTGATCACCTATATAGAGTCGGCCCGTAGCATTACCGCGTCCATTGATCGACAAAATATTTCCAACGAGTCGAGGTCTAGATTGAATAATGCATCTTGTTCGGATTTTGTGGGTATATCCGCTGAAAACCCTCAGGAGACAACACTCCTCCTCCTTGGCAACAAGGAGGTTTAACGGCTTGTTGCACGTGCTAAGTGCAACCGTGATTCCTACGAAAGTGAGTTAGGATTTCTTGTTTTTCGTATGCTTTTTCCTTTCTTTGTTTTGCTCGAGACTAGCAAAAACTTAGGTGTGGGGGTACTTGATTGGCATCATTTCGAGTTTATATTTGTATCTTATATCCATTATCTTTCACCTAAACAATGCTATGTTACGAGTTTTATGTTTAGTTTTCAGGATTAAATAAGTTTTAAGAGAAGAGCCATGAAAGGACCGAAAAGCAGGAAAAAATGACTTAATTGTGAGACCTAGGGACTGAGATGCAAAGAAAAATAATCTTAATTTTTGGTTGGACAATTTAAACATTTACTTGTGATTTTAGAATTAGGTGATCATGCATATTTATCATCGATACACATCTTGACATTCATCCATACAATCACATATATGTCAATCACACAAACATAAATAAATCCATTCACACACACATTGTGTGAGTTTATATGTTCCCGCGTCCTTGATCCTAGCGTTTCTTCAGCGTCTTCCTCTTGCACCATGGTTGTTGATATTGCAAAAATATAAACATGCATCTCTCAATTTTGAAAATTGTCTAGTGCAAGTCCTATGTAAAAATCCTCTCATATGCATGCATATACATAGAAATAGAAATTTGGCTTTCACATATACATAAGCTCCTGTGATTGAATAATAATAACATACACATTCATTCATTCATTCACACATGGCTTCATCGGAACATACAAACTCACATATCCCTGCATTAGAGAACTCGAGAAACGCATGTACATATACTATAAATTACTCGATTTAGTTTATCATGCATCTCTAAATCAAACAATTCTAAACCAATTGAAATCCTTTAAAATGATTTTATACATCCATAGTTCAAATTACAAAATATTTGAACCGCTGTTTATCCAATTTCCAAAAATAATATTTTTAGAGAAAGATAAACATATGCCTTTTTCGTTTTGTCGATTCTTTATAAAATAATCATTTAATTAAAAACGAAATTCTATAAATTAGACAAACGTCTAAATTTCAATTCTAACATTCGCATGATGTGTTTCAAAACATTTAAAACTATCAAAAGAAACAATTATAATTAAATCAACAAAACTATCGGAAAATTCGAAAAAGACAAAGAACATGAATTGTTTTGATTGTAGATGGTAAACTAAAATTAATTATATAGTCTAATTATTGAAAAAATGAACTAAATGCTCTGATATCACTGTAGTATTTCGTGTCCCTATATTTATATATTTTAGAAAATTTAATACAACATACAAGATCGATTTCATACTTTCAACAATTTTATGTACATTACTTTGTGTTTATTCTAATATGATGCAATCCTACATATATTAAAATAAATCACAAAGAGAGAATCATACCCAAAGGTTCTCTAAAACCTTTCGAAGATCAGAAGTCGTGTTGCCCGTTGAATCGCCTGCCGATTCGCCTCGAAGTGTTCACCAAACTCTAAACAAGATTAGAGGGAAAGGAGCTAGCAAATCAATCTTTAGTAGGGTTAGAATCTAGCTAATAACCCCTCTTTAAGCTCCTGAGATTTTCTATCTCCAAAACTTAAAATTACTAAGAGATTTTCGTGGTGATTAAGGGAGAGCTTTATGAGAGAGAATTTTTGCATTAACATAAACAAGTAGGATGATAGGTCCTTTTATAGGCTCCCAAAACATCCACATCAAGAACTATTCTTTAGTCATGATCTCTTGCTTATTCTCTCCTAAAATTAATCTCTAATTCTCACATAAGCACCCTAAAAAAACATTTTATTAAATCTTGAATTAATCCAACCCATGATCTAATTAATCTCTTAATAATTCATGCAGAAATCGCACTGTTCGGTCGACCGAGAAATTTTTTCGGTTATTCGAACCATTCGGTTATAACACATATTCGGTGCACCGTAAGATAGACGGTTGACCGAACCGGCATGAGAAAATTCTCTTGAAAAATTCGGACGAACCACGTCTTCTCTTCGGTCTACCGAAAATACTTTTTCTCGGTTGACCGTTAACACTCTGTTAACCGAACCTGATTGTCCAGACACTCTAGACAATTTCGGTCAACCAATTGTGCTTACCCATTCCCCATTCGGTGAACCGACCCAAAGATTCCCCGGTCGACCGAACCCTGAACGGTTCACCGTGTTTGACCCCGATTTTGCCTTTGTCAAATTTTGGATTTATTTCCAACAAAATTTAATCTTTTGGGGTTTTTAGCAAATTCATATTTTATGTAATATATTATCTTATGTAATATTAAATTATTACACCCCATAGTATATACACCTCATATGAATTTATTATGATTCTAATTATGTCAATTCTCATGACATATTGATTTTATTCGTTCACCACATGTGTTACTTTTTCACATGAAACCCGACACATCATATGAACTCAAAATCAAGCTTCTTGTTTCCCAGTTTTGTGGTGTGACCTATAGGAGGATCTAAGCAAAATTGGCAGCGATATTAAATAATTAATATCTCAAACTATAAGTGGTATCTAGCTACACGTTATAGTTACCCAATTAGCATAAATGTCTTTGTTCCACTCGAACTAAAACACGATCCATTTAGTGATGTAAGTGTACCACTTGTGTCCGTCCCTTGCCTCATGATATTAAGAATATATACAAAGTAGATATTTGTCACCTTTGTATTATATTCATTTCTTGATCTCTTTAAGCTTATTATAACAATGTAACTTAACTCAAGTTACATTGTGCACATTATAATTTTGCTTTATCAAGGGCCCCACTAATATCATCACTCAATTAAGAGGGGCAACGCTAATCGTTTGACTAGCTATATTTTCCAGCACAAGTCATGTTCAACCAACTATTGCCTTTATCACTATACTCATTGATAGCTTTTGACAATAATCAAATTAAGTACTTCTTGAGTGAAAAGATATAAGTCTCATATCTTAGGATCCAAGACACATTAAAACATTAATGACACGAAACACAATTCCATAATGTTTTACTTGTTAGGTCTATTCATTATATAAAAGTAATCTTTTCCTCTTTTATATACTCGTGTCACCAATTATTTGTAGAGCTACAATAATCGATGACCAACACGACAATCGTATCTCGATGATTAATGTTCCACGTTATTATCATGATTGTGAATAACTTTTGATTTATGTAAACCATTATCTTTTAGAGCTCTACGGTTAAGGAGCAAGTGCCTCTTCCTTAACACTTCCAAAAGTCGAATACCATAATGAAGGAACAAAATGTTTGCACATCCAATTCATAATAATTGACATATAAAAGTAAAACTTTTAGAACACATTTCTTTCAGTCATAGAGTGCCCTACCATGTCGGTCTAAAGGACCAACGTGGTAGTGTATGAATAATTTTAAAACAAATTCATAAACGAACCCTTCCACGTCGGTCCTGTAAACGCAGACGTGGAAGACACCCTACCACGTCGAATTAAAGGACCAACGTGGTAGTGTGATCATTCCGTGTTGGTCTTTTAAGAGCTGATTGGCATCATTTCATGCATATCTTTGTGTCTTATATCCATTATCTTTCACCCTAAACAATGTTATGTAACGAGTTTTATGTTTAGTTTTCAGGAATAAGTAGGTTTGACAAGGAGAGACTATAAATAGCAAGGAAAATGACTAAATTGTGAGACCTGGGGACTAAGATGCAAGGGAGAAGGACCTGAACGTAAGACTGAAGGACCAAAGAGCAAAACAGAAAACTCCACACCATCATGGGGAGTATTTTGGCAATTCGATTCGGGTCGGAGCTCCAATAAACAAAGTATATGCATCGGAGATCAACAAAGATATCCAGAAAAGCCCACAAAAAATTCCAGACCGATCCAGAACCAATAGACCGCCAATTGGCGGTCTGTTTAGCTCCAGATCCGTTAATCTTTGGCGGGCCTGTGTGTTAGAGTGTGTTTATTCTATTTCTGGTATTTGTTTAGTCCCACATCGGTGGATTGTCCCGGATTACCTTTTTCTATGAATATAAATAGAACTCTTCACCTTCCATTGTAACTACCCATTGCTTGGTGGCATTCTCTCTACTAAGGAATAAGCCTTGAAGCAAAACTCATGGTGGAGAAGAATTCTAACTTCAATATGAGTTATTGTTAATAATATAATTGTTCTAGTTTCTTTTAATCTTGTATTTGAATTCTTGCATGTTTCTTTAGTTTATGTTTCTTTCAATTAGCGTCTTTATTGTTCCTTTCTTGCTTAGTTAAAATTCCTTTCAGTATAATGTCTCATTTTGTTAATGTAGGTAGTGTAATGATTAGTGAGCAGTTTCATCCCCCTTGGGGGTGGAGTAGATGTATGTACATGTTATGTAGGTGGTACAAATGCTAGATATTATTGTTTGTGAGAGATATTAGTTTGCTTGCTTGAATTAATAAGAACTTTACTTAATAATTTGTGTCTCTTCATTTAAGGAAGTTTGTTGTAGTCAATGACCCTTTAAATCTTGTTCTGAGACATTAAGTGTAGGGGTTTTGGTTCATGTGTAGATAAGAAATAAGTGAGTAAGTGTTCTCTCTTCTCGCACGGCTCCTATCACTTGGGAAAGTAGGTCTGAGGGTACTTTGTGCCTAGTGCTTTCGAGTCATCTGACTTGGGATGCACCTACCGAACTCCCGTTACACGGGTGGTAGGGATTGCCCTATGTGGAGATTTGGGGAAAGGTGTACGTGATAGTGTAAGTCATCATAGGCAATGATGCACGAAACCTGACCCAGGGAGAATGAAACTCCAACTAATAAAAAGAAAAGAAGAAAAAAATAAGAAAAGAAACAAAAACAAAAAAAAATGGTAATACAAATAAAAACCTTAATGGAACTTACACTTTGTATCACGTTTGGATGTTGTGCTTGTCCATGTCTTTCACTTAAGTCCTTATTTAACTTGCACGAATGGTTCATTAGGTTAGGTGCGTGGACTGATTACCTATATAGAGTCAGGCCGTAGGATTACCGCGTCCAATGATCGACAAAATTTGTCCATCGAGTCGAGTGTCTAGATTGAATAATGCATCTTGTTCGGATTTTGTGGGTATATCCGCTGAAAACTCTCAGGAGATAACACTCCTCCTCCTTGGAGACAAGGAGGTTTAACGGTTTGTTGCACGTGCTAAGTGCAACCGTGATTCCTACGAAAGTGAGTTAGGATTTCTTGTTTTTCGTATGATTCTCTTTCTTTGTTTTTCTCTTTCTTTGTTTTGCTCGAGACTAGCAAAAGTTAGGTGTGGGGGTATTTGATTGGCATCATTACATGCATATATTTGTGTCTTATATCCATTATCTTTCACCCTAAACAATGCTATGTAACGAGTTTTATGTTTACTTTTCAAGAATAAGTAGGCTTGAGAAGGAGAGACTATAAATAGCAAGAAAAAAGACTGAATTGTGAGACCTGGGGACTAAGATGCAAGGGAGAAGGACCTGAACGTAAGACCGAAGGACCAAAGAGCAAAACAGAAAACTCCACACCATCATGGGGAGTATTTTGGCAATTTGATTCGGGTCGGAGCTCCAATAAAGAAAGTATATGCATCAAAGACCAACAAAGATATCCAGAAAAGTCCACAACAAATTCCAGACCCATCCAGATACAATAGACCGCCAATTTGCGGTCTGTTTAGCTCCTGATCCATTAATATTTGGCGGGCATGTGTATTAGAGTGTGTTTATTCTATTTCTGGTATTTGTTTACTCCCACATCGGGGGTTGCCCCGGATTACCATTTTCTATAGCTATAAATAGAACTCTTCACCTTCCATTGTAACTACCCATTGCTTGGTGGCATTCTCTCTACTAAGGAGTAAGCCTTGAAGCAAAACTCAAGGTGGAGAAGGATGCTACCTCCAATGTGAGTTATTGTTAATAAAATAATTGTTCTAGTTTCTTTTAACCTTGTCTTTTAATTCTTGCATGTTTCTTTAGTTTATGTTTCTTTCAATTAGCGTCTTTAATGTTCCTTTCTTGCTTAGTTAAATTTCCTTTCAGTATAATGTCTCATTTTGTTAATGTAGGTAGTGTAATGATTAGTGAGTAGTTTCATCCCCTTTGGGGGTGGAGTAGATGTATGTACATGTTATGTAGGTGGTATGAATGCTAGATATTATTGTTTGTGAGAGATATTAGTATGCTTGCTTGAATTAATAAGAACTTTACTTGATGGTTTCTGCCATAATTAGGTACACTCCATGCTCATTATGTTCTTAATAACAACCTTGCATTGCTCATATTAATCACCTAGGTTAGTGTTGTAAATGATAGGTCGTGCCATGAGGTACTTCTTATGCATTAACAAACACTAACCACACTTGAGCTTATTGTATGCATTCACCATACTTATTTCATGTGCACACACACACTCCACCCCTTAGGGGTTTTCCATTCCTAAGTTTTATATCCTTTCAATAGTTGCTTAGTTTAGTTTGTTTTGTCATTTCATTTCTTGCTTTCTAGTACCTAGTTTAGATTAGTGTAGTTTAGTGTAATCCATCTTTCTCTCATTTCTTTCCCACTCGCCTTCGCACAAACCAAAAGTCGACACACCTCCCTGTGGATCGACCCATATTTGCCATCGCTTCAACGCGGTCGTGCACTTGCGGTTTAATATAAAATGAATCAATCAAGAGCCGACGTGGTAAACACTCTGCCACGTCGGTTTAGCAATGTCTGACGTGCTAGGATCAACGTGGTAGTCCAACTTTCCAGTAGTGATCACAATCATTAAAACATACAAGACATAAATTTTGATAAAGCCAACATGAGTCATGTTTTGTTCCCTTCTTCCACTCCATCTTTTTATCCCCATCTCATTATTCCCCATAAAATAGGTCCACTAATCTAAGCATGTGTTAAGCATCACTCAAGAGCAAGAGCACATTAAAGATAAGAGTAAAATCTCATTAGATGGTTAAGGAAATCATATGAGATTCAAAGGTAAGATTAACACACACTTAATACATCACATAATCACATTACCTTCTTCTCCACTCCCAATGGAGATGGACTACTCTATACTCATATCTAAACTAAAGAAAGCATAAAAATAACATAAACCCATAATGCAAATGAAGAAAAAAGATAAAACAAACAACAACATAAAAGAAATTGCATCAAAGTAAAGACATTAATGTAAAGAACAAGAACTAAACTAGATTAAGAAATAAAAATACAAAGTTTGCTCCTTTCCAACCCCCTTATTTACACCACCAAAATATGAAACTAAAACCAACTCTAATGGGGCGGAATGAAGAAGAGCAAAGGGGACATTATAAATGTATTCATATAAGTTTAGAGGATTTGGATGGATTTGGGCAAAATCGGACGGTTGTAAATTAGATCTGAAGGTCCTGTAATGCTTGGAACCGACAACCCAACCCGCGGCCAAAATTTGAGAGCCAAACTCATAATCAGATCCGCCACTGGTGGATCAATTTTCTCTGATCGATTCCAAATTTTAACCACGGCTTCATTTCACATACAAAACACGTGGAGTGCGCCCGGAGCTGTTGTTTCAAGCCCGTTTAGTTTTAATTGTAGAATTACTCCTCAGGTTCAGGAGATTCTAGACTTTTGCAAGCAACATATTTTTCTTTACACTTAAGTCCCTCTTGGTTTTCACTTGAGTCCTTCCTGAGTTATAATCCATCCCTTGGGCATTACAAACAGGTCTAGAACTTTCCAAATCAATCCATTCTCCTTTACGTTTAGGTCCTTTTTGTTGGCTTTTTGGCATTAATCTATGTTTTGATGATTTAATCAACCTAATCTTAATTGTAATCATGTAGAGTAGCACACATATTGCATTGCATATATATTGCTTTGTGCTAACCTCTACAGGTGATCAAGACTCAAGGAAGAAAGGAAATCAAGTCAAGACATGTAATCAAGCTCATTTGAAGACATGAAATTTGTATTTCTTTGAGTCTTAGGAACTTTGTGTAATTGAGCATACTTGAGCTAAAAACTACTCAAACACATACTAGGTTCCTTATAGAAGTCATACACAAAATTTCACATAATTTGGACTTCAATACATCACCCAAACTAAGACCGGAAGACACTAAACCAAAACCTGAACAGTCTGCCCACATTCGGTCGACCGAGTGATCATATATCTTGTTAGTGCTTTACTGCCCAAGTTCGGTCGACCGTCCAGACCTTTTCATTCGACCGAGTAGCAACAATTTTCCGACCGTTTGTTTTGTCGTATATACCCAACGGTCGTATTCGTATTATTTCCAAATACCCCAAAAATACTTTTCCCTATCGGTCGACCGAGGACCTTATTCGGTCGACCGACTTATGTCTCGACAAACCCAAAGTGCATGTTAGTTTTTGTTCAATCGTATTCCTTGTTTCGGTCGACCGAATTTGATCATGTTTGTCAACCCCGTAGAGCCTGTTAGTTTTCAGTCAACCGAACCCTATTCGATGTTCAACCGATAACTTAAGTGTACCTAGAACATAGCCTTTGGCGGTCAACAGTGTAGGATTTCTAGTTTAATTGTACATATTTATTTTCTAAATTTTTATGCACAATACAGATCAATTAAAAATTTTCTATGATTTGTTTCATGCATGCATCAGTTTGTTTCAATAACCAGTTTTAAAACTTTATTAAAACAAACATGGGCTCTGAATTTCATACCTAGAAGTTCTCTAAAACTTCTTGATGATCTGAGCCGTTGAGGATGCTTGTCGCTGCGCCGGATGCCTCCGAGTATTCACCAAACTCTAAACAAGATTGGAGAGAGAAAAGCTAGCCTCTCAATCTCCAATAGGGTTTAGAATCCAATTACTAACCCCTCTTTAGTTCCCTTTAGAAGAAGATCTCTGAAAATTAAAACTAACTCAAGAATTAAGGTGAAATTCGTGGAGAATTATGGAGAGAGAAGTTTGCACAAGAAGATAATGAATGAAATTAATGAGGTAATGAGATAAACATGTATTTATAAATTCTCTCCAAAATACCTATTCATGTGCAATCTCTTGCCCATGATTTCATGCAAAATTCCATCTAACCATCCATTATTTGCTAACAAATAATCTCAGCCACGAATTAAATCAATTATGGACCAATTCCATGCATGATCTCATTAGTTCTTAAATTAATTCTGCAGAAAACCGTTTGGACCGGTCGACCGTTTGGAGGTTCGGTCGACCGTTCGAACCAAGTTTGGTCGACCGTTCAACATTCGGTCGACCGTTCGCAACAATAAAATATTTCATCGCAATGTTCGGTCGACCGACCGATAGATTCGGTCGACCGTTCCGAACAGACGAAAATTCCCTGTTATCGGTCGAGACGTGTCCGGTCGACCATGCACCGATCGGTTGACCGTTTACTGTTAACCGGTAGACCGTTTTTGCACAGTACTGCAGACTTGCCAAATTTCGGTTTAACCCCTACAAAATTTGACATTTCGGGATTAGTAGTAAATTCACAACTTATGTAACATATTATCCTATGTAACGATAAATCATTACACCCCATAATATTTACATCACATATGAATTTAATTTAGATTCTAATTATGTTATTAATCACAACATAACTTTGATTTTGCTTGTTCACCTCATGTGTCATATTTTCTACATGAAACCCGACACATCTTATGAACTCAAAATCCCCATTTCTTGTTTCCCAGTTTTGTGGTGTGACCTATGGGAGGATCTAAACTAAGTTGGCAGTGATATTAAGAGCTTAATATCACAAGCTATAAACGGTATCTAGCTACACATTATATCTCCCAATTAGTTAGATGTCTTAATTCCACTCGAACCAAAACCCGATCCATATAGTGATGGAGTGCACCACTTGTGTCCGTCCCTTGCCTCATGATATTAAGAATACACACAAAGTAGTATTGTGTCATCTTTGTATTTAGTATTCATTTCTTGATCTCTTTAAGCTAGTTACAAATATGTGACTTAACTCAAATCACATTGTGCACATTATAACTTTTCTTTATCAAGGGGCCCAATAATATCATTACTCAATTAAGAGGGGCAATGATAATCTTTTGACTAACTATCTTCTCCAACAAAAGTCATACTTAACCAACTAATGCATTTACACTACACTCATCGATAGCTCAAGACACTAGTCTAATTAAGTAATTCTTAAGTGATAGGATATAAGTCTCATATCAAAGGACCAAGGACACAGTAAAATATTAATGACACAGAAACACATTTCTATAATATTTTACTTATTAGGTCTATTCAGTATACAAAAGTACTATTTTCCTCTTTTGTGTACCCGTGTTGTCACTCACTTGTAGAGCTACAATTAGGGCTGTGCAGAACCGGGTTAAACCGGTCAAACCGGACCGGACCGGTCGGTCCGGGTTCGGTCCGGAAATTTTTGAAAATTTCCGGTCCGGTCCGGGTTTCGGTCCGGCAAATTTTAAATTTTTCGGTCCGGTCCGGTCCGGACCGGTCCAATTTTTTTTTAAATTTAAGCCAAAAAATCGGGTTTTTGGACCGGACCGGACCGAACCGGTCCGGTCCGGTCCGGTCTTCGGTCCGCCTATGGGTTTTTTTTCCGGTCCGGTCCGGTTTTCGGTCCGGACCTAAAATTTTTTTCCGGTCCGGTCCGGACCGGACCGGACCGATGCTCAGCCCTAGCTACAATGATCTATGACCAACACGATAATCTTAACTCAGTAATTAATGTCCCATGTTAATTACCATGATTGCGAATATCTTTTGTTTTATGTAAACCAATATCTTTCAGGGCTCTATTGTTAAGGACCAAGAGCCTCTTCCTTAACACTTCTAAAAGACGAATAACATAAACAAGGAACAAAATGATTTCTCATTCAATTCATAATAATTGACGTTTAAAAGTAAAACTTTTAGAACACATTCCCTTCAGACAGTTCCTCAACCGGTCGACCAAACTGAGTTCAAAATTGTCAAACGGTCGACAGTTCAGCCCGATCCGGTCGACCAAACTTACTAAGAATTGCGTCCCGTTTGTTTCTGTTTTGTGTATTTCACACGATCTTTACCCAATTCATCTCCAACGGCTATAACTCTTTTAGAGCTTATAAATAGAGTTGTAAAACACATATTAACACAACTCTCCTACTATTATTTGTCCCCTACATTACAGAGAAAGGTCCAAACACTCCAAGCCTCAAACCGTCCACACTTTAGTCTGAAATCATATTCTCACTCAAGTATGCTCAAATTTAGAGAGTGTTGTTCCACTCATTGTTGTGCAAAGAAGCAAGGGTCTTGGTGAAAGCCCAAGACAAGAGTATAGACTTCGGTGATAGCCCGAAGTGTCCCTCTCGGATTGTGAGAGAATGAACCAAGCTCGGCGAGGGTTGTTCGCGAGTTTGAAGATTGTAAAGGCGTTCTCTCCCGGCGCGAAACGGGGAGTGGTTAGTGAAGTCGTGAGCGAATCTCAGTGATCCGAGCGGAGCTTGCAAGAGAGGACTATGACCCGGGTGGGGTGCCGAACCTCTATAAAAATCCCCGACTCCTTATGGTTTGCATTTTCCATTCATTTACTTGTTTGTTTAGTTTTAAATTCCGCTGCATATCTTTGATCGTTAAACAATTAGTTAATTAGGCTTAAAAGTGATTAGAATTAGAGAACCTCACGATCTCATACTTTTTTTCCATTCTCTTCGTTATTGCCTAAACTCTGAAACACATCAAACAAACACTCGATTAACACAAATATGAGGTAAAATAAAGAATATATAGCATGAATGCAATGTATGATATGCTACTAATTAATCAGTGCTTGTGAGAGAGGGAGAAAGGAGAAAAAGTACTGCATCTCTCTTCCCTTTTAAACCCAACCCAACACCACCACCATACCCCCGTCCCATCACCCATACCTCCACCATGCCTCCACCCTTTCCCATGCAAACCCCACTTAGCCTAAACCAACCCACTAAACAAGATTAGCACCTTAACTAAGGTTTGCGATTTTACAATTACTTATCTATCTTTTGTGGTTGTCTCGGAAATTTTTTATCATTTTTTTGGTTGACGTGTTTCAAATTCAAAAATAATATACCTATTTTCGTATGTATTTAAAATTTTGATTAGTAGGTCCTTTCATTTAGCCTTTTGAATGATTTCCGATTTTGAATTGAGTTTAACCTTTTCCAGTTAAGTTTTGGCTCATCATTTCAAGGTTTAATTTAACCCTTTTTCCCAACATTACAGGGTTGAAGTTTTTTTCATTACTTACGCTTTTGAGTTTCAAAATCGTTTCATTAATTTCTCTCATGAATCACATTACCTTTAGTTGGGTTCTTCTAACAACAATGTTAGTAAAGGATATTTGTTGTAATGTGGTTATTTTCTTCAATGCAAATAACTTTTGTTTCCGGTCTCCACAAAAGGCAATCAACATGTGAACATAAACAATTTGTTTGTGGTCTGAATTGTGAAGGATTTCTTTTCAAATTTAGTACGTAAACATTGTCTTCCGAGGATTACATTGTTTATGCTGAGTGCTGGAAGTGCCTAACATGACTTCCAAAAAACCGTAATCCAAAGGTTCACATTTGGAATGAAAATATATTTTGAATACCATGATCATTAGGCAATCCCTTGGATTGTTTTTGCTCATGTCTTTCAGCTATATTGCTCATAGTTCAGTCAAGACAAGTAATTCCATTTGCATTTTTAATTATTTTTTTCCAGATTCCATTGGGCGTCCTTTGGCGGTGCAATGAGGTTTGCAGTATGTTTCCTTTGGATTTTTTGTTTTATTCTCATGCTTGCTAATTGTTTGAGTAAATGACTATAAGAAAATCATAATGATGGTTTTCTTTTATCACATGTTATGGCAGTTTAAGGTGCTAGAAGTCCAGTGCCAAAAGTCTCTGAGCCTAATATTTTCTTTGCATGAACCTCACAATCACACAAAGTTAGGATGAAATGCTTGTATGGACAGATGCTGTGTGCAATACAAGCTTATAGCCTTCTCCTTTTGATGAAGTAAGGAAAGCATTTCCTAACATTACATAAGTAAGAAGTCTTTGGTGATGGATGCGAAGAATTCCATCGATGATAAATGCATCAATACAAGCTTATAACTTTTTTACTTTAATACCCGTTTGAACACCTAGACATTGGGTTAGGTAACTTAGTTACTTAGTATTCAATCTTTTTTCAAAGAATGCACATTTAGAGGAATCTACTCTGAAGGCAATTTATCAAGCGTCATGTTGAGGTCTTGTTAAAACGCATTGCATGGACCTAGAGCTTAAGCTGATGACCTTGGAAGTTGGAAGTGCCAAGCTCATGTGCTCCAGGTGATTTGACACTTGTTCTTAGTGTCATGATGAAGTCCAACTGATCTGTAGCTATAATTTTCATGTTGGCGAAAATTCGGGTGTTCTTTGATACACAATTTGTTTGGAAAAACATGTACACTGATATTCTGACGTACAATTTATGTATATTGACATTCTGTGATGTTACTTTTTGTGAGGAAAGTTGGGATTTAGATTGGTACAAGGACTAAACATTATTCAAGTTGTTTTCAGTAAAGGGAAAACCTTTATTGGGTTGAAATTGCCGAATTAGTGCCTGTTGTAATCTTCTTTTCAGTTTAATTACTTATTCACTTTGGTCTGCCCGTTCCTCCCGAGGTAATGTTGAAAGGCTTACGCTTTAAGTTCCAAAACCTCTTAAAAATTGTCATAGACCATCTGTAACGGCCATGACCTACATGAGCTTCTCTCTCTTCCATATCAATTTTCTTTCACATTCACATCAGCTGGTCATAAGGGGCGACGACTGGTCGTCGGGGGTCGTGACTGGGCTCACGACCCTGTTATTTTTGCTCTTAGACACACCACAGTTGTGCACTTTCAACTGATGTGATAACTATACACTTAATGCAAAAAAAATTATGATCCTTTAAGCGCTTCATTGTTTTGTTGCATAAGAAATCGTAGTTGCGCGCAGCATGCATGGCAAAAGCTGATGCTTTTGGTTGTAATATATATATATATATATATATATATATATTAGTAGGGTTGCAAACGATACATATATATGTATATTCATATCTATATCCATTTTTGATGTTAGGATACAAATATGGATACTATTCATTATAGATGTAAAAAAATATTCATATCCTTACAGCAAACGGATATGAATACAATACAAATACAAAACATTTGGAAATAGAAGAATAACGATACCGATCGGATAAAAAATAGATATCAATATCTTCTAACATAATACATTATTCATTCAAAATAATATAAAATATTAAAAATTGAATAAGTGTATTATATGATAAAACCATACGTTTTAAATATAAATTAAGTTTAACAATAATGGAAAAAAGGTTTGATATTGAGAGGTTTAAGGTTGGGGAAGTTAGCATTGAGTAACAACAAAAATGTTTAATTTTGTGTTTAAATCTAATCTAAAATATTTGAACTTTTAAAAAGTTGGTAGAATTTATATTGTAGAAGAAAAAAAAGTTTTTGGAAATGAAAACCTACACTGTAGTGTTCATAATTTTATGTTTACGATCTTATAAAATTAAATAAATCATACTAATATAATAAATCATGAATAATTGAAATCAAATATATATTGGTTTTGTAATTATGTGTAAGTAATTAATATATATTGTATGTATTAATTAGTTACACATATCCATATTAGATAATGATTGAAAAAGGATATATAAATATATCCATCGGCTATAATAAATCAAAATATATATTGGTTCTGTAATTATGTGTAACTAATTAATATATAATTATGTCTAACCGCACAAATATCTGTATATGAGAAAAAAAAAGATATATACACATATCTATGGGCTTGTTGTTTTGAAACTGAAATCTGCATTCATATTCATATCCAAAAAAATGCAAACCAATATACATTATTTGTATCAACAGATATGAAAATATGATATTCATATCCTTCACAATTCAAATACAATTATGAATAAAAATATATAAACCTTATCCGGTTGCAGTCCTAATTGTTAGTGTACTTCATCAGATTCCCTCCCTACTCATTTTGACGGGCAATATTTCCGTGATCAATTGAAGCACCACTTTAGTTTGTTTTATTTGCAACCCTACTTGGAGGATAGGGCACTCTTAATTTGTTGGTGATGCACATAGAATAGATCATTCACAGTTGGTTAAAAATAAATGCGATGATCAATTTAAATATTTTGAACTAATATTCAAACATGGAGTTGAAGGAGAGTCCGGAAAGAAGTTAACTTTGTTACCAGGGTGAATGTCTCTTCAAAGTCCAACCCTCACTTTGTGTGAATCTGTGAGCCGTTAAACGAGCTTTGTACATGTACTGATCTTAAAGGAGGAGGCAAAGTAATCTAATCAAGCCAAACGATTAATTGATACAATGTTAACATTGAAAAAACTATTATGAAACAATAAATATATCATATGGATGATTTACTTTATGACTTGATGTTATAATTTTTTATAACCTCCACATTCAAATACAATGTAATTCTCTCATTCATATATATTATATGTCACATTCATTAGCTTGTTATTTCATTGTAACATCTATGTCTATTATATATATAAAGAGACTCATCGTATTGTTTCTGTAATAGTAATGAAAAGTCTTCATATTTCTTCCCCAAATCTCTGTCTTTTCATTTCGCGACAAAACAAATAATAAAAAAACATTTGTGATGAGGTTTTATAAAAGTATATAAAACTGAGATGATTGTATGGACTTGAATAGCTTGGTTTTGGGGAAGTTATGAAAGAATGGATTGGGGAGTATGGTGTGTGGAATGAACATCGATAGGTGGCTAGGTATTTGGTATGTTGTGCAAGAGTTTAGGTTCGATCTTTAGTAATTAATATTAAAAAGAAGTTGAAGTCATACTTGACTCCATGGCAAAGTGAGGTCGACTCGTCGCCTGTATTGGTCATGTTAATGGAAGGCAACTTGGATTTCTCTTTGGCGAGATTAGGCTCATGATCGCTAACGGAAGAGTTCAACATCTTGTGCTTTGTGTTAACCCCATCCCCTCCCTCCCTCCCTCCCTCTCTCTCTCTCTCCCTCCCTCTCTCTAATCCCTAAACCCCCAAACCTCCACACTCACTTCCTTTCCTTCCTTCCTCCTCCTCCAGTAGCTCCAGCGACGACGAACTCGGCGGCAAGGAGCTCCGACTACTGTGTAGGCACGGCAGGGGAAACACCCCCTCTATGGTCTTTTTCTTCTTCTTCTTCCCAAGGTAAGTCATCCACCCATTAGGTTTGGGTCCGGGAGTTTAAAATTTGGTGGGAAATTTAAATTGGTTATTAGCAGAATAAATCCGGTAATTTAGTTATATTTGATTAATTAATGATTAATTGGGAAAATTTTGGAATAGACCTTGGATTTAAGGGTATTTGGTTAAATAATTAATAACTGGATTAATTTCCTTGAAAATCCTGGAATTAATTGTATTTGTTTAATTAATTAATTAATCATTCGACTAATTGCTAGAAAAACCCTGGATTTATTTGTATTTGAATAAATAATAAGTAATTGGGTTTATTGCTAAATAAACAATGGACTTTCCATAATTGTGGGAAATAAGTTAATTTAGGGAAGATTGCTCTCTTTTTCCTTGGACTTCATATATATATTTGTAGAAAATTCTATTAATTGGGAAATTTACTATTTTTCCTCTGAACTTATGAGAATTATGATTTATTGGGGTCGTTTGACCTGTAAGTTTGGGGTAAATCGTGTGCACCCTTGCACTTTGGTTGTGTGACAGGTTCGTGGAATCGGTTGTTCACCCACGTTGTGATGAATGCCCATTGGAGAGCGTTGCTCATGGACTCGGACATGTGGTGAGTAGTGGAGATGACGTGTGAGGCACGTAAGACTATATGTTAGGATTTTACCCCATTGTTGTGGCGGTATGGGATGGTTTATCAGTCTTGTTACGAGTGACCGTTGGAGCTAGGATCAAGTTTTGTGGTTGGATTTCTGGAACCGGACGTGGAACTGTTCAGCTCACCATCGTTCTTATGGGTGACCGCTAGAGCTGGGCTCCCGGGCTCAGGCGTGTGGCTGGAATAGGGTGTTGTCTTATGGGCCAGATGCGCGGTCTTATTGAGGGTGCACGCTCGACCTGGCTAGGCGTGTGGTCTTCTTGGGACGTGTAACAGTTCTGTCGTGAGACTCGTGATTGCCTTGTGCTTGGGACGCGATGACTAGATTGTGAGCTCAACTTATGTACTTTTCTTTACATCTCGTAGTATTGATGTAGTAGGATTTTCAGTTTCCTGTATTACCTTCCACATTGTACTCTGACATTGACCATATGCTTGTTTTTAATTGAGGCATCGACTTGATCATACTTTGTTAATGTCCATTTTTCACTTATTTTTAGTCATCTTTGATTGTTGTGTCCTGAGTACGGATCAGGGGCGTTACACTTTGTGGGCCCAATAATTAATTTTTTAAATTGGTGGTTCGATGGGAAGCCAAGAATCTAGAAGCAGGAATCCTTAGTATGGCACTATGGCTTATCTATTACAGTTGTCGCTGGTTAGTTTTGCACGTCCTCCGTCGCCGCTAAAGCCCTTTCTTCCTTACCTCGATAAATGATATCCGCTTCTTTTTTAGAAGAACCTTCAATTCGATTTGAATATTTTGAACTAAACTTCTAGTTTAAATTTGAGTTGGGTTTCGAATGATGAATGAATCTACCAAATCACTATATCACTACAACAAAAACTGCTTTTGCCGACAGATTATTGCCGACGGACTTTTGCCTGGCATGGTCTGTTGATGGAATTTACGTCGTCATAAGGGAAATTTTGTCGGGTTGCGTTTGAAATATTTTTTTTTGTGCCCGTTTAATAGATGCATGCGCTAAGCGTATATAGACTATTCGCCAGGCTGGGCACAAAATATTTGTGCTCGTGCTCGATTAGTTTTGTCACCCGCTGAGCGTGTGCCAAAACATACATGCCGACGGAATTTCCGTCAGCATGATAGTTAATTAAGGGGGAAAATCCTGATTCCTTTCCCACCCCACAAAACCCTAAATCTCTCCCATGATTTCCATCGTCGCCGCTGCACGCGTCTCCAATTCCAACCGCCGCTCGCGTTTCCCTCTACGTCGTCGACTCCTCCCCGCCGTCTCCAGTTTCCCCCGTCGTCCTGACACCTCTCTTTGCCGTCTCCGACCGTCGTCCTACGTTTGCGCTGGCAACCGCCTTGTCTCTCCACCATGCGACGTCCACCTCCACGCTGCTCACATCCTTACCGTGCCACCACAACTGCTGGACAAGTAAATTTGTTTTTAGTTATTTATTAAAAAAAAATAATATTTGTGTTTGTGTGTACACAATTGCTGAACAAACACAATTGTTAATAAACCCATTATGTACTTGTTTAATGAATTCCTTATATTCATTTACTAGCTGATATTTAGGCAGTAGTTGAACAAGTAACAACAAATCCACAAGGATAAATTTGTATATGCAGGGATGCTAATTTATTTATTTATTTTGGAATTAAGCACCTATCAAGTCTCCATCAAGGTTGTAGGTGGGTATTTGGATAAATGGTTGGTGGCACATACCTTTTGTTGAAAACCACCTTTAATTCGGATAGAATATGAAAGCCTTTTCCAGTAATTGTCACCTTTAATCACTAGTGCAGAATTGGCTTTACTCGTCGCCCAATAGACGTCGGCTGTTACAACAGACGACGTCTATGTTGGAGAGGACAGAATAGACGTCGGCTGAAATGGAAGCCGACGTCTATGTGACACTATAGACGTCGGGTTTTGGAATAACACGTTTAGCCGACGTCTATAGTGTATAGACGTCGACCTTTAGACGTCGGTGTTTTAGTACCTTGTGAATCCGACGTCTATAGGGTATAGACGTCGGATTATAGACGTCGGACAAAATGTAAGACCGACGTCTATAGTCTATCCACATAGACGTCGAGGTATAGACGTCGGTGTTTTGGAATATCCGACGTATATGGGTCTTAAAGAAAGCGGACAGACGCGATTTCTTTCATTCTTTTCAGTCGAAACCCACCCAAACCCTAGCCGTCCCGCGACCGAACTCTCCTCCGCGACCATCCTCCGACCGATCCGCACCGTCTCCGGCACCGCAGCGAGCTCCCAAGCGCTCCTCCACTTCTCCGGCCCTCTTCTCCTTCTTCCTCCGTCTTCCTCCGTCTCTCTCCACATGTAAGTTAGTGTGAAAATATTTGATGGAAATGATAAAATATTCACGTTTGTTTCAACAACTCATGTTACGTTTAATTTACTAGACAAATCTTGAATGAAATTCACGCAGGTTCATATCGGACAAATCTTGAATGAAATTTACTAGACAAATCTTGAATGAAATTCACGCAGACAAATCTTGAATGAAAATGTGATATCATAATACGATAACATTACCATATTACTTGACATAGTTCATATCGGTTCAACAACTTGTATTATATTTCATTATGTCTCACGCAGGAAGCTTACATTTGCAAAAATAAACTTCGAACTTACTTTGAACTTTCTGGTCTTATGTGAATGAACACAAACATGCCTCACAATTGATTCATAGACGCACAAATTGATTTTGTCTCTCACTTTTAGATTGAAAAATGTCGTTTAAAAGTATGGTAAATGAGAACTATTAGAATTTAGAACAGTACCGGTTCCTTCATCTAAAAAAAGTGGAAGAAAGTGTGTTTGCATGTCATTATGTTTATTACAAAAGCATACCTAAACAAAAATGTTTAGAAATAATAATATCCCATTAGACGATAATTCTGGAATTATATATGTGTAGTTTTCTATGGGTATGCATAAAAAGTGTCCAAATTAGAATAAATCTTTAGTATAGTTAGTTCATACATTTATTTGTGTTTATTTATGTTTTGTCTAGTTAAATGTTTATTTATGTTTATTTATGCTGAAAAAAACTTACTTTGTTTAGTTAAATGTTTAGTTTATAATAACTCATTGCCCCCCTTAAACAACTTGGCCTTTAATAACCCAAAGCAAAAGATTAGACAATATTTGTTAAGTCATTCATCATATAGGATTTGCATGCATTGTATTTTCTATTATTTACGCTTTCTGTCGTAGATTGCTGGCGTAAGGTACGTACTATCTTTCACTCATCATTCATTAGAAAGCACGCATTAGTTAGTAGGACTTGCATTGTAACAAGAGTGAGGTGAGTGTTTGTTTGGTGTGTTGTTTGTTAGATTAAGGTATGAAAAACACTTAGGGGGCAGTCACCTATAGGAGATGAGGTGGGGGATTTCATCACCCTTTCCTTGGCCCAAAAACCACTTAATAAAAGAGCCTTAATAAAATCAATTAGACGTTGGCCCCTAGGATTTTCGGACGCATTAAGGAGAGGAAACCGTTTAAGACCGTTATGGCCTGAATGTCGTTGCCCATCTAGTCTCCCTGAGATTTTAGGAACCTCCGGGTTTTGATTTCCTATAGATTAGTGGTCCTCGATGTTTAAGACCCTTTCGGCCTGAACGTCGTTGCCCATCTAGTCTCCCTGAGATATTAGGGACCTCCGGGTTCTTGATTTCCTACAGACTAGTGGTCCTCGGTGGGACCTCGAAGTTAGGCGTCGTCCATTACTAAGGACCTATAGTGGACTTTAGGTTTGTTTTGGCCTTGATTGTTTAGTTAGATTTCTAACCTTCCTTATTCCACGCTAGATTAAGGACTTCATCTCTTCTCCTCTGAGTCATTCTTTTCTCATCTTAATGTCTCCGAATCTTCTCATCTACGTACACATTCTTTTAAATTGAAATTTTATTTATGTTCTGCAATAATAACTATCATTTTTGCCTCTGTTTAGATTGAAATGGATCGAGAGTGGATAGTTTCAAACAGATTGAGTGCTGAATATGAGAACGGAGTGAATATGTTCTTAGAGGTTGCCAAAAAACATTCTAAGAAAATGAAAGACAGCGACATGGCGTATTGTCCGTGCAATAAGTGTCATAATATGTCAGTGTTGACTTTTCGGAAAATGAAAGATCATTTGTTTGAGAAAGGTTTCGACCCAAATTACAGACGGTGGATATGGCACGGCGAAAATGAATCATGTAGTCGTTCCAAGAATGATGGAGAAGATGTTAGTGTGGAAGATCACTTAGAGGAAATGGTTCAGGATATGGCTGAAAAGTTTTCGTCCAACCCCGATTTACTTGGTAATTTGTTGAGTGACAATGAGAAGCCGTTGTATAAGAATTGTACCAAATTCACTAGATTGTCAGCGGTGTTGAAGTTGTACAATTTAAAAGCTGGAAATGGTTGGTCCGATGTGAGTTTCACATCAATGTTGAAGTTAGTGAAAGAGATGCTTCCAGATGACAATGAGTTGCCAGATAGAACTTATGATGCAAAGAAAGTGTTGTGCCCTATGGGAATGGAATATAGGAAGATACACGCATGCCCGAACGATTGTATATTGTATAGGGGTGAGTTTGAAAACTTACATTCTTGTCCCAGGTGTAATGTGTCAAGATACAAAATGAAACGTAGTGGACCAAACCACAATGAAGAGGCTGATGAGATGAAAATCAAAGGACCTCCTGCTAAGATTTTGTGGTATCTTCCGATAATACCAAGGCTTAAACGTTTGTTTGCGGGTAAAGAAGATTCCAAGAACATGACATGGCATGCTGATCGTGAGAAACCAAATGATCAGTTGCTACGTCACCCTGCAGATTCACCTCAGTGGAAAAAAATAAATGTCGACTTTCCTGTGTTTGGTGAAGAATCGAGGAATGTACGACTTGGGCTCTGTACTGACGGAATGAATCCTTTTGGTAGTTTGAGTAGCATTCACAGTTCTTGGCCCGTTCTGCTTGTAATTTACAATCTGCCCCCGTGGTTATGCATGAAACGCAAATATATCATGTTGTCCTTAATGATTTCTGGTCCGAAACAACCTGGAAACGATATCGATGTGTATTTAAGACCTTTAATTGATGACCTAAAAAAATTGTGGGGTGACGGAGAGTCAGTATTTGATTCTTATCGTCAGGAGTCGTTCGTAATGCGGGCAATGATATTTTGCACGATTAATGACTTTCCAGCTTATGGTAATCTGTCTGGATATTCAGTTAAAGGTCATAAAGCTTGTCCAATTTGCGAGGAAAATACATGTTCTTTGCAACTAGTTAATGGTTCTAAGACTGTCTATCTCGGTCATCGGAGATTTTTGCCGAACTCTCATCCTTATCGTAGGTTGAAGAAAGCATTTAACAGAAAACAGGAGTTTCAGAATCCGCCAGTTGAAATCAGCGTCGAAAAGGTGTATGAACGTGTAAGGAACATTGAATGTGAATTTGGAAAACCGTACAAACGAGCAAACGACAAAAGTAGTTGGAAAAAAAGGTCAATATTTTTTGATCTCCCTTACTGGAAAACTTTAGAAGTTAGACATTGTATTGATGTGATGCACGTAGAGAAAAATGTTTGTGATAGTCTTGTTGGCACTCTGTTGAACATACCTGGTAAAACCAAAGATGGATATAATGCAAGACTTGATCTTGTTGATATTGGTATACGAGCAATGTTGGCACCAGAGAAGAAAGGAGATCGGAATTACTTACCTCCAGCTAGTTATACATTGTCTAGAAAGGAGAAAAAAATTCTCTGTCAGTGTTTGCACGATGTAAGGGTTCCACAAGGTTATTCTTCAAATATCAGTAATCTTGTTGTTATGAAGGATTTGAAACTTGTGGGGATGAAGTCTCACGATTGTCATACTTTAATGCAGCAGTTGTTACCTGTAGCACTGAGATCCATATTACCGAAAGATGTTAGACAAGCAATAATAAAGTTGTGTTCGTTTTTCAATAAGATTTGCAGTAAGGTGGTCGATCCTGTGCAGTTAGACAAGTTACAGAATGAAATTGTGGTCACATTATGTCAGTTGGAGATGTTCTTCCCCCCGGCTTTTTTCGACATTATGATTCATCTTGTTATTCATTTGGTTAGAGAAGTTAAATTATGCGGACCAGTTTTCTTAAGGTGGATGTATCCTTTTGAGCGTTATATGAAAGTGTTGAAAGGTTATTGCAAAAATCGTCAAAGACCAGATGCTAGTATTGTTGAAGGATACATAGCTGAGGAGGTTATCGAGTTTTGCACTGGATACCTAGCAAACACCAAAACTGTTGGACTTCCGAAGAATCGTCATGATAATCGTGTCGATGGTAAAGGGACACGGGGGATGAAAATGTTAAATCCAAATGGCGATGACTTAATGACAGCATATTTTTATGTGTTGTGCAATTCGAATGAAGTTCAACCATACCTAAATGAACACATGAAGTTTCTAAAGGAAAGAAATCCTTTGTGGAGTGATCAACAAGTAATTAATAGTCACAATAAGAATTTCATCTCTTGGTTCAAAAATCTAGCATACAAGCGTGATGTTTCTGAGACAATACAGTGGTTGGCTTACGGTCCGCATTCTGTTGTCATAAGTTACAGTGGTTATGATATCAATGGATATTCTTTCTACACAGTTTGTGAAGATGCGAAAAGTGCTGTTCAGAACAGTGGCGTCACCTTAATAGCAGAGTCTTTGCATGTGTCTAGTTCTAAAGACAAGAATCCTGTATACGCCGACATGTCCTGTTACGGTGTAATTGAAGATATATGGGAGCTAGACTTTGTTAAATTCAAAGTACCTATATTTAGATGCAAGTGGGCTGATAATAAAACAGGAGTTCGAGTGGATGACTATGGCTTCACTTTAATAGATTTTTCAAAACAAGGGTATAAAGGAGAACCTTTTATTCTAGCTTCCCAAGCGAAACAAGTCTTCTATGTGGCTGATTCGTGTGATAAGAAATGGGCAGTAATTTTGGAAGGGAAGAAAAAAATTGTATCAGATGATAGTCTGATCGAGTATGAAGAAACACCACCTTTCTCTAAGCAAGCACCTGAATTGAACTCAGTAGATGAAGAAATAAATGTTGAGACTTGTATGTTTAGAGATGACCACGGTGAAGGTATATGGATTGAAAATCCATTAAGGAAAAAAAAACAGTAAAGGTGCAAATTTTCTGTTGTAACACATTGTAATAGACATTTAATCCATGTCTTTACCTTATTTAATTACTTGAATTTATATTTTATAGTATAATGGCTCCGAAAAAGAAACCCACTTCCTCCGAGTCTGAAGGTTCGAAGACATACAGTACACGAGGTCCTTGTCTCATGAAAGAATTCGTGGGCAGAAGAACTAGAGACGGTAGAATTCCAATCCAGTTTGATGACCGTCTTGAGCCCTTAGGCATGTTGTCTGATAATTGGAAAAGTTTTCTGGGTAGCTTAGCGAGGGCCAAAGTTGACATTTGTTTATCCAGTTGGGCTGATGTAGATGAGAAGTTGAAGGACACAATATGGGATAATGTGCAGGTAATGGTTCCATTATAGATTTCTATAGTTTTAGTTGAACTTTTGATATATATAAAGTTAACGTGTTGTAGGAATCTTTTGAGTTCCAATCCACTGACAAGTTGAAGAAGAAGTGGATGACATACATGTCAGTTCGTTGGAGGGATTTCAAAACAAATTTAACGAACAAGTACATATTCGGAGACTACCAGGATAGAAATCCATGCGATGTCTATAACTTTATCACTCCGAATCAATGGGAGCTATTCAGAAAATCCAGAGATAGCCCGGAGTTTGAGGTATACTGAGTTTAATTTATAATATAGTAACTGAGTTTCAAAACAAACTTGTTAGTTATTGATTTTAGTGACAATCTAATAAACTTGATTTTAGGCCATCCGAGCAAAAAACCAAAAGATTAGATCTTCTAACAAGTATACCCATCGTATGTCTCGAGCGGGGTACCACAAGTTGGAAGCACAAATGATGGCTGAAAAAATTGCTCAGAAGAGACAGGAGGCAATTGACTCCGGTATGAGTGAGGAGCAAGCAAGTAACCTATCTCCTCCTTCTCCCATAGCTCGTTGTGATTCTTGGAAGAGAGCGAGAGTAAACTCCAGAGGGGAGTACGTCACAGACGAGTCGCAAGCTATCGGCTCGAAGATAGTAAGTTGCATCATTTATATATATGTTATTAATTCAGAATCATTAATTTTATATTGCTCAAATGATAGTAAATATTGTTTTAAACTTAGGACTCTCTGAAGTTGAGAGAATCTCAAGGCGAATTTGCTTCCGATGGTCGGAATGATATTCTACGCGAGGCCTTGGGAAACGACGAACACCCCGGTCGTGTGCGAGGGGTAAGGAGTAGAGTTGGACTTCGACAATATTTTGGGAAGACTCAACGGTCTACTTCGACGACTGGTCATACCAAATGCCAGCAGGAGATTGCAGATTTGAAGAAGTCTTTGCAGCTTCTTTCGGAGAGATTGGATCGTGCTTTGCCTACTTCTCCTACCCGTCGTAAGACCGGTTCTTCCACGGAGACTACTCCAGTTCCGCCAGTGTTCCACCATCATCGACATGATGATTTCGTGTCTCATTCTCGAGAATTGGCCCTCGTCGACGGTCCCTCGTTTGGAAAGTTCGTGGATGGATCTAGATGTGCTTTATTTGTCGAAGACCCTGATCGAAGATTGGTGGGACACGGGAAAGTTTATAACATCTCCAGACACCACTTCACAGAGGTAGGAGAGGGAGAATTGAAGGTTGCAGTTGAGAGTTGCTTAGATCCTGGTGTTTTTGTGCCATTTCCGGAAGAAGAGATTATTACTCTCGGCGATGCTATCGGTGGGTTCGTGCGTTGGCATAGTTATTTAGTAGAGCTAAACGACAAACATGAGGTATAGTTTAACTTTGAAAGACTTTAAACTTCAATTTTGTTAACAATTGTATTTTAACGGTTCTATACATCTTTGTAAGGTGTCAAGCCCCCGGAGCAAAGGGTCAAACAACCAATCTCCGATCAACATTAATTCGCTTCCAAGTAGGTGCAAAATGTTGTATCAATGTATGGTAGGTAGGGAGGCACAATCGTTAAGTACCTTGGAGTTGGAGGGGGATAAAGGGTTGCCTCCGGCTTTGTACGTCACCAAAGAGGATATCATGCAGTTCATGGCGATGGATTCGTTGTGTATCATGATTATCGACGTGCAAGTGAAGTAAGTGTTCTTTTGTATACAATGAAAAGTATTGAATAATTTTATCAAAACTGTAATAAATTATAATTTTTATACTTGTAGACATCTTTAAGACGCCAGAAGGTCAATCTTTCCCGAGGATCAAGTATTTGGATTTATCAGTCCATCTACATATATATACGGGAATGACGATAAATCGGGTCAACTAGGGACATTCTTTAAAGAAGAAGACAAGAAATATTATCTGCTCCCTTATCATGAGAGGTAAACTTTGTAATTCAAAGTGAAATTTTATTTTGTAATAAACTTCTAATTATATATATAACACAGGGCTCATTGGATGCTTGTCGTTGTATGCCCAACGACTAATTCGGCATATTGGTTTGATCCGTTGGGGTCGAATAAACCAAGGGACTCAATAAAGAAACTTCTAAATATGTAAGTTCATTTAGTCGTGAATAAAGTAATTCGTGGATTTTTATTAGTATTATTGATTGATATTTTAACTTGTGCTACTCAGGGCAATTAAGGTTTACAGAGCTTTAGGTGGTAGGAGAACAACCACAAAATCAGGAATAACATGGCATGGAATGAGAGTACGTTCTATCCCATTTTTGTTAATTAAGTTAGGAACAAATATTTAGCGAATTCCTATGTTTGTAGTACCGGAAGCAGGTTGGAAATACGGAATGCGGTTACTACGTGATGAGATACATGGAGGAAATCCTCGATGTGGCAACTCAAGACGTATGTCTAACCGAGGTAATGTAGATCGTTATTCAATTGTATATTCAATTGTAGTTTCAATATTTAGTTATTAATATTCAACACACTTGTAATTTTTTGATAGGTTTTCCCAAAAAATAGTGATCCATTCTCGCAACAAGAGCTCGATGAAACTCGCGACCGATGGGCTCGCTATTTCATCAGAAACATGCTGACGAACTAAGAGGTTCTACTACCAATTGTATTTTTTGTAATTTAGTTAACAAGTGCACTTGTATTACAAACCTACACTTTATGCCTTAATATAATCGCCTTAATTTTAGAATGAATTAATTGCAAGTGTGTTGAATGTCAATTGTGTGGTTGTATTTTTGTGTTTGTGTTTGTGCATGTATGCTTGTGGATGTATGTGGATGTATGCTTGTGAGTCAATTGTATGGATGCTTGTGGATGTATGTGGATGTATGCTTGTGAATGTCAATTGTATGTGGGATGTATATGGATGTATGTGGATGAAATTTATAGGTGAACGAATTTGGTGCAGTTGTATGTACACGACGACGATGACTAAAAACAATTTCGTCGGATCCTATTTATTTTTTTTTGTCCAGGTTTGGGAATAGACGTCGGCTGTTTATATAAGCCGACGTCTAATCCTCTGAAGAAAAGAATAGACGTCGGCTTCCTATGTAAGCCGACGTCTATCCCTAAAGTATAGGCGTCGTATATTATTGACCCGACGTTTATCCCTAAAGTATAGGCGTCGTATGTTTATTAACCGACGTCTATACATTAAAGAATACACGTCGGCGTCTAATTACAGCCGACGTCTATTCGTTAGGTATAGACGTCGGCTATACGATGGCCGACGTCTATGTATAGACGACGCACACATATACGTCGGATGGGGGTGTGCTTATATCCGACGTGTATATGCCCTTATATCCGACGAATATTCCCTTTTCTGTAGTAGTGAATTCGGATAGGATTTTGGTACTAGAAGTAATTGTCACAAATAGTCATCCATTTTCTAGTATGTTAGTATTTCAGGTTTGAAGTGAGATTCACACGTTCGAAACGTTGAAGCAGTATTATCAGTATTCATTTGTGACCTTACACTTGGTCAAAGAGTGTTAATTCATGTGTGATTAACTAGTCTAACTTGTGAAGACAAATATATTCTTTAATCAATTACTTTGGAGAATAATTGAAATTTAAACAAGTAAGAAAAAGTCTGAAAGCACTAAGGTGGGTCGAACTTGTCAAACTTGAAGTAAGAAATTTAGCTACGAATTAAGACTATACTCCCAAGTAGTACGCTTATGTGGAAAGAAAATAGTTGTAATTCTTATAATAAATTAATAGTCCCAACCTTATATTTTGGAAGGCAAAAAAAAATCATGACTTATTTTCAAATCTTAACTTATAAGAGTATAAATTGTGCTTTTTACAAACATTTTAATTTGTTGACAACCAAGAACATGCATGGAATCTTAGTTTAATTATTGCATGTGAATTTGTACTTAAAAAATATTAACATTGATCGTAGTATTGCACTATAGGTAGTTCCAAACTTGAGGTGGGTAATGTATTCGTTCGTGAGATAAACTAATTTAGACACTGCTTGAGTTGAAATCATGTGGTAGTGGCTTAGTTTCATATAAGGTGATTGTCAATTTTGATCCAAAGTTTATTAAGTTATATTAAAGGCTAGAATGTTTGGTTAGTATATTGTTAAGTGAGAGATTATTGAAATTGGTTGGGTTTGTGGTTGAAATGTAGGTTGAAAATAGTTTCATATTTAAAATTTTAGAGGAGATTCTGCCCAGATTTTTAATAATTTTAATTGTTTAAAATTTTGATATTTGTTATAAAATAATGATCAAGTAAAACGACAAGAGGTTGAGGGAGAATGGGGGAGTTGTATTTCATTTCATTGTCTACTCCAAATGTGTACAATAGCCCCCTATATATAAGATGAGGAGGTAGTAGGGTTACAACCAAATAAAAGGAATTACACCAAATTAATAATAATAACAATAACAATCTACTTAAATTGTGGGGGTTGAGGAAGGTGAATCATCCATAAGACCTTTTGGATTTCATAACAATCCCCCTTGGATGATCGTCTTTATACGCTAGAAATGTTGTCTCATTAAAAACCTTGCCAAGAAAAACCGATGGGATAAAAACTTGGTGAAGGAAAAAAAAAGTGCAGCGCGTATGATGCTCCCCCTCACTTAAACATACATTCTTCAAACGACGAACACCAATTTTGAAACAAGCTTCTCAAAGGCTTTGATGGGCAAGGACTTTGTAAATAAATCCACCGAATTCTCGCTTGATTGGAATTGATCGGTCTGCCTCATTAAAAACATTGCCAAATAAAACCCCGTGGGACAAAAAAATGGTGAATAAAAAAAAGGTGCACCGTATAATTCTCCCCCTCAATTCAACATACATTTATAACACTGCCTTCGATAATATGCGTTATGTTTATGTCTCGTTAAAAACCTTGCTACAAAACCCTGTGGGAAAAAGTAGCTAAGGAAAAGAGTGCATAACATACGCTAACGAAATTGCACAAACTGCCTCATTAAAAACCTTTAACCAATAAAACCCTTTAGGACAAAAATGGAAAAAGGGAAAATAGTGCAACTATAAGTCCTCCGGGTTTTATCCTTCAGGGATATCTGTCTTTCAGGGACGATAAATGCAAATCCTCTCCCCCTGTTTCGTAGTTTACGAAACTTACGAATATATTTTACAAAGTTCTTAAACACAAATGTGCATGAGGATTCTATAGACAAATACATGATAGTTCAACGGATTTAATGGATATTTACTAAATTTCACTTAGATAATAGGATTGTTAAATGTGTTTGCGCAATTTTTCTCAAATGAATACTAGGAGTAACACAAACTGTGGTAACTTTTGCAAAATATGAATATGTTACCTCAAAAGATATTACTTATGGACAATTTAAAGATGTCTCATATTTATATTGATGTCATAGGAATATGAGAATGTAAGTATCAATAACTGATTCACCAACTTGCATAAAGTTGTAATGACTCCACATAATGACATCAAATAGTTGTGATAATAATTGATGTGTATTGGACATGTAGGAAACATCACTAATATAAATCTTTCTCGCATGACTAGAAATTGGTAGATCCTTGAACTTCATCTAAATGTTTTCAAAAAAATATTTACTGTGAACATGATAAGGAACTTCAGGTCCTATAAGAATTGGATCTTTGTCGATATACAATAAATGTCCTTTGTTAATGTGCTTTCAAGTTGAGCATTTAGTAGAATATTTTTCTTCAATATTCATTTTCTACATTTGAATAATTGTACCAATTCGCTTCTAGAGAATGTTTGAACTTCAGGTCGAAAAACAATTGGTTTATCTCTAGTCATTTATTTAAAAATCCGTCATTTAAATATTTCATAGGTTTTCAAAAAACTTTGTTGGAGGTCCTATGACATCAAGTCATGTGCATATAATAAATAATAGTAAATTTTGTTATTAGGTGAAACATATGGATGACTAAGATCAACTTCGTACCATTCTTCGGGATGACTTTGATTGAAGATGTTATATGTACACCCTTACTTGTTTCTTCATATAGTGATATTTGTATAGTGCATCTTTTAATTCTTCTTATAATATACCTTGTCATCTTTGTCCTTCAGGGACTCTCATATAAGTGACTAATAAAATTTTAAAGTCACAACATATCTTATATGCATATCATATTAATCAGGTAACAGAACGTATTATCAATATTACAAGAGAATGACTAACATCACGATGAATGTTGGGTCTTGCGAATACCCTTATATTACTTCTCGCTTTATAATGTATCACATGTTATTGTGATTTCTATTTGTATCCTCCAGGGTTACAGTTTCAGAAATGAAGACTACATGTCCAAATAATATATTTATTTAGCGAGTTTATTTGATAGTGTTCGCCTTCTTTTGTTTATATCAAATACGAATACTTCTGGCATTCTTATAATATCATAGGTTTTTGGATCCAATTTTTCTCTTGATATATAGCATGCTATTAAGAAGGCGAATGAATTGTCGACAATAATTTTAATAATTATTTAATATCTCTTGTATCAACATATATAGTTGATTGCAAGTTTTACGTCAAGAATAATCAAATCCTCGTCGTTTACCAAAACTTTAGGATTTGACTGTTCTATATCCCCGTAATTTCTTTAATCTTTTGTTTAGCAGCTGCATTTTTTTGATGGGTTTATATTCTTCAGGAATAACCTCTTCAGGAGGGGCAATGAGAGTGACTAACTTTTATTTCATTTCCACAAATAATATATGTTATGGTCCACGCTTCTGGCGTTGGTTGAGCTCAAATATATTTTATCATGTGGAGATTTCCACTTTATATTATGTGGTTTATGTCTAGTAATATAAGACTTAGTCACTCTTTTGTGATCAATAAAAACGTATGACAATTATTTGCTAGATATTGCAAGATAATGATTTTATGAACTTTAGGTTGAACCATACTTGTACGTATATTGTCTTTTGAACTTCAGGTTCAATATAGTACATTTCCTTGGCATTCTTTAAGCTTCTAGCTTCTTCCCCTAATGCCAGAAAATTTACATTATATATATGATTATTTGATTGGACCATAAAATTTAGCCCTTCAGGAGGGAAACAATCTATTCATTATTGTACAAGTAAAGTAAGTAAGTATTTATAATATGATATTAGTATAAACAATATTGGCAGATATGCATGTTGATAAACAATGTCTAAATTATATCAGACACTATACTGGATTTTTGAACATACTGGATAAAAGATGATTTATTTAGACACTTCTGGGCATGTTCTGGGTCATTGAAGTCATCTTTATTTCATACTTGTTATTTGCACAATGCTCTAGTTTTCACGATACTTTGTAGTGAGTTCTTCCGACACACAAAAAAAGGTATCGTGATTTTCCAACAACTCTCATGACCTTCAATCATCGGTAATGCATAACCAAAAACTTTTGGGTTTTTGATTCCATACTACTACTGGAGTATTGGGTCATTAATTCGTAAAATGATCAATAAAATATATTTCTTTACTACTAACTCTATATATCTATGGTTTTTTGGCATTAGGGTTTGATTTAGCGATTGATTTGCATTTTTACTAAATTAGTTATTTGCACGTCGTTTTGAGGGTCATACGAATCCTTCAGGGATTATCATAAAATTTCATAACCCTCTTTAAATGAGATTCGTCTTCTGGGCCAATGCATATAATTTTCAATAACAATGATCACAAAATATTCGCCTTCTGGGCCAATGAATTTCATTTTCAATAATAATGATCACTTGTAACATAGTAATTCTAATTCCACTACAATGTAGCACATTCACTAGTGCAGAATGCTTGATAGACGTCACCAAATAGACGTCGGATATTTGGACATCCGACGTCTATAGGTTTGTAGAAACGTCGGTTGTTTAGTTTAACCGACATCTATACCTCCTGAAAGAAGAAAATATTTTTTGTTTATTTTTTTGGATTTATTTCGTATAAGAATTTATGTGGATTTCTTTTGTATCAGAAGTAACGCAATTTTTTGGGATTTATTTCGTGTAAAAATTAACACATATTTTTTTGGAATTTATTTTGTATAAGAAATAACGCAATTTTTAGGATTTATTTCGTGTAAGAATTTATGTGGATTATTTTGTATAAGAATAATGTGGATTTAAAAATAATTACAATCACATGTGTTTGTGTTGTACACATGTGTGTTTATGGTGACATGTTTAGTCCCACATTGGAAAAAGTTTTTATTGGTGGAGTTGAAGTACTCCACCACTCCTTTACTTCTAAATGGTTGTTTGGTACCACACTACAAAATACAAGTGAGATACATATATATATATTTAATGGTCAAAAGATTAGCACTTGGGCTTAAAATGGTTGCAACGTTTTTTTTACTATTTACCCATGTATAGACGTTGGTTGTATATGGTAGCCGACGTCTATCGGACGTATCTTTTTATTAATTATTGTTATTTCAAAGTATAGACGTCGGATCTATAACATGACCGACGTCTATAGGTCATGCTGTATGAATAGACGTCGGTCAATGTATATATCCGACGTCTATTTGGTGTAATAGTTTAGTCCCACATCGGAGAATTTATTTTTGTTGGTGTGGTTGATGTAATCCATCACTCCTTTACTGCTGAACGCGAACGACTTGGGGCACCTGCGCATGTTGGGCTTGATATTCGTGGTTATTTGTCAAAAGTTTGGCACTTGGGCAACTTGGGCTTGATTAATGTGAGTGCAGAATGCCCGATATACGCTCCAATGTATTTTTTGTTAATTAACATATAATAGACGTCGGTCGTCTATAGCCGACGTGTATACACTGTATAGACGTCAGTCGTATATAGCCGACGTCTATACAACAAGGAATAGACGACGGGGAAATAGACATCGGGTACTTGGACCATCGAAATCCGACGTCTATACCACTATATATCCGACGTATATGGACTTTTCTGCACTAGTGATTGTATTATATATACATCTATCAAGATGGATATTATGTGCTCATGAGATGAATTCTCGTACTAGTTGTGAATGATAATGTGATGCATCAAAATTAACAAGTAATAATCACATGCTTGAATCACTTTACCTATACTCTATTAATCAATATGATACTAAGAATTCATATAACTTATACAAAGCAAGTGAATCAATACAAGTTGCATGAGATATATATCTTTCAATTTAGAAGTACTACAAAATTACGTAAGTATTCCTTTTACATGCTTGCTTTATTCAACAAACACCGGATTTCACAATAATTAGTTAATGTTCTTGTAAACTCTGCATAATTCCAAATAATAAGAATCAATCTATGACAACGGAAATATTAAGCCAGCCAATCATGGAATAAGGAAATTTTGACAATAGAAAATCAAAAACAGAAATTATGCATCAATTAGTGCATATACATACCTTGGCCTCAACAAAAATCTGGCACATGCATCATGGAAAGCAATAATATTATCCAGTAATATTGTATTTCCATGATATATATATATATATATATATATATATATAAAAATCTATATCAATAACCAATTAATGGCAATAAATCAAGTTAATGCCCAGTAATAAGAATCAATTAATGGCAATTAGAAATATAAATTTCACGGTCATGCAACTGAAATAAGAATAGAATTTACAAATTAAAGCAACTGCCACAAAAATAGTTCATGGTTTTCCAAATCAAATCTCCGTTAGAAAAAGAGTAAATCACAAATTGAACTTGATAAAGAAGATAAGAAAACATAATTATCTTGGGAGAAATGCAATCATGCAAGGGCAATCATCTTCATAAAACCATAGGTGGTCTTAAAATATATGTGTGTGTGTGGCATAAAATCCTAGATACCAATAAATAATCAAATCATATTTAAGAAGTCAAAGTCTATTTCGAAACTTCTCCTCATGCATAATCCCATGGAGTTGAGATTGATTTTGTCATGAAACTTGAGAGCATTTTACGATTAAACCAAATAAATAAAAATGAAGATCAATGAAAAAATGAGTAGGATGTTTGTGAACTTCTATTAACATGACTAAAAACTAATGAATCTTCAAACGTCTATATACAAAAACGTAGGCTTAGGTTACTAGAGCGAAAAATTTGAAATACAAGACATGAACAACCCAAAAGATTGCAATCACCAAAAGATTCATGGAAAAATTAAAGTCTTGCAAGCATTATTAAAGAACAATATGCACTTGTGGATATCAGGTGCATGTACTAGAACAACATGTCTTGTATCGTACGGGCAAGCTCCAAGGTCAACGAATAACGACCTTACATTTCTTCTCTTTGAACTCCTTTTGAATCATTGGATGTGCTAGAGACTACTCGTGCTGATAACGTGTTATAAAATAATGATCAAGTGAAAGGACAAGAGGTTGAGGGAGAATGGGGGAGTTGTATTTCATTTCATTGTCTACTCCAAATGTGTATAATAGCCCCATATATATAGGATGATGAGGTAGTAGGGGTTACAACCAAAAAAATGGAATTACACCATAATAATAGTAATAATAATAACAATCTACTTAAATGGTGGGGGTTGAGGAAGGTGAATCGTCCATAAGACCTTTGGATTTCATAACAATATTTAGATATAATGGGTGTTTGGTGTGACTTCTATATGATTTTAATTTTACCAGACAAATCTAGTTATAGATTGATGATTGATTCACAGTGGAATACATAAAATGGTTGGATGAGTTCTTGAACTTTGCAAGTGCAAACTTGGAAAAATTGGTTGGTCTTATTCCTTGCCCATGCAAAAATTTCAGAAATCAAGGACTTCTTAAGCGACAACAAATTCGTTAACATGTTTTGCTCAAGGGATTTCTGCTGGATTATCCTACATGGGTACGTCATGATGAAAGGAATACCTGGAAGAAATAAGAACTTTCAGTCATCTGTCACTTCAACTTCAAATGTTGTTGACGATATGCAAGGAATGTTGCAAGACATTTACAGAGATGGTGGAGGCAAAGAAGTAAATGTGGAAAATGACGGTAGTATTTATGAAGATATTGTGGACGACGAATATGAAATGGAAGAAGCTGAAGTTGTTGGTGACCCAGATCGTCAGTCAAAACTTGTGAAAGATGCTAAAGAACCATTGTATGAAGGATGTAAGAAGTTCACAAAGTTGTCGTTTTTGGTTCGTTTTTTTCATTTCAAAATCTTGAACTGTTGGACCAATACGTCTTTGTCTATGCTTCTTGCTTTGCTTCGAGAAGCTATTCCAGATGGCAGGAGAAATATTCCGTCGTCATATTATGAAACTAAGAAAATCGTGAAAAAGTTAGGGCTCAGTTGTAAGAAGATTGATGCTAGTCCTAAATATTGCATGTTGTATTCGAAAGAAGATGCAAAGAAAGACATTTGTGAGTAATGTAGGTCGTCAAGATGGTCACAAGGAGGAGATGAAGAAGGTGTAGTTCGGAAAAAATCCGACTAAGGTGCTAAGGTATTTACAATTGATCCCAATACTACGTAGGTTGTACATGAATAAGGACGTGGCGAAAAACATGAGGTGGTATTCAGAAGAGCAAAATGATGATGGTGCTCTTCGTCATCCTACTGATGCGCTTTCTTGGAAGCACTTCGACAAAACCTATCCAAATTTTGTTGCAGAACTAAGAAATATTAGGTTGGGTTTAGCAAGCGACGAGTTTAGTCATTTTGGTACAATGTCTTCAAGTTACAACACGTGGCCAATGTGTATGACATCGATGCCTTATAATCTACCACCTTGGTTGTGTATGAAACCTCATTTTATCATGTCTTTGTTAATTCCTGGTCCTCAAGCACCGGGAAATGACATCGATGTGTACCTACAACCATTAATTGAAGACATGAAAATATTATGGAATGAAGGAGTTCCCACATATGATTCAAATTCGAAAGAGAATTTCAAGATGCATGTAAGTGTGTTGTGGACAATAAATAATTCTTCTTCGAAATATTGTTGCCTTATAATCTACCACCTTGGTTGTGTATAAAACAACCTTATTTTATCATGTCTTTGTTAATTCCTAGTCCTCAAGTACCAGAAAATGAGGTTGATGTTTACCTACAACCACTAATGGAAGACTTGAAAATATTATGGAACAAAGGAGTTCCTACATATGATTCACATTTGAAAGAGAATTACAGGATGCACGGAAGTGTGTTGTGGACAATAAATGATTTTCCGGCATACGCTAATCTTTCTAGTTGGAATACCAAAGGAAAAATTGCTTGTCCAACATGCAACAAGGGTACATACAATATTCAATTGAAGCACGGACGGAGAGAATCCTTCATGGGTCACAGAAGATTGCTTCCGGATGATCATCATTGGCGTCAATATAAGAAAAGTTTTGATGGAAACCAAGAGTTTCGTACTACGCCATTTGTTTTATCAAGAACTGAAGTGTTGCAGAAACTCATCGGTTACGAAGGCATTCAGTTTGAAAAACCGTTACCGTCCGGGCATGGAAAAAGAGAAAAGATGTGGATGAAGTGAAGCTTCCTTATGGTTGGAAGAATAAATGAATATTCTTTCAACTACCATATTGGAAAAATCTTCTTCGTTGACATAATATAGATGTCATGCATACAGAGAAGAATGTCTATGACATCATATTAAATACGGTTTTGAAAACAGACAAATCAATAAATGATGAGAACACTCAGATGGACCTACAAGAAATGGGTATTCGTCTAGTGCCACATATAGGGGAATCAAGTAAAGGCAATGGTCCAAACTCTTGATTTGTCTTGTCGAATCAACAGAAAGATATATTCTTTAAGGTGTTGCATGACCTAAAGGTTCCTGATGGGTTTTCGTCAAATATCAAGGCAAGAGTATAGTTGAAAGAGAGAGATTTCTGGTTTAAAAAACCACGATTGTCACATACTTATGCAACAAATCCTTCCTCTTTCTCTTCGGAAAGCATTGGATGTAAATAGTTGTGTTGTTATTGTGTCACACTCTTCATTTTTAGGGGGATTTGTAGTCAAGTAATTGATGTACAAAAAATGCAAAAATTGAAGGGTAAAATAGTTGTCACTCTTTCTCAACTAGAGCGTATATTTTCCCCGAGATTTTTCACGATCATGATGCATCTACTTATACACTTAGTTGATGAAGTGTTATTAGGTGGACTAGTGTTTTACAGATGGATGTATCCTATAGAGCGTTACTTGTGGTTATTCAAACTTAAATGGAAAGATCACAAGATCAGGTTAAGTAACCATCTTAATCATTATTATTTGTTCACTATACAGAGTAAATTACATAAGAATCTAGTGACGACCACCAGATATTTTTAAGATATTCGATTCGATACAACTTCTTCCAAAATAAAAATATAAGGCATGAGACGATTACATGAGATGGTCATGCACTTCGAACACTACTAAGTCATATAGTCACTTGCAAAGATAAACATATATTAGGTAACATGCGAGGCAATGAGCAAATTCATTTATCATGACTAATACCATTTCTATTTTTATGAAGATTATAAAACAAAATTAAGGTTAACACAACCTATGTAAACCAATACAATACTTGACAAAATACAATTTAAATCATATCATGTAGCGCTTTGTTCGAAAATATCGAATGTTTAATAAGCACAACTGTTATATCCGTAACCTAGGTTAGAGTGCTAATGGGAGATTAAGGATGGGTTTCCATGGGGAAGGTGAGGTGCACAGTGGTGTGCATGGGGAAGAGAAGGGTGGCGTGCACTGTTGATGGAGGTTTAGGGGATGGGTAGGAGATGGTGAGGTGATGGGTGGAGTGGGGTTTTATTTGCTGAAACTCTCTCTCTGTCTCTCTCTTCCTTGTGTCTCTCTCTTCCTCACCTCTCTTCTCAGTTCTCACTCTCTCTCTCAACCTCAGACTCGAGCTCACCGTTGGCGGAGGGAGGTGCTGCGGCGAGCGAGCTCAGGAGAAGCACGCGCGAGGCTCAGGAGGTTGCAGAGGAGGATGCGTGTGGTGGATCTTCAACCTTCTCTGGAGATTGCGATTTGAGGTATGCTGGCTTTTTAGTGTGTTTTGTTGCTCACCCTCGTGTGAGGGTTTGTGTTGGTCGGTCGGGGGAGGTCGGAGACCTCTCCAGCGACGTTTCCCTCGTAAATCCTCGGCTGGCGTGAGGTTGAAGACGACCAACGGTCGACCGGGTCCTGTTGAGCGGTCGACTGATGTAGTGTATTTTGACTTCCTGTTGTGTTTCGGTCGACCGGTTCCTTGTGGTTGGTCGACCGGAACTTAAGTGTACTGGATCATTTTATGCTTGTTGCGGTCGACCGTTATATGACTTAGAAGTACAAGGATGCCCTGGTAGTTTTCGGTCGACCGAGACCCCTGAGTCGGTCGACCGATAGTTTTGAATTGATGTTGACCAGACTCCGGATAGACTCCTGATTTTGACCTCGTTCGGTCGACTGGTGTTGAACTTTTTAATTTAAACCGCAAGTGCACGACCGTGTTGAAGCGGTGGAAAATACGGGTCGTCCTCAGGGAGGTGAGCAGCCTCTCGTTTGCACGAAATCAAGTGGCAAAAATATGAAGAAGAGAGTTGTTTATGTTACACTACGCTACACTACACTACGAAATACGAAATGCGAAAGAAAGCAACAAACGATTCACTAAAACTTAACTAAGAACAAAAGAAGAGTGTCGGAATTCAGAAGTGGAAGAACCCCTAAGGGGTGGAGTGAGTGCACACATGCAAATAGGTGGGTGTTGAACACATTCTTTAAGCACAAATGAAGGTGGTGTTATCATGCATAGGAAGTGTCTAAATGTTGTGGCCAAACCTATCAATCTATTCACCAACCTAGTTGATTAACATTTACATATACAAGTTGTTTATTTCAGAACTTAAACAAGCATGAGAGGTGTCTAATCATTTTGGCAAAACTCATCAAGTTATAAATTCTATCCTAAACAAGCAAGCATACATTCATGTTTTATCAACACATTGGAAATAAAGCATTCATTCCATTCTCTAATGCATGTATGAACATCTACTCCACCCCCCCCAAAGGGGATGGAACTACTCACTACACATTACACTAATTATTAAACTAAGCAAGGAAAGCATATTAACTAAGCTACTAAAACTAATGAAAAGAAATTAAACAAAGTAAAGCAAGAAATATGAAACAAACAACATAATAAAGAAACTTTTATTAACAAATGAGACACATTTCAAGTACCATCCTTCTACTTTAGTGTGTACTTCAAGGCCTCACTTCTAGTAGGAAGAATAGCCACTCAAAATATGGAGTGATTACATTAGAAGGTGAAGAGTTCTATTTATAGCCATAGAAAAAGGCAATCCGGGACAATCCCTCGATGTGGGACTAAACAAATACCCAAAATAACCTAAACAAACAGTAATACATATGCTCAAGAAATCTCAGCGGATCTCGGAAGATCCGGACTGCCAATTGGCGGTTCCAGACCAGCAATTGGCGGCCTACAGGATCTGGATCGTGCTCATTATTTTTTGGCTTTTCTTGGTATATTTGCTGTCTTGGATGCAGTTACTTGGCTTGTTGGAGCTCCGACCCGAATCGAATTGCTAAAATACCCCCCATGATGGTGTGAAGTATTCTGTTTTGCTCTTAGGTCCTTCAGTCTTACGTTCAGGTCCTTCTCCCTTGCATCTTAGTCCCCAGATCTCACAATTCAGTCCTTTTTCCAAGCTTTTGGGTCCTTTTATGCTTCATCGCTTCAAACCTATTTATTTATGAAATTCAAACATAAAACTCGTAACATAGCATTGTTTAGGTGAAAGATAATGGATATAAGATGCAAATATGAGCATGAAATGATGTCAATCAACCGGTTTTAGACTTTCGGTAGACCGTTGGGACTTAAGTTTTGTGCGAATAGTTCGACCGTTGTAGACCTTTGCCTCCTTCGGTCGACCGTTTTTGCACAGGATTGAATTCCTGGTTCCCTTTTTGAATGTCAACTCTGTCCACAGAAACCCGTGTCCTCGCCTTGTGCGTGAGCTGGGAGGTGACGGTGGGCGCGTTCTGCGTGCCTGCCCAGGGACCGCCGTGTGGAAGAGTGTGGGTGTTCGGGATGTGTCACCTCCATGTATGGATCGTGACTAATATGATGGATTGATTGGACTCATTGTAGAGTAGCAGGCCTGAGGGATCGCGGATCCCAATGTATGATGATTGTGCGAGCACGCAACTGTCGTTGGGTGAGGTGACTACCGACCTGTATGGCGACGGAGGTCGCTGCCCTGCTATTATAGCGGCGACCTTGGTGTTTGCAGCTCGTGGAGCCTGATGACCTGGCAGACTTTGGTCTAGACCCGTCCGATGTTGTGCCGGACGTATTGTTGGACCACCGATGTTGTGCTGGTGATGCCGTCGATGTTGTTCCGGCGATGATGATTGGTGGGCCGATGTTGGTCCGGCTATGTTGTTTTATGGGCCGATGCTGTTCCGGCTAAGTTTTCCTCAGCTGGGCACCTACTGAGATGATGATTGATGGACCGACCGAGCGATGTCTCCGTTGGTGTGGTTTCAACCAGAGTTATATATCTATTTCTTATGGCGCGGACCTGGCGGATGCCGCTTGCCGAACCCCATGATTAGTGTAGCCGCGTGTGGGGGGTGTCGCGTCTTGTTCCGTTAGACCGTATGTGCCTACGGTAGGTCTCCTTGGGAGACCCGATGATGATTGTCGGACTGATGTCCTGTGTTACCCTTCGGGGGAACTATTTTCCTTATTGTTGACATGACATGCTACTAGTATGATAGGTTCATTTGTACTACAGCATGCATATAGGTGAGCTTGGCATACGGGGTTTCCTTATGGAAACTTAGGCATTGTTGTTGCATCTTTCTCAGGACTGCAGTAGGTCCAGTTGAGTGGTGGTCAACGGGAGTGCGTATCTTGGGATCGGATCCTCTATTCGGACCACTGAGGTCGCCATTATTACGTTTATCGCCTTTCATTGTTCTGTTGTGATCATGTATCGTTTTGACGAACTCTGATGTAATATGGTGCACCGCTTATATGTTTTATGAGAAGTAACAATCTCGTCTTTGATTATTGAGCTCTGTTTCCTTGATTATAAATTTTTAAATTTCCGCTGTTTCGGGATGTTACAACAACAGCCGAACAAGAATATATGATCTAGCCAAAATAGTTATATCTCACCAGCTTTAATTTAGGAAAGCATAACGCCAAGTGTAAAACAATATATTCAGTTTCAAAGTTTAAATACCACTTAAACATGGCACATCACAGGTTGACTACATGCACAATACCATCCAAGGTTAGTTGCAAGGTAGAGAGTAAAAGATTCTAGTGACTCCAATTAAGGAATTTAGCCAAGCGTGCTAAACTAACCCATTGAAAAGATTGATTCGAGTCTAAAAGTTCTCATTTTGTGGCAACCAAACTTGCCTAAGAAACAACCAACTATTAAGACTAAATTGCTTCCAATTGTCCAACCATTATCAAATTATAGATAATCGCATTAAACATGAGATTCACATATACTACTTATTATACACTTTTACCCAAGTTCACATAACCTTATTGTTAAGCAATTTAACTTCAATACTCTCAAACTCCAAGATAATAGAACATGGCAAGTGGTCGTTACCAACTTACAACACTTGAATGAAGTTTACAAGATCAACATTTAGCTAAATCAAGTTAGCAAACAAGTTCCAAGGTTCCTATTAAGGAATTTAATCTCAAAGAGCAACACTAAATAACTTCCACTCATTTTCCCTATCCAACTTCATTGTTACGAAGGAACAAGTCAAGTGTCAATCTTGTTAAATTTAATTGTCATATCAAAGCTTAACACTCCACTTCCTTGAGCTTGAAAATTTGACATTATGAGACGATCTTACTCTAGAACCATCAGACGAATATTGATAATAAACAACTATGCTCTACTTAGTATACTCCCGAGAAGACTATTTCACATGAAGGAACCCAAGTAAACTTGTCAGATGCACATCCGTATATCATGTCGAATTAAAAAATTAACATTCCTGAACAACCTCAGTTATACTTAAAATCATCATTTGAGAATAGGACTCATAGTCAAATGGTTATAAATCATCACAAAATTCTTGCTTTTATCTCCCAATCGATTTCAGCTCAATCCTTACCGTTATTTGTGAGTGTTCTTAACTCGGATGGGTCCAAAGCAATATAAAATATTAATCGTCATGATCTTGTCTATGTACATATTAATCTACCACAACTAAGCATTATTTCTATGCACTTGACAATTCAACATAAGCCACAAGATGTTGGAAAACATCTCGATCAAAGCTGGGTTGCCTCAAACATGAACCCAATTCATGTAACACAACAAACTGATTACTAAAGAGCTTTACTTCCAACCAAGCTGCTAGAAATCAAGTACCTTAAATCCATTTTTATCATCAAAAGGACTTTAACTAAATCCTTACTACAAGTTGTAAAACTTTTAGCTCTCAAGACTAAATCCATTCATGACCCAACACTAGCAGAATTCATACCAATTCTTACAACTCTTTTACAGTCAATTTCAGAACCTTAATTATTCACATAATATTTTCAATCCATGAATTATATGGGTTTATTCTCATCTTAAGTGGTGTTCTTGCATACATAAAATCATTTAATTATTCTTTTTATTTCAGAACCTGCAACATTATCAATCTCAACATGAAAATTAATTTAAGAAAATAGAAGCAATTAGTAATTTTGGTGTGAGTTTTACTCTACTTTAATATTACCGTTCAAGGTCGATTCGATGAGCCATATGTCTAGAAAAATATTGTTTAAGTGAATCCAAAGGCATACCTTAGAAGAACCCAACCAATCTTCTCCAAAAAACAGCATAGGGGAAACTAGGGAAGCTCCTATGTGATTCCAACAGTACTCCAGCGAGATGCAGCCGCTCCGATGAGGTCTCCGATGTGGTCACCTCCTCTCACAAATTCGTAATCTTCCAAGTCAAGCTCCAAACTAGATGAATGTCTATTCTCAAACTCCATCTCAGGCACATTGTTAATGCTGACATCAGGAATTCCACGAACAGTTGAAGGCAAGAGTTCTCCATGTAAGCTCTCCAGCTAGCCACGAGTTCAAATGGGGAGACAGTGGTAGCCTTTATGAATACCTTAAATGAGTGTAGTTCCTCAACATTCTCTCCGGACTCTTCTTTGTTCATCTTAAATGATGTGGTTCTAGCTTCTTCTTCTAACCTTCCCCTCTTGAGCAACCGATGTGGTCCCTCTTCCACCACACATGGCTCATTACTGTAAATTGGCGTCAAAATAAAATTTCGTGATTGTCGGGCACGACGAAGTTGAGCTCCAAAACCAAAACCATTTGAAAGGAATTTGAATCCACATCAACTCGAAAAAATCCACAGTGATTTGTTTGAGCAATGGTTTTGTGAGTTCATGAATCATATGCGTGTTCAAGAGAGTCCAGACGTTACGGAAGACTTGAAACAGTTAGCAGAAGGATCAACAACTAAGGTTACATCTTATGATGGATATTGTGTGAATGGATACAACTTTCATACGAAAAGTCTGGATAGTACACGAAGGACCCAACATAGTGGTGTTACCATGTTAGCCAAAACATCGAGTTATGGAAACAGTAGGGATCGAAATGTCACATTTGATGTCATTACATATCATGGTATTTTGGATGAAGTGATTGAGTTATCCTACGACCCTAGGTTGAAGATAGTGTTGGTTAAATGCACATGTTTCGACGAGTCAGGAAAAGATGGGATACAAGTTGATAAAAATGGTTTTACTTCCGTTAACATGTCCTGAAGGAAGCACAAGAAAGATGCATTCAGCTTAGAATCTCACGTGGAACAATGTTTCTACGTCCAAGATCCAGTTCAACATAATTGGCACATTGTATTGAAATATCGACCTAGAGATTACTTTAGTGATTAGGTAATGTATTAATTATTTTAAAATATGTTATATGTTATATTTTTGGAAGAAAATATTTGTTATATGATCTTATGTTTGTAAACAACTTTTGTATATGTTATACAAGCATGCCTCCACACAGGTGCATTGTTCATACCCGACAGGCGGTAGATCAAGTTGAAGAGGAATTACAAGCACTCGATCCACATCGTGATATTATTGAGGTGGTTAGGCCTCACGAAGTGGAGGGTATACCAGCAGAGGTTCAAAGTGAACGTGATAGGAGACCTGGAGATAACAAAGATCCTCGTGGCCACTCTGGGCACGTCTTGTAGACGACGTGGAAGGTAACATTGTGTTAAACTTTACATTAAACCTAATTTCATGCAAATTTAATGAAGATTATGTTCTTGTTTTGTAGGACAAACGACTGAAACTAAGACATCTACGAAGAGAGGTCGAGGGCCAACTAGAGGTGTTGATCTTACTCCTCCCGGTCATCGGTTTCAAGTCCAATGGAATGACGACTTCGTCCTAATCAGACCGTGTGGGGAGAAGTTGAACGCGACATTAGCTTTGTTAGCGAAGCAGCTTGAGTTGTGGCCACTACATGTTAAGATGTCACATCAAAGTCGTCAAGCATTGTAGATTCGTGGGATCTACTTGTGGTACGTTTTCATTTATTTCTTTTAAATTTAATATATAAACTTTAATTTGATATGTTAATTTGATATACTAACAAATGTTTATATGTCCTGGCGCTACTGCTTTAAAAAGATCAACGGTTTTTTGAGAGGTTATCGATATTTGATAAAGAAGAGATAGTACACACCTTTCGAGACCAATGAAGAGCGTACATCCTGACCAGTTCATCATTCAGTGTGATGAATGGAACACTGAAAATGCACAAGTATTAATATTCTTGGTCTTTAAACATTTTATTTTGTATTTATAATATCACATCTTAACCTTTGAATCTTTTTATTAATTGTACAAAAATTTCTTAACAAACAACATCAATCAGGACCGCAAGAAGATGAATCACAAGACAAGGGTTGAAAACCTTTGCGAAGAAGGCAAAACTTCATGTAAGTTTTATTGTTATGAAGTTGTTTTAATTATTTGGTGATAACACGTAATTAGGCACATATCGATTTTTAACGATCTTTATTATTGCAACCTGATTAATTCACGATGTTTGATTTTTATTAAATAATTAGATGGATCAAAACCAAATCAGCACACCTCTCACCAAAATTGAGAAGATGGCTCTGTGTTATACAAGTCAACCAAAGATGGTACATTTTAACATTTTACAAGTTTAAATTAAGTGTTAATTTGAACTTTAAGATATTCATAACTCTTGTAAATCTTTTTAGGTTGAGATACAACAATTGTCCAGTCAAAAATTAACACAGTAGACGCTTTCTCAAGAGGAAGGAGAGACTTCTAAAGCTCATGAGCTGATTGAGGAGGAGGTATTAGAAGAAGTCTTGGGAAAGGAGAAGACAGACCGTGTGCGTGGTGCTAGTATTGGAGCCTACTAGATAGGCAAGACTTTGAGTGGTCGACATAGCAGTGCTCGCATGGGTCATCTTCAGATGAAGAATTCATAGTGCGTGTCAAATGTAAGTGTATACTTAACTTCATAGATTTATTTTGCAAGTTTATTGTATGTAGTGTAATATTAAAATGAATTATAGGAGGAGCACGAGAAGTTGTAGGCTCATGTTGCCAAATTGATGGCGACTCGGTTTGGAGGACATCAGGTATATTATATATGTGCATGATGATTATGTAATTTGTTGTTTTAGATTGTTGAAGCAATGAAAATTTAATTTTTTACAAAGTGATGACATGGAAACGTCTTCTCAGCACAAGGATGATCCATCGGCTGATCCGACCTCTTCTGAGTCGTAGTTGGTATATGAGTGGTACAACTTAAGACTTGATATATGTAGACTTAGACATAATATATATCGACATATGTGATTATATGACTTCAACTTATGTGATTATATGACTTGGAATTAAACATAATTTATAACTTCGACTTATAACTTCATATATGAATTAGGTTAGACTTGATATATGGATTCTATTTTATGACTTACATTTTGATTTGTGTGAGTTACACTTGTTTGTATGGATGTGCAAATCCATGTAGGTTTTGATTTGTTTTGATTGGTGTGATTATAAACTTGCTTTGGATTGAATCGTTTCGATCATATGTGATTATATATGACTTCGTTTCGATTTGGGAAATATGTGAATGTATGTAGTTGTACATGAATGGACAATTGTTTTGAATGGATGATGTGGTTCGTTTTTAGTGCAGGATGTGCAAATCAAATAAGGATTGTATGGGCCAATAATCTATTTTTTAGGCAGACCCTATATTTGCCGACAGAATTTCCGTCGTTCATATACGTGATCGGCCGATGGAAATTCCATCGGCACGAGCTACTGTTCGCATGCCAACGGAATTTCCTTCGACACAAGCCCTTTACGTCCCATTTTTTGGCGTGCGAAATTGGGCATTCTGACGGAATTTTCATCGGCATAGATCTTGCCGACATGACTTTTCCCAGCGGACTAATGCTGACGAAGATTCCGTCGGCAAGAGCCATTCCCGACGAAATGAGGGGCTTTTGCCGATGGAAATGTCTGTCGGAAAAAATCCTTTTTGTAGTATGTATTCAAACAATTGTCCCATAATTGTTAAAAACCACTTTCTTGACAAGATCTCCCAATTGGACCATCCTTCTTAAAGACAAAACAAGTAAGCAAGACATTGCGTGTAAAATGTAAGACAAAGAAACAATTAACAATTGAAGAAATGATGAGTGCATATGTTACATCCTAACCCTTTGCTTAATGTTTTGATTATGTTTAGGTGGTGGATTAGAGGAGGATTAGATGGACGGCTGGGATGGTTTGAGGAGAAGAGTATAAAGGGTTGATTTCTTTTCTCTCTCTCACTCATTCTCTCTCTCGTGCGCGTCTCTCTCTCTCTCTTGATCATTTCTCTTCCAGCCAGAGAAATTGTGGAAGTGAGGTCGGCGAAGCGAGGAGGAGCTCAGTTGAGTGCCGGAGTAGAGGTGTTCACGTTCGAGGAGTTCGCCGGAGAAGAAGAGTTCGTGTTGAAACGTTCGTGATCGGGCTTCAAAGGCTTCTTCAAGCCTTAAAGGTATGCCAAGCTTTAGTTTAATCCTCCCTTAAGCCTTCGTGAGGATTGGAGTGGCCGACGGTAGGCCGAAAGGCTAGTCGAGGGTCTTGCAGCAGTTTTTCTACTATGGAACGGTCGATCGGTGGGTTGGTGCGGTCGACCGAACGTAGTGTATTTCGGGAAAATCTCTTGTACCAGTCGAACGATACCCTAGGGGTGGTCGACCGGTGGTGCAATCTTTGCAAGAGAAAGATGCTCTGGACTGTTGGTGGAATTTACTGGCGGAAATCGGTTGACTGTTTGTGGATTTTAGTCTGACCGATTGTTTCTTTTGAGAAAAAGGGGATTTCACTGTTGGATTTTGGTCGAATGAGGCCCTTTTGTCGTTCGACAGGTTGGACGTTATTTCGGTTATTTTGCAAAATAGTAGTGGAGTGCGGTCGACCGTTTATGGATTTAGTTCGACCGTTTGGTCACTGTTTTGCATAAGGATGCTGGTGTCGTGTGTGGTTGGATCTGCCTCGAGGGCAACATGTCCCCAACCTTTTTGGGCGACGGTACGAACATGCCGGCCTGAGAGGAAGATCGTGATTGTGGCTCTACAGAGCGGGTGCCTTGTGAGCACATTTGTTGTGGCTGAGACTCTGACCGGCGATGCCTTGTGAGCACGTTGTTGTGGCCGATGTTTTTCCGGCGTTGCTTTGTGAGCACGTTGTTGTGGTCGAGACTCTGACCGGCGGTGCCTTGTATGCACGTGTGTTGTGGGGTTGGGGTGAGAGGACCTTTGAGACCCGTGGCTGATGTTTTCCGACAGTACCTTGTGTGCACGTGTGTCAGTTGTACTTTTACTGCATTCTTCATTTCATGTCTCATATATCTATGTTATGTTCATATATTAGGGGTTTGGCATATGGGTTTTCCCAATGGGAAACTCAGGCATAGTTTTCTTGCATTTCAGGTCGTAAGCATTAGTAGGAGGTGGTGACTGAGGGCGGGAGCACTGAGACCAGATCCTGTCTTGTATCTTTTGAGGTTGATGATTACTCTTATATTTAGTGTATACCCTTTTGTCGTTGTAATCATCTTTTGATTCTTGTATCAGATGTTGTACCACTTGGTATATATATATGTGGTTTGGTAACGACCCCGGTGCTGATTCTTATATAGTTTAAAGTTTTAAATTTTCCGCTATTTCGGGGCGTTACAATTTGGTATCAGAGCCATTCGGTCCCGGTGTGCTTGTCCAATGAAACCACCTTAGAGGTCTTGCATTTAGTTGTCATTCATCATGCATTCATAATCATTAATTCATTGTCGTTTCTTGTCCTCTTGTGTAGATACCTCAGAGACGTGTGAGGCCACCTTCACGTTATAGGGGCACCGGTGAGGAGACTGGTAAGGGGGATAGGGAGGAGGAGAGGAGGACCCTTCAGGGAACTGTTGGTAGACTGGGCGAGTTTCTCGAGCGCCAGTCTGAGCAGACAGGGGCAGGGGCTGTGCTGGATCGGTTTATGTGTTAGCACCCTCATTCCTTTGATGGTAGTGGTGAGCCGGAGGCAGCTGAGGATTGGGTCTTTAAGATTTGAAAGATCTTCAGAGCGATCGGATGTCCTTCCGAGAAGCAGGTGGATCTGGCCACCTATGTGTTGGACGGAGAGGCAGCCAGTTGGTGGAGGTCCACGTCGGCTGTGGTTTTCGAGGATAGTGAGGAGGTGAGCTGGGAGGAATTCCTCGCAGTGTTCAGCCAGCAGTATTTTCCACAGCATGCGCGTGACAGGAAAAGGGAAGATTTCCTGGCACTCGAGCAGCGAGAGATGACGCTGACGGCTTACATTAGCAGGTTTCACTCCTTAGAGCATTACTGCCCAGACACATATGTGACGCTGGAGCACAGTGCTCGGAAGTTTATCCGAGGGTTGACGTCGCAGTTCTGGTCTCGTGTGACTACGAGTATGCCACAGACTTTAGCTGATGCAGTGAAGTTTGCAACGATTATGGATCAGGACTACCAGGAGACGGTAGATGCCAGGAAGGTGCAGACGAAGGCCAACGTGGAACCTGGAGTTCAGACTTCGGGAAATCTGGGCAAGAGGCCCCGGGTTGATAGCGGTGGATTTCAGCAGTCAGGGTAGTGCAGGCAGTGTGGTGGAGTTCACCCAGGGTGCGGATATGGGGCTCGTTCCGGTGCATGCCATGGGTGTGGCCAGATGGGTCACTTAATTCGTTTCTGCCCGGGTAGGTCAGGTGGACCTAATGGACGATCGGGTTCCTCCTCAGCTAGTGGGGCGGGACCGAGTCGACCAACAACATCACCTCAGTAGGGGAAAAGTTCGGGTCGTGTCTTCACCATTCAGGCAGAGGAGGCTAGGGATGCCAGTGCTATGGTGGAAGGTACGTTTTATGTTGCTGGCTTGATAGCTAGAGTGCTTTTCGATTGCGGGGCCACACACTCGTTCATCTCTAAGTAGTTTGCGAGCGTGTTTGGTCGTACCACTACGTTGTTAACTGCCACTTTGGAAGTCATGACCCCCTTGGGTTTGGTGGGCATTATGGGGAGCTTCCTTCTCGGCACCACGGTTGCTTCGGGAGACCAGGAGTTCCCGGTAGACATGGTCTTGTTACCGATGGTAGACTTCGATGTCATACCTGGGATGGATTGGCTGTCCCAGTACGATGTTCGAGTCTTGTGCCAAGGAAAGAAGATTTTGATTTCGAGGAATTGTCTTCCTGATTTGCTGATCAGAGAGACTAAGAGTTGAGATGGTCGGATTTTGGTTTCTACAGTAAAGGCTCAAAAGATGATCCACCAGGGTTGCAGAGCGTTTATAGCGACGCTTGTGGTGCCAGATATTCAGTTGTGGAAGTTGGAAGATATTGAGGTTGTTCAGGATTTTCTTGATGTATTTTCGGATGAGATCACCGGGTTGCCGCCTCATAGGGAGATCGAGTTTGGTATCGATCTGGTAGCAGAGACTACTCCGCAGTCAAAGGATCCGTATAGGATGGCACCTGCTGAGTTAGCTGAACTGAAGCAGCAGTTGCAGGATCTGCTAGATTCAGGTTTGATCAGACCCAGTGTTTCACCTTGGGGAGCTCCAGTGCTCTTGGTGAAGAAGAGGGATGGCTAGTTGAGGATGTGTATTGATTACAGAATGCTGAATAAGGTTACCATTAGGAATTAGTATCCTTTACCTAGGATTGAGGATCTTTTCGATCAATTGCAGTCGGCGAGGGTATTTTTGAAGATCGATCTGCAATCCGGTTACCATCAGTTGAGGATCATGGATGCAGATGTCCAGAAGACAACGTTCAGCACGAGGTACGGACACTACGAGTTCTTAGTGATGTCGTTTGGGCTGACGAATGCACCTGCGGCATTCATGGATCTGATGAATCAGACTTTTCAGCCGTATCTTGACAGATTTGTGATTGTCTTCGTGGATCATATACTGGTATACTCACCAGACAGAGAGCAACACCGGGAGCACTTGAGCATTGTGCTTAGCATTCGGAGAGATCAGTAGCTATATGCGAAGTACAAGAAGTGTGAATTCTGGTTAGATCGGGTGGCCTTTCTGGGACATGTGGTGTCGGCAGATGAGATATCTGTAGATCCAGCGAAGGTTGAGGCCATGACTCAGTGGAGAGCTCCGACCAGTATGTTAGAGATCAGGAGTTTTGTGGGTTTAGCAGGTTATTATCGTCGATTTATCCAGGACTTCTCCAGACTTGCTTCCCTACTGACGGCATTGACATAGAAAGGTGTCAAGTTTGTTTGGTCCCAGAAGTGCAAGGACCGTTTTCAGGAGCTGAAGAGGCGATTGACTACAGCGCCGATTCTGACGCTACCGAGTGGTAGGGAAGCTTTGATCTACAGTTATGCTTCAGGAGTTGGGTTGGGCTATGTTTTGATGCAGCACGGGAAGGTAGTGACATATACGTCCAGGCAGTTGAAGGCACATGAGAAGAACTACCCTACCCATGATCTAGAGTTGGCAGCGGTAGTTCACGCGCTGAAGACCTGGAGGCATTACCTATATGGAGAGCAGTTTGAGGTCATAACAGATCACCAGAGTCTCAGGTATCTATTTTCGCAGAAAGAGTTGAATATGAGGCAGTGCAGATGGCTGGAGTTCATAAAGGATCATGACTACAACATTTCGTATCATTCGGGGAAGGCAAATTCTGTCGCAGATGCCTTGAGTAGGAAGGTGGAGTTATCAGCTGCTAGCTCATGCATTCAGGAGTAGAGGTTGCTTGAGGCCTTGACGGAGTGGAGACCTTTTACGGAGGACTCTGAGGGGGGCAGTCATTGTGGGACTTTGAGTGGAGCCGCAGACAGTTTCGAGAGTTGTTCAGGCTCAGAAAGTAGATGATGAGTTGGTCGGTCTGATGCAGTTAACTGCTAACGACGGATCGGACTTCGGTGTCATAGTCGATGGGGGTTTGAGGTTCAGGGGCCGGATATGGGTACCGAGAGCAGGTAATCTGAGGGATACTATCATGGAGGAGGCACATAGAGCCAGATATTCCATTCACCCGGGGAGTACCAAGATGTATAAAGACTTACAGCGGTGTTTTTGGTGGAAGGGGATGAAGCGAGACATAGCGAACTTCGTGTCCAAGTGCCTGGTTTGTCAGCATGTGAGGATTGAGAACCAGTGGCTAGCGAGGCAGTTGCAGAGTATAGGTCTGCCGGAATGAAAGTGGGAACACGTGACGATGGATTTCATCACCTGGTTGCCGAAGACGAGGAGATCTCACGATGCGATTTGGGTTATAGTTGATCGATTGACTAAGTCAGCGCATTTCCTAGCAATCAGGACCACCTACCCTTGAAAGATTTGGCGAGGCTGTACATCGAGGAGATAGTCGGATTACATGGAGTGCCGGTGAGTATTATCTCTGATCGAGATCCGAGATTCAACTCCAGATTTTGGGGTAGTTTGCAGAAGGCTTTGGGGACTCAGTTAAGGTTTAGCACAACTTTTCATCCGCAGACAGACGGATAGTCAAAGTGGACTATCCAGACGCTAGAGGATATGCTGAGAGCGTGTACTCTGGATTGGGCATGATTTTGTGATGAACACTTGCCGTTGATTGAGTTCACCTACAACAATAGCTACCATTCGAGCATTGGGATGGCATCGTACGAGGTTCTGTATGGTCGGCCTTGCAGATCACCGGTATGCTGGAGTGAGGTAGGCGAGAGGAAGCTGGTCGGGCCAGCGATTTCTCATATTTACACTGAGAAGGTTGGTGTGATCAAACAGAGGTTAGCGACGGCTCAGACCAGATAGAAGAGTTACACAGATAGGCGTAGACGAGAGTTGAGAATTGAGGTGGGCGATCACGTATTCCTGAGGATTTCACCAGCTCGCGGAGTGATGAGATTCAGGAAGAAGGGGAAGCTCAGTCCTAGGTACGTCGTACCGTTTGAGATTCTTGATCGAGTAGGAGAGGTTGCCTACCGTATTTCTTTGCCGCCGCAGCTTTCGGGTATTCACAACGTTTTCCACGTTTCGATGTTGAGGAAATACGTTGCCGATCCGTCGCATGTGATTGAGATCTGTGTTCCCGAGATCAGTCAGGATCTATCTCTCGAGGAGAGGCCCGTGGAAATTGTAGATCGGATGGAGCACCAGCTCAGAAGGAGAACCATTCCGATGGTGAAGGTCAGGTGGGAACACCATAGCGAGCGTGAAGCCACTTGGGAGATCGAAGATGAGGTCAGGAAGAAGTATCCGGATTTGTTTGGTGAGGATTTGGTTCTAATTTCGAGGACGAAATTCTTTAAGGAGGGTGGATTGTTACATCCTAACCCTTTGCTTAATGTTTTGATTATGTTTAGGTGGTGGATTAGAGGAGGATTAAATGGATGGCTGGGATGGTTTGAGGAGAAGAGTATAAAGGGTTGATTTCTTTTCTCTCTCTCACTCATTCTCTCTCTCGCGCGTCTCTCTCTCTCGATCCTTTCTCTTCCAGCAAGAGAAATCATGGAAGTGAGGTCGGCGAAGCTCAGTTGAGTGTCGGAGTAGAGGTGTTCACGTTCGAGGAGTTCGCCGGAGAAGAAGAGTTTGCGTGGAAACGTTCGCGATCCGGCTTCAAAGGCTTTTTCAAGCCTTAAAGGTATGCCAAGCTTTAGTTTAATCCTCCCTTAAGCCTTCGTGGGGATTGGAGTTGCCGACTGTAGGCCGAAAGGCTCGTCGAGGGTCTTGCAGCAACTTTTCTGCTCTGGAACGGTCGACCGGTGGGTTGGTGCGGTCGACAGGACGTAGTGTATTGCGGGCAAATCTCTTGTACCAGTCGAACGATACCCTAGGGGTGGTCGACCGGTGGTGCAATCTTTGCAAAAGAAAGATGCTCTGGGTGTTTTTGTCGAACGGGTCCCCTTTGTCGGTTGACCGAAAGCACTCTATTAAGTCGGTTGGGGGCGTTGACCATCCAAACGGTCGACCGCTCGTTGACTTCGTCTGACCGATGACTTAAGTGACTTAAAGTTGGTCCGACCGATTATTTGTTCGGTCGACCGGAGTGGTGCTGACTGTTTGTGGAATTTACTGGCGGAAATCGGTCAACCGTTAGTGGATTTTAGTCCCACCGATTATTTATTTTGGGAAAAGAGGATTTCATTGTTGGATTTCGGTCGAACGGGGCCCTTTTGCCGTTCGACCGGTTGGACGTTATTTCGGTTATTTTGCAAAATATTAGTGGAGTTCGGTCGACCGTTTATGGATTTAGTTCGACCGTTTGGGCACTGTTCTGCATATGGATGCTGGTGTTGTGTGTAGTTGGATCTGCCTCGAGGGCAACGGGTCCCCAGCCTTTTTGGATGACGGTACGGACATGGCGGTCTGAGAGGAAGATCGTGGTTGTGGCTCTATGAAGCGGGTGCCTTGTGAGCTCATTTGTTGTGGCCAAGACTCTGACCGACGGTGCCTTGTGAGCACGTTGTTGTGGCCGATGTTTTTCCGGCGGTGCCTTGTGAGCATGTTGTTGTGGCCGATGTTTTTCCGGTGGTGCCTTATGACCACGTTGTTGTGGCGGAGACTCTGACCCGCGGTGCCATGTGTGCACGTGTGTTGTGGTGTTGGGGTGAGAGGACCCTTGAGACCCGTGGCTGATGTTTTCCGGCAGTACCTTGTGTGCACGTGTGTTAGTTGTGCTTTTACTGCATTCTTCATTTCATGTCTCATATATCTATGTTATGTTCATATATTAGGGGTTTGGCATACGGGGTTTCCCAATGGGAAACTCAGGCATAGTTTTGTTGCATTTCAGGTTGTAAGCATCAGTAGGAGGTGGTGACTTAGGTCGGGAGCACTTGGACCAGATCATGTCTTGTAGGTTCATATATTAGGGGTTTGGCATACAGGGTTTCTCTTTTCTTGCCCTTCGCTCTCTTACCTTTGTCATTCCCATCCTCCTCTTCCTCATTCTCACCCTTCTTCAAGTGCACCTTCTTAAGAAGTTTTGCCACTTTTCCAACCATCTTGTACTTCTTTTGGTCATCCTCCTTTGTTTCCTCTCAATTTTGGCCCTCACCTTCTTGTTCCTCTACTTCAAACTCAGCAACTTCAGTTCCTTCTCCTTCCACCTCAAACTCTTCTACTTCTTCTCCCTCCATATCGAGCTCGAAATCTTCTTCGCCTTCATCACCACCCCAATCGAACTCGACCTCCTGATCCCCCAGTGAGGCGACAACGACCCCCAAAACAACACCAAAGCCTATAGCATAAGCCTTCAAAGCATTCTTCGAAGTCCAATGATTCTTACCATCACCACTACCCTCTTTAGGACTTCCTCCCTCTTTCCCATCATCGACGACTGGTTCGTCGTTATTGTTCTTCTTACTAACTTGAAGGAACCTCATGTGGATGTCGATACCGCAAAACATGCACCAATACCGCCAACCCTCGCAATTCTCCCCACAAACATGACAAGGACAAACAAACTTTCTGTAGGTGTACCTGAGGCCATGCTTAGGGTGAGAAGCGTCTGTCAGGGTAGGTGCAACCATGGAGCAAATTGGGTGCACGTCGAAGCCGCACGGTTTGCATCGGTAATGGTAACCATATATCTTGTCGTCACAAACAGTGCATCGGTGGTGCGAAAAAGGGTTCCTTGACTTATCGAGCTTTAAGTTATGCTCTGGGTGCATGAAAAAATCTAGAGTTTCAGGACAAGTGGTGCATATCTCGTGAAAATCGACACAGCACTCCATGCAGCGGTGCCTCTTGCCCCACCCCTCGCACTCGTGGAGCTCACAGGTGAACGACTTCTTGCTCTTTGATTGACATCATTTCATGTTTATATTTGTATCTTATATCCATTATCTTTCACCTAAACGATGCTATGTTACGAGTTTTATGTTTAGTTTTCAGGAATAAATAGGTTTGAAGAAATGAAGCATAAAAGGACCCAAAAGCTGGGAAAAAGGACTGAATTGTGAGATCTGGGGACTAAGATGCAAGGGAGAAGTACTTGAATATAAGACAGAAGGACCTAATAGCAAAACAGAATACTCCACACCATCATGGGGAGTATTTTAGCAATTCGATTCGGGTCGGAGCTCCAACAAACCAAGTGAATGCATCCAAGACCAGCAAATATACCAAGAAAAGCCCACAAATAATTCCAACTCGATCCAAAGCTTATGGACCGCTAATTGGCGGTCCAAATCACTCTCGATCCGTTCAGATTTCTCCAGCACATGTATTAGAGGATTGATTGATCTCGTTTTATATTTAACCGCAAGTGCACGGCCGCGTTGAAGCGGTGGCAAATACGGGTCGTCCACTGGGAGGTGTGTCGACACTTGGTTTGTTCGAAGGCGAGAGGTAAAGAAAGGGAAGAAAGGTTGGTTACACTAAACTACACTAAGATGCAAATAGAAATGGAGATAAGCAATAAACTAAGCCCCAAAGGGGGTAGAGAAATAATGTGAACATAAAGAAGTGTGTGTGTGTTCATTAAGCTCCTCACAACATGTAGTGCATGAAATCATAAAACTACATCCAACTTTGCCTCTACATGAATTAAGATTTCACTACATCATTAAAACATACAAGACAATAATTGGAATGAAGCTACATGAACTCAAGTATAAAGACTATACCCTACTATGCCTCTACATGAATTAAGATTTCACTACATCATTAAAACATACAAGACATTAGCTAAGGTAAAGGCAACAAGAGCACATACACTACAAATTGTGTTTCCAACATTTACTTCATCCATATCCTAACCTTATCATTCCCCATAAAATAGGTCCACTAATCAAAGCATAAGCTAAGCTTCATTCAAGAGCATTAGCCTATCAAAGATAAGAGTGGAGACCCATTAGATGGTTATGGAAATCATATAAAGCTCAAGGGATAAAAATAACACACACTTAATACACTACATGATTATATCACATATTTCTCCACCCCCCAAATGGGGATGGAACTACTCACTACTCATTACACTACTGATTAGACTGAGCAAAGAAAGCATAATACTGAAATGAAAGTTAACTAAGAAGGCAAGAAGCATTAAAGAAACATAAAAGGATAGGAAAGACTAAACAAACATGCACAAATTAAAAGACAAGATTTAAAGAAACTAGAAGAATTATTTTATTAACAAAATGACTCACATTGAAGGTAGCATTCTTCTCCACCTTGAGTTTTTGCTTCAAGGCTCACTCCTTAGTAGAGAGAATGCCACCAAGCAATGGGTAATTACAATGGAAGGTGAAGAGTTCTATTTAGAAGCATGGAAAAAGCTAATCGGGGACAATCCCCCGATGTGGGACTAAACCAATACCACAAATAGCCTAAACGAACATTAATACACGTCCAGGAGAAATTTCGACGGATCCTGAGCAATATGGACCGCCAATTAGCGGTCCAAGACCGCCAATTGGCGGTCCAAAATTGTCGGATCGTGTTGGAATTTGTTGTGGGCTTTGCTTTCTGGTATTGTTGGTCTTTGATGCGGTTACTCGACTTGTTGGAGCTCTGACCCGAATAGAATTGGTAAAATACTCCCCATGATGGTGTGGAGTATCCTATTTTGCTCTTAGGTCCTTCTGTCTTACATTCAGGTCCTTCTCCCTTGCATCTTGGTCCCTAGATCTCACCATTCAGTCCTTTTTCCCAGCTTTTGGGTCCTTTCATGGCTCTTCTCTTCAAACCTCTTTATTCCTGAAAACTAAACATAAAACTCGTCACGTAGCATTGCTTAGGTGTAAGATAATGGATATAAGATACAAATATGAGCATGAAATGATGTCAATCAAATACCCCCACACCTAAGTTTTTGCTAGTCTCGAGCAAAACAAAGAAAGAGAAAAACAAACGAGAAACAAGAAATCCTAACTCACTTTCGTAGGAATCACGGTTGCACTTAGCACGTGCAACAAGCCGTTAAACCTCTTTGTTGCCAAGGAGGAGGAGTGTTGTCTCCTGAGGGTTTTCAGCGGATATACCCACAAAATCCGAACAAGATGCATTATTCAATCTAGACCTCGACTCGTTGGAAATATTTTGTCGATCAATGGACGCGGTAATGCTACGGGCCGACTCTATATAGGTGATCAGTCCACACCTCTACCATAATGAACCATTCGTGCAAGTTAAATAAGGAATTATGTGAAAGACATGGACAACCTCAACATCCTCAAGTGCTACAAAGTGTAAAGTCCATTAAGGTTCTTATTTGCATTATCATATATTTTTTTTCTTTTTGTTTCTTTTCACATTTTTTTCTTTTACTTTTTATTAGTTGGAGCTTCATTCCCAGGGTCAGGTTCCGTGCATCATTGCCCATGAGGACTTACACTATCACGTACACCTTTCCCCACATCTCCACATAGGGCAATCCCTACCACCCGTGTAACGGGAGTTCGGTCGGCGCATCCCAAGTCAGATGACTCGAAAGCACCAGGCACAAAGTCCCCTCAGACCTACTTTCCCGAGTGATAGGAGCCGTGCGAGAAGAGAGAACACCTACTCACTTATTTCTTATCTACACATGAACCAAAACCCCTACACTAATGTCTCACAACAAGATTACGAGGGTCCTTGACTACAACAAACTTCCTAAATTAACAAACACGAATTATTGACTCACTAGGTTCAGGGTGGACTTCTTTGAATGTTTGAGCACTGAAACCCTATGATTACTCACCCCCAAAGGAAAACTGGGGTGCATCCTAACGACTCGATAAATCCTAAAACCACGTACTAGATATCCTAATGCATCATGTTCAAGACAATTTTGGGAGCTTTCTTTTTACTTTGCCTCTCAACGGTTTTGCACATGCTAAACACACGCAAAACCCACAAAACATTTTCTTTCGAAAATACATGAAGATTTTCAAAGAAATGTGAAAATTTTGAAGCACTAGGCAAGCAAAAGAAGACAAGTCACCCAAGGATCATAGCAAGCAGATATATCGATATTAAATGCAGCACACTAACATGACCCTAAAAATGCAAACAAAAGAAAGCAAAATCAAAAGAAAAGACTCGACTATGTACACATGTAAAACACCCCCCCACACCTACTTCATGCATTGTCCTCAATGAATGCAAGCAAGATACTACATGGATTGATGCATAAAAAGGAGAGATCTCACCAACATGAAGTACAAAGGGAAGTGCAAGGTCATGTTGATGGACATAACCCGAATTCCCTCAAAACCTGTGAGATGCTAAAGAAGGGATACAAATACGTGAAAGAAATGGAGCCCAAATACACAAGGGTTGGGGCTCACAACAATCAATGCTCACTGAAGGAGTCTTTTATTGTACTTCTTTTTTTTCTTTTCTTTTTTTTTTCTTTTTTTTCTTTTTTTTTCATATAACTATGTACAAACATAAGTTCCCATCTTCATTTGTCAAAAGACATCAAATGGGAACCCCTCAAGAGTGGGTCAATGCACTTGGAAAGGGAACATGACACCACGCGGGGCCAGAATACGCATGCGTGGGCCCCCTTCACAAAGAGCACCAGATGAAATGAGAGGTTCATGAATTGGACGCAAAGGCGTCTCATTCAAAGGATCAAACTGAAAGAGCTTGAACCTCTCGAGAGTTTGGGAAATAAGGGGCAACGGAAGAAAAATATCTCCCGTTGCGGAACTGAAGTTATGATCATCAATCCAAACTCTCCAACCAACAGGCTGGTGGGTCGGAACGAGGTCAAGCACCTCGTTATGCATGTCCAACTCACCAGGAGAACAGGAAGTGGGTCTCATACCCAAAGTATCCTCCAAGGAACTCCTAATACCCTCATGAGCAATGTACTTGTTTGATGTTCCATCATTTCCAAGATGATCAGGAACAATAGTGAGAGGCAAACTCTCATCAGGTTGTTTGAAATTGAGGGTACTAGGGAGTTCTTGCTCCACCAGAGGTGGGTCCTTAAGAGGATCAAAATGAAGATCATGTGGCTTAAGGGCCACGGGACAAAAAGATAAGGCACAATCCTGTGCCGACTCATAATGAAGCTGGTCCAAGTTATTCTTAATTTGAATCGAATCCTCCACTAAGTGATCGTGAATTGAAACCCCAAGTCCCTCAGACTGACTAGGAGTTTGACTTTGAAAGGTTGTGCTTTGAATTTGTGGATGTGGTGGTGGTTCGATATCAAAAGAAGAATCCTCATGTTGACAAGAAAGGTTACTCTCCTCACATTCACGTAATTTCTGCGACATTTGACTCACTTGCAGTGTCATATTTTGTATGGACTGTTGAGTGGTTTCCATGAACGTAAGGAAAGTTTGTTTCAAGGAATCAGGTATGCGGTCAACGATGAGGTCCAAGTCAGAGCTTGGGAAATTTTGAGGTTGGGTGTTGATTGGCTGAGAATGAGTCCAATGATTTGGAGTGGGGTGTTGGTAGAATTCTGGGTATTCGGGAGGAGGATACTGTGGTGGAAATGAAGTATAAGAATTTGAATACGAATTGTCTCCCCACGAATCCATCACTCTCGGATTGTACGCGGATGCGTAATGGTCATAATGAGCATTTTGGGAAAATGTGTGCTCATACTCAGGCTCAGGGGGAACATAAGGACATTCCCCGATAACATGACCACTCAACCCACAACAGTCGCACGGTACGGCTACTGGAGCCACCGGGCCACTCATGTCGTCTGCCATACGCATGAAAGAGGCCAAAGTTTGTTGTAATGTCTCAGTTTGTTGACCAGCATATGATCCGGCATAACTAGATTGTGGTCTAGCAGTCGGTGCCTCTCTCATGTTACCCCAATATGAAGACTGCTCAGTCACAAAATTGCGATCATCCCAACCATACGGGGTGTTAGTCTGAGCCACCCCAGGTTGCATGGGTCCGGAGTACCAGGGAGAATCGTCCTGGTCCCAACAATGATATGGATGGTCGCCCATGTAACCATCCATCTCAAGAAAAACTCTCGAGTCGATCACTCTCACCACCACGAGGCTAAGCTCGCAAAAAGTGCTCGACTCGACCCTAAAACGCTAACAGAGAGTGTAAAGGGGAGGAGACTATAACCTAGAAGAAGGTGAGAAGAAGATGACTCAGAGGAGAAGGGAAGAATCCCTAGAGCTAGCGAGGGTACAGGGTGAAGGTAGAAGCCTAACTAGCAAGCATGGCTCAAACAATGTAAGGCAATGGGTCCTTAGGCTAGACGACGCCTAACTTCGAGGTCACTAGCCTCGACACGCCTCACCTCCCTACAACGAGGACCACAATGCCCAGCAAGTGATACCAGATCTGGAGATCCAATACCTCCTACTATCGACAAGGTAGGCAACGCCGATCAGGTCATGGCGGTCTCAACTAGATTACTCTCCTAGTGCGTCCAAAATCCTAGGGCCAATGTCTACTTGCTTTTAGTTAAGACTTTACTTGAGTGTGCTTTTTGGGGCTAAGGGAGGGGTGATGAAATCCCCCACCTTATCTTTGAAGAATATAGGTGATGCCCCTTAAAGATGTTTTGAAATCTTAGGCTAGCAAGCAACTCACCAAACAAGCACTCACCTCACTCTTGTTTCGATGCAAACCTTACTCACTAATGAATGTCCTAATGCGTGAATGAGTGATAAGGAATGCATACCTCGCTCCAGCAATCAACGACAAAATGTAAAGCAAAGAAAAGAAAGATGCATGCAAGGTCTACATATGATGCACGACCTAGATGGCAAGAAGTCTAATCTTTTGCTTTGAGTTTTATGGTCCAAGTTGATTAAAAGGGATTGAAATTAAATCTGGGAGCAAACTAAAGATCACAACATGCAAAATTGGGCTCCCAGATAACTAAAGTGAACAACATAACAACTGGAACAAATTTGAGAGCAATTGAGGCTCACCAGGCCGCCAATTGGCGGTCCCAGACCGCTGATTGGCGGTCACTTTGGGGTCTTTTGCTCTCCAATTACTCCAGTCGCTTCCCCTTGATCCTCAGGTTCCCTGCCACTAAGAAAAACTGAAAACAAAAAATTAAAAACCCCTCGAATCGTCCAAACCAACGTCTGGACAGAGCACCTCCCCGGCAACGGCGCCAAAAACTTGATTGATCTCGTTTTATATTTAACCGCAAGTGCACGGCCGCGTTGAAGCGGTGGCAAATACGGGTCGTCCACTGGGAGGTGTGTCGACACTTGGTTTGTTCGAAGGCGAGAGGTAAAGAAAGGGAAGAAAGGTTGGTTACACTAAACTACACTAAGATGCAAATAGAAATGGAGATAAGCAATAAACTAAGCCCCAAAGGGGGTAGAGAAATAATGTGAACATAAAGAAGTGTGTGTGTGTTCATTAAGCTCCTCACAACATGTAGTGCATGAAATCATAAAACTACATCCAACTTTGCCTCTACATGAATTAAGATTTCACTACATCATTAAAACATACAAGACAATAATTGGAATGAAGCTACATGAACTCAAGTATAAAGACTATACCCTACTATGCCTCTACATGAATTAAGATTTCACTACATCATTAAAACATACAAGACATTAGCTAAGGTAAAGGCAACAAGAGCACATACACTACAAATTGTGTTTCCAACATTTACTTCATCCATATCCTAACCTTATCATTCCCCATAAAATAGGTCCACTAATCAAAGCATAAGCTAAGCTTCATTCAAGAGCATTAGCCTATCAAAGATAAGAGTGGAGACCCATTAGATGGTTATGGAAATCATATAAAGCTCAAGGGATAAAAATAACACACACTTAATACACTACATGATTATATCACATATTTCTCCACCCCCCAAATGGGGATGGAACTACTCACTACTCATTACACTACTGATTAGACTAAGCAAAGAAAGCATAATACTGGAATGAAAGTTAACTAAGAAGGCAAGAAGCATTAAAGAAACATAAAAGGATAGGAAAGACTAAACAAACATGCACAAATTAAAAGACAAGATTTAAAGAAACTAGAAGAATTATTTTATTAACAAAATGACTCACATTGAAGGTAGCATTCTTCTCCACCTTGAGTTTTTGCTTCAAGGCTCACTCCTTAGTAGAGAGAATGCCACCAAGCAATGGGTAATTACAATGGAAGGTGAAGAGTTCTATTTAGAAGCATGGAAAAAGCTAATCGGGGACAATCCCCCGATGTGGGACTAAACCAATACCACAAATAGCCTAAACGAACATTAATACACGTCCAGGAGAAATTTCGACGGATCCTGAGCAATATGGACTGCCAATTAGCGGTCCAAGACCGCCAATTGGCGGTCCAAAATTGTCGGATCGTGTTGGAATTTGTTGTGGGCTTTGCTTTCTGGTATTGTTGGTCTTTGATGCGGTTACTCGACTTGTTGGAGCTCCGACCCGAATAGAATTGGTAAAATACTCCCCATGATGGTGTGGAGTATCCTGTTTTGCTATTAGGTCCTTCTGTCTTACATTCAGGTCCTTCTCCCTTGCATCTTGGTCCCTAGATCTCACCATTCAGTCCTTTTTCCCAGCTTTTGGGTCCTTTCATGGCTCTTCTCTTCAAACCTCTTTATTCCTGAAAACTAAACATAAAACTCGTCACGTAGCATTGCTTAGGTGTAAGATAATGGATATAAGATACAAATATGAGCATGAAATGATGTCAATCAAGGATGTTTAGGCTATTTTTGGTATCTGTTTAGTCCGACATCGGGGGATTGTCCTGGATTGCCTTTTTCTTTGGCTATAAATAGAACTCTTCACATTCTATTTTAATTACTCCATATTTTGGGTGGCTATTCTTCCTACTAGAAGTGAGGTCTTGAAGCACAAACTAAAGTAGGAGGATGCTACTTGAAATGTGAGTCATTTGTTAATAAAAGTTTCTTCATTATGTTGCTTGTTTCTTGTTGTTTGTTTTACTTTGTTTAATTTCATTTCATTAGTTTTAGTAGCTTAGTTAATATGTTTTCTTTTCTTAGTTTAATAATTAGTGTAATGTGTAGTGAGTAGTTCCATCCCCTTTGGGGGTAGAGTAGATGTTCATACATGCATTAGAGAATGGAATGAATGCGTTATTTCCATTGTGTTGATAAAACATGAATGTATGCTTGCTTGTTTAGGATAGAATTTATAACTTGATGAGTTTTGCCAAAATGATTTGACACCTCTCATGCTTGTTTAGGTTCTGAAATAAACTTGCATATGTAAATGTTAATCAACTAGGTTGGTGAATGGATTGATAGGTTTTGCCATAACATTTAGACACTTCCTATGCATGATAACACCACCTTCATTTGTGCTTAAAGAATGTGTTCAACACCCACCTCTTTGCATGTGTGCACTCACTCCACCCCTTAGGGGTTTTCCATTTCTGAATTCCAGCACTCATCTTTCATTGTTAGTTTAGTTTTAGATAATCGTTTGTTGCTTTCTTTCGCATTTCGTACTTCGTAGTGTAGTGTAGCGTAGAGTAGGATAATCAAACTCTCTTCCATATTTTTTCCACTTGATTTCGTGCAAACAAGAGACTGCTCACCTCCCTGAGGACGACCCGTATTTGCCACCGCTTCAACGCGGCCATGCACTTGCGGTTTAATATAAAACGTTCAAACAAGTTTTTGGCGCCGTTGCCGGGGAGGTTCCAGTCCAGACTCTTGTTTGGACGATTCGAGTGGATTTAATTTTGAAGGGAATGTGTTCTAAAAGTTTTACTTTTAAATGTCAATTATTATGAATTGAATGAGAAATCATTTTGTTCCTTGTTTATGTTATTCGTCTTTTAGAAGTGTTAAGGAAGAGGCTCTTGGTCCTTAACCATAGAGCTCTAAAGAATATTGGTTTACATAAAACAAAAGATGTTCGCAATCATGGTAATTAACATGGGACATTAATTACCGAGTTAAGATTGTCATGTTGGTCATAGATCATTGTAGCTCTACAAGTGAGTGACAACACACGTACACAAAGAGGAAGATATTACTTTTGTATACTGAATAGACCTAATAAGTAAAACATTATAGAATTGTGTTTTCTGTGTCATTAAGGGTTTACTGTGTCCTTGGTCCTTTTGATATGAGACTTATATCCGATCACTTAAGAATTGCTTAATTAGACTAGTGTCTTGAGCTATCGATGAGTGTAGTGTAAAGGCATTAGTCGGTTAAGTATGACTTTCATTGGAGAAGATAGTTAGTCAAAAGATTATCATTGCCCCTCTTAATTGAGTAATGATATTAGTGTTCCCCTTGATAAAGAAAAGTTATAATGTGCACAATGTGATTTGAGTTAGGTCACATATTTGTAACTAGCTTAAAGAGATCAAGAAATGAATACTAATACAAAGATGACACAATACTACTTTGTGTATATTCTTAATATCATGAGGCAAGGGACGGACACAAGTGGTGCACTCCATCACTAAATGGATCAGGTTTTGGTTCGAGTGGAATTAAGACATCTAACTAATTGGGAGCTATAATGTGTAGTTAGATACCGCTTATAGCTTGTGGTATTAAGCTCTTAATATCACTGTCTACTTAGTTTAGATACTCCCATAGGTCACACCACAAAACTGGGAAACAAGAAATGGGGATTTTGAGTTCATAAGATGTGTCGGGTTTCATGTAAAAAATATGACACATGGGGTGAACAAGAAAAATCAAAATTATGTTGTGATTAATAACATAATTAGAATCTAAATTAAATTCATATGTGATGTAAATATTATGGGGTGTAATGATTTATCGTAACATAGGCTATTATGTTACATAAGTTGTGAATTTACTACTAATCTCGAAATGTCAAATTTTGTAGGGGTAAAACCAAAATTTTACCAATCAGCAGAACAGTGCTCAACGGTCGACCGAACAACAGTAAACGGTCGACCGATCGGTGCACGGTCAACCGGACACGTCTCGACCGATAACAGGGAATTTTCGTCTCTTCGGAACGGTCGACCGATTCAATCGGACGGTCGACCGAACATTGGGATGAAATATTTTATTGTTGCGAACAGTCGACTGAATGTCGAACGGTCGACCGAAACTTGGTTCGAACGGTCGACCAAACCTCCAAACGGTCGACTGGTCCAGACGGTTTCTGCAGAATTAATTTAAGAATTAATTAGATGATTCATGGAATTGGTCCATAATTGATTTAATTCGTGGCTGAGATTATTTGTTTGCAAATAATGGATGGTTAGATGGAAGTTTGCATGAAATCATGGGCAAGAGGTTGCACATGAATAGGTAATTTGGAGAGAACTTATAAATACAAGTTTATCTCATTACCTCATTAATTAATTCATTATCTTCTTATGCAAACTTCTCTCTCCATAATTCTCCACGAATTTCACCTTAATTCTTGAGTTTAGTTTTAGTTTTCAGAGATCTTCTTCTCAAGGGAACTAAAGAGGGGTTAGTAATTTGATTCTAAACCCTATTGGAGATTGAGAGACTAGCTCTTCTCTCTCCAATCTTGTTTAGAGTTTGGTGAATACTCGGAGCAATCCGGTGCAGCGACAAGCATCCTCAGCGTCTCCGGATCATCAAGAAGTTTTAGAGAACTTCTAGGTATGAATTTTGGAGTCCCATGTTTGTTTTAATAAAGTTTTGAAACTAGTTATTGAAACAAACCGATGCATGCATGAAATGAATCGTAGAAAATTGTAATTGATCCTTATTATGCATAAAAATTTCGAAAATATATATTCACAATTAAATATGAAATCCTACAAATTTGGTTTTGTAGTTTTGCTTTGTCTCAGGAGACTTGGAGTGTGCCGGAGAAGCAGCAGGAGAAGTTGGAGGCCAACCTGGGCACTTTGGACCGCCAATGAGCGGTCTGAGACCGCAAATTGGCGGTCTGGTGAGCTCTGTTTACCCTCAAATTTCTTTGTGTTGTTACCATAATTCATGTAGTGATCTGGGACATGATGTGGCATGTTTTGACTTATAGTTTGTTCCCAGATCAATAATCATACTTCCTTTAAGCAACTTGGACCCTAAAACCCAAAGCAAAAGATTAGGCATTCTTTTTGAATTAGGCATGTAGATTGTCTTTTATCTTAGCTTTATTTTCAGTTGCTTAGAGCTGGCGTCAGGTACGCACCTTCTAGTCTCATTCATGCATATCGTATGAACGTGCATTAATTAGTAGGAAGTGCATTGAAACAAGTGTGAGTTGAGCGTTTGTTTGGAGAGTTGATTGTTAGATTTAGACTCCAAAACGCTACTAAGAAGGGTCTGTCCCATAAAAGATAAGGTGGGGGATTTCATCACCCTTTCCTTCGCCCCAAAAACCAGACTAATCAAGAGCCTAATTTTAAAATCAAGTAGACATTGGCCCTAAGGACTTCGGGCGCATTAGGAGAGTGATCCGGTCCCGACCGTCATGACCTGATCGGCGTTGCCCACTTTGTCGATAGTAGGAGAGACGAGATCTCTGGATCTTGGCTCCATTGCTGGGCTTTGTGGTCCTCGTCGTAGGGTGGTGAGGCGTGTTGAGGCCGTGTGATCTCGCAGTTAGGCGTCGTCTAGCTATAAGGACCTATAGCGACCTTAGTATTGCTTGAACCTTGTTTGTTTGTGTGCTTCTACCTGTACCCATCCACCGTAGCATAAGGACTGCTTCCCTTCTCTCCTGCGTCATTCTTTCTCTCCAGTGTTCCCCCGTCTTCTCCTCTACGCACATTCTTTGTTAAAAAAAGAAAAAAAATGTTTTGTTTGTGTGCACCTTTGTGCATGCTTTCGTGGGCACGAGACGAGAGTGGTCGTTTGACGAGGCGCGTTGTCAACCCTGCTTCGGTAGTCGACTTCTCGACGTCTTCCTCCTCTCGTGTCGCACACAGTCCGGGTGCAATGGGTCCTAATTTCTGTGAGGAAGAGCAGTTGTTGGACCCACCTGTTCGACCAGTGCTTCCAGTTGTCGCTCCCATACCTCTAAGTGATCGATGCTACCCGAGCCATACTGCTCTACCCTCATGCATTGTATTGCCAGAGGCAAATAGTAACCATTTTGAGGTTAAGCCTCAGTTTATTTCCATGCTCCCTCACTTCACTGGGAAAGGTGACCCTTATATCTTTCTCAGGGAATTTGAGGAGGTCTGTGCTATGTTCAAGCTGCAACAACTTAGGACAGACTCCATCCATCTTAGGATTGTCCCCTTTGTGCTGAAGGATGATGCCAAGAAGTAGTTGTACAGCAACCAGGCGAATGCCTTTAGGACTTGGGATGAGTTTCAATCTACATTCCTCAAGAAATACTTTCCAAATCATCGGACTCAAAAATTGAGGAACGAAATCAATTCGTTCTATCAACTTGAGACTGAGACATTTCATGCATATCTAGAGAGGTTCAAGGAGATAAGATCCTCATGCCCTCACCATGGCATTGAGTTGTGGCGTCTTTGTCAGATTGTTTACGAGCGTCTTCACATCCCGTCCCGAACGTTCCTTGAGTCCATATGTCAAGGAGAGTTCTTGGGAAAGGATGAAAGGGAGGCATGGGCTTTCCTAGAAGACCTTGCTGAGAAAACAATGCAATGGGAGTGTGTAAGGGAACGACCTGCATCATCTAGTATAGGAGCAAGGATCGCGAATGCAAACTCGACTAGATCAGGTGCCGCATTTGTTATCGATACCACTACGACCACCGAGGCACGCATGGCGGCTTTAATGTGCCGTATGGATTAGATTGAGCTCCAAAACCAACAAAGTGCACCTCACATGTCCACATCTTGTCAAGTTCCCTGTCATTCATGTGGTAGGATAGGTCATATAGAAAGTGAGTGTGCGTTCATTCCCCCTGAGATGGAATGTGTCAACGGCATCTATGACAGAGCTAGGAATGACCCATACTCATCATCTTATAATACTGGATGGAGGAACCACCCCAATTTTTCATGGAACCAAAATAATGCCCCGGGTCGTTGTTCAACCTCCTCTCGACCACCTAATCAACCACACCAACCTCCCATGCTTGCTCATTCATATCAGCAACCCCAAGTTCGAAGCACCAACCAACGAGGTTTCCCAAATTCTAACAACTTTGAAACCCGGTTTAATTCGCTTGAGAACTTGACTCGTGGACTTGAGAACTCTGTGAAATTTTTTATGTCATCCACAAGTCAAGTTCTCACTTCAAATCAGCAGACCATCAAATCTCTAGAGCTTCAGATGGGCCAATTGGCTCAGTCTGTACATGAAAGAGAGAGAGGGTCTTTTCCTAGCTAGCCTAAGGCTAACCCCCGTATGTACCAACAACAACACATGCAAAATGAGAATGTGGTACCTCGGGGGAGGCAAGTGAACCATGTGGAGGAACCTGTTCACCATGTCAATTCCATTGTGACCTTAAGGAATGGGAAGCAGGTTTACATCACATTTCCTTGCCACCACCACCACCATCTATGCAGCCCCTCAGTGGGAATGGTGGTGAAGAAGAGGTTAAGGGTGAGGGTAATACACCAATGGCTCCTTCTCAGGCACTGCAGAAAACCTACCTGCCAAAAGCTCCCTATCCAAGTAGGTTAACAAAAAAGTAGAGTGACACAATGGATAAGATATTAGAGGTGTTTAAGCAGGTTAAGGTTAACATCCCCTTGTCGGATGTCATCCAACAAATACCTCAATATGCCAAAGTGTTGAAGGATCTCTGCACAACCAAGAGGAAGACCAATGTTCCTAAAAAAGAATTCTCGACGTCTTCCTCCTCTCGTGTCGCACACAGTCTGGGTTCAATGGGTGCTAATTTCTGTGAGGAGGAGCAGTTGCTAGACCCACCTGTTCGACCAGTGCTTCCAGTTGTCGCTCCCATACCTCTACGTGATCGATGCTACCCAAGCCGTACTGCTCTACCCTCATGCATTGTATTGCCAGAGGCAAATGGTAACCATTTTGAGGTTAAGCCTCAATTTATTTCCATGCTCCCTCACTTCACTGGGAAAGGTGACCCCTATATCTTTCTCAGGGAATGTCTCGGTCTCAAGTCGACAGAACGAATTGATTTCGTTCCTCAATTTTTGAGTCTGATGATTTGGAATGTATTTCTTGAGGAATGTAGATTGACACTCATCCCAAGTCCTAAAGGCATTCGCCTGGTTGCTGTACAACCACTTCTTGGCATCATCCTTCAGCGCAAAGGGGACAAGCCTAAGATGGATGGAGTCTGTGCTAAGTTGTTGCAGCTTGAACATAACACATACCTCCTCAAATTCCATGAGAAAGATATAGGGGTCACCTTTCCCAGTGAAGTGAGGCAGCATGAAAATAAAGTGAGTCTTAACCTCAAAATTGTTCCCATTTGCCTCTGGCAATACAATGCATGAGGGTAGAGCAGTACGACTCGGGTAGCATCGATCATGTAGAGGTATGGGAGCGACAACTGGAAGCACTGGTCGAACAGGTGGGTCCAGTAACTGGTCCTCCTCACAGAAATTAGCACCCATTGAACCCGGACTGTGTGCGACACGAGAGGAGGAAGGCGTCGAGAATGCTTTCTTAGGAACATTGGTCTTCCTCTTGGTTGTGCAGAGATCCTTCAACACTTTGGCATATTGAGGTATTTGTTGGCTGTCATCCAACAAGGGGATGTTAACCTTAACCTGCTTAAACACCTCTAATATCTTATCTAACTACGGCAAAGTAGATTTATTATGGGTGGACACAAACAACAACACAACTTATCCATTCACCAAACCCTTATCCCAAGCCAAATGAGAAATGCATTTCGAGTCCATGGGTCTGAGGAACCATGTGGAGTGGCTTAATGAGTGATTAGAGAGGGTTACCATAGTTATTAATTTTTTATACATTGAGAATGTATGTGAAAGAAAACTTTCATAACAAGTGGGAGATTGAAAGGAATGTGTTCTAAAAGTTTTACTTTTACATGTAAATTATTATGAATTGGATGTGCAAACATTTTGTACCTTGATCATTGTATTCGTCTTTTAGAAGTGTTAAGGAAGAGGCTCTTGGTCATTAACTGTAGAGCTCTAAAAGAAAATGGTTTACATAAATCAAAAGTTTTTCACAATCATGGTAATTAACATGGAACATTAGTTACCGAGATAAGATTGTCGTGTTGGTCATCGATTATTGTAGCTCTACAAATACTTGACGACACAAGTATATAAAAGAGGAAATTAGTTACTTTTATATATTGAATAGACCTAGCAAGTGAAACATTATAGATTTGTGTTATGTATCATTAATGTTTTCACTGTGTCTTGAATCGTAAGATATCATACTTGTCTTTTCTCATAAGAAGTGTTTAATTTGATTATTGTCAAAAGCTACCAATGAGCATAGTGATAAAGGCAATAGTTGGTTGAGCTCGACTTGTGCTGGAAAATATAGTTAGTCAAAAGATTATCATTGCCGCTCTTAATTTGAGTGATGATATTAGTGGGCCCTTTGATAAAGCAAAATTTTAATATGCATAATGTGACTTGAGTTAAGTTACATATTTATAATTAGCTTAAGAGATCACGAAATGAATATATAATAAAACGATGACACATTTTTACTTTGTATATATTCTTAATATCATGAGGCAAGGGATAGACACAAGTGATGTCTCCACATCACTAAATGGATCCTGTTTAGTTTGAGTGAACAAGACATCTATGCTAATTGGGTAACTATAATGTGTAGCTAGATATCGCTTATAATTTGTGATATGAAGTGTTTAATATCACTGCCAATATAGCTTAGATACTTCCTGAATTTCATCTTTTTAGTTTGTTTGTTGCTAGTTTATTTTCATGTTAGTCTTGTGCTTCTATCTTTCTTGTTGTTAATTGCTAGTTTAGTGTAGCTTTATTTAGTGTAATCAAACTTCTTCTCCCTTTATTGTCCACTTGACTTTCGAAGAACCAGAGTTGACACACACCTCCTTGTGGACTCGATCCATACTTGTTGTGTCTTCACTGGCGTCGTGCACTTGCGGTTATTAGAACTGAGTAAATCAAGTATTGGTGGGGGAACAAAGTGGAGGGTGGTAGGTGCACGAGTTGTGGTGTGAAACAAGTCGGCCCAAGCTCAAGGCTCCCCCACAGGTACGTCATGTTTGTGCCGGGAAACTAGTCTTGACCTGGAACAGGAGGCATGATACCTCCTAGAACCTTCACCCAGTCTCTTCAAGGCAAGAGGACGATATGGGGCCCTTTCCAATGAACAAAACTGGGACATTTACAAACATACATTCTCCATCTCTCTTCTCTCTCCCTTTTCCTCTCTCTTTTCTTCTCTCTTCCCACTTCTCCTCATCTCTACCACTCTCCTCCCTCTTCTCCTTCTCTTGCTTTATAGTCTCCTCCTCTGATTACACCTTATAATTTGTGTGTGGTGGTAGAGTAGAGTCGAGCACATTTTATGAGAGGTTGGACTCATCATGGTGAGGTACCTGGCTTGAGAGAGTTGATATTGTTCCTAAGATTGACTGTCTAGGTGATCGTCCCTCTCTATCTTGAGTTCCCTTAGAGCAAGATATATCAATGTAAATTTCAATACATTAATATGACCCTAACAATACAAATAAAAGAAAAGGAAAAAGGCTTGACTATATACACACGTAAAGCTCCCCCCACACTTTCTTCATGCATTGTCCTTAATGTATGAAAACATGACACTACATGTATTTTTACATGAAAAGGTTATGATCTCACCAAACTTTGAAGCACAAGGAAATTTTCGTGGTCATGTTTATGGACACAAACCTGAATTCTCCTCAAAACATTTGAGATACTTAGGAAGAGAGACAAATACGTGAAATAAATATGATCTGAATACACAAAGGTTGGAGCCCACAACAACCTATGCTCACTCTTGGTTTTTTTTAAATATAACTATGTACAAAAACAAGTTCCCAATAGATTTCACTGTCTTGGATACTGAACCTGTGTCAAACCCACAAGGACACATTCTAGTGCTCCTGCAGAGGCCATTTCTCATGAGTTCTAATGCTTTAATCAATTATCACAATGGGTTTTTAAGGCTGTCCTTTGGAAACCTCATAGCGCATTTCAACATATTTACTCTTGGTAATTAACCTAGTTCCTTCGACTATCTAGTTGAGACCAATCTCATCTAGGACACGGATGAAATTGAATCAATGGGCATGTTTGAGACACATCGACATATTATTGAGGTGCTTAATGACCAGGTTGCGAGTGAAGACGATCTTGAGAAATCTGCCTCCGAATTCCTTGATAAGGAGGCACAGCTAGGTGCTTGCTCTTCCTATCCCCTAACCCTTGAGTCACTTGAACTTACTCTAGAATCCATCAAGGACCACATCCAGTCGAGCTTAAACCGTCCCTGATAACCTCAAATACATCTTCTTAGGGGATAATGAGAGCATGTCACACATTATTGCTTCAAATCATGCAAAAGAAGAAGTTGCCCTTAAGAAGTTGCTCTTGGAACACGAGGAGGGTATTAGGGGGGTCCTTGAAGAATATGAAAGGAATCAGCCCTGGTATTGTCCAGCTTCAGATCCAGATGGAAGATAATTCTAGCCCCCACCATGATCCACAACGAAGGTTCAATCCTGTACTGAAAGAAGCAGACTGATTAGTAGTATATCATACATCGCATTCATGTTATATATCCTTTATTTTACCCGAATTATGTTATACTCGAGTGTTTATTTGTGGTGTTTTAGGTATTTGGTAATAAAGAAGAGAAAGGAAGAGAGAATGACCAAAATGTAAGAAGCAAAATGGACATGTTTTTCATGCACAAGGACACATCTGCAAATAAGGAAGGATCGGGATGTACAGAAAACATTTGGAGAGAAAAATACCTCAATACCATGATCTTGAAGAGTATTTCGACAATTAAGACCAAACAAGCTCAAATCAGCGGACTAGGAGTGCACCCGACATGCCAAATACACCAATAAAGATACTAAGCATGTTTGGGGCAATAACACATATCTGATCCGATAGTGGTGGATTTGTTCCGTCATTAGCGAATCAATTTTGTCCAAATCCTCTCAAATTTGAAACGTGTCTCGAAATTTATTATTTACCAACACTAGACTATTGAGAGAAAGTTATTACAGCCGTCGAATGGCTTCCAGATCCATCCAAACCCTTATTTCTTCTATAAATACACTTTTAATGTCTCCTTTCTTCTTTTTCCTCCCTCTCCTCCTTAGGTATGTTTGCTTTCTTGTTTAGTAGAGTGGCTTTATTTTCTTGTTTATTAGAGTAGGTTTTAGTTTCTTAATTAGTAGTGTAGAGGAGGAGAAGAGGAGCAACCTTGTAATCTTTAATTTCAATCTAGTTTAATTCTTGTTCTTTACATTGATGTCTTTCCTTTGATGCAATTTACTTTATGTTTGTTCCTTTCTTAATCTAGATTTTTACATTTCATTTATGGTTTTGTGTTTTTTTATGTTTTCTTAAGTTTAGCGATGGATAAGGAGTAGTCCATCCCCCAATGGGGGGTGGAAAAGAAGGTGATGTAATTATGTGATATATTAAGAGTGTGTGTTAGTCCTAACTTTTCAATCTCATATCAATTCCATAACCATCTAATGAGATTTTCACTCTTATCGTTGATATGTTAATGCTCTTGAGTGATGCTTAGCACATGCTTAGATTAGTTAGCCTAATTTATGGGGAATGATGATGTGAGGATAAGTATATAGTGGATAATGAGGAAACATGCCATGTGCTTGCATGTGCTCTTGTTGGCGTCATCCTAATTAATATTTTGTATGTTTTAATGATTGTGTTAAGTCTTGTTTCATGTGGAGACATAGTAGCGTTTGGTCATTATGCATGTGCTCATATTACCCTCATTTCAATTATTGTCTCATATGTTTTAATGATAATATTTTATCTTATTTTATGTGGAGACAAAGTTGGGTTGGGTTTTTATGGATTTCATGTATTACATGTTGTAATGAGCACCAATGAACACACACATACACATATTCTCATTTCCGCATTCTTTCTCTACCCCCGAAGGGGTTTATTTTTATCGTTATTTTTCTAATTTCAAACGCATCGTAGTTTATTTTTGATCGCATATCCCTTTTTTTCCTTTCAGCTACTCGAGTATTGTGCACATTGACTCGCATGTGCTCCTCGTTGAGACGACCCGTACTTACCGCATCATCATCGACATGGTGCACTTGCGGTAATATAACCGAATCAATCAATTTTTGGCATCGAAGCCGGGGTGCTTTTTTCGAAGTTGAGTTCACCATTTCGGTGGGTTTTTTGTTTTTATGTTTTCTTTTATGTTTTGGTTACTGGACAGGGATCAAGTGGACAAGGGAGCCTACAGGAGTAGGAGAGCCCACTGGTGAACTTGGGGACCAGATTTCCTAAACAATACACTAGTAGCGGATTTGGTGAGAAGATTTTCATTTCAATTTCACTTGTAGCTTTCTCTGCTTATTTCTAGTTCATACCTTCCACTGTTAACTCCATGTGTGCTCTGTTTTGATGTCAAAAGTTAATTTTCTTTGCATACTTACATCCTAACACAACTTGGGTCTTAAAAGTCAAAGCAAAAGATTAGTGGATTGTTATCTAGGCCATGCATCTTTTCTAGACCTTGTATGCATTCGTCTTTTCTTTGCTTTATTTTTTGTGTTGTTGAGTGCTGGCGTGAGGTAGGTGCACCCATTCCCTCATTCATGCATGGATAAAGCATGCATTAGTTTGTAAGGTGCATTGGAACAGGAGTGAGGTGAGTGATTGATTGGTGTGTTGATTTCTAGCTTAGGATTCAAAACGACCTAAACGGGTCGTCCTGTACAAGATAAGTTGTGAGATTTCATCACCCTTTCCTTCTCCCCAAAAGCACTCCTAATTAAGAGCCTTAATCTAAAATCAAGTAGACATTGAACCCTAAATATCTCAGGCGCATTAGGAGAGTGATTCAGTCGCGACCGTCATAGTTTGATCGATGTCGCCCACTTTGTCGATTGTAGGAGAGACGAGATTTCCAGATCTTGGTTCACTTACTAGGCTTTGTGGTCTTCGTTGTAGGGAGGAATGCATGTTGAGGCTGCATGACCATGCAGTTAGGCGTCGTTTAGCTGTATGTACCTATAGTGACCTCAGGTTGTTTGAGTCGTGTTTGCTAGATTAGGCTTCCATCCTCACCTTTACCCACGTTAGCTCTAGGGATTCTTCCCTTCTCCTCTATGTCATCTTGTTCACACCTATCTCTACATTGTAGTCTCCTCCCCTTTACACTCTCTATAAGTGTTTTAAGGTAAAGTCGAGCACTTTTTGTGATCTTGGCCTCGTGGTCGTGAGAGTCGTCAACTCGAGAATATTGTGTCAAGATGGATGGTTACATGGGTAACCATCCATTTCATTGTTCGGACTAAGACTATTCTCCCTGGTATTCCTGACTCATGCATCTTGCATGGCCTTAGACTAACACCCAATATGGTTGGGACAATCTTAAGTCTCTGGTTGAACAGTCTTCATATTGGGGTAATATGAGAAAGGCACCGACTGCTAGACCATCAACTAGTTGTGTTGGATCATATGTTGGTCAACAAACTGAGACATCACAAAAAACTTTGGCCTCTTTTGTGTGTACCGTAGAGGATATGAGTGCACTGGTAGCTCAAGTAGCCAGACCGTGTGACTGTTGCGGGTTCAATGGTCACGTTATCGGGAAATGTCCTTATGTTGCCCCAGAGATTGAGTATGAGAATGCTCTTTTCCCAAAAAGCTCAATGTGACCTTTACTCATCCACGTACAACCCAGGAGGGATGGATTCACGGGGAGACAATATATATTCAATTTTTTATACATCATACCCACCCTATTATTCTCCCCCCGAATACTCACATGACTACCAGCCACCACCTATGACCACATGGACTAATTCTCAGCCTATTAACACCCAACCTACAACCTGTGACAATCAAAATGTGAACTTCAATGTTGACCCCAAACTTGATTCCTTAAAACAAACCCTTCAAACGTTCGAATTCAAAGCACAATACGTCAAAGTCAAAGTCCTTGTAGTCTGAGAGACTTAAGGTTTCTATTCACGATCACTTGTTGGGGGATTCGATTCAAAGTGAGAATAACATGGACTACTTTCATTATGAGTCGGCATAGGATTGTGCCTTATCTTTTTGTCTTGTGGCCTTTGAGCCACATGATTTTAATGTTGTCCCTCTTAAGGACTCGCCTTTGGTGGAGTAAGAGCTCCATAATACCATTAATTTCGATGACATGGTGAGAGTTTACCTCTCACTATTGTTTCTGATCATCTTGAAAATGAAGGAATACCAAACAATTACATTGGCAATGAGGGTATTGAGAGTTCTTTAAGGGATACCTTGGGTAAGAGACCCATGATCTGTTTGCCTGGTGCGCCAAGCAAGGATAATGAGGTTGTTCGCCTCGTTTCGGTGCACCAACCTTTGGTTGGGGAATTCGGATTGACGATCATAACTTCAATACTGAACGAGAGAAATTCTTCTTTCATTGCTCAATTACAACCAAATTCTTGAGAGGTTCGAGCTCTTTAAGTTTGATCCTTTGAATCAGACGCGTTTATGTCTTGATCATGAACCACACCTTGCATCTTGTGCACTTTGTGAGGGGGCCAACACATGAGTATTTTGGCCCTGCCTGGTGTCATATTCTCATTCCATGTGCATTGACCCACTTTTGAGGTTCTCCTTTGAAAAATGACGATGGGAACTTATTTTTGTACATAGTTATATTTGAAAAAAAGACTCGAAGAGTAAGCATAGGTTGTTGTGGGCTCCAACCCTTGTGTATTTGGGTCTCATTTGTTTCACGTATTTGTCTACCATCTTAAGTATCTCACATGTTTTGAAGGGAATTTGGGTTTGTGTCCATCAACATGACCATGAAAATTTTCCTGTGCTTCAAAGTTTGGTGAGATCATAATTTTTTGACGCAGAATTACATGTAGTATCAAGCTTGCATATATTGAGGACAATGCATGAAGTACCTGTGGAGGCTGCTTTACATTTATATATACGTGGAGTCAAATCTTTTTCATTTTTGTTTTTTTGTTTTTTCTTTTGTTTGTATTTTTAGGGTCATGTTGGTGTGCTGTATTTCACATTGATATATTTGTCATACCATGATCCTTAGGTGACTTGCCTTCTTTTGGTTGCCTACTGCTTTAATTTTTCCAATTTTTTTAAATCTTCATGTGTTTGCGAAAGAAAATGTAATGTGGGTTTTGCATGTCTTTAACATGTGCAAAATCGTTGAGAGGCAAAGCATAAAAGCAAGCTCCCAGAATTGACTTGAATATAATGTATTAGGATATCTAGAACACTAGCTTTAGGTCTTATCTATTCGTAAGGATGAACCCCGGTTTTCTCTCAGGGGAGAGTAATCATAGGGGTTTAGTACTCAAATAAAAAAACAAGTTCACCTTGAACCTAGTGAGTTGAATAATTCGTGTCTATTACTATAAGGAAATTTGTCGTAGTTAGTGACCTTTAAACTCCTGTTGTTAAACCTTAGGTGTAGAGGTTTTGGTTCATGTGTAGATAAGAGATAAGTGAGTGGGGTATTCTCTCTTCTCGCATGAATCCTATCACTCGGGAAATTAGTTTTGAGGGGACTTAGTACCTAGTGCTTTCGAGTCATTTGACTTGGGATGCATCGACCGAACTCCCGTTATACGGGTGGTAGGGATCGCTCTATGTGGAAATTCAGGGGAAGGTGCACGTGATTGTGTAAATCCTCATAGGCAATGATGCACGAAACCTGACCTTGAGAGAATTAAACACATACTAGTAAAAAAATTAAGTGAAAAAAGAAGTTAAAAAAGAAAAAAATGGTAATACATAGAAGAACCTTAATGAATTTTACACTTTGTATCACTTGAGGATGTTAAGGTTGCCCATGTCTTTCACTTATGTCCATAATTAACTTGCACGAATTGTTCACTAGACTAGGTGTGTGGAGTGGATACATATAAAAAGTCGACCTATAGGATTACCGTGTCCACTGATTAACAAAAGTAGGTCCATCGAGTTAGGTTGCTAGGTTGAATAATGTATTAATTGCGGATCAGACAAATATGATCCGCCAGTGGTAGATTTTGATCCGCCATTAACGAATCAATTTTGTCCAAATCCTCCCCAATTTCAAACATGTATCGAACTTGATTAATTGGGTGCACCAGACTATAGAGAAAGTTATTACAATTGTCGAATTGCTTCCAGATCCATCTAAACCCTTATTTCATCTATAAATAAACTTGTAATGTTTCCTTTCTTCTTCTTCCTCCCTCTCCTCCTCAGGTTAGTTTCCTTTCTTGTTTAGTAGAATGGGTTTTATTTGTTGTTTGTTAGAGTAGGTTTTAGTTTCTTAATTAGTAGTGTAGAGGATTAGAAGAGGAGCAACCTTGTAATCCTTCATTTCAATCTAGTTTAATTCTTGTTATTTACATTGGTGTCTTTCCTTTGATGCATTTTACTTTATGTTTGTTCCTTTCTTAATCTAGAATTTTACATTTAATTTATGGTTTTGTGTTGTTTTTATGTTTTGTTCAGTTCATAGATTGGTAGGGAGTAGTCCATTCCCCCATGGGGAGTGGAGAAGAAGGTGATGTCATTATGTGATATATTAAGTGTGTGTGTTAATCCTAACCTTTGAACCTCACATGACTTTCATAACCATCTAATAGGATTTTCGCTCTTATCTTTGATGTGTTAATGCTCTTGGGTGATCCTAAGCACATGCTTAGATTGATGGACCTATTTGTGGGAATGATGAGGTGAGGATAATGATGGAGTGGATAAGGAGGAAATGTGACATGTGCATGCATGTGCTCATTTTTGTCTCATCCAAATTAATGTCTTATATGTTTTAAAGATTGTGTAAAATCTTATTTTAAGTGGAGACATAGTAGGGTTTGGTTATTATGCATGTGCTCATGTTAGCCTCATTTCAATTTTTGTCTCGTATGTTTTAATGATAATGTTTTATCTTATGCGGAGACAAAGCTAGATTGGGTTTTTATGGATGTCATATATTACATGTTGTGATGATCACCAATGAACACACACACATACACATATTCTCATTTTCGCATTCTTTCTCTACCCCGTAAAGGGTTTATTTATATCATTTGTTTTCTGATTTCACAAGCATCATAATATATTTCCGATCTCATATCCCTCTTTTACTTTCCCCCACCCCAGTATTGTGGACTTTGACTCGCACGCGCTCCTTGTGGACACGACCCGTACTTGCCGGGCACTTGCGGTAGTATAACTGAATCAATCACGAAAGGAGGTTCTTAAGTTCTTGGATCATGTTATAATATATACTATTTTTGATTGTTCGTGGGTTAGTCATGTCCATGTTGTTCTTAAGAAGTCAGGTAATGGTTGTTCAGAATGAAAATAATGAGTTGATATCGAGACACATGCAAATTGGTGGGCGAGTCTGCGTTGATTATCCCAAGCTAAATGCAAGAACAAAGAAAGTTCATTTATGGTTGTCATTCATTGATAAGATGTTAGAATGGTATGCCAGATATGAGTACTATTGTTTTCTGGATAGATACCCACGTACCACCAAATTTTCATCGCCCCAAGCAACAAGAGAAAACCATATTTACATGCCTTTTTGGCACGTTCGCTTACCGTTGCATGCCCTTTGGGTTATGTAATGTGCCGGTGACATTTCGAAGGTGTGTGATTAGTATCTTCTCTGATATGGTAGAGTGTTTTCTTGAGATTATCATGGACAACTTCTTCATATTTTGCGCTTCTTTTGATGAGTGCCTTCATCACGTGGGCCTTTTCCTCAAGCGATGTCGTCAGAAGAACCTTACTCTTAATTTTGAGAAATGTCACTTCATGATAAAGAGAGACATCGTACTTGGCCATGTGGTCTCGAGTAGGGGAATTGAGGTTGATCCTGCCAAAGTGGGTCTTATTGCAAATATCCTACCGCCACGTAATGTGAAGGATATTCGTGTTTTTTTAGGGCATACTGGATTTTATCGTTGGTTCATTCAGGATTTTAATAAAATTGCTCGACCTCTCGCCGCTTTACTGGTTAAGGATGCCAATTTTGAGTTCACACCATATTGCCACCAAGCCTTTTTTAGCCTGAAGAAATAGCTAACCTTAGCTCCTATAATTAAGGCACCTGTGTGAACTGAATGCTTCGAGTTGATGTATGATGCATCTGACTTTGTTGTGGGAGAAGTGCTTGGGAAACAATTAGACAAATTGCCTCATGTGGTCTACTATGCCAATAAAACACTCAATCACACCCAATTGAACTACACTGTGACTGAGAAGGAATTCTTTGTGATTGTATTTGCTTTGGAGAAATTATAGTCTTACTTAATTGTCTCACATGTCATTATCTACTATGATGACACAACCATCAAGAACCTCATGGCGAAGAAAAATGCCAAATCTTGACTCTTGAGATGGATCTTGTTGTTACAGGAATTCGATCTCATGATTAAGGACAAAAAAGGTGTGAAAACATAGTAGTAGACTACTTGTCTTGCATAGAGATGACCAACCCACGTGACCAAATTGTCAAGGCTAAAATTCCTAACGTGCAATTATTCACAATCGAGGGTAACCCCTGGTTTGTTGACATCGTGAACTACCTCGTGATCGAGCAACTTCTTGTCGGTTGGTCAAAATCTGACCAAGCCAAATTTAGATCATATGTCAGATTCTTTCACTGGGACAAGCTCTATCTATTCAAATAATTCTCTAACCAAATCGTCAACCGGTGCGTTAGCGAGTTCCAAAGTGTGCTCAACTTTTGTCATTCTAAGGCATGTGTAGGACACTATGGAGGTAAGAAAGCTGCCGCAAAGGTGCTCCAATTTTGTATATTATTGGCCAACGCTATTCCAAGACTGCTTATGATTTTTGTAAGCATTGTGATAGGTGCTAACGCATTGGAAAAATAAGACGATGAGATATGATACCTTTGCAAAATATCATTGTCGTCGACATCTTCGATGTGTGGGGCATCAGCTTCATGGGTCCCCTCCCAAACTCTTTTGGGAATGTTTATTTCTTGGTGGTTGTTGATTATGTGTGTAAGTGAGTTGAGGCTATATCCACTAAGAACAATGATAATAAAGTTGTCACTAAAGTTTCAAGGGACATTTTCACACAATTTGGCACACATCGTACCATAATCAGTGACTGTGGCACCCATTTTGTAATTTCTCCATTCAAGCAGTTATGAGAAAATATTCGATCACCCACTAGCTTGTGACCCCATGTCATCCGCAAACCAGTGGGAAGGTTGGAATTTCTAACCATCAGTTAAAGAAAATCCTTGAGAAGTCGGTTAATTCCTCACGGAAGTATTGCTATGCTAAAATGAATGACGCGTTGTGAGCTTTCCACATCGCGTATAAGAGCAATTTGGGTATGTCACCTTATCGGGTAGTCTACGACAAGGCTTGCCACCTACCTGTCTAGCTCGAGCACCATGCCTTTTGGGCTATCAAGAACCTCAATATGGATCTTGATCAAGCAGGGGTGCGACAAAAGGTCTACATCGTAGAGTTGGAACAGCTACGCAATGATGCGTATGAAAATGAAAAAAATCATAAGTCCCAAGACAAAATGTTTCACGATGGCATTGTTATGGAAAGGTGTTTACGGTTGGGCAGAAAGTGTTGCTCTGTAATTCCTAGCTTCATATATTTGTGAGTAGGCTCCATAGTCGCTGGTCAGAGTCATTTATTGTGCAAACAGTATTCCCTCATGGAGCGGTTGAAATCCTGAACCCAAGGAATGGGATGTGTTCGAAGATAATGGATAACACCTCAAACCTTACTTGAAGGGACACCAACTGAAGTCGAAGAGCTTATGATCCTTCATGAACCTCCCTCGTACTCTACTATTTCAATGGTTGAGATTTCAATGGTTGAGTTTTCATAGTTGTACATGTCGTTGTTGTTTTAAAGAAATGAAAAAAAGGTTGTCATGGGTCCCACTCCTTGTTGGTGAGGGATCCATTTGGTAACGTATTGGTATTCCCTGCTTAAAGGTTTTAGGAATTTCGGATTTATGTATATCAACATAACCCTGAACTCTTATTTGCTCTTCATGTTCGTGATACCTTTTCTTGTTCATGCATAAATCCATGTAGTATCATGCTCACATTCATTGAGGACAATGCATAAAGTAAGTGGGGGGGGGGGTTGCTTTACGAGTCCTTTTGTTTTCTTTTCTTTTGTTTAAAATGTTAGGGTCATGATAGTGTGTTGTATTTTACATTGATATATCGTACTATGCAGTGATCAGTGAGTGTCTTGTCTTCTTCTGCTTGCCTAGTACTTTAATTTTCCATTTTCTTCAAAATCTTCATGTGTTTGCAAAAGAAAATGCATTGTGGGTTTTTCATGTGTTTAGCATTTGCAAAACCGTTGAGAGGCAAAGTATAGTGGAAGCTCCGAAATTTGTTGTATAACACAGGCTTTAGGTCCTATCTAGTTGTAAGGATGCACCCCGGTTTTCTCTTGTGGGTAGAGTAATCATAGGGTTTAGTACTCAAACAAATAAAGTCCACCACTGAACCTAGTGAGCAAAAAATTCGTGCATGTTTGTATAAGGAAGTTTGTTAAAGTTAGGGACCCTTAAACTCTTGTTGTGAAACCATTAGTGTAGAGGTTTTGGTTCATATAGTAGAAAAGAAACAATATGCAATGGTGTTCTCTCTTCTAGAACGACTCCTATAACTCGGGAAATTAGGTCCGAGGGGGCCTTAATACCTTGTGCTTTCATGTCATATGACATAGGATGCACCGACCAAATGCCCATTACACGGGTGGCAAGAATCACCCAAGGTAGATATTTGGGGGAGGTTACGTTATAGTGTAAGTCCTCATTAGCATTGATGCACAAAACCGGATCCTAGGAGAATTAAACACCAAGTTTTAATTCCTTGTTATAAAAAAGGAAAAAATACAAATAAGAACCTTAATGGATTTTACACAACGTATATATTCATGTCTTATATCCTTTATTTTGAACCTAAGCAGTTCTATGTAATGAGTTTTATGTTTATGGAATAAACAAGTTTAAGAAAGAGAGGACACAAAAAGGACCAAAATTTGAGAAAAAGGACTAATTGGTGAGACCGATGGACTTATCTGCTAGAGGGAAGGATCTGGATGCAAGCTAAAAGGGTCAATTAGCAAAGCAAGAATCTCCACACCATCATGAGGAGTATTTTGACAATTATGCTTGAGCCTAGACTCAAACAACTAATTTGGGTGCACTTCACGTGAAGAAATGAATCCATTAAGATGTCATGTTAAAATGGGTCGAATCAGAGAAATCCAAACCACCAATTGGCGGCTCCAGACCACTGGTTGGCGGTTGGTTCTGCTCTGTATCCGACCTATCTTCGTTTAGCTGTGTATTAGGTTGTTTATGTCTACTTTTAGTATGTTCCATTAGTCACACACCGGGCGATTGTCCCCAGCTGCTCTTTTTGGTCTATAAAAAGAACTCTTCTTCCTCCTTGTAACCTACCCATTTGCTTGGTGGTCATTCTCTCTACTTGGAGTAAAGCCCCAGAGCAAAGCACAAGTGGAGAAGAATGTTACTTGTAATGTAAGTTATTAATAAAATAATTCTTCGTAGTTTGTTCTAATGTTGTGTCTTTTATTGTTGCATGTTTAGCTTAGTTTTGTTCTATTATAATTAGTATAATAAGTTAGAATGTTTTATCTTCTTAATATGAATGTTAGTTTAATGAGTAGTGAGTAGTTCCATCCCCCTTTGGGGGTGGAGATGATGTTATACATGTAATGAAGAATGTAAATGAATGTTATCTAATGCAATATAATGATTGTGAATGTATGCTTGTTTGTTTAAAAGGGAATACTTAAATTGATGGGTTTTGCCATATTCATTAGGTACTTCTCATGCTTGTTTAGATTCTTAATAACAGACTTGTTTATGCTCATGTTATTCAACTAGGTTAGTGATTAGAATGACAGGTTTTTCCACAATCATTAGGTACTTCCTATGCATGAAAACACAACCTACACTTGTGCCTAATTGAATGCATCATTCACCACCTTATTACATGTGTGCACACACTCCACCCTTTTGGGTTTTTCTTTCTGAATATCAGCTTGCTTTGATAGTTATTTAGTTTAGTTTTAAGTCTTCTCGTGCTTTCATCTACCTTGTTTGTTGCTTTCTAGTTTAGTGTAGCTTAGTTTAGTTTAATCAACTTCTTCTCCCCTTTATTTTCCACTCAATTTTTGAAAAACCAGAGTTGACACACGTCTCTTTGGTCGTGCACTTGCAGTATTTTAACAGAATCAATCATGTTTTTGGCACCATTGTAGGGGAGGTGTTCTGTCCAGACTCTGGTTTGGATGATTCGAGTGGTTTTGATCATTGTTTTTTAGTTTTGGTATAACCCTGGGATTCTACAGATCAAGGGGAGGTACCAGGAGAAATAAAAGGGATGACAAAGCTGATATGACCGCCAATCAGCGGCCTTTGACCGCTAGTTGGCGGTTTGGTGAGAAGATTTTTCTCATGTTTTTCTTCTACCTGTTCTTAATGGTAATATAAGTATCTGGAAGCCCAATTTCACATGTCTTAGCTTGTAGATTACTCCCAGATGAACTAAAAAGCCAATCGACCCCCTTTTTATACAAGTTGGACCATAAAAGTCAAAGCAAAACATTAGATCAATTCCCATCTAGGTCATGCATCATTTGTAGACCTTGCACGCATATTGTCTTTCCTTTGCTTTATTTTTTGTGTTGTTGAGTGCTAGACTGAGATATGTACACTCATTCTCTCATTCATGCATGCTTAAAGAATGTATTAGTTAGTAAGGTGCATTGGAAGAAGTGTGAGGTGAGTGCTTGTTTGGTGAGTTGCTAGGTAGCCTAAGGATTCAAAACATCTTAAGGTGAACCACCTATAGTCTTCAAGATAAGGTGGGGGATTTCATCACCCCTCTCTTAGCCCAACAAACCACACTCAAGTAGACATTGGCCACTAGGATTCGGGCACATTAAGAGAGTGATCCGGTCGGGACCGTCATAGCCTGATTGGCGACGTCGCCAACTATGTCGATAGCATGAGAGACGAGATCTATGGAACTTTTATCATTTGTTGGGCTCTGTGGTCTTCTTCGTAGGGAGGTAAGGCATGTTGAGGCTATGTGACCTCACAATTAGGCATCGTCTAGCTGTAAGGACCTATAGTGACCTTAGGCTGTTTGAGCCATGTTTGCTAGCTTAGGCTTCTACCCTCACCCACTAGTCACGCTAGCTCTAGGGATTCTTCCCTTCTCATATAAGTCTTCTTCTCCTCTATATTCCTCGAGTAGTCTCCTCCTCTTATTACACTTTCTGTTGTGTGTTGTTTTAGAGTTGAGTCGAGCATTTTATGTGAGGTTGGGCTCGTTCTAGTGAGAGTACTGGACTAGAGAGGGTGCATTTTCCTCTTGAGATAGACGGTCTAGGTCATCACCCATCTCTGCCTCGAGCTCCTTTTGAGCGTGAGGCCGAGTCGTCTCATGGAGATGAGGAGACCGGGTTCCATACATGGATTACCTTGGTCCACTACCACCACCACGTAGACCTCCTTCTCCTCCTCTGACTCGGGAGGAACTGGGACTCGGTCAGGATCATGTTCTTGGTGCACCACCACCTTTAGCTTGACAGAATATACCAATGACTATGTGGGAGCGAACCCATCTTGTTCGGACGCGCAACTGTACTACTAGTTCTCCTGCCTGCTCGCGGGAACTACTATGAATTGAATCCTCAATATGTGAGCATACTTCCAACTTGCACTTCTAATAAGGCGGATTCGTATATCTTTACATGTGAATTCGATGAGGTATGCTTCATGTTCAAGCTTCAACAACTTGACGAGGATTTTGTCCAGTTGGGGATGATTTCTTTTGCGTTGAAGGATAACACGAAGAAATAGATGTACAGCCTCCCGACAAGCTCGATTCTTTCTTGGGATGAATTTGTAACCGTCTTTTTCTGAAGAGTTTCTTCCCACAAAGGAAAACTCAACAGATACGGCATCAAATACATCAAATGAATCAGACCGAGACTTAATCTTTTTATGATTTTGTTGAGAGGTTCAAAGACCTTCTCCCGCAGTGCCCTAATCAAGGACTTGAGATATGGTACTCGTGGTAGATTGTTTATGAGGGCCTGAATTGCAACACCCACATGTTGTTAAGTGTCGATGTGTCAGTGTGATTTCCAAATGAAACCCATTGATGAGGCACGGCACACTTTAGAATTAATAGTTGAACGTACCTTTAGCTGGGACACCATAAGAGAGCCAAGAGCCTCCAGGTCTTCTGGTCGAGGTGGATCATACCAATTTGAGTAAACTATCGCGTCTGAGGTAAAAATGACTACTCTCATGTGTAGGATTGGGAGTTTAGAGTTGGATAGAGCTCCTGTAGCTCAGGTCGCTACTCCCACATGTTGTAGGTGTGGACTTATGGGACATGGTAACTTGGAATGTGCATACGCTACAAGCGATACTGAGCAAACAAATACGATGTATAAACAACAGCCTGACAACCACCCGTAGTGTCATTCCAACAACCCGGGATGGTGAAACCACCATAACTTCTCTTGGGGGCCTGGTGGGGGCCATGGCGATTGAATCAGTTTAATTATTGCAAGTGCACGACCACGTTGAAGTGGTGGCAAGCACGGGTCGGTCATAGGGAGTGCATGTGAGTCGAGTTTGCGATACTCAAGTGGGGGAGAAGAAGAGAGAGATGCGATAGGAATCAAACTACAACACGTAGGAAATACGAAAACGAACAATAAAAGTAAACCCCTAGGGTATAGAGAAAGAATATGGAAATGAAAATGTGTGGTGTAGTGTGTTCAAATGTGCTCATCAAAACATGTCATACATGAAATCCATAAAACTCCACTCCAGCTTTGCCTCCACATGAAATAAGGTAAACCCTTATCATTAAAACATACAAGACATTAATAGAAATGAAGATAATATGTTCACATGCATCATGACTCAAATCCAACTGTCTCCACATGAAAAAAAATTTATCACAATCATTAAAACATACAAGACATTAATTAAGATAAAGCCAATATGAGCACATGCATGCACATGCCAAGTTCCCTTCTTCCACTCCATCCTTATCCTCACCTCATCATTCCCCATAAAATAGGCCCACTAATCTAAGCATGTGCTAAACTTCACTCATGAGCACTAGCACATTAAAGATAAGAGTGAAATCCCATAAGATAGTTATGGAAATCATGTAAGGCTCCATGGATTAAGATTAACACACACTAATCTATCAGATGATCAAATCACCTTCTTCTCCCCCCCCCCAATAGGGATGGACTACTCTCTACTTATCTCTACAATAAAGGAAACATAAAAATAACATGAAGCCATAATGTAAATGACTAAAAACAAGATTAAACAAACAACTCATGAAAGAAATTGCATCAAAGTAAAAGACATGTACTTAAAGAATAAAACTCACACTTGATTGAAATGAAAGGATTACAAAGTATGCTTCTTCTCCTCAAACTACACTAATCAGTAGCAAAACAACACCTAAAACTAATGGAGAAGAAAGAAGAAGTGGGAGAGGAGGGATTACAATGGTATTATAGACTAATACATGGTTAGGATTAATCTGGGAATAATTGGACGACTCTAAATCACATCTGATAGTCCAGGAATGCTCTGACCCGACAACCCCAACCGCAACCAAAATTTGAGATCCTTTGGACCATTTTGATCTGATCGGGTTGAAATTTTGTGTGTTGCGTTATTTCTTCAATTGGCACGTGAGGTGAACTCCTGGTTTGCTGGCTCGAAGTACTTTGAGTTTAATTGGTGTAATACGGATCCGATTCTAGTCATGTGTCACAATATTTTGCACTTCACAATGAGGTCCATCCGGGATTGCACTTGGGTCCTTCCTGATTTGCGATCCAGTCCTTGTGCATTACAAATAGGTGCCGAACCTTTCAAATCAGTCCATACTTGTTACATTTAGGTCATTCTTGCTCCCTTCCTCTTTTTTATTACCCAACTCCTGAAACACTACAAACAACAACTCGAGTAGCACAATATTGGGGTAAAATAAAGGATATATAACATGAATATGATGCATAATATGCTACTAATCAAATACCCCTACACTTACCCTTTGCTAGTCCCGAGCAAAACAAAGGAAGAGAATAATGAAAGAAAGGAAAACATACAAAAAATACGGAAATCCTAATTCACTTTTGTTGGAATCATGGTTGAACTTAGCACATGCAATAAGCCGTTAAACCTCCTTGTCACCAAGGAGGAGTGGTGTCTCTTGAGGGTTTTTAGCGGATATACCCACAAAATCCGAACATTGATGCATTATTCAACCTAGAAACTCGACTCGATGGACTCATTTTTGTCGATCATTGGACACGGTAATCCCATGGGTCGACTCTATATATGTATCCAGTCCACACACCTACGTAACCCTACGGGCCGACTCTATATGTGTATCCAGTCCACACACCTAGCCTAATGAATATTGTGCAAGTTAATTAAGGACTTATGCGAAAGACATGGGCAACCTTAACATCCTCAAGTGATACAAAGTGTAAAGTCCATTAAGGTTCCTATTTGCATTACTATTTTTTCTCTTTTGTTTTATTTTTCTTCTTTTTTCATTTTATTTTTGTCTAGTTGGTGTTTAATTATACCAAGGTTTGGTTTCGTGCATCATTGCCTATGAGGACTTACACTATTACGTACACATTTCCCTAAATTTCCACATATGGTGATCCCTACCACCCGTGTAACGAGACTTTGGTCAGCACATCCCAAGTCCGATGACTTGAAAGAACCAGGCACTAAGTCCCCTCAGACCTAATTTCCTGAGTGATAGGAGCCGTGCGAGAAGAGAGAACACCTACTCACTTATTTCTTATATGCATATTAACCAAAATCCCTACACTTATGGTTTCACAACAGGAGTTTAAGGGCCCTTGACTACAACAAACTTTCTTATACTGACAGACACAAATTATTCAACTCACTAGGTTCAGGGTGGACTTCTTTATTTATCTGAGTACTAAAAACTTATGATTACTCTCCCCCCGAGGGAAAACCGTGGTGCATCCTTATGACTAGATAAGACATAAAGCCGATGTACTAGATATCCTAATGCATCATGTTAAAGTCATTTCTGGAAGCTTCCTTTTCACTTTGCCTTTCAACGGTTTTGCACATGCTAAACACATGCAAAACCTACAAAATATTTTTCTTTCGCAAACACGAAGATTTTGAAAGAAATGGAAATTTAAAGCACTAGGAAAGTAAAAGAAGGCAAGTCACCCAAGGCTCATGACAAGTAGATATATCGATATTAAATGCAACACACTGACAAGACCCTAAGAATACAAACAAAAGAAAATGAAAAACAAAATGAAAAAGACTCGACAATGTACACACGTAAAACACCCCCACACTTACTTCATACGTTCTCCTCATTGAATGTGAGCATGATACTACATTGATTTATGCATGAAAAAGAAAGGATCTCACCAACGTAAAGCGCAAAGGGATGTTCGTGATTATGTTGATGGACACATACCCGAATTTCCCTCAAAACCTATGAAATACTAAAGAAGGGCGACAAATACGTGATAGAAATGGGGTCCAAATACACAAGGTTTGGGGCCCACAACAATCAATGCTTACTTTTGGAGTCTTTTTTTTTAAATATAACTATGTACAAAAATGGGTTCCCATCTACATAAGTCAAGGGACATCAAATGGGAAACCGCTATCTCTCGAGCCAGAAATGCACCTGCATGGGATCGCAACATAAGAAACAGGAGAATTTATGAGAGGTTTATGCCTCTCAAAACTAGGGTCTGTGGAAGGGAATTGAAACAAATATGTTGTCCATCTACGACAAAGCTGAGGGTCATTAATATATACCCTCCAACAGACATTTGGGTGCACCGGGATCATTTCATCCACACAAGGTGACACCCTGGATTTATTACCTAGATGGCGAAAACCAGAAACAGAATTGCTTGACCACCTGATACCTTATAAGCATTGTGGTCGTTTGATGGCACTTGAGAATGTACAAGATAGGAGGCATGAATGTGAGGTTAACCTATGTTTGGTTGTTTGAAATGTAGGGTATCAGGTGGTTGATTCTTAACACACATGGGATCCTCGACAGATACAGAGTGAAGACCAAGTGGCCTGGAAGCCACAAAAATGGTATCTTGTGGCTCAAGAGCCACATGATTGAAATGATGTGGCTCAAAGGCCACATGATCACAAGATAAGGCACCCTCTTGTGTCAGCCCAGGTGACACATCTTCACCACCAACATGATCTCCATCGAACAACTCTCTAAAATACTTGAAGGTGCCTTCGACTTCAATCTCATCCGTGCGCTGGATAAGGTTGACCCCAACAGGGTCATCAAAGGCACATGGCTTCTTGCCAATGGTGAAGATGTTGAAATCAGCGTATTGACTACCATATGTCAAGCGCATTAGACCATTGTGACAATTGATCAAGACATTGGAGGTCGCTAGAAATGGTTGCCCCCAAATAACAGGAATTTATCCAAGTGGGTTTGGCATGGGTTCAGTATCCAAAACAAAGAAATCGACTAGATAAACGAACTCTCCCACTTTGATGAGAACATCTCCCACCATGCCCCTCAGTTTCTTTATATATCTATCAGCCAATTGAAGAGTGGTTTTTGTTTGTCTGAGGTCTCGAAGACCAAGGTGGACCTAGACAGAATACGTCAAAAGATTGACAGATGCATCTAGGTCCAATAAAGCTCGATGTATGGACACTTCACCAATCACACAAGAAATAGTAGGAGGCCTGGGTCCTTGTATTTGACTTGCGTTGGTTGTGCCAACAATGAACTCACATTTGCCGAACGAAAAGCTCTCTTGGGAACATGGATTTTTCTCTTCTTAGTGCATAAGTCCTTGAGAACCTTGGCATAAGGTGACATTTGCTGAATAACCTCCAACAAAGGAATGTTCACCTTAACTTGCCAAAATATCTCAAGCATTTTGTCATGCTGCTTAGAAGTTTTCTTTTTAAGGCACTCAGGGAATGTTGCCTTCGGGGCATAAGGGTCTTTCGAAGGAACTTCAACATTCTGTTCTGTATAAACATGAGTGGGGACAACAGAATCTGATTCCTTCAAACCATGATGAGAAAAGGTGGCCTCAGGGTTCGGCCCCATTGCCGAGAAAAATGACCTAAATGTTACAAGTATAGACTGATTTGCTAGGTTCTGGACTTATTTGTAATGCACAAGGACTGGCTCGCAAATTAGGAAGGACCCAAGTGCAAACTCGGAGGGACCTGATTGTGAAGTGCAAAACATGGTGACACATGACTTGAATCAGATCAGTATTTCACCAATTAAACTCAAAGTGATTTGAGCCAGAAGACCAGGGCTTCACCCCATGTGCGAAATGAAGATATCAAGTGGGACGCAAACTTTCAACTAGATCGGACTCAGTTGAACCACCAGTGGTGGATTTGGATCCGCCACTGGCGGATCAAAATGCTCCAAATGGGCTGAAATTTCGTTCATAGTTCGGGTTGTCGGGTCAGAGCACTCCTGAACTATCAGATGTAATTTAGAGTCGTCCGATTATTCCCAGATTAATCGTAACCATGTATTAGTCTACAAATACCATTGTAATCCCTCCACTCTACCTCTTCTTCCTCCTTCCCCCACTAGAGTAGACTTTAGTTTCCTATTTTACTAGTGTAATAAGGGGGTTCGAGAGGAGCAAACATTGTCTTTTATTTTCTTAGTCTAGTTTAGTTCTTGTTCATTATGTTGATGTTTTCCTTTGATGCAATTTCTTTTATGTTGTTATTTGTTTATTCTAGTCTTCTACATTTCTTTCATGGGTTTATGTTCTTTTCATGCTTTCTTTAGTGTTGAGATGAGTAGAGAGTAGTCTATCCCCATTGGGGGTGGAGAAGAAGGTGATTTGGTCATGTGATGGATTAGTGTTTGTTAATCTTAATCCTTTGCGCTTTACATGATTTCCATAACCATCTAATGAGATTTCACTCTTATCTTTGATGTGCTAATGTTGTTGAATGAAGCTTAGCACATGCTTAGATTAGTGGGTCTATTTAATGGGGAATGATGAGGTTAGGAAGACTATGGAGTGGAAGAGGGGAACAAGACATGTGCATGCATGTGCTCATGTTGGCTTTATCCAAATTAATGTCTTGTATGTTTTAATGATTGTGATAAATCTTATTTCATTTGGAGACATTGATGGATTTGAGTCATTATGCATGTGCACATATTTGCTTCATTTCAATTATTGTCTTGTATGTTTTAATGATAAAGTTTTATCTTATTTCATGTGGAGGCAAAGTTGAATTTTGTTTATGGATTTCATTTATGACATATTTGATGAGCACATTTGAACACACACTACACTACACATTTTCAATTTCATGGTCTTTTTCTACCCCCTAGGGGTCTAGTTTTATTGCTTATTTTCCGATTTCTTTCGCAATGTAGTGTCGTTGCGACCTTCATCTCCTTTTCTTTTCCCACTCGAGTATTGCGAACTCGACTCACACACGCTCCTTGTGGACCGACCCGTATTTGCCACCGCTTCAACAAGGCGGTGCATTTGCGGTATTATAAATGATTCATTCAAGTTTTTGGCGTCGTTACCGGGGAGTCATTTTCGTAGTTGAGTTCACCATTTCGGTGGGGTTTTTCTTTGTTTTTTCGTTTTCTTTTCTCATTTTGTTACTAGAAGGGCAACCATTCAATCATTCATGGGGCTAATGAGGCAACTTGCTAACTTGCATTTCCAATGCTTTGACTGTGGAGTTATTGGTCATAAGCATGGTTTGCGTGCTCTGCATGAACACATGAATGGTTTGTTCAAGAGTGGACTCCCCTAGGTCAACCTGCTGAGGTAGGGTCTGACTAGAATAACCCTATGGTGAAGGTTGGTGAGTATGGGGCTGAGACCTTTGATATGGAGGTTCGTAGGACGCCGATGGGCGTGGAGGGTGATAAGGTGGAGGTTGAGCGTGCGAGCTCTAACCGTTGCCCCCACGAGAAGCTATGGTGGTTTTGTCATCCCGGGTTGTAGGAGTGAGTGTACGGGTCGTTACGGGGCCACTATTGAGGCATCCCATTTGCATGCTCAGTATCGCTTGGAGCATAAGCACACTCTAAATCATTATGTCCCGTAAGTCGATACCTACTACAAGCGGGAGTAGCGACCTGAGCTAAAGGAGCTGAGTCCAACTCTAAACTCTCAATCCTACGCATGAGAGCAGCGAATTTCGCCTGAGACGTGATAGTTGACTCAACTTGATATGATCCATCTCGACCAAACGACCTGGCGACTGGTGGCTCTCTCATGGTGCCCAACGAAAAGGTACGTTCAGCCATTAATTCAAAACTATCTGATGCCTCATTGATGGGTTTCATTTGGAAATCACCCTGACACATCGACTCCAACAATGTGCGGGTGTTGTAGTTGAGGCCCTCATAAACAATCTGGCACAACTGCCAAAGCTCAAGTCCATGATGAAGGCACTACTGGAGAATGTATATGAACCTCTCAAAGAAAGCATGAAAAGATTTGATCTCAATCTCATCATTTGATGTATTCTGATACATTTGATGTATCTGGTGTCATATCTGTTGAGTTTTCCTTTGAGGGAAAAATCTCTTCAGAGACGGTCACAAAGTCATCCCAAGACAGAATAGAGCTCACCGGGAGGCTGTACATCCATTTCTTCGCGTTATCTTTCAACACGAAAAAATTCATCCTCAACTGGACTGAATCATCGTCAAGTTGTTGAATCTTGAACATGGAGCATACCTCCTCGAATTCATGTATAAAAATATACAGATCCTCCTTATTGGAAGTGAAGGTAGGAAGCATGCTCACATGTTGAAGTTTAGGTTCATAGTTGTTCCCGCGAGCTGGTGGAAGAACTATGCAAGAAGGTTGCACAACCCTTACAGGATGGGTCCGCTCCCACAAAGTCTTTTGTCTATCCCGTCGAGCTAAAGGTGGTGGTACACCAAGAACTCAATCCTGACCGAATCCCTCTTCCTCCCGAGTCGGAGGAGGAGACGAAGGAGGTCTACGTGGAGGTGGGAGCGCACCGAGGTAATCCATGTATGGAACCTTGTCTCCCCATCTCATGAGACGACTCGGCCTCATGCTCCAAAGGATCTCGAGGTGGAGATGGGCGATCACCTAGAATACCCATCTCGGAAAAATGCACTCTCTCAAGTCGAGCTCTCTCACCAGAACGAGCCCAACCTTGCATAAAACGCTCGACTCGACTCTAGAACCACACACAGCAAAAGGTGTAATCATAGGAGGACACTACTCATAGAATATAGAGGAGGATAAGACTCAGACGAGAAGTGAAGAATCCCTAGAACTAGAGTGGGTAGTGGGTGAAGTTAGAAGCATAATCTAGATAACACGACTCAAACAACCTAAGGTCACTATAGGTCCTTACAACTAGACGACGCCTAACTGCGAGGTCACATGGCCTCAACACACCTGACCTCCCTATGTCGAAGACCACAGAGCCCAGCAAGTGAGCCAAGATCCGGAGATCTCGTCTCTCTTACTGTCAACAAAGTGGGGACGCCGATTAGGTCATGACAGTCGTGACCGGACCAGTCTCCTAATGTGCCCGAGTCCTAGGGCCAATGTCTACATGATTTTAGATTTATGCTTCACTTGAGTGTGGTTTGTGGGGCTAAGGGAGGGGTGATGAAATCCCCCACCTTATCTTTAAGACCATAGGTGGTGCCCCTTATGGATGTTTGAAAACTTAAGCTAGCAAGAACTCACCAAACAAGCACTCACCTCACTCTTGTTACAATGCACCTTATTACTAATGCATAATCTAAACAAGGGGTCACGCAAGCCAAATTAATTTTGAACACTAAAACAGAGCCTGCATGGCATCAACAACTACAGGAAACAACTTTGAAGAGGAAGAGGAAGCTACTGCAAAATTGAAATCAAAACTGGCTTACCAGAGCCTCCAGTGGTGGATTCAAATCCGCTACTGCCGGATTGTCTGGGGATTCTGATCCCCAGACTACACCAGAGTGCTCCCACACTCCATTAGGTCCCATGGTCCTCTTGTGGCCCCTTCCAGAGACAAAAAGAAAAAAAACGACAAAAACAAAAGCAAAACCAAACCAAAATGGTGAACTCGACTACGAAAGTGACACTCCCCGGCAACAGAGCCAAAAACATGGTTGAATCAATTTAATTAACGCAAGTGCATGGTCGCATTGCAGTGGTGACAAACATGGGTCGGTCCACAAGGGGCGCCTGTGAGTCGAATTCGCGATACTCGAGTGGGGGAGAAGAAGAGAGAGATGTGACCAGAATCAAACTACAACACGTACGAAATCAGAAAACAAACAATAAAACTAAACCCCTCGGGGGGTAAAGAAAGAACATAGAAATGAAAATGTGGGGTGTAGTGTGTTCAAATGTGCTCATCAAAACATGTTATACATGAAATCCATAAAACTCAACTCCAACTTTGCCTCCACATGAAATAAGATAAACCCTTATCATTAAAACATGCAAGACAATAATTGAAATGAAGCTAATATGTTCACATGCATCATGACTCAAATCCAACTATCTCTCCACATGAAATAAGATTTATCACAATCATTAAAAAATACAAGACATTAATTAAGATAAAGCTAACATGAGCACATGCATGCACATGCCTTGTTCCCTTCTTCCACGCCATCCTTATCCTCACCTCATCATTCCCCATAAAATAGGACCCCTAATCAAAGCATGTGCTAAGCTTCACTCATGAGCACTAGCACATTAACGATAAGAGTGAAATCCTATAAGATGGTTATGGAAATCATGTAAGGCTCAAAGGATTAAGACTAACACACACTAATCCATCACATGATCAAATCACCTTCTTCTCCACCCCCAATAAGGATGGACTACTCTCTACTCATCTCTACAATAAAGGAAACATAAAAACAACATGAACTCATAATGTAAATGACTAAAAACAAGATTAAACAAACAACAACATCAAAGAAATTGCATCAAAGTAAAAGACATATATTTAAGAACAAAACTCACACTTGATTGAAATGAAAGGATTACAAAGTGTGCCTTTTCTCCTCCAACTACACTAATCAATAGCAATACAAAACCTAAAACTAATGGAGAAGCAAGAAGAAGTACGAGAGGAGGGGTTACAATGGTATATATAGACTAATACATGGTTAAGATTAATCTGGGAATAAGCAGACAACTCTAAATCACATCTGATAGTCCAGGAATGCTCTGACCTGACAACCCAAACCACAACCAAAATTTGGACCATTTTGATACGCCAGTGGCGGATCAAATGGATCCGATCGGGTTGAATTTTGTGTGTTTCTTTATTTCTTCAATTGGCATGTGGGGTAACGTCCTGGTCTAATAGCTCAAAACTTTGAATTTAATTGGCGAAACACTAATCTTATTGTAGTCATGTGTCACCATATTTTACACTTCACAATCTGGTCCCTCCGGGATTGCACTTGGTCCTTCCAGATTTGCAATTCAGTCCTTGTGCATTACAAATAGGTCCAGAACATTCCAAATCAGTCCATACTTGTTACATTTAGGTCCTTTTTGCTCCCTTCCTCTTATTTATTACCTAACTCTTGAAACACTACAAACAACAACTCGAGTAGCACAATATTGGGTAAAATAAAGGATTTACAACATGAATATGATGCATGATATGATACTAATCACATGGCCAAAGCTCACACTCTCAGCCTCAACCCCCATCTTATCACCCTCTACGCCCATCGGCGAACTACCAACCCCTACATCAAAGGTCTCAGCCTCATACTCACTAACCTACTCAAGTTTCACCATTGGATTATTCAAGTCAAACTCTACCTTAGCAGGTTGACCCAAACTCCACTTTTGAACAAGTGCTTCACACGTTCAAGTCCTGCACTCAAACCATGCTTGCGGCCAATAACACCATGGTCAAAGCATTGGAAGTGCAAATCAGCCAGTTGACTCAATGACTCCATGAACGTGATAAGGGTCAGTTATCGTGTCAATATGTGGTGAATCCGAGGGGTCAACCTACGCAGGCTAGGCAGAATGTGCACCACGTTGAAGATAACCTTCCCAACATTTAAATGTTGTTCATACCTTGAGATCAGGAAGGGTTGTTGGCAACAATATGGAAGTCCCTATATCCACCCCTATTTGTGAATCTCCCGAGGAGGGTCATAAGCTTTGTAAGGAACTTATTCCTGAGACTCCTGCTCATGAGATTTTTGTCCCCAAGGAAAAATATCCTAATAGACTGAGAAAGAAAAGGGATGAGTAATGAGATAAGATTGTTGAGGTATTGCGGCAAGTTAAGGTGAACATTCTATTATTGCACGGGGTTCAACAAATGCCACCAGATGCCAAATTCCTCAAATGCACCCAGAAGAGGTGAACTAATGTCCCCAAAAAAGCCTTCTTGACTGCGAATGTAAGCTTGATCCTAACACAACCATTCACCAGTCAAATACAAGGACCCTGGTTATCCAACCATTTCTTGAGTCATCGGTAATGTTCCTATCCATCGAGCCTTACATGACGTGAGGGCATTTGTGAACCTCCTGCCTTCTTCTGTCTACATCAACCTTGGAATTTGTGACCTTAAGACAATGAGGACTACCCTTCAATTGGCTGACATAGAAGTCAAGATTCCAAGAGGGATAGTGGACAACATCCTTATTAAAGTGGGTGAGTTCGTATTCCCAGATGATTTCATCATCTTGGATACATAACTAGTGTATAACCCACAAGGACAAATCCCTGTCATCCTTGGGAGGCCATTTCTCACGATATCTAATACTTTGATGAATTGTCACAATTGCTTGATGAGGTTATCTTTCGAAAACCTCAGATTCAACATCTTTAATCTTGGCAAGCAACCTGGGCTCTTCGATAATCCGGTCGGAGCCAATTTCATTCAGGACAAGGATGAGTTTAAGTCAATGGGCATGTTTGAATTACATCGACATATTATTGAGGTGCCCAGTGACCAGGGTGCGATTGAAGATGATTTTGGGGAATCTATTGGTGAACTACTGGATGAGGAGGCACATCTTGGTGCTTTCTCTTCCTATCTTGTGGCCCTTAAGACACTTGAAACTAAATCTGAATCCAACAAGGATCCACCTTCGGTAGAGCTTAAACCGCTACCCGATAACCTTAAATACATCTTTTTGGGGGATAATGAGACCTTACTACTCATTATTGCTTTTGATCTTGATAAAGACCAGGAAACTACCCTCAAGGCTGTTCTGCTGGAGAACAAAGGGGCTATCGGGTGGCCCTTGAGGAACATGAAGGGAATAAGCCCAAGTACTGTCCAGCATCGGATCCACATGGAAGAGGATTCCAAGCCCTGTCGGGACCCACAACGACGATTGAAGCATGTGCTGAAAGAGGCCGTCCGAAAGGAGGCTCTTAAGTGCTTGGATCTTGGTATAATATATCTCATTTCTGATAGTTCATGGGTGAGTCCCATCCATGTGGTTCCCGAGAAGTCAGGCGTGAAGTTGAGAATGAGCATAATGAGCTTATACCAACACGCTTGCAAACTGGCCAGCGAGTTTGCATTGATTATCACAAGCTCAATGCGGCAACGCGGAAATATCACTTCATGTTCCATTCATTGATCAGATGTTGGAAAGGTTGGGCGAACATGAATATTATTGTTTTCTTGATGGATACTCCGATTACAAGCAAATTGTCATCGCCCCAGGATCAAGAAACCATATTTACATGCCTCTTTGGCACGTTAGCCTACCGTCACATGCCCTTTGAGTTATGTAATGCGGCGGCAACATTTCAAACGTGTATCATAAGCATCTTCTCCGATATGGTAGAGTATTTTCTTGAGACTTTCATGGACAAGTTTTCCATATTTGGTGCTTCCTTGGCTGAGTGCCTCCATCACTTGAGCCTTGTCATCAAGCGATGTCATGAGAAGAACATCGCTCTTAATTGGGAGAAATGTCACTTCATGGTAAAGCGATGGATTGTACTTGAACATGTTGTCTCAAGTAGGGAAATTGAGGTCGACCCCTCCAAAGTGGGTCTTATTGCTAATCTCCCACTACCACGTATGTTCAGGAAATCCGTGCCTTTTTGGACATGCTGGATTCTATCGGCGGTTCATTCGGGATTTTCGTAAAATTGCTCTTCCTCTCACTGCCTTGTTGGCTAAGGATGCCACTTTGAGTTCACACCGGATTGCCACCATGCTTTTTGGACCTTGAAGAAAGAGCTTATTACAGTTCCCATAATTAAGGCACCGGTGTGGACTAAACCCTTCGAGTTCATGTGTGATGCCTCTAACTTCATTATGGGAGCAATGCTTGGGCAACGATTGCAAAAATTGCCTCTTGTGATCTAGTATGCCAGAAGAATACTTATTGTTGCCCAATTGAACTACACTGTGACCAAGAAAAAATTCTCAGCGATCATATTTGCTTTGGAGAAATTCAAGTCATACTTGATTGGCTGCCACGTGATTATCTATTCTGATCACACAACCATCAATCACATTATGGCGAAGAAAGATGAAAATCTCGACTCTTGAGATGAGTCTTGTTCTTACAAAAATTCGATCTCTAGATTCGAGAAAAAAAGGGTGTCAAAACGTTGTAGCGGACCACTTGTGTCACATTGAGACGACCAACCCACACGACCAAATTATTAATAACAAATTTCTTGACGAGCAATTATTCACGGTTGAAGATAACCCCTTATCTATTCAAATATTTCTCTGACCAAATTTTCAAGCAGTGCGCACCAAATAAGGAGTTCCAAAGTGTGCTCCACTTTTGCCATTCTGAGGCATGTAGAGGGCACTTTGGAGCAAAGAAAACTGCCGCCAAAGTGCTCCAATCTGGATTTTACAGACCTTCACTTTCCAAAGATGCTTATGACTTTTGTAAGCAATGTGATAGGTGCCAGCGCCTTGGCAAAATCAGTCGACGAGATATGATGCCTTTGCAAAATATACTTTTCATCGACATCTTTGATGTGTGGGGCATCGACTTTATGGGTCCTTTCCGAATTCATTTGGGGATATTTACATTCTGGTGGCCATTGACAATGTGTAAGATCCGCTCTCCTGCTTTAATAATAATAAGTTCACTCTTCTGGTTCATACATTATTTGGTTCTTACCTTATCAAATTGTGTTTGTGGTGTGTCTGTATGCTTAATTTTAGTCGGGTTACTTGTCAGTCGATCGAGTGCGACTCACCAGGCGAGTGCGCATTTGCTTGGCTTGATCAACTTAATCTGGATCTGAGTGGGAGAATGATGCGAGTTTGGGCTGAGCCCATGTTGAGGTGGCATGGAATTGGAAGGGGTGCATTTGGGGTTTGGATGCACATAATTTCGTGGATTTTGGATGCCTTTGCTTGGTTCCATTTTTGCCATGTTTGAGGTGGCTTGAATGGCCATGAAGAATATGGAAGTTGGAGAGTTGTAGCAAACAAAAGGCCGTCCCCTCCAGCTGACCCTTGCACAACCATTCCTCTACCTCACATCTCCTCCACCTCTTCCACTCCTCAGCCACGTTGTTAGGCCACTCAGGTGGTGCTCCGATGAATTTCAAATCCGGTGAAGCTAGAAGCAACATCTAGTGCAACTTTTGGTGCAACTAGAAGAGTGGTGGGCAGAATCTCTGGCTAGCTCAAGCGTACTTCTTCCAAATCAGGTATGCTCCTTAACTCTGATGAGTTTTATAGGAGGGGGTGTTGGCTGGACGGGCCGGCCAGCACCATTTGGTGGCTGGTGCAATCGTTGCACCACCAACCGAACCTCCTCTAGCGCTTGCATGGAGTTGCGCTAGATGGAGCTGGCTATGGGACAGCCAAGTGCGCCAGAGCTCCGGTGAGATCTGGTGAGGGTTAACCAGAGGTAAAGATGTTCCTTCTGGGGTGAGTTTGAGGGTGGCCACGGATCTGGTTAGGTGTGGCTGGCACACACAAGATACAACTAAGGTTTACCTTCAACCCTTTTGACTCCTAGCTTTGGACGGCTGGCTGGTGAAGCCATTCCAGATGGTGGCTGGGGTCAGGAGGGGGTGGGGACAGACTTGAGGGAGGCTAGGGGTGAGAGGAGTAGGATTGTTGATTGACATCATTTCATGCTTATATTTGTATCTTATATCCATTATCTTACACCTAAGGAATGCTACGTGACGAGTTTTATGTTTGAATTTCAGAAATAAAGAGGGTTGAAGAGAAGAGCCATGAAACGACCCAAAAGCAGGAAAAAAGACTTAATTGTGAGACCTGGGGACTAAGATGCAAGGGAGAAGGACCTGAACGTAAGACCGAAGGACCTAAGAGCAAAATAGAAAACTCCACACCATCATGAGGAGTATTTTGGCAATTCGATTCGGGTCAGAGCTCCAACAAACAAAGTAAATGCATCCAAGACCAACAAATATATCAAGCAAAGCCCACAAGAAGATTCAACGCAATCTGGATCCTGTAGACCGCTAATTGGCGGTCCGGATCTTCCCAGATCCACTGAAACTTCTGGAGCACGTGTATTAGATGATGTTTTGGCTATTTTTGGTATTTGTTTAGTCCCACATCGGGGGATTGTCCCGGTTTACCTTTTTCTATGGCTATAAATAGAACTTCCCTCCTCTCATGTAATCCATCTCCCTCTTTGGTAGCCATCTTCCATACAAAGAGTGAAGCCTTGAAGCAAACTCTGGTGGAGGAAGGGCTACTTGTATTGAGTGAGTTACCAATAGATGTTTTCCCTTTAATTGTGTTGTTTCTCTCTTAGTTTAATTTCCTTTTATATGCATGCTTGCTTGTTTGTTTTGTTTTATGCTTCTTTAATATTTTTTGCTTGATTAGTGTAGTTTCATTTCAGTATAATACTTCATTTTGCTAGAGTAGTTAGTTTAAATATGCGTGAGTAGTTCCATCCCCTTTGGGGGGTGGAGTAGATGTGTGTACATGTTATGTAGATGGTATGAATGCTTGATATAAATATTTGTGAGAAATATTAGTATGCTTGCTTGAATTAATAAGGACTTTACTTGATGGTTTCTGCCATAGTTAGGTACACTCCATGCTTGTTATGTTCTTAATAACAACATTGCGTTGCTCATATTAATCACATAAGTTAGTGTTGTAGGTGATAGGTTTTGTCATTAGGTACCTCTTATGCATTAACAAACACTAACTAACTTGAGCTTATTGTATGCATTCAACACCACACTTATTCCATGTGCACATACACAGACACTCCATCCCTTAGGGGGTTTCATTCCTGTGTTTTTATCTTCTTCATTAGTTGTTTAGCTTAGTTTGTTTAGTGATTTCATTTCAGCTTTGCTTGTTTACTAGTTTAGATTAGTGTAGTGTAGTGTAATACATCTTTCTTCCCTTTCTTTCCACTCGCCTTCGCACAAACCAAGCGTCGACACACATCCCTGTGTACGACCCGTATTTTCCATCGCTTCAACGCGGTTGTGCACATGCGGTTTAAATAAAACGATCAATCAAGTTTTTGGCGCCGTTGCCAGGGAGGTGCTCTATCCAAACCTTGGTTTGGACGATTCGAGTGGTTTTTAATTTTTTGTTTCCAGTTTTTCTTAGTTTCAGGGTTCCTAAAGCTCACGGGGAGGCTACTGGAGAAGTGGGAGCATCTAAGCATCAACAAGGACCGCCAATCAGCGGTCTTGGACCGCCAATTGGCGGCCTGGTGAGGGTTTCTTGCTTTAAAATTTCGTCTGGTAGTTAATTCTATCATTTCCGTTATCTGGGAGTCCTATTTTGCATGTTGTGACTTCTAGTTTGCTCGTACATCATTAATCACTCCCCCATTAATCAACTTGGCCTTAAAATCCAAAGCAAAAGACTAGACGTTCTTACTTGTTTAGGTCACGCATCATATACTTGACTTAGGCATATAGTCGTCTTTTCTTTTAGCTTTATCTTCAGTTGTTGAGCGCTGGCATGAGGTATGTATTTCCTACACTCATTCATGCATCTTGTATGCCCATGAACTAGTTAGTAGGAATTGCATCAGGACAAGAGTGACTTGAGCGTTTGATTGGAGCGATTGATTGCTAGATCTAGGATCAAAACACTAATAAGGAGGGGTTGTTCTATAAAAGATAAGGTGGGGGATTTCATCACCTTTTCCTTGGCCCAAAAAATCACTCTTAATCAAGCCTTAACTAAAAGCAAGTAGACATTGGCCCTAAGGATTGCGGACGCACTAGGATAGTAATCTAGTTGAGACTGTCATGACCTGATCAGCGTTGCCTACCTTGTCGATAGTAGGAGGTACTGGATCTCCGAATCTGGTATCACTTGCTGGCCATTGTGGTCCTCGTTGTAGGAAGGTGAGGCATGTCGAGGCTAGTGACGTCGAAGTTAGGCGTCGTCTAGCCTAAGGACCCATAGCTTAAGTTGTTTGAGCCGTGAATGCTAGTTAGGCTTCTACCTGACCCATTACCCACATTAGATCTAAGGATTCTTCCCTCCTCATCTGAGTCCTCTCCTCATCTATTCTCTATGGGTAGTCTCCTCCTCCGAGTACACCTTCTGTTGTGTGTTTTTTAGAGTCGAGTCGAGCATTTTTATGCGAGGTTGGGCTTGTTCTGGTGAGAGCGCTCGTTCTGGACGGTCTTGGTGATCGACCATCTCCGCCTCGTGCTCCTTTGGAGCATGAGGATGAGTCGTCTCGTGGTGACGGGGGAGACCAGGTTCCATACATGGATTACCTCGGTCCTCTCCTACCACCACATAGACCTCCTTCTCCTCCTCCTCTGACTCGAGTTCTTGGTGCACCACCACCTTTAGCTCGACAGGATAGACCGATGACTTTCTGGGAGCGGACCCATCCTGTTCGGGCCGCGCAGCCTTCTTGCATAGTTCTTCCCCCTACTCGCGGGAACAACTATGAGCTGAAACCTCAATAAGTGAGCATTCTTAAAACCTTTACTGCCAATAAGGAGGATCCGTATATTTTTATACGCGAATTTGAGGAAGTATGCTCCATGTTCAAGCTTCAACAGCGTGACGAGGATTCTGTCCGGTTGAGGATGATTTCTTTCGCGTTGAAGGATAACACAAAGAAATGGATGTACAGCCTCCCGGCGAGCTCCATTCGGTCTTGGGATGACTTTGTGACCGTATTTCTGAAGAGATTTTTCCCTCAAAGAAAAACTCAACAAATACGGCACCAGATACATCAAATGTATCAGATTGAGACATAATTTTTTCATGCTTTCTTTGAGAGGTTCAAGGACCTTCTGGAGCAGTGCCCTCATCATGGACTTGAGCTATGGCCGTTGTGCCAAATTGTTTATGAGGGCATCAACTACAACACCCACACATTATTGGAGTCGATGTGTCAGGGTGACTTCCAAATGAAACCCATCGAGGAGGCATGGGATACTTTTGAGTCAATGGCTGAACGTACCTTCGAGTGGGATACCATGAGAGAGCCACTAGCCGCCAGATCTTCTGGTCGGGTTGGATCATATCATGTCGAGTCAACTATCACGTCTGAGGCGAAATTGGCTGCTCTCATGCATAGGATTGATAGTTTAGAGTTGGACCGAGCTCCTGTAGCTGAGGTCGCTACTCCTAGGTGTAGTAGGTGTGGACTTACGGGCCATGATGACTTGGAATGCGCTTACGCTCCAAGGGATACTGAGCATGCGAATGCGATGTATCAACAGAGGCCCCGTAACGACCCGTACAATCACTCCTACAACCCGGGATGGCGTAACCATCCTAACTTCTCTTGGGGGCCTAGTGGGGGTTACGGTCAGAGCTCGCACGCTCAACCTCAACCTCCACCTTATCAACCTCCACGCCCATCAGCGACCTACCAACCCCCACATCTAAGGTCTCAGCACCACAATTACCAACCTGCTCATGCCTCATCCTTGGGTTATTCCAACCAGACTCCACCACCCCAGCGGGTTGACCCCAAGGACCCTTCCAGTGATCCGACCCTTCAAACGTTCATACAGAGCATGCAAACTACAGTCAAGGCTTTGGAAATGCAAGTTAGCCAGTTGGCTCATCAATTCCATGAACGCGAGAAGGGTCAGTTCCCGAGTCAACCTATGGTAAATCCCAGGGGTCAGCCTGCTCATGCTAGGCAGAATGTACACAATGTTGAAAGTGACCCTTGCCAACATGCCAATGTTGTCCATACCTTGAGATCGGGAAGGGTTGTTGACAATAATGTGGAAATGCCTGAAGCCAACCCTGTTAGCAAGACTTCCGAGGAGAGTCTTGAGCCTGTCAGGGAACCTAATTCTGAGACTCCTCCTCGTGATTCTTATGTCCCCAAGGCACCATTCCCTCATCGGTTGACTAAAAAACGTGATGAGCATTGGGACAACATCGTTGAGGTAATTAGGCAAGTAAAGGTGAACATTCCGTTGTTGGACGTTTTTCAACAAATGCCACCGTATGCCAAGTTCCTCAAGGACCTTTGCACCACTAAGAGAAAAGCAAATGTGCCCAAAAAGGCCTTTTTGGCCGCCAATGTGAGCTCCATATTGACACAGCCCGTGCACGTCAAGTACAAGGACCCAAGTTGTCCAACTGTCTCTTGCATGATTGGGAATGTGATAATCTCTCAAGCTTTATTGGATTTGGTGGCATCTGTGAACCTCCTTCCTTACTCAGTCTATGTCAACCTTGGAATAGGCGATCTTAAACCAACGAGGACAACCCTCCAGTTGGCTGATAGATCCGTCAAAATTCCACGAGGGAGTGTGGAGGATGTCCTTATCAAAGTGGGTGAGTTCGTATTGCCAGTTGATTTCATCATCTTGGATACCGAACCCGTGTCCAACCCACAAGGACAGATTCCTGTGATCCTTGGGAGGCCATTTCTTGCGACATCTAATGCTTTGATCAATTGTCGCAATGGCTTGATGAGGTTGTCTTTTGGAAACCTCACGATGGATTTCAACATCTTCACTCTTGGTAAGCAACTTGGGCTCTTCGACGACACTGTCGGAGCCAATTTCATCCAGGACACGGATGAGCCTGATTCATTAGGCATGTTCGACTCACATCGACATATTATTGAGGTGCCTAATGATCAGGTTGCGAGTGAAGAGGATCTTGAGGAATCCGCCAGCATATCTCTGGACGAGGAGGCACATCTGGGTGCTTGCTCCTCTTACCCCGTGGCCCTTGAGCCACTTGAAAGTAACTCTGAATTTGACAAGGACCCACCTCTAGTCGAGCTTAAACCGCTCCCCGATAACCTAAAGTACATCTTTTTAGGGGATAATGAGACATTGTCACTTATTATTGCTTCTGATCTTGCACAAGATCAAGAGGTTGCCCTCAAAAGAGTACTCTTTGAAAACAAAGAGGCGATCGGGTGGTCCTTGAAGGATATCAAGGGAATTAGCCCTGGTATTGTTCAGTATCAAATCCACATGGAAGAGGATTCTAGGCCCCGCAGGGACACACAACGAAGATTGAATCCGGTACTGAAAGAAGCCGTCCGAAAGGAGGTTCTTAAGTGCTTGGATCATGGCATAATTTATCCTATCTCTGATAGTTCGTGGGTGAGTCCTGTCCATGTGGTTCCCAAAAAGTCAGGCGTGATGGTTGTGGAGAATGAGCATAATGAGCTTATCCCGACACGCCTGCAAACTGGCTGGCGAGTTTGCGTTGATTATCGCAAGCTCAATGCGGCAACGCGGAAAGATCATTTCCCATTGCCATTCATTGATCAGATATTGGAAAGGTTGGCTGGACATGAGTATTATTGTTTTCTTGATGGATACTCTGGTTACAACCAAATTCCCATCGCCCCTGAGGATCAAGACAAAACCACATTTACTTGTCCCTTTGGCACGTTTGCCTATCGTCGCATGCCCTTTGGATTATGTAATGCACCGGCAACGTTTCAAAGGTGTATGATTAGCATCTTCTCTGATATGGTTGAGCGTTTCCTTGAGATCTTCATGGACAACTTTTCCAAATTTGGCGCTTCCTTTGATGAGTGCGTTCATCACTTGAGCCTTGTCCTCAAGCGATGCATTGAGAAGAACCTCGCTCTCAATTGGGAGAAAGGTCACTTCATGGTGAAGCGAGGGATTGTACTTGGACATGTGGTCTCAAGTAGGGGAATTGAGGTCGATCCCGCCAAAGTGGGTCTTATAGCTAATCTCCCACCGCCACGTAATGTGAAGGATATCCGCACTTTTTTGGGGCATGCTGGATTCTATCGGCGGTTCATTCGGGATTTTAGCAAAATTGCTCGATTGCCACCACGCCTTTTTGACCTTGAACCAAAACATAAAACTCCACACCATCATGGGGAGTATTTTGGCAATTCGATTCGGGTCCGAGCGCCAACAAACAAAGTAAATGCATCCAAGACCAACAAATATATCAAGCAAAGCCCACAACAAGATTCAACGCAAGCTGGATCCTGTAGACCGCCAATTGGCGGTCCGGATCTTCCCGGATCTGCTGAAACTTCTGGAGCGCGTGTATTAGATGTTGTTTAAGCTATTTTTGGTATTTGTTTAGTCCCACATCGGGGGATTGTCTCGGATTACCTTTTTCTATGGCTATAAATAGAACTCTCCCTCCTCTCATGTAATCCATCTCCCTCTTTGGTGGCCATCTTCCGTACTAAGAGTGAAGCCTTGAAGCAAAACTCTAGTGGAGGAAGGGCTGCTTGTATTGAGTGAGTTAATAATAGATGTTTTCCCTTTAATTGTGTTGTTACTCTCTTAGTTTAATTTCCTTTCATATGCATGCTTGCTTGTTTGTTTTGTTTTATGCTTCTTTAATATTTCTTGCTTGATTAGTGTAGTTTCATTTCAGTATAATGCTTCATTTTGTTAGAGTAGTTAGTTTAAATATGTGTGAGCAGTTCCATCCCCTTTGGGGGGTGGAGTAGATGTATGTACATGTTATGTAGATGGTATGAATGCTTCATATAAATATTTGTGATAAATATTAGTATGCTTGCTTGATATATTTGTTGGTGCATGGTTCCTCAATCCCACGGACTCGAAATGCATTTTGCCTTTGGCTTGGGATAAGGTTTTGTGAATGGATCAGCTGTGTTCCTGTTGGTGTCCACCCATAAAAGATTTATTTTGCCTTCGTCGATGAGGTCACGTGTCATGAAATACTTACGATCCATATACTTCACTTTGTGGTGTGATTTGGAATCCTTGATTTGCGAGATAGATGCACTATTATCACAAAATAGCTCAGTGGATCCCTCGCTCGTGGGAACTATTCCAAGCTCTTCAAGGAACTTCTTGATCCACACTCCTTCCTTATTCGCTTCAGCGACAACCATTACTTCTGAAGCGGTGGTTGAATCGGCCGTAGTGGTTTGCTTGCAGCTACACCAACTCACAGCTCCACCATTCAGAAGAAAGATGTATCCTGATTGCGACATTCTATCATCTGTATCACTCATGAAACTCGCATCCGAGTAACCCTCGGCTATCAACTCCCTTTGTCCTCCATAAACAAGAATCTTGTCCTTAGTCCGGTTAAGGTACTTTAGGATATTCTTGACCGCAGTCCAATGCTCAGGACCTGCGTTGGATTGGTGACGACTTGACACGCTTAGAGCATACGAGACATCGGATCTTGTGCAAGTCATCGCGTATATGATCGACCCAATTGCCGAAGCATAAGGGACATCCTTCTTGTACTCTAAGTCCTTACGTGATTGCGCACGTTGAGACTTCTTGAGTTGCACACCCATACTCATTGGCACACTGCCCCTTTTGGAGTTGTTCATCTTGAACCTTTCCAAGACCTTGTCAATGTATGCACGTTGACTGAGGCCAATGAGTCTACGGGATCTATCTTTATATATCTTGATTCCCAAGATGTATTGAGCCCCACCCATATCTTTCATTGAGAATGCAGATTTCAATGTACTTCTCCTTTGCTCAAGCAAAGGAATATTATTGCCCATAAGCAATATGTCATCGACATATAAGATTAGGAATACTACATGGCTCCCACTAACCTTCTTGTATATACAAGGTTCTTCCTTACTTTGAATGAAGTGAAGCTTCTTCACTTCCTCGTCAAAGCGTTTGTTCCAACTCCTTGATGCTTGCTTCAATCCATAAATGGATCTTTGAAGCTTGCATACTTTCTCGCTATTCTTTGGATCTTCAAAACCTCGAGGTTGTACCATGTACACACCCTCTTCCAAGTTCCCATTAAGGAACGCCGTTTTGATATCCATTTGCCATATTTCATAATCATGAAATGTGGCAATAGCGAGCATGATCCGAATAGACTTGAACATGGCAACCGGTGAAAAATTTCGTCATAGTCAATTCCTTGAACTTGAGTGAAACCCTTCGCTACAAGCCTCGCTTTGTAGGTTGTCAAGTTCCCATCCATGCCCATCTTCGTCTTGAAAACCCATTCATTTTGAATGGCCTTTTTCCCTTGAGGAAGGTCAACCAAGTTCCACACTTGATTATCATACATGGATTCTATTTCGGATTCCATGGCCTTAAGCCATAGTTTGGAGTCTTCCCTTTCCATTGCTTCTTGGAAGGTCAAGGCATCATTGGTATCAAGTACCATGATTTCATGAAGTCCCAGATACAAGTCGGGTTTCTTCCTTTCCCTCGTTGACCTTCTTAGTTCTTTTGGTTCTTCTCGTGTCTCTCGAACTTCTTCCACAATTTCTTGAGGAGTGGGTTCACGTTCAACTCTTGAACGTACACTAGGTGGGGATGATTGAGATTCTCTCACAATTTCTTGCGAGGGTCTGTCACTTATGCTCGCACTAACCAAAGGAATCTCGGTTGGGCCTTCATGATCTTGTAGAGTATCTTGAGTTTCCTCAAGCACAACCCTACTCCCACTACTTTTTACTCTTTCCAGAAATTCCTTTTCCAGAAATGTGGCATCCCTCTCTACAATCACTCGATTGGAGGTGATATGCCAAAAGTAGTATGCTCTAGTCTCACGAGGATAACCTATAAAGAAGCACTTATCCGCTTTTGGTTGAAGTTTGGTCGACATCAATTTCTTGACATAAGCCTCACAACCCCAAATCTTGAGAAAATTGAGCTTGGGTGTTTTACCACTCCACATCTCATAAGGAGTTTTCTCCACGGATTTGGATGGAACATTATTTAGTGTGTAAGCCGCAGTTTGTAGTGCATAACTCCAAAAGTAAAGAGGTAATTCCGTATGACTCATCATTGACCAAACCATGTCGAGCAATGTCCTATTCCTCCTTTCGGATACCCCATTCCACTGAGGTGTACCGGGAGGGGTGAGTTGAGGTACAATACCAAACTCCTTTAGGTATGAGTCAAATTCGGCACTTAAGTACTCACCTCCACGATCCGTTCGTAGAGACTTGATTTTCTTGTCGAGTTGGTTCTCTACTTCATTCTTGAATTCTTTGAACTTGTCAAAGGACTCACTTTTGTTTCTCATTAGATAAACATAGCCATAACGACTATAATCATCCGTGCACGTAATGAAGTACCTGAAACCGTCTCGTGCACTAGTACTCATTGGACCACATACATCGGAATGTATCAAATCCAACAAGCCACTCGCCCTTGGACCTTTCTTCTTGAAAGGCTTTTTGGTCATTTTTCCCATTATACATGGTTGGCACGTCTCCAATGATTTAAAATCAAGTACACCAAGAAGGTTAGCTTCTTGCAATTTCTTGATGCGTTTTTCATTTATGTGACCAAGACGATATTGCCACAAGAGAGTATCATTCTCGTGAGTGGTCTTAAGTCTCTTGTTATTGATATTAAAGATTTGTTTTTTATTCAATTCAAGCAAATAGAGATCATTCCTTATGAATGCATTTGCATAGAAAACACCATTCTTCGATATAGATAAACAAGAATTTGAAATATTTATATTAAAATTATCCATATCCAAACATGATACAGAAATAATATTCTTACTAATCGAAGGTACATAATAAACATTCTTTAGACATAAATTTAAACCACTACATAATTGAAGCACCACAGAACCTTGTGCAACCACAGAAACGTTCGCACCATTTCCGACCTTCAATTCTATCTTGTTCCTTCAGAGTTCCTTCCTATCCATGAGTAGCTGCACAATAGAAACAATGTGAGCACAAGATCCGGTATCAATTACCCAATCCTGGACAGATGTGGTTAATTTATTTCAATAACAAATATACCTTTGGCCTTTCTGGGGCGCCGACGTTCAATCACTCCGTTGTCAAGGTCTTCCTTGTACTTGGGGCAATTTGGCCGGATGTGTCCTTTTTCACCGCAGTGAAAGCACTCCGTATTGGGAGTTGGAGATTTCTGAAATTTCCCCCTCGAGACACTTTTATGAGCACCTCCTACTCCCTTGCTCTTGATTGAACCACTTTTGGTACATTTGCCCTTTCCTTTACCAATCTTTTGGCTCCTCCCATGGACGGCAAGGACTTGCTTGTCCCTACCATTGCCCATGTCAACTTCAGCAGTTTTGAGAGCGTTGTGCAACTCCTCAAGACTCACCCCTTTTTCACGCACGTGGTAGTGCATCACAAAGTCCTTAAAGGATGGGGCTAGAGAGCCAAGAATCATATCTTCAGCAATTACCTCGGGCATTGGTGAAGAGACCTTTGCCAACTTCTCAAGATACCCTTGCATCGTGAGAAAATGCATGGATACCGATATTCCCTCCGCCATATGGCACCTTGTGAGTGCGATGGTGGTCTTATAGCGCTCCTTTCGGGTACTATCCATGAACTTATTAGAAAGAGCCTCCATGGTCTTCTTCGGTTTTGAATCTAAGTATTTCTCTTCAAGCGAGTCACCCATGGATGCTAGCATAATACCGTGAACTTGGTTCTCTTGGTCTTCCCACTTGGCTTTAGCCTCTTTCTCTTCATCGGTTAATCTCTCATTCCATTTTGGGATTGGACCTTCCAAAATGTGAGATAGTTTCTCAAACTTTAACACGATGTTGAGTTTGAGTTGGCAACTAAGGAAGTTTGAGCCATCGTTTGCTAAAGGGTGTTTTTCTATCATGGATCGTACGATAGGTTGGATGTTCGACATTTTTCTACAAAATAAATCATACAGGTTTTAATGCCAATTTTATGTTTCAAAACACATACATATATATCGAATATAAATGTAAATACTGCAACTAAAATTTTGCCCATAAATGCAGCAATCCAAGATCCCATTAATTGCAATATAGACTAGCTAAGGGCTATCGAATACATCACAATATCAAGCTAAGAAAAACTCTTTGTAATCACAACCTTTTTGAATTTTAGCAACATTAGCATCTTCAAACTCTTGTGATTCTTGTTGTTTTAATTATGAGGGAATGCGACATATCCTCGTAAGAAAAACTTTTTCCCAAAACCGAGCGAGGGCTCTAGGTAATGTTAAGAAAACTTATTTTCATTTGATACGAGATACGTTTATCCATTGTATTCACAACTAAACATACTTGGGGTTCACTAGGGTGAAATGCACCTCATATATTTAATTGTGGCACAACAATAGACAACCATTATATCTCCCACTATTCCTAAAGATGGTGGGAGCTATCTCCTGCTAAGGGCGATCAGAGTATCCCTCGATCAATGGCTGCTAGTGGATGAAATAAGAAGGAAAATTACTCTTAATTTTTGTTTGACAATTTCATATCTTAACATGTGATTCAGAATTTTAGGTTATCATGCATATTATTATTCATACACATCCTAACATTAAACACATTCATCACATGCATAGCAAGTTTATAAAAACAGAAATTAAATCATTCACACAATCCACATCGTGTGAGTTTATATGTTCCCTTCGATCCTTGATCCTCGATCCCTGATCTTTGATCATCGATCGATGCGCTACAGCGGTGACTTCCTCTTTCACCGGAGATGTAGATTTTACAGAAAATAAACATGCTCCTCACATTCGATAAAAACCGACTAGTGCAAGTCCTATGTAAAAACCTCTCATATGCAATTATCTAAAAGACGGAAAGAGAGAATTTTGGCTTTTACATACAAATAAGCCCCTGCATAATAATAATTACATACATTCATAGTTGCTGATTTGGAACATATAAACTCACAATTCCTGCAAAGACAACTCGAGCATCCATGCACGCAATATTGTTATAAACTATACAATCTAGTTTATCAATCATCTAGAATCCCAAACAATTCTTTGAAAAACATTTTGAAATCAATTAAAACGTTTTTATCCATCCATAAGTTAAAAAAAAAAATTTGAACCGCTGTCCATCCAATTTCCAATGGAAAGATGAACCGCAGTTTTTCGGTTTTGTTGATTCTCTTACAAAATAATCATTTCTTCATAAAACGAAATTATTGTAAGTTAGACTAATGTCTAACTCATAATTCTAATAATTACATAGCATGTTTTAAAACTCTTAAAACATTCAAAATGAATTATTATAAAGAATTACATCAACAAAACATTCATAGACCGAAAACCGGTAAACCGAATTGTTTAAATCCTATATGGTAAACTAAATTCGTTTACAGCCTTAAATCATAAGAACTGTAGGATTTCATGTGTAATTGTGCATATATATTTTTCGAAATTTTATGCATAATAAGGATCAATTACAATTTTCTATGATTTATTTCATGCATGCATCGGTTTGTTTTAATAACTAGTTTCAAAAACTTATTAAAACAAACACATGGGACTCCGAAATTCATACCTAGAAGTTCTCTAAAACTTCTTGATGTTCCAGAGACGTTGAGGAAGACGATCGTCGCTTCTCGTTGCGCTGGATGCCTCCGAGTGTTCACCGAAACCCTAAACAAGGTTGGAGAGAAAGGAGCTAGCCAATCAATCTCCAAACTAGCTTAGAATCTACCTACAAACCCCTTCCTTAGTCTCTGAGATTTCTCCTTCCAAAGACTTAGAAAACTAAGAGAATTTTCGTGGCTTTTTGTGGTGAATTAGGAGAGAAAATAATTAGAAAAACATCTAACTTAATTAAGGAGAATAAGGACCTATTTATAGGCTCCAATCTTAATCTCAATCATGGTTATTCTTAAGCCATGTTTTCTTGACATTTTCTCTCACAAACTAATTCCATAATGCATTACATGCATCCACAAAACGTTTGACCATGTTTGGAGCTAATCCAACCATTGATCAAATTAATCTTAATTATCAAAGGCAGAAAATCGATCGGGGTTCGGTTTACCGAGTCACACTCGGTTAACCGAATATGTCACATTCGTATTACCGTGCATTAGACGGATGACCAATTCTTAAGGAGAAAAATTCTCCTTAACTGATCGGACGAATTATCGTCTAAGACCGAGTGCCATTCGGTTAACCGAAAATATCGGAACTGTACATTGTTCGGTCGACCGTTTCTGGTTCGGTACACCGTACCAGAGTTCCAGGCACTTTGGTCAAGTTCGGTCAATCAACTTTGACCATCCGTTCCTCGTTCGGTTGACCGATCCACAGAACCTTAGGTCGACCGAACCATAACGGATTACCGAACTTTTACCCGATTTTGCCTTTTCAAATTTTGGATTTATTTCCAACAAAATTTGAACTTTTGGGGTTTTAGCAAATTCGCAACTTATGCAATATATTATCCTATGCAATAATAAATTATTGCACCCCATAATATATGCATCTCATATGAATTTATCATGACTTTAATTATGTTATATACCACATGGGTCATATTTTCTGTAAGAAACCCGACACATCATATGAACCAAAAATCAAGCTTCTTGTTTCCCGGTTTTTTTTTTGCGGTGTGACCTATGGGAGGATCTAGGCTAAGTTGGCAGTGATATTAACAACTTAATATCACAAGCTGTAAGCGGTATCTAGCTACACATTATAGCTCCCAATTAGTTAGATGTCTTAATTCCACTCGAACCAAAACCCGATCCATTTAGTGATGGAGTGCACCACTTGTGTCCGTCCCTTGCCTCATGATATTAAGAATACACACAAAGTAGTATTGTGTCATCTTTGTATTAGTATCCATTTCTTGATCTCTTTAAGCTAGTTATAAATATGTGACTTAACTCAAATCACATTGTGCACATTATAACTTTGCTTTATCAAGGGGCCCACTAATATCATCACTCAATTAAGAGGGGCAATGATAATCTTTTGACTAACTATCTTCTCCAACAAAAGTCATACTTAACCAACCAATGCCTTTACACTACACTCATCGATAGCTCAAGACACTAGTCTAATTAAGCAATTCTTAAGTCATCTGATATAAGTCTCATATCAAAGGACCAAAGACACAGTAAAACATTAATGACACAGAAAACACAATTCTATAATGTTTTAGTTATTAGGTCTATTCAGTATACAAAAGTAATATTTTCCTCTTTTGTGTACCCGTGTTGTCACTCACTTGTAGAGATACAGTGATCTATGACCAACACGACAATCTTAACTCGGTAATTAATGTCCCATGTTAATTACCATGATTGAGAATATCTTTTGTTTTTTGTAAACCAATATCCTTTAGAGCTCTTTGGTTAAGGACCAAGAGCATCTTCCTTAACACTTCTAAAAGACGAATATCGTAAACAAGGAACAAAATGATTTCTCATTCAATTCATAATAATTGACATTTAAAAGTAAAACTTTTAGAACACATTCCCTTCAACTTGACCCTGGGAGAATCAAACACCAACCAATAAAATGCTCCAAAGAAGAAAAAAACAAAAGAAATAAAGAGAGTCAAATAAAAACCAAAATGGACTTTACACATTGTATCACATTCAGAAGTTAAGGTTGCCCATGTCTTTCACTTAAGTCCTTAACTAACTTTCACAAATAATTCATTAGGCTAGGTGTGTGGACCGATTACATATATAGAGTCGACCCGTGGTATTACCGCGTCCCATGATCGACAAAATAAGTCCAACCAGTCATGTAGCTAGATTGGTTAATGCATCTTGTTCGGATTTTGTGGGTATATCCGTTTAAAACCCTCAGAAGACAACACTCCTCCTCCTTGGCAACAAGGTGGTTTAACGGCTTGTTGCACGTGCTAAGTGAAATCGTGATTCCTACGAAAGTGAGTTCGGATTTCTTGTTTCTCGTTTTCTTTTTTCTTTCTTTGTTTTGCTCGGGACTAGCAAAAACTTAGGTGTGGGGGTATTTGATTGACATCATTTCATGGTTATATTTGTATCTTATATCCATTATCTTACACCTAAGCAATGCTACGTGACGAGTTTTATGTTTGAATTTCAGAAATAAAGAGGGTTGAAGAGAAGAGCCATGAAAGGACCCAAAAGCAGGAAAAAGGACTTAATTGTGAGACCTGGGGACTAAGATGCAAGGGAGAAGGACCTGAACGTAAGACCGAAGGACCTGAACATAAGACCTAAGAGCAAAACAGAAAACTCCACACCATCATGGGGAGTATTTTGGCAATTTGATTCGGGTCGGAGCTCCAACAAACAAAGTAAATGCATCCAAGACCAACAAATATATCAAGCAAAGCCCACAACAAGATTCAACGCAATCCGGATCCTGTAGACCGCCAATTGGCGGTCCGGATCTTCCCGGATCCGCTGAAACTTCTGGAGCGCATGTATTAGATGATGTTTAGGCTATTTTTGGTATTTGTTTAGTCCGACATCGGGGGATTGTCCCGGATTACCTTTTTCTATGGCTATAAATAGAACTCTCCCTCCTCTCATGAAATCCATCTCCCTCTTTGGTTGCCATCTTCCCTATTAAGAGTGAAGCCTTGAAGCAAAACTCTGGTGGAGGAAGGGCTACTTGTATTGAGTGAGTTAATAATAGATATTTTCCCTTTAATTGTGTTGCTTCTCTCTTAGTTTAATTTCCTTTCATATGCATGCTTGCTTGATTGTTTTGTTTTATGCTTCTTTAATATTTCTTGCTTGATTAGTGTAGTTTCGTTTCAGTATAATGCTTCATTTTGTTAGAGTAGTTAGTTTAAATATTTGTGAGTAGTTTCATCCCCTTTGGGGGGTGGAGTAGATGTATGTACATGTTATGTAGATGGTATGAATGCTTGATATAAATATTTGTGAGTAATATTAGTATGCTTGCTTGAATTAATAAGGACTTTACTTGATGGTTTCTGCCATAGTTAGGTACACTTCATGCATGTTATGTTCTTACTAACAACCTTGCATTGCTCATATTAATAGCATAAGTTAGTGTTGTAAATGATAGGTTTTTCCATTAGGTACCTCTTATGCATTAAGAAACACTAACTAACTTGAGCTTATTGTATGCATTCAACACCACACTTATTTCATGTGCACATACACACACTCCACCCCTTTGGGGTTTTCATTCCTGTGTTTTTATCTTCTTCAGTAGTTGTTTAGCTTAGTTTGTTTAGTGATTTAATTTCAGCTTTGCTTGTTTACTAGTTTAGATTAGTGTAGTGTAGTGTAATACATCTTTCTTCCCTTTCTTTCCACTCGCCTTCGCACAAACCAAGCGTCGACACACCTCCCTGTGGACGACCCATATTTGCCACCGCTTCAACGCAGTCGTGCCCTTGCGGTTTAAATAAAACGATCAATCAATTGTCTTGTTTGGTCTGAGCATGGTGCGCTGAGGTGATGTTAACCATGCGGTTGGTGCATCTTGCGCGCTTCTTGCTCGGTTGCTTGACTGAACGGCTTGGACAGACTTCCTCTGACCTTCTCCCACCTCAGACCGCCTGGGAAGGATGCTATGAGCACGTGGTTTGGATGGGTCAGGGATCCGTATGCATGGCTGTGAGGTTTGTATTTTTCTGTTATTTATCTGATGCTATCGGTTGCGTTGTGTGCGATGGTTGCTGTGATTTGTGGTTTGAGTCATTTCTGGTCCAGCAGCACATATGATACATTCATGATCTGATTTCGGTTATATTCTCTGATATTTTTGATATGCATGCACTGAGGAACTAAATTGGACTCCTTCTTGTTATTTGTTATTCATCTTATATCTTAATGCAACACATGCTTTCGAATGTAGGCATAGATAATAATATTGGATAGATTGAGTCTTCTGATATTATGTGCATGTTTCACCATATTGTATTACTGATATATAAGTTATTTCATGCCCACATATGATCTGATTATGTTCTGAGATTTTAGTTCGATTTCATGTATGCTCTAAAATTGATAATTCATATAGTCCATTATTGTGTGGTGCAATTTTGATATCTTCTACTGTTTGCACGGTTATGTTACTCTGTTCATGCTGATCTATGTCTGATGTGATGTGTTATGTTGTGCTCTATTCATAATGTCCTAAGCATGACCCGTAGATGACTAAATTAGTGATTATATCGATTTACCGATTTGGTTATGATTGGTTGATGTTGTGAATGCATTTTGATTCCTGTTTGGGACGTTTGTTTCTGATTTTTGTTTGGGGCTGTGGGGAGGGCATTCTTATATCATTTCTTGAGCTCGTTCTGGATTGTGTAGCTACATTAGAATTTAGATGCTTAAGTAGCTTGCAACGCATTTAATCTGATTAATAATTCTAGGCACGTTCTTTTTTCTGGGCCGACGGTCCACAGGTGGGTCCTCTAGCTTCAGAGGTCATTCCATTAAGACCCATATGTGATGGCACCATGTAGGTTTATTTCCACGATTAAGGGCATTATCCGGCGTACGTCTTTGTGCCGACCGATGGGTCACTGTCGAGTGACCTGCTTCTGGCTAGCATGGCTGGTGTTTTGTTTATGACCTGTATGGCTCGTGTTTTGGTTCCCTTTGAGGGATTACTGCGGGTGTTGCATGATTGGCACGACTGTTGGAGTTGTTGCCATCTGATGCATTATGTGCTTTTCTATTCTGTTTCTGATGTTTTTGTCTTAGTTAGACTGCATGCATTCTTCTGTAAAACTCTCATTGGACTGCAGCATACGGGGTTTTCTTAATTGAAAACTCACACATTTGTTAATGCGGTGCTTGCAGGTACCTAGGTTTTCGCAAGGCAGACTGGACGAGTGTCGAAGATTCTGTACACGAGGGACATGTCGACCAGAGTTTTTAGTTATCGTTGTTTCCGCTTATGTTATTGTATTTCCTTGAAACTCAAGTATTGTATTGACTCCTTTCTTATATGGATATTCACTTGTTTTTGTTCTTTATATGTCAATTATCCATGTATGTCTTCCTATTTGTATGTAGTTGAGTCAGTCGTTGTCGATTCTATTGTAACTCCTTCGGTCGTCACAGAGGTCTCTGATTGCGACAATAGTGTTTCTTACCAGTTTGCGTACCCACGAAATCGAGGGAATTACACTATGTGTCTAAGTGGGTAGCGGTTATTCCCACAAAGACCAATGACAACAAGGTGGTCACCAAATTGTTAAAGGACATTTTTACGAGATTTGGTACGCCTCATACCATAATCAGCGATAGAGGTACCCACTTCTGCAATCGCTCCTTTGAAGCGCTTATGAAGAAGTATTCGATCACCCACAAGCTTGTGACCCCATATCATCCATAAACTAGTGGGGAAGTCGAAGTCTTTAACTGTCAGTTAAAGCAAATATTTGAGGAGACGGTTAATTCCTCTAGGAAGGATTGGTCGACTAAGCTGAATGACGCGTTGTGGGCTTTCCGCACCTCATGTAAGACCAATTTGGGTATGTCCATATATCGGGTAGTGTATGGAAAGGCTTGGCACCTACCCATCGAGCTCGAGCACCGTGCTTTCTGGGCGATCAAGTACCTGAATATGGATCTTGATCAAGGAAGGGTGTGACATAAACTCAACATCGTGGAATTGGAAGAGCTACGCAATGATGTGTATGAAAATTCAAAAATTCATAATTCCCGAACAAAAATGTTTCACAATCGCATGATTATGCAAGTGTTTATGACGGGGCAGAAGGTGTTGCTCTACAATTCTAGGCTTCATTTATTTGCGGGTAAGCTCTGCAGTCGCTAGTATGGCCCGTTTATTGTGCAAACTGTATTTTCTCATGGAGTGGTTGAAATCTTGAACCCAAGGAATGGGGACGTGTTCAAAGTTAATGAACAATGCCTCGAACATTACTTGGAGGGGACACAATCTGAACTCGAGGAGGTCATGTTCCTTCATGAACCTCTCTCGCACTCAACCATTCAGGTTCCTTAATGAATTGTTGAGATTTCATGTTTGTACATACATATATGAAAAACAGAACAAAAAAGAAAAAAAAAGGAAAGAAGAAGAAGAAGAAGAGAACATGAGAAAAAGAAAAAAGGAGGTCATTCTTGATATTTCCAACACCCCCTATTTAAATCCTCTATTCACAACCCTACGCATCTCATTACATCATAGAAGCACTCATCTATTGCGGTGGCCACACCACTGAAATCTGAAGACCATCCTTGTTATTCCAACCGCCAATTAGCAGTCTATCTAGCCACTTTCAGTTCCTGTCTTCGCTAATTGGTCTTTCTAGTCAAGACATGTGGGTTTCTGTTGGGTTCTATCCCATATACACATCCGGTTGGTGAGCATCAGTTTCGACCCTTCACACATCCTACTCATCTTCCTCAACACTCGCTCCTCCATTAAAGCTCACTAGGGTAGGTGCAAGTATGGCCAACCCTCATTTCATTCCAGAATTAAATTTTACCTCCCTGATTCGTGACTTTGGAGAACCCTTCTACGATTGCATCGTAGCAAAGGGTGCTTTTTTATTTGTTTTTTGAGGGTGAGGAAACCATGTACGTGCCACCGCTCATACACGAGTTTTACTCTAAACTCGAGTGTCACCAAACTAGTCAACTCGAGTTTATTGTCACCCTTAGAGGGGTGAAACATGTAGGATCATTATGGCCCTAATTATCAAATCAATTTAACACTTTAATCTCTACCTAAACAATCAAAGATGCAACGGAACAATTTAAACAAAGTAGAGAAAAGCAATGCAAACCACAATGGACATGGGTGTTTTTATAGTGGTTCGTCCTCTCACCTCCTTCCTCTCTTGCAAGTTCCGCTTGACTCCACGAGCTCCGCTCACAACTTCACTATCCACTACCCATTTCGGACGGGGAGACAACGCCTTACAATCTTCAACCTAGCGAACAACCCTCGCCTAACTTGGAATCATCTTCTCACAATCTGAGATGGATGCTTCGGGCTTTCACCGGAACCTTCACAAACTTTGCTTGGCTGAGAACTCGAGTGGATCACACTCTCTAAACTTGAGCACACTTTGAGTAGATAATGGAATTGATCAAAGGTGTGTAATTTAGGCTTAGAGTGTAGTGTAGGAGCTTTTGGGATTGGGAGACTTCTCTCTAATGTATTGGACAATTGTGTGGGAGAGTTGTCTAAACAATGTGTTCAATCCTCTATTTATAAGCTCCTAAGGTGTTGATTGATCGTTTTATATTTAACCGCAAGTGCACGGCCGCGTTGAAGCGGTGGCAAATACGGGTCGTCCACTGGGAGGTGTGTCGACACTTGGTTCGTGCGAAGGCAAGGGGTAAAGAAAGGAGAAAAGGATTGGTTACACTAAACTACACTACAATGCAAATGGAAATGAAAGATAAGCAATAAAAACTAAACCCCAAAGGGGGTAGAGAAATAATGTGAACATAAAGAAGTGTGTGTGTGTTCATTAAGCTCCTCACAACATGTAGTGCATGAAATCATAAAACTACATCCAACTTTGCCTCAACATGAATTAAGATAAGACTACATCATTAAAACATACAAGACAATAATTGGAATGAAACTAAATGAACTCATGTATAAAGACTAGACCCTACTATGCCTCCACATGAATTAAGATGACTACATCATTAAAACATACAAGACATTAGCTAAGGAAAAGGCAACAAGAGTACATACACTACAAATTGTGTTTCCAACATTAACTTCATCCATATCCTAACCTTATCATTCCCCATAAAATAGGTCCACTAATCAAAGCATAAGCTAAGCTTCATTCAAGAGCATTAGCATATCAAAGATAAGAGTGGAGACCCATTAGATGGTTATGGAAATCATATAAAGCTCAATGGATAAAAATAACACACACTTAATACACTACATAATTATATCACATATTTCTCCACCCCCCAAATGGGGATGGAACTACTCACTACTCATTACACTACTGATTAGACTAAGTAAAGAAAACATTTAACTAAGATACTAAAATTACTAAACAAGAAATTAAACAAAGTAAAACAACCCACACAAAACAAACAACATAACAAAACAAGATTAAAAGAAACAAATAAACTTTTATTAACAATGACTCACATTGAAGGTAGCATCCTTCTCCACCTTGAGTTATTGCTTCAAGGCTCACTCCTTAGTAGAGAGAATGCCACCAAACAATGGGTAATTACAATGGAAGGTGAAGAGTTCTATTTATAAGCATGGAAAAAGTTAATCGGGGACAATCCCCCGATGTGGGACTAAACCAATACCAAAAATAGCCTAAACGAACATTAATACAAGTCCAGGAGAAATTTCGACGGATCCTGAGCAATATGGACCGCCAATTAGCGGTCCAAGACCGCCAATTGGCGGTCCAAAATTGTCGGATCGTGTTGGAATTTGTTGTGGGCTTTGCTTTCTGGTATTGTTGGTCTTTGATGCGGTTACTCGACTTGTTGGAGCTCCGACCCGAATAGAATTGGTAAAATACTCCCCATGATGGTGTGGAGTATTCTGTTTTGCTCTTAGGTCCTTCTGTCTTACATTCAGGTCCTTCTCCCTTGCATCTTGGTCCCTAGATCTCACCATTCAGTCCTTTTTCCCAGCTTTTGGGTCCTTTCATGGCTCTTCTCTTCAAACCTCTTTATTCCTGAAAACTAAACATAAAACTCGTCACGTAGCATTGCTTAGGTGTAAGATAATGGATATAAGATACAAATATGAGCATGAAATGATGTCAATCAAATACCCCCACACCTAAGTTTTTGCTAGTCTCGAGCAAAACAAAGAAAGAGAAAAACAAACGAGAAACAAGAAATCCTAACTCACTTTCGTAGGAATCACGGTTGCACTTAGCACGTGCAACAAGCCGTTAAACCTCTTTGTTACCAAGGAGGAGGAGTGTTGTCTCCTGAGGGTTTTCAGCGGATATACCCACAAAATCCGAACAAGATGCATTATTCAATCTAGACCTCGACTCGTTGGAAATATTTTGTCGATCAATGGACGCGGTAATCCTACGGGCCGACTCTATATAGGTAATCAGTCCACACCTAGCCTAATAAACCATTCGTGCAAGTTAAATAAGGAATTAAGTGAAAGACATGGACAACCTCAAGATCCTCAAGTGATACAAAGTGTAAGGTACATTAAGGTTCTTATTTGCATTAACATTTTTTTTTCTTTTTGTTTCTTTTCACACATTTTTTTTCTTTTGTTCTTTTTATTAGTTGGAGCTTCATTCTCCCAGGGTCAGGTTTCGTGCATCATTGCCCATGAGGACTTACACTATCACGTACACCTTTCCCCAAATCTCCACATAGGGCAATCCCTACCACCCGTGTAACGGGAGTTCGGTCGGCGCATCCCAAGTCAGATGACTCGAAAGCACCAGGCACAAAGTCCCTTCAGACCTACTTTCTCGAGTGATAGGAGCCGTGCGAGAAGAGAGAACATCTACTCACTTATTTCTTATCTACACATGAACCAAAACCCCTACACTAATGTCTCACAACAAGATTAAGAGGGTCCTTGACTACAACAAACTTCCTAAATGAACAAACACGAATTATTGACTCACTAGGTTCAGGGTGGACTTCTTTGAATGTTTGAGCACTGAAACCCTATGATTACTCACCCCCAAAGGAAAACTGGGGTGCATCCTAACGACTCGATAAATCCTAAAGCCACGTACTAGATATCCTAATGCATCAAGTTCAAGACAATTTTGGGAGCTTTCTTTTTACTTTGCCTCTCAACGGTTTTGCACATGCTAAACACACGCAAAACCCACAAAACATTTTCTTTCGAAAACACATGAAGATTTTGAAAGAAATGTGAAAATTTTGAACCACTAGGCAAGCAAAAGAAGACAAGTCACCCAAGGATCATGGCAAGCATATATATCGATATTAAATGCAGCACACTATCATGACCCTAACAATGCAAACAAAAGAAAACAAAATCAAAGGAAAAAGACTCAACTATGTACACACGTAAAACACCCCCCCACACCTACTTCATGCATTGTCCTCAATGAATGTGAGCAAGATACTACATGGATTTATGCATGAAAAAGGAGAGATCTCACCAACATTAAGTACAAAGGGAAGTGCAAGGTCATGTTGATGGACATAACCTGAATTCCCTCAAAACCTGTGAGATGCTAAAGAAGGGATACAAATACGTGAAAGAAATGGAGCCCAAATACACAAGGGTTGGGGCTCACAACAATCAATGCTCACTGAAGGAGTGTTTTATTGAACTCTTTTTTTCTTTTTTTTTTTCTTTTTTTTCTTTTTTTTTTTTTTTTTTTCTTTTCATATAACTATGTACAAACATAAGTTCCCATCTTCATTTGTCAAAAGACATCAAATGGGAACCTCAAGAGTGGGTCAATGCACTTGGAAAGGGAACATGACACCACGCGGGGCCAGAATACGCATGCGTGGGCCCCCTTCACAAAGAGCACCAGATGAAATGAGAGGTTCATGAATTGGACGCAAAGGCGTCTCATTCAAAGGATCAAACTGAAATAGCTTGAACCTCTCGAGAGTTTGGGAAATAAGGGGCAACGGAAGAAAAATATCTCCCGTTGCGGAACTGAAGTTATGATCATCAATCCAAACTCTCCAACCAACAGGCTGGTGGGTCGGAACGAGGTCAAGCACCTTGTTATGCATGTCCAACTCACCAGGAGAACAGGAAGTGAGTCTCATACCCAAAGTATCCTCCAGGGAACTCCTAATACCCTCATGAGCAATGTAGTTGTTTGATGTTCCATCATTTCCAAGATGATCAGGAACAATATTGAGAGCTAAACTCTCATCAGGTCGTATGAGATTAAGGGTAGTAGGGAGCTCTTGCTCCACCAAAGGTGAGTCCTTAGGAGGTACAACAATAAGATCATGTGGCTCAAGGGCCACGGGACAAGAAGATAAGGCACAATCCTGTGCCGACTCATAATGAAGCTGGTCCAAGTTATTCTCAATTTGAATCGAATCCTCCACTAGGTGATCGTGAATTGAAACCCCAAGTCCCTCAGACTGACTAGGAGTTTGACTTTGAAAGGTTGTGCTTTGAATTTGTGGATGTGGTGGTGGTTCGATATCAAAAGAAGAATCCTCATGTTGACAAGAAAGGTTACTCTCCTCACATTCACGTAATTTCTGCGACATTTGACTCACTTGCAGTGTCATATTTTGTATGGACTGTTGAGTGGTTTCCATGAACGTAAGGAAAGTTTGTTTCAAGGAATCAGGTATGCGGTCAACGATGAGGTCCAAGTCAGAGCTTGGGAAATTTTGAGGTTGGGTGTTGATTGGCTGAGAATGAGTCCAATGATTTGGAGTGGGGTGTTGGTAGAATTCTGGGTATTCGGGAGGAGGATACTGTGGTGGAAATGAAGTATAAGAATTTGAATACGAATTGTCTCCCCACGAATCCATCACTCTCGGATTGTACGCGGATGCGTAATGGTCATATTGAGCATTTTGGGAAAATGTATGCTCATACTCAGGCTCTGGGGGAACATAAGGACATTCCCCGATATTATGACCACTCAACCCACAACAATCGCACGGTATGGCTACTGGAGCCACTGGTGCACTCATGTCGTCTACCGCATGCATGAAAGAGGCCAAAGTTTGTTGCCCAGAGTATGATCCAACATAACTAGATGGAGATCTAGCCGTCGGTGCCTCTCTCATATCACCCCTATATGAAGATTGCTCAGTCACATAATGAAGATCATCCCAACCGTACGGGGTATTCGTCTGAGCCACCCCAGGTTGCATGGGTCCGGAATACCAGGGAGAATCATCCTGGTCCCAACAATGATATGAATGGTCACCCATGTAACCATCCATCTCAACAAACAACTCTCGAGTCGACCACTCTCACCACCACGAGACTAAGCTCGCAAAAAGTGCTCGACTCAACCCTAAAACGCTACCAGAGAGTGTAAAGGGGAGGAGACTATAACGTAGAAGAAGGTGAGAAGAAGATGACTCAGAGGAGAAGGGAAGAATCCCTAAAGCTAGCGTGGGTAACGGGATCAGGAAGAAGCCTAACTAGCAAGCACGGCTCAAACAATGTAAGGCAATGGGTCCTTAAGCTAGACGACGCCTAACTTCGAGGTCACTAGCCTTGACACGCCTCACCTCCCTACAACGAGGACCACAATGCCCAGCAAGTGATACCAGATCCGGAGATCCAGTACCTCCTCCTATCGACAAGGTAGGCAACGCCGATCAGGTCATGACGGTCTCGACTAGATTACTCTCCTAGTGCGTCCGAATTCCATAGGGCCAATGTCTACTTGCTTTTAGTTAAGGCTTTATTACGAGTGATTTTTGGGGCCAAGGAAAGGGTGATGAAATCCCCCACCTTATCTTTTATGGGACAGCCCCTCCTTAGTAGCGTTTTGAGCTTAAATCTAGCAATCAATCACTCCAATCAAACGCTCAACTCACTCTTGTCCCGATGCACTTTACTAACTAATGCATGATCGAAACATGCATGAATGAGAGATCGGGGTGCACGTACCTCACGCCAGCAATCAACAACAAAATGTAAGGAAAAGAAAAGACAAATGCATGCAAGGTCTACAAATGATGCATGACCTAGATGGCAAGAAGTCTAGTCTTTTGCTTTGAGTTTTATGGTCCAAGTTGATTAAAGGGGATTGAAATTAAATCTGGGAGCAAAGTAGAAGTCACAGCATGCAAAATTGTGCTCCCAGATAACTAACATGAACAATATAACAACTGGAACAAATTTGAGAACAATTGAGGCTCACCAGGCCGCCAATTGGCGGTCCCAGACCGCTGATTGGCGGTCTTTTTGTAGCTTCTGGTCCTAAAACTTCTCCAGTAGCCTCCCCTTGATCCTTAGGTTCCCTGAAACTAAACAACACTGGAAACAAAAAATTAAAAACCCCTCGAATCGCCCAAACCAACGTCTGGACAGAGCACCTCCCCGGCAACGGCGCCAAAAACTTGATTGATCGTTTTATATTTAACCGCAAGTGCACGGCCGCGTTGAAGCGGTGGCAAATACGGGTCGTCCACTGGGAGGTGTGTCGACACTTGGTTCGTGCGAAGGCAAGGGGTAAAGAAAGGAGAAAAGGATTGGTTACACTAAACTACACTACAATGCAAATGGAAATGAAAGATAAGCAATAAAAACTAAACCCCAAAGGGGGTAGAGAAATAATGTGAACATAAAGAAGTGTGTGTGTGTTCATTAAGCTCCTCACAACATGTAGTGCATGAAATCATAAAACTACATCCAACTTTGCCTCAACATGAATTAAGATAAGACTACATCATTAAAACATACAAGACAATAATTGGAATGAAACTAAATGAACTCATGTATAAAGACTAGACCCTACTATGCCTCCACATGAATTAAGATGACTACATCATTAAAACATACAAGACATTAGCTAAGGAAAAGGCAACAAGAGTACATACACTACAAATTGTGTTTCCAACATTAACTTCATCCATATCCTAACCTTATCATTCCCCATAAAATAGGTCCACTAATCAAAGCATAAGCTAAGCTTCATTCAAGAGCATTAGCATATCAAAGATAAGAGTGGAGACCCATTAGATGGTTATGGAAATCATATAAAGCTCAATGGATAAAAATAACACACACTTAATACACTACATAATTATATCACATATTTCTCCACCCCCCAAATGGGGATGGAACTACTCACTACTCATTACACTACTGATTAGACTAAGTAAAGAAAACATTTAACTAAGATACTAAAATTACTAAACAAGAAATTAAACAAAGTAAAACAACCCACACAAAACAAACAACATAACAAAACAAGATTAAAAGAAACAAATAAACTTTTATTAACAATGACTCACATTGAAGGTAGCATCCTTCTCCACCTTGAGTTATTGCTTCAAGGCTCACTCCTTAGTAGAGAGAATGCCACCAAACAATGGGTAATTACAATGGAAGGTGAAGAGTTCTATTTATAAGCATGGAAAAAGTTAATCGGGGACAATCCCCCGATGTGGGACTAAACCAATACCAAAAATAGCCTAAACGAACATTAATACAAGTCCAGGAGAAATTTCGACGGATCCTGAGCAATATGGACCGCCAATTAGCGGTCCAAGACCGCCAATTGGCGGTCCAAAATTGTCGGATCGTGTTGGAATTTGTTGTGGGCTTTGCTTTCTGGTATTGTTGGTCTTTGATGCGGTTACTCGACTTGTTGGAGCTCCGACCCGAATAGAATTGGTAAAATACTCCCCATGATGGTGTGGAGTATTCTGTTTTGCTCTTAGGTCCTTCTGTCTTACATTCAGGTCCTTCTCCCTTGCATCTTGGTCCCTAGATCTCACCATTCAGTCCTTTTTCCCAGCTTTTGGGTCCTTTCATGGCTCTTCTCTTCAAACCTCTTTATTCCTGAAAACTAAACATAAAACTCGTCACGTAGCATTGCTTAGGTGTAAGATAATGGATATAAGATACAAATATGAGCATGAAATGATGTCAATCAGGTGTTATAGCCGTTGTGCCAAAAGTGGTAGATGAATGTGTGAGAAACACAAAATAGAAAAGCACAGGTCACTTACGATCCATGCTTTATGCTAAGGAGCCATACTTACGATCCATGCTTAAACCTGTCGCAACCGGATGTGTATAAAGCTTAAAGGTATGTTCTGGTGAATGACCAAATTGAAGGGAATGTGTTCTAAAAGTTTTACTTTTAAATGTCAATTGTTATGAATTGAATGAGAAATCATTTTGTTCCTTGTTTATGTTATTCGTCTTTTAGAAGTGTTAAGGAAGAGGCTCTTGGTCCTTAACCGTAGAGCTCTAAAAGATATTGGGGTGTAATGATTTATCATTACATAGGATAATATGTTACATAAGTTATGAATTTACTACTAATCCCGAAATGTCAAATTTTGTAAAGGTTAAACCAAAATTTGACAAGTATGCAAGTACTGTGCAAAAACGGTCGACCGCTAGACTGTAAATGGTCGACCGAATGTTGCATCATAAACAAAGATTTCGTCTGTTCGTTTTCGGTCGACCGAGTATAATCGGTCGGTCGACCGAACTTCGCGATGAAATAATTTTTGTTACGAACGGTCGACCGAATTGTTAACGGTCGACCGAAACCAGGTCTAAACGGTCGACCGAACCTCAAAACACGGTCGACCGTCCAGACGGTTTTATGGAGAATTAATTTAAGAATTAATTAGATCATGGATGGAATTGGTCCATAATTGATTTAATTCGTGGTTGAGATTATTTGTTAGCAAATAATGGATGGTTAGATGGAAGTTTGCATGAAATCATGGGCAAGAGGTTGGACATGAATAGGTAACTTGGAGAGAACTTATAAATACAAGTTTATCTCATTACCTCAATATTAATTCATTGTTTTTCTCATGCCAAAACTCTCTCCATAATTCTCCACGAAATTTCCTTAATTCTTAAGGTTAGTTTTAGTTTTCAGAGATCATCTTCTCAAGGGAACTAAAGAGGGGTTAGTAATTAGATTCTAAACCCTATTCGAGATTGAGAGGCTAGCTCTTCTCTCTCCGATCTCGTTTAGAGTTTGGTGAATACTCGGAGGCAATCCACTGGGCGATTCAACTACCAACGTGACTCCGGATCCTCGAGAGATTTTAGAGAAACTCTAGGTATGATCCTCTTTGCAATTGTTTGTTTATTCTAATGCATGTTAAATAATTAGCATAAACAAATACATGTCTATATGAAAATCGAAGAAAATATGAATATTACGATCCTATATGTTTATAAATTTTTGAAAATATATACATACTATAGGGAACGAAATCCAACACTGTTTACCTACTCTGGTGTCCAAACTTTGTGGTATGTTGGACATCCCACTTTTTGAGTGCCTACTGTGGCACCAAGGCATCAAGCTCAAGGTCGCGAAAATGACCCTGTCATATCATCACTGGCTTTAGGAGGCATGGGTGCGTAATTACAAAGAAGAGGATGTTAGAGCCAGTTCACCGAACTCATTTGTGCGCTCGAGAATGCTCTTCAACACTGATATTTCTGAGATGACGGTTCAGCAACAAAACATCATTTTAATTGGCTAAGCAAAATTTGAAAATCTATAGGAAGTTGTCGGCTCTTTAGCGAAGTGCATCTTCTAGCACCTCCGACCGTTGTCATTAGTCTGGTGCACCCTATCCATGCATTTTAGCAATTCTGTCATACATTAAGGATAATGCATGGATTTGGTGTGGGGGGAGGGGCTATTTTCACATGCGTACATAGTTTTTCTTTTGTTTCTGTATCTTTTGTTTTTTTTCGTTTTCTTGTGTGTGTATTGTTAGGATCATGTTAGTATGTTGCACTTAATATCGATATATCTGCTTGCCAGGATCCTTGGGTGACTTGTCTTCTTTTGCTTGCCTAGTGCTTTAAGTTTTTTATTTCTTTCAAAATCTTCATGTGTTTGCGAAACAAAATGTTTTGCGGGTTTTGCGTGTGTTTAACATGTGCAAAACCGTTGGGAGGCATAGTAAAAAGGAAAATCCCAAAAATTGACTTGAACATGATGCATTTGGATGCAAGCCAAAAGGGACCAATTAGCAAAGCAAGAAACTTCACACCTTCTGAGGAGTATTTTGGCAATTAGTCTCGGGCTAGACTCAAACAACTGATTAGGGTGCACTGCACGTGAAGAAATGAAGCCATCAAGAGGTCCTCCAAAAACGGGTCGGATTAAAGAAAACCTGACCACCAATTGGCGGCTCCAGACCTCTGGTTGGTGGTTGGTTCTGCTCTGGATCCAACATGTCTCTGTTTGTTGTGTATTAGGTTGTTTATGTCTATTTTTAGTATGTTACATTAATCCCATACCGGGGTATTGTCCCCGGTTTCTTTTTGTAGGTCTACAAATAGAAAAATTCTTCCTCCTTTGTAACCTACCCATTTGCTTGGTGACCATTCTCTCTACTTGGATTAAAGAGTTGGACGAAAACTCAAGTTGAGAAAAATGTTGCTTGTAATGTGAGTTATTAATAAAATAATTCTTCATAGTTTGTTCTAATGTTCTCTCTTTTAATGTTGCATGCTTAGCTTAGTTTTGTTCTATTAATCTTAGTATAATTAGTTAGAATGCTTTCTCTTCTTAATATGAATGTTAGCTTTGGGAGTAGTGACTAGTTCCATATCTTTCACTTAAGTCCTTAATTAACTTGCATTCCTTAGGCTAGGTGTGTGAAGAAGATACATATATAGAGTCAGCCCATAGTATTACCAAGTCCAATGATCGACAAGTAGGTTTATCGAGTTGTGTTGCTAGGTTGAATAATGCATCAATGTTTGAATTTTGTGGGTATATCCGTTGAAAACCAGCAGGAGACTCCACCCCTCCTCCTTGGCGACAAGAGGGTATAACAGCTTGTTACACGTGCGAAGTGCAACCATAATTTCTACGAAAGTGAGTTAGGATTTCTTATTTTTCGTATGTTTTTCCTTTCTTTAATATTTTCTCTTTCTTTGTTTTGCTCAGGACTAGCAAACGGTGTGGGGGTATTTGATTAGTAGCATATCATACATTCCATTCATGCTATATATCTTTTATTTTACCCTAATTTTGTGCTACTCGAGTTTTGTTTGATGTGTTTCAGATTTTAAGTAATAAAGAAGAGAAAAAAATTGAAATGCAAAATGAAATGACCTTATTGAAGCATCATGGACGTGTTTGTCATGCTCAAGGACACATCTACAATTTAGGAAGGCCCCAAGTGAAAATCAAGAAGGACCTAAGTATAAAAAAATGCTAGTTGCAGAAGTCCATAATCGCCTGAACCTGAGGAGTAAACAACAATTCAAACCATACGAACTTGAATAAACAGGTCTAGGTGCACCCCATGTGTTCAATATGTTAACTAAAGTCGTTATAAAAATTTGAAGGCAATCATAAAAAAAAATCCACCACTGGCGAATTAAAATCCACCACTGGTGGATCCAGTTGATTGGTTGGGCCTCAGATTGTTTTAGCAGGTCGGGTTGTCAGGTCAGAGCACTCTGGAACATCCAAATCTGATTTACGATCATCCGATTATTCCTAAATTAATCCAGACCATCTAATCTTCTATAAATACACTTGTAATCCCTCTTCTTCTCTATGTTCCTTCTTCTCCTCATTAGGTTAGGTTTTATGTATTATTTAGTAGTGTAGTGGAGGAGAAGATGTAAGGAACCTTGTAATTTTTTCTTCATTAATCAAAGTTGTTGTTTGTTTCTTGTTTTAGTCTAGTCTTATCTTTAAGTAGTGTTTTGTATGTTTTAATGTTGTCGATAAATCTTAATCCATGTAGAAACACTCTTATAGTTTTGTCTTTATAGATTTCTATGGTAGGCATGTCATTAGCTGCTTAATTATACGCACTCATGTATTACACATCCACACTTTTGCATGCATTCTCTACCCCCTATAAAACTAATCATCTTAGGTTTTATTTCATTCTCAACCTTCATTTTTTTCCTCCCACTCGATTATGGTCGACGATGACCCGCACTCACTCCTCGTGGACACGACCCGTACTTGTCATCGCTCCAATGTGGTTGTGCACTTACGGTATTGAACTTAAAGTATCACACCAGTCATCTTTCTATTTTTCGTTGTCGAGTGTATTTAACATGAAAATTTAAATTTTGGAATGTCAATTGTCTTCTACTCTGAGATGCTTAGCCACACAACTTTCATTTTGGTCGCACTAACATGTTGGCATCTTAATTTCATGAATGAAGAGAAACAAAATAAATATAATTAACAATCACTCAAGAATATCCAGTGAAATTTTTGTGACTTACATAAAAATTGTTGCAAAAAATCCAAACAAAATTCATCTTATGTCAGAATTCTCCTTGTGTTTGTGTCATCCATAGATATAAAAAATATTATCCCTCAATTTCTCTCTACCATCCATAATTTCAAAAAAAACAAATAATATCATAGTTTAAAATTTAATATTTATGAATGTCTTAAAAAACCATGACAATATTTTACAAAATTAGGCCATAAAACTACATAGTAAAGATTAATTATTAGAATAGATCTTGTTAGATTAAAGTTCTAAAACAAAATTTTAATCATTACTAACAATTATTTTTGAAAATTTGGAAATAAAATTATTGGTATCAAATTTTAGTAACAATTTATTCATACAATTATATAAATGATGATATATGAATTTATTTATTTATTGGTAAAATGTAATAAATGAGTTGGAGGAAAGAGAACGGTCGATTTGACAACAAGAACTTTTATAAATATCATGAATGAGAAGATGAATGAGAAAGAGACTGTGGGATACTCAGTGTCAAAAAACTATAGCATATCCTTATTGTGTTTCGTTATGACAAGACACAACCTAACCTTTCATTATATAGTCTCTAGTGTATTCCATTCATGGTTCTTCTCTTGCAATGAGAAATGTGTACATGATAAAGGGATGTGAGTCATGAGAATCCTAACCATCACAATAGATCCACGTTGGACAAATGTGTGTCCCCCGTGGGCGTATGCCCTGAATTGGAAACACAATATGTCCTGCATTGGACACAATTTGTCCTGCATTGGGAACCACCTTTTTTAAAAAATAAAATAAAAAACACAATGATGACGTGGATGGTGACGTGAAGCGCATCACGAACGCACCACGTCCATGTATCAGGACTCAATGGGATGTTACAAAATTATACCATAAAACTATATGATAAAGATTAATCATAAGATTAGATCTTTTTAACTTAAATTTCTAAAATAAAATTTTAAGCAAATTTTAATTTTGTGAACTGTTTGAAATTGTCTTTTAAAGGAAATAAGTATACTTTAAAAGAACGAGCTTGTTATTTGAGGTTTCTTTCGACTTTCAATGACACATTCCTTGAAATATGAAGGACAGACTTGAGTTCCCAAGAACAGACTTTAGTAACCGAATGCACTTCGGTTGCATGAACTGGTGATTCTATTTTGGGAATTCGGTGGACTATAATATCATAGGTTGTATTATATTCAATTCAAAGATCCGAACCTCGAAAGGACATCTCACATCTGTGATATAAGTGGGAGGTCATATCCACTCTTCCTTAAGAAAGAACCTTAGTGTCATCTAAATGATATAAGTGTCCTTTAAAAGAATGGGACTTTGGTGCACTCCTTGAAAATTTGGAATCCATACACACTTTCCATTTTCATTCTCAACATTTGATATCTAAATTTGAAAGCAATTTAAAACATTATAGGTAAGCGGTCGATCGAACCCAATTCGGTCCATCAAAAAGAGCTACACGGACGACTAAATGCATCTCGACCTCCGAAATCCCTCATTAAGTAATAAAGTCATGCTTTTAAAGCGTAGATTTGAGGTTTAAATGACAGACATGAGGTCTAAATCTGAGCATAGTGTTTTAAAGGACATATGTGTTTTTATTTTAAGAGTAGGTTTGTCCCTTAAGGACCCTTTCGAGTTTCAATAACAGAGCAGACCAGCTGGATGTGTATACGCCATACGAGCTGAGGATGTGGATAAGTCCAACGACGTCATTGAACGTAAAATGATTATTTGTGGCCGTGTTGCCAAGATACTTTTTGATTCTGGGGTGACACACTCCTTTATTTCGGAGGGCTTGCGGTCGTAGTGGATAGGGAGTTGGTGGAGCTAACTTTTAGTTGGGAGGTCAGCACTTTAGTCGACGACGTTCCTGCTGTGAGGACGTATCTTCTGAGGGTGTCAGTCATGCTGGGGGGGACCAGGACCTTCGATCGACCTTGTTGTTCTACCTATGTCCGATTTTGATGTAATCCTTGGAATGTATGGGCGTTCTAACCACGATACGTGCATTCTTTGCTGGGAAAGGAGAGTTGTGATCTCTCGACCAGAGGGACCTCCGTTGGTGGTCAAAGGTGTTTAGAGAAGGGATAGTCGGGTGGTGATCTCATCTCTGAAGTCTCGGGGGCTGTTCAAGAAGGGTTGTTGTGCGTTTCTAGCGAGCTTAGTGTCATCCGGTAATGCGATCAAGTCTCTGAAGGAGATTGCTATGGTTCGGGAGTTTCTGGATGTGTTTCCGGACAATATCCAGGGATTGCCTCTGCCTCGGGAGATTGAATTCTCCATCGACCTGCTGCCAGGAACGAGCCCCATCTCTAAGGCACCGTACCGCATGGCTCTGCCGGAGGTAGCGGAACTGAAGGAGCAACTGTAGGAGCTTCTGGATACATGTTTCATCAGATCGAGTGTTTCTCTATGGGGAGCTCTGGTGCTGTTGGTGAAGAAGAATGAAGGGTCGATGCGTATCTGTATCGACTATAGGATGTTGAACAAGGTGATGATCAAGAATCGATATCCCCTACCAAGGATTGATGATTTGTTCAATCAACTGCAGATGGCGAAGGTTTTCTATAAGATAGATCTGAGGTCGGGATATCACCAGCTGAGGATTAAGGGCGAGGATGTTTCGAAGACTGCATTCAGGACGTGCAATGGTCACTTTGAGTTCCTGGTAATGCCTTTCGGACTGACCAATGCGTTGGTGGCTTTTCTGGATCTCATGAACCAAGCGTTCAAGACTTTTCTAGACCATTTTGTGATTGTGTTTGTGGATGACATTCTGATCTACTCGCCAGACTTGGAGCAGTATGAGGAACACCTGAGGATCGTGCTTGATATTCTCAGGAAGGAGCAGCTATACGCCATGTTCTCGAAGTGCAAATTTTGGTTGGAGCCGGTGGCCTTGCTAGGGCATGTAGTGTCGAAGAATGGCATTATGGTGGCCCGTGGGAAGGTTGAGGTTGTCCTGGATTGGAAGGCCCCAACCAATGTGTCGGAAATTTGGAGCTTTATTGGACTTGCAGGTTATTACAGACGATTTATCCAGGATTTCTCCAAAATTGAGGCACCGTTGATGACGTTGACCAGGATGGGAGTGAAGTTCGATTGGTCACGGAAGTGTGACCAATCTTTCCAGGAGCTGAAGAGAAGGTTGACTTTGGCACCAATGTTGGCACTTCCGAGTGTATCGGGTTGTTTCGTGATCGACAGCGACGCGTCGAGGACTGGTTTGGGGTGTATGCTTATGCAACATGAGAAAGTTGTCGCATATGCATTGAGGGAGTTGAAGGTGCATTAGAAGAATTATCCCACACATGACTTGGAGATCGCAACCATTATTTCTGCTCTGAAGATTGGGAGGCACTACTTGTACGGGGAGCTGTTCACGGTGTTTACTGATCATCATAGTCTGAAGTACCTGTTCTCGCAGAAGAAGCTGAATATGAGGCAGCGACGGTGGTTGGAGTTCAATAAGGACTACGACTTCACCATTTCATGTCATCCAGGAAAGGATAACTCCGTTGCTGATGCGTTAAGCAGGAAGTGGGAAGGATCTTTTGCTCACTTGAGTGTCCAGAAGTGGTGGCTTTTGGTGGATCTGGCAGATTGGCATCCGTTTGGGGAGAAGACTGGCCAAGTTGGGTTGGCGAGTCTACGTGTCGAATCGACTATTGTCCAAAGGATAGTGCAGAAGCAAAGCGAGGATCTGAAGTAGGGTTCCTTACTTCATGCAGCCTAGATTGAGGGTTCTGTGTTGCGGATCGTCGTGGATGTAGGTATCCACTTTCGGGATCGTATGTGCGTTCCGAACGTAGATGGACTGAGGCCGGAGATTTTGGATAAGGCTCATGACTCTAAGTACATCGTGAATCCCAATAGTACTAAGATGTATAAGGACCTACAGAGGAGTTTCTGGTGGAGATGAATGAACCGAGATGTTGTTGAGTTTGTGCTGAAGTGCTTGGTCTATCAGCAAGTTAAGATTGAGCACCAGCGTCTGACAGGAGTGATGCACAGGATTGAGCTGCCGGCGTGGAAGTAGGAGCACATGACTATGGACTTCATCACCAGATTGTCGAAGACAACTCGTTCGCACGATGCTATCTGGGTAATCGTGGATCGTCTGACGAAGAATGCTCATTTTCTGGCGACTCGGGTGACAGCATCCTTGGAGGTGGCTCTGATGAAACTCTACATCTTGGAGATAGTCAAATTTCATGGGGTTCCATTGTCTACCATCTTGGATCGGGACCCTCATTTCACTTCAAGATCCTGGGAGAGCTTGCATAAGGCGCTGGGGACGAAGTTGAAGTTCAATACGACGTTTCATCCTCAGACCAATGGAAAGTCAGAGAGGACGATTCGGACTCTCGAAGACATGCTCAGGACTTGTGCATTGTATCTTGCTAGGAGTTGGGATGATCATCTGTCGTTGGTGTAGTTCGCCCACAACAACAGCTACCACGCGAGCATTGGCATGGCACCGTAAGAGGCTTTGTATGGTCGACCTTGCCGTACACCTCTATGTTGGAGCGAGGTAGGAAAGAGGTAGGTGTTAGGGCCAGAGATTGTGTAGTTGTACTCAGATCGTGTGGATCTGATCCGGTGCAGATTGGTCGCGGCTCAGGATCGACAGAAGAGCTATGCTGATAAGAGGCATCGGGAGCTGCAGTTTGAGGTTGGTGAGCACGTCTTTCTGTAGGTCTCACCTGCGAAGGTTCAATTGTTAATATTTGTTTGATGTTAAAAAGGGGAGAATAGAATTGAACTTAATTGAAAAATCATATTCATATTGATAGGGGAAGCTTAATGAATATCATTTACTTAGGGTAATGAAGTGCAAAACTTAGGGGGAGCAACTTTATTACAAGACATCCTAATTCCATGTTTAATCTTATGTTTTTTCATGGATGTCAAACGGAGAGAGATAATTAAGGGGAGATAACTTCAAATTTGATAATAATTGAACAAAAACTATGCACACCTATAGTGGGAGCATTTTTATGTATAATTTACATGTAGAGATTTCAAGTATTAAGATATAGGTTGTCATCATAAAAAAGGGAATGATTATTGGCTTTTTGGCCTTAATCTATGTTTTGATGATTTAATCAACCTAATCTTAATTATAATAAATGTAGAGTAGCACACATATTGCATGTCTTAATACTTGAAATCTCTACATGTATCGCGTATGTGTGGCCATACGCGAATGGATCAGATTAGAAATGAAAACATTCGTGAGAGAGTTGGAATTTCTCCAATGGAAGAGAAAGTTATACAACACAGACTGAGATGGTTTGGATATGTACAAAGAAGACCTATGGAGGCACCTATAAGAAAGCGGTGAATAATTTGGATCGGATTTGGATCGGATTGGATTGGATAATTCCAAGCGAGTTTGAATCGGATCGAAGACACAAAAAGAGGAATAGGTACACCACGATTGAATTGAAAGGAAGCGGTCAAAAGAGATCTAAAAGATTGGAATGTTCCTCGGGAATTTGCATTGGATAGAAATGCGTGGAAAAAGGCGATTCACGTACCTAAACTGTGACTCCTTAGAATTTCATTTCTAGCCTACCCCAACTAGTTTGGGATTAAAGGCTTTGTTGTTGTTGCACACATATTGCATAACATATATATTGCATTGTGCTAACTTCTACAGGTGATCAGGACTCAAGAAAGAGGAAATGAAGTCAAGACATGTAATTAAAGCTATATTGAAGACATGTAATCTTGATTTCTTTTGAGTCTTAGGAACATTGTGTAATTGAGCATACTTGAGCTAAAATCCACTCACATACACATTAGGTTCCCTATAGAAGTCACACACGAAATTTCACAACTTTTGGACTTCAATAGATCACCCAAACTAGAACCGGAAAACACTTAAACCAAACTTGAACTGTCATGACCAAATCGGTCGACCGAAATGAGTTCATCATTCGACCGATTGGGTTTATTCTATTACAGACTCAAGTGTTAAACCAGTCGACCATTTAGATCCTTTTGTTCGACCGTCTACATGTGTCACATGACCGTTAGACTTGTCGTATTCTTCAACCGTTAGATTTTCCAAAACCCCAATTTTACCAAACTTCCGGTCGACCGAAATTTAACTAGCGGTCGACCGATCAAACAATATTTGGTCACCCTGAATACTCTAGAAGTTTACGGTCGAACATCTCCTAGACCTTGGTTGACCAAAACTCAATTTCTCCTTCAACCCATAAGTGCCTGGAACATTCCGGTCGAACCTACCATTTGCCATGTTCGACCGATCCAATTTTATCAGACCAAAACCCTAGAATGGTCAACAAATCCCCAAATTTAGTTTGACCATTCACATAAGTGAAATTAAGTTGTAGCCTGTTTTGACAAACCGGTTGGCTGGTATACCCATTTCGGTCGACCGTTTTTGTTCTGAAATGTGACCTGCACTTCATTGCTTTGTGTTTCTTACACAATCACTTACCCATTTAATCTCAACGGCTATAACTCACTCAGAGCTTATAAATAGGTGTTACCTTGACACAATCACACAATTCTTACACTACCTATTGTCATATACATCTAAGAGAAAGCTCCAAGTCTCCCATTCCCCAAATCCTACTCTCCAAGCCAAACTTCCACATCTTAGATCAATTCCATATCATAAGCTAAGTGTGCTCAAGTTAGAGAGTCAGTGATCCACTCAACCCACTATTGTAAAGAAGCAAGAAATTCGGTGAAATCCCGAAGTGTCCCTCTCGGATTGTGAGAGGAAGAAAATCAAGCAAGTGAGGGTGTTCGCAGTGCTTGTGGTGTAAAGGCTTAATCTCGACCCGAAACAAGGTTGATATTGAAGACGTAGGCAGAGCTCGAGGGAGGTCGAGTGGATCTTACAAGAGAGGAAGTAGGCGGGAGCAAGCTCCCGGTAACATATCTTGCAATCACTTCCAAGTGCAAAGGAGCGAGCTCCCGGTAACATATCTGGGGCTACCATTTTTCTTCTCAAGGTTTGCGAAAAGCCATTGAGGAGCACTAATTGAGAGGATAAGAGGGAGGTTGAGTGTATGGAAAGGAAAACTTCTCTCCAAGGTCGGGCGAATGGAGCTTGTGAGAAGTGTACTCACATCTTTTAGTATCTATCGGACTTTGGCTTTTTTGGTTCCAAGGAGTGCTTCATGAGATTTAAAGGATTATCATGCACTTCGTTTGGGAGGGGCAAAGAAGATGGTTGTTGTGTCGTGGAAGGATATATGCACAACTAAGAGAGTAGGTGGCTTGGGATTGCGCAGATTGGTGGAATGGAATGACGCCGGGCTTCTTCATCTATTTTGGATTATTGCTTCGAAAGATATATCTTTATGGGCTAATTTCTAGCGGAGTAAATACATTAGGAGCAGGACCATATGGATGATATGTCCTCCCCCACTTCCTTCTTGGACATGGAGAGGTATTATGCACATTCGGGACATCGCAAGAGAAACAATGTTATTCCAAATAGGTGATGGGCTCACGGTAAAGTTCTTTGAGGACCCTTGGTGTGGTCCGCCTCTCCTAACACTACTGGAGGGTGAAAGAATGAGGTATGATATAGGAGTTCCACAAGACCTAAAGGTTTCCCACTTTCTTGAAAATGGTACGTGGAGAATGCCTCAGATACGCTCCCATGCCTTCATGCAACGTTGGGCGAGGTTACCATCCATTCCGGTTGGACAAGGGGAGGACACACTATCATGGGTGGGGGCAACTCGAAGCAAACTTACCAAAAGTGAAAATTGGCATTGGGTGAAGCCAGCAACGCCCATTGTTAGGTGGGGGTCGATGGTGTGGCATAAATAGGTTGTCCCGAAGCATGCACTCACCTTATGGAGGGTGGCTCATGGGAAATTTCCCACTCATGAGATGATGAGGCGAAGGGGGCTAAAGCTATGTGTTATATCGAGATGTGCCTTATGTAAGAGTGCATATGAGGACTTGACGCACTTGTTTTGGGAGTGTCCATTTGTGCAGTATGTATGGGATGAGATTCGGAAGATAGGAGGAGACGTTGGCTGCATGAAACTAGCCACGATGGAGGAAATCAATAGAATTCAAAGGTGGAGCGCACCCTCCAAAAATAGTGCACTCACGATAAGGCTAGCATTGGGGGCTGTGGTTTTTGAATGTTGGGCGGAACGAAATAGAAGACTTATGGATGGTGAGGAACGGCAAGTAAAGTATGTTGTCCAGCAAGTGAGGGATGTAGTTAGGATCAAAGGATCCGGAATGTTGGAAGGAAGAGGAGACAAGCTTGAGAAGATGAATTTCGAGAAGACGTGGTCATGAGAGAGTTGCCATTTAGCTAAGTAACTTAAGAAGAGTAATGTAATGTGGTAACAAGGGGTAATTGTGATAGTGTATGTACTATGTGAGGATCCGAGCATGTATTTCAGCAAGTTCCAAGGTCGTAAGTATGTAGTAGTGTGGGTTGGTTTGTATGTAAGTTAATTTACACAAATCAATAAATTCGAGGCTACACGTCCATTTTCTTTGCAAAAAAAGGAAGTAGCCGAGAAGTCGAACCTCTATAAAAATCATCTGGTGCCTTCTTGTTACTTTGCATATTTTCTTTACTTGCTTGTTTATTTGTTTAATTCCATTGTGCATTCTTGGATTGCTTAAACAAGTAGGTAATTAGCCTAAAAGTGATTAGAACTAAGCCATACGTACGATCCTACACTTACCTCCACAGTTCGCTAGCTTGCACAATGGGTTTCACATCTCAAAGTTGAGAAGGTATGTTGGTGATCCATTGCATGTGTTCGCACGAGCTTCCAGAGATTCAAAGCGACATGACCTTGGAGGAGCAACAAGTGGAGATTCTGGAGCATGTAGAGCGACAACTGACCCGTCGGACCATTCCGATGGTGAAGGTCCGTTGGCAGTACCACAGTGTGAGTGAGGCCACTTCGGAGTGTGATGATGATGTGAGAAGTTTGTATCCCAAGCTTTATGTTGAGAGTTAGGGATAGCAAATTTCGAGTACGGAATTTTGTTTAAGAGGGGTAGGTTGTAAGACCAGCTCTCCTGCCACCATATTAAGTCTTATTCATCCGTATACTTGTTTTATGTGTTATATTCTTGTTTGATGTGTATTTTGTGAGTTTATGCTTTTTTCAGAAAAGTTTCCTTTTTAGCAAGTTAAAGCGACTCATTGGCAGGTGCGACCCGTCGGGAAATTTTGTAATCGATTGACTCAATCGAGTCGATCAGGTGAAATTTGAGTGTGTGGGTCGACTTGGGCTTGAAGTGCATGTAGGGCTGACATGTTAGGGTTGGGTGACGTGTCTTCCACGTCAGCAAGAGGAATCCTTGTGTGGTTGCAAATTTTGAATCATTAGATTTTTGGTATGTGTTTATTAGCTTTCAATTGCAACATTCCTTTCCTTGTGCATTTGTTTCCTTGAGACAAAAGCTTGCACAACCCTACAGCCATCGCCTACCTCTACTCCATCTCTTCCTCACCCACTCCACCTCCAGGCCACCTTCCTCTCCCTCCAGCGTGCTGCTGGGCAGAACTCCGGCAGGCTTTGTGAAGCAAGCAAGAGGACAACTCTTTGCGTGGCTAAAAGGAGTTTTGGTGGTGGATCTCCGGCGAACTCAAGCAAACATATGGCGATTTAGGTTTGCTCCTAATCTCTGATGAGCTTTATGGGAGGGGGTGTTGGCTGGAGGGGCCGGCCAACACCATATGGTGGTTGGTGTAACGGTTGCACCGCCAACAGTAGATGTGATATATTCATGACTTGATTTCGTGTATATCCCCTGATATTAATGTCATGTTCTCATTTAGAGATGCTAATATATATGTCCATATTATGCTGCCCAATATAAGCTTTATTGCCATATGTACCCCAAATGCATGTATGTAGGCTATCTATGGATGTGTATAAACATTTTTTATGTGGCTTCCTGATATCATATGCATCTCTTGCCATGTTATATGGGTTTTTTGCTTCTGTACCAATCAAAACATCATTAATTGGCGACATACCCATGATTCGGAGAAAATTGGCCCCATACGTATCAAAAACAATGCAATTGGCCTCATACCTATCCATTACGGTGGGACCCACAATTGTTAACATTTTCCGTAACATCCCATGATTTATCAATGTAATTTTTACTCATACCGATCGAAACATAGTTAATTGGAAACATACCCATGGTTCAGGGAAAATTGGCTTTATACATATAAAACAATGTAATTGGCCTCACACCTATTCGTTATGGTGGGACCCACATTCATCTAACATCGTTTACTTTTTTCGTGACCTCCCGTGATTTCTCAACATTTACCTATTATCAACATTTTAAAACTCTAATTAGTATCCTGACCTGACCCCAATTACAACTTAAAATCCCAAACCACCAAATCCCTAACCCCTTTTTCCCAACTTGAAGAATCCAAGTATGGGGTTGGCCAATCGAGCACCATAGTTGGATTCTCCATTATGGGGTTGGGTACACCACCAGGTCAAGATTCTCTAAGTCGAGAAAGGGGGTAGGGATTTGTTTGGATAATTTGGGTCGGGTTTTGTGCACCACTTGGTCGGGATTTTAAGTTGTAATTTTGGTCGGGTCGGGATACTATTTAGAGTTTTAAGATGTTGATGGGAGGCAAAGGTTGATAAATCTATAATGCCACGGAACACGTAAACAATGCTAGACAAATGTGGGTCCCACTATAACGGATAGGTATGAGGACAATTATGTTGTTTTATGACACGTACATGGCAAATTTTCTTCGAACCATGGGTACATAGCCAATAACAATATTTTGATCGGTACAGAAGCAAAAAACTCTTTGATAAATCACGGGACATTACGAAAAACGTTAACAAATGTGGGTCCCACCGTAACAGATGGGTATGAGGTCAATTGAATTATTTTTGATACGTACGGGGCCAATTTTCTCTGAACCATGGCTATGTCGCCAATTAACTATCTTTTGATCGGTACAAAAGCAAAAAACCCCATGTTATGTCACTGATATGTATGTTGTCTAATGCCCACTTAAAATTTGACCATGTTCTGAGATTTTAGTCCCGTTTACATATATGCTCTGAAATTGAAAATGCATGTCATCGATCGTTGTGTGATGTGATTTTGATATCTTCTACTGTGACGCAGTTTATGTTACCCACTTCACGTCTATATGTTATTGATGTGATGTGTTATGTTGTGGTCGTGTTTGATCCTTAGGATATTGAATCTTATAATATATTTATCATGGCCCGTAGACGACTCGATTAGTTGCCAAACAGTTTTATCGATTCGGTTCGGATTGGTTGTTGTTGTGGATGCTATTTGATCCCTGGGTTGGAATGTTGTTTCTGATTGTTACTAAGTATGAGAGGAGGGTATTCTTATATCCTTCCTTGAGCTCGTTCTGGACTCTATAGGAACATTAGATTTTAGATGCTTAAGTAGCTTGCATTGCATTTAATCTGCTAAGTAATTCTGGGCATGTTCTGTTTTCTCGGCCAACGGGCCACGAGTGGATCCTCTAGCTTGCGATGGCACCATGTAGGTTTACTTCCACTATTTGGGGCATCTAGCCGGCATACCACTTTGTGGCAAGCGGTGGGTCACTATTGAGTGACCCATTTCTATTTCTGACCGACGTGGCTGGTGTTCTGATTCCTTTTAGAGTCATATGGTCGGGTGCTTCCGAGTTGCACGGTTGTTGGAGTCGTTGGCTTCTGTTGCATATTGTGCTTTTCTATTCTGATTTTGATGTCTTTGTCTTAGTTAGACTGCATGCATTCTTCTGTAAAACTTGATTGGGTCGGGGGCATACTAGGTTTTCTTTGTTGACAACTCGCACATATGTTAATGTGGTGCTTGCAGGTACTTAGGTTCCTACAGGGAGGACTGGACGAGAAGTCGAAGATTCTGTACACTTGGGACACATCGACAAGAGTCTTTAGTTATCTTTACTTCCGCTTATTGTTATAGTTTTTCCTTTTGAAACTCGAGTATTGTAATGAATCTTTTCATATATGGATATTCAGTTGTTTTAGTTATTTTCACATGTCAGCTATCAATGTATGCCTTTTGTACAAGGTCGAGTTAGTCTGTTGGTCTTATTATGGTAACTCCTTCAGTCATCGTGGAGGTCTCTGATCGCGACACTAGTGTTTCTTTCCTGGGGTGCATACCTGCGAGATCGAGGGCGTTACAACTTCGTATCAGAGATCGGGGGTTTTATTTGTAATGTGTATGTGATTTAGTGGAAATAAGTATACAGGATATGAATGTTTGATGTTTGTAATGTGAATGTGATGTAGTGGAGAATTTTATACATTTTTCTTATTAATCCCAGGATTTGAAGATTTTTACGTAGCACATTTTTATGGGAGGTTCTGCCAAAATTTCAATAAAATTATAATCCTAGTTGCTATTAATAACAACATATTTTATGTTTCACATATTTTTCCGTCTTAAATTGTAATCCAAGTTTTTATTTTTAATACGTGCTTTTAATATTATTTACATATTGTCTGTAAATATGCTGGTAGTATGATAATAACTCATCGACCCCCTTATGCAACTTGGCTTTTAATAGCCTATAACAAAAGATTAGACAATATTTGCTAAGTCATTCATCATATAGGACTTTCCATTCATCGTATCTATTTTTCATTTTACGATTACTATTGTAGATTGTTGTCATAAGGTACGTAATCTCTTTCACTCGTCATTCATTAGAAAGCACGCATTAGTTAGTCGGATTGCATTGAGACAAGAGAGTGAGTGATTGTTTGGTGTATTGTTTGTTACATTAAGTTATGAAAAACACCTAGGGGCAGTCACCTATAGAGATTAGGTGGGGGATTTCGTCACCCTTTCGTTGGCCCAAAAACCACATAACAAAGGAGCCTTAATAAACTTAATTTAGAGGTTGGCCCGTAGGATTTCCGGACGCATTAAGAAGAGGAAACTGTTTAAGACCATTACGGCCTGAATGTCGTTGCCCATCTAGTCTCCTTGAGATTTCAGGAACCTTTGGGTTCTTGATTTCCTACAAACTAGTTGTCCTCGTTGTTTAAGACCGTTATGGCCTGAATGTCATTGTCAATCTAGCCTCGTAGAGATTTTATACAGACTAGTGGTCCTCGGTGGGACCTGAAAGTTAGGCGTTGTCTAGTACTAAGGACCTATAGTGGACTTTAGGCTTGCTTTTGCCTTGATTGTTTAGTTAGGTTGTAAATCTCCGGATCTTCTCATCTACGAATACTTTCTTTTAGATTGAAATTTTATTTCTTGACTACAATAATAATTATCATTTTTCTTAATGTTTATATTAAAATCGATCTAGATTAGATTGTTTCAAACCGATTGACTGAGTATGAGAAAAGAGTGAATACGTTCTTAGAGGTTGCCCAAAATCATTCAAAGAATATGAATGACAGAGACATGGCATATTGTCCATGTAGTAAGTGTCATAATATGTCAGCGCTGAGTTTTTGGAAATAAAAGATCAATTGTTTGAGAAAGGTTTCGAGACAAGTTACAGGCAGTGGATATGGCACGACAAAAATAAATCATTTAGTGGTTCCAAGAATGACGGGGACAATGTAAGTGTGGGAGATCAGTTAGAGGATATGGTTCAGGATATAATTGAAAACTTTTCGTCAAACCCTTATTGACATGGTAGTTTGCTAAGTGACAATGACAAGCTATTGTATAAGGGTTGCACCAAATTGATTATATTGTCAGCGGTGTTGAAATTGTACAATTTAAAGGCAGGAAATGGTTAGAGCAATGTTAGTTTCACATCACTATTGAATTTATTGAATGAGATGCTTCCAGATGATAACGAAATGCCGAATAGAACTTATGATGCAACGAAAGTGTTGGGTCCTATTGGAATAGAATATAGGAAGATACATGCATCTCCGAATGATTGTATATTGTATATGGGTGAGTTTGAAAACTTACATTCCTACCCCAAGTGTAATGTTTCACGATACAAAATAAAATGTAGTGTGGTGATGATTTGAAAAACAATGTAGATGGTGATGATATGAAAATCAAAGGACCTCCTGGTAAACTTTTGTGGTATCTTCCAATAATTAATACCAACACTTAAACGTTTGTTTACGTGTCAGGAGGATTCCAAAAACTTGACCTGGCATGCGGATCGTGAGACACCAAGTGATCAGTTTCTACGTCATCCTGCAAATTCACCTCAGTGGAAAAAGTAGATTACAACTTCCTTTTGTTAGGTGAAGAATCCAGGAATATACGACTTGGACTTTGTACCAACGGAATAAATCATTTTGGTAGTCTGAGTAGCATTCACAGTTCTTGGCATGTTCTACTTCTAATTTATAATCTGCCGCCGTGGTTATGCATGAAACACAGATATATTATGTTGTCCTTAATGATTCTGGTCCGAAGAAACCTGGAAATCACATAGTTGTGTAGTTAGGACCCTTAATTGATGACCTGAAGAGATTGTGGGATGACGGAGAGCCAATTTTTGATGCTTATCATCATCAGTCATTTGTAATGAGGGCAATGATTTATTGCACGATAATGACTTTGCAGCTTACGGTTATCTATTTGGATATTCTGTCAAAGGCCCTAAAGTTTGTCTAATTTGCGAAGAAAATACATGCTCATTGCAACTTCTTAATGGTTGTAAGACAGTCTATCTTGGTCATCAGAGATTTTTACGAAACTCCCATCCTTATCATAGGTTGAAGAAGACATTTAATGGAAAACAACAATTTCACAATCCGCCAGTTGAAATCAACGTTGAAAAGGTGTATGAATGTATAATGAACGTTGAGTGTGAATTTGGAAAACCCTACAAATGAGGAAATCACATAAGTTCTTGGAAAAAAGATCCATATGTTTTGATCTTCCTTATTGGAAAACTCTAGAAGTTAGACATTGTATTGATGTGATGCATATAGAGAAAAACGTTTGTGATAGTCTTGTTGGCACTCTGTTGAACATACCCGGTAAGACAAAAGATGGATATAATGCTAGACTTTCTCTTGTTGACCTTGGTATATGTTTGATATTAAGTTTAACCGCAAGTGCACGACTGCGATAAAGCGGTGGCAAGTACGGGACGGTCTTCAGGGAGGTGTAGTCTCTGGTATTTCAGAAATCAAGTGGCAAAATAGGGGAGATGATTGACATCATTTCATGCATTCATTTGTGTCTTATATCCATTATCTTGAAGATAAACAATGCTATGAAATGAGTTTTATGTTTGAGTTTCAGGAAATAAATAGGATTGAGGAGAAGAGACATAAAAGGACCTAAAAGTAAGAAAAATGACTAAGTTGCAATACTTATGGACTAAGATGCACAAGAGAGGGACCCGAATGTAAGATCGAAGGACCAATGAGCAAACAAGAATACTTCACACCATCATGGAGAGTATTTTGGCAATTCTATTCGGGTCGGAGCTCCAGCAAGCGAAGTAGATGCATCAAAGACAAGCAAAGCCATTCAGAAAAGCCCATAAGAAAATCCAGAGGGATCCGAACACTGTAGACCTCTAATTAGCAGTCCAAGACCGCTAATTGGAAGTCTCTTTTGGTCCGGATCCGCTAAGATTTATGTGGGGCATGTATTAGTGTGTATTTACTCTATTTCCGGTATTTGTTTAGTCCCATGTCGGGGGATTTTTCCGGATTACCTTTTTCTATGGCTATAAATAGAACTCTTCACCTTCTATTGTAATCACCCATTGCTTGATGCCATTCTCTCTACTTGGAGTAAGCCTTGGAGCAAAATCTCAAGGTGGAGAAGAATGCTACCTTCAATGTGAGTCATCTAATAAAATAATTTTTCCATTGTTTTGTTTTATGTTGTTTCTTTATGCATGCTTAGCTTAGTTTTAGTTATTTGATTCTAGGCTAAAGTAATTAGAATGTTTCTTTTCTTCTTTAGTTTAATTGTTAGAGTAATGTGTAGTAAGTAGATCCATCCCCCTTTGGGGGTGGAGATGATGTTCATACATGCATTAAAGAATGGATATGAATGCTTTATATTTTAATTGTGTTGATAAATTTGAATGTATGCTTGCTTGTTAGAGTATATATAAATTGTAACCTCCCATGCTTGTTTAAGTTCTGAAATAACCAGCTTGTGTATATAAATGTTAATCAACTAGGTTAGTGAATGGATTGATAGGTTTTGCCATAACCTTTAGACACTTCCTATGCATGAAAACACTACCTACATTTGTGCCTATAGAATGCATTCTTCACCATCTTTTTAGATGTGTGCACACACTCCACCCCTTAGGGGTTTTCCATTTCTGATTTCTAGCTTTCAATTTCCCTCGCTTTCGTTTTCCTTGTTTGATGCTTACTCGTTTAGTGTAGTTAGTCTAGTTTAGTGTAATCACAACTTCTTCCCCTCTTTTCCCACTTGCCTTCAAAGAAACCAGAGTCTACACACCTCCTTGTGGATCGACCCGTATTTGCCACCGCTTCATCGTGGTCATGCACTTGCGGTATCTAAAACGATTAAACAAGTTTTTGGCGTCGTTACCGGGGAAGTGCTCTGTCCAGACTCTGGTTTGGACGATTCGAGTGGTTTTAATCTTTTGGTTTTAGTTTATTTTTGTTTCACTGACATTGCAGCATCATGGGGACGCACCAAGAGAAATTGTGAGCAGAGCACGGCCTTTTGGGCCGCCAATCGGCAGCCTGGTGAGCTTCTTTTGCTCCCATTGTTGTTTTGGTGGTTTGTTGTTTCAGTGTAGTAGTCTGGGAGTTCAATTTGTCATGTTTCAACCTATAGTTAGCTCCTATATTAATCAATTCCCCTTTTAAGACATCTTGGACCATAAAAGTCAAAACAAAAGATAGACTTAAGTTGTTTAACCTAAGGACCCATAGCCTTAAGTTGTTTGAGCCGTGCTTGCTAGATTAGGCTTCTACCTTCTCCTATTACCCATGCTAGCTCTAGGGATTCTTCCCTTCTCCTCTGAGTCATCTTCTTCTCACCTACTACTACGTTCTAGTCTCCTCCCTTTTACACTCTCTGTTAGCGTTTTAGGGTCGAGTCGAGTCGAGCATTTTTGCGAGCTTGGCCTCGTGGTGGTGAGAGTGATCGACTCGAGAGTTCTTTGTTGAGACGGATGGTTACATGGGCGACCATCGATATCATTGTTGGGACCAGGATAATTATCCCTGGTACTCCGGACCCATGCATCTTGGGGTGCCTCAGACAAACACCCCATATGGTTGGGACAATCTTCATTTTTTGACTGAGCAATCTTCCTATTGGGGTAATTTGAGAGAGGCACCGACTGCTAGACCACCATCTAGTTATGTCGGATCGTATGTTGGTTCTCCAACTGAGACGTTCCAAGAACCTTTGGCTTCTTTCATGCATGTGGTAGATGACATGAGTGCACCGGTGGCTCCAGTAGCCGTACCGTGTGACTGGTGTGGGTTGAGTGGTCATGTTATCAGGGAATGTTCTTATGTTCCCCCATAGCCTGAGTATGAGCATACCTTTTCCCAAAATGCTCAATATGACCATTACGCATCTGCATACAACTCGAGAGGTATGGATTCGTGGGGAGACAATTCTTATTCAAATTCTTATACATCATTCCCACCCCAGTATCCTCCTTCTGAATATCCTGAATTCTACCAACACCACACGACCAATCAATTGACTCATTCTCGGCCCATCACCACCCAACCCATCCATTTCCAAAATTCTGACATGAACCTCACAGTTGACCCCAAACTTGATTCTTTAGAACAAGCCCTCCAAATGTTCATGGAAACCACTCAAAATGTGTTAAAGTCCAATCACGATTCCCTGCAAACTTTGGGAATGTATGTGAGTCAAATTACACAACAATTAAGTAAACGTGAGGAGGGTGACATTTCTTGTCAACATGAGGATTCATCTTTTGATATCAAACCACCACCACATTCACAAATTCAAAGCACAATCTTTCAGAGTCAAAATCCTAGTCAGTCTGAGGGACTTGGGGTTTCAATTCACGATCACATTGTGGGGGATTCGATCCAAATTGAGAATAACATGGACCAACTTCATTATGAGTCGGCACAAGATTGTGCCGCATCTTTTTGTCCCGTGGCCCCTGAGCCACATGATCTTCATGTTGTGCCTCTTAAGGACTCACCTCTGGTGGAGCAAGAGCTCCCTAATACCCTTAATTTCAAATGACCTTATGAGAGTTTGCCTCTCACTATTGTTCCTGGTCATCTTGGAAATGATGGAACATCAAACAACTACATTGCTCATGAGGGTATTAGGAGTTCCTTGGAGGATACCTTGGGTATGAGACCCACCTTTTGTTCGCCTGGTGTGTCGGACGTGCCTAACGAGGTTCTTGACCTCATTCCGATGCACCAGCCTGTTGGTTGGAGAGTTTGGATTGACGATCATAACTTCAACAGCGCAACGGGAGAAACTCTTCTTCCGTTGCCCCTCATTTCCCAAACTCTTGAGAGGTTCAATCTCTTTCACTTTGATGCTTTGAATGAGATGCCTTTGCGTCCAATTCATGAACCTCTCATTTCATCTGGTGCTCTTTGTGCAGGGGGGGCACGCATGCGTATTCGGGCCCCACGTGGTGTCATGTTCCCTTTCCAAGTGCATTGACCCACTTTTGATATTCCCATTTGATGTCCTTTGACAAATGAAGATGGGAACTTATTTTTGTACATAGTTATATTAAAAAATAGGAAAAAAGAAAAGAAAACAAGGGAAAACGAAAAAAAACAATAAAAGACTCCTTCAGTGAGCATCAATTGTTGTGGGCTCCAACCCTTGAGTATTTGGGCCCCATTTCTTTCATGTATTTTGATCCCTTCTTTGGCATCTCACAGGTTTTGAGGGAATTTGGGTTGTGTCCATCAACAAAGCCATGAACTTCCCTTTGTACTTCACGTTGGTGAGATATCTTCTTTTTCATGCATAAATTCATGTAGTATCTTGCTCACATTCATTGAGGACAATGCATGACGTAGGTGTGGGGGGGTGTTTTACGTGTGTACATAGTCGAGTCTTTTCCTTTGATTTTGTTTTCTTTTGTGTGCATTGATAGGGTCATGTTAGTGTGTTGCATTTAATATCGATATATCTGCTTAACATGATCATTGGGTGACTTGTCTTCTTTTGCTTTCCTTGTGCTTTAAAATTTTCACATTTCTTTCAAAATCTTCATGTGATTGTGAAAGAAAATGTAACGTGGGTTTTGCGTGTGTTTAACAAGTGCAAAACCGTTGAGAGGCAAAGTAAAAAGAAAGCTCCCAAAATTGTCTTGAACTTGATGCATTAGGATATCTAGTACAGTGGCTTTAGGACTTCTCTAGTCGTGAGGATGCACCCCAGTTTTCCATCGGGGGTGAGTAATCATGAGGTTTCAGTGTTCAAATAATTAAAGAAGTCCATCCGGAACCTAGTGAGTCAATAATTCGTGTATGTTAATTTAAGGGAGTTTGTTGTAGTCAAGGATCCTTTAAATCTTGTTGTGAGACATTAAGTGTGGGGGTTTTGGTTCATGTGTAGATAAGAAATAAGTGAGTTGTTGTTCTCTCTTTTCGCACGGCTCCTATCACTCGGGAAAGTAGGTCTGAGGGGACTTAGTGTCTGGTGCTTTCGAGTCATCTGACTTGGGATGCGCCGACCGAACTCCCGTTATACAGGTGGAAGGGATTGCCCTATGTGGAGATTTGGGGAAAGGTGTACATGATAGTGTAAGTCCTCATAGGTAATGATGCACGAAACCTGACCCCGGGAGAATGAAGCTCCAACTAATAAAAAGAAAATAAGAAAAGAAATAAAAAGAAAAAAATGGTAATGCAAATAAGAACCTTAATGGACTTTACACTTTGAATCACTTGAGGATGTTGAGGTTGTCCATGTCTTTCACTTATGTACTTATTTAACTTGCACGAATGGTTCATTAGGCTAGGTGTGTGGACTGAACACCTCTATAGAGTCGGCCCGTAGTATTACCACGTCCCATGACTGACAAAATAAGTCCAACGAGTCGTTTAACTAGATTGAATAATGCTTCTTTGTTCGGATTTTGTGGGTGTATCCGCTGAAAACCCTCAGGAGACAACACTACTCCTCCTTGGCGACAAGGAGGTTTAACGGCTTGTTGCACTTGCTAAGTGCAACCGTGATTCCTACGAAAGTGAGTTGGGATTTCCTTTTTTTCATATGTTTTTCTCTTTCTTTGTTTTGCTCGGGACTAGCAAAAGTTAGGTGTGGGGGTATTTCATTGACATCATTTTGTGCTTATATTTGTATCTTATATCCATTATCGTTCACCTAAACAATACTACGTCACGCGTTTTATGTTTAAATTTCAGAAATAAATAGGTTTGAAGAGAAGATGCATAAAAGGACCTAAAAGCAAGAGAAAAGGACTCAGTTGAGAGACTCAAGGACTAAGATGCAAGATCGAAGGACCTGAATGTAAGATCGAAGGACCAATGAGCAAACAAGAATACTTCACACCATCATGGGGAGTATTTTGGCAATTCTATTCAGGTCGGAGATCCAGCATGCGAAGTAGATGCATCAAAGACAAGCAAAGCCATTCAGAAAAGCCCAGAAGAAAATCCAGAGCGATCCGAACACTGTAGGCCTCTAATTAGCAGTCCAAGACCGCTAATTGGAAGTCTCTTTTGGTCCGGATCCGCTAAGATTTATGTGGGGCGTGTATTAGTGTGTATTTAGTCTATTTTCGGTATTTGTTTAGTCCCATATCGGGGGATTTTCCCGGATTACCTTTTTCTATGGCACCTTCTATTGTAATCACCCATTGCTTGGTGGCATTCTCTCTACTTGGAGTAAGCCTTGAAGCAAAATCTCAAGGTGGAGAAGAATGCTACTTTCAATGTGAGTCGTCTAATAAAATAATTTTTCCGTTGTTTTGTTCTTATGTTGTTTCTTTATGCATGCTTAGCTTAGTTTTATTTCTTTGATTCTAGGCTAAAATGGCTAGAATGTTTGTTTTCTTCTTTAGTTTACTTGTTAGAGTAATGTGTAGTGAGTAGATCCGTCCCCCTTTGGGGGTGGGGATGATGTTCATACATGCATTAAAGAATGGATATGAATGCTTTATATTTTAATTGTGTTGATAAATGTTAATGTATGCTTGCTTGTTATAGTAGAATACTACACTTGATGGGTTTTGCCACACATCTTAGACACCTCCCATGCTTGTTTAGGTTCTGAAATAACCAGCTTGTGTATATAAATGTTAATCAACAAGGTTAGTGAATGGATTGATAGGTTTTGCCGTAACCTTTAGACACTTCCTATGCATCAAAACACTATCTACATTTGTGCCTATAGAATGCATTTTTCACCATCTTTTTACATGTGTGCACACACTCCACCCCTTAGGGGTTTTCCATTTCTGATTTTGACCTTTCAATTCCCTCGCTTTCGTTTTCCTTGTTTGATCGGATTAGTGGAGGACGCGAAGTTGCTCGAGTAAGAGCAATTCGTAAGAGAGGACTAGGATCCGGTGGTTGGATCCAAACCTCTATACATCCAGTGTTGTGGTTTGTTGTTCTCTTCTTCACATTAATTTGTCTTAGCTTTTAATTTGTCATAGTGTGTTAAACTATCTTAATTAGTCTATTCACACACACGCTTTAAACTAATATTTGGGCCTAGTAGATCCTACATTTGGTATCAGAGCCTTGTTAATTTCATTTAGATAAATTCACATTTGTCGCAATGGTCCAACAACGCGAGGGATTTCACACCGGAAGACCTCTGTTGTTTGATTGAACCAACTATGCCTATTTGAAGAAACGTATGACCACGTTCATACAATCTTATGATGTTAAACTATGGGTGTTCTTTAAAATACCATATACAGAAAACAAATCATTAGAAACGCATGGATGTTGATGAATTAGCCATGATTCAAATGAATGCTAAACTCATGAACATACTTATGTGTTGTTTGACCGCAGAACAATATAGTACAATTAATGCATGTGATTCCGCATTTGAGGCTTGGCATATGTTAGAAAGTCACTTTGAAGGCCGATCATCGGTTAAGGAAACTAGGATAGATTCATTTATGCAATATATGAAATGTTTGCTATGAAACCGAATGAATCCATTAGTGAGATGCAAACTCGCTTTACTCTTATTACTAACTCCTTGAAGAACCTTGGTAAGGTTTTGGTTTAAAGTGATAGGGTACGAAAGTTTCGTCGGTAATTGACCTTGGATTGGGAGAAAAAGACTACGGCAATTGAAGAAGCCAAAGATCTCTCAAAGTTGAAGATGGAGGATCTCATTGGAAGCCTAATGGCGTATGAGATTCAAATGGAAGAAAGAAGAAAGAAGGAGAAGGAACGGGAAGGGTGTAAACGGAAAGAGAAGCAAATTGCTTTAAAATCAACCTCGGATTCAGAAGCAATTGAAGATGAGGACACCGATGAAGATGTTGCTTTCCTAACCCGAAACTTCAAGAAGTTTGATTGATCATTTTATTTAAACCGCAAGTGCACGGCCGCATTGAAGCGGTGGCAATTACGGGTCGTCCACTGGGAGGTGTGTCGACCTTTGGTTTGTTCGAAGGCGAGTGGGAAAGAAAGGAGAGGAAGATTGATTACACTAACTACACTAGAATGCAAAAGGAAATGAAAGATAAGCAATAAAAACTAAACCCCATAGGGGGTAGAGAAATAATGTGAATATAGAGATGTGTGTGTGTGTTCAATTAAGCTCCTCACAGCATATAGTGCATGAAATCATAAAACTACATCCAACTTTGCCTCCACATGAATTAAGATAAGACTACATCAATAAAACATACACGACAATAATTGGAATGAAGCTAAATGAACTCATGTATAAAGACTAGACCCTACTATGTCTCCACATGAATTAAGATAACCCAATATCATTAAAACATACAAGACATTAACCAAGGTAAAGGCAACAAGAGTACATACACTACAACTTGTGTTTCCAAAATTAACTTCATCCATATCCTAACCTTATCATTCCCCATAAAATAGGTCCACTAATCAAAGCATAAGATAAGCTTCATTCAAGAGCATTAGCATATCAAAGATAAAAGTGAAAACCCATTAGATGGTTATGGAAATCATATAAAGCTCAAGGGATAAAGATAACACACACTTAATACACTACATGATCATATCACATATTACTCCACCCCCCAAATGGGGATGGAACTACTCACACATATTTAAACTAACTACTCTAACAAAATGAAGCATTATACTGAAATGAAACTACACTAATCAAGCAAGAAATATTAAAGAAGCATAAAACAAAACAAACAAGCAAGCATGCATATGAAAGGAAATGAAACTAAGAGAGAAACAACACAATTAAAGGAAAAACATCTATTATTAACTCACTCAATACAAGCAGCCCTTCCTCCACCAGAGTTTTGCTTCAAGGCTTCACTCTTAGTAGGAAAGATGACCACCAAAGAGGGAGATTGATTACATGAGAGGAGGGAGAGTTCTATTTATAGCCATAGAAAAAGGTAATCTGGGACAATCCCCCGATGTGGGACTAAACAAATACCAAAAATAGCCTAAACATCATCTAGTACACGCTCTCCAGAAGTTTCATCGGATCCGGGAAGATCCGGACCGCCAATTGGCGGACTACAGGATCCAGATCCGTCTGGTTTTGATGCTGGGCTTTGCTTGATGTGTTTGTTGGTCTTTGATGCATCTACGTTGTTTATTGGAGCTCCGAGCCGAATCGAATTGTCAAAATACTCTCCATGATGGTGTGGAGTTTTCTGTTTTGCTCTTAGGTCCTTCGGTCTTACGTTCAGGTCCTTCTCCCTTGCATCTCAGTCCCCAGGTCTCACAATTAAGTCTTTTTTCCTGCTTTTGGGTCCTTTCATGGCTCTTCTCTTCAAACCTCTTTATTTCTGAAATTCAAACATAAAACTCGTCACGTAGCAGTGCTTAGGTGTAAGTTAATGGATATAAGATACAAATATAAGCATGAAATGATGTCAATCAAATACCCCCACATCTAAGTTTTTGCTAGTCCTGAGCAAAACAAATAAAGAGAAGCAAACGAGAAACAAGAAATCCTAACTCACATTCGTAGGAATCACGGTTGCACTTAGCACGTGCAACAAGCCGTTAAACCTCCTTGTTGCCAAGGAGGAGGAGTGTTGTCTCCTGAGGGTTTTCAGCGGATATACCCACAAAATCCGAACAAGATGCATTATTCAATCTAGACATTCGACTCGTTGGACATATGTTGTCGATCATTGGATGCGGTAATCCTACGGGCCGACTCTATATAAGTAATCAGTCCACGCACCTAACCTAATTACCCATTCGTTCAAGTTAAATAAGGAATTAAGTGAAAGACATGGACAACCTCAACATCCTCAAGTGATACAAAGTGTAAGGTCCATTAAGGTTCTTATTCGGATTACCATTTTTTTTTCTTTTTTTTTCTTTTCACATTTGTTTCTTCTTTTTCTTTTTATTAGTTGGAGCTTCATTCTCCAAGGGTCAGGTTTTGTGCATCATTGCCCATGAGGACTTACACTATCAGGTACACATTTCCCCAAATCTCCACATAGGGCAATCCCTACCACCCGTGTAATAAGAGTTCGGTCGGCGCATCCCAAGTCAGATGACTCGAAAGCACGAGGCACAAAGTCCCCTCAGACCTACTTTCCCGAGTGATAGGAGCCGTGCGAGAAGAGAGAACACCTACTCACTTATTTCTTATCTACACATGAACCAAAACCCCTACACGTAATGTCTCACAACAAGATTTAAAGGGTCATTGACTACAACAAACTTCCTAAATTAACAGACACGAATTATTGACTCACTAGGTTCAGGGTGGACTTCTTTGAATGTTTGAGCACTGAAACCCTATGATTACTCACCCCCAAGGGAAAACTGGGGTGCATCCTAACGACTTGATAAATCCTAAAGCCATTGTACTAGATATCCTAATGCATCAAGTTCAAGACAATTTTGGGAGCTTTCTTTTTACTTTGCCTCTCAACGGTTTTGCACATGCTAAAGACACACAAAACCCACAAAACATTATCTTTCGCAAACACATGATGATTTTGAAAGAAATGTGAAAATTTTGAAGCACTAGGCAAGCAAAAGAAGACAAGTCACCCAAGGATCATGGCAAGCAGATATATCGATATTAAATGCAGCACAATAACATGACCCTATCAATATACACAAAAGAAAACAAAATCCAAATAAAAGACTCGACTATGTACACACGTAAAACACCCCCACACCTACTTCATGCATTGTCCTCAATGAATGCGAGCAAGATACTACATGGATGTATGCATGAAAAAGGAGAGATCTCACCAACATGAAGTACAAAGGGAAGTTCAAGGTCATGTTGATGGACATAACCCAAATTCCCCTCAAAACCTGTGAGATACTTAAAAAGGGAGACCAAATACGTGAAAGAAAGGGGGCCCAAATACTCAAGGGTTGGAGCCCACAACAATCGATGCTCACTGAAGGAGTCTTTTATTGTACTCTTTTTTTCTTTTTTTCTTCTTCTTTTTTTATTTTTATAACTGTGTACAAAAATGGGCTCCCATCTTCATATGTCAGGGGACATCAAATGGGAACCCGTCATCTCTCGAGCCAAAAATGCATATGCATGGACTCGCGACATACGAATCAGAATTGCTTGACCACCTGATACCTTTATAAGCATTGTGGTCGTTTTATGCCTCTTGAGAGTGAGCAAGATAGGAGGCATGAATGAGAGGTGAACCTCTATCAGGTCTAAGGGTATCAGGTGGTTGATTCTTAACTGATTGGCATCATTTCATGCTCATATTTGTATCTTATATCCATTATCTTACATCTAAGCAATGCTATGTGACGAGTTTTATGTTTGAATTTCAGAAATAAAGAGGTTTGAAGAGAAGAGCCATGAAAGGACCCAAAAGCAGGAAAAAGGACTTAATTGTGACACCTGAGGACCACGATGCAAGGGAGAAGGACCTGAACGTAAGACAGAAGGACCTAAGAGCAAAACAAGAAACTCCACACCTTCATGGGGATTATTTTGTCAATTCGATTCGGGTCGGAGCTCCAACAAACCAAGTAGATGGATCCAAGACCAACAAATCCATCAAGCAAAGCCCACAACCAAAATCAAAGCAATCTGAAGTTTATAGACCGCCAATTAGCGGTCTTGTACCGCTAATTGGCGGTCCATATGGCCTCAGATCCGCTAAGCTTTGTCCTGGACTTGTATTATCATGTGTTTAGGCTATTTTTGGTATTGGTTTAGTCCCACATCGGGGGATTGTCCCGGATTAGCTTTTTCCATGCTTATAAATAGAACTCTTCACCTCCCATTGTATCCATCTCTCTCTTTGGTTGCATCTTCCCTACTAAGAGTGAAGCCTTGAAGAAAAACTCTAGTGGAGGAAGGGTTGCTTGTAATCTGAGTGAGTTCATAATAGAAGTTTTCATTAGCTTGTTAATTCTTGCTTAGTTAATTTCCTTCAATGTGTTTGCTTAGGTGCTTGTTTTGTTTTATGCTTCTTTAATATTTCTTGCTTGATTAGTATAGTTTCATTTCAGTATTATGCGTGCTTTTGTTAATATAGTTAGTGTAATGAGTAGTGAGTAGTTTCATCCCCATTTGGGGGGTGGAGAAATATGTGATATAATCATGTAGTGTATTAAGTGTGTGTTATGTTAATCCCTTGAGCTTTATATGATTTCCATAACCATCTAATGGGTTTTCACTATTATCTTTGATATGCTAATGCTCTTGAATGAAGCTTAGCTTATGCTTTGATTAGTGTACCCATTTTATGGGGAATGATAAGGTTAGGATATGGATAGGAATTAATATTGGAAACACAAGTTGTAGTGTATAAACTCTTGTTGCCTTTACCTTGGTTAATGTCTTGTATGTTTTAATGATAATGTGTATCTTAATTCATGTGGAGGCATAGTAGGGTCTAGACTTTATACATGAGTTCATTTAGCTTCATTCCAATTGTTGTCTTGTATGTTTTAATGATGTAGTCTTATCTTAATTCATGTGGAGGCAAAGTTGGATGTAGTTTTATGAATTCATGCACTACATATTGTGAGGAGTTTAATGAACACACACACTCTTTTATGTTCACATTATTTCTCTACCCCCTTTGTGGTTGAGTTTTATCGTTTCTTCTCCATTTCATTTCAGCTTTGTAGTTTAGATTAGTGTAATACATCTTTCTCTCCTTCTTTTACCTCTCGCCTTCGAACAAACCAAGTGTCGACACACCTCCCAGTGGACGATCCGTATTTGCCACCGCTTCAACGCGGTCGTGCACTTGCGGTTAATATAAAACGATCAATCAAGTTTTTGGCGCCATTGTCGGGGAGGTGCTTTGTCCAGACATTGGTTTGGACGATTCGAGGGGTTTTTAATTTTTTGTTTCCAGTTTTTCTTAGTTTCAGGGGACCATCGGATCCAGGGGCATCTACAGGAGAAGTTTGAGGAGCAAACGCTCCAAAAGGACCGCCAATTGGCGGCCTGGTGAGGGTTTCCTGCTCTCAAATTTTGGCTGGTAGTTCGTTCTGTAATTTGTGTTATCTGGGAGCCCTATTTTGCATGCTTTGACTTCTCGTTTGCTCCCAGATCATTAATCACTCCCCCATTAATCAACTTGGCCTTAAAATCCAAAGCAAAAGACTAGACGTTCTAATTTGTTTAGGTCACGCATCATGTATTGACTTAGGCATATAGTTGTCTTTTTCTTTATCTTTATTTTCAGTTGTTGAGTACTGGCGTGAGGTACGCATTTCCTACACTCATTCATGCATCTCGTATGCCCATGCATTAGTTAGTAGGAATTGCATCAGGACAAGAGTGAGTTGAGCGTTTGATTGGAGTGATTGATTGCTAGATCTAGGTTCAAAACGCTATTAAGGAGGGGTTGTCCCATAAAAGATAAGGTGGGGGATTTCATCACCCTTTCCTTGGCCCCAAAAATCACTCTTAATAAAGCCTTAACTAAAAGCAAGTAGACATTGGCCCTAGGATTGCGTGCGCACTAGGAGAGTAATCTAGTTGAGACCGTCATGACCTGATCGGCGTTGCCTACCTTGTCGATAGTAGGAGGTACTGGATCCCCAGATCTGGTATCACTTGTGGGGCATTGTGGTCCTCGTTGTAGGGAGGTGAGGCGTGTCGAGGCTAGTGACCTCGAAGTTAGGCGTCGTCTAGACTAAGGACCCATTGCCTTACATTGTTTGAGATGTGCTTGCTAATTAGGCTTCTTCCTAATCCCACTACCCACGCTAGCTCTAGGGATTCTTCCCTCCTCACCTGAGTCCTCTCCTCATCTATTCTCTACGTATAGTCTCCTCCTCTAGTACACCTTCTGTTGTGTGTTGTTTAGAGTCGAGTCGAGCATTTTATGCAAGGTTGGGCTCGTTCTGGTGGGAGCGCTCGACTAGAGAGAGTGTATTCGTCTGAGATGGACGGTCTTGGTGATCGACCATCTCCGCCTCGTGCTCCTTTGGAGCAGGAGGCCGAGTCGTCTCGTGGTGGCGAGGGAGACCGGGTTCCATACATGGACTACCTTGGACCGTTTCCACCACCACGTAGACCTCCTTCTCCTCCTCCTCTGACTCGAGAGGAAGGGAGATTCGGTCAGAATCGAGTTCTAGGTGCACCACCACCTTTAGCTCGACAGGATAGGCCGATGACTTTGTGGGAGCGGACCCATCCTATTCGGGTTGCGCAGCCTTCTTGCATAGTTGTTCCCTCTCCTCGCGGGAACAACTATGAGCTGAAACCTCAGTATGTGAGCATGCTTCCAACCTTTACTGCAAATTAGGAGGATCCGTATATTTTTATACGCGAATTCGAGGAAGTATGCTCCATGTTCAAGCTTCAACAGCTTGACGAGGATTCAGTCCGGTTGAGGATGATTTCTTTCGTATTGAAGGATAATGCGAAGAAATGAATGTATAGCCTCCCGGCGAGCTCGATTCGGTCATGGGATGACTTTGTGACCGTCTTTCTGAAGAGATTTTTCCCTCAAAGGAAAACTCAACATATACGACACCAGATACATCAAATGTATCAAACCGAGACCGAATCGTTTCATGGTTTCTTTGAGAGGTTCAAGGACCTTCTCCAGCAGTGCCCTAATCATGGAATTGAGCTTTGGCAGCTGTGCCAAATTGTTTATGAGGGCATCAACTACAACACCTGCACATTGTTGGAGTCAATGTGTCAGGGTGATTTCCAAATGAAACCCATCGAGGAGGCCTGGGACACTTTTGAGGCTATGGCTGAACGTACCTTCGAGTGGGACACCATGAGAGAGCCACCAGCCGCCAGATCTTCTAGTCGAGCTGGATCTTACCAAGTGGGGTCATCTATCGTGTCTGAGGCGAAAATGGCTGCTCTCATGCGTAGGATGGAGAGTTTGGAGATGGACCGAGCTCCTCTAGCTCAGGTCGCTACTCCCGGGTGTAGTAGGTGTGGACTGTCGGGACATGATGACTTGGAGTGCGCTTACGCTCCAGGGGATACTGAACATGCAAATGCGATGTATCAACAAAGGCCCCGAAACGACCCGTACAGTCATTCCTACAACCTGGGATGGCGTAACCATCCTAACTTCTCTTGGGGGTCTAGTGGAGGCCACGGTCAGAGCTCGCACGCTCAACCTCAACCTCCACCTTATCAACCTCCACGCCCATCGGCGACCTACCAACCCCACATCAAAGGTCTCAGCACCAAAATTACCAACCCGGTCAGGCCTCTTCATCGGGTTATTCTAACCAAACTCCACAACCCCAACGGGTTGATTCGAAGGACCCCACTCTTGAACAAACCCTTCACGCATTCATAGAGAGCACCCAATCCATGCTTGCGTCCAACAACAATTTGGTCAAAGCATTGGAAATACAAGTTAGCCAGTTGGCTAATCAGCTCCATGAACGTGAGAAGGGCCAGTTCCCGAGTCAACCTGAGGCGAATCCTCGGGGTACCTATTCTCTAGGAAAGATACCTTTACCTCATGCCACCTCTGAACCGACCCATCATATTAATGTGATTCATACTTTGAGGTCTGGTAAGGAGGTGGATAACCACATTGGGGTACCTTCTTTGTCATCACCATCTTTGAGGGAGTTGGATCCTAAGGCTCCCTCCACAAATACTTCCAGGAAGGAGCCAGATCCTGAGGTTCTTTCTACATTTCCTTCGACAAAGGGGCCGAACCCTGAGGTCCCCTTGTCTCCTCTTGTGTCGAAGGAACCAGATTCTGAGGTCCCCACTCATGTTTCTTTGGACCTGAATTCTGGGGTGCCTTCGCATCCTTATGCCCCAAAGGCGCCATTCCCTGAGCGCCTTAAAAAGAAAACCTCTGATCAGCATGACAAGATGCTTGAGATGTTTAGGCAAGTTAAGGTGAACATCACTCTGTTGGAGGTGATTCAGCAAATGCCACCTTATGCCAAGGTTCTCAAGGACTTATGCACCAAGAAGAGAAAAACTCATGTTCCCAAGAAAGCTTTTCTTGCGGCTAACGTGAGTTCTTTGTTGGCACAACCCATGCAAGTCAAGTACAAGGACCCTGGTTGTCCTACTATCTCTTGTGTGATTGGTGATGTGTCCATACATCGAACCTTATTGGACCTTGGTGCATCCGTTAATCTTCTGCCATATTCGGTCTACATCCACCTCGGTCTTGGAGACCTCAAACAAACAAAGACCACTCTTCACTTGGCTGATAGGTCTATGAAGAAACCGAGGGGTGTGGTGGAAGATGTGCAGATCAAAGTGGGAGAGTTCATTTATCCAGTCGACTTCTTTGTCTTGGATACTGAACCTGTTCCAAACCCACTTGGACAAATTCCAGTCATTCTGGGGCGACCATTCCTTGCGACTTCCAATGCATTGATCAATTGTCGCAATGGTCTGATGCGCTTGACTTATGGCAGTCAATGCGCTAATTTTAACATCTTCACCATCGGCAAGAAGCCAGGTGCCTTCAATGACCCTGTTGGGGTCAACCTTATCCAGGGTTTGGATGATATTGAAGTTGAGGGCACCTTCAAGTACTTCAGAGAATTGTTAGATGAAGCTCCTGAAGGTGGTGAAGATGTTTCACCTGGGCTGGCACAAGAAGGTGCCTTATGTTCTGATCATGTGGCTTCAGTGTCACATCCTTTTGATCTTGTGGCCCTTGAGCCACATTCTTCTGATCTTGTGGCCCTTGAGCCACAACCTTTCGATCATGTGGCTTTTGAGCCACCAGATACCATTTTTATGGCCTCTGGGCCATATGATCTTCATTTTGTATCTGCTGAGGACCCCATGTGGGTTAAGAATCAACCACCTGATACCCTTCAACCTGATAGAGGTTCACCTCTCATTCATGCCTCCTATCTTTCTCACTCTCAAGAGGCATCAAACGACCACAACGCTTATAAGGGTATCAGGTGGTCAAACAATTCTGATTTGTATGTCGCGAGCCCATGCATGTGCATTTTTGGCTCGAGTGATGGCAGGTTCCCATTTGATGTCCCTTGACATATGAAGATGGGAGCCCATTTGTTGTACATATCAAAAAAAAGACTCCTTCAGTCAGCATTGATTGTTGTGAGCCCCAACCCTTGTGTATTTGGGCTCCATTTCTTTCACGCATTTGTATCCCTTCCTTAGCATCTCACAGGTTTTGAGGTAATTTGGGTTGTGTCCATCAACATAGCCAGAAACTTCCCTTTGTACTTCATGTTGGTGAGATCTATTCTTTTTCATGCACATCTCCATGTAGTATCTTGCTCGTATTCATTGAGGACAATGCATGAACTAGGTGGGGGGTGTTTTACGTGTGTACATAGTCGAGTCTTTTCTTTTGATTTTGTTTTCTTTTGTTTGCATTGTTAGGGTCATGTTAGTGTGCTGCATTTAATATCGATATATCTGCTTGCCATGATCCTTGGGTGACTTGTCTTCTTTTGCTTGCCTAGTGCTTCAAAATTTTCACATTTCTTTCAAAATATTCATGTGTTTGTGAAAGAAAATGTTTTGTGGGTTTTGCGCGTGTTTAGCATGTGGAAAACCGTTGAGAGGCAAAGTAAAAAGAAAGCTCCCAAAATTGTCTTGAACTTGATGCATTAGGATATTTAGTACAGTGGCTTTAGGATTTATCAAGTCGTTAGGATGCAACCCAGTTTTCCTTTGGGGGTGAGTAATCATAGGGTTTCAGTGCTCAAACATTTAAAGAAGTCCACCCTGAACCTAGTGAGTCAATAATTTGTGTTTGTTAACTTAAGGAAGTTTGTTGTAGTCAAGGACCCTTTAAATCTTGTTGTGAGACATTAAGTGTAGGGGTTTTGGTTCATGTGTAGATAAGAAATAAGTGAGTAGGTGTTCTCTCTTCTCGCACGGCTCCTATCACTCGGGAAAGTAGGTCTGAGGGACTTTGTGTCTGGTGCTTTCGAGTCATCTGACTTGGGATGCGTCGACCGAACTTCCGTTACACGGGTGGTAGGGAATGCCCTATGTGGAGATTTGCGGAAAGGTGTACGTGATAGTGTAAGTCCTCATGGGCAATGATGCACGAAACCTGACCCTGAGAGAATGAAGCTCCAACTAATAAAAAGAAAAAGAAAAAAAATTGTGAAAAGAAACAAAAAGAAAAAAATGGTAATGCAAATAAGAACCTTAATGGACCTTACACTTTGTATCACTTGAGGATCTTGAGGTTGTCCATGTCTTTTCACTTAATTCCTTATTTAACTTGCACGAATGGTTCATTAGGCTAGTTGTGGACTGATTACCCATATAGAGTCGGCCCGTAGGATTACCGCGTCCATTGATCGACAAAATTTGTCCAACGAGTCGAGTGTCTAGATTGAATAAGGCATCTTGTTCGGATTTTGTGGGTATATCCGCTGAAAACCCTCAGGAGAAAACACTCCTCCTCCTTGGCAACAAAGAGGTTTAACGACCGTGATTCCTAGGAAAGTGAGTTAGGATTTCTTGTTTCTCGTTTGCTTTTCTCTTTCTTTGTTTTGCTCGGGACTAGCAAAAACTTAGGTGTGGGGGTATTTGATTGGCATCATTTCATGCTCATATTTGTATCTTATATCCATTATCTTACATCTAAGCAATGCTATGTGACGAGTTTTATGTTTGAATTTCAAAAATAAAGAGGTTTGAAGAGAAGGGCCATGAAAGGACCCAAAAGCAGGAAAAAGGACTTAATTGTGACACCTGAGGACCAAGATGCAAGGGAGAAGGACCTGAACGTAAGACAGAAGGACCTAAGAGCAAAACAGGAAACTCCACACCTTCATGGGGAGTATTTTGTCAATTCGATTCGGGTCGGAGCTCCAACAAACCAAGTAGATGCATCCAAGACCAACAAATCCATCAAGCAAAGACCACAACCAAAAGCAACGCGATCTGAAGTTTATAGACCGCCAATTGGCGGTCTTGGACTGCTAATTGGCGGTCCATATGGCCCAGATCCGCTAAGCTTTCTCCTGGACTTGTATTATCATGTGTTTAGGCTATTTTTGGTATTGGTTTAGTCTCACATCGGGGGATTGTCCCGGATTAGCTTTTTCCATGCTTATAAATAGAACTCTTCACCTCCCATTGTATCCATCTCTCTCTTTGGTGGCATCTTCCCTACTAAGAGTGAAGCCTTGAAGCAAAACTCTAGTGGAGGAAGGGCTGCTTGTAATCTGAGTGAGTTCATAATAGAAGTTTTCATTAGCTTGTTAATTCTTGCTTAGTTAATTTCCTTCATTGTGTTTGCTTTGGTGCTTGTTTTGTTTTATGCTTCTTTAATATTTCTTGCTTGATTAGTATAGTTTCATTTCAGTATTATGCGTGCTTTTGTTAATATAGTTAGTGTAATGAGTAGTGAGTAGTTTCATCCCCATTTGGGGGGTGGAGAAATATGTGATATAATCATGTAGTGTATTAAGTGTGTGTTATCTTAATCCCTTGAGCTTTATATGATTTCCATAACCATCTAATGGGTTTTCACTATTATCTTTGATATGCTAATGCTCTTGAATGAAGCTTAGCTTATGCTTTGATTAGTGTACCCATTTTATGGGGAATGATAAGGTTAGGATATGGATAGGAATTAATATTGGAAACGCAAGTTGTAGTGTATGAACTCTTGTTGCCTTTACCTTGGTTAATGTCTTGTATGTTTTAATGATAATGTGTATCTTAATTCATGTGGAGGCATAGTAGGGTCTAGACTTTATACATGAGTTCATTTAGCTTCATTCCAATTGTTGTCTTGTATGTTTTAATGATGTAGTCTTATCTTAATTCATGTGGAGGCAAAGTTGGATGTAGTTTTATGAATTCATGCACTACATATTGTGAGGAGTTTAATGAACACACACACACTTCTTTATGTTCACATTATTTCTCTACCCCCTTTGGGGTTTAGTTTTATCGTTTCTTCTCCATTTCATTTCAGCTTTGTAGTTTAGATTAGTGTAATACATCTTTCTCTCCTTCTTTTACCTCTCGCCTTCGAACAAACTAAGTGTCGACACACCTCCCAGTGGACGACCCGTATTTGCCACCGCTTCAACGCGGTCGTGCACTTGCGGTTAATATAAAACGATCTATCATTAACCCACATGGGGTACTCAGCAGATACAGAATGAAGATCACGTGGCCCAGAGGCCATAAAAAGGGTATCTTGTGGCTCAAAAGCCACATGATCGAAAGGTTATGGCTCCAAGGCCACGTGATCAAAAGGATGTGGCTCAAGGGCCACAAGATTAGAAGAATGTGGCTCAAGGGCCACAAGATCAAAATAATGTGGCTCAAGGGCCACAAGATCAAAAGGAGGTGGCACTGAGGCCACATGATCAGAACATAAGGCACCTTCTTGTGCCAGCCCAGGTGAAACATCTTCACCACCTTCAGGATCTTCATCGAACAATTCTCGGAAGTACTTGAAGGTGCCCTCAACATCACTTTCATCCAAACCCTGGATAAGGTTGACCCCAACAGGGTCATTGAAGGCACCTGGCTTCTTGCCGATGGTGAAGATGTTGAAATCAGCGAATTGATTACCATAACTCAAGCGCATCAGACCATTGCGACAATTGATCAATGCATTGGAAGTCGCAAGGAATGATCGCCAATTGGCGGTCTATAAGGTCCAGATCCGTCTGGTTTTCGTGTTGGGCTTTTCTTGAAGTATGTCTTGGTCTTGGATGCATCTACTTGGTTTGTTGGAGCTCCGACCCGAATCAAATTGCCAAAATACTCCCCATGATGGTGTGGAGTTTCCTGTTTCGCTCTTAGGTCCTTCTGTCTTACGTTCATGTCCTTCTCCCTTGCATCTTGGTCCCCAGGTCTCACAATTAAGTCCTTTTTCCTGATTTTGGGTCCTTTCGTGGCTCTTTGATTGACATCATTTCATGCTTATATTTGTACCTTATAACCATTATCTTACACCTAAGCAATGCTACATGACGAGTTTTATGTTTAGTTTTCAGGAATAAAGAGGTTTGAAGAGAAGAGCCATGAAAGGACCCAAAAGCAGGAAAAAGGACTTAATTGTGAGACCTAGGGACCAAGATGCAAGACAGAAGGACCTGATCGTAAGACAGAAGGACCTAAGAGCAAAACAGGAAACTCCACACCATCATGCGGAGTATTTTGTCAATTTGATTCGGGTCGGATCTCCACTAAACAAGTTAGATGCATCTACGACCAAGAAACAATCCAAGCAAAGCCCAAAACAAAAACCAAGCAGATCTGAAGCTTATAGACCGCCAATTGGCGGTCTTGGACCGCTAATTGGCGGTCCATATGTCTCCAGATCCGCTAAGATTTGTGCTGGGCTTGTATTAGTGTATTCTTAGTCTATTTTTGGTATTGGTTTAGTCCCACATCGGGGGATTGTCCCGGATTAGCTTTTTCCATGCTTATAAATAGAACTCTTCACCTTCCATTGTAATTACCCCTTGTTTGGTGGCATTCTCTCTACTAAGGAGTGAGCCTTGAAGCAATAACTCAAGGTGGAGAAGAATGATACCTTCAATGTGAGTCATTGTTAATAAAAGTTTATGTGTTTCTTTTAATCTTGTTTTGTTATGTTGCTTGTTTTGTGTGGGTTGCTTTACTTTGTTTAATCTCTTGTTTAGTAATTTTAGTATCTTAGTTAAATGTTTTGTTTACTTAGTCTAATCAGTAGTGTAATGAGTTGTGAGTAGTTTCATCCCCATTTGGGGGTGGAGAAATATGTGATATAATCATGTAGTGTATTAAGTGTGTGTTATCTTTATCCCTTGAGCTTTATATGATTTCCATAACCATCTAATGGGTTTTCACTCTTATCTTTGATATGCTAATGCTCTTGAATGAAGCTTAGCTTATGCTTTGATTAGTGGACCTATTTTATGGGGAATGATAAGGTTAGGATATGGATGAAGTTAATATTGGAAACACAATTTGTAGTGTATGTGCTCTTGTTGCCTTTACCTTAGCTAATGTCTTGTATGTTTTAATGATGTAGTGAAATCTTAATTCATGTAGAGGCATAGTAGGGTATAGTCTTTATACTTGAGTTCATGTAGCTTCATTCCAAGTATTGTCTTGTATGTTTTAATGATGTAGTCTTATCTTAATTCATGTAGAGGCAAAGTTGGATGTAGTTTTATGATTTCATGCACTACATGTTGTGAGGAGCTTAATGAACACACACACACTTCTTTATGTTCACATTATTTCTCTACCCCCTTTGGGGTTTAGTTTTATCGTTTCTTCTCCATTTCATTTCAGCTTTGTAGTTTAGATTAGTGTAATACATCTTTCTCTCCTTCTTTTACCTCTCGCCTTCGAACAAACCAAGTGTCGACACACCTCCCAGTGGACGACCCGTATTTGCCACCGCTTCAACGCGGTCGTGCACTTGCGGTTAAATATAAAACGATCAATCACCTTGGTTTGGACGATTCGAGGGGTTTTAATTTTTTGTTTTCAGTTTGTCTTAGTTTCAGGGAACCACAAGATCACGGGGAGGCGACTGGCGAAGTTGCAGGAAGAGAAAACCTAAACAGACCGCCAATCAGCGGTTGAAGACCGCCAATTGGCGGCCTGGTGAGAGTTTCTTGCCTTGTAATTTTTTCTGGTACTTAGTGTTCAAATTGGTGTTATCTGGGAGCCCTATTTGGCATGCTATGACTTCTGGTTTGCTCCCAGATCATTAATCACTCACCCTTTAATCAACTTGGACCATAAAACTCAAAGCAAAAGATTAGACTTCTTGCCATCTAGGTCATGCACCATTGGTAGACCTTGCATGCATTTGTCTTTTCTTTGCTTTACATTTTGTTGTTGATTGCTGGCGTGAGGTACGTGCACCCACATCCCTCATTCATGCATGTTTCGTTCATTCATTAGTTAGTAAGGTGCATCGGGACAAGAGTGAGAGAGCGTTTGATTGGAGCGATTGATTGCTAGATCTAGGATCAAATCGCTACTAAGGAGGGGCTGTCCCATAAAAGATAAGGTGGGGGATTTCATCACCCTTTCCTTGGCCCCAAAAATCAATCTTAATAAAGCCTTAATTCTAAAAGCAAGTAGACATTGGCCCTAAGGATTTTGGACGTACTAGGAGAGTGATCTAGTTGAGACCGTCATGGCCTGATCGGCGTTGCCTACCTTGTCGATAGTAGGAGGTATTGGATCTCCGGATCTGGTATCACTTGCTGGGCATTGTGGTCCTCGTTGTAGGGAGGTGAGACGTGTCGAGTGTTGAACGTTTTATTTAAAACCGCAAGTGCACGACCGCGATGAAGCGGTGGCAATTGCGGTTTTAAATAAAACGTTCAACAAGTTTTTGGCGCCGTTGCCGGGGAGGTGAGTAGCCTCTTGCTTGTACGAAATCAAGTGGCAAAAATAGGGGGAAGAAAGTTGTTTATGCTAATCTAGACTACGCTACACTAAAAAGTATGAAATGCGAACGAAACAAACAAATGATGGAATAACAACTAAACTAAGAACAAAGGAAGAATGCTGGAATACAGAAATGGGAAAACCCTTAAGGGATGGAGTGAGTGCACACATGCAAAGAGGTGGGTGTAGAATACATTCTTTAAGCACATGAAGGTGGTGTTTATCAAGCATAGGAAGTGTCTAAAAGTTATGGCAAAACCTATCAATCTATTCGCCAACTTAGTTGATTAACATTTACATATGCAAGTTGTTTATTTCAGAACCTAAACAAGCATGAGAGGTGTCTAATCATTTTGGCAAAACTCATCAAGTTATAAATTCTATCCTAAACAAGCAAGCATACATTCACGTTTTATCAACACATCAAAAATAAAGCATTCATCCCATTCTCTAATGCATGTATGTACATCTACTCCACCCCCCAAAGGGGATGGAACTACTCACTAAACATTACACTAATTATTAAACTAAACAAAGAAAGCATATTAACTAAGCTAATAAAACTAATGAAATGAGATTAAGCAAAGCAAAACAAGAAACATAAAACAAACAACATAATAAAGAAAACTTGTATTAAAATGACTCACATTAAAAGTAGCATCCTCCTACTTTAGTGTGTGCTTCAAGGCCTCACTTCTAGTAGGAAGAATAGCCACTTAAAATATGGAGTGATTACAATAGGAGGTGAAGAGTTCTATTTATAGCCATGGAAAAAGCTAATCCGAGACAATCCCCCGATGTGGGACTAAACAGATACCACAAATAGCCTAAACATCCTCTAATACATGTGCTGGAGAAATTTGAGCGCATTTGGGCCAAAAGTGACCGCCAATTAGCGGTCTTGGACCGCTAATTAGCGGTCTACAGTGTCCGGATAGCTCTGGAATTTCTTGTGGGCTTTTCTGGAAGGCTTTGTTGGTATTTGATACATCTAGTTTGCATGTTCGAGCTCCGACCCGAATAGAATTGCCAAAATACTCCCCATGATGGTGAGGAGTATTCTGTTTTGCTCTTAGGTCCTTCGGTCTTGCATTCAGGTCCTTCTTCCTTGCATCTTGGTCCACAGATCTCACAATTCAGTCCTTTTTCCCAGCTTTTGGGTCCTTTTATGCTTCATCTCTTCAAACCTATTTATTCCTGAAAACTAAACATAAAACTCGTAACATAGCATTATTTAGGTGAAAGATAATGGATATAAGATACAAATATGAGCATGAAATGATGTCAATCAAATTCCCCCACACCTAACTTTTGCTAGTCCCGAGCAAAACAAAGAAAGAGAAAAGCATGCGAAAAAAAAAACAAGAAATCCTAACTCACTTTCGTAGGAATCACGGTTGCACTTAGCACGTGCAACGAGCCGTTAAACCTCCTTGTCGCCAAGGAGGAGGAGTGTTGTCTCCTGAGGGTTTTCAGCGGATATACCCACAAAATCCGAACAAGATGCATTAATCAATCTAGCTACACGACTCGTTGGACTTATTTTGTCGATCATGGGACGCGGTAATACTATGGGTCGACTCTATATATGTAATCGGTCCACACACCTAGCCTAATGAGTTATTCGTGAGAGTTAGTCAAGGACTTAAGTGAAAGACATGGGCAACCTTAACTTTTGAATGTGATACAATGTGTAAAGTCCATTTTGGTTCTTATTTGACTCTTTTTTTTTCTTTTTTTTCTTTTTTTTTCTTTTTCTTTGGAGCATTTTATTGGTTGGTGTTTGATTCTCCCCAGGGTCAGGTTTCGTGCATCATTGCCTATGAGGACTTACACTATCACGTACACCTTCCCCCAAATCTCCACATAGGGCGATCCCTACCACCCATGTAACGGGAGTTCGGTCGGCGCATCCCAAGTCAGATGACTCGAAAGCACCAGGCACAAAGTCCCCTCAGACCTACTTTCCCGAGTGATAGGAGCCGTGCGAGAAAAGAGAACACCACTTATTTATCTATATGGGAACCAAAACCCCTACACTTAAGTTTCACAAAAAGAGATTAAGGGCCCTTGCCTACGACAAACTTCCTTATACTAACAGACACGAACTATTTGACTCACTAGGTTCAGGGTGGACTTCTTTAAATGTTTGAGTACTGAAACCCTATGATTACACGCCCCCCGAGGGAAAATCGGGGTGCACCCTAATGACTCGATAAGACCTAAAGCCAGTAAACTAGAAATCCTAATGCATCAAGTTCAAGACAATTTTGGGAGCTTTCTTTTTACTTTGCCTCTCAACGGTTTTGCACATGCTAAACACACGCAAAACCCACAAAAACATTTTCTTTCGCAAACACATGAAGATTTTGAAAGAAATGTGAAAATTTTAAAGCACTCGGCAAGCAAAAGGAGACAAGTCACCCAAGGATCATGGCAAGCAGATATATCAATGTTAAATGCGGCACACTAACATGACCCTAGCAGTACAAACAAACGAAAATAAAACCAAAGGAAAAAGACTCGACTATGTACATACGTAAAACACCCCCCCACACCTACTTCATGCATTGTCCTCAATGAATGTGAACAAGATACTACATGGATACATGCATGAAAAAGGAAAGATCTCACCAACATGAAGTACAAAGGGACGTTCAGGGTCATGTTGATGGACACAAACCCAAATTCCCTCAAAACATGTGAGAAGCTGAAGAAGGGAGATAAATACGTGAAGAGATTGGGCCCAAGTACACAAGGGTTGGGGCCCACAACAATCGATGCTCATTGAAGGAGTCTTTTATTACACACTTCTTCTTTTTTTTTTGTTTTTTTTTGTTGTTTTTTTTTGTTGTTTTTTTTTTAAAGATATATACATCAACCAAGATATTCTCATAATCATTTGGTCACGGAACATCAAATGAGAACATCAAGTCAGGAGGACCAGAGACTTGCCGAGATGGGCAAACTCCACTGGTACTCTGAGGTGTCATGAGGGTGAAAGGTCAAAGCTGAAAGGCTCGAACCCCTCATGATATTGGTTGGGTGTGGGCAACAAAGAATGAAGTTGTGTTGCCTCACTAGGGTTTAATTGCTCATCGAAGAAAACCCTCCAACCAATAGGCGGGTGCATCGGAATGAGTTCCTCAGGCTCATTCGATGGATGCAACAGACTTGCATCACTAAGAATGGGGCTTCTCCCCAAGTCATCCAACAAGGACTTCCCACCATCATTTAGATCATCAAGCATAAGCTCGGTCATAGGTGGGTCCTTGTTGGAGTCAATATGAAGCTCAAATGGCTCAATGGCCATGGGACATGAGGTAGAGACACCTTCTGGTATAGGCATATGATGAGGTGTCTCACTCTCACTAGTACTCTCAACTGAATCATGCAACGAACACTCCCTTTGGACATTCATGTTCAAGGCCAGCTCACTCTGTTGCATTGCAAAGACAGGCAATGAGTCTTCGCTGGGCCCACGAACATTCTCTCAATGGGTTGCATTGGGGTTAGGGGTGTTCGTTGATTTTGTGGTGCTTTCTCCAATTGGCGGATGAGATTTAGATTTAAAGGTTCATCCATGGGTTCCTGTTGCCTACCAGAGTTGAACACATGAAACTCGGCACTCATGTTACGGAATGAGAGCTTCATGAGACCATTTCTACAATTAATCAAGGCATTGGAGGTTGCCTGAAATGGTCTACCCAAAATCAAAGGTATTTGAGAGTGGGTGTTCGCAACAGGATTGGTATCGAGGACAACAAAATCGACTGGAAATATAAAATCTCCAACTTTGATAAGCACGTCCTCGATAATCCCCATGGGAATACGAATGGATCTATCCGCCAGTTGGAGGGTGATCTTAGTTGGTTTCAATTCTCCCAAGTTCAATTGTTGATAAACAGAGAATGGGAGGAGGTTGACCGTTGATCCTAAATCAAGCAAAACATTGTTCAATCTAGTGTCCCCTATCGTACACTGAATAGTAGGACACCCAGGGTCCTTGTATTTTATGTAGGTGGGATTGGACAAAAGAGAGCTTATATTTGCAGCCAAGAATGCTTTCTTAGGAACATTTGTCTTCCTCTTGGTTGTGCAGAGATCCTTCAACACTTTGGCATATTGAGGTATTTGTTGGATGACATCCAACAAGGGGATGTTAACCTTCACTTGCTTAAACACCTCTAATATCTTGTCCATGTTGTCACTCTGCTTTTTGTTTAACCTACTTGGATAGGGAGCTTTTGGCAGGTAGGTTTTCTGCTGTGCCTGAGAAGAAAGCTTTGGTGTATTACCCTCACCCTCAGCTTCTTCTTCACCACCATTCCCACTGAGGGGCTGCATAGATGGTGGTGGGCGTGGCAAGGAAATGTGATTGTCAACCTGTTTTCCATTCCTTAAGGTCACAATGGAATTTACATGGTGAACAGGTTCCTCCACATGGTTCACTTGCCTCCCCCGAGGGACCACATTCTCATTTTGCATGTGTTGTTGCTGGTACACACGGGGGTAGCCTCAGGCTGGCTAGGAAAAGACCCTCTCTCTCTTTCATGTACAGACTGAGCCAATTGGCCCATCTGAAGCTCTAGAGATTTCATGGTCTGCTGATTTGAAGTGAGAACTTGACTTGTGGTAGACATAAATTTTTTCATTGAGTTTTCAAGTCCACGAGTCAAGGTCTCAAGCGAATTGAATCGGGTTTCCATATTATTGGAATTTGGGAAACCCGATTGATTGGTCGTTTGTGCTTGGGGTGGCAGATAGGAATGTGCATCCATGGGAGATTGGTGTGATTGGGAAGGTGGTCTAGAGGAGTTTGAAGGACCACCCGGGGCATTATTTTGGTTCCATGAAAAATTGGGGTGGTTCCTCCATCCAGGGTTATAAGATGATGAGTATGGGTCATTCCTAGCTCTGTCATAGATGGCGTTGACACGCTCCATCTCAGGAGGAATGTACTCACACTCGCTCTCTACATGACCTATCCTACCACATGAATGACAAGGAACTGGACCAGATGTGGACATGTGAGGTGCACTTTGTCGGTTCTGGAGCTCAATCGAATCCATACGGCGCATTAAGGCCGCCATGCGTGCCTCGGTGGCCGTAGTGGTATCGATAGCAAATGCGGCACCCGATCTAGTCGAGTTTGCACTCGCGATCCTCGCTCCTATACTAGACGATGCAGGTGGTTCCCTCACACTCTCCCACTGCATGGTTTTCTCAGCGAGGTCTTCTAGGAAGGCCCATGCCTCCCTTTCATCCTTTCCCAAAAACTCTCCTTGACACATGGACTCAAGGAGCGTTCTGGACGGGATGTGAAGACCCTCATACACAATCTGACATTGACGCCACAACTCAATGCCATGGTGAGGGAACGAGGATAGTAGCTCTTTGAACCTCTCAAGATATGCATGAAATGGTTCGGTCTCATGTTGATAGAACGAATTGATTTCGTTCCTCAATTTTTGAGTCCGATGATTAGGAAAGTACTTCTTGAGGAATGCAGATTGAAACTCATCCCAAGTCCTAAAGGAATTCGCCTGGTTGCTGTACAACCACTTTTTGGCGTCATCCTTTAGTGCAAAAGGAACGAGCCTTAGATGGATGGAGTCTGTGCTAAGTTGTTGCAGCTTGAACATAGCACAGACCTCCTCAAATTCCCTGAGAAAGATATAGGGGTCACCTTTCCCAGTGAAATGAGGGAGCATGGAAATGAATTGAGGCTTAACCTCAAAATGGTTCCCATTAGCCTCTGGTAATACGATGCATGAGGGTAGAGCTGTAAGGTTCGGGTAGCATCGATCACGTAGAGGTATGGGAACGAGAACTGGAAGCACTGGTCGAACAGGTGGGTCCAGCAACTGCTCCTCCTCACGGAAATTAGCAGCCATTGAACCCGGACTGCGTGCGACACGAGAGGAGGAAGGTGTCGAGAAATCGATGACCGAAGCCGGATTGACAGCGCTCCTCGTCAAACGACCACTCTCGTCTCGTGTCCACGAAAGCATGCACAAAGGTGCACACACAAACCACAAATTTTTATTTTTTTTTGTTTTTTTTTCAAATGAAGAATGTACGTAGAAGAGAAGAGGAGGGAACACAGGAGAGAAAGAATGACTCATGAGAGAAGGGAAGAAGTCCTTAAGCTACGGCGGATGGGTACAGGTAGAAGCACACAAGCAAACAAGGCTCAAACAATCCTAAGGTCGCTATAGGTCCTTACAGCTAGACGACGCCTAACTGCGAGGTCACACGGCCTCAACACGCCTCACCTCCCTACAACGAGGACCACAAAGCCCAGCAAGTGAGCCAAGATCCGGGGATCTCGTCTCTCCTACTATCGACAAAGTGGGCAACGCCGATCAGGTCATGACAGTCGGGACCAGATCACTCTCCTAATGCGTCCGAATTCCTTAAGGCCAATGTCTACTTGAATTTAAAATTAGGCTCTTGATTAGTGTGGTTTTTGGGGCGAAGGAAAGGGTGATGAAATCCCCCACCTTATCTTTTACGGGACAGCCCCTCCTTAGTAGCATTTTGGAGTCCTAAATCTAGCAATCAACTCTCCAAACAACGCTCAACTCACACTAGTTGCAATGCACTTCCTACTAACTAATGCATGTTCATACGAAATGCATGAATGAGAGTAGAAGGTGCGTACCTCACGCCAGCTCTCAGCAACAGAAAATAAAGCTAAGATAAAAGACAATCTAAATGCCTAAGTCACATACATGATGAATGACCAAAACAAGAATGAATGCCTAATCTTTTGCTTTGAGTTTTAGGGTCCAAGTTGCTTAAAGGAGGTTTGATTATTGATCTGGGAACGAACTATAAGTCAAAACATGCCAAATTGAGTCCCAGATAACTAGATCATTTAGAGCAACAACAGCAAGAAATTAAAATATGAACAGAGCTCACCAGACCGCTGATTAGCGGTCTCAGACCGCTGATTAGCGGTCTCAGACCGCTGATTGGCGGTCTGAAGTGCTCAGGTCGTCTGGACATTTCTCCAGTAGCCTCCACTTGCTATTCCCAGTCACCTGAAACAAAGAAAAACTACAACACACAAATTAAATCCACTTGAATCGTCCAAACAAGAGTCTGGACTGGCACCTCCCCGGCAACGGCGCCAAAAACTTGTTGAACGTTTTATTTAAAACCGCAAGTGCACGACCGCGATGAAGCGGTGGCAAGTACGGGTCGTCCTGGATCGCTCTGGAATTTCTGAGGACGACCCGTACTTCCCACCGCTTCATCGCAGTCGTGCAATTGCGGTTTTAAATAAAACGTTCAACAAGTTTTTGGCGCCGTTGCCGGGGAGGTGAGTAGCCTCTTGCTTGTACGAAATCAAGTGGCAAAAATAGGGGGAAGAAAGTTGTTTATGCTAATCTAGACTACGCTACACTAAAAAGTATGAAATGCGAACGAAACAAACAAATGATGGAATAACAACTAAACTAAGAACAAAGGAAGAATGCTGGAATACAGAAATGGGAAAACCCCTAAGGGATGGAGTGAGTGCACACATGCAAAGAGGTGGGTGTAGAATACATTCTTTAAGCACATGAAGGTGGTGTTTATCAAGCATAGGAAGTGTCTAAATGTTATGGCAAAACCTATCAATCTATTCGCCAACTTAGTTGATTAACATTTACATATGCAAGTTGTTTATTTCAGGACCTAAACAAGCATGAGAGGTGTCTAATCATTTTGGCAAAACTCATCAAGTTATAAATTCTATCCTAAACAAGCAAGCATACATTCACGTTTTATCAACACATCAAAAATAAAGCATTCATCCCATTCTCTAATGCATGTATGTACATCTACTCCACCCCCCAAAGGGGATGGAACTACTCACTAAACATTACACTAATTATTAAACTAAACAAAGAAAGCATATTAACTAAGCTAATAAAACTAATGAAATGAGATTAAGCAAAGCAAAACAAGAAACATAAAACAAACAACATAATAAAGAAAACTTGTATTAAAATGACTCACATTAAAAGTAGCATCCTCCTACTTTAGTGTGTGCTTCAAGGCCTCACTTCTAGTAGGAAGAATAGCCACTTAAAATATGGAGTGATTACAATAGGAGGTGAAGAGTTCTATTTATAGCCATGGAAAAAGCTAATCCGAGACAATCCCCCGATGTGGGACTAAACAGATACCACAAATAGCCTAAACATCCTCTAATACATGGGCTGGAGAAATTTGAGCGCATTTGGGCCAAACGTGACCGCCAATTAGCGGTCTTGGACCGCTAATTAGCGGTCTACAGTGTCCGGATCGCTCTGGAATTTCTTGTGGGCTTTTCTGGAAGGCTTTGTTGGTATTTGATACATCTAGTTTGCATGTTCGAGCTCCGACCCGAATAGAATTGCCAAAATACTCCCCATGATGGTGAGGAGTATTCTGTTTTGCTCTTAGGTCCTTCGGTCTTGCATTCAGGTCCTTCTTCCTTGCATCTTGGTCCACAGATCTCACAATTCAGTCCTTTTTCCCAGCTTTTGGGTCCTTTTATGCTTCATCTCTTCAAACCTATTTATTCCTGAAAACTAAACATAAAACTCGTAACATAGCATTATTTAGGTGAAAGATAATGGATATAAGATACAAATATGAGCATGAAATGATGTCAATCATCGAGGCTAGTGACCTCGAAGTTAGGCGTCGTCTAGCCTAAGGACCCATTGCCTTACATTGTTTGAGCCGTGCTTGCTAGTTAGGCTTCTACCTTCACCCTGTACCCTCGCTAGCTCTAGGGATTCTTCCCTTCTCCTCTGAGTCATCTTCTTCTCACCTTCTTCTACGTTATAGTCTCCTCCCCTTTACACTCTCTGGTAGCGTTTCAGGGTCGAGTCGAGCACTTGTTGCGAGCTTAGTCTCGTGATGGTGAGAGTGGTCGACTCGAGAGTTGTTTGTTGAGATGGATGGTTACATGGGCGACCATTCATATCATTGTTGGGACCAGGATGATTCTCCCTGGTATTCTGGACCCATGCAACCTGGGGTGGCTCAGACGAACACCCCGTACGGTTGGGATGATCTTCATTATGTGACTGAGCAATCTGCATATAGGGGTGATATGAGAGAGGCACCGACGGCTAGATCTCCATCTAGTTATGTTGGATCATACTCTGGGCAACAAACTTTGGCCTCTTTCATGCATGCGGTAGAGGACATGAGTGCACCAGTGGCTCCAGTAGCCATATCGTGCGATTGTTGTGGGTTGAGTGGTCATAATATCGGGGAATGTCCTTATGTTCCCCCAGAGCCTGAGTATGAGCATACATTTTCCCAAAATGCTCAATATGACCATTACGCATCCGCGTACATCCCGAGAGTGATGGATTCATGGGGAAACAATTCTTATTCAAATTCTTATACTTCATATTCACCCCAGTATCCTCCTCCCGAATACCCAGAATTCTACCAGCACCCCACTCCAAATCATTGGACTCATTCTCAGCCCATCAACACCCAACCCCAAAATTTCCCAAGCTCTAACTTGGACCCCATCGTTGACCGCATACCTGATTCCTTGAAACAAACTCTCCAAACATTCATGGAAACCACACAAAACTTATTGAAGTCCAACTTGAATTCCTTGCAAACCATGGAAATGCAAGTGAGCCAGATGACACAACAATTCCATGAACGTGAGGAGGGTAACTTTTCTTGTCAACATGAGGATTCATCTTTTGATATCGAACCACCACCACATCCACAAATTCAAAGCACAACCTTTCAAAGTCAAACTCCTAGTTAGTCTGAGGGACTTGGGGTTTCAATTCACGATCACTTAGTGGAGGATTCGATTCAAATTGAGAATAACTTGGACCAGCTTCATTATGAGTCGGCACAGGATTGTGCCTTATCTTTTTGTCCCGTGGCCCTTGAGCCACATGATCTTCATGTTATGCCTCTTAAGGACTCACCTCTGGTGGAGCAAGAGCTCCCTAGTACCCTCAATTTCAAACAACCTGATGAGAGTTTGCCTCTCACTATTGTTCCTGATCATCTTGGAAATGATGGAACATCAACCAACTACATTGTTCATGAGGGTATTAGGAGTTCCTTGGTGGATACTTTGGGTATGAGACCCACTTCCTGTTCTCCTGGTGAGTTGGACATGCATAACGAGGTGCTTGACCTCGTTCCGACCCACCAGCCTGTTGGTTGGAGAGTTTGGATTGATGATCATAACTTCAGTTCCGCAACGGGAGATATTTTTCTTCCGTTGCCCCTTATTTCCCAAACTCTCGAGAGGTTCAAGCTCTTTCAGTTTGATCCTTTGAGTGAGACGCCTTTGCGTCCAATTCATGAACCTCTCATTTCATCTGGTGCTCTTTGTGAAGGGAGCCCACGCATGCGTATTCTGGCCCCGTGTGGTGTCATGTTCCCTTTCCAAGTGCATTGACCCACTCTTGAGGTTCCCATTTGATGTCTTTTGACAAATCAAGATGGGAACTTATGTTTGTACATAGTTATATAAAAAAGAAAAAAAAAGAAGTACAATAAAAGACTCATTCAGTGAGCATTGATTGTTGTGAGTCCCAACCCTTGTGTATTTGGGCTCCATTTCTTTCACGTATTTGTATCCCTTCCTTAGCATCTCACAGGTTTTGAGGGAATTTGGGTTGTGTCCATCAACATATCCAGAAACTTCCCTTTGTACTTCATGTTGGTGAGATCTATTCTTTTTCATGCATATCTCCATGTAGTATCTTGCTTGTATTCATTGAGGACAATGCATGAACTAGGTGTGGGGGGTGTTTTACGTGTGTACATAGTCGAGTCTTTTCTTTTGATTTTGTTTTCTTTTGTTTGCATTGTAAGGGTCATGTTAGTGTGCTGCATTTAATATCGATATATCTGCTTGCCATGATCCTTGGGTGACTTGTCTTCTTTTGCTTGCCTAGTGCTTCAAAATTTTCATATTTCTTTCAAAATATTCATGTGTTTGCGAAAGAAAATGTTTTGTGGGTTTTTGCGTGTGTTTAGCATGTGCAAAACCGTTGAGAGGCAAAGTAAAAAGAAAGCTCCCAAAATTGTCTTGAACTTGATGCATTAGGATATCTAGTACAGTGGCTTTAGGATTTATCGAGTCGTTAGGATGCACCCCAGTTTTCCTTTGGGGTGAGTAATCATAGGGTTTCAGTGCTCAAACATTTAATGAAGTCCACCCTGAACCTAGTGAGTCAATAATTCGTGTCTGTTAACTTAAGGAAGTTTGTTGTAGTCAAGGACCCTCTAAATCCTGTTGTGAGACATTAGTGTAGGGGTTTTGGTTCATGTGTAGATAAGAAATAAGTGAGTAGGTGTTCTCTCTTCTCGCACGGCTCCTATCACTCGAGAAAGTAGGTCTGAGGGGACTTTGTGCCTGGTGCTTTCGAGTCATCTGACTTGGGATGCGCTGACCGAACTCCCGTTACACGGGTGGTAGGGATTGCCCTATGTGGAGATTTTGGGAAAGGTGTACGTGATAGTGTAGGTCCTCATGGGCAATGATGCACGAAACCTGACCCTGGGAGAATGAAGCTCCAACTAATAAAAAAAGAAACAAAAATGTGAAAAGAAACAAAAAGAAAAAAAATATGGTAATGCAAATAAGAACCTTAATGGACCTTACACTTTGTATCACTTGAGGATGTTGAGGTTGTCCATGTCTTTCACTTAATTCCTTATTTAACTTGCACGAATGGTTCATTAGGCTAAGTGTGGACTGATCACTTATATAGAGTCGGCCCGTAGGATTACCGCGTGCATTGATCGACAAAAAATTGTCCAACGAGTCGAGTGTCTAGATTGAATAATGCATCTTGTTCGGATTTTGTGGGTATATCCGCTGAAAACCCTCAGGAGACAACACTCCTCCTCCTTGGCAACAAGGAGGTTTAACGGCTTGTTGCACGTGCTAAGTGCAACCATGATTCCTACGAAAGTGAGTTAGGATTTCTTGTTTTTTCGTTTGCTTTTCTCTTTCTTTGTTTTGCTCGGGACTAGCAAAAACTTAGGTGTGGGGGTATTTGATTGACATCATTTCATGCTTATATTTGTACCTTATATCCATTATCTTACACCTAAGCAATGCTACGTGAGGAGTTTTATGTTTAGTTTTCAGGAATAAAGAGGTTCGAAGAGAAGAGCCATGAAAGGACCCAAAAGCAGGAAAAAGGACTTAATTGTGAGACCTAGGGACCAAGATGCAAGACAGAAGGACCTGATCGTAAGACAGAAGGACCTAAGAGCAAAACAGGAAACTCCACACCATCATGGGGAGCATTTTGTCTATTCGATTCGGGTCGGAGCTCCACTAAACAAGTTAGATGCATTTACGACCAAGAAACAATCCAAGCAAAGCCCAAAACAAAAACCAAGCATATCTGAAGTTTATAGACCGCTAATTGGCGGTCCATATGTCTCCAGATCCGCTAAGATTTGTGCTGGGCTTGTATTAGTGTATTCTTAGTCTATTTTTGGTATTGGTTTAGTCCCACATCCGGGGATTGTCCCGGATTAGCTTTTTCCATGCTTATAAATAGAACTCTTCACCTTCCATTTCAATTACCCCTTGTTTGGTGGCATTCTCTCTACTAAGGAGTGAGCCTTGAAGCAATAACTCAAGGTGGAGAAGAATGCTACCTTCAATGTGAGTCATTGTTAATAAAAGTTTATTTGTTTCTTTTAATCTTGTTTTGTTATGTTGCTTGTTTTGTGTGGGTTGCTTTACTTTGTTTAATCTCTTGTTTAGTAATTTTAGTATCTTAGTTAAATGTTTTCTTTACTTAGTCTAATCAGTAGTGTAATGAGTAGTGAGTAGTTTCATCCCCATTTGGGGGGGTGGAGAAATATGTGATATAATCATGTAGTGTATTAAGTGTGTGTTATCTTTATCCCTTGAGCTTTATATGATTTCCATAACCATCTAATGGGTTTTCACTCTTATCTTTGATATGCTAATGCTCTTGAATGAAGCTTAGCTTATGCTTTGATTAGTGGACCTATTTTATGGGGAATGATAAGGTTAGGATATGGATAAAGTTAATATTGGAAACACAATTTGTAGTGTATGTGCTCTTGTTGCCTTTACCTTAGCTAATGTCTTGTATGTTTTATTGATGTAGTGAAATCTTAATTCATGTAGAGGCATAGTAGGGTATAGTCTTTATACTTGAGTTCATGTAGCTTCATTCCAAGTATTGTCTTGTATGTTTTAATGATGTAGTCTTATCTTAATTCATGTAGAGGCAAAGTTGGATGTAGTTTTATGATTTCATGCACTACATGTTGTGAGGAGCTTAATGAACACACACACACTTCTTTATGTTCACATTATTTCTCTACCCCCTTTGGGGTTTAGTTTTATCGTTTCTTCTCCATTTCATTTCAGCTTTGTAGTTTAGATTAGTGTAATACATCTTTCTCTCCTTCTTTTACCTCTCGCCTTCGAACAAACCAAGTGTCGACACACCTCCCAGTGGACGACCCGTATTTGCCACCGCTTCAACGCGGCCGTGCACTTGCGGTTAAATATAAAACGATCAATCACTCTTCTCTTCAAACCTCTTTATTCCTGAAAACTAAACATAAAGATCATCACGTAGCATTGCTTAGATGTAAGATAATGGATATAAGATACAAATATGAGCATGAAATGATGTCAATCATGGAACAACCCGTATTTTCCACCGCTTCAACGCGACCATGCACTTGCAGTATTTAAAACAATTGAACACTTAGTTTTCTCATGTTTATTGACTGAAATTTCCTGTTAAATATGCTAAATGTTAGTTATGTGTTTGTATTTGTGGTTGCTTGCTTGTTTGATTGAAGAAACTTTGTTTTGATGAGTTTTGCCATAACATTTAGACACCTCCCATGCTTACCTTTGTTCTTCACATGAGTTTATGGATTTTGATGAGTCTTGTCATATCTTTAGACACATCCCATGTTTACCTTTGTTCTTCACATGAGTTTATGTCCAATAGACATCAGTTATTAGGTTATTGCGACACCTAGTCTTTTTTACATTTATTTTTTAATTGGAAAAGGGAATAGACATCGGATATGTTGTATATCCGATGCATATTACTCTCCAACAGACCGACGTGTATACTCCCTATATATAGACGTCGGTTGTGGTATATATTCAACGTGTATACTCAGAGAATAGACGTCGGCCTTTTGGTGACCGACGTCTATATATAGATGGCACATAAATAAACGTCGGATTGTTGACGTATATAAGCCTTATACCCAATGTATATTCCCTTTCCCTTTTCTACAATAGTGTTGGGGTGGAGATAAATGAATCGATTGTTTAATGGATGAATGTTTTAATTGCGGTTACTTGCATGATTTCATGGGCTTTAGATTAATTTCAGATTTAAATGTGTATGTATATCTCATATAGATTAATGTCTATTTCATTCTTAATCTATTGCTAGGATGTATATATACAATCATGAGATGAAATTCTGGAGTATGACATTATTTATTTAATTTATTTTATACATTTTGTATGGGATGATGACATTCCTCTTGTTCCGTTACTAGAACCTTAAATTATTTTAATTAAATTGATGTATGAAAGTGTATGTGCTGGAATCATGAGCTAGAATAAATTTTAAGTTTAATTACAATGCATGTATTGTTTGTTTCTTATTATGATACTAGCTTTCTATTTTTTGATTTTGAACGTCCATGAATGTCCTTCATGCATGCTCTGCATTTTTTTTATTAGGAAAATGTCATCATTTATATTTGTTATCATGACTTAATTTAATGATAAGTGTTTAATTCAAAACTGCAACAATATGTTTATCCAGAGGAGATCAGTTATTATAATCTAGGGATTTTAATTCAGAATTTATATACGTTTTAACTAAATTAGATTACTTAGTTTAATTATTGCATTCATATAATAGCTAGTTAAGGAACCAACTCATATTTTCTTCCCGTACGAGTACGAGGAGTGAATTTAATTACACTCTCCTTGTGGATCGACCCATATTTGTCACTGCTATAAAGGCAATCGTGCACTTGCAGTAATAATATTAAAACCCCAACATATCGGGTATTTGTTTCTTACATGTCAAGGTTTAGGTAATAAAGTAGAGAACTATAGCAAAAACGACATAAATGCAAGAAAAACCCCAATTTGGAAGGTTTCTGGATATGTTTGTAATCCTCAATGACCGGATTGCAAGTCAAGGAATGCCTAGATGAAAACCCAATGGTACCTGATCGTAAAGAAAATATTTTGGTTGCAAAAGTCCATAATCTCATGAATCTAAGGAGTAATTCAACAATTAAGACCAAACGTGCTCGAAGCAACAGCTCCGGGTGCACCCCACGTGCTAAATTGGTTAACTAAGCCTTATTGTGAAATTTGGGACTGATCGGACACAAAAGTTCCACTACAAATCCTACTCAACTTTGGGAGGATTCCCCGTGTCCGTTGGACCACCAATTTCTCCAATATGTCGAGTAGTTGGTTCAGAACACTGGAACATCCAGATCTGATTTGCAATCGTCCGATTGCACCAAGATTAATCCAGACCCTCTAATCTTCTATAAATATATTTATAATCCTTCTTACCTTCTTTCTTCCTTCTTATCCCCATTAGATTAAACTTGTTACTTGTTTAGTGGAGTAGTGGAGGAGAGGAGATGAACACTTGTAATCTCTCTTTTTTGTTAATCAACGTTTGTGGTGTTTGTTTACATCTTGTTTTAATTAGATCTAGTTTTCTTTACATTTAGATGTGTTGTTTTTATGTTTTTGTTTCCTTTGTTAAAATGGTGATGAGTGAGTAATCCAAGCCAATTAGGAGTGGAGGATGATGTGAAGTGTGTATGTTGTTATTGTGTGTGTTTTAATCTTAATCTTGGAGCTCAAATTGATTTCCATAATCATTTTGATGGGTTTCTCACTCTTGCGTTTTATGTGTTAATGGTCCTAATGGATTCTTAGGACATTCTTCGGTTAGTGGGACCATTTTATATGAGGAATGATGAGGAGAGGATAAGATTGGAGTGGATAAATAGATAAGATTGACATGTAATATTGTAGTAATCTTTAACCTTATACTACATATTGTTTTGTATGTTTTAGTGATGTTGATAAATCTCAATCCATGTAGAAACACACTTGTGGTTTAATTTTTATGAATTTCTATGGTATACATGTCATTTGTGTGGGCTTTTTGGCTAATAATCGTTAATATGTTTTGATGATTAATCAACATATCAATAAACACATGTATCAACTAAAGATCATTGCTTGCATATATTTTTATTATCTAACGATTCAGGAACCAAGTTTGAGTTAAATTGAGAAATGAAGATTGAAGCGTACTTAGGTTTACATTTTATGTATTTAGGTTACAAATGTAACTTGGCACTTGAAATCGTTGATCCATTGCATTGCATGACACTTAGAATCCTATAGAAGTCTCACATAACATTCCAACTCTCTTTAGACTTCAATAGGAAATCATTGAAACTCGTTAGAAACCCAAAACAGGATTTCAGCACAACCTGTCGACCGGTAGGACCATGTGGTTCAACCGGATTTCAACAGACTGTGCCAGAAAGCCTCTTTTGTCCAAAACGGTCGACCAACATACATTTCCAGTTCGACCGTTACGTTAATCTGGTTTGCCTGTCTAAACACGGTCGACAAACATACTTATTCTGTTCGGCCGTTTTACCTTGTCAAGTGATAGGAATTAGTCTATCCGATACAAATCCACCAGCCTATCTGTTGACGACACGTGTCCTGATTTGTGAGACTTTCGGTCGACCGAAACTTATCTTTTGTTCGACCGATAGCATTTCCGTATTCGTATTAAATATGACCATCATACTTGTCGTATGTACCAACGGTCGTATACAATTCACACCTAACCCCTCTTTTGGATTTGGTCTTCCGGTTGACCGAAAGTTCCTAAACGGTCGACCAATTCTCAAAAACATCCCAGGCCCAATTTTACTGGCAGTTTTCGGTCGAACCCCCAATTCATTAAGTTCGACCGATAGTCCTTGGCTTTATTCTGCCTAAATCAAACACGTCAAACGGTCGAACGAAACTCCTTTAACGGTCGACCGATTCATGTATCTTTTCCTGATCCAGTCTTACTGGTCATTTTTGGTTGAACTCGTGATCCTGTCTGTTCGAGTGATCACTTAGGTTCTAGCCTAATTGGTCCGACCGTCTGCACCTTCGCTCGACCGAACCAATTAGTTTTGCATACCGGTCGACCGATTAACCCGATCTGGTCGATCGTTCGTGTCCGGAAATGTGTCATGTCACTTTCTGACTTGTATTTTCTTGCACAACTTTTTACCATTTCAATCCCAACGGCTAGAACTTGTTTAGAACTTATAAATAGAGCTTAGAACACTCATCTAAGGTTACCAATTTTTCTCCAAGCTCAAATCTCATTACTACTCTCATATTTGCTCTAAACACTTGTGCTTACATCTTCTTACTTAAAATCACCATCCTTGATTGCATCATCCATTTCAAGTTCTCAAGATTAGTTGCTGAACTAAAGAAGGAGAAGGAACAGGAAGGGTGTAAACGGAAAGAGAAGCAAATTGCTTTAAAATCAACCTCGGATTCAGAAGCAATTGAAGATGAGGACACCAATGAAGATGTTGCTTTCCTAACCCGAAACTTCAAGAAGTTTGATTGATCGTTTTATTTAAACCGCAAGTGCACGGCCGCGTTGAAGCGGTGGCAAATACGGGTCGTCCACTGGGAGGTGTGTCGACCTTTGGTTTGTTCGAGGGCGAGTGGGAAAAAAGGAAAGGAAGATTGATTACACGAACTACACTAGAATGCAAAAGGAAATGAAAGATAAGCAATAAAAACTAAACCCCATAGGGGGTAGAGAAATAATGTAAATATAAAGATGTGTGTGTGTGTGTTCAATTAAGCTCCTCACAACATGTAGTGCATGAAATCATAAAACTACATCCAACTTTGCCTCCACATGAATTAAGATAAGACTACATCATTAAAACATACAAGACAATAATTGGAATGAAGCTAAATGAACTCATGTATAAAGGCTAGACCCTACTATGCCTCCATGAATTAAGATAACCCAATATCATTAAAACATACAAGACATTAACCAAGGTAAAGGCAACAAGAGTACATACACTACAACTTGTGTTTCCAATACTAACTTCATCCATATCCTAACCTTATCATTCCCCGTAAAATAGGTCCACTAATCAAAGCATAAGATAAGCTTCATTCAAGAGTATTAGCATATCAAAGATTAGAGTGAAAACCCATTAGATGGTTATGGAAATCATATAAAGCTCAAGGGATAAAGATAACACACACTTAATACACTACATGATCATATCACATATTACTCCACCCCCCAAATGGGGATGGAACTACTCACACATATTTAAACTAACTACTCTAACAAAATGAAGCATTATACTGAAATGAAACTACACTAATCAAGCAAGAAATATTAAAGAAGCATAAAACAAAACAAACAAGCAAGCATGCATATGAAAGGAAATGAAACTAAGAGAAACAACACAATTAAAGGAAAAACATCTATTATTAACTCACTCAATACAAGCAGCCCTTCCTCCACCAGAGTTTTGCTTCAAGGCTTCACTCTTAGTAGGGAAGATTGCCACCAAAGAGGGAGATTGATAACATGAGAGGAGGGAGAGTTCTATTTATAGCCATAGAAAAAGGTAATTCGGGACAATCCCCCGATGTGGGACTAAACAAATACCAAAAATAGCCTAAACATCATCTAATACACTCTCCAGAAGTTTCATCAAATCCGGGAAGATCCGGACCGCCAATTGGCGGTCTACAGGATCCAGATCCGTCTGGTTTTGATGCTGGGCTTTGCTTGATGTGTTTGTTGGTCTTTGATGCATCTACATTGTTTATTGGAGCTCCGAGCCAAATCGAATTGTCAAATTACTCCCCATGATGGTGTGGAGTTTTCTATTTTGCTCTTAGGTCCTTTGGTCTTACGTTCAGGTCCTTCTCCCTTGAATCTCAGTCCCCGTGTCTCACAATTAAGTCATTTTCCTGCTTTTGGGTCCTTTCATGGCTCTTCTCTTCAAACCTCTTTATTTCTGAAATTCAAACATAAAACTCGTCACGTAGCATTGCATAGGTGTAAGGTAATGGATATAAGATACAAGTATGAAATGATGTCAATCAAAGTTCCTCTCCAAAAGAAAATTTGAAAAAGGAAGAGGAGATTTTTCTCGGACATTCACATGCTATGAGTGTAAAAAAACGGGCACATGAAGAAGGATTGACCATTGCTTAGGCCGAGGAATCGTGAACAAAGAGAAGAAACGTTTTGGTCGACCTGTGAAAATTTGAACTACCTATCGGTCGATCGGTAGGCAAGTTTCGGTCGACCTGTGAACACAATTTTGCTACAATTACTTAAGGGGTTAATATTGATCATGGGATGGATTTATTCCAATTGTGGTCAAACATTATTAAGGATGATTAGGTGTCAATTTGTGATTGGTTTAAGGAAGAGAAAAGCAAGAGATCATGGGTTAGTGGATAACCCATGATGTGGTGGTTGGGAGAGCCTATAAACAAGTCTCCTCTCCCTACTTGTTTCATTGAATGCAAAATTCTCTCTCCCTAACCTCTCCACTAATACATCCAAATTTCTCTTAATTATTTTGAACTTTTGGAGATTAAATCTCAGGGAGCTTTAGAGGGGTTATTATCTAGATTCTATGATTAATTAGAGATTGATTGTGTAGTTCCTTTCTCTCTACTCTTGTTTAGAGTTTGATGAACACTTGGAGGCGAATCAACCGGTGATTCGACATGCGACGCAAGTCCAAATCTTCATAAAGGTTTTAGAGAACCTTTGGGTATGATCCTCTTACATTTGTTTTAAAAAATATATATAGATTATATGATATTAGAATAAATGTAAATCAATGTGCATGAAATTTTTGAAAATATGGAAATCAATCTTTTATGCATGTATAATTTTTTTAAAATATATACATACACAGGGGCACGAAATCCAACAGTGGTATCAGAACTTTTAGTTCATATTTTCAATGATTAGAATATATAATTAATTTTAGTTTACCATCTCCAATCGAAACAATTCATGTTTGTTGTCTCTTTCGAGTTTTTCGATTGTTTTGTTGATATAATTCTAATTAATTCTTCCGATAGTTTTAAACATTTTAAAACATGTCATATGAATGTTAGAATTAAGATTTAGATTTATTTATAATCATAAATTTTCGTTTTTAATTAAATGATTATTTTACAAGGAATCGACAAAATGATAGGGAGAAATAAGTTTATTTAAAGTTTTTCTTTTGGGAATTTAAATAAATTGCGGTTCAAATGATTTGTATTTTGAACTATGGATGCATAAATTATTTTTAATGGGTTTAAAATGATTTTGGAATTGCTTGATTAAGAGATGAAGGATAAACTAAATCGTGTAATATATATTATATGTACATGTGTTGCACTAGTTCTCTTTTGCAGGGACAAGTGAGTTTATATGTTCCATCGAAGTCATGTGTGAATGAATGATGTGTATGTTGTTATTATTATTATTAAATCACAGGGGCTTTATGTATATGTAAAAGCCAATTATTTATGTATATGCATGCATATGAGAGGATTTTTACATAGGACTTGCACTAGACAATTTTCGAAATTGTGAGATGCATTTTATATTTTGTAATATCTACATCCATTGTGCAAGAGGAAGTCACGGAGAAAGCGCAAGGGTCAAGGACGTGGGAACATATAAACTCACACCAACATGTGTGAGAATGGATCTAATTTATGTTTTTGTGCTTGACATGTATGTGATTGTATGGATGAATATTAGGATGTGTATATATGTAAATATGAATGATCACCTAAAATTCTAAAATCACATATAAATGTTTAACTGTCTAACCAAAAATTAAGAGTATTTTCTTTCTTATTTTATCCACTAGCAGTCATCGATCGAGGGAAATTCTGCTCACCCTTAGTGGGAGACAACTCCCTCCATCTTTGGGAATAGTGGGAGATATAAGGTTGTCTGTTGTTGTGCCATAAATAGATGCACGAGGTGAGATTCACCCTTAGTGGACACTAACTGTTTCTATTTGTGAATACAATGGATAAACGTATATCGTATCAAATGAAATAAGTTTTGTTAACAAGACCCAGAACCCTCGCTCGGTTTTGAGAAAAAGGGTTTTCCTTAGGAGGATTGGTCAAATTTCCTCTTAATTAAAACGACAATAATCATAAGAGTTTGAAAATGCAAGAATTTGCAAGATTTCAGAATGGTTATGATTAGAAAATGTTTCTTACCTTGATTTTATAATATATTCGATATCCCTTTGCTAGTTTATATTATAATTGATAGGATCTTGAATTACTGCATTTATGGATTTATTTATTTATTTGCGGTATTGATTTTCAAACATAAATTGACATTAAATCCCATATAATTTATTTTGTAGAAATGTCGAATATTCAACCTATAGTGTGATCTATGATTGAAAAACATCTTTTGGCAAATGATGGCTCAAACTTCATAAGCTGGCAACTCAAACTTAATATCGTGTTGAAGTTTGAGAAAAAAAGTTTGAGAAACTATCTCATTTTTTGGATGGTGAAATCCCAAAATTAAATGAGATGACAACCGATAACGAGAAAGAGGCTAAAGACAAGTGGGAAGACCAAGTGAACCAAGTTTACGGTCTAATGTTGGCCTCCATGGGTGACTCGCTTCAAGCGAAATATCTAGATTCAAAACCCAAGAAGACCACGGAAGCTTTAACAAAGATGTTCATGGATAGTACTAAAAAAGAGCGTTATAATACCACCATAGCACTCACAAGGTGCCACATAGAGGAGGGAAAATCGGTGTCCACGCATTTTCTCACTATGCAAGGATACCTTGAGAAATTAGCGAAGCTCTCTTCCCCGATGCCCGATGACATTGCGGAAGATTTGATTCTTGACCGTCTAGCCCCATCCTACAAGGATTTCATTATGCACTATCATGAGCGTGAGAAATGGGTGAGTCTTGAGGATCTTCACAATGCTCTCAAAATGGCTGAAGTTGACATGGGCAAGGGTCGAGACAAGAACGTCCTAGCTGTCCATGGTGGGAGCAGGAAGATCACCAAAAGTAAAGGCCAAAACAAATTGGCCATAAAGGCGATGAAAGGAAGTGGAGTAGGAGGGGCTCATGTGAGTACCTCGAGGGGGAATTCTTTGAAATCTCTGACTCCTAATATGGAGTGTTACCACTGCGGTGGAAAGGATACATCCGCCCTAATTGCCCCAAGTACAAGGAGGATCTTGGCAACGGGGTAATTGAGAAAAAACACCCCCAAAAGGCTAAATGTATATTTGTTATTGAAATAAATTTAGCCACCACTGTCCATGATTGGGTAATTGATACTAGATCTTGTGCTCACATAATTTCTAAGGTGCAACTACTAAAGAATAGGAAGGAACTCATGAAGAACGAGATGATTTTGAAGGTTGGAAATGGTGCAAGCGTTGCTGCGATTGCACAAGGTTCCGTGGAGCTTCAATTGTGTAGTGGTTTAAATTTATATTTAAAGAATGTCTATTATGTGTCTTCGATTAGCAAGAATATTATTTCTGTATCATGTTTGGATATGGATAATTTCGTTATAAATATTTTAAACTCTTACTTCTCTATATTGAAGTATGAAAGTTTCTATGCAAATGCATTCATAAGGAATGATCTTTATTTGCTTGAATAAAATAATATACAAATTTTAAACATCAATAACAAGAGGCTTAACATTACTCACGTGAATGATACACTCTGGTGGCACTATCGTCTTGGTCACATAAATGAAAACGCATCCAGAAATTGCAAGAAGCTAACATTCTTGGTCAAATTGATTTTAAATCATTGGAGACATGCGAACCTTCCCTAATGGCAAAACCACCAAGAGGTCGTTCAAGAAGAAAGGTCCTAGAGCGAATAAGTTGCTGGATTTGATACGTTCCGATGTATGTGGTCCAATGAGTACAAGTGCAAGAGACAGTTTTAGGTACTTCATTACGTTCACGGATGACTATAGCCGTTACGGCTATATTTATCTAATGAGAAACAAAGTTGAATCCTTTGACAAGTTCAGGGAATTCAAGAATGAAGTAGAGAACCAACTCAACAAGCAAATCAAATCTCTAGGAACCGATCGTGGAGGTGAGTACTTAAGTACTGAATTTGATTCATTCTTAAAGGAGTGTGGTATTGTACTACAACCCACTCTGCCCAGAACACCTCAATGGAATGGGGAATTTGAAAGGAGAAATAGCACATTGCTCGACATGGTTCGATCAATGATGAGTCAAGCTGAATTGTCGCTTTACTTTTGGAGTTATGCAATAGAAGCTACGACTTACACACTAAATAATGTTCCATCCAAATCCATGGACAAAACACCCTATGAGCTATGGAGTGATAAAACACCTAAGCTCAATTTTCTCAAGATTTGAGGTTGTGAGGCCTACGTAAAAAGATTGATGTCGACCAAACTTCAACCAAAAGAGGATAAGCACTTCTTTATAGGTTATACTCGTAAGACAAGAGGATACTGTAGGATCGTGTGGGTTATGGGTCCACAATATCTAATCACCTTTTAATCCTAAACAAACTCTACTTGCAAGCCAAATTATGATGTAGGGGAATTAAAAACAAAACAAGCAAGTAAAGGAAAGGAAAATGTAAACCACAAGAAGTCGGGGGATTTTTATAGAGGTTCGGCACCCCACCGGGGTCCTAGTCCTCTCTTGCAAGCTCCGCTCGGATCACCGAGCTCCGCTCACGACTTCACTAACCACTCCCTGTTCCGGGCCGGGAGAGAACGCCTTTACAATCCTCAAACTCGCGAACAACCCTCGCCGAGCTTGGCTACACCTCTCACAATCCGAGAGGGATGCTTCGAACTTTCACCAAAACCTTTACTCTTCTTTGACAGCAACAAACTTGAGTGGGACAATCACTCTCTAAACTTGATCACACTTGAGAAAGATTGGAATTGATCTTAAGTATGGAAATTTTAGGCTTGGAGATTTAGGAATGATCTCTCTAACGTAGGAGGCAAATATGTGTGGGAGAGTTGTGTTAAAATGTGTTTTACAACTCTTTATATAGGCATTAGAGATAATAGATCCGTTGAGCTTGATTGTGTGAGTGTTGGTGTAGGATACACAAAATAGAAACTCGCAGGACCCAATTCTGAGTTAATTCGGTCGACCGGATCGGGATGAACGGTCAACCGTTTGGTAGTTTTGAACATAGTTCGGTTGACCAGTTAAGTCACGGTCGACCGCCCAACGCTAAGACTCTGGTACACTTAAGTGATCGGTCGAACACCGAATAGGGTTCGGTCGACCTATTTGCACCAGGCACTTTGGGCTTGACAAACAATGATCTATTCGGTCGACCGAGCTAAGGTCTAGCAGTTGACCGAATTCCAGCAGGAGATTCGGGTTTGTCAAGAGACAGATATTCGGTCAACCGAACAAGGTCCTCGGTCGACCGATACATGAAATGTATTTGGGGTATTTTTGGTTAATACGAATACGACCGTTGGGTATAATACGACAAAACAAACGGTCGGAAAAATAAGTTCATACGGTCGACCGAAAGTATATACACGGTCGACCGAAACCTGGCAGTGAAAACAGAAACAGGATAATTGATCCTTCGGTCGACCGAACGGTCTGTATCGGTCGACCAAAAGTGGGCAGGCAGTTTGGGTTCAAGTTTAGTGTTTTCTGACCTAAGTTTGGGTGATCTATTGAAGTCCAAATTATATGAAATTTCGTTTGTGACTTCTATAAGGAACCTAGTGTGTGTTTGAGTTGATTTTTAGCTCAAGCATGCTCAATTTACACAAGTTCGTAAGACTCAAAGAAAATACAAAATACATGTCTTCAAAAGAGTTTGAGTACATGTCTTGACTTGATTTTCCTTTCTTCCTTGAGTCTTGATCACCTGTAGAGGTTAGCACAAAGAAATATATATGAAATGCAATATGTGTGCTACTCTACAGGATCATAATTAAGATTACGTTGATTAAATCATCAAAACATAAATTAAGGCCAAAAAGCCAACAGATACTACTTTTGGCATAAAACCTCCAATCAAGTGATTGTCGAGAGGGATGTTCTATTCTTAGAGATAGAGCTTCTCGAAAGAATTAAAAGTAGTGGGAGTAGAATTGTGCTTGAGGAAACTCAAGATATTCTACAAGATCATGAAGTTCCAACCGAGGTTCCTTTGGTTAGTGGGAGCGTAAGTGAGAGACCCCTGTAGGCAATTGTGAGTGAAACTCAATCATCCCTACCTAGTGTATGTTCGAGAATCGAACATGAACAAATTCCACAAGAAATTGTGGAAGAAGTTCAAGAAGTACACGTAGAAGCAAAAGAACTTAGAAGGTCTACGAGGGAAATGAAGAAACCCGATATGTATTTAGGACTTCAAGAGATCATGGTACTTGATACTGATGATCCCTCGACCTTTCAAGAAGCAATGGAAAGAGAAGACTCCAACCTATGGTTTATAGCCATGCAATCTTAAATAGAATCCACGTATGACAATCAAGTATGGAACTTGGTTGACCTTCCTCAAGGAAAGAAAGTCGATCAAAATAAATGGGTTCTTAAGGGGAAGATGGACATGAATGTGAACTTGACAACTTACAAAGCAAGTCATGTAGAAAAAGGTTTCACCCAAGTTCAAGGAATTGATTATGATGAAACTTTTTCACCAGTTGCCATGTTCATGTCTATTCGGATTATGCTTGTTGTTTCCGCATTTCATGATTATGAAATATGGCAAATGGATGTCAAAATAGTGTTCCTTAATGAAAACCTGGAGGATGATGTGTACATGGAACAACCTCAAGGTTTTGAAGATCCAAACAATAGCGAGAAAGTATGCAAGCTTCAACGATCCATTTATGGATTATTGAAGCAAGCATCGAGGAGTTGGAACAAGCGCATTGACGAGGAAGTCAAAAGATTCCCTTCGTCCAAAGTAAGGAAGAGCCTTGCATATACAAGAATGTTAGTGGGAGCACTGCTAGAAGATAAGGTTTTTACGTCGATTTGTTTGACCATATCATGTCGGTTTTACTGTTCAAATTTACCGATTATCTAAAAACTAATAGTAGTTTTTCGAAGCTTAACAACCATCTAATAGAATGTGAAAAGGTGAAAACCCCCATCAAATCAAAACCGTGTCAACTACTGTCACGTTTTTTCAGAAAGCCCTTCAATTTTGGGACACCCAAATGCAACCTAAAGTTTTGTTTCTTAATACCACATCGGCATTTTGGTTAAATCCAATGTGCTATGTCCTTTATCTGGAAGGACAAAAAAATTGATATTTTTTTGTTTATAAGTAATATGAGGGTGTTGAATGTATGGTTGTTCATAAGTTACACTTACTATATCAAACAACAATTTATTAATTGTCATACAACCATATAGTAAAAACTTAATCATGTAGAATTTTTCCAATCAACATTCCTGAATTATTTTCATTCGCTAGAAAATCCATATTATTCTTCCATTTGTGTTGTATAATCCTTTCTTGTCTTATATTGACTGTCCTCACACAATATTCTCAAGCATTTGTCTTATAATGACCAAATGCATTTCAGTTGTCCGAACATGAAATCTTAGTTAGGAAATTCAGACATGGAATGTCTTAATATTAAGATACAAGTTTTGGCGGCTTATTGCATTGGAAGTCGTTATGTAGGCAGACAACCTATCAGTTCATAATATGCAAAGAGACTCAACCTTACATAGTTCCACTCCTATAAAAACGTTGGTTGTAGTTTATTCCATTCATACTTCTTAAACTCTTCCAACACAATTCCAACTACCACTACAATTAAAAAATAGTCTTCCAACAAAATTTCATCTTTGACTACTTTAGTGATGACGAGAACCTATCCTGCGGACCGATATGGGGAGGGTATCCCCTTGTCAATATACCAGGCGGCCCATGACTACCCAATTGGCACCTGTAGGTGCGGTTTCAAGGCCATGAAGCTGTGGTCGAACACCCCCAACATCATTACCTGCAAATTCTACATTTGCAGCTTAGAGATGCCGACAAACTATTGTCGATACTCAATGATGGCACACCAGCACCACCAGTGGAGGAACCCGACCAAAGAGTAACAGACCTATGGTTGCATAAAATGCTCTGGTTGATCACAAAGTTGAGTAAGACAGTAGAGTTGCACTACACTATCTTCTTGGCTTTCAGGCAGACGCCTGATTAGAAACCTCTCTTCTCCTTAATTTATTTGAAAGATATTAAAAAAATAGTGTGTTTGTGCTTCTGTTTTTGTATTAAATATATGTAGTTCCATGTTTTGTCTGTTGGTTCCAACTATCAATATAAACAAAACAAAGCCCATTTAACATAACATTTTCTTGTGTTTGTGTCTTCCACGGAAAATGAAATCCCTCAATTTCCCTCTACCATGTAGAACTACAAAAAAGGATGTCATTTAAAGGACACATATGTCCTTTAAAGGACACATATGTCCTTTAAATGACATGATTATGTTCTGTAAAGCACGAATCTGTCCTTGGAACTCGAATTTGTCCTTTAAATGTGTACTCTAAAGCATGAGTCTGTTCTTTAAGGTCACGTGTGTCTTTTTAAAAATATTGAACTTTTTGTTGGTTTTTGGATGTATGGAACCTTAATTTTAAATTATATATAATTTTTTTGGTTTATGGAGATGTTTTAGAAATTTGTAAGAAATCAAATAAAGAGTACATATCATATTCTACTATTAAAAAAAATTGTGGCTGTTGGGAGTCATAATGAAAGGACACAACCTTTCCTTATAGGCTATGTGAAGATACCCAACCTTTCATTACAGAGTCTATAAAATCATATGTCGTAGTCTATTCCATGTCATCATTTGTGATGTTAAATTTATTGTTTTAAAGAGATTAGAAAATGTGAGTTCCGATATTGAGAGACGTTTGGAAAGAAAAAGTGAACCTCTCACCCACACTAAACAAAAAAACCTAAATCCGAAATCCACCAAGCCAACACCAAAAACCAAATCCAAGAAATGGCGACATACATGAACTTTGCAAGTACCAACGGTAAAAAGTAGGTGAGTGGGTGGTTTGCATTTAGACAAACGTAGATATTTCCAGTTCGACAGGATGTTGACCGAATGTGGTCATGTGACGTGTCTAGTTCGACTTGGTTAGGTCATGTACGATTCGCCAGAGTGTGATCCTGTCAACCTTCAAATGTAGTGTAACTATTTACATTAGAGTAGTGTTCCTTTGAGGAAAGTTTATCCATTTAAGTAAACTTGTCCCTTGAAGGAGCGGTATATTCCTTTAAGTTGGTGGTATGTGGTTTTTTTATACTAGTCCAGGTTTTCCATCGTGTTGTGTTTGTTTTTAGTTGTCCACGGTCCGGCCTTTTAATATTTGAACTCAGACTAGTGTTCAGAGTGTGTCTATTTAACATTGGAGGTTGTGTCCCACGAAGGACATGTGTGTCCTTCGAAGGACCATTTTGTCATTTTAGGTTGTGTCCCTTATGGTTCTAAGCTTGTGGTTTAACATTAGAATTGTTCTTTTGTGGTACTATGTTTGACCTTTTATTTGCTGCAAACATCGAATTTCTTCCTGCCTACAAAGTATAGATGGGCATCCCTCAAGAGGGAGAAGAACTCCTTTCTGACAGAGCAGAGAAGATATTCAAAAGGACCCCCCCCCCCCCACACACACACTTCCTAAAGATGAAAATTGACATGATGAATAATGACATCGTGATGTTCCTGATCGAGAATTACCACTAGGAAGAATGAAGCTTCAGACTTACGAACAAAGTGGTGAATCTGAAGGCCTCCAATGTCACCATGATATTTGGACTGCCTCTGGACAGAGTGCTACTTGACGACTGAGAATTCATCGATGCAATGACGAGGTTGGAAACTGGAGAAGGCACGATTTGGAATAAAACTGGCCGGATAGAGGGGGAGTGGAGACGACGAAGAGTACATCAAACTTCTATTTTATCTTCTTTTCAATACCTTCCTTTTCTACGACAAATTACGCAATGCAAAGAGATGGTACATGTCTTGTAATGCCCCCAATCTCGTGGGTACGCACACTAGGAAGAAACACTAGTGTCGCGATCAGAGACCTCCACGACGACCGAAGGAGTTACAAAGAACTGACAACGACTGACTCAAATACATACAAATAGAAAGACATACATGGATAACTTAAATATAAAGAACAGAAATAAGTGAATATCCATATATGAAAAAAGTCAATACAATACTTAAGTCTCAAAGAAAATACAATAACATAAGCGGAAACAAATGATAACTGAAGACTATGGTCGACATGTCCCTCGTGTCCAGAATCTTCAACACTCGTCATGTCTGCCATATGGGAACCTAAGTACCTACAAGCACCGCATTAACAAATATGTGAGTTTTCAATTAAGAAAACTCAGTATGCCACAGTCAAGCAATAACAGAAATATATCATGAAGTCTAACAAGACATGCATCAGAAACAGAACAGAAGGCTACGACTCCATAAGCCGTGCCAGTCAGGCACACCCGAACACATTCCTCTAAAGGAACCAGAACACCAGCCATACTGGTCATAAGCGGGTCACTCCACAGTGACCCACCGCTCGGCACAAAGTGGTACGCCAGATAAATCCCCAAACTCGTAGAAATAAACCTACATGGTGTCATCGTGAACTTGGGAACACCTAACCTAAGACAGAATGGCAGCATGCTTGCCCAGGACTTATCTTACGCTTGGCCCTCATATAGGGGTTTTAATCGAATGGCCTCTGAAGCTAGAGGACCCACCCGTGGCCCGTCGGCCCAGAAATTAGAACGTGCCCAGAATTAATTATCAGATTAAATGCAATGCAAGCTACTAAAGCATCTAAATCTAATGTATATGAATACACTCCTCACAGCCCCAAACAAAATCAAAATCAGAACATCCCAGTCAGGGGTCAAAGCACTCACGACAGCAAGCAAACATAACGGGATCGATAAATCGATAAATCAACCAATCAAAGCATCTACGGGTCATGATAAGGATGTTTAAGGTCTGATATTCTAAGGGTCATACCCCAACACAACATCACATCAGTAACGCATCAAAATGAAAGAAACAATGGGATGATGCAAGACAACAAAACATGCCATAGTCGAATGCTATAATAATCAAAGACATACATTCGTAAATTTCAGAGCGTGCATGCGACTGTACCAAAATCGCAGAATATGATCAGAGTTTATAAACGTGTGAAATTCAATAAATACCAGTAGAACCACATGATAGAACGTGCATATAGCATTAGCAATGCTATGGATATCTCCTGGCATATATGCATGCAATTGGTATTCTACAACATGAATTTGAGAGCACATGCATGATAGGAACTTAGAATCCCATACCATAATAGGCTTTATATGAATGTAAAACAAAGATAATGCATGAACATGTGTACTATGATCTGTAAACAAGTCAAGAAAGATTATACAATAGCTTAAAGAAATGATGCACGATTACATGACCTAGGGTCAACAACCGATCGTGACAGAATCATCTATATATGGCACTAATAATACATGCGTATGAAATCCAAAATCAGTATCCAAGTATAGGACATTATCAGAATAAGGTTACTAAATAATGAAGAGCGCATATGATCTCATTTCAGCACACCATCGTGGTTTGTTAATAGAATGTAATCATTAGTTACACATGACTATGTATGATCTGAAATCAGCAAGGAGTCATTGACCTACTATCGGAGCATAGTAGTAATTAATGCATGAGTAAAGATCTGAAATCAGTAACAAGGTATATGCTAAAGTCCGAACAAAATTATGAACCAAAACATGAGTATAAGAACTAATATTATCATTCTCCTCTTGCATGAAAATCTGGACAATTTTTACAAATCACGCGTAACACAGATCTGAAACTAATGATGATTTATGACATATATATATACATAAAGAGTCATGAAATAATGCCAATAAGTGGAATCACTAATCAATAACATGACCAGGAGAAGGATTATGGTACAGCATGATAAACATATTAACAAACCATCAAACAATCTCAAAACTCAGACCATACGTGTAGAGTTGTACCTCACGCAAGATGCACGTATAACCCCACCCGACATACTCCCCACAGCCCCGTCTCCTCCCTACTGATTTCTCCATCAACCACCCAGGATACATGGAGAAGAGAATGTGCTAGAGGGAAGGGATGCACGGTCAGCCACTGAAGGCCTGATTTGCACCGCAGTCCACCCGATCGGTAGCACACTTGTTGTGCAAACCATAACCCTCATGACCGACCAGCCACTTGTGTTGTGCAGAACTCCGTCCAACACCCACCACCACATCCTATTCTAATGGATAGAGGCATACCTGAAAAGCAAGAGGACGCCTGAGCTTGACGGAGATCAACCAAGGCCCTTCTTCTAGCTGCCCACGAGTTGCACTAGTTGCTTCTACTAAAAGCCGCCGGAGAACAACCAGCAGCAGGCCAGAGATTGAAGTGGTGGAGGTGGACAGAAGGTGGAGTGTGTGAGGAAGAGTAGAGAAAGGGGAGGGGATGGCTGGGCTGGTTTGTACTTTTGTTTCAAGGAAACAAACACAAAAGGAAGACTTTGATTGCAAATAAAAGCCAAATAATAACATACCAAAAAGCACCCCATTCAAATTATATGCAGTCTCAAAGAATCTCCTCAAGCTGACATGGAAGCCATGTCATCCAACTCCAAGACATCAGCCCTACAAGCCCAAACCAAATCCAAGCCACCTCATACACTCGACTTGCACCCGATTGACCTGATTAAGTAAACCGTGATTAAGTAAACCGATTGCAAAACCGCCCGACGGGTCGCACCCGCCTACGAGTCAATTTAACTCGCTCAAAAGGATAAATTTCCCTGAAAGGAAACTTTTTCCGAACCCAAGCATAAAGTCACAAACATACATCATACATCAAGAAAACACAAAATCGGTCACAAGGATGAATAGGACTTAATAATGTAGCAAGAGAGCAGGTGATTGACATCATTTCATGCTTGTATTTGTATCTTATATCCATTATCTTACACCTAAGCAATGCTACGTGATGAGTTTTATGTTTGAATTTCAGAAATAAATAGGTTTGAAGAGATGAAGCATAAAAGGACCCAAAAGCAGGGAAAATGACTGAATTGTGAGACCTGGGGACTAAGATGCAAGGGAGAAGGACATGAACGTAAGACCGAAGGACTAAAGAGCAAAATAGAAAACTCCACACCATCATGGGGAGTATTTTGGCAATTCGATTCGGGTCGGAGCTCCAATAAACAAAGTATATGCATCAAAGACCAACAAAGACATCCAGAAAAGCCCACAACAAATTAGAGATGGATCATAAACCGATAGACCGCTAATTGGCCGTCTCGGACCACTAATTGGTGGTCTATTTGGCTCCGAATCTGCTAAGCTTTGGCGGGCATGTGTATTAGAGTGTGTTTATTCTATTTCTAGTATATGTTTAGTCCCATACCGGGGGATTGTCCCAGATTACCTTTTTCTATGGCTATAAATAGAACTCTTCACCTTCCATTGTAATTACCCATTGCTTGGTGGCATTCTCTCTACTTGGAGTAAGCCTTGAAGCAAAACTCAAGGTGGAGAAGAATTCTACCTTCAATGTGAGTCATTGTTAATAAAATAATTGTTCTTAGTTTCTTTAAATCTTGTCTTTTAATTTTTGCATGTCTCTTTAGTTTTATGTTCATTTCAATTAGTCTCTTTAATATTCCTTTCTTACTTAGTTGAATTTCCTTTCAGTATAATGTTTCATTTTGTTAATGTAGTTAGTGTAATGAGTAGTGAGTAGTTCCATTCCCATTTGGGGGTTGGAGAAATATGTGATATGATCATGTAGTGTATTTGGTGTGTGTTATCTTAATCCCTTGAGCCTTATATGATTTCCATAACCATCTAATGGGATTTCACTCTTATCTTTTATATGCTAATGCTCTTGAATGAAGCTTAGCTCATGCTTAGATTAGTGGACCTATTTTATGGGGAATGATAAGGTGAGGATATGAATGGAATTAATATTGGAAGCACAATTTGTAGTGTATGTACTCTTGTTGCCTTTACCTTGGTTAATGTCTTGTATGTTGTAATGATAATGTGTTATCTTAATTCATGTGGAGGCATAGTAGGGTCTAGTCTTTATATATGAGTTCATTTAGCTTCATTCCAATTATTGTCTTGTATGCTTTAATGATATGATCTTATCTTAATTCATGTTAAGGCAAAGTTGGATTTAGTTTTATGATTTCATGCACTACATGTTGTGATGAGCATAATCGAACAAACACACACACATCATTTATATTCACATTATTTCTCTACTCCCTTTGGGGTTTAGTTTTATTGCTTATCTTTCATTTCCTTTTGCATTCTAGTGTAGTTTAGTGTAATCAATCTTTCTCTCCTTTCTTTACCACTCGCCTTCGAACAATCAAAAATTCGACACACCTCCCGGTGGATCGACCCGTATTTGCCACCGCTTCAACGCAGTCGTGCACTTGCGGTTTAATATAAAATGAATCAATCAGCAGGTCTTACATGTCTGCAATTCAAAACCTAAAGGAAATGAGAACATTTTGCCAGGGCGAAGGTGATTTTTGAGGACTTGACTGCTGGCACAAAAAAGGCCAGTAGATATCTTAAGACAAGGAAATCTACCGGCAGAGTTACCCGTATTGAGAGGAGCGTGGACGGATGTGTGTCCATATTTTAGTTTAAAAATAACAGTTTCAATCATTTTCCCTGAAATTAGATATCTACATGTGGATGCATGTCTTTGCTAAGATAAAAGTAGAGAATGACATGTCGTCGTGCTTTCCATTAATGAACCGTTGGAGTTTCTTTACTAGGGCAAGGAATATGTGGATGGCTCTAGAAGTGCAGGGGCATCACCCTCCTCAAAATAGCTAGTGGAGAAATTGAGTTGAGAGAAGTGTTGGCATTTTGGCTTTATTCTATGTTTTGATGATTTAATCAACCTAATCTTAATTGTAATCAATGTAGAGTAGCACACATATGACATAGCATATATAATGCTTTGTGCTAACTTCTACAGGTGATCAAGACTCAAGGAAGAAAGGAAATCAAGTCAAGACATGCATGTAATAAAGCTCATTTGAAGACATGTTTTCTTAATTTATTTGAGTCTTAGGATTTATGTGTAATTGAGCATGCTTGAGCTAAAAATCACTCACATACACACTAGCTTCCCTATAGAAGTCACACACGATATTTCACAACATTTGGACTTCAATAGATACCCAAACTAGAACCGAAAAACACTTAAACCAATCTTGAACTGCAAGGACCAAATCGGTCGACCGGAACAAGTTTATCGTTCGACCGATTGGGTTTGTTTATTCTGTTACAGACTCAAGTGTTAAATCGGTCGACCGTTTAGATCCTTTTGTTCGACAGTCTACACGTGTCACATGACCGTTAGACTTGTCGTATTCTTCAACGGTCGAATTTCCCAAAACCCCAATTTTACCAAACTTCCAGTCGACCGAAACATACCTAGCGATCAACCGATCAAACAATCTTTTGTCGCCCTGAACACTCTGGAAGTTTCCGGTTGAATGTCTCCTAGACCTTGGTCGACCAAAACTCAATTTCTCCTTGAACCCAGTTAGTGCATGGAAATTTCCGGTCGAACCTACCATTTGCCTTGTTCGACCGATCCATTTTTACCAGACAAAAACCCCTAGAACGGTCGACCAATCCCCATATTTAGTTCGATCGTTCACTTAAGTGAACTTAAGTTATAGCCTGTTTTGACAAACCAGTCGACCGATATACCCAATTCAGTCGATCGTTTTTATTCTGAAATGTGACCTTCACTTCACTGCTTTGTGTTTCTTACACAATCACTTACCCATTTAATCCCAAAGGCTATAACTCACTTAGAGCTTATAAATAACTGTTCACTTGACACAGATAAACAACTCTTACACTTCTATTTTTCATATACACCTAAGAGAATACTCCAAGTCTCCCATTGCCCAAATCCTACTCTCCAAGCTCAACTTCCACATCTAAGCACAATTCCTATCACACTCTAAGTGTGCTCAAGCTAGAGACTAAGTGATCCACTAAAACTTTGTTTGTAAAGAAGCAAGGACTTCGGTGAAAGTCCGAAGTATCCCTCTCAGGTTGTGAGAGGAAGAAAATCAAGCTAACGAGGGTTGTTCGCGGATGTTTATGGTGTAAAGGCATAATCTTGGCACGGAACAAGGTTCATAGTGAAGACGTAGGCAGATCTCGAGGGAGATCGAGCGGAGCTTACAAGAGAGGAAGTCGGCGGGAGTCCGAACCTCTATAAAATCGTCCGGTGCCTTTTTGGTTTGCCATATTTACTTTACTTGCTTGTTTGTTTTTAATTTCCACTGCATCTTTGATTATTAAACAAGTAGGTAATTAGCTTAAAATTGATTAGAACTAAGCCATATGTACGATCCAACAAGAAGAAGATGAAATGAAACCACCAGAAAATGTAGAGACAAGTGAGGACCCTTAGGTCGACGAACGCGTTGAGCCTGAAACCAACAAACATCGACGAATCGTCAACATTCCTCCATACATTCTGCCTTAGAGGATCGTGGTGGGTGTTAGGGGTGAGCATCGGTCCGGACCCGAACCAGACCGAACCCGGACAGGACATGACCGGACTGGACCCGGATGCTCTCCGGGGTCCGGACCGAACCCGGACCGAAAACCGAATTTGTCGCGGAGTCCGGACCGAAACTCGGACTGGTTGGATTCGGTCTGGACCGAACCCAGACCGATCGGTCCGGTCCAAAAAACCGGACCCGACCGAAAGTTGCACCGCCCTAGTGGGTGCCCATGACATTCTAAGGGACCCACTACAAGACGAGTTCAACTACTATGAGATGAAATTAAGATGGCTCAAGGCAGAGAAGACGATCAAGGATATGCAGCAACTGGGAGAGAAATAAAAAGAACTGGGACAGAATGACAAAGAACTAGGTGAGGACAAAAAAGAAATAAATTTCTGGAAAGAAATGTCAATGGAATCCCTCAAGGTGAGAAGAAAGATGCAGACACCTTTCTAGATTTTACCTAGTCCCAGCCACAGAGAACTTCTCCTGTAAAGCACATCAGTGAAGATGTCGGTGAGGACAAATCCACAATGCTTGCTGAAGCTGCCTCCACGTCCTAGGTCAAAGTGTCAGACGTGTACACCAATGTGATGGTACATGTAAATTGTAATATAAACCCTTGAAACATTAAAATTTCAATTCAATGGACACTTGTGATCCTAGAGGGACTCATGTGTCCCATGTGGGACATTTGAGTCCCACGAAATACAGTTGCATCCCACTGGGACACATGAGTCCCACAAATGACAGTTGTGTCCGGTGAGGGACTCTTGTATACCTCAAGGGATAGTTGTGTCCCGCGCCAGGAGGGACAATTGTGACCCACATGGGCCACCTGAACACAAACAAATGATTCAAACATTCAAACACGAATTTCTAGATCATTCATCAAACAATTTGTGATCCTGATGGATTTTGTTGGGAACATAAGTTCGAAACCGCAAATGCACAACTACGTTGAAGCGATGACAAGTACGGGTCGTGTCCACGAGGAGTGAGTGTGGGTTATCGTTGCTCATACCCTTGTGGAGAAGGGAAATGAAGAGTGAGTGAGTGTATCTACACTAAATTACACTAATTACAATTTGTAAAATAAATGTGACTAATCTTATAGGAGCTAGAGAATGCGTGCAACAATGTCGATGTGTGACATGTGTGTGTGTACAAATGCACTCTCATGACATGAATTAATATGGACATTTATAATGGTCATTATCCTAAGATAAGTTCTATCAGTATCATTAAAATATACAAAACACCACTTAAGATAAGGACAAAGACAACCACATGCTCACATGTCATCTTATACCTTTATCCACTTAAACATTATCCTCACCTCATCATTCCCCACTAAGTGGGCCCACTAACAAAAACATTTGCTAAGCATTCATTTGGATCATTAACAAATCAAAGGCAAGAGTGAGAATACCTAATAAAATAACTATGGAAATTATTCAAAGTTCCAAGATTAAGATTAAACACACATTAATCTAACTACAACCACACTTCACACCATTTTCCACTCCACAATGGGAATGGAATACTCACTAATCATAAAAACAACAAGAAATAATGACCATCAACATGTAAAGAAATCTAAATCTACTGAAGACAACAAAATATAAATTACATCAAATTAAAGACAAGAATGAAAAGAACATGATATCAACACTTGATTAATGGATAAAAGATTACAAAGTTTCCTCTTCACTCCTGTGTCTACACTACTAAAACAGGAACTAAAATCTACTCTAAAGAGCGAGAGAAGAGTAAGAGGGGAAGAAGAAGAGAAACAGAAGGGTTACAATTGTATTTGTAGAAGATTGGAAGGTCTTGATTAATTTGGGCGTAATCGGATGCCTAAAATCCGATATGGATGCTCCAAAGTACTCCAAACCTAATACTCGACCCATTGAAGAAATTCGGGCGTCAAATGCCCTACTAGATCCTCCAATGGCGTATCATTTCGGTCGGATCAGCCCCAAATTTCACCATTAGCTTTAATTAACCAAATTAACATGTGGGGTGCATCATGAGCTGTTGGTTTGAGCCCGTTTGGTCTGAATTGTTGAATTACTCCTCAAGTTCATAAGATTATGGACTTTTGCGACCAACATAATTTCTTTACGATTAGGTCCCTCTGGGTTTTTACCTAAGTCCTTTTGTGACTTGCAATTCGGTCCTTCAGCATTACAAACATGTCCAAAAAGCTTACAAATCAGTCCTTTATTCTTGCATTTAGGTCATTTTTGCTTCATTTCTCTTCTTTATTACCTAAACCCTGAAATGTAAGAAACAAATACCCGAGTAGCACAAAAATGGGGTAAAATAAAAGATATATAACATGAATGCATTGTGTTATATGCTACTAATCAACTTTACATGATATTTAACTGAAAAAAATGATAAATCTAGAATTGATTGAAACAAGAAGAAGAAAACGATGAGAGGAAAGAAAGAGAGGAAGAGAAAGAAAAGGAAAGAAAGGAGAAAGAGGAGGACAGGAGGAGAAAGGAAGAACATGAGGAGAGAAGAAGAGAGGAAAAAGAGGAGGGGAGGAGAAAGGAAGAAAAGGAGGAGAGGAGGGGAAAGGAAGAAGATGAGGAGAAGAGGAGGACTAGAAGAAGAACATAAGGAGACAGGAAAGAAGGTAGAACATGAGGAGAGGAGGAGAAAGGAAGAAGAGGACTGGAAGAAGAAGAAAAAAGAGGAGACAAAAGAGAGGAAGAAGAAGGGAGAAGACGAGAACAAGAAAGAAGAGTTTTAGAAGAATAAAGGAGGAGAGGAAAACAAGAATGAAGGGTTGAAAAAGAAGGGAGAAGAAAAAAGAAGAAGATAAGGAGAGGAAAAAACAAAACAAGAAGGAAGAGAGGTGACGACAGAGGAGTCTCAAGAAGTCTGAGTTGGACTTGAAGAAGAGGAATGATAAGAAAAGAAAGACAACATAGACTTCTGAAAAGTCAAACATGGAGAAGAGGCACAAATTTGAAGAAAATGAAATTACACCCAAAGCAGACAAAATTTCTCCTACGAAGAGCCAGCTAGCAAGCATACGCCCTTGGTAAAATTAAACAACAATATCAACAAAGAAGCCATGGTTGGGTTGGCCGATTAAGACCGGAATGTGCTTCTCAATCTAACTGCACCAAGAAGAGACGACACCGAATATGTATGATGCATGCACGTGAGCCAGGTGAGTCTACGGGATCTACAGGATCTAATCGCCAAAGGGTCAGGGCTATCAATGAACGTATGTAAATTTTCTTATCATACTTTCATTCTTTTTTACTTCGGAAATTGTCAAGTTACTGCTACTATTTCAAATGGACAGTTAATGGATGCTTGCTAGATGTGTTAGAGCGAAGGCAAGAGAGGGAATGTTACTCGGAGAAGGTTATCACAATTCCAAGCTTCCCCACGCAAGCCATGTTGTACGAAAATGGCTTTGATTGGCTGCAAAGATGCTAAATTCCAAGCTTTGCAACATTGGACATTGCTAATTGTGGAGAGGAAGATGCAAAAATAACCTAATTAAATAGCCATACGTGACTAGTTGGAGACCACCAAAAAGAATGAGTATCCATGAAAAAGTAACGAACAAAATGGCCTAATTCTGGAGTTGCATCCTCAAAATGGACTTGGACCTGACCTTCAAAAGAGAAACATGTCAATGTCAAACACCATGTAGCAACGATTGCACAATGTATGTCATGCACTGGATCAAATGCATGATGCTAGGCATACATCCCACAACGGATATGAAGTGCAAATATCTACACTCGGTCATAAATGAAATGATAATGTATTTGGTCACGGACTTCAAATTCAAAGGCCACACGTTGTAACATACATATTGTAACCTTTCAACTAATATACTATATACTTTCACCTAACATATTGTAAAATTTCAACTAACATACTATGAACATTCTTACTATTCAATTCTTTGATTCGTTGTAATTTTACATTTAGGTTCATCTTGAATATTATCGTACTTATATGTTATCATACTTGTCCAACGAGGGACATGCGTGTATTTAATTAGGGGCTCGGGGGCGGATGTGTGTCTTGCAAGGGACAAATGTGTCTCTCAAAGCACAGATGTTTGTCCCTAGCAGGACAGTTGTGTATTTGTTAAGGGGTGTAGGTGTATTAGCTGTCGGACAGATGTGGCTCACGAGTGCCACAGAGGGCTTATAAGAAGACAGTGCATTGAGAGGAATGCCATGGTCGTTGTAACTCGTAACTCGTAAGAAACAATGTCAAAACACCATCGTATGCAATCAACCAAAAAAACTTCGATTCATCGAAATGTGCTACACAGACAACCAAATATATATCGATCCACTGATTTCCCTAACTAGAAATACTAGTTCGGACCACCAAAATGTGTTCAGACAAATCCAACATAGCTCTCCTTTTTTAACATGTTATGTTTTTTTAATATGAAACATATATAACATGTCGTATATTATGTTAATTGCCAATGTGAAATACCCTTTTTACAAGAAATTACTGGGATGTTGTGCTTTGAAGGACACACTCAATTTTAAATGGCATACTTGGAGTTGAAAGGACACATTTGATTTTTAACGGACTCAAGTGCAGGACCTAGTTACCTTGTTAGGACAACCTTTTTTAAAAGGACATTGAATGATCATTTTAATAACTACAAGTCCACAACGTCGGTGAAGACATGGAAAATATGGGTCGAACCTCAAGGAGTTGTGAGTGTTGTTGTGACTACCATACTCGAGTAGGAAAGGAGAGGAGAATGAGGGGATTATGCAAAATTAACTATACTAAATAATGAATTAATCAACAATTAAACTAAACCCCCATAGAGTGGAGGTGTGTAAATATGTGTGTTTTAGTGGTTCTTGATTACATGATGCACAAGTGTGTAAAGTAGAAATCAACTAGATGCTAGTGTGGAGTCTAATTAACATCAACTATATTTACATGAATACATGACTGATATAGTTTGACATGAAGTTAAGAAGCACTTTGGGTTCTCTAGAACAAACTAAATATCTAGTGTGGACATTAGGACGTTAATTAACCATCCATACAACTCAATACATTCATGCATTCTCTACTAATCAACATCTATACATAACAAGTCAATTTCATACAAAGATAAACCAATAAAAGCAACAAAATAAACCCTAGATCTAGCATGAGACAAGTACCAAGTGTGACCAATTAATACAAGTTTAAGCGTGCTACAAGTATAGATCTACATTAAACACATGGAAATGACACAAATAAGAAGAACCCATCATCACACAACACATAGTCTACATCACCTCCACCCCAAATGGGGTGGATCTACTCTCTACTCATAACAACAAGCAATGAAAGAAAAAATCTACACTAAACATGGCAAGAATAGGAAACTACTAAATCAACCAACAAATGTAAAAATAATTTGCATAGAAAAAAGTTAAAGAAGAGCGCAACTTGAATCCAACCTTAGATTAAAGAAAATGTGAGATTACAACCTTCATCTACTTGCAGCCAAATTGGGTAAAACCTAACCTACTCTAATGGTGGAAGTTGAGAAGTACGACAAAGGTAGGAGAAACATTGCTATTTATAGAAGAAAGAGTGGTGTAGATGAATCTAGGAGCAATCTAACAGCTATAATCAATTTCTTTATGGTCTAGCGTACCCAAATAAACAACGGGAGAAATTAGGCTGTGTTTGGACAAAATTGATCTGCCAGTGGTGGTTTCATTGAGTTTGATTCGCCCTAATCCGCCAGTGGTGGATTATTTGAGTATGATTCACCCTAATTTTCTCCAACGACTTAAGGTCTTCATTTTACACGTAGGGTGCACTCGAGGTCCAATGGATTGGAGCCCATTTGATCTTAATAAATACTCGTCAAGATCATAGTATTGAGGGATGTTTGGTCCAGAAATGTGTTCCTATTGTTCAGGTCCCTCCGGTTTTCATCGGGTCCTTCTTGGATTACAGATGGGTCCTTGTGCATGACAAACAGGTCCATGATGCTTCAATAATGTCCTTTCTTCTTGCATTTAGGTAATTTTCTCTTCATATCTCTTCTTTATTACCTAAAAGCTAAAATATATCAAATAATAGAAGTTTGGTCGGTGCATCTCAAGTCAGATGACTTGAAAGCACCAGGTACTAAGTCCCCTCGGACCTAATTTCCCGAATGATAGGAGTCGTGCGAGAAAAGAGAACACCCTACTAAATTATTTCTTATCTACATATGAACCAAAATCCCTACACTTAAGGTTTCACAACAAGAGTTTAAGGGTCCCTGACTACGACAAACTTTCTTATATTAACAGACATGAATTATTCGACTCACTAGATTCAGGGTGAACTTCTTTATTTGTTTGAGTGCGGAAACCCTATGACTGCCTTCCCTCGAGGGAAAACTAAGGTGCATCATAACGACTATAGATAATACCTTAAGCTGGTGTACTAGATATCCTAATGAATCATGTTCAAGTCAATTCTGGGAGCTTCCTTTCTACTTCGCCTCTCAAGGATTATGCACATGCTAAACACACTTAAAACACACAAAACATGTTTTTTCGCAAACACATGAAAATTTTAATGGGGTGAATATTGCAGCTAACCCTAACCCATCACCCTTCCTCCCTCTCTTCTTCATTCAACGCAAACCCTAAACCTACCAATTCCACCTAAATCAATCTCAATTGAGCTCCAACAACGCGTGAGAAGCTCCGACGATGGTGTGACGATGATTTTCGACGGTGTACGCATCCCACCCATCTCATTTTGGATCCGTAGGGTTGAGGGAGAGAGATGGTGGAGAGTCTGGCCAGGAGACTGCATGCAGACTGGCACCTAGTGCAGGCGGACCGGTGCCTAGTGTGATCATTTGGTCGTGGCGTTTTGTCCCCAGGTGTGGCTAGAGGTCGCACGTCCGGGCCACCGCTGTGCAACGACGTAGGGTCGGCATCTTACGGCCGGTGGTCGGTTAGGGATTGTGTTGGTTGGGGTTGGGGACAAAGAGTTGGGTAACTAATTTTAGGGTTGTGAGGCCCGTGCTTTTAGGGTAAATTGTGTTACCCCTTGGTATTATGTATGTTTGTGTGAGAGGTTCGTGGAAATGATTGTCCACCCACGTTGTGATGAGTGTCCAATGGAGCATTGCTCATGGACTCTAGTATGTGGTCGGGTGGTGAGGATGTCGTGTGAGGCGCGTATAACTAGATGTTATGGTGTTTTCTCCTGTGTTGTGGCGGTCCAGGATGGTTTACTAGCGTTGTGACGAGTGGTCGTTGGAGCGTTGGTCACGGACTCGGACGTGTGGTCAGATGGTGAGGATAGCCTGTGAGGCATGTGTGACTAGATATTATGGTGTTTTCCCCTATGTTGTGGCAGTCTAGGATGGTCTACTAGCGTTGTGACAAGTGACCCGTTGGAACATTGCTCACGAGCTCGGGCATGTGGTTGGGTTCCTGGAGTTGGATGTGTAACTGGTCAGCTCACCAACATTGTGACAAGTGGTCGTTAGGGAGCGTTGCTCACAAGATCGGGCACGTGGTTAGGGTAGGGCATTGCCTTGTGGTCCATATGTACGGTCATGTTGATGGTGGACGCTCGACCTAGTTGGGAGGCGTGGTCAGCTTGGGTCGTGTGACAGTTCTGCCTTGAGTGCGGGTTGAGTGTTGCCTTGTGGATTGGATGCACGGTGGGGTCGAGGTGCATGCTCGGCTTCGCTAGGACACGTGCTCACCTTGGGATATGAGACCAGTGTGAGTAATCTAGACGGCATGGACTAGTTTTGTGAGCCGTACAGACGGATTCGACCGAGTATGGTGTCGCGTTACGACGGTGTATGGGGTCTTGATTCAAGACTCAAGCATAGTTTATGTCTGTGCAGGTGAGACGCGATAGGTGGCTAGAGGTGACTTGGACTTAGGATGTGTGGACTGGATCTGTGTAGCTCAGTTGTCGTGTATTATCCTGATTCTCTCAGTAGTCATGTAGTAGCAAATTCAATGTTTCTTGTATTTCCCTTCCGCATTGTGCTCTAATATGGATTTTATGTTATATTTTTTAGTTGCGGCCTCGACTTGATTATTGTTAGTTAATGTCAATTTTTCGCTTGTTATAGTTGCGATTGATTGTTGTGTCTCGAGTGATAATAAGGGGCGTTAGAGGTTGAATTCAAAAGCTTAAGGCTAACTCCAGAATTTTTGATAAAATATACATTCATACTTCCTTTACACATTGAAATGTTTAATATGATAACTAATCTCTTTTTTGGTTTGTACTACCAGCGCTTAATCAAGAATGACAATCAAAGAACAAGTTTCCACACAGATTGTTTTGTAGGTGGCATAAATATGTAGATTTTACAATAAAATGTGTTATGCTGAAAGAAATGGTAAGCCATACAACTAAGGGCGACATAGATGACCTGGTATATGTCTGCATAAGTGATGTCATGCAGTTTCTTATATGGAAACATTGTGTATAACAAACATTCATGTTCACTTGAAGTAAGTCATGTTTGTCTTTTTCATACCTATTTATGTTACATTAAATTTTAATGGTGTTAGTTTGTTTATATTAGGAATCGGTACCAAGTACCAAATGATGGAAAATATGGTTATGTGTGTCCCACTCTATTTATCAAATGAGAACCTTCAAATGTAGACAACATATCTACAAAGTTTGTGGAGGTGTTGCAAGAATCAAACAAGGATGCCCATTTTCTAGTCCCATATTTGGAGAAGTAACTAGCTCATTTTATTTATAATACCTTCAATTTCATTATATTTTATTTGGGAATCATAGAGAAGATTAACATTGATCTAATTGATTAAGTAATTAAACACGACTGATTTCCAGTGGATATTGGATGTTAGCTGTGGTCAAACCATTTATGTGGACGGTCTAGTAGTTTTAGCCTTCCGCATTGAAGAAACCCACGGATGGATTAGTGAAGATTATTTAAATGTAAGTTATTTACAATAATTCATTCATATTGTAAGTTAATTTTCTGCTATCTAATGTTTGAATCCATTTTCAGGCATTTACATATTTTGGTTGGGGTCTTGGAGTCTATCAAATCTCAGGCGATCGAATGCATTCAACAAAAAAGTAAGTAAATTGGGTTGAATTGAAGGTAAGATGATTCAGTATTGTTTGTTTTGATAATATGCACTATACTTTGCATTAATTTCATTTTTACCTAATATACATGACTTCTTAATTGTAGTACCGTAAACAAGTTGGAATTACTGAATGTGGTAACTACATAATGAGGTATATGAACGAACTTGTTGAGAAGGGAGTGACAATGGGAGATTTAAGATTCATAAATTTGATATTGATCTTATTATGTTATGTTATATATATTTTGTGACACAATTTATATGTTAACAAATGAGTTTGTTTAATTTGTAGTTATTCGAAGAATCCCTTGAACCATTTTCTCAAGAAGATATAGACATGACGTGAGAAAAATTGTTGTTTTTCATCGATCATATGATATTAGCAACTTAATGGATGAATGTAAGTTTATCGGGTGATGTTGTCCTCTTTAAGATTTTATTATAATAGATGAATATATACATGTTATCATTGGTGTTGATGTGTAGGATTTTCAACCTGACATTCAAACTAAACCAAATTGTAATGCAGAACCTGAGATATTGCAGTCAAATTCAGCCTACTAATTGAGAATTCTGGTATGACATGTGTAGTGAACGTACAATAACTTGGTTTTGAGATAATTCATCTTCAAAGATAACTGAATTGAAGGAACATAGTTTACAACACAAACATAGTGTACAACACCAACATAGTTTACACCACAAAAAATAGTTCACAAACACTACCTTCACCTGAACAGTCTTACAACTTTAATTTTACAAGTGTACGTCTATTTCTGTTGGATGTACATATTAAAACTTTTGAGATTATGTGTAATAGGCTAATTGATATATATCTAGATTTCCACCCAGATTTTCAATATATGCCCCACATAAAAACAGATTCACAAAACAGTGATGAAAACGTAGAAAATCATCTTGACCGTTGGATTGAGTTCATCAAGAAGATCTAGTACCTTAATCCTATATAAGGAGAGGGTAACCTCTCTTCCCTTTCCCTTCTCTTCTATTTTCCTTTTTTTCACCATTAGAGTAGGTAAGAATAGGTTAGGAGTATATTTAATTTCAAACTTTGGATTTCTCTTTTGTATTGTTGCAACATTTATTTGGTAAGTATCTTCACTTTATTCTCTACTACTTCTCATGTTAATGTGTATTTAAACCACCTCTTACGAGGTGGGGATGATGGTAGGATATGTTAATGGTGGTTGTGTGCTGTTGTTTTTACATTGAATGTGGTGGTTAAGACTCTAATGTGTAGATTCACTTCTTTAAGGTACATGCTCATTAGGTGTTTGACGAAATGTCGTTTCTTAACTGGTTCGAGTTTCGTGCTCATATCTAAGTGCATTGCCTTTAATGTTGTTTAGAATACATGTTTGACCTTAATAATGGGTTATGTGAATATTTGATGGATGTTTGCCATAATCTTTAGACACCATCCATGCTCCCATTACTAACTTGAAATTAAATGTTAAGGTTTGATGGATGTTTTCCATAATCTTCAGACATCTTTCATGCTTTTATGACACTAATGACACCGTTTCTGCTTCATGTCAACTACACACATAATCTTAATCTATGGCTAACCCAAAATCCTCATCTTTTATGTGTTAGCTAGGTTGCATTTAGTTAATTGTAGTGTAGTGTAGATTAGGTAAATCAATTCCCTTCTCCATCCTTTTTGTTGATTCGATTACGGAATCAGAACTGAACAATCACGATCCTTGTGAACTGACTCGTACTTTCCACGTCTTCACCAACGTCATGTACTTGCGGTTATTTAAAATAATTAATCACCATCCTACGTAGAAATTGATTTTTTTAAAAAGAAACAATTACTTTCTTAGAGATTTTTCAAGTAATATTAGATGTCAAACCTATTCCTGCTGATACGTGATTATTTTAAAGAATTGCACTTTATTTTATAATAGATCTCCACATGTAACTTAATATGTTGAAACTTGATCTTTAGTCGAGAATATTCTAAGATCAGAGGTTTACTAACTCAATTGGCTTCAAATGGTGTTGGTACTATATATGTACAAAGTTAACTTAAAGTACTGCCTAATCTAAATATTTTACCAAATTAGCTAAACGAACTCATACTATTTCAATCAAAATTCATGCTTAACTTCGAAATTAATGAACTTTGTGTATGTCTTTACTAGCTATGTCCAAAGAAGGGAATTTTAGCTTCGTTTGAGTTCTATTGCACAATTTTATACTCTCTTGTGGCTTGTTGCAGGAGATTTCAACTTTATTCTCAATTGCAATGACTAGAAATGAGGAAATGATTTTAATAGACTAGTGCCAAAGATTTTTCATGCTCTTAATTCTTGTAGTCTGCTTGGATTAGTTACTTAAGAAGATGACAATAGTTCTACTATGTTTTTCTCTTTACTAAAATTGTTGATATTGTAAATATGAAGTTAAATTGATATTGTCGATAAAATTAAGAAGAAAAGTAGCAAAATTCTGGCCAACAGAAAAGGTGTACAAAGAAGCAACTTGCAAAGCAAAATAAAAGAGAAATGCAATGACAATGGTGATAGTTTAATTGATCCTATGGCTAAAGCTGCATGTATAGGATGTTTTATCCTTTAAATACATTTGCATTTCTTGGTTTTGCAGTTCAATAAAATTTGTTTTTTTTTGTTTGGCTGCAATTTACTATTGTGTGAACCATCGCTGGCATGTGAAGCAGTTTGTGGAATTTGTAGAGAAGTATAAGCCTAGTGAAACACACTTGAAATGCGTTTTAGTGACTCATTTTGAGAAACTTTTTCATATTCCTATTTTAAGTGTGAATAGATGGTTGTTAGAAGATCTCTTTAGTAGGCATGTTCAAGTCAACATATTTCGTGTTGGTGGGGTTGATTTAGAGTTCTCCATTCAAGATGTGGGTGCTATTTTAGGTTTGTCTTCTTCCGGTCACAAAGTTAAGATCCGAGGAAGTAGAAAACTGTCATCGTTAGAGGCAAAATAAAATTAGGAAAAAACCTTCACTTTTAATACAACACACATTCAACAAGTTTTAGTTGCTTTACATTCAAGAAGTTTTAGTTGCTTTACAAAATTAGGATGTTTTAGTTGGTTGACGACCATGTCAAGTTCTTGATTTTGTTGATGTGTTCAATTTCTTATTGCTCGAGTCGGGTTCAAATGTTCCAAGAGCCGCATTGTCAAATTTTGACAAACTAGAGAACACGAAGTTCTATAATTGGTTTGAGGTTATTCATAGCCTAGCAATGGATAAAGTTCCTTCTATACGGCCAAATACTAAGCAAAAAGGCTGAAATAGGAAGTCTATGAGCACCTATGCGAGCATATGCTTCGTGGTAATTTACCTTTACTCATTTTCTCAATTTTGAACAAACTATGATCATATTAGGGCTAATGACGTTATGTTACTATTATTTAAATATTGTTACAAGTTTTTATATATGTTGTCGTTATCAATTATTTTTGGTTTTTATTTTGAACATAATATGGTTATATTACTGCAAACGAAGTTTTGTTACTGTTATTTATATAATATTACAACATTTTATTATAGTCATTCACTGTTGTTCTTTTTTATGCTTCTCGAACATAATGAGTCTTCTCTAGAGCAAATAAACTTTTTCAAGATCACCTCCCTAGACTTATTATTTGATGCTACATTATACTTCGTCGATGATTTACACACATTAAACCCTCCTGCATTTGTATGTCTTATAGTAGTAATAGTTTTAAGTTTCTTCTATTGAGTAAAACTCATTCTCAATTGTTGGTTTCAGCTCACTTTCAGCCTCATATATGAAATAAAACTCTTTGGCATGCTTGAAAATTCGTTGGTCCACATTATCCTAATTAGAAAATAGTTGAACATAGTAATCAACTAGTATTACAACTACTAATACCTTATTACAAAAATCTTAAAAAAAATCTCAATCCTTCGCAACCATTATTATGGGGTTTCACTTTAGTAGTGCTATAATGTATGTTAGTAGTACTATAATGTATGTTGTTTGATTGTTACATGACAGCTAAATGATATTATTGGTACTGAAATAATATTACAATTTAAATGATTATTTTCATTTTATGGTAATTATATTATGCCTACTTATTTTGTAGTGGAATTCCTCACAAAATAATGAGAAATTTATTATCTATTGAAAATTTTAGAATGTGAATTATATTATGCCTACTTAAGGTTCAATTATATTACAACAGTTGTATCATGGTCACATTTAAAAACTAACTAATTACATTAGTGAAATTACAAGACACCAATTATATTGGTGAACTATTGTGTTGTTATTTTCTATCAACTAAATTAAACATCCCTACCCCATTTTGCGTCAAACTCGACAATATTGAGGCGAACTTACAAGATGTTGGATGTGTCGCCAGAGCTTGGATATGTGGATTTGGAGGTCAAAATTAATTTTCCGAGGGTTTGATGTGATCAACCACCATCAAACCTTGGATGTGTGTCATTGATGATCTATTTTTTCAATCAGAGATTGAATTTCCATGGTTGTAGTTTCGATGTCGTCAACGAATAGTTGATTTCAAGAATCAAATGATGGATTCACACAATTGGAAAGTTGGATTTCTCTCAAAAAAGTTAGGTAATGATCACCAAAGTACGTGTCATCTGGTGGTGGTGGTGGTGATGGTAAGGGTTCCATTGTAAAGGGGGATAAAGAGGGAGATTCAGATTTCCTAGGAAGAAGAAGAATGGGAGTTTGAATTTGGGAAGAAGGAAAATTGGGTTTCGTGGAAGAAAATGGAGAAGAAGATGAGTTGTAGAGACTTGTAAATTTTCTAGAATGCTCTCACTTAAAGTAAATGACTCACAACCTTTTATATTGACATCAACAGTTAGATCTATGGGGTGTCATTTTAACAAAAGTGAGCCCAGGGCTCATTCTAACCTTCCTATATTTATTGAATTTGATATGTGTGTGTGCTATTTTTGGTATATACATTTTAAGGATCCTAGTGTAAATTTATATATATATAAGACATTTTTGGAATATATATTGGCAAAACATAATCAAACTGTTGTGGTCTATGCTAGTTGCAATTTCAAGGAATTTTAAGTGGTGTATTTTTGTTTCAATTGCAGAGATTTTTTTGTGGTGTATTTCTAATTCAATCGTAGGGAATTTATGAGAAATCTAAATGAAATCAAAATTTAACAAAAAATTCAATTAATGACATACCACACGGTTATTTCATTGAAACCTACGTGGAATTTCACCAAAACAATTCTATAAAAGACATACACGTCGGTGTGTTGGAAGAAACCGACGTTGTCTGGAACTATTATTTTAATGAAAATGACATACCACGTCGATGGTCGTCTGCCAACTAACTGACGTGATATATTCTATTATTTGATATTTTTCGAAATTCTTTTTTGAATAATAGGGCAGACCATGTCGGCCTTATATATCAACCAACATGATGTGTCTACAAATCACGTCAGTCATTTACCAACAAACCGACACTACTACAGTACGAGGAAACACCGACGGTAGTTATCCGTCGGTGGACGTCCTTATCCGTCGGTGTTGGTTTTTGTATCTGTTGGTGTAGGTTCGTTGGTTTTCATGTTTGACGGTAAGATATATCCGTCGGTGTAGGATTTGATGTATTTTTAATCCAATATTTGTACGTTCTAGTTCTGGAAAAAATGTTTGCCCTGCAAACCCGACTGGCATGACCCAAAGCAAACCCGACCTGGCTCGTCAGTCTGACCTAGCATGATAGGGCCCCGCCTGAGCGGGTTGTTGGCTTTTTGGTCTTAATCTATGTTTTGATGATTTAATCAACATAATCTTAATTATAATCAATGTAGAGTAGCACACATTATGCATGACATATATATTGTATTGTGCTAAGATCTACTGGTGATCAAGACTCAAGAAAAAAATGATTCAAGTCAAGACATGTAATCAAAGCTCATTTGAAGACATGTAATCCTAATTTATTTTGAGTCTTAGGAATTATGTGTACTTGAGCATATAAGAGTTAAAAACAACTTAAACACACACTAGGTTCCTTATAGAAGTCACACACAAAATCTAAGATCATTTAGATTTAAATAGGTCACCCAAACCCAAACCGAAATGTCTCTGGTCGACCGTTGGATCCTTCATCAAATAGTGAATTAATCGCCCAACCGGTCGACCGTTTAGACCTTCTTGATCGACTGTCTACACGTGTCATTTGACCGTTATACTTGTCGTATTATACCAACGATCGTATTCGTATACACTTAAACAAACCCCAAAATACTTTACCTTTCGGTCGACTGTTACCTTGACCTCGGTCGACCGTTTCAATAAGTTTCTTTAAACCTAGTTTTCCTGCCTTTTCTCGGACGACCGTGAAAAGGCCTTTGTTCGACCGAACATAAAACCCCAGAATCCCTGCCAAATTTTGGTCGACCGTTCCACCTTTTGGTCGACCGTTAACTTAAGTGATCTTCAGTTATAGCCTGTTTTCGTTCGACCATTCCCAATTCGTTCAATCGATCCTTGTTCAGAACCGTCTATCGGTCGAATGTTTGACCCGTCCGGTTGACCCCATTTGCACTGAAATGTGTGCTGCAATTTCCTGCTTTGTGTTTCTTGCACAACCCTTAACTACACAACCTCAACGACTATAACATCTTAGGAACTTTTAAATAGATGTTCCAAACCTTGTTTAGAACATCTCTCCCACTACTATTTGTCTCAAACTTTAGAGAGAAAGCTCCAAACACTCACAAACTCAAAACCTTCCACACTATAGTCTTAAATCATATTCTACTCAAGTGTGCTGAAGTTTAGAGAGTGTTGTTCCACTCATTCATTGTCAAAGAAGCAATGGTCTTGGTGAAAGCCCAAGACAAAAGTATAGACTTCGGTGAGAGTCCGAAGTGATCCTCTCGGATTGTGAGAGGGAGGAGCCAAACTCGACGAGGGTTGTTCGCGAGCTAAAAGATTGTAAATGCGTTCTCTCTCGGCCTAGAACGGGGAGTGGATAGTGAAGTCGTGAGTGGTGCTCGGTGATTCGAGCAGAGCTTGCAAGAGAGGACTAGGACCCGAGTGTAGGTGCTGAACCTCTATAAAAATCCCCCGTCTCCTTTGTGGTTTGCATATTTTCTCATTTTACTTGTTTGTTTTAATTTCCACTGCACATTTTTAATTGAGTAAGTAGAGTTTAATTAGCTTAAAAAATGATTAGAATTAGGGTAATACACGTTCCTACACCGACTAGGTCAGGGTACTGGCTAGTCGTCCCGACCCGACGTGACATGTTACCTTGATCTATCTATATACATAAATATTTATGGGGAAATTGCAATTGTAACCCATTTAGAATGATTCTACGTGAAATGGTTATGGACCAAGCACTCCTCGTCATCCGTCAAATGACTTCCCACCTCCCTTTTTCTCTCCCCACTAGTCCACCACCAAACCCCCAAAACCCTAATTCATCCCCCTCTCCGATCCCCCCCACGAATGGAGGTCTCCGTCCTCCCCTCCGTCTCTTCCCCGCCGTCTTCGTCCCTTCCTCCCTCTGAGGGAGCCGGTAATGCCTCGATTTTCGGAAAATTTTCGATTTCAGCTGGTTTCGAAAGGTTTCGGGGGTTGTGGAAGTTTTCTCTGTGGTTTGGATTTTGTAGTCCCGTTTTTGATTGTTTGAGGTGGAAAGTTGATGATTTAGTGTGATCAGGACTGGTGATTTGTGGTTCGTACCGGGAAATTTGTTTGCTGGAGTGGATTAGGTGTGTTCAGAGCTTGAAAGAGTAGTGGGTTTGTGTAATGTAGATGGACGCGACAGTCTGCGGAAAATGCTTTTTTTTGTTTCGAAAACTTGCCATTATTGATAAGTAGACTGGTAGGAAATGAGGAAGAAACAGATGGCCGAACGATGGAAAACAGCTATTTTTCTCGACATCAGGGATGAGTGGACTTGTAGGGCAAGGGTGTCTTTTGAGAGTGGCGTGTGTTCAGTTGAGTTATCTAGATGAATCAGGCAGCCCAACTATGAAAGATAGCTATTTTCTCGACCTCATAGATAAGTTACTGATATAACGTCAGTGTCTCTCGAGACTGTAGGCAGTAGTGTAATCTGGATGAAATAGGCAACCTAGCAATGAAACATAACTATTTTCTCGACCTCATAGATGAGTGTACTGATAGGTCATGCATGTAATCTGGATGAGACAGAGTAACACAGAAAGCCTAATGCTGAGAAACCACTACTTTTTTTCAAATATTTGCCATCTTTGGAAGGTTGACTGACAGGTTAAGGGCATCTTATGAGAGTAGTGGCGATCATATACTAGTGTATCCTGATGGAACAAACCACATGATGATGAAAAAATGTTTTGTTCCCCTTTAAGTATCTATGCGTTTTGAAATAGGTGGAGTAATGATGCATGGGTGCTTTGGTCAGTTAGGGTTTTAAAATATCATAATAGAACTACATCTATCGATGTTACGACCATGGTCATCTGGTAAATAGGATTATGTGCATTATTATTGATTCAAATTACATTGACAAATTTTTTTGGTGTTAGATTATTGTTTGTGTTGTATGCTCTTAGAACAAAATAAATTGACCTACCACAACAATAACTACTACCATTAATTCTAAGCTAGTGGGGACCAGCTAGAAATGGAACTCATTAAAAATCACGGTTCGAACACCAAAAATTGGTATGCTTCAACTTTTTCTTATTTATCTACCATTTTTTGTAGGTAATGGAGAGTACTTTAAGCACAAAAATCTCCTACAACAGTATGCTCAAAAGTCAGGAATGCCGTTGCCTTTATATCAAACTGTTAATATAGGAGTCCCCCATCTGCCTAGGTTTGTATCTACTGTAAATGTGAATGGATTAGAGTTCAAGTCCAGTGGTAGATTTTGCAATCGCAAGGCAGCTGAACAAGATGTTGCACGAATTGCCCTCGAGTGCCTACGCGAAAGGGAGCAACAAGAAGGGATCCAATTGCTCCAATTGGTATACTTAAACTCATGATTTCTTTCCTTGCCTCGTACTTTAGTCCTGTACGTCAATTTGATTTAACTAAAAGGATATCTAAATATGTATTCGAGAAGGATGAGAAACATTTACTTTTGTTGTTAACTATTTGTTTCTGTATGTTGTCATTTGCTTGTAATTGTTTCTTACTTATTGTGCAGTATTGTTTGTTCGCTTGACATGTCTTTGTTACATCTAATTGCAATGATGGATATGTTCAGGAGACTACATTCTGTAAATCAATCCTTAACGAATATGCTGTAAAGATGAGCATTCCTTTGCCAACCTACTCGAACACGCGCATGGAAGGGCTTCTTCCCACATTTATTTCTACCGTATTTTTTAACGGTAATAGCTATAGAGGCCAAGTTGGGAAGAACAAGAAAGAGGCTGAACAGTTGGCAGCTCGTAGTATTATAGAGTCAATTTTAGGTTAGTCATCAATTTCTGTTGATCTGTTTTAACTTAAAAGTACATCTTCTTGGTTGTTGCTTTTGATTACAAATCAACCAAAGAGGAACATATGCTTCTGTCATATTGCAGGTGACTCTTCTAGAAGATCCATCATGGTTCACATAATAATAGGTAAAGGCAAACTATATGCTGCCCTACATAAAGGCGATCAAATTGGTGAAGGCATTGGAATGGTCTTGCCTTCTGGAGAAAATTCATCTAAGTGTGTTATTCAAGAAATGCAAAATGGATCCACTAATTGCATTCTACTGACCAATACACCTCTAGTGGTAGCTTCACCCTGTCCGACTTCTGGGCCTAATCCAGTACAACCTCCTCACCCATCTAGTTGCATGTCACCAACTAATACTTCTGTAGCAGTATCTGCACCCTATCCGACTTCTGGGCCTATTCCAGTACAACCACCCTACCCGTCAAGCTGCAAGCCACTACGTAATACACCTGTAGTGGTATCTGCACCCTATCCGACTTCTGGGCCTACACCAGTACAAGTACAATTACCTCAGCAAGTTCAAATTCCGGCATCAAAAACATGTGCTGAGGTAACTGATTTTTTTTGAGGGAGAACAATTTCAACTAGCAAGGTTGGGGTTTCAATTGAAAAGCACATGCTATAACAGAAAATTCACTTTTTGTATCAGGTGGAAGGTGGTTTATTTGCTACTGAAGCAGATATTGGTATTGGTAAGGGTCCAAAATTCTATTATGAATTCGTCTTGGTAATGCTTATCAGCACTTTATGTGGATATATATTAACCCTTGTGAAGTTATAATATTTTTTGCTATCGTGTACCATTTTTAAGGATTGGATTATGAGGGCAAGAAGAAACATAAGAAGAAGAAGAACAAGAAGAAGCGAGAAGAAGAAGATTCAGAAAATAAGAAGCCACGGACTGAAGTTCAGTAAGTATTATCTACCTTAGCATGTAACATCACCTTAAGAATGTAGTACTTTTTCTTGAGTATGTGAAGTATTCTTAGTGTGTCTTGGATTCTTATAAATATTCTCTCCTAGTGTCATATAGCCATGAGGGCCAGCAGAGTGTGCTCTCTGTTCCTCCGAGTAACAAACTGTATTACATATCTTGAGATATAAGTGCAATTTACCAAGTCAATTCAGCTAAAGGGGATTTTTATACTTTAAGACTTCCCGTTTGATAACCACAGGCTGAATGCAGGTGTATAGTAAAAGTTTTAACTGGATTTCATATTTGTGGTTGCAGATCAACATGAGCTCAAACTGTCTAATTTCATATCCTGCCAAGCATTGGCTCGCTATATTATCAATTATCAACCTTGCCAGCATCTAGAGCTATATTATAATCTCTAGGATGGTATGTATATTAGGCGATAGGATGGTGTGGATGTTAATCTCCAGGATTATGTTGATGTTACATTGGAGCTGCGTTCTGCTTCTGTTCACCGACATCCTTCATCTTTTGTGGAACATGTATTGTAAGAACTGTGCACTCTATTCGGGAATGCTTTTAAAATTGCTGGTAGATTGATGAGAATACCATGCCTACATGTTTTTATGTTTGTTTCTCTGAAGTGCTAATGTGCAGCAGTAGCAAGTCCTACAATACAATATTCTGGACTATGTACTGTTTCTGTTGCCTCTATTTTTTTTTATATGATCGTATGTACTCAGCGTATAGATTGTAGAAGCAAGACGAGACGAATCTTCAGCAAACGAAACAGACAAGAAAAGAAGCAAAAACCAGGAAACAAGCATGCCAACAGGACTTCAGTCCTCAGCAATTGCCTGCGATTGGTGAAGTGGATATTTTATCATGAGGTATCATCTCTTGGTCTTATTATGAATGAATAGTTCTTTTTTATTGAAGTCTTAGTTTTCCTGACTGGTTCGCACACAATGCTGTTCTACGAGTAGGCTACTTGGGTGAAGGTTCTATCCTAGTTTGTTACCCATGACCAGTGTACGTTCTCCATAATTATGTTGCTTTATTTGTATACTAGAAAGAGGCCTTGTGTGTTGCACGAGTGTATTAAATAGATATGAAATTACACTAAAGAAATAAATAGTTATCGAATGATGATGCATGAATTCTTGCAGCAATGAGCTTTCTTTAAGGTATATATACATGCCTAGATATCTCTTTTTAGTTTTAATTCAGCTATGCTGAGAATTTACATTAGGAAGAGTGTCTTTTGATCCAGAATTTAGCTTGAGATTACTGTAAATGACATGTTCGGATAATTCCTTTCCAAAAATTGTAAAGCAATTTGTATGTATTTGAATTACCATTTTCATACAAAGGTTATCAAAAGCAAATCTAGGGAGGTTGGATTTCAAAAGTTGAATGACTTGGTCAAATTTTGTTCACTCCAAATTTGTTTGAAAAAGTTCTGCGATTCTACCCTAAATATCATGATTTTGTATCATTATTGTATACATTTTTATTGTTCAGATGCGATGTGAAAATTTTAAGTAAAAGGCTAACCATACTGAGATTGTGCTCGTGCATTTACCGCCTCTAGGGGAGTACCAACCTGTTAATATCCATGTCTCGCTACGTAGAAAATTGCAAATGCGAGCAATATAATAACACAATTGAGTTGCTGTTCTGGTTTCAAATCTTTGTACTTTGGAGCTCTTTCTTTTGTGCAAGTCATATTATACTCAAAACACCTACGAAAACTTTAATAATTTAGTTTGTAAAATAGGCCTAATTTCAGACTTTCAGTAACTATGTTCTTTCAACTTTAAAATACTTTTTGGATGATTTTATTTTTTGATACAAACTTTTTTCATGTAATAATCTAAATTCATCATCTAATTGTAATGGAAATAAAACTTTTTTAGATTGACATCATTTTCCCAAGAAATATGTACCAAGTTCTGCATTAAATGGAGCTAAAGAAGTAACCGTGGAAACTTGAATCTCTTCAAACATAATTACTCAAATTACAATCAAGTTTATTAGTAGTAATAAAATTCTAAGTTTAAGATAATTTAAAATTTTAAAATGTGTACACGTGGAAGAATATAAAAGTACAAATTTACCCAAAAAAAGTATAGCAAGTAGCCTAGAAAATAACAAACTCTAAAACTAAAAGTAGATTAATCAAATTAAAAATGAAATAAACAACATTAATATGAAAAACTTTTTGTAACCTACAGCAACATAGGACGTCAAACAACCATCGAAAAATAATGCCTTTGGAATAGAACTTTGAATTACCTAAGGATTTATATAATTAGGTTTTATTTTTAGTGGATTACGTGAGTCTTGAAGAAGTTTGAATAACTCTTTTTTATTAGAAAAATACAATTTTCAGCTAAAGTTGCGTGAATTAAATTGAATAAAACCAATAAGCAAAAAGGTTGCTCAACTTTGATTATAATGGCCAGGATGTATTTTACTAATACATTAGTAATGTAAAGGACACAATTGATTGAATTGAGGAACCAAATAAAGAAAAAACGAATATTAGACTCACGTGATACTTACGTCAAAATAATTTTTAGTATTTCTGTCAACAAACTAATTACTTAATAGATCAATGAATCTTGCAATAATTAATAAATATAGTAAAACTACTAATAAATTCATCGATTAAAAAATAAATCAAATAAAAATACAATATTATCCTTGCAAGGGCGATGAAATATAATATAAAAACTCTTCTCCCAACTTTTAACGTTTTGCAAGTTGCAAGAGTAATTAAGCCAAAAACATCATAAATAATGAAGCGGAGTACCCTTAGTGATACCAGATTAGACAACCATGCAACTTGTCAACATTAAAATAAATAGTTGAGAAAAAGGAACTTGTAGAATAAAATCAAATTCAAGAAGAGAGATTAATTTTAAAGTTGAGAAGACACCATCTTACGTCAAGCAAACTAATCTTCGGCAGAGGTTACTCCATGTTCAATCATCAACTTGGCTAACCGTCGTACACATGTTAGTGTCGGCTTACAACCTGCGAAAACCAAAGAATAAGATAACTGAGAACATTTTTTTTTCAATTAAGAGAGAGATGAAATTCATAGCAAAGTTCAACAGTATATATAGGTACTCTTATTAATAAAAAGTTTATATAGGTATTTTTTTGTTAGGAGTAAGAAACTCTTTTTTATTGAGAGGAGTTGAGGATGTGAAAAGTAGATTTTAGATATGGAGAACATGGGAGTTGTGTTTTGAATCATGCGAGATCATGGGAGATCGTAGAAAATTCCTTAATTTTGAATTACTTAGAAAGATTTTAAATTACGCTGACATGGATTACAGAATTTTAGTTTATTTGTAGGTCTCAAAAGAGTTTAAACCTATATCGTGGTCTCATCTTATTAGTGAGTGAACTTGCATATTTTAAAGATTGATAAACTTAGAAGATTAAAATTGTATTAATTTATTTGCAGATTTAAAATAAGTATAAACATAAAATCATAGGTTTCATGGTTTGATCATGGGCTGATGAGTTAATAATTAAATATATAAACAATCAGAAATTAATTTGAGATACAAACATCCAATGACCAAAATGTTTTTTTTGTTTTCTATTAATAGACAACCAAAATCGATTTGAATTACCAAAAAACTTTATCAACAAATGGCTGAGGTTGATTTATTAGCATTTATATAATATAAAAAATAGTTTTATTGTTTTGTCCTAATAGACGACAAAAAATAGGTTTGAGAGACAAAAACAATAACAGCGGGAACTATATTATTCAGTATTACAAATTGTCTTGTTTTTCTTATTTTAAATGAATTGTGATTTTGTTATTGGATCAGCGTGAAATCATGAAAAACTAAAATTCATCTTTTAGTCAATGAACGACTCATATTGATTTGAAGAATAAAAAATTAGAAATGTCTTAATAGACGGTTGAGATCAATTTGAAAGATAAAAAATTAGTCGGATTTTAATAGATGACTAAGATCGATTTCAAGGACCCTGAAAATCTATCAACGAACGGCTAAGATTAATTTGAAGGACCAAAAATAAATGTGAACCATATTAATATTGTAGATAGTCTTTGGAAATCAGATCTCAAGGTCATTTTGGTATCTCATTCTTTTTTTTACTAGTATATATAATATATTATCCAAGTTGTACTATTTCATGGTAGTTTCATTTGAAGATATTAATGCCAAAACAGCGATTCACCTTTTGTTATATCCATGACGTGAAGGTTTCAAACATTCAAGTTTGTATGTATTTTTAATATTATGTGAATTCGTCCGCCAGTAATCTCTTACCAAAAAAAGTTAGGTTTGCTAAAATTTAGGAGTGATTCTATTTGTTAGTAAATAACCAGTTATATAGTTGTAAGTCAAGGGTATAATCAGAAGACGAAAAAAAACTTTATTAGTAATTTTGCAAGAGTTGGATCTCGCTAGCTGCTTTCCCGGATTTACCATTAAACAAATTTTACTAAGTCTAATTTATGTTATTTTAAATTGGCAGAGTTAAAACAGGTCACGTGAAAATTTCAAATTCGACTTTTGAACATGGAATTTAATATTAATAAATGTGTATTTTAAAAGGCCACGAAAGATTATGGAAAATCCAATGTATTGTCAATCAATCGCTATATTTTAAAATTCCAATTTCAAGTGAATTTCCACGTTTAGGCGAGGTATCCAAATACAATTGTGGTACATTAATCTTCCGTTTAAAACTTTTTTATTTTAAGATTTTATTTTAAGCTTTTGTGCTACAAATCTTAAATGTTAATGTTGTCCTTTTTGTGTCTTCTCCACACCATCACAACTAAAAAAATTCCTTTACCCAATCCGTCAACAAAAGGTATCATTTCCGTTGGTAAAACCTCGTGCCGACGGAATTTCCATCAGCATTGTTCCGCTGGTAGTAGACTCGTCGGGAAGAATAGTACCGACGGAAATTTCGTGAGGATGTTCCATTTTTTCGCCCAAAAAAGGCACGCAACCAACTATTGCTTGTCCGCAGAAGAAATTTATATTTTGTATTGCTGACGGAATTGTGGTTGACACTAGATTTTATTCTTCGAATGCTACAATTGTCGACGAATGTCCCTCGGCTAAAGTAACATCTGTTACAATTTTTTTATGTTAGTTACGATTCACAACACATATCCGTGGGTTTATACAACCTACAATAAAATTCAATTTCAACCATAAAACATATTAGGTCATAAGTCATATTCATAGACCACACTAATACTACATATATAATAAGTCATAGTTGTCATACGATATATACGAGTCATAAGTCATTCTACATATATCATAAGTCACATTAGACAAAAAGAGAAACCAAGGCAAGTATACCAACTTAGTCGGATTTGTCGATGGGTCGTCATCATGTTAGCAAAACATATCGATGCCACAACTCTTTCATAAAAAATAATTTTTGATTAGTTGGACGATTCTAACACTAGTGCAGAATTGGCTTTACTCGTCGCCAAATAGACGTCGGCCGTTACAACCACCGACGTCTAGTGTGGAGAGGACAGAATATACGTCGGTTGTAATGGAAGACGACGTCTATGGGACACTATAGACGTCGGGTGTGGGAATAACACGTTTAAAGAATACAGGTGTATTACGTAGTGGCTTGCAGCTAGAGATCGCAGATTTGAAGAATACGTTGCAACTTGTTTTGGAGAGATTGGATCGTTTGCCTACTTCTCCTACCCGTCGTAAGACCGGTTCTTCCGCGGAGACTACTCCAGTTCCGCCAGTGTTCCACCCTCATCGACAAGATGATTTCGTGTCTCATTCTCGAGAATTGGCCCTCGTCGACGGTCCCTCGTTTGGAAAGTTCGCGGATGGATCTAGATGTGCTTTATTTGTCGAAGACCCTGATCGAAGATTGGTGGGACACGGGAAAGTTTATAACATCTCCAGACACCACTTCACAGAGGTAGGAGAGGGAGAATTGAAGGTTGCAGTTGAGAGTTGCTTAGATCTTGGTGCTTTTGTGCCATTTTCGGAAGAAGAGATTGTTACTCTCGGCGATGCTATCGGTGGGTTCGTGCGTTGGCCTAGTTATTTAGTAGAGCTAAACAACAAACATGAGGTATAGTTTAACTTTGAAAGACTTTAAACTTCAAAATGATTAACAATTGTATTTTAATGGTTCTATACATATTTGTAAGGTGTCAAGCCCCCGGAGCAAAGGGTCAAACAACCAATCTCCGATCAACATTAATTCGCTTCCAAGTAGGTGCAAAATGTTGTATCAATGTATGGTAGGTAGGGAGGCACAATCCTTAAGTACCTGGGAGTTGGAGGGGGATAAAGGGTTGCCTCCCGCTTTGTACGTCACCAAAGAGGATATCATGCAGTTCATGGCGATGGAATTCGTTGTGTATCATGATTATCGACGTGCAAGTGAAGTAAGTGTTCTTTTGTATACAATGAAAAATATTGAATAATTTTATCAAAACTGTAATAAATTATAATTTTTATATTTGTAGACATCTTTACGACGCCAGAAGGTCAATCTTTCCCGAGGATCAAGTATTTGGATTTATCAGTCCATCTACATATATATACGGGAATGACGATAAATCGGGTCAACTAGGAACATTCTTTAAACAAGAAGACAAGAAATATTATCTGCTCCCTTATCATGAGAGGTAAACTTTGTAATTCAAAGTGAAATTTTATTTTGTAATAAACTTCTAATTATATATATAACACAGGACTCATTGGATGCTTGTCGTTGTATGCCCAACGACTAATTCGGCATATTGGTTTTATCCGTTGGGGTCGAATAAACCAAGGGACTCAATAAAAAAACTTCTAAATATGTAAGTTCGTTTAGTCGTGAATAAAGTAATTTGTGGATTTTTATTAGTATTATTGATTGATATTTTAACTTGTGCTACTCAGGGCAATTAAGGTTTACAGAGCTTTAGGTGGTAGGAGAACAACCACAAAATCAGGAATAACATGGCATGGAATGAGAGTACGTTCTATCCCATTTTTGTTAATTAAGTTAGGAACAAATATTTAGCGAATTCCTATGTTTGTAGTACCGGAAGCAGGTTGGAAATACGGAATGCGGTTACTACGTGATGAGATACATGAAGGAAATCCTCGAATTGACAACTCAAGACTTATGCCTATCCGAGGTAATGTACATCGTTATTCAATTGTATAGTTGTGTAGTTTCAATATTCAGTTATTAATATTCAACACATAACAATTTTTTATAGGTTTTCCCAAAAAGAAGCGATCCATTCTCGCAACAGGAGCTCAATGAAACTCGCAACCGATGGACTCGCTATTTCATCAGAAACATGCTAACGAACTAAGAGGTTCTCCTGCCAATTGTATTTTTTGTAATTTAGTTAACAAGTGCACTTGTATTACAAACCTACGCTTTATGCCTTAATATAATCGCCTTAATTTTAGAATGAATTAATTGCAAGTGTGTTGAATGTCAATTGTGTATGCTTTGTATGTTTGTGTTTGTGTTTGTGCATGTATGCTTGTTTGTTTGTGCTTGTATGAAATTGTGGATGTATATGGATGTATGTGGATGAAATTGTGAGTATATTGTGAAATTGTGAATGTATGGATGTATGTGAACAAATTTATAGGTGAACGAATTTGGTGCAGTTGTATGTACACGACGACGATGACTAAAAACAATTTCGTCGGATGCTAATTTTTTTTGTCCAGGTTTGGGTATAGACGACAGCTGTTTCTATCAGCCGACGTCTATTCATCTGAAGAAAGGAATAGACGTCGGCTTTATATTGAATCCGACGTCTATCCCTAACGTATAAGCGTCGTATGTTATTTAACCGACGTGTATTCGTTAATGTATAGGCGTCGTATGTTATCTAACCGACGTCTATCCCTAACGTATAGGCGTCGTATGTTAGTTAACCGACGTCTATACATTAAAGAATACACGTCGGCGTCTAATTACAGCCGACGTATATACGTTAGGTATAGATGTCGGCTATACTATGGCCGACGTCTATGTATAGACGACACACACCTAGACGTCGGATAGGGGTGTGCTTATAACCGACGTGTATAGCCCCGTACATCCGACGTATATTCCCTTTTCTGTAGTAGTGTAAACATATATATTCTTTTAAGAAATTATAGAAATAAATTACAAATTAATCATACATATATTTTATCTCCTCTAAACTGGGTTGCCATCAACTTTGTGACTTGAGCCTTTAACTTGTTGTGCTTCTCCTGCCATTAATGCATTTTAATATTGTTTTACATGTAAAATACACCTACGAAGTTAAGTATACACTTACAAATGATATAGAATGCAAAATCTTGATTTGAAGACATCAAACGATTCTAAATAAGGACAAAATTTCCGTTGGCATTGTTTTTCCCGACGAGGCTAGTGCCAACGGAACAATGCTGAAAGATTCATCCTTATTAAAAAGTATTTTCTTGTAATTAAATAACTAAATGAATGATAACGAGGTCACGACAACTCTCACGAAAATTGAAAAGACGACTCTTTGTTATATGAAAGAACCACTAATTGTGAGTTTCAACTTTTTGAAAGACAGAATTAAGTGCTATTTTTATCTTTACAATGTATACCATTACATGTTTAATGTTTTGTAGGTTGAGATACAAGAATTAGCCATCCAAAAACTGGAACAACATATATTGTCCCAAGTGCGAGGTAAGTGATCGAAGCTGAAGCCTTGTAAGGTGATTGAGAAAGAGGTTACAGAAGAAATCTTGGGGAAAGAGAAGATGAATCAGGTGCAAGGTGTTGGTATTGGAGCCTACAAGATAGACAAGACGTCGACATAGTAGCATTCATATCGAGCATCTTCAGACCAAGATTTTGCAATTTGTATTAATTGTAAGTGTGTACTTAAATTCGTAGGTTTATTTTATATGTAAAACAATATTAAAATGCAGTACCTACAATATATTGCCTGAAAGAAATTTCGTCTAACAGACTTTTGCCAACGGAAATAACCTTTTTCCGACGGAACAGTTCGTCGGTAAATGTCATATTTGTAATAGTGACTGACTGACCATAAACAACCTTGGTTAGCTATATAATTACATGTTACCAACTAATGTCGTCCTGTATGAGTGATACACATTCTCTTATTTGATCACGACCCCCCTTAACAGGGATCAATTCTTTTCGCTACCTTCCTACAAGGATATAAAACGTAGAAATGAATTTCAAAATATAGAAGCATATATGTTAGTGAAATATAAAATTACTAGCACTGTGCAACCCATCATCCCTTATCACCACTATATATAAGAATTTCTTACCTGAATGTGCAAAGAATATGTAGGTTAATAGTTAGGAAAAAATTATGAGAACTAATATTCGTCGCCGGAAAACTACTTAAATCGCCCCAAAAATTACCTTTTTGCCCTTAACAAATCAATTAATACCCATTTCGTCCAGTGTCTTTAAACAAGATATTTTACTCAATTTTACTCACATTCCTAGTACCAACACCACGAAAATGTCTGGCGAAACACATGGATCCGGCTACGTAATGGGGGCGGATTTTTTTTCCGACTCGGGCGTTTGGCTAAGACGCCTCCACCTAGGTGGAGGCGTCTGGATACGACACCCACACCATGGTGGAGGCGTCTTAGCGAGGCGCTTCCACGAACGTGGAGGCGTGTTAGCCAGATATGGACAAAGATAACCACATGATTACATGTCAATCTTATCTATATAATGACATGAAGAACATAGAAATCCATAATGACCACAACCTCAACTAAGGCTCCACATGAACTAAGATTTAACATCATCATTAAAATATACAAGACTTTAACCAAGATAAGGCCAACAATGAAACATGCTTCCACATGTCATTCTTATCTCTTTATCCACTCCAATCTTATCCTCACCTCATCTTTTCCCATAAAGTGGGCCCACTAGCCAAAGCATGTACTGAGCATCCATTAGGACCGTTAACACATCAAAAGCAAGAGAGAAACTCATTAAAATTGTCATGGAAATCATTTAAAGCTCCAAGATTAAGATTAAACACACACTAATCTCACAACATTCTCAATTATCATAATGTAAACAAATAAAATAACAAAATAAAAATAACACATGAACAACTAAAGAAAACTAGATCTAACCAAAGCAATGAAATAAAAATTGCATCAAATGAAAGACAAGAACATAAAGAATCATTGATCGTTTTAAATAACCGCAAGTGCATGGCGTCGGTAAAGACGCTGAAAGTACGGGTCGAACCTGAAGGACTTGTGAATGTTATTACTCCAGCCATAGTATAGTGGGAAAGGATAGGAGAATGAGTTAATTATGCTAACTAACTACACTAAACTATAAGTGAATTACAAATTAAACTAAACCCCATGATGTGGAGTCGTGTAGGTATGTGTGTGTGTGAGTGGGTCTTCAATACATGAGGCCAAGTCTGTAAAGTAAGTGAAATCTATTAGAAACTAGTGTGGAGTCTAATTAACATGAACTACATTTACATCAATACATGACTAATATAGTTAGACATGAAAGGTATGATGAACTATGAGTGCTCAAGCATGAACTAAGTACCTAGTGTGGACATTAATTAGAACATCAATTAACCCCTTTCATAAAACTTAATCCATTCATGCATTCTGTACTAATCAAGCATCCATACAGAACAAGTCATTTCCATAAAACCATTACAAGCAAAAAGATAAACTCTAACGCTAGCACGAGATAAGTACCTAGTGTGGTCATTATCTCATCTAATACAAGTTTAACCATGCTATGAGTATACATATACAGTAAGCACATGCAATGATACAAATAAAAGAACACATCACTAATACATCACATAATCTATACCACCTCCACCACAAATGGGGTGGATATACTCTCTCCTCAATAAGATAACTAATTATGCTAGGATTTAAGGAAACAAAGCATGCAAGACTAAAGAAAACAATATCTAACAAAGAAGAAAATATTTTATGTACATGACTCAAATTACAAAGTCTCATCCTCTCCACCTCGAGTTTTGCTTCAAAGGCTTACGCCAAATAGAGAGAATGACCACCAAGCAATGAGTGATTACAAAGGAAGAAGAAGAGTTCTATTTACAGACATGAAAAAGACAACTATGGACAATCCCCTGGTGTGGGACTAATGAAACATACCTAAAATGGACATAAACTACATAACCGACAACCGCACGAAACTAGGTCGGATCCTGACCAAATTGAACCACTATTTGGTGGTTTTGGGCCGCCAGGTTGCAGTCAGAGTTGGTCATATGCGACCCAATTTTGCGTGTCTACTTAAGTTCTTATATTCTTCACGTAGGGTGTCTCCTGGTCAGTCATTTGAGTCTGCACCCAAATCTAATTGCCAAAATACTCCTCATGATGGTGTGAAGTTTCTTGGTTTGCTATTTGGTCCATCTGACTTACGTCCAAGTCTTTCCCTCTTGTTGATGTGTCTATGTGTATGACAGACAGGTCAATTTTGCTTCATTTAAGTCATTTCTTCTTAAATTTTAGTCCTTTTCTCTTCCCTTCTCTTATCTATTACCAAATACCTGAAATATAAAAACAAACACTAGAGTTGCACAAAATTGAAGTAAAATAAATGATATATAGCATGAGTACAATGTATGATATGCTACTAATCAAAGAACAAGATACTAAACTTGATTAAGAATAAATAATCAAAAGTTGGTTGTCTTCTCTTACACTACACTACTAAGCAAGAAATAAAACTTTAAATAAAAATAAAGCTAATGAAATGAGGAGAGGAAGGAAGAAGAGGGGAAGATGAAGGAGAAACATTGCTATTTATAGAAGAAAGAGAGGTGTAGATGAATCTGGAAGCAATCTAATGGCTATAAATCAGATGAAAATGTTGCGTATTGCTCTGACTTGACAACCCGACCTTTGGGAGAAATCTGAGGGCCAATCGATCAACCAGATCTGCCAGTGGTGGATTGTAATCCACCATTGGCGGATCATTTGTGTTTGATCTCCTCCAAATTTTCACAGTGGTTTAGTTAACACAAAGAACACATGGGGTGCACCTAGAGCTGGTTGTTCGAGCATGTTTAGTTTTAATTATCGATTTACTCCTTAGGTTCAAGAGATTATGGAGTTTTGCAACCAACATATTTTTCTTTAAACTTAGGTCCCTCCGGGTTTTCACCTGAGGCATTCTTGAATTGCAGATGGGTCATTGAGCATGAAAAATAGGTCAATAAGTTCCTTTCTTTTAGTTTTTCAGCCGTTTTCTCTTCTTTATTACCTATAACCCGAAACACATCAAACTAACACTTGAGTAACACAAAATTAGGGTAAAATAAAGGATATAGCATTAGTGTAATGTATGATTTGGTACTGATCAACGAGTTCTAAAATCTTATGATTAGTCTCCCCCGAGGGAAAATCGGGGTGCATCCGAACGACTAGATATAGGACCTAAAATTGGTATACTAGATAACCTAATGCAACATGTTTAAGTCGTTATTGGGGGCTTCCTTTTTTTACTTTGTCTCTCAACAATGTTGCAAATGCTAAACACAAGAAAAATCCACGAAATATTTTCTTTCGCAAAACACATGAATATTTTGAAAGAAATTAAAAAATTAAAGCACTAGGCAAGCAAAATAAGACAAGTCCCCAAGGATCATAGTATATCAAGATATATCAACTTAAAATGTAGTACAGTATCATGACCCTAACAATATAAACAAAAAAAGGAAACCGAAGTCCTTTGAGGGGCACAACATTTAGAACATGTGGCTCTAGGACCATGGGACAAAAGGTAAGGAACAATCCTATGCCAACTCAAAATCAAGCTAATCCACGTTATTTTTAAATTGGATCGAATCTTCCACCAGGTGATCGTGAATTGAAACCCAAGTCCCTCAGATTGACTAGGAGTTTGACTTTGAAATATTGTGCTTTGAATTTGTGGATGTGGTAGGGTGGTTCGATATCAGAAGATGGATCCTCATGTTGACAAGAAATGCCACCCTGCTCACGTTCACTTAATTGTCGTGTCATCTGAATCACTTGCATTTCCAGAGTTTGTAAGAAATTCAAGTTGGACTTCATCTAATTTTGAGTGGTTTGCATGAACATTTGGAGAGTTTATTCTAAGAAATCAAGTCTGGGGTCAACTGTAAGGCTCAAGTCAGAATTTTCGAAATTTTGGTTGGTTGTTCATGGGGTGAGAATGAGTCCAATGATTGGTAGTTGGGTGTTGGTCGAGTTCTGAGTATTCAGGAGGAGGATTCTAGGGTGGGCATGATGTATGATACTGAGTATTTTTATGCTTTCCCCATAAATATGACCCCCCTGAGTTATACATGAATGCATATAGGTCATAATGAGTACTTTGGGAAAAGAATCACCATATTTTGGTTTGGGAGGAACATACGAACACTCTTCGAACACCAGACCACTTGAACCGCTTTGGTCATCTGATGTGGCTTTTGGCATCCGATCCAATTATACGTTCTACTATATGCACAAAAGAGGCCAAAGTTTCTTGTAATTACTTAGTTTGCTCACCAACATATGATACACCATAACTAAATGATGGTTTAGCGGTTGGTGCCTCTCTCATATCACCCCAATGTAAAGATTACTTAGCAACATAATTAAAATTGTCTCAACCTTGTTGGGCATTTGTCTGAGTCATCTCGGGAAGCATAGTTTGGGTATATACGTCAGATATATTGGGGTATATAGAATGGATTTTGGCGGTTCAAGTACCCTGCTATATAGACGTCAACGATATATGACCGACGTCTATACAGCCATATAGACGTCGACTATATAGGGCAAACGTCTATTATACCTTTAAAATGACGCGAAAGAATACATTATAGCCTATAGCAGGCATTCACCCTGCACATTAATTAAGCTCAAGTTGCCCAATTGCCAATCTTTTGACCATTAACCAAGTATATCAAGCCCAAGTTTCCCAAGTGACCAAACTTGTTCGCATCACCTGTAGAGGAGTGGTGGAGTACATCAACCATAGTAGCAAAAAAAATTGATGTGGGACTAAACTTTTACAACCTATAGACGTCGGCTATATAGGGTGACCGATGTCTATACATACATTACGACCTATGGATGTTGGCTACCCTATAAATCTGACGCCTATACCTTTAAATAATAATAATATTATTAAATTACGGCCTAAAGACGTCATCAACCCTATAAAACCGATGTCTGTACAGGGGTAAATAAAAAAAGTTTCCAACCATCTTAAGCCCAAGTGTCCCAAGTGTCAATCTTTAACCATTAAATATATATATCCCACTTTCCTTTTGTAGTGTGGTACCCAACTCTCATTTAGAAGTAAAGGAGTGGTGGAGTACATCAAATCAACCAACAAAAAAATTTCTCCAATGTGTGACTAAACTTCAACATATATGGCCATAAACACACATATGTGCATCAACACACGTAGGATAGTTACATTGACGTAACTATTTTTAAATCAATCCAAATAATTCACATTACTTTCTACGAAGTACAAATTTGCAAAAATTCTTATACAAAATAAATCCACACAATTTCTTATAGGAAATAAATCGCAAAAAATAAACAAAAACATTTTTCCTATTTCAGAAGGTATAGACGTTGGTTATACTAAAAAAACCGGCGTTTATACAAACCTATAGACGTCTACACCTATAGACGTCGTCTGTTTCGTTATCCGACGTCTATTGTGCATTCCACACTAGTGACTCTCACCACTACAAGATCAAGCTCACAAAAAAGTGCTTGACTCAACCCTAAAGCACTAAGAGAAGGTGTAAAGAGGAGGAGTCTAAATGATAGAAGTAGAAGAGAAGATTACTCAAGGTGATGAAATCCTCCGCCTTATATTGTATGGGACAACCCCTCCTTAAGTCTTAATATAGCAATCAACTCTCTGAACAAACGCTCACCTCACACTTATCCTGATGGACATTACAAACCAATGCATGTAGAAGATAAGAATGCACGCACCTCACGCCAACGATCGACAACAAAAAATGTAATGAAAGGAGAAGATGAATGCATGCAAGCTCTACAAATGATGCATGACCTCCTCGATAACAATGCCAAAAAATTGATTGGAAATTTTAAAGTTCAAAACCACAAGTGCATGGCCGCATTGAAGCAGTGGCAAATACGAGTCGTGTCCATGAGGATCGAGTGCGGGTCACTATCGACCATACTCGAGTGGAGGAAGAAAATGACAATTGAGTGTATCTAAACTAACTAACTAATTTGACGCGAATCAACTAGAGAAATACTGTTGAACGTTTTAATTAAAACCGCAAGTGCACGGCCGCGATGAAGCGGTGGCAAGTACGGGTCGTCCTCAGGGAGGTGAGTAGGCTCTTGCTTGTACGAAATCAAGTGGCAAAAATAGGGGGAGAAAGATGTTTATGCTACTCTACTCTATACTACGCTACGAAGTATGAAATGCGAACGAAAGAAACAAACAATGAAATGACAACTAAGCTAAGAACAAAAGAAGAATGCTGGAATACAGAAACGGGAAAAACCCCAAAGGGGTGGAGTGAGTGCACACATGCAAAGAGGTGGGTGTAGAATACATTCTTTAAGCACATGAAGGTGGTGTTTATCAAGCATAGGAAGTGTCTAAATGTTGTGGCAAAACCTATCAATCTATTCACCAACTTAGTTGATTAACATTTACATATGCAAGTTGTTTATTTCAGAACCTAAACAAGCATCAGAGGTGTCTAATCATTTTGGCAAAACTCATCAAATTATAAATTCTATCCTAAACAAGCAAGCATACATTCATGTTTGATCAACACATCAAAAATAAAGCATTCATCACATTCTCTAATGCATGTATGTACATCTACTCCACCCCCCAAAGGGGATGAAACTACTCACTAAACATTACACTAATTATTAAACTAAGCAAAGAAAGCATATTAAAACTAAGCTAGAAATAAAAGACGATTAAACTAAAACATGCACAAACAATAAAAGAAGCATAAACAAACAATGAAAGAAACACAAAACTTTATTGATAAAATGACTCACATTTCAAGTAGCATCCTCCTACTTTAGTGTGTGCTTCAAGGCCTCACTTCTAGTAGGAAGAATAGCCACTTAAAATATGGAGTGATTACAATGGAAGGTAAAAAGTTCTATTTATAGCCATGGAAAAAGGCAAATCGGGACAATCCCCCGATGTGGGACTAAACAAATACCAAAAATAGCCTAAACATCCTCAAATACATGTGCTGGAGATATTTGAGCGGATTTGGGCCAAAATGGACCGCCAATTAGCGGTCTTGGACCGCCAATTGGCGGTCTATTTGGTTCAGATACTGCTCATTTTTGTTGTGGGCTTTTCTTGGTATATTTGCTGGTCGTGAATGCATTTAATTGGTTTGTTGGAGCTCCGACCTGAATCGAATTGCTAAAATAATCCCCATGATGGTGTGGAGTATTCTGTTTTGCTCTTAGGTCATTCTGTCTTACGTTCAGGTCCTTCTCCCTTGCATCTCAGTCCCAAGATCTCACAATTCAGTCATTTTTCCCAGCTTTTGGGTCCTTTTATGCTTCATCTCTTCAAACCTTTTTATTCCTGAAAACTAAACATAAAACTCGTAACATAGCATTGTTTAGGTGAAAGATAATGTATATAAGATACAAATATAAGCATGAAATGATGTCAATCAAATACCCCCACACCTAACTTTCGCTAGTCCCGAGCAAAACAAAGAAAGAGAAAAGCATACGAAAAACAAGAAATCCTAACTCACTTTCGTAGGAATCACGGTTGCACTTAGCACGTGCAACAAACCGTTAAACCTCCTTGTCTCCAAAGAGGAGTGTTGTGTCCTGAGGGTTTTTAGCGGATACACCCACAAAATCCGAACAAGATGCATTAATCATTCTAGCTACATGACTCGTTGGACTTATTTTGTCGATCATGGGACGCGGTAATACTACGGGTCGACTCTATATATGTAATCGGTCCACACACCTAGCCGAATGAGTTATTCGTGAAAGTTAGTCAAGGACTTAAGTGAAAGACATGGGTAACCTTAACTTCTGAATGTGATACAATGTGTAAAGTCCATTTTGGTTCTTATTTGACTCTTTTTTTTCTTTTTTTTTCTTTTTCTTTGGAGCATTTTATTGGTTGGTGTTTGATTCTCCCAGGGTCGGGTTTCGTGCATCATTGCCTATGAGGACTTACACTATCACGTACACCTTCCCCCAGATCTCCACATAGGGCGATCCCTACCACCCGTGTAACGGGAGTTCGGTCGGTGCATCCCAAGTCAGATGACTCGAAAGCACAAGGCACAAAGTCCCCTCAGACCTACTTTCCCGAGTGATAGGAGCCGTGCGAGAAGAGAGAACACCACTTATTTACTTATCTACATGGGAACCAAAACCCCTACACTTAAGTTTCACAAAAAGAGATTAAGGGCCCTTGACTACGACAAACTTCCTTATACTAACAGACACGAATTATTTGACTCACTAGGTTCAGGGTGGATTTCTTTAAATGTTTGAGGGCTGAAACCCTATGATTACGCCCCCCGAGGGAAAACCGGGGTGCATCCTAACGACTCTATAAGACCTAAAGCCAGTAAACTAGAAATCCTAATGCATCAAGTTCAAGACAATTTTGGGAGCTTTCTTTTTACTTTGCCTCTCAACGGTTTTGCACATGCTAAACACACGTAAAACCCACAAAACATTTTCTTTCGCAAACACATGAAGATTTTGAAAGAAATGTGAAAATTTTAAAGCACTAGGCAAGCAAAAGAAGACAAGTCACCCAAGGATCATGGCAAGTAGATATATCAATGTTAAATGCAGCACACTAGCATGACCCTAACAATACACACAAAAAGAAAACAAAATCAAAAGAAAAAGACTCGACTATGTACACACGTAAAACACCCCCACACCTACTTCATGCATTGTCCTCAATGAATGTGAACAAGATACTACATGGATATATGCATGAAAAAAGAAAGATCTCACCAACATGAAGTACAAAGCGACGTTCAGGGTCATGTTGATGGACACAAACCCAACTTCCCTCAAAACCTGTGAGAAGCTGAAGAAGGGAGATAAATACGTGAAGAAATTGGGCCCAAGTACACAAGGGTTGGGGACCACAACAATCGATGCTCACTGAATGAGTCTTTTATTACTCTTTTTTTCTTTTTTCTTTTTTTTTGATTTTTTACATGATATGTAAAGCAACGAAGATATTCTCATGAGAACATCAAATGAGAACATCAAGTCATGAGGACCAGAGACTTGCCGAGATGGACAAACTTCAGTGGTACTCTGAGGTGTCATGAGGGGTGAAAGGTCAAAGCTGAACGGCTCGAACCCCTCATGATATTGGTTGGGTGTGGGCAACAAAGAATGAAGTTGTGTTGCCTCACTAGGGTTTAGTTGCTCATCGGAAAATACCCTCCAACCAATAGGCGGGTGCATCGGAATGAGTTCCTCAAGCTCATTCGATGGATGCAGCAGACCTGCATCGCTATGAACGGGGTTGCTCCCCAAGTCATCCAACAAGGACCTCCCACCATCATTTAGATCATCAAGCATAAGCTCGGTCATAGGTGGGTCCTTGTTGGAGTCAATATGAAGCTCAAATGGATCAATGGCCATGGAACATGAGGTAGAGACACCTTCTGGTATAGGCATATGATGAGGTGTCTCAGTCTCACTAGTACTCTCAACTGAATCATGCAACAAACACTGCCTTTGGACATTCATGTTCGTGGCTAGCTCACTCTGTTGCATTGCGAAGACAGGCAATGAGTTTTCGCTGGGCCCACGAACATTCTCAACGGGTTGCATTGGGGTTAGGGGTGTTCGTTGATTTTGTGGTGCTTTCTCCAATTGGTGGATGCGATTTAGATTTAAAGGGTCATCCATGGGTTCCTGTTGCTTACCAGAGTTGAACACATGAAACTCGGCACTCATGTTACCGAATGAGAGCTTCATGAGACCATTTCTACAATTTATCAAGGCATTGGAGGTTGTCAGAAATGGTCTACCCAAAATCAAAGGTTTTTGAGAGTGGGTGTTCGCAACAGGATTGGTATCAAGGACAACAAAATCGACTGGAAATATAAAATCTCCAACTTTAATAAGCACATCCTCGATAATCCCCATGGGAATACGAATGGATCTATCCGCCAATTGGAGGGTGATCTTCGTTGGTTTCAATTCTCCCAAGTTCAACTGTTTATAAATAGAGAACGGGAGGAGGTTGACCGCTGATCCTAAATCAAGCAAAACATTGCTCATTCTAGTGTCCCCTATCGTACACTGAATAGTAGGACACCAAGGGTCCTTGTATTTTGTGTAGGTAGGATTGGACAAAAGTGAGTTGATATTTGCAGCCAAGAATGCTTTCTTAGGAACATTGGTCTTCCTCTTGGTTGTGCAGAGATCCTTTAACACTTTGGCATATTGAGATATTTGTTGGATGACATCCAACAAGGGGATGTTAACCTTTACTTGCTTAAACACCTCTAATATCTTGTCCATGTTGTCACTCTGCTTTTTGGTTAACCTACTTGGATAGGGAGCTTTTGGCAAGTAGGTTTTCTGCGGTGCCTGAGAAGAAAGCTTTGGTGTATTACCCTCACCCTCAGCCTCTTCTTCACCACCATTCCCACTAAGGGGCTGCATAGATGGTGGTGGTTGTGGCAAGGAAATATGATTGTCAACCTGTTTTCCATTCCTTAAGGTCACAATGGAATTGACATGGTGAACAAGTTCCTCCACATGGTTCACTTGCCTCCCCCGTGGTCCCACATTTTCATTTTGCATGTGGTGTTGCTGGTACATACGGGGGTTAGCCTCAGGCTGGCTAGGAAAAGACCCTCTCTCTCTTTCATGTACAGACTGAGCCAATTGGCCCATCTGAAGCTCTAGAGATTTGATAGTCTGCTGATTTGAAGTGAGAACTTGACTCGTGGTTGACATAAAATTTTTCATTGAGTTTTCAAGTCCACGAGTCAAGGTCTTAAGCGAATTGAATCGGGTTTCCAAATTGTTGGAATTTGGGAAACCCGATTGATTGGTGGTTTGCGTTTGGGGTTGTTGATAAGATTGTGCATGCATGGGAGGTTGGTGTGATTGGTAAGGTGGTCTAGAAGAGTTTGAAGGACCACCCGGGGCATTAGTTTGGTTCCATGAAAGATTGGGGTGGTTCCTCCATCCAGGATTATAAGATGATGAGTATGGGTCATTCCTAGCTCTGTCATAGATGGCGTTGACACGCTCCATCTCAGGAGGAATAGACACACACTCGTTTTCTACATGACCTATCCTACCACATGAATGACAGGGAACTCGACCAAATGTGGACATGTGAGGTGCACTTTGTTGGTTTTGGAGCTCAATCGAATCCATACGGCGCATTAAGGCCGCCATGCGGGCCTCGGTCGCCGTAGTGGTATCGATGGCAAATGCGGCACCCGATCTAGTCGAGTTTGCATTCGGGATCCTCGCTCCTATACTAGATGATGCAAGTGGTTCCCTTACACTTTCCCATTGCATTGTTTTCTCAGCAAGGTCTTCTAGGAAAGCCCATACCTCCCTTTCATCCTTTCCCAAGAACTCTCCTTGACACATGGACTCAAGGAGCGTCCGGGACGGGATGTGAAGACCCTCGTAAACAATCTGACAAAGACGCCACAACTCAATACCATGGTGAGGGCATGAGGATAGTAGCTCCTTGAACCTCTCTAGATATGCATGAAATGTTTCGGTCTCAAGTTGATAGAACGAATTGATTTCGTTCCTCAATTTTTGAGTCCGATGATTTGGGAAGTACTTCTTGAGGAATGCAGATTGAAACTCATCCCAAGTCCTAAAGGAATTCACCTGGTTACTGTACAACCACTTCTTGGCGTCATCTTTCAGCGCAAAGGGGACAAGCCTAAGATTGATGGAGTCTGTGCTAAGTTGTTGCAGCTTGAACATAGCACAGACCTCCTCAAATTCCCTGAGAAAGATATAGGGGTCACCTTTCCCAGTGAAGTGAGGGAGTATGGAGATAAACTGAGGCTTAATCTCAAAATGGTTCCCATTAGCCTCTGGCAATACGATGCATGAGGGTAGAGCTGTATGGCTCCGGTACCATCGATCACGTAGAGGTATGGGAGCGACAACTGGAAGCACTGGTGGAGCAGGTGGGTCCAGCAACTGCTCCTCCTCACGGAAATTAGCAGCCATTGAACCGGACTGCGTGCGACACGAGAGGAGGAAGGTGTCGAGAAATCGATGACCGAAGCTGGATTGACAACGCTCCTCGTCAAACGACCACTCTCGTCTCGTGTCCACGAAAGCATGCACAAAGGTGCACACACAAACCAAAACCTTTTTTTTTCTTTTTTTTGAAACAAAGAATGTGCGTAGAGGAGAAGACGGGGGAACACAGGGGAGAAAGAATGACTCAGGAGAGAAGGGAAGAAGTCCTTATGCTACGGCGGATGGGTACAGGTAGAAGCACACAAGCAAACAAGGCTCAAGCAATCCTAAGGTCGCTATAGGTCCTTACAGCTAGACGACGCCTAACTGCGAGGTCACACGGCCTCAACATGCCTCACCTCCCAACAACGAGGACCACAAAGCCCAGCAAGTGAGCCAAGATCCAGAGATCTCGTCTCTCCTACTATCGACAAAGTGGGCAACGCCGATCAGGTCATGACGGTCGAGACCGGATCACTCTCCTAATGCGCCCGACATCCTTAGGGCCAATGTCTACTTGATTTTAAAATTAGGCTCTTGATTAGTGTGGTTTTTGGGGCGAAGGAAAGGGTGATGAAATCCCCCACCTTATCTTTTATGGGACAACCCCTCCTTAGTAGCATTTTGGAGTCCTAATCTAGCAATAACCTCTCCAAACAAAACGCTCAACTAACACTTGTTTCAATGCACTTCCTGCTAACTAATGCATGTTCATACGAAATGCATGAATGAGAGTAGAAGGTGCGTACCACACGCCAGCTCTCAGCAACAGAAAATAAAGCTAAGATAAAAGACAATCTAAATGCCTAAGTCACATACATGATGCATGACCTAAACAAAAAGAATGCCTAATCTTTTGCTTTGGGTTTTAGGGTCCAAGTTGCTTAAAAGAGGTTTGATTATGGATCTGGGAACAAACTATAAGTCAAAACATGCCAAATTAAATCCCAGATCACTACATCAATTATGCAAACCGACCAAAGAAATAAGAGAGCAAACAGAGCTTACCAGACCGCCAATTGGCGGTCTCAGGCCGCTGATTGGCGGTCTGAAGTGCCCAGATTGACTCAAAACTTCTCCAGGCGTTCCTCCTGACGACTCCAAGTCTCCTGAAACAAAGAAAAACTACAAAACACAAATTAAATCCACTTGAATCGTCCAAACAAGAGTCTGGACTGGCACCTCCCCGGCAACGACGCCAAAAACTTGTTGAATGTTTTAATTAAAACCGCAAGTGCACGGCCGCGATGAAGCGGTGGCAAGTACGGGTCGTCCTCAGGGAGGTGAGTAGCCTCTTGCTTGTACAAAATCAAGTGGCAAAAATAGGGGGAGAAAGATGTTTATGCTACTCTACTCTATACTACGCTACGAAGTATGAAATGCAAACGAAAGAAACAAACAATGAAATGACAACTAAGCTAAGAACAAAAGAAGAATGCTGGAATGCAGAAACGGGAAAAACCCCAAAGGGGTGGAGTGAGTGCACACATGCAAAGAGGTGGGTGTAGAATACATTCTTTAAGCACATGAAGGTGGTGTTTATCAAGCATAGGAAGTGTCTAAATGTTATGGCAAAACCTATCAATCTATTCACCAACTTAGTTGATTAACATTTACATATGCAAGTTGTTTATTTCAGAACCTAAACAAGCATGAGAGGTGTCTAATCATTCATGTTTGATCAAAACTCATCAAATATAAATTCTATCCTAAACAAGCAAGCATACATTCATGTTTGATCAACACATCGAAAATAAAGCATTCATCCCATTCTCTAATGCATGTATGTACATCTACTCCACCCCCCAAAGGCTGGGGATGGAACTACTCACTAAAAATTACACTAATTATTAAACTAAGCAAAGAAAGCATATTAAAACTAAGCTAGAAATAAAAGACGATTAAACTAAAACATGCACAAACAATAAAAGAAGCATAAACAAACAATGAAAGAAACACAAAACTTTATTGATAAAATGACTCACATTTCAAGTAGCATCCTCCTACTTTAGTGTGTGCTTCAAGGCCTCACTTCTAGTAGGAAGAATAACCACTTAAAATATGGAGTGATTACAATGGAAGGTGAAGAGTTCTATTTATAGCCATGGAAAAAGGGAAATCGGGACAATCCCCCGATGTGGGACTAAACAAATACCAAAAATAGCCTAAACATCCTCTAATACATGTGCTGGAGATATTTGAGCGGATTTGGGCCAAAATGGACCGCCAATTAGCGGTCTTGGACCGCCAATTGGCGGTCTATTTGGTTCAGATACTGCTCATTTTTGTTGTGGGCTTTTCTTGGTATATTTGCTGGTCGTGGATGCATTTAATTGGTTTTTGGAGCTCCGAGCCGAATCGAATTGCTAAAATACTCCCCATGATGGTGTGGAGTATTCTGTTTTGCTCTTAGGTCATTCTGTCTTCCGTTCAGGTCCTTCTCCCTTGCATCTCAGTCCCCAGATCTCACAATTCAGTCATTTTTCCCAGCTTTTGGGTCCTTTTATGCTTCATCTCTTCAAACCTATTTATTCCTGAAAACTAAACATAAAACTCGTAACATAGCATTGTTTAGGTGAAAGATAATGTATATAAGATACAAATATAAGCATGAAATGATGTCAATCAAATACTCGAGTGCGGGTCACTGTCGACCATACTCGAGTGGAGGAAGAAAATGACAATTGAGTGTATCTAAACTAACTAACTAATTTGACGCGAATCAACTAGAAAAATACTAATATGACTAGTCCTGCAAGAGGTGGAGAATGCATGCTAAAGTGTAGATGTGAGATACATGTGTGTCCAATCATGCATTACATGTTAATTTATAATGGCACAACCCTAAGTGTGTCAAATATAAGCATGAAATGAGGATCGAGTGCGGGTCACTGTCGACCATACTCGAGTGGAGGAAGAAAATGGCAATTGAGTGTATCTAAACTAACTAACTAATTTGACGCGAATAAACTAGAGAAATACTAATATGACTAGTCCTGCAAGAGGTGGAGAATGCATGCTAAAGTGTAGATGTGAGATACATGTGTGTCCAATCATGCATTACATGTTAATTTATAATGGCACAACCCTAAGTGTGTCAAATATAAGCATGAAATGAGGATCGAGTGCGGGTCACTGTCGACCATACTCGAGTGGAGGAAGAAAATGACAATTGAGTGTATCTAAACTAACTAACTAATTTAACGCGAATCAACTAGAGAAATACTAATATGACTAGTCCTGCAAGAGGTGGAGAATGCATTCTAAAGTGTAGATGTGAGATACATGTGTGTCTAATCATGCATTACATGTTAATTTATAATGGCACAACCCTAAGTGTGTCTCTACATGGATTAAGATTTATTACCATCATTAAAACATACAAAACACTACTCAAGATATGGACAAAGACAATCACATGATTACATATCAATCATATCTCTATAATGATTCAGTGGAGGAAGAACATAGAAATCCATAATGACCAGAACCCCAACTATGTCTCCACATGAATTAACATTTAGCATCATCAGTAAAACATACAAGACATTAATCAAGATAATGCCAACAATGCCACATGCTTCCCACATGTCATTGTTATCTCGTTATCCACTCTAATCTTATCCTCACCTCATCATTCCCCATAAAGTGAGCCCACTAGGCAAATCATGCGCTAAGCATCCATTAGGATCATTAACACATCAAAGGCAAGAGTGAGAAACCCATCCAAATGGTCATGGAAATCATTTAAAGCTCCAAGATTAAGATTAAACACACACCAATCTCACAACATTCACACTTCACATCATTCTCCATCCCCAATGGGATGGATTAGTCACTAATCGTCATGTAAATAAAGAAAATAACAAAATAAAAATAACACATGAACAACTAAAGAAAACTAGATCCAACCGAAGCAACGAAATAAAAAATCCATCAAATGAAAGACAAGTACATAAAGAACAAGATACTAAAATTTGATTGAAAAAGAAAGATTTCAAAAGGTGTTTCCATTCTCTTACATTACACAACTAAGTAAGAAATAAAATCTACTCTAGTAAAAAAGGAATAACAATAAAGCTAACCAAATGAGGAAAGAAAGGTAGAACATGGGAAGAGGAAGGAGAAACATTGCCATTTATAGAAGAAAGAGAGGTGTAGATGAATATGGAAGGCAATCCGACGACTGTAAAACAGATCTAGATGTTGTGTATTGTTCTAACCAAACAAGCCAACTCATTTTAAATCCGTGTAGGATTTCATGCCCTTATGTATGTATATATTTTTTAAAAATTATATATGCATACAATATAGATTTCCATATTTTCGATGGTTTTAGGTACATTATTTTATATTTGTTCTAATATAATGTAATTCACATATATATTAAAATAAATAGAATGAGATCATACCCGAATGTTCTCTAAAACCTTTATGATGATCCGGAGTGGGTTGCTCATTGAAACGTCGCCCGATTCGCCTCCAAATGTTCACCAAACTCTAAACAAGAGAGAAATGAGCTAGCCAATTCAATCTCTAAATCAAGCTAATAACCCCTCTATATCTCCTCAAGAATTTGATCTCCAAAAGCTTAAATAATTTAAAGAATTTTTGGATGGATTAATGGGGTGGTTAGGAAGAGAAGAATTTTTGCATTCACATAAAACAAGTGGGGGAAAGGAGACCTATATATAGACTCTCCTGACACCCACATCATGGGCTACCCACTAACCCATGATATCTTGCTTTTCTCTCCCTTAAACAAATAACAAATTGACAAATAATCATCCTTAAAAATGTTTAACCATAACTGGAACAAATCCAGCCCATGATCAACATTAATCCCTCAACAATTCAAGGCAGAATCGTGCAAAACGGTCAACCAAAATCACCACTCGGTCGACTGAATGTTTATGACTCTGACAAGTTCGGTCAGACCGTGAGCTAGACAGACGATCAAATCTCCAAAGGAAAATGTCCTTGGAAATTTACGGATGAACCACGTCTCACTCCGGTCCACCGTTCCCATTACCAAGATATGTCATGGAAATTTTCGGTCGAACCAAGTGCAACCCGATCTCAGTTCGGTCGACCGTTCTATAGCCTTCGATCGACCGATCTCAAAACGGCCTACCTTTTTGACCTTATTTTGCCTTTGTCAATTTTGTACTTATATCCAACAAAATTTGATCCTTTGGGTTTTTACCAGATTCATATATCATTGAACATGTTATCGTCTGTAATGTCAAACTACTACACCCCATAATACATACATCTCATATGAATTTATTTATGATTCTAAATATGTCATATTCATGACACATTGATTTTAATCAGTTCACCACATGTATACTCAATACATCATATGAACATAAAATTAAGCTTCTTGTTGTGTGACCTATAGGGGGTCTAAGCTATATTGGCAATTATATCAAACACTTAATATCACAAACTATAAGCGGTATCTAACTACACATTATAATTACATAATTAGCAAAGATGTCTTGTTCACTCGAACTAAACACGATCCATTAAGTGATGTAAGAACATCACTTGTGTTCATCCCTTCCCCATGATATTAAGAATATTATACAAAGTAGAAATGTGTCACCTTTTTATTATACATTCATTTCTTGGTCTCTTAAGCTAATTATAAATATGTAACTTAACATAATTCACATTGTGCACATTATAATTTTGCTTCGTCAAGGGGCCCACTAATACAATCAGTTAAATAAAGAGTGACAATGATAATATTTTGACGAACTATCTTTTCCAGCATAAGTTATGTTTAACCAACAATGTTTTTATCACTATGCTCATTGATAGCTTTTGACAATAATCAAATCAAATACTTCTTATGTGAAAAGATATAAGTCTCATATCTTAGGATTCAAGACATAGTGAAAACATTAATTACACATAACACAATTCCATAATGTTTCACCTGCTAGGTCTATTGAATACATAAAAGCAACCATTTTCCTCTTTTATTTACTCGTGTCGTTAAATAGTTTTACAACTACAATACTCTTTAACCAACACGACAATCTTATCTCGGCAATTAATGTTCCATGTCAATTACCATGATTGTGAATAGCTTTTGATTTATATAAATCATTATCTTTTAGAGCTTTACGGTTAAGGACCAAGAGTGTCTTCTTTAACACTTCCAAAAGACGTATACATTAATCAAGGAACAAAATGTTTGCACATTCAATTCATAATAATTGACATATAAAAGCAAAACTTTTAGAACACATTCCTTTCAATCTCCCAGTTGTTATCAAAGTTTTCTTCCACATACATTCTCAATTTATAAAACAATAATAACTATGGTAACCCTCTCAAATCACTCATCAGGCCACTCCACACGGTTCCTCAGACCCATGGACTCGAAATCCATTTAACCTTTGGCTTGGGATATGGGTTTGGTGAATGGATCAGTTGTGTTGTTGTTTGTGTCCACCCATAATAAATTTATTTTGCCTTCGTCGTTGAAGTCACATGTGACAAAATACTCACGATCTATGTACTTCACTTTGTGGTGTGATTTAGGATCCTTGATTTGCGATATAGATGCACTAATGTCGCAAAATAGCTTTATGGGTCCCTCACTCGAGGGAGCTACTCCAAGCTCTTCAAGGAACTTCTTAATTCACACTCCTTTCTTGCTTGCTTCAGCGACAACCATCACTTCGAAAGCGGTGGTTGAGTCGGCAGTAGTGGTTTGCTTCCAACTACGCAAACTTAGGGCTCCACCATTCAGAAGGATGGCATATCCTGATTGCGACCTCCGATCGTCGGGATCATCATGAAACTCGCATCCGAAAAACCCTCTCCTACTGATTGACATCATATCATGCATACATATGTGTCTTATATCTGTTTTCTTTCACCTAGACAATGCTACGTAACGAGTTTAATGTTAAAGTTTCAAGAATAAGCAGGTTTGAGGAGAAGAGGCACAACAAGGACTCAAAAGCAAGGACAATGACAAAGTTGCAAGACTTCTGGACCGAGATGAAAGAGAGAAGGACCCGGATGTAAAGCCAAAAGGACCAACGAGCAAATGAAGAAACTCCACACCATAATGAGGAGTATTTCGGCAATTAGATTTGGGTCGCAACCTACACAACCGTTTAGGGTGCATCAGACATGAAGAAATCAAACCAGACAACCATACTCCAAAACATGACCAGATACAGACCATATAGACTGCCAATTGGCGGTCTGTTTTTCTCCAAATCTGATAAGGTTTAGGAGGGTCATGTATTAGAGTGTTTTATGTATATTTTTAGTAGTGCATTAGTCCCATACCGAGGGATTGTCCCCGGTTAACATTTTTCATGCCTATAAATAGAACTCTTCCTCCTCATTTGTATTCAATATTTCTTGGTGGCATTCTCTCTACTTGGAGTAAGCCTTGGAGCAAAAAATCAAAGTGGAGAAGAATGCTATTTGTAATGTGAGTCATGTAAATAAAATATTTTTTCTTAGCTAGGTTTATATTGTCTCTTTTTGCATGCTTAGTTTAATTTCATTTCTTTTCCTTTCTTAATGATTAGTGAGTAGTTCCATCCCCATATGGGGTGGAGGTAATGTAGACTATGTGATAGTGATGGGTTCTTCTATTTCTGCCATTTTATATGCTTAATAGAGATTTATACTTATAGCATGCTTAAACTTGTATTAGATGAGATAATGTCCACACTAGGTACTTATCTCATGCTAGCTTTTGAGTTTATCTTGTTTCTTGTTATGATTTGATTGGAATGGCTTGTTGTGTATGGATCCATGTTTGGTGCACATTTTCATGAATGATTTAGGTTGTATATAGGATTGATTGATGCTTTAATGACAAAATTAGGTACTTATTGCGTGCTTGAGAATCTAAAATCAACCTCAACTTTATGTGAGATATGCATGTTCATGGTTTGCCATGTAGTGTTGTGTATCCTACAGTTAGATTCTACACTAGCTTCTACTTGTATGCCACACAAACTACACTTGTTCCTAATTGAAAACAAGACTCACTCACAAACACATACCTACACACCTTCACTCCATGGGGTTTAGTTTTATTGTTTGTCATGCTTAGTTTAGTGTAATCACATTTCTCCACCTTGTTTCCCACTCGCCTTCGAACTAACCAAAGTCGACACACCTCACTATGGTTCGACCTGTATTTTCCACCGCTTCAACACGGTTGTGCGCTTGTGATTATTATAAGTGATTCAATCAGCTACTATCTCCCTTTCTCCTCTACAAACAAGAAAGTTATCTTTGGTCCGGTTAAGGTACCTCAAAATATTCTTGACCACGGTCCAATGATAAGGACCTCCGTTGGATTGGTGACGACTTGTCACGCTTAGAGCATACGAGACATCGGGTCTTGTGCAAGTCATCGCGTACATGATTGATCCTATTGCCGAAGCATAAGGGATATCTTTCATGTAATCCAAGTCTTTAAGTGATTCAGCACGCTGAGACTTCTTGAGTTGCACACCCATACTCATTGGCACATTGCCCTTTTTGGAGTTGTTCATGTTGAACATTTCCAAGACCTTTTCAATGTATGTACATTGACTTAGGCCAATGAGGCTACGGGATTTATCTCTATATATCTTGATTCCCAAGATGTATTGAGCCTCACCCATGTATTTCATTGAAAATGCAGATTTAAATGATCTTCTCGTTTGCTCTAGAAAAGGTATATGATTTCCCATGAGGAGTATGTCATCGACCTATAAGATCAAAAACACTATGTGCTCCCACTAACCTTGTATATACAAGGCTCTTCCTTACTTTGGACGAAGTGAATCTTTTTGACTTCCTTGTCAGAGTGTTTGTTCCAACTCCTTGATGTTTGCTTCCATCCATAAATGGATCGATGAAGCTTGCTTACTTTCTCGCTATTCTTTGGATCTTCAAAACCTTCAGGTTGTACCATATACACATCCTCCTTCAAGTTCCCATTAAGGAATGTTGTTTTGACATTAATTTGCCATATTTCATAATCATGAAATGCGACAATAACGAGCATAATGCAAATAGACATGAATATGACAACCGGTGAAAAAGTTTCATCATAATCAATTTCTTGAATTTGAGTGAAATCTTTTGCTACAAGCCTTGCTTTGTAGGTTGTTAAGTTCCCATTCATGTCCATCTTCCTCTTAAAGACCCATTTATTTTGAACAACCTTCTTTCCTTGAGGAAGGTCACACTTTGGAGTTCATGGCTTTAAACCACACTTTGGAGTCTTCTCTTTCCACATAATCATGATATGGATTCTATTTTGGATTCCATGGCTTTAAACCACATTTTGGAGTCTTCTCTTTCCATTGCTTCTGGAAATGTCGAGGGATCATCAGTATTTAGTACCATGATCTTGTGAAGTCCCAAATACATATCGGGTTGCTTCCTTTCTCTCGTAGACCTTCTAAGTTCTTTTGATTCTACGTGTACTTATTGAACTTCTTCCACAATTTCTTGTAGAATTTGTTCATGTTCAATTCTCGAACATACACTAGACGGGGATGATTGAGTTTCACTCACAATTGCTTGCGAGGGTCTCTCATTCACGCTCTCACTAACCAAAGGAACCTCGGTTGGACATTCATGATCTCGAATGCTATCATTCATATCATGATCTTGTATAATATCTTGAGTTTCCTCAAGCACAATTTTACTCCCACTACTTTTTATTCTTTTGAGAAACTCCTCTAAGAATATGACATCTCTCTCGACAATCACTCAATTGGAGGTTTTATGCCAAAAGTAGTATCCTCTTGTCTCACGAGGATAACCACTGAAGAAGTGTTTATCCACTTTTAGTTGAAGTTTGGTCAACATCAATCTTTTGATGTAGGACTCACAACCCAAAAACTTGAGAAAATTGAGCTAATGTATTTTACTACTACACAGCTCATAAGGGGTTTTCTATACGGATTAGGATGAAATGTTATTTAGTGTGTAAGCTGTAACTTCTAGTGCATAACTCCAAAAGTAAAGCGACAATTCAGCTTGACTCATCATTGATCGAACAATGTCGAGCATTGCCCTATTTCTCCTTTCGGACACCCCATTCCAATGAGGTGTACCGGGCGGAGTGAGTTGTGGTACAATACCACACTCCTTTAGGAATGAGTCGAATTCGGCACTTAAGTACTCACCGCCACGATCGGTTCGTAGAGACTTGATTTTCTTGTTGAGTTGGTTCTCTACTTCATTCTTGAATTCTTTGAACTTGTCAAAGGATTCACTTTTGTTGATCACTAGATAAATATAGTCGTAACGACTATAATCATCCGTGAATGTAATGAAGTATCTGAAACCATCTCCTGCATTTGTACTCATTGGACCACATGCATCAGAATGTATCAAATCCAGCAAGTTATTCTCTCTCGGACGTTTCTTCTTGAAAAGTCTCTTGGTCATTTTGCCCACTAGGCAAGGTTCGCATGTCTCCAATGATTTAAAATCAATTTGACCAAGAAGGTTAGCTTCCTGCAATTTCTTGATGCGTTGTTCATTCATGTGATCAAGACGGTAGTGTCACAAGAGTGTATCATTCACGTGAGTAGTTTTAAGCCTTTTGTTATTGAGGTTTAATATTTTTTCTATTATTTAATTCAAGCAAATAGAGTCCATTTCTTATGAAAGTGTTTGCATAGAAAATCTCGATACAGACAAGCAAGAGTTTGAAATATTTATGTTAAAGCCATCCATATCTAAACACGATACAAATATAATATTCTTACTAATCGAACGTACATAATACACGTTCTTTAAACATAAATTTAAACCACTAGACAATTGAAGATCCACGGAACCTTGTGCAATTGCAGCAACACTTGCACCATTTCCAACCTTCCAAATCATCTCATTTTTTGCGAGTTTCCTTGGGCAATTCGGGTGGATGTGTCCTTTTCCACTGCAATGGTAACACTCCATATTAGGAGTTGGAGATTTCGAAGAATTCCCCCTCGAGATACTCGCATGAGTCCCTCCTACTCCACTTCCCTTCAATGCCTTTTTGGCCAATTTGATTTTGCCTTTACCTTTAGTGATGTTTTTGCTCCCACCATGGACGGATAGGATGTTTGATTGATCATTTATATTACCGCAAGTGCACGCCATCAGTAAAGACGTGGAAAACATGGGTCATGTCCATGAGGAGGTGTGTCAACTTTGGTTCTTCAGAAATCAACTGGGAAAATTGGGGAGAAGGAATTGATTACACTAAACTAGCACGAAACAAACAACGAAGATGAAAGCACGAGACAAAATAAAACTAAACTTAGTGACTAATAGAAGCAAGCTTGAAATTAGGAATGTAAAACCCCAAATGGGTGGAGTGTGTCTACACATGAAATAAGTGGTGATGAAGACATTCAATAGAGCACAAGTGTAGGTTGTGTTTCATACATAAGAAGAACATCATGGCAAGACCTATCATCCAACGCACTAACCTAAGTGATTAATAGTAGCATGAACAAAGTTGTTATTGAGAACCTAAATGAGCATGGAATGTTCCTAAAGATTATGGCAGAAACCATCAAGTTAAGCATTCTCTTTAATTCCAACAAGCATACTTACAATTCTAACATAAAACAACATATAGCATTTATTCCATTCTACATGACATGTATGAACATCAACTCCACCCCCAAAAGGGGGATGAAACTACTCACACATTATTAAACTAACATGCATATTAAGGAAAAAAACATGCTAATTAATTCTATGAAGAGTAAAACAAACAAAGTTAACTAAGCATGCAAGAATTGAAAAGAGACAATATGAAGAAACTAAAAAAACATCTTTTATTACTCACATTACAAGTAGCTTCTCTCCACCAGAATTTTGCTCCAAGGCTTTACTCCTAGTAGAGAGGATGACCACTAAGAGAGGAGATGCATACAAAGGGGGACTAGTTCTATTTATATCCATTGAAAAAGTTAACCCAGGACAATCTCCCAGTATGGGACTAATGCACTACTAAAAATAGACATAAAACAATCTAATACATGACCCTCCTAAATCTTATCTGATCCGAAGAAGAACCGACCGCCAATTGGTGGTCTATCTACTGAGTATCGGGTCTGGATTTGGAGAGTGGTTGTCTGGCTTGATTTCTTCATGTCTGATGCACCCAGATCGGTTATTGGAGTTTAGGCTTGGATCTTATTGCCAAAATACTTCTCATGATGGTGTGGAGTTTATCGATTTGCTTATTAGTCTTCTTGGTTTACATCCGGGTGCTTCTCTCTTGCATCTCAGTCCATAAGTCTTTCAACTTAGTAATTTTCCTTGCTTTTAAGTCCTTTTTGAGTCTCTTCTTCTCAAACATGTTTATTTCTGAAACATAAACATAAAACTCATTATGTAGCATTGCTTAGGTTAAAAATAAAGGATATAAGACACAAATATATGCATGATACTATGTCAATCAAATACTCTCACACCGAACTTTTGTTAGTCCCGAGCAAAACAAAGAAACGAAAAAATGAAAGAAAGGAAAAAGCATACGTAAAACAGGGAAATCCTAACTCACTTTCGTAGGAATCACGGTTGCACTTAGCACGTGCAACAAGCCGTTAAACATCCTTGTCGCGAAGGAGGAGGAGTGTTGTCTCCTGAGGGTTTTCAGCGGATACACCCACAAAATCCAAACAGATGCATTATTCAATCTAGCAAGACGACTTATTGGACCTATTTTTGTCGATCACTGTACACGGTAATTCTACGGGCCGACTCTCTATTTGTATTCTGTCCACACACCAAGCCTAGGGAACAATTCGTGCAAGTTTACTAAGGACTTAAGTGAAAGACATGGGCAACCTTAACATCCTCAAGTGATACAAAGTCTAAAGTCCATTAAGGTTCTTATTTGCATTACATTTTTCTCTCATTTTTTCTTCTTTTTTTTCTTTTGTTCTTTTTTTCATTTTTTTCTACTTGGTGTGTAATTCTCCCAGGGTTAGGTTTCACGCATCATTTCCTATGAGGACTTACACTATCACGTACACCTTTCCCCATATCTCCACATAGGGTGATCCCTACCATCCGTGTAAGGGGAGTTCGGTCGGTTCATCACAAGTCAGATGACTCGAAAGCACCAAGCACTAAGTCCCCTCGGACCTAAGTTCCCAAATGATAGGAGCCGTGGGAGAAGAGAGAACACCTACTCACTTATTTCTTATCTACACATGAACCAAAACCCCTACACTTAAAGTTTCACAACAAGTATTTAAGGGTCCCTGAGTACGACAAACTTCCTGATACTAACAGACACGAATTATTTGACTCACTAGGTTAAGGGTGAACTTATTTATTAGTTTGAGTACTAAAACCCTATTATTACTCTCCCCCCGAAGGGAAACTGGGTGCATCTCTATGACTATATAAGACCTAAAACCGATGTACTAGATATCCTAATGTATTATGTTGAAGTCAATTCTGGGAGCTTCTCTTTTGATTGCCTCGAAATGGTTTTGCACATGCTAAATACACGCAAAACCAACAAAACTGTAGGATTTCGAGTCCCTATGTATGTATATATTTTTAAAATTTTAATACAACATACAAGATTGATTTTCATATTTTCAACAATTTTATGTACATAGTTTTGTGATTATTGTAATAACATGCAATCCTACATTTCTTAAACTAAATCACAAAGGTATAATCATACCTAAAGGTTCTCTAAAACATTTTTGAAGATTCGGAGTCGCGTTGCCCGTTGTCTCGTCCACGGATTTGCCTCCGAGTGTTCACCAAACTCTAAACAAAATTAGAGAGAAAGGAGCTAGCCAATCAATCTCTAACAAGGTTTAGAATCAAGCTAATTACCCCTCTTTTAGCTCCTGAGATTCTTATCTCTAAAACTTAAATTTACTAAGAGATTTTCGTGGTTATTATGGAGAGATTAATGAGAGAAAGATTTTTGCATTTCTATAAAACAAGTAGGAGTAGGGGTCCTTTTATAGTCTCCCAAAACATCCTTATCAAGAGCTATTCTTTAGCCATGATCCCTTGTTTATTCTCTCCTAAATTAATATCTAATTTCCACATAATCACCCACAAAAAAACGTTTTAATTAAATCTAGAATTAATACACCCATGATCTAATTAATCTCTTAATAATTCAGGCAGAATCGTTCTTGTTCGGTAGATCGAGTATTATTCGGTCAACCAAACCATTCGGTTATAACTCGTGTTCAGTGCACCGTGAGCTAAACGGTCGACCGAATCCTTATGAGAATAATTCCCTGGAAAAATTCGGACGAACCATGTCTTTTAATCAGTCTACCGTTGACCCACCAAAATCGCTCCTGGGACATAGTCATCGGATGACCGGGTCTCCTTCGGTCTACCGAAAATACCACTTCTCGGTTGACCGTGCACACTCGGTTAACCGAACCCGATTGTCCAGGCACTCCAGACAATTTCGGTCAACCAATTTCGCTTACCCGTTCCTTATTTGGTTAACCGATCCGAAGATACCCCGGTCGACAGAACCATGGACGGTTCACCGTGTTTCACCCCGATTTTATCTTTGTCAAATTTTTGATTTATTTCCAACAAAATTTGATCTTTTATTTTTTTAGCAAATTCACATCTTATGTAAAATATTATCCTATGTAATATTAAATTATTACACCCCATAATATATACACATCATATGAATTTATTATGATTCTAATTATGTCAATTCTCATGACATATTGATTTTAATTATTTCACCACATGTGTCCCATTTACACATGAAACCCGACACATCATATGAACTTAAATTCAAACCTTTTGTTTCCCAGTTTTGTGGTGTAACCTATAGGAGGATCTAAGACAAATTGGCAGTGATATTAAACACTCAATATCTAAGACTATAAGCGGTATCTAGCTACACATTATAGTCACCCAATTAGCATAGATGTCTTTGTTCAACCCGAACTAAAACATGATCCATTCAATGATGTAAGTGCACCACTTGTGTCCGTCCCTTGCCTCATGATATTAAGAATATATACAAAGTAGAAATGTGTCATCTTTGTATTATATTCATTTCTTGATCTCTTTAAGCTAATTATAACTATGTAACTTAACTCAAGTAACATTGTGCACATTATAATTTCGCTTTATCAAGGGGCCCACTAATATCATCACTCAATTAAGAGGGGCAATGATGATCGTTTAACTAGCTATCTTTTCCAGCACAAGTCATGTTCAACCAACTATTGCCTTTATCACTATAGTCATTGATAGCTTTTGATAATAATCAAATTAAGCACTTCTTGAGTGAGAAGATATAAGTCTCATATCTTAGGATCCAAGACACAGTAAAATATTAATGACACGAAACACAATTCCATAATGTTTTACTTGTTAGGTCTATTCAATATATAAAAGTAATCTTTTCCTCTTCTATATACTCGTGTCGTCAATTATTTGTAGAGCTACAACAATCGATGACCAACACGACAATCTTATCTCGGTAATTAATGTTCCATGTTAATTACCATGATTGTGAATAACTTTTGACTTATGTAAACCATTATCTTTTAGAGATCTATGGTTAAGGACCAAGCGCCTCTTTCTTAACACTTGCAAAAGACGAATACCATAATCAAGGAACAAAATGTTTGCACATTCAATTCATAATAATTGACATATAAAAGTAAAACTTTTAGAACACATTCCTTTCAAAAACATTTTCTTTCGCAAACACATGAAGATTTTGAAAAAAATGTAAAAATTTAAAGCACTAGGCAAGCAAATGAAGACAAGTCACCCAAGGATTATGGCAAGTAGATATATCGATATTAAATGCAGCACACTAACATGACCCTAACAATAGAAACAAAAGAAAACAAAAACAAAGACAAAAGGATAAAGACTCGACTATGTACACACTTAAAACATCCCCCACAGTTATTTCATACATTGTCCTCAATGAATGTGAGCATGATACTACATGGATTTGTGCCTGAAAAAAGAAAAGATCTCACAAATGTGAAGTACAAAGGGAAGTTCATGGTTATGTTGATGGATAAAAACCCGAATTTCCCTTAAAACCTATGAAATACGAAAGAAGTGATACAAAGACGTGAAAGAAATGGGCCCCAATACATAAGGGTTGGGGCCCACAACAATCAATACTCATTCATGGAGTCGTTTGTCTTTTTTTTCTTTTTTCTTGTTTCTTTTTTTAGAAATCACCCTAACCCCTTGACTCCGACAATGTGCGTGTGTTGTAGTTGAGGCCCTCATAAACAATCTGGCACAACTGCCACAACTCAAGTCCATGATGAGGGCACTGCTGGAGAAGGTCATTGAACCTCTCAAAGAAAGCATGAAAAGATTCGGTCTCAATCTGATACATTTGATGTATTTGGTGCCGTATCTGTTGAGTTTTCCTTGGAGGGAAAAATCTCTTCAGAAAGACGGTCACAAAGTCATCCCAAGACCGAATAGAGATCGCCTGGAGGTTGTACATCCATTTCTTTGCGTTATCCTTCAAGGCGAAAGAAATCATCCTCAACCGGATTGAATACCCGTCAAGCTGTTGAAGCTTGAATATGGATCATACCTCCTCGAATTCATGTATAAAAATATAAGGATCCTCCTTATTAGTAGTGAAGGTATGAAGCATGCTCACATATTGAGGTTTCAGTTCATAGTTGTTCGCGCGAGATGGTGGAAGAACTATGCAAGAAGGTTGCGTGGCCTGAACAGGATGGGTCCGCTACCACAAAGTCATCGGTCTATCCCGTCGAGCTAAAGGTGGGAGTTGACCGAGGTAGTCCATGTATGGACCGTCCATCTACAAAGGAGCTCGAGGCGGAGATGGGCGATCACCTAAACCGTCCATCTCAGACAAATGCACTCTCTCAAGTCGAGCGCTCTCACCGGAACGAGCCCAACCTCGCATAAACCGCTCAACTCAACTCTAGAACAACATACAACAGAAGGTGTAATTAGACAAGGAGACTATAACTAAGAATATAGAGGAGGAGAAGACTCAAAATAGAAAGGAAGAATCCCTAGAGCTAGAGTGGGTAATGGGAGATGGTAGAAGCACACAATCAAACAAGGCTCAAACAACTTATGGCTATAGGTCCTTAGGCTAGACGACGCCTAACTTTGAGATCACTAGTCTCAACACGTCTCACCTCCCTACAATGAAGACCACAATGCCCAACAAGTTATACCAAATCTTGAGATCCAGTACCTACTATCGATAAGGCAAGACACGCCTATCAGGTCATGACGGTCTCAACTCGATCACTCTCCTAGTGCGTCCGAAATCCTTAGGGCCAATGTCTACTTGCTTTTATAATTAAGGATTTAATTAAGAGTGATTTTTGGGACAAAGGAAAGGGTGATGAAATCCCCCACCTTATCTTGTATGGGACAACCCCTCCTTAGTAGCGTTTTGAGTCTTAAGCTAGCAATCAACTCTCTAGGCAAACACTCACCCCACTCTCGTTGCAATGCAATTCCTACTAACTATTGTATGTCATACAAAATGCTTGAATGAGAGTAGGAAGGGCGTACCTCAAGTCAGCACTCAACAACTGAAAGTAAAGCTAAAACAAAAGACAAAAGACAAACTACGTGCCCAAGTCAAGTATATGACGCATGACCTAAACAAGTAAGAATGCCTAATATGTTGCTTTGGATTTTAGTAGACAAGTTGATTAAAAGGGATTGATTGTTAATCTGGGAGCAAACTACAAGTCAAAACATTCCCAATTGAGGCCTCAGTTGACCTAGTGAGTTTAGAAAAAACCAGAAAAAATTAGAGGGAATATTGGCTCACTAGGCCACCAATTAGCGGTCCACCACCGTTGATTGGCGGTCTGTTCACCTTTGTTCCCCTCCAAGCTTCTCTTGGTCACATCTCTTGATCTTTAGAGCCTTCTGAAACAAAGCAAAACTACAAAAAAAATTAAAACCACTCGAATCGTCCAAACCAAAGTCTGGACAGAGCACATCCCCGGCAACGACACCAAAAACATTATTGATCGTTTATATTACCGCAAGTAAACGGTGTCAGTGAAGACATGGTAAATATGGGTCGTGTCCACAAGGAGGTGTGTCAACTTTGGTTCTTCATAAATCGAGTAGGAAAATGGGGGAGAAGGAATTGATTAAACTAAACTAGACTACGCAAAACTAGCACGAAACAAACAACTAAGATGAAAGCACGAGACAAAATAAAACTAAACTAAGTGACTAATAGAAGCAAGCTTGAAATCAGGAATAGCAAACCCTTAAGGGGTGGAGTGTGTGTACACATGACATAAGTGGTGATGAATGCATTCAATAGAGCACAAGTGTATGTAGTGTTACGATGCATAAGAAGTACCTCATGGCAAGACCTATCACCCAAAGCACTAACCTAAGTGATTAATATTAGCATAAACAAGTTTGTTATTAAGAACCTAAACGAGCATGGAATGTACCTAAAGATTATGGCAGAAACCATCAAGTTAAGCATTCTCTTTAATTCAAACAAGCATACTCACATTTCTCATATAAAACAACATATAGCATTCATTCCATTCTACATGACATGTATAAACATCAACTCCACCCCCCAAAAGGGGGATGGAACTACTCACACATTATTAGACTAATATGCATATTAAGGAAAGAAAACATGATAATTAATTCTATGAAGATTAAAACAAACAAAGTTGACTAAGCATGCAAGAATTGAAAAGAGACAATATGAAGAAACTAACAAAACATCTTTTATTACTCACTCATATTACAAGTAGCTTCTGTCCACCAAATTTTTCTTCAAGGCTTTACTCCAAGTAGAGGGGATGTCTACCAAGAGAGGAGATGCATTAAAAAGAAGGACGAATAGTTCTATTTATAGCTATAGAAAAAGGTAACCTGAGACAATCCCCCGGTATAGGACTAATGCAATACTAAATATAAACATAAAACACTTTAATACAAGATCCGCCTAAATCTTATCGGATCCGGAGAAGAACCGAACACCAATCAACGTTCTTGGATCGCCAATCAACGTTCTTGGACCGCCAATTGGCGGTCTGTATACTCTGGATCGGGTCTGGATTTGGAGTGTGGTTGTTTGGCTTGATTTCTTCATGTCTAATGGACCGAGATCGGTTATTGGAGTTTAGGCCCGGATCTAATTGCCAAAATACTCTTCATGATGGTGTGGAGTTTCTGTATTTGCTTATTGGTCCTTTTGGTTTACATCCGGGTCCTTTCTTGCATCTCAGTCCATAAGTCTTGCAACTTAGTCATTTTTTCTTGTTTTAAGTCCTTTTTGAGTCTCTTCTTCTCAAACCTGTTTATTCCTGAAACATAATCATAAAACTCATTATGTAGCATTGCTTAGGCTAAAATTAAAGGATATAAGACACAAATATATTCATGATATGTTGTCAATCAACGTTTTTGCCTCTACCCTTGCCCATGTCAACTTCAACCGTTTTGAGAGCATTCTTCAGCTCCTCAAGACTCACCCCTTTCTCACGCACATGGTAGTGCATGACGAAGTCCTTGTAGGACGGGGCTAGAGAGCCAAGAATCAAATCTTCCACAATGTCATTGGGCATCGAGGAAGAAAGCTTCCCTAACTTCTCAAGGTATCCTTGCATAGTGAGAAAATGCACGGATACCGATGTTCCCTCCACCATGTGACTCCTCGTGAGTGCTATGGTGGTCTTATAGCGCTCTTTTCAAGCACTATCCATGAACATTTTTGTTAAAGCTTCCATGGTCTTCTTGGGTTTTCAATCCAAGTATTTCGCTTGAAGTGAGTCACCCATGGAGGCAAACATTAGACCGTGAACTTGGTTCTCTTAGTCTTCCCACTTGGCTTTAGCCTCTTTCTCATTATCGGTTCACTTCTCATTTAATTTTGGGATTTCACCATCCAAAATGTGATACAATTTCTCAAACTTCAACATGATGTTGAGCATGACTTGCCAGCTAAACAAGTTGGAGCCATCATTTGCCAAAGGATGCTTTTCAATCATAGATCGTACGATAGGTTTAATATTCGACATTTCTAAAAATTAAATTTGTATGAGATTTAATGTCAATTTTATGTTTGAAAATCAATACCACAAATAAATAAATATGTCAATAAATGCAGTAATTCAAGATCTTTCAATTATAATATAAAGTAGCTAAGGACTATCAAATATATTATAAATCAAGGTAAAAAACTTTTTCTAATCATAACCATTTCGAAATCTTGCAAACTTTTGCATTTTCAAACTCTTATGATTCTTGTCGTTTTAATCAAGAGGGAATTTGACCAATCTTCCTAAGGAAAACTCTTTTCCTCAAAACCGAGCGAGGGCTCCGGGTCTTATTAAGAAAACTTATTTCATTTGATACGAGATACGATTGTTCATTATATTCATGAACCAATAGACTTAGTCTGCACTATGGGTCTCACTTCATGTACTTACTCATGGCACAACAATGAATATCCATATATCTCCCACTATTCCCAAATATGGAGGAAGTTATCTCCCACTAAGGGTGACCAGAATATCCATCGATCGATGACTGCTAGTGGAAGAAATAAGAAACAAAACTTTCTTAATTTTTGGTTGGAACATTAAAAAATTTATTTTAGAATTTAGGTAATCATGCATATTTATATCTATACATATTCTAACATTCATTCATACAATCACATACATGTAAAGCACACAAACAAAAATTAAATCTATTCACACACATATTGGTGTGAGTTTATATGTTCCCACATCCTTGACCTTTGCGCCATCTCCGTGACTTCTTCTTGCACCATGGATATAAATATTGCAAAATATTAACATCCATCTCACAATTTTGAAAATTGTCTAATGTAAGTCCTTTGTAAAAATCCTCTCATATGCTTGCATATACATAAATAATTGACTTTTACATATACATAAGCCCCTGTGATTGAATAATAATAATAATAATAATAACAATATACACATCATTCATTCACACATGACTCGCTGGAACATATAAACTCAGTTGTCCCTGCAAAAGGGAACTAGTGCAATGCATGTACAAATACTATATATTACACCATTTAATTTGTCCTACATCTCTTGATCAAACAATTCCAAAATCATTTGAAATCCATTAAAAATGATTTATTTATCCATATTTCAAAATACAAAACATTTGAAGCAAAGTTTATCCAAAATTCCCAAAAAACAATTTAAGGAAAAATAAACTTATTTGTCTCTTTCGTTTTGTTGATTCCTTGTAAGATAATCATTTAAAAATTAAACGAAAATTTTACGCAATTAGACATAAATCTAAATCTTAATTCTAACATTCATATGACATGTTTTAAAACATTTAAAATAATCAAAACACTCAATTAGAAGTACATCAACAAAACCGTCGAAAAACTCGAAGAGACATCAAACATGAATTGTTTCGATTGGAGATGGTAAACTAAAATTAATTGTATAGTCTAATCATTGAACATATGAACTAAATGCTCTGATACCACTGTAGGATTTTGTGTCCCTATGTATTTTTATATATTTTTTAAAAATTATACATGCATACAAGATCGATTTTCATATTTTCAACGATTTTATGGACATTGTTTTATATTTATTCTAATATCACGTAATTGACATATATATTAAAATAAATAGAAAGAGATCATACCCAAGGGTTCTTTAAAACCTTTATGAAGATCAAGAGTTGCGTTGCTCGTTGAATCGTCTACCGATTCTCTTTCAAGTGTTCACCAAACTCTAAATAAGATTAGAGAGAAAGGAGCTAGCTAATTTAATCTCTAAATCAAGCCTAGAATATAGCTAATCGACCAAATGGTTATGACTTTGACAAGTTCGGTCGGACTGGGAGCTAGACGGTCGACCGAATCTCCATCAGAAAAAGACCGTGGAAATTTAAGGTTGAATCACGTCTCACTCTGGTCGACCGTTCCCATTACCAAGATATGTCTTGGAAATTTTCTGACGATTGTGTCCTTACGCTCGATCGGCCATTCTTATTGCCAAGACACATCTTGGTATTTTTTGTTGAACCAAGGTTCTTTTGGTACTTTAAAGCCTTGCTTCAAAATGCTTTGTCCTCAATACTAAAGACAACTTGGATAAATTTTATGTAAAATCTAATGAGACCATCTTTTTAGGGTGTTCCGATAGGAGTAAAGCATATAGAATCTACAATAAATGAACTAGTTGTGTCAAGGAATCTCTACAGGTCAACTTTGACGAGTTAGCTTGTGTAGATAACTCATCTCTTGATGATGATTGCATGGATATCATTAGACATGTATCATCACTAGATGTCCCTCTTGAGTCTCATCAAGAACCTCTAAGTTCTCCACAAGAGGACAAAGAGGATATTCCTAAGGATTGGACCTATAGAAAGGATCATCAGAAGGACTTTGTGATAAGAGATGTCTCTTAAGGTGTGACAACTCGCTCTAGAGCTCATGTAGTTTGGGACTCTTATGCATTTATCTCTACATTACAACCCAAGAAAGTAGAACAAGCATGTAATGATGAATTTTGGCTAATGGCTATGCATGAGCTAAATCAATTTGTTCGAAATGATGTTTGGGAACTAGTGGAAAAACCTATCAACCAAACGCTTATTGGAACAAAATGGATCTTTTGAAACAAACTTGATGAAGATGGGAATGTAATTAGGAACAAAGCTAGACTCGTTGCTCAAGGCTATTGTCAAGAGGAGGGTATAGACTTTGATGAAACTTATGCCCTCGTTGCTCGAATGGAAGTCATTCGCATGTCGTTAGCATATGCATCCTACAAGGACATAAAATTATTTCAAATTGATGTTAAAAGTGCTTTCTTAAATGACTTTATAAATGAAGAAGTTTATGTTGCACAACCCCCCAGATTTGTAAATGAAACTTACCCAAACCATGTGTTCAAACTTAAGAAGGCTTTTTATGGCCTCAAACAAGCTCCTAGAGGTTCCTAAAATCTCAGGGAGACTAGTTTATAGGAAATCAAGAATCCAGAGGTTCCTAAAATCTCAGGGAGACTAGATGGGCAACGACGTTGAGATTTTAGGACCCATCTAGTCTACCTGAGCTTTTAAGAACCTCTGGGTTTTTGATTTCCTATAGACTAGTGGTACTCTTTGTTTAAGACCGTTTCGGCCTCAACGTCGTTGCCCATCAAGTCTCCCTGAGATTTTTGTTTTTTATAGATAATTGATATGTACATTTGACATTTTCGAGTCATACACAAACATAATTTTGTATTTAATTTTTAGATATTTGAGACTTTGCTAGATATAGGAGTAGAACTTGATATGTACATTTTGTAAATCATTCAAGGTTATAATATCTATTCACGTACAACTTATGCTATGTTTGCTGTTTTTGCAACTTTCTTCAGTTAAAATGGTTCAAAATGTATATATATGTTTGTTATTTGTTGGTCTTGACGAAAGACGTGTGATTGGTCGAATTTTGTGGTGATTCGGCTTTGTGGTATTTTGGATTATATTGTTGTTTGTTTTTGTGGATTTGATGTGGTGCTTTTGCGGGGTTTCAAATTTGTGGGCTGTCATTCCTCTTTTTCAGTTAGTTAAGATCTACGGAAGCTTAGATTTTCGTTAATTTACGAGAGATCATATTGTTGGTTTAGTTAGAATGGTAGGTTTTACCGGAAACATCTGAAATGATTGGATGGGGTTTTATTTTAGAAGATTGTGGTGATTAATCTTTTTATTTGGGTTTTATGTTTCTTTATTAGTTTATTTTAGCTGTAAATTTATTTATTGATTGATGGTTAGTTTCATGTGTTCTGTAGTTAGTTTGATTCCGAATTTGTTGAGTTGGTTTGGTTAGTTCAATATTACTCTAGTCACCCGAGACCAGCCCATATGTTAGTGTTCTTGTGAAGTAGTTTACTTGAAACCAAACAAGTTCTTGAGAAGTTGTGGAAGTGAGTCACTGAATTTCTATCAAAGTTTCTGGGTCAAACTGATGTTGATAAATGATTCATTGCAATATGATAGATACTTGTGCGTTTTGTTTCTCACATTTTTACTATACCCAAATGAGATCAAGTTTATTTATGTTTATTAATGTTTAGCTTAGTGAGATGTTTATTTATTAGGTTTATTTATGCTGAAAAGAACTTATTTTGTTGAGTTAAATGTTTATTTATGTTTAATTTCTAACAACTCATCGACCCCCTTAAGCAACTTGGCCTTTAATAACCTAAAGCAAAAGATTAGACAATATTTGCTAAGTCATTCATCATATAAGATTTCCATTCATTGTATTTATTATTTAGTTTACCATTTCCGTCTTAGATTGCTGGTGTAAGGTACGTAATCTCTTGCACTCATCATTCATTTGAAAGAACGCATTAGTTAGTAGGAGTTGCATTGGAACAAGAGAGAGATGAGTGTTTGTTTGGTGTATTGGTTGTTAGATTAAGATATGAAGAACACTTAGGGGGTAGTCACCTATAGGAGATGAGGTGGGGGATTTCATCACATTTTCCTTGGCCCAAAAACCACTTAATAAAAGAGCCTTAATAAAATCAATTTAGACATTGGCCCCTAGGATTTCCGGACGCATTAAGGAGAGGAAACCATTTAAGACCGTTATGGCTTGAACGTCATTGCCCATAAAGTCTATATATGTATATATATGTATACACACACACACACACACACATATATATATATATATGTATATATATCTCAACCAATGCTTTGGATTTAGGATACTACATTTATAGCTTAAAATAACTAAGCAAAGCACACAATTTTGAGGAATATATGTATAAACTGCAGAAGACTTGACGAGGGGGAGTTGTTGGAGATTAGATGTGCAAGAGATGAACAATTGTTGTAACATCCCGAAACAGTGGAAAATTTGAAAATTTAAAGAAACAAGATCTCAACACAAGAGTCATCAAACGGGAATATTACTCATATAAATATAATCAGTCGATGCACCATAATACAACATAGTTTGTCAAAATACATGATTACATCAATACAACAAAAGACAGATTCAAGTAATCATGAAGACCTCAAAGAGACCGAAGAGGTTGCTGACCCTAAAATGTGTGTGTCCGTTGTCACCACCCGACAAAACCTACTGCGGACCTGAAACATGAATCAACAACAATGCCTGAGTTTCCCATTAGGAAACCCCGTGTACCAAGCTCACCTATATGAATGCAATAGTATTGTAATGAACCTATCATACTAGTAGCATGTCATGTCATCATCAGAAATGCAACAAATCCCCTCCAAGGGTAAAACATGACCTCAGTCCCTCGGCAACAACAAATACCCTCAAATGGTCAACAACGACATCAGTGCAGCAACAACAAAGGGTCTCATTCAAAAACCTACCGTAGGCACATACGGTCTTGCAGACAGTACACGACGCACCCCTACATGCGACTACTTGAGCCAAAGGGATCTGTGAGGAGCGTCTGCACTTCCACCAAAAGGGAACCACATGGTCTACACCACCCCAACGGAGCCGTAGCCCGGTTGGTCAAACCATCCCCCGATAGGTGCCCAATCGAGGAATCATCGTCGGAACAACATCGGTAGCATCGCCGGCAAAACATCGGCGGTACAACATACGTCCGGCACAACATCGGATGGCACAACAAGACGGAACATCGTCAGCAACATAAACCTCGACGACATCGCCGACACAACTTCGGCGGTACAACATACGTCCGACACAACATCAGACGGGTCCAAACCGTAGTCTGCATGGTCATCATGCTCCACGAGCCAAGCATCAACATTCTTTGGGATCCGCTATCCATCAGGTATGCTACTCAACAGAGAGTAAGGCAACAACGCGTCACACCACAATCCAACAACAGAGGTGGCACGACCCAAGTATCTACACTTTTCCACACGATGGTCCCTGGGTAGGCATGTGCAATGTACCCGTCGTCACCACCTTGCTCACCCGCTAAGAGAGTACATGGGTTTCCGTGGACAGAGTTGACACAGCACAAGGACCGGGAATTCGGTTCTCCACACAAACGGTCGACCGAAAAAGGCTATCCGGTCGACCGTTCCCAATAGGTTTGGTCAACCGAATGTCTGCAATGGTCAAACTCTCTACACATCACTTAAGTCCCAACGGTCGACCAACAATCTAAAACAGGTCGACTGAATACGGGGTCAAAATTCAAAGTCTGGTCAAAATCATACTAGTCTAATCAGTCGACCGACTCCGGGAGCCCCTGTAAACCGAAAACTACCAGGGTCATCCTAATAGTCTAGGTCATAAATCAGTCGAACAAGATAAATAAGCGGTCGAACAACATGCCATAATATCAAGTTCACTTAAGTTCCGGTCGAACCCAAAATAGGAACGGTCGACCGAAAACTAACAGGCAATCCTACGACCCACCATCACACATAAAACTGGCCGATCTCCACAAGGCATCATTCGACTGGTGTTGGTTAAAGTCGGGCAAAAAGACTAAACCAGTCGACCGCCCGAAGGTACCGGTCGACCGTTGGTCGATAGGAACCCCTTGCCAGCAAAGGATTTTACGTCGTTTCTCATGAACGGCGAGGTCTCCGACCTCCCACGACCGACCACAACATCAGCCAAACATGGGTGAGCCACAATCAAACTAAAAAGCCGGCATACCTCGAAAACAAGACAGAGCACGACGGGGTTCCGCTCGACGTCACCCGCAACCTCGACACCGCGCTGGAGCACTCCTTGCCCCCACGTCCCCGAGCCTCGCACTCATCAACCTCCGCACGCCTCATGCCGGAGCAGACTCCTCCTCCTTTGAACGCCGAAAAAGAGAAGAGAAAGAAGGTGGGAGAGAGATGAGCAAGTATGAGAGAGAGATGGGTTTTGTTTTAAAAACCCAGCACACAACCTATCACCTCGCCATCACCCTACTCCACCCACTATTCATGCCTCCATTATCCATGCAACCCTCCACTAATCAAGCGATTAACCCTCAAAACAAGGTTAGGGACGTAACAATCCACCCACCTTAAAAGGATTTCGTCCCGAAATCAAACCAGCAACTCACCAAAAAGCTTCGCGTATTACTTTTGAACCTCTTCCTCAATCTCCCAAGTGGCCTCGTGCTCACTGTGATGCAGTCACCGGACCTTCACCATCGGAATAGTCATCCTCCTGAGCTGGTGATCCTTGTGATCAACGATCTCGACTAGTCTCTCCTCAAGCAACAAGTCCTGCTTGATCTCTAGCACTGCTATTTCAATCACATGGGCTAGATCTGCAACGTATCTCCTCAACATCGATACATGGAAAACATTGTGAAGACCCAAAAACTGCGGTGGCAATGCAATCCGGTAGGCAATCTCTCCAACTCGGTCTAGGATCTCAAATCGCCCGACATACCTCGGACTGAGCTTCTCCTTCTTCCCAAACCTCATCACTCCCCGAGATGGGGAAATCTTTAGAAAAATGTGGTCTCCAAACTAAAACCTCAACACCTGCGTCGGTCAGCATAACTCTTCTGTCTACTCTATGCCGTGGCCAATCTCCTCCCGATCACATCCACCATCTCTACATACACTCTAGCATACCGAGGATCTGCAGGGCCTCCCGTACAATGCCTCGTATGGTGCCATCCCAATACTTGAATGATAGTTGTTGTTGTAGGCAAACTCTATCAACGGCAGGTGTTCATCCCAGTGTCCTGCCCAATCAAGTGTACATGCTCTCATCATATCCTCCATGGTCTAGATCGTCCTTTCTGATTGACCATCTATCTGTGGGAGAAATGTTGTACTGAACCTCAGTCGTGTCCCCAAAGCCTGTTGTAGACTCCCCCAAAACATAGATGTAAATCTGGGATCTCGATTAGAGATGATGCTCAATGGTATTCCGTGCAATCTGACTATCTCCTCCACGTACATCTTATCTTGAACCTCCAAAGGTAATGTGGTCCTGATAGCTAAGAAGGACGCTGACTTGGTCAGTCGATCGACTATCACCCAAATCGCGTCGTGGAATCTCCTTGTCTTCAGCAACCCCATGAAAAAATCCATCATCACGTGCTCCCACTTCCACTCTGGCAGCTCAATACACTGCATCGACTCTACTGGTCGTTGATGCTCAATCTTCACCTGCTGACAAACTAAGCACCAGTCCATAAACTCTGCAATATCTCTCTTCATGCCCTTCCACAAGAAGTTCCGCCGCAAGTCCTTATACATCTTCGTACTCCCCAGGTGAATGGTATATCTCACTCGGTGTGCCTCCTCCATGATGTCATCTCTCAGCCCATCGACCTTTGGCAACAAGATTTGACTCCTGAACCTCAGACCACCATCAACACTGACACTTAAATATGATCCATCTTTGGAAGCTAACCGTAGTAGCCCAGCTAACACCTCATCATCATGCTGATCCTGAACAACTCTCGAGACGGTCTGCGGCTCCACCCGAAGCCCAGCAATCACAGCCCTCTCAGAGCATTCTGTGAACGGATTCCACTCTGACAACGTCTTGAGTAGCCTCCACTCCTGAAAGCACAAACTCACAACTGACACCTCCACCTTCCTGTTCAGTGCATCTGCAATAGAATTCGCCTTCCCCGAAAGATAGGAGATGGTGAAGTCGTAATCCTTAATGAACTCGAGCCATCTATGTTGCCTCATATTCAGCTCCATCTGCGAGAATAAGTACTTCAGGCTCTGATGATCTGTGAAGACCTCGAACTGCTCTCCATAAAGATAATGTTGCCAGGTCTTCAACACGTGAACCACCGCTGCTAACTCCAAATCATGAGTAGGGTAGTTCTTCTCGTGAACCTTAAGCTGCCTCGAAGCATACGCCACCACCTTCTTCACAAACAACACTAGCGCTCCCCATGGCGAGACACTCGGTCGGATAAACCCGGATTCCATCAACTCCTGCAACTGCTTCTTAAGCTTTGTTCACTCAGCAGGTGTCATCCGATACAGAGCCTTCGACTAGAGCGTCGTGTCAGCCACTAACTCAATGCCAAACTCGATCTCTCGGTGCTATGGTAATCCAGGAATCTCTGCAGGAAATACCTCTAAAAACTCCTGTACAACCTCTATATCCTCCAGCCTCCTCGTCTCAGGATCAAGAACAACCAGAGTAGCCACAAACGCTCTACAACCCTGATGCAACAACTTTTGTGCCTTAACCGCAGACACAATCAAACGACCTCCTCTACTCTTTGTCCTATTGATCAACACATCTGGCAAGTCCTTCCTCATTATAAGGATTTTCTTCTCACTGCAAAGAATTCGCACATCGTACTGTGACAGCCAGTCCATCCCCAGTATGACGTTGAAGTCCTCCTTCGGTAGCAAGACCAGCTCTGCCGGAAAATCATGGTCTCCCAAAACAACTGTGGTGCCGGGGAGAAAGCTGCCCACAGTGCCCACCTCACCCATGGGCGTAATGACTTCCAACAAATCAGTCAGTAGCTCAGGGAGCCGACCTAACTCGCCCGCAAACTTCTCCAAAATGAAGGAGTGTGTGGCGCCGCAATCAAATAAAACACGAACAACCAAACCTGAAACAACAAGGGTACCTTCCACGACAGTGTTGGACTCCTCGCACGGTCTGCGACATGCTGGTAGTCACACGCGACCTGAGTTGCTTCCTCAGCCCCTTATGAACTTCCTCGCACGCTGCTCGGGTGTCACATAACTCTCAGAATAGTAACGCTCCAGGGCGTTAAACCAGCTGACATAGCTAGACAAAGACATCTCCTTCTGCTCGAGGGCCAAGAACTTCTCCATCTTCCTGTCTGTGACGTGTTGCGGGAAGAACTGTTGGTTGAACTCCTCAATGAATTCCTCCTACCTCACGTCATCTCGGTCAGCAAACACCACCGCAGATGTTGTCCTCCACCAGTTTGCTGCCTCGCCATCTAGCACATAGGTGGCCTAGTCCACCACCTGCTCCGGTACACACCCAATTGCCCGGAAAATTCTCTGGATCTTAAAGACTAAGTCATCTGCAGCCACAAGGTCCCTCCCTCCATCAAAACTAGGTGGGTACTGCCTCATAAAGCGATCATGCTCAGCACCTATCCCTGTCTGCTCTGCCCTCGCCACCTGACACTCGAGGAAATCGCCCATCCTATCTCAGGTAGCGCCGTCAGTGGCATCACTGTCACTGCGCTCATTCACGGCATTCCTCACACGTCTCGGAGGCATCTGACAGAAGAAATAAGATTAGCCATGAATGCATGCTAAAAGTAAAGTGCAACCTATCTCTACTACACCAGGGTGATTGTTTTGGGAGCCACACATAGGAACCGGCCGCTCTGATAACAAATTGTAACATCCCGGAACAGCAGAAAATTTGAAAATTTAAACAAACGAGATCTCAAGGCAAGAGTCATCAAACAGGAAAATATTACTGATATAAATATGACCAGTCCGTGCACCACAATACAACAAAGTTTGTCAAAATACATGATTACATCAATACAACGAAAGACATATACAAGTAATCATGAAGACTTCAAAGAGTATGAAGAGGATCCTGGCCCCAAAATGTGTGCGCCCACAGTCACCACCCGATAGAACCTACTACGGTCCTGAAACATAAATCAACAACAATGACTGAGTTTCCCAGTAGGAAACCCCGTATGCCAAGCTCCCCAATATGATTACAACAGTATAGTAATGAACCTATCATACTGGTAGCATGTCATGTCATCATCAGCAATGCAACAAATTCCCTCCAATGGTAAAATATGACCTCAGTCCCTGGCAACAACAAATACCCTAAAAGGGTCAACATGGACATCAGTCCAGCAACAACAAACCTAGGTGATTAATATGAGAATGGTAAGTTTGTTATTAAGAACCTAAACAAGCATGGAATGTACCTAAACATTATGGCAGAAACCATCAAGTTAAGGGTTCTCATTAATTGAAACAAGCATACTAACATTTCTTCACATACTACAATGTTTAGCGTTCATTACATCTACATAACATGTGTAGACTTATTCTCCACCCCTAAAGGGGGATGAAACTACTCACTAATCATTACACTACAAACTACATTAACAAAATGAAACATTCTACTGAAAGGAAATTAAACTAAGCAAGCAAGAAATATTGAAGAAGCGAAATCAAAGGAAATTAAACTAAAGAAGCATGCAAGAATTAAAAGAGAAGACAATATTAAAAGAAACTAAGAAAAATTATTTTCTTTACATGACTCGCATTACAAGTGACATTCTTCTCCACCTTGAGTTTTTGCTTCAAGGCTTTTACTCCAAGTAGAGAGAATGCCACAAAGCAATGGGTAGGATACAAGGGAGGAGGAGGAGTTCTATTTATATTAAAATCGAAAGGCAATCGGGGACAATGCCCCAATATAAGACTAATACACTACTAAAAATAGACATAAAATACTCTAATACATGACCCGACGAAGTTTTATTGTATCTGCACCAAAACAGACCGCCAATCATCGGTCTTGGACCACCAATTGGTGGCCTATAAGGTCTTGATTGGGTTGTGTTTTTGAGTGTGGTTGTCTGGCTTGATTTCTTCATGTGTAATGCACCCTAATCGGTTGTGTAGCTTGCGACCCGAATCCAATTGCAAGAATACTCCTTATGATGGTGTGGAGTTTCTTCATTTGCTCATTGGTCTTTTGGTTTTGCATTTGGGTCCCTCTCTATTGCATATTAGTCCATAAGTCTTGCAACTTAGTCTTTTTTCTTGCATTTAAGTCCTTTTAGAGTCTCTCCTTCTCAAACATATTTATTCCTGAAACTTAAACATTAAACTCGTTACGTAGCATTGTTTAGGTGAAAGATAACAGATATAAGATACAAATGTATGCATGATTTCATGTCAATCATCTGGCACAACATCGGACGGCACAACAAGACGGAACATCGTCAGCAACATCATCGCTGGCAAAAACCTTGGCGGCATCGCCGACACAACCTCGCCGGTACAACATACGTCTGGCACAACATCTGACGGGTCCAGACCGTAGTGTGTGGGGTCATCATGATCCACGAGCCAAGCATCAACATGCTTTGGCATCCGCAATCCCTAAGGTTTGCTACTCTACAGAGAGTCAAGCAACAACGCGTCACACCACAATCCAACAACGGAGGTGGCACGACCCAAGTATCCACACGGCGGCCCCCGCTGGGACCGAGATTCGGTTCTACGCACAAACGGTCGACCGAAAAAGGCTATCTGGTAGACCATTCCCAATAGGTTCGGTTGACCGAAAGTCTGCAATGGTTGAACTCTCTGCACATCACTTAAGTCCCAATGGTCGAACAACAATCAAAAAACCGGTCGACCGAATACGGGGTCAAAATCATACAAGTCTAATCGGTCGACCAACTCAGGGGTCCGGGTCAACCGAAAACTACCAGGGCCATTCTAATAGTCTAGGTCATAAATCGGTCGAACAAGATAAATAATCGGTCAAATAGCATGCAATAATATCAAGTTTACTTAAGTTCTGGTCGAATGCAAAATAATAACAGTCGACCAAAAACTAGCAGGCAATCCTCCAACCCACCAACACACATGCAACCGGTCGACCGCCACAAGGCATTGTTCAACCGACGTTTGTTAAAGTCGAGCAAAAACACTAAACCGGTAGACCACCCGAAGGCACCGGTCGACCGTTGGTAGACATCAACACCGCCCCAGCCGAGGATTTTATGTCATTTCTCGTCACCAGCGAGGTCCGCGACCGACCACAACAACACCCCAACGTGGGTGAGCCACAATCAAACTAAAAAATCGGCATACCTCGAAAGCAAGATGGAGCACACGCAACATCGACACCGCGCTCGAGCACTTGTCGCCCCACTTCCCCAAGCCTCGCGCAAGTCCACCTCCGCACGCCTCACGCCGGAGCAGATCCTCCTCCTCTGGACGCTGGAAAAGAAAAGAGAAAGAAGGTGAGAGAGAGATGAGCAAGTATGAGAGAGAGAGATGGGTTTTGTTTTAAAAAACTAGCACACAACCCATCACCTCACCACTATTCAGGCCTCCATTCTCCATGCAACCCTCCACTAATTATTGGATTAGCCCTCGAAACAAGGTTAGGGACATAATAGTTGTTGAGATGGTTACCGCGATCGGATGTTGGTAAGAGGTATTTTTGAAGATTTTTAGAGGACACATAAGGAAATGATTGGGTGAAGGGAGCAAAATAGGTTTCCATTACGGGACACTATATATTTGTGTTAGATAGCTGGTGATGGAGTATCCACTATCACGACTCTTGGACTTCAATAGAATATCTGAGTGCAAAATGATGCATCTGTTTGAAATTAAAGGGTGTTGTGGTCTTATACTAGCACTCAAAAGCCTAAGATAGTCGGATTCTGAATGAACGCAAATGGAGGTATTTTGTACACAAACGGGTGGGGGAGTACGGGACGATAGGTCTCTATAGAAAGTCAATCTTATTACCAACATATCGGAGCAAAATTTGCAAAAGGAGTAACCTTACGCATGAGACCGATGTTCTACTGCTCTTTGTTTCAATATATTGAAGGAAACACTTTATTCACAGTATCCCCTAGCGACATGATAGGTGGTTGTTGAGACCCGGTCATACCCACCACTCAGGAGGACGCAACGCACACATCAACGCCCAGGATACTTGGATGATTATGTTACTTAGTATAGTAGTTAATTAGAGTGGTATTATGTTTGTATTAGCGTAGTGTAGCATAGCCCAGACATAAGGCGTGACCAACAATACCATGTGAACACTATATAGTTTGTGATGAATGAGGAATAGACAGAGAATATTATTCACATCCTCGTCTCCTTCTTCCTTCCCACTTTTCTCTCTCACTCTCTTCTCTTCCCAGACCCACACCCCTATAGTGGTCTCCTATTTTCCACCCAACCCCACTGTGCAACAGTCTTTCGATGATTCAGGGTCTCATTGTTGAGGATCACAGGTGATGAGAATTTTACTTATACCGCAAGTGCACGACGTCAATGAAGACGTGGCAAGTATGGGTCCAACACAAGGAGGGAGAGATATTGTTATTTTTGTGATTTTCAATTTAGGAAAGAAAGAGAGAGAAATAAGGTTGGTTTGAGATTTTTGGATTTTTAATTTCTAAAGCAAGAATAACAAAAACAAATTAAAAATAAAGAAAGATGGATGAGAGTCCAGCGGGTGGATGTTTAGATATCGGGTTTTGTTTAGAGAATTCTGAAACTTATAATAAATCACATTAGTTATAAAGCATTACATGATAAATGATTCAACATAAACTCAAGTAATCAAAATATACTAACACGAAATTAAAATAATAACATCATTCTTCTTCTCATCACCCTAAATCTGTCACCCCCCACCTAAATCATGCATTGTCCTCAATGAATGTGAGCAAGATACTACATGGATTTATGCATGAAAAAGGAAAGATCTCACCAACGTGAAGTACAAAGGAAAGTTCATGGCTATGTTGATGGACAAAAACCCCAATTCCCTCAAAACCTGTGAGATGCTAAAGAAGGGATTCAAATACGGGAAAGAAATGGGGCCCAAATACTCTTGGAGCCACACAAACGATGCTCACCGAAGGAGTCTTTTATTGTATTATTATTATTATTTATTTTTATTTTTTTTTAATTTTTTTAAAATATAATTATGTACAAACATAAGTTCCCATCTTCATTTGTCAAAAGACATCAATTGGGAACCTCAAAAGTGGGTCAATGCACTTGGAAAGGGACACATGACACCACGCTGGGCTAGAATACGCATGCGTGGGCCGCCTTCACAAAGAGCACCAGATGAAATGAGAGGTTCATGAATTGGACGCAAAGGCGTCTCATTCAAAGGATCAAACTGAAAGAGCTTGAACCTCTCAAGAGTTTGGGAAATTAGGGGCAGCTGAAGAAGAGTTTCTCCTGTTGCTTTTCTGAAGTTCCGATCGTCAATCCAAACTCTCCAACCAACAGGTTGGTGCGTCCGAACGGGGTCAAGAACCTTGTTATGCATGTCCGACACACCATTAGAACAAAATTTTGGTCTCATACCCAAGATATCTTCCAAGGAACTTCTAATACCCTCATGAGCTAGGTAGTTGTTTGATGTTCCATCATTTCCAAGATGATCAGGAACAATGGTGAGAGGCAGACTCTCATTAGGTTGTTTGAAATTGAGGGTACTAGGGAGATCTTTCTCCACCAGAGGTGAGTCCTTAAGAGACACAACATGAAGATCATGTGGCTCAAGGGCGACGGGACAAAATGATAAGGCACAATCCTGTGCCGACTTATAATGAAATTGGTCCATGTTTTTCTCAATTTGAATCGAATCCTCCACTAAGTGATCGTAAATTGAAACCCCAAGTCCCTCAGACTGACTAGGAGTTTGACTTTGAAAGATTGTGCTTTGAATTTGTGCATGTGGTGGTGGTTCGATATCAAAAGATGAATCCTCATGTTGACAAGAAAAGTTACTCTCCTCACGTTCACGTAATTGCTACGACATTTGACTCAATTACAATACCATATTTTGTGTGGACTGTTGAGTGGTTTTCGTGAACGTAAGGAAAGTTTGCTCCAAGGAATCAAGTATGCGGTTAATTATGAGGTCCAAGTCAGCGCTTGGGAAATTTTGAGGTTGGGTGTTGGTGGTCTGAGAATAAGCCCAATGATTTGAAGTGGGGTGTTGGTAGAATTCTGGGTATTCGGGAGGAGGATACTGGGGTGAAAATGAAGTATAAGAATTTGGATATGAATTGTCTCCCCACGAATCCATCAATCTCAGGTTGTACACGGATGCGTAATGGTCATATTGAGCATTTTGGGAAAATGTATGCTCATACTCAGGCTCTGGGGGAACATAAGGGCATTCCCCGATAACATGACCACTCAACCCACAACAGTCGTACGGTACGGCTACTGGAGCCACCGGTGCACTCATGTTGTCTGCCATACGCATGAAGGAGGCCAAAGTTTGTTGTAATGTCTCAGTTTGTTGACCAGCATATGATCCAACATAACTAGATTGTGGTCTAGCAATCGGTGCCTCTCTCATGTTACCCTAATAAGAAGATTGCTCAGTCACACAATTAGGATTGTCCCAACCATATGGGGTGTTAGTCTGAGCCACCCCAGGTTGTATGGGTCCAGAATACCAGGAAGAATTGTCCTGGTCCCAACAATGATATGGATGGTCGCCCATGTAACCATCCATCTCAACCAAACACTCTCGAGTCGACCACTCTCACCACCACAAGGCTAAACTCGTAAAAAGTGCTCGACTCGACCCTAAAAACACTACCAGAGAGTGTAAAGGGGAGGAGACTATAACGTAGAAGAAGGTGAGAAGAAGATGACTCAGAGGAGAAGGGAAACTTAACTCTAAAAGATAGATAAGAGGGTTGGTCAGAAGTTTCCTAAACAAGCACAGTTCAAACAATCCTAGACATAAGGGAACCTAATTCTAGACGACTCCTAACTGGTTGGGTCGAATTGGCTCACTTGATCAACCTCCCTCACTAATGAAACCAACTTGGCAAGGCAGTGTATAGTTAGTGGGGGCGTTTCTGACAGAGTCGGTGCCAATTAGACAACCACTTCGCTTGGAAGACTTACGTCAACACAAAAACACTGTCTAGACACCAAATTAAATTCGATCAGCTTCAGGTCATAGCAAGTCAAACCAATCTTCTCCTTAATTGAGTCTGAATTCTTAGGGGCCAATGTATAATTGATTTTAATTTAAGGCTTGGGTGACACTTTAGGATTGTGATTTGTGGGCCACGGAAGGGTGATGAAATCCCCACCGTATCTTTTCCTATGGAGTTGCCCTTAAGATAGTTTAACTTAAATTCATCAAAGATAGTCAAACATTGGTCTTTTTAGTGGGGGGCAATTGCAAGGTTGTATGCAAACTAGATTATATGCTTAAATGCAATCGATAAAAAACCGCGCACGTACCTTGCCTCCAGCACTCTTCAACAAGAATTAATTTGCAAGAGTTTAGCAAGAATAGTGCAAACAAAATACTATATGATGCATGCACTAAGTCCTTCTAATTTTGCCAATTTTTAGGTCAGAGTTGAATTATTGCCAATTATGGAATTTTGCCCTAATACGTGCAGTTCTACGAAAAGGAAATTTTTCGAAACTAGAAATTACGAGGAAAAAGGCAACAAATGATACCTACACACGCTTAGCCGGGTTCACCGTCCGCTCTCGAAAATTTCCAGATGCTTTACGCGTCCACCCAGAGATGGAGACGACCTCAGAAAAAATTGAAGCCCAGATGCTTCAAACGTGCGGCGAATCCACCGCGAGTTGTTCTTTGTGTGCGGCGATTCCGCCGCCCTTCTTGCTCCAACTGTGCCCGGTGTTCGCCGAGCACTCTGTTGTCTCCTGAAACGCAAACCCAAATAGTTAGATTGCGCACACGATAAACAGAATAGAATCGAAATCACAAAAAATAAAGAAAATCTTCGTCGCCTCCCCGGCAACGGTGCCAAAAACTTGATGAGAATTTGTTTATACCGCAAGTGCACGGCGTCAATGAAGACGTGGCAAGTACGGGTCCAACACAAGGTGGGAGGGATGTTGTTATTTTTGTGATTTTGGATTTAGGAAAGAAAGAGGGAAAAATAAGGTTTGGTTTGAGATTTTTGGTTTTTTAATTTTCTAAAGCAAGAACAACAAAAGAAAAACTAAAAAGAAAACAAATATGGATGAGAGTCCAGCGGGTGGGGGATTTGATATCGGGTTTTGTTTAGAGAATTCTGAAACTTATAATAAATCACATTAGTTTTAAAGCATTACATGATAAATGATTCAACAAAAACTCAAGTAATCAAAATATACTAACACGAAATTAAAATAATAACATCATTCTTCTTCTCATCACCCTAAATCCGTCACCCCCACCCTTTGGAGAGAGTTAAAAACTCATGGATGGAGGAAAGGAGAAGGGGTGCTAGAGAAACTACAAAAGAAAACTAAAAAAAACACAAAATAAAAGAACAGAATTTATTGCTAAAGAGAAGAACTTCTTTACAATATCGTTTCGGGGCTATTTATAGCCGATACAAGGGACCCAAGTATAAAATAGGAAAGTTCACGCGTCCAGACACGACTGGACAAAATCCAGGGCCATGGATCGCAAGGGGTGCGGCATTTCTGCCGCATTTTGTATGTAAGGTGCGTCGATTTCGCCGCAATTTGTGTTCTGATTGGATCCGGATTTTTCCTGTGTGTTTATGGTATGATTTAAATGTCCTTTGCGCATCTGGATTGATTTCTTTCCTTTCTTTTGAGCTCCGAATTTATTTCTTCATATATTTGGAGATCCAAATTGATTTTTCTTTAGAACTTCTCCAAAATAATATTTTGGTACTTTAATTTGCAGTCGGGTCCTCGGCTTTTTGTAATTAAGTCTCTGGCTACTTTTGTGCTTAAGTCATTGGCCTTTTATTAATTAGGTCTTTGAATGTTTTTATGGTTGGATGGACTTCAATTTGAATCCTGATAATCTTGACTTGGTCTTTATGATAGAAATGAGTCTTTTGCACGCGTTTATGATCGGGATATGGGTAATTTGCATTCAGGTCCCTGTATTATGTAAATAAGACTAAACACATACCTTAGTAGCATTTATTGATATAAAATTAATCTAAATGAAAGACATATGATGCAATGTATGCAATGCATCAACAGGCTTGAGTATTCCTTGAATTTTTGTGCCTTGAGCACCTGAGGAAAGAAGGGGGCAATGTTTTTCCATATACCCTTCCTCTTTCTCTAGTGGAGTAAGGATATGAATAGAGAGACAAATATAGAGAAGTATGGATTTTAGACCTAGTTAATGTAGCATTAGAATGAATCAAAAAATAGGCAACCTCGGCTCAAGACAAATTTTTTATTTGAGTAATGCAGGTATTCTCCTCCTAACTTGTTTAATTGCATGTGATTAGGTATGACTTTGGGTGAGATGGGTGAGGTACAAGTACCTGAGAGGAAAAGGTATACCAATGGAATTAAAGAAATACGGAGAGTTAATAATATGGTCATAGATCTCAGGAACGGAGTGTGGGAAGCAACAACATAAGGTACTACCCGTGGAGCGATTGGGAACAAGAATGTTGGTTAGCATGTCCAGAATAGAGGTACAACACCATGTATCATTCGGCAACCAAACATAAACCGTCTGGACTGGCACCCACAAGCCCCAATCATGCCTATACTCATTCGTCCAACAAAGTGCATCAAATTGATTGCGACTCATCCGCTTATAATGAAAGAGAATTTGCATGGCCTAAATAACAAACAACAAATGAACATCGATCCACGGGTTGATCCAACGAAAATTTAACAGTATAATATTTTCTGTATATTTTCTAATAATATCAATTGTTGTTCTTCGAATTAAAATAAATGAGACTGTGCTATGATGTTCAATAATTTTACAATAAACAACATTAGACACTAATAAATGTTCACAGGAAAATGACAAAAGAATACAATTTTTGTTTGACCAGACCTTTTCCAAGCATCTATGTTAGTTTGGAAAAGTAAAATATTTTTCCTTTTTTGCCTCTATCAGACGAGCTCTCAACGCTATATCACCTCAGTCGCTCTTGATCATCCGGTTGGCACCGTGTTGGGTGACAGACATGGACGGGCTCGTATGTATTCCAGCTACGTCACGCCTGCAGATATGTACGGCTCTCGTGGGATGCAAAGCGAAATAGAATGCAGTGCCAGAGCGGACGTGGAGTGAGTGGAAGTGCGTCAGTAGTGAGCTCGTGATGACGCAAGATAAGGTAAAGAAGGCAGAATCCGCGCTCAGTAAGATGCAGTTTCAGATGAACTTTCTGCTCGAGAAGGGAGGTTATAGGAGCGAGGTAATCTACATGTTGTTTAGTTAAATTGTCGCATTTATTGATTTATGCAAATAACTTATAATATTTATAATGTGCAGGATCACAACGTCACCCCTCTTTGCACATTGCTACCACCGCCGAGACGAGATGATGATCACGAGGCCTATAAGTGGAGAAGGGACGGGAGGTTTGTCGGCTTAGTCGATGCATTTAATCTGTTACTTTTATCATGTATAGAATGAATGAATCAAACTCATTTGTGAATCAAACTTATTTTTTAATGAATGAATGTTTTATCGATTGTTTAGTTTTGACTCGAGTTCTTGAATGGATGTTTGAATGGTTTTGCTATTGTGAATGAATGAAACACATTTGATTTTCTTTAAAACAGGGAAATCTGGAATTCAGGAAGAGCCATTAGGCTCTTTTCAAATTCTGGTAGGATTTACACTTACGGATATCAATCAATGTAAACGAAGTTTACTTTTCAGTACACCGACGGAGCGGTGTAAGTTTTGTCGATCTACACCGACGGATATCCGTCGGTGTACATCGACGAAACTTACACTGATGGTAGCTATCCGTCGGTGTATAATCTCATTCGTCGGCTAACAATCTATGAATTTATTGGTCGGTGTACCTACACCAACGGCAAGTCTGTCAGTATATATATGTCTGTATTATCCACTTAGATAAAAATCACGCACAAAAAGATGGTGGGAAAATTGGCGCCAAAACCTATTCCGACAGCATTGTCCACCTGTGCATCCTTCGGTGTACTTGTACTCCGACCCCTATAACTCCGGTGGATGTATTTCCGTCGATGTATCCTAACATTAATGGATGGATATGTACACCGACAGATAATGTCTGTCGGTGAAGCCCATTTATCATGTAGTGAAGGAACTCCAGATTTTGGATTGTTTTATCCCAAGACTAGATCTTTCAATCTTGTTGCTTATATCGACGCCGACTATGCTGGTTGTATCTTAGATCGTAAGAGCACCAGTGGTACTTGCTAATTTTTGGGAAAATCTCTCGTGTCTTGGTTTAGCAAGAAACAAAATAGTGTTACATAGTCTTCAACTGAGGCCGAATATATCGCCGCCAGTTGTGATTGTGCACAAGTTTTATGGATGAGGCAAACCCTTAATGACTTGAAACTTGCGTTTCAAACTACTCCTATTTGTTGTGATAATACAACTGCTATTAATCTTTCAAAAAATCCAATTTTACATTCAAGAACCAAGCATCTAGAAGTTAGACATCATTTTCTCAGAGATCATGCAACTAAGGAATACATTAAATTTGTGTTAGTGCCAACAAATGATCAATTAGCGTTTTCACCTTTCGTTTTCAGTAGACCGCTTGTGTTGTACCGGTCGAACCCTCTCTCAAACATATCAGGAACTATTTCACCTTTCATTTTCAGTAGACCGCTTGTGTTGTACCGGTCGAACCCTCTCTCAAATCAAACATAATTTTCCCCCCAAATTTAACCTATTGGTCGACTGTTGACACAATTTTCTACTTCATCTAGGGTAAAATTGTTGTTTTCATCACACTTTTACCCTTTCAGTTCTTTTACCTAACCGCCGCCCATTCCCTCCGGTAGACCTTTGCCCCTTCTGACTGGTGAAACATGTTTTTTTAAACGGTCCCCCTTCTTCCTCTACCCTTTCCACCTTTTATTTTTGCTTTCTCTACCCTCCTCATGTCAGGAAGAAAGAAGATGGGTTGTCTCAAGCAATGGCCCGAACCAGATGTGGTTCCCAGTGAACGTCGGAAGAAGAAAGCACAAGATCGTCCTCCCACTGACCCCAACATTTGTCATCCACCCGTACGTCCGACATATCCATTCTTCCCAATTGACGATAATGCCAATGTTGGTTGGGACAAACGTGTTTCGACCGCTCCTTTCATCCCCAGTTGGACGGTTGAGGTATCAGATTTGGATCACCAAATTTTCCTTAAGATCACATCTTGATGCAAATAGGCTCACCCTTAGCATGACCAAACTAGCATCCCAGCCTTATTACCCTTTCTTGGTCCAACAATTTTATTGTAATATGAGAAAGGATCCTAATCATCATATTTTTGAACCATGATCAATGAAGTGACTTATGAGATTGCTCCCAGTATGATTGTCGAAGCATTAGGTCTAGACTATTCTGGAGTTCATCTATATATAGACCGAGACCTTTTACCGCGATACAAGGCACCAACACCTATGAAATGATCCAAGAGTTTTATGTCATTTCACCACCTATCAAAAATCGAAATGTAGTACACAACTCTTCTCTTATGCATCCACTACCTCGGTTATGCATCAGTAGTTTAATAAACAACATCAAAAGATAAACTTCTCATTTCGCAGACATTCTAGACCCTACTAAATAAATTTATTTTAACAAGTATGTAAAACAATAAGTGAGGTAGCAGATTTAACCATCCAATTTTTCTCATAATAATTTATAAAAATAATACCTTTATAGTTGAAGTAATTGCATTTTAATGGACCATGCCAAACAGAAACCATATATTTCATACAACCTATGTAATGCTCCATCTACACCATGATGCAAGTTTTGGTTTTACTATTAATAAGGATGTTATATCTCAAGTTGTGTTTTCTCCTTAATTGCATGCAAAAGAATACATAACAATAACTTCGGCAAATTTGACTCTTTAAGGTTCCTTATCTACTGCTTGAAAATCTATCTACTTCAAATAACTTTGTAGTGGTATGATATTATGAAATATGTATTAGATTAGAATGGTAGTCCTTTTTAATTTACTTCTCTATTGGTGATGAATTTGTATAGTTCTTTCTTTGCACAATTGCATGTGTTAGATTTAGAAGCTATTAAATTTGGGTCTCTTTTGTATATATTCTTCTATCTTAATTACATAGAACGGGAGATGTATATATAGGCAGCTAACTAGCCGTTTACATCAAATATACGAGTTGCCTTATTTTGTGAGATTTAATCCCTTCATTATTGTTGGAGTCAAGGTTGCCTTTCTTGGAGGATTTGTAGGAGCGGGGATGGTTGTGATGACCGTTGAGGGTCTGAGCTAATTTAGGCATGTATATATTTCAACACTCCCCCTCAAGTTGATCTCGGAATAGGTTGAACGATCCTAACTTGTCTAGAATACTCTGGAATTGTTTTTTGTCCAATGACTTAGTAAAGATATCTACGAGTTGGTCACTGCTTTGGACGTAGGGAACTTTGATCTCCTTAGCTTGGATTTTTTTCTCTGATGAAATGACAATCAACTTCAATGTGCTTGGTTCGTTTGTGGAAGACTGGGTTGGAGGCTATGTGACGAGCTGCATGATTATCACAAAACATCTGCATGGGTGTTTCGCCTGATATATTTAATTCTTTGAGGAGTTATTTAAGCGAGATTAGTTCACTGGTGATTGAGGCCATAGCACGATACTCTACTTCAGCGCTAGATCTTGCAACGACATTTTGTTTTTTCCTTCTCCAAGTGACGAGATTTCCGCCCACGAAAGTGCAGAAACCAATTGTTGATTTTCGATCATGACTGCCGGCCCAATCTGCATCATGTCCTTTAAGGGTTCCCCGTCAGTGGGGCTCACCTTGTGATTTGTCTCGATAGGTGTGTTAGCAGGTTTAGATCCCAATTTCCCAGTTTCTTGTAGAAGGTCTAGAGTGTACTTACATTGTGATAAGAATATCCCCTTTTTTGAGCGAGCAATTTCAATTCCTAAAAAATACTTCATAAACCCTAAGTCTTTGATGTTAAATTTAGATTTTAGGTATGTTTTAACATGATCAATTTCCCTATCGCTGTTTCCAGTGATAATGTTATCATCAACATAAATTAATATGATAATGGTGGTGTTGTAGCTGTGTTTGGTGAACATAGAAGCATCAGCGGAACATTTCGAAAAATCATATAATAAAAGAGTGACTTAGTTTGGCAAACCATGCGTGGGAGACCGTTTCAATCCGTAGATTGATTTGTGGAGTTTGCAAACCTGATTGTTTGTTGAATTGTAACCCGGGGATGGAGTCATGTAGACTTCTTCTTTCGAATCTCCTTGGAGAAAAGCATTCGAACATCCATCTGAAACAAATTCCAATCCTGATTGACAACAATAGAAAGAAGGACATGAACCGTGTTCATCTTAGCTACGGGGGCGAAGGTTTCCTGATAGTCTAAGCCATAAGCTTGGGTGTATCCTTTAGCCAGAAGGCATGCTTTATATCTTTCAATTGTTCCATCACGGTTGTACTTAATTTTGTAGATCCATTTACATCCTACAGGTTTTATTCCTGGTTGGTTAGAAACAAGGGTCCAAGTTTTATTTGTTTCTAACGCACTTAGTTCATCTTTCATGGCTTGAGACCATTCGGGATGAGTTATAGCTTCATGGTAGGAGTTTGGTTCTTTATGTTCATCGATTTTGGTTAGGAAGGCATAATTGTTGGTTTTTATGTGATGATAGGACATGTAGTTTTGTATAGGGTAGGTTACATTGTAAGAAATAAATTCTTGGAGTTTTGGCGGGAGCCGAGTTTGTCTAGTTGACCTCCTTGGGGTCTCCTCTTCTTGATCATTTACCTGTGGTTCTGGATTTGCCTCGGGAGGATCGTCTCCCCCTTCCCTTCCCTCTTGAGGAGTGTTGGTTTCCTCAAGGGTTCGAGGTATTTCTTTGAAGTCATCATCCGCTAGAAATGAGATTCCAGAGTCTATAGAGTTGTTCACGGTCTCCTTGTTGGGATTGAAGTATGGTTCACCTTCAAAGAAAGAGACATCACGAGAAACATACAGTTTACAATTATGAGGATCATAACACTTGTACCATTTTTTTGGAATGAATATCCCAAAAAAATAGTTTTAACAGAATTGCAATCAAGTTTGTCTATTCTTTTCTTCTGAACAAAACATGTACAACCAAAAGTCTTAAGATGATCAATATTCATTTTTATGTTATTTAAGATTTCTAATGGTTGTTTATTTTGAGTTGTGGGTCTAGGAAGACGATTTATAAGATAAGCAGCAGTCAGGACAGCATCAGACCAATAAATTTTGGGAACATTATTTTGAAATAACAAAGACCTGGTAACATTCAACAAATGATGATTTTTCCTTTAGAAAACACCATTTTGCTCAGGAGTATTTATGATGGTAGTCTGGTGAAAAATATTCTGTATATTTTGAACGATTGTCAGATCTCAAGGTTTTGATTTTAATGGTATACATATTTTCTACAAGAGTAACAAAATCTGAAAAAGTAGACGACTTCAGATTTGGATTTGAGCAAATACAACCGGGTAGTGTGAGAAAATCATCAATAAATAAAACAAAATATTTAAAACCATTATAAGATTCAATTGGAGCGATATCAGAATGAATTATTTCGAAAGGTTTATTTTTTGTGTATAGAAGAGTAAAATGGCAATCTGGTTTGTTTTGCAAGACGAAAAACATCACAACATAATTCATTTCTGATAAAAGGAAATAATTGTTTTAAAATTGAGTGGGATGGATCTCTCATACGTTTATGCCAAAGTTCATGGTTCCACACTTGTTTGGCATGCAATGCTTTATTTGAGCTAAAAATAACATATAAATCGTTGATAACGGTACCCCTACAAATCATCTTCCCTGTAGAACGGTCCTGAAAAAGTACATCATAGGGAGTAAAGATTGTTAGGATCTATGGCCCTCTAATCGATAGAAAAATGCGGAATTAAAAATATTAATCGAAGGATTAAGGAAGAGACAATTGCAAACCACAAATTCGTTGACACCGGAGTTTAGAGAGGTTCGGCACCCACACCCGGGTCCTAGTCCTCCTCGCAAGCCTCGCTCGATCCCCCGAGCCTCGCTTACGGTTCCACTAACCGATCTCCGTTCCGGGCCGAGACCAACGCCGTTTACAACACCGAGCCTCGCGAACAACCTCGCCTCGCTCGTGTCTCCTCTCACAACCCGAGAGGGAGCTTCCTCGAAGCTTTACAACTTGGTGATTCTTGAATAAGGAATTGGAATCACAATCTAACTAACACTCTATACTTGAGCACACTTGGATATGATATGGAATTGGATATGCAAGTGGTGAAGTTTAGGCTTGAGTGTTGTGGATTGAGAGCTTGAAGATGGAGAGGATTTGGCTTTGAGTATTGGATAGATAGGAAGTGTTCAAGAAGCTTCAAAGCAACCAAATGAGGTCCTATTTATAAGCCTTCAAGCTCATCTAGCCGTTTGGGAGTTGGTGGGGAATGGACCAATGAGAAAGCAAGATGTGACTTAAGCTCGGCCAGAAATCGAGACAGATTCGGTCGACCGTTATCCACATGGTAGTCCGAAACATTGGTCTGAACAAAGAACTCGTTTGACCGATTATGTATCGGATCACCGTTCACCAACCTCCAGTAGCTTTTATCTATTTAGCCCTAATTAAATTCGGTTCACCGAAGTCCATTCGATTCACCGTTCCAAGGTGGACAGTAGAATTGATTGGGCTCTGATCTACTCAAGTTCGGTTGACCGTGTATACTTCGGTATACCGAAGTAGCGCGGGAATTGCGCTGACAAAGCGTGGGAGATTGGTTTACCGATAACGGTCAAGTTAAATAGCCGTTGGTCTCCTAAAGCAATATGATTCGGTTGACCGAATGAAGTTCGGTGTACCGAATATGGATAAGTCAATTTGGCTTTAGGTCAAGATTTAAATACGACCGTTGGAGCAAAGTCCAAAAACCGGTCCAGACTAATTCGGTCTACCGAATGCGGTTCGGTATACCGAGGTGGTTATTCCAGGGAACACCTAAAGGATTCTATACGGTTGACCGCAAGGTGTTCGGTGGACCGAACTCTACAAGATTCGGTTTACCGAGAAGGGTTCGGTTAACCGTGGGCATACGGGACAGAATCCTAATGTGCTCAAGTTTACATTAATCCTTAGGACTCAAATTATACTACATTACATATTGGTCCAAAGCTTGATTACATGTCTTGAGTCTTTATCTTCTTGTCCCCAAGCTCCTTAGCTTGATTCTTCATCAACCTATTAAGAATATCGCAAGTACACGAATATATATGCAATGCATGTATTCATGTTTGCTTACTTTGATTGTCTAGGTTGATTGATTAAATATAGATTAAGATTAGATTACTTAATCATCAAAACTAAATAAAGATTAAGGCTAAAAAGCCAACAAAGATTACATTGCAATTTAATTTTCTTGTGATCCTAGCAACTGACAGGAGGTTGGATGTAAAAGATGGAACATATAAAATATTGTTGGCAACGTTATTTAATATTTGCATGTCTCCTAGTCCTTTTATTTCAACTTGGCTTCCATTTGCGACAGTTACATAATTTGGGAGATTAAGGTTGGGTGTGATATTTTTCAGCAAATTTGCATTTCCTGTCATGTGGTCAGTTGCTCCTGAATCTATAATCCAACATGAATTGTCTAAATGATCTGAGGATCTAGCAACAAAATTAGAAGGATAAGCCATACCTGAAAAATCACCTCTGTTTTTACTCTTATTTTGCTGATTTGGGCTTTGATCTTGGAGTAAATGATTGAGTTGGTTCAAGAGCAGGCCTATTTGTTGATGGTTGATTGGATCCGTCAGTCCACTCCCAGTTTGAGCCCATGTGCAAACGGATTTTGATGCTAGTGTGGAGCTTGATCCTCGGGTCGGGTTATCGGTTGTGCCTATATATGCCCGCGACGTTGGATTGGACCTGACTACACCCCATTTGTTTCCTTGCTCTTCTGAACTAGGGTTTCCTAGCATGGTGCCGCCACCGCCCCTATCTCAATCCATCCCCTCTTCCCGCCCCGTCCTTAGTTTGTCGGAGATGTGGGAACAGGAACCAACAACGATTCTTTGTGTGGCCTTGCTTTTTACGGTTTTCGTAGTACTCGTCTTTGCAATTTCCAAAGTTTCCTTTTCCTTTTCCGTTTTGGTTTAAGTTAGGGTTGCGTGTGGTGGCGAAGGCTTGGTTTTCCCATTCTGTTGGTTGATTCATGGTTTTACGTCGGGTTTCTTTGCGGTTGACCATCGCGACTGTGCGGGACAACAGTGGTAGTTCTGATGAGAGTAGTATCTGGGACCGAATGGAGTCATAGATTGGGTCCAGACCGACTAAGAACTAGTATATACGGTCTTGTTAGGTCCGGCTTTGGATGATCTTGATGTCGGCGGTCGGAGGTTCATATATGCCCAACTCGTCCCACTTGCTTTTTAGGGACCCTAAATACTATGTGATTGTTTTCTGACCTTGCTTGGTTTGCGAGATCTCTTGCCCAATTTTGAACACATGTGGAAGTTTTGTTGCTTTCCATATAACTCTTGGATTGAATCCAAGAGTTCTTCTGCAGAGTTTGTGTAGATGAACATTTCTACGATTTGCGGTTGCATGGAATTCAGAATCCATGACATGACGAGATGGTCGGAGTTTTGCCAATCCTCTTGAGCTTTTTCGGTTTTTTCTCCTTCTGGTTTTGTGGTTCTTCCCATGATGTGACCAATCCTCCCCTTACCACTGAGGGAGAAGGTGATGGATCTGGCCCATGATAGGAAGTTCTCGTCGTTGAGCGGCTTTGAGACGAGACGTTGTGTGGTGTTAGCCCTTGGGTGGACGCCGGTGATTTCAGACATGATTGGGAGAGTTGGGAGGCAGGTATGTCCTACAACCCTCTTCTGATTTTTGGGTATGAGGCCGAAGCAGATGATGAGCTCGTTGGAGCGTGTGAGGTTTAGAATCGAGGCTCTGATACCATATCAAATTTGGGTCTCTTTTGTATATATTCTTCTATCTTAATTACATAGAAGGGGAGATGTATATATAGGCAGCTAACTAGCCGTTTACATCAAATACCTTATTTTGTGAGATTTAATCACTTGATTATTGTTGGAGTCAAGGTTCCCTTTCTTGGAGGATTTGTAGGAGCGGGGATGGCTGTGATGACGGTTGAGGGTATGAGCTAATTTAGACATGTATATATTTCAACAGAAGCCTAGGTATCTTTCTCCTCAAAGAACGTGGTCTTTGAGAAGTCGTTGGGGTGCCCCTTCAAAATCAATTGAACAACGCTATCATTTTGTACTGTCGACGTGTCGTAGAAGTATTAAAAATTCCTGCGTTTCTAAGCATGTTTCCATATCAAACTCTGCGGTCAAGGCCAAGAAAAGCGGATCTTAATTTCTTAACAACAAAATATATTTTTCTATATTATGTTTCTTTCTCAGTTTTATGGCATATTTTGTCTGTATCGTAGTTAATTTCTTCTTAAACTCTTAACAAGTATGTTTTTATAAAGATAACGTTTTTGTCGGTGATTATTTATGTAAATGACACCAATACCCGGATGAAGTTCGAGATTTGTTGTTATAGAAATTATATTAAGTAGCTTCATGGGCGCGCGCTCCCTGGCTGGCAGAGGAAAAAAATGGACAAGAGCAAGACTTTTGGCATCATCTGATTGATTATCAGATATTACGTGAGAACTGCAAGTGTTATCTAACGTTTTTCGCTGCAATTCAAATTTACATTTTTGTACAAATAAATGTCTTATGAATTTACTGAATCCAATTCTTGTCATCTTACAAAAAAAATTCTCAGAAGCAGTGCGTAAGCACCTGTTATCTTTAGAAGGGATTTTTTTCTGAGTTGTTAACTTGGAATCAATTGAACCCCTGTCATCTCGATTTTGGACACGTATATATGGATGGTAAAATGAAGACACGACAACGCAGTGTCTGATGCTGCTCCACGTTTTCTTTTTTGACGGATTCTAAGGGACACGTTTCCTTGGAAGCTTCTTAGCACAAACCCTAGAAAAGGAGAACCGGAAGAAGTATCTTGAAAAGGAGAGGAAAGGAATGTGTTTTTTCTTGAGAAATGATTTATGAACTCTTTTTAATACGTTTTTTGAACACTTTTAATGTGGAGGGACATGATTCTTAATGTTGAGCTATTTCTGTAATATTTAATTTGCTGAGAAATTGATGACGTGACAATTTAGGCATTTGTTTTTTTCAATGTAGGACAGATATGTCCCGTGATGGACATACGTGTATTTACTAAGAGGAAGACATGTGTCCCAAGCGGAACAAATGTATCCCGTAAGGGACATATTTGTCCCGTGCTAGATAGATGTGTATTTGCTGATGCGAATCGAAAGAGGTGTACTTGCTGAAGGGAAGATGTGTATTTAAAGTGTAATTTACTGAAATGATACGGTGCGGTGATCCCAAGAATAACTTTCTTGAATTGGAAAATCAACGATCTTTCATTTTATCGGAAATCGTATCTTTAAATAATAATAAAAAACAAGTAATGGCATTGATAGTGACATCCATCTATCAACATTTTTTTCTTTAAAGCATTTGAATACAAAAGTTGGAGAGACAAAAGAATATATTAGGAGCAGTGTTCACGTAGGCGACCGCCCGTCGCAGTGGTCGCCTGGGCGACCACCGCCTTTCGCCCAGTAAAGCTGGGCGAAATGGGCGATCGCTTCGCCTAGGCTCTCCACTTTTTTGTTTTTTTTTCAAAATTTACAAGTTTGCCACTACCCCCTAATCCTATATAAACCCCTCCAAACCTCTTCATTTTTCACAAATCTCTCATTGTCGTCTTCTTCGTAATTTTATTCTAATCATCAAGTTTCCTAATCATCAAGTTTTCACGATTAAGTCTCTGGTATGGTGCTTAGTTTTGAAGTTGGAAAGTGAAGTCTCCGATCCGGTTCTTCGTTCTTCAACCGCCAAAATCAAGTGCACTCTTTCTAACTTCTCTTTAGAATTAAATTAATTAGTATTTTATTTTCATATTAGTCTAAATTTTTATATTAGTCTAGTTTTAAGATATGGCCTACGTACCCGACACTGGTCTCCCTATGCATCACGAGAGTTACGATGACCTAGACCTACCCGTACAAATGACCCTGGTTGGAATACTGCCCATTATATTAGTGCTAATGATAAAAACTGCATTATCTGTGAGTTATGTGGTAAGGAAACTAGAGGTGGTATAGCCCGTCACAAACAACATCTTGCACACACACCCGATAGCAATGTTAGACCTTGTGATAAAGTTCCTGACTCTGTTAAACAAGACATAACTGCATACATGATTACAAACAGTAGGACATTACAAAACGAAAATGTATGTCTTGATGATTATGTAGACCGAGAAAACATAGAATTTGATCTGGAAACCGGGTCGGGTTCCGGTTCTGCTCGGACCCCAACCTCCCATTCTCGCCCTATTCCTTGTCGAAAGAGACAAAAACAACGTTTGTGGGCACCATTTTGCGGACGTGCGAAGGACGTGGTTTCTGGCCCCCAACAAACAACCATCGAAAGAACCTTTAGAAAAGAAGATAGGAAAACAATTAATCAAAAATGGTCTAGGCTTTTCTATAGATGTGGTATATCATTCAACACTGTAAGGACGCATGAGTGGAAGGAAGCAATATCCGCTACTTGTACTTACGGACCCGGACTTAAACCCATGACGTATCATGAAGTTAGTGACTCGTGCCTTAAACAGGAAATTGACTACACTAGAGGTATACTAGAGTCGTACAAACAAGATTGGGCAACATACGGGTGCACGTTGATGACAGATGGCTGATTGGTTTGTTGGTTGATGACAGATGACAGATGACATACTGGACTGATAGGTCCGGTAGGAATATAATCAATTTTCTATTTTCTAGTAAATTGTCCTACACGTACCATGTTCATTTGGTCTGTAGATGCTTCCGGTCACTCTCACACCGTAGACTACCTGTACAAGCTGATGGACAAGGTAGTTGGCGAGATTGGCGAAGAACACGTTGTTCAAATGGTCACCGACAACGCCGCCGCGTACGTACTTGCCGGTAGGATGTTGCAGCAAAAAAGAAGAAGATTGTTTTGGACACCCTGTGTAGCGCATTGCATCGATCTCATCTTGGAGGATATTGGCAAGTTGTTTTTGAAGACTATTGTTTTAGCTCGTAAGATCGTCAAACATTTTAACAGCTCTGCCATGTTGTTGAAGAGGATGTGAATTGCCATTGAAGGGAACCTGCTACGCCCTGCTGTCACGAGATTTGCCACCGCCTTTCTGACTTTGCAAAGGTTGTTCCTGAAGAAAGACAAACTCCGAGCCTTTGTTGTTTCGCCGGAGTACAACGATCCTAATGCAAGTTGGATAAAGAACAAGAAAAAGAAGGAGATCTCTACTGAAGTTGCCGAGACCATTCTACAAAGTGGCTTCTGGACCAACGTCGTGAAGGCACTGAAGCCCTCACAACCTATGGTCCAGGTTCTTAGACTTGTTGACGGCGATGAGAAACCACCGATGGGATATCTGTGTGACGCAATGGAGAAAGCCAAAAAACAAGTCACGAGGAACTTTGACGGAAACCCGATGTTGTACAAGCAAGTCATCGACCTCATCGACACCAGGTGGGGTCCAGGGAAGATGATGTCCTCACCGCTACACTCAGCTGGTTTCTTACTCAACCCTGGTACCTTTTTTTCCGTCCTACGTCAGGATCGAAATGTAGCTTTCAATGAGCATATGCCTGGATTCATGGATGTCGTAGAGCAGCTCGTCCCCACTCCTGCAGAACAAGACAAGATTTGCAGTCTACTTGATCGTTACAAGAACTCCCTCGGAATATTCTCGAGGGATATGGTCGTCAGACAAAGGACGGAAAGAAGACCTATAGATTGGTGGCAATCTATAAGCGCAGACATGGGAGAGACCGCATTACAGAGGTTGGCCCTGAGGGTGTTAGGATTGACATGCTCGACATCAGGTTGTGAGTGGAATTGGAGTGTCTTCGAGCAGTTGCACTCAATGAGAAGGAACAGGTTGGCTGTGAAGAAGATGAATGACTTGGTGTATGTGAACTACAACCAAAAGTTAAGGCAAAGGTTTCAGCAAAGGATGGAGAAGCCCGGATTTTATGACCCCATCAGTGTGGACTACGATCTCTTCGACGAGTATCCATGGTTGGTAGAAACTGAAGATCCGGTCTTCGCTGGAGAGGAGCTTACATGGGCCGATGTCGAGGAAGCAGCTTTAGGACATTCTTCTTCACGGAGACGCTTTGCTCGGTCCACTGCATCTGACGCGCACTGTTCCACTGCATCTGACGCGCCATTATTAGGTGGTGGCATGGATGATGCCATCGTTCACATTAGTTCTAGAGATCCAGGTGCATCGAGTTCTCAACCACCGATGGACATCGACGAGCAATATGTCCAATCCGACGATGAAGAAACTGAAGAAGATGATGTCTACGTCGACAATCCGAACGAGAACCACTCTGACGACTCTGATGGTGGTGGAGGATATGATATGGTTCCCAGTTGGACATTAGATCAATGTGTCCAATGGAATTAGTTAGTTAATTTGTAATTCTAATTTCTCTCTTATCTGTTGTTGTATGAACTCTGAGTTACCTTTGTAATCATACTACTAAGCAACAAATTGTATACCTAAGTATTAAGTTGGGTAGAGGGGGTGCCTAGTGGGGCATTGGTCGAGGAACTAGGTGTCTTTTCGAAGCCTAAACATGTATGGTATTTTTAGATAATATTTGTGCATTTTTTCCTATTTTTCCTGATTTTTTATCTATTTCATAAATTTTAATTGAATTTAAAAAAAGAACGCCCAACGCACGAATGCCTCAGCGATCGCCCAGGCACCCGGACGACCTTGGTCGCCTAGGCTCGCCTCGGTGTTCCCAGAACGTTGATTAGGAGAGACAAAAGAAGTGGAGCGAATGTTTGCTTTCTCTGGTTTGGATAGGCCACAGAGAAAAGAAATGAATAACTAAGACATAATAAAACTAATGTTCATTTTTATTTTCAATATATTATATCAACCAACATATTATAAACTATATGTGATAAATACTTTCCAATATTGTATGTCATTAATGTCCCAATAATTCTAATAGATTTTCTACACCATTTCAAAAAAGACAAATGTAAAATCACTTAAAAGAAACAAAAAAATTGAGGTTTGCATCAAACGGAAACAAGACAAATTATAAAAAAATTCACTTCATCATGACTAATTAAAAAATATCTTTTAATAATAAACCAGACGTAAAAGTAATGAATGCAAATAAGGGTAGTAACCATGGGTCATTAAGGAGAGAATACATGATTAAGTATTAGGCTAAAATGAGTAAGCTATTTTTGGTACAAAATTTATTTCCCAACTTTCTCTCCAATTTTTTTTGAGAAAGTTGAGAGACCAATTTCTATATGAAGATTTTTCTTTCTTTTTCTTATTTTCTCTCATTAAAATTGTATCCAAACAACAGAAACGCACTTTCTCTTCATTTTTCTTCTTTTCTCTCCTATCCAAACAAACCATAAAACTCGTATTGCAAGAAGGGAAAGGCTTACTCAAATTGTATCAGTTTTCATTCCAGGTAAGTGGAAGAAGTCTCAGGTATGTATTGGTTTTCCTTTCCTGAGATTTTATTATTCTCTCCTTGGGTTCATTTAAGTTCCTAACTCTTTTCTCATCCTGGTGATGTTTTGAGAACAGCATTTCTACATCCCATTGTGTTTTGGATTTATTCTTTGTTGCAGTCATGTGGGTTCACTGATGTTCAACGTTTACAAATTGATTTTTGATTAGAAATCTTATAGCTTTCCTTGGCTGAATATTCCTACGACAGTTTATGGATTTTTGTGTTTGATTCAGTTGGTGGGACTTAATGTGATGGTTGTTTGGTTTGATGATTTTGAAGGTTGCCTTTATTTTATGTTGATCTTTTAGGCGTGACTATTAGTTCTTTTTCTTTGCCTGTGTAGGAGATTCTGTTGTAGTATCTAAGTGTTTGAGTAACTGTATAGATTAGATTGGAAGTTTATCTCACTGCAATCATGTATTTCCTTGAGTTTCCAAATATATTTGGCTTTTGATGTTTTATCCCATGACTCCTGACATCGACAGTGAACAAATCTACTATTTTAGTTGGAAGATATGAGAAGTATTTGACCGACCTCATTCAGTCATTGTGGCATCAATAACCTGATGTCATCATTTATAGTTCGCGTGCAAGTAAGTATACTATTTTGTCTTTCATTTTTATTTTTTAAAACTTTTAAATTCTCAATTGTAGCTCATAAGTTTGTCTTTTTTAATGTCATGCATAGGGATGAGCATCCGGACGGGACAAGACTGGATTTTTTTATGGGGTCCGGACCAGACTGGTTCGGACCAGAGACTGGACCGGACCGGTTGGATCCAGTCTGGTCGGGTCCAGTCTAGGACCAGATTTTTCCCTTAAAATAAAAAAACCCGGACTGATCCGGACCGGAACCGGATTTTCAGCAATGTCCAGACCGAAACCCAGATTGGTTGGTTCCGGTCCGGTCCAAAAAACTAGATCGGTCCATGCTCAACCCTAGTCATGCGGCTGGAAGATAATCCTTCTTCAACACGTACGATAGTGAGCATGGTAGAACACCCAACCATTATATTTTACCATATTATTTATAGTGACTGCGATACCATTTAGTTTTCGGTGAATTTGTTTTGTACATCTGGTCTGGATCCAAATTGACCGCGTACACCCGTATTTTGATAATTAGCCAAGTGCACATTGGATCTCAAATTGTATAATATTCTCCACAAATATACATGACAATTAATACGACATCCATAAGTGAAAATGTCACACAAATTGCAAAGAACACAACTGATATAATACAAGGTGGTTTTTAGCTTATCAAGAATGCTTGTTCGACTTTTCCAAATATTGAAAACTCCACGACACTTTCGCTTAATAGTTCTTACCTTTGAAGTTACACAAGTCATCCGAACTCAAATTTCACTTTAAAACTACTTTCCTCGACCATGTAGCACTAAAAAGAATTAATTCTTCTCCTTTTTTTCAACTCATATAGCTTATCAAGAATACTTCAAAACTACATCCACTCATAGCTCACTAAGCCTAAACCCCAACCAAACTCCAACCTTAAATACACAAAAAATTCTCTACCATTACCAAACCACACTACCAATCATAACCAGGCACTACTGCAGAATGCACAATAGACGTCATTGAATAGACGTCGGATATAAAAACATCTGACGTCTATAGGTATAGAGGTCGGATATTTGTTCATCCGACGTCTATAAGGTTTGTATAGATATTTGGTCATCCGACGTCTATACCTCCTGAAAGAAGCAAAATATTTTTTTGTTTATTTTTTGGCATTTATTTCGTAAAAGAATTTATGTGGATTTCTTTTTTGGGATTTATTTCGTGTAAGAATTTATGTGGATTTATTTTTTGGCATTTATTTCATGTAAGAATTTATGTTGATTTATTTTGTATAGGAATAATGTGAATTATTTGGATTGTTTTAAAAATAGTTAAACATCAATGTAACTATCACATGCATGTGTGTTGTATACATGTGTGTGTATGGTCATATGTCTTGAAGTTTCGTCCCACATTGGAGAAAGTTTTTTGTTGGTGGAGTTGAAGTACTCCACCACTCATTTACTTCTAAATGGTAGTTTGGTTCCACACTACAAAACACAAGTGAGACATACATATATCGAATGACCGACGTCTATCAGACGTAATTTTATTATTATTGTTATTTAAATGTATAGACGTCGGATGTATGACGTGACTGACGTCTATCGGGCGTTCTGTATGTATAGACGTCGGTCACCCCATATATCCGACGCCTATATGCCGTAAAAGATTAGTCCCACATCGACCAATTTTTTTGTTGTTGTTGTGGTTGAAGTACTCCACCACTCCTACACAGGTGAATGTGAATGAGTTTGGTCACTTGGGCGATTTGGGCTTGCTCTGCGTTGTTATTGGTCAAAAATGGGCACTTGAGGGACTTGGGCTTGATTACTGTAGAGGTTGGGTGCTTGTTATACGCCGTATAACAAGCGTAATATTTTCGTTCGTAAATGAAAGGTATAATAGACATCGGCTATATATGATCGACGTCTATACACTATACATTGTATAGACGTCGGTCGTATATAGCCGACGTCTATACACAAGGGTATAGACGTCGGTGGAATATACGTCGGACACTTCGATGGCAAAAATTCGTCATATATACCACTGTATATCCGACGTATATGACACTTTTTCCACTAGTGAGGAAACTCACCTAAAATCTAATATCACTTCAGTATCACAGTCTTAACCATGGACAACTAAAGCTAATTTTCCCTACTCTCTAACCATAGACAACCAAACATATCACATACTCAAACCATCAAACTGAATGAACATCTCTTCTAAAAAACACAAACACAAATTAAACCAATCAATCCACCACCAAAACTTCCACTACGTTAATTCCCACATCAACTCCCAACACATATGGAAGCCCTATTCCATCTCACACAACCAAACCAAACAAAATTTTCAATAAAACCAAGTGACCCAACATAGACACCTTAACCTAAACCCTAATTGAAACTTAAAATCTCTGTAATTTGGACCTTAAATTGGAAATCTAAAATTGGAACCTAAAATTGGAAATCTAAAATCAGAACCCTAAAATCAATCTAAAACAGGGAAAAGGAGAAAGTAAGAGCTACCCTAACATCGAGGCTGTCGAGGAGATCGCGGAGTTGGAGGCTCCAGTGACGGTCGTCGCGGAGGTGGAGGAAGACGGCCGAGGTCGCGGAGGATGCGATGGTCTGAGATTTGTCGGAGCTATCGAGGTCGCGGGGGCTAGGGTTTACTTGAGTTTTTGTTGGGATAAAAGATAAAAAACTGAAACGAGTCTAGAGCTATAAGACCTGTACACGTCGGTTATATCTCCCCCCCCCCCCCCCCAACATCTATATAGATGGGGGAATATGTAGGATCGTGAGGGTCTCTACTTCTAATCACTTTTAAGCTAATTACCTACTTGTTTAATCAATCAAGATATGCACAGCGGAATTTAAACAAATACAAGTAAGTAAAGCAAACAACAATGATGACACCAGATTTTTATAGAGGTTCGGCATCCCGCCTACTTCCTCTCTTGCAAGCTCCGCTCGATCTCCCTCGAGCTCCGTTTGCGTCTTCACTATCAATCTCGTTCCGGACCAAGATTAAGCCTTTTACAAAACAAGCTCCACGAACACCCTCGTGAGCTTGACTTTCTTCTCTCACAATCTGAGAGGAACACTTCGGGCTTTCACCGAAGTCCTTGCTTCTTTACAACTGAGATCTTGAATGGAACACACTCGCTAACTTGAGCACACTTAGCTTAGGATGTGGAATGGATGCTAAGATGTGGAAGTTTAAACTTGGAGAGTAGGATTTGGTGACTGGGAGACCTGGGAGTTTCTCTTAGGTGTATTTGACAAATGGAAGTGTAAGAGATATGTAATTTTGTCAATGGAATACCTATTTATAAGCTCTAAGTGAATTATAGCCGTTGGTACAAGTTTGGTAAAAGATTGTGGAAGATACACAAAACCGAAACTTGCAGGATGCATTTCTGCATAAGTTCGGTCGACCGGATCGGTATGTTCGGTCGACCGTTGGGCAGTTTGGGACACAGTTCGGTCACTGGTAAAGGAACGGTCGACCACCCAAGGCTATATTTTAGGTACACTTAAGTTATCGGTCGAATACCGAGATAGGTTCGGTCGACCGATTTATAACAAGCTTTACGGGGTTGATTAAGATTAGGTCGATTAAATCATCAAAACATTGATTAAGGCCAAAAAGCCAACAATCTCCCCTTTTTTATGATGGCAACCTATATCTTAATACTAGAAATTTTTAGTTATAAACTATGCATATAAATGCTCTCCCTATAGATGTGCATAGTTTTTGTTTAATTTTAATAAAATTTCAAGTTGCCCCCTTAATTATCTCTCCCCCTTTTACATCCATCAAAAATTATAAGATATAGGCATAGAATTGTGGATGTCTTGTAATGAAGTTGCTCCCCCTAAATTTTGCACTTCTTTACACTAAGAAAATGATATTTATTAAGCTCCCCCTATCAATATGAATATGATTTTTCGATTTTAGTTCAATTCTTAATTCTCCCCTATTAACATCAAGTAGATATTACAATATAGCATGTGATGTATTCATTCCCCCTTTTTGACATCCATTTTAAATTTTTGACACTTAAGAAAAGGATGTGATTCAAATTTAAAGATTTGCAATGAATGAGTATATGATATGTCAATTAAGCATGTACAATCTAGACTAGAACCAATTGATTCAAGAAATTTAGACGATAAGAAATTATACCCACTTTGAAGCTTGAATTCGTTCTAATCTCATTTGGTGATGAAACCGGCTTTGAATTTGACTCTTCAGCTTGCCCGGTCACCACTGATCTCCTCCTCAAGCACCTACAAGTGTAGATTTAGGTACCCAAATAACTTTGGGTCCTTGAATATTAGCTTTGGGAATCCAAACCATTTTGGTTTTAGGAGCCCACACACTTCCGGAATTATGCTTTATAACTAAGTGCTTTCCATTTAAGGTTGTATAAATTACATGGTTTTTAACATATGAATCATTATATCCTAAACCATGTTTTTGCAAAGATTGCCTTTGATTCCTAATAGCATATTTAGCATCTTAGTTCCATTAGTGAATCTTTCAAGATCTTTTCTTAATTGCACATTGCAGGCATGAAAATCTAATTGTTCACTATCAATGGGTGTTGCTTTTAAACTTTCAATAGTTGATGCAATTGTTTCAAGTTTAGCAAGCACCTCATTTTTCTCATTCATGCATGTTTCAATTTGGTTTTGGAGATCATTGATTAACTTTCTAGCACTTTTGTTCTTCTCACAAATGATCTCATATTTTTTAACTAAGTCATGGAATACATTTTGAATCTCATCATGTGTATATGTTTCATCATTTGCACTAGAATTTGAGCTATCACTATAATAAGACTTAGTTGAGCATGATTTATTAGAACAAGAGTTAGAGTCTACCTCACTTTGATCATCTTCAATAGCCATAAAGCATGAATGGGAAACCTCTCTTCTACTTTGCATGGAAGATGATGATGATGATGGTGATGAAGAGTCATCCCATGTAGCCTTGTGAGCTTCCTCTTTCCTTTCTCTTCTATTGCTCTTCTCCATTTCTCTTCTCCTCTCCCTTCTCTCCTTTTTCTTCTCCCTTCTCTTCTCTCATTTTCTCTCTCCTCCTTCTCCTTTTCTTTTTCTCTTTTCTCACTTCTACTACCTCTTCTTTCATTCTTTTCTCCCTTATCCTTATTGAGGTATTTGAAGAAGTCTTTGGCTAGGACTTCAATGTCCTCATCTTCTACACTCCTCCTTGGTTGCTCAATATTTGCATGGAATGACAAGGAAGATTTGTTCTTTGAAGCTTCCTTCTCCTTTCAATGGTTGATTTGAAGTTCTTACGCCATCAAGTTTCCAACGAGTTCCTTCATCTTTAATTTGGAAAGATCATGCGCCTCTTCAATTGGGACGACTTTATACTCCCAATCGATGCTAAGCGACCGGAGGAACTTCCGTGTCATCTCTCCTTCATTGATTTTTCTTCCAAGGACCAAAAGAGAGTTAGTAATATCGGTGAAGCGAGTGTTCATGTTGCTTATGTTCTCACTGATTTGCATAGAAAAAATCTCATATTTATGCATGAGGAGACTAATGCGGGTTTCCTTAGTTTTGTTATCCCTCTCATGATGCATTTGCAATCTATGCCATATTTCATATGCACTTTCACAACCCCTAATTCTATTGTATTCACCCTCATTTAGACCACAATATAGAATGTTCATTATTTTAGAGTTGATTTCAATCTCTTCATTTTGGGCCTAGTAAGTGAATCTAATTCAACTTCATTTGGTGGTGTATGGATTTTGAAGAAACATCCAATACTTAAGGTCATTTGAAATTAGGAAAATTTTCATCCTATTCTTCCAATAATCATAGTTTGACCAATTTAGCAAAGGAGGTCGAGTTGTGCATAAACCCTCTACATGATTAGATGTGCTAGCCATTGCTAAAAATTACGATTAAGTAATGAAAATTTAGCTCACAAGGCTCTGATACGAAATATAGGATCGTGAGGGTCTCTACTTCTAATCACTTTTAAGCTAATTACCTACTTGTTTTGTCAATCAAGATATGCACAGCGGAATTTAAACAAATACAAGTAAGTAAAGCAAACCACAATGATGACACTGGATTTTTATAGAGGTTCAGCCTCCCGCATACTTCCTCTCTTGCAAGCTCCGCTCGATCTCCCTCGAGCCCCGCTTGTGTCTTCACTGTAAACCTCGTTCTGGGTCGAGATTAAGCCTTTTACAAAACAAGCTCCACGAATACCCTCGTGAGCGTGACTTTCTTCTCTCATAATCCGAGAGGAATACTTCGGGCTTTGACCGAAGTCCTTGCTTCTTTACAACTGAGATCTTGAGTGGAACACACTCTCTAACTTGAGCGCACTTAGCTTAGGATGTGGAATTGATGCTAAGATGTGGAAGTTTAAGTTTGGAGAGTAGGATTTGGGGACTGGGAGACTTGGGAGTTTCTCTTAGGTGTATTTGACAAATGGAAGTGTAAGAGATATGTAATTGTGTCAAAGGAACACCTATTTATAAGCTCTAAGTGAATTATAGCCGTTTGGACAAGTTTGGTAAAAGATTGTCGAAGATACACAAAATTGAAACTTGCAGGATGCATTTCTCCATAAGTTCGGTCGACCGGATAGGTAAGTTCGGTCGACCGTTGGGCAGTTTAGGACACGGTTCGGTCGACCGGTAAAGGAACGGTCGACCTCCTGATTGATATATTTTAATTAACCACAAGTGCACGGCCGCGTTGAAGCGGTGCCAAATACGGGTCGATCCACAGGGAGGTGTGTCGACTCTAGTTTGTTCGAAGGCGAGTGGGAAAGAAAGGAGAGAAATGGTTGATTAAACTAAACTAGTAAACTAGAAAGGAGGAAATCGAAGAACGAAATGAATTAAACTAAGTAATAACAGAAGATAGAAATCAGGAATGGAAAACCCCTATGGGGTGGAGTATGTGTGTGCACATGAAATAAGTGTGGTGAATGCAATGTAATAAGCTCAAGTGTAGTTAGTGTTTCTTAATGCATAAGAAGTATCTAATGGCAAGACCTTTCATTTAAAGCACTAACCTATGTGATTAATATGAGCATGACAAGTTTGTTATTAAGAACATAAACAAGCATGGAATGTACCTAGACGTTATGGCAGAAACCATCAAGTAAAAGTTCTTATTAATTCAAACAAGCATACTAACATCTCTCACAAACAACAATATCTAGCATTCATACCATCTACATAACATGTGCACACATCTACTCCACCCCCAAAGGGGATGGAACTACTGACACATATTTAAACTGACATTTATACTAAGGAAAGAAAACATGCTTAAACTAATGATAAGAAAACTAACAACAAGTTTAACTAAACGAACATAGAACTAAAGAAGCATGCAAGACATAAGAAATGAAATTAAACTAAGAAAGAAACAACATAACCAAAAGGAAACATCTATTATTACTCACTCAATTACAAGTAGCCTCTCTCCACCAGGGTTTTGCTTCAAGGCTTGAACTCCTAGTAGAGAGGATGGCCACCAAGAGAGAGATGGGGTACAATAGAGGAGGGAGAGTTCTATTTATAGCCATAGAAAAAGGTAATCTGGGACAATCCCCCGGTATGAGACTAACAAATACCAAAAATAGACTAAACACACTCTAATACACCATCCAAAGAAATATTAGCGGATCCGGAGCAACCCGGACCGCCAATCAGAGGTCTATATTGTTTGGATCCGACTGATGAGAATTTAATTTATACCGCAAGTGCACAGCGTCAATGAAGACGTGGCAAGTACGGGTCGAACACAAGGAGGGAGAGATATTGTTATTTTGTGATTTTCGATTAAGGAAGAAAGAGTGAGAGAAATAAGTTTGGTTTGAGATTTTTGGTTTTTAATTAATTTCTAAAGCAAGAACAACAAAGACAAATTAAAAATAAAGCAAAGATGGATGAGAGTCCAGCGGGTGGAGGTTTAGATATCGGGTTTAGATTAGAGAGTTCGGAAACTTATAATAAATCATATTAGTTATGAAGCATTGCATGATAAATGATTCAACATAAACTCAAGTAATCAAAATATACTAACACGAAATTAAAATAATAACATTATTCTTCTTCTCATCATCCTAAATCCGTTACCCCCACCCTTTGGAGAGAGTTAGAAACTCATGGATGGAGGCAAGGAGAAGGGGTCCTAGAGAAACTACAAAAGAAAATTAAAAACAAGAAATAAAATAACAGAATTTTATTACTAATATATGGAACAAAAACTAAGGACCCCCCACAACATCATTCTCGGGGCTATTTATAGCTGATACAAGGGACCTAAGTATAAAATTGGAAAGTACACGCGTCACACCACCACTGGACAAAATTCGGAGGCGCGGATCGACAGGGGTGCGGCAGAATCGCCGCAAAATACATGTAACTTGCGGCTAAATCGCCGCACAATATGCTCTGATTGGATCCGGATTTTTGCTGTGTTTATGGTATGATTTAATCCTCCTTTGTGCGTCTGGATTGATTCTTTCCTTTCTTTTGAGCTCCGACTTTTTTTCTTTATATATTTGGAGATCCACATTGATTTTTCTTTAGACTTTCTCCATAATAATAAAAGCTACTCGTAATTTGCAATTAGGTCCTTGGCTTTTTGCAATTAAGTCCCTCGCTACTTTTGTGCTTAAGTCCTTGGCCTTTTTGTAATTAGGTCTTTGAATGCTTTTATGCTTGGATGGACTTCTATTTGAATCCTGATAATCATAAACTTGGTCTTTATGACAGGAATGAGTCTCTTGCACGCATTTATGCTCGGGATATGGGTAATTTGCATTCAGGTCCCAGTATTCTGTAAATAAGACTAAACACATACCTTAGTAGCATTTATTGATATAAAATTAATCTAAATGAAAGACATATGATGCAATGTATGCAATGCATCACCGACCGTTGTTTCGTGTGGCTTTCTGGATGTCTTTGTTGGTCTTTGATGCAACTACTTCGCTTGCTGGAGCTCCGACCCGAATAGAATTGCCAAAATACTCCCCATGATGGTGTGGAGTATTCTTGTTTGCTCATTGGTCCTTTGATCTTACATTCAGGTCCTTCGATCTTGCATCTTAGTCCTCGAGTCTGTCAACTCAATCATTTTTCCTGCTTTTAGGTTCTTTTAGAGTCTCTCCTTCTCAAACCTACCTATTCCTGAAAACTAATCATTAAACTCGTTACATAGCATTGTTTGGGTGAAAAAAATGGATACAAGACACAAAGATATACATGAAATGATGTCAATCAAATACCCCCACACCTAAGTTTTGCTAGTCCCGAGCAAAACAAAGAAAGAGAAAATGAAGGAAAAGGAACAACATACGAAAAACAGGGAAATCGTAACTCACTTTCGTAGGAATCACGGTTGCACTTAGCACGTGCACAAGCCGTTAAACCTCCTTGTCGACAAGGAGGAGGAGTGTTGTCTCCTGAGGGTTTTCAGCAAATATACCCACAAAATCCGAACATAGATGCATTATTCAATCTAGAAACTGAACTCGATGGACTCATTTCTATCGATCATTGGACGCGGTAATCCTACGTGCCGACTCTATATAGGTATTCAGTCCACACACCTAGACAAATGAACCATTCATGCAAGTTAAATAAGGACTTAAGTGAAAGACATGGACAACCTCAACATCCTCAAGTGATACAAAGTGTAAAGTCCATTAAGGTTCTTATTTGCATTACCATTTTTTTCTTTTTGTTTCTTTTATTTAGTTTGAGTTTCATTCTCCCAGGGTCAGGTTTCGTGCATTATTGCCCATGAGGACTTACACTATCACGTACACCTTTCCCCAAATCTCCACATAGGGCAATCCCTACTACCCGTGTAACGGGGGTTCAGTCGGCGCATCCCAAGTCAGAAGACTCGAAAGCACCAGGCACAAAGTCCCCTCAAACCTACTTTCCCGAGTGATAGGAGACGTGCGAGAAGAGAGAACACCTACTCGCTTATTTCTTATCTACACATGAACCAAAACCCCTACACTTAATGTCTCACAACAAGATTTAAAGGGTCCTTGACTACAACAAACTTCCTTAAGTTAAGAAACACAAATTATTGACTCACTAGGTTCAGGGTGGACTTCTTTAAATGTTTGAGCACTGAAACCCTATGATTACTCACCCCCAAAGGAAAACTGGGGTGCATCCTAACGACTCGATAAATCCTAAAGCCACTGTACTAAATATCCTAATGCATCAAGTTCAAGACAATTTTGGGAGCTTTCTTTTTACTTTGCCTCTCAATGGTTTTGCACATGCTAAACACAAGCAAAACCAACAAAACATTTTCTTTCGCAAACACATGAAGACTTTGAAAGAAATTTGAAAATTTTAAAGCACTAGGCAAGCAAAAGAAGACATGTCACCCAAGGATCATGGCAAGCAGATATATCGATATTAAATGCAGTACACTAACATGACCCTATCAATGCACACAAAAGAAAACAAAATCAAAGGAAAAGACACGACTATGTACACACATAAAACACCCCCCACACCTACTTCATGCATTGTCCTCAATGAATGTGGGCAAGATACTACGTGGATTTATGCATGAAAAAGGGAAGATCTCATCAATATGAAGCGCAAAAGGAAGTTCATGGTTATAGTAATGGACACAAACTAGAATTCCCTCAAAACCTGTGAGATGCTAAAGAAGGGATACAAATACGTGAAAGAAATGAGACCCAAATACTCAAGGGTTGGAGCCCACAACAATCGATGCTCACCGAATGAGTCTTTTTCTTCTTCTTTTTTTTATTTTTTTCTTTTTTAACTATGTACAACAATGGGATCCCATCTTCATATGTCAAGGGACATCAAATGGGAACCCACCATCTCTCGAGCCAGAAATGCACATGCATGGGCTCGCAACATACAAAACAGAATTGCTTGACCACCTAACACCCTTATAAGCATTGTGGTCATTTGATGCCTCTTGAGAGTGAGCAAGACAGGAGGCATGAATGAGAGGTGAAGCTACCAAGTCATCCAACAAGGACCTCCCACCATCATTTAGATCATCAAGCATAAGCTCGGTCATAGGTGGGTCCTTGTCGGAGTCAATATGAAGCTCAAATGGCTCAATGGCCATGGGACATGAGGTAGAGACACCTTCTGGTATAGGCATATGATGAGGTGTCTCACTCTCACTAGTACTCTCAACTGAATCATGCAACGAACACTCTCTTTGGACATTCATGTTCGAGGCCAGCTCACTCTGTTGCATTGCGAAGACAGGCAATGAGTTTTCGCTGGGCCCACGAACATTCTCAACGGGTTGCATTGGGGTTAGGGGTGTTCGTTGAGTTTGTGGTGCTTTCTCCAATTGGCGGATGAGATTTAGATTTAACGGTTCATCCATGGGTTCTTGTTGCTTACCAGAGTTGAACACATGAAACTCGGCACTCATGTTACCGAATGAGAGCTTCATGAGACCATTTCTACAATTAATTAAAGCATTGGAGGTGGTCAGAAACGGTCTACCCAAAATCAAAGGTATTTGAGAGTGGGTGTTCGCAACAGGATTGGTATCGAGGACAACAAAATCGACTGGAAATATAAAATCTCCAACTTTGATAAGCACATCCTCGATAATCCCCATGGGAATACGAATGGATCTATCTGCCAATTGGAGGGTGATCTTAGTTGGTTTCAATTCTCCCAAGTTCAACTGTTGATAAACAGAAAATGGGAGGAGGTTGACCGCTGATCCTAAATCAAGCAAAACATTGCTCATTCTAGTGTCCCCTATTGTACACTGAATAGTAGGACACCCAGGGTCCTTGTATTTTGTGTAGGTGGCATTGGACAAAAGTGAGCTGATATTTGCAGCCAAGAATGCTTTCTTAGGAACATTGGTCTTCCTCTTGGTTGTGCAGAGATCCTTCAACACTTTGGCATATTGAGGTATTTGTTGGATGACATCCAACAAGGGGATGTTAACCTTAACTTGCTTAAACACCTTTAATATCTTGTCCATGTTGTCACTCTACTTTTTGGTTAACCTACTTGGATAGGGAGCTTTTGGCAGGTAGGCTTTCTATGGTACCTGAGAAGAAAGCTTTGGTGTATTACCCTCACCCTCAGCCTCTTCTTCACCACCATTCCCACTGAGGGGCTGCATAGATGGTGGTTGTTGTGGCAAGGAAATGTGATTGTCAACCTGTTTTCCATTCCTTAAGGTCACAATGGAATTAACATGGTGAACAGGTTCCTCCACATGGTTCACTTGCCTCCCCCGAGGTACCACATTCTCATTTTGCATGTGTTGTTGTTGGTACATTCTAGGGTTAGCCTAAGGCTGGCTAGGAAAAGACCCTCTCTCTCTTTCATGTACAGACTGAGCCAATTGGCCCATCTGAAGCTCTAGAGATTTGATGGTCTGCTGATTTGAAGTGAGAACTTGACTCGTGGTTGACATAAAATTTTTCATTGAGTTTTCAAGTCCACGAGTTAAGGTCTCAAGCGAATTGAATCGGGTTTCCATATTATTGGAATTTGGGAAACCCGATTGATTGGTGGTTTGCGCTTGGGGTGGCTGATAGGAATGTGCATGCATGAGAGGTTGGTGTGATTGGTAATGTGGTCTAGAGGAGTTTGAAGGACCACCCGGGGCATTAGTTTGGTTCCCTGAAAAATTGGGGTGGTTCCTCCATCCAGGATTATAAGATGATGAGTATGGGTCATTCCTGGCTCTATCATAGATGGCGTTGACACGCTCCATCTCAGGAGGAATGGACTCACACTCGCTTTCTACATGACATATCCTACCACATGAATGACAGGGAATTCGACCAGATGTGGACATGTGAGGTGCACTTTGTTGGTTTTGGAGCTTAATCGAATCCATACGGTGCATTAAGGCCGCCATGCGTGCCTCGGTGGCTGTAGTGGTATCGACAACAAATGCGGCACCCGATCTAGTCGAGTTTGCATTCGCGATCCTCGCTCCTATGCTAGATGATGCAGGTGGTTTCCTCACATTTTCCCATTGCATGGTTTTCTCAGCAAGGTCTTCTAGGAAAGCCCATGCCTCCCTTTCATCCTTTCCCAAGAACTCTCCTTGACATATGGACTCAAGGAGCGTTCTTGACGGGATGTGAAGACCTTCGTAAACAATCTGACAAAGGCGCCACAACTCGATGCCACGGTGAGGGCATGAGGATATTAGCTCCTTGAACCTCTCTAAGTATGCATGGAATGGTTCGGTCTCATGTTGATAGAACGAATTGATTTCGTTCCTCAATTTTTGAATCCGATGATTTGGGAAGTACTTCTTGAGGAATACAGATTGAAACTCATCCCAAGTCCTAAAGGCATTCGCCTGGTTACTGTACAACCACTTCTTGGCGTCATCCTTCAGCGCAAAGGGGACAAGCCTAAGATGGATGGAGTCTGTGCTAAGTTGTTGCAGCTTGAACATAGCACAGACCTCCTCAAATTCCCTGAGAAAGATATAGGGGTCACCTTTCCCAGTGAAGTGAGGGAGCATGGAAATAAACTGAGGCTTAACCTCAAAATGGTTACCATTAGCCTCTGGCAATACGATGCATGAAGGTAGAGCAGTACGGCTCGGGTAGCATCGATCACGTAGAGGTATGGGAACGACAACAGGATGCTCAGGTGGGTCTAGCAACTGCTCCTCCTTGCGGAAATTAGCAGCCATTGAACCCAAACTATGTGCGACACGAGAGGAGGAAGGTGTCGAGAAATCGATGACCAAAGCCGGATTGACAACGCTCATCGTCAAACGACCACTCTCGTCTCGGGTCCACGAAAGCATGCACAAAGGTGCACACACACCAAATTTTTATTTTTTTTAATAAAGAATGTACGTAGAGGAGAAGACGGGGGGACACAGGAGAGAAAGAATGACTCAGAGAGAAAGGAAGAAGTCCTTAAGCTACGGCGGATGGGTACATGTAGAAGCACACAAGCAAACAAGGCTCAAGCAATCCTAAGGTCGTTATAGGTCCTTACAGCTAGACGATGCCTAACTGTGAGGTCATACGGCCTAAACACGCCTCACCTCCCTACAACGAGGACCACAAAACCCAGCAAGTGAGCCAAGATCCGGGGATCTCGTCTCTCCTACTATCGACAAAGTGGGCAATGTCGATCAGGTCATGACGGTCGGGACTGGATCACTCTCCTAATGCGTCTGAATTCCTTAAAGCCAATGTCTACTTGATTTTAAAATTAGGCTCTTGATTAGTGTGGTTTTTGGGGCAAAGGAAAGGGTGATGAAATCCCCCACTTATCTTTTATGGGACAGCCCCTCCTTAGTAGCGTATTGGAGTCCTAATCTAGCAATCAACTCTCCAAACAAACACTCAACTCACACTTGTTGCAATGCACTTCCTACTAACTAATGCATGTTCATACGAAATGCATGAATGAGAGTAGAAGGTGCGTACCGCACGCCAGCTCCCAGCAACAGAAAATAAAGGTAAGATAAAAGACAATCTAAATGCCTAAGTCACATACATGATGCATGAGCTAAACAAAAAGAATGCCTAATCTTTTGCTTTGAGTGTTAGGGTCCAAGTTGCTTAAGGGAAGTTGATTATTAATCTGGGAACAATCTAAGACTCAGAACATACAAAATTGAGTCCCAGATTACTAGATCAATTATGGCAACACGACAAAGAAATAAGAAGGCAAAAGCAGCTCACAGACCGCCAATTGGCGGTCTCAGGCCGCTGATTGGCGGTCCAAACTGCCAAGCTTTCCTCCAAATTTTTCCAGATGCCTCTCCTTTCGACTCCAAGTCTCCTAAAACAAAGGAAAACTACAAAACAAAAATTAAATCCACTCGAATCGTCCAAACAAGAGTCTGGACTGGCACCTCCCTGGCAACGGCGCCAAAAACTTGATGAACGTTTTAATTAAACCGCAAGTGCACGGCCGCGATGAAGCGGTGGCAAGTACGGGTCGTCCTCAGGGAGGTGAGTAGCCTCTTTCTTGTACGAAATCAAGTGGCAAAAATAGGGGGAGAAAGATGTTTATGCTACTCTACTCTTTACTACGCTAAGAAGTATGAAATGCAAAAGGAAGAACCAAACAATGAAATAATAACTAAGCTAAGAACAAAGGAAGAATGCTGGAATACAGAAATGGGAAAACCCCTAAGGGGTGGAGTGAGTGCACACGTGCAAAGAGGTGGGTGTAGAATACATTCTTTAAGCACATGAAGGTGGTGTTTATCAAGCATAGGAACTGTCTAAATGTTATGGCAAAACATATCAATCTATTCACCAACTTAGTTGATTAACATTTACATATGCAAGTTGTTTATTTCAGAACCTAAACAAGCATGAGAGGTGTCTAATCATTTTGGCAAAACTCATCAAGTTATAAATTCTATCCTAAACAAGCAAGCATACATTCATGTTTTATCAACACATCAAAAATAAAGCATTCATCCCATTCTCTAATGCATGTATGTACATCTACTCCACCCCCCAAAGGGGATGGAACTACTCACTAAACATTACACTAATTATTAAACTAAGCAAAGAAAGCATATTAAAACTAAGCTAGAAATAAAAGACAATTAAACTAAAATATGCATAAACAATAAAAGAAGCTTAAACAAACAATGAAAGAAACACAAAACTTTATTGATAAAATGACTCACATTTCAAGTAGCATCCTCCTACTTTAGTGTGTGCATCAAGGCCTCACTTCTAGTAGGAAGAATAGTCACTTAAAATATGGAGTGATTACAATAGGAGGTGAAGAGTTCTATTTATAGCCATGGAAAAAGCTAATCCGGGACAATCCCCCGATGTGAGACTAAAGCAATACCAAAAATAGCCTAAACAAACATTAATACAAGTCCAGGAGAAATTTGGGCGGATCCTGAGTAATATGGACCGCCAATTGGCGGTCCATAAACTTCGGATCGCGTTGGAATTTGTTGTGGACTTTTCTTTCTGGTATTGTTGGTCTTTGATGCAGTTACTTGACTTGTTGGAGGTCCGACCCGAATCGAATTGGTAAAATACTCCCCATGATGGTGTGGAGTATTCAGTTTTGCTCTTAGGTCCTTCTGTCTTGCAATCAGGTCCTTCTTCCTTGCATCTTGGTCCCCAGATCTCATAATTCAGTCATTTTTCCCAGCTTTTGGGTCGTTTTATGCTTCATCTCTTCAAACCTATTTATTCCTAAAAACTAAACATAAAACTCGTGACATAGCATTGTTTAGGTGAAAGATAATGGATATAAGATACAAATATAAGCATGAAATGATGTCAATCACAATCCATATACCTTCACTGTGGTCATCTGTTGCACTTAAAGTCTCAACATATATTTTGTCATCTACTAATTTCAACTCGGGTACTTGCTTAGAGAAAGGTGGGGTCTCTTCATACTCGATGAGACTGCTGGCTTTTTGGCCTTAATTCATATTTTGAAGATTTAACCAACTTAATCTTAATCATAATCAAATGTAGAGTAGAACACATTATGTATAGAAGATATATTATATTGTGCTAACATCTACCGGTGATCAAGACTCCAGAAAGAATGGAATGAAGTCAAGACATTTAATCAAACTTATCGAAGACATGTAATTTTACCTTTTATTTGAGTCTTAGGAACTTATGTGAAATTGAGCATACAAGAGTTAAAATCTATTCACATACACATTAGGTTCCTTATAAAAGTCACATACAAAATTTCAGATCAATTGAACTTCAATACGTCACCCAAACTTAGGTAGGAAAATCACCTAAACCAAACATGTGTCTGCCTGTGCTGAACGGTTGACTGAAATAAGCTTTCCGTTCGACCAGTTCTAACAGTTAACGGCTTTTACAAATAGTTATTTTACCTAACCTTATCGGTCGACCGATTGAGTCGTATTTTTCGGATGAACGTTAACATTGTCGTATTATACAACAGTCTTATTTGTATCTCTTCCTAACTCCAAAATAAATTTGGCCACCGGTCAAACGTTGACATGAAAAGAGTCGACCGGATGAACACAAATCTTGAGATCAAAAGTTCCTGCTAATTTTGATCGAACATGTCCACTTTTGTGTCCAACCGAATGCCTTTACTATGGCCAAAATCCCATATCGGTCGACCGACCCATTTCCGGGTTCGACTGATCACTTAAGTTATAGCCCAGTTGGTTCGACCGTAGGATAAGTTTGTTCGATCATTTCCTTAACTTCAAGGAAATGGTTGACCATTGATCCTGTACTGGTCGACCGGTTTAGACAAATTTGTTGAACTTAAGTTTTCTGTTTTTTGTATCTTACATAATCTTCCACCAAATCTTCTCCAACAGTTATAAAACTTTAGGAGCTTATAAAGAGAGGTCCATACACCTTATTTACAAATCTCTCACACTTTCAATTGCTCCATAAGAGAGACTTCTCCAAATCCCCAAATCCCAAATCCTACACTCTAGAGCCTAAACATCACACCTTTGATCAATTCTCAATCTTACTCAAAGTGTGCTAAGGTTAGAGAGTATTTGATCCACTCACATTTGCTATCAAAAGAAGTAAATGTTTCGGTGAAAGCCTGAATCATATTTCTCGGATTGTAGAAAGAGGAAACCAAGTTTGTGAGGGTGTTCACAAGGCTTGCTGTGTAAAAGATTGATCTCGGCCCAAAATAAGATTGGCTAGTGAAGATGTAGGTGGAGCTCGCGTAGTCGAGGGGAACTTGTAAGAGAAGAAGTAGGTGGGAGGCCAAAGCTCTATAAAAATAGTATCATCTTTGTTGTGTGTTTTTTTGGTTTCTCTACTTGTTTTTAGTTTATCGTTTCCACTACATCTTATTCAATTAAGTAGAGATTATGCAAAATTAATTAGATTAATTAGGGCCATAATGATCTTGCAGATATTATACCATCTAATACCATTTTTCCCTTCTAAAATTATTGAACATTTCTTATCACATGGATCAGCCACATAAAAGACTTGTTTTGCTTGGGAGGCCAAAATAAAAGGTTCTCCTATAAATCCTTCTTTCAAGAAATCAATTAAGGTGAACCTCAAGTCATTCAATTGAACTCCACTTTTATTGTCAACCCACTTGCATCTGAATACAAGCAGTTTGAGTTTAGCGAAGTCCATCTCCCATGTGTCTTCAATTACCCCATAATAGGACATGTCGGCGTATACATGATTCTTGTGTTTAGAACTAGACACATGCAAAGACTCTGCTATTAAAGTGACCCTACTATTGTGAACAATACTTTTGGCATCTTCAGAAACAGTGTAGAATTAGTATCTATTGTTATCATAGCCATTGTAACTTGTAACAACAGAATGGATACCGTAGGGTAACTATTGTATTGTTTCTGAAACATCATGCTTGTAAGCAACCTTTTTGAACAAAGAGATGAAATCTTATTGTGGCTATTAATTACATAAAGGTTTTTTTTCTTTTAAAAGACTCATTTATTCATTTAGATAAGGCTGGACTTCATTAGAATTACACAACACATAGAAATATGCTGTCATTAAGTTATCGCCATTTGAATTTAACATTTTCATCCCACGCATCCCTTTACCATCGAAACGTTCATCATGACGATTGTTAGGAAGTCCAATATTTTTTGTGTTCGTTAGGTATCCAGTGCAAAACTCGATAACCGTCTCATCTATGTATCCTTCAATAATACTAGCATCTTGCCTTTGACGATTTTTACAATAACATTTCAACACTCATATAGCATTCGAAAGGATACATCCACCTTAAGGAAACAAGTCCACACAATTTAACTTCTCTAATCACATGAATAACTAGATGAATTCAAAAAAAACAGGTGGAAAATACATCTCCAACTAATAGATTGTGACCACAATTTCATTATGTAATTGATCTAACAGCACGTGATCGACAACTTTATTGCAAATCTTGTTGAAAAAGAAACACAACTTTATTATGGCATGTCTAACATGTTTTGGTAGTATAGATCTTAGTGCTACAGGTAACAACTACTACATTAAAGTGTGGCAATCGTGAGACTTCATCCCCACAAGTTTCAAATCCTTCATAACAACAAGACTACTAATATTTGAAGAATATCTCTGTAGAACCCTAACATCATGCAAACACTGATAGAGAATTCATTTCTCCTTTGTAGACAATGTATAGCAAGCTAGAGGTAAGTATCTACGGTCTCCCTTCTTCTCTGGTGTTAGCCTTGCGCGTATACCAAGGTCAACAAGATCAAGTCTAGCATTATATCCATCTTTTGTCTTACTAGGTACGTTCAACAGAATGCAAACAAGACTATCACAAATATTTTTCTCTCATTTGATTTGTATTCTCTCTACCAGCCAGTCCTTCACGCAAATGCTTGTCTCGATCGATTTGTTGGACATGTTGTGCTTCTTCTCGCTCAAGACTCGTTTTCTTGCGCTAAATGCAGACTTAGATGCCAGAGTTGAAGTAGGAGTTAGTAAATCGCGTGCTAATAAAAAAACTATTGGAAATCTAGTAGAGTTAGATTTCCAGAAGTTTAAAACATATTGCTTCTATCGGAGTTAAATATATTTCACTATTTAAAAATACAATTAATTCCTTATGCGTTTTTATTTTGCACTGATTTTAATTTCTTTATCGTCTCTTCATCTTGATCCACTAATATGTGTTGTTGGTATGATGATGAACTGGCAATATTTGAACCTATTTGATTAATATTTTGTAATGTTTCATAATCATTAAAATATTGAGAACGAGAAACTTTTAAGTTCTTTTAAATAATATTCAAAGCGGTCATATTAAAAGTCTTGATTTTCAAAGCAAAAAAAACCAAAACATAAATAACACCACCGTTTAAACCTGTGAAAATTAAAAGTCTTGATTAATGGAATTTAAGTGTTTTCTGTGGAATGACATTAATGGAATTTGTATAGTTTTTAGTGGCATTAATAGAAGTTGTATAGTTTTTTAGTGGCATTAATACAAATAGTTATATAGTGATGACATAAATGGAAATATAGTATTTTGAAATGACATGCAAGCAAAAAACCCTTAATGTTTTCAAAAATATTTTCTAAGTAAATCGGTAAATCGGTCATTTTAAATCTAGGATCCATAACAAAACCTAAACAAGAAATTAGTGGAGGAGGTTTCCAATATTTATTAATTTAGCCTCAATTAGATTTATAATTTCAATAAAAATAGCATTACTCCTATATTTCAAAAATACTTTACCAATGAAAGTAATTCAGCAATAAATAGATTAGCAGTTGTGTGATAGGTTCCACTTAATTTATTAGTGAAAGTTGAAAAAATATTTCAAATAATCTAACATAATTCTACAATTTTTCCAAACAAGATTAGTTAAACAATTTTCATTTTGTTTTCATTATAAAAAACTGTAACTAAAAGATTATACGGATAATAACATTTTAACATTTCATATGTAGAGTTTCATGAATGACAGACATCTAATTTCAATTTTCTAAGTTTAACTTCACTACTAGATTAGAATTCCCTAAATTTTTGATATCTATATGTACTACTCACTATAAAGGCAAGAACATGCCCAACATTTTGTAAATAAGGTTAATTATTTCAAGCCCTTCTTTTACAATTAGGTTTAAAATATGACCAACACATCTAACATGAAAAATAATACCACGTGGAACACATAAATTTTTAAGTAATTTTATGACTCTAAAGTTATTATTAGCATTGTCAAAAGAAATTGCACAAAATGTATTTCCTATTCAATAACTTTGCAATACATCTCTTGTATGGTTATATATAATTATAGTAGTGTGTGGATGCGAAATCGGTCGAAAAGAAACAATTTCTTTATGTAAAACCCATGAATTAGCTAACAAATGAGCAGTTACACAACAATATGAGAAATTATTTGGACCGGTCCAAATATCACTAGTTAATGTTATCTAACGAGTTATTGATGCAAATTAGTAATTAATGATATTCTTTCCGTATCAATTTTTTTTATTTACAACATTTTTAAGTGTGCGTCAGGAAAATGGTTGAAATTATGGGTATCGTAACTAAATGCATTCCTAAGGTTTGTAGATTTATATTGCCTACGTGGTGATTCGTCTCTAATATATATTCACAAATTACATTTCTACCATGAATTAGTTCAGATTTTTCCTTTTAAAGTTTCACTACTACAATCTAAAATTGATTGGTGTGAACTAGATTATCAAACAGTTCTACGTTTACATCTTTTTGCATATCTTGTAATTAGATAACCGATTTCATTGCTACTGGATGCAGTAACTTTAGTACCACATATTTTACATATGATTAAAATATATAATATCTTGGCCTAGATTAAAATCTTTCAAGATGTGGTTAGTTTTTTCTAGTATCTTTGCCTTTACAATTTGTTTTTATGATTGATGCACTAATAATAGGGGGATTATTCCAGTCAGATTCAAGTGATGAATTAGCCGAAGATTCAGATGCCATTGAAATTAAAAAATATCCGAACAAAAATTTATTTTTTTTAAATACATGATAATTAACTAAATTAAACTTAACTAGAGTAAAAGTAATAATAATTAAACTTAAAAAGTAGAGAAATGCAAACAAAAAGACATGTCGCGAAATCGATCGAACTGGGCAACGCAACTGTACATTTAGGCTTCTGCTCAAACTCGACTTGCTTCTAACACAATTAGAAAACACTTCATGAAAGATTGAAGAGCTTAAGAAGAAGATTAGAAAAGACAACAAGTTTTGGTGTGAAAAAAATGATTGTAATGGGGGGTTTATATAGATTTTGGAGGAGTTTTTTGGGTATTTAAAAATCCAACGACTATAATAGCCATCGGGCTCGCGGGTCGTACCAGGGCAGCCCGGCGGGCATCGGCCTTAGGGCCTGTGACCCCTTATCAAGGCCCGACACGATAATAGACCGGCGTGTTGGCTTTTTGGCCTTAATCTATGTTTTGATGATTTAATTAACCTAATCTTAATTATGATCATGTAGAGTAGCACACATATTGCATTGCATATATATTGCTTTGTGCTAACCTCAACAGGTGATCAAGACTCAAGAAAAAAGAAAAATCAAGTCAAGACATGTAATATGGCTAGGATTGAAGACATGTAATTTTACCTTTCATTGAGTATTAGGAACTTATGTGAATTGAGCATAACCTAAGCTAATATGCATGCACTCACACACTAGGTTCCTTGTAGGATTCACACACAAAATATCATAACATTTGGACTCCATTAGATCACCCAAACACCTAAAACATTGGTCGCCAGTCTGCCTGAGTTCGGTCGACCGTTCACCTTTCGGTCGACCGGTTATACACAATATTTGTTATACCAGACCAATCAGTTCAACCGATCACACTTCGGTTAACCGTTTACCCAGACCTGTTCGGTCGACCGTTTAGTTTGCTATTTCTGGTAAAAATACGACCGTTATATTTGTCGTATTATACAACGGTCGTATACACATTTTTCTCTTAATACACCCCCAAATACTTTTGAACCGGTCGAACAAAATACCTTGTTCGGTCGACCGTTCCATTAGGGAAAATCTACCTGCTATCGGTCGACACAAGTTTAGTTCAACTGATCGAGTTTTCCCTCTACCGAACCCTGTAGTTCGGTCGATCGGTACCTGGTCGGTTGACCGTTGACTTATAGAACTTAAGTGTTAGGTCAACCAGTACTTTTGTTCGGTCAACCGATCCATTAACTTACTCAAGAGTTCGGTCGACCGATACACCTTTCGGTCGACCGTTTCTGGACAGATTTCTGAATCCGATTTTCTGTTTTGTGTGCTTTGCACAAACCCCAATCAAATCTTGTCCAAACGGCTAGAAATCTTTAGGAGCTTATAAATAGAGGTTCACACTTAGTTTTCCACAAGTTTTCACAACTCCAAAGTATCAAACCTATAGTGAGATTTTCCACAACCTCCAAGCTCCAAATTAGTCATCCAAAGCCTACTTTCCACATCCTTCATCAATCATCATACTAGCAATTGTTGTGCTCAATTAGAGAGTGAATCCCACTCAGTTACAAGAGTTGTCAAAGAAGCAAGGACTTCGGTGAAAGCCTGAAGTGTCCCTCTCGGATTGTGAGAGGAAGAATTCAAGCAAGCGAGGGTTGTTCGCGTTGCTTGTGGTGTAAAAGGCGTTCTCTCCCGGCCCGGAACTGGGAGTGGTTAGTGAAGACGTAGGCAGAACTCGCGGAGTCGAGTGGAGCTTACAAGAGAGGACTAGGACCCGGGTGGGGTGCCGAACCTCTATAAAAACACCGAGTCTCTTTGTGGTTTGCATGTTATTTCCCTACTAGTCTTTAAATTGTTTCCGCTGCGTTTATTGTTTGATTAGTTAGGGATTAGATTAATAGTGATTAGTGGACACATAACACACACGATCCTACATTTGGTATCAGAGCCTTGTTAGCTAAATTTCATTACTTTACCGTAATTTTAGCATGGCTTCAACATCTAATCACTTAGAGGGTTTATGCACCACAAGGCCTCCTTTGCTTAATGGGTCAAATTATGATTATTGGAAAAATAGAATGAAAATCTTTTTAATATCAAATGACCTTAAGTATTGGAAGTTTATTCAAAATCCATACATACCCCCCAAATGAAGATGATTTAGATTCTCTATCTAGGGCCCAAATGAAAGAAATTGAAATGAACTCTAAAATCATGAACATTCTTTATTGTGGCCTTAATGAGGGAGAATACAATAGAATTAGGGGTTGTGAAAGTGCAAATGAAATATGGCATAGGTTACAAATGCATCATGAGGGTGATAGTAAAACTAAAGAAACTAGGGTTAGTCTTCTAATGCATAAATATGAAATATTTTCTATGCAAATCGGTGAGAACATAAGCGACATGAACACTCGCTTCACCGATATCACTAACTCTCTTTTGATTCTTGGAAGAAGGATAAATGAAGGAGAGATGACTCGAAAATTCGTCCGGTCATTGAGCAATGATTGGGAAGACAAGGTCATGACAATCGAAGAATCGCACGATCTTTCAAAATTGAAGATGGAGGAACTCATTGGAAATCTCATGGCCTATGAGCTCCAATTGAGTCATCGAAGAGAGAAGGAAGCTTCAAAGAAAAACTCCATGGTGGCATTGCGTGCAAATTTTGATGAGCCAAGGAGGGTGGAAGAAGAGGACATTGAGGTCCTTGCCCAAGACTTCTTCAAATACCTCAAGAGGGATAAGGGAGAAAAGAATGAAAGAAGAGGTAGAAGAAGTGAGAAAAGAGAAAAGAAAAAGAGAGGGAGGAGAGCGAAAATGAGAGAAAAGAGGGGGGGAAGAAAAATGAGAGAAGAGAGAGGAGAAGAGAAAAGGAGAAGAGTAAGAGGAAAGAAAGGAAGGAAGGAGGAAGCTCACAAAGCCACTTGGGATGACTCTTCATCTCCATCATCATCTTCTTCCTTGCAAAGTAGAAGAGAGGTTGCCCATTCATGCTTCATGGCCATTGAAGATGAACAAAGTGAGGTAGCTTCTAACTCCTCTAAATCTTATTCCACTAGAAGTAATTCATGTTCAAGTAAATCATATTCTAGTGCAAGCTCTAACTCTAATGCTAATGATGAATCATATACACATGATGAGCTACAAAATGCATTTCATGATTTAGTTAAACAATATGAGATCATTTGTGAAAAGAACAAAAATGCTAGAAAAACTATAAATGCTCTCAAATGCCAAATTGAATTAATCATAAATGAAAAGAATGAGGTGGTTGCTAGACTTGAATCAAATGAATCATCACTTGCTAGTCTAAGTAAAACACCGATTGTTGATGAATATTTAGATCTTAGAGCTTCAAATATGCAACTAAGGAAAGATCTAGAAATGTTCACAAAAGGAACAAAAATGTTTGATATGCTCTTAAGTAGTCAAAGACAATCCTTAGCTAAACATGGTTTAGGATACAATGTGCTTTTGAAAAACCATGTATCTCATACTACTTTAAATGGCAAGCATTTATTTGTTAAATCTACTTCCTCAAGTGTGTGGGCACCCAAAACCAAAATGGTTTGGATCCCAAAAGCTAATGTTCAAGGATCCAAAGTTGTTTGGGTACCTAAGTCTACACTTGTAGGAGCTTGAGGAGGAGATTGGTGGTGACCGGGTGAGCTCAAAAGTTAAATTCAAATCCGGTTACATCACCAAATGAGATTGGAGCTAATCAAGATTCAAGTTTGGTATAAATTTCCATCTTTAAAATTTCTGAAAATTTAGCTCTAATCTAGTCAATATGCTTAATTGTCATATCTTTAGAAATTCAATTCATTGAAAATCATTAACCCTATTCATTGCAAATCATATTCCACATCCATTGATTGTAAATGTCAAATTTTAAATGGATGTTAGAATAAGGCCTAAGTTGAAACTCAAATGAAATTAACTTGAATCATATTCATAGTTTTCATCTAGCCTTATTGATAGGGGGAGCTTAAATGTTATATCTTTTATTAGTGTAATGAAGTGCAAAATTTAAGGGGAGCAACGTCATTACAAGACATCCAAATTCTATGCTTAAAGTCATAATTATTTTTGTTTTTTGATGGATGTCAAACGGGGAGAGATAATTAAAGGGGGTAACTTGGAATTTGGCATAAAATTGAACAAAAACTATGCACATCCATAGGGGGAGCATTAATATGCATAGTTTACATATACAAATTCCATGTATTTAGATAGAATTAAGATATAGGTTGCCATCATCAAAAAGGGGGAGATTGTTGGCTTTTTGGCCTTAATCTATGTTTTGATGATTTAATTAACCTAATCTTAATTATGATCATGTAGAGTAGCACACATATTGCATTGCATATATATTGCTTTGTGCTAACCTCTACAGGTGATCAAGACTCAAGAAAGAAGAAAAATCAAGTCAAGACATGTAATCAAGCTAGGATTGAAGACATGTAATTTTACATTTCTTTGAGTATTAGGAACTTATGTGAATTGAGCATAACTTAATCTAATATGCATGCACTCACACACTAGGTTCCTTGTAGGAGTCACACACAAAATATCATAACATTTGGACTCCATTAGATCACCAAAACACCTAAAACATTGGTCGTCAGTCTGCCTGAGTTCGGTCGACCGTTCACCTTTTGGTCGACCGGTTGTACACAATATTTGTTATACCAGACCAATTAGTTCAACCGATCACACTTCGGTTAACCGTTTACCCAGACCTGTTCGGTCGACCGTTTAGTTTGCTATTTCTGGTAAAAATACGACCGTTATATTTGTCGTATTATACAACGGTCGTATACACATTTTTCTCTTAATACACCCCCAAATACTTTTGAACCGGTCGAACAAAATACCTTGTTCGGTCGACCGTTCCATTAGGGAAAATCTACCTGCTATCGGTCGACACAAGTTTAGTTCAACCGATCGAGTTTTCCCTCTACCGAACCCTGTAGTTCGGTCGACCGGTACCTGGTCGGTCGACCGTTGACTTATAGAACTTAAGTGTTAGGTCGACCATTACTTTTGTTTGGTCAACCGATCCATTAACTTACTCAAGGGTTCGGTCGACCGATACACCTTTCGGTCGACTGTTTCTGGACAGATTTCTGAATCCGATTTTCTGTTTTGTGTGCTTTGCACAAACCCTAATCAAATCTTGTCCAAACGGCTAGAAATCTTTAGGAGCTTATAAATAGATGTTCACACTTAGTTTTCCACAAGTTTTCACAACTCCAAAGTGTCAAACCTATAGTGAGATTTTCCACAACCTCCAAGCTCCAAATTAGTCATCCAAAGCCTACTTTCCACATCCTTCATCAATCATCATACTAGCAATTGTTGTGCTCAATTAGAGAGTGAATCCCACTCAGTTACAAGAGTTGTCAAAGAAGCAAGGACTTCGGTGAAAGCCCGAAGTGTCCCTCTCGGATTGTGAGAGGAAGAATTCAAGCAAGCGAGGGTTGTTCGCGTTGCTTGTGGTGTAAAAGGCGTTCTCTCCCGGCCCGGAACGGGGAGTGGTTAGTGAAGACGTAGGCGGAGCTCGCGGAGTCGAGCGGAGCTTACAAGAGAGGACTAGGACCCGGGTGGGGTGCCGAACCTCTATAAAAACACCGAGTCTCTTTGTGGTTTGCATGTTATTTCCCTACTAGTCTTTAAATTGTTTCCACTGCGTTTATTGTTTGATTAGTTAGGGATTAGATTAATAGTGATTAGTGGACCCATAACCCACACGATCCTACACGGCGTACCATGTTTGGTCTACGGCGGGCTGGCCTGACCCGTTACCCAATCCTTTATACAACAAATGATATATAAAAAGATTGTGCTATAAAAGTTTGAATATTATCTGAATCCATAGTCCAAAATTTCAAATTTGAATATGAATTGGTAAGTTACGAAAATTTCGGATCCAAATTTGTATTTGGTATGCTTACTTGAAATTCGGATTCGAATTCGGATAAATTTTATATCTGATTCCAAAATATTTATTTGCATCGCTACCTACGTACCCTTTTCTACACGATGAAAATAATAATTACAATGTCATTTTCATTAATAAAAATGGTAATTTCAGTACCCTTTTTTGTTGTACAAAACATGTTTTCGGGTGTCGTTTTCTAACTCTTATATTTTGCCAAATAAGTTCTCAAATCTTATATTTTGCCAAATAAATTCTCAAATCTTATATTTAATTTGCCAATTTTGTTTTTCTATAATTATTGTAAAAAAATCCATTTACAAATGTTAAATAGAAAATCAATTAATAAAATCAATTAGTTACAAAAGGGAAGCATATTTGTAATATATTCATTTATTTGAAAGGTATTAAAGTAAATATCCCTACTAACTAACTCCAACGTGTATGTACTATTCAAACCTCGAAGGCTACCCATCCATCCATCCCAACCCTATTATTTCTCTACATAGAAACCACACATAACACTTCCATTTCCATTTCCGATTCTGATTCCAATTAGGGCACGCAAGGAAAGCAGGAGACGAGATGCTCTTCCCTGCCGGAATCCGGGCGTCCAATTCTCATCTGGCGGCATGCGGCGTCGACACCGTGAAACTCTTCGACGTCAACAATGACTCCGGTGAACCCTGCGTTCTAGCCTACACTCCCTGTAACATCCCCGAACAGCGGAAAATTTAAACTTTTTAAATTAAGAGAAACACATGGACACAACCATCAAGAGTGGGGACATTACTGAAAGAAATACATAAATAAGTCTGGTGCACCAGAATACAATACGAGTTTGTCAAAAGAGTGATTACATCATAACGCAAAACACAAGATACATGTAATCACGACGACCTACAGTAGGCAGACGACAGGATCCAGTCCCAAAGTGCAATCTCCCTCGGTCACCACCCGCCGGAACCTAACGCGGTCCTGAAAAAGATGCAACAACAATGCCTGAGTTTCCATAAGGAAACCCCGTATGACAAGCTCACCTATATGCCCTAACATACTAGTATAGCATGGCATGGAATACAAAGCAGTAAAACAACAACGCCACCAAGGGCCAAACCTGACATCCGTCCCGCGATCGTTTCCGCTGCCACACAGGCCCCGCGGTCTACAATCGCCACCGCTGCCACACAGGCCTCACGGTCCGCAACATCGCCGTCGCCACACAGGCCGCACGGTCCACAAACACCGGTACCACACAGGCCACACGGTCCAACCATCGGGTCTCCGTAGAGACCTACCGTAGGCACATACGGTCTAACGGACAATACGCAACACATCCCCACACGCGACTACACAAGCCAAGGGATCGGTGAGGATGCGTTCGCACTTCCGCGCAAGGTAGAAATCAGATCTGAATACATCGTGGTCCACCACCACCACACCAACGGAGCCGTCGCTCAGGTCGGTCCATCAACCGGCGCCACACAGACCGCACGGGATATCACTCGATAGGTGCCCAATCGAGCTACCTGCCGGAACACATCATCGGCAGTCCATCGCCGCAACCACACAGGCTACGCGCGATCCTCCCTGCCGCCACACAGACCGCACAGGGGCCCTACCGCCGCCACACAGGCCGCACGGCACGTGCAATAACTGCCATCAAGGCCAGTCGAACATATCCGCCACACAAGGCCAGACAATCGACAGATCCGAACCGAAGTCCGCAGGGTCAACGAGCTCCACGTGCAACACCAACTCCGGCTCCAACAAGCAGGGTCGCGACCTCCGTCGCCGTCAATAGGCCGGTACCTCTCTGGACCTCCGTCGCCAATCCTGGCCGGTAGTCTCTGTGCCTCCGTAGCCATCGGCCGGTAGTCACTGCACCCGACAGCAGTTGCGTGTTGCTGAAGCAATGGGATCCGTAATCCCTCAGGCCGCTACTCTAACGCGAGTCAAACGATCCACAAGATCTAGTCACGATCCATACATGGAAGTGACGCGTTCCGGACACCCACACTCTTCCACACGGCGGTCCCTGGGCAGGCACGCATAACGCGCCCACCGTCACCTCCCGGCTCACGCACAAGGCGAGGACACGGGTTTCCGTGGACAGAGTTGGCATCCTAAGTGGAACCAGGAATCCTGTCCTGTGCAAATCGGTCGACCGAAAGAGACACGGTCGACCGTTTTCCTCAAGGGGATTCGGTCAACCGAAGTGACAAACGGTCGACCGCTTCCACAAGGGAATCGGTCGACCGAATGTGACAACTCGGTCGACCGTTTCCACAAGGGAATCGGTCGACCGAAGCGTCTGTCACGGTCGAACTATTTGCGCAACACATAAATTCCAACGGTCTACCGAAGGTCTAAAACCGGTCGACCGAACGAGGTCAAAATCCGGAGTCTGGTCAACGCTCAAAACGAAACTATCGGTCGACCGACTCAGGGGTCTCGGTCGACCGAACACTTACAGGGTCAACCTAATATTTCCTATGTCATCAAACGGTCGACCGAAGCTTACGCGTCCTACCGGTACACTAAAGTCACGGTCGACCGACACAAGGTCACGGTCGACCGAAACCCGACAGACAGGCCAAAAACACTACGCTCGGTCGACCGTCCAAGGGACCCGGTCGACCGACAGACGTCTTCAACCTCGCGCCAGCCGAGGTTTTGACGTCAAAACTCGTCGCCGGCGAGGCCTCCGACCTCGCGCGACCGACCACAACCTCACCCCAACTTGGGTGATCAACTAAGGCCTCTAATGCAAGAACTTGGCATACCTCTCTTTGAAGATCGACGAAGAACGCCGGACTTCACCGGAGCTCCGACGACGCCTCGATACCGCGACCTCACGCGCACCTCCTCGCACCACGCCACGCCCAGCACGCTCGCCTCACGCGCACCTCCACTGCTCGAGCACCACGAAGGAAGAGGAAGGAATGGGTGGAGAGGAGGAATGAAGAAAGGAAGAAGGAAGGAAAAGAGAAGAAGAAAATCCTTAAAACCCCTCTCCTTGCTACAGTGCACGCCATCACTCTTCCCCTCGTCTACAGTGCCAGCCCCTTCACCTCCCCATGCATCTCCTGCACAAAATTACCTTCCCCATGCAAACCTTCACCATTAGTCCACCTAATCACCATCAACACCTTAAACAAGGTTAGGGTCATTACAATCCACCCTCCTTAAAAGGATTTCGTCCTCGAAATCGCAACAAGCTGCTCCTCGAAGCTCCAAGTCCTCCTTCCGAACTCCTCCGAGAAGATGGGAAACACCAAACAACCCAAACCATGCTAAAAACAGGGCCTAAAAACAGATAAAGTACCTCCCGTTCCAGTGCGAGCGCCGCTCGCCTCCTCAGCCTGGATGGTGAAGACCCGTCCAGCTCTCCGATCCTGCTCTGGTCGTGCAACAGATCTGTCTGCTCCGCCTCTCCCTGCATCCGGGGGTCCGGATCTCCTGCTGGGTCCTCCTCGCCTCTGAGGGCACTCTCGGACAAAGTGTCCCTGCTGACCGCATCCTCGACAAGCTCCATTACGGAAGAAGCACTGCTGCCCGGGGTGGACTCCGCCACAAGCTCTGCATGCCTCAGGTCGGCCATAACTAACCTCCTCAGTGCGGGGCCTCTTGCCCGAACTACCTCCCGAACGATCATCTGCGCGACCCTCCCGGTCTCTCTGCTGCCTCTGAGGTTCCTGATAGTTCTCCTGAATGTCCTGGTCGATGATAGTGGCATGCTTCACCGCGTCTGCAAGGGTCCGCGGCATGCTGTTGATCACACGAGATCGGAGCGGCTGCCTCAGTCCCTTCACGAACTTCCTCGCCCGCTGCTCTGGAGTCACACAGATCTCTGGGCAGTAACGCTCCAAGGCGTTGAACCTGCTGATGTAGCTCGTCAGAGTCATGTCCTTCTGCTCGAGCGACATGAACTCCTCCCTCTTCTGATCTCTGACATGCTGGGGAAAGTACTGCTCATGAAACACCTCCAAGAACTCCTCCCAGCTGACATCCACACGGTCATCAAACAACACCGTGGACGTGGATCTCCACCAGTTGGCGGCCTCGCCATCGAACACATAGGTGGCCAGCTCAACCATCCTCTCTGCTGCGACTCCAATCACGCGAAAGATCTTCTCCATCCTGAAGATCCAGTCCTCCGCAACCTCTGGGGCCCTCCTGCCATCGAAAGTCGGCGGGTGCTGACGCATGAACCGATCGTGCTCAGCTCCCACCCCGCCCTGAGCGCTCTGAGCTGCATGTCGCTCCAGAAACTCGCCCAACCTGTCCCAGTTGGCGCCTCCTGTGTCGCCACTAGAATCGCGACCACGCGGGGAACTCCGCACACGTCTAGGGGCCATCTGGAAGATCAATAAAACTAATCAGCAATGCATGCATGATCTACTACAAAAAATGCCATAATCAAACAATACTACTCGCAAGGGTGGTTTCTTCGAGAGAATGCACAGGAACCGACCGCTCTGATACCAATTGTAACATCCCCGAACAGCGGAAAATTTAAACTTTTTAAATTAAGAGAAACACATGGACACAACCATCAAGAGTGGGGACATTACTGAAAGAAATACATAAATAAGTCTGGTGCACCAGAATACAATACGAGTTTGTCAAAAGAGTGATTACATCATAACGCAAAACACAAGATACATGTAATCACGACGACCTACAGTAGGCAGACGACAGGATCCAGTCCCAAAGTGCAATCTCCCTCGGTCACCACCCGCCGGAACCTAACGCGGTCCTGAAAAAGATGCAACAACAATGCCTGAGTTTCCATAAGGAAACCCCGTATGACAAGCTCACCTATATGCCCTAACATACTAGTATAGCATGGCATGGAATACAAAGCAGTAAAACAACAACGCCACCAAGGGCCAAACCTGACATCCGTCCCGCGATCGTTTCCGCTGCCACACAGGCCCCGCGGTCTACAATCGCCACCGCTGCCACACAGGCCTCACGGTCCGCAACATCGCCGTCGCCACACAGGCCGCACGGTCCACAAACACCGGTACCACACAGGCCACACGGTCCAACCATCGGGTCTCCGTAGAGACCTACCGTAGGCACATACGGTCTAACGGACAATACGCAACACATCCCCACACGCGACTACACAAGCCAAGGGATCGGTGAGGATGCGTTCGCACTTCCGCGCAAGGTAGAAATCAGATCTGAATACATCGTGGTCCACCACCACCACACCAACGGAGCCGTCGCTCAGGTCGGTCCATCAACCGGCGCCACACAGACCGCACGGGATATCACTCGATAGGTGCCCAATCGAGCTACCTGCCGGAACACATCATCGGCAGTCCATCGCCGCAACCACACAGGCTACGCGCGATCCTCCCTGCCGCCACACAGACCGCACAGGGGCCCTACCGCCGCCACACAGGCCGCACGGCACGTGCAATAACTGCCATCAAGGCCAGTCGAACATATCCGCCACACAAGGCCAGACAATCGACAGATCCGAACCGAAGTCCGCAGGGTCAACGAGCTCCACGTGCAACACCAACTCCGGCTCCAACAAGCAGGGTCGCGACCTCCGTCGCCGTCAATAGGCCGGTACCTCTCTGGACCTCCGTCGCCAATCCTGGCCGGTAGTCTCTGTGCCTCCGTAGCCATCGGCCGGTAGTCACTGCACCCGACAGCAGTTGCGTGTTGCTGAAGCAATGGGATCCGTAATCCCTCAGGCCGCTACTCTAACGCGAGTCAAACGATCCACAAGATCTAGTCACGATCCATACATGGAAGTGACGCGTTCCGGACACCCACACTCTTCCACACGGCGGTCCCTGGGCAGGCACGCATAACGCGCCCACCGTCACCTCCCGGCTCACGCACAAGGCGAGGACACGGGTTTCCGTGGACAGAGTTGGCATCCTAAGTGGAACCAGGAATCCTGTCCTGTGCAAATCGGTCGACCGAAAGAGACACGGTCGACCGTTTTCCTCAAGGGGATTCGGTCAACCGAAGTGACAAACGGTCGACCGCTTCCACAAGGGAATCGGTCGACCGAATGTGACAACTCGGTCGACCGTTTCCACAAGGGAATCGGTCGACCGAAGCGTCTGTCACGGTCGAACTATTTGCGCAACACATAAATTCCAACGGTCTACCGAAGGTCTAAAACCGGTCGACCGAACGAGGTCAAAATCCGGAGTCTGGTCAACGCTCAAAACGAAACTATCGGTCGACCGACTCAGGGGTCTCGGTCGACCGAACACTTACAGGGTCAACCTAATATTTCCTATGTCATCAAACGGTCGACCGAAGCTTACGCGTCCTACCGGTACACTAAAGTCACGGTCGACCGACACAAGGTCACGGTCGACCGAAACCCGACAGACAGGCCAAAAACACTACGCTCGGTCGACCGTCCAAGGGACCCGGTCGACCGACAGACGTCTTCAACCTCGCGCCAGCCGAGGTTTTGACGTCAAAACTCGTCGCCGGCGAGGCCTCCGACCTCGCGCGACCGACCACAACCTCACCCCAACTTGGGTGATCAACTAAGGCCTCTAATGCAAGAACTTGGCATACCTCTCTTTGAAGATCGACGAAGAACGCCGGACTTCACCGGAGCTCCGACGACGCCTCGATACCGCGACCTCACGCGCACCTCCTCGCACCACGCCACGCCCAGCACGCTCGCCTCACGCGCACCTCCACTGCTCGAGCACCACGAAGGAAGAGGAAGGAATGGGTGGAGAGGAGGAATGAAGAAAGGAAGAAGGAAGGAAAAGAGAAGAAGAAAATCCTTAAAACCCCTCTCCTTGCTACAGTGCACGCCATCACTCTTCCCCTCGTCTACAGTGCCAGCCCCTTCACCTCCCCATGCATCTCCTGCACAAAATTACCTTCCCCATGCAAACCTTCACCATTAGTCCACCTAATCACCATCAACACCTTAAACAAGGTTAGGGTCATTACACTCCCAGCCCCGGATCACACGTCAATTCGATCAAGTGGAACCACACCAGTTTGCTCTCCTTTCTTAGCCTTTTTTCTTGATTACTTCATTTGTTAGGCCGAAGGTGCGATAATGAATCATGCACCGGCCGTCTTATTGGGCCGGACATCAAATGTGGTCGACCAAGAATTCTTTTTTTCTTTCAGTGAGGGCCAATTACCAATCACAAATCTAATTATTTGTATCACGATGATATTAAAATACCTTGTAACTTGTTTTTAATGGGTAATGCCTAATAAAATTTATAGAAGTAAATTTCAAAACCCGGTGGGGGAATATAGCCGCCGTTGCAGTTGGACCCTAGTTGGTCTGCACTGGCCACGTGTAGTAATCACGCTAGCAGTTTTTAACATAGACGTGATATCATGACACGGCACGACAAGAAACGACGGTAGGATTTAAACAACATTTGACGCCTATGAAGTTATGTAGTTAAGTTGATGACATGAAAAAACAGAGATTGCGCATCTGTTGATTTCACACCAAAATGTCAAGATAAGCATTTTTTGTCGGCCAACCAATTGTTGTTGAGTGAGGGTGGTTATCGCTACGTTATTTTATTGTTCTCAATCCAAAAATATTGCGATTTTTCTTCACATTATAGTTGATAGTGATACCAAATAATAAATACTTTTGTGAGATTAATACATGATTGCTTCATACAAGAACGATATAAGGTGTTTCCCGTTCTTAAGTCCACACCAAGTCTGAGTTTTTTGTCCGTTACCATGAGCCCACAACACCCACCTATTGTCACAAAACTTAAATTAATAAATGTTAGATCCCTAACCTAGGATTAGTGGACTAATGAGGTTTAAGGGTTGGTTTGCATGGGGAAGTGGGGGTGCAGGTGTTTGCATGGGAAGGTGAAGAGGTGACGTCGGCCCGGGATGTGCAGTTCTTGTGGTGGAGCTCATCCGGGGCAGGAGTGTCCCCGTCGTACTGGAGCATGTCTGGGTTGCGGTCAGATGGGGCACTTCATTCGAGATTGTCCGCAGAGGCGGGGAGAGCCGAGTAGGAGGCCAGGACCGCCAGCAGCAGGCAGGAGCGGAGGCAGTCGCTCAGTTGCACCATCGGGACCGAGCAGAGTCGCCGGGCGGGTTTTCACCATCCAGGCTGAGGAGGCGAGGGACTCCAACACTGTGGTGGAAGGTACTCTTTCTGTTTCTGGTCGTGTTGCTAGAGTCCTTTTTGATTGCGGTGCCACTCACTCCTTCATTTCGGAGAAGTTTGCTGGCGAGTTGGGTCGGACCCCTGAGCTGCTGACGGTGTGTTTGGAAGTCAGTACGCCCATGGGTGAGGTGGGCACTGTGGGGAGCTTCCTCCCCGGCACCACAGTTGTTTCGGGAGACCAAGATTTTCCGGCAGATCTGGTCTTGCTACCGATGGAGGACTTCGACGTCATACTTGGGATGGATTGGCTGTCCCAGTACGATGTTCGGGTCTTTTTCCGCGAGAAGAAGATTCTGATTCCGAGGGAGGACCTGCCAGATATTGTGATCAGAGGGCTGAGAGGCAGAGGTCGGATTATGGTCTCGGCAGTGAAGGCACAGAGATTGATCCAGCAGGGATGCAGAGCTTATGTGGCTACACTGGTAGTGTCAGATTCTGAGTCGAGGAGTCTGGAGGACATAGAGGTGGTACGGGATTTCGCAGATGTGTTTCCAGTGGATATCCCGGGGCTACCGCCACACAGAGAGATCGAGTTCGGCATCGACTTGGTGGAGGGTGCGACTCCGCAGTCGAAGGCTCCGTATAGGATGGCACCTGCAGAGTTGGCTGAGCTGAAGAAGCAGTTGCAGGAGTTGATGGATACTGGGTTCATCCGACCTAGCGTCTCGCCGTGGGGAGCGCCAGTCTTGTTCGTGAAGAAGAAGGATGGGTCGTTGCGGATGTGCATCGACTACAGGATGCTGAATAAGGTTACCGTTAGGAACCAGTATCCCTTACCCAGGATCGAGGACCTGTTTGATCAGTTACAGACGGCGAAGGTCTTCTCGAAGATTGATTTGAGATCTGGGTATCATCAGCTGAGGATTAGGGAGGCAGATGTTCAGAAGACAGCCTTCAGGACACGGTACTGGCACTACGAGTTTTTGGTGATGCCGTTTGGATTGACGAATGCCCCTGCAGCATTCATGGACCTGATGAACAGAACGTTCAAGCCGTACCTTGACAGTTTTGTGATTGTGTTCGTCGACGACATCTTGGTGTACTCGCCGGACTGGGAGCAGCACCGAGAGCACTTGAGGATTGTGCTTGGCATCTTGAGGGATCAGCAGTTGTATGCCAAGTACAAGAAGTGCGAGTTTTGGTTGGATCAGGTGGCGTTCTTGGGACACATCGTGTCGAAGGACGGGATCTCAGTGGACCCAGCAAAGGTGGAGGCAGTGACGCAGTGGAAGGCTCCGACGAGCGTGACTGAGATCAGGAGTTTTCTGGGGTTAGCAGGCTACTACAGGCGATTCATTCAGGATTTCTCCCGACTTGCTTCTCCGCTCACGGCTTTGACGCGGAAGGGAGTTAGGTTTGCTTGGTCCCAGAAGTGCGAGGACAGTTTTCTTGAGTTGAAGCGACGGCTGACGACAGCACCGATCCTGACACTTCCGAGCGGCAGCGGAGGGTTTGTGATTTACAGTGATGCATCAGGGATCGGTTTGGGTTGCGTACTTATGCAGCACGGGAAGGTCGTGGCATACGCTTCGAGACAGTTGAAGGATCATGAGAGGAACTACCCCACTCATGACTTGGAGTTGGCGGCGGTAGTTCATGCACTGAAAACTTGGCGGCATTATCTGTACGGGGAGCAGTTCGAGGTTTTCACCGATCACCAGAGCTTGAAGTACCTATTTTTGCAGAAGGAGCTGAATATGAGGCAGAGGAGGTGGCTCGAGTTCATTAAGGACTACGACTTCACCATATCCTATCATCCGGGGAAGGCCAATTCAGTTGCTGATGCACTGAGCAGGAGAGTTGAGGTGTCGGTAGCGAGCCTCTGCGTTCAGGAGTGGAGATTGCTTGAGTCCCTGTCAGAGTCGAGGCCGTTTGCTGGGTCAGCAGAGGGGGCAGTGATTGCTGGTTTGAGAGTTGAGCCGCAGACTGTCTCGAGAGTTGTGCAGGCTCAGGGTACCGATGCGGAGTTGGCTGGTCTGGTGCAGTTGTCTGCTCAGGAGGGATCTGATTTCAGCATTGGAGCAGATGGTGGTCTGAGGTTCGGAAGCCGTATTTGGGTGCCGAGGGTGGATGAGCTGAGAGAGGAGATCATGGAGGAGGCACACCGAGCACGATATTCCATTCACCCGGGGAGCACGAAGATGTATAAGGACCTGCAGCGTAATTTCTGGTGGAAGGGGATAAAGCGAGACATAACGGAGTTTGTGAGCAGATGCTTGGTCTGCCAGCAGGTGAAGATCGAGCATCAGCGACCAGCAGGACCGATGCAGTGTATCGAGCTTCCCGAGTGGAAGTGGGAGCACGTGACGATGGATTTTGTCACAGGATTGCCGAAGACGAGGAGATTCCACGACGCGATTTGGGTGATAGTCGATCGACTGACCAAGTCGGCGCATTTCTTAGCGATTAGGACCACGTTGCCTTTGGAGGGTCTAGCTAAGTTGTACGTGGAGGAGATAGTCAGGTTGCATGGGGTGCCAGTGAGCATCATCTCCGATCGAGATCCTCGTTTCACTTCCAGATTTTGGGGGAGTCTGCAGCAGGCTTTGGGGACGCGTCTGAGATTCAGTACAGTGTTCCATCCGCAGACCGATGGTCAGTCAGAGAGGACGATTCAGACCTTGGAGGATATGCTGAGAGCATGCACACTGGACTGGGCAGGGCACTGGGATGAGCACTTGCCGCTGATAGAGTTCGCCTACAACAACAGCTACCACTCGAGTATTGGGATGGCACCGTACGAGGCCTTGTACGGGAGGCCTTGCAGATCACCGATATGCTGGAGTGATGTGGGCGAGAGGCAGTTAGTGGGGCCAGAGATCGTGCAGATGTATGCAGAGAAGGTGGATGTGATCAGGAGGAGACTGGCCACAGCACAGAGCAGGCAGAAGAGTTATGCAGATCGACGCAGACGAGCGCTGAGTTTCGAGGTGGGCGACCATGTGTTTCTGAAGATTTCCCCTGCCCGAGGTGTGATGAGGTTTGGGAAGAAGGGGAAGCTCAGTCCGAGGTATGTGGGGCCGTTTGAGATCCTTGACCGAGTTGGAGAGGTTGCCTACCGGATTGCTTTGCCGCCGCAGTTTTCGAGTCTGCATAATGTCTTCCATGTGTCGATGCTGAGGAAGTATGTGGCAGATCCGTCGCATGTCATTGAGATTGCAGTTCCAGAGATTCAGCAGGACTTGTCGCTCGAGGAGAGGCCGGTCGAGATTGTTGATCGCATGGATCATCAGCTCAGGAGGAGGACCATTCCGATGGTGAAGGTCAGGTGGCAGCATCACAGCGAGCACGAGGCCACTTGGGAGATCGAGGAGGAAGTCAGAAGGCAGTACCCAGAGCTTTTCGGTGAGTAGCTTGCTTTGATTTCGGGACGAAATCCTTTTAAGGAGGGTGGATTGTAAGGACTGGACGTGGGGGAGTGGAGAGAGGAGTGGAGTGGAGTGAGGTGAAGGGTATGGTGGGTATGGTGAGGAGTATGGGGGGGGGGGGGGGGGGGGTAGGTGTAGGTTTTTTTATATTTAAACCCAACCCAACCCTCTCTTCTCCCTTTCCTTCCCATTTCTTTTCCTCCAAAACTCACCACCTCTTCTCCTTGTTTTTCCGGCGACCAGTGGAGGAAGAAGGCGGCGCGGAGGCTCCGGCGTGAGGAGGTCGCGCGTGTGGAGGCGACGGGCGTGAGCGTTGCTCCGGCGGATTCGTCTTTCTTTTGAGGTATGCCAAGCATTAGTGTGTTTTGTGGTTCTCCATGTTGGGGAAGTTTGGGTCGGTCGCGGAAGGTCGGAGACCTCGCCGACGACAAGAAAACAGCGTAAAATCCTTGGCTGGTGCAAGGTTGCTGTCGACCAACGGTCGACCGGTGCCTTCGGGCGGTCGACCGGTGCTAGTGTAAATTGATGTTTTTGCCCAGAACCGGTCGGACGATGCCTTGGGGCGGTCGACCGGTTATGCCAAATTTCGTGGGTTCGCGTTTGATGTTGCCTGTTTCCGGTCGAACGAGCCTTTTGGTTCGACCGGAACTTAAGTTGTTTGTTGTTTGCTGCTTGTTGGTTCGACCGATTAGTATATGCGTTCGACCGATTATATGACTTAGAATTACTAGGCTGACCCTGTAATGTTCGGTCGACCGGGACCCTTGAGTCGGTCGACCGATAGTTGAATTGATTTTGACTTAGTCAGACCTAGGATTTTGACCTGTCCGGTCGACCGGTTCTTCCCGGTGGTTCGACCGATTGGAGACAGAGTGTTGGGCACTTTGTTCGACCGTTTGGAGGAAATCCGTTCGACCGTTACTGTTGGTTTCGGTCGACCGGTTTGCCTAATTCGGTCGACCGATGGGGCACAGTACTGGTTTTCTTGTCCTAGTGAGATGTCAACTCTGTCCACGGAAACCCGTGTCCTCGCTTAGCGCGTGAGCCGGGAGGTGACGGTGGGTGCGTTCTGCGTGCCTGCCCAGGGACCCGTGTGGAAGAGTGTGGGCATCTGGGACGTGTCGTCTCCACAGATGGAGGGTGACGTAGCCTTGATGTTCTGACTCACAGTAGAGTAGCAGGCCTGAGGGATTGCGGATCCCGGTGCACGAGGTGCACGGCTCGTTGGAGCATGTTGACCCTGCGGGCTGTTTGAGCTCGGATCGCTCGTGTAGACGAGGCGATGATCGTTCCACCCGATGTTGTTCCGGGTGATGATGTTCTGCCGATGCTGTTCCGGCGGAAGTGCCGTCCGACGACGTTTCCAGGCGATGGTGTCCCACCGATGCTGTTCCGGTGAGGGTATGGACTGCCGACGATGTTTTCCGGCAGGGTAGTCTGGACGGGCTCCTCCAGATGAGTGGACCGACCTGGGCGACGGCCCCGTTGGTGAGGTGTTGACCTCGAGATTTCAGCTGATTTCTACTTCGCGCAGGCGTGCGGACGCTCCTCACCGATCCCTTGACTAGTGTAGTCGCGTGTGGGGTTCGTTGCGTACCTTCTGCTAGACCGTATGTGCCTACGGTAGGTCTCAGAGTGGGACCCCTTACAGTTTGCGGACAGAGGTCCTGTGTTTCCCCGTGGTGGGATTGTTTATGTATCACATTGATGCCATGCCATGATGACTAGTATGATAGGTTTCATTGATAGTCTTGCATGCATTTAGGGCTTGGTATACGGGGTTTCCTTTCAGGAAACTCAGGTATTGTTGTTGCACTTTTTATTTCAGGACCACAGTAGGTCCGGGTGGGTGGTGACCGAGGACGGAGCGCTTTGGAGTCGGATCCTCTTCGGCATTTGCGAGATTGTACGACTACTTGTATTTTCATTTCTTTCATCTGGATTGTAGTTGTACACCTTTTGTAAACTTCATGTATTTTGGGTGCACCCGGATTTATATATTTATATATTAGTGACGTTCCCGCCTTGAGTTGTCAGTTTTATTCGTTATTTCGAAATTTTAAATCTTCCGCTGTTTAGGTACGTTACACTAACATTTGTTACAATTTTTTGATTGTTGCGCCTTAGTGGCTTAAAGATGTATATGCATATGACTTTCACAATGGTCCAATTAATTTTTAATATTTTTGTGGCCTCTTTCTATTGCAATGAAAGATTGCAATGAAACATACAAAATTATCATTCATTTCTGCGTTGAAGTTTAATGGTATTAAAACTTCTCCTATAGTTTTTGGATACCGTGTAAAAAAAGATTCTCAAATGCTTTTGTTTTCCATCTCTTCGCAGAATGCCGTATTGATTACTATGTAGGAGCACATGATTATGTTAGCCTCTAGATATGCATTACATATATGAATTATTTTGTGAAATTACCATTTCTATCTTGTTATGGATGTAGGAGTCTATATCTGCTATAAACTTCAGCAACAAGGGGTGTCAATATCTTTGTACAGGAGGGAGCGGCCGTGTTATCAGAATCTGGGATTTGCAGAGGAAGTTATGCATCAAAAGGTTGGTTGGTCACAGTGATACAATCACTGGTGCTATGTATAACTTTGGAGACGAGCATCTAGCTTCTATCAGTTTGAAAGGTGATCTGATTGTCCATAACCTGTATTCCGGAATGCGGGCTGCTGATGTCAAGGATCCGAAAGGACAGGTGGTTTTTTGGCATCCAAATCAATTCGCTATCAGCCTTTATTCTTTGATTCGGTTTAATGGTTGCATTATATCTTATTTATGACAGGTGTTAAGGGTACTTGATTACTCTCCGTTCAGTCGACATCTTTTAGTAACAGCAGGAGATGATGGAACTTTGCATCTCTGGGATATAACTGGACGAAGTCCGAAAGTTCGTTATGCAATTCTTTTCCCTAATATACCTTGTTCCTTACCATCAGTCAGGATAAAAAAAATGAAAATTTTAATTCGTGAGTACGATTTAATCAAATCTCTCATGTTGATAAACTTTAGAGATACTCCAAGTCGTATGCTTGTGTTTATATAATATATACATATATACTTGTGTGAATGTGACAAGCAGACAAGCAGTTGAAGAACTAAATTATCTCATTATGAGATTGAAATTGTGGATCTTCTAGCTAGTCCTATGAACTATCTGTAATTTCGTTGTATTAAACGAATTGTATCTAGCGGCGTGTTTGTAAAAAGAACTTCAGTGTTCTATTTTGAAAAGTCTAGAAGGCTTTTTTATTTGTTTTTGTTTTAGTAAAGCCTAAATTCTCTTTGACCATGTGACAGAGTTCCTGGCTCAACCAGAATTCAGCCCCAACAACAGGGGTTTGCTTTTCGCCGTCAAGTGACAAGGTATATGTAACACTTATATCACTTACTTATTTTCAATCATTAATTGGTCTAGGCAGTTGAGTTTGCATTCGAATGATAGCTATTATATTTCTAATAAATGCAGTATCTAGCTTATGACTAACAGTTAGTATATGTATTGACATGCAACAGATGATAGCTAGTGTTAGTCTGGATAAAAAGTTGTACAAATATGATTCTTCGAGTAAGAGGGCGACATTTTGTGCTCCTTATGATGCACCTTTTTCCTCATTAGTATTCAAAGATGACGGTAACGCTCTATCTGCTGGAACAAACAGCAGCCAAGTGGTATTCTACGATGTCCGTAGAAAACCGCAACCGTTTACTTTGCTTCAGGCTTATGATAGCTCACAGGTACGACATTACATGCAATTTAGCGTGTTCATATCTGTAATGCTAATGCAGACACTTGTGTTATAGCAGTCTATTACAGGTTTATGCTGGCAAAGGTCGAAACCGCTAATTGTAAATGAAACTGATTGTTCTTCTGAAGCTGCTCTTGTCGGAGATTGCAGCGAAGATACAGTTATTATGCCTGATCCCCTTTCTTCAGCTACAGGACCGATTTCTTCAACATTGAAGGAAACTCCGCTTCGGAAGAGTCTACTGGCAAAAGGAAATCTGTCTAAGTTGGAGACGCCAATGCGAAATTCAAATATGAAAGATGACATGGACATCTTTTCCCCCGTTGTGGAAGTTCAGCCGATTTCACCTTCACTTAAGAATTTGTGGGACGGACCAAACAAAGAGAAAACAGACGGTATGAATGGTGATAAGAAGCCTGTTTTTCCTTCTCTGTCCTCACAAACATATCTGTCCAGGTTACGGACGCCGGTAAATAGTTCAGATATGAAAGATGACATGGATGTCTTTTCCCCATTGATGTTCAGCCAATTTCACCGTCACTTGGCAACTTTTCAGATGGACCAAATGAAACTGAAAATGATAGTAAGAAGCCTACCTTTTCTCATTTGTCTTTGCGAAGACATCTTTTTGCAGAAGCAAATTTAGGTTCGCCTCGTACTACAGACATGAAGCCCGTTACGAGGTCCACTCAGGTACATGGCAATTTTACTTCATAATCCTCTTCTACATCAATTTCATATGTCTAGGAAGTGTCGGGATGGAAAAGTTGATACGGAGATATTCCAACATTAGAACATAAAATGTAACATCCTGGACGGACTGTAACGTACCCGAAAACAGCGGAAAATTTAAACAATAATAAAGACCGTCAACGGTCAACACATGGCACGTCACGGGAAAACAAACCAACATATATATAAATATATAAGATACAGACCCACGTGGAAGTCAACTATATAAATGAGTCAACTGTGATTACAACAAAAGTGAATATACATGTAATCACTACCTCAAACAAAAGAAGATATAAAAGAGAACAAGATCTGATCCCGGTGGCACTCTCCTCGGTCACCACCTGACTCTAATGCTACTCGCTACCTGAAATGAAAACAAACAAACATGCCTGAGTTCCCTGCAGGAACCCCGTATACCAAGCCTCCTAAAAATATCAAAAGGAATTAAAGACAATGCAATACAATGCACATGATCATCCACCTCGGGCCCACAATAATGCCCTCACCGCCTCCGCGGCACTGAACCACTCCTGTCACTAGGGTCAAGTCAGTCCACCGCTGCCTCACAAGGGTCAGTCGACACCACTGCTCCCCAAAAGTGCAGGAAGGAACCCCCGGTACACGCCGCCACCCCAGGAGCGAGTCAGCCCGCCGAATACACAACTCGGGTCAGACGACAGCCGCTGCTCCCCCAAGAGCCGCCAAGCGCGCACCCTGCCGGAACATCCTCGGCCTACCGCTAAACCCTCGCAAACTGCCCAAGGTTTACGGTACACATCCCTCACACCCCGCTCGGTAAGAGAGGCAACAGTAGTACAATAATACGCCTTCGTCGAAGGTGAAATCCGTAGCTCTCAAAGCCGGTAATCAACCGTCGCCTCGGAGCCGGTAGTCGACCTATACTCAACGGATCGCGTGTGGATAAATCCACCAACCTGCGGCAGATCGGTCGATCGCTAAAAGCACACCGGTCGACCGGTCCCCCACACAGTACACGGTACTGTACAAACAAGTCTATCGGTCGAACCACGCCAACCGAATTACCGACCAATCGGTCGAATCAAAAGTCATCTAGCGGTCGACCGTTTGGAAGGTCTACGCTATTCATTTTATATACATATATATCTTGTCGGTCGAACCAGGGTCCGTTCAACCGATAAGAAAGTCTGCATGAATCCTGCCCACTGGATTCGGTCGACCAAAACTCCTTCGGTCAACCGGATCAACAAGCACTTCACTACAGGAAAACTGCACTCGGTCGGTCGACCGGATCCAGAGCGGTCGACCGTTTAGATGGTCAACGCTCGTAACCGACCTTGCGCAGTTCGGTCGACCGAAACACACACTCGGTCGGCCGAAGGCCTGTCTAACCTATCTACTGGGTTCGGTCAACCGAAACAACACCGGCCGACCGGCTAATGTAACCCTTTTCTTTCCCGCGAAATTTGGCATAAACGGTCGACCGTCACAGAGACATCGTTCGACCGTTTTCGGGCAGTAAGTTAATATTTATAAATATCGGTCGACCGACCCATATACCGGCCGACCGAACAATACATCTTCCCACTGGACAGGCATCATTTAGGCATCGTTCGGTCGACCGAACCATCAATCGGTCGACCGAACAGGTCGTCTTCAACCTCCATCCAGTAGGGTTTTCACCTGAGAAACAGCACCAACGTCGTCCTCTACACTCCCACACCTCTTGGGGAGTTAATATGAAGACTTGGCATACCTTTTGATCGAGTGAAGAAGCCTCCCAAGCTTGAGTCACTTCACTCCTCTTCTTCTTCCTTCTTCTCCTTCTTCTCCTCTTCTTCTTCTTCACCTTCTTCTTCTTCTCCGAATTCACCTCCTTCACGCTCTGGTAAACCCAAGAAATGAAGAAAACGCATAAGATAACCCTCACCCTCTTATTTATAGTAAAACCCAATTCTTATCTTCACTTCACCTCCCATTCTTCCAACCAAAGCAAGCCACCTCATCTTCCCAACCTTATCTCCTCACCTCTTCATTGGCATGCATAATTAGGGTAAGTTAGGTTTAGGTTTAGTTAATTAAGGTGTTTTAGATTAGGTTATTACACGGACGGTCAAAGTGGAAGACGGAAAAAAAAGAAAGGAGATAATTATTGCAAGACACTAGAAGTCAATAAAAGATAATAGGAGTTCCATTAGTTCAAATACATGTATACGTGTTTGAGGATTCATCAATAAAGGATGTACACAACGTACAAATCTAAGAATCAATACATTCAAGATGTGTTAAAAAGAATCAATAATAATTGTAGATCAAATTCTAGGTGCATAGAGACATAAAAGAAAACTAAAAATACCACATATGCAACTATATGCCATGAATGTCATGCATGTACCGCTAGTGCTTGACGGTTACCCGTAAAAATATAAAAATCACTAAACCAAGAGTTTATAAAACTCCAAATGCCAAAGAATCCAATTTAAATATCCATCTAATAGACATACAATTCAAAAGAATAAAGCAGACGATAACATTCAAGTTCATATTTTCTTGTAACGTGTGTCTAACATTACCATAAATATGAGCATAAGTGCTCGACTATAGTCATTTCCAATACGATCAATATCAACCCATTTAAGTAGCTTGAACTTAAAAGTGAATCATGGTTCACACATCTATAGTAACTTCAATAGACAAAATGACGTGATGAGCTAGAGCATAATCTTGCATCATATTTCTCATTTCAATCAATAAGCAATATAAACTAAAGAACAAGCATGTGTCTTAGTTCCCATTAATTCAGTTTAATAATTTCATTAATGATACATACATGTATTAGGGATTCCAGAGGAAACCCTCCACTGGCACGTGCGGTCTTCCAGTCAGTGTATGGCCCATCCCCACACCCATTCTGTAATCATAACCATTTTAAAACACTTTTAGTTTCGATCTTTATTCAGTTCAGTTCATTGTGGGGTCTCATACACCAATCGATGTCAAGACGATAGATAACAGATCTGTATCTGCGGTCCTACAACCACCAATTGCCCCGTCAGGTCCAATACTCTGAAGTGTTACAATACTCCAAAGAGTTACAATAGTGCCAAACTCCCATTCATTTTATTTCCAGTATTGTGTATATAGTTTGTAATTCATCATTAGTTATTCCTTTGGAATAACTCACAATTGGGTCTATGAATAATCACTAACTCATTGGTTAGATAACATGTCTTTGGTAGTAATTAAATCACAAGTTACTCATAAACATCTGAGCAACAATACCAATGATATAAAATTCAATACTCATTATCCATCATGAACGATGATTAAACTAAAAGTCCCTAGTTATACAAGTAATTAGGATGCGAACATGTATTAGTTGATGGATTCAAATCACACCAACCCAATGCTGGTAAAACACAATTATATCCAATAAAATCTAAACTGGATTGCCTCCAACTTTCCTAAGAACTTAGAACCAAAAACACATTTTTTATAATTAGTCAAACTTGACAATGAAAGATCACAAAATTAGGTTAAGTAACCTTCTTAATCATTATTATCCGTTCACTATACAGAGTAAATTAAATAAGAATCTAGTGACAACCACAAGACACTATTAAGATATTCGATTCGATAAACTATCTTTCGGAAACAATCATATAAGACATGAGCTAATTGCATGAAAAGTATCTACCGTGTAGTACTCAAATAAGATAGTCATGCACTTTTAAACACCACTAAGTCATGTATAATCAACTTACAAAAATAGACATTCATCATGTAAGCATGCTTTTAGCAGAATGATAAGGACATTAATAATAATCATCGACTAATACACAACTATACTGAGGTTAAGCAATGCAAGTCCCAACACCTGAGCAAATTTGTTTATCAGGACTACTACCATCCCTATTTTATGAAGATTGTAAAACAACATTGAGGTTAACACAACCTATGTAAACCAATACAATACTTAACAAAATACAATTTAAATCATATCATGTAACCCTTTGTTCGAAAATATCAAATGTTTAATAAGCACAAAAATCGAACATGTATATACGATCTAGCCAAAATAGTTGTATCTCACCGGCTTTAATTTAGGAAAACACGACAAGTGTAAAACAATATATTGAGTTTCAAAGTTTAAATACCACTTAAACTTGACACATCACGAGTTTGACTACATGCACAATACCACCCAAGATTAGTTGCAAGGAGTGAGAAATGATTAATAGAATACTGACTCGAACTTCAATAAGAGCTATGGTAAATCCATTTCTCAATAATAAAACAATACGTTTGTTGTTATCGATTGGTCATCTACATGATTGGGTTTTAAGGACATTAGACACACACTTAAAGATGACCATGCATAAGTAGGCTCAAGTGGAAAACATAATCCAATCATTCAACCACCAAATTATTATTCTAGTTCACTAAGAGTCACAATACCAACATTAATCCCTACCATGACATAGTGAGATTAAAACTCTATCAATCACATTACATAGTCTATTACGATCACAACAACTTCAGTATATCCTAAATTTCATAGAAGTGCTAAACCATAATAGATAATCATTCCAATTCTCCCATCGAAAGAGCATGAAGTCATGAATATTGACAAAAAAATTATCAGTTATCTTGCATGTCCAAGTCAACTTAAGATGACAATTACAATCACATTACAACCTTACTACAAAAACTATAAGGTCAAAGAACGGTATCATCTTGAACTCAAGTAAAGCATAAATCTAGGTCTCTCATTTTGTATATGGGATGAAAGAGTTACAAGAATATAACACCACTAGAATGTCAACTTAGTCTTACATATCGACCAAGCAGTCATGAGCACGAAGGTATTAAGATCCTTAAATGATAAGTGCTGCCATCAAGTAGAATTTCAAAAACCATTGCTTTACTTCTCAAATAAAATCACCAACCTAAAATAGATTCCAAGGTTCAATATCCAACTCATCTCAAGGTTACACACATCCAGGTATGGAACTCATCCACAATTGCAACTTATCTTTCTTACTGTAACACTAAGATTCCAAAGACAACATCATGTGAAATATCCATTTAAGAACTCAAGGTTCAAAACCAAAAGTTAAGATAGACGAATATGGAATATTTCCTCCAAAATAATGTCTGAAAATTTATCATTCTAAGGTGAGAACAATTTATATTCCAGCAGTTGGACTAACCAAAAATCAAAAATGCCAAGTACCATTAAAATGCAAACCTTATAGCCTATAAATTGCTTTGTCAACTCCAATTCATCTTCACCTTTCAAAACAAGACATGAATGAGGAAATTTGTTGAGGGGTTAAAGACAATAGGAAATTTGTTGCATGAATGACCCCAACCACCACGTAATAGTCTAGATACAAAGTGAAAATGCATACATAAAATCATTTAATTTTTCTTTTGATTTCAGATCATACCACATTATTAATCTCGACATCAAAATTAATTTCAGAGGATAGAAACAACTAGTAATTTTGGTGTGAGTTTCACTTTACTTTTATATCACCATTCTGAATGGTCCGTTTAATCGTTTAACCGCGAAACATAATTAATATATATAATATTTTGTTATATATATTATATACATATATTTTTTTGAATTATTATTGTCATTATGTGTGGATGTTTGATGTTTTATATGAATTTGTGGATGTTTAGATTATGAATTTTTGGAGATTTTGATTATAAATTTATAGATGTTTGATGTTTTTAACAAGTTTGACAAGCTTTTATCATTTTAACAATTTACTCAATTCTTATATCGATTTTAGTATTCATTAAGTTTTTAACCATATAATCATTTAACCGCCCAAAATAGGTACCAGTGGTAAAATGTTTTTTCTTGTTGGTTTTGAGGTGATTGTGATCTATATGTATTTCCGTTGGTCTTTTTACATAAGGACCAAACCTACGCTTTGTCGACATCTGCTGTGTGACCTCTTCCATCTCCAAGGAGTAATACGTTTGTTGATAAAGTGAACAATCATCGGAACAGGACTGGATCTTTGTTGTCGCGAAGCATACCTCCTAAGTCAGAATTTCAGCAGCCCAAAACCTCACTGGCTCAAGCAAACCCTGAATTAACAATCTCATCATCAACTACTCCTCAAAGATATTCAACATATGCAGAAAGAATAAGCAGTCCCCTATTCAGCAATGCACTAAGTTTTCCAATTAATTCGCCAAAATCGAAGAAAACAGGCTTGGAAACACGGGAAGAGCTTACAAGTATGCTTCCGAAACAGAATTCAACTCTCGGAGTGAGAACCTCGCCTTCAGAAAACGTAAGTTGAAGGTGCCTTAACTAATTTTTATCAAACGGTATACGAGAAAGTAAATGCAATGTTTTTGTTTATACACAAGAACCAAAAGTTGAAGATACAAGTCCAAATCATCCAGAGGGCACCTCCTCCTTTTTACTTCAACTTGTCCAGCGTACCATCGAGGAAAGTATGAGCTTCATGCAGCAATCGATCCACAACGACGTGCACAACCTTCACGTCGAGTTGTTAAGAAAATTCCACACACAAGAGCTAGTAGCAATAAGTTGCCCTCTACAACACTTTTTCCCTCTTTCTTTGGAATGTTATTTGAATGTTGAACTTGGTGTTGTAAAAACAGATGGAGATGTCCAACTTGGTGAACCCAATTCTTGAGAAATTAGAAGACTTGACAACACAAGTAATGACACTAAGAAAAGAGAACCATCAGCTTCGCCAACTACTTTGAGGAGGTTCATCGAGATATCTTGTCATGTACTTCAAACCATGGTCGTTATCTGTGTCAGACTTGTACTTTGTTGAGAATAGTTCTACTTATGTACAATTTACACTATATTTGTGATTCTAACAATTCTTATGACTTCTAAAATTATAGGTACCTCCACTTAGACACCAATTGGTACAATTAGACATCCACGCTTTGATACATTTGTTAGCTTTTAGTTTGTAAGTTTATTTGCTTGGGTAAACTTGTAGAAGGTGATATTGGATCTTTACCGTTGAGGTTTAGGAAATTACTTTAGATGAACTTGAGAACCTCAAATCTCAATTTTTAATACATGAAAACTATAATTGACCCTTAAAAATATTAATCCAAATCAAAGAAAAATACCAACAATATTCGATGTTAAATAATTGATTCAATGTTTGATGTTTGCGCAATTTTTTTGTTTTGGAACTTTTTTGTCACAAAGATATACTTACCGAGAAGATTATGCCTGCTACTTCGCGTTTCAGTTCAGGCAAAAGAAATCTCTTAACCATGAATCTGTGAGTCATATAGCATATAGCATAGAGAGTAAACCATCAAGTCGTAATTTTTTGTCATGTTTAGGGCCATATATCTCCTTCGTGATCATAAATGCTATCTACTCCAGTTGATATTACTACTTTCAATTAAACGTATCAGATAATCCAAAAGTCAAAAAACAAGGTAAATAGATAATAGTTCAGTTTCTAATGTTTAGTTTCTCCATGCTTTGGGCAAATTGGATTATTTATTGTTTAGCGAAAGGCATTATTGATTTTACTTTTTCAACACCTAGATACATGTGAAAATGGTTCAGGTATATTCCTTCGCAACACAACTTCAAACAATCGCAAAAAAATTCAAAAAACTTTGCTAACAAATCCATCTTTTTGAGGAACTTTCTGTTTGAAGCGATTCATGACCTTTTTAAGAATCCAATCATGTTCAATCTGTCGGCATTTCAACGTTTCGTTTCAGTTCTCGTGTCCCCAAGGTAGAGCAAATCTGAACTGAATTACGTACGCAAAACTTAAAGCTTTCGGACATAAGGTGACTTGATATATATATCTTACATGGCCAAGTCTAAGCCGGACCTCTGAAGAAAACAAAGACAAAAAGGATAAATGAGTTGTCTAAAATCACTAACATGGTCGAAATACAAAAGAAATTCCATTCGGAAACAATTTAGTGACAATTAAGCAAATTAGAAACACTGACTTCATAAACATACAAAAGTAGTTGAACAGGAAATATGGCTTCAAATATGTGTTAATTGGCAAGTGTTACGGTCCTAGGTCTTCATTATAGGAAATAAATGCAGTTATTGTGAAACATTCTGCATTCAGAAGTAAAATACGGAAGCGAACTATAAAGATAACTAACAAAAACAAAATATTACACCCACTATATATAGTGTTAAAAAAGACGTTGGACAATACAAAAAAACATGAAATATACTGAACGGTAAATTCAGTTACAAAAAATTCCTACCACACAGAAGCTCAAAACTTTAATTACATTAAAAAACTTGCAAACCATTACACATGTACAGTCGCTTAATATTGTCCATCAACAAAGAGACTCTTATCCAAGCAACTGCTAAATAAAAACAAACTTATTATTCCTTAGGATCTGCAAGAAAAACAGAATACACTATCTGTAACATCCCGAAACAGCGGAAATTTAAAAATTATCATCAATATAACAGAGACCAATAATCAAAGACGAGACTGTTACTTCTCATCAAATATATAAGTGGTGCACCATATTACACCATAGTTTGTCAAAACGATACATGATTACAACAGAGCAACAAAGGGAGATCAAAGTAATCATGTCGACCTCAGTGGTCCGAAAGAGAGGATCCGATCCCAAGATGCGCGCGCCCGCTAATCACCACCCAACTGGACCTACCGCGGTCCTGGAAAAGATATAACAACAATGCCTGAGTTTCCATAAGGAAACCCTATATGCCAAACTCACCTATGTGCATGCAGTAGTACAAATGAACCTATCATACTAGTAGCATGTCATGTCATCAACAGTAAGGAAAACAGTTCCCCCGAAGGGTAGCACAGGTCATCAGTCCGACAATCATCATCGGGTCTCCCAAGGAGACCTACCGTAGGCACATACGGTCTAACAAAACATGACGTGACACTCCCCACACGCAGCTACACTAATCATGGGTTCGGCAAGGAGCATCCGCCAAGTCCGGGCCATAAGAAACAAATCTGTAACTTCATGGTCGAAACCACACCAACGGATCCGTCGCTCGGTCGGTCCATCAATCATCATCTCAGTAGGTGCCCATCTGAGGAACATAGCCGGAACAACATCGGCCCATCAATCATCATCGCCAGAACAGCATCGGCGGCATCACCGGCACAACATCGGTGGTCCATCAATACGTCCGGCACAATATCGGACGGGTCCAGACCGAAGTCTGTCAGGTCATCAGGCTCCACGAGCTGCAAACACCAACCGCGTCGCTATAAAAGCCGGGCAGCGACTTCCGTTGCCATCCAGGCCGGTAGTCACGTCACCCAACGACAGTTGCGTGCTCGCACAATCATCATACATTGGGATCTGCGATCCTTCAGACCTGCTACTCTACAATGAGTCCAATCAATTTATCACATCAAGTCACCATCCATACACGGAGGTGACACGTCCCGAACACCCACACTCTTCCACACGGCGGTCCCAAGGCAGGCACGCGTACGCGCCCACCGTTACCTCCCAGCTCACGCACAAGGCGAGGACACGAGTTTCCGTGGACAGAGTTGGCATCCTAAAAAGGACTGAGAATTTGGTTCTATGCACAAACGGTCGACCGAAAGAGGCAACTCGGTTGACCGTTCCCATGAAAGGTTCGGTCGACCGAAAGTCTGCAACGGTCGAACTCTCTGCGCAAAATCTAAGTCCCAACGATCGAAGAGAGATCTAAAACCAGTCGACCGATATGAGGTCAAAATCCGGAGTCTGGTGAACATCAATTCAAAACTACCGGTCGACCGACTCAGGGGTCTCGGTCGACCGAAAACTACCAGGGCATCCTAGCAGTTCTAAGTCATATAACGGTCGAACACATAACAATAAACGGTCGAACAACCATGCATTTCTATTCGGTACACTTAAGTTCCGGTCGAACGAACCTAAGGAACCGGTCGACCGAAACATGACAAGCAATCCCACCTCACCAGCAAAACGCACTACGGGTCGACCGCCACAAGGCATCGTTCGACCGGTGAAGGTTAAAGTCGGGTAAAATACACTACATCGGTCGACTGCCCGAAGGAACCCGGTCAACCTTTGGTCGTCTTCAACCTCGCGTTAGCCGAGGATTTACGGCAAACACGCCGCCGGAGAGGTCTCCGACCTCCCCCGACCGACCAACACAACCCTCACACTAGGGTGAACAACGAAATCACACTAAGAACCGGCATACCTTTCAAGACGACGAAAAACCCGCCGGAGCTTCTCTCGCGCACGTCGCTTCCGGAGATCTCCTTGCGCGCCTAAGTCCGCACCTCTCCCGCCTAGACCGCTCGTCCGCCCTCGTCACCGACCACCGGAGCTGCTCGCCGACAAAGGGAGAAGAGGGTGAGGAAGGTGTGAGGAAAATGGAAGGAGAAGAATAAAAGAAGAGGAAGAAGGGTTGGGTTTCTTTTAAAGCCAACCCCAACACACCCAACACCCCTCCCATCCCCTACACCCCCTACCCCCTCACCTCACCCATACCTCTCTCTCTCCCCCTCTGACTTCAATTCAAATGTCACTTAGCACTAATTAAACCCAAAATGGATTAGGGACATAACAATCCAACCACCTTAAAAGGATTTCGTCCCGAAATTAAAGCAACTCACCAAAAAGCTCCAGATACTGCCTTCTGACTTCCTCCTCGATCTCCCAAGTGGCCTCGCGCTCGCTGTGATCCTGCCACCTGACCTTCACCATCGGAATGGTTCTCCTCCTGAGCTGATGATCCATGGGATCGACTATCTCAACTGGTCTCTCCTCGAGCGACAAGTCGTACTGGATCTCTGGCACTGCAATCTCAATCACGTGAGCTGGATCTGCAACATACTTCCTCAGCATCGATACGTGGAAGACGTTGTGAAGACCTGAAAACTGCGGTAACAATGCAATAAGGAGGCAACCTCTCCAACTCTATCGAGGATCTCAAACGGCCCCACATACCTCGGACTGAGCTTCCCCTTCTTCCCAAACCTCATCACTCCTCGGGCTGGTGAAATCTTCAGAAACACGTGGTCGCCCACCTCGAAACTCAACACCCGTCTTCGTCGATCAGCATAACTCTTCTGCCTGCTCTGTGCCGTGGCCAGTCTCCTCCGAAGCACATCCTCCTTCTCTACATACATCTGCACAAGCTCTGGCCCGACTAACTGCCTCTCGCCCACATCACTCCAGCATACCGGTGATGTGCAAGGCCTCCCGTACAACGCCTCATACGGTGCCATCCCAATACTCGAACGGTAGTGTTGTTGTAGGCGAACTCTATCAGCGGCAACTGCTCATCCCAGTGTCCTGTCCAATCCAGTGTGCATGCTCTCAGCATATCCTCCACGGTCTGAATCGTCCTCTCTGACTGGCCATCTGTCTGAGGATGGAACGCCGTACTGAATCTCAGACGGGTCCCTAATGCCTGCTGCAGACTCCCCCAAAATCTGGAAGTGAAACGAGGATCTAGATCGGAGATGATGCTCACTGGCACTCCATGCAGCCTAACTATCTCCTCCACGTACAACCTATCTAGACCTTCCAAAGGCAATGTGGTCCTGATCGCTAAGAAGTGCGCTGACTTGGTCAATCGATCGACTATCACACAAATCGCGTCGTGGAATCTCCTCCTCTTCGGCAATCCTGTGACGAAATCCATCGTTATGTGCTCCCACTTCTACTCAGGGAGCTCAATACACTGCATCGGTCCAGCTGGTCGCTGATGCTCAATCTTCACCTGTTGACAGACTAAGCATTGCTCCACAAACTCTACATTGTCCTTTTCATGCCCTTCCACCAGAAATTCCGCTGCAGGTCCTTATACATCTTCGTGCTACCCGGGTGAATGATGTATCTCGCTCTGTGTGCCTCCTCCATGATGTCATCTCTCAGCCCATCGACCTTCGGCACCCAGATCCGACTCCTGAACCTCAAACCACCATCAACGCCCACGCTGAAGTCTAACCCATCTCTGGAAGCCAACCATAGCAGACCAGCTAACTCATCATCCCCATGTTGAGCCTGCACCACACATGAGACAGTCTGCGGCTCCACTCGAAGCTTAGCAATCACTGCTCCCTTTGAGCCCTCTGTGAACGGCCTCCACTCTGACAACGTATCGAGTAGCCTCCACTCCTGGATGCACATACTTGCAACTCACACCTCCACCTTCCTGCTCAACGCATCTGCAACCTAATTCACCTTCCCTGGGTGATGGGAAATGGTGAAGTCGTAGTCCTTAATGAACTCCAGCCATCTGCGCTGCCTCATATTCAGCTCCTTCTACGAGAACAAATACTTCAGGCTCTGATGATCTGTGAAGACCTCGAACTGCTCACCATAAAGATAGTGCCTCCAGGTCTTCAACGCGTGAACCACCGCTGCTAACTCCAGATCATGAGTAGGCTAGTTCTTCTCGTGCACCTTCAGCTTCCTCGAAGCGTACGCCACCACCTTCCCGTGCTACCTCAGAACACAACCCAAGCCAATCCCTGACGCATCACTTTATATCACATAGCCTCCACTGCCACTCGATAAAGTCAGAATCGGTGCCGTCGTCAGTCGCCTCTTCAGCTCCTGAAAGTTGTCCTCGCACTTCTGGGACCAAACAAACATGACGCCCTTCTGCGTCAACGCTATCAGTGGCGATGCAAGTCTGGAGAAATCCTGAATGAACCGTCTATAATACCATGCCAGTCCTACGAAGCTCCTGATCTCTGTAATGCTCGTCGGGGCCCTCCACTGAGTCACAGCCTCGACCTTCGTCGGATCCACCGAAATCCCATCTGCTGACACAATATGCCCCAGAAAAGCCACCTGATCCAACCAAAACTTGCATTTCGTGTACTTGGCATAGAGCTACTGATCTCTCAGAATGCTTAGCACAATCCTCAGGTGCTCTCGATGCTGCTCTCTGTCAGGCGAGTACACTAAGATGTCGTCCACGAATACAACGACAAATCTGTCGAGGTACGGCTGAAAGGTCCTATTCATCAGGTCCATGAATGTTGTAGGTGCATTCGTCAGTCCAAACGGCATCACCAAGAAGTCGTAGTGCCCGTACCGCGTCCTGAAGGTTGTCTTCTGAACATCTGCCTCTCTGATCCGCAACTAGTGATAAACCAAACGCAGATCCATCTTCGAGAACACTCTCGCCGTCCGCAGCGGATCAAAAAAATCATCGATCCTGGGCAAAGGGTACCGGTTCCCGACGGTAACCTTATTCAGCATCCTATAGTCGATGCACATCCGCAACGACCCATCGAGAAGCGCAAGCACTCCATCAACTCCTGCAACTGCTTCTTCAGCTTTGTCAACTCAGCAGGTGCCATCCGATAAGTTGCCTTCGACTGAGGTGTTGTACCCGCTACCAACTCGATGCCAAACTCGATCTCTCGGTGCGGCGGTAAAGCTGGAATCTCTGCTGCAAACACATCGGAGAACTCCTGTACAACCTCTATATCCTCCAGTATCCTCATCTCAGGATCAGGAACAACCAGCGTGGCCACAAACACTCTGCATCCCTGCTGCATCAGCTTCTGTGCCTTAACTGCAGACACGATCAGACGACCCCCTCTGCTTCTCGTCCCTCTTATCAAACATCTGGAGAGCCCTCCATCGGAATCAGGATCTTCTTCTCGCGGCAAAAGACCCGCACGTTGTACCGTGACAGCCAGTCCATCCCAGTATGACGTCGAAGTCCTCCATCGGTAACAAGACCAGATTTGCCGGAAAATCATGGTCTCCCGAAACAACTGTGGTGCCGGAGAAATAGCTCCCCACAGTGCCCACCTCACCCATGGGCGTGCTGACCTCCAAAACATCAGTTAGCAGCACAAGGGTCCGACCCAACTCACCAGCAAACTTCTCCAAAATATGAAGGAGTGAGTTGCACCGCAATCAAACAACACACGCACTATCGAACCAGAAATAGAAAGTGTACCTTCCACCACGTTGTTGGAGTCCCTCGCCTCCTCAGCCTGAATGGTGAAGACTCGCCCGGTCTGCCTGCCCTGTCCTGGTGAAACCACGGATCGACGGCCTCAACTATTCCCTGCTACTGGTGGCCCAGACCTCCTGCTAAGATCGCCCTGCCTAGTCGGGCACTCCCGAATGAAGTGGCCCAACTACACGCATCCCATGCAAGCTCCTGTGTGCCTGAAGCACTCCTGACCTGGGTGAAACCTCCCACAGAAAGTGCATGCTCCAGACTGACGTGCTCCTCCTCCATCAAACCTGGGCCTCTTGCTCGGGTTCCCAGCTACACGACCGACTGCTCAGCTACCGGTGCTCACTGGTGCCTTACTCGCCTCCTGAAGACACTCCCTCTGGTCCTGCTCAATGATGGTAGCATGCTTCACCGCATCTGCAAGGGTCCGCGACATACTGTTGATCACACGTGATCGGAGCAGCTGCCTCAGTCCCTTCACGAACTTCCTTGCCCGCTGCTCAGGGGTAACACAAATCTCTGGGCAGTAACGCTCCAAAGCGTTAAACCTGCAGATGTAACTTGCCAGAGTCATCTCCTTCTGCTCTAGTGACATTAACTCCTCTCTCTTCCAATCCCTGACGTGTTGGGGAAAGTACTGCTCATGAAACACCTCCAAGAACTCCTCCCAGCTGACGTCCTCACGGTCCTCAAACATAACCGTGGACGCGGTCCTCCACCAATTGGTCGCCTCGCCATCAAATACATAGGTGGTCAGATCCACCCTCCTCTCAGGTGCAACTTCAATCGCTCGAAAGATCTTCTGCACCTTGAAGACCCAGTCCTTCGCTACCTCTGGAGCACTCCTGCCATCAAAACTCGGTGGGTGCTGACGCATAAACCGATCGTGCTCAGTGCCCATCCCGCCCTGCACATTCTGGGCTGCCTGACGCTCCAAAAACTCGCCCAACCTGTCCCAGTTGGCGCCCTCAGTGGCATCACTGGCATCACGATCACGCCGAGAGCTCCTCACGCATCTAGGAGACATCTGACAGAAGAAACAATCACAATGTTCATCCACGAATGCATGCCAAAAGATAAAATGCATGTGTCCTATTACTACAAGGGTGATTTCATTGGGAACCACATAGGAATCGACCACTATGATACCAAATTGTAACATCCCGAAACATCGGAAATTTAAAAATTATCATCAATATAACAGACACCAATAATCAAAGACGGGACTGTTACTTCTCATCAAATATATAAGCGGTGCACCATATTACAACAGAGTTTGTCAAAACGATACATGATTACAACAGAGCAACAAAGGGAGATAAAAGTAATCATGTCAACCTCAGTGATCCGAAAGAGAGGATCTGATCCCAAGATGCACGCGCCTGATTGACATCATTTCATGCTCATATTTGTATCTTATATCCATTATCTTACACCTAAGCAATGCTACGTGACGAGTTTTATGTTTAGTTTTCAGGAATAAAGAGGTTTGAAGAGAAGAGCCATGAAAGGACCCAAAAGCTGGGAAAAAAGACTGAATGGTGAGATCTAGGGACCAAGATGCAAGGGAGAAGGACCTGAATGTAAGACAGAAGGACCTAAGAGCAAAACAGAATACTCCACACCATCATGGGGAGTATTTTACCAATTCTATTCGGGTCGGAGCTCCAACAAGTCGAGTAACTGCATCAAATACCAACAATACCAGAAAGCAAAGCCCACAACAAATTCCAACACGATCCGACAATGTTGGACCGCCAATTGGCGGTCCATATTGCTCAGGATCCGTCGAAATTTCTTCTGGACTTGTATTAATGTTCGTTTAGGCTATTTTTGGTATTGGTTTAGTCCCCCATCGGGGGATTGTCCCCGATTAGCTTTTTCCATGCTTATAAATAGAACTCTTCACCTTCCATTGTAATTACCCATTGTTTGGTGGCATTCTCTCTACTAAGGAGTGAGCCTTGAAGCAATAACTCAAGGTGGAGAAGGATGCTACCTTCAATGTGAGTCATTGTTAATAAAAGTTTATTTGTTTCTTTTAATCTTATTTTGTTATGTTGTTTGTTTTGTGTGGGTTGCTTTACTTTGTTTAATTTCTTGTTTAGTAATTTTAGTATCTTAGTTAAATGTTTTCTTTACTTAGTCTAATCAGTAGTGTAATGAGTAGTGAGTAGTTCCATCCCCATTTGGGGGGTGGAGAAATATGTGATATAATTATGTAGTGTATTAAGTGTGTGTTATTTTTATCCATTGAGCTTTATATGATTTCCATAACCATCTAATGGGTCGCCACTCTTATCTTTGATATGCTAATGCTCTTGAATGAAGCTTAGCTTATGCTTTGATTAGTGGACCTATTTTATGGGGAATGATAAGGTTAGGATATGGATGAAGTTAATATTGGAAACACAATTTGTAATGTATGTGCTCTTGTTGCCTTTACCTTAGCTAATGTCTTGTATGTTTTAATGATGTAGTGAAATCTTAATTCATGTAGAGGCATTGTAGGGTATAGTCTTTATACTTGAGTTCATGTAGCTTCATTCCAATTATTGTCTTGTATGTTTTAATGATGTAGTCTTATCTTAATTCATGTCGAGGCAAAGTTGGATGTAGTTTTATGATTTCATGCACTACATGTTGTGAAGAGCTTAATGAACACACACACACTTCTTTATGTTCACATTATTTCTCTACCCCCTTTGGGGTTTAGTGTTATTGCTTATCTTCATTTCCTTTTGCATTCTAGTTTAGCATTGTAGTGTAGTTTAGTGTAACCAATCCTTTTCTCCTTTCTTTACCCCTTGCCTTCGCACGAACCAAGTGTCGACACACCTCCCAGTGGACGACCCGTATTTGCCACTGCTTCAACGCGGCCGTGCACTTGCGGTAGAAATATAAAACGATCAATCAAGTTTTTGGCGCCGTTGTCGGGGAGGTGCTCTGTCCAGACGTTGGTTTGGGCGATTCGAGGGGTTTTTAATTTTTTGTTTCCAGTGTTGTTTAGTTTCAGGGAACCTAAGGATCAAGGGAGAAGTTTGAGGACCAGAAGCTACAAAAAGACCGCCAATCAGCGGTCTGGGTCCGCCAATTGGCGGCATGGTGAGCCTCAATTGTTCTCAAATTTGTTCCAGTTGTTATATTGTTCATTTTAGTTATCTGGGAGCACAATTTTGCATGTTGTGACTTCTACTTTGCTCCCAGATTTAATTTCAATCCCCTTTAATCAACTTGGACCATAAAACTCAAAGCAAAAGACTAGACTTCTTGCCATCTAGGTCATGCATCATTTGTAGACCTTGCATGCATTTGTCTTTTCTTTTCCTTACATTTTGTTGTTGATTGCTGGCGTGAGGCACGTGCACCCCGATCTCTCATTCATGCATGTTTCGATCATGCATTAGTTAGTAAGGTGCATCGGGACAAGAGTGAGTTGAGCGTTTGATTGGAGTGATTGATTGTTAGATTTAAGCTCAAAACGCTACTAAGGAGGGGCTGTCCCATACAAGATAAGGTGGGGGATTTCATCACCCTTTCCTTGGCCCCAAAAATCACTCGTAATAAAGCCTAAACTAAAAGCAAGTAGACATTGGCCCTAAGGAATTCGGACGCAATAGGAGAGTAATCTAGTCGAGACCGTCATGACCTGATCGGCGTTGCCTACCTTGTCGATAGTAGGAGGTACTGGATCTCCGGATCTGGTATCACTTGCTGGGCATTGTGGTCCTCGTTGTAGGGAGGTGAGGCGTGTCAAGGCTAGTGACCTCGAAGTTAGGCGTCGTCTAGCTTAAGGACCCATTGCCTTACATTGTTTGAGCCGTGCTTGCTAGTTAGGCTTCTTCCTGATCCCGTTACCCACGCTAGCTTTAGGGATTCTTCCCTTCTCCTCTGAGTCATCTTCTTCTCACCTTCTTCTACGTTATAGTCTCCTCCCCTTTACACTCTCTGGTAGCGTTTTAGGGTCGAGTCGAGCACTTTTTGCGAGCTTAGTCTCGTGGTGGTGAGAGTGGTCGACTCGAGAGTTGTTTGTTGAGATGGATGGTTACATGGGCGACCATTCATATCATTGTTGGGACCAGGATGATTCTCCCTGGTATTCCGGACCCATGCAACCTGGGGTGGCTCAGATGAATACCCCGTACGGTTGGGATGGTCTTCATTATGTGACTGAGCAATCTTCATATAGGGGTGATATGAGAGAGGCACCGACGGCTAGATCTCCATCTAGTTATGTTGGATCATACTCTGGGCAACAAACTTTGGCCTCTTTCATGCATGCGGTAGACGACAGGAGTGCACCAGTGGCTCCAGTAGCCATACTGTGCGATTGTTGTGGGTTGAGTGGTCATAATATCGGGGAATGTCCTTATGTTCCCCCAGAGCCTGAGTATGAGCATACATTTTCCCAAAATGCTCAATATGACCATTACGCATCCGCGTACATCCCGAGAGTGATGGATTCATGGGGAAACAATTCTTATTCAAATTCTTATACTTCATATTCACCCCAGTATCCTCCTCCCGAATACCCAGAATTCTACCAGCACCCCACTCCAAATCATTGGACTCATTCTCAGCCCATCAACACCCAACCCCAAAATTTCCCAAGCTCTGACTTGGACCCCATCGTTGACCGCATACCTGATTCCTTGAAACAAACTCTCCAAACATTCATGGAAACCACACAAAATTTATTGAAGTCCAACTTGAATTCCTTGCAAACCATGGAAATGCAAGTGAGCCAGATGACACAGCAATTCCATGAACGTGAGGAGGGTAACTTTTCTTGTCAACATGAGGATTCATCTTTTGATATCGAACCACCACCACATCCACAAATTCAAAGCACAATCTTTCAAAGTCAAACTCCTAGTCAGTCTGAGGGACTTGGGGTTTCAATTCACGATCACTTAGTGGAGGATTCGATTCAAATTGAGAATAACTTGGACCAGTTTCATTATGAGTCGGCACATGATTGTGCCTTATCATTTTGTCCCGTGGCCCTTGAGCCACATGATCTTCATGTTGTGCCTCTTAAGGACTCACCTATGGTGGAGCAAGAGCTCCCTAGTACCCTCAATTTCAAACAACCTGATGAGAGTTTGCCTCTCACTATTGTTCCTGATCATCTTGGAAATGATGGAACATCAAACAACCACATTTCTCATGAGGGTATTAGGAGTTCCTTGGAGGATACTTTGGGTATGAGACCCACTTCCTGTTCTCCTGGTGAGTTGGACATGCATAACGAGGTGCTTGACCTCGTTCCGACCCACCAGCCTGTTGGTTGGAGAGTTTGGATTGATGATCATAACTTCAGTTCCGCAACGGGAGATATTTTTCTTCCGTTGCCCCTTATTTCCCAAACTCTTGAGAGGTTCAAGCTCTTTCAGTTTGATCCTTTGAATGAGACGCGTTTGCGTCCAATTCATGAACCTCTCATTTCATCTGGTGCTCTTTGTGAAGGGGGCTCACGCATGCGTATTCTGGCCCCGCGTGGTGTCATGTTCCCTTTCCAAGTGCATTGACCCACTCTTGAGGTTCCCATTTGATGTCTTTTGACAAATGAAGATGGGAACTTATGTTTGTACATAGTTATATGAAAAAAAAGAAAAAAAAAAAGAAGTACAATAAAAGACTCCTTCAGTGAGCATTGATTGTTGTGAGCCCCAACCCTTGTGTATTTGGGCTCCATTTCTTTCACGTATTTGTATCCCTTCTTTAGCATCTCACAGGTTTTGAGGGAATTCGGGTTATGTCCATCAACATGACCTTGCACTTCCCTTTGTACTTAATGTTGGTGAGATCTCTCCTTTTTCATGCATAAATCCATGTAGTATCTTGCTCACATTCATTGAGGACAATGCATGAAGTAGGTGTGGAGGGGGGGGGGGTGTTTTACGTGTGTACATAGTTGAGTCTTTTTCCTTTGATTTTGTTTTCTTTTGTTTGCATTGTTAGGGTCATGATAGTGTGCTGCATTTAATATCGATATATCTGCTTGCCATGATCCTTGGGTGACTTGTCTTCTTTTGCTTGCCTAGTGCTTCAAAATTTTCACATTTCTTTCAAAATCTTCATGTGTTTTCGAAAGAAAATGTTTTGTGGGTTTTGCGTGTGTTTAGCATGTGCCAAACCGTTGAGAGGCAAAGTAAAAAGAAAGCTCCCAAAATTGTCTTGAACTTGATGCATTAGGATATCTAGTTGTAGTCAAGGACCCTCTAAATCCTGTTGTGAGACATTAGTGTAGGGGTTTTGGTTCATGTGTAGATAAGAAATAAGTGAGTAGGTGTTCTCTCTTCTCGCACTGCTCCTATCACTCGGGAAAGTAGGTCTGAGGGGACTTTGTGCCTGGTGCTTTCGAGTCATCTGACTTGGGATGCGCCGACTGAACTCCCGTTACACGGGTGGTAGGGATTGCCCTATGTGGAGATGTGGGGAAAGGTGTACGTGATAGTGTAAGTCCTCATGGGCAATGATGCACGGAACCTGACCCTGGGAGAATGAAGCTCCAACTAATAAAAAGTAAAAGAAAAAAAATGTGAAAAGAAACAAAAAGAAAAAAATATGATAATGCAAATAAGAACCTTAATGGACTTTACACTTTGTAGCACTTGAGGATGTTGAGGTTGTCCATGTCTTTCACATAATTCCTTATTTAACTTGCACGAATGGTTCATTAGGGTAGAGGTGTGGACTGATCACCTATATAGAGTCGGCCCGTAGCATTACCGCGTCCATTGATCGACAAAATATTTCCAACGAGTCGAGGTCTAGATTGAATAATGCATCTTGTTCGGATTTTGTGGGTATATCCACTGAAAACCCTCAGGAGACAACACTCCTCCTCCTTGGCAACAAAGAGGTTTAACGGCTTGTTGCACGTGCTAAGTGCAACCGTGATTCCTACGAAAGTGAGTTAGGATTTCTTGTTTCTCGTTTGTTTTTCTCTTTCTTTGTTTTGCTCGAGACTAGCAAAAACTTAGGTGTGGGGGTATTTGATTGACATCATTTCATGCTCATATTTGTATCTTATATCCATTATCTTACACCTAAGCAATGCTACGTGACGAGTTTTATGTTTAGTTTTCAGGAATAAAGAGGTTTGAAGAGAAGAGCCATGAAAGGACCCAAAAGCTGGGAAAAAGGACTGAATGGTGAGATCTAGGGACCAAGATGCATGGGAGAAGGACCTGAATGTAAGACAGAAGGACCTAAGAGCAAAACAGAATACTCCACACCATCATGGGGAGTATTTTACCAATTCCATTCGGGTCGGAGCTCCAACAAGTTGAGTAACCGCATCAAATACCAACAATACCAGAAAGCAAAGCCCACAATAAATTCCAACACGATCCGACAATTTTGGACCGCCAATTGGCGGTCTTGGACCGCTAATTGGCGGTCCATATTGCTCAGGATCCGTCGAAATTTCTTCTGGACTTGTATTAATGTTCGTTTAGGCTATTTTTGGTATTGGTTTAGTCCTCCATCAGGGGATTGTCCCCGATTAGCTTTTTCCATGCTTATAAATAGAACTCTTCACCTTCCATTGTAATTACCCATTGTTTGGTGGCATTCTCTCTACTAAGGAGTGAGCCTTGAAGCAATAACTCAAGGTGGAGAAGGATGCTACCTTCAATGTGAGTCATTGTTAATAAAAGTTTATTTGTTTCTTTTAATCTTATTTTGTTATGTTGTTTGTTTTGTGTGGGTTGCTTTACTTTGTTTAATTTCTTGTTTAGTAATTTTAGTATCTTAGTTAAATGTTTTCTTTACTTAGTCTAATCAGTAGTGTAATGAGTAGTGAGTAGTTCCATCCCCATTTGGGGGGTGGAGAAATATGTGATATAATTATGTAGTGTATTAAGTGTGTGTTATTTTTATCCATTGAGCTTTATATGATTTCCATAACCATCTAATGGGTCTCCACTCTTATCTTTGATATGCTAATGCTCTTGAATGAAGCTTAGCTTATGCTTTGATTAGTGGACCTATTTTATGGGGAATGATAAGGTTAGGATATGGATGAAGTTAATATTGGAAACACAATTTGTAATGTATGTGCTCTTGTTGCCTTTACCTTAGCTAATGTCTTGTATGTTTTAATGATGTAGTGAAATCTTAATTCATGTAGAGGCATAGTAGGGTATAGTCTTTATACTTGAGTTCATGTAGCTTCATTCCAATTATTGTCTTGTATGTTTTAATGATGTAGTCTTATCTTAATTCATGTAGAGGCAAAGTTGGATGTAGTTTTATGATTTCATGCACTACATGTTGTGAAGAGCTTAATGAACACACACACATTTCTTTATGTTCACATTATTTCTCTACCCCCTTTGGGGTTTAGTGTTATTGCTTATCTTCATTTCCTTTTGCATTCTAGTTTAGCATTGTAGTGTAGTTTAGTGTAACCAATCATTTTCTCCTTTCTTTACCCCTTGCCTTCGCACGAACCAAGTGTCGACACACCTCCCAGTGGACGACCCGTATTTGCCACCGCTTCAACGCGGTCGTGCACTTGCGGTAGAAATATAAAACGATCAATCAGCGCCCGCTGATCACCACCCAACTGGACCTACTGCGGTCCTGCAAAAGATATAACAACAATGCCTGAGTTTCCATAAGGAAACCCCGTATGCCAAGCTCACCTATATGCATGTAGTAGTACAAATGAACCTATCATACTAGTAGCATGTCATGTCATCAACAGTAAGGAAAATAGTTCCCCCGAAGGGTAACACAGGACATCAGTTCGACAATCATCATCGGGTCTCCCAAGGAGACCTACCGTAGGCACATACGGTCTAACAGAAAATGACGTGACACTCCCCACACGCAGCTACACTAATCATGTGTTCGGCAAGGAGCATCCGCCAAGTCCGCGCCACAAGAAACAGATCTGTAACTTCGTCGTCGAAACCACACCAACGGATCCGTCGCTCGGTCGGTTCATCAATCATCATCTCAGTAGGTGCCCATCTGAGGAACATAGCCAGAACAACATCGTCCCATCAATCATCATCGCCGGAACAACATCGGCGGCATCACCGGCACAACATCGATGGTCCATCAATACGTCCGGCACAATATCGGACGGGTCCAGACCGAAGTCTGCCAGGTCATCAGGCTCCACGAGACGCAAACACCAACCACGTCGCTATAAAAGCCGGGCAGCGACTTCCGTTGCCATCCAGGCCGGTAGTCACGTCACCCAACGACAGTTGCGTGCTCGCACAATCATCATACATTGGGATCCGCGATCCTTCAGACCTGGTACTCTACGATGAGTCCAATCAATCTATCACATCAAGTCACCATCCATACACGGAGGTGACACGTCCCGAACACCCACACTCTTCCACACGGCGGTCCCAGGGCAGGCACGCGTACGCGGCCACCGTCACCTCCCGGCTCACGCACAAGGCGAGGACACGAGTTTCCGTGGACAGAGTTGGCATCCTATAAAGGACTGAGAATTTGGTTCTATGCACAAATGGTCGACCGAAAGAGGCAACTCGGTTGACCGTTCCCATGAAAGGTTTGGTCGACCGAAAGTCTGCAACGGTCGATCTCTCTGCGCAAAACCTAAGTCCCAACGATCGAACAAAGATCTAAAACCAGTCGAGCGATATGAGGTCAAAATCCGGAGTCTGGTCAACATCAATTCAAAACTACCAGTCGACCGACTCAAGGGCCTCGGTCGAACGAAAACTACCGGGGCATCCTAGCAGTTCTAAGTCATATAACGGTCGAACGCATAACAATAAACGGTCGAACAACCATGCATTTCTATTCGGTACACTTAAGTTCCGGTCGAACGAACCTAAGGAATCGGTCGACCGAAACAAGACAGGCAATCCCACCTCACTAGCAAAACGCACTACTGGTCGACCGCCACAAGGCATCGTTCGACCGGTGAAGGTTAAAGTTGGGTAAAATACACTACATCGGTCGACCTCCCGAAGGAACCCGGTCGACCGTTGGTCGTCTTCAACCTCGTGCTAGCCGAGGATTTATGCAAAACACGCCGCCGGAGAGGTCTCCGACCTCCCCCGACCGACCAACACAACCCTCACACTAGGGTGAACAACGAAATCACACTAAGAACCGGCATACCTTTCAAGACGACGAAAAACCCACCGGAGCGTCGCTCGCGCACGTCGCCTCTGGAGATCTCCTCGTGCGCCTAACTCCGCACCTCCCCCGCCTGGACCGCTTGTCTGCCCTCGTCACCAACCACCTGAGCCGCTCGCCGACAAAGAGAGAAGAGGGTGAGGAAGGTGTGAGGAAAAGGGAAGGAGAAGAAGAAAAGAAGAGGAAGAAGGGTTGGGTTGCTTTTAAAGCAAACCCCAACACACCCAACACCCCTCCCATCCCCTACACCCCGTACCCCCTCACCTCACCCATACCTCCACCCATACCTCTCTCTCTCTCCCTCTCACTTAAAGTCAAACCTCACTTAGCACTAATTAAACCCAAAATGGGTTAGGGACATAACACTATCCGAGTCTTTAAAGTTAAAGACCCAACATACAAGCATAACCACCTAAGTACTTAGCTTAGGCTACAAAGATTTATTAAAATTATCTCAAAATATACCAGTTAAATCAACACAATAAGAAGAAATGAAACAATAAGTCTCAACATTACTTCTGAGCAAAACAAAGTAACAAGTATGACTTCAAACATTCTAATCAACCAATCCATACAATACAAAACAAATCATATTAAATTAATTGTCACTAGTTCAAAATCAGTCGGTTTTCGGTTTGACACAGTTTGAATTCGATTTAGTTCTATTTTATTCAGATTAATTCAGAAAATCTATTGATATATAACTACCCGAACCACCCACTGTAGGCACATTGCGGTCTTCGGTCAACGCATAAACGATCTACTTTGGATCCAATTGCCTTGGCAGGCGAGCCCATCATCCTATGCTTATAAGAGCCAGTATATTCTGAAGAGTTAGTATGCTCCGAAGAGCCAAAACGTGTCAGACTAGTTCAACTATCACTTTCTTATTTTACTACGCATAATTTTATTCCTTCATTTTAACAACGAAGACAATTAACAACTTCAAATAATTAGGATGCATGCATTTCAGAAATAATTACTTCATTTCTAAAACAGTGATAAAAATTTAACATTTTAACCACTACCTATTCTGCATTATTCAATTTAGATATGAAAACACAACCTACAACTATGGGTGTAACTGGGTCGAGTATTACCTGTTTTCCCACCCCATTTAATAAGTGGGTACGTGTACGGTTTTTGTACTAATTAAAAAAATTATATCCGTTTACGCATACCAACTTTACCAGTTTAATAAATGGGACATGTACGGGTATACATCTACCCATACCTGCGTAATTATTTAATTAGTATATAAATTAATATATAATATATAGTTATAGCACTAAATAATGAAGAACTATGATTAATAATATATAATTAATCTTTGATTTGTTTTGTTTATTTAGTAGCACCAAACAATGAAGAACTATAACAGTCTTTTGTTTTTTTGTTAATCTTTTGTATTTTAGAACTAGGTAATGTCTCAATCAACACAATTTAATAATACTCGCAATACACACCCCGTACCCGTTTATTAAACAGGTATATGGCGGTACAGGTACAAGAACATTTAAACATGTTTTTAATAATACCCACAATGGATACAGGTATGACCATACCCATCCTGTTTACACCCCTACCTACAACCCAGAATAAACAAATAAAATATCTCAAGTTAAGGAATGTGTTACTTTCATCACTCACTTAAATTTCTAGCAATCTATACATGCAACAGAAAATTTCAGTTTAATTCATAGCTATTGCACTGATTATTGAATTTAAATTCATCTAACGTTCACATTCAATCTTATAGTAGAAAGTAACATGCAAATCACTTCTCCAAATTCTAACAAAGATGTGAATGCAAAAGATCCCCAATCAAAATACCAAGAAATTCATCTTACCCAACATTTTGTTTCTAAGAACTACATCATTTATTTCTCATAGAGCCCAACTAGAACAACATCAACAAAAACCAAACTTGAGAACCTCACAAAATTTTCTCAACTCCAACCTAACTAGTATGTAAGTGGAACGAGTCATTAAGCTAAGATTGTTCTTTCTCAAATCAATAAAATTCTAACCCAAATAAAGAGGTGGCTTTGATTCCTCTCCACTAGAATACTTACCTAGAATTCATTTCAAATCGGAGAAGATGTTGAGGCGACACCTGAGTGAGACAATTCGACGATGAAAACGGTGCCTCCCAATCTCTCCTACTTCTTCCCAATCCTCCTATACCTCTTTATCCCTTTTTTTCAAGAAATCCTCAGCCAGCCGACAATGATGGGGTCGGGTTAAAGACTTGGGAAAATTTCAGTCTAGCCCCCAAAGATCCCATTATTTCCACTTAGTCTAAAACATTTATTTATTTAACCTTTTGTTGTGCCTGTAATATTCTTTCGATTAGTTCTGATTGAATTATGATATTTTCCAATAATGTACCATTCCTTGTCTATTGAGGACTTCGATTCCATTACTTCTTCTAACAACTTCCATTCATGAACCATCATACTAGCTCTTCCGATTTTCTGCTTAACGCATCTGCTACAACATTAGCCTTCCCTGGATGATATGAAATTGTAACATCATAGTCCTTTAAGAATTCCAACCATCCACACTGTCTCATATTCAAGTCTTTTTGTGAAAATAACTATTCCAAGCTCTTGTGGTTTGTGTATACTCAAATTGTTCACCATACAAATAATGTTGCCAATTTTTCAAGGCAAACACAATGGCTACTTGCTCCAAATCATGTCTCAAATAATTCTTTTCATGAGTCTTGAGTTGTCTCAATGTATAAGCTACCACACTACCATGTTGCATCAAGACACAACCAAGTCTCATCACTGAGGCGTCACTATAAACCACAAACCCACCATAACATGATGGAAGCATTAACACTAGTGTAGACGTTAGCCTTTTCTTTAACTCTTGAAAGCTTTGTTCACAACATTGAGGCCACTAGAACAATTCAATCCTTTCCTAGTGAGTCTAGTCAACGAATTTGCAATCTTCGCAAAGTCTTTAATAAATCTCCTGTGATATCCAACAAAGTTGAGGAATCTCATGATATCTGATACATTCTTTGGTTGATTCCATTGCATAACTGCCTCAACTTTTGCAAGGTCTACAAAGATTTCAATATCACGTGAGCAAGGAATGACACTTGATCCAACCAAAATTTACATTAAACAAATTTAGCAAAAAGTTTGTTCTGCCTCGACATTTCCAGCACCACTCGGAGGTGCTCTTGATGTTGTGTTGGATTCTCTGAGTAAACCAAAATATCATCCCGGAAAAATGACAACATAACGATCCAGATAAGGTTAGAAAAGTCGGTTCATCAGATCCATCAATGCAGCATGTACATTTGTTAATCTTAACAACATCACCATAAATTCATAATGCCCATATCTAGTTCTAAATGCAATCTTTCGTATATTCACATCTCGTATCTAGGCATGGCAATCGTGTCGTTTCGTGTACTTTTGTGTCGTGTAATTTCGTGTATATTATACGTTTTTGGTGGACACGAACACGACACGGTTAGATTTCGTGTCTCATTTTGGAGACACGAACACGACACGGATGTAACCGTGTCAACACGACACGACACAATTTGTACACGAATTTTTGTGTGTGTACATATCGTGTACGGACGACACGACACGCTATAGGATTATACACAAAGTTACATGATGTACACGAAAATACACGATTTTCCTAAAATTGGATGATTGTTAATTGGGTATTTGGGTAATTGGATAACTTGGTATTTGGGTAATTTAATACTTGGGTAATCCGTAAATAGTTTTCGTGTACTTCCGTGTACTTTTGGGTACCCGACTAGTCAGACACGAACACGACACGAAAAAAAATTTGTGTACCGACTACACGAACACGACACGAAACACGAAATCAGTGAACCCAAACACGGATTTTTCGTGTCGTGTTATCGTGTTTCGTGTCAAATTGCCAGGCCTACTCGTATCCTCAACTGGTGATACCTAGACCGCAAATATATCTTGGAAAATATTATCGCATCCTTCAGATGATTTGAAAGATCATCAATTTGTGGTAGCGGATACTTATTCTTCATGTCGCCTGATTCAACATATCCGATAGTCGATGCATAATCTCATTGACCTGTCCCACTTCTTCACAAATAACACTAGTGATCCCCACAGTGAGACACTAGGACGAATGAAACCTTTATCCATTAAATTCTACAATTGTTTCTTCAATTCTTCCAACTCAGGAGGTGCCATTCTGTAAGGTGCCAGCTCGACGGATGTTGTTCCCGCTAGTAACTTGATGCACAAGTCGATGTCTCGACGGGGAGGTAGCCCTGGAATATCTTCTGGGAAAACATCGTCAAACTCCCGAACCACATATAATTCCTTTAAAGGTGCATATGATGATTCTATCTTTACAACACTTGCTAGATATCCTTGACATCCTTTTTCAACATTTTCTGAGTCTTTAGAGCAGAGGTAAAAGGTCAACCTTGATCTTGCTTAATACCTCTAATCACTCACTCATGTGATTCAGGATTCGAAATAACAATCTTCTTTTCTTGGCAATGGACACAAACATAATGTTGCACTAACTAGTCCATTCCCAAGATAACGTCAACACCCAAAGTAGAACAAGGTCAGCTTGGCAATTCATGTTCTTCAAACTTGAAAGATATAGCATAATGTTGCATTGACCAGTCCGTTCCTAGAAGTAAGACTATCACCTGTAGGTGTAGCCACAACAAGTCTAAAAGCCAAGTTTTTAGGTACCAAGTCTAAAGTTTCAGCAAATCTCACAAAAAGTAAAGAATGTGTTTTCCCACAATAAAATAAGATTTTGGCTAAATGGTCAGAGAGAAGCAAAGTACTTTCCACTATCGCATTGGAACTCTTAACGTCCCGCGCAGTGATAGCATATACACGACCATACACCTTCCTTTCCCCGCTCTTTTGGGGACATTACTTGACAAAATGCCCTCTTTGTCAGCATCTCAAAAATGCTCCAGTAAGATGATAACATTCTCCAGAGTGCTTGTTATGACAGTTAGGACAAATACTATCTCGCTTATTCCGGGGTGACTCATACATCTTCTTTTGTGTCTTGACTGGTTGCTCCTGAAAATCTTTCTTGATCCCATACAAATGACTCTTCTTCAGATCCTTTATTGTTTCTTCATGCTCCTCTTCCCGCTTTGTACCAAGTGCCACTGCTTCAACAAGATATTTCGGTCCACGAGTCATAAGCTTGCCCCCTAGTGTTGGGTGAACTCCCCAAATGAACTTGTTTTCTCTCTCTTCTGGTGTCTCGTATTGACCGGAGCAATACCTTTCCAGTTTGTAGAACTTGCGAGCATATGCAGAAATCAACAAATTGTTTTGCTTTAGATAAAAAAATTCACACTTGTTCTTCTCACGTACATGCGCTGGTAATAATTGTAGGATCGTGTATGACCAAATTACTCTAATCAAATTCACTCAATCTATACTTAAATCAATAAGATGCAACATAATTTAACAATAAAAACAAGCAGAGAAAAGCAATATGCGAACCACAAAAAGACACGATGATTTTATAGAGGTTCGGATCCACCATCAGATCTTACTTCCTCTCTTGCAAACTCCGCTCGATTCCACGAACTCCGCCTACGTCTTCACTATCCACTCCCCATTCCGGGCTGGGAGAGAACGCCTTACAAAGCAAGCCTTGTGAACACCCTCGCAAGCTTGGTTTCTTCGTCTCACAATCTAAGAGGGATGCTTTGGGCTTTCACCGAAACCTTTACAATATTTGACAGCACAAGTAACAAAGAGTATTGACACTCTAACTTTGAGCACACTTTGAGTATGATAGAATTTGGATCAAGATTGTGGAAGTTAAGCTTGGAGCGTATAGGATTGAGAATTTAGGAGTGGGAGACTTCACTCCAGTGTATGTGTGAGTTTGGAATAGGAGAGTTATGTAGATATGGTGTATAAACCTCTATTTATAAGCTCTTAAAGATTTATAGCCATTGGGGAAGAATAGGTTAAGTTGTGTGTAAGTTACACAAATCAGAAACTTAAGTTCAACAATTCTGTCCCGTAATGGTCGACCGATACAATTCAAACGATCGACCATTTCCTGAAGAAAAAGGAAATGTTCGAGCCAGCTTAAGCTACGCTCGAACCATTTTGGCTATGACTTAAGTGAACAGTTGACCGGAAAATGGGACAGTCGACCGTTCTAGGTTTTTTTGCCAGGTTAAAGATATATCTGTCGAACACATGAACAAGGTTCCGTCGATCGAAAATAATAGGTATTTTTTGGCACACAAAATGTCCACATTCGGTCATCCATTTCTAGGTAATCAGTTAACCAGTAGACAAATACGTTTTGGGGTTAAGTGAAAATACGAATACGACCTTGGTATAATATAACTAAAATAACAGCCATATGAAAATACGTGTGAGCAGTCGACCAAAAGGTCATTATGGTTGACCGGTAGAGTTGGGTGAAATCACCATATGGATAACCGTTAACTGGTAGAACGATTGATTGTTTATCTTTCCGTCGACCGATCTGCACAGACAGGCAGAGTTTAAGATAAAGATGTTTTCCTACCTCTGTTCGGATGATCTATTGAAGTCCAATTGATGTGAAATGTTGTGTGTGACTTCTAAAAAGGAACCTAGTGTGTATGTGAATAATTTTTAACTCTTATATGCTCAAGTTCATTTAGATTCCTAAGACTCAAAATAAAGTAAAATTACATGTCTTTAATTAGTTTGATTACATGTCTTGACTTCATTCTATTCTTCCTTGAGTCTTGATCACTTGTAGATGTTAGCACAATACAATATATCTTCTATGCATAATATGTTCTACTCTACATTTGATTGAGATTAAGATTAGGTTAGTTAAATCCAAAACATGGATTAAGGCCAAAACGTTAACAATCTCCTCTTTTTTTATGATGGCAACCAATATCTTAATACTTGAAATTTAAATTTGTAAATTATGCATATGTGATGCTCCCCAATGAATGTGCATAGCTTTCGTTCAATTATTCCAAATTTCAATGTTTCTTCTTCCCCTTTATCACCAATCAAATATTAAAAAATTTATGATCATGAGATATCTAATTTCTTCTCCCACATTTTAATCTAATGAATTTGGCTCACTCTTAATTTTGCAATTCATTACTCTGTAGATGAAGATATTCAATAAACTATCCCTATCAATATGTATAAGTCTATAAATTAGGCTTAATTTTCATCTTACTTGCCTTTAATGATATGCATTAAGCTTATCCTAATTGATCAATGAATGATGTAAAAGATATGACAATTAAGCATTTATTTATCATATTGGAACCAATTCTTTAAGCTTAGGAGGATTAAAGATATTATCCAACTTGCATTTGTCATTGTTTTGGTTCCATCCTCCTCTCGATAGTGCAACTGGCTTGGAATTTGACTTTGCAAGCTTGGTCGGTCACTACTGATCTCCCATCTTCTAGGTACCTACAAGTGTAGATTTAGGTACCCAAACAACTTTGGGTCCTTGAATGTTAGCTTTTGGAACCCAAACCAATTTGGTTTTGGGAGCCCATACACTTGAGGAACTATGATTAACAAAAAATTGCTTTGCATTCAAAGTAGTATAACTAACATGGTTTTTAGCATGACATGCATTATATCCTAAACCATGTTTGTCTAGTGATTGTCTTTGACTACTTAAAATATGTCAAGCATTTTTGTTTCGTTTGTGAACTTTTGTAGATCTTTTCCTAATTGCACATTACAAGCTCTAAGATCTAGTTGTTCATAATTTGTAGGTGTTGCTTTTAGACTAACAAGTTCCAATGCATGCATGCTTTTCATGTCTAGCAATCACCTCATTTTTCTCATTCATGGGAGTTTCAATTTAGCATTCGAGATCATTTATTTGCTTTCTAGCATTCTTGTTCTTTCATAAATGATCTCATATTGAGCAACTAAATCATGAAATGCATTTTGAAGCTCATCAAAAGTATATGTATCTCCTTCTTCTCACTACTTGTTCCTCTTCTTTCTTTCATTTCTCCCTTATCTTTCTTGAGGAATTTGAATAAGACTTTGGCTAGGACTTCAATGTCCTAATTTTCCTCTCTTCTCGTTGCTTAATTGGATTTTGCATGCAAGGCCAAGGTTGAGTTCTTCTTGAAGGCTTCTTTCTCCTTTCGATGACTCATTTGGAGTTCATAGGCTATGAGGTATCCAATTGAGTCTTCCATCTTTAGTTGGGAAAGGTCATGTGCTTCTTCAATTGCAAGGACCTTGTCTTTCGAGTCTCACTCACTGATAGGAGGAACTTTCTTGCCATGTCTGCCTCGCTAAAAATTCTTCCAAGAACAATGAGAGAGTTAGTAATATCGGTGAAGCGAGTCACTACAGGAGAACTAGTCTTCACGGACGGACCATAACCATCAGTGTATAGTGGTGTATGTCGGTGATGCATTACACCGACAGATGTTCCTCCGTCGGTGTTACGTTGGTTGGTGTACCTTTACACCGACGCATCCACCGACGGCGAGGTCCCTTCGGACTTATTTTAGGTGCCAATTTTTCCAACCCATTTTTCGTGTGTGTTTTCCTTGAAGAGGAGACCACCGACGGATCTACACCGACGGGCACTCCATCAGTGTTTAAGACCGACAAATGTATCCGTCGGTAGAAGTACACCGACCCATAAGTAATAGTATTTTTATTCGACGAAAGTTGATATACACCTACGAATATGTGCCATCGGTGTATATCGAGTCCGTAGACACCGACGGATATCCATCGGTATATTAAAAATAAACTTTAATTACACCAACATATATCTGTTAGCGTAAACTATTTCCAGAATTCGAAAAGAGCCCGATGGCTCTTCCCGAACTCCACTTTTCCTGATCAAAGAAAATAAAATATGTTTCATTCATTCACAGCAACCAAACCATTCACACAACCATTCATTCATTCATTAAGTCGAAATTGTTCATCCATTCATTAAGTCGATACCAAACAATCCATAAAAGAAAACATTCATTCATTCAAAAAAACAATTTTAGTCACAGATGAGTTTGACTCAGTTGTTCATTATATAGATGATAAAAGTTATAAAATAAATATAGTTAAGCTGTCAAACCTCCCATCCCTGCTCCACATGCAGTCCCGTGATCGTCATCTCATCTCGGCGGCGACATCAGTCTGCAAAGAGGGGTCACGTCGTAATCCTGCACATTACAAACATTTTGTATTGATAAAATATTGCACATAAACTAGTAAATATAACAATTTAACTAAAGGACGTGTATTATACCTCGCTCGTGAAACCTGCCTTTTCGAGGAGAATGTTCATTTGGAGCTGCATCATGCTGAGCACGGATTGCGTCGTCTTCAACGTATCTTGCGTCGTCGCGAGCTCACTGTTGACGCGCTACAACTCTGCAGTTGCTTTGTCATGAGCGACTGAGATGATAGAGCCCTGAAAGCTCTATGAATCGACGTTCTACTCTGCTTGGCATCCCACGAGGCTCATACATATCAATAGGCGTGACGTAGCTGGAATACATACGAACATATCCATGTCCGTCACCCAACACTGTGCCAACTGAATCATCATGAGCGACTAAGGTGATAGAGCCCTGAGAGCTCGTCTCACCCGATCCTCTCGTAGTCTCAAATTGTTCCTGAAATTAAACATTTTAATAGTTAAAGTTCAATACTAACGTTAAACATGGTAATAAAGTATACACATAATTAGCTTACAATGAGTCGAGCGGCTTCTGGATGGTTCCTGTTGTGGAGTTTAATCCACGTATCTGTCCATGTGGGCTCCGGGGCAGTTGGGTCTTCTGCAATCTGCAACAAAAATAGAATGGGTATTACATTTAAAAATAAATAAATCAATTTTACACTAAAAAATTAACCAATTACCATCTCCACCTTATGTCGCACAACAGACTTTGTACCACACGTATGTGGTATAATGAGATTCGCCTGGTTTTTCCTGTTGATCTCACTCCTTTTCTGCATCCAAAATTAAACAAAAAGGTTATATTTCAAATTATTTTCATAACATTAAAATTAATATAAATAAAATACACCTGAAAAATGTCACTGCCCCAATAATCTAAAAGAGTGGACCAATCCTCCACAAATATGCTTTGTGGCAGTCGGGCCAACCGTTCCTCTCGGGTCTGTGCCAAATCGACTTGCTTCTTGTAGAGGTCAAATTTGTATTCCTTGCACTTCTTGTTTAGAGACCTCATGACCTTATCTCTAAATCCCTCAGGAACCGTCCAATGTGTCTGTAAAACAACGTTAGTACATAATTCAATGAAATAGATAATTAATAAAAAAAATTACAATAAGATGAAAGGTTACCAAAATCTGTTCACATGCTACGTCCTTGTCCTTCTTTGGCACTAGTCTCCAGTCTGGATAATGGGGGGAAGTATTTGTGACCTCCTCGCAAGTGACCCAATGGAATTCTGGAAATTCTCGTCCATGGGTCCTCCGGGTATCCGTCTAGTGTGAAATCAATCGGAGATTGGTCTTTCTTCAACCATTCATCCAAACACTATGTGGGACCGCGTCCCCTACTCCTACTGCTACTGGATTCATCGGCAGAGGGTGAAGGCTGAATCTCGTCTACAGGAGCCTCTTCATCAGACTCTTGCGATTCTATACGTCAACGACGTATAAATGTGTCATCTTTGTCATCTTCACGAGTGCTACGTCGTCGAGCCATATCTGAATTAAAGAACACAACAATTTATAAGCTCACTGTCATTATTGTTTCTACACAGTTTAAAAGTAAGAGAACACAAGTTTTCCTACTCTCTAAACAATGAACTACTCCACCACAAGTGGTTGTAGATCAAGTCTCACAAACTCCACCAAACTAACATCGTCACTCTGAACTCTATCTTGCACTAGGTTTCCTCGACCGTACTCTGAATCTTCAAAATCTTCGTCCTCCATGTTATATAAATCTCTCAAAAACATCCGCACAACCACTAACCATTGATCATCGCTTTCTCTCTCTTTTGGCTCAGCAACATAAAAAACTTGCTCTACTTGAGTATGTTGTCTTGACCCAAAACATCGTACCACTTGCACTTGAACAAACAAACTTCAAATCACCATAGTATTGAAGTTCGATTATGTCTTGCAATGAGAGGATTCCTGTCTCGTGCAGAGTAGTAAGTTTCTATTGTTGGCTTTCGACCCACGTTTCTGTGTCGAAACCTAAACCCATTGATGAAATATCCTGAATACCTACTACCTACATTGTTCGGACCTCTAGCAAGTGTTTCGATATCGATATTTCCACAATTTTCCTTGCACACTGTCTCTCTAAACTACTCACTAATTGTCTTATGTCGAACATTTCATTGTTGTCGTCGATTGCGACGTACTCCTACTCCAAGGAAATCCATGTAACTGTTAAAATTGCTGAAACAATTGAATGTGTAATTGTGTATTAACAATAATTTTAAGACATTGTTAATTAAATAATAGAAGTGTAGTACGGACTTACTCTTGATATTCATCACCAATGGTAGTATTATTTAACACCCAATTGTGTGCCTTTTCAAGATCGACAGGGTCCAGAACAACCATTTTGTCGATGCCTAACGATCTTTCACCTCTATCATTTCTCAAAGGCTTATTAAAAACTGTCTCCACACTCTTCAAGTATTGAGCAAAAGGAGGTACACTCGTCTGCGAGAACACCTTCGGCAATGGAGCCTTCCTCCACACTCGTCAAGTATCTTGACCAAAAGGAGGTACACTCTTCTGCGAGAACACCTTCGGCAATGGAGCCTTCCGGTTTATTTCTATTTCAAACGTACCCCTTACACCTATTCATATATCTCTCAAATAGATACATCCAATGATATTCAACCGGTCCTGCCAATCATGCCTCCCAAGCAAGGTGAACATGTAACATTACATCAAAAAAAATCGGTGGGAATATCATTTCCAGCCGGCAGAAAATGGGACCAATGTTAATCTATAGTCGTTGAAAATCTTCAACGGTGTTTACTTTAGAACACAAACTGCGAAAGAACTGACTCAGGTTGATAACCGCTTCTTGCACCTCTTTAACACCGTGACTTTTTCTAATGGCCAGAGGTAATAATTCTTGCATCAATACGTGATGGTCATAACTTTTTAGTGAGCTAATATTGCACTTTTTCTCGTTAACACATCGAGATATGCTGGATGAATACCCATCTGGCACTTACTGAATGAAGAACGCTACAAAAAATTTGCATCTCAGTAGCGCTCATCCAGAAAGAAGCTGGTGGATAAGACGTCTCTTTAACGTCTTCATCATGCGTTATATATATATCCCATCTTATACCCATTTTCTTCAAGTCCTTGATTTTGTGTTATCTTTGTTTGCTTTTGGGGTTAATATTGTCTTCAACAAACTATCACAAACATTCCACTCTGTGTGCATCACAACAATATTGTGCCAATAAGGTAGTTGGAAAAAATACTTCTCTTCGTCCAGTTATTCCCGTCACCTATATAACAGTTTTGCCTCTAAACCGCCTTATATTTTCGATACCAATTTTTTTCATAAAACCTGTATTGACAAGAAAATGTGTTCACTTTTCAAAGACAAGCATCACAACATTGTCAATTCATCAAACTTAAATCATACAATCCAATACTAAATACTAAAGTCAATCGCAAATCCTAAATCAAATCCTAAAGCGTCAAAAGGATCTACATTGAATCCAAACTTGAATCCAAAATCTAAACTTCAATCAAAATTTAATTGAAATTCTAACTAATTTTCGGCAGAACCTCCGCTATATTTTTTATATATATTTTTTCTTCAGAAAACCTGTATTGCCAAGAAAAGATGCCCACAATTCAAGTACAATCACACAATCCAATCCTAAATCGTAAATACCGAAACTTAACGAAATCTTTAGCTTCTACTTTAAGTAATAGAGAAGCAAAATTAAGCTAAAACAATCACATGATGTCAAAGTGTATCGCGGTTACATCACTTTGTTTCCATTATTTTGAGTTAGACCGATACGAAGTTGGGTTTTGAGGCCTACTTGATTTGGGTCCAAATTTTGAATACTAATGTAATGTCACATTGGTAATTAAACAATTGTCATTAAAGTCACCAAATGAGTTTGAAGACAACAAAAAATCACTAATATTGAACAGTTACAAAACGCAATCAAAACAGTTAATGCAAACTATAATCAAAACTATAACATTGAATTCAAACTATAATCAAATTCAAATCAATAATTGATGTAAATTTATAACATTGAATTTATAATCTAAACTAAAAAAATCTATATTTATCAAAACAAATAATCTTAACAAAAATACAGATAAAAACAATCTATACGGGTATGAGGTCGGGTTTGGGGTCGGGGTCGGGGATGCAGTTCGGGATGGGGGTCGGGAATGGCTTGGGGGTCAGGGTTTGTGATGGGGTTGGGTAGGTGACGATGGCTGCTGGTGATGGTGGCCAAAGGATGGAGGAGGTCAGGGAGTGGTGATTGAGAGGCGTTACCAGAGGATGCAGGAGGTCAGGGTGGTGGTGGGGAGGAGGGTCGGCCAGGATGGGGGAGTTGCTCGGGTAGGAGAGTGAGGCCCGTGTCTAGAGAGGAGGGTCAGCGTGGAGGCACGACGAACGGAGGTGGGGGTCTTGAGTTGTTAGGGTTTTTTTAGGAGAGAAAGGAATGGAAGGGAAGCCCCAAATTGGCTTCTAATAAAACCATACACCGACGAAATATATCCATCGGTGGTACCAACATATATGTCGGTGTAATGGCTGAAGAAATGTTCGATTTTCAAACTTATCTCCGGCGGAGTTTGGTTTCCGTCAATGAATTGAAGGACTTGTACACCGACGACACATATCCGTTGGTGTTATGTAGTTATATGTCGGTGTAGTAGCCCAAGAAACGGTTAGTTTCCAAAGTTTTCACCGACGGATACAAATGCGTCAGTGCTGGAAAGCACAGGCACACCGACGTTGTTATCCGTCAGTATTATGTTATGTTCCGTCAGAGGTAACTTTGAATAAACAGGCGATTTTCAAAACTATTGCCGATGGATTTGTCTCCGTCGATCAATGGAGAACTACTAGACCGACGGATTTGATCCATCGGTGTTATCTACTCTCTCCATTGGAGTATATTTTTGCACGAATTTTTTTAACACCCGACCTTTTTTGGGGGGAGGGGGGACCTACACCGACGGTACTTATCTGTCGGTGTAAGACAAACAGATGATAAAACTTTATCTGACTGAGAGTATCCGTCGGTGTTGTTAATATACTCCGTCGGAGGAATAAAGTCCGACAGATATATCTATCCGTCGGTGTAATATACGTAACACCGTCGGATAGTACACCTACGGATATTTATCCGTCGGTGATGCCCATATTTCTTGTAGTGAGTGTTCATCTTGCTTATGTTCTCACTGAGTTGCATAGTGAAAATTTCATATGTATGTATGAGGAGACTAATTCATGTTTCTTTAGTTTTACTATCTACCTCATGATGTATTTGAAGTTTATGCCAAATCTCATGTGCTCTATCACAACGTCTAATCCTATTATATTCACCCTCATTTTAAGACATAATATAGGATATTCATAATAGTGGAATTCATTTCATATTCATTCATTTTAGCCCTAGTGAAGCTGGCTAATTCTTCTTCCTTAGGGGGGTGTAGGGGTTTTGTAAAAACATACAATACTTTAGGTCACTAGATATCAAAAATATATTCATTCTATTTTTCCAATAATAGTAATTTCACACCTTTAGCAAAGGTGGTCTAGTTGTGCATAAACCCTCTACGTGATTAGATATACTATATATGCTAAACTACGATTAGGTAGATGAAATTTAGCACCTATGCTCTTATACCAAAAGTAGGATCGTGTATGGCATAATTAATCTAATCAAATTCTCTTAATATCTACTTAAATCAATAAGATCCAGCAGAATTTAACAATAAAAACAAGTAGAGAAAAGCAATATGCAAACCACAAAAAGACATGGCGACCGGATGTTACTTCCTCTCTTGCAAGATCCGCTCGATTCCATGAGCTCCGCCTACGTCTTCACTATCCACTCTCCGTTCCGGGCCAGGAGAGAACGCCTTACAAAGCAAGCTTTGCGAACACCCTCACAAGCTTGGTTTCCTCCTCTCACAATCCTAGAGGGTTGTTTCGGGCTTTCACCGAAACCTTTACAATATTTGACAGCACAAGTAACAAAGAATATTGACACTCTAACTTTGAGCACACTTTGAGTATGATAGGATTTGGATCAAGAGTGTGGAAGTTAAGCTTGTGCGTATAGAATTGGAAATTTAGGAGTGGGAGAATTCTCTCTAGTGTATGTGTGAGTTTGGAGTAGGACAGTTTGCATGATTTCGTTCCCTATACTTGTGTATATTTTTAATTTTTTTTACAAGAAATTAGGACCGATTATCATATTTTTCAACAATTTTATGTACAAAATTTCTAATTGTATTTCAATATACATAATATACTAATTAATATTGAAATACATATATTGGATCGTATACCTAGGGGATTATCAAATCCCTTTTACCAATAGGAAGTTCTATTGCACGTCGAATCGCCTCGGAATTCCTCCAAGTGTTCACCAAACTCTAAACAAGATTAGAGAGATCGAAGTTAGTCAATCAATCTCTAATATGATGTTAGAATCTAGCTAATTACCCCTTCAATTCTCAAAAGAATTTAAACTCTCAAGCACTCAATTAATAAATGAAATTTTGGATGGATTAGGTGGAGAAATATGAAGAGGAGAATTTTTGCATTCATCTAAACAAGGAAGAGATGAGGAACCTATTTATAAGGCTTCCTCCAACCCACATCATGTGTAACTCACTTTCACGTGATCCCTTGTTATGGTCCTCTGACAAATCATATTTCGATACATAATCATCCCATAACCTCCCTTGACCAAGTTGGAACAAATCCAACCCATGATCATAAAATTCACTTATTAATTCAGACAAAATCCTGGGCAAACGGTCGAATGAATCGGCCAACCGTTCGACCATTTGGTTATGTTGAAAAGTTCCTGATAATTATGGTCGAATGGAATGCCCCGCCGGACGACCATTTCTCAACAAGAAAAGTTCTTGTTATTTTCAGTCAAACTGCACGTTCAGCCGGTCAACCATTTTTCAAAACCTAGAAATTACTGCTCACACCAGTCGACTGTTTTGGGAAAACTGTTCGACCATTTTGCACTGCTTTTGCCTTTGTCAAATTTTAGACCAATATTCAAAAAAAATTGACATTTGGGCTTTTAGCAAACTTGTACGCTATAATATTGTGGATCACATTATATTATGTAATATATTATCATATATAATCTCAAACATTATACCACATAATATATACACATCTCATACAAATTCATTTGATATTCTAACCATGTCGTTCTTACAACATATTGATTTTATTATTTCACCACATGTATATCACCACATCACATAAAATGTAAAATCATATTTCTTGTTTTCAAGTTGTATGGTGTGACCTATTGGAGGATCAAAGTTATGTTGGCAATGATATAAAACACTTTATATCATAAACTATATAAGAGGTATCTAGCTACACATTATAGTTACCCAAATAACAAAGAGATTTTGCTCACTCGAACTAAACACGACCCATTTACTGATATAAGGAATATCACTTGTATCTATCCCTTGCCGCATGATACTAAGAATATTATACAAAGTAGAAATGTGTCATCTTTGTATTATATATATTCATTTCTTGATCTCTTAAGTAAATTATAAATATGTAACTATACCGAAGTTACATTGTGCACATTATAATTTCACTTTGTCAAGGGACCCATTAGCGTCATCACTCAAGTCAAGAGGGACAATGTCAATCTTTTGACATATTACCTTTTCCATCACAAGTTATGTATAACCAACTAATATCTTTTTCACTATACGCAATGATAAGCTTTTGATAATAATCAAATGATACACTCCTTATGGGAATAGATATAGATCTCATGTCTTAGGATTCAAAGACACAATGAAACATGAATGACACAAACACAATTCCATAATGTTTGATTTGTTAGGTCAATTCAATATATGAAAGAAATATTTTCTATTTCATGTACTCACGTTAAATATTTGTTAAATATTTACTCCAAGCTCTTCAAGGAACTTCTTAATCCACACTCTTTCCTTGCTCGCTTCAGCATTTACCATCATTTCTGAAGTAGTAGTTGAGTGGATCGTAGTGGTCTGTTTCCAACTACCCCAACTCACGGCTCCAATATTCAGAGTAAAGACATATCCTGATTGAGACCTCCTATCGTCTGGATAACTCATGAAACTTGCATTTGAGTAATCCTCGGCCACTAGCTCCCTTTGTCCTCTATCAAAAAGGAACTTATTTTTTGTCCAGTTAAGGTACTCAGAATATTCTTAACCACAGTCCAATGATCAGGACCCACGTTGGATTGATGACGACTTGTCACGCTTAAAGCATACGAGACATCGAGTCTTGTGCAAGTCATCGCGTACATGATCGATCTTATAAGAGTAACCCTCGGCCACTAGCTCCCTGAGGCATAAGAAATGTCTTTCATGTACTCTAATTCCTTACGTGATATTGAACGTTGAGACTTCTTGAGGTGCACACCCATACTCATTCGTACATTGTCATTTTTGGAATTGTTCATACCGAACATTTTCAAAACGTTGTCAATGTATGTACGTTGGCTTAGGCTTATGAGTCTATGTGGTCTATCTCTATATATCTTGATTCCCAAGATGTATTGAGACTTACTCATGTCTTTCATTGAAAATGAAGATTTCAATGAACTTATCGTTTCCTTTAACAAAGGGATATGATTTCCCACGAGGAGTATGTCATCGACATATAAGACCAGAAACACTATGTGGCTCCCACTTTCCTTTTTGTATATACAATGTTCTTCCTTACTTTGGATGAAGTTAACCTTTTGACTTCTTCGTCAAAGCGTTTGTTCCAACTCCTCGATACTTGCTTCAATTCATAAATGGATCGTTTAAGCTTGCATACTTTCTCACTACTCTTTGGATCTTCAAAACCTTGAGGTTGTACCATGTACACACCCTCCTCCAAGTTCCCATTAAGAAACACTATTTTGACATCCATTTGTCATATTTCATAATCATGAAATGCGGCAATAGCGAGCATAATCCGAATAGATTTGAACATGGCAACCGGTGAAAAAATTTCATCATGGACAATTCCTTGAATTTGAGTGAAACCTTTTGCTACAAGCCTTTCTTTGTAGGTTGTCAAGTTTCCATCCATGTCCATCTTCATCTTAAAAACACATTTGTTTTCAATGACTTTCTTTCCTTGAGGAAGGTCAACCAAGTCCCACACTTGATTGTCATACTTGGATTGTATTTTGGATTCCATGTCACTAAGCCATAGTTTGGAGTCTTTCCTTTCCATTGCTTCTTGAAAGGTCGATGGATCATCGGTATCGAGTACCATGATTTCGTGAAGTCTTAAATACATATCAGGCTTCTTTCTCTCCCTCGTTGATTTTCTAAGTTCTATTGGTTTCTCGTGTAGTTCTTGAACTTCTTCTACAATTTCTTGCGGAATTTGTTCATGTTCAATTCTTGAACGAACACTATGTGCGGATGATTGAGTTTCACTGACAATTGCTTGCAAGGATTGCTCTCTCATACTCCCACTAACCAAAGGAACCTCAGTTGGGCCTTCATGATCTTGAATGTTTTGACATCATAATCTTGTAGAGTATCTTGACATTCCTCAAGCACAACATTACTCCCACTACTTCTTATTCTTTCGAGAAATTCATTCTCTAACAATACGACATCCCTCTCGACAATCACTCGAGTAGAGGTTTTATGCCAAAAGTAGTATCCTCTTATGTCACAAGGATAACCTATGAAGAAATATTTGTCCACTTTTGGTTGAACTTTGGTCGACATCAAATTTTTGACGTAGGCCTCAAAACCCCAAATCTTGAGAAACTTGAGCTTGTGTATTTTACCACTCCAAAGCTCATACAGTGTTTTCTCTACGGATTTGGATGAAACATTATTCAGTGTGTAAGCTGCATCTTGTAGTGCATAACTCCCAAAATAAAGTTGTAATTCAGCTTGTTTCATCATTGGACGAACTATGTCGAGCAATGTCCTATTTCTCTATTTGGACACACTATTCCACTGAGGTGCTCTGGTGGAGTGAGTTGTGGAATAATACCACACTCTTTTAGGAACGAGTCGAATTCAACACTTAAGTAACCTCCACGATCGGTTCATTTATTGAGTTGGTTCTCTACTTCATTCTTGAATTCTTTGAACTTGTCAAAGGATTCATTTTTGTTTCTCATTAGATAAATATAACCGTAACGACTATAATTATCCATGAACATAATGAAGTACCTATAACCATCTCTTGCACTTGTACTCATTGGACCACATACATCGGAATGTATCAAATCCAGCAAGTCACTTGCTCTCAAACCTTTCTTCTTGAAAGGTCTCTTGGTCATTTTGCCAATAAGGCAAGGTTCATAAGTCTCTAATGATTTAAAGTCAATAGGACCAAGAAGGTTAGCTTACTACAATTTCTTGATGTGTTTTTCATTGATGTGACCAAGACGATAGTCTCGTAAGATTGTATCATTCACGTGAGTTGTTTTAAGTCTTTTATTATTGATGTCTAAAATTTGTCTATTATTCAATTCAAGCAAATAGAGTCCATTTCTTATGAAAGAATTTGAATAGAAAATTCCATTCTTGCTAATTGAAGGTACATAATAGACATTCTTTAAACTTAAAATTAAACAGCTAGACAAGTTGCTGCACATTAGAAACTATGTGAGCACAAGATCCGGTATCAAGTACCCAATCTTGGACAGAGGTGGCCAAATTTATTTAAATAACAAATATACTTTTGGCCTTTTTGGGGCGCTTACCCTCAATCACTCCATTGTCAAGGTCTTCCTTGTACTTGGGCCAATTGTGCCGGATGTGTCCTTTTTCACCGTAGTGAAAGCACTCCATGTTGGGAGTTGGAGATTTTGAAGAATTTCCCCTTGAGGCACTCGCATGAGCACCTCCTACTCCCTTGCCCTTAATTAGCACTTTTTTGGTGAATTTGCCTTTTGCTTTACTCTTGGCGATCCTTTTACTTCCACCATGGATGGCTAGGACATTCTTGTCCCTACCTTTACCCATATCAACTTTAGCCATTTTGAGAGTGTTATAAAGCTCCTCAAGACTCACCATTTTCTCATGCACATGGTAATGCATATTGAAATCCTTGTAGGACGGGGCTAGAGAGCCAAAATCAAATCTTCTGCAATATCATTGGACATCGGGGAAGAGAGATTTCTAATGATTGACATCTTATTATTCATATATTCATGTCTTATATACTATATTTTGAGCGTAAGCAATGTTATGTAATGAGTTTTATGTTTAAGTTTCAGGAATAAATAGGTTTGAGAAAAAGAGACACAAGAATTACCAAAACGCGAGCAAAGGACTGATCGGTGAGACTTATGGACCTATTTGCAAGAGGGAAGGACACAAATGTAAGCCAAAAGGACCAATTAGAAAATCGAGAAACTCCACACCATCATGAGGAGTATTTTGACAATTATTTTTGGGAGCAAACTCAAACAATCAATCCGGGTGCCCCCACGTGGAGAATTGAAGCAATGAAGAAGCCAACCGAAATTGGGTTCAATCTGACTAAAAGTGACCGCCAATTGGCGGTCCGGTATGCTCAGGATCCGACCTGGCTTCTCGTGGGTGTGTATTATGTTGTTTGTATGAATTTGTAGATGTTTCATTAGTCCCACATCAGGGGATTGTCCATGATTTCCTTTTGTTATGCTTATAAATAGAACACTTCTTCCTCCTTCGTAACTACTCCTTGCTTGGTGGTCATTCTCTCTACTTGGAGAAAAGCCTTGGAGAAAAAACACAAGTGGAGAGATGCTACTTGTCATGTGAGTCATGAATAAATAAATCTTTGTTAGTTTCATCTTGTCTCTTTTAATTCTTCCATGCTTAGTTTAATTGTGTTTTAGTAATCTTAGTATAACTAGAATGTTTTCTCTTCTTAACATGAATGTTAGCATAATGAGTAGTGAGTAGTTTCACCCCCTTTGGGGGTGGAGATGATGTACATTTATGTTTTGAGGTTTTGATATTTGATAAATTTTTATTGTGTAGACTTGAATGTGTGAATGTTATCGGGTTTGTTTTAATCATCTAAATGTTGGGGGATTTTTTTTGGGTTTTGCCAGAAGATTTAGAAACTTCCCATGCTTGGTTTCCTCATGTTTATTGGCTGAAATTTCCTGTTGGACATGCTACATATTAGTTATGTGTTTGTATTAGTGTTTACTCACTTGATTGATTGAAGAAACTTTGTTTTGATGGGTTTTGCCATTAAATTGAGACACCTCTCGTTCTTAGCTTTGCTCTTCACATGTGTTCCTGGTCTTTTATGAGTCTTTCCATAATTTTAGACACTTCTCATGCTGAGCCTCATCTTGTGATAATCAAGTAGTAATTGCTAATATGTCGTGTGAATGGATTGATAGGTCTTGCCAAATCTTTCGACACTTCCTATGCATGAAGATACACACATGACACACACACATACTTGCTTTCATATGCATTCACCACTTCTCTCACCTCATATGAGCACACACTCCACCCATCGGGGGATTCATCCATATTTCGTTCCACATCGTTTGCTGCATTTCTTAGTTTTCATTTCCATCGTAATCTAGTTTGTTTTGCATTCTTAGTGTAGTCGTCTTTTTAATAGTAGCGTAATAATCTCTTCTTCCACCGTTAGACCCGTACTTGCCCCGTCCTCACCAACGGTCGTGCACTTGCGGTTAATAGTAAAACATTTTACATCTAACTTCTCAAGGTATCATTCTATCGTAAGAAAATGCATGGACACATATGTTCCCTCTGCCATGTGGCACCTTGTGAGTGCTATGATGGTCTTATAGAGATCCTTTCTAGCACTATCCATAAACATCTTCGTGGAGCTTCTATGGTCTTCTTGGGTTTTGAGTCCAAGTTTATGGCTTGAAGCGAGTCACTCATGGAGTCTAGCATTTGACCGTGAACTTGGTTCTCTTGGTCTTCCCACTTTGCTACAACCTCTTTCTCAGCATCGGTTGCCTTCTCACTTAATTTTGGTATTTGACCATCCAAAATGTGAGATAGTTTTTCAAACTTCAACACGATGTTAAGCTTGAGCTGTCAGCTATTGAAGTTGGAGCCATCATTTGCCAACATGTGTTTTTCAATTATAGATCGCACAATAGGTTGAATGTTCGACATTTCCACAAAATAATTTATAAGGGTTTTCATGTCAATTTTATGTTTATAAAATATGTACTGCCAACAAATAAATGCCCATAATTGCAGTAATACAAGATCCTATCATTTACAACATGACTAGCTAATAGCTATCGAATATGTCATAAACGGAAGATAGGAAACATTTTCTAATCATAACTATTTTGAAAATTTCCAAACATTTGCATTTATCAAACTCTTATGATTCTTGTTGTTTTAATGAAGGGGGAATTTGTCCAATCATTTATCAAGACCGAGCGAGGGCTCCTAGTTTCGTTAAAAAAACTTATTTCATTTGATATGAGAAACGATTTTCCATTGTATTCATGAACAAATACACTTAGTGTCCACTAAGGGTGAAACTCACTTCATGTACTTATTGATAGCACAACAATGAATATCCTTATATCTCCTACTATTCCTAAGGATGGAGGAAATTATCTCCCGCTAAGGTCGAACAGAATGTCCCTTGATCGATAGCTTCTAGTGGATAAAATAAGAAAGAAAGAAATTCTTAATTTTTAGTTTGGAAAATTAATCAATTTTTATATGTGATATTAGAATTTAGGTGGTCATGCATGCATACATTCATACCTGTAACTGCTGGAAAATTAGTCTACCACATCGGTTAATTACAAAACAAACGTGGAAGGGTATCTTTTTAATATATATATTTTTAAAATTAAACCCTACCAAGTCGGATTTAGTTAACCAACCGACGTGGAAGACCCCCTACCATGTCGGTTTTGAAACAGACGTGGTAGGGGGTCTTTTTAAAATATATTTTTTAAAATTCAAAACCTACAACGTCGGTTTTTACTAACCGACGTGGAAGGAGTGTTTTTAATATATATATATTTAAAATATTCCATTTCAATTCAAAATCAAAATCTTCTCTCCCAAACCCCTCAATCTAAATCCTCTTCTTTTCCATTCTTTTTCCCGACCCAAAGTGGAAGAAGTCCAGAAGTAGAGATGGGAAAGAGATTGATTTCCTTCTCCACCGCGCTTTCCATCCACTTCCTATCATCTTCCCGTCTCGCGATCTCGTACTGGATCTCCCACGTCCTCCACGCCTCCGCTTTGCCGCGCTCCCTCTCTTTCTTCTTGGTTCGGTTCACCTTTTTAATGTGCCATTTTATTTGTTCTATTGCTTCTAAAATTGGATCAAGTGAAGGTTTGATTTGTTGGTGTGCTTTTATGTGCGAATTAAGATTGGATCTTTGGGTGTTATGGAATTTAAGGACTTGATATTGTGGTTTTTAGTGTTTAAATATTTTATCTTTTTGGCGTTTCTCAAATTTTTGGTGTTTTTCGCAGATCACGTTTCATCAATGGCATTTTGTTGGTGTTTCTCAATTTTGGAATAGGGAACATCTACCTTGGACAGTGCTCCTTCACGTAGCGACCTATATAGGGATGATAGGTATTTCTCTCTATATATGATTTTTTAATCTTAAGATAATACTATTGTGAAGATTGAAGACCTTTTAGTGGAAAACATGTCATCCTTGTTTTAACCTATAAATCTTCTCTTGATAAGTCTCTTTTTTAATGAGTTTGATGAAGGTTATTTGCTATAGTTGATCCTCAATTGAGAAACGTTGTTCTCCCATCTGGGTAATATAATACACTTACTATTCTATTTTTCCTTAACCTAAATGTTTTAGACTTTGTATACTGCAGAATAATATCTTCCCAGGCTTACTATTTTAATTTAATTTTGTTTTGCAGTAGGAATGCACCTCTGAGTGACACTATTGGTTTCATTTCGGATTTACCTGTACTGGTAAAAAAAGTCTATTTTTTTAGATTGGTTAAATTAAAAAAAATGATTTTCATTCCTTTATTTTTTTGAAGCGTCAAAGTATATTTATGTGAATGTTTATTTTCAGTTGGTCGAAGCATTTCATGCAACCTTAGAAGTAGTTCTGGATGCAGATCTTCTTGTGGTACTTCTGAATTGTCTTCTATCTTTATAGAAGTCTACTTATGTCTGCCTTCTTAGTACACTTTTTTGAGGCCTCTTGACAATGACAAAGATAATCTTAAAGTAATATCTTGAAATTCAGCAGTCATGGTTTCTAATATTTGAAAGTCTGATTATAGCATGTCTTAGATTCTAGTGCTAAGGACCTTGAGGAGCAACGCTCAACTGTACTAAAAGTATTACAACATTGTTTTGCTTGAATTAATGATAATATTGAATTGTATTGGTAGTGTTTTTAATTTTCGATTGCGTTGAATTGGATTATCGATGTGTTGAATTGAATTGTTGATGAATTATTGAATTGTCAACGTGTTAAGAATTGATGATAATATTGAATTATTGACTTGTATATAAGTTGAGAATTGATATTATCAATGTGTTGAACATTCCCAGAAATCTATGTGAATTTGAATGTTGCTAAATTGAATATGAATGTTGCAGGGATTGAGTGTGAATAACAAACATCAAATTAAAAAACGAAGAATAAAAAAAACACCCTACCATGAAAAATAAACAAAGACGTTTTACTCACTCAAACTAAACACGATCCATTTAATGATATAAGGAATATCACGGGTGTCTATTCCTTGCCTCATGATACTAAGAATATTATACAAAGTATAAATGTATCATCTTTGTATTATATATTCATTTCTTGATCTATTAAGTAAATTATAAATATGTAACTATACACAAGTTACATTGTGCACATTATAATTTCACTTTGTGAAGGAGCCATTAGTTTCATCACTCAACTCAAGAGGGGCAACGACAATCTTTCGACATATCACCTTTTCCGTCACAAGTTATGTATAACTAACTAATACATTTATCATTAAACGCAATGAGAGCTTTTGATAACAACCAAATCATACACTCCTTATGTGAATAGATATATATCTCAAGTCTTACGATTCAAAGACACAATGAAACATTAATGACACAAACACAATTCTATAATGTTTCATTTGTTAGGTCAATTCAATATATAAAAGAAATATTTTCTATTTCATGTACTCATGTTGTTAAATATTTGTAGAGCTACAATATATCTTTTGACCAACACGCCAATCTTATCTCAATAATTAATGTCCCATGTGAATCACTATGATTGTCAATCACTTTTGATTTATGTAAACCATTATCTCTTAGAGCATTATGGTTAAGGACCAAGAGCCTCTTCCATAAGAGTTCCAAAAGACAAATACATTAATCAAGGAACAAAGTGTTATTACATTCAATTCATAATAAAAGACATATAAAAGTAAACTTTTAGAATACATTCCTTTAAGAGTTATGTAAACATAGTGTATAAATCTCTATTAAAAGATCCTAATGATTTATAGCCGTTGGAGAAGAATTGGTTAAGTTGTGTGTAAGATACACAAATCAGAAACTGAAGTTTAGCAATTCTATCCCCCAATGGTCGACCAATAGAATTCAAATGGTCGATCATTTCCTTAAGAATAAGGAAATGTTCGAGCCAACTTAAGCTACTATCCAACCATTTTGGCTATGACTTAATTGAACAGCTGACCGAAAAATGGGACGATCGACCGTTCTATGGATTTTCGCCACATTAAAGATATGATTGACTGACTGAAAATAACAAGCACTTTTGCGCACACAAAATGTCTACATTCAGTCGATCGTTCCTAGGTAATCGGTTGACCGGTGGACAAATACATTTTGGGGGTTTGGAGAAAATACAAATACAACCGTTGTATAATACGACAAAAATAACGACCATCTGAAAATACGTGTGAGCGGTCGACCAGTGGAGCTGGGTGAAATCACCATATGGGTAACTGTTAACTGGTAGAATGGTTGATTGTTTATCTTTCGGTCGATTGTTCTGCACAGACTGGCAGAGTTTAAGATAGAGTGGTTTTCCTACCATTGTTGGGGTGATTTATTGAAGTCCAATTGATGTGAAATTTTGTGTGTTACTTCTACAAGGAACCTAATGTGTATGTGAATAGTTTTAAACTCTTTTATGCTCAAGTTTACATAGATTCCTAAGACTCAAAATAAAGTAAAATTACATGCTTTCAATTAGCTTTATTACATGTCTTGACTTCATTCCACTCTACCTTGAGTCTTGATCACCTGTAGTTGTTAGAACAATACAATATATCTTCTATGAAGAATGTGTGCTACTCTACATTTGATTGTGATTAATATTAGGTTAGTTAAATCATCGAAACATGGATTAAGGCCAAAATGTCAACAGAAATTGCTCATTGAAATCCTCAAGAAAATCCTCGCAAGAGATGGTTGTGGACTGATCATACTTCCAACTCTTTGTGGTTTTCCACCATTATTCATTGTCCACCTTTATTGTATACATTGCGAACATAACCTTCTCCTCCTTCGGGCCGAACAACGGTTGGTCTTGATAGTAACTCCTCTGCTTGACCCTCCTTGTCTGCGCTTAGCCCCACTATTTCAATAAGTTTCTCCATGGCATTCATGAAAACATACTTCTCTCTTCCCAATCTGATGTAGAGCTCCCAGTTCTTTTACTTTATTGCTAGGAAGGTGAGGTAGCAGAGCCATCTATACAGTTTCTGTAACATCCCGAAACAGCAGAAATTTAAAAATTTGAAAAATCAAAAGATACTCAGATAAAACTCATCAACGGGAATGTTACTCATATAAATCAACAGTCGGTGCACCAATAATACAACAGAGCTTGTCAAAAGACATGATTACAACAATACTATAAAAGACAGTACAAGTAATCATGACGACCTCAAAGAGTCCGAAGAGGATGTTGGCCCCAAAATGTGTGCGCCCGCTGTCACCACCCGACTGAACCTACTGCGGTCCTGAAACATGAATCAAACAACGATGCCTGAGTTTCCCATTAGGACACTGATTGACATCATTTCATGCTTATATTTATATCTTATATCCATTATCTTACACCTAAGCAATGATACGTGACGAGTTTTATGTTTGAATTTCAGAAATAAATAGGTTTGAAGAGATGAAGCATAAAAGGACCCAAAAGCAGGGAAAAAGGACTGAATTGTGAGACCTGGGGACTATGATGCAAGGGAGAAGGACTTGGACCGAAGGACCAAAGAGCAAAACAGAAAACTCCACACCATCATGGGGAGTATTTTAGCAATTTGATTCTGGTCGGAGCTCCAACAAGCCAAGTAAATACATCCAAGATCAGCAAATATACCAAGAAAATCCCACAACAAATCTGAGCGCGATCCGGATCCTGTAGACTGCCATTCGCGGTCTGGATCTTCCCGGATCCGCTGAGTTTTCTGAAGCATGTGTATTAGTGTTTGTTTAGGCTATTTTTGGTATCTGTTTAGTCCCACATCGGGGGATTGTCCCGGATTACCTTTTTATTTGGCTATAAATAGAACTCTTCACCTTCTATTGTAAATGACCCATTGCTTGGTGGCATTCTCTCTACTAAGGAGTAAGCCTTGAAGAAAAAGTCAAGGTGGAGAAGAATGCTACCTTCAATGTGAGTCATTGTTAATAAAGTAATTGTTCTAGTTTCTTTTAATCTTGTCTTTTAATTTGTGCATGCTTGTTTAGTCTTTCCTTTCCTTTCCTTTTAAGCTTCTTTAATACTCCTTTTTTGCTTAGTTAAATTTCCTTTCAGTATAATGTTTCATTTGTTAATGTAGGTAGTGTAATGATTAGTGAGTAGTTCCATCCCCATTTGGGGAGTGGAGAAATATGTGATATGATTATGTAATGTAGTAGTGTGTGTTATCTTAATCCTTTGAGCCTTATATGATTTCCATAACCATCTAATGAGATTTCACTCTTGTCTTTGATATGCTAAAGCCCTTGAATGAAGCTTATCATATGCTTAGACTAGTGGACCTATTTTATGGCGAATGATAAGGTAAGGATGATGATGGAATTAATATAGGAAACATGACTTGTAGTGTATGTGCTCTTGTTGCCTTGGCCTTGGTTAATGCCTTGTATGTTTTAATGATATAGTCTTATCTTAATTCATGTGGAGGCATAGTAGGGTCTAGTCTTTATACATGAGTTCATTTAGCTTCATTCCAATTATTGTCTTGTATGTTTTAATGATGTAGTCTTATCTTATTTCATGTGGAGGCAAAGTTGGATTTAGTTTATGATTTCATGCACTACATGTTGTGAGGAGCATAATTGAACACACACACACATCTTTATATTCACATTATTTCTCTACCCCATATGGGGTTTAGTTTTATTGCTTATCTTCATTTCCTTTAGCATCTTAGTGTAGTTTAGTGTAACCAACCTTTCTCTCCTTTCTTTACCACTCACATTCGAACAAACCAAAAGTCGACACACCTCCCTGTGGATCGACCCGTATTTGCCACCGCTTTAACGCGGTCGTGCACTTGCGGTTTAAATAAAACGAATCAATCAGAAACATCGTATGCCAAGCTCACCTATATGAATGCAACAGTACGGTAAATGAACCTATCATACTAGTAGCATCTCATATCACATCTGCAATGCATCAAATAACTCAAAAGGTAAACGAGACCTCAGTCCAACAAGAATAACGACCCTCAACAGGGTCCACAAGGACATCAGTCCAGCCACAACAACGAGTCTCCCTCGGAAACCTACCATAGGCACATACGGTCTTATGGACAAAACGCGACGCACCCCCCACATGCGACTACTCGAGCCAAAGGGATCGTTGAGGAGCGTCCGCACTTCCACGCAAGGTAACCACGTGGTCTACACCACCTCGACGGAGCCCTAGCCCAGTCGGTCAACATCCCAGGATAGGTGCCCAATCGGGGATCATTACCGGAACATCGGCGGTACAACATACGTCCGGCACAACATCGGACGACACAACCACAAGCTGGAACATAGTCGACACCATCATCGCCGGCATCACCAGCACAACCTCGGCGGTACAACATATGTCCGGCACAACATCGGATGGGTCCAGACTGTAGTCTGCAGGGTCATCATGCTCCACAAGCCATGCGTCAACACGCATTGGGATCCGTGATCCCACAGGTCTGCTACTCTACAGAGAGTCAAGCAACTACACGTCACACATCGGTCCATCACGGAGGTGGCGCGACCCAAGTGTCCACACTCTTCCACACGGCGGTCCCTGGGCAGCACGAGCACGTACCCGCCGTCACCTCCGGCCTATGCTCTAAGCGAGGACACGGGTTTCCGTGGATAGAGTTGACACAATCACAAAGACCAGGAATTCAGTTCTGCAGTCAAACGGTCGACCGAAAAAGCCTAATCGGTCGACCGTCCCCAATAGGTTCGGTCGACTGAAAGTCTACAACGGTCGAATAGCAGTCTAAAACCGGTCGACCGAACACGAGGTCAAAATCCGGAGTTGGTCAAAATCAACAAGTCTATTCGGTCGACCGACTCAGGGGTCCTAGTCGACCGAAAACTACTAGGGTCATCCTAATAGTCTACGACATATAACGATCAAATGATATATCAAAAACGGTCGAACAACATGCAATATTTTCAAGTACACTTAAGTTCCGGTCGACCTAAAAACAAGGGACGGTCGACCGAAATCTGACAGTAAGCCTCCAACTCACCAGCACACAAGCAACCGGTTGACCGCGACATCCGCATCGTTCGACCGGTGTTGGTTAAAGTTGAGCAAAACAGTAAAACCAGTCGACCGCCCGAAGGCATCGGTCGACTGTTGGTCGACAGCAACCTGTCACCAGCCAAGGATTTTACGTTGTCCTCTCGTCGCCGACAAGGTCTCTGACCTCCCGTAGCCGACCACAACTTCCCGCCAACGTGGGGAACAAGAAAACTACACTAGTAAGCCGGCATACCTCAAGAAGAAGACGGAGCGCGCCGGAGATCCGCTCAACGTCGACGCCCTACAGCACTCCCGCTCCAACGCACCTCACGTCTGCGTCTCCGCAACGCCATGCTCGACACCACCCGGCGGAGTTGCCTCCACCCCTCTGCTCTCCGGAAGAGAAGGAAAGGAAATGAGAGAGAGATTGAGTGAAAGAAAGGGAAGAAGGAAAGGAGAGAGAGAAAAACGTTTTCTCTTAACACCCCACCCAAAACCCATCATCACAGCCACCTCGCAGGCCACTGTTCACGCCTCCTCTTCCCTTCCCCATGCAAACCCCCACTAATCACGGGATTAAACCACTAATCACGGGTTAGGGTCTAACAGTTTCAATTACAACTATAACAATTATTTTGTATTATGTATTTTACATATTAAAAACCCATATGCAATTCTACAAAAACTACATGTTGTTCGTCTACCAAACATATGATGGACGTATTGACGATGTAGACGTTGGAACCTTGACTATGATACCTAATTGTAACATCCTGCTTTTAGAAGTAAAATACGGAAGGAAACTATATAAATAACTAACAAAAAAATACCAACTCTGTATATAGTGTTAAAGAAAGGTTGGACAATACAAGAGAACCTGTAATATACCAAATGGTTTAACATGGTATTCAGTTACAAAAATTTCCTACCACACAAAACTCCAAAACTATAATTACACCAAAAAGGCTGCAAGTGATTCCATGTGTACAGACGGTCAATATTGCCCATCATAAAAAAGACTCATATACAAGCAATTGCTAAATAAAAAAAACTTATTATTCCTCAGGACCTGCAAGAAAGACAGAATATTCCGTCTGAGTCTTGAAAATTACAAACCCAGCATGCAAGCATAACCACCTAACTACTTAGGTTAGGCTACAATTTTTGTTCAAATAATCTCAAAGTATAACAATTAACTCAGTACAATAAGAAGAAATGAAACAGTAATTCTCAACATTACTTCTGAACAAAACAAAGTAAGAAGTACGACTTCAAATATTCTAATCTATACCAATCCATACAATACAAAGAAATCATATTTAAATTAATTGCCACCAGTTCAAAATCAATCAGTTTTTGGTTTTAACACAGTTGGAATGCGGTTCAATTCTGTTTCATTAAGAATAATTAAGAAAATCCATTAATAACTACCTGGACCACCCATCGCAAGCACCATGCGATCTTCAGTTAACGCATAAGCCAACCTCACAACTAGAATTTCCATTTTTCAATTTTTTTAACATTTGACTCTTGTGAGTATACTCTACCTATATCAGTCAGTTTACATTAGATCTAAGTCTTGTAGACATATCATTGCCACATGATCTACTTTGAATCAACTTTCCCCATCGATCTATGCCCATAAGAGCTAGTATACTCCACAGAGGCAGTATGCTCCGAAGAGCCAAAAAGTGTCAGACATGTTCACTTATCACTTTCTTATTTTACTATACATAATTTTGTTCCTTCATTTTAACAACAAAGACAATTAACAACTTCAAATAATTCAGATTCATGGATTTCAGATAATAATTACTTCATTTGTACAAAATAGCAATATAAATCTAAAATCTCTACCATTACGTACTAACATTAACTCAAACACTCCACATTCCAATTTTGAGATTTTGAAAAATATGTCACGTCGGTTTTTGTAAACCCACATGAAAAGAACTTATCACGTTGGTTATATAGAAACCGACGTGTTATGTTAGCCTTTTCATGTCGGTTTTAATAAAACTGACGTGATATGTAGCCTATTCACTTGGTTCTATTAAACCTGACGTGTTTTGTCATTATTATTTTTAAACATACACTTGTCGGCCCTAACCTCTCCCTCAATCATTCACCCTCACTCTGTCCCACAACACAATTTCTTCTTCTTTCTTCCGCCCCCACCGCATGATGCCACCATCCCACGTCGATCCAATCCCAAACCAACCCCTACCCAGCTCCTCCGCACCGTTGTCGTTCGTCCCTGATTGATCGTTTTATATTTAACCGCAAGTGCACGGCCGCGTTGAAGCGGTGGCAAATACGGGTCGTCCACTGGGAGGTGTGTCGACACTTGGTTTGTGCGAAGGCGAGAGGTAAAAGAAAGGGAAGAGAAGGGTCGGTTACACTAAACTACACTAAGATGCAAAAAGGAAATGAAAGATAAGCAATAAAAACTAAACCCCAAAGGGGGTAGAGAAATAATGTGAACATAAAGAAGTGTGTGTGTGTTCATTAAGCTCCTCACAACATGTAGTGCATGAAATCATAAAACTACATCCAACTTTGCCTCAACATGAATTAAGATAAGACTACATCATTAAAACATACAAGACAATAATTGGAATGAAACTAAATGAACTCATGTATAAAGACTAGACCCTACTATGCCTCCACATGAATTAAGATGACTACATCATTAAAACATACAAGACATTAGCTAAGGAAAAGGCAACAAGAGTACATACACTACAAATTGTGTTTCCAACATTAACTTCATCCATATCCTAACCTTATCATTCCCCATAAAATAGGTCCACTAATCAAAGCATAAGCTAAGCTTCATTCAAGAGCATTAGCATATCAAAGATAAGAGTGGAGATCCATTAGATGGTTATGGAAATCATATAAAGCTCAAGGGATAAAAATAACACACACTTAATACACTACATGATTATATCACATATTTCTCCACCCCCCAAATGGGGATGAAACTACTCACTACTCATTACACTACTGATTAGACTAAGCAAAGAAAACATTTAACTAAGATACTGAAATTACTAAACAAGAAATTAAACAAGGTAAAGCAACCCACACAAAACAAGCAATATAACAAAACAAGATTAAAAGAAACAAATAAACTTTTATTAACAATGACTCACATTGAAGGTAGTATCCTTCTCCACCTTGAGTTATTGCTTCAAGGCTCACTCCTTAGTAGAGAGAATGCCACCAAACAATGGGTAATTACAATGGAAGGTGAAGAGTTCTATTTATAAGCATGGAAAAAGCTAATCGGGGACAATCCCCCGATGTGGGACTAAACCAATACCAAAAATAGCCTAAACGAACATTAATACAAGTCCAGGAGAAATTTCGACGAATCCTGAGCAATATGGACCGCCAATTAGCGGTCCAAGACCGCTACTTGGCGGTCCAAATTCTTCGGATCGTGTTGGAATTTGTTGTGGGCTTTTCTTTCTGGTATTGTTGGTCTTTGATGCGGTTACTTGACTTGTTGGAGCTCCGACCCGACTCGAATTGGTAAAATACTCCCCATGATGGTGTGGAGTATTCTGGTTTGCTCTTAGGTCCTTCTGTCTTACGATTAGGTCCTTCTGTCTTGCATCTTGGTCCCCAGGTCTCACAATTAAGTCCTTTTTCCTGCTTTTGGGTCCTTTCATGGCTCTTCTCTTCAAACCTCTTTATTTCTGAAAACTAAACATAAAACTCGTCACGTAGCATTGCTTAGGTGTAAGATAATGGATATAAGATACAAATATAAGCATGAAATGATGTCAATCAGTCCCCACCCTGATCCAAGCTCTCACACCACCCCACATCAGTGTCGTCCATCCTCCTTGCGGGTAACATTTCTCCTCTCCTTCCTCCTCGCTTTACATAGCTCCCTCCTCGCGCGCCGTCCACCTCTTTCCTCGCCATCCCCCAACCTGACCGCCACCCTCACCCCCTGCCCCAGTCCGACCCCTACCCCCAGTCTGAACTCCTACCACAACCTAATTCCCCTCTGAGACCTCCACCACAACCACACCAACCCCAAGTCGACCCTCCACCACAACTCGACTCCCCTCCCCCACCTCAAACACAACTGAACCGCCCCCTACCGAACCCCTCAACCAAATTGCATTTATAAATATTGCGAAGGTGATGGCTGAGGGGAACAAAATAAAGATGTATTATTTTGCCCCGTATTAGGAAAGGTATGTTTTTACTTATTTGATATAATACATGTAGTATTAAAATTAATTAATTATGTTTTTGAATGAATGTTATCTAGTGATCAGTGGATGTTAGATGTTATTTGTCCTGATACAAATACTGCATATTGGTGTTTGATCCTTTAGCTTCAGACAAACTCAGGAAATATTTGAAGCAGATAGTGCAATTGTATGTTCTATTAAATTACGACTTTAAAACATAAAAATACGTTGTACTTGTCAAATTTTATAACAAATTCCGATACTTATCCATTTCTGTAGAGCTGTGGATATATATAAATCATTGAAAAAAAGAAGCCAAAAAAGACAACAACGTGGTATGCTATGAGTGTAGGATAATTAAATTATTTTTGAAACAATAAGCCTTATATTTTCAACTAATTTCATTGTTTCGTAATATATATTAAACAAAGTGGAAATAATGAGTGTGGGTATTGTATCATGAGGTATATGGAAGAAATTGTGGAGTTGGTTTGCAGAAAGGAGATTTACTAGAGGTAATATGCAGCTTCTACGTTATATTGAGATATAGATCTTATTTTGATAAAGTTGTATGTTTATATGCATCTGTTTAATTTGTAGGTCTTTGGAAAAAATCTTGATCCATATTCACAACCAGATCTCGACAGGACAATAGTGATGAAGGTAGTATACTGGAAATTTAAAAAAAAACTTTATTGGGTTATTTGTTTAGGTCCATTATAAAATGTGATATTGGGTCTTTATAGTTGATGGTAAATTACTCATAAGTCCTTGCCATCACCATCTCTTGGTGTCACTAGACCTGCTGTGATACCCACATCTATCAGGGAGCCGGACGTTGAGGTTTCCTCAACGAATACTTCCAAGAAGGAGCTTGATCCTGAGGTTCCTTCTACTTTTATTTCGACGATGGGGCCAAACCATGAGGTTCCCTTTTCTCATCATGTGTCGAAGGAACCAGATGTTGAGGTTCCTCCGAAAGACCCTTACACACGAAAAGCGCTATACCCTGAGCGCCTTAAAAAATAAAACTTCAGATCAATTAGACAAGATGCTTGAGATCTTTCGGCAAGTTAAGTTTAACATTCTGTTGTTGGAGGTGAGTCAGTAGATGCCACCTCATGCCAAGATTCTCAGGGATTTATGCAGCAACAAGAAAAAAACCATTGTTCCCATAAATGTTTTCTTGTGCCAAATTTGAGTTCATTGTTGGCACAACCTAAACAAGTCAGATACAAGGATCCTGGTTGTCCTACTATTTCTTATGTGATTGGTGATGTGCCAATACATCGAGCTATATTGGACCTAGGTGCATCTGTCAATCTTTTGTCGTATTCTGTCTATGTCCACCTTTGTCTTGGAGACCTCAAACAAATAAAAACTACTCTTCAACTGGTTGATAGGTCAATAAAGAAACCGAGGGGCGTAGTGGAAGATGTTCTTATCAAAGTGGGTGAGTTTATTTATCCTGTCGATTTCTTTGTTTTGGATATTGAACCTATGCCAAACCCTTAGAGAAATTCTTGTTATTTTGGGATGACCATTACTAGAGACTTCCAATGCCTTGATCAAATGTCGTAATGGTTCGATGGCTTAACATATGATAGTCAGTGCGCTGATCTCAACATCTTCACCATCGGGAAGAAGCCATGTTCCTTTGATGACCCTGTAGAGGACAATCTAATCCAGGGCACATATGAGAATGAAGTCGAAGGCACCTTTAAGTATTTCAGAAAGTTGTTCAATGGAGATCCTGTTGGTGGTGAAGATGTTTCATTTGGGTTGGCACAATAAGGTGCCTTATCCTATGAGCATATGGCCTTTGAGCTACATCCTTTCGATCATGTGACTTTTGAGCCCCAAGATACCATTTTTGTGGCCTCTGGGCCACCTTCTCTTCACTCTGTATCTGTGGAGGACCCAATGTGGGTTAGGAATCAACCACCAGATACCCTACACTTCAAAAAATCGAACCGAGATTCACCTCTCATTCATGCCTCCTATCTTGCTTGTACTCAAGAGGCATCAAATGACCGCAATGCTTATAAGGATGTCAGGTTGTCAAGCAATGTTGTTTCTGGACTTTTGCTATCTGGGAAATAAGTCCAGGGTGTCACTTTATGAGGATGAAATGAGTTCATATTGATGACCCTTAGCTTTGTCACGGAATGGAAACATATTTGTTTCCATTTCCTTTCACAGACCATGGTTCTGAGAGGCATGAACTGTCATCCTTGGTTCATAAACCTCTCAACAATTCTCTTGTTTCTCATGTTGCGAGCCCATGCAAGTGCATTTCTGGCTCGAGAGATGGCGGGTTTCCATTTGATGCCCCTTGATAAATGAAGGTGGGATCCCATTAATGTACATAGTTCTAAAAACAAACAAAAAGAACTAAAAAAGAGGAGAAAAAAAGACTCGAAGAGTGAGCATTGATTGTTGTGAGCCCCGACCCTTGTGTATTTGGGCCACATTTCTTTCACATATTTGTCTCCCTTCTTAACTATCTCACAGTTTTTTTGGAGTTTGGATGTATGTTCATCCACATAACCGTGAACTTCCCTTTGCGCTTCACGTTGGTGATATCTTTTCTTTTTCAAGCATAAATCCATGTATTATCATGCTCACATTCTTTAAAGACAATGTATCATGTACATGTGGGGAGGGGTATTTTACGTGTGTACATAGTCGAGTCATTCTTATTTTCTTTTGTTTGCATTGTTAGGATCATGTTAGTGTGCTGCATTTAATATTGATATATCTGTTTGCCATGATCCATGGGTGATTTGTCTTCTTTTGCTTGCCTAGTGATTTAATTTTTTTTATTTCTTTCAAAATCTTCATGTGTTTGCAAAAGCAAATGTTTTGTGGGATTTACGTGTGTTTAGCATGTGTAAAATCGTTGAGAGGGAAAGTAAAAAGGAAGCTCCCAAAAATTGACTTGAACCTGATGCATTAGGATATCTAGTACACTGGCTTTAGGTCTTATCTAGTTGTAAGGATGCACCCCGATTTTTCTCGGGGGAAGAGTAATCATAGGGTCTCAGTACTCAAATAAATAAAGAAGTCCACCTGAACCTAGTAAGTCGAATAATTCGTGTCAGTGAGAATAAGGAAGTTTTTCATAGTCAGGGACCCTTAAACTCTTGTTGTCAAACCTTAAGTATAGGGGTTTTGGTTAATGTGTAGATAAGAAATAATGTAGTAGGGTGTTCTCTCTTCTCGCACGGCTGCTATCACTTCAAAATTCAGGTCCAAGGGGACTTAGTATCTAGTGCTTTCGAGTCATCTGAGTTGGGATGCACCAACCAAACTCCTATTACGTGGGTGGTATGGATCGTCCTATGTGGAGATTTTGGGGGAAGGTGTACATGATAGTGTAAGTCCTCATAGGCAATGATGCACGAAACTTGACCCTGGGTGATTTAAACACTAACAAGTAAAAAAAAGATGAAATAAAGAAATAAAAAAAGAGAAAAAAAGATGGTAATACAAATAAGAACCTTAATGGACTTTACACTTTGTATCACTTGAGGATGTTAGGGTTGCACATGTCTTTCACTTAAGTCCTTAACTAACATGCACGAATGGTTCATTAGGATAGGTGTCTGGACTGGATACATACAAAGAGTTGGCCCGTAGGATTACCGTGTCCAATGATCGACAAAAGTAGGTCCATCGAGTCGTGGTGCTAGTGTAATAATGCATCAATGTTCGGATTTTGTGAGTGTATCCGCTGAAAACCCTCAGGAGACAACACTCCTCCCTGACGATCATGGGGTTTAATGACTTATTGCACGTGCTAAGTGCAATCGTGATTCCTACGAAAGTGAGTTAGGATTTCCCTGTTTTTCGTATGTTTCTCATTTCTTTCTTTTTTCTCTTTCTTTGTTTTTCTCGGGACTAGCAAAAAGTAAGTGTGGAGGCATTTGATTAATATTGTATCACGCATATATGCATGTCTAATATCCTCTATTTAAACCTAAGCATTGCTATATAACAAATTTTATGTTTTTAGTTTCAGGAATAAACATGTTTAAGAAGAAGAGGAAACAAAAAGGACTAAAACGTGGGGAAAAGAACTGATCGGTGAGACTTATTGACCCATCTGCAAAAGGGAAGGACATGGACGTAAGCCAGGAGGGACCAAATAGCAAACCGAGAATCTCCACACCATCATGAGGATTATTTTGGTAATTAGGTTCGGGCGAAGACTCAAACAACGAATCCGGGTGCACCCCACGTGGAGAATTGAAGCAATGAAGAAGCCAACCAAAACTGTGTACGACCAACTTTGACCTCCAATTTGCGGCCCTGGATAGCCAATTGGCCATCCAATATGATCAGGAACCGACCCGACTTCTCGTGGTTGTGTATTATGTTGTTTGTATCCATTTGTAGAAGTTTCATTAGTCCCATATAGGGGGATTATCCCCAGTTGCCTTTTTCATGTCTATTAATAGAACTCTTCTTCCTCCTTTGTAATATACCCATTTCTTGGTGGTCATTCTCTCTACTAGGAGTAAGTCTTGGAGCAAAAGTCAACTGAAGAAGAATGATGCTTGTAATGTGAGTTATCAATAAATATTTTTTTTAGTTTGTTCTATTAATCTTAGTATAATTAGTTAGAATGTTTTCTCTTTTTAATATGAATGTTAGCTTAACGAGTAGTGAGTAGTTCCATCCCCCTTTGGGGGTGAAGATGATTTTTATACATGTAATGAAGAATGTGAATGTATGCTTGTTTTTTTAAAAGTGAATACTTAACTTGATGGGTTTTGCCATAATCATTAGGTACTTCTCATGCTTGATTAGGTTCTTAATAACCAACTTGTTTATGCTCATGTTAATCAACTAGGTTAGTATTTGAAATGATATGTTTTACGACAACCATGACGTACTTCCTATGCATGAAAACACAACCGAACTTGTGCCTCATTGAATGCATCATTCACCACCTTATTACATGTGTACACACACTCTGCCCCTTGGGGGTTTTTCTTCCTGAATTTCATCTTGCTTTGATAGTTACTTAGTTTAGTTTCAAATCTTCTCGTGCTTTCTTCTTCCTTTTTTGTTGCTTGCTAGATTAGTATAGCTTAGTTTAGTTTAATAAACTCCTTCTCTCCATTATTTTCTATTAGATTTCTAAAGAACCAGAGTTGACACACCTCCCTATGGACTCGACCCGTACATGTCACTGGTTCGCGGCCGTGCAACATTTCTTACACAAGGATAATATTTTCCCATCACGAATGTATTGGTTGTGGGGACCAAATGCAAGGTTGAGGAATGACTCTAGATTTTCAGATAATGTTTGACTAATTCTCTTGTCAAATATCCAACTTTTGTCTGAGACCGTGATTCTATTAGTTTATGATGAAAAAACTCGTTGGAGTTAAAATTCCATTCAATTTTAAGGGGAATCAATAGTGTGTTATTACTAACAATTTTTGTTAAATGTTTTAGAAAATTCGCTAGAACCTCTCATTAAAATTCAATATGAAAAAATCTTCACATCCCTGGATAGACAAGAAAAATTCCGCATTTCAATATCGATTGCATTTCACATCCATATCATGTATATTATTCTCCACTACATCACATTCTCATTAAAAATATCAAATATTCATATCTTGTATACATACAACTTCAATTCAATTATTTGGATTAATTGAAAAATAGTTACGTCAATGTAACTATCCCATTTGTGTTGATGTACATATGTGTGTTTATGGCCATATATGTTTAGGTTTAGTCCCACATTGGATATTTTTTATGTTGGTGGAGTTGATTAAACTGCAAGTGAGATATATATATTTAATGGTCAAAAGATTGGCAATGTTTTTATTATTATTTGAAGGCATAGGCGTTGGTTTTACAGGGTAGCCGACGTATATAGGCCGCAATATTTTTGTTATTATTATTTTAACGTATAGACGTCGGTAGCCGACATCTATAGGTCGTAATGTCTGCATAGACGTCAGTCACCCTATATGGCCGACATCTATAGGTCGTAACAATTTAGTCCCCACATCGGAGAATTTGTTTTCGTTGGTGTGGTTGATGTACTCCACCACTCCTTGACTGCTGAACGCGAAAGAGTTGGGGGCACCTGGGCATGTTGGGCTTAATGATCGTGATTATTGGTCAAAAGCTTGGCACATGGGGCACTTGGGCATCTTGGGCTTGATTAATGTAAGGGTTGAATGCCTTATATAGGCTAGAATGTTTATTTTGTTAATTAAAGATATAATAGACGTTTGTCGTATATAGCCGACGTCTATACAAAAGGGCATAGGCGACGAGAAAATATACGTTGGGTACTTGGACGGCCGAAATCCGACGTCTATACCCATATATATCTGACGTATATGGACTTTTCTGCACTAGTGATTGTAATTATTTTAATGTAATTAGTTAACACATTTTATTATTAAATCATGAAAATTTTATTAATAATCAATAAATCACAGTACATATTACACTAATTGAAAGTCCAAAAATAAAAATACATATTAAAAGAAAACATTGTCAATCCGCATTTCCTTCATAGTGTTGCCATATATTCCCGACCAAATCGTATTTCAGACTCAAATGTTTCTGTTTGTCTTGAACTCGATCTCTATTATCCAAATAAGTGTTAATCTTCATGATGCGAACGGTGGAATACTGCAATTGTTCATCATCCGAAGTTGCACTAATGTTCCCAGGCCGGTCTTGGATAAATTCTTTTAAACCAGCAAAATTAGCATAAGAGTCACATTCATCCTGCACTATCATATTATGCATGACGATGCATGCTGTAATTATTTGTTAAGTACGTCCTTACTTCATGCAAGAGTCGGCTTTCTGATGATCGCGAATCGTTCTTTTAACACTCCAAAAGTGTATTTGACATCTTTACGCGTTGTCTCCTGCACTTGAGCAAATAACCTATCCTTCGTGGTCTGAGGAAGAATGATGGCTTGGATGAATGCGCCCCATTTTCGATAAATACTATCTGTAAGATAATATCTCGTATCATATCGAGAACCATTAACCTCATAAGTTACTAGTGGAGCTCGTCCTTCCAGTATGTCATTGAAAATTGAAGATCGTTGCAGAATGTTTAGGTCATTGGATGAAGCCGGGATACCAAAAAATGAATGCCAGATCCATTGGTCATACGATACAACAATCACAAGGACAAGTGTTGCCTTCCCACTTCGCCCTCGGTGTTGTCCCTTCCAAGCAGCTGGACAATTTTTCTACTCCCAGTTCATACAATCAATGCACCCCCATCATGCCTGGGAACCCACGTTTGTCTCCAACACGAAGTAGCATTAGGCTTGAGAAGATACTCACCACCGAAGTTGGTAATCACACCTTCACATATGTTTTGGAGGGATTTTCTTGTTGTTGCTTTAGTAGGATGCAAATACTCATCAACCTCATCGTCCACTACGTCGTATGCTAGCTGTTAGGATCGATGACAATCTAATCACTAAACTAATTACAGAATCAAAACACTAATTGAAGGATTAAATTATAAGACAATGCAAACCAGAAAATCATCGACGCCGGAGTTTAGAGAGGTTTGGCACCGCAACCCGGTCCTAGTCCTTCTCACAAGCCTCGCTCAATCCCCTGAGCCTTGCTTATGGTTCCACTAACTGATCTCCGTTCCGGACCGAGATAACTACCGTTTACAACACCAAGCCTCACGAACAATCCTCGCCTCGCTCGTGTCTCCTCTCACAAACCAAGAGGGTGTTTCCTCAAAGCTTTACAACTTGGTGATTCTTGGATATGAAAATGGAATAACAATCTAACACTCTATACTTGAGCACACTTAAATATATTGATATGTAATGGCTATGCAAGTGGTGAAGTTAGGCTTGAGTGTAGAAGAATAAGAGCTTGAAGATGAAGATGATTTGGCTTTGAGTATAGGATTGATGGCAAGTGTTTAAGTGTTGTAAAACCATCAAATGGGATTCTGTTTATAAGTCCTCAAGCTGTACTAGCCATCTGGGAGTTGGTGAGAAATGGACCAATGAGAAGCAAGGATTTGCTTAGAGCTCGGGTAGAATTCTATGCAGGTTCAGTCGACCGTTTATAGAATGGTAGTCCAAAACATGAAGGTTGGATTGGTCTGAGCTATGCATGCGGTTGACCGAATAAGGTTCAGATCACCGTTCACCAACTTCTAGTAACAATTTCTAATTTAGCCCTATTTAATTTTGGTTAATGGAATTCTATTCGGTTCACCATTCCAAGATGGACAGTAAGATTGATTGGGCTTTGATTACTCAAGCTCAGTTAACCATGTAAACTTTGGTAGGCCGAAGTTAGCGAAGGTTTTGCGCTGACAGTTAAATCTTAAATAGTCATTGAGAACAACGGTCAAGTGCCACGTGTAAATAGCCGTTGGGTGCCTAAAGCCAAGAAGGACTCAGTTGACCGATAGGCATTTGGTTGTCTGAATTAGGACAAGTCGATTGGGTTCTATAGTATCGATTAAAATGTGACCGTTGGAGCAAAATCCAAAAATGGTCCAAGGCTATTCGGTCGACCAAAGGTGTTTCGGTCGACTGTCAGGACAATTCCATAGAGCATCCTATGCTTTACTGATGGGAAGGATTAGGGTAACCAATAGGTGTTTGGTGGACCGAAGTAGGAAGGTTTAGGTTGATCGTTAAGGGTCCAGTTTTCCAAATTTTGATGGGACAGAATCCAAGTGCTTAAGTTTACATAAAACTTTATGGACTCAATAAATATACAATTAGATGTCTTGGTCAAAACTTTGATTACAAGTCTTGAGTCTTGATGTCTTTGTCCCAATGCTCATTTCCTTGATTATCTTGATCAATCTATTATGAGGATTGCATGTATAAAAGTATGTATGCAATGCATGTAATTGTGTTTGCTCACTTTAATTGATTAGGTTGATTGATTAAGATTAGTTTGATTAATCATGAAAATTAATATGGATTAAGGCAAAAAAAACCAACACTAGCATCCGCAGTGCCGTAGTACTTTTTTGTAAACCCGATATGCTAGGCCTACCAGCAACATCCGACATTCATTCAATGAAGATATCGGAAACCTCAACAACATTAGCAATCCGAAGAAAGACATGCTTCCATATCCTAAATCTTCTTCTGAAAAAAGTAGGAGAATACACAGTGTTGTCATAAAAATAATCGGAAATAAGACGACTGTGATCGACCTCACGATCTATGTTCGGGTTACGAGTTCTCCTTCTACGCCACTTAGGGTTGGTAGTTAATTGAGGCATCATCTGACAAACCATGTTACATGGTCTAGTGCAACGTATGTGTTACGGTGGTTCTCATCATCGGACGATTAAGACTTTGGAGTTGAACTAAAAGATATTGGGAGAAGAAAGAAGTTATGATGCGATGTTGGTAAATTGAACGAAGAGCACTCTTATATAATCACGTGATCGCAACACACTACTACAGAAAATGGAATATACGTCGAATGTACGGGGGTATATACGTCGGCTATAAGCACTCTCAGATCCGACGTCTATACGTGCGTCGTCTATACATAGACGTCGGACGTCCAATATCTGACGTATATTCATTAAGAATAGAGACTTTATGTATAACCCGACGTATATTCTTTAAGAATAGACATCGGCCTTTATATCGAACCGACGTCTATTATTTAGGTATAGACGTCGGTATTGTTGAGGAATAGACGTCGGGTTATACATAAAGCCGACGTGTATTCCTTTCTTTAGAGGAATAAACGTCGGCGGTCACAAGCATCCGACGTCTATTCCTAAACCTAGACAAAAAAATTAAATAGCATCCTGCAAACTTGTTTTTAGTCATCGTATTCGTGTACATACAACCTGCACCAAATTCGTTCACAGATTCTCAAACAAATTATCTTTCATTTTCCGAAAAGTCAGCACTGACATATTATGACACTTATTGCACGGACAATACGCCATGTCGCTTTCTTTCATTTTCTTGGAATGTTTTTTCGCAACCCCTAAGAACATATTCACTCCGTTCTCATACTCATCACTTAATCTGTTTCAAACAATTCACTCTCGATCAAGGCCAAAACAAGCCTAAACTCCACTATAGGTCCTTAGTAATAGACGACGCCTAACTTTGAGGTCCCACCGAGGACCACTAGTCTGTAGGAAATCAAGAACCCGGAGGTCCCTAATATCTCAGGGAGACTAGATGGGCAACGACGTTCAGGCCGAAACGGTCTTAAACATCGAGGACCACTAATCTGTAGGAAATCAAGAACCCAGAGGTGCCTACAATCTCAGGGAGACTAGATGAGCAACGACATTCAGGCCATAACGGTCTTAAACGGTTTCCTCTCCTTAATGCGTCCGAAAATGCTAGGGGTCAACGTCTAATTGATTTTATTAAGGCTCTTTTATTAAGTGGTTTTTGGGCTAAGGAAAGGGTGATGAAATCCCCCACCTCATCTCCTATAGGTGACTAACCCCTAAGTGTTTTTCATACCTTAATCTAACAAACAACACACCCAACAAACACTCACCTCACTCTTGTTACAATGCAAGTCCTACTAACTAATGCGTGCTTTTTAATGAATGATGAGTGAAAGATAGTACGTAACTTACGCCAGCAATCTACGACAGAAATCGTAAATAAATAATAAATACGATGAATGCAAATCTTATATGATGAATGACTTCGCAAATATTATCTAATCTTTTGCTTTGGGTTATTAAAGACCAAGTTTTTTAAGGGGGTTGATTAGTTAAACATTAAAAATTTCTAAATAAAAGAATATCTTAAGCATAAATAAACATTTAACAAAATAAACAGGTAACTAAATAAACATTTAAAATTTAGAATTGAAAATACTCCCACAAAGAAACTGTACGTACTAAATAAAAATTGTAAGAAATACTCCCACAAAGAAAATACTCCCACAAATAAAATACTCCCACAATTTTTTTTACTTTTATGACTCTTTCTTTCCAGATCATCGAAACTCCTAAGAAATTGGGGATAACAATCTACAAACTAGACACCCTTACATTTAACTTAAATCATGCCTACATTAATTTTGTCTCAATTCATGACAATGTTCAAATTGGAACAAATTGGTATAATTTTACATGACCACACTCACAAAAGTTAATGAATAGATTGGACATGAAACCAAATGATCAAGTAAATTAAAAGGTTTGGTGAAGGCAAAACTTCACGGCTTCCATATCTTCATTTCTCCATCCTCTCCATATGCCAAAAAGCAAATTAAAGTTCAGGTATTCTTCTAATTTTCCTTTTTTTCTCTTTACATTGGTCCTAATTTCTCTCCTTAGTGGTTATAAACTTGTCTTTTTCAATTCATTAGCAAAATTATGAAAATACGAATATATTCCAGATTAAAACCAAAAAATCAAAATGTCGCATTCATCAATAATAAATGACACGAGAAGTATACTAACATAGAAAAGAATCATTACTACAAGAAAAATCCAAAAATAGACCAACAAAAACGAATTTAACACTTACAATGGTAAGGATGTGGAGAAAGACGGAGGAACACGGAGGAAGAAGGAGAAGAGGTCCGGAGAAGGGTAGGAGAGGTTGGGACATCGCTGCGGTGCCAGAGACGGTGCAAATCGGTCGCGGAGGAGGATTCGGTTGCGGGACAGCTAGGGTTTGAGTGGGTTTTCGTCTGAAATGAATGACAAAACGCGTATGTTCATTTTCTTTAAGACCTATAGACGTTGGATTTTTTAAATAACCGAGGTCTATACCCCGACGTCTATATGCAGGGATTATAGACGTAGGACACTTATAACATCAGACGTCTATAGGTCGACGTCTATACCTTATAGACGTCGGCTGCACAAGGTATTCTAATACTCGACTTCTATTTGTCGACATCTATACCCCATAGACGTCGGATAAACTCGGTAATACAATAGCCGACGTCTATATTACCACAGAGACGTCGGTCGTAGTAACAACCGACGTCTATGCTATGCTCTCCCTCCTAGACGTCGACTCTTATAACGGCCGAGGTCTTTTAGGTGACGAGTAAAGCCTATTCTGCACTAGTGACTGATCGCGGACCAAAGCAATTTTGTGACTCTACTGCATAGTGAAAACGTGACACTCTGACCTCTCTTATTTAACCTCCATTACTCCTATCACCAACATCCCACTCTTACTCCTTTCATCATCATTCCACTCTTACTCCTCCCACCTTGCATTGTCTTCTCCAGATAACGATCGTGAAGAAGTCGTCCACTGATGAACCAACATCCTTTATTTTCCATGAGATATTTGTATTACCCACCACATCAAAATCCTTTTCCCCAGTACCAATCTTATGACCAATACCAACAATTCCCACCATACTAGCAATACCAACCTCACAACCCACAGGGGAATATACAAGTCCAAGATCAAATGTATGGGCAATTCCTAAGTGGAGAAAGTAGTGCAAACCGTCGTAACAATACGCCGAATGTGAATGATGAAAACGAAGTAAACCCTTTCACCGGTCATGTCCCACAATGACCCGCCACGGCGAATAAGGCAAAGATATGGTCTACAAAGGAGGATGAAATACTCATCTTCGTGTATATGCATGTATGTTGTGAGGCAGTAGTTGGGACCAATTAACCAAAGATCCTGAGTATTATGAGGTAAAGTTGAACAAGCTTACGACGAGTCTGTCGAAGGCAACACGGACCTACCTGTGCGGAATGAGGAATCCTTAAAGGGTCGTTGGAGAAGGAATGTGTGTTCTAAATGTATTCTTTTATGTGTCTTTTATTATTAATTGAATGTATAAATATTTTGTTCCTTGATTAATGTATTCGGCTTTTAGAAGTGTTAAGGAAGATGCTCTTGGTCTTTAACCGTAGAGCTCTGAAAGATAATGGTTTACATAAATCGAAAGTAATTCACAATGATGGTAATTAACATGGACATTAATTACCGAGATAAGATTGTCATGTTGGTTAAATGATATTGTAGCTCTACAAATATTTTAGCAACATTACTATATGAAATAAAAAATATTTTCGTTCATATATTGAATGGACCTAATAAATGAAATATTATGGAATTGTGTTTGTGTCATTAATATTTTCATTGTCTTTCATGATTCCTAAGATATGAGACCTATATCTTTTCACATGAGTGTATAATTTGATTATTATCAAAAGCTCTCATTGAGTATAGTGATAAAGATATTAGTTGGTTATATATGACTTGTGCCGGAAAATATCATATGTCAAAAGATTATTACTGGCTCTCTTGACTTGAATGATGATATTATTAGGCTCTTTGATAAAGTGTGATTATAATGTGTACAATGTAACTTATGTATCGTTACATATTTATAATTTGTTTAAGAAAGAAATAAATAAATATAATACAAAGATGACAAATTTCTGCTTTGTATAATATTCCTAATATCATGAGGCAAGGATGGACATTAGTCATATTATTTCATATTACTATATGGATCGTGTTCTATTCAAGTGAACAAAATATCTTTGTTATTTGGGCAACTATAATGTGTAGCTAGATACCGCTTATAGTTATAATATAAATTATTTTATATCATTGCGAAAGTAACTTAGATCCTCCTATAAGTCACACCACAAAATTGGAAAACAAGAAATATCAAGAACTTTCTTGTAAGGAAACGGTACGTCGACCAACATGTTTACTTGTATTACCGACATACAACGTGATCTTCAATATAATCAAACATCTTTGTGAATGAATGTCAAATGTTTGTGTATGTATGCTTGTTGTTGGATGATTGTGTTTGTAGATGAATGTGTGTATGTATTTGTGTTTGTGAATGAGTTTGTTGTGCAAGATGAATGCTTTTCTTGTGCAGGTTGAATGTGTTTATTATGATGGAATCTATGATTTCTACATTTGTACTTTTTTTAATCTGGTAAGGGTATAGACGTCGGTTGTACCTAGCAGCCGACGTCTATCCCCTTCAAAAAAGGAATAGACGTCGGCTATTAAGTACAACCGACGTCTATACCTAGAGAATAGACGTCGGTTACAAGGTAGAACCGATGTCTATTCTCTAGGTATAGATGTCGGTTGGAGGAACAATCGACGACTATACCTAGCAAATAGACGTCGGCTATTGAGCTACCGGCGTCTAGGTATATACGACACATATATAGACGTCGGGTTAAGGGAGTCATATATCCGACGTATATACCCCATATATCCAACGTGTATTCCTTTTTCTGCACTAGTGGTTGCTACGAAGAAGTTGTGCAACGAATCAAACATTGAGGGAGAAAAACCCAAATCCCATCCCAAATTCCGCAACACACAACCTCAAATCCTAACTCTAACCTTCGTCATGCAATCCATTGCCTCCCGCTGAGCTCAGTGCGATGTCTCTTTCTCTCCACCGCTGCCACATCCCACCTTTGACCTTTGACAAACCTCCTTCCTCTGCCAACCAGGCCACCTCAAACCTCTCCTCAACCCTGCCACCCCAACATTTCATCAACTCCTTCTGCCGGAGCAGGTGTCGATCTAACATCACAACCCAGTAGTCCGTCTCCACATTCATCCTTCATATCATTTATTGTCATTAATTGATAGGGATAAGGATAATGGTTGTCGGTTGGAGTAGTAGTTATGCTGCTCTTTCTGATCATCATTACTATATTGTTGAAAGTCGGTTCCATCGAAATGCTCCTTTACCTCCTCCTTCATCTGGGGACAACGTTCGTCGCTCGGGCTTGGCGTTCTCGGACGTTCCATTCAAATTTATTTTCTCCTCCTCCATTCAATTTTATGAAAAATACAAAACTCCACCGAACGTCTTACAACGGTTTGGTTCTTCCACACGACACGATAAGAGAAGAGAAACAAATGGATAATAATTAGGTTTAATTGAAGTTTACCCCTGGACTATGACTTCATATCACTTTGCATAATTACGTACCCCCTCCCCCCCCCCCCCCCCCCCCGAACTTTCTTTCATTTTGCAATATTGTCTTTCAAAGTTCATTAGTTAAACACCCATTTGTAGTCCTTTTTGCAAATTTTTGCGTTCTATCTACCAAATGCAATCTAAATTTCAAACATATCTGACATCCAATTCGATCCGAACTTTCACGTAAAACTGATTTTAGTAGTGTATTATGAATAGAATGCAAAAAATGACGAATGTGTGTTTGAATAATGAATTTTGATAGTTCGGGGGGTGAGGGGCAAATTGTTATGTAACAAAAATTCACGGGGGATAGCGGTCACATTTTAAAATTCAGGAGTGTAAAGTAATATCATGACATGATTCAAGGAGGTTAAGTGTAATTAACCCTAATTATTAATTACTGATGTTGTTGTTGTTTGTTTCCGCGACTTCCAGAAGGCACTTCCCGCTTCAAAATCCTCCATAAACCTTCTACATCTCTTCCGCACTACCAACCCATCACCACTTTTGTCACACCAGCCTTCTTAGCCAGGATTGGACCCTCACAGTCACTTCTTATTTTTTTTAAATCTTCATTCCTGTCCTGTCCTAATTAATTGGATTTTTTTAATTATAGGGTTGAAGCGACGAGAAACTGGAGCACCAACAGATATCGATGGCAATATGTTTTATAGATTCATTCTACTTGGATACCATGTCCCACTTTTAAGAATCGTAACTCATCCGCTTCACTTCTACATTTGTATACTAGTAGTATTATTTGACATCAATTTGTAATTTTAGGTGAAATAATTTTAAAAAATAAATCTTTGAAAAAAATACTTTTTTGCCAAAAAAATACCATTGTTCTCATGATGCCGGTGGATTATTCCCGACAGAATTTGGTACTTCTCCCGATGGATTTGTTCGTCAACCCATTTTGTAGTAGTGATATGGGGAACAACAGATAGAGAGAATTTGTAGTAGTGATATGGGGAACAACAGATAGAGAGAATGGAAGAATTAGAAAATAGGTCTCTAATTCATGAAAATGCATGACTACGCCAGATCATAGAAGAACAACAGGAGAACATTGAACTTCTTAAGAGAGACATCGGAGACACAAGTAAAATGGCTAAAGACTTCTTCTGATACGTCATCTACCACAACTCATCCCAGGAAACAGACTCAACACAAACGACACCACCTGAGGGATGATTGCGCATGACCTCGCGTAAGAGGAGTAATAAGATCAAGGTGCAAAAATTGATGTCATTGAACTAGAAAATGAAAGCCAGATACAAATGGAGGAGGCAACGCAAAACACGACGGTGGATGTTAGGACCCTAACCTTGTTTAAGGAGATAATCCCTTGTTTAGTGGAAGACATTGCATGGGGAAAGGAACGTGAATGAGGCATGGAGAGTGATGGGTTGAGGTGTGTAGGGTGCTGTGGATGAGGGAGAAGGTAACTGTTGAGCTAAGTTTTGGTTTTAATAACCAAAACATTTTCTCCCATTTCTTCTTCTTCCTTTTCCTTGCAAGCACTCATCTCACCTTCTCTTCCTTTTCCGGCGATCCAGAGGTGGTAGAGATGACTCTGGCGTGTGGAGGCGAGCTTGGAGTTGAGCAAACTCTGGCGTGCTACGTCTTCCTTTGAGGTATGTCGGCTTAGTAGTTTGGTTTTGTTGTTCCCAATGTTGGTGGGAAGTTGTGGTTGGTCGGGGGAGGTCGGAGACCTCTCCTGCAACGAGAAACGACGAAAACTCCTCGGCAGGCGCGGGGTTGTTGTCGAACAATGGTCAACCAGTGCCTTTGGGCGGTCGACCGGTTTTATTGTTTTGCCCAACATTAACCAACACCGGTTGAATGATGATGTGTGGTGGTCGACCAGTTAAATGTGTACTGGTGGGTTGGAGACTTTCTGTCGGATTTTGGTCGACCGTCCCTAGTTTTTGGTTCGACTGGAACTTAAGTATACTTGATTATTATGCATGTTGTTCGACTGATTTTATTATATTGTTTGACCGTTATATGACGTAGACTATTAGGATGACCCTGGTAGTTTTCGGTCGACCGGGACCCCTGAGTCGGTCGACCGAATAGTTTAGTGTGATTTTGACCAACTTTGGATTTTGACCTCGTATTCGGTCGACCGATTTTAGATTGTTGTCCGACTGTTTGGAGTTAAGGGATGCTCAGAAGAGTTCGACCATTGCAGACGTTCGGTCGACCGAACCTATTGGGAACGGTCGACCGGTTAGGCTTTTTCGGTCGACCATTTGTGTGTAGAACTGAATTCCTGGTCCTTGTGTTGTGTCAACTCTGTCCATGGAAACCCGTGTCCTCGCTTAGAGCGTGATCTGGGAGGTGACGACGGGTATGTGCTCGTGCCTGCCCTGGGACCGCCGTGTGGAAGAGTGTGGACACTTGGGTCGCGCCACCTCCGTTGATGGACAGGGGTGTGACGTGTTGTAGCTTGACTCTCTATAGAGTAGCAGACCTGAGGGATCGCGGATCCCAATGCATGTTGATGCATGGTTCGTGGAGCGTGATGATTCTGCAGACTACGGTCTAGACCTGTCCGATGTTGTGCCGGATGTATGTTGTACCGTCGAGGTTGTGCCGGCGATGCCGCCGAGGTTTTGCTGGCGATGATGGTGCCGACGATGTTCTGGCTTGTGGTTGTGTCGTCCGATGTTGTGACGGACGTATGTTGTACCGCCGATGTTGTTCCGGTGATGATCCCTGATTGGGCACCTATCTTGGGATATTGACCGACAGGGTTACGGCTCCGTTGGGGTGGTGTAGACCACGTGGTTACTTTGCGCGGAAGTGCGAACGCTCCTCACCGATCCCTTGGCTCGAGTAGTCGCGTGTGGGGGTGCGTCACGTACTGTCCGTAAGACCGTATGTGCCTCGGTAGGTTTCCGAGGGAGACCCGTTGTTGTTGCTGGACTGATGTCCTTGTCCTTTAGAGAGTACTTGTGTTGTTGGACTGAGGTCCCGTTTACCCTTGGAGGGATTTGTTGCTTTGCAGATATTGACATGACATGCTACTAGTATGATAGGTTCATTTATCGTACTGTTGCATTCATTTAGGCGGGCTTTGCATACGGGGTTTCGTAATGGGAAACTCAGGCCTCGTTGATTGATTCATGTTTCAGGACCGCAGTAGGTTTTATCGAGTGGTGATAGTGGGCACACACATTTTGGGACCAGGATCATCTTTGGACTCTTCGAAGTCGTCATGATTACCTCTTTCATTTGTTGTAGTGATGTAATCATGTCTTTTGACAAACTCTGTTTTATTTTGGTGAACCGACTGTTGATTTATATGAGTAATTTCCTTTTGGTTGTGGTTATCTTGAGATCTCTTTATTGTTAAAATTTTAAATTTTCCGTTGTTTCGGGATGTTACAACTTGGTATGAGAGCGGTCGGTTCCTATGTGTGGCTCCCAAAGGAATCACCCCAGTGTAGTAACGTTAGGTTGTACTTTGCATTTAGCATGCATTCATGGCTGATCTTAAGTTGTTTCTTGTGCCAGATACCTCCGAGACGTGTGAGGAACGCCACGAATGAGCACCGAGCCAGTGATGCCCCTGAGGGCGCTACCTGGGATAGGTTGGGCGAGTTCCTCGAGCGTCAGGCGGCGAGGGCAGAGCAGACAGAGACAGGTGCGGAGCATGATCGCATCATGAGGCAGCACCCGCCTAGTTTTGATGGCAGGAGTGACCCTGAGGCTGCTGAGGACTGGGTCTTCAAGATCCAGAGGATTTTCCGGGCGATTGGTTGTGTACCCGAGCGGATGGTGGACCTGGTCACCTATGTGCTAGATGGAGAGGTAGCAAACTGCTGGAGGACCACATCAGCAGTGGTGTTTGCTGACCGAGATGACATGAGCTGGGAGAAATTCCTTGAGGAGTTCAACCAGCAATTTTTTCCGCAGCACGTGAAAGACAGGAAGAAGGAGGAGTTCTTGGCCCTCAAACAGAAGGATATGTCCTTGGCTAGCTGCATCAGCTGGTTTAACGCCCTAGAGTGTTATTGTTCTGAGACTTATGTGACACCCGAGCAGCGTGCACGGAAGTTCATTAGGGGGCTAAGGAAGCAGCTCAGGTCGCGTGTGATTACCAACATGCCGCAGACCCTGACGAATGCAGTGAAGTTTGCAACCATCATCGATTAGGACTATCAGGAGCATTACCACGAGGCGCTGAAGCCACCAGTGAGCACGAGAGGACGTGTCGTTGGACGTTCCACTGGGAACCCGGGTAAGGCCCCGGGTTGATGGAGGAGGAGCACGTCAGTCTAGTGCGTGCAGTACCTGCAGGAGATCTCATCTGGTTCAGGAGTGCCTCCTACGTACAGGGGCATGCTTGGGATGCGGTCAGATGGGCCATTTTATCCGGGAGTTCCTGAGCAGGCAGGCCAAGACGAGCTGGAGGCCAGGACCACCGATGTCAGTGAGGAGCAGAGGCAGCAGGTCCGTTGTTCTGCACGGCCAGGCAAGGAGAGCGGGGCGAGTCTTCACCGTCCGGGCTGAGGAGGCAAAGGACTCCAACACTGTCGTCGAAGGTACCCTTGTCATTTCAGGTTTTGTTGCTCGTGTTTTATTTGATTGGGGTGCCACACACTCCTTCATTTCGGAGAAGTTTACTGGCAAGTTGGATCGGACCCCTGAGCTAGTGACTGATTTGTTGGGGGTCAGTACACCCATGGGCGAGGTGGGCACTGTGGAGAGCTTTCTCCCCGGCACCACAGTTGTTTCGGGAGACTATGATTTTCCAGGAGATCTGGTCTTGCTACCGATGGAGGACTTCGACGTCATACTGGGGATGGACTGGCTATCATAGTACGATGTGCGAGTCTTTTGCCGTGAGAAGAAGATCCTTATTCCGAGGAAGGACGTACCTGATGTGTTGATCAGAGGGACGAGGAGTAGAGGAGGTCGTCTGATTGTGTCTGCAGTTAATGCACAGAGGCTGATGCATCAGGGTTACGCAGCGTTTGTTGTGAGCTTGGTTGTTCCTGATCCTAAGACGAGGAGGCTGGAAGAGATAGAGGTTGTACGAGAATTCCCAGAGGCATTTCCTGCAGAGATTCCTCGGTTACCGCCGCACCGAGATATCGAGTTCGGCATTGAGTTAGTGGCTGGCACGACACCCTAGTCGAAGGCACCTTATCGGATGGCACATGCTGAGTTGACAGAGCTGAAAAAGTAGTTGCAGGAGTTGATGGACTCCGTATTTATCCGACCAAGTGTCTCGCCATGGGGAGCGTCTATGTTGTTTCTGAAGAAGAAGGATGGGTCGTTGCGAATGTGCATCAACTACAGGATGCTGAATAAGGTTACCGTCAGGAATCGGTACCCTTTGCCAAGGATTGATGATTTGTTTGATCAGTTGTAGACAACGAGAGTGTTATCAAATATTGATCTGTGTTCGGGTTATCACCAGTTCTGGATTAGAGAGGCAGATGTTCAGAAGACAACCTTCAGGACGTGGTACGCGCACTACGAGTTCTTGGTGATGCCGTTTGGACTGACGAATGCACCTGCAACATTCATGGACCTCATGAATAGGACCTTTTAGTCGTACCTCGACAGATTTGTTGTTGTGTTCGTGGATGACATCTTGGTGTACTCGCCTAACAGGAAGCAGGATCGGGAGCACCTGAGTATTGTGCTTGGCATCTTGAGGGATACGCAGCTCTACGCCAAGTACACGAAGTGCAAGTTTTGGTTGGATCAGGTGGCATTTCTGGGGCATATTGTGTCAGTAGATGGGATTTCAGTGGACCCGACGAAGGTTGAGGTTGTGACTCAGTGGAGAGCCCCGACGAGCGTAAATGACATCAGGAGCTTCGTGGGACTCGCTGTGTATTACAAACGATTCATTCAGGATTTCTCCAGACTTGCTTCGCCACTGACAGCGTTGACGCAGAAGGGCGTCAAGTTTGTTTGGTCCCAGAAGTGCGAGGACAGTTTCCAAGAGCTGAAGAGGCGACTGACGACAACGCCGATTTTGACGCTACCGAGTGGCAGCGGAGGCTTTGTCATTTACAGTGTTGCGTCAGGTATTGGTTTGGGCTATGTTCTGATGCAACACGGGAAGGTGGTGGTGTACACTTCGATGCAGCTGAAGGTGCACAAGAAGAACTACCATACTCATGATCTAGAGATAGCAGCGGTGGTTCACTCGTTGAAGACCTCAGATCATTATCTTTATGGAGAGCAATTAGAGGTCTTCACAGATCATCAGAGCCCGAAGTACTTATTCTCGCAGAAGGAGCTGAATATGAGGCAGCGCAGATGGCTCAATTTCATTAAGGGTCACGACTTCATCATCTCCTATCATCCGGGGAAGGCGAATTCGGTTGCAGATGCACTGAGCTGGAGGGTTGAGGTGTCAGTTGCGAGTTTATGCATTCAAGAGTGGAGGCTACTCGAGACGTTGTCAGAGAAGAGGCCGTTCACAGAGGGCCCTGAGAGGGCAGTGATGGTTGGGCTTCGGGTGGAGCCGCAAACCGTCTCGCGAGTGGTGTAGGCTCAACATAATGATGAGGAGTTAGCTGGTCTGCTACAGTTGGCAGCCAGAGATTTATCAGACTTCAGTGTGGAGGTTGATGGTGGTCTGAGGTTCAGGAGTAGGATCTGGGTGCCGAAGGTCGATGGGCTGAGAGATGACATCATGGAAGAGGCACACTGAGCGAGATATACCATTCACTGTGGGAGTACGAAGATGTATAAGGGCCTGCAGCGGAACTTCTGGTGGAAGGACATGAAAAGAGATATTGCATAGTTTGTGGGCCGGTGCTTAGTTTGTCAGCAGGTGAATATTGAGCATCAACGACTAGCAGGACCGATGCACTGTATTGAGCTTCCTGAGTGGAAGTGGGAGCACGTGACGATGGATTTTTTCACGGGACTGTCGAAGACGATGAGATTCCACGACGCGATTTGCGTGATAGTCGATCGACTGACAAAGTCGGCGCACTTCTTAGCGATCAGGACCACGTTGCCTCTGGAGGGTCTAGCTAAGTTGTACGTTGAGGAGATAGTCAGGCTGCACGGAGTACCAGTGAGCATCATCTCTGATCGAGATCCCAGGTTTACATGCAAGTTTTGGGGGAGTCAGCAGCAGGCTATGGGGACACGACTGAGGTTCAGTGCAACATTTCACCTACAGACAGATGGCCAGTCAAAGAGGACGATCCAGACCCTGGAGGATATGCTGAGAGCATGCACACTGGATTGGGCAGGACACTGGGATGAGCATCTGCCAATGATAGAGTTCACCTACAACAACAGCTACCATTCGAGTATTGGGATGTCACCGTACAAGGCGTTGTACGGGAGGCCTTGCAGATCACCGGTGTGTTGGAATGATGTAGGCGAGAGGCAGTTAGTGGGTCCAGAGCTCGTACCAATTTATGCAGAGAAGGTAGATGTGATCAGGAGGAGATTGGCCGCAGTAAAGAGCAGGTAGAAGAGTTATGCCGACAGACGCAGATGGGCATTGATCTTTGAGGTTGGCGACCATGTGTTTCTTAAGATCTCCCCAGCTCGGGGAGTGATGAGGTTCGGGAAGAAGTGGAAGCTCGGTCCGAGCTATGTCAGGCCGTTTTAGATCCTTGACCGAGTTGGAGAGGTTGCCTACCGAATTGCATTGTCACCGTAGTTTTCGGGTCTTCATAATGTTTTCCATGTGTCGATGCTGAGGAAGTACGTTGCAGATCCAGCTCACGTGATTGATATTGCAGTGCCAAAGATCCAGCATGACTTGTCGCTTGAGGAGAGACTAGTTGAGGTCGTTGATCGCATGGATCACCAGCTCAGAAGGAGGACCATTCCGATGGTGAAGGCCAGGTGGCAGTAGCACAGTGAGCGCGAGGCCACTTGAGAGATCGAGGAGGAGGTTCGGAAGTAATACCCAGAACTTTTCGGTGAGTTGCTTGTTGATTTCGGGACGAAATCCCTTTTAGGAGGATGGATTGTTAGGACCCTAACCTTGTTTAAGGAGATAATCCCTTATGTAGTGGAAGGCTTTGCATAGGGAAGGGAACGTTAATAGTGGAGGCGTGGAGAGTGATGGGTTGAGGTGTGTAGGGTGTTGTGGATGAGGGAGAGGGTAATTGTTGAGCTGAGTTTTGGTTTTAAAAACCAAAATGTTTTCTCCCATTTCTTCTTCTTCCTTTTCCTCTCCAGCACTCATCTCACCTTCTCTTCCTTTTCCGGCGATCCAGAGGTGGTGGAGACGACTCCGGCGTATGGAGGCGAGCTTTGAGTCGAGGAGGCACGGACGTGAGGCACGTGGGTGCGGAGGTTGCTGTCGGGCGTCGACGTTGAGTGAACTCCGGCCTGCTCCGTCTTCCTTTGAGGTATGTCGGCTTAGTAGTTTGGTTTTATAGTTCCCCACGTTGGTGGGAAGTTGTGGTCCGTCGCGGGAGGTCGAAGACCTCGCCGACGACGAGAAACGGCGTAAAATCCTCAGTAGAAACGGGGTTGCTGTCGACCAACGGTCGACCGGTGCCTTCGGCGGTCGACCGGTTTTACTTTTATGCCAAACTTTAACCAACATCGGTCGAACGATCCCGTGTGGCGGTCGACCAGTTGCATGTGCGCTGGTGGGTTGGAGACTTTCTGTCGGATTTCGGTCGATCGTCCCTAGCTTTTGGTTCGATCGGAACTTAAGTGTACTTGATTATTATACATGTTGTTCGACTGATGTTGTTATATTGTTCGACAGTTATATGACATAGACTATTAGGATGACCCTGGTAGTTTTCGGTCGACCGGGACCCCTAAGTCGGACGACCGAATAGTTTTGTGTGATTTTGACCAACTCCGGATTTTAACCTCGTATTCAATCGACCAATTTTAGATTGTTGTCCGACCGTTTGGACTTAAGGGATGCACAGAAGAGTTCGACTGTTGCAGACTTTTGGTTGACCAAACCTATTGCAAACGGTCGACTGGTAAGCCTTTTTCGGTCGACTCTTTGTACGTAGAACTGAATTCCTGGTCCTTGTGTTGTGTCAACTCTGTCCTCGCTTAGAGCGTGAGCTGGGAGGTGACGACGGATACGTGTCCGTGCCGGCTCGGGGACCGCCGTGTTGAAGAGTGTGGACACTTGGGTCGCGCCACCTCCGTTGATGGACAGGGGTGTGACGTGTTGTAGCTTGACTCTCTGAAGATTAGCAGACCTGAGGGATCGCGGATCCCAATGCATGTTGATGCATGGCTGGTGGAGCACGATGACCCTGCAGACTACGATCTGGACCCGTCTAATGTTGTGCCGGATGTTTGTTGTACCGCCGAGGTTGTGCCAACGGTGCCGGCGATGATGGTGCCGATGATGTTTCAGCTTGTGGTTGTGTCGTCCGATTTTGTGCATGACGTATGTTGTACTGCCGATGTTCTTCCGGCGATGATCCCCGATTGGGCACCTATCTTGGGATGTTGACCGACCGGGCTACGGCTTTGTTGGGGTGGTGTAGGCCACGTGGTTACTTTGCACGGAAGTGCGGACGCTCCTCATCGATCCCTTGGCTCGAGTAGTCGCGTGTGGTGGTGCGTCTCGTACTGTCTGTAAGACCATATGTGTCTACGGTAGGTTTCCGAAGGTGACCCGTTGTTGTTGCTGGACTGATGTCCTTATTGAGCCTTGGAGGGTACTTGTGTTTTTGGACTGAGGTCCCGTTTACCCATGGAGGGATTTGTTGCTTTGTAGATATTGACATGACATGTTACTAGTATGATAGGTTCATTTACCGTATTGTTGCATTCATTTAGGCGACCTTGACATACGGGCTTTCCTAATCGGAAACTCATGCATCGTTGTTTGATTCATGTTTCAGGACCGCAGTAGGTTTTGTCGGGTGGTGACAGCAGGTGCAAATATTTTGGGGCCAGGATCCTCTTCGAACTCTTTGTGGTCGTCATGATTACCTGTTTTCATTTGTTGTAGTGATGTAATCATGTCTTTTGACAAATTATGTTGTATTTTGGTGCACCGATTATTGATTTATATGAGTAACATTCCCTTTTAGTTGTGGTTATCTTGAGATCTCTTTATTGTTAAAAATTTAAAATTTCCGCTGTTTCGGGATGTTACAGTGGAAGAAGAAAATTCGACTGCAAACGTGAAGTCCAAGAAGCCATGGACGAGAAAGAGAAAATAACTAAGTATGGGAATTGAGTTCGGGAGCGCCAAAACAAGAGCGCGGGTAAAAATGAAGAGGATTGATGCTCAAGAAGCCAACAAAGAGCAGTTGAAGGAGAAGGAAAGGAAAAAATAGTGCATGTGGAGGAAGCGGTACAAATTAAACCGATTGGAATGATAATCGGTTGGCAATCCACACGGAAGAGGGAAATGGCGACAATTCAGAAAGAACAAGCAAAGGTAATAGCCACAATTTATGCCCTACAACTAGGAACCTTATTGTTAACTTGGTTTACCGCGTGGTTATTGATCAATAGTTTAGAAGAGATCAGGACTTTGGTAACTTGTGGTTTCTTAAGCACACCTCACAGACAACTGAGCACTCTCTTCTTTTATCTTCGCAATCGTAAACATGGTGATCTTGACAGTGATTTTCAGTAAGAATACGATTAATATATCATAGCAAAACACATGAATTCTACAAATAGTAACATTAATTTAAAAACATCTCCGTACTTCTTATTGTTGAACTTGCATACGGAATATGATTAGAGGGGTGCGTATACCATTAGATGTAATGTTATTGCCATGTCGAACATCTCCTGCAGACATTATTATCATATGCCAATATAACCATGTATAAAATGAAATCAAATATTTCCACCATATCAACCTTCATCACTGGAATGTGACTACAACTTTTGTTGTCTAACACTATGCTTTTGATCATGCAAGTTCTCTTCCATAAGATGTTTCCCTTTTACACTTCGTTGTTGATATGTTTACTTGGCAACTGTTCCTTTCATAGTTTGTGTGTTACTCTTGGTAAAGTTTCCTCATCCGCCGCTATGCTTTCGTTGTATTTCCTCTTCCATGTTTGAAATTGCGTAATAGAAGTTCGACTTTTAAAGGATGTCATACGTACACATGTGACCAAAGGGAGGTTACTGAGCATCAATCAACAACATTATTTAGATATTAGACAAAGTAAAATCAACCACATAGTTAAAATTCAGGATTTTTTTTTGAACAAACAGAAATTTACACTAAGAAAACTTTGTTATTACGCAAAATTAAACAATCCAATTCTAACTAAGATAAATGACATTTATATAAAATCAGCTTCTATAATGTTTCCACTCTCAAACAAATAATATGTAATAAGCTTCTTAAATCTAATACAGACAATTCAAGTAGCTACCGGTCAATAAAAGGTGTTTCTGAGAAATACAAATTCGGAGAGGTGTGTTTGAAACTTAATTATGTGGTGGTACGGATGTATTGATGTGAGGTTGTTAACAACTTTTGATTTTCACTAGTGCAGAATAGTCTTTACTCGTCGCCCAATAGACGTCGGTTGTTATAACAGCCGACGTCTAGTTGGGCGAAGATAGCATAGACGTCGGGCGTTACCACGGCCGACGTCTATGGGGTACTATTTTTAACATCCCAAAATAGCGGAAATTTAAAAATCATTATCAAGACATTAGAGACCAATAATTAAAGACGGGACTGTTACTTCTCATAAACATATAAGCGGTACATCATATTACATCAGAGTTTGTCAAAACGATACATGATTACAACAGAACAACAGGGAAGATAAAAGTAATCATGTCGACCTCAGTGGTCCGAAAGAGAGGATTTGATCCCAAGATGTGCGCGCCCGCTGATCACCACCCAACTAGACCTACAACGGTCCTGAAAAAGATGTAACAACAATGCCTGAGTTTCCATAAGGAAACCCCGTATGCCAAGCTCACCTATATCCATGCAGTAGTACGAATGAACCTATCATACTAGTAGCATGTCATGTCATCAACAGTAAGGAAAACAGTTCCCCCGAAGGGTAACACAGGACATCAGTCCGACAATCATCATCGGGTCTCCCAAGGAGACCTACCGCAGGCACATACGGTCTAACGGAACAAGACGTGATACTCCCCACACGTGGCTACACTAATCATGGGGTTCCACAAGGAGCATACACCAGCTCCGCGCCATAAGAAACAGATGTGTAACTTCGTGGTCGAAACCACACTAACGGAGTCGTCGCTCGGTTGCTCCATCAATCATCATCTCAGTAGGTGCCCATCTGAGGAACATAGCCAGAACAACATCGGCCCATCAATCATCATCGTCGGAACATCATCGGAGGCATCACCGGAACAGCATCGGTGGTCCATCAATACATCCGGCACAGCATCGGACGGGTCCAGACCGAAGTCTGCCAGGTCATCGGGCTCCACGAACCGCAAACACCAACCGCGCCGCTATAAAAGCAGGGTAGCGACCTCCGTAGCCATCCAGGCCGGTAGTCACCTCACCAAACGATAGTTGCGTGCTCGCACAATCATCGTACATTGGTATCCGCGATCCCTCAGACCTGCTACTCTACAATGAGTCCATCAATCCATCACATCATGTCACGATCTATATATGGAGGTGACGTGTCCCGAACACCCACACTCTTCCACACGGAGAGATTGGATCGTGATTTGCCTACTTCTCCTACCCATCGTAAGACCGGTTCTTCCGCGGAGACTACTCCTCCAGTTCCTCCAGTGTTCCACCCTGATCGACAAGATGATTTCGTGTCTCATTCTCGAGAATTGGCCCTCGTCGACGGTCCCTCATTTGGAAAGTTCGCGGATGGATCTAGATCTGCTTTATTTGTCGAAGACCCTGATCGAAGATTGGTGGGACACGGAAAAGTTTATAACATCTCCAGACACCACTTCACAGAGGTAGGAGAGAGAGAATTGAAGGTTGCAGTTGAGAGTTGCTTAGATCCTGGTGCATTTGTGCCATTTCCGAAAGAAGATATTGTTACTCTCGGCGATGCTATCGGTGGGTTTGTGCGGTGGCCTAGTTATTTAGTAGAGCTAAATGACAAACATGAGGTATAGTTTAACTTTGAAAGACTTTAAACTTCAAATTTGTTAACAATTGTATTTTAACGGTTGTATATATATTTGTAAGGTGTCAAGCCCCCGGAGCAAAGGGTCAAACAACCAATCTCCGATCAACATTAATTCGCTTCCAAGTAGGTGCAAAATGTTGTATCAATGTATGGTAGGTAGGGAAGCACAATCCCTAAGTACCTGGGACTTGGAGGGGGATAAAGGGTTGCCTCCCGCTTTGTACGTCACCAAAGAGGATATCATGCAGTTCATGGCGATGGATTCGTTGTGTATCATGATTATCGACGTGCAAGTGAAGTAAGTGTTTTTTTGTATACAATGAAAAGTATTGAATAATTTTATCAAACTGTAATAAATTATAATTTTTATACTTGTAGACATCTTTACGACGCCAGAAGGTCAATATTTCCCGAGGATCAAGTATTTGGATTTATCAGTCCATCTACATATATATACGGGAATGATGATAAATCGGGTCAACTTGGGACATTCTTTAAAGAAGAAGACAAAAGATATTATCTGCTCCCTTATCATGAGAGGTAAACTTTGTAATTCAAAGTGAAATTTTATTTTGTAATAAGCTTCTAATTATATATATAACAGAGCTCATTGGATGCTTGTCGTTGTATGTCCCACGACTAATTCGGCATATTGGTTTGATCCGTTGGGCTCGAATAAACCAAGGGACTCAATAAAGAAAGTTCTAAATATATAAGTTAGGGATATAACAACTATAGACGTCGGGTGTTCAAATACCAGGTGCATCTGACGTCTATAGAGTATAGACATCGACCTATAGACGTCGGATGTTATAGACGGTCGACATCTATACCCCCATGCATATAGACGTCGGGATATAAACGTCGGCTGTCTATAACATCTGACATCTATAGGTCTTAAAGAAGTCGAACAATTGCTTTTTCTGTCATTCATTCAAGACGAAAAGCCAACCAAACCCTAGCCGTTCCGCGACCGATCTCCGACCGATCTGCAGCATATTTGGCACCGCAACGACGTCCCATCCTCTCCTCCCCTTCTCCAGCCCTGTCCTCCGACTTCCTCCACATCCATAACAACCGTAAGAGTTTCGTTTAGTTTTGGTTGGTTTATTTTTGGATTTTTGGTGGAGTAATGATTCTTTTCATTCTTGGTAAACTTCTCCTTTCGTTCGAATCCAACATTTCGATTTTTGTTCGTATGTTGTATAGGGACAAGAACGCCATCGTCAACAACCATTCCACCATCATCAATGAGGTATCTTTTGTGTGTCATGATGTTTGTGGATTTAGGTGCTTAGGATTGATTGTGTTTGTGTTTTTCTGGATTTTTAGTTCGGAATTGTGGATTGAGGGTTGTAGTTGTGGGATAGGATTACATACATCCAATTCTTCTCTTCGCTCGTCTTTATTTTATAGGTTAGGATTTTGGGTCGTTCGTTGGAGGAAAGAATTAATTTTGGGACGTGAGTTCGTATACAATTTATGAATGTTCATCTTTGGCTTCCAATTATGCATGTTTTAGTCCCAAAGTTTGATTTCTAAAATGTGATTAATTAACAACTGCATTTTGAGTAGATTTAATCAAATGATGCCAGAAGGTCAGTCTTTCTCGACGATCAAGTATTTGGATTTATCAGTCCATCTACATATATATACGAGAATGACGATAAATCGGGTCAGCTTGGGACTCTCTTGAAAGAATAAGACAAAAGATATTATCTGCTCCCTTATCATGAGAGGTAAACTTTGTAATTCAAAGTAGAATTTTATTTTGTAATAAGCTTCTAATTATATATATAACATGGCTCATTGGATGCTTGTCGTTGTATGCCCCACGACTAATTTGGCATATTGGTTCGATCTGTTGGGGTCGAATAAACGAAGGGACTCAATAAAGAAACTTCTAAATTTGTAAGTTTGCTTTAGTTATCGTATTTGTACTTCGTGGATTTTTATTAGTATCGTTGAATGAAGGTTTAACTTATACTACTTTGGGCAATTAAGGTTTACAGAGCCTTAGGTGGTAGGAGAACAACCACAAAAGCAGGAATAAGATGCCATGGAATGACAGTACGTTCTCTCCCATTTTTATTAATTAAGTTAGGAACATATATTTAGTGAATTTCTATGTTTGTAGTATCGGAAGCACGTTGGAAATACGGAATGTGGTTACTACGTGATGAGATACATGGAGGAAATCCTCGAATTGGCAACTCAAGACGTATGCCTATCCAAGGTAATGTAGATCGTTATTCACTTGTATAGTTGTAGTTTCAATATTTAGTTATAAAAAATTTTAATTGTATTTTTTTGATAGGTCTTCCCAAAAAGTAGTGATCCCTTCCCGCAACAGGAGCTCGATGAAACTCGCGACCGATGGGCTCGCTATTTTATCAGAAACATGTTGATGAACTAAGAGGTTCTCCTGTCACTGGAATTTTTTTGTAATTTAGTTAACAAGTTCACTTGTATTACAAACCTACAATTTATGCCTTAATATAATCGCCTCAATTTTAGAATGAATGCCAATTGTTTATGTATGAATTAATTCCAAGTGTGTTGAATGATTGTGTATGCTTGTATGTTTGTTTTTGTGCATGTATGGTTGTATGTTTGTGTTTGTGCATGTATGCTTGTGTGTTTGTACTTGTATGTGGATGAAAGTGTCAGTATTTGTGAACGAATTTGGTGCAGGTTGTATGTACACCAATACGATGACTAAATACAAGTTTGCAGGATGCTATATTTTTTTGTTTGTCCAGGTTTAAGAATAGACGTCGGATGTTAGTATTAGCCGACGTTTATTCCTCTGAAGAAAGGAATAGACGTCGGTTGTATGTATCCGCCAACGTCTATTCCAAAAGAATAGACGTCGTCTGTTATTTCACCGACGTCTATACCTAAAGAATAGACGTCAGTCCGATATAATGGCCGACGTCTATGCTTTAAGTATAGACGTCGGCCATACATACAGCCGACGTCTATTCCTAAGGAATAGACGTCGGATTTAGCACATCTGGCGTCTATGTATAGACGACGTACACATAGACGTCGGATATGGGAATGCTTATATCCGACCTATATACCCCCGTACATCATACATATTTCCCTTTTCTGTAGTAGTGTTTGCTTAACGAATTGAATACGGTACATTGGGAAGTATCTTATAACGGTGTTTGTTTTTGGAGTCTTTTATGAAAATATTCATGTGATGGATGATTCACCTTCCAACCTCTTCATTACATATTGTAATATAGACTATGAATGCTTGTAACTTACACACACCTCTATAAGTATATATATGAGGTTGTGCAATGTAATGTGATGATGAAATACAACAATTGTTCTCCCCAAATCTTCATCTTCTTTATTCCTCATCTTTTCTTTTTATAACATGTTATCAGCACGATAGTTTCTTATATGATCGACCATAACACGAGCTAGTTAGATTCTTGGAAAATGCTCAAGTATGATAAAGGTGGAATGAATGTATTTACTCGTGGATCGACTAGGTGGAGTGCAGAACGAAAATTTTGTGAGTAATTTTTCTTTTATCTGCTTTCATGAGAGGGTTATATTTTCTCGTTGATCTTGACATGTGCTCTCTTTCACGTTAAGTTACAGATTTAAAGCATTTATTTATTTAAAAGCCGTGAAATTTGATTGTTGCTTCTAGGTTGAATGTTATATTGTTTCCAATATAGTTCTATTTTGTGACTATTATGATATGATATTTCTCACCACGTGATTGTTTGGTACTAGCTCTTTGTGGGCATTACAAAATTAACTTATGTACATACTCCACCGTTTATCTTATGATAAACTTATCTTCCATATTATTTAAATATAGAATACATGGTACCCTAGACAATGAAAGAAAATTATACACATTTCAGATTAGTTAATAATTCAATTTTAATTTGCGAGACTATAGGTCCGTGGTATGTACACTCATTGTCAGGTTTTTAGTTTTGGATTCTACTAAATACGATGTAATTGTTAGTACCTGCATTGTAGATCTATAAATAAATAATAACAAATTTATACGCGAGTTTTCAATGCTTGTAGTTACTTTAAGTGCATAGAATAAATAATATTTATTAGAAATAACCACTATATGTTACCATGACTTTATTTTCTTACAAATCATGGGTTATAGTTACCGTATATTTTGTGGTTCTGAGTTGTGCCAACCAACTCACATTGATCCCCACAAAATTTAGTGTTTTTGGTTTTGCCTTCAACATAAATCGTTCCCTTATACAGAATCAATGGTTGATTGTATTTTACCCTGCATTTCGACCTTGAAATTCAATGTTTGCATTTAAAACGTCAGCTTAAAGCTTGTAAATGCACTACCAAGTACTTGCATATGTTTTTGATGAGGCAAAGTTATTATTCTGGCTCAAAATCTTGTATCTACTTTACTACCCATGTCGACCTAGTTATAAGTAATTTGGCATGTGCTCCTTCTTTTGTCTATAGCTCCGTAATCAGTATATATAACTCCCAAGATACTATCTCTCATGTGATTCTACTACAAGGGGCATGATGTGCATGTCATATACGTTTCTAAGTGTGTCATATATGTGAAAACATATTATGTGGTATGTGTGCATATATAGGCATAATCCATGACATGTTGGGGGTTTTCTATTAAACTTATAATGTGTATATGAGACACAAATCTCCTGTGTAGCTTTTGGTAAGGAGTGATTATCTATTTTATTCTATTACCCATTTGTTGCACTAATAGACTACTCCTCGTAATGAGCTATAAATGTCTATAATGGTGGATCTTTTTTCCTTTTAATCACAAATATAAATGAGTATCATACCATATTGAATTGCAACATAATATGAATTTCCATGATATTTTAAAGTATCACATTTTTAAGTATTATGAATTTTCATTTATGTTAGAGCCATATATTTTCAGAACATGTGATTTATTTGTATTACAAATATATAATATATGGTTCAAACACATTATAATATATCCATAATTCAGATGTTTTACAATGCATTAAAAAGGTAGTACAGTATATGTGTTAAAAGTGGTCATACGTTGCATAGGCAATATAAAAATTAACATATTTGTTCCTTCACGTGCATGTACCAATCATGTTTCAATGCTTGCACAATATGACTTTTAATTATATACTCGATAATAGATAAAAATTACTTATCATGGATTATGGAGGCTTAATCCTACTTGTTCCTCTTGAAAATATCAAAGACAAGAGAAAGCCCAAGAGTTGGATAATTGTTATCCATTACATGTGGACCTTGACAAACAATGATCGTATATTGATTTGGTTTTAATTTCTTTAATAACAAAAGGACATAATATTGTTCATGGTTGAGATTGATTATTGACAATCTATGCGTGTGTGACATGATTTATTTATACATTTGATTACGCAAATGTATACATCCATGATTTGCTGAAATTTGTATGCTGAACCAATTTGTTAGCATGCCAAAGCATAATTTGTTACATTAGATATTACCAGAAGTAATAATCTAGTATAAGAATTTGATGTCAAGATTCACATCTCTATTAGAATTGGGTCATTATTTTTTGACTATGCCTGAAGCACATATTGAGTCATAAATGTTCACGTGACCCTTGAAGTAGCAAACTTGAGAAATAAGCCCTGAAGTGTCTTATTAAGCCACATATGCTATTTGGCTAAAATATAGTACATGTGATATTCATGTTACAATTCTCATACATGCACACGATATAAGTTATCATTTGTATTCACTATGGGTATCGACAGTGATCCTGTATTTGTGAAAACTAAAATTGACCTTGACTAGTTTAAAATAAAATAAAAATGAGGTCATGTTTGTCGGCTGGTTTGCACAATAAAATGAGAGTCCCTCTGTTGATAAAATATCTCTTAATATGAATCATTTTGGGATCATATCTACCAATATATTTTTTATATTAGACAAGATCATATTATATGTACTCCCATATTTTATATACATGTACGATATTGAATGAATGGTTTCCCATCTGCGATTTCTTTTCCATAATTTTTTTTTGGTTACCACTACCACAATGTAATGGTCTCAAAATAAATTGGACATTTCATCAAGATTCATATTCCTGATAATATTAAAATATTTGAAGCCCCTAAAGGGCGATGTATTTTATTGTCCATTCCAATAATTATATATAGAGACACATTTTTTGGCCTTAGGGGGAGAAAGCTAGAAGCTTAAAGAATGCAAAGAAAATATATTATATTGAACTTGAAGTTCATAAGAGAATATACGTACAAGTATGACTGAACTTGAAGTTCATAAAAATAATTAACTTACAATATCTAGAAAGTAATTGTCATACATATTTATTGATCACAAATGAGTGGCTAAGTCTTGTATTACTTGACATAATACACATAACATAAAGTGGAGATCTCCACAGGATAAAATATATTTGAGCTCAACCAACGCCAGAAGTGTGGACCCGAAAATATATTATTTTTGGAAATAAAAAAAAATTAGTCACTCATTACACCTCCTGAAGAGGTTATTCCTGATGAATATAAACCTGGTAAAATAAAAGCAGCTGCTAGCAAATGTAACAATTCCGGGAATGCATAACGGTCAAATCCTAATGTTTTGGGAAATGACGAGGATTTGATTATTATAAAAGTTGCAATAACTATGTTGATACGAGAGAGAAACATAAAAAGATTATCGTCGACGACTAATTCGCCTGCTTAGAGCATGCTAATTCAAGAGAAAATCTGGATCCATAACATATAATATTATAAGAATGCCAGAAGCATTCATATTTGAAATGAATAAAAGAAGGCGAACAATGTAGAACTAGACTCGCTTAATAAACATATTGTTTGGATCTGTAGTCCTAATTTATGAAGAATATGAATAAAAATCACATTACAATAACATGGTGGTACATTATAAAGCGAGTAGTGACAAGGGTTTTTCGCAGGACCCAACATCCATTATGATGTTACTCATTCTCCCGAAATGTATAATATTACGTTATGTTACTTGATCAATATGACATAAATATAGATAAGTATATCAGATATGTTGTGACTGTAAATTTGTATGAGTCATTTGATATAGATATATATAAGAGTCCCTGAATGACTAAATTGCCCAAGGCAAATTATAATGAAGATATGTGATATAATTTATGAAACGATCACTATATGAACAAACAAAGAGAATGTGCATATCATCTCGAAGAATGATACGAAAGAAACTCCTGAAAAGATTAAACACCCATGAAATATTTGAATGACAAATTTTAAAATAAATGACTGGAGAAAAGTCAACTATTTTTCTCATTGCAGTCACTACTGCAAAATAGGCTTTACTCATCGCCCAATAGACGTCGACCTTTATGAACACCGACATCTAGTGGGAAGGGGACAGAATAGACGTCGGCCTTTAGGGAGACCGACGTCTATATTGTACTATAGACGTCGGGTGTAAGAATACCAAGTTTGGCCGACGTCTATGGTGTATTGACGTCGACCTATAGACGTCGGGTGTGATAGTACCTTGTGTATCCGACGTCTATAGGGTATAGACGTCGACCTATAGATGTCGGATGTTATAGTAGACCGACGTCTATACGCCTTGCATATAGACGTCGAGGTATAGACGTCGGCGTTATATAATATCCGACGTCTATAGGTCTTAAAGAAATCTAACAGGCGCGTTTTCTCTCATTCTTTTCAGACGAAACCCACCCAAATCCTAGCCGTCCCGCGACCCAACGCTCCTCCGCGACCGATCTCCGACCCATCCGCACCGTCTCTGGCACCGCAGCGTGCTCCCAAGCTCTCCCCCACTTCTCCGACCCTCTTCTCCTTCTTCCTCCGTCTTCCTCCGGCTCTCTCCACATGTAAGTTTTAAGTTCGTTTTTGTTGTTTAAGTTCGTCTTCCTCCGTCCTCCGTTTTTCTCCACATATTCTATCTAAGTTAGCCTTCATCTCGTGTCGTTTGCAGCCGTCACCTCACCATCTCGTCTCTCCGAACCACAAAGAGCTCCTCCGGCATCACATCTTGTTTAAGTTCGTCTTCCTCCGTCCTCCTCTGGTTCGTCACCGCATCATCTCTATAGAAAAATTAATAAGTGAAAAATATAGGTGGAACGAGTCAAATGTAGTTTGAAATCATATCAAAATAGATCTTAACATGCATATTTGGTATTGATTCCGACTGAAAGTGTATTATCGAGGTTGCATTGAAGTCTAATTAAGATTTATCTTTGTTCGTTGGCATATTCGAACTAATGCAATATTAAAATTTCGAGGTTTACGATAGGTCCATCTAAATGAGAACTTAAATGTTGCAAACTGAACTTAGATTGGTTTGGTTTTCTAGCTTAGATTCGTAATGTGAATGTGAATGTGATGTAATGACTTGGATTGGATTGGATTGGTTTGGTTTGATTTCAGGATTTGAAGAATTTTACATATCAAATTTTAAGTGGAGGTTCTGCCAAAATTTCAATAAAATTTTATTCCCAATTATTATTAATAACATGATAGTTTGTGTTTAAAATGTTTTTCTGTCAATTCAAGTAATTATTTTTAATACTTGCTTTTAATATCATGTATGTTTATTGCCTTAATTTTTTGAATTTTTAATATTATGATAATAACTCATTGCCCCCCTTAAACAACTTGGCCTTTAATAACCCAAAGCAAAAGATTAGACAATATTTGCTAAGTCATTCATCATATAGGATTTGCATGCATTGTATTTTTCTATTATTTACGATTTCTGTCGTAGATTGCTGGCGTAAGGTACGTACTATCTTTCACTCATCATTCATTACAAGGCACGCATTAGTTAGTAGGACTTGCATTGAAACAAGAGTGAGGTGAGTGTTTGTTTGGTGTGTTGTTTGTTATATTAAGGTATGAAAAACACTTAAGGGGCAGTCACCTATAGGAGATGAGGTGGGGGATTTCATCACCCTTTCCTTGGCCCAAAAACCACTTAATAAAAGAGCCTTAATAAAATCAATTAGACGTTGGACCCTAGGATTTTCGGACGCATTAAGGAGAGGAAACAGTTTAAGACCGTTATGGCCTGAATGTCGTTGCCCATCTAGTCTCCCTGAGATTTTTGGAACCTCCGGGGTCTTGATTTCTTATAGATTAGTGGTCCTCGATGTTTAAGACCGTTTCGGCCTGAACGTCGTTGCCCATCTAGTCTCCCTGAGATATTAGGGACCTCCGGGTTCTTGATTTCCTACAGACTAGTGGTCCTCGGTGGGACCTCGAAGTTAGGCGTCGTCTATTACTAAGGACCTATAGTGGACTTTAGGCTTGTTTTGGCCTTGATTGCTTAGTTAGATTTCTAACCTTCCTTATTCCACGCTAGATTAAGGACTCCATCTCTTCTCCTCTGAGTCATTCTTTTCTCATCTTAATGTCTCCGAATCTTCTCATCTACGAACACATTCTTTTAAATTGAAATTTTATTTCTTTTCTGCAATAATAACTATCATTTTTGCCTATGTTTAGATTGAAATGGATCGAGAGTGGATTGTTTCAAACAGATTGAGTGATGAGTATGAGAACGGAGTGAATATGTTCTTAGAGGTTGCCAAAAAACATTCTAAGAAAATGAAAGACAGCGACATGGCGTATTGTCCGTGCAATAAGTGTCATAATATGTCAGTGTTGACTTTTCGGAAAATAAAAGATCATTTGTTTGAAAAAGGTTTCGACCCAAATTACAGACGGTGGATATGGCACGGTGAAAATGAATCATTTAGTCGTTCGAAGAATGATGGAGAAGACGATAGTGTAGAAGATCACTTAGAGGAAATGGTTCATGATATGGGTGAAAAGTTTTCGTCCAACCCCGATTTACTTGGTAATTTGTTGAGTGACAATGAGAAACCGTTGTATAAGAATTGTACCAAATTCACTAGATTGTCAGCGGTGTTGAAGTTGTACAATTTAAAAGATGGAAATGGTTGGTCCGATGTGAGTTTCACATCAATGTTGAAGTTACTGAAAGAGATGGTTCCAGATGATAATGAGTTGCCAGATAGAACTTATGATGCAAAGAAAGTGTTGTGCCCTATGGGAATGGAATATAGGAAGATACACGCATGCCCGAATGATTGTATATTGTATAGGGGTGAGTTTGAAAACTTACATTCTTCTCCCAGGTGTAATGTTTCAAGATACAAAATGAAATGTAGTGGACCAAACCACAATGAAGAGGCTGATGAGATGAAAATCAAAGGACCTCCTGCTAAGATTTTGTGGTATCTTCCGATAATACCAAGGCTTAAACGTTTGTTTGCGGGTAAAGAGGATTCCAAGAACATGTCATGGCATGCTGATCGTGAGAAACCAAATGATCAGTTGCTACGTCACCCTGCAGATTCACCTCAGTGGAAAAAAATAGATTTCGACTTTCCTGTGTTCGGTGAAGAATCCAGGAATGTACGACTTGGACTATCTACTGACGGAATGAATCCTTTCGGTAGTTTGAGTAGCATTCACATTTCTTGGCCCGTTCTGCTTGTAATTTACAATCTACCCTCGTGGTTATGAATGAAACGCAAATATATCAAATTGTCCTTAATGATTTCTGGTCCGAAACAACCGGGAAACGACATTGATGTGTATTTAAGACCTTTAATTGATGACCTAAAGAGATTGTGGGATGACGGAGAGTCAGTTTTTAATTCTTATCGTAAGGAGTCGTTCCTAATGCGGGCAATGATATTTTGCACGATTAATGACTTTCCAGCTTATGGTAATCTGTCTGGATATTCAGTCAAAGGTCATAAAGCTTGTCCAATTTGCAAGGAAAATACATGTTCTTTGCAACTAGTTAATGGTTCTAAGACTGTCTATCTCGGTCATCGGAGATTTTTGCCGGACTCCCATCCTTATCGTAGGTTGAAGAAGGCATTTAACGAAAAACAGGAGTTTCAGAATCCGCCATTTGAAATCAGCGTCGAAAAGGTTTATGAACGTGTAAGGAACATTGAATGTGAATTTGGAAAACCTTACAAACGAGCAAACGACAAAAGTAGTTGGAAAAAAAGATCAATATTTTTTGATCTTCCTTACTGGAAAACTTTAGAAGTTAGACATTGTATTGATGTGATGCACGTAGAGAAAAATGTTTGTGATAGTCTTGTTGGCACTCTGTTGAACATACCTGGTAAAACCAAAGATGGATATAATGCAAGACTTGATCTTGTTGATATTGGTATACGAGCAATGTTGGCACCAGAGAAGAAAGGAGATCGGAATTACTTACCTCCAGCTAGTTATACATTGTCTAGAAAGGAGATAAGAATTCTCTGTCAGTGTTTGCACGATGTAAGGGTTCCACAAGGTTATTCTTCGAATATCAGTAGTCTTGTTGTTATGAAGGATTTGAAACTTGTGGGGATGAAGTCTCACGATTGTCATACTTTAATGCAGCAGTTGTTACCTGTAGCACTGAGATCCATACTACCGAAAGATGTTAGACATGCAATAATAAACTTGTGTTCCTTTTTCAATAAGATTTGCAGTAAAGTGGTCGACCCTGCGCAGTTAGATGAGTTACAGAATGAAATTGTGGTCACATTATGTCAGTTGGAGATGTTTTTCCCCCTGCTTTTTTCGACATTATGATTCATCTTGTTATTCATTTGGTTAGAGAAGTTAAATTGTGCGGACCAGTTTTTTAAGGTGGATGTATCCTTTCGAGCGTTATATTAAAGTGTTGAAAGGTTATTGCAAAAATCATCAAAGACCAGATGCTAGTATTGTTGAAGGATACATAGCTGAGGAGGTTATCGAGTTTTGCACTGGATACCTAGCAAACACCAAAACTGTTGGACTTCCGAAGAATCGTCATGATAAATGTGTCGATGGTAAAGGGACACGTAGGATTAAAATGTTAAATCCAAATGGCGATGACTTAATGACAACATATTTTTATGTGTTGTGCAATTCGAATGAAGTTCAACCTTACCTAAATGAACACATGAAGTTTCTAAAGGAAAGAAATCCTTTGTGGAGTGATCAACAAGTAATTAATAGTCACAATAAGAATTTCATCTCTTGGTTCAAAAATCTAACATACAAGCGTGATGTTTCTGAGACAATACAGTGGTTGGTTTATGATCCGCATTCTGTTGTGATAAGTTACAGTGGTTATGATATCAATGGATATTCTTTCTACACAGTGTGTGAAGATGCGAAAAGTGTTGTTCAGAACAGTGGCGTCACCTTAATAGCAGAGTCTTTGCATGTGTCTAGTTCTAAAGACAAGAATCATGTATATGCCGACATGTCCTATTACGGTGTAATTGAAGACATATGGGAGCTAGACTTTGTTAAATTCAAAGTACCTATATTTGGATGCAAGTGGGCTAATAATAAAACTGGAGTTCGAGTGGATGATTATGTCTTCACTTTAATTGATTTTTTCAAAAAAAGGGTATAAAGGAGAACCTTTTATTCTAGCTTCCCAAGCGAAACAAGTCTTCTATGTGGCTGATCCATGTGATAAGAAATGGGCAGTAATTTTAGATGGGAAGAAAAAAATTGTATCAGATGATAGCCTGATCGAGTATGAAGAGACACCACCTTTCTCTAAGCAAGTACCTGAGTTGAACTCAGTAGATGAAGAAAAAAAATGTTGAGACTTGTATGTTTAGAGATGACCACGGTGAAGGTATATGGATTGACAATCCATTAAGGAAAAAAAACAGTAAAGGTGCAAATTTTCTGTTGTAACACATTGTAATAGATATTTAATGTCTTTACCTTATTTAATTACTTGCATTTATCTTTTATAGTACAATGGCTCCGAAAAAGAAACCCACTTCCTCCGAGTCTGAAGGCTCGAAGACATACAGTACACGAGGTCCTTGTCTCATGAAAGAATTTGTTGGGAGAAGAAATAGAGACGGTAGAGTTCCAATCCAGTTTGATGACCGTCTTGAGCCGTTAGGCATGTTGTCTGATAATTGGAAGAGTTTTCTGGGTAGCTTAGCGACGTCCAAAGTTGACTTTTGTTATTCCAGTTGGGCTGATGTAGATGAGAAGTTGAAGGACACAATATGGGATAATGTGCAGGTAATGATTCCATTATAGATTTCTATAGTTTTAGTCGAACTTTTGATATATATAAAGTTAACGCGTTGTAGGAATCTTTTGAGTTCCAATCCACTGACAAGTTGAAGAAAAAGTGGATGACATACATATCAGTTCGTTGGAGGGATTTCAAAACAAATTTAACGAACAAGTACATATTCGGAGAATACCAGGATAGAAATCCATGCGATGTCTATAACTTTATCACTCCGAATCAATGGGAGCTATTCAGAAAATCCATAGATAGCCCGGACTTTGAGGTAACTGAGTTTCAAAACAAACTTGTTAGTTATTGATTTTAGTGACAATCTAATAAACTTGATTTTAGGCCATCCGAGCAAAAAACCAAAAGATTAGATCTTCTAACAAGTATACACATCGTATGTCTCGAGCGGGGTACCAAAAGTTAGAAGCACAAATGATGGCTGAAAAAATTGCTCAAAGGAAACAGGAGGCAATTGACTCTGGTATGAGTGAGGAGCAAGCAAGTAACTTATCTCCTCCTTCTCCCGTAGCTCGTTGTGATTCCTGGAAGAGAGCGAGAGTAAACTCCAGAGGGGAGTACGTCACAGACGAGTCGCAAGCGATCGGCTCGAAGATAGTAAGTTGCATCACTTATATATATGTTATTAATTCAGAATCATTAATTTTATATCTTTCAAATGTTAGTAAATATTGTTTTAAACTTAGGACTCTCTGAAGTTGAGAGAATCTCAAGGCGAATTTGCTTCCGACGGTCGGAATGATATTCTATGCGAGGCCTTGGGAAACGACGAACACCCCGGTCGTGTGCGAGGGGTAGGGAGTAGAGTTGGACTTCGACAATATTATGGGAAGACTCAACGGTCTACTGCGTCGACTAGTCATACCAAATGCCAGAAAGAGATCGCAGATTTGAAGAAGTCTTTGCAACTTCTTACGGAGAGATTGGATCGTGATTTGCCTACTTCTCCTACCCGTCGTAAGACCGGTTCTTCCGCGAAGACTACTCCTCCAGTTCCTCCAGTGTTCCACCCTGATCGACAAGATGATTTCGTGTCTCATTCTCGAGAATTGGCCCTCGTCGACGGTCCCTCATTTGGAAAGTTCACGGATGGATCTAGATCTGCTTTATTTGTCGAAGACCCTGATCGAAGATTGGTGGGACACGGGAAAGTTTATAACATCTCCAGACACCACTTCACAGAGGTAGGAGAAGGAGAATTGAAGGTTGCTGTTGAGAGTTGCTTAGATCCTGGTGCTTTTGTGCCATTTCCGGAAGAAAATATTGTTACTCTCGGTGTTGCTATCGGTGGGTTTGTGCGGTGGCCTAATTATTTAGTAGAGCTAAATGACAAACATGAGGTATAGTTTAACTTTGAAAGACTTTAAACTTCAAATTTGTTAACAATTGTATTTTAACGGTTGTATATATATTTGTAAGGTGTCAAGCCCCCGGAGCAAAGGGTCAAACAACCAATCTCCGATCAACATTAATTCGCTTCCAAGTAGGTGCAAAATGTTGTATCAATGTATGGTAGGTAGGGAAGCACAATCCCTAAGTACCTGGGACTTGGAGGGGGATAAAGGGTTGCCTCCCGCTTTGTACGTCACCAAAGAGGATATCATGCAGTTCATGGCGATGGATTCGTTGTGTATCATGATTATCGACGTGCAAGTGAAGTAAGTGTTTTTTGTATACAATGAAAAGTATTGAATAATTTTATCAAAACTGTAATAAATTATAATTTTTATACTTGTAGACATCTTTACGACGCCAGAAGGTCAATATTTCTCGAGGATCAAGTATTTGGATTTATCAGTCCATCTACATATATATACGGGAATGATGATAAATCGGGTCAACTTGGGACATTCTTTAAAGAAGAAGACAAAAGATATTATCTGCTCCCTTATCATGAGAGGTAAACTTTGTAATTCAAAGTGAAATTTTATTTTGTAATAAGCTTCTAATTATATATATAACAGAGCTCATTGGATGCTTGTCGTTGTATGTCCCACGACTAATTCGGCATATCGGTAAGAGTTTCGTTTAGTTTTGGTTGGTTTATTTTTGGATTTTTGGTGGAGTGATGATTCTTTTCATTCTTGGTAAACTTCTCCTTTCGTTCGAATCCAACATTTCGATTTTGTATAGGGACAAGAACGCCATCGTCAACAACCATTCCACCATCATCAAAGAGGTATCTTTTGTGTGTCATGATGTTTGTGGATTTAGGTGCTTAGGATTGATTGTGTTTGTGTTTTTCTGGATTTTTAGTTCGGAATTGTGGATTGAGGGTTGTAGTTGTGGGATAGGATTACATACATCCAATTCTTCTCTTCGCTCGTCTTTATTTTATAGGTTAGGATTTTGGGTCGTTGGTTGGAGGAAAGAATTAATTTTGGGACGTGAGTTCGTATACAATTTATGAATGTTCATCTTTGGCTTCCAATTATACATGTTTTAGTCCCAAAGTTTGATTTCTAAAATGTGATTAATTAACAACTGCATTTTGAGTAGATTTAATCAAATGATGCCAGAAGGTCAGTCTTTCCCGACGATCAAGTATTTGGATTTATCAGTCCATCTACATATATATACGAGAATGACGATAAATCGGGTCAGCTTGGGACTCTCTTGAAAGAATAAGACAAAAGATATTATCTGCTCCCTTATCATGAGAGGTAAACTTTGTAATTCAAAGTAGAATTTTATTTTGTAATAAGCTTCTAATTATATATATAACATGGCTCATTGGATGCTTGTCGTTGTATGCCCCACGACTAATTTGGCATATCGGTAAACGTTGTACTTCGTGGATTTTTATTAGTATCGTTGAATGAAGGTTTAACTTATACTACTTAGGGCAATTAAGGTTTACAGGGCCTTAGGTGGTAGGAGAACAACCACAAAAGCAGGAATAACATGGCATGGAATGAGTGTACGTTCTATCCCATTGTTGTTAATTAAGTTAGGAACAAATATTTAGCGAATTTCTATGTTTGTAGTACCGGAAGCAGGTTGGAAATACGGAATGCGGTTACTACGTGATGAGATACATGGAGGAAATCCTCAATGTGGTAACTCAAGACGTATGTCTAACCAAGGTAATGTAGATTGTTATTCAATTGTATATTCAATTGTAGTTTCAATATTTAGTTGTTAATATTCAACACACTTGTATTTTTTTTTATAGGTTTTCCCAAAAACTAGTGATCCCTTCTCGCAACAGGAGCTCGATGAAACTCGTGACCGATGGGCTCAATATTTCATCAGAAACATGTTGACGAACTAAGAGGTTCTCCTGCCAATAGTATTTTTTGTAATTTAGTTAACAAGTTCACTTGTATTACAAACCTACACTTTATGCCTTAATATAATTGCCTTAATTTTAGAATGAATTAATTGCAAGTGTGTTGAATGTCAATTGTGTATGCTTTGTATGTTTGTGCATGTATGGTTGTATGTTTGTGCATGTATGCTTGTGTGTTTGTGCTTGTATGTATATGTGGACGAAATTTTGAGTATTTGTGAACAAATTTATAGGTGAACGAATTTGGTGCAGTTGTATGTACACAAATACGACGAATAAAAACAATTTCGTCGGATGCTATTTATTTTTTTGTCCAGGTTTAGGAATACACGACGGCTGTTTATATTACCCGACGTGTATTCCTATAAAGAAAGGAATAGACGTAGGCCTTATGTTGAATCTGGCGTATATCCCTAAAGAATAGACGTCGTATGTTATTCCACCGACGTCTATCCCTAAAGCATAGACGTCGGGTGTTGTATAGGCCGACGTCTATACGTTAACAAATATACGTCGGCTTCTACGGATAGCCGACGTCTATTCATCAGGTATAGACGTCAGCTATACCATAGCCGACGTCTATGTATAGACGACACACACATAGACGTCGGATTGGGGAGTGCTTATATCCGACGTATATAGCCACGTACATCCGACGTATATTCCATTTTCTGTAGTAGTGAGTTCTAACATTCTCCAGAAAAGAATTATTACAATGATTCAAATATATAAAAAGATATTATACAAAGAAAGTTCACCTGGAAAACACATCAATGAGACATTGTCTTTGTACTGTGTAAACAAAAATTGACTTATATATATAACTAAAGAGGTTAGATTAGGACCTGAAGTCCATTTCCTAGAACGTCATAAAAAATATTGCATATAAAACTAGACCTAATACATTCACATGATTGTTTATGTATGCAATATTTCTTCGAAAGCATTTAAATGACGTTCAACATATTTTTCGTTACCTCTTTACGGATCTATATATCAATAGTTACATCATGAGATAAAGATTTACTTCAAGGATGCTTCATATATGTCAAATCCACAACAACAACAAATCACAAATTTATTTTGTGTTATTGTGAAGCCATTGCAATCTTTATGCAAGTTGATGAACTACAAATCAGGGGGAGCAAATTTCTAGTTATCATCCACGAAGTATGATTATCCCTGAAAGATAAAGCCCAGAAGGCCAATAGTTGTACTCGTTTTCCCTTTATCAATTTTTGTCCTAGAAGTTTTTTATTGGTTAAAGGTTTTAACAAGGCACCTTGTATAATTGTGTTAGCATATGTCATGCTATCTTTTTCCTTGAGCTATATATATTCCCACTGGATTTTATAGCAAAGTTTTTAACGAGACACGACCATAATGCCATGTTATTTAAGAGAGTTTGAAAATGTATATTAAATGAATGGGGAGAATTATACGCTCTGCACTCTTTTTTTCTTTCACCAAGTTTTTGTCCCATAGAGTTTTACTTGGCAAGGTTTTCAACGAGGCAAACCGAAAAGCGTATAGCAAACAATGATCATCTAAGGGGAGTGTTATAAAAATATTCATGTGATGTATGATTCACCTTCCAACCACTTCATTACCTATTGTAACATCTCTTCTATTTACATCTATATTTACATTTCAATTAGTATAGAATATGAATGCTTGTAACTTACACACACATTGTTGGATCGTGAATCCGGCTTAGTTCTAATCACTTTTAAGCTTAAACAAACTCTACTTGCCTAATAATCAAAGATGCAGCGGGATTAAAAACAAAAGCAAATAAAGGAAGGAAATATGCAAACCCAATGCAGACGGGGATTTTTATACAGGTTCGGCACCCCACCCGGGTCCTAGTCTTCTCTTGCAAGCTCCGCTCACGACTTCACTAACCACTCCTCATTCCGGTCTGGGAGAGAACACCTTTACAACACAAGTACCGCGAACACCCTCGCTTGCTTGACTTTCTTCCTCTCACAATCCGAGAGGGAACACTTCAGGCTTTCACCGAAATCCTTGCTTCCTTTGACAAAGGAATGAGTGGGACAACACTCTCTAAAGTTGAGCACACTTGAGTAAGATACAGAATTGATTACTAAGTGTGGAAGGTTTGAGCTTTTGAGTGTTTGGAGCTCTCTCTCTAAGGTAGTGGACAATATAGAGTGGGAGAGTTTGATGGGGAATGGGAGACTTGGAGCTTTCTCTTGAGTGTATATGACAATAGGATGTGTAAGAGTTGTGTAATTGTGTCATGGGAACACCTATTTATAAGCTCCTAAGGTGTTATAACAGTTGGGGTTAAGTTGGGTAAGATTTGAGTGAGAATCACGAAACCACAACCTATAGGACCCAATTCAGATAAAGTTCGGTGGACCGAATCAAGCAGAACGGTCGACCGTTTGGAAATTTTGAACAAGGTTTGGTCGACCGCGATGGGTCATAACTTAGGTACACTTAAGTTAATGGTCGAACACCGAATAAGGTTAGGTCGACTGATGAGAATTAAATTTATACCGCAAGTGCATGGCGTCAATGAAGACGTGTCAAGTACGGGTCGAACACAAGGAGGGAGAGATAATGTTATTTTTGTGATTTTTGAGTTAAGGGAGAAAGAGAGAAAAATAAGGATGGTTTGAGATTTTTGGTTTTTTATTAATTTCTAAAGGAAGAACGACAAAACAAATTAAAAATAAAGTAAAGATGGATGAGAGTCCAGCGGGTGGGGGATTAGATATCGGGTTTAGATTAGAGAATTCTGAAACTTATAATAAATCACATTAGTTATAAAGCATTACATGATAAATGACTCAACATAAACTCAAGTAATCAAAATATACTAACACGAAATTAAAATAATAACGTAATTCTTCTTCTCGTCACCCTAAATCTGTCACCCCCACCCTTTGGAGAGAGTTAGAAACTCATGGATGGAGGGAAGGAGAAGGGGTCCTAAAGAAACTACAAAAGAAAACTAAAAAACAAGAAATAAAAGAACAGAATTTTATTACTAAAATATGGAACAAAAACTAAGGACCCTTTACAACATCGTTTCGGGGCTATTTATAGCCGATACAAGGGATCCCAATATATAAAAGGAAAGTACACGCGTCAATACAGCATTGGTAAAAATTTGAGCGCACGGATCAACTTTTGTGCGGCGGAATCACCGTAATTTGTACATGAGGTGCGGCGGAATCGCCACCTTTTTGGCTCAGAATCGACCCGGATTTTTCCTGTGTTTATGGTATGTTTTAGCTATCATTTGCGAGTCCGGATTAATTATTGCATATCTTTGGAGATCCGAGTTAATTTCTTCATATATTTGGAGATCCAAATTGATTTTTCTCTAGAACTTCTCCAAAATAATCTTTTGGTACACGTAATTTGCAGTCGGGTCATCGGCTTTTGCAATTAAGGCCCTGACTACTTTTGTGCTTAAGTCCTTTGCCTTTTTGTAATTAGGTCTTCGAATGCTTTTATGTTTGGATGGACTTTCATTTGAATCCCGATAATCTTGACTTGGTCTTTATGATAGAAATGAGTCGCTTGCACGCATTTATGCTTGGGATATGGGTAATTTGCATTCAGGTCCCTGTATTATGTGAATAAGACTAAACACATACCTTAGTAGCATTTATTGATATAAAATTAATCTAAATGAAAGACATATGATGCAATGTATGCAATGCATCAAATACCCCCACACCTAGATTTTGCTAGTCCCTAGCAAAACAAAATATAAGAAAAATGAAAACAGGGAAATCGTAACTCACTTTCGTAGGAATCACGGTCCACTTAGCATGTGCAACAAGCCTTTAAACCCCTAAGTTTCCTTAGAGGACGAGTTTTGTCTCGTGAGGGTTTTCAGTTGACACACCCACAAAGTCTTAATTCAACATTTCATTAATAGCTCTCAATATCTCCACCTCAACCTTATACATCTTACTTAGAATTCTTGCATGCTTATTATATAAGTCTAACTCATAAAGAATCTGAATTGGTCTTTGTTCCTCCCACATTCACACCATTAACCCTTCTACACATGTTATCACTTAAATTATTTTGCACGCCTCCTCTGGTGGTGAAGTATCATTCGGATCAACCATGGCATGGATCGTTCTTTTAGCTTTGGGCCTTGAGTATTTTTTTCTTTTTCCGTGATTCAACACATTTGCTTTTTCTGACACTTTTACCCCTTTTTTTGCATTCGTGTAGCGAGTTTGGTCGATAATCCCGAGCTGGCAGACTCAAGTTACCGGGTTTCAAGATACCCCTACGGACCAGTGACTCGAAGGCTTGGGTTTTGTAATCATTTTGCAAAATGTGCTTTCCTCACTTTATTCCTTTATTTTTTTATTTTTTTACTTTTATTTTCCTCAAGGTTTAATTGCTATTAGAAGTCCACACTTCCGGGTATATTTTCCTCAACCTCTGCTTTTTATCAACCACTTCAAAGATTTGATTCATCCAATTTAAGTGCATACATGTCTTAAAGGGTAATGGGTTATTTCTTTGAAACTTAGATTTATGTTATAATTTCTACAAGCAGAACTATATAATAAGGAACAAAAACTCAATGCATTTTGTACACGGGTTTTGGCGGTTTAATCTTAAGCTATGTCATGGAATATTGAATAATTTTGTTTTAAAAAATAACAGAATATATAGATAGATAAACACCCTCCCACACCTAAATCATGCATTGTCCTCAATGAATGTGAGCAAGATATTACATGGATTTATGCATGAAAAAGGAAAGATCTCACCAACGCGAAGTACAAAGGAAAGTTCATGGCTCTGTTGATGGACAAAAACCAGAATTCCCTCAAAACCTGTGAGATGCTAAAGAAGGGATTCAAATACGGGAAAGAAATGGGGCCCAAATACTCTTGGAGCCACATAAACGATGCTCACCGAAGGAGTCTTTTATTGTATTATTTATTATTATTATTATTATTTAATATAATTATGTACAAACGTAAGTTCCCATCTTCATTTGTCAAAGGACATCAAATGGGAACCTCAAAAGTGGGTCAATGCACTTGGAAAGGGAACATGACACCACGCGGGGCCAGAATACGCATGCGTGGGCCCCCTTCACAAAGAGCACCTGATGAAATGAGAGGTTCATAAATTGGACGCAAATGCGTCTCATTCAAAGGATCAAACTGAAAGAGCTTGAACCTCTCGAGAGTTTGGGAAATAAGGGGCAACGCAAGAAGAGTTTATCCCGTTGCGGCGTTGAAGTTATGATCGTCAATCCAAACTCTCCAACCAACTGGCTGGTGCATTGGAGCGAGGTCAAGAACCTTGTTAGGCAAGTCTGACTCACCAGGCGAACAACAAATGGGTCTCATACCCAAGGTATCCTCCAAGGAACTCCTAATACCCTCATGAGCTATGTAGTTGTTTGATGTTCCATCATTTCCAAGATGATCAGGAACAATGGTGAGAGGCAGACTCTCATCAGGTTGTTTGAAATTGAGGGTACTAGGGAGATCTTGCTCCACCAGAGGTGAGTCCTTAAGAGGCACAACATGAAGATCATGTGGCTCAAGGGTCACGGGACAAGAAGATAAGGCACAATCCTGTGCCGACTCATGATGAAATTGTTCCATGTTATTCTCAATGTAAATCGAATCCTCCACTAAGTAATCGTGAATTGAAACCCCAAGTCCCTCAGACTGACTAGGAGTTTGACTTTGAAAGATTGTGCTTTGACTTTGTGGATGTGGTGGTGGTTCGATATCAAAAGGTGAATCCTCATGTTGACAAGAAAAGTTAATCTCCTCACGTTTACGTAATTGCTGCGACATTTGACTCAATTGCAGTACCATATTTTGTGTGGACTGTTGAGCGGTTTTCATGAACGTAAGGAAAGTTTGTTCTAAGGAATCAGGTATGCGGTCAACTATGAGGTTCAAGTCAGAGCTTGGGAAGTTTTGATGTTGGGTGTTGGTGGGCTGAGAATAAGTCCAATGATTTGAAGTGGGGTGTTGGTAGAATTCTGGGTATTCGGGAGGAGGATACTGGGGTGAAAATGAAGTATAAGAATTTGGATATGAATTGTCTCCCAACGAATCCATCACTCTCGGGTTGTACGCGGATGCGTAATGGTCATATTGAGCATTTTGGGAAAATGTATACTTATACTCAGGCTCTGGGGATCATAAGGGCATTCCCGGATAACATGACCACTCAACCCACAACAGTCACACGGTACGGCTACTGGAGCCACCAGTGCACTCATGTTGTCTGCCATACGCATGAAGGAGGCCAAAGTTTGTTGTAATGTCTCAGTTTGTTGACCAGCATATGATCCGACATAACTAGATTATGGTCTAGCAGTCGGTGCCTCTCTCATGTTACCCCAATATGAAGATTGCTCAGTCACACAATTAGGATTGTCCCAACCATATGGGGTGTTAGTCTGAGCCACCCCAGGTTGTATGGGTCCAGAATACCAGGACGAATTGTCCTGGTCCCAATAATGATATGGATGGTCGCCCATGTAACCATCCATCTCAACCAAACACTCTCGAGTCGACCACTCTCACCACCACGAGGCTAAACTCGTAAAAAGTGCTCGACTAGAGCCTAAAAACACTACCAGAGAGTGTAAAGGGGAGGAGACTATAACATAGAAGAAGGTGAGAAGAAGATGACTCAGAGGAGAAGGGAAACTTAACTCTAAAAGATAAATGAGTGGGTTGGTCAGAAGTTTCATAAACAAGCACGGTTCAAACAATCCTAGACCTAAGGGAGCCTAATTCTAGACGACTCCTAACTGGTTGAGTCGAATTGGCTTGCTTGATTCACCTCCCTAACTAATCAAACCAACTTGGCCAGGCAGTGTATAGCTAGTGGGGGCGCTTCCGACAGAGTCGGTACCAATTAGACAACCACTTCGCTTGGAAGACTTTCGTCAATACAAAAACACTTTCTAGACACCAAATTAAATTCGATCAGCTTCAAGTCCTAGCAAGTCAAACCAATCTTCTCCTTAATTGAGTCCGAGTCCTTAAGGGCCAATGTCTAATTGATTTTAATTTAAGGCTTGGGTGACACTTTAGGATTGTGATTTGTGGGCCACGGAAGGGCGATGAAATCCCCACCGTATCTTTTCCTACGGAGTTGCCCTTAAGATAGTTTAACTGAAATCTAGCAAAGATAGTCAAACATTGGTCTTTTTAGTGGGGGCAATTGCAAGGTTGTATGCAAACTAGATTATATGCTTAAATGCAATCGATAAAAACCGCGTACGTACCTTGCCTCCAGCACTCTTCAACAAAAATTAATTTGCAAGAATTTAGAAAGAATAATGCAAACAAAACACTATATGATGCATGCACTAAGTCCTTCTAATTTTGCCAATTTTTAGGTCAGAGTTGAATTATTGCCAATTATGGAATTTTGCCCTAACACGTGCAGTTCTACGAAAATGAACTTTTCGAAAATTAAGATTTTACAAGAAAGGCAAGAAAAGTTACCTCCGCAATGCTCAGACGGGTTCGCCTCCCGCTCTAGAAAATTCCCAGATGCTCTACGCGTCCACCCAGAGATGGAGACGACCCCAGAAAAAATTGAAGCCCAGATGCTTCAGTTGTGCGGCGGATTCGCCGCAGATTCTTCTTTGCGTGCGGCGATTTCGCCGCCCTTCTTGCTCAGAATGTCCCCGGATTTCGCCGCACACTCTGTTGTCTCCTAAAACGCAAACCCAAATAGTTAGATCGCGCACACAATAAACAGGATAGAATCGAAATCACAAAAAATAAACAAGATCTTCGTCGCCTCTGCGGCAACGGCGCCAAAAACTTGATGAGAATTAAATTTATACCGCAAGTGCACGGCGTCAATGAAGACGTGGCAAGTACGGGTCGAACACAAGAAGGGAGAGATAATGTTATTTTTGTGATTTTCGAGTTAAGGGAGAAAGAGAGAAAAATAAGGTTGGTTTGAGATTTTTGGTTTTTTATTAATTTCTAGAGGAAGAACGACAAAACAAATTAAAAATAAAGTAAAGATGGATGAGAGTCCAGCGGGTTGGGGATTAGATATCGGGTTTAGATTAGAGAATTCTGAAACTTATAATAAATCACATTACTTATAAAGCATTACATGATAAATGACTCAACATAAACTCAAGTAATCAAAATATACTAACACGAAATTAAAATAATAACGTAATTCTTCTTCTCGTCACCCTAAATCCGTCACCCCCACCCTTTGGAGAGAGTTAGAAACTCATGGATGGAGGGAAGGAGAAGGGGTCCTAAAGAAACTACAAAAGAAAACTAAAAAAACAAGAAATAAAAGAACAGAATTTTATTACTAAAATATGGAACAAAAACTAAGGACCCTTTACAACATCGTTTCGGGGCTATTTATAGCCGATACAAGGGATCCCAATATATAAAAGGAAAGTACACGAGTCAATACAACATTGGTAAAAATTTGAGCGCACGGATCAACTTTTGTGCGGCAGAATCGCCACAATCTGTACATGAGGTGCGGCGGAATCGCCACCTTTTTGGCTCAGAATCGACCCGGATTTTTCCTGTGTGTTTATGGTATGTTTTAGCTGTCATTTGCGTGTCCAGATTAATCATTGCATATCTTTGGAGATCCGAGTTAATTTCTTCAAATATTTGGAGATCCAAATTGATTTTTCTCTAGAACTTCTCCAAAATAATCTTTTGGTGCTCGTAATTTGCAGTCGGGTCATCGGCTTTTGCAATTAAGTCCCTGACTACTTTTGTGCTTAAGTCATTGGTCTTTTTGTAATTAGGTCTTTGAATGCTTTTATGTTTGGATGGACTTCCATTTGAATCCCGATAATCTTGACTTGGTCTTTATGATAGAAATGAGTCTCTTGCACGCATTTATGCTCGGGATATGGGTAATTTGCATTCAGGTCCCTGTATTATGTAAATAAGACTAAACACATACCTTAGTAGAATTTATTGATATAAAATTAATCTAAATGAAAGACATATGATGCAATGTATGCAATGCATCATCGACCATAAACTTCCAGACTTTACGGGGTTGACAAAAATGATCAAGTTCGGTCGACCGATCCAAGTTCTTCGGTCGACCGAAAACATCCAGGCAATTGTACTTTGTGGAGACAATTAAGTTTGGTCGACCGAAATAGCTCCACGGTCGACCGATAGGCAATTTGTATTTTGGGGTATTAGTGAATAATTTGAATACGACCGTTGGTATAATATGACAACCCTAACGGTCAGAAAACTATGTTGATTCGATCGACCGAAAAGGTCGGAATGGTCAACCGAAAATGGGCAATCAAAAACACTATAGTCACTTGTCGCATATGACAATCTATCTAGCTAATAATAAAAGTGATTTCGAAATTAAAGTTTTTTGTAACTGTAATATATCTGCATCTGTAAAGTGTAATATACCGATACAATCTGTAATTTGTAAAATGAAATGGAAAATTTAACTTTTTATACTTCAAATGACCCAAAATTGAAAAAGAAGCCTCATATTGACATCTTCTTTAAAATATGCTTATGTTTCTATTTCTTCCCAAAATATCCCTAAGGAAAACCAAACAAACATTTCTCTCACTTTTTCTTGAAAATTGTCTCATTCTCTCACGCATCCATTCTCTCTCTTTCACGAATATCTTCTCTCTCGCACTCGACCCCTCAATCAAACTAGCATCGGAACCTATCGAACCCAGATCGAGCTTCCCCGTCGTAGTCGAACCCATATCGGAGAACAACTCCTCAATTGAAGCCGATGACGAATGTCAGTTTTATGACACATTTTGTTTTTTGTTTTTTTTGTTTTTTGATATAGAACCGATGATTTTTGAGGTTGGGTTATTATTTCTATAAACGAAGTTGTTGATTGCCTCCATTTATTGGTATTGATATCAGTTTGTGGACTGGACTGTAAGGCAAACTGCTTTTCTGTGTTTCCGATGAAGCTTGATAGGTTTGTTATTAGTTCTATTCCTTTTGCATGTGACCACAATATGATTAGTTTGAGTGTGAAGAACTGTGAGCTCGATGGGCTCGTGATTGACTTCATTTCTTGCATTCATTTGTATCTTATAACCATTATCTTGAACCTAAACAATTCTACGTAACGAGTTTTACATTTGAGTTTCAAGAATAAATAGGATTGAGGCGAAGAGGTATAAAAGGACCTAAAAGCAAGAAAAATGACTAAGTTGTGAGACTTGGGGACTAAGAGGCAAGGGAGAAGGACCCGAATGTAACCCCAAAGCAACAATGAGCAAATGAAGAAACTCCACACCATCATGAGGAGTATTTTGGCAATTAGATTCGAGCCGACACTTCTATAACCGATCCGAGTGCACCCTATGTGAAGAATTGAAGAAATAAAGAACATATCCGAAAATAGGTCGGATCCGGGAAAAAGTGACCGCCTATTGGCGGTCGAAGACCTCCAATTACCGGTCCGTTTGTGTCCGAATCCGACCCGGTTTCTCCATGAGATGGGTTATGTGTTTATATGTATTCTGGGAAGGTTTTATTAGTCCCACATCGGGGGATTGTCCCCGATTACCTTTTTCTATGGCTATAAATAGAACTCCTCCTCCTTTGTATTCACCAATTTCTTGGTGGCATTCTCTCTACTAGGAGTAAAAGCCTTGAAGAAAAAACTCAAGGTGGAGAAGAATGCTACTTGCAATGTGAGTTATGTTAATAAAATATTTTTTCTTAGTTTCTTTTAATATTGTCTTGTCTTTTAATTCTTGCATGCTTCTTTAGTTTAGTTTCCTTTCATTTAGCTTTTTAATATTTCTTGTTTGCTTAGTTTAATTTCCTTTCATTAGAATGTTTTGTTTTGTTAATGTAGTTTGTAGTGTAATGATTAGAGAGTAGTTTCATCCCCCTTTGGGGATGGAGATGATGTTCATACATGCATTAAAGAATGGAAATGAATGCTTTATTTTGGAATGTGTTGATAAATGTGAATGTATGCTTGCTTGTTTAGAGTAGAACACTTCACTTGATGAGTTTTGCCACAAATATTAGACACCTCTCATGCTTGTTTAGGTTCTGAAATAACCAACTTGTATTTGTGAATGTTAATCAACTAGGTTAGTGAATGGATTGATAGGTTTTGCCATAACCTTTAGACACTTCCTATACATGAAAACACTACCTACATGTGTGCCTATTGAATGCATTCTTCACCATCTTTTTACATGTGTGCACACACTCCACCCCTTAGGGGTTTTCCATTTCTGATTTCCAGCTTTCATCTTCTTTGTTTGTTTCATTCTAGCTTAGTGTAGTTACTTTAGTGTAGTCACAACTTCTTCCCCTCTTTTCCCACTTGCCTTCGAACAAACCAGAGTCGACACACCTCCCTGTGGATCGACCCGTATTTGCCTCCGCTTTAACGCGGTCGTGCACTTGCGGTTATTTTAAAATGTTCAATCAGCTCGATATGACAAAGTAAGACATTCTGTTTTCTTGAGCTCGATGAGTTCGATATAGATTTATTGGTACTCGATGCTATATTATATGTGCGCTTGATACGATTACCTTGGGTGATAAAAACTATTGAACTCGATGAGATCGATATGATTTATTTTGTACTCGACGTAATGTTGGATTTGAATCGTTAGGTTTTAATTTGTTGTTATTTCTGGAATATGTATTGCTGCTTGACGATAGGTGTGATATCTTTTCCGTATGACCTCGATAGTTTTTTGCTCGATGTGCTCGATATGTTCTTATAGGTGTCGATATGAGACAATGGTTATTTTTCCTCTACAATTTTCCCAATATTTTTAATTTGTTGTGGTTTTTTCATATTTTATTTTTACAGATGCTGAAGTTAATAGTTCCAATTAATGATCATTTTCCTGATTGTGTGACATACAGGGGTAGTAACTGATTGTGTGACATACAGGGGTAGTAAGTTTATGAATGACATAAAAGAGAAGTTTTGGGAGTATGGGTTGATGGAAATGGCAAAGGAATCCCCTTTCAAACAATTATTTGAAAGGGGGTGATCTACAGTTATCTGGTGTTCTTGTCCATCAGTTACTATTGTACAAGATTGACAATATTAGAGATGGCGAGGTTCATTTCTATTTGGGCTCTAAGGCCTGCAAATTCATCCGATATGAGTTTGAACTAGTCACTGGTTTCAACTTCAACATCATACCGTCAGAGGCTGAGTTGCAAGCCCACCTGAAGAGGTTCATTTCTGGTTTCAACTTCAGCACTGGTTCTTGAATTCTGGGTTTGGATTTATGAATACCCTACCCACGTCGGACACATCACGCAACGACGTGGAAGACCCCCTACCATGTTAAATTAATTAAACATCGGCGTGGTAGAGTATGAATTATTTTAGCCCTACCATGACATCTTAATTAACCACCAATGTGGTAGGGAGTCTTCCACGTCGGTCTCCCTGACTGACGTGGTAGGGTATAAGTTATTAAAAAAATATCATAAATAGACCCTTCCACGTCGATTGACCTAACCACCGATGTGGAAGATGAAAGGAATGTGTTCAAAAAGTTTTACTTTTATATGTCAATTATTATGAATTGAATGTGCAAACATTTCGTTCCTTGATTAATGTATTCTTCTTTTGGAAGTGTTAAGGAAGAGACTCTTGCTCCTTAACCGTAGAGCACTAAAAGATAATGGTTTACATAAATCAAAAGTTATTCACAATCATGGTAATTGACATGGAACGTTAATTACCGAGATAAGATTGTCGTGTTGGTTAAAGACTATTGTAGCTCTACAAATATTTAACGACACGAGTATATAAAAGAGGAAAATTATTACTTTTATATATTGAATAGAACTAGCAAGTGAAACATTATAAAATTGTGTTATGTGTCATTAATGTTTTCACTGTGTCTTGAATCCTAAGATATGAGATCTATATATTTTCACATAAGGAGTGTATGATTTGATTATTATCAAAAGCTATCAATGAGTATAGTGGTAAAAGTATGAGTTTTTTGCTACAATACATATCAAAAGGTTCAAAATTGGCCTAATACCCATGGTTTCTCAAAAATTGTTTTGATACCTATCAGTAGGATGTAAATTGTTTTAATGCAGTTCCGTTAACGTGGGTCTCACTTTTGCCTGCTACCGTTAACATATTCCGTTACGACGCCATTAATGGAATAATTATCAAATGTATTAACCCATTAATTAAGTAATTAAGAAATATTATTGTCTTTTGTGGTACCTATCCCAATAATTAACATTGGTATGCTACCCATCCCAAAAATTATAATTGGTATAAATTGATATTTTCAATTGTAATTTTTGGAATGGGTATCATACCAATTTTAATTGTTGGGATTGGTACCACAACAGACAATAATATTTCTTAATTACTAAATTAGTGGGTTAATACATTTGATAATTATTCCATTAACGATGTCGTAACGGAATTTGTTAACGGCAGCAGGCAAAAGTTAGACCCACGTTAACGGAACTGCATTAAAACAATTTACATCCTAGTGATAGGTATCAAAACAATTTTTGAGAAACCATGAGTATTAGCCAATTTTGAACGTTTTGATATTGGTATTACATTGTACTGTAGCAAAAAACTCATAAAAGTATTAGTTGGTTATACATGACTTATGTTGGAAAAGATGATATGTCAAAAGATTATCATTGTCTATCTTGACTTAAGTTATGATATTGCTGGGCCCCTTGATAAAGCAAAATTATATTGTGCACAATGTAATTTGTGTATAGTTACATATTCATAATTTGCATAAGAGATTAAGAAATAAATATATAATACAAACATGACACATTTCTACTTTGTAATTCTCAATATCATGAGGTAAGGGATAGACACAAGTGATATTTCACATATCACTAAGTGGATCGTGTTTAGTTCGAGGGAGCAAAACATCTTTGTTATTTGGGTAACTATAATGTGTAGCTAGATACCGCTTATAGTTTATGATATAATGTGTTTTATATCATTGCCAACATAATTTATATCCTCATATAGGTCACACCGCAAAACTGGGAAATAAAAAATATGATTTTATATTTTATATGATGTATTAAATGTGTTATGAAATAATATACATGTGGTAAAATAATAAAAATGAATATGTCGTCAAAAGACATGGTTAGAATAATAAATAAATTCGTATGAGATGTATTATATCATGGGGTATAATGTTTTGACATTATATATGATAATATATTACATGATATAATGTGATCTACAACATTATAACATATGAATTTGCTAAAACCCCAAAGTCTAAGTTTTGTTGGATATTAATCCAAAATTTGGTGGAGTCAAAAACAGTGAAAAATGGTATAACCGTTTGACCATGTTTTTGCATATATTAATAAGAGAAATTTTACTGATTAATGACTGAATTTAATCCACTTTAGTCAAAGGTTGTTATGGGATGATGATGTGGCAAAATAAACAAAAGATCATGTGTAAAGTGGTTTGCACATGATGTGGTTTAGTGAAGATGTAAACAAGAGATCATGTGTAAGTGGTTTTGCACAGAATGTGGTTTAGTGGAGAGATTAACAAGAGATCATGTGTAAGTGGTTTGCACATGATGTGGGTTAGATGAAATCCTATAGATATGTCTCTCATCTCTTTCTTGTTAATAATACTAATGCAAAATTCTTCTCTCTCCATTTTTTCCATTATTCCATCCAAAATTCTCTTAGTTTTAATTGTGTGCTAGAGATTAATTTCTTTGGAGCATTGAATGGGTTATTAGTTAGATTCTAACCTTGATTTAGAGATATATTGGCTAGCTCCTTTCTCACTAATCTTGTTTAGAGTTTGATGAACACTAGGAGGCGAATCGGCAGACGATTCAACGGGCAACGTAACTCCGAATCTTAATAAAAAATTAGAAAACATTTGGGTACAATCCTCTTCTATTTATTTTAATATATTTTTATATTACATGAAATTAGATTAATAAATATAAAATAATGTACATGAAATCGTCGAAAATACAGAAATCGATCTTGTATGCATGTATAATTTTTTTAAAATATATACATACATAGGGGCACGAAATCCTACAGTGGTATCAGAGCATTTAATCCATATTTTCAATGATTAGACTATATAATTAATTTTAGTTTACCATCTCCAATCGAAACAATTCATGTTTGATATCTCGTTCGAGTTTTTCGAATGTTTTGTTGATATAATTCTAATTAATTCTTTTCATAGTTTTAAATGTTTTAAAACATACCATATGAATGTTAGAATTAAGATTTAGACTTATGTCTAATTACATAAAATTTTCGTTTAATTTTTAAATGATTATTTTACTAGGGATCGACAAAACAAAAGAGACAAATAAGTTTATTTTTCCTTAAAGTTTTTCTTTTGGAAATTTGGATATACTTTGGTTCAAATGTTTTGTATTTTGAACTATGGATGCACAAATCATTTTTAATGGATTTTAAATGATTTTGGAATTGTTTGATTGAGAGATGAAGGATAAACTAAATCGTGTAATATATAGTATATTGATTGAATCAGTTATAATACCGCAAGTGCACGGCCGCGTTGAAGCGGTGGCAAATACGGGTCGGTCCATAGGGAGCGTGTGTGAGTCGAGTTCACAATACTCGATTGGAAAAAGAAAAGGAGATGAAGGTCAAAACTACACTATAATGCGAAAGAAATCAGAAAATAAGCAATAAAACTAGAGCCCTTAGGGGGTAGAGAAAGAACATGGAAATGAAGATGTGTGGTGTAGTATGTTTATTTGTGCTCATCAAAACATGTCATACATGAAATCCATAAAACTCAAATTCAACTTTGCCTCCACTTGAAATAAGATAAACCATTATCATTAAAACATACAAGACAATAATTGAAATGAAGCAAATATGTTTACATGCATAATGGCTCAAATCCAACTATGTCTCCACATGAAATAAGATTTATCACAATTGTTAAAACATACAAGACATTAATTTGGATAAAGCCAACATGAGCACATGCATGCACATGCCTTGTTCCCCTCTTCCCCTCTATCCTTATCCTAACCTCATTATTCCCCATAAAATAGGCTCATTAATCGAAGCATATGCTAAGCTTCATTCAAGAGCATTAGCACATCAAAGATAAGATTGAAATCCCACTAGATGGTTATGGAAATCATGTGAAGCTCAAAAGATTAGATTAACACACACTCATCCATCACATGACCAAATCACCTTCTTCTCCACCCCCATTGGGGATGAATTACTCTCTACTTATCTTTACACTAAAGAAAACATAAAAACAACTTAAACCCAAAATAGAAATGAAGCAAAATAATATTAAGCAAACAACAATATAAAAGAAACTGCATCAAAGTAAAGACACTAAAGTAAAGAACAACAACAAAACTAGAATAAGAAACAAAAAATACAAAATTTGCTCCTCTCCAACCCCCTTATTACACTACTAAAATAGGAAACTAAAGGCTACTCTAATGGGGTAAGGAGGAAGAAGTGGTGGAGAGGAGAGATCACAATGGTATATATAGACTAATACATGGTTAGGATCAATTTGGAAATAATCGGACGACTCTAAATAATATCTGATAGTCCAGGAGTGCGCTAAACCGAACCCGACCAACGACCAAAATTTCAACTTATTTGGACCATTTTGATCTGCCAGTGGCAGATCCAAATCCACCACTAGCAGATCAAATGGCTCTGATCGGGCTGAATTTTTTTGTCGCACTTGATTTTTTCATTTGGCACATGGGGTGAAGTCCTGGTCTACTGGCTTGAACCTATTTGAGTTTAATTGGCAAAATATTGATTTGGTTCAAGTCATGTGTCACAATACTTTGCATTTCACAATCAGGTCCTTCCGGGTTTTCACTTGGGTACTTCCTAACTTGCGATCAAGTCCTTGTCCATTACAAATAGGTCTAGAACCTTCCAAATCAGTCCATACTTGCTACATTTAGGTCTTTTTTCTCCTTTCCTCTTCTTTATTACCTAACTCCTGAAACACTACAAACAACAACTCGAGTAGCACAATATTGGGGTAAAATAAGCAGTGAGCAAGAACGAGGTAACGAAGTTCCATCCTCAAATGAGCCACAAGGCGGGCGTACTAAGCTGTCGTTGTTGACTTCTGTCCGCCGCCTACTTGAAGTCCAGCGAGAGGAGGGAGGTTTCGAGCCAAGCAACAAGGATATATAACATGACTAGGATACTCAAGGGTGTGCCATACCGGGCTAGGTTCGTGAGCTTGGATTCTTAAAAGGAGCTACGAAACACAAAAGGCAGCCCGAGCACGCGGGCGCGAGGTGCGCAAATGGGAATAGCCAAGGATTCCTATGATTTTGCAAGCAAGCACAAAGGAGATTTGACATGCGTGGGCATGCGTACACACAGGGCGAGGCATGAAGAAAGTCAAGAGGCAGGCAGTGGCAAGACGCGTGCAAGAGAGCACGATTGGTGGCATAGAGCGTTGAGGCACGTGGAAGAGCACCAAGACTTGGGGTCTATAGATGTCCAAGGGAATCAAGGAGCATTAGCAAACATAGCGTGAGCGTGGCACTTAGGAAGGGCACACGCGGGCACTAGACAATGCTTCGGCACATAAGGCGGGAGCGCACGTAGGAAGCTTGCTTGACACGCACGTAGCTAGCGCGCATGGCATGGTGGACGCCTAGCAGCCACGCATGGACGAGCGATGCCTAGGATTGAAGGCGCAAATGTTTGGGAGCTAAGACTTGAAGTCAACACCATGTCAAAGCGGAGGACTAAGTGGGGACTAAAGCCAAGAAGAATCAACATCAAGTCAACATGGAGGACTAGTCGGAGATCATAGTGATGACGAGTCAACAGAGGTCAACATGGGGCGGCTATGTGAGGACCGGTGAGGACCAAGCACGGGCCAAGCAGGGACCGGACCGGGCAAGGATGTGAGAGGGCCAGCAAGAGCATGAAGAACAAGCGTGGAGCTATTGGTCAATGCGGGGGTGCTAGAATAGAGGCGTGGAGCGATTGTAGAACGAGCTTACAACCAAACGGAGGAGAATGCGAGGGCTGAATGGGTCGGCCTACTTGCCCTCATATCTCCCATGTGTGTATGCTATTTTAGGAAAGGTTAAATCCAGTTATGCATATTCTTCCTGAGAATAAGAGAAGGTTGTGGAACAAGTCCACAACCGAGCAAAAGAGGCGCGGGTTAGCTGACCGGGTCAAGCCCCAATTGCGTGCACCTCTCTTATATGTGCGCTTGGTTGTGAATTTTTTTAATCCAGGAAATACACGTCTCCCATGATTCTAGACAACCTTGACCAAGTCCATAACCGAGTGGATCGATCAAGGCTTGTTGGCGCATAAAGTGGGATTTATTCCTAGATGGAGAAAGTGTTTGGAACAATTCCTTAGGGATTAATCAGGCACGTTAAATACCAGGTTTAAGGGGAGAATAAGAACTATTCTCTTGGAACCGAGGGAGAGTGGGTTGGGGTTGGGTGGCATCCAACCACGCACGAAAATAGGGAATTTTGGGCATTATAAAAAGGGGACGCTTCCCACATGTTCAGAAACACCATCAACATCAACTTAGCCTTAGTTTTAGTTTGAGCACGAGAATTCCTTTGTGTGAGAGAGAGTTTGAGTGTCTAAAACTCATACCCTTTGGGACATTTCTTATAGTAATAAAGGAGATTGTTCCACCATAATGTTTGTGATTCGTGTATGGGAGATTTGGGACTTGTGGGTTGGTGCGTGTGTGGGTTGTGTTATTCTTAGTTTCCGCGTGTGATTGTTGAGGGGACTAATTCCGCTAGTTCCCAACTTTAAGGGAAATTGAGGAATTGTGCGGTTGTGTTGGTGTTTCCACCTTTCCTTGTAGGGATAGAGAGTTTGACGGGGTCCAAACTCGAAAAAGTTGGAATTTGAGAGTCTCTAAAGGACTCCTTACACGACCAGTGATAGCTACCCCGAAGGACCCGATTGGGACTCTTCTGGACGACGAGCACAGACGTGTGCAGATCTATTGCAGTCTAGTCAGCCTTACAGACATGTACGGACCTCGTGGGATGCCATTCCAAGCAAAGTTGAATGCTGCATCGGAGGTTGAGCAAAGTGTTCGAGAGAGTCAGGAGTTAAAGAGAGTGAGTAGTGAGCTAGTGGGGGCAAAAGGGAAGATCATGACCATGCAGTCGACCATCAACCTTTTGATGGCGAAGGGGGTAATAATGATCAAATATTATAATCATAATTTAATAATGTGTATTATGTTTACTTAGTTATATGAAGTATTGCTTAAGATATAGTGTATTGTAACGTTCAGGATATTAATATCACCTTCATTTGCACACCACCATCGCCACTGATTAGTAGCATATCATACATTGTATTCATGCTATATATCCTTTATTTCACCCCAATTTTGTGCTACTCTAGTCTTTTTTTGATGTGTTTCAGGGTTTAGGCAATAAAGAAGAGAAAGGAAGAGAAAATGACCTAAACGCAAGAAGAATGGACCGATTTGGAAGGTTCTGGACTTGTTTGTAATGCCCAAGGACTGGATTGTAACTCAGGAAGACCGAAGTGAAAATCGAGAGGGACTTAAGTGTAAAGAAAGTATGTTGGTTCCAAAACTCCAGAATCTCCCAAACCTAAGGAGTAATTCGACAATTAAATCCAAATGGGCTCGATCCAACAGCTCCGGGCGCACCCCACATATTTATTATGTTAATTAAAGTTGCGATCAAAATGTTGAGGCAATCAGAGAAAAATGATCCACCAGTGGCGGATTAAAATTGACCACTGGTGGATCCTGTTAAGTATTTGGCTGGTAAATTTCTATGGTGGGTCGGGTTCTCAGGTCAGAGCAATATGCAAGATCTAGAGCTGAGTTATATCCATCTGATTCCATCTAAACCCTCTAATCTTCTATAAATAGACCTATATCTAATCCATATTCAATCTGTATCTTATCCATTTGCACCCTTACTCACATTCCAACTACTCTTCCTGACCAATGCATATATAGGTCTACATTGTATATGTCCAAACCATCTAAACAGTGTTGTATAAGTTTTCTCTCGATCGAGGCAACTCCAACATCCTTGAGTATCCTTGTTTCTAATACATTTGTATATGTCCACACTCCACTACAATATCCTCATTTCCATTACCTTGATCTTCTGTATGATGTCTTTTCCTAGCCCACTCCCGATCCATATATGATTATCTTTATTGTTCTATAGCATTTATTTTTAGGCAAATTGGGATTTTTTTATCACAAAAAAAATCAGATGTTTCCTCTGTTTCATCCACTTTGTTGTTATCCTATGACTAACAATTTCATTAATTTCTCCTTCTTTTTGAAGTATTTATCATAAATATCTAAAGATATTCATCATGCCTACAGTCACACCCACCACACACACTTCTCCCTCTGTTGTGTAATGAATACGAAAACTACATTTCATATATTCAAATTTGATCCTTAATCTAAAACCTTTTGAATCTAATGTATTTCTCCATATTTCACCACATCATTAATTAGCACACCTCATCTGCAAAAGGCCTACACCATGGAATTTCAAATTGCATGTCCTTAGAAACTTCAAGCAACACTAGCACAAAAGGAAAAGGACCTGAAGCCGACTCCTGATGCAGTCCTATCTGAATCACGATTTTTGAAATCAAACCAACAAGTAAACCAAAACAATGACCAGTTAAGTTCAAAGGGATTCGGAGAGCGTATAAGTCCTATCCATATACAAGAAAAGGCTTTTTGGCTCTTTTGGGGTTTCGATTTACACAAGACATTCATCCATATTTTTTCATCAATCATCCACAACACATTCATTCATTTATCCACAAAACATTCATTCATTCACAAACATAATAATTATATATGCATTCATATGTATAATTCGTATATACAAATATACTTCAACTCAAAACAAAGTGAACACAATACGACTGATACTTCAAAAAAATCACAAAAAAATTGGTGAGAAGAAATAAATATAGAAAAATAACACAATGTTGAGCTCCTATGCCACCGGAGCGGGGATCGGAGAGCGAAGGTCGAACAAAAGAAGGTGAGGAGGGAGGCATAGGGAAGGGTGGAAGAGGGAGGTGGAAAAAGGAGGTGGAAAAATTGGAGGAGGTGGTGGAAGAAGGGGTAGCGGTGGTGGTGGTGGGGAGGTGATGGAAGAACAGGAGGTGGTGGTGGAAGAAGGGGCAGCGGTGGTGGTGGTGGGGGGAGGTGGTGGACGAAGGGGGCGGTGGTGGTGGTGGTGGTGGGTACGTGATGGAAGAAGGGGTGGTGGTGGTGGAAGAAGGGAAGGGGGTGAGAAGGGAAAAGTGAATGGAAAGCTACTGATATAAAGACAAAACCTACACTGAAGGTAGTTATCCGTCGGTGTATCTTTTTTCGTCAAAAAAAATCTTTTTTCCGTGATCTAAATTTTCAATAATCTACACCGACAACAAGTATATTTGTTGGTGTATCTCTCTGCATCCGTCGGTGTAACGTTTTCGCACCAAAGAATTCATTTTCCCGGCATCTAAATTTTCAATAATCTATACCGACGGTGTATCTTTTTTTCGCCAGAAAATTCATTTTCCCGCCATCTAAATTTTCAATAATCAATACCGATAGTCGTATCAGTCGGTGTATGTCTCTGATTTGACGAAAGATACGAAATTATTGTCCGACGGACTTTATCCGTCGGTAGTATAAGCATATCCGTCGAAGTATCGTAGCACCGACGATTAATTTTACCCGTCGGTGGAAGTGTACGTACACCGATGGATACATTACCGATGGATAATAATCCGTCCGTCAAACCTGTTTTTCTAGTAATGATACAACACACAATCTTCTCCTTATATAGGCGAAGATGTAAGGGTTACAATAAGGTTTAACATTGCTATAACGTCCGACAGTTACAATGGTTACAACTGTTAATATCGTTACAATTATAACTGTTATAATGTTACAAGAGTTACATATGTTTCTAGCCAAATAAAAACTCCCAATACTAAGATCTATTTATTTTGTAATGTCCACATTTACAACATCTTTCTATTTCTTTTATTTTTGTTTTACATGCAAGAGACATTGTGAATAAGTGATCAAGCAAATTGTACTTTATCCTGATTAAGATCTATTTGGGAAACTGAAGCACATGTTAAACTCTTACAATGCTTAGTTTAATACGGCAGAAGTCAGAAGTCGGCCCTCTCAAATATAAGTTACCCCACCAAAAAAATAGGCATATTGTAAATACGAATGCCGACAAGTTTGTTCCGGTATGAGCGTAAGTGGATAAAACAAAATACCACAAAATGACCAACAGGCACAGTTGGATGGAGTCTAGCAATTCTCTCGAACTCTATTCAGAAATGTGGGAAGATAAGCCACATATATGGATGCGGGTGAGATGTACATTGCATACGAAGAATGTGGGGGTACTCGATGCTGTCCTCGTTGTTGCCCGCATATGCGGTATATGCGGCCACATATGCGGTGCATTTCAAATAGACTTAAATTTTATCATGTTTTGTTTAATATTTAATTATTGATGTTAAAAATTATTCACAATTACCTAAATAAATTAATATAATTAATATATTATATTATTTAATTATTAAATCAAAAACCAATATCTACTTGCATTGCTTCCCGCATGTACAAGATGTGGTGCTCAACACAGCCAATCCACATCTTGCATTTCTGAAAATAATATTAAAACAATTTTACAAAAATCTCAATAGGAACAACCCCTTTTTACAGGTAATTCCATTACAAACTCCACACGGCATCCAATCCACGATATGGGATTCGGAGGAGGGAGGAGGGATTAATATAGTTTATATATAGATAGTCAGAAAGAAAGAGAAGATATAGTTAAGGTAGCATTTGAGCTATATAGACGTTTTCCTTTTTTTGCTAGTTTTTTCCTCTACAGCCACAACATAACTGAAGTTCATTTTGTCCATCAGCTCTTCAACAGTATCTGCTGATACACATATAATCCTTTCGGTGCTCTCAATGAAGCCTTCTTGAACTCCTTTGTCAAGCATCGCGAGCAAGTTGTTGTAGTATCCATCCACGTTTAGTAAACCCACCTGCTCATGTCCAAACTAATGAATTACAGATAATTACTTGATTATGAGTGATTTTTATTAGGTACAATTTAACAACAATCAAGGACATAAAAAGTAACTCACTGTTTTATGGTGGATTCCTAGCTGAGCCCATGTTATTATCTCCAACAACTCTTCCAATGTGCCATAGCCTCCTACAAACGTGTACTTATAACATCAATATAAGCAACCTAGTACCTACTAATGTTACACGGAATTTCAATACGATATAGATTGAGGTCGCAAGTTATAGTCATCGATTTAAGTTAAATTAACTACATATCAAGTTGCCTTATTTTGGAGAACTAGTAAGATATTTTTCAAATTATATAACACAAAACCGTGTACCTGACGTACAACAACCACGATTGTAGCCCCTAGTTCTATGGCTACTTTAGAGAACCCAAACAATACATCTGCTAAATTTGGTAGATCTACTGGTTTTGTAAAATAATTTTACTAAAGTGAGAAGTAGTGGATATGTCATATAGTTCGAGTACAAAGACTATATACTTCTAACAACATGAAATAGTTTAGTTTGATTCGAATTTAAATGTTTTATTAAACTGGGAGTTGATTATAATATATATGTTCTACTTATTATAGATATACTTTATAGAAATCAGCTGTTATTTATGTAGCTTGACATAAATACATATTTACCTTCATATATAGTTACAAACACATACATCTTATTTTCGTGATTGCCTATGCAATGACATATATACATGTTAAATTTGATTGGTTCATCACCTTTACATACCCTAAGCACTTGGACAAGAGGTTAGAGGTCCTAACTTTTATATATATTTTCACTTCATGTTACAAGTAATGTTAGGCCACATGCATTATTTTCCATGCAGAGGGATGGACCATATGGATTGGAGTGGGTCTCATGGGTTGATGGACATGTTGAAAAATGGTCTGATATGATGCCAAATTTTGCTGGTCTACTAACCCCACGAAACAAAATTACACACTTAGATTGAGGAGAGTGGACCTTACACTTTGTACAACATTTTACAACTCTTGTGTTGTTGTGGGGGTATGTGGGGGACTATATTTCCGTTGATTAATACATTCGCAAATGTCAAGGAATTTAGTTTTATTGCCGTAGATTAATACATTAATAGTATATATAGACCAATTGACATTTTAATTCCACTCATATTGTTATTTGACACCTTTATGCCACATTGTTGGTTTTTCCACTTTTGGACTAATTTTGAACTTTCATACCCAAACTACCCTTACACATTAGATATTTTATCTTGTTTTGTAGAAACATAACGTCATGTTAAATTTATAGTGTTTCACGTTCACGTAAAATTTAGACATAAATTAACGTGTAAAAAAATTTAGAAACGTAACACTTCCGGCAAAACAAAACTTCTATAACTTTTCACTTGAAATTATATTTTTTGTCATATCAAATATGATCTGTCTAACCAATACTTGTCTAGAAAAGGTAACCCACGAACACACTATAAAAAACTCAATTTTTATGTAAAATATTGTTAATTTTACAAAAAAAACTAAAAAATGGAACTCACATATTCTAATTTTGGTCATAGTCGTTCTACCTCTGATATCATCGATCGTCTCATGGTTAGATGTTAAAAGTTGTCATTTGATGTGAGAGAAAAATATGTTGGGTTAGGAGTTGATTTTTTCAGATGATAAGATTTGTGAAGTTTTTTACACGTTTCTACCTTAATTTACATGACAAGAATGATTTCCTACATAAAATGTTGTAAATTTTACATATCTGTTTCTGCAAAACAAGAGAAAATATCTAATGTGTAAAAGTAATTTGGGTATAAAAGTTCAAAATTCGTCTAAAAGTGGAAAAACGAACCATGTGGTCTAAAAGTGTCAAATAGCAACATAAGTAGAATTAAAGCGTCGATTAATGAAAATGATGGGGTTACATGAGTTCATATAGTCATGATGATTGTGACACCTCATTTCAGTCACTTCCTATTACTTTTTTCTATGAAAATTTAGTGGTGCATATACCATATATAATGAACACGTGGTAAAAAAATTAGATCAAATTGATCATTATAGAACTTGATCTGAGCACTTTGAAATTCAGAAAATTTCAGTCATTCAAATATTTAGATCAACAGTGACATTAACTTGGATCGACCCAAAAATGTAACATGATAAAGCTTAACAGATAAGAATACATGTAATTATATTTGATTTAAAAAAAATTGACTCCAAAGTGGCTTAATTGAAATGGCACAACCAAGTTGCCTAAATGGCTCGTACAATCACATTTTTTTCCTATACATATATTTTTTAGTGGTAAATTACATGTTAATTACAGCCAAGTTTACCCACCTTAATTATGGTCAGAGTAAACTTTCACCCTCCATCAACATTAAATCATCACACTCAAGTCACCCCCTTAAACTTTGATTTGTGTAACACTTTGATCTATGTCTCCATCATAAAATTATTATTTTTCAATATATTCGTCGTCTTTTCTCAGATTGTGTTTTGTGTTGTTTCTCAAACATGCTTCTAATATATATTATGGTAAAGTTTGAGTCAAATCGGAGTTGCTCGAACTTGTGACTGATTTGTTCAAAATATATCCGACCAAAATTTGAAGCAAATTGGCACTACTACAGAAAAGGGAATATACGTCGGATGTACGGGGCACTACATGGACATTTGATTTGATTGGAACTTACCATGCATAAAGATGGATTATAAGTATGTTTGACAAACAACACGAAAAGTTTTGAGAAAAACGATAAATATGTTGAAAATTTGATGGAGAACTGGTCAATGTGTTTGATCGTAGTTGAGGAGTATAAACTCACATACTTTTTTTAATTATAGTTGTATGAGTTGTGATGTGACGTGCATCACTCTTTGCATTTTCAACGAAGTGTACATATCAATGTTTTAAAAACCGAACCGAAGAGTGTACCGAAAACAATTCGGTTTGGTTCAAAGTGGTCCAACCGACGGTTCAACCTGGTCGAACCGATGATGACGTCAGCATGACATCATCATTTTGTGAACCGATGGTTGAACCGAACTGACTCCACAGTGACGGTTCAACCGATTGAACCAGTTTATAGATAAACACATAATATTTTTTAAATAAAATATTCAACATTTTCGAACAAAAAACACTTGATTTCTATTTAGATAAAAATAAGAAGAAGAAAAATAATCAATAAATAATGTAAAACTGAAACCACATTGCTCCGAACGTAGAAATAACTATAAGAATATTTTAATACCCTAAATACCATCATTTCAGTGACCAATCTAGTTAACCACATATACTAAGCATTCAACAAAATTAACCACACATGCTAAGCATTAAAAAACCCAAAAAGTTTGAATTTTGCCGAGTTGAGACTAAGTACAAGAGATGAGGTGGACTGGTGGAGTCGGGACTGAGGAGGCGTAGGTGGAGTCGGGACTGAGGAGAGTCGAGGTGGGGATGGAGTTGGGAGTGAGGAGGTGAGGGTGGAGTCGGGACCGGAGGAGGCGGGGGTGGAAAAATTAAAAAATTAGGAAAATTATTGATTTTGTAATTTTTGTTTAATTAAAGAAAACCGGTCGAACCTGATCCGACCAAACCGAAAAAACCGACCGGTTCGATCGGTTTTTTCGGGTTTTTTCGGTTCGCTCCGGTTGAGGTGGAGTGGTTTTTTCCATGGACTGAACCGATTTAGCTCCGGTTCTCGGTCCAACCCGGTCCGACTGCCGGTTCGGTCCGGTTTTTAAAACAGAGGTACATATGCATACTCACAAAATTATTAAGTTTTGTAGAAGTTCCACCTGGAAGAGCAATGAAGGTGTCAGCAAGCCTTGCCATCTCATTTTTCCTCTCGTGCATGTCCGCAACAATCCTCGTTTCCCCAACTGTTTGTCCAACCTGCGCTAACGAGCCCATTTGAGAAAATGTGACTACATTTCAAGAATATGGAGTCATGACATAATAATCATTTAAAAATTAACCTCGCGGGACATCAGAGCTCTAGGGATTATCCTGTAAATTACACCAAAAAGAAAAACAAAATTAATAAAAATTATATTATGAGTTAATCAGCATGTGATGTTTCTTTTTGTACAAAGAAATCCCTCAATCTATCTGGTATGTTTCCAGCAATAGTAGGACATACATACATATAAACCACAGGGTAGCTAAATTAGTCCACAACAAATCAACAGTCAGTCACCCTGAGATTCGAGTTCAAACTAGACTTAAAGTCTATACCAAACCATCGAATCATGTCTATCTAGCAATTACCATCTAATTTTATGTGAATCCGACTTACCCTATAACGTTGCAACCACCATTATGGACAGTCTCAGCCAATACGCCCATCAAGCCAGCACTCCCACCACCATATACCAAATCAAGCTTCCTCTTAACCTGCGAAACAAATGTAATACATAATAAATAATCAAAGGATTTAACACGATGGACATGTATAGTTAATATTTTGTTGACTGAGGTTGTACCATTTCCTTTCCTAGATCATGGGCTGCCTCACTAAATGCTGGATTGTTGCCTTTTCTACTCCCACAAAAGACACAAATTCTTTTGATTTGCTTTTCTTGCTTTCTCACTTGACCTTTGGCTTGCTTCCTTTCCATACCTCCTTTTTCCGAGCTACGAAGAGGACGAAAAAATAGGAAACACAAAATCAATAAGAGCTATACGACTAGACGGACAAAACAAGTCCAACTAGGTGAGTCAAAGAAACCCTATCCATTCAATACTTCCCACATATCAACTTTTGAATGCTTAAATAAGTTGTAACTGGTTGCTTTCGGCAGGGAAGCAAGAAGATTCCTTCTCCAACCCCCCTTGTTATTTTTCGTAAGTATTCGAAGCATCTTTCTCTCTTTAAGAATAGATATATCCTCTGTTATTATAAGGTTGGTAGGATCTTAAGATTCTCCCCAAACCCTTTTTATTTTCTCCGCACAAGCTTACCAGAACAAGTCATCTTTGTCCCGGTTTAGCTGAGTTAGTTAGGGAAGTAGAACATTTCCTTCCGAAAGCAAGTTCGAACTCTAACACGTAGTTAATTACGTTTTAGTAAAAATGATGTTGAACTATCCGTAATTTGTAACCACGACCCACATGTCCTAAGTAGGAATGAGTGTCGGAGAATTCTGAGTCATCAAAAAATTTATTTTCCAATGCTTGCAAAAGAAAGTGGAAATATTAGATTTTCGAATAGGAAAAAGAGTTTCATTTTAAAAATAGAAAGACTTAATTAGAAGGCTCCAAAGGAAAGGACGCGGAGAATAATCACTCCAAATTACCACTAATCTTTACTCCTCACGTGAACATGTAAATATCTGGTCTGATGGATAATAATGGTTACAAGACTAAGATCAGAGCCATACACTTCGGGATCGTGCTAAATTCGATAATTAAATCAGTTTAAGGAGTTTTTTAAGGAGTGCACAATTCTATTTTAATATTCTACAGTGATAGGTTTGAGAGATTTTGAATTGTCAATCGATAATCATAGTTAAGGTAAGGAATCCTCCATTAGGCTTGTAGAATCTCTTGTGGCTGAGTGGAGCAGTTGGTAAACTCATGTAGATATATTTAGATACATTAAATTATCCATAGTAGTCTTTACTGTTTTCTGAGAATAAACCTCGAGTTGATTTACTTCTCTTAAATGTATCTCTTCTCTCACCCTTTATTTCACTTTTCTATCTAATTGAACATTTTAATTTCACCATTATATATTTCTGATAATTGTAATTCATTCGTGTTTTTAAGTAAATTATGCTTTTACTAGAACAAATCAAGAGTAAGTGTCCTTGAATGTTATGCCCACAATTTACAAATCTTTGGAGTACTGAGAAAATTATTTCTAATGATTACTAAATCTTTCTTATTTTTCCCTTTTGAAGTATCATTTATAAGAAATGTTAATAGATTCCAAGGATTTGAAGACATTTACCCTTCTCATTTTTGAAACACACGCTTCTTCTTAAGAATAGTTCTTAGCCTTAAAAGGTTGTTGGTGCCTGTCTCTTAACAAATTAACTTTTTCTTAATATATAGATAATCATCAGAAATTTATCCCATTATACTCCAATGTCTGTATCTTAATTAAACTTCATCTTAAGTTACTATTTACTCCATGGTAAATTTAATTGTTCGCATTTACATGAATAGACCATTAATGGCACAAATTTCACCGAACACTATCAATCCGAACCGTCCACTAGAGTTGACGAGTTAAGTTAGCTCAACCAACTGCCTAAAAATTACTTCTATCAAATATTGCATGTCCAATGTCTAGCCGCAGTTTCTCAACTAAAATTATCCTCTCTTTCTTCTTACGATTTCTCAAAAAGCTCTTTCCTAGTGTTTGCATAATAGAAGGTACATATAACATGATTTGCTTTTTTGTACTACCGACTTGATCTTGATTTGTTTTGTCCGATAAATTTATCATCACATGCATATAAGATGACGTTAAATTATGGGTTTTTACATGTAATCAATTGAGATGAATTTTTAAATGTAAAAATATCATCATACATTTAAGCATATTCAATGCAGGCCAACTTGACACTAACCGTTGTTGCCTTGTTGGTTAATGAGCACTGCTACAGATAAGTGATAGGTCGTCAGTGTTTATGACTTGCTCTAACCACCTTCAATGATCAACTATCCGATGTAGACCCGCGCCGGCAAATAGTCCTTTAACTCGAGAATAACATGTTATTTATTTCCGCTCGATTCCATTATTCTTCAGCGTTATGTTGTTCAACGACCCATTTTATCAACAGAAAATCCTTAAAACGAAATGTGTGAAAATATTTTTTTTGTGACTATTTAGGTCAGCATCATTCAAGGTCGGAAATTAACATTGGAAAGAGTTGTCCCCACGGCGTGGTTCTAGTAGGGTTTACATCGTTACTGATCCGATCTCGTCAAGTGTCATGGCATCACTTCTAATTTAGAACTGTAGCCCACCTATCCAAAAGTAGGGTGGGTATCGGACAATTCTGGATCATACAAAAACGTTGCCAAAGAGTGACTATTTTGTTTGGGTACACTTTAGATAGGGTGACCATTTTTTTTACTACTTTTGCTTACTTAACATAGAGTACTGATGTTGGAGTTTCACCGGAGTAATTAGTATTTGTTTTTGTAAACTTGTAGAAACATGAAATTAATTACCTTACTGTACTTCATGTTTTGTGAGCCCTTTCATTATTGCATGTCGTGACTCTATTTTGTGAGGTGAGTGAATCCACTACTTGAAGAAAAAAACTTATGTTATTGACATGATTAACTAGTACTTTGTAAATCTTTTGAATTTTACCTCTTTCATTGTGGAAAACTTATTCGCAATTCTTCTCCTACAAATAATAGTTATTCCCGCCCTGATTGAAGCAATTGTCTTCGAAATCGATGTCATCGTTGGGGAGCTCCTAGCATGAGACTACGGGCAGAACCATGGTGGGCATGCGAGGGCTGAAAGCCTGAAACCCCACACTAATTTCAATGTTTTAATGAAATAGTATTGTGCCGAACCAAGGTAAGACTGAGACATGCGAAATTTGAAACCCCACAATATTTTTTTGCAAAATTTAAATAAAATACGTATCTAGGATATAAAGTTCTGCAAATTTAGTTTTATTAGATTATTAAATTCCAAACTTCAAGTGCAATCTGACGAAACATAGGTTATTGCATAAAAATAAATTATATATATATATATATCATGTGTGGATTTGGGGGTAAAAAAAATAAAATTATATATATATATCAAAATTTCTATTCATGAAAGAAAATGTTATGATTGTAAAAATCAAGACCAGTTACTGTACGTACCATGAGAACGAAAATCCTATTATTCCCAAACATTTCCTTTTTCTTTTATTGCCTTAAATCTTTTCTATGTATGATTCTAATTACCTAACCAAAACATTCCACTGAAATGAGACATAATCCAAAAGACTACTCTACCCGTTGTAGTTGCGCTGATGAACACTTTGACATATATGATATATCTTAGACATGTGTAGTTTTGAGGATTTCTGTCATTTCGAAGAAAAAAGAGTTTTAGCAAAGAAGATGATTAACAAGAAAAATATTTTACTTTCACTTGTTTACTTACTCCTAATATTGGTTTTTGTTGAATATTGAACTTAAACGTGGAAACTAAAACGATAGGTCACAAAATATTGTAATAATTTGCTTTGAATATATTTTTGATTAATTGTCATTAACATGGAAGATGGAAGGTTAAATTTCCTCTTAATGTACAGGGAGTCTAAGAGTCTTTGTAATGCTATAAATAACACACAAGTCATGTATTAGTGTGCAAGAAAGATTAGAGAGAGATGTGTTGTATTCTATTAAGAAAGTTAAAAGAAAAGAAAGTTTTTCCTCCTCTCTTCTATTTTCTATCTATTTCCTGTCCACGACTTCCACCACCAAATACAAACCAAGCATCGTCTACTTCCAACAAATTGGTACCAGAGCCATGTCGAGCTCCTATGTGACCTTGTTTAGCCTTCGTCACCCTCAACTCGAGCCTATAAGCGAAGCGGGTGACTCCAAGTCATGTTGCCCCGCCTCTCGAAATCCAACTATGATAATTGGAGCATACAAATGCGAGCATTGCTTGGCATGCAAGATGCATGGGACGTAGTCGAGAGTGGCTATGAAGAGGTGGAATAAACGAACATATGACGATGACTCAATCGAAAGCACAAAGAGAGAAGCGTGCGAAAGATAGAGGCGCGCTCTATCTCCTCTTCCAAGAGGTAGTTGAGGCCGGCTTTGAGAAGATCTCCGGAGCTAAGACTTCAAAAAAAGGTGTAAGTAGATCGATCACTAATCTAGAGTGTGGTGAATAGATTAAATGCCAAATTAGCTAAATAATACATAATTAAAAAACAATGAAGAAAAGATTGCAAACAAAAAGACGACTCCGGAGATTTATAGAGGTTCGATCACACCATCGTGATCTAGTCCTCTCCTCAAGTTCTGATTGCACCTCCGATCCCTACTTGAGAATTCACTATTATCTTTGTTCCAGATCGAAGATAAACCCTCTTACAATCGAAGCCTTGCTAACACCCTCGTCTTGCTCGGATCTCCTCTCACAACCCGGGATGGTGCTTCCTCGAAGCTTTACAGCAAAATGGAAGTTGAATGAAGTTGTTGGACTCTAACTTGAATGCACTCAAGGATTGGAATTGAGCTTGGAGTGAATTTGATTGAAGTTTGAGAGTTGATGGAGCTTTGAAGACTTGGAGTTGGAGAGCACAAGAGTATGAAAGATTTTTGACAAGTAAAGAGTTGATTGTGTCTCTTAGATGAAGCTGTTATAGCTTTCAAAGCAAATAGAGTTGTTATGGTGAGTTGGTGAAGTTTGGACCAATAACAAGCAAGTAATGACTTAAGCTCGGCCATGATTCAAAACTGGTTCGGTCGACCGGGGAACAAATGATCGTCCAGAACAATGTGGGTGTATTGGTCAGACTGAAGCACTCGGTAGACCGAAATCTCTTCCGTTAACCGAACACCAACTTCCAGTAACTTTTTCCTATATTCGACCAATTAACTTCGGTTAACTGAATGGGGTTCGGTTTACCGTTCAAAGATGGATAGTAAGGAATGGTCAGACTCTGATGGTTAAATTTGGTAGACCGACGTAAGCGTGGGTTTTCCACTGACAATTGTGACCCAAAAGTTGGTTAACGGGTAACAGTAAAATGCCACGTGGAAAAAAGTCATTGCGCTCTGATTAGCAACAAAGATTCGGTCGACCGAAGAAGGCTCGGTAGATTGTGTAGGGACATTTTCAAATGTGTTGCTAGATGACAAAAGATAAGTCCGTTGAAAAACTCTTAATGGATCTATTGCCACGTAGGCCAATATGGTATGGTCGTTTGGAATAAAAATGATGGTTAGGTTTGGATGACCAATCCCAATTCAGTATACCGAATAAAGAATTTCAGGGAAGGTTCGAATGCTACTGAGTAGATGGAAACGGTGGACCGATGTACATTTGGTAGTTGGAAACAGGAATTCCAAGGAAGGTCCGAACTCTACTAAGTATATGGAAATGGTGCACCAAAGGGAACTCGATCGTCCATTTGGTACAAGTTCGGTAGACCAATAGACACATGGTCGACCGACAAAGACGAGTTTATCCTTTTGTGCATCAGGTGTACATTCGATCCTATGACTCAAATAAATAGAAAAATACATGTGAAGTCCTTGAGCTTTGATTACAAGTCTGGAGCCTTGATCTTGAAGTTGATTAGTCCTTTGGTTTGAGCACCTACAATGTTAGGATATACAATATATATGCAATTTCAAAATATGATGGGTGTGATGTGTTCATTGGAGTTGTGCATAATATTAGTTTATTAATCATCAAAATTAAGAGTAATGAGGCCAAAATGCCAACAGAAGCTTGGGACATCTTGGAGAATGCCTATAAAGGAGTGGATCGTGTTAGGTTAGTAGGTCGAAAAACGATTCGAGGGGAACTTGAAGTGATAAAGATGAAAAAATTGGAAGGCCTGTCTGATTATATCACAAGGGTTAGTACCATTGCCAACCAATTGAAGAGGAATGGAGACACATTGACGGAAGGGATAGTTGTGGAGAAAATCTTGCGCTCCCTAACCGAGAGCTTTGAAAATGTGGTATGTGCCATCAAAGAGTCAATGAACCTTGAAGAGATGACGATCAATGATCTTGCTAGCTTGTCGGAGGCACACGAGCAAAGGAAGAAAAAGAAGAAGCAAGAAGTTCTTGAGGAAGCGTTGCAAGTGAAGATGTCGCTTAACGAGGAGAAGCCCCTCAACGAAGATCGAGGTAGAGGTTGGGGTCGTGGAGTGGAAGAGGAAGAGGTCGCGGTAGTTGTGACTGTTAAAAGAAGAATGACCTTGAATGCTTCAATTGTGGGAAGCATGGTCACTATGCAAGTTAGTGTTGGTCTCCAAAGAAGGTGGAGGAGAGTCCAATCTTGCATCCATTGAAGAGAAAACATGCGATAACGGTGTTGTACGTGTTGCTTGCCCAAAAAGGAGGATCTGATCAAGATGGTGTATGGTACCTTGATACAGGAGAAAGCAATCACATGTGTGCTATAAACACATGTTTGCCCATCTAGAAGATGGGAGTGAATAAGCATGTTTCCTTTGGTGATGCATCGAAGGTACGCGTAGAAGGACAAGGAAACATCATTATTCAAGTGAAAGATGGGCACACAAATTCATTTTTAACGTCTACTATGTGATGGAGATGAAGACTAACTTTCTTAGCATGGGGCAACTCTTGGAAAGAGGCTATTTGGTTTTTATGAAAACCGACACATGTACCTACAAGGACAGGATGAGCGATTGATTGCCAAGGTAGAAATGACCAAGAACCGTATGTTTAAATTGAAACTAACGTGTGTTCGTGCTAGATGCATGAAGGCATGCATTGAGGAAAGCGATTGGTTGTGGCACAAGCGTTATGGACATGTGAATCTTGGAGGGCTTCGAGAGCTGGCAAGCAAAAAGATTGTGCATGGCCTACCATTAATCAAGTTTTCCGAGAGCTATTATGAGAGATGTATGGTTGGAAAATTTCCAAGAAAGAGTTTCCCAAAGGAGGCGCAATATAGAGCAAAGAAAGTGCTCTGGTTGGTGCATACCAACATATGTGGTCGACCTATCACTCCTAGTTCACTTGGTCAGAATCGTTACTTCTTGACCTTTATTGATGATTATTCTTGCCAGACTTAGGTGTACCTCTTAAAGGAAAAATCAGAGGCATTTGGAACATTCAAGAGATTCAAGGCACTTGTGGAGAAGCAAAGTGGACACTACATCAAAGTGTTGAGATTGGATCGAGGAGGAGAACTCACCTCAACCGACTTTAACAGTTTTTGTATGGAGCATGGCATAAAATGCCACTTGATAGCCCCCTATTCACCACAACAAAATGGAGTGGCAGAGCACAAAAATAGGATCATTCTAGACATGGTTTGAAGCATGCTAAAGAGTAAAGAAATGCCGAAGTTTTAGTGGGCGGAGGCGGTTACTTATGCGGTCTACCTCCTAAACCGTTGCAAGACTAGCAGCTTGGAAAACATGACACCACAAGAGGCATGGAGTGGATACAAGCCCATAGTGACGCATCTAAAGGTGTTTGGTAGCACAGCATATGCGCATGTACCAAAGGAGAGAAGGGTGAAGCTTGATGATAGAAGCACCAAACACATTTTTATTGGTTACGATGAGAGGTCAAAAGCCTATCGGCTTCTTGATTCTACTAACAATTAAAAGAATATTAGTTGTGATGCGCAGGTTAACGAGGAGATGATGTGGGATTGGGTGTCCAAGAAGGAGATCCCAAATATGCTAATGACCTCAAAAAATGATGAACAAAAAGAGGAGACGGTAGGAGATACCAAACATGTTGATATCTCATCCGATGATGAAGAAAGGAGGCCAAGAAAAACTAGAACTCTTCATGATCTTTAAGAGGCAACAAGTGAGCTTCACTTGATGTGCCTTCTAGCTCAAGGTGAGAACATCCTATTTGAATAAGCAATGGAGGATACAAGATGGCGTGCAAAAATGGATGAGGAGATGCATTCCATCAAAAAGAATGAGACTTAGGAGTTGGTCCCACTTCCAAAAGAACACAAGGTGATTGCCGTCAAATGAGTGTATAAAAAGAAGAGGACACCTCAAGGTGAAGTTGAAAGATACAAGGTGCGGTTAGTGGCGGCAACGACCGATGTGCCTTCTAGCTCAAGGTGACTATGAATACACTGCTGGAAAAAAGGTTATCACGTCGGATATTATGGGGGTATAACATTGGGTTGACCACCTTCAACGACCGATGTGGTAAGTTGGTGACGTTATAAAGGGGTACCCTGTCACATCGGTCGTCACAACCGATGTGGTAGTGTCGTCTATAATGTTGGTCACAAATTTAACACTGACCGACGTGGTAAATATTCTACCACGTCGGCCATTTTATACAACCGACGTGGTAGTATGGTTCCTATCACGTCGGCCTACAAGAACACTGACATGGTAGTATACCCTACAACGTCGGTGGTATTGCCAACCGATGTTGTAGGGTCATTAATAAAAATGAAAAAAATAAAAGAAATATCCTACAACGTCGGTGGTTTTGACAACCGACATGTTGAAGTGCCTACAATGTCGATTCTGCATAAAGGTAGACGTTGTAGGATTTTTTATTTATTTGTTTGATACCTGTAATTCAGACTCAAACCCTGCAGTTCATATTCAATCAAGCAATTCACAACATTCATATATATCAAACAATTAATTGATTCTCACAATATTCATATTCAATTTTTCAGTAATAACAACAATCATATCTATCGGTTGCACAACATTAATATCATGTGTCACATACAAATGCATCTACTTAATACTACAACAAACAATGAACCTTTATTTTTGACATTTTCATTTTTTGCTCACAGGATCCTCGATCTATATTCCTTCATAATGATTATCTCGGGTAATTAAGTTGTCAACAGTTCTGTCATCATCGAGCGATTTAAGTTCAGGTACTTGTACAAATAGGGGAATTTCTCCAATCTCATTAACATCTTCTTGATCCACGATTTGTCGTTTTCCTTCTAAAACTACCGACCATTCATTAGCACACGGGTGTTAGATAAAATATTTGTTTTGTTTGAGATGCCAGAATGAAAGGATTTTCTTTAAAACCTTCTTTTTTAAGGTTCACCAAAGTAATCCCCAACTCATCGACTTGAAGACTGTTCTTATTATACACCCACTTGCATTTAAATACCGCAACACTTAATTTAGTAAAATTCAGCTCCCATATTTCTTCAATCTGACCATAATAAGAAATATTGGAATATATGAGATTTCTATCTTTCGAACCAGAGATGTGCAACGATTCAGCTACCAAAGTAACCCCACTATTCTGCATTGTGCTTTTCTCGTCCTCCATTTTGGTATAGAAAGAAAAACCATTGATATCATAGTCATTATAAGATGTCACTATAGAATTTTGTCTATATGCCAACCACTTCAAATATTCAGAAACATTATGGTTGTACACAGTTTTCCTGAACCAATCAACGAAAGCCTTATTGTGAGCATTAATGACTTGTTGATCAGTCCAAGAAGGATGTTTTTCCCTCACTATGGTCATGTGCTCATCCAAATATGTTTGGACTTCATCGGAATTGCACAACACATAGAAATACGCTTTGAAGAGATCCTCACCTTTTGAACTTATCATCTTCGGGCTACGCGTACCTTTACCTTCAATCCTATCTTCATGTATGTTCATTACAAAACTCAATTACCTTTTGAGCTATGTAACCTTCAACGATGCTCGCATCTGGCCTTCGTCGATTCTAACAATAATCTTTCGGCTCACTCATGTAACGCTCGAATGGATACATCCATCTTAAAAATACCGAACCGAGTAGCTTAACTTCTCTAACCAGATGAATTAATAAATGAACCATAATGTCAAAAAAAGACGGCAGAAAGTACATCTCCAACTGACATATCATAACAACTACTTCATTCTGCAACTTATCCAAATACTTTGGATCAATTACTTTGCTGCAAATCTTGTTGAAGAACAAACAAAATTTGATAATAACATGTCTAACGTGTTTCGACAATATCGATCTAATAGCAACAAGTAACAAATGTTGCATCAACACATGACAATCATGAGACTTCAAACCAAGTAGCTTGAAATCTTTAATTGATACAAGACTACTAATATTTGAAGAATACCCCTGCGGCACTTTGACACCATGTAGACACTGACACAAAGCTAATTTCTCTTTTTTGTCCAAAGTGTAACAAGCTGGTGGTAAATACTTATAAGTACCCTTACTCTCTAGTTCTAGTTTTGCTCGAATACCAAGGTCAAGTAGATCAAGTCTGACATTATATCCATCTTTAGTCTTATCCAATATGTTAAGAAGAGTTCCTAACAAACTGTCACAAACATTTTTTTCGGTACGCATCACATCAATACAATGTCTAACTTCTAAGGTCTCTCAATAAAGAAGGTTTAAAAAATGGATTTTTTCTTCCAACTACTCTTATCATTTTCGTGTTTGTAAGGCTTGCCGAATTTGCATTGGATGTTCATCACCCACTCAAGAACTTGTCTTACACTGATTTTTGCAAAAGGTTCTTCGAATTCTTGCTTCCCGTTAAATGCCATTTTCATTTTATGATACAGATGACTCATGGGAAGAAAATTGCGATGATCAAGATACATTGTCTTACTGTCATGCACAAGCTGCAAAGAACACATGTTTTCTTCACAAATATGACACGTTTTGTGCCTTTTCACAGAATAGCCAGACATATTTCCATGAGCAGGGAAGTCGTTAATTGTGCAAAATATCATGTACGCATTGTAAATGACTGTTGACGGTGGACATCCCATACTTGCTCACCATCATTCCACAATTTCATCAAGTCATCAATCAGGGGAGCCAAATACACATCTATGTCATTGCCTGGTTGTTTTGGACCAGAAATCATTAAAGACAACATAATGTATCTGTGTTTCATGCTTAACCATGGAGGTAGATTGTGCATCATTAGTAGAACAGGCCACGAACTATGAAGGTTGTTCAAACTCCCTTAAGGATTCATTCCATCAGTACACAAACCAAGTCTTAGATTTCTGGATTCTTAACCGAACACTGGAAAATCTGAATCGATCTTCTTCCACTACGGAGAATCGGCAGGATGTCGAAGCATCTAATCATTCGCTTTATTACGATATGTGTGCCATGTCAGATTCTTCGAATCTGCGGGACAGACAAACAAACGTTTCAACCTTGGAATGATCGGAAGATACCACAACACCTTCGCATGCGGCCATTGTACTGGTATATCACCACTCACATTTTACTTGTCTTTATACCTTGATGCATTACAAACCAGACAATAATGTAGATTTTCATATTCGGTCCTATATAATATGCAATCATTAGGGCATGGTTGTATTTTCCTATGCTGCATACCTATTAGACACAAGATGTTTTTGGTCTCATATGTACGGTCTGGAAGTTCGTTGTTTTCTGGAAGAATTTCTTTTAACAACTTGAGCAAGGCAGTAAAATTGACATCACTCCTTCTATTAGAGGCTTTCAAGGTATATAACCGTAACACTGCAGACAATCTACTTAAATTGGTGCAACCTGGAAACAAAAGTTTTTCATTGTCTGACAACAAATTACTAAGTACTTGTGGTTTATCATCAAACTTTTCGGCAACATCTCGAATCACATCCTCTAACCGATCATCATCATTAACATCTTTCAGTGAAGGACTATCACTTTCTTTATGTATTTCATTCTCACCATGCCATATGCAAGGTGTATAACCTTCATCAAAACTTTCTCAAATAGATGAGCCTTGATCTCTTTTACATCTCTTGAGAACATGTTAAGACACTTCCTACACGGACAGAAGACTTTTCCTTCATTTCTAAAATGCGCATTTTTGTGTGCAAACTCTAGAAATTTATCAACTCCATACTCATACTCGTCACTTAATCGACTTGCAAAAATACAATTTTGATTCATTGTTATCTACACAACAACACAAACAATCGTGATATAAAATGAACCCAATATATATGAATTTTAGAGTAATCCCTGGCTATTAACACAAAATTAACATCACAAGATTAACACAAAAATTAACATCACAAAAATCACAAAATTAACATCACATCACAAAAATCACAAATTTAACCCCTGGCTATTAACACAAAATTAACATCACAATAGTAGCATGCATTCAAAGACATTTAATCCAATCATGTAAAAAACATATGTAATGTAAGATTTTGGATCAATGCGAATAACAAGGACTACAATAATATTTTGGATGAGGATAATATGAAAACTAATGAGATTGCTAAAAAACATCTTTTCATTGTCATTACAAGACTGATTTTGTAGCGTTAGGGAAAATAACTAAAATGTACTTACGCAGCATAAGGAGAGAGCGACAGTGCTTTTGCTTTTGAATTTGCTAGGTTTGGCATTGGCGATGTTGGTGGCTTTAAGTCAACATATCTAAAGGAATAAAAAAATAGCCGACAGACTTAACATTATAAAGCAAATGCATGCACGTGGTTGTCGAGTCGATTCACTCTCGCTACTACTTGTTTCCGTAGGAGAAGAATTTTCGGTCTTAGGTTATGTGGAAGCGTTTGCTTTTGTTGGACAGGCTGGTGTTGGAGTTGGAGATGTTACAATGAAGTGGTGGTTAGGGTTGTGGTGGGTTGTGGCCGGTTTAGGGGTGGTGGCTAGGGTTGCGATGGGTTATGGTGGGTTTAGGGGTTGCGGTGGGTTGGATCGGAGATGGTGCGGGTTTAGGGTTGGCGGCTAGGGTTGGATCGGAGATGTATTGACAGGGAGAGGTGTTGTGGGGTTAAGGCCTAAGGGATATCGTATTAAAAAATACATGTATCACGTCGGTTTGAAGACAAGTCCAACGTGCTAGTAGGGGTATGTTTCTATTTGGACATCAGATACCCAAAACGGCTCGACCGATTCATCCAATTGGTCGACCAAAATTGATAGTGGTCTACCACATCGGCTTTCTTCCATATCTGACGTGGTAGACCCCTTATCAATTTTGGGTTTTGATGGTTGTAAGTGAGACTCAAACCCCTGCTTAAAAAATGTAACTCAAATCCAGTTTATCCAACTGGTTGACTGCAATTGATAGGGAACTACCACGTCGGATGTCCTCCATATTCCAGCCTTCTTACTTGGTTTCAAAACTTAAGTTTTGACTGAACACAATTTGGCTATTATAGACGACGAATCAATGAAATATTTTGAGATTGGGATGCGAGTTCTATCTGAGTTCCATCTGAGTACAGAATTCAATTCAAATTACTAATGAAGGTAATATATTAAGTTTGTGCTGAATATCAGCAAATGTACGTATACAAAAATGTTAGTTCTGAATTTCAGATGAAACACGAATGTGGGCACACCCAGTATGTACTCAGCTCCGGTTCTGAATTTCAGATGAAACACGAATGCGGGTACATCCAGTGTGTGCTCGCTCCGCCACACAAGAATTTCATATACGTATTGAAATACAATAGGTAACCAATTTTGCTCGTGTTAACACCCCTAATATGCAGAGTGATTTGAATCGTTCTTACCATAGTTTATCCAGTACATAACATCTCTTGGCCATTGAAGCGTGTAGTGGTTTGTTTTACTTTCAAGCCAAAACAAACCTATCTTTCCATGGTTAATATTGATATTGTTAAAAAAATGGTTCAACGCCAAAATATGCACTTCAAGATGATCTTTTCTACCGTTATCCATTTCATTATCCTTGGCGGAAAGATTTGCGATGACATTATTGTAAACAGACTTATTACTAATCATTTCGGCTAACTCTGTTATACACAACGGTAAATATAAAAGCATCACAAATACATACATCATAATAAAATATATACATCACAAAAGCATCACAAGTCACGTATATTAAAAAACAAATCTAAATCCGTATTGAGGACAGACGACCATATTACATTTTCATGTCAGATTGATTGATGTTTCTCATTGATGTTCTTCCTCTACGCGAGAATGATGCCATGCGCGCCATAATGGAGATTGTGTTGTGCTTATCATTCTGGGAGATGGCAGCAGAAATCCTTCATAACCTGAGGATGAATGTTATCATGTTTGAATGACACATCAAGAAATGACCTTTACATTGAATTTTTGGGGACTGATATCGTCGTGTTTCAATGATGTAATATGCAGAAAGATCTTTATGCATGACCATACAACTTTACTTTTTCGTTGTGTTCATATCCATATCAGACCAAATCAGTTTCCAGGGTCCTCTTTTGCTGCCTAACCTGCATATTCAAGAAAGGTTAGATCCCAGAGAAGAGTGAGATCACCATGAGTTTTAGGTCCGCCAGATTCTGCCTCGAAATTCCAACAAGAGCTTTGTTAGAAAAAAATGAATTGGTAGTCGAAGTTAAGAATCGTATTGAATAAAAGGTCCTACGTTAGCTTTAGCAGCACCAATCAATAAAAGACATCCTTTTTAGGAAAACGATAAGGAATTGACTGGGAAAAGGGGATAATAATTAATGATCTTGCTACCCTTGGACGGAACCACAGCACCGCTTTTGTCCAGAACATAACTAAGTAGGTTATCAGGTGTCAATACTTCTCAACGGTGAGAAACGAGATGGTTCGCTCGGTTGCTTTCATTTTCAAATTAAAGAGTTTATTATGAAATAAAATCAGGTTTTGAAATTAAGAGAGAATGACACAACAGTAAATCTTAAATTGTTTACAGATTACCTCCAAAATCCAGCTGCTACTCTTAAAGACATGAAAACAAATAATCCAGTCCAGACCCCAGCAAGCCCGAAAGGTGGAGCTATGATAAATAAAAGTAACGACGACATAGACCCCACTAAAACCTGCAAAATATATCATATGCAGAATAATCATCCTTCTAGTTAGGGGATAGGAAAGAACCAATGTTTCTAGAAAATTGTAGAGGTGTACCATGGCATATGCAGCATAAACAAAGTCTGAAACACCATAATATAGCCCATCCATGATAAATGCAAGTGCATTTATTGGCTGGGAAGCTGAAACGAACTGAAAAACTAGTTTTGGGTCAATGCCAACTCCAATTACAGATTATTCTTATCATTTCTGTATTGTGATGGACATTTTATAAAAGAAAGACAGATACTTACGAAAATTTCTGACCGAGCAATGGCGAGAACATCGTCGTCTGCAGAAAACAAGGAACAGAAGTACCCAAACCCAACGAACAAGATGACAGAAAGAGCAATCCCGATTACTAAACCAATCTGTATGAAATGTTCTGAGAGGTTCATTTGCAATCAACAGTGATACAGAAAAGAACAAAATAATTTATTCCCATTGAGACTGATGAATCATTTAATACCTGAAGAGTCCTGTATATTATACTACGGGCTTGTGCATAGTTTCCTTTGGTGTACTCACTCACAAGAAGAGCCTGTTGAAAGGGTAATATTATTATAATTAGCAAGAATACATGTCAGAAAAACAGAGTTTATTGTGTAACCAACCAATGAATATATCACATTATCTCTTGTAAAAGTTAAAAGAGAATACAATGAAATAACTGCGCATCGTGCAACAAAAACTGTAATATGGATGAGTCATAAGACTCACCTGGCCAGCAAGAGCTAAAGCATCATTTAGAAGGGAGAGTGCAAGCCAAACTTCCAAACAAATTTGGTGTCCAGCCATCGGAATAGGTCCTTCTCTTGCAGCCAATGATGTCGCAAAGGTAATAGTACCGACGACTGCAATGGTTCTTCCAATCAATAGACCACCTGCACAAACCGGCGGCTGAAATCCCCATGTGAGAGAAGAAATTATATGAAATTAAAATAAATGGCATCTAATAAAAGCATGAATAAACTCGAAAACAGACATTCATATGACTAATCTGGAACTAGTTTCATCATTTGCTGTCAAATTCCATTGATCAACAACACCATGAGTAGGATTTTTTTATGTAAAAAACACCTTTTCATCTCTAAATACATTTGAACACATCTCATTGTACTTGTTTACCCCTTTCTCACATGCCCTAGGCTAATATCACTGATGCATTACTTCTCTATGAAAAGTTTCAGAATTTCATTGCAGATATTTTGTACACAGTTAAGAAATAAAATACATTGTACCCAATGGAGTCATCAAATTTCTGCTCAAAATACTATTGGATGTAAATAAGGTTACTTGTGACATAGATGTACACATTCTTCAAGCCTCTGTAGATAGGAAAAACATCTCTATTAATTAGCCAATAACAGAAGTTATAATGCTTATAGTATACATGTTTCGCCTATTGCCTGCTCTACTGCTGTTTTAATGAAATTAGGTGATACGGTATGCATCAGATTATCAGCATCAATGTCAAAGACTAATGGTAAGGGTAATGATATGAATGACCTTTAGAAGAAGGCTAGCCATATCATACCCATATAATAACGCATTTGTGTATTATTTCTGTCTAAAGACCATCAATTTACGTGATATTTTTAGAAATAGGAAAACCCCATAGTCACAAAAGGTATTAAACAAAAAAAACTAAATCAGCAATGCTTTGGCAATGCACTATCTAAAGAAGTCATATATAATTGCAAAACCTGAGCATCTCGGAAATAGATATGAATATGCAGTGAATGAGAACTTGGTCGACATGGAATATACCTGATCTTAGATAATTTAAGACTTTTTTCCCATCTATATCTGAAGGAATAAGAATTACTTCTGCATTCAGCTTCCAAAGAAGGATAAAAGCAATAACATAGCTGCGGAAAGAATGCATCAATAAAGTGAGAGACAATCATGATTATATTGCAGATCCCCAAAATATAATTATGGGATATGAATTACAGAAGATTGAAAGATGCATTCAGCTGTTGGTTTTTGTAAGATCTATAGAAAAAAATTATTTATCTAAAAGAAATAATATTGGTACTCTAAAGCAAGCCAGTGGCTCTTAGGAGAAATCATTGATCTAAAAATTACACTATTTTCTTATATATTCACTGTTACTCGACTGCCAAGTACATTTGGTGTCTTAGTTTTTTCTCTTTTGCTCTACCCTTGTATCATACCTTTAATTTTCTACTGATAATTAATAATAACAACAATAATAAACATATGCAGCCTTACTCAGCAATAACAGTAGCAATTGCAGCACCATCAATTCCTAACCCAAATAGAAACATCAATATTGGATCCAGTATAGCATTCAACAAGTTTCCAATACCTAATGGTTTAAAAAATATATATAAAATCAGTCAATATGGAAAGTCTATCAAATAATTACTGTGACAGAGCATGCTGATTACGAAATCCATAATCATGTAAAATGCAGACTAAGAAGAACTTTTGCCCAACATATATCAACTTAAGCTCTATCAGTTGTTCCCAAACCTATGTACCATTTTCTGCATACATTGTGAAGTATACTTCTGGTTTTTACTACACTTGCAAGCCATGAATCACTAAGGATGAGCATGGGTTAGTCGGACTGGGTCCAACTACAAAGCCAATCCCTCTGGGTCCAATCTAAACCAAGCATATTCACTATCTGTCATTTTTTGGCCTACAATGTTTCTAGCAATATGTTATCAGTTGAATGTAGCATCCTCAAGCAATAGGGCCAGAAGGGCTGTAAGGATTGTGTATATTAGTCATGTGTGCATACCTTGTGAATTTCATAATGTAATAGCGTTGCCTATTTGAGAACAATATCAAAGGCATACTAATCTAGTCAGTGACTCTCAAATAATAATGCTCAAATGTAAAGATACTAATCCATCTAGTTTTTCTCCTCTAGTTTAGATAATCATCACATTTTTCCATGTATATGCCTTCCTAGGTTAAAAGAATATTCAATCAAAACTTTGTTTGGTACATAAAAAAAGTAATTAGATGTCTATTGGTTTGGCAGCCGGACCCATGAATTACCAAAACAAATGGTTTTTTTATTGACAACATGGGTTCAAGGAGACCCTGCATGGCCACATGGGATGCCTAAAGTTAACATATAGCTTATGCTTAATTGTTTCAGGCCCAAACTTCATATCACAACATAAGAGTGGAAAAATGACAAATCAAAATCCAAACTATGTCCCAACCTACAGCATACAAAGGAGTCTTTGTATCCAAAAATCCACGAAAAGTGCCTTGAGCTGCAAGTGCTGTGACTATTGCAGGAGCACCTAGAGCTCTTAAAGTCAAAAATTGCTCTGCTGGTATTCTCATCGGAGAATCCTGGAAATTGCAAAAAAAACTGGTAATATTTTTATTCATAAAGGTCACATGACAAAAGTAATATACAACTTTATTTTGCTTCGCAAAGTCAATAATTAAGGAGGACCATGCTTTGCCGCTGAAAGATAGAAGATCAACAATTCACAAATTTCACATACAATTGTTACGCCCATGATATTTACTAGGGTCCCTGATCCAAAAGATAAAGCTACAGCTTCAACAATACCAATTCCACCAGCCAACAACAAGGATGCTGATACTGCAGGAAGGAACTTCTTGCCTGATTCAAATCCATTAACAATTGAATCTTCAAGGAGTGGTCCTGCATCTGAAACCACATCATTTATATGACAAACTAATAATGATAATTTCAACCATAGACTATATATAAGAAGAATGTCTATCATGTCTGTCAAGATTAATTCTATAACCAAATCTATTATTGTTACCTTTTGTGTTTTCATACAGAACTTGGTCCTCTGCAACAAATGATGTAGTTATGTTGAGCAAAGGAATATTAAACAACTTAGAGATTAAATTGAACACGGATATCGACACTCCCACTGCTGCCAACTCCACAGAACCTATGCATTGTAAAGACAACATTACAACATCGGAATTCTCATCCCTTCACAACATTCAAAGAGGTTTCATTTCTATAAACAGGTCAAAAGAAAGCTCATAACAACTTTCCCATTTTAAAATGGTCTTTCTGAAACAAAAATTGAGTTTCATGATTTTAAAATTTGAAAGAAGCTCCAACCTTCATGAGGATACTTTTAAATGGAAAATCATACACTGAAACAAAGCTGAACATCCTCCAAAACTGTAAAAAAAGGCAAACTGTGACAAGTAGGTCTTGGAATAGTAGTGCCACGACACAAGGTTTCTTGGATTTCCATTAGCATTTTTTGAGAAAAAAAATTGGCTCAAAAGTTTATATATGCACTATAATGTCTTTACGCATTTAGAATTTGTTCACGAACTTAATTAATTGCGCAAAGAGTTAAAAGAGCTAAATGTGTCGACATCATTTGAATCTGCTTATTATTTTGCAAAAGGCGTCAAGCTATGCAATCATGTAAGATCTAGTGAAAATATAATTAAAAGATAATAAACACGTACACAATTTCATACTGATCACAAATTTCCATAGATAGCCATAAATCACTTAATGAATTTACAGGTTGATCCAGATCGTGGTCTGTCATTTTGCATCATTACCTCCTCTCCAATCCACTTACAAAAATAGAAATATTCAAGGAAAACCCCAATATCCGGTCAAGTTGGCTGCTCAAAGTTATGTGGTTGTGGTCCAACTAATAGATCATGATGGGTTAAACTAACCCACGGCTGCGTAATTTGGAATGAAATCCGTCAGGTAGTCTCGATGTCGATCCTCACAACTCTGTTGAAGCTTTAGATATAGGGCTACAACCACGGTTACAACAGTAGTGTAGTACAAATCATTGAAAGTCAAAAACAGTGGATAGTTGATGCTGAAAGTAGTAATCGATTATATCGGCTAAATGGATGGGTTCATACAACATATATAAACTCTCCGAATCAAAATTAAGCTTTTAGGATGAATTCTCCTAGGTCATAAGCTCCGTATCAAACGTCAAACCACAATTAACATTCGATCCTTGAACACAAATCACCATACACATACCCACGTGACCGACAAAGGCGGTATCAACGAGCGACGTTAGCGGATCCGCACCAAGAGCCAACACGGCTGGCAACGCAATCGATGCGATCTCCAGCACAACCCCATCAGCCCTAAAATCCTCCCTGAAAACAAAACCACACCATAAACACCAAGCCCAGTAACCAAAACGAAGAAAGGTGAGATTTTGACGCTTACCCAATACGCCGGAGTCGGTCACCGATTGATTCGGGGGGAGAACGAGGTGCGGGAAGGACGGTAGGCTTGCTGGTGGATTTGGGTTTGGGTTTGGGAGTCTGGAGCCTTGGGGGGGGAGTATTGCAACAGCGGAATCTGAAGTTAGGGTTTGTGGTACGATTTGGGGAGATGAGTGGGTGGAGAAGTGGCAGCATCAGTGCTCCTCCCGCCATGGCTGTGGAGAGAGGAGAGAGTGAATTAATGAGAGATCTTTCGAAAACCTGTGGTATACCGTTCTCAATGCGAGGTGACGGGTTGGCACTTGGCTGCCTCAGATAATTTAATTTAGGGTCCTTATACACGGCCGCAGACGTCCCGACGCGATTGACGTGGTCAGTTGAGTCAGCAATCCAGTCGGCAGAGAAATTCATTTAATAACATGTTGGTGTCACATGCAACCTTTAGTTATCCAATGCAACATTACTTTCTCACTACAACGTTTGGTTTCCTCATGCAACTTTTACTTTCTCACTGCAACGTTTGGTTTCCGCATGCAACTTTTACTTTTCCCAACGCAACTTTTGGTTTCCCCAAACAACAACTTAAAAAGGCAAAACATGTTCCTTTTTAACATCTACGTCTATCCTTTTTAAGTTTGTGGTTCACATTTTTAACTGCGAGTTGTATTTTTTTAAGTGATGTTTGTTCCTTTTTAAGAATTGTTTGTTCCTTTTTATGTTTGAGATTCTCCTTTTTAACTGTGAGTTGTACATTTTTAAGTATAGTCTGTTCCTTTTTAAGTGAGTGTACATTTTTAAGTGTAAAGTTTTCCTTTATAGTGTTTTTTGTTCCTTTTTAAGTTTGCGGCTCTCTTTTTTAACTGTGAGTTTTACCTTTTTAAGTGATGTCTGTTCCTTTTTAAGAATTGTTTGTTCCTTTTTATGTTTGAGATTCACATTTTTAACTGTGAGTTTTACCTTTTTAAGTGTAGTCTGTTCCTTTTTAAGTGAGGCTTGTTCCTTTTTATGTTTGAGGTTCTCCTTTTTAACTGTGAGTTGTACCTTTTTAAGTGTAGTCTGTTCCTTTTTAAGTGAGTGTACCTTTTTAAGTTTGAAGTTTTCATTTTTAATTTTTGTTTCGTCCTTTTTAAGATATGTTGTTCCTTTTGAGGTACTACTTCATCCTTTTTAAGTTCATGTTTTTCCTTTTTAAGTATTGCTTCATCCTTTTTAATTTTCTGTTGTTTCTTTTTAAGTTGATGTTTTTTCCTTTTTAATTTTCTGTTTTTCCTTTTTAATTTTCTATTGTTCCTTTTTAAGTTATGTTTGTTCTTTTTTAAGTTGTTATTTTTTTCCTTTTTAACAAAACCAAAAACTTTAAATCAACCACAAAGAAACAAACTTTTCCTCAAAAACTCAACACAAAAACCCCAAATCAGCTACAAAGAACCACACTTCCAAAAAAATGAAGACCAATCAATCATTAAACAAAACCAAAAGTTTCAAATCAGTTACAAAAAACCACATTCCTCCTCATCCGCAAAAACTCAACACAAAAACTCAAATCAGCTACAAAAAATCACGTTTCCGAAAAACCCAAGATCAATCTATCACATAACAAAACCCCAAAACTTCAAATCAGCCACGAAAACCAAACTTTCCCCCAAAAACATCATACAAAAAACTAAAATCAGTTACAAAAAATCACATTCCTCCTCCTCCTCACCTCGAGAAAGGCTCCAACGCCGACCATTTCCTCCTCTTCCTCGCCGACCAACTACATCGTGACGTCCTAACCAACGACGTCGGCGTCCCAACCTCTTTAAGACTCACTCCCGCGTCATCTCCTCGGCATCCCTCTTACCGATCTCGTCTTCCATCGAGAGAAAATGATGGAGAATGAAAGGTCTCGGGGGATAATGTAAGATTTTGAGAATATATTGAAGGGAATGTGTTCTGAAAGTTTTACTTTTAAATGTCAATTATTATGAATTGAATGAGAAATCATTTTGTTCCATGTTTATGTTATTCGTCTTTTAGAAGTGTTAAGGAAGAGGCTCTTGGTCCTTAACCGTAGAGCTCTAAAAGATATTGGTTTACATAAAACAAAAGATATTCGCAATCATGGTAATTAACACGGGACATTAATTACCGGGTTAAGATTGTCGTGTTGGTCATAGATCATTGTAGCTCTACAAGTGAGTGACAACACGGGTATGCAAAAGAGGAAAATATTACTTTTGTATACTGAATAGACCTAATAAGTAAAATATTATAGAAATGTGTTTCTGTGTCATTAATATTTTACTGTGTCTTTGGTCCTTTGATATGAGACTTATATCTGATCACTTAAGGAATACTTAATTAGATCAGTGTCTTGAACTATCGATAAGTGTAGTGTAAAGGCATTGGTTGGTTAAGTACAACTTTTGTTGGAGAAGATAGTTAGTCAAAAGATTATCATTGCCCCTCTTAATTGAGTGATGATATTAGTGGGCCCCTTGATAAAGCAAAGTTATAATGTGCACAATGTGATTTGAGTTAAGTCACATATTTATAACTAGCTTAAAGAGATCAAGAAATAAATACTAATACAAAGATGACACAATACTACTTTGTGTGTATTCTTAATACCATGAGGCAAGGGACGGACACAAGTGGTGCACTCCATCACTAAGTGGATCGGGTTTTGGTTCGAGTGGAATTAAGACATCTAACTAATTGGGAGCTATAATGTGTAGCTAGATACCGCTTATAGCTTGTGATATTAAGCTCTTAATATCACTGACAACTTAGTCTAGATCCTCCCATAGGTCACACCGCAAAACCCGGGAAACAAGAAGCTTGATTTTGATTCATATGATGTGTCTGGTTTCTTATAGAAAATATGACACATGTGGTGAACAAGTAAAATCAATTATGTTGTATATAAACATAATTAGAATCATGATAAATTCATATGAGATGCATATATTATGGGATGCAATAATTTATTATTGCATAAGATAATATATTGAATAAGTTGTGAATTTGCTGAAACCCATAAAGTTCAAATTTTGTTGGAAATAAATCCAAAAATTGAAAAGGCAAAATCGGGTAGAAGTTCGGTAATCCGTTGAGATTCGGTCGACCGAAGGATCTGTGGATCGGTCAACAGAACGTGGAACGGATGGTCAAGTTGATTGACCGAACTTGACCATAGTGGCTGGAACTCTGGGTCGGTATACCGAACCAGAAACGGTCGACCGAACAATGTCCAGTTCCGATATTTTCGGTTAACCGAATGGCACTTAGTCAAAAACGCGAATTCGTCCGAACGGTTAAAGAAGAATTTTTCTTCTTAAGAATCGGTCATCCGTCAAGTGCACAGAAATCCGAACGTGACATATTCGGTTAACCGAGTATGTCTCGGTAGACCGAGTCCCGATCGATTTTCTGCCTTTGATAATTAAGAGATTAATTTGATCAATAGTTGGATTAGCTCCAAACTTGGTCAAACGTTGTGTGGGTGCATATAATGCATTATGGAATTAGTTTGTGAGAGAAAATGTCAAGAATTCGTGGCTTAAGAATAGCCATGATTAAGAGTAAGATTGGAGCCTATAAATAGGTCCTTATTCTCCTTAATTATGTTAGAAGTTTTGCTAAATATTTTCTCTCCTAAATCAGCACAAAAATGCACGAAAATTCTCTTAGTTTTCTAAGTCTTTGGAAGGAGAAATCTCAGAGATTAAGGAAAGGGTTTGCAGATAGATTCTAAGCTTGTTTGGAGATTGATTGGCTAGCTCATTTCTCTCCAACCTTGTTTAGGGTTTCGGTGAAGACTCGGAGGCATCCGGCGCAACGGGAAGTGACGATCGTCTTCTTAAGCATCTCCGGATCATCAAGAAGTTTTAGAGAACTTCTAGGTATGAATTTCGGAGCCCATGTTTGTTTTAATGAAACTAGTTATTAAAACAAACTGATGCATGCATGAAATAAATCGTAGAAAATTGTGATTGATCCTTATTATGCATAAAAAAATTCGAAAAATATACATGCATAATTAAACATGAAATCCTACAGTGGTATCAGAGCTTAGGGTTCAATTTTCTTATGATTTAAGGCTGTAAACAAATTTAGTTTACCATCTAGGATTTAAACAATTCGTTTTACCGGTTTTTCGGTCTTTAAATGTTTTGTTGAAATAATTCTTTGTAATAATTCGTTTTGAATGTTTTAAGTAGTTTAAAACATGCCATGTAATTATTAGAATTATGATTTAGACATAAGTCTAACTTGCAATAATTTCGTTTTAAGTATAAATGATTATTTTGTAAGAGAATCAACAAAACCGAAAAACTGCGGTTCGTCTTTCCTTTTAGGAAATTGGATGGACAGCGGTTCAAAATTATTTTTGAACTATGGATGGATGAAAACGTTTTTTAATGGATTTCAAAATGTTTTTCAAAGAATTGTTTGAGATTCTAGATAATTGATAAACTAGATTGCATAGTTTATAGCAATATTGCGTGCATGGATGCTCGAGTTGTCTTTGCAGGAATTGTGGGTTTATATGTTCCAAATCAGATGAATGCATGTAATCATTATTATACAGGGGCTTATGTATGTAAAAGCCAAAATTCTCTCCCTTTCCGTCTTTTAGATAGTTGCATTTGCATATGAGAGGTTTTTACATGTTCCAAATCAGCAATTATGAATGCATGTAATCATTATTATACAGGGACTTGCACTAGTCGATTTTTTATCGAATGTGAGGAGCATGTTTATTTTCTGTAAAATCTACATCTCCGGTGCAAGAGGAAGTCGCCGCTGTAGTGCATCGATCGAGGATCGAAGATCAGGGATCGAGGATCGAGGATCGAAGGGAACATATAAACTCACATGATGTGGATTGTGTGAATGTTTAATTTCTGTTTTTATCTTGCTATGCATGTGATGAATGTGTTGAATGTTAGGATGTGTATGAATAATAATATGTATGATAACCTAAAATTCTGAATCACATGTTAAATTGTCCAACAAAAAATTAAGAATAATTTTCCTTCTTATTTCATCCACTAGCAGTCATTGATCGTGGGATACTCTGCTCGCCCTTAGCGGGAGATAACTCCCTCCATCTTTGGGAATAGTGGGAGACATAATGGTTGTCTATTGTTGTGCCACAATTAAATATATGAGGTGTGTTTCACCCTAGTGAGCCCCAAGTATGTTTAGTTGTGAATACAATAGATAAACGTATCTCGTATCAAATGAAAATAAGTTTTCTTAACATTACCTAGAGCCCTCGCTCGGTTTTGGGAAAAAGTTTTTCTTACGAGGATAGGTCGTATTCCATCATAATTAAAACGACAAGAGTCACAAGAGTTTGAAGATGCTAATGTTGCTAAAATTCAAAAAGGTTGTGATTAGAAAAAATTTTCTTACCTTGATATTGTAATGTATTCGATAGCCCTTAGCTAGTTTATATTACAATTGATGGGATCTTGGATTGTTGCATTTATGGGCAAATTTTTTATTTGCAACATTTACATTTATCTTCGATATATGTATGCATGTGTTTTAAAACATAAAATTGACATTAAAATCCTGTATAATTTATTTTGTAGAAATGTCTAATATCCAACCAATTGTGCGATCTATGATCGAAAAGAATCCTTTGCAAAATGATGGCTCAAACTTCATGAAATGGCAACTCAACCTTAATATCGTGTTGAGGTTTGAAAAACTGTCTCATATTTTGGATGGTGAAATCCCAAAATTGAATGAGAATGCAACCGATAATGAGAAAGAGGCGATAGCCAAGTGGGAAGACCAAGAGAACCAAGCTCACGGTCTTATGCTAGCATCCATGGGTGACTCACTTCAAGCGAAATACTTGGATTCAAAACCCAAGAAGACCATGGAGGCTTTATCCAAGATGTTCATGGATAGTGCCCGAAAGGAGCACTATAAGACCACCATCGCACTCACAAGGTGCCATATGGCGGAGGGAACATCAGTATCCATGCATTTTCTCACGATGCGAGGATACCTTGAGAAGTTGTCGAAGCTCTCTTCTCCAATGCCCGAGGACATTGCCGAAGATCTGATTCTTGGCTCTCTAGCCCCGTCCTTTAAGGACTTTGTGATGCACTATCATGTGCGTGAAAAAGGGGTGAGTCTTGAGGAGCTTCACAACGTTCTCAAAACGGCAGAAGTTGACATGGGCAAGGGTAGGGACAATCACGTACTAGCCGTCCATGAGAGGAGCAAAAAGATCAACAAAGGTAAAGGCAAATTTACCAAAGATACGTCAATCGAGAGCAAGGGAGTAGGAGGTGCTCAAAGGAGTGCCTCAAATGGGAAATCTTTGAAATCTCCAACTCCTAACACGGAGTGCTTTCACTGCGGTGAAAACGGACACATCCGACCTAATTGCCCCAAGTACAATGAAGACCTTGAAAATGGGATGATTGAACGTAGGCACCCGAGAAACGCCGTAGGTATATTTGTTATTGAGATAAATTTAATCACCTCTGTCCTTGATTGGTAATGATTACCGGATCTTGTGCTCACATAATTTTGATGTGCAGCTATTGAAGGATAGGAAGAAACTCGTAGAGAACGAGATAATATTGAAGATCGGAAATAGTACAAGCATTGCTGCGATTGTACAGGATTCTATGGAACTTCAATAGTCTAGTGATTTAAATTTATGCTTTGAAGGATGTTTATTATGTGCCTTCGATTAGCAAGAACTATTCTGTATCATGTTTTGGATATGGATAACTTAATATATATATTTCTAATTTTTGCCTGTCTATATCGAAGAATGGAATTTTCTATGCAAATACGTTCGTATTGAATGGATTCTATTTGCTTGAAATGAATAATAAACAAACTCAAACAAACAATAACAAAAAGAAACTAAGATAACTCACATGAATGATTCAATCTTGTAGCACTATCAGATTGGTCAAGTAAATGACCAAGAGACCTTTCAAGAAGAAAGGAACGAAAACGAATGACTAATTAGATATGATACATTTTAATGTATGTGGTCCGATAAGTATAAGTGCAAGAGACGGTTTAAGGTACTTCATTTTGTTCACGGACAACTAGAGTCATTATGGCTATATTTGTCTAATGGGAAACAAAAGTGAATTCTTTGACGACTTCAAGGAATTCAAGGATGGAGTAGTGAACCGACTCAACAAGAATATCGAGTCTATACGATAGTTTCGTAGGGGTGAGTGCTTAGGATACCTAATTTGACTCATTCTTAAAGAAGGAACATGATATTGCTCGACATGGTTCGATCAATAATAAGTTAATCTAAAATTGCCTATTTACTTTTGGAATTATACGCTACAAATAATGACAAACTCACTAAATAAAGTTCTATCCAAGTCCGTGGAGAAAATGTCTTGTGAGCTATGGAGTTGAAAGACACCTAAGCACGACTTTCTCAAGATTTGGGGTTGTGAGGTATACATCAAGAAGTTGATGTCAACCAAGCTTCAACCAAAAGCGGATAAGTGCTTCTATATAGGTTGTCCTCGTGTGACAAAAGGATACTACTTTTGATGTATCACCTCCAATCGAAAGATTGTAGAGAGAGATATGGTTTTTCTAGAATTTCTGGAAAAGAGAGAAAAGTAGTGGGAGTAGAGTTAAGCTTGAGGAAACTCAAGATACTCTACAAGTTCATGATGTGAATATTGCATTCAAAATCATGAAGGCCCAACCGAGATTCATTTGGTTAGTGGGAGCATGAGTGAGAGACCCTCGCAAGAAATTGTGAGAGAATCTCAATCATCCCCACCTAGTGTGCGTTCAAGAGTTGAACGTGAACCTATTCCTCAAGAAATTGTGGAATAAGTTCGAGAGACACGAGAAGAACCAAAAGAATAGAGAAGCTCGACAAGGGAAAATAAGAAACCCAATAAGTATGTGGGACTTCATGAGATCGTGGTACTAGGTACCAAAGATCCCTCGACCTTCCAAGAAGCAATGGAAATGGAAGACTCCAGGCTATGGCTAAAGGCCGTGGAATCCGAAATAGAATCCATGTATGACAATCAAGTATGGAACTTGATTTACCTTCCTCAGGAGAAAATATCATTTAGTATAAATGAGCTTTTAGGAGGAAGATTGACATGGATAATAACTTGACAACCTACAAAGCAAGGCTTATAGCAAAAGTTATACTCAAATTCAAGAAATTGACCTTGATGAAATTTTTGAGAGGTTGTCATCTATTCGGATTAAGCTCACTATTACCGCATTTCACAATTGTGGGATATGGAAGATGGATATCAAAATGGCGTTCCTTAAACGGGAACTTGGAGGAGGATATGTACATGGTACAACCTCAAGGTTTTGATGATCCAAATAATAGTGAGAAGAAATGCAAGTTTCGAGGATCCATTTATGGATTGAAGCAAGCATCGAGGAGTTGGAACAAACGCTTTGACGAAGAGGTGAAAAAGATTCACTTCATTCAAAGTAAAGGAAACCTTGTATATACAAGGAGATTAGTGGGAGCCATGTAGTACTTCTGATCTTATATGTCGATGACATATTGCTCATGAGCGATCATATACCTTTGCATTAGCAAACGAGAAATTTCGTTGAAATCAGTATGTTCAATGAAAAGATGTGAGTGAGGCTCAATACATCTTGATTATCAAGATATAAAGAGATACATCTCATAGACTCATTGGTCTAAGTCAACGTGTATACATTGACAAGGTCTTGGAAAGGTTCAGGGTGAACAATTCCAATATGGACGATGTGCCAATAAGTATGAGTATAGGTGTGCAACTCAAGAAGTCTCAAACGTGTCCAATCACGTAATGACTTGGAGTACATGAAGGTATCCCTTATGCTTCAGCAAAAGGAAGGACCATTTACACGATGACTTGCACAAGACTCAATATCTCGTATGCTCTAAGCGTGACAAGTGGTCACCAATCCGACGCAAGTCCTAAGCATAGGATTGCGGTCAAGAATATTCTGAAGTACCTTCACCGGACTAAAGATAAAGTTCTTGTCTATGGAGGACAAATGAGAAAACAGCCGAGGGTTATTTTGATGCAATTCTCATAAGGATTCTTGACAATAGGAGGTTGGAATGATGATGCGTCATCATTTTCGAAGGTGGAGGTATGAGCTAGTGTAGTTAGGAGTAATATCACTACGGCTAACTCAACCACCAACGAAAGACAAAATAAATAAATGGGTGGACACAACAGTAACACAACTGATCCATTCAACAAACCTTCATACCAAGCTAAGGGGCGAAATATATTTCGAGTCCATGGATATGAGGATCCATGTGGATTGGCTTGATAGGTGATTTAAGAAGGTTACCCTAGTTATTAATGTTTTATACATTGAGAATGTATGTGAAAGAAAACTTTGATAACAAGTGGGAGATTGAAGGGAATGTGTTCTAAAAGTTTTACTTTTAAATGTCAATTATTATGAATTGAATGAGAAATCATTTTGTTCCTTGTTTATGTTATTCGTCTTTTAGAAGTGTTAAGGAAGAGGCTCTTGGTCCTTAACCGTAGAGCTCTAAAAGATATTGGTTTACATAAAACAAAAGATATTCACAATCATGGTAATTAACATGGGACATTAATTACCGGGTTAAGATTGTCGTGTTGGTCATACATCATTGTAGCTCTACAAGTGAGTGACAACACGGGTATGCAAAAGAGGAAAATATTACTTTTGTATACTGAATAGACCTAATAAGTAAAATATTATAGAAATGTGTTTCTGTGTCATTAATATTTTACTGTGTCTTTGGTCCTTTGATATGAGACTTATATCTGATCACTTAAGGAATACTTAATTAGATCAGTGTCTTGAACTATCGATAAGTGTAGTGTAAAGGCATTGGTTGGTTAAGTACAACTTTTGTTGGAGAAGATAGTTAGTCAAAAGATTATCATTGCCCCTCTTAATTGAGTGATGATATTAGTGGGCCCCTTGATAAAGCAAAGTTATAATGTGCACAATGTGATTTGAGTTAAGTCACATATTTATAACTAGCTTAAAGAGATCAAGAAATAAATACTAATACAAAGATGACACAATACTACTTTGTGTGTATTCTTAATACCATGAGGCAAGGGACGGACACAAGTGGTGCACTCCATCACTAAGTGGATCGGGTTTTGGTTCGAGTGGAATTAAGACATCTAACTAATTGGGAGCTATAATGTGTAGCTAGATACCGCTTATAGCTTGTGATATTAAGCTCTTAATATCACTGCCAACTTAGTCTAGATCCTCCCATAGGTCACACCGCAAATGATGTGTCTGGTTTCTTATAGAAACAAGAAGCTTGATTTTGATTCATATGATGTGTCTGGTTTCTTATAGAAAATATGACACATGTGGTGAACAAGTAAAATCAATTATGTTGTATATAAACATAATTAGAATCATGATAAATTCATATGAGATGCATATATTATGGGATGCAATAATTTATTATTGCATAAGATAATATATTGAATAAGTTGTGAATTTGCTGAAACCCATAAAGTTCAAATTTTGTTGGAAATAAATCCAAAAATTGAAAAGGCAAAATCGGGTAGAAGTTCGGTAATCCGTTAAGATTCGGTCGACCGAAGGATCTGTGGATCGGTCAACGGAACGTGGAACGGATGGTCAAGTTGATTGACCGAACTTGACCATAGTGCCTGGAACTCTGGGTCGGTATACCGAACCAGAAACGATCGACCGAACAATGTCCAGTTCCGATATTTTCGGTTAACCGAATGACACTTGGTCAAAGACGCGAATTCGTCCGAACGGTTAAAGAAGAATTTTTCTTCTTAAGAATCGGTCATCCGTCAAGTGCACAGAAATCCGAACGTGACATATTCGGTTAACCGAGTATGTCTCGGTAGACCGAGTCCCGATCAATTTTCTGCCTTTGATAATTAAGAGATTAATTTGATCAATAGTTGGATTAGCTCCAAACTTGGTCAAACGTTTTGTGGGTGCATATAATGCATTATGGAATTAGTTTGTGAGAGAAAATGTCAAGAATTCGTGGCTTAAGAATAGCTATGATTAAGAGTAAGATTGGAGCCTATAAATAGGTCCTTATTCTCCTTAATTATGTTAGAAGTTTTGCTAAATATTTTCTCTCCTAATTCACCACAAAAATCCACGAAAATTCTCTTAGTTTTCTAAGTATTTGGAAGGAGAAATCTCAGAGATTAAGGAAGGGGTTTGCAGCTAAACTTGTTTGGAGATTGATTGGCTAGCTCATTTCTCTCCAACCTTGTTTAGGGTTTCGGTGAAGACTCGGAGGCATCCGGCGCAACGGGAAGCGACGATCGTCTTCTTCAGCATCTCTGCATCATCAAGAAGTTTTAGAGAACTTCTAGGTATGAATTTCGGAGCCCATGTTTGTTTTAATGAAACTAGTTATTAAAACAAACTGATGCATGCATGAAATAAATCGTAGAAAATTGTGATTGATCCCTATTATGCATAAAAAAATTCGAAAAATATACATGCATAATTAAACATGAAATCCTACATATATGTATGTTGGAAACCAAAGGTCACGTAGGTCCGCGTGCGTGTGATGTGACACAAAATAAATTAATAATATGTGATTTAATTAATCTTTGGTTTTTGCTGACTGGATTGTCTACGTCAGACGGCGTCCCGGACGCACCGCGGCCATAAAATATTTCCCTTTAATTTAGGGTCGTTATACACGGATGCGGGCGTCCGTGACGTGCCTTACGTGGCACCCAAAAGTTGGTGAGTCAGCGTCTAGTCGGATTGTCATGTCATCATTTCCAAACGCACCTTAAATTGTTTTTTTAATTTTTTCTGTTGCTTTCCAGAAAAAACAGCGACAGACACCCTACGAACTATGGTTCGGATACCGAGGAAGATTAAAAATATCCAGACCGAAAGGGAGAGTCTCGCTTTCTTTCTCGTTGGATTACCTGTGAACGGAGGAAGCGTACCTGTGAACCTATTCCGGCTTTTTTTCTTCCCCTCTAAACGATAATTGATTCTTCGACTCCTGCCGTCGATAGCGAACCTGTCCCAGAACCGGTGGGTCTATATTTTTTCCCCTTGGTCGTTATTTTTTTGATGAACTTTCGTTTCTTAAATTTTTTGTTTTAGGGAACCACCACCTACTTCCGGGAATCCCGGTGCTCTTGGACGGCCCTCCGAAAGCAGTTTGACAGGATGAAGAAGGTTGAGAAGGAGATTTTCTGGAGCACCCCTTTCGGTCACTTCCTAGACCTTCCTAAGATTACTACGGACAACGAAATAGTCGGTTGGTTCGTCGAACACTACGACGCGGAGAAGGTGGGCTGAGAATAGGATCAGGGGTAGTTCCCCTTACACCGGAAGACGTTGCCCAAATTTTGGGCTTACGTATGCATGGGAAGACCGTGGTGATGGAACCATTGGGTGTACAGAGGCGAGAAGGGGTGAACCTTGACAACACACAACTTTTAGGTCATCTGATGGCAAGCAGTGTCATGGGCGACACGGAGGAGTACGTTCATCTCCTGATTTCTTTCATCTTCAACGATTTATTTTCTATGATGGAACACTTTGACCGAAGCAATGGTTCATGCACCATTTGAGGAACATCAGACGCATAAAAAGATACGCATGGGCACGTGCAGTTCACGGAGCCCTGGTTGGGGCATGGAGAAAGCCAGCTTAGAACTGCAGAAGAGGAGAAAGGCCGGGAACCTCATTATGAGGCAGGGGAACGTCGACGGTTGTGTGGCAATACTATAAGTAAGTGTTTTTTTGTTTTTTTTGTCTGTCTGTTCGGAATCAGTTGTGGGTCTGTTCGGATTAAGTTGTGTGTCTGTTCGGATTACGTTGTCTGTCTGTTCGGAATAAGTTGTGTGTCTGTTCGGATTAAGTTGTCTGGCTGTTCGGATTAAGTTGTCTGTCTGTTTGGATTAAGTTGTGTGTCTGTTCGGAACGTTGTGTGTCTGTTCGGAATATGTTGTGTGTCTGTTTGGAATAAGCTGTCTGTCTGTTCGGAATAAGTTGTCTGACTGTTCGGAATAAGTTGTGGGTCTGTTCGGAATAAGTTGTGTGTCTGTTCGGCATAAGTTGTTTGTCTGTTCAGAATCAGTTGTGTGTCTGTTCGGATTAAGTTGTCTGTCTGTTCGGATTAAGTTGTTTGTCTGTTCGGAATCAGTTGCGGGTCTGTTCCGATTAAGTTGTGTGTCTGTTCGGAATATGTTGTGTGTCTGTTCGGAATAAACTGTCTGTCTGTTCGGAATATGTTGTGTGCCTGTTCGGAATATGTTGTGTGTCTGTTCGGAATAAGTTGTGGGTCTGTTCGGAATAAGTTGTGTGTCTGTTCGGATTATTGTTTGTCTGTTCAGAATAAGTTGTGGGTTGGTTCGGAATCAGTTGTGGGTCTGTTCGGATTAAGTTGTCTGTCTGTTCGGAATAAGTTGTGTCTGTTCGGAATAAGTTGTCTGTCTGTTCGGAATAAGTTGTCTGTCTGTTCGGAATATGTTGTGTGTCTGTTCGGAATATGTTGTGTCTGTTCGGAATAAGTTGTCTGTCTGTTCGGAATATGTTGTGTGTCTGTTTGGAATAAGTTGTCTGACTATTCGGAATAAGTTTTGGGTCTGTTTGGATTATGTTGTGTGTCTGTTTGGATTAAGTTGTGTCTGTTTAGAATATGAATGTATGTCTGTTGAGTCGTTCTAAACAGTTGAACTTTTCCATTTGAAGGTGTGGCTTTGTGAGAAATTCAAATTGGGGGAGCCCAGAACTGGAGCATTTCCACGAATGAGAAGTTGGACAGAAATGTTTGGGAAACGTTTAACCTTGAGGAAATGGGAGGAACGTGGAATTACCTTACCTCAGATTTACAACGGCAAGTTTGACCTGATGGGCGCTCCATCAATTAGTGAAAGGGAGATGGAACTTATTAGTTCTGTTCGAACTCCTGTTCGAAAGGGCTCAGCTTCAACATGCAGTTTGCCAAGGCTCCAATTGACAGACTGCAACATTTCATGTGACCCGCTGCTCCAGGAGTTGGAGCTGAGTGAGGTGAAGACGAAATGGCTGAGGGCCGAAGCTGCCCTTAAGAAGGCGACAGAAGAGGTAACGACCTAAAGGAAGAACTGAGGATGACCCCAGAAGAGTGTGGGAGGCTAAGGGAAGAAATTATATATCTTCGAGGGACGGGGACAAGTGAAAATACTGGTGGGGAGAAAGACGAAGATCTAAATAAAGAGGAGGAGAAGGAAGAAGAAGAGAGGAAGAGGGAGGAGGAGGAAGAAGAAGAGAGGAAGAGGGAGGAGGAGGAAGAAGAGAGGAAGAGAGAGGAGGAGAAGGAAGAAGAGAGAAAGAGAGAGGAGGAGAAGGAGGAAGAGAGAAATAGAGAGGAGGAGAAGGAGGAAGAGAGAAAGAGGGAGGAGGAGAGGAAGAAGGAAGAAGAGGAGAGGGAAGAAGAGAGAAAGAGAGTGGAGAAGGAGGAAGAGAAGAAGAGGGAGGAGGAGAGGAAGAAGGAAGAAGACAGAAAGAGAGTGGAGAAGGAGGAAGAGAAGAAGAGGGAGGAGGAGAAGAAGAGGGAGGAGGAGAAGAAGAAGGAAGAAGAGAGAAAGAGACTCGAGAAGGAGGAAGAGAAGAAGAGGGAGGAGGAGAAGAAGAAGGAAGAAGAGAGAAAGAGACTCGAGAAGGAGGAAGAGAAGAAGAGGGAGGAGGAGAAGAAGAGGGAGGAGGAGAGGAAGAAGGAAGAAGAGAGAAAGAGAGTGGAGAAGGAGGAAGAGAAGAAGAGGGAGGAGGGGAGGAAGAAGGAAGAAGGAAGAGAAGAATAAAGAAGAGGAAAAGGAGCAAGAGAGCAAGACCCGGAAACCAAACTAGGGCGTGAAAAGACAACACTCGACGACCATCATGGAGCAGCAAATGAAGGAAGATGAACAACGGGGTAAGAAGAAGAAGGTGGAAGAAGAGCAAAAGAGAAAAAAAAGAGCGGCTCAAAGGAGCCTAAAGAAAAAATGGAAAAAAAGAGAGGAGAATTCTAGGTTGGCTGTCCACTTAGGAGGGACAAAGGCTGATGTTGACATGACTGCAATGGGAACATTGTCAACTGATGAGGTCAACATGATATTGAACTTGACCGCAGCCAACAAGGACAATAGAGAGGTCATCTGGAGAGGCGATATGTGCAGTTTAACACGCACCGACCTGAAGGAATTTATAACGCCTGGGATGGATATTACCGACCAAACTATCGACGTTATGCTTCGGTTCTCGAAGAAAGACTCCCAACACAAAAAGTTATATGCATATCAACATTCGAGTCCGGGCGAATTGTGGGTGGCCAAGGCAGAGCAATTGATGATTTTATCCTCCCTAAAATAGAAGGTGTGTCTCCAATAGAGTCCGTAATCGCACAACCATGCTGGTCTGCAGGTCATTGGACTCTTGTGGTTGTCCACGGCCCGTCCAAGGAGATTTTGGCATTCAACAATATCTCTAGAGGGCTAGAGCAAGGTGAAGTTCCAGAGCAGACCATAGGCGTACATGAATGCGCAGCAGCGGATGTGGCTGAATACTTGAGGGATCTACTAAAGGTCGACTGGCCCTTGAGAATCCTCAGGAAAAATAGCCAACGACAACCACCGGGGAGCAACGATTGCGGCGCCTATGTTTTATAGTCGATAAGGTGCCTAATGCTAAAACTTGACCCGACGAAGGAGAAGGACCCCAATAACATCCACTGTATCAGGGGTGAATTGAGGGTCATGTTACTTAGGGACCGTCGATCGTGTGTGCAGATCTGAAGTCCAATTTTTCTAGTGTTTATTTTTTTACATGTACAAATTACCAACTCTTTTTTTGGGTTATTTTTTTAGTGTTGTGTTTTTTAATCCGAACAGACATACAACTTAAACCGAACAGTCACACAACTTAAACCGAACAGACAAACAACTTAAACCGAACAATCACACAACTTAATCCGAACAGACATACAACTTAAACCGAACAGTCACACAACTTAAACCGAACATACATACAACTTAAACCGAACAGTCACACAACATAAACCGAACAGACAGACAACTTAAACCGAACAGTCACACAACATAAACCGAACAGACAGACAACTTATTCCGAACAGACACACAACTTATTCCGAATAGACACACAACTTATTCCGATCAGACCCACAACATATTCCGAACAGACACACAACATATTCCGAACAGACAGATAGCTTATTCCGAATAGACAGACAACTTAATCCGAACAGACACACAAGTTAAACCGAACAGTCACACAACTTAAACCGAACAGATTGACACCTTAAACCGAACAGTGAAACAACTTAAACCGAACTGTCACACAACTTAAACCGGACAAATGCACACCTTAAACAGAATAGTCACACAACTTAAACCGAACAGATGCACACCATAAACTGAACAGACACACAACTTAAACCGGACAGATGCACACCTTAAACCGAACAGTCACACAACTTAAACCGAACAGATGCACATCATAAACCGAACAGACACACAACTTAAAACGAACAGATTGACACCTCAAACCAAACAGTCAAACAACTTAAACCGAACTGTCACATAACTTAAACCGGACAGATGCACACCTTAAACATAACAGTCAATTTTTAAATGTACAAATTACAAACTCTTCCCTGACAACGTCAAGAGATCCACACCTTAATCCAAACAGACACACAACTTATTCCGAACAGACCCACAACATATTCCAAACAGACACACAATATATTCTGAACAGACAGATAGCTTATTCCGAATAGACAGACAACTTAATACGAACAGACACACAACTAAAACCGAACAATCACACAACTTAAACCGAACAGATGCACACCATAAACCGAACAAACACACAACTTAAACCTAACAAACACACAACTTAAACCGAACAAACACACAACTTAAACCGAACAGATTGACACCTTAAACCGAACAGTCAAACAACTTAAACCGATCCGTCACACAACTTAAACCGGACAGATGCACACGTTAAACAGAACAGTCACACAACTTAAACCGAACAGACACACCATAAACCGAACAGACACACAACTTAAACTGGACAGATGCACACCTTAAACCAAACAGTCACACAACTTAAACCGAACAGATGCACACCATAAACCGAACAGACACACAACTTAAACCGAACAGACACACAACTTAAACCAGACAGATTGACACCTTATATCGAACAGTCAAACAACTTAAACCGAACTGTCACACAACTTAATCCGGACAGATGCATACCTGAAACAGAACAGTCACACAACTTAAACCGAACAGACAAACACCATAAACCAAACAGACACACAACTTAAACCAGACAGATGCACACCTTAAACCGAACAGTCACACAACTTAAACCAAACAGATGCACACCATAAACCGAACAGACACACAACTTAAACCGAACAAATTGACACCTTAAACCGAACAGTCAAACAACTGAAACCGAATTGTCACTCAACTTAAACCAGACAGATGCACACCTTAAACAGAACAGTCACACAACTTAAACCAGACAAATGCACACCTTAAACCGAACAGTCACACAACTTAAACCGAACAGATGCACACCATAAACCGAACAGACACACAACTTAAACCGAACAGATTGACACCTTAAACTGAACAATCAAACAACTTAAACCGAACTGTCACACAACTTAAACCGGACAGATGCACACCTTAAACAGAACAATCAATTTTTATATGTACAAATTACAAACTCTTCCCTGACAACTTCAAGAGATCCACACCTTAATCCGAACAGACACACAACTTAAACCGAACAGGCAGACAAATTATTCCGAACAGACACACAACTTAATCTGAACAGACACACAACTTAATCCGAACAGACACACAACTTAATCCGAACAGTCACACAACTTATTCCGAACAGACCCACAACATATTCCGAACAGACACACAACATATTCCGAACAGACACACAACATATTCCGGACAGACATAACTTAAACAGAACAGTAACACAACATATTCCGAACAGACACACAACTTAAACAGAATAGTAACACATCTTAAACCGAAGAGATGCACACCATAAACCGAACAGACACAGAACCTAAACAGAACAAATCCACAACTTAAAACCGAACAATCACAAAACTTAAACCGAACAAGGACAAAGTTTAATACGAACTGAACGTGTATAACAACCATTTACAGATCCAAACATATCAACAATTAGAAGTTTCTTGGTTTTACAAGAACTGAAAATAACAAGAAATATTAAATTAAGGAGGAAGTTCCTCGTAATACAAATTCATGTCCCAATCAGAGAAATCAGGATCCCCGGGTTTTTGTGCGACTTCGTGAAGCGACGATGTAACATTCATCTTGAACTTTCTCTTTTCTTGTTGGGCGTGGCTTTTATGGTTTGTTTTAATTATCTTTTCAGCTAAAGACACCTTACATCTAGTTGGCCGTCTTCCTATACGTCTGACAATATCTGGATTAAGAACCAATGTACCCGTAGACTCAGGTTCATCAAGTCGAACCAAGAACTGGGTAGTGTGCATATGTGCCTTAAGCATTTCAATAAACTTCACGGTCTCAATATACCTTTCGTGGGAAATGAAGGCTTCCTGTGCGATCCAAACGACACAACCCATGATGTCGTCGTAACGACGAAGTGCATCCTTCTCCATTACTCAATCGTCTTGGTACATCATATCTCGATAGCTCCTTCGAATATCCTTTCGCCATCGATTAACGATGTAAGAGTCTGGGAGCAATGCATTAGGATTTAAGCGTCCAAGTCCAAAAAAAAATGTGGCAACATAGAAGGCCAACGTGCTGAAACATTCTAAAATCACATGTGAAGTTCATGGATATGTTTTGTACTAGGAAACATTTCGACAGTAGCTGCTCACCAGCCAAAACATGTTCAGATACCTTGTACTGAAATGTGTCATTCGTATTGAACCCCTCCATTATATCGCAGTATATCATCTTCCTAATTGCTAACTTCACTTTCTTGAAGACCCCTACCGTATACAACTCACTCATCTATCTCTCGAATGGATAAATTGAAACCAACTGGGGTCTCTTATGAAGACAATCAAAATCTGATTGAGCTTCCTTCTCGTACTTATGACGGAGCGCAAGTTTGTATTGTTGAACAAACTGCTTCAGGGTGGTCTTCGAAGTAAGATATTTGTCGAAAAAGGCGCTCATACTCTTGCTTCTCTGAGTAGATGTCATTCCCGTGAAAAAAATATCACCAACAAATGCAGGTATCCACGACTCTCGGATTGCATAAATCGATTTGAGCCAGCTATGGTTCTGCAGGTCAAAATCAAGAAGGAAACCCTGCCAATTACAATCAAATTCTGCTGGGGTTTTGGAATCATATACAATCAATTTCAGATCAAATAACATGTGCTTCCGATATTGTGTTGGCAACTTCACGGGAGCTTTGTTCATTATGTGCCATATACAGAATCTGTGTCTTGAATCTGGGAAGACATTCCTTACAGCAGCAGTAATCGCACCACATTGATCTGTTATTATGGCTGGGGGGTTATATCTGCATAAAGGGGGCAATTTAAAAGGAGTGAGTCATATATTTAAAGGTACAAAATCCTACTTTGAAAACTTTAATAGAACATTCACATACCTAAAACCAAACAGACACACAACTTAAACCGAACGGATTCACACCTTAAACTGAACAGTCACACAACTTAATCCGAACATACCCACAACTTAATCCGAACAGACCGACAACTTAATCCGAACAGACATACAACTTAATCCGAATAGACACACAACTTAAACCGAACGGATTCTCACCTTAAACGGAACAGTCACACAACTTAATCCGAACAGACCCACAACTTAATCCGAACAGACCGACAACTTAATCCGAACAGATAGACAACTTACTCCGAACAGACACACAACTTAATCCGAACAAACCCACAACTTATTCCGAACAGACATACAACTTATTCCGAACAGACACACAACATATTCCGAACAGACAGACAGCTTATTCCGAACAGACAGACAACTTAGTCCGAACAGACATACAACTTAATCCAAACAGACAGACAACTTAATCCAAACAGACACACAACTTAATCAGAACAGACCCACAACTTATTCCGAACAGACACACAACTTATTCTGAACAGCCACACAACATATTCCGAACAGACAGACAACTTATTCCTAATAGACAGACAACCTAATCCGAACAGACATACAACTTAAACCGAACAGATTCACACCTTAAACCGAACATGCACACAACTTAAACCGAACGGATTCACACCTTAAACCGAACAATCACACCACTTAAACCGAACAGTTCCACAACTTAAACCGAACACATACACACCTTAAATCGAACAGTCACACCACTTAAATCGAACCGTTCCACCACTTAAACCAAACAGTCACACCACTTAAACCGAACGGATTCACCACTTAAACCGAACAGTCACACCACTTAAATCGAACAATCACACCACTTAAAACGAACAGTTCCACCACTTAAACCGAACACATACACAACTTAAACTGAACAGTCACAGACCTTTAACTGGACGTAGCCACACCTTACCGTTCATGCACGACAACCATGTTTGGAACAACCATATGTAATTTTGAGTGGTCTCAGAAGACAGCAAAGCGCAACCGAGCAAAATTGACTCGAAATGGTGATTAACTCCTACAAATGGGGCAAAAGGCATGTCGTATTTGTTTGAAATGTAGGTGGTGTCGAAACATATTGCGTCTCCAAAGTATGAATATGCAGCTCTAGAACGACAGTCAGCCCAAAACACGTTCCGTAGTCTTCCTTCGTCATCCATATCCATTACATAGAAAAACATGGAATTGATCTTCTGCATCCTAATGAAATAGTTCTGAAGAGCTTGTGCATCACCAGGTCCCATCTTTAAGTTTCTGACTTCATTTACAATATTCCTGCACACAGAAACCACTAAGACCAGGTGCAAAATGTTGAACTTCAATTATGTTAGGCAGAAAGAACACAAACCTTAAATCCCTTTCGTTGAAAGTCAATTTGTCATGACCTCCAGCCTCAACCACAAAAGATTGCATGGTCTTAGCAGCCGATATCCCAGCAGTATCATTGCACGATATGCGTGCTTTGGTGGCCTCAGGGACGGTTCGTTTTTGTCTAAGAAAACACATTTGCTCCTGTTCAAGCATGGCGTGGTTATGTTTAAGATCCACAAAGTTAATGTGGTAACCCCTTGCTGGGTTTCCAGAGACCCTTATCCGAGCAGTGCATTGGACTCTACTGGATAACCTAGGCTTCAATTTTCCTTGCCCTTGGTTTGTCGGTGTCGTGCCCTCCTTGGAGCAAGTCAGCGTGGCTCGTATAACAACACCACGATCATAATGAGATTGCCTTGTCTTAACACCAAAACCACAAGAATCGGCATAGGCCACGTAAAATGTTTCGCTTCTTCGAAAGAAGGAAAAAACATCTCCTCCTTAGGAACGTTTGCCGTCTGCTCCACTTGGGAAGGCACATTAACGATTTCCATTGGAGTACAGAGGAAGGACCATAGAAGAGAAGGGAAGAAAAAGGAAGACGCATCTTGAGATAAATAACAAGTCTTCTGCTATGTAGGAGCACCAAAATGATGAAGGAAATGAGTGATTTGAGACGCATTAATGAGGGATGAAGGGAGGGATGGAGAGATGCAGACATTTGTACGGATAACCAAAGAATTGAGGAATAAAATAAAAAAAGAAACTCTTTTCTGTGCTGACATGGAGAGTGCCAACTAAGCCGCGTCCTAAAGAGCGGTCATCTATCATTTTCCTTTAATTTAATGGGTGTTTGGTTAGCCAGCCACGGTGTTACTAAGATTGAGTTTTCTGCTTGGGTGCCTCCTACGATATGCAATTGTTGTTGTGCAATTGTGAATCGATACTAATTGTGCGTATACACCTCCATCATAAGTCGATCCCACCACACACTGACACCTTAAGCCTTCCATAAATGATCGTTCATTCTCCGTAAGTATGGTATCAGTTGTTACGTTGATTTGGTTGAGTTAATTTTTGTTATCGACTAATGATTAGTAGCATATCATACAATGCATTTATGTCTTTGTATTTTACCTTATATTTTTGCTACATGGGTATTTGTTTCTTACATTTCAGGAGTTAGGTAAAAAATAATAGAAAGGAAAGAAAAATGACCCAAATGCAATAAGAAAAGACTGATTTGGAAGATTTTTGGGTCTGTTTGTAATGCTTAAGGAGCAGATTACATGTCAGTAATGACCTACGTGAAACTCAAAGTGACCTGATCGTAACAAAATTATGTTGGTCACAAAAGTCCATAATCTCATGAAATAACCAAAATATTTTTGGTATTAATCATGTTCTCTCAAGTTGATATTAAAAATAGTATTGTCTCATCAACAAATTACATATTCACACGCAAAACTGTAATTTCTCCCCCTATTGACTAATGTCATTTTCCAACACAAGTAGTAGCATATTCCCGAGAAAGTTCGACCACAATGATGAAAACAAGTGGAGAGAAAGGGTTACCTTCTCTCACCTCATTAAAGCTGCCAAAATATCCTTTGGGAGTGTTGTTTATAGGCTTTCGATGTGGATGTATTCCATCAAGTCGCACCATTGTTGGGGGGCAACCGATGCCTTTTAGGTTTGCTAATAGAAAATTCAATTAACTGGTAAAATTTGTTTTGAAAGTCAAGAAATAAATAGGGAACTACTATTCGTTGCCCCAAAATTACTTAAATCTCCCGTCTAATTACCATTTTTCCCTTCATAATTCATTTAATATCTATTTCGTCCTGTCTCTTAAACTAAGGATTATGTTTACGTTTTCTTCATTTTATCAGTACCAACACCACGATAATGTTTGGCTAAGCGTCTGGATCCGGTGAAGTAAGCCCAACAATTTTTTGTGTGTGTCGGGCATCTGTGTAAGCCATCCCCATGGTGGGGGATGTCTAGCTCCATGGATGAGGCACCTTGGTAGGGTGCCTCCGCCATGGGATGGGCTCCTAGCCTGACGTCCCCCACAATGGGGCGTCCTAGCCAGACGTCCTTTTTTAATGTTGTGTTATTTTAAATTATTTTATGTTCCGTTGCAAGATTTCAGTGGTGATGAAGTAGATTACAATGAGCTTTTTGCAAGTACACAAGTATTTCCAACGATTGATGACACGAATAAATGGGCGAAACAAGTTGTCATCAGAGACATTTTTGGGTAATATCACATGCAGATAATCAGATGGATTGTTATCTATGATGCGATCGCAGAAATGAAATGGGTTCTCGGGATATAGATATTGCAGTACGAAAGAACACGAAAAGAAAGGGTTGTAGTTGTCTTTTTTTGATAAAGGTGGTCGAGTGACGAGACCGTGATGGATGGGTTGTAGTTTCTAATAGTACTCATGGTCAACACAACCACAGACTTGCAGTTTATCCAGAGGGTCACCGACAGATCAACGGTCAGTCCTGCGGCCAAGAAAATTGTTCGTGACATGACTTAGGCACAAGCGAAACCACGTAACATCTTGATGGCGGTAAAGGAGAAATTCCTGGAGGATAATCCCAATCATAGACACATTTATAACTTCAGAGAGTACATGAGGAAGATGAATCAGAAGACAGGAATCCTGTTCAACAGTTTCTGCACCAGGCAGTGTAGTAGCAGTACTTACATTGGATTATGGCGGATGAAGAAACTAATGTCGTCACTCACGCATTTTAGCACATCCGACGTCAGTTCAGTTGTTGCGCACATACCCTTTCGTAACCTGCATGGATTCGACGTATAAAACGAATAAGTACAAGATGCCTCTGTTCGAGATGGTTGGGGTGACACCAACAAACATAAACATTCTTGTCGGCTATGGGATTATGAAGGATGAGACAGAGTCTAGTTACCAGTGGGTGTTGGAGAAGTTGCGAGATATGTTATTGGATATTGTCAGCCCGACTACAATAATAATGGACTGGGAGTTAGGGCTTATGCGACCAGTGAGAGAGATTTTCCCTGAGTTTGCTCATTTACTTTGCACCTGGCATATCAACAAAGACGTTTACAACTACGCATACCACGCTGATTGAGAAATTAAACCGTAAGTGCACGACCCGTTGAAGCAGTGGCAAGTATAGTTCGTGTCCTCGAGGAACGAGTGCATGTCATCATCGACCATACTCGAGTGGGGGAAGAAAATGAAGAGAGAGTGTAGCTACATTAATGCTAATTACAATTGGTAAAAGAAATGCGACTAATCCCATAGGAGGTGGAGAATGCATGCAACAATGTAGATGTGTGACTTTTGTGTGTGTACAATTGTTCTCTCGTGACATGATTTAACATGGACTTCTATAAGGGTTATTATCCTAAGTGTGTTTCCAGGACATCTTTAGTGGCCAATAACGGATTTGGATGCACCAATGGTGGATCTTTTGGCTCCGATCTGTCCCAAAATTCACCAAACACTTTAGTGGACCAATGTACCACGTGGGGTGCACTCGGAGCTGTTCGTTCAAACTAGTTTGGTCTTAATTGTTGAATTGTTCCTTAGGTTGAGGAGATTATGGACTTTTGCAACCAACATATTTTCTTTACACTTAGGTCCCTGTGGATTTTAACTTGGGTCCCTCCAGATTTGCAATCCAGTCCTTCAGCATTACAAATAGGTCCAGACGACTTCAAAATCAATCCTTTCTTCTTGCACTTAGGGCATTTCGCTTCCATTCACTTCCATATTACCTACACCCTGAAATACATGTAACACAAACCCAAGTATCACGGCGGAACATCTAGATCTGATTTTTAGTCGTCCGATTGCACCAAGATTAATCCAGACCTTCTAATCTTCTATAATACACTTGTAACCCTTCAATTCTCCTTCTTCCTTCCTCTCCTCCTTAGGTTTGTGATTGACATCATATCATGCCTATATTTGTGCCTTACATCCTTCATCTTTAGCCTAAGCAATGCTACATAACAAGTCTTATGTTTAAGTTTCAGGAATAAACATGTTTGAGAAGAAGAGACTAAAAAGGACTTAAAAGCAAGGAAAATGACTGAATTGCAAGACTTATGGACTGAGATTCAAGAGAGAAGCTCCTAGATGTATACTAGAAGAACCAATGAGCAAATCAAGAAGCTCCACACCATCATGAGGAGTATTTTGGCAATTAGATCTGGGCCTAACAATCAACAACAAAATCGGGTTCATCAAAACATCAAGAAATTAAGCCAAAACCGAGCCACCAAAATCCAAACTCGATCAGAGGCATCCATACCACCAATTGGCGGATGCAGATTGCCTGTCGGTGGTCCAGATGGCCTTAAATTATGTGTGTCTTAGTCGGGTCGTGGATTATGTTGTTTTATGTCCATTTATAGTATGCAATTATTCCCATACCAGGAGATTGTCCCGAGTTACCTTTTTCAATGACTATAAATAGAACTCTTCCTCCTCCTTTGTAATAGATCTCCTCTCTTGGTGGTCATTCTCTCAACTAGGAGTAAAGCCTTGGAGCAAAACTCTGGTGGAGAGATGCTACTTGTAATGTGAGTGAGCAATAAAGAATGTTTTGCTAGTTTTTTGTTGTTCTTTTAAGTCTTGCATGCTTAGTTAATTTTGTTGTTTTAATCTTCATAGAATTAATTAGCATGTTTTCTTTCCTTAGTATGAATGTAGCGTAATAATGTGTGAGTAGTTCTATCCCCCTTTGGGGGTGGAGTTGATGTTTATACATGTTATGTAGAATGGAATGAATGGTATATGTTGTTTCATTGTGATGAATGTGAGTATGCTTGTTTGAATTAAAGAAAACACTTAACTTGATGGTTGCTCCCATATTCATTAGGTACATCCAATTCTTGTTTAGGTTCTTAATAACAAACTTGTTTATACTCATATTAATCAACTAGGTTAGTGATTTGGATGATAGGTCTTGCCATCAGGTACTTCCTATGCATACCAACACTACCTATACTTGTGCTTTATTGAATGCATTCATCACCACTTATTTCATGTCTACACACACTCCACCACTTAGGGGTTTCCATTCTTGAATACCAGATTGCTTTATTAGTTAGTTTAGTTTCATTGTTGCTTGCTTTCGTCGCCTTTGTTTGTTGCTTACTAGTGTAGCGTAACATAGTTTAGCTTAGTTTAGTGTAAGCACTTCTTCTTTTCCCTCTTTTCTTACTTGCATTCGAACGAACCAGAGTCGACACACCTCCCTGTGGATCAACCCATACTTGACATTGCTTCATCGTGGTCGTGCACTTGCAGTATTGAAAATGAACATATCAAGTTTGTGGTGTCGTTGCCGGGGAGGTGCTCTGTCTAGACTCTGGTTTGGACGGTTCAAGTGAGTTTAAATTTTTGTTTGTAGTTGTTCTTTGTTTTAGGAAGCTTTTAAGATCAAGGGACATCACCAGGAAACGTTTGGAGGGGAACAATTGGAAATTGATCGCCAATCAGCGGTGGTGGACCGCCAAGTAGTGGTCCGGTGAGCTATGTTTGCTCTATAATTTCTTCTGGTTGTTTCTACATTCAATAATGTGGTCTGGGGCTCAATCTGGCATGTTTTGACCTGTAGTTTGCCCCAGATCAATAATCAATCCCCTTAAATCAACTTGGCCACTAAAATCCAAAGCAAAAGACTAGTCATTCTTACTTGTTAAGGTCATGCATCATATACTTGACTTAGGCACGTAGTTGGTCTTTTGGTTTAGCTTTTCTTTCAGTTATTGAGTGCTGGAGTGAGGTACGCACTTCCTACTCTTATTCATGCATTTTGTATGACAATACATTAGTTTCTAGGAATTACATTGCAACAAGTGTGAGTTGAGCATTTGTGTGGAGAGTTGATTTCTAGATTAAGACCCCAAAACACTACTAAGGAGGGGCTGTCCCAGAAAAGATAAGGTGGGGGATTTCAACACCCTTTCCTTACCCCAAAAATCACACTAATCAAAGCCTAATTTCTCAAAGAAGTAGACATTGGCCCTAAGGATTTCGGACGCACTAGGGGAGTGATCGATTTGAGACCATCATTACCTAATTGACATCATCTGCCTTGTCGATAGTAGGAGATACTGGATCTCCAGATTTGGTATCACTTGTTGGGAACTGTGGTCTTTGTTGTAGGGAGGTTGTTCATCGTTTATATTTACCGCAAGTGCACGACGTCGATGAAGACATGGCAAAAACGGGTCGTGTCCACGTGGAGGTGAGTAGCTTTTGGTTGGTACGAAATCAAGTGGCAAATAAAGGGAGAAGAGATTTGAGTATGTTAATTTAAGCTACACTAAAGTAGTAAGAAGAAATATGAAAGAAAGCAACTAACGAGTGATTCAAACTAAACTAAGAGAACTTAATGCAAAGCTGCAAATCAGGAAGAGAGACCCTTAAGGGGTGGAGTGAGTGCACACATGTAATAAGATGGTGAATAATGCATTCAATATGCACAAATGTAGGTAGTGTTTCCATGTACAGGAAGTGTCTAATGGTTATGGCAAAACCTATCAATCCAATCACTAACCTAGTTGATTAACATTCACATACACAAGTTGGTTATTTCAGAACCTAAACAAGCGTGGGAGGTGTCTAATAGTTGTGGCAAAACCCATCAAGTGAAATGTTCTACTCTGAACAAGCAAGCATACATTCACATTTATCAACACATTTCAAAATAAAACATTCATTTCCATTCTTTAATGCATGTATGAATATCATCTCCACCACAAAATGTGGATTGAACTACTCACTACTCATTAAAAGAAGACAAAACGAAATTAAGGTAATTAAGATAGGAAATGGAGACATGCTAATTCCTTCAACTAAGATTAAGACAAACAAAACAAGCTAAACAAACAAGCATTAAAACAAAGACAACATTAAAACAAACTATGAAGAATTATTTTATTTACATGACTCACATTACAAGAACCATTCTTCTCCATCTTGAGTTTTGCTCCAAGGCTTACTCCAAGTAGAGAGAATGCCACCAATCAATGGGTGAATACAAAGGAGAAGGAAGAGTTCTATTTATAGTCATAGAAAAAGGCAATCGGGGACAATCCCCCGGTATGGGACTAATGCACTACTAAAAATAGACATAAAATACTCTAATACATGACCCGCCAAAATATTTATAGGATCCGAAGAAGAAACAACCGCCAATTGGTGGTCTATATACTCTACATCAGGTCTGGATTTGGAGTGTGGTTGTATGGCTTGATTTCTTCTTGTCTAATGCACCCAGATCGGTTATTGGAGTTTAGGCCCGAATCTAATTGCCAAAATACTCCTCATGATAGTGTGGAGTTTCTTGATTTGCTTATTGGTCCATTTGGTTTACATCCGCGTCATTCTCTCTTGCATCTCAGTCCATAAGTCTTGCAACTTAGTCATTTTCCTTGCTTTTAAGTCATTTTTGAGTCTCTTCTTCTCAAACCTTTTTATTGCTGAAATATAAACATAAAACTCGTTACGTAGCATTTCTTAGGCTAAAAATAAAGGATATAAGACACAAATATATGCGTGATATGATGTCAATCAGACGTGAGGCCTGTTGAGACTAGTAATCTCGAAGTTAGGCTTCGTCTAGCCTAAGGTCCTATAGCCAGAAGTTGTTTGAGTCTTGTTTGCTTGTGTGCTTCTACCTTCTCCCACTACCCACGCTAGCTCTAGGGATTTTTCCTTTCTCATATGAGTCTCCTCCTCTTCTGATTACACCTTCTGTTGTGTGTTGTTTTAGAGTCGAGTCGAGCATTTTATGCGAGGTTGGGCTCGTTCTGGTGAGAACGCTCGACTTGAGAGAGTGGATTTACATGAGATGGATGGTCTAGGTGATCACCCATCTCCGCCTCGAGCTCCTTTGGAGCGTGAGCTGAGTCGTCCCATGGAGATGGGGGAGACCGGGTTCCATACATGGATTACCTCGGTTCACTCCCATCATCACGTAGACCTCCTTATCCTCCTCCTCCGACTCGGGAGGAAGAGGGATTCGGTTAGGATCAAGTTCTTGGTGCCCCACCACCTTTAGTTCGACGGGATAGACCGATGACTTTGTGGGAGCGGACCCTTCTTGCATAGTTCTTCCACCAGCTCACGGGAACAACTATCAACTGAAACCTCAATATGTGAGCATGCTTCCTACCTTCACTGCTAATAAGGAGGATTTGTATTTTTTTATACGTAAATTCGAGGAGGTATGCTCCATGTTCAAGCTTCAACAACTTGACGAGGATTCCGTCCGATTGATGATGATTTCTTTTATGTTTAAGGATAACGTGAAGAAATGAATGTACAGTCTCCCAGCTAGCTCTATTCGGTCTCGCGATGACTTTGTGACCGTCTTTCTGAAGAGATTTTTCCCTCAAAAGAAAAATAAACAGATACGGCACCAGATACATCAAATGTATCAGACTGAGACCGAATCTTTTCATGCCTTCTTTGAGAGGTTCAAAGACCTTCTCTAGCAATGCCCTCATTATGGACTTGAGTTATGGCAGCTGTACCATATTGTTTATGAGGGCCTCAACTACAACGCCCGCACATTGTTAGAGTCAACGTGTCAGGGTGATTTCCAAAGGAAACCCATCGATGAGGCGTGCAATACTTTTGAATTAGTGGTTAAACGCACCTTTGCGTAGGATACCATGAGAGAGCCACCCACCGCCAAGTCTTTTGGTCGAGCTGGATCATATCAAGTTGAGTCAACTATCGCGTCTGAGGCAAAAATGGTTGCTCGAGCGTAGGATTGAGAGTTTAGAGTTGGACCGAGCTCCTGTAACTCAGGTCGCTACTCCCGTGTGTAGTAGGTGTGCACTTACGGGACATGGTGACTTGGAATGTGCTTACGTTCCAAGAGATATTTAGCATGCAAATGCGATATATCAACAGAGACCTCATAATGACCTGTACAGTCACTCCTACATCTTGGGATGACGTAACCACCCTAACTTCTCTTGGGGGCCTAGTGGGAGCCACGTTTAGAGCTCGCACGCTCAACCTCAACCTCCACCTTATCACTCTCCACGCCCATCGGCGACCTACCAACCCCCACATCAAAGGTCTCAACACCATACTTACCAACGTCCTCAGGCCTCGTCGTTGGGTTATTCTAACCAAACTCCACTACCCCAATAGGTTGACCCAAAGGACCCCTCTACTGATCAAACCCTTGAAGCGGTCATGCAGACCATGCAAAGTTCTTAAGCCAACGAGGATCACCTTCCACTTGGCTGACAGATCCATCAAGATTCCACGAGAAAGTGTGGATGATGTCCTTATTAAAGTGGGCAAGTTCGTATTCCCAGTTGATTTCATCATCTTGGATACGGAACCTGTGTCCAACCCACAAGGACAAATTCCAATGATCCTTGGGAGGCCATTTCTGGCGACATATAATGCTTTGATCAATTGTCGCAATGGCTTGATGAGCTTATCTTTTGGAAACCTCACGGCGGATTTCAACATCTTTAATCTTGGTAAGCAACTTGGGATCTTTGACAATGTTGTCGGGGCCAATTTCATTCAGGACACGGATGAGCTTGAGTCATTGGGCATGTTCGACTCACATCGACATATTATTAAGGTGCCTAATGACCAAGTGGCGATTGAAGATGATTTTGAGGAATCCGCTTGTGAATTCTGGATGAGGAGGCACATCTTGGTGCTTGCTCCTCTTACCCTGTGGCCCTTGAGCCACTAGAAATTAGCTCTGAATCCAACAAGGACCCACCTCCGGTCGAGCTGAAACCACTCCCTGATAGCCTTAAATACATGTTTTTAGGGGATAATGAGACATTGTCACTCATTATTGCCTCTGATCTTGCAAAAGATCAAGAGGCTGCCATTAAAAAAACACTCTTTGAAAACAAAGAGGCCATCAGGTGTTACTTGAAGGACATCAATGGAATAAGCCCTGGTTTTGTCCAGCATCGGATTCACATGGAAGAGAACTCTAGGCCCCGTCAGGACCCACAACGAAGACTGAATCCTATTCTGAAAAAAGCCATCCGAAAGGAGATTCTTAAGTGCTTGGATCATGGTATAATCTATCCTGTCTCTGATACTTTGTGGGTGAGTCATGTCCATGTGGTTCCCAAAAAGTTAGGCATGACAGTTGTTGAGAATGACCATAATAAGCTTATACCAACACACCTGCAAACTGGCTGGTGAGTTTGCGTTGATTATCGCAAGCTCCATGTGGCAACACAGAAAGATCATTTCCCGGTTCCATTCATTGATCAAATGTTAGAAAGGTTGGGCGAACATGAGTATTATTGTTTTCTTGATGGATACTCCAGTTACAACCAAATTCCCATCGTCTCCGAGGATCAAAAGAAAACCACATTTACTTGCCCCTTTGGCACATTTGCCTACCATTGCATGCCCTTTGGGTTATGTAATGCACCGTCAACATTTCAAAGGTGTCTGATCAACAACTTCTCCGATATGGTAGAGCATTTCCTTGAGATTTTCATGGACGGCTTTTCCATATTTTGCGCTTCCATCGATGAGTGCTTTCATCACTTGAGCTTTGTCCTCAAGCGATGCCGTGAGAAGAACCTCACTCTCAATTCGGAGAAATGTCACTTCATGGTGAAGCGAGGGATTTTACTTGGACATGAGGTCGATCCCGCCAATGTGGGTCTTATTGCTAATCTCCCACCGCCACGTAATGTGAGGGATATCCGTGCCTTTTTGGAGCATGTTCGATTCTATTGGTGGTTCATTTGGGATTTTAGCAAAATTGCTCGACCTCTCACCGCTTTGGTGGCTAAGGATGCCAATTTTGAGTTCAGACTGGATTGCCACCATGCTTTTTTGACCTTCAAGAAAGAGCTGACTTCAGCTCCCATAATTAAGGCACCGGTGTGAACTGGACCCTTCAATTTAATGTGTGATGCATCTGACTTCCCTTTGGAGGTACTACTTGGGCAACGATTGGACGAATTGCCTCATGTGATCTACTATTATAGTAGAACACTCAATGATGCCCAATTGAACTACACTGTGACTGAGAAGGAATTCTTAGCGATCATTTTCGCTTTGGAGAAATTTTGGTCGTACTTGATTGGCTCCCATGTGATTATCTATTCCAATCACACAACCATCAAGAACCTCATGGTGAAGAAAGATGCAAAATCTCGACTCTTGAAATGGATCTTGTTGTTACAAGAATTTGATCTCGAGATTTGGGACAAAAAAAGGTGTACAAAAGTTGTAGCGAACCACCTATCTCATCTTGAGATGACCAACCCACAAGACGATATTATTAATGACAAATTTCCTGACGAGCAATTGTTCACGATCGAAGATAACCCTTGGTTTGCTGACATCGTGAATTACCTCGTGATCGAGCAACTTCTTGTGGGTTGGTCAAAATCTGACCAAACCAAATTCTTATGTCAGATTCTTTCACTGGGATGACCCCTACCTATTCAAATATAGCTCTAACCAAATTTTCAGGTGGTGCGTCCCAAATAACGAGTTCCAAAGTGTGCTCCAATTTTGCTATTTTGAGGCATGTGGAGGACACTTTGGAGCAAAGAAAACTGCCACCAAGGTGCTCCAATCTAGATTTTACTGGCCTTCATTTTTTCAAAGATGCTCACGAATTTTGTAAGCAATGTGATAGGGGTCAGCGCCTTGGCAGGATCAGTCGACGTGATATGATGCCTTTGCAAAATATCATTGTCGTTGACATCTTCAATGTGTGGGGCATCGACTTTATAGATCATTTCCCGAATTCGTTTGGCAATGTTTACATTCTGGTGGCCGTAACTATGTGTCTAAGTGGGTAGAGGGTATCCCCACAAAGACCAATGACAACAAGGTGGTCACCAAATTCTTAAAGGACATTTTTACGCAATTTGGTAGTCCTTGTACCATAATCAGCGATAGGGGTACCCACTTTTGCAATCGCTCCTTTGCAGTGCTTATGAAAAAGTATTCGATCACCCACACGCTTGCGACCCCATATCATCCACAAACTAGTGGGCAGGTCAAAGTCTCTAATCGTCAATTAAAGAAATTCCATGAGAAGACGGTTAATTCCTCGAGGAATGATTGGTAGACTAAGCTAAATAACGCGTTGTGGGCTTTCGGCGCCACGTATAAGACCAATTTGGGTATGTCCCTATATCGGTCAGTGTACGTCAAGGCTTGCCACCTACCAGTCGAGCTCGAGCATCATGCTTTCTGGGCGATTAAGAACCTGAATATGGATGTTGATCAAGCAGGGGTGCAGTATAAACTCGACATCATGGAATTGGAAGATCTACGCAATGATGCGTATGAAAATGCCAAAATTCATAAGTCCCGGGCCAAGATGTTTCACGATCTCATGATTATGAGAAAGGTGTTTACGTCCGGGCAGAAGGTATTGCTCTACAATTCCCGGCTTCATCTGTTTGTGGGTAAGCTCCGCAGTCGCTGGTCTGGCCCTTTTATTGTGCAAATTGTATTTCCTCATGGAGCGGTTGAAATCCTGAACCCAAGGAATGGGGACGTGTTCAAAGTTAATGGACAACGCCTCAAACCTTACTTGGAGGGGACACCAGCTGAAGTCGAGGAGGTAATGTTCCTTCATGAACCTCTCTCGCACTCAACCATTCATGTTCCTGCATGAATGGTTGAGATTTCATGTTTGTACATACAAAATAAACAAAAAAAAGACAAAAAGAAAAAAAAGAAAAAAGCGAAAAGAGAGAAAAACTCCATAATTGAGCACTGATTGTTGTGGGCCCCAACCCTTGTGTATTTGGGCCCAATTTCGTTCATGTATTTGTCTCATTTTCTTAGTATTTCACAGGTTTTGAGGGGAATTCGGGTTTGTGTCCATCAACATAACCATGAACTTCCCTTTGCGCTTCACGTTGGTGAGATCTTTCCTTTTTCATGCATAAATCCATGTAGTATCATGCTCACATTCATTAAGGACAATGCATGAAGTAAGTGTGTGTGTGTGTGGGAAGGTGTTTTATGTGTGTACATAATCGAGTCTTTCTCCTTTTGTTTTGTTTTCTTTTGTTCGTATTGATAGGGTCATGTTAGTGTGTTGCATTTAATATCGATATATCTGCTTGACATGATCCTTGGGTGACTTGTCTTCTTTTGCTTGCCTAGTGCTTTAAGTTTTCACATTTCTTTCAAAATCTTCATGTCCTTGCGAAAGAAAATGTTTTGTGGGTTTTGCGTGTGTTTAGAATGTGCAAAGCCGTTGAGAGGCAAAGTAAAAGGAAGCTCCCAAAATTGTCTTGAACATGATGCATTAGGATATCTAGTACACCGGCTTTAGGTCTTATATAGTCCTCAGGATGCACCCCGGTTTTCCTTCGGGGGGAGAGTAGTCATAGGGTTTCAATACTCAAATAAACAAAGAAATCCACCCCCTGAAACTAGTGAGTCAAATAATTCGTGTATGTTAGTATAAGGAAGTTTGTCGTAGTCAGAGAACTTTAAACTCCTTTTGTGAAACCATAAGTGTAAGAGTTTTGGTTCTTGTGTTGATAAAGAAAAAAAGAAAACCATAAGTGTAGGAAGTTTGTGTAGAACAAAAGAAAGAAAAAAAGAAAAAAAGAAGAGGAAATGGTAATGCAAATAAGAACCTTAATGGAGTTTACACTTTGTATCACTTGAGGATGTTAAGGTTGCCCTTGTCTTTCACTTAAGTTCTTAATTAACTTGCATGAATGATTTATTAGGCTAGGTGTGTGGACTGAATACATATAGAGAGTCGGCCCATAGAATTACCGTGTCCAATGATCGACAAAAATGAGTCCATCGAGTCATGTTGCTAGGTTGAATAATTCATCTATGTTCGGATTTTGTGGGTGTATCCGCTGAAAACCCTTAGGAGTCAACACTCCTCCTTGGTGACAAGGAGGTTTAACGGCTTGTTGCACGTGCTTAAGTGCAACTACGATTCCTACGAAAGTGAATTAAAATTTCCCTGTTTTACGTAGCTTTTTCCTTTCTTTCATTTTTTCCTTTCTTTGTTTTGCTCGGGACTACTAAAAGTTAGGTGTGGGAGTATTTGAATGACATCATATCATACGTATATTTGTGTCTTATGTCCTTCAGTTTTAGCCTAAGCAATGCTACATAACGAGTCTTATGTTTGAGTTTTAGGAATAAACAAGTTTGAGAAGAAGAGACTCAAAAAGGACTTAAAACCAAGGAAAAGGACTAAATTGCAAGACTTATGGACTGAGATGCAAGAGAGAAGCACCCGGATGTAAACCAAAAGGACCAATGAGCAAATCAAGAAGCTCCACACCATCATGAGGTGTATTTTGGCGATTAAATCCGGGCCTAACCGTCAACAACCAAACCGTGTTAATCAAACATCAAGAAATCATGCCAGAACCGAGCCACCAAAATCCAGACTCAATCAGAGGCATGCAGACCGCCAATCAGAGGCATCCAGACTGCCAATTAGCGATCCAGATGGTCTTAAATTATGTTTTGTCTTAGTCGAGTCATGTATTAGAGTGTTTTATGTCTATTTTTAGTAGTACATTAGTCTCATACCGGGGGATTGTCTCGAGTTACCTTTTTCTATGACTATAAATAGAACTCTTCCTCCTCCTTTGTAATAGATCTCCCCTCTTGGTGGTCATTCTCTCTACTAGGAGTAAAGCTTTGGAGCAAAACTCTGGTGGAGAGATGCTACTTGTAATGTGAGTGAGCAATAAAGAATGTCTTGTTAGTTTTTTGTTGTTTCTTTTAAGTCTTGCATGCTTAGTTAATTTTGTTGTTTTAATCTTCGTAGAAATAATTAGCATGTTTTCTTTCCTTAGTACGAAGGTTAACGTAATAATGTGTGAGTAGTCTCATCCCCCTTCCTAAGTGGAGTTGATGTTTATACATGTTATGTAGAATGCAATGAATGTTATATGTTGTTTTATTGTGATGAATGTGAGTATGCTTGTTTGAATTAAAGAGAATACTTAGCTTGATGGTTTCTGCCATATTCATTAGGTACATCTCATGCTTGTTTAGGTTCTTAATAACAAACTTGTTTATGCTCATATTAATCAACTAGGTTAGTGATTTGGATGACAGATCTTGCCATTAGGTACTTCCTATGCATACCAACACTACCTACACTTGTGCTCTATTGAATGCATTCATCACCACTTATTTCATATGTACACACACTCCACCAGTTAGGGGTTTCCATTCCTGAATTCCAGCTTGTTTTATTAGTTTGTTTAGTTTCATTGTTGCTTTGCTTTTATCGCCTTCGTTTGTTGCTTACTAGTGTAGCGTAGCATAGTTTAGTTTAGTGTATTCACTTCTTCTTCCCCTCTTTTCCCACATGCCATTGAATGAACCAGAGTAGACACACATCCTTGTGGATCGACCCGTACTTGCCACCGCTTCATCGCGGCCGTGCACTTGCGGTATTTAAAATGAACACATCAAGTTTTTGGCGTTGTTGCCGGGGAGGTGCTCTGTCTAGACTCTAGTTTGGATGATTCGAGTGGGTTTAATTTTTTGTGTGTAGTTATTCTTTGTTTCAGGAAGCTCTAAAGATTAAGGGACAACGCCAGGAAAAGTTTGGAGGGGAACATAGGGAAACAAACCGCCAATCAGTGGTGGTGGACCGCCAACTGGCGGTCTACTGAGCTCTGTTTGCTCTATAATTTCTTCTGGTTGTTTCTACATCCAATAGTGTGGTATGGGGCTCAATTTGGCATGTTTTGATTTGTAGTTTGCCCCTAGATCAATAATCCACCCCCTTTAATCAACTTGGCTACTAAAATCCAAAGCAAAAAACTAGGCATTCTTACTTGTTTAAGTCGTGCATCATATACTTGACTTAGGCATGTAGTTTGTCTTTTGTTTTAGTTTTACTTTTAGTTGTTGAGTGCTGGCATGAGGTACGCACTTCCTACTCTCACGTGCATTTTGTATGACCATGCATTAGTTAGTAGGAATTGCATGTTAGCTTTTTTTATAGCAAAGTAGGTTTTATTTCTTGTTTATTAAAATAGGATTTAGCTTCCTTGTTAGTAGTGTAGTGGAGGAGAAGAGGAGCAAACTTTGTAATCTTCATTTTCTTAATCAAGTAAGTTTCATGTTCTTTATGTTTCTATTTTTCATTTGATGCATCTTTTGTTCACTTGCCTTGGTTATAGTTTTCTTTACTTGCTTATGGGTTTTTTGCTTTTGTTGTTTTCTTGGTTATGGAGATGAGTAGAGAGTAGTCCATACCCATTGGGGGGAGGGTAATGTAATGCATTAGTGTGTGTGTTTAATCCTAATCTTGGACCCTCACATGAATTTCATAGTCATTTTGTTGGGTTCCTCACTCTTGCTTTTGATGTGTTGATGGTCTTAATTGATGCTTGGCACATGTTTTGCCTAGTGTGCCCACTTTATGGGAAATGATGAGGTGAGGATAAGGTTGGAGTGGGTAAAGAGATAAGGATGGCATGTGGGAGCATGTGCTCTTGTTGGCCTCATCTTAATTAATGTCTTTTATGTTTTAAAGATAATGTTAAATCTTAATTCATGTGGAGACATAGATGGGGTTGTGGTCAATATGGATGTCATGTTCTTTATGTCATTAAACATGTAATCATGTGGTTGTCTTTGTCCTCATCTTGAGTAGTGTTTTGTATGTTTTAACGATGGTGATAAATCTTAATCCATGTAAAGACACACTTAGGATCGTGGCATTATAAGATTTTAATGTCATGCATGTCATGAGAACTTAATTGTATGCACACACAACACACATCTACACTTTTGCATTCGTTCTCCACCTCCTAAGGGATTCATTTTTGATTCGTCATTATCGTTTCGTGTCGTGTTTGTTGCCTAGATTAGGTACCCTCATTCTTCTTTTCTCTCCCATTCGAGTATAGTGGGAACAATGACACACACAACTCCTCGTGGACACGACCCGTACTTGCTGCGTCTTCATCGACGTCATGCACTTGTAGTTATTAAAACGATCAATCAAGTTTTTGGCACCGTTGCCGGGGAGTTGGTTGTTGTTGTTGTTGTTGTTTCCACCATTTTGTTACTGAACAAGGGACTAAGTGGACTGGGAAGCTTAACTAAGGGAACCAAGGAGCCAGGAGGAGTTTGGGAACTAGAATCCCCAAACGATCCACCAGTGACGGATTTGGTGAGCTTATTTGTGTTTATGATTAATCTGTAGCTTATTCTTAGTATTCCTAGTTGATATGTAAGACCCGCTTTCTGGTTTTTTATTAATAAGTCCACTATCCTCTTTTATGCATAATTTAGTTCTTATCTTATTTAATTGTGCTTGTGGTTTGTTGTATGCATGTTTCGGGTTGGTTTCCTTGTCGGTCAATCGGGTGTGACTCACCGAGTGAGTGCGTATTTTCTTTAGCTTGATCGACTCAGCTTGGGTGCAAGTGGGTGAAGTGGTTCATTAGTTGGGCTGAGCCCAAGTGAGGTGATGTGGGTTTTATGTGTGCATTAGTGTGTTTGAATGCATATTATTGCATGCATTTGAATGGGGCCATAATTGGCATGCATTGAGGTGGCTTGAATGGTCTTGATGACTATTGATGGAGGTGATTTGTTTGCAAACAAAAGGTCTCTCCCCCAGCCGACCCTTGCACATCCCTTCCCTTTCCTCACATCTTCTCCACCCCCTCCACTCTCTAGCCAGCCAGTCAGGCCACTCAGGTGGTGCTCCGACGAACTTCAAATCCGACAAAGCTTGAAGCAACATCTAGTGCAATCTTTGGTGCAGCTAGAAGATTGGTGGGCCAAATTTCCAGCTAAGCTTAGGCATTCTTCTTACCGATCATGTATTCTCCTAGCCCTTTAGCGTAAGAGAATGTAAGGAGGTGTTGGACGGAGTTTAGTCCAGCACCAATGGGCTGGTCAGTCTGAGGTTTGGGGTTGCACAAGTGGAGATCTACCCGATAGGGTGGACTATGGTGCACCCTACGAATTTCAAAGGCTGCCTCGGCATCTCCCTTTGTATCACAACCCTTGCCTCATGTTTCCTTGCTGGTTTGTTGGAGAAACCAGAGGACATGGGGCTGGGTTGTGGGGAGCTGGTCAACGAGGGGTTTTGCATGCATGTTGCGTGTTTTGTTAACCATGTACGATCGTGTATGACCCTAATTTTAATAACTTATTAAGCTAATTAAACTCTACTTGCTCAATCAAAGATGTCCAGCGGAAATTAAAACAAGCAAGCAAGTAAAAGGAGGAAATATGCAAACCAGAAAGGAGACGGGGGATTTTTATAGAGATTTAGCACCCACACCTGGGTCCTAGTCCTCTCTTGCAAGCTCCGATGGAATCATCGAGCTCCACTCACGACTTCACTATCCACTCCCTGTTCTGGGCCGGGGAACGCCTTTTCAATCTTCAAGCTCGCGAACAACCCTCGTCGAGCTTGGCTCCTCCTCTCACAATCCGAGAGGATCACTTCAGGATCTCACCGAAGTCTATACTCTTGTATTGGGCTTTCACAAAGACCCTTGCTTCTTTGAGAATGAATGAGTGGAACAACACCCTCTAAACTTGAGCACACTTGAGTAGAATATGATTTAAGACTAAAGTGTGGAAGGTTTTGAGCTTGTGAGTGTTTGGAGCTTTATCTCTAAAGTTGGAGACAAATAGTAGTGGGAGAGATGTTCTAAACAAGATTGTGAACATCTATTTATAAGCTCCAAAGGTATTATAGCCGTTGGGGTTAAGTGTGGTGAAGAGTTGTGCAAGAAACACAAGACAGAAAACTGCAACACACTTTTCAGTGCAAGTTTGGTCGACCAGACGGGTCCAACGATCGACCGATAGACGATTCAGAACAAGGAATGGTCGACCGAGAAGGAAATGGTCGAACGAAAACAGACTATATCTAAAGATCACTTAAGTTAACGGTCGAACGAAAGTTGGAACGGTCGACTGAAAAATGGCAGGGACTTTGGGGTTTTATGTTTGGTCGAACAACAAGATTTGGGCGGTCAACCGAGAAAAGGTAGGAAAACTGGGTTTCAAGAAATGTCTTGGAACGGTCGACCAGGGTCTAGGAATTGGTCGACCGGAGGCTAATGTATTTTGGGGTTTGGTTAAGTTTATACGAATACGACTGTTGGTATAATACGACAAGTCTAATGGTCAAATAACACGTGTAGATGGTCGACCGAAATGGTCTAAACGGTCGGGCGGTTAAATTCACTATTTGATGAAGGATCAAACGGTCGACCGCAGGTATTTTGGTCGACCGAATTGGCACAGGAAATCCTGGTTTAATGAGTTCCGGTCTAGGTTTGGGTGACCTATATAAGTCCAAAAGATCTGAGATTTTGTGTGTGACTTCTATAAGGAACTTAGTGTGTGTTTAAGTTGTTTTTAACTCTTTTATGCTTAAGTACACATAGTTCCCAAGACTCAAAATAAATTAAGATTACATGTCTTCAAATGAGCTGTGATTACATGTCTTGACTTGAATCATTTCTTTCTTGAGTCTTGATCACCTGTAGATGTTAGCACAAAACAATGTATATGCTATGCAATATGTGTGCTACACTACATTTATTATAATTAAGATTAGGTTGATTAAATCATCAAAACATAGATTAAGGCCAAAAAACCAACAAACCACCTCGTGGTGCTTGAACTTGTGATCTTTTGGTTGTTTTGTTTATACGTGATTTAGTGATCACGTCCAGATATTCTTGCATGAGATGCTTGCTGATATTAGAGCTTATGTTCATGTGTTGTCTCATGATTTCGTTCAGGCATTATTTATATGACTCATTACTGAATTCAGATCTTGCGTCTAATGTGATCTAACTTTTATGTCCAAGTAATATCGCATGTATTGATTTCAATGTTAAGATGAGTTTATCATGTCTGATTTTATTCCAGTAAGGACCAATCCAGATACATGATCTGATTTGTAGACTCTCTAAGATATATTCATTACGCCCATCTGAGCATAAGTTGCATATTTCCATCTAGATGTTAATGAAATCGGTATAGATGCATGTATCGACTTGAATGTTGTGATGAGTTTATCAAGTTTGATTTTATCCCAACAATGTTTAGTTCATGTGTATAATCTGATTTTCGTATGCTTTGTCTGATATATCTTGTTATGCCCTCACATGAGACGAAATTAGAATTTATCTAAGATCTATGCAATTCATCCTATGACATCTAGAATTGTGCAAATCTATATGCATGCATATATATCGATTATGAATATATTTAGACTCCTGATTTCGGAGGCATGCTTTCCATATTGGATTACTGATATATTTATATATTAATTCCTGTCCATATAATCTCTGACCATTTTCTGAATCACAAGTTTCTGATGCATGTATGTTCTAAATTTATGATGCATACTATCGATTACTTGTAGTGTTTGATCATACTACATCCTATTGTTATACACGTTCTGTTATTCTTTTAATATTGATGTATTACTGATGTGAAGTGTTATGATGTGGTTATGTATGTTGCTTAGGACATCAGACCTTATAAATCCTTATGATGACCCGTAGATGATTTGATTGGTTGTTATATCGATTTACCGATCCGGTTAAGATTGCTTGCTGTTGTGAGTGCTTTTTGATCCCTGATTGGAATGTTCTAATTCTGATTTTTTTTGGGGATGTGAGGAGGGTATTCGTATACCCTTCCTCAAGCTCGTTCTTGACCTTGTAGCTACACTAGATTATAGATGCTTAAGTAGCTTGCATTGCATATAATCTGATAAGATAATTCTGGGCACATTCTGTTTCTTGGCCGACGGGCCACGCGCAGGTCCTCTGGCTTCAGAGGCCATCTGCATAAGGCCTCTATGTGGAGGCTAGGTGTAAGATAAGTCCTTGACATGCACGTTGTCATTCTGTCTTACGTTAGATGTTCCCAAAGTTTACGACGACACCATGTAGGTTTATTTACGCGATTTGGGGTGTCTATTTGGTGTACCGCTCTGTGTCGAGTGGTGGGTCATTGGCGAGTGACCCACACCTTTTTCTGACCAGTGTGACTGGTGTTCTATTTTTGACCAGCTTGGTTGGTGTTATGTTTCCTTTTAGATCAATTTGCTCAGGTGTTGCCCGACTGGTGCGGCTGTTGGAGTCGTAGCCTTTTATTGCATATTGTGTTGTTCTGTGGTTTTTCTGTTGCTTTTGTCTTAGTTAGACTTCATGCATATTTTTGTAAATGTCTAGCTGGGGCATACTTGGTTTTCTTTGTTGAAAACTCGTGCATATGTTAATGCGGTGTTTTCAGAAACATAGGTTACTACAGGGAGGACTGGACGAGTTGTTGAAGATTCTGTACATGAGGGACATATTGACCAGAGTCTTCAGTTATCTTTACTTCCACTTTATGTTATTGTATTTCCTTTGAAACTCAAGTATTGTATTTGAACCTTTTCATATATGGATATCTTGTTGTGTCAGTTATTTTTACAAGTTGTCTATCCATGTATGTCTTTATGTATCATTGAGTTAGTCTGTTTGTCTGACTATTGTAACTCCTTCGATCTTCACAGACATCTCTGATCGCGACACTAGTGTTCATTTCCCGGTGTGCGTACCCGCGAGATTGGTGGCGTTACATGATATATGTCATTGTCCAATTTATTTATGCTCTTTTTCGATGCCAGAAATTATTTTGACATGCATATTCCCCTCCTTAAGACAACTTGGACATTAAAACTCAAAGCAAAGAGTATAGGAATGCCATGTAGGTCATGCACCATACATAGATCTTGCACGTATATTGTCTTTCCTTTGATTTACTTTTTTCGTTGTCGATTACTGGCGTGAGGTATGAAACCTTCTTCACGCATTCATGCATTAGTTAGTAAGGTTGCATTAGAACAAGAGTGAGGTGAGTGTTTGATTGGAGGGCTTGATTGCTAGTTTAGGGATCAAACTTGTTGGCTTTTTTACCTTAATCTATGTTTTGATGATTTAATCAACCTAATCTTAATCACAATCAAATGTTGTGTAGAACACATATTGCATAGCATATACATTACTTTGTGCTAACATCTACAGGTGATCAAGACTCAAGAAAGAAAGGATTCAAGTCAAGACATGTAATGAAAGCTCATTTGAAGACATGTAATTTGTATTTACTTTGACTCTAAGGAACTATGTGTACTTGAGCATACAAGAGTTAAAAACTACTTAAACACACACTAGGTTCCTTATAGAAGTTACACATAAAATCTCAGATCATTTGGACTTAAATAGATCACCCAAACCTAGACCAAAATTCACTAAACCTAAACCAAAATCTCCTGTGTCATTTTGGTGGACCATCGACATGCCTCTGGTCGACCGTTTGATCATTTATCAAATAGTGAATTTTACCGCCCGACCGGTCAACCTTTTAGACCTTCTTGGTCAACCGTCTACACGTGTCATTTGACCGTTACACTTGTCGTATTATACCAATGGTCGTATTCATATAAACTTAACCAAACCCCAAAATACATTAGCCTCCGGTCGACCGTTGCATGCCTTGCGGTCGACCGATTGAAATATTCTTGTTCATCCTGAACTTACTGGACATTTCCGGTCGACCGTTACTTTGTCCCCGGTCGACCGTCTAGAGTATTTCTCTTGAACCTCAGATTCCCTGCCAATTTTCAGTCGACCGTTCCACATTCTTGTTCAACCGTTAACTTAAGTGATCTTCGTTATAGCCTATTTTCGTTCGAGCGTTCCCTTCTCGGTCGGCCATTCCTTGTTTTGAACCATCTATCGGTCGACCTTTGACCCGTCTGGTCGACCTAACTTTCACTGAATAGTGTGCTGCAATTTTGTGTTTCTTGCACAACTCTTCACCACACCTAACCCCAACGGCTATAATACCTTAGGAGCTTATAAATAGATGTTCCTCAACCTTGTTTATATCATCTCCCACTACTATTTGTCTCCTACATTATAGATAAAGCTCCAAATACTCACAAGCTCAAAACCTTCCACACTTTAGTTTTAAATCATATTCTATTCGAGTGTGCTCAAGTTTAGAGAGTGTTGTTCCACTCCAAGTGTTTGTCAAAGTAGCAAAGGTCTTGGTGAAAGCCCAAGACATTAGTATAGACTTTGGTGAGAGCCCGAAGTGATCCTCTCGGATTGTGAGAGAAGAAATCAAGCTAGCGAGGATTGTTCGCGGAGATTGTGTTGTAAAAGGCTTAATTTCGGCCCGGAACGAGGTTGATAGTGAAGACGTAGGCGGAGCTCGAGGGAGATCGAACGGAGCTTACAAGAGAGGAAGTAGGCGGGAGGCCGAATCTCTATAAAATCTTCTGGTGCCTTTGTTTAGTTTGTGATATTTTCTTTACTTGCTTTTGTTTGATTATTCCGCTGCATCTTTGATTAAGGAAGTAGGGAATTAGTTTAAAAGTGATTAGATAATCCAACCATACATAATCCTACAAAACTGCCCTAAGGGGTCTATCCCATACAAGAGTGATCTGACATCACATACAGTGGAATTGGGGAAATTTTGTGTCAAGGAGACGAATGTAATCTGACGTCACATACAGTGGGATAGGGGAAAATTTTCTTCTCACACTTTTGAGACAAGAAATCTATCTAGTCTTGTCCATATTGGATCACAATTCATGTTTGTCCTGTAGGATTTCGTGACCCTATGTATGTATATATTTTAAAAAAATATACATGCATACAAGATCAATTTCTATATTTTCGACGATTTCATGTACATTATTTTATATTTATTCTAATATAATGTAATCTATATATATATTAAAATAAATAGAAGAGGATCATACCCAAATGTTCTTTAAACCCTTTATGAAGATCTGGAGTTGCGTTGCCCGTTGAATTGTTTGCCGATTCGCCTCCAAGTGTTCAGCAAACTCTAAACAAGATTAGAGAGAAAGGAGGTAGAGAATCAACCTCTAAATCAAGGTTATAATATAGCTAATAACCCCTCTAAAGCTCCTAATAATTTAATCTCCAAAAACTTAAATAATTAAGAAAATTTTCGAATGGATTAATGGGGTTGTTAGGGAGAGAGAATTTTTTTGCATTAGTATTAACAAGGAAGGGAGGATAGACCTATTTATAGGATTTTCTCTAACTCACATCATGTGCAAACCACTTACACATGATCCCTTATTAATATCCCCACTAAACCGAATCATGTGCAAACTACTTACACATGATCTCTTGTTTACATCTCCACTAAACCACATCATGTGCAAACCACTTTGCACATGATGTCTTGTTTATTTTGCCCCATCATCATCCCATAACTACCTTTGACCAAGGTCGATTAAATATAGTCATTAATCAGTCAAAAATCTTTTATTAATATATGAAAAAACGTGGTCAAACGGTTGGACCATTTTTCACTGTTTTTGATCACATTCATACGTTATAATGCTGGGGTTTTAGCAAATTAATACGTTATAATGTTGTAGATCACATTCTATCATGTAATATATTATCGTATATAATGTCAAAATAGTATACCTCATAATATATATACATCTCATACGAATTTGTTTATTATTCTAACCATGTTGTTTTTACGACATATTGATTTATTATTTTACCACATGTATATTATTTCATAACACATGAAACTTAATACATCATATAAAATATAAAATCATATTTCTTGTTTCTCAGTTTTGTGGTGTGACCTATAGGAGGATCTAAGTTATGTTGGTAATGATATAAAATATTTTATATCATAAACTATAAATGGTATCTAGCTACACATTATAGTTACCCAAATAACAAAGATGTTTTGCTCACTTGAACTAAACACGATCTACTTAGTGATATGTAAATATCACTCGTGTCTATCCCTTACCTCATGACATTAAGAATATTATACAAAGTAGAAATGTATCACATTTTTATTATATATTCATTTCTTGATCTCTTAAGCTAATTATAAATATGTAATTTAACACAAGTCACATTGTGCACATTATAATTTCACTTTATCAAGGGGCCCAGCAATATCATAACTCATGTCAAGAGGGGCAATGATAATCTTTTGACATATCATCTTTTCCGGCAGAAGTCATGTATAACCAACTAATACTTTTATCACTATACTCATTGATAGTTTTTGATAATAATCAAATCATAAACTCATTATGTGAAAAGATATAGGTCTCGTATCTTAGGATTCAAAGACACAATGAAACATTAATGACACAAAGACAATTCCATAATGTTTCATTTGCTAGGTCTATTCAATATATAAAAGTAACTATTTTCCTCTTTTATATACTCGTGTTGTCAAATATTTGTAGAGCTACAATAATCGATGACCCACATGACAATCTTATCTCAGTAAGTAATGTTCCATGTTAATTACCATGAGTATGAATAACTTTTGATTCATGTAAACTATTATCTTTTAGAGCTCTACGGTTAAGGACCAAGAGCCTCTTCCTGAAAACTTCCAAAAGACAAATACATTAATCAAGAAACAAAATGTTTGCACATTCAATTCATAATAATTGTCATATAAAAGTAATTTTAGAACACATTACTTTCATGTCCAAGTGTATTAAATTTGACGGTCTTATATCCACCGGAATGTTGATTTCTATAAACTCTTCAAAAATTTGGGTGTGGACGTTTCTAATGGTTGTAAGATTTAATCTTTCAAGTTGTCCACTAACTAGATTAAAATCTCCGTCAATAACCTACACTTCCCCGTTTTGGGGGTGCCATTTGATTTAATTCTTCTAAAAATCCCTTTTTATTATGATTACGGGGTTCATCAACCCTGGTGAATTTCCATAATAGGTCTCCAGTTTCAAAGGATACAGAGAGTGAGTATTTTTTTTTCTGGCTAGTGATTAAGTTGAGATTAGAGGTGTCATGCTTAAACATTTTATTAATTAACCGCAAGTGCACAACCGTCGGTGAGAACGGGGCAAGTACGGGCCATCCACAAGGAGGTAAGTAGACTCTGGTCTGTCAGAAATCAAGTGATGAAAAAGGGAAAAGAGATTTGATTATGCTAAGCTAAACTACACTAAACTAGTTTGTAACAAATGCAAATGAAACCAACAAACGATTGATTAAAACTAAACTAAAAAGCAAACAAGTAGATTGGAATTCAGGAAGAAAACCCCCTAAGGTGTGGAGTGTGTGCAGATATGAAGTGAAATAAGTGATGAATGACGCATGTAAGCATGTATATGTGCGTATCGTGTATGTGTTTTCATGCATAGGAAGTGTCTAAAGATGTGGCAAAACATATCAATCCATTCACACAACGTCCTTGATTATTGTAAGACTAGCCTCAGCATGAGAAATGTCTAAAGATATGACAAGACTCATCATCACAACTTCTATGTACATCCAAACATCACAACATATATGTACATCATCTCCACCCCGAAGGGGGATGAAACTACTCACTAATATTAACCTAACTATTATGTTAATAGAAGAAAACATATTAACTAATTCTTCTAAGATTAATGAAACAAAATTAAGCTAAGCATGCAAGAAGATAAAAGAGACAACATTAAACTAACAAATTTTTTTTATATTAAATGACTCACATTACAAGCAGCGTCTCCCTACTTGAGTTTTTGCTTCAAGGATTGACTCTAAGTAGAGGGATTGACCTCTAAGCAATGGGTAAATACAAAAGAGAAAGAAGTGTTCTATTTAGAGGCATGAAAAAGATAACCAGGGACAATCCCCTGGTATACGACTAATAGCATACCATAAATGGACTTAATACAACCTAATCGAATACCCGACTAAAACATGTGTCATTTGGAGACAAATGGACCGCCAATTGACAGTTTGGGACAATCAATTGGCGGTCTAGATTGGCTTGAAGGGGTCTGATTTTGGGTGGCTGGTTTCTAACTTGATTTCTTCGTGTTTGGGGAACCCGATTTGGTTATTGATGTTTGGGCCCGGATCTAATTGCCAAAATGATCCTCATGATGGTGTGAAGCTTCTTAATTTGCTCTTTGGCACTCTTGGTTCTGAGTCCCTCTCTTTTGCATTTCAGTCCATAAATCTCACAATTCAGTCATTTCTCTTGCTTTTAGGTCCTTTTTGTCCCGAGCAAAACAAAGAAAGAGAAAAATGAAACAAAGGAAAAATCATTCGTAAAACAGGAAAATCCTAACTCACTTTCGTAGGAATCACGGTTGCACTTAGCACGTGCAACAAGACGTTGAACCTCCATGTCGCCAAGGATGAGGAGTGTTGTCTCCTGAGGGTTTTCAGGGGATACACCGACAAAATTCAAACATAGATGTGTTATTCAATCTAACAACACGACTCGTTAGACTCATTTTCATCAATCATTGGACACAGTAATTCTACTGGCAGACTCTATATATGTAATCAGTCCACACACCTAGCGTAATGAACCATTTGTGCAAGTTAATTAAGGATTTAAGTGAAAGACATGGGCGACCTTAACTTCTTAAAGTGATACATCATGTAAAGTCCATTAAGGTTCTAATTTGTCTTTTTTCTCTCTTTTTGGAGCATTATGATTTACACTTCTTGGTATTTGATTCTCCCAGGGTCCGGTTTCATGCATCATTGCTCATGAGGACTTACACTATCATGTACACCTTCCCCCACATATCCACATAGGGCAATCCCCACCACCCGTATAACGGGAGTTCGGTCGGTGCATCCCAAGTCAGATGACTCGAAAGGACCAGGCACTAAGACCCCTCGAACCTAATTTCCTGAGTGATAGGAGTCGTGCGAGAAGAGAGAATACCACTTATTTATTATCTACATGGGAACCAAAACCCCTACACTTAAAGTTTCACAAAAAGATTTTAAGGCTCCCTAACTACGAAAAACTTCCTTATACTAACATACACGAATTATTTGACTCATTAGGTTCAAGGTGGACTTCTTTATTTGTTTGAGTTCTGAAACCCTATGATTACACATCCCCCGAGGGAAGACCGGGGTGCATCCTTATGACTAGATAAGACCTAAAGCCGATATACTAAATATCCTAATGCATCGTGTTCAAGTCAATTTTTGAGAGCTTCTCTTTTGATTGCCTCTCCATGGTTTTGCACATGCTAAACACACGCAAAACCCACAAAACATTTTATTTTGCAAACACATGAAGATTTTGAAATAAATGCGAAAAATTAAAGCACTGGGAAAGCAAAAGAAGACGAGTCACCCAAGGATCATGGCAGACAGATATATGAATAGCTCCTGTTGCCTACCAGAGTTGACCACATGAAACTCGACACTCATGTTACCGGATGAGAGTTTCATGTCACAATTTCTACAATTAATTAAGGTGTTGGAGGTTGCCAGAAATTGTCTACTCAAAATCAAAGGTATTTGAGAGTGGGTGTTCGCAATAGGGCTGGTATCGAGGATGACAAAATCTACTAGAAATATAAAATCTCCAACTTTGATGAGCATGTCCTCAATAATCTCCTTTGGTACACGAATGGATCTATTTGCCAATTGGAGGGTGATCTTAGTTGGTTTCAATTCTCCCAAGTTCAACTGTTGATAAACAGAAGATGGGAGGAGGTTGACGCCTGATCCTAAATCAAGCAATACGTTACTCATGCTAGTGTCCCCTATCATACACTGAATAGTAGGACAGTCAGGGTCCTTGTACTTTGTGTATGTGAGATTGGACAAAAGTAAGCTCACACTCGCAGCTAAGAATGCTTTCTTAGAAACATTGGTCTTCCTCTTTGTTGTGCAGATATCCTTCAACACTTTGGCATATTGAGGTATTTGTTGGATGACATCCAATAAGGGGATGTAAACCTTCACTTGTTTGAAGACCTCTAATATCTTATCCATTGTGTCACTCTGCTTTTTGGTTAACCTACTAGGATAGGGAGCTTTTGGCAGGTAGGTTTTTTGCGGTGCCTAAGAAGGAGGCGTTGGTCTATTACCCTCCCCTCAGCCTCTTACTCACCATCATTCCCTCCGAGGGGTTGTACAGATGGTGGCGGCGACAAGGAAATATGATGGTCAACCTGCTTTCCATTCCTTAAGGTTACAATGGCATTGACATGGCGAACATGTTCGTCCACATGGTTTACCTGCCGCCCCTGAGGTACTGAAAGTGTGGTTGTCAGTACATGCAGGGATTAGCCTCAGGCTGGCTAGGCAAAGTCCCTCACTCTCTCTCATGGGAAGACTGAGCCAATTGACCAATCTGAAGCTCAAGAGATTTGATGGTCTGCTGATTTGAAGTGAGAACTTGACTTGTGGATGACAACGTTTTTAATTGAGTTCTCAAGTCCACGAGTCAAGTTCTCAAGCGAATTGAACAAGGTTTCCATGTTGTTGGAATTTGGGAAACCTGGTTGGTTGGTGATTTGAGCTTGGGGTGGCTAATAAGATTGTGAATGCATGGGAGGTTGGTGTGGTCGGTTAGGTGGTCGGGAGAAGTTTGAAGGACCACCCTGGACATTGTTTTGGTTTCAGGAAAAGTTACGGTGGTTCCTCCATCCATGGTTATATGATGATGAGTATGAGCCATTCCTGGATCTATCATAAATGGCATTGACCTGCTCCATCTCAGGACGAATGGATGCACACTCGCCTCCTATATGACCTATCCTACGACAAAAATTACAAGGAACCGTACCAGATCCAGACACATGAGACACATCTTGTTGCTTTCGGAACTCAATCGAATCCATATGGCGCATTAAGGCCGCCATGTGTGCCTTGGTGGTCGTAGTGGTATTGATAGCAAATGTGGCTCCCAATCTAGTCGAGTTTGCGTTTGCGATCCTCACTCCTATGCTAGCTGATGGTGATGGTTTCCTCACACTCTCCCGCTGCATAGTTTTCTCAGCGAGATCTTCTAGGAAAGACCATGCCTCCCTTTCATTCTTTCCTAAAAACTCTCCTTGACACATGGACTGAAGGAGCGTTCGAAATGGGATGTGAAGACCCTCATAGACAATCTGACAAAGGCACCACAACTCGATGCCATGGTGATGGCATGAGGAAAGTAATTTCTTGAACCTCTCTAAGTATGCATGGAATGATTCGATCTCATGTTGATGGGACGAATTGATTTTGTTCCTCAGTTTTTGAGTCTGATGATTTGGGAAGCACTTCTTGAGGAATGCAGATTAAAATTCATCCCAAGTCCTAAAGGCATTCTCGTGGTTGTTGTACAACCACTTCTTGACATCATCCTTTAGTGTAAAGGGAACAAGCCTAAGGTGGATGGAGTTTGTGCTAAGTTGTTGCAGCTTAAACATAGCACAAACCTCCTCAAATTCCCTGAGACAGATATAGGTGTCACCCTTCCCAGTGAAGTGAGGGACCATGGAGATAAACTGAAGCATAACCTCAAAGTGGTTCCCATTCGCCTCTGGAAATACGATGCAAGAAGGTAGAGTAGTATGACTCGGGTAGCATCGATCGCGGAGGGGAATGGGAACCTGGGGAACCAATTGATGAGGTTGTGGAACCCCACCTTCTGGATCAGAGGGTGATGGAGGTCCAAAACCTGAGTCATCCTTGTGTGCTCCACGACTCGTCATGGTCCCAGTACTGTGTAGGACACGGGACGAGGATGTGTTCGAAAAGTCGACAATCGAGGAGAGATCAATGTCGTATCTCGTCAAACGACCCGCAACGTCCCGTGACCACACTAGCATGCACAAAGTTGTGCACCCACACGAGTCAGACGAAAAAGAAAGAAAACTTTTTTTCATTTGTTTTTCTTCAAACAATTAAAATAGAAGATGCTTAGAGGAGAAGATGGGAAAACTCAGATGAGAAGGAATGACTCAGGAGAGAAGGGAAGAAGTCCTTATTCTAAGGCGGGTAGGTAATGGTAGAAGAACACAAGCAAACAAGGCTCAAACAACCTAAGGTCACTATAGGTCCTTACAGCTAGAGGATGCCTAACTGCGAGGTCATGCAGCCTCAACACGCCTCACCTCCCTATGATGAAGACCAACAAGCCCAGCAAGTGAACCAACAATCGACAGAGTGGGTGACACCTATCAGACCATGACAGTCTCGACCGGATCACTCTCCTAATGCACTCGAGATTCTTAGGGGCCAATGTCTACTTGATTTTAAAATCTACTCGAATCGTCCAAACCAAAGGCTGGACTGAGCACCTCCCCTGCAATGACGCCAAAAACTTGTTTAAACATTTTATTAATTAACCACAAATGCACAACCGTCGGTGAAGACGGGGCAAGTATGGATCGATCCACAGGCAGGTGAGTAGTCTCTGGTTTGTTAGAAATCAAGTGGAAAAAGGGGAAAGAGATTTGATTATGCTAAGCTAAACTACCCTAAACTAGTAAGTAACAAATGCAAATGAAACCAACTAACGATTTATTAAAATAAACTAAAAGGCTAACAAATAGATTGGAATTCAGGAAGAAAACCCCCTAAGGGGTGGAGTGTGTGCACATATGAAGTGAAATAAGTGATGAATGACGCATTTAAGCATGTATGTGTGTTAGTTGTGTGTGTGTTTTCATGAATATGAAGTGTCTAAAGATGTTGCAAAACCTATCGATGAATTCACACAATGTATCAGCAATTATTACTTGATTATCATAAGATTAGGCTCAGCATGAGAAGTGTCTAAAGATATGACAATACTCATCAAAAACTATAAACTCATGTGAAGAACAATGCTAAGCATGGGAGGTGTCTAAATCTTATGGCAAAACTCATCAAAACAAAGTCTCTTCAATCAATCAATCAAGCAACCACAAATACAAACACTTAACTAACATGTAGCATATTCAACAGGAAATTTCAGTCAATAAACATGAGGAAACCAAGAATGGGAAGTGTCTAAATGTTATGGCAAAACTCATCACAATGCCCCAACATGTAGATGATTAAAATACCCCAAATGAACATACAAACATGCAAGTTTACACAATCCAAAATTCATCAAACATCCAAACATCATAACATATATGTAAATCATCTCCACCCCCAAAGGGGATGGAACTACTCACTAATCATTAACCTAACTATTATGTTATGAGAGGAAAACATATTAACCAAGTCTACTAAGATTAATGAAATGAAATTAAGCTCAGCATGCAAGAAGATAAAAGAGACAACATTAAACTAACAAAAAATTCTTTTATTAAATGACTCACATTACAAGCAGGTAATGGTAGAAGCACACATGCAAACAAGGCTCAAACAACCTAAGGTCACTATAGGTCCTTACAGCTAGAGGATGCCTAACTGCGACGTCACAAGGCCTCAACATGCCTCACCTCCCTATGATGAAGACCAACAAGTCCAGCAAGTGAACCAAGATCCGGAGATCTTGTCTCTCCTACAATCGACAGAGTGGGCGACACCGATCAGACCATGACAGTCTCGACCGGATCACTCTCCTAATGCACTCGAGATCCTTAGGGGCCAATGTCTACTTGATTTTAAAATCTACTCGAATCGTCCAAACCAAAGGCTGGACTGAGCACCTCCCCGGCAATGACGCCAAAAACTTGTTTAAACATTTTATTAATTAACCGCAAATGCACAACCGTCGGTGAAGACGGGGCAAGTATGGATCGATCCACAGGCAGGTGAGTAGTCTCTGGTTTGTTAGAAATCAAGTGGAAAAAAAGGGAAAGAGATTTGATTATGCTAAGCTAAACTACCCTAAACTAGTAAGTAAGAAATCCAAATGAAACCAACTAGCGATTTATTAAAACTAAACTAAAAGGCTAACAAATAGATTGGAATTCAGGAAAAAAACCCTAAGGGGTGGAGTGTGTGCAAATATGAAGTGAAATATGTGATGAATGACGCATGTAAGCATGTACGTGTATTAGTTGTGTGTTTGTTTTCATGCATAGGAAGTGTCTAAAGATGTGGCAAAACCTATCGATCCATTCACACAATGTATCGGCAATTATTACTTGATTGTCATAAGATTAGGCCCAACATGAGAAATGTCTAAAGATATGACAATACTCATCAAAAACTATAAACTCATGTGAAGAACAAAGCTAAGCATGGGAGATGTCTAAATCTTATGGCAAAACTCATGAAAACAAAGTCTCTTCAATCAATCAAGCAAGCAACCACAAATACAAACACTTAACTAACATGTAGCATATTCAACAGGAAATTTCAGTCAATAAACATGAGGAAACCAAGAATGGGAAGTGTCTAAATGTTATGGCAAAACTCATCACAATGCCCCAACATGTAGATGATTAAAATACCCCAAATGAACATACAAACATGCAAGTTTACACAATCCAAAATTCATCAAACATCCAAACATCATAACATATATGTAAATCATCTCCACCCCCAAAGGGGATGGAACTACTCACTAATCATTAACCTAACTATTATGTTATGAGAGGAAAACATATTAACCAAGTCTACTAAGATTAATGAAATGAAATTAAGCTCAGCATGCAAGAAGATAAAAGAGACAACATTAAACTAACAAAAAATTCTTTTATTAAATGACTCACATTACAAGCAGGTAATGGTAGAAGCACACATGCAAACAAGGCTCAAACAACCTAAGGTCACTATAGGTCCTTACAGCTAGAGGATGCCTAACTGCGACGTCACGAGGCCTCAACATGCCTCACCTCCCTATGATGAAGACCAACAAGCCCAGCAAGTGAACCAAGATCCGGAGATCTTGTCTCTCCTACAATCGACAGAGTGGGTGACACCTATCAGACCATGACAGTCTCGACCGGATCACTCTCCTAATGCACTCGAGATCCTTAGGGGCCAATGTCTACTTGATTTTAAAATCTACTCGAATCGTCCAAACCAAAGGCTGGACTGAGCACCTCCCCTGCAATGACGCCAAAAACTTGTTTAAACATTTTATTAATTAACCACAAATGCACAACCGTCGGTGAAGACAGGGCAAGTATGGATCGATCCACAGGCAGGTGAGTAGTCTCTGGTTTGTTAGAAATCAAGTGGAAAAAAGGGGAAAGAGATTTGATTATGCTAAGCTAAACTACCCTAAACTAGTAAGTAAGAAATCCAAATGAAACCAACTAACGATTTATTAAAACTAAACTAAAAGGCTAACAAATAGATTGGAATTCAGGAAAAAAACCCTAAGGGGTGGAGTGTGTGCAAATATGAAGTGAAATATGTGATGAATGACGCATGTAAGCATGTACGTTTGTTAGTTGTGTGTTTGTTTTCATGCATAGGAAGTGTCTAAAGATGTGGCAAAACCTATCGATCCATTCACACAATGTATCGGCAATTATTACTTGATTATCATAAGATTAGGCCCAACATGAGAAATGTCTAAAGATATGACAATACTCATCAAAAACTATAAACTCATGTGAAGAACAAAGCTAAGCATGGGAGATGTCTAAATCTTATGGCAAAACTCATGAAAACAAAGTCTCTTCAATCAATCAAGCAAGCAACCACAAATACAAACACTTAACTAACATGTAGCATATTCAACAGGAAATTTCAGTCAATAAACATGAGGAAACCAAGCATGGGAAGTGTCTAAATGTTATAACAAAACTCATCACAATCCCCCAACATGTAGATGATTAAAATACCCGAAATGAACATACAAACATGCAAATTTACACCATCCAAAATTCATCAAACATCCAAACATCATAACATATATGTACATCATCTCCACACACACCCCCCCAAGGGGGATGTAACAACTCAGTAATCATTAACCTAACTATTTTGTTATGATAGGAAAACATATTAACTAAGTCTACTAAGATTAATGAAACGAAATTAAGCTCAGCATGCAAGAAGATAAAAGAGACAACATTAAACTAACAAAAAAATTCTTTTATTAATTGACTCACATTACAAGCAGCATCTCCCTACTTGAGTTTTTGCTCTTTGGCCGTTTTGGTTTACATCCGGGTCCTTCCCTCTCTTGCATTTCAGTCCATAAATCTCACAATTCAGTCCTTTCTCTTGTTCTTAGGTCCTTTTTGTGTCACTTCTTCTCACTTGTTTTATTCCTGAAACTTAAACATAAAACTCGTTACGTAGCATTGCTTTGGTTAAAATAGAGGATATAAGACACAAATATTTGCATAATATGTTGTCAATCATGTCCCAACCTATAAGTATTCCACCCAATGCTCCTTGTGCACGTAATATACTCCAAATAGACAACTATATCCCCGCAACGACTTTAAATGTCGAGCTCACTTTGTTGGGATTTTGTCTACTGTATTATGATAATATTTGATCTTATCGTTGTATTTAGATTTCAAAAAGCACATCTTTTAGCGCACGTTCTCAATTCTCTTATGTTCCATGATATGATATTCATTTAGTTATTGATTTTAGTAATGCCTTAACAGTCGACCGATGTGGCACGCAATCTGACCGAAATTATCAAGAACTTTCTTGGTAAGGGAACGGTCCACCGACATGAAACACAGTTTGACCGAAATTATCAGGAACTTTTCTAGATAATAGAACAATCGACTAGCTAGGTATTTCGGTCGACTGTTTCCCCACGTTTTGCCCACAAGTAAGAGATTGTTGTTGATTAATGGATGAATTTTAACCCATGTTGGTCAATGGATGTTATGAGAGGATGATATGACAAAATATGATTTTTGGAGAGGACAAACTACATTGAAACATGTGTGGGTGGTTATACACATGAGGTAGTTTGGAGAATCTACTATAAATATGAGTCTCCTCCTTCCCTTTCAAAATGATACAAATTTTCTCTCCTCCGTAATCTTGTTCATCCTTCCATTAAAACTCTCTTAATTAATTGAGTGCTAGATCTAATTTTTGATGGCATAGAAGGGGTGATTAGCTAGATTCTAATTTTGCATTAGAGTTGATTGGCTAGCTGCAATCACTCTCATCTTGTTTAGACTTTGATGAACACTTGGAGAATGTTTTCAAGGAGATTCAGATTGCAGCTCAACTTCCGACTATCGAAAAGGGATTGACAATCCTTTTCGGTATGATTTAATTTATGCATTTTAATATTATGTAGAATACATTTTATTGAAATGCTTTAGGCAGTCTTGTAAATAAATTATTGAGTAAATATGAAAACGATCTTGCTTGTGAATAAAAGAAAAAAACCCCAAGCATAGGGACGAAATCCTATAGTGGTATCAGATTTTTCTCTTCATAATTTCAATAATTAGACTATTTAATAATGTTTAGTTTACCATCTCTCAATTAAGTGGTCATGGTTTTTGCCATTTTGGCGTTTTGATGGACGCATCAAATTGGAATCTTAGATTTTTTGTGTTTTTTATTTTTCTACATTAATTTGTAATGTTAGAAGATAGGTTAATCACTACGATCAATGGATTTATTCTGATATTTAAGGTGAAACAAAAAATCGCAATAACATGACTCTTTTGGAAAATCCAGCAATCAGTCTTCTGTTTAGATGAGATTCAGGAGGCACAAACTTTTTTAAATTGTTTAAATTCAGAATTTCTATACGAGAAGTTCTTAGAATATTGTAAATAAGTTGTACAATTAAAATCTTTTAATTTTCAGCAATTAAATTATTTGAATTTGTCTTAATGAATCATTTAGGATTGATATGTCAATCTTGATTCCAATTATTCTCTTGAGAGTTTTAAATATTTTAAAACATGTCATATGAATGTTAGAATTGGGTTTAAAGACTTGTGTCTAATTGTGTGGAATTTTCATTTTGTTTAAATGATTATTGTACTTGGAATTGACAAAACCAAAGGTGCGAATGAGTTTATTTTCCTTAAGGTTCTCTTTAGGGTATTATAAATAAACATTGGTTCAAAAATTGAATATTTTGAACTTTGAATGCTTGAATCATTTTAAAGGATTTCAAATGATTTTGAATTATTTAATTGAGAGATGTAGGATCAACTAAATAGTATAAAATAGCATATGTATGATTGTTGCACTTGTTCTGTTTGTCAGGAATAAATGAGTTTATATGTTCCCATCAATGCCATGTGTGATATATGGATCATTTGTGTAATTAATAAATTTGTTTTTATTAATTAGTCACATGGCTTGTTGTATATGTAAATGCGTTTTATTTTTGCATGCATGTGAGAATGAGAGGGGACCTTATAGGACTTGCACTAGCCAATTTATTTTTGATTAGATTCAGATTGGGGGTTGCATATTTGAATATTGAGCAATATTTACATCTATGGTGCAAGAAGAAGAAGTCAAGGAGCGGGAACACATAAAGTCACACCAATGTGTGAATGGATTCACTTTATGCTTTTGCACCTGACTTGTATGTGATTGAAGGAATGGTTAGGAAAGGTGTGAATGGATGCATACATGACTACCAAAATTCTAGTGTAACATATGAACTGTTTAACTGTCCAAACTAAAAATTAAGAATACATTTCTTTCTTATTTCATCCACTTAAAGTCACCGATCGTGAAATGTTCTACTCACCGTTAGCGGCACATAATTTCCTCAATCTTTGGAAATAGTGAGAGATATAAGGATAGACATTGTTAAGCCATCAATAAATACATAAAGTGAGTTTCACCTTTAGTGGAAACCAAGTGTATTTATTTATGGATAAAATGAACAATCGTATCTCGTCGAAATAAGTTTTGAGGATTTTCATAATGCTCCAAAAACTGATGAAGTTGATATGGGCAAAGGCAGGGACAAGAATGTCCTACCTGTCTATGGTGAAAGTAAAAAGATCGCCATGGGTAAAGGGAAAGGTAAAAACAAATTAGCCAAAAAGGCGTCAATGAAGGGCAAGGGAGTAGGAGTTCCTCATGCGAGCATCTCAAGGGGAAATCTTCAAAATCTCCAACTCCCAACACCGAGTGTTTCCACTGCAGTAGGAAAGGACACATCCTCCCTAATTGCCCCAAATACAAGGACAAATTTGACAATGGAGTAATTGAGCGCAAGCACCCCAAAAAGGACGAAGGTATATTTGTCATTGAAATTAACCACCTCTATCCATGATTGGGTACTAGATACCGGATCTTGTGCTCATATAATTTCCAATGTGTAGTTACTAAAGGATAGGACGGAACTTGCAAAAGCCGAGATGATTTTCATGGTCAGAAATGGTGCAAGCGTCGCTGTGATTTCACAAGGCTCCGTGGATCTTCATTTATCTAGTGGTTTAATTTTAAGTTTAAAAGATGTCTATTTTATACCTTGAATTAGAAAGAATATTATATCTGTATCATGTTTAGATATGGATGACTTGTTATGAACATTTCAAACTCTTGCATGTCTTTATCTTTGAATTGAATTTTCTATGCAAATGGTTTCATAAGAAATGGACTTTATTTGCTTGAACTGAATAATAGACAAGTCTTAAACATAAATAACAAAAGACTCAAAACAACTCACATAAGCGATAAAATCTTATGAGACTATCACTTTGGTCACATCAATGAAAAACGCGTCAAGAAATTGCAAGAAGCTAACTTTCTTGGTCAAATTGATTTTAAATCATTGGAGACATGCGAACCTTGCCTTATGGAAAAATGATCAAGTGACCTTTCAAGAACAAAAGGTCCAAGAGCAAATAACTTATTGGATTTGATACATTCCGATGTATGTGGTCCAATAAGCAGAAGTGCAAGAGATGGTTAGAGGTATTTCATAACATTCACGGATGATTATAGTATTTATTGTTACATCTATCTAATGAATAACAAAAGTGAATCCCTTGACAAGTTCAAGGAATTCAAGAATGAAGTAGAGAACCAACTAAATAAGAAGATCATATCTTTCGAACCGATCGTGGAGGTGAGTACCTGAGTACCAAATTCGAATCATTCCAAAATGAATCTGGTATTATACCACAACTCACTCCACCTGGCACACCTCAGTGGAATGGTGTATTTGAACGAAGGAATAGGACGTTGGTCGACATGGTTCGATCAATGATGAGTCAAGCTGAAATGCTACTTTACTTTTAGAGTTATGCACTATAAGCTGCAACTTACACACTGAACAATGTTCCATCCAAATCCGTAGAGAAAATGTCATATGAGTTGTGGAGTGGTAAATACCCAAGCTTAAGTTTCTCAACATTTGGGGTTGTGAGGCCTACGTCAAAAGATTGATGACGACCAAACTTCAACCAAAAGCGGATAAATACTTCTTTATAGGTTATCCTCGTGAGACAAGAGGATACTACTTTTGGCATAAAATCTCCAATCGAGTGATTGTCGAGAGGAATGTCGTGTTCTTAGAGAAAGAATTTCTTGAAAGAAAAAAAGTAGTGTGAGGAGAATTGTGCTTGAGGAAACTCAAGATACTCTACAAGATCATGATGTGAATGATAACATTCAAGATCATGAAGACCCAACCAAGGTTCCTCTGGTTAATATGAGAGAGCAACCCTCTCAAGAAATTGTGAGAGAAACTCAATCATCCCCGCCTAGTGTTTGTTCAAGAACTTTACCTGAACAAATTCCACCAGAAATTGTGGAAGAAGTTCAAGAAGTACACGTAGAACCAATAGAACTTAGAAGGTCAACAAGGGAAATAAAGAAGTTTGGCCTATATTTAGCACTTCACGAGATTATTATACTTGATACTGATGATCCCTCGACCTTTCAAGGAGTAATGGAAAGGAAAAACTCGAAACTATGGTTTGTTGTCATGGAATCCGAAATACGATCTATGTATAACAATCAAGTATGGGCCTTGATTGACATTCCTCAAGGAAAGAAAGTCATTCAAAACAAATGGGTTTTCAAGAGGAAAATGGACATGGATGTGAACTTGACAACCTACAAGGCAAGACTTGTAGCAAAAGGTTTCACTCAAATTCAAGGAATTGACTATGATGAAACTTTTTCACCAGTTACCATGTTCAAATCTATTCGGATTATGCTTGCTATTCCCGTATTTCAAGATTATTAAATATGGCAACTGGATGTCAAAATAGTGTTCCTTAACGGGAACTTGGAGGAATGTACATAGTACAACATCAAGGTTTTGAAGATCAAAAGATTAGTGAAAAAGTATGCAAGCTGCAACGATCCATTTATGGATTGAAGTAAGCATCGAGGAGTTGGAACAAGCGCTTTGATGAAGAAATTAAAAAAATTAACTTCGTCCAAATCAAGGAAGAACCTTGTATATATAAGAAGGTTAGTGGGAATCACATAGTGTTTCTTATCATGTGTGTTGATGACGTACTCCTCATGGGAAATCATATCCTTTGCTAGAGCAAACGAGAAGCTAATTGAAATATGCATTTTCGATGAAAGACATGGGTGTGGCTCAATATATCTTAGGGATCAAGATATTTAGGGATAGATCTCGTAGACTCATTGGCCTAAGTCAACGTACATACATTGACAAGGTCTTGAAAAGGTTCAATATGAACAACTCCAAGAAAGGCAATCTGCCAATGAGTATGGGTCTGCAACTCAAGAATTCTCAACGTGCCATGTAACGTAAAGACTTAGAGTACATTAAGGACATTTCTTATGCTTCCGCAATATGATCGATCATGTACGCGACGACTTGCACAAGATCTGATGTCTCGTATTCTCTGAGTGTGACAAACCATCACCAATCCTATGCAGGTCTTGATCATTGGATTGCGGTCAAGAATATTCCGAGGGACCTTAACCGGACCAAGGATATGTTTCTTTTTGTGGAGGGTTACTCGGATGTGAGCATGGGTGATCCAGACGATAGGAGGTCTGAATCAGGATATGTCTATCTTCTGAATGGTGGGGTTGTGAGTTGGCGTAGCTGAAAACAGACTACCATAGCTGACTCAACCACCGCTTCAAAACTGTTGGTTGTCGCTGAGGCAAACAAGGAAGGAGTGTGTTGCCTTTTTGTCCTTAATCCGTGTTTTGATGATTTAATCAACCTAATCTTAATCACAATCAAATGTAGTGTAGCACACATAATGCATTGAAGATATATTGTATTGTGCTAACATCTACATGTGATCAAGACTTAAGGAGGAATGAAATTGAAGTCAAGACATGTAATCAAGCTTTTGAGGACATGTAATTTGCCTTTATTTTGAGTCTTAGGAACCTGTAAAATCTTGAGCATATAATAGTTAAAACTTACTCACATACACACTAGGTTCCTTGTAGAAATCACACACAAAATTTTACATCAATTGGACTTCAATAGATCACCCAAACCTTAGCCAGAAAATCACTAAACCACAACCTCAATTACCTGTGCCCATCGGTCGACCGGAACCAGTGCCTTGTTTGATGGATTATAACAGACATTCTAAGTGTATTTTCCTAGCTCCACTGGTCGACCACCTTTGACCTTTCAGTCGATCGTTTCTGTATTTTTTGGATGACTGTTAACCTTGTCGTATTATACAACGGTCATATTCCTACAAATTCAACCAACTCCAGAATACAATTGGCCACCGGTCGAACGTTGATCTTAGAATGGTTGACCGGATAAAGACATATCTTGAGCCCAAAAGTTCCTATTTTTGGTCGAAGCACCTTTCGTTCGACCGATTACCCTTACCATGGCCAAAACCCCCTGAACGATCGACCAACCCAATTATTTTGTTTGACCATTAACTTAAGTGAGACTAATTTGGTTCAACTAAAGCTTAAACTTGTTCGACCATTTCCGCACCATTAAGGAAACGGTCGACCGTTCTTCCTGATTCACTCGACCGTTTAGTGACAGAATTGTTGAACCATGATTTCTGTTTGTGTGTTCTTCACACTAATTAATCAATCCTTCCCCAATGGCTAGAAAACATTAGGAGCTTATAAATAGAGGACCAAACACATTGTTAAGACATCTCTCCCATTCCAAATAGTCTCCTACACTAGAGAGACGTCTCCAAATCCTCAAAGCTCCAAATCCTACACTCAAAGCCTAAATCTCCACATCTTTGATCAATTACTAGTCATACTCAAAGTGTCCTCAAGTTAGAGAGTGTTGTTCTGATAATACATTTGTTGTCAAAAGAAGGTATAGATTTCTGTGAAAGCCCGAAGTGTTCCTTCTCGGATTGTGAGAAGAAGAAACCAAGTTCGTGAGGTTGTTCGTAGTGCTTTCTTTGTAAAGGCGTTCTCCCCCGACCTGGAATGGGGAGTGGGTAGTGAAGTGGTGAGCGGAGCTTGCAAGAGAGGAAGTAGGCGGGAGGTCGAATCTTTATAAAAACACCAGTGTCCTTTGTGGTTTGCATTGCTTTTCCCTACTTTGTTTAATTTTTCCGCTGCACATCTTCTTTGTTTAAGTTGGGATTAAGCGTAATTTGATTAGATAATTAGGGGCCATTACGATACTACATTTGGTATCAGAGCATAGGTGCTAACTTTCATGTACTTAATCGTATTTTAGCATGACATCAACTTCATCCAATCATGTAGAAAGACTTTGCACCACTAGACCTCCTTTGCTTAATGGTTCTAACTATAATTATTGGAGAAAATAGAATGAAAATCTTCTTGGTTTATAGTGATCTTAAGTTTTGGATATTCTTTCGAAACCCATACACCCCTCCTAAGGAAGAAGAATTAGCCATCTTGACTAGAGCAAAAATGAAGGAATATGAAATGAATTCAACTCTCATGAACATCCTTTATTGCGGCTTAAATGAATGTGAATACAATAGAATTAGGGGTTGTGAAAGTGCATATGAAATATGGCATAGATTAGAAATGCATCATGAGGGTGATAGCAAAACAAAAGAAACAAGAATTAGTCTCCTCATGCATAAATATGAAATTTTCACTATGCAAATTGGTGAGAACATAAGCAAAATGAACACTCGCTTCACCGATATCACTAACTCTCTTTGTGTTCTTGGAAGAAAGATTAGTGAAGGAGAAATGACAACGAAGTTCCTCTGATCGCCCAACAACGATTCGGAAGACAAGGTGGTTGCAATCGAGTAAGCTCACGATCATTCCAAACCAAATATGGAGGAGCTAATTGGGAACCTCATGGCCTATGAACTCCAAATCCATCATCGAAAGGAGAAAGAAGCCTCCAAGATGAAATCAACCTTGGCATTACATGCAAAATTTAATGAATTGAGGACGAGAATAGAAGATAAGGACATTGAGTTTCTTGCCAAAGACTTTTTCATACCTCAAGAAAGATAAGGGAGAATTGAGAGAAAGAAGAGGAAGGAAAAAGAAAAGGAGGAGAGTGAAAATGAGAAGAAAAAACTACTTGGGATAATTCTTCATTACCTTCATCGTCATCATCTTCTCTACAAAGTAGAAGGGAGGTTGCCCACACATGGCAATACAAGATGAAGAAAGTTAGGTAGCTTCTAACTCATGCTCTAGTAGATCTAATTCATGTTCAACTAAATTATATTCTAGTGATAGCTCATGTTCAAAACAAGAAACATATAATTTTGATGAAGCTCAAAATGTTTTTCATGACTTAGTTAAACAATATGAGATCATTTGTGAAAAGAATAAGAATGCTAGAAGGACTATAAATGATCTCCAAATCCAAATTGAAATAATCATGACTGAAAAGAATGAGGTGACTGCTAGACATGAAGATCATGCTTTAGAACTTGGTAGTCTAAAAGCAACACCTATTGATGTTGAACAATTAGATCTTAAAGCTTGCAATGTGCAATTAAGAAAATATCTAGAAAGGCTTACTAATGGAACAAAAATGCTTGACATGCTTCTAGGTAGTCAAAGACAATCATTAGATAAACATGGCTTAGAATACAATACGAAATTGAAAAACCATGTATCTCATACTACTTTAAATGACAAGCATTTGTTTGTTAATCAAAGTTCCTCAAGTGTGTGGGCTCCCAAAACCAAAATGGTTTGGGTTCCTAAAGCCAATTGATTGACATCATATTATGCATATATTTGTGTCTTATATATCCTATATGCTTTAACCTAAGTATTCCTACGTAACGAGTTTTATGTTTAAGTTTCAGGAATAAAACAAATCAGAAGAAGAGACACAAAAGGGGCCTAAAAGCAAGAGAAATGACTGAACTGTGAGGTTTATGTACTGAGAAGCAAGATGGAAGGACCCGGATGTAAACCAAAAGGATCAATGAGCAAATCGAGAAACTCCACACCATCATGAGGAGTATTTTGGCAATATAGATCCGGGCCTAAGTTCCAACAACCAATTCGGGTGCACCAAACATGAAGAGATCCATCCACAAAAGGCTCCACCAAAGCACAACCCGATCAGCCCATTCCAGGCCTCCATTTGACGGTTCCAAACCACCAATTGGCAGTTGGTTTGGCTCCAAACACGATTAGGTTTAGCCAGGTGTTAGATTAATGTGTTTTATGTCCATTTGTGGTATGCATTTAGTCCTATACCGGGGGATTGTCCCCAGTTATCTTTTTATGGCTATAGATAGAACTCTTCCTCCTCCTTTGTAAAATATCTCCTCTCTTGGTGGCATTTTTTCAACTTGGAGTGAAGCCTTGGAGCAAAACTCTAGTGGAGAGATGCTACTTGTAATGTGAGTGAGCAATAAAGAATATTTTGTTAGTTTCTTGTAGTTTCTTTTAAATTCTTGCATGCTTAGTTAATTTCTTTTGTTTTAATCTTCATAGAAGTAATTAGCATGTTTTCTTTCCTTAATATGAATGTTAGCTTAATAATGTGTGAGTAGTTTCATCCCTCTTTGGGGGTGGAGTTGATGTTTATACATGTCTTGTAGAATGAAATGAATGCTATATGTTGCTTTATGTGATAAATGTGAGTATGCTTGTTTGAATTAAAGAGAATATTTAACTTGTTGGTTTCTGTAATATTCATTAGGTACATCTCATGCTTGTTGAGGTTCTTAACAACAAACTTGTTTATGCTCATATTAATCAACTAGGGTAGTGATTTGGATGATAGGTCTTGCCATTAGGTACTTCATATGCATATAAGCACTACCTACACTTGTGCTCTATTGAATGCATTCATCACCACTTATTTCATGTGTACACACACTCCACCCCTTAGGGGTTTCTCTTCCTGAATTTCAGCTTTCTTTATTAGTTAGTTTAGTTTCATTGTTGCTTGCTTTCATCGTCTTTGTTTGTTGCTTACTAGTGTAGCGTAGCATAGTTTAGTTTAGTGTAATCACTTCTTCTTCCACTCTTTTCCCACTTGCCTTCGAACGAACCAGAGTCGACCCACTTCCCTATGGATCGACCCATACTTTCCGCGTCTTCACCGACGATTAAAACACCCCCGATGAACATACAAACATGCAAGTCTACACAATCAAAAATTCATCAAACATCCAAACTTCACAACATATATGTACATCATCTCCATCCCCAAAGGGGATGGAACTACTTACTAATCATTGAGCTAACTATTATGTTAAGAGAAAAAAACATGTTAACTAAGTCTACTAAGATTAATAAAACAAAATTACACTAAGCATGCAAGCCATAAAAGAGGCAAAATATGATCTAAGAAAAGATTTATTTTATTCATGACTCACATGACAAGTAGCATCTCTCCACTTGATCCTTGGTGAACCCGATATGGTGTTTGATGTTTAGGCCCGGATCTAATTGCCAAAATACTCCTCATAATGGTGTGGAGCTTCTTGATTTTCTCATTGGTCCTTTTGCTTTACATCCGGGTCCTTCTCTCTTACATCTCAGTACATAAGTTTTACAATTCACTCCTTTCTCTTTCTCGTTCTCTTTCTCTTAGGTCCTTTTTGTGTCTCTTCTTCTCACTTGTTTTATTCCTGAATCTTAAACACAAAACTCGTTACGTAGCATTGCTTAGGCTAAAAATAAAGGATATAAGACACAAATATATGCATGATATGATGTCAATCATGTAGTGTAGCATAGTTTAGTTTAGTGTAATCACTTCTTCTTCCCCTCTTTTCTCACTTCCCTTCGAATGAACCAGAGTCGACACACCTCCCTGTGGATCGACCCATACTTACCCCGTCTTCACCGATGGTCATGCACTTGCGTTTAAACTTAAATATCACATCACTAATGTTCAAGGACCCAAAGTTGCTTGGGTACCTAAATATACACTTGTAGGTACTTAGAAGATGGGAGGTCGGTAGTGACCGGCCAAGCATGAAGAGTCAAATAACAAGGCGGTTTCACTATTGAGAAGAGAATTAGAACCACAATTGAGGATTGCGACTTGGGTAACACTATTAATCCTTCTAAGCATATAGAATTGATTCCAATAGGATTTTGAATGGTTAATTGTCATATCTTTTATATCATTCATTGATCAATTAGGATGAGCATTACATATATCATTAAGGGGGAGAAAAACACATCATATGCTAAATTGTCAAATTTTCAATGGATGTCAACGGGGAGAGTCGAATTGAGCTTAATCGATATACAATATTCATATCTATAGGGGGAGCTTAAAGAAAATCTTTTATATGGATTAATAAATTGCAAACTTAAGGGAGAGCAAATTCCTTACATTGTTTATGGGGAGAAGAAACTAGACATATCATGATTACATATATTGATTTTTTATTGATGTCAAAGAGGGAGAGGAAACTTGAAATTGAAATTAATAGAACCAAAACTATGCACATTCATAAGGGGGCATCGTATATGCATAGTATACATATTTCAATTTCAAGTATTAAGATATAGGTTGCCATCATCAAAAAAGGGGGGATTGTTGGCTTTTTGGACTTAATCCGTGTTTTGTTGATTTAATCAACCTAATCTTAATCACAATCAAATGTAGTCTAGTACACATTATGCATGGAAGATATATTGTATTGTGCTAACATCTACAGGTGATCAAGACTTAAGGAAGAATGGAATTGAAGCCAAGACATGTAATCAAGCTTTTGAAGACATGTAATTTGGCTTTAGTTTTGAGTCTTGAACCTGTGAAATCTTGAGCATACAATAGTTAAAACTTACTCATATACACACTAGGTTCCATCAATAGATCATCCAAACCTTACCTGTAAAATTACTAAACCATAACCTAAATTACATGTGTCCATCGGTCGATCATTTCCATATTTTTTAGGATTACCATAAACCTTGTCGTATTACACACCGGTCGTATTCCTACAAATTGAACCAACCCCTAGAGTACTATTGGCCACCAGTCGAACATTGACCTTAGAACGGTCGACCAGATAAAGACATATCTTGAGCCCAAAAGTTCCTGTTTCGGCCGAAGCACCTTTCGTTCGATCGATTACCATTACCTAGCAAAAAAAAACCTGAACGGTTGACCGACCCAATTATTTTGTTCGACCGTTCACTTAAGTGAGACCAATTTGGTTTGACCAAAGCTTAAACTTGTTCGACCATTTCCTCACCATTAAGGAAATGGTTGACCGTTCTTCCCGATTCAGTCGATCGTTTAGTGACAAAATTGTTGAACCTTGATTTCTGTTTGTGTGTTCTTCACACCAATCAATCAATCATTCCCCAACGGCTAGAAAACATTGGGAGCTTATAAATAGAGGACCAAACACATTATTTAAACATCTCGCCCATTCCATATTGTCTCATACACTAGAGAGAAGTCTCCAAATCCAACACTCAAAGCCTAAACCTCCACATCTTTGATCAATTACTACTCATACTCAAAATGTGCTCAAGTTAGAGAGTATTGTTCCACTAAAACATTTGTTGTCAAAAGAAGTATAGATTTCGGTGAAAGCCCGAAGTGTTCCTTCTCGGATTGTGAGAAAAAGAAACCAAGTTCGCGAAGTTATTCGTGGAGCTTGCTATCTAAAGGCGTTCTCTCCCGGCCCGGAACGGGGAGTGGATAGTGAAGTCGGGAGCGGAGCTTGCCGAGTCGAGCAGAGCTTGCAAGAGAGGAAGTAAGCAGGAGGCCGAACCTCTATAAAACCACCCATGTCCTTTGTGGTTTGCATTGTTTTTCCCTACTTTGTTTAAATTATTTCCGTTTCACATCTTGTTTGTTTAAGTAGGGATTAAGCGTAATTTGGTTAGATTATTAGGGGCCATTATGATCCTACAGAGTGTGGATTAAGAAGTTCCTTGAAGATCTTGGAATAGTCTCTTATGTGAATATTTAGTTTAGCCGCAAGTGCACGGCCGTCGGTGAAGACGTGGCAAATACGGGTCGTCCACATGGAGGTGCGTCGACTCTGGTTCTTTCGAATGTAAGTGGAAAAGATGGGAGAAAAATGAGGTTGGAATTACACTACAATGCGTAAGGAAATCAATAAACAAACGATAAAACTAATTCCCATAGGGGGTAGAGAAAGAATGCGAATACAAAAATATGTGTGTGTGTGTGTTCATTTGTGCACGTCACAAGATGTAGTACATGAAAACCATAAAACCAAATGCAACTTTGCCTCCACATGAAATAAGATAAAACATTATCATTAAACATACAAGACAATATTTGGAATGAAGCTAAATGAACTCATGCATAAAGACCAAACCCCATTATGTATCCACATGAAATAAGATTTACACAATCATTAAAACATACAAGATATTAATTAAAGTGAGGCCAACAAGAGCACATGCTACCACATGTCATGTTTCCTTCTTCCACTCCATCCTTATCCTCACCTCAATATTCCCCATAAAATAGGCTCACTAATCTAAGCATGTGCTAAGCATCACTCAAGAGCATTAGCACATCAAAGATAAGAGTGAAATCACATTAGATGGTTATGTAAATTATGTAAGGCTCAAAGGATTAAGATTAACACACACACACACACATAATACATCACATAATCACATCACCTTCTTCTCCACCCCCCCAAATGGGGATGGACTACTCTCTAATCATTAATCTAACAATCATATAAAGAAAGGAAGATATTCTAATTATACTACGATTAAGAAAATAAATTCAAGTTAAACATGCAAACATTGAAAGAGATAACATAAAGATAAAACTAGAAGAATTATTTTATTTACATGACTCACATTACAAGTAGCATTCTTCTCCACTTGAGTTTTGCTCCAAGGCATACTCTAAGTAGAGAGAATGCCACCAAGCAATGGGTAAATACAAAGGAGGAGGAAGAGTTCTATTTATAGTCATAGAAAAAGGTAACCAGGGACAATCTCCCGGTATGGGACTAAACACATACTATAAATGGACATAAAATAACATAATCGAACACCCGACTAAACCATGAACCATTTGGAGTCAATTGGCGGTCTAGATTGGTTGGATTGAGTCCGGATTTGAATGGCTTGTTTCTGGCTTGATTTCTTGATGTTTGGTGAACCCGAGTTGGTTGTTGATGTTTAGGCCCGAATCTAATTGCCAAAATACTCCTCATGATGGTGTGGAGCTTCTTGATTTGCTCATTGGTTTTTTTGGTTTACATCCGGGTCCTCTCTTGCATCTCAATCCATAAGTCTTGAAGTGAAATTGGCTATGGGGAGAGCAGGTGTTAATTGGTTTGTGCAAAATCATAGATTCATCCAGCATTGGTCTCATAGAAGAGATCATCTATAGTTTGAGCGACCACTCCTAGGTGCCACTCCTGAAGAGAACACACAGTTGTACATGGAATGGTACAGGAACATCATGGTACGTTGGATTGTTCACCACACTTTTGCACCGAAACATAACTTGTACTGACCCCGAGCAGACAGAGAGCGGGAGATGGTAAGATCTAAAGTTGTAATTAAAAAATTATGATGCTTTTAAATTGTGTGTTTAGTGTTTGTTTAACGACTAAATTGTCTGCAGGTGCACGGAGTTTACGAGTTCCACGAAGAACTCCATAAAATCCATGAGGTGATCAAAGATCATAAAACAGGCTCTTCAATAACTGCAAAGTTGAAGGAAAAATGAAGGGTTGGCTCATGTGTTTGGGTGTTGAAGAACCCACACTACGGTTGAGTCAAGATCGCGTCGTTGAAGAAGATGATACTACTAATCCACCTACACAGGACGATGGTGGTGGTCTGACTCAGGATACAGAAAGAACCACCAAAAAATGTGGCACGAGGCGGGGGACGCGACCGAGAGAGAGGACGTGCTCAGGCACATCCAAAAAAGAAAAAGAGGTTGAGGGGTCACTTAGGATAGATATTTGGTTCTATTAAACTTATTTGGTTGCTATTATATTAGTGTTAGTTTGACTTATGTCAAAATGTTAAACTTGTTCTTTTTTATGTTATATTTATTTTGTTGTAGTTGTTTGCGTTTTGTGGTTGAAATGAAAGAGTTTAAATTTGTGTAGTTCGAAATGGTATTGTTTGCTGAAATTTTTGTAGTTGAAAATGGTTGTTTGTTGAATTTTTTGTACTTGGAAAGGGTTGTGTTTGTTGAAATTTTGTACTTGGTAATGGTTGTGTTTGTTGTTGAATTTTTTGTAGTTGGAATCATTATGATTGTTGTCGAAATGTTCTCAAACAGAGATGAAATTGCCGAGTTCTTAAATTAAATAAACGGTTCGAATTCTATTCAACCAAATTTGGCAATTAAGGTGCCGATTCTGATTTCTCTTTAACAGAAATCGGCACTGAAGTTGCCAAGTTCTATCTAGTAGAACTTGGCATCAGCATTGCCGAAATTCTATCAAATAGCACTCGGTTCTGGTGATGCTGAGTTCTATTTGATAGAACACGGCATTGCTGATGCCGCGTTCTACTAGATAGAACTCGACATTGCTGATGTCGAGTTCTACTAGATAGAACTTGGCAACTTCAGTGTCGAGTTCAATTTGGCACAAATTTTCGTCGTGTTTGGAGTCGACATCTGTGTAGCCATTTTCCCCGTAAAGAACTCGGCGTTGGCAACACCGAGATCTTCACTACAGAACTTGACATCTCAGGCATCAAGTTTTGTACACACTAAAAACAAAATCCATCGTCGCCACGTGTCACCACATGGTGGCAGCGGGTCTAGTGTGGAAAATAGTTTTGAGAGAGGTTTATCTTGGATTTTTTTTAAATAATATTATTTCAAAAAAAAAGTCCTCTCATTTATACATTTTAATAATATGTAGAATACATTTCATTTAAATTCTTCACGCAGTCTTATACATAAATTATTGAGTAAATATGAAAACGATCTTGCTTGTGTATTAAAAAAATAAACATACCAAAGCATAGGAACTAAATCCTACAAGGATTACATCAAATGAGCTCACAGATCCAGTCCTCGCGTCCCAAGCCAAAGTCGCTTCAACCGCCTACTGAGTCCCACCTGCACACGCACAAGCCACGCCTGACTCGAAACAAGACTCTGTACAGCACCCCAACCTGACACTGAACTAGGTCACGCCGTCCAAACGACTCGCATTGATCTTGTATCCCAAGGCGACCATGCGTCCCAGCAAAGTCGAACGTGCACCTCCACCCCACCGTGCATCCAATCCGCAAGGCAACACTCAACCCGCTCTCACGGTAAAACTATCACACGTCCCAAGGTGACCACATGTCCCAAGACGAGACTTTCCACCACCACTCTCATGGCCACTGGTCACAATGTTGGTAAGCTGACCAGTTCCGCATCCAGCTTCGGAAGCCAACCACACACCCGAGCCCGTCAGCAATGATCCCAAATGGTCACTCATCACAACGTGGGTGGACCCTTCCCGAACCGCCAGACCACTAAGGAAAACCCTAGCATCTAGTCATACGTGCCTCAAACATCATCCTCACCACCTGACCACATGCCTGAGTAGGTGAGCAACACTCCAATGGCCACTCGTCACCCAACGTGAGCGGAAACCAAGTTCCACAAACCTCTCTCACAAACATACATAAGGGAAGGGGGTAAACGAAATTTACACCAAAGGTACAGGTCCTACGACCCCAACCAACAGCATCTCATAACATCATAAGTTCAATGGAAAAATAGTAATTTCCCATTAATAATGGTTACTACAAAAACTAGAAATACACGGGAAAGATGGCATTTTCCCCAAATTATGTTATTTCCTACAATTTTGCAAAATCCAGGGTTTTTTCCAGTAATATCCCAATTATTCACTATTTAACCAAATACAATTTAATCCAGGAATTTCCAGCAATTATTCTAATTATTCATTATTTAACCAAAGATAATTAAATCTAGGGTTTTTCCAGCAATTATTCTAATTACATTATTTAACCAAATACAATTAAATCTAGGGTTTTCCAGTAATTATTCCAATTATTCATCATCTAACGAAATACAATTAAATCCAGGGTTTTATAGCAAAGGACCCAAAACCAAAATCCAACCAAACCCTAACCGACCTCGCTAGCCACCACCACAGCAGCCGTACAGCCCCGCAACAGCTTCCCCTCAGTCGTAACTCGCGACAGCAACCCCGGCTGCAACCCTCGTCCACACATTGTTGTTATCACCATACTCGAGTGGGAAGAGAAATAGATGGAGAGATGTTGGCTAAACTAACTAAACTAAACTCGACTGCAAGGTGCCCTGACTTTCCGTAGTTGAAGCAGGACCTCACTGCTCCACCACTACCATTGCCCCCAGCTGCTCCCCTATGCTCAGGGCAGTCACATGCCCTGTGACTCAGTTGTCCACACTCAAAGCATCCACCAGTAGCCATGCCACACTCTCATCCTAAGTGTGAACAACGACAATGTCTATAAATATCACTGGCACTGACCTTTGCTTATCCACACGCCTCGATTTGGCACCTCTACGGTGCGACATTTGCTCACCGAAACAAGAAACCTTAAACACCCAAAACTAACGGGACTACGCCAAAAGTCCTTACTCAGGTCGTACGCGAATGAAGTAACCTAAGCTCTAATACCAAGCTGTAACGCCATTAATCCGCACTCGGGACATAGCAATCATCACAAACTATAACAAAAAAGGCATTAACAAAATAATCAAGTCAATACCTCAATTAAAAAACATAATGTCGAGTCAGAGTACAATGTGAAAGGGAAATACAAGAAGCTGAATTCCTACTACATCAATACTAAGAGATGAAAGGATTACATCAAATGAGCTCACAGATGCAATCCTCGTGTCCCAAGCGACTCACACTGGTGTCGTGTCAAAAGGAAACCACGCGTCCCAGCGAAGCTGAGCATGCACCTCCACCCCACCGCGCATTCAGCCCAGAAGGCAACACCCTACTCCAACCACACACCCGAGCCCGTGAGCAATGCTCCCAAATGGTCACTCATCCCAACGTAGGTGGACCCTTCCCGAACCGCCAGAACACTGAGGAAAACCCTAGCATCTAGTCATACGTGCCTCAAACGTCATCCTCACCACCCGACCACATGCCCAAGTCTGTGAGCAACGCTCCAATGGCCACTCGTCACCCAACGTGAGTGGACAACAAGTTCCACAAACCTCTCTCACAAACATACATATGGCAAGGGGGTAAACAAAATTTACACCAAAAGTACGGGTCATACGACCCCAACAAACAACATCTCATAACATCATAAGTTTTGGGGAAAAATAGTAATTTCCCATTAATAATGTTTACTACAAAAACTGGAAATTCACGGGAAAGATGGCAATTTTCCCCAAATTAAGTTATTTCCTAAAATTCTGCAAAGTCAAGGTTCTTCCAGCAATTATCCCAATTTTTCATTATTTAACCCAATACAATTAAATCAAGGGTTTTCCAAGCAATTATTCCAATTATTCATTATTTAACCAAATACAATTAAATCCAGGGTTTTCCAGCAATTATTCCAATTATTCATTATTTAACCGAATACAATTAAATCAAGGATTTTTCTAGTAATTATTCCAATTATTCATTACTTAACCAAATACAATTAAATATCAGGTTTTATTGCAAAAGACCCAAAACCAAACACCAACGAAACCGTAGCCAGCGTCGCCGATCCACGGTCGGTCGGCCGTCCACCGCCGCAGCAGCCGCACGACCCCACAACGGCTTCCCCCTGATTGTATCTCGCGGCAGCAACCCCAGTCGCATCCGCGACCTCAACCCCGGTCGCAACCCATGCCCCCAGTGCCCCTCCTTGTGACGCCCTCCTCTCCAAACCTTGAATTCGTATAAAAATGGTGGGTGGCGTACCTCAATCCCGAATCGTAGATGCGGACAACCCCGTCGGAGATGCTAGCCGTCGTCGAACCTTGGAGGGAGAAGGAGAAGAGAAGGGTGACGGGTAGTGATTTGGGGGTTAGGAATTTAACATTTTGTGAATCTCAGATCTTTGTAGTGCTAGTGGAGTATTAAACAACTGTGCTTGACAAGATTTGGTGGCAATCATCAATCTAAGAGGCAGCATGTGATTGTCTGAGCAATATTTGAGAGACACCGGTGTATATTTAATTTCAATGCATTATACTAATTTATAATAATAATAAAACAAGGACCTTTTTGCCCTTCGTAAGTGTTTTCCCCTTGGTAGTCTAAGACCTACCTTTGTCTAGTTACTTGATTGTTTATCTTTTTTCTCGTATGTAATCGATCATTAGGAGGGTGCATTCCTACTATCTCAGCATAACTGCACACGGATAACATTGGATGCTTTTAAGCTCACCACAAGCCACGTAATTAACTTTGTAATTCATGTTCAGGTCGCCTACCTCTAAATTACACAGACCTAAAGGAGCAGCCCTATATAGTTTAAGGCAATGCGAGGTGGACTTTTTTTGTGGGCTCTTTTTTGGCCTCTTGGGGAAAACCCAAGATATATCTGGGGATATAATGATCTTTGACACTTCATGTTACCTCAGATATATCAGGCTACCCCCAGATATATTTCGTTACCCCCCAGATATATCACGTTACCCTATATATATTCGAATCTAGGGTATAATGCATATCTAGGGTAACTGTATATATTTAGGGTAACCAGGTATATCTAGGGGTAACAGGATACATCTGTGGGTAACCAAATATATCTAAGGAGACGTGGAGTGTCAGAGATCATTATATCATTATATCTTCAGATATATCCCGAGTTTTGCCCAAGAGCCCAAAATAGAGCACACTTCGCATTTTCCATAGTTTTATCACACTTAACGGTGATAGTTGGTAGTAGAGTTGCTCACGCATAATTAATGTCATGCAACCTCGTAAGAGAATCCTGAATTGTCCTATGATTTAAATTTCATAGTATATCTTTTAACGGGTAACAAAAAAAAGTCATGGACGACCAGGTCGTCAATCATTAGCACGTTTTTTAAAGCAAAAGTTTTAATTTTTATTTTTGTTTGATTTTTTAAAAATTAGTTTGATTTTTTTTTTTGAAAATACGTTTTTTAATTGTTTTGAATTTTTAGAATTTGTTTAATTTTTTTATTAAAAAATCCAAAATCGATCCCGAAATAATGTAGAGGAGAGAAATGTGTTGTGGTTAAGAAATGAATAGTGTAGGAAAGAGAAGAAATTTGGTTGGGGAGAGAGAAAGCTGATGTGGATGAGAAAGAAAACTAATATGGAAGAGAGCAAAAAAAAAAGAAGGTTCATGATCAGGTCGTGGAAGTCATGGTTACGGATGGTCTTAGGTACTCACCCCGCCTTTCAAGATGATGGTGAGCTAACCACCCACGCTCGAATCAAATCTTTCCGTTACGATAAGGGCAAAGTAAAAGAATCCAAATTTCGAAGTGGTAGATTTTTTGTTTGTTGAAAACCAATTCTTTTAGTTTACAATTTTGTAACTGTAGAATAATTAAAAAAAAACTATGGTGTTTCTCCTCGGTGGCCAGAGTGATATTGCGCTGGGACTGCTCTTGGTCAAAACTAAGGAGAAGATCTTACGAGACAAATCAACCGTGTATTAAAAGACCAGCATTGTTTTTCAGAGTCACCCTTAGTCCCTTGCTATGAGCGGTTTTTCGCTTCTTCGTAAACAATTCTTGACTTCGAAGACCTAAAGGAACACAAATGGCAAGTCTGAGAGAAAGTATCGGAGCTATTAACTGTCAAGATCCACAGTCAAGAATTATCAGCCACAACACACCACTTTGATGTTTAATAGCTTCTCGTCACTCTTAGCAAAAACTCAACTCGCTGTTGAACCAAGTTGTCGCTACAACAATAGATCTAAAAACACCACTTGTGCTGGAGAATGTAAAAAGGTTACCATATCTCTATGGGAAGATGACATGAAACCCACCTACAAACCACATCAAGGGAGATGCAGTCAAAGTTCAACGGTGAGCAAGGGCCAGAGGAGGGTGAGAGCTAGAAGAGGGTCAAGTATCTTCAAAAACATCGATATCAAACGTAAATAGTTCAAAAATACCAAGAAAATGAAAGGTAGTGCACAACGTGTAGGACACTATGATGAGATTTCGCATTGCTATTGTAACATACTGAAACTAAACCACTCCTACAATTTCGATCTTTTGTATGATTCGAGTAGGTAATTTTACTTCGTCCAATTTGGAAACTTAATTAATCTCCTATATTGACTTCTAATTTCTATTGTTTAAAATATCATTACGAAACATGAATTGTCCAAATTACCATGAAAATGATCGTTCCAAAATAATATGTTCGATTGGAAACCAATAACCATGGTGATAGTGTTGGCCATCAAGACAATATCGTCCTTCCGGAGGCACCACTTATGCCATCTAGAAATACCATACCATCGATCAATCAGCACGGTTGACTCTAACCGTGGTAAAGAGGAAAACGAACAATGAGCCCACAACAGACGAATTATGCATATGATTCTAGATAGACTTGCTAGCTGAGCTGCCGTGGGCTTGATCTGTAGTTCACCTTCACAATGTCAAAGACGTGTTTGAGTTATAAGGACTTTCCGGTTACAATGAAGGAAATATTGAGAATAGTACAGAAAACAGCATACAAACTTAGGATACCTCATCACCAAACCTACGCTATTTCAACACGTCCCACGAATGTAACAGACAAGTGATTATCTAGTGTGAACTGTATAACTAGTAACCGAATTACAGAAAATAAGGTGCATTCCTATATCACTTAAATAAATATAGTACCTCTTAAGATCACACAAAGCAACTTTTCTCACCTCATAGAAAGCAGATGTCGCCCGTACAAGAAACAAAATAAAGCTTCAATGCTTCAAGTTAATAACTTAGTCCTCTGATAGCAAAGCTTGAGCCATTAGGGATCTAAAATTGCATCGCCATTAGCAAGAAGGAAATTTTGTTTAGCTTCAGTTTGATTAAGAACGAAAAGAAAAGACAACAATAGACACTCGATGTTTCACACAGACAATTAGATTTATCCATCGCAAATTATTTGTTTCGATTGCATCTCACAGCAATAATCCCTTTCCATTTTGCCACAAACAAATGTCGTCATCTTCTACCATCCCACATTATCACTTTCCTTTGGAGGCCTTCAATTGGGAAGACAACAAATTATATAGACCTGGAGATCAGATTTGAAATTTACCAAGTTGACCTGCAACTGCACCAACCAAGTTCGTCAGAGAATGATTAGAAGGCTTGTACACGTGTTAGTAGAAAACTCAAACTAATAAAATTCAGAAACTGAAGGAACAAGGTAATCAAAGAACCAAGATTTTAAAAAACAAAATATCATTCATAAATAAAGTTTGAAAGGGATGTGTCCAACCCCTATCAATGAACCAAGTTAATTGATATAATATGTACATCAAAACAATGAATAGCATCCGTCCATTATTACCTAATCCAGAAATGGCTGTTATCATTACTATTATTGGAGAAATAATCATACCATTGTACATGGGACAATCACCATAGTAAAATAAACTGTTCTATTTAGTGGTATTTTTATATTTTTCCAGCTCTGACTTCGGCCTATTAACTATAAAGTTGGGGCGAGGAAGAGTATAGACAAAGTACGAACAACAATCCAACTTGATTTACCTTCATAGAATGTTTTGAACATCTAATGCTCTGAGCACCATACTAAAATAGTTTAATACCATAAAATAACTCACATCATGTGTGGGGGAAGAATTGTGTAATGTGAATGGATAAATTTACAAAACAGCATATCCCGGAAATATTTCCGTCCAACATCAAAAGAGACTAAAAGCACGAGGGTAAAATCAAGGCAAACAGAATTATCTGAGAAAAACAGACAACTGTAGCAGAACTAACCTGCAATTGGATGTCTAGACCTGTAGTTATGTTTGTTCACATGAAATATCTGGACTTCTTCTCTGAAGGCTTGAGAATTTGGAAAGAACACAATAAGCTTTCATCAACGCTCATCATTGCACCAGCATTATCAAATTCACCACAATAGTTTGGAGCCGAGAATATGGTCACAAGCTGCTTGTCAGCAAAGAATTCATACCCATCTTCCACAACCTGCATGTTAGTGAAAAATATCATCAAAAGAAAAGAAAAATAAAGTGAAAATAATTTCAAAATATAGAAGAGACAATTAACAACCTGATGTGCACGGCAAATAAGGTCTAAATCAAGCTTGGCTAAGAATTCTGAAACCTCATCCACACCAAAAGTGTACGAAACACCTCGATCATTCGTGCCCCACCCTTGAGTATCCCTACCAGGATCGGACCAGAGTAAATCACAGAGTAAGCCACTGTCCGGAACATCACATGGACGAGTTAACTGTCTAATTTGATCCAAATTTGTCAAATCAGGGGATAGGCCACCATGCATACATAATATTTTGTCGTCTATAAGAGCAGCTATAGGAAGGCAGTTAAAGCAGTCAGTGAAGACTTTCCAAAGCTTGACATTGAATCGGCGCTTGCACTCGTCATAAAATCCATATATACGATTTATAGATGCTGACTCGTGATTTCCTCTCAAAAGAAAAAGTTCTCCGGATACTTTATCTTATAAGCAAGAAGAAGGCATATTGTTTCCAAGCTCTGTTTTCCTCTGTCAACATAATCTCCCAGAAACAGATAATTGGCCTCAGGAGGAAAACCTCCATACTCAAAAGGTCTTAAGAGATCATTGTATTGGCCATGGATATCACCTGAGACAACATTAAAAAAATGAAATTCCATCAATGGAATAACAAATGCACAGAGGTGATGGATAGCAAAGAAAATTACATGATTAAAATAGCAATATTTTAGTTTATTGATCGAGGATAATTCCTTCAGCATATAACTATATAAGTCAAGAAAGTACAAATTACAAAATGCTTGTTTTTTAAAAAAGGCAAATATACCACCAAGTCGGGGGAAAAGGATAGGGCTCTTTTTTCTATTGATCTAGGAGAATTCCTTCAGCATATAACTCAAGAAAGTACAATTCACAAAATATTTTTTGGTAAAGACAAATGTACCACCAAGCCGCTAGAAAAAGGGAAGACCTCTTAGTTTTGATATTCCCCAAGATCTTTACTTCAGATGATAAAAGAATGACAAACACACAACACAATATCCTGGAGAAATCTAATGAGTAATGGTACCTAATCAATTTTTTTGACAGTATACACTGCTGGAAATATGATGGCAGGGAATTTTCATTGATAGACAATATCCTTGAGCCGTGAACCTTAAGAAAATTTATGTCACCCTGTAACCCATATAGTTCACACCTATCAAAGATATCCTCATATAGACATTACAGTGAAGTATAAACACAGTAGGATACACCACGAGTTTCAAGTCTTTTATGAAGTAAAATGATGTATTGTTCAAGTCATTTTTCTGAACAGAAGTATTCTGAGTACTTTGTTTATTACATGTAGTTAACATTTGCAACACAACAATTAAAAATGTCTTTAGTGAATTAAATGGAATTAATTGGTAATTGGTATGCCATAGTATCATATAAATTACAAAACAGGTTATAGAACAAGATAAAAACAAAATACAATAATGAAATTACGAATAATACAACAGGGGTGGTCCTAAAATGCTCTTGTCAAGGTCCTTAGCAGTGGGTCATCATAACTTTCTTCTATTAGATGAAATGGTTTGTGCATTTTTAGGTGTATTTATAAGAGGCTTGTTTGAACACAAAAATACACTAGATGGCATCAATTTTTTGCAAAACATTTCTCATTTTAGCTTGGATCATGCCTGATTATATCTTCAAACTACATTTATAAATAAATTAAACTCCAATTTACTTATAAATTAAGGGTATGAATTAAGCTTTTCTTACCCATTTTATTTCTCTTTTGTTAAACCAACAACCATTGTACATGTGATCTTTGAGGATAAGGTTAAAATTTATGGTTTCGCAAATAGTCTTTATTTCTTTCCTATTTTGGGGGGGATCTTTGTCACAAGGTTTAACATCCCTATTAAGTAGACTAGATATTGCTTAATTGAGTTCAATTGCAGAAGACATATTGCATATATTTCCGTTCAAGGTCAATAGTGTTAGGAAGTGAGTTTTTATATTAGCAAAAACAAAATTTTGCTTAGTTTAGTAGGTCAAAGATTGGTTTATTTACTAATTACTAGATCTAAATATTTATGAACGAAACCTAATTAATAGGAGTTACCAAATGAAGGGAAATGTTAAGTGTAGGTGCACAGATATAGATAGGAGATAGCTCGCCAAGCATGTGGCCAGCATTCAATGAACTTTAATATGTTTAGTCCCTCTTCAGCTAGGCCAAAGAAAAGATTCACAATTTCTTCTTCCTCTATAAATATGAGATGCTTGTGAAAGATAAAATTACAGGTCTAGCTTTACCTCCTTGTTTGGTTAGCCCGTGTTAATGTTGAATGCATGATGAACTGCCTCCTGGAAGAGTCGTGTGGATTACAAAAGTGGTATTACATTATCAGTCTTCTAAGAGTTGCAACAAACATAGATGAGTAAGAAAGTAATTCACTACAAACAGTTGGTACATCCCATTTTGAAGATGAAGCAAGAAATTTGAATTTTGTTAAAGTTGTGGACAAAGACTCCCATTGAAAAGAATCGTTATCTTGTGTGCATTTGAAACATATTAGTGTAGACAAAATTTTCTAATCATCACTTAGTGAAACAAGTCTAACCACCATACTCATTAGCGTCCCTAGATGCCAATGCAAGTCCAAGAGTAGTAAAATGCATTGGTCAGCAAAGAGTGAAACTGAGAAACTTTTCCTTAGTTGGGCTACAAGTGAATCCAACCAGTGTTGCAGCTCACGAGTTCGGTACAAGAAACACATGCAGAGTCACACATCAACCAATTTTTGCCATATCTTCGCATGTACATTACTATTTCCAACTAACCCCAACCAACTAAGAAACAAACTGAAATCGTCGACAAAGTCGAAAGTCCAAAGAACCAAATGAATCCGCAACTTCTACAAAGTGGACTTCAACACATACCAAATCCACAACTAAAGATCAACTAACTACGAAAAGGCAAAAAAGGGCAATAACTGACCACAGATCTTAATGGGCGCCTCGAGATCGAGGAGATTTGGCTGCCTAAGGAAGATCTCCCGCGAAGCGCCGCACAACTGCCTTATCTCCGCCTCCGACAGCTGCACGGGCTTTCCGGGCCTTGTCGACCTGGCGTCGAGCAACCTGTTTATAACCCCGTCCAGCACGGTCGCGTCCATCGCCGGCGGGCTAGGGTTTGGTGGGGGAGGGGGGAGGGTTGAATTTGACTGATTTGATGATTGACAGTCAGTGGCCGGTCTTGAGTTAGTCGACCATCAAAATGATCTTTTTCTACTTATAATTAATAAAGTTTTAAATTTTTAAATAGTTAAACATAGTTGAAAAACTACTTAAATCGTTCTCGTTAATTACCGTTTTGTAATTCTCTCATTTCTACTTATATGTATCTTCATTTCACTCTCCTACCACTAGTCTATTTTCATCTCTATCTCATAATCATCAAAAACAATGTCTCAGAGGCCAAAAAAGGAGTCAGCGGACGATCCCGGTGCACTCGAATCAGGTAAAATGTCTCATTTAAATCAAGTTTTTAATAAAAATACCATTTAGGGAGAGGGGGAGGGGCGACTCCCGCGCCGCCCTATTTGGGGGTCCCCCCTATTTTTTTAGGAAAAAATTTCAAAATAAATTTTTTTAAAAATTTACCAAAATAGACCTTTATCAAAAGTATTTCTCAAACTAGACCCGTTGCCACCAAGTGGTGACACGTGGCGGCGACGGGTTTTGTTTTTTTTGTGCATAGAGAACTCGGCATCACCAGTGCCGAGTTCTTCTGGAAAGAACTCAGCACTGGTGATGCCGAGTTTTTCTTGGGAGAACTCGGGTGATGACGAGTTCTCTCGAGGAGAACTCGGCACTGGTGATGTCGAGTTCTACCAAGGAAAACTCGGCATCACCAGTGCCGAGTTCTCTCTGGGAGAATATTGCCAACACTTCATATTCCACTCGACGCGAGTTGTCAGGAGAATAGTGATTCAAATAGAACTCGACATTGAGGATGCCGAGTTCTATTTGGACCTGTTCTCCTGACACTCAGATCGTGTATGAAATGGTTGGACGGCCAGGTCTACAATAGAACTCGGCATCTATAATGCCGAGTTTAATAGGCATAAGTCGGAGTTTAATAGGCAGAAGTAGGCAAATTTGCGGTCCTAAAAAATACATTACATTAATTCAAGTCTTACAATTAATCAACTCTTAAAAAGGATTTAAGTCGTACATTCATTCAAGTCATAACAAAATACATTACATTAATTCAAGTCTTACAATTAATCAACTCTTACATTCATTCGTCTCACTAAATAGTTACATATAAAATATTCAAACTATTTTGCTATATAGGTTTCTTGCATCGCTTTCGGTTATGCCCTATACCGCCACATCTCCCACACCTTACCCTTCTTCCAGAGAGTTCGTCCATCTCATTTCGGATTCGCGTTGATTTAGGCCGACCGGGAGGTCTTTTGGTTTGGGGAGGCTTCATTGTGATGTTGCCTCGATCTGGCCAATACCTCACATCAGGAATTGGGATAAATATCGGTTTGTACGCCTCCCTGTACATTTGAACCTCATAATACGGGGACACCAAATGTAAAGTGTTGACATTTGCATGTCTGCCACTGCAAACTGCTAGTACATGTGAACATAGCACGTGCATTGCAATTGTGAACTTAGTTCTAACAGATGGCATTATCAAGTCGCATACAAAATTAGCACTACATTGTTTGTTGTTGTTTAGCAATATCGGATTGGAACAAAAGTGCTCGGCGTCGTATGTTTTAACTTGAAAATATCTGCAGCCTTTTGGAATAGACGAATGTAGACGCCATTTGCAGTTATCTTCATCACGACGAATACAATGAACAGTATACCGTTTCGTTGAAGAAACCACAACTGAATACTGAACAAACTTTTTAATGTGCCACGATTGCAGAGCATGAACCAAATCATCTTTCGTTGGGAAAATTCGTTTATCCCAGAAAGAACGACCATCTTCTGTATGTCAATCACTCCGTTCCAAATTCTTCGCAGCATCGAAGAATGAGTGTTCAATTACCAAATTCTCTATCCAGTTGTCGTCCTCGAAGATATCGGGAAGTTCATTAAGAGTTGGAATCGTGCTGTTGTTAGCAACTGCATCATCAACAACGTCGTCGTCTTCACGGTTTATGGATTGGCCCATCGCATATATGACATCCTGCGTCTCCGGAACGACTTCATTAGCAGAAACACCTTCAGGTTCATCTTCTACAGTGAAGGGTGTGCTGTAATCCCCTAATTCCTCAGTGTCATCGTCTTCAACGCTATGCATCTCTTCCCAGCCTTCTGGTCGACTAAATTGAATTAGGTCAACAACTGACAAACCAAGCCCAATGTAGGGATATGAGGTAGATGGTCCAGCCCTTCCAGCAAAGTCATCATGACTGTAATGTGTGGGTTCAAATTGCGACAGACCAGGATAAGGATTTGCACTGCTAGAAGGAATGTCACACGCATTTTCTGGCCATTCGTTGCCTGCTTGGAAGTTATGCAATTGGAAAAATGGAATTTGCTGGTATGCTGGAACTTCGGTTGTAGGATTTAGACTTATATTCAAATCTATTCCACAGTCCCAACCGGTCGACCTTACTGTACCATACTCCGGTGAATGAGTGTTCGTTGTCAACGTAGGGTCGGGCACTTTAGGTTCAGCTTCCACATACACTCCAACCACAGACATCCGTTTAAACAAACACATTAATCCATAAACCGACCTATCATTGGTTAATGGAATGTATGTCCAATCATTGTTTAATGGCAATTTTGCCGTCAAGTTGACATCAAACATACTGTGTGGATAACAACATTCAAATCTTCTAACATCCATTAAATCCTCATATTTGATGTTCAACGGAACAACTACCAATTTGCGGTCAGATCCTGTGTATTCTGCCACATCTCCATTACATTCTAATTTCCCGTTATACATGACCAACAAAGATCCTTCATCATCTTTATCCATACCTAACATATATTAAATTTGAAAATGTGTTCAAGTTAGATGATTGTTCTTCATTACTAAATACTTAAAAAGTTGAGTGTTTTAGAAATTACCTCAATCGAGTGTAGTAGCAAACGACTGTAAACGTCGAGCAATCTCTCCAATAAAATCAACTACAATAAACAACGTTACGATCAATAAATTTTAAGATGACTACCGTAAAATAAATAATCCACTAACAACACAAGAAATAAAACGTTTTGCCTAAAAACCAAAAATCGAATTCGATTTTGCACCAAAACGGGTTCCTAAACCAACAAGAACACTACAATCATACATAAAACAACAATGTATATCATCCTAATACATAAAAAAGCAAGAAAATGGTGGAAAATGAAAACAAATCGAAACCCTAACCTTAAAATCGCGAGAACCCGGCGTGAGGGAGAGGGGGGGCGTCAGGCTGCTTTTATAGACCTCCAGAACTCGGCGTTACTAACGCCGAATTATCTTTTTTAAGTGAATTCAGCGTTACTAACTCCGACTTATTCCTTTAGAACTCGGCATCGATGCCGAGTTCTATTTAAGCAATTGTTCTCCTGGCGCGTCAATCGTCTCATGCACGATCTGAGCGTCAGGAGAACAGTTCAAATAGAACTCGACATTTAGAGTGCCGAGTTCTATTTGAATCACTATTCTCCTGGCAACTAAAGTCGAATGGAATATTGTTTTGAAATCGGCACTGGTGATGTCGTGTTCATGACAAGAGAACTCGGCATCACCAGTGCCGAGTTCTCTTGTAGAGTTCATTGATTTAAGAACTCGAGTTTTTTTTCCATTTTCTATTTGACAACAAAGACAATTCAACCACGACACACAAACAACGAAAACACAATTCAACCACGACACACAAACAACGAAAACACAATTCAACCATGACACACAAACAACTACGATAAAACACAATTCAACCACGAGTGGAATATGAAGTTTAACATTTTAACATACAACCAAAAGTACCATATAAAAACAACCAAATAAGTTTAACACAACTAAAAATCTATCCTAAGTGACCTCTCATCTCTTCTTCCTTTTAGGACGTGCTTGAGCTCGTCCTCTCCCCCTGCCGCGTCCCCGTCCTCATGCTGCATTCTCAGTATCCTTAGTCAGACCGCCAGCGTCTTCTTGAGAGTGTGAATCTTCTTCTTCAACGACGCGATCCTGACTCAAATGTAATGTGGGTTCTTCAGCACCAAAACATATAAGGCAAGCCTTCATTTTTTTCTTCAATTTTCCAACCATCGAAGAACCTGTCTTGTGATCTTTGATCACCTCGTGAATTTGATGGAGTTCTTCGTGAAACTCATAAACTCCGTGCACCTACAGATAATTAAAAGTTAATGAAACACTAAACACAATTTTAAAACGTGGTAATTATTTAAATAAATGTTTAAATCTTACAATCTCTCGCTCTCTACCCGCTCGAGGTCTGTATAAGGTATTAGTCGGAGCCAAGGTGTGATGAACTATCCAACGTACGGTGATGCTCCAGTACCATTCCATATACAGTAGTGTGCTCTCTTCAGGAGTGACACCTAGGAGTGGTCGCTCAAACTGTAGATGATCTCTTCTGTGCGACCAATGTTGAATGAATTGGTTATTTTCCGCCAACCAATTAACATCCGACCTCCCCTGAGGTGATTTCACTACATGTCTCTGCATCGGCTCTGAAATGTGCTGTTGTAGACCAAACTGTCTCATCACTCGGTCTGGACAATGCATAACCACCTCACCAAAATTTATAAGCCAAGTACGGATCGTCCAGATCTCTGAACCTTCCGTACATAGTTGTGGTAACTGACTAAAATCCAAATTTGCATAAGGGTGCCAGATCACTTGATCGAATTCCTGCACGTCCAGCTCATTCCGATAAAAATCAAGTGTCGTCGTCTTCGCACTACCCTTGAATGTTCTTGGTTGTCTCCAACGGGACCCTAATGGTGCCCTCTCGTCCTCCGGGTATAGTAATGGTCTTCTCTTCAAAGGTCTCCCAATGTGTAGATGTTCCCAACACCACAACTGCAGGAACGTAAGAAAACCACACAAATGTTTCGTCGGAATCAGTGAGGCTTCGTCTAACATGTGATATAAGTGGGCCAGAGCCGCACTACCCCAACTGTACTCTGATGCGACTGCCAAATCTCCGAGCAAAGATAGGTACTTCAAGTGAACCATCGTGTCATTCGTATCTGCTAAAATACTACATCCCAACTGGAACAGAATGAAGGCTCTGGTGTGTCGTGTAACTGTCTCCTCGTCAGCATCAAAAGGCAACTGCTGAACTGAGCTTGCAACCAACCCAGAGTTACGGAACCCTTACGACCCAAGTCATCGGGGGACCTGACCCAATAAATCCATGCAAACCTCTGACCAAACGTACTCCTGAGACTCACACACCGGCAAACCATCTACGCGCAAGCCGGTAATCATCGAGATGTCACGCAAGGTGCACGTGATCTCACCATGTCGCAGGTGAAATGAATGAGTCCCCGGTCTCCAACGCTCGACCATCGCCCCCAGCAAGGTATGATCCAACTGAACTCGGCCCAACCGAGTGACTGTGTCAAACCCTGCCATATCTAGCAGAAACAACATCCTCTCATCAGTGATCTGCCATTCGTTGAGCTTCGATCCATGCTCAATGCATTTTACACCATCAACATCCTTCTGCATAAATTTAGAGAAATGTCAGAATATTGAAACTCACGTGCAAATATTTAACTTGAAAACGTAAAATGCTTACAAAATCTTTGAACAAGTCTGACTTGTGGTTGGCCTGCAAAACCAACACTGATCTGTCTACCGGACCCTGTGAAGCGTGGCTACCTCTAACTGAATCAGTACTGGAACCACCAAACTCCATCTGTACATAACACGTTAAAAAGTGAGATGATTATTCTTCATTACTAACTACTTAAAAAGTTGAGAATACTCTAATGTTTTAGAAATTACCTCAATCGAGTGTAGTAGCAAACGGCTGTAAACGTCGAACAATCTCTCCAATGAAATCAACTACAATAAACAACGTTACGAATCATGTCAGAGATTTTTTTTAAAATTTTGACAGAACCTCCCCTATATTTTTCAAATTGGTAAATTTGAACCTGCACGGTAGAAAAAAACTAACAATACTACAAACTTCAATTCTCACATATATTCAAACTCACATACATTTAAACTCAAATAAATCACTTTTAAGTTTACATTCATTCAATTTAACATACATTCAAACATAAATAACAACAAAAAATCTAATTTTAATCACAATAATCATACTTCAATTCAACTATTTTTAAGAACTCGGCATTGGTGATGCCGAGTTCTCTATGCACAAAAAAAACAAAACTCGTCGCCACCACGTGTCACCATGTGGTGGCAGCGGGTCTAGTTTGAGAAATACTTTTGATGGAGGTCTATTTTGGCAAAAAAAAAATTAAAAATTTATTTTGAATTTTTTTCCTTTTTTAGTTAAAAGTAATAATTAGTATTAATTGTTAATTAGTTAAAAATAATTAATAATTTTGTTAATTTAGATGCTGAAATACAAAAAATTATTTCTAAAATTTAATTAATGGTCATCGGGTTACCGTGGAAGAAGAGTAAAATTCATACTCTTACGCGTTGTACATACTTACGAAGAGGATTCAGCACCTCGTCATCCACGTAGACGAGGTATATATGCTTCGGTTAGGAGGGAGAAGGATAGTTTACGTCGTAGTCAGACATGTGATGATTCCTTCGACGATGAGGAGGTTTCGGATGAGGTGGAGAGAGATGACGAGAGTGACGATAGGGGTTAGTATGAGTTGGAGTTGGAGCGGTAGGAGGAGGAGAGGCAGGGGAAGTATGGTAGAGAACGTGGGCAACATGGTAGTCCTTCTGCTGAGTGGGTAATTCGGAATGGTAGAGGTGGTAGGTTTGTGACCGGTGATTCGAGTTCGTGCACTACAGATGCCTGATTGAACGTTTTAAAATAACCGTAAGTGCACGGCCACGTTGAAGCGGTGGCAAATACGGGTCGATCCACAAGGAGGTGTGTCGACTTTGGTTCTTTAGAAATCAAGTAGCAAATAAGGGAGAAGAGATGTGATTATGCTAACCTAAGTTAGACTAAAGTAGAAACTAACAAAGGAGAAAGATCAAAGCACAAGACCACTAAAAGTAAGATAAACAACTAACAAAATGAAGATGAAATTCAGTAAGGAAAACCCCTAAGGGGTGGAGTGTGTGCACACATGTAATAAGATGATCAAGAATGCATTCAATAGGTGCAAATGTAAGTAGTGTTTTCATGTATAGGAAGTGTCTAATGGTTATGAAAAAACCTATCAATCCAATCACTAACCTAATTGATTAACATTCACATACACAAGTTGGTTATTTCAGAACCTAAACAATCATGTGAGGTGTCTAATAGCTGTGGCAAAACCCATCAAGTGAAATGTTCTACTCTAAATAAGCAAGCATACATTCACATTTATCAACACATTCCAAAATAAAGCATTCATTTCCATTCTTTAATGCATGTATGAACATCATCTCCACCCCCAAAGGGGATGAAACTACTCACTAATCATTACACTAACTACATTAACAAAATGAAACATTCTAATGAAAGACAACTAAACTAAGAAAACAAGAAATATTAAAGAAGCTAATTGAAAGGAAACTAAACTAAAGAAGCATGCAAAAATTAAAGACAAGACAATATTAAAAGAAACTAAGAAAAAATATTTTATTAACATGACTCACATTGCAAGTTGTATTCTTCTCCACCTTTAGTTATTGCTTCAAGGCTTTTACTCCCAGTAGAGAGAATGTCACCAAACAATGAGTGAATACAAAAGGAGATGAAAAGTTCTATTTATAGGCATGGAAAAAGGTAATCTGGGACAATCCCCCGGTATGAGACTAATGAAACCTTCCCAGAATACACATAAACACATAACTCATGCCCTGGAGAAACCGGGTCGGATTCAGAGACAAACGGACTGCCAATTGGCGGTCACTTTTTCCCAGATCCGACTCATTTTCGGATATGTTCTTTAGTTCTTCACATGGGGTGCACTCGGTTCGGTTACTGGAGTGTCGGCCCGAATCTAATTGCCAAAATACTCCTCATGATGGTGTGGAGTTTCTTGATTTTCACATTGGCCCTTCAATTTTACATTCGAGTCCCTCTCTTGTGCATCTTAGTCCATAAGTCTTGCAACTTAGTCATTTTTCTTGCTTTTAGGTCCTTTTATGCCTCTCCTCCTCAATCCTGTTTATTTCCTGAAACTCAAACATAAAACTCGTTACGTAGCATTGTTTAGGTTCAAGATAATGGATATATGACACAAATGAATGCATCAAATGATGTCAATCAAATACCCCCACACCTAACTTTTGCTAGTCCCGAGCAAAACAAAGAAAGGAGAAAATGAAAGAAAGGAAAAAGCATATAGAAAACATGGAAATCCTAACTCACTTTCGTAGGAATCACGGTTGCAGTTAGCACGTGCAACAAGCCGTTAAACCTCCATGTTGTCAGGGAAGAGGAGTGTTGTCTCCTGAGGGTTTTCAGCGTATATACCCACAAAATCCGAACATTGATGCATTATTCAATCTAGAACTCGACTCGATGGACTCATTTTTGTCGATCATTGGACACGGTAATCCGACAGGCCGACTCTATATATGTATCTGGTCCACACACCTAGCCTAATGAACCATTCGTGCAAGTTAATTAAGGACTTAAGTGAAAGACATGGACAACCTCAACATCCTCAAGTGATACAAAGTGTAAAGTCCATTAATGTTCTTATTTGCATTTCCATTTTTTTCTTTTTCATTTTCTTTTTTTTCTTTTCTTATATTTCCGTCTAGTTGGTGTTTGATTCTCCCAGGGTCAGGTATCGTGTATCATTGCCTATGAGGACTTACACTATCACGTACACCTTTCCCCACATCTCCACATAGGGCAATCCCTACCACCCGTGTAACGGGAGTTCGATCGGTGCATCCCAAGTCAGATGACTCGAAAGCACCAGGCACAAAGTCCCATCGGACCTAATTTGCCAAGTGATAGGAGCCGTGCGAGAAGAGAGAACACCTACTCACTTATTTCTTATTTAGACATGAACCAAAACCCCTACACTTAATGTCTCACAACAGGAGTTAAAGGGTCCTTGACTACAACAAACTGCCTTATATCAACAGACACAAATTATTGACTCACTAGGTTCAGGATGGACATCTTTGAATGTTTGAGTACTGAAACCTTATGATTACTCGCCCCCGAGGGAAGACCGGTGTGCATCCTAACGACTAGATAAGTCCTAAGGTCACTGTACTAGATATTCTAATGCATCAAGTTCAAGACAATTTTGGGAGCTTTCTTTTACTTTACCTCTCAACGGTTTTGCACATGCTAAACACACGTATGTGGGCTATCCGGAGCGAGGGGGACTACATTCCATTCGTAGACGGCTAGATCAGATGATTGCATCACAGGTATAAACCAATCCATATTGATAATGGGAGCTTAAAGAAAATCTTTATCTAAGAAAAGAAATGAAGTGTAAAATTAGGGGGAGCAACTTCATTATAAGAAAAAGACATCATAATTTCCGTGTTAAAAATTTATTTTTGATGGATGTCAAAAGGGGAGAGAATATTGGGGGTAAAGAACTTGAAATTTGGTTAAAATTGAACGAAAAATATGTACACTCACAGGGGGAGCATCATACATGCATAGTTGACATATAGCAATTTTAAGTATTAAGATATAGGTTGTCAGCATCAAAAAAGGGGAGATTGTTGGCTTTTTGGCCTTAATCTATGTTTTGATGATTTAATCAACCTAATCTTAATCCCAATCAAATGTAGTGTAGCACACATATTGCATAGCATATATATTGCTTTGCGCTAACATCTACAGGTGATCAAGACTCAAGGAAGAAATGAATTCACGTCAAGACATGTAATCAAGATATTGAAGACATGTAATTTTATATTTCTTTTGAGTCTTAGGAATCTATGTAATCTTGAGCATACAAAAGTTAAAATCTATTCACATAGACACTAGGTTCCTTATAGAAGTTACACACAAAATCTCAGATCATTTGGACTTCAATAAGTCACCTAACTTAGACCGAAAATCACTAACCCAAACCAGAACTGCCTGCGCAAATTCGTCGACCGAAATAACGTCGTTTGTCCGAATGATCAATTATCCTATAGTGTTTTAAACATCTCCATCATCTACGCGTGTCATTTAACCGTTTGGCTTGTCGTATTATTCCAACGGTCGTATTCACATTTTTATCCATACCCCAAAAATACAAGTGACCACCGGTTGACCGTGGACCTAGATTCGGTCGACCGAACATAAATGTTTACACAACGCCATAGAGCCTGTTAGTTTTCGGTCGACCGACCCAACCATCTTGTTCGACCATTTGTCCTTGGACTTTTCTGGACATTAATTGGATTGCCAAAACTCCCTCAACGGTCGACCGTCCCACATTTTGTTCAACTGTTAACTTAAGTTGTAGCCGTATTTCGGTCAACCATCCTTTGATTGGTCGACTGTCTCTTTTTTGGATTGTGCTGGACTTCATTTCTGGACAACATCCAGTCGACCATTAGACCCGTTCGGTCTACCGAACTTACCCAGAACAGTGTGCTGAACTTTTCTGTTTTGTGTTTCTTGCACGACCTTTTACCGCACTCATCCCCAACGGCTATAACATTTTAGGAGCTTATAAATAGAGGATTGAACACTTTGTTTAGACATCTCTTCCATGCACAATTGTCCCGTACATTAGAGAGAAGTCTCTCAATCCTAAAATCTCATTCACTACACTCTAGTCTAAATTCCACACCTTTGATCATTGTTACATCCTACTCAAAGTGTGCTCAAGAATTAGAGAGTGTTGTTCCACTCCACAAATTGTTTGTCAAAGAAATAAGGGTCTTGGTGAAAACCCAAGACAAAAGAGTATAGACTTCGGTGAGAGCCCGAAGTGTTCCTTCTCGGATCGTAAGAATAGGAGTCCAAGCTAGGTGAGGATTGTTCGCTAGCTTGCTGCGTAAGAGGCTTAATCTCGACCCAGAGCAAGATTGATAGTGAAGACGTAGGCAAAACTTGCAAGAGAGGAAGTAGGCGGAAGGCTGAACCTCTATAAAATTCGCCTTGTCTACTTGTATGGTTTGCTTGCTTTTCTCTACCTTTTAATTCTGATGCATAACTTGTTTAGGAAGAGAACTAAGCTTAAAAGTGATTAGAATTAGGGGTCACATCGATACTTACAACTAGAAGTAGTCTCCTCATGCATAAATATGAAATTTTCAGTATGCAACCCGGTGAGAACATAAGCGAATGAGCACTCGCTTCATCGATATAACTAACTCTCTCAAAGTTCTTAGAAGAATTTTCAGTGAGGGACACATGACAAGCAAGTTCCTCCAGTCACTCAACAATGAATAGGAAGACAAAGTCATTGCAATTGAATAAGCATATGACACTTCGCAAATAAAGAAATAGGACTTGATTGACAATCTCATGACTTATGAACTTCAAATGAATCATCAAAAAGAGAAAGAAGCACCTGGAAAGAAACCAACCTTGACTTTGCACTCCATTGCAAAATCCGATGAACCAAGGAGAAGAGAAGAAAATGAGGACGTTGAAGTCCTTGCAAAAGACTTCTTCAAGTTTCTTAAGAAAGAAAAGGGAGAGAAGAAAGAAAGAAGAGGAAGAAAAAGTGAGATGGTGAAAGGAGAAAAGGAGAAGAAAAATGAGAGAAAGGAGAGGAGAGAAAAGTAAAGGAGCAAGAGAAAAGAAAATGAGGAGGAAGCTCACAAAGCAACATGAGATGATTCTTCATCTTCATCATCATCCTCCATACAAAGTAGAAGAGAAGTTGCCCACATGTGTTTCATGACCATAGAGGATGAACAAAGTGAGGTAGCTTCTAACTCTTGCTCAACTAGATCTTATTCTAGTCAAAGCACTAGCTCTAATCATGATTCGTATACATTTGATGAGCTTCAAAAGGCATTTCATGAGTTAGTTGCAAAATATGAGATCATTTGTGATAAGAACAAGATTGGTAATAAGCTTATAAATGATCTCCAATGCAAAATTGAAACTATCATGAATGAGAAGAATGAGGTGATTGCTAGACATGAAAACATGCATTAGAACTTGCTAGTCTAAAAGAAACACCCATTGATGTTGAGCAACTAGATCTTAAGGCATGTAATGTTCAATTAAGAAAAGATCTAGAAAAGTTCACAAAAGGAATAAAAATGCTTGACATGCTTCTAGGTAGTCAAAGACAATCATTAGACAAACATAGTTTAGGATACAATGCAAAATTTCAAAACCATGTTATTCGTACTATAAATGGAAAGCATGTTTTAATGAAGCATAAATCCTCAAGTGTATGGACTCCCAAAACCAAAATGATCACAACTAAAGAAAACTAGATCTAACCAAAGCAATGAAAAAAGTTACATCAAATGAAAGACAAGAAATTAAAGAACAAGAAACTAAAACTTGATTAAGAAAGAAAGATTACAAAACTTGTTTCTCTTCTCCTACACTACACTACTAAGCAAGAAATAAAACCTACTATACTAAACTAGAAATAACACTAACCTAATGAGGAGAGGAAGGAAGAAGAAGCTAAAGGTAGGAGAAACATTACTATTTATAGAAGAAAGAGAGGTGTAGATGAATATGGGAGCAATTCGACGACTGTGAATCAGATCTAGATGTTGCGTATTGCTTTGACCTGACAACTCGAACTACTGGAGAAATCTGAGGGCCAACCGAGCAACCGGATCTGCTAGTGTCGGGTTTTAATTCGTCATTGGCAGATCATTTGGGATGCACCCGAAGCTGTTGGTTTGAGTTTGTTTGGTTTTGATTGTTGATTTACTCCTCAGGTTCATGAGATTATGGACTTTTTCAACCAACATATTTTTCTTTACACTTAGGTACCTCCAAGTTTTCACATGAGTCCTTGAATTGCAGATGAGTCCTTGAGTATGACAAACAAGTCCAAGATGATTCAATAAGGTCATTTCTTTCTTGCATTTCAGTCGTTTTCTCTTCTTTTCTCTTCTTTATTATCTAAAACCTGAAACACATCAAACATACCCTATAATCCAAAATTGGGGTAAGGTAAAGGATATATAAAATGAATGCAATGTATGAGTTGGAGTCCCGAGTGGGAATCTTGAGTCCTGAGTGTGACATTTGCAGAAGGTAACATACTTCTATGAGACCCCATGAGATGGTTAACCTTCGACCAAGGCATCGGTCCCCCAAATGATGTGACTTTTCCCGAGATGGTTAACCTCCGACCAACACAACGGTCCTCCAAAAGACAACTTCTCCTATGAAGTACACATATGTCTATAGGGCTTTTCACCTTCCTCTCCCCCAACAACTATAAAACGAGTCTTTGCTTGCCAACTCACTCCAACTCTTCAAAATCTCCCCTCCTTAATCAAACCAGAACCATGGTTAACGTAGCAGGACCCGCCAACCGCGACGACCCTCACTTCGTGCCCTTTTATTTTGTGAAATTCCAGCCAAGTCAACGATAAGGGACGTGGCGGGGGACCCTCATAAGGCGTTCTTCGAGTGTGCCCTGTATCAGTGGGTTTCATGTGATTTTTTTCACTTTGTTTTATTCCAAACATCATTTTTGATGATTCTTGTCTTAAGTTGGACTGACGTGGATTCCACTCCCTGCTTTCGGAGGCGTACGTGGTGGTGATTGTTGCTGGTGTGTTCTGCACCGTCAACAAAAGAATGCTGGATATGCAGACAACCTTATTGCATGATTTTCGTAGGTTTGTTGGGCATGTCGTCAAGAAAATTAAAGATGGTGTTTTTTGCTTTGAACTAACTTAATCTACGTTTTGTTGATTTAACTAACCTAATCTTAATCACAATCAAATGCAGAGTAGCACACATTATGCATGGAATATATATTGTATTGTGTTAACATCTACAGGGTATCAAGACTCAAGGAAGAATGGAATGAAGTCAACACATGTAATCAAGATATTTGAAGACATGTAATTTTGCCTTTATTTGAGTCTTAGGAATTTATGTGAACTTCTATTATACAAGGTTTGAAACCTATTCACAAACCCGCTAGGTACCATGTAGAAGCCACACACCAAATTTCAGATCAATTGGACTTCAATAGGTCACCCAAATCTTAGCCGAAAAATCACTTAATCCAAACCTAAACTGTTTGTGCAAAACGGTCGACCGAAACAAGTTTTCCATTTGACCATTTCTATCAGTTCATCGTTAACTCCAATAGTGATCTTTCCCAGCTCAACTGGTTGACCTATTTTAACCTTTCGGTCGACCATTTCATGTATTTTCATATGACCGTTATTCATGTCGTATTCTGCAACAGTCGTATTCGTATAAACTCACCTAACCCCTAGAATGAATTTGACCATTGTTCGAACGTTGCCAAGCAACCAGTCGACCGAATGAAGACTATTTCTGTGCCCAAAAGTCCCTGATATTTTCGACCGATAACTTAAGTCATATCCCGTTTGGTTCGACCGAATCTTTAGTTGGTTTGATTGTTTCCTTATTTTCATGGAAACGGTCGACCGTTCATTCTATGTCGGTCGACGAGTTTAGGACAGATTTGCCGAACTTAGTTTTCTATTTTGTGTATCTTACCCAAACTTTTACCAAATTAATACCAACGACTATATCTCTCTTGGAGCTTATAAATAGAGGTTCTCACACCTTATTTATAGATCTCTCATACTTCCATTTGCTCCATACACTAGAGAGAAACTCTCACACTCAAGAAATCTCAATCCTACACTCAAAAGCTTAAACTTCACAACTTGGCCAAACATCCCCATCATACTCAAGTGTGCTCAAGTTAGAGTGTTTTGTTACACACTCCCTTTGTCAACAAAAGACTGTAACGGTTTCGGTGAAAGCCCGAAGCATCCCTCTCGGGTTGTGAGAGGAGGATCCGAGCTCGACGAGGATTGTTTGCGAGTTCGGGGTGTAAAAGATTGATCTCAGACCAGAACAAGATTGGACTAGTGAGGATGTAGACGGAGCATGTGAAATCGAGCGGAGCTTGCAAGAGAGGAAGTAGGACCCGGGTGGGGCGTCGAACCTCTATAAAATCGCCGAGTCTTCTTGTGATTTGCATAACTTTTCTCTATTGTTTTAATTATCATTTCTGCTGCATATTTAAGCAGAGATTATGGAATAGACTTCAAATACATCATGGAGGATATTGTAGAACAAAAGATATTAGAATTAGTCTCCTTATGTATAAATATGAAATTTTCACTATGCAACTCGGTGAGAACATAAACGAGATGAACACTCGCTTCACCAATATAACTAACTCTCTCAAAGTTCTTCGAAGAAATTTCAGTGAGGGAGACATGACAAGGAAGTTCCTTCAGTCACTCGACAATGAATGGGAAGAGAAGGTCCTCGCCAGAGAAGAAGCTGTTAGGATCTATGGCTCTCTAATCGATAGATAAATGCGGAATTAAAAATAATAATCGAAGGATTAAGGAAGAGACAATTGCAAACCACAAATTTGTCGACACCGGAATTTAGAGAGGTTCGACACCCACACCCGGGTCCTAGTCCTCCTTGCAAGCCCTGCTCGATCCCCCGAGCCTCGCTTACAGTTCCACTAACCGATCTCCGTTCCGGGCCGAGACCAACGCCGTTTACAACACCGAGCCTCGCGAACAACCTCGCCTCACTCGTGTCTCCTCTCACAACCTGAGAGGGAGCTTCCTCGAAGCTTTACAACTTGGTGATTCTTGAATAAGGAATTGGAATCACAATCTAACTAACACTCTATAATTGAGCACACTTGGATATTGATATGAAATTGGATATGCAAGTGGTGAAGTTTAGGCTTGAGTGTTGTGGATTGAGAGTTTGAAGATGGAGAGGATTTGGCTTTGAGTATTGGATAGATGGGAAGTGTTCAAGATGTCCAAAACCAACAAATGAGGTCCTATTTATAAGCCTTCAACCTCAACTAGCCGTTTGGGAGTTTGTGGGGAAATGGACCAATAGGAATGCAAGATGTGACTTAGCTCGGGCAGAAATCGTGGCATATTCGGTCGACCGTTATCCAAACGGTAGTCCGAAGAATTGGTCTGAATTAAGAACTCCGTTGACCGATTATGTATCGGATCACCGTTCACCAACCTCCAGTAGCTTTTATCTATTTAGCCCTAATTAAGTTAGGTTCACCGAAGTCTATTCGGTTCACCGTTCGATGGTGGACAGTAGAATTGGTTGGGCTCTGATCTACTCAAGTTCGGTTGACCGTGTACACTTTGGTAGACCGAAGTTAGCACGGGTTTTCTGCTGACATTGAGTGGGAAATTGGTTTATCGATAACGGTCAAGTGCCACGTGTAAATAGTCGTTGGGCTCGTAAAGCCAATAAGGAATCAATTGACCGATAGGTATTCGGTCGTCCGAAATGGGACAAGTCAATTGGGCTCCAGGGACTCCATTCGAAAGCGACCGTTGGAGCAAAGTCCAAAACCGGTCCAGGGCTATTTGGTCGACCGAAGGTGGTTCGGTCTTCCGTTGGGGCAATTCCAGAAAACACCTAAGTTTTACTGGTCGGAAGTATTCGGGTATCCGAATGGTCTTCGGTGTACCGAACTAGACATGATTCGGTTAACCGAAATAGGTTCGGTTTACCGATGAATGAGGAGACAGAATCCTAGTGCTCAAGTTCACATAAAAACTTATGGACTTAATAAATACAAAGTTACATGTCTTGGTCCAAAGCTTTGATTACAAGTCTTGAGTCTTGTTGTCTTTGTCCCAATGCTCATTTCCTTGATTGTCTTGATCAACCTATTAAGTTGATTGCAAATATACAAATATATATATGCAATGCATGTAATCGTGTTTGCTCACTTTGAATTGATTAGGTAGATTGATTAAGATTAGTTTAATTAATCATCAAAATTAATATTGATTATGGCAAAAAAGCCAACAATCTCGTTTTTTTATGATGGCAAATCTATATCTTAATGCTTGAGTTTCAATTTAAGTTCTCCCTTTTTCTATATGATTTCTCCCCCTTCATATATGTCAACTATGCATGTATAAGATGCTCCCCCTAACAATATGCATTGTATGAGTAAATTGAAGCTCAATCCTTATCATTCTCCCCCATTGACATCAATCGAATGCAAACAATACAAACATACGATGTAAAGGTATATGATTACATAATTCTCCACCTTAATTAGATGATATAACATTATATGCTCCCCCTATCACTAAGGCCTAAAAGCAATGATGTATGACATCAATTAAGCATGCAATATCCCTAGATTAGAACCAAATGTTAAAATTGTCAAAATTGAGAGGATTAAAAAAAACCTAACTTTTGAACCTCGATTTTGTATTGGTTCCAATCTCCTTTCGATAGCGACGACGACTTTACGAATTCGATCCAAATGATTTCCTTGAAGCTTGGAATCGATCTTTTATTGCTTGAGCCGATCGCTATCGATTCTCCTTCTTCTAAGTACCTACAAGTGAAGATTTTGGTACCCAAACAACCTTGGGTCCTTTGACATAAATTTTTGGTACCCAAACCATTTTGGTCTTAGGTGCCCAAACACTTGGGGAACTCTTATTCACAAAGAAATGCCTTCCATTCATAGTAGTGTGAATAACATGGTTTTTGTAGTTGTTAACATAATAGCCTACACCGTGCTTATCTAAAGATTGTCTTTGACTACCAATAAGCGTATGAAGCATTTCTTTCCCTTTAGTAAATCTTTCAAGATCCTTTTGTAATTGAACGTTCTTAGCAATTACATCTTGAATATCATTACTACATGAAGGTTTTGCATTTAGAGTTGCAATTTCATCAATCAATTAAGTGTTTTCTAATGCCATTTTATCATGACTAGCAAGCAATTCATTCTTCTCATTCATGATAGATTCAATTTGAGATTGTAGCTCATTAATTTTCTTTCTTGCTAGTTTATTCTTTTGACAAATTTTCTCAAAATTTTCAAGCAATTCATTGATTTCACATTGAAGTTCATTATATGCATTTGAATTATTTGAATCAATTGAATCGCGACTAGAGAAAGAAGATACCTCACTTTCGCCATCTTCTATTGCTATGAAGCACATCGAAGTGAATTCACCTTCAATTGATGAAGATGATGAAGTGTCCCAAGTAGCTTTGAGAGCTTTCTTCTTCTTCTCTTTTCTCTTGCTCTTATTCTTCTCTTTTCTCCTTTCTTTCTCTTCTTTGAGAAACTCCTTAAATTGATGTGTCGCCAATTGTTCCTCGATGTCACTATCTCCTTTGATCGAATTAGCGACGGCGTTTAGCCCCAAGGATTTCTTGGCTCCCTTCTCCTTGCGGTCTTTCATTTGTATCTCATATATCACGAGACTACCCATTAGCTCCTCGATCGATAATTTGGTGAGATCTTGTACTTCTTCGATGGCGGTCGTTTCCTCCCAATCGTCGGTGAGTTCCCGGAGAATCTTTCGAGTTATTTCTCCCTTGCTAAAATCCTTGCCAAGTGCTTTAAGAGAGTTAATGATCTCGGTGAAGCGAGTGTGCATCTCGCTTATGTTTTCACCGGATTGCATACGAAATAATTCATATTTATGCATGAGCAAATTAATCCTAGTTTCTTTCAATCTACTTGAACCCTCATGATGAATCTCTAATGTATGCCAAATATCATAAGCACTTTCACAACCTCTTACCCTATTGTATTCCCCTTCATTTAACCCACAGTACAAGATATTCATAATGTGGGAATTCATCTCCGTTTCCTTAATTTTGGGTTTTGTTAAGGATACAATTTCATCATCATTAGGAGGTGTGTATGAGTTTAATAAGAATGTCCATATTTCAAATCATTTGATTGCAAATATATTCTCATTCTTTTCATCCAATAGTCATAGTTTAACCCATTAAACAAAGGTGGCTTAGATGTAGATAATCCTTCACAATGATTAGAATTAGATGCCATGCTAAATTACGATTAAGTAAATAAAATTAGCAACCTAATGCTCTGATACCAATTGTTAGGATCTATGACCCTCTAATCGATAGATAAATACAGAATTAAAAATAATAATCGAAGGATTAAGGAAGAGACAATTGCAAACCACAAATTCGTCGACACTGGAATTTAGAGAGGTTCGACACCCACACCCGGGTCCTAGTCCTCCTCGCAAGCCTTGCTCGATCCCCCGAGCCTCGCTTACGGTTCCACTAACCGATCTCCGTTCCGGGTCGAGACCAACATCATTTACAACACCGAGCCTCGCGAACAACCTCACATCGCTCGTGTCTCCTCTCACAACCCGAGAGGGAGCTTCCTCGAAGCTTTACAACTTGGTGATTCTTGAATAAGGAATTGGAATCACAATCTAAGTAACACTCTATACTTGAGCACACTTGGATATTGATATGGAATTGGATATGCAAGTGGTGAAGTTTAGGCTTGAGTGTTGTGGATTGAGAGCTTGAAGATGGAGAGGATTTGGCTTTGAGTATTGGATAGATAGGAAGTGTTCAAGATGTCAAAAATCAACAAATGAGGTACTATTTATAAGCCTTCAACCTCAACTAGCCGTTTGGGAGTTGGTGGGGAAATGGACCAATAGGAATGCAAGATGTGACTTAAGCTCGGGCAGAAATCGTGGCATATTCAGTCGACCGTTATCCAAACGGTAGTCCGAAGAATTGGTCTGAATTAAGAACTCGGTTGACCGATTATGTATCGGATCACCGTTCACCAACCTCCAGTAGCTTTTATATATTTAACCCTAATTAAGTTAGGTTCACCGAAGTCTATTCGGTTCACCGTTCGATGGTGGACAGTAGAATTGGTTGGGCTCTGATCTACTCAAGTTCGGTTGACCGTGTACACTTTGGTAGACCAAAGTTAGCGCGGGTTTTCTGGTGACATTGAGTGGGAAATTGGTTTATCGATAACGGTCAAGTGCCACGTGTAAATAGTCGTTGGGCTCTTAAAGCCAATAAGGAATCGGTTGACCGATAGGTATTCGGTCGTCCGAAATAGGACAAGTCAATTGGGCTCTAGGGACTCCATTCGAAAGCGACTGTTGGAGCAAAGTCCAAAACCGGTCCATGGTTATTCGGTGGACCGAAGGTGGTTCGGTCTTCCATTGGGGCAATTCCAGAGAACACCTAAGTTTTACTGGTGGGAAGTATTCGGGTATCCGAAAGGTGTTCGGTTGACCGAACTAGACAGGATTCGGTTAACCGAAATAGGTTCGGTTTACCGATGAATGAGGAGACAGAATCCTAGTGCTCAAGTTTACATAAAACTTATGGACTCACTAAATACAAAGTTACATGTCTTGGTCCAAAGCTTTGATTACAAGTCTTGAGTGTTGATGTCTTTGTCCCAATGCTCATTTCCTTGATTGTCTTGATCAACCTATTAAGATAAATGAAAGTATACAAATATATATGAAATGCATGTAATCGTGTTTGCTCACTTTGATTGATTAGGTAGATTGATTAAGATTAGTTTAATTAATCATTAAAATTAATATAGATTAAGACCAAAAAGCCAACAGAAACATATGACATCTCCAAACTAAACATGGAGGACCTGTTTGGTAATCTCATGGCGTATGAACATCAAATGAAGGACAGGAGGGAAAAGAAGCCTCTAAGAAGAAACCATCCTTGGCATTGCACGCAAAATCTGATGAACCAAGGGGGAGAGAGGAAAATGAGAATATTGAAGTTCTTGCAAAAGACTTCTTCAAGTTCCTTAAGAAAGAAAAGGGTGAGAAGAAAGAAAGAAGAGGAAGAAGAAGTGAGAATATGGAAGGAGAAGGAGAAGAAAAAGGAGAGAAGGTAGAGAAGGAGAGAAAAGGAGCAAGAGAAAAGAAAAGGAGGAAGAAGCTCACAAAGCAACATGGCATGATTCTTCATCTTCATCATCATCCTCCATACAAAGTAGAAGAGAAGTTACCCACATGTGTTTCATGACTATAGAGGATGAACAAAGTGAGATAGCTTCTAACTCTTGCTCAACTAGATCTTATTCTAGTCAAAGCTCTAGCTCTAATCATGATTCGTATATATTTGATGAACTTTAAAAGGCATTTCACGAGTTAGTTTCAAAATATGTGATCTTTTGTGATAAGAACAAGAATGCTAATAAGCTTATAACTGATCTTCAATGCAAAATTGAAACTATCATGAATGAGAAGAATGAGGTGATTGCTAGACATGAAAACATGTATTAGAACTTTCTAGTCTAAAAGCAACACCCATTGATGTTGAGCAACTAGATCTTAAGGCATGTAATGTTCAATTAAGAAAAGATCTAGAAAAGTTCACAAAAGGAACAAAAATGCTTGATATGCTTCTAGGTAGTCAAAGACAATCATTAGTCAAACGTTGTTTAGGATGCAATGCAAAATTTCAAAACCATGTTCTTCATACTACTTTAAATGGCAAGCATATGTTCATGAAGCATAGTTCCTCAAGTGTGGTAGCACATGTGTCGCACATCAAGTTCAATGTTTCATTGACGAAGACTCAGTTGGCATGCCTGAGCCTTCCGACAACGTCAATCACATTCAGGTGGAATCTCCATTTGCCGAGATTGCTTCCAACCATGGTTCTTGGTTTTAGACCATTGTTTTTTTGTTTTGAACAATAAAGATTTGTGTAACTGATGTATTGTTTTGTCATGTTTTTTTTGTTTTGAACAATCAAGTTTGGTGTAACCAAACTGTTATTGTTTTGTCGTCGAATATATTTAATGTATTTTTTAGGTCGAATTGGAATCGTTGAAACAAATTGAATATAGTCCTACGACAGGAGGACTCAGTCCTGGGTATCTACGGGTCAGTCCCGCAGAGGGACAAGTTTTTCCCACGGAGGGACTATTGTACCATCTGTGGGACGAATCTGTGATGTTTTTGATATTCGTGAATCAGCCAAACTGCCATGGTCGAGTCAGTCCCGAAGCAGGACTATTCGTGAATTTTCCTCTGTCAGGACGATAATGGGATGTTTGGGATGAGTCTGCTATGTTCGGGATAATTAAGGCTTGCGACTATTTCATTCAAATCTTGCAGGAAACTACTATGTGCCTCCACGCCAAGATACTCAATGTGGCAGTATTATCATCGATTGACATAATTTCATGCTTATATTTGTATCTTATATCCATTATTTTTCACCTAAACAATACTACATGACGAGTTTTATGTTTGAATTTCAGAAATAAATAGGTTTGAAGAGAAGAGGCATAAAAGGACCTAAAAGCATGAAAAAGGACTGAGTTGAGAAACTCAAGGACTAAGATGCAAGATCGAAGGACCTGAATGTAAGATTGAAGGACCAATGAGAAAACAAGAATACTTCACACCATCATGGGGAGTATTTTGGCAATTCTATTCGGGTCGGAGCTCCAGCAAGCGAGGTAGATGCATCAAAGACCAACAAATCCATCCAGAAAAGCCCAGAACAAAAACCAGGCGAATCCAAACCCTGTAGACGGGTTTGGCAATTCTATTCACGAATGATTCATTAGGCTAGGTGTGTGGACTGATTACCTATATAGAGTCGGCCCGTAGGATTACCGCGTCCAATGATCGACAAAATATGTCCAACGAGTCGAGTGTCGAGATTGAATAATACATCTTGTTCGGAGTTTGTGGGTATATCCGCTGAAAACCCTCAGGAGACAACACTCCTCCTCCTTGGCGACAAGGAGGTTTAACGGCTTGTTGCACGTGGTAAATGCAACCGTGATTCCTTCGAAAGTGAGTTAGGATTTCTTGTTTTTCGTATGCTTCTCTTTCTTTGTTTTGCTCGGGACTAGCAAAAGTTAGGTGTGGGGGTATTTGATTGACATCATTTCATGCTTACATTTGTATCTTATATCCATAATCTTTCGCCTAAACAATGCTACGTAATGATCTTTATGTTTGAATTTGAGAAATAAAGAGGTTTGAAGAGAAGAGGAATGAAAGGACCTAAAAGAAGGAAAAAAGACTGAGTTGAGAGACTCGAGGACTAAGATGCAAGATCGAAGGACTTGAATGCAAGATAGAAGGACCAATTAGCAAACAAGAATACTCCACACCATCATGGGGAGTATTTTGGCAATTTTATTCGGGTCGGAGCTCCAGCAAGCAAAGTAGATGCATCAAAGAGAAACCAAGCCATTCAGAAAAGCCCACAAGAAAATCCAGAGCGATCCGAACATTGTATACCGCTAATTGGCGGTTTCTTTTGGTCCGGATCTGCTAAGATTTATGTGGGGCGTGTGTTAGTGTGTATTTAGTATATCTTTGGTATTTGTTTAGTCCCATAACGGGGGATTGTCACGGATTACCTTTTTCTATGGCTATAAATAGAACTCTTCACCTTCTATTGTATTCACCCATTGCTTGGTGACATTCTCTCTACTTGGAGTAAGTCTTGGAGCAAAATCTCAAGGTGGAGAAGAATGCTACTAGTGATGTGAGTCATTTAATAAAATAATTTTTCCATTGTTTTGTTCTTATGTTGTTTCTTTATGCATGCTTAGCTTAGTCTTATTTCTTTGATTGTAGGCTAAAGTAGTTAGAATGTTTCATTTCTTCTTTAGTTTAATTGTTAGAATAAGGTGTAGTGAGTAGATCCATCCCGCTTTGGGGGTGGAGATGATGTTCATACATGCATTAAAGAATGGATATGAATGCTTTATATTTTGATTGTGTTGATAAATGTAAATGTATGCTTGCTTGTTAGAGTAGAATACTACACTTGATGGGTTTTGCCACACATCTTAGACACCTCCCATGCTTGTTTAGGTTCTGAAATAACCAGCTTGTACATATGAATGTTAATCAACTAGGTTAGTGAATGGATTGATAGGTTTTGCCATAACCTTTAGACACTTCCTATGCATGAAAACACTACCTACATTTGTGCCTATAGAATGCATTCTTCACCATCTTTTTACATGTGTACACACTCCACCCCTAGGGGTCTTTCTCTTCTTGATTCCAACTTAGTTTTACATTCTTTTAGTTTTGATTCGAAGTAATCGTTAGTTGTTTCACTTTGCATTTTTTTCTTAGTAGTTTAATGTAGCGTAGATTAGCATAAGAAGGAAAAAACCAGAGGCTACTCACCTCCCTAAGGATCGACCTGTACTTGCCACCGCTTCAACACGGTCGTGCACTTGCGGTATTTAAAACGATTAAACAATCATCAACTTTAGCCACTTCATAAGAGAACTGCAGATTCGGACATAAGTATTGGCAATATGATTGAACAAATTCACCAATCCAACATGTGTGGTATTCCTCCAAAATGTGTGGAGTTTGAAGACAATGTAAAATTCATTTGAAGACCTGCAATAAAATCACAAAAGAATAATTAGTTATTATAAGAACAAATTTAAGGATAAGATGCAATTACTATTTTCTGGAGGACCTAAGAAAGTCCATTTTTTGGAAATAACAAAGATTGTTAATTAAGTTGCACTGATTAAAGTAGTTACGACCCGAGTGGGACAGACATGTGAACCGAACGGGACACACTCGTCCGGATTAGGACACTAGCGTCCTGAGTGGGACAAACTCATTCAGAGGAGCGGGACACAAGTGAGACATGAGATGGGACGAGTCAGAGACAATTCAAAGACACAGATTCTATGACGGGACGATTCAATTATGGTAGGGACGAGTCATATTAAAAGAAGAGACACATGTTACGTCAATAAAATGACCCCGCTTATTTAGCTTAAGAAAACGACCCACCTTAGTTACTATTAAAAAATGACCCAGCTTATTTATGTCAAGAAAATGACCAATCTTATTTAGATCTAGAAAAATGACTCAACTTATTTAGCTCACGAAACGACCCAATTGATTAAGCTCAAGAAAACAACCAAGGTTATTTAGGACTAAAAAACCACCCAACTTATTTAGATCAAGAAAAACAACCCAGTTATTTAGTATTAAAAAAACAACCCAACTTATTTAGCTGAAGAAAATGACCCAACTTATTTGGTTCTAGAAAATGACCAACATATTCAACATAAGAAACGACCCAGCTTATTAAGCTCAAGAAAACAACTAAGGTATTGTTGGTTTTAAAAATGACCCAGCTTATTTAGCTCAATAAAACAACCCAGGAGATTTAGTTTAAAAAGTAACCCAACTTATTAAGCTGAAAAAATGACCCAGGTTATTTAGATCTAGAAAATGACCCAACTTATTCACCTCAAGAAACTACCCAACTTATTAAGCTCAAGAAAACAACCAAGGTTATTTAGGACTAAAGAACCACCTAACTTATTTAGCTCAAGTAAATAACCCAATTATTTAGTATTAAAAATAACCCAACTTATTTAGCTAAAGAAAACATCCCAAGCTATTTATTATTAAAAAATGGCCAAACTTATGTAGCTCAAGAAAATGACATTGGTTATTTAGTATTAAAAAGCAACCCAGATTATTTAGCCGAACAAAACATCCCAGGTTATTTAGTACTAAAATATGACCCAAGTTATTTATCTCAAGAAAATGACCCAGCTTATTTAGATCTAGAAAATGAGCCAACTTATTCAGCTCAAGAAACGACCCAACTTATTAAGCTCAAGAAAACAACCAAGGTTATTTAGGACTTAAAAACCACTCAACACATTTAGCTCAAGATAACGACTCAGGTTATTTTGCATTAAAGAACAACCTAATTTATTTAGCTCAAGAAATGACCCAGCTTATTAATCTCAAGAAAATAACCCTACTTATTTAGATTTAAAAAATTACCCTACTTATTCAGCTCAAGACATGACCCAGCTTATTAATCTCAAGAAAATAACCAAGGTTATGTTGGTTTTCAAAAACGACCCAACCTATTTAGCTAAAGGAAACGACCTAGGTTTTTAGTATTAAAAAACAAACAAACTTATTTAGCTGAAGCAAACGACTTAGTTTATTTTGATCTAGAAAACGACCCAACTTATTCAGCTCAAGAAACAACCTAACTTTTTAAAATTGGTCATTATGGTGTTGAATGGAATGTTAGATGGCCGAAAGAAGAAACTTTATCGAGCTTATTCAAATTGGTTAGTCCTCGGGTTTGTTTAATATATATATATATTATAGGTGGATAGGGGGAATGATAGAATAGGAAGAGGAGACGAGGAGGAGGAGAGAGGAGGAGGAGAGAGGGATAGTGAGAGAAGAGGAGGAGAGGAGACTGAGAGAGGGGGAGGACATGAGGAGAATGGCAGAAGAGGAGGAGAGAATAAGAGGAGGATAGGAGAAGGAAAGAGAAGGGTTACGAGAAGAAGAAAAGATAGGATAGGAGAAAGAAAGAAAAAGAAGGGGGAGAGGAAGACGATGTGAGGAGAGGGGGAGAGGAAAGTAGCTGGTGAGAGAAAGGAGGAAGAAAAGAAGACATGATTTGACATAGAAGCCTAAAGAAAAGAAAGACAGTACAAACTTTTGAAGAGTCTCAATTTGACAGTGTCTTCCTCTCGTAGGATGAGGCAGTCCCCTAGCGGGATGTGACAATACCCTCATTAGGATACTTAGTCTAGTTGGGTGAATAAACGAGAGCCTTTCCATGTGCATACCCATCAAAACAAAAATCAGAACCCAATCTAAAAACAATGATTTTAAGTGTCGGTTTCTTGCTCTAGGGATTGCTAGTTGGGGTGTCATGCTGATTTTCTTGCATTTTAATACCCAGACAATGACAAAAATATCATTAAGAGAATCTTGGAGGAGGAGGTGAAGGAGAATGACCCAATGCTAAGGGACATGAATTGTATGGAGGAGTGCATGGGAATGAGACTTTTAAAACACCGCTCCACATATCACGTATGAGTGGTAACCAAAAAACTTCCGATATGTTGGTGGGTCATTGGAGGTTTTGTTTTGATGGTTGTAGGATGCACAAGGAAGTTTTTGTTAAATTGTGTCATTTGTTGAAAGCTCAGGGGTATTGAAACCCATGCGAGAGATTAGTGTAGAAGAACAACTGCATATGTTCCTGCCGATGGGCTTAATGGTTTTGTTATTATCGGATGTTTTGCATTCATTAATTTGAAATAAGATTATATTTTTTGACATATCATTGTTTTAACTTCACCAGTTATGGATTAGACTACATCAATTTCATTATGGTGTCTACTTCCTTTATTGTCCACTTCCAGTTTCGACGATATGTTGCCTATTGATATTTCACTAGTGCAGAAAAGTCTATATACGTCGGATATATAGGGGTATATACGACGAATTTTGGCGGTCCAAGTACTTGACGTATATTTCCCTGACGCCTATGCCCTGCTATATAGACGTCGGCTATATACGATCGACGTCTATAATGCTACATAGACGTCGGCTATATACGACCGACGTCTATTATACATTTAAATAACGCAAAAGAATACATTATGGCATATATAAGCAGGCATTCAACCCACACACCCGCACATTAATCAAGTCCAAGTCGACCAAGTGCCCCAAGTGCCAATCTTTTGACTAATAACCGCGTACATCAAGCCCAAGTGACCAAACTCATTCGCATTCACTTGTAGAGGAGTGGTGGAGTACATCAACCACAACAGCAAAAAAAATTTGGCTTATGTGGGACTAAACTGTTACGACTTATGGACGTCGGCTACTCTATAAATCTGACGTCTATACATTTAAATTACAATAAAAAAATTTTACTACCTATAGACGTCGGCTACCCTAAAGACGTGGAACCCAACTGCTAATCTTTTGACCCGAGTGCCCCAAGTGCTAATCTTTTGACCATTAAATATATATCTATCCCATTTGCCTATTTTAGCTAGTGTGGAACCCAACTCCCATTTTGAAGTAAAGGAGTGGCGGAGTACATCAACTCCATCAACAAATTGTTTTTCTCCAATGTGGGACTAAACTTCAACACATATGGTCATAAACACACATATGTACATGAACACACATGTGATAGTTACACACATCAATGCAAATAATTCACTTTACTTTCTACGAAGTACAAAATTGCATTATACAAAATAAATCCACATAAATTGTTATATGAAATAAATCACAAAAAATAAAAATAAAATGTTTTCTTATTTCAGGATGTATAGACATCGGTTATACTACAAAAACCGACGTTTATACAAAGACGTCGGATGCTTTGAATATCCAACGTCTATACCTATAGACGTCGGACGTTTAGATATCCAATGTCTATTGTGTGACGTATATTGTGCATTCTGCACTAGTGTTTGTAGTCCATTTGATAATGATTCGTGTTGGTTTTCGAATACGATCACTAGCAGTTGAATGTTGATAAACAGGTTAAGACATATGAGTTGTCATTCGTCCAAACTTTGTCATGGTTGTTTGGTCCCTTAAAACCACTCCTTCGAGGGTGTATATGGTAGTGGTAGTTTCATGGGTGCAATCACCGACGAAGCCCAAATGCCTGTTCAATAAGAAAACGTCATGGGGTCGCTTCCGGCCTCGCAACTAGTCCACCTTTTTGAACCACAAAATGAAGCCAGATTAAAGAAGGTGCAATGGAATATGGAACGCCCAGTGATATTCCTCCGGTTGTGTGTTGACGAGGTTCGGGCTGGAAATAAGATCTCACGGGCACTTAATCTAATTGGAAAGGAGAACCTCCAACGAAACTTTAACTGGGAAACGGGTTTGAGGTACACACATCTACAACGGAAGAACAAGTGGGAGAACTCAAGATAGAAATATGCAACATGGAAGTGGTTGCAGACACAACCTGGCTTAGGGTGTAGTGCCGGGTGGTGGACAATTGAGATGGATGACTCGTGGTGGGCTAAGAATTAAAGGGTAATTGCCTATTCGATTGTTTATTAATATACCACCATGTTTCCTAATGTATGCATGTTTAAATGTCGGGTAATGTGTTTAATGCTTGCAAATGTTTTAATTGTTTTCTAAAAAATGTCATGGGGTCTCCATTGTCCAGAATTATGATGAAGAACATCCAGAGAAAGTTGTCCAGCGTGTGTCCAAAAATTGTCGTGGGAGTAACAAATACAGTCAAGAGATAGTCCAGAATCAATTTAACTTTGGACGAGAGCCAGTTCAGTGTGTGTCAAGAATTGGCTTGATTCTGGACACATGTGTCCAGAACTGCCCAAATTAATTTCATCTGTTAGTGTTTAGAAATGAGTCAAGATACTGTCCAGGTAATGTCCAGACATTGTCCATAATGTGTCCAGAAACTATCTAGATACTGTCAAGGTAGAGTCCATACACTATACACAATGCATTTTTCTATTGTGTGACAATTCATAGGAAAAAAACAATGAATCTTGAATTCATTGCTGGAACATATAGGGACAAATCAGCCGAAGAAGAAGCTAAACATTTGAATGGAAGTAAAAAGGAACAAAAGTAAACAGAAGAGGAAGAGCAAAACGATAGTGAAAATTAAATTATTGAGAAACAAGACCGTGCAATAAGCACAGAGTGGTTGTGGCGAAAGAAAAGACAATATAGAGAGCTCGTGAGAAAAACTAATGAAGAAATAGCCATTGAGAGGGCAGAAAGAATCAGAATCAGGAGTATGACCACAAAGAAACCGATTGCCAAAAAAGACCACGGGAAGAAAAGAAAATGGAAAGAAGTACCTAACGAGAATATTATGAAAATTAGACTTAAGCATGATCGAAACATTAAATCGTTTCCATCCAGTTCCTCTGTGTCCGGAGTAGTTGTACGTCGAGGTAAAGACATCAACTTGTCTGCCATGGCTGGCTTGAGCAACGACGAGAAAAATATACTACTACAATCCACAACCAGCATCCAGTGTGACGTTGGGAGATATAAAAGATCTTATCACTAAAGGGTCGTCGCTCACATTGGAGGTAAGTAGAATTTGCTCTCAATAGTTTTATTTAAACGTACTAAAAATGAAAAAAATAATTGTACACACTTGAATTGACAGTTAATAGACGTGATGCTTTGTGTGTTGGAGGACAGACTAGAGATCGGAGTCAAGGTGATCACGATGCCATCAACAACTATGTTCTCCATCGAAAGTCAGTCCCATCAATTAATCTCGGAGGTGGTAGATGAAAGAGTAAAGGGCTGGCACCCAAAAAAAAACTTGTACAACCGCTGATACAAGATGGACACTGGACATTGCTGAATTTGAACAGCCCAACAACAATCAAACATTATAACAACTTGGCCCCCGAGCTGGATGATAGTGAAAAGCATCGATACCAGTGGGTGTCTACGAAGAATGCGTGGACCTGATGGCAAAATTTTGGAGGAAACGACTGGGTGTCGAATGGAAGCTAGACTTCGAAAGAAAAAAACTCCCAATGCCAAGAAGGAGTTAGCAACGACTGTGGTCCATTCGTCCTTCATTGGGTTAGATGTTTAATGCTGGGAGAAGAAACAACATTACAAAAGGATGTCAAATATCTTCATTTGGTCAGGGGCAAAATGACAATATATTTGATTAGGGATTCAAGATTCAAAAGCCCCTTGTAAAAAATGGATGCCATCATTTAAATACTTTTTTTATTTACTTGTGTGATGTAAGACTTAAACAATGAAATTTAAAAATGAATGTCAACATATACCCAGAAGTGTTATTGCATTGATCTTATAATGACGAGAAGTCTTATTACTACCATATACAAATTTAAGAATTATGGACACATTCACTGGTTCGTGTCTAGAAACTGGAGATCTACTGGACCATTCAGCACTCGTGATATGTGTGACCAAACCAAGTCCATAACGTGCCCAGAAATAGTCCAACTAGACATGAGTCAGTCCAGAAAGTGTACGTGCATGTCCAAAATACGCCTAGTGCATGTCCAGATTGAGTACACATTCCTAACGATTCTGGACACTCAATTGCTAGTTGTTGTCTTGATTGTCCATATTCTGGACAACTAATGGAATGACCAACGCACCAAGGATATGTTTGGCCAAATCTAAACCAGAATGTCTCTAGAAGCAGTCCAGTTGGACACTAGCTAGTCCAGAAAATGTGGATTTCTGGACACGCACTGTACAAGTCCAGAAAATCGTCCATGTTTTGTAATGGAATTTGGATTCCGAAACATCCACCGTGTAAATTTTAGAGGGAAAACACGATTGTTGATGTCACAATTTTCTATAACATTTTTTGACGGTTCGGCTATTGTGTCATCCAAGCGTCCCCTCCCCCTATATAGATATGGAACACCATTTTCTTCCTTCCTTACTTACTTCAACCTCACTATCAAATACTTTCTTCACTCATCCCTCGTTTGTAACAGTCAAGTCCGAAAATGCTGCTCAATGATGACGTCATGGAGATCATGGACTGTGAACAACTCCTGTGCCCAGGCGGTTCACCAAGCAAACATTGATGCGTCGGGTCATCTGCCGGGGTGATGCAGGTGTCTTGGCGGTGTGGGGTGCTGGTACTTTAATATATTTAGGGTTTCTCTGTCTTGAGATACGATTTTATGTGTTTCAACTTGTTTTAGGTTACTAATCCCAGACACTGATTGTATACTTCTTACAGGGCCATAAAAATGCAGCCTTTTTGTTTATGACCATGTGTCAACCATACTCCCACCATCGAAACAGATCCTCCAACAAGTTGAATCACTACGCCGAGCAGTTGTTGCACTGGACTGATATTTAGGCTTCCTTCGAGACACGATCAGAAACATTATCATAAACGATATTCCCTCCCCAAATCGAACGACCAGCCAAGTGCCTGACGTGCCACCTGGCTTTGAAGATCACACCAGGAAATGACCGAAGGTGGAGTAGTTGTCCAGAAAAATAATTGCAGTAAGGATGACATTTCATAATGGTTTTTTGGTTAAGGACGTCTAGATTTTTATTAAGCAATATTCTGTGATGTAAACGTTACTTTCTAAACTTATTTTGTAAGATCCTTAATTTTAAATCAAGTTGCTTGTGTTATAAGTTACTTTTCCGATTGCTTTTGTGATGTGTCCAAGTTGATAAACTAAATGTGTTTCAGAGCAACACCAATGTTCCTGTTAAATCTGAATGAGTAAAGGAACCCAGGACGTAACCACAACTTCGGTGTTCCAAGTTGATAAACTAAATGTGTTTAAAAGCACCACCAATGAACCTATTAAATCAGAAATAACACAATTATCACACTATGGAGATCGGAACTCAGGATGTATCCACAATCAAAACATTTATGTTACTTCCAAATGAATTCAAGAAGTTCACAGAAACCTGAACACGAGCACTGGTTCGTGTCTAGACTGGCTAGATTCTGGACATAATCTGTATAAGTATTGGACTAACCAATGCCCAGGCTATGTTTGGCCAAATCAAGTCCAGAAACGTGTCCAGAAGAAGTCAAACTGGATACCAAGCAGTCCAAAAAACCGTCCAGGGTGGGTTTACAATAGTGTCCAAAATCTATCTAGTGCGAATCCAGATCGAGCGCACATTCCTGGCCACACAAAACTGGACACGAGCATGAATTCAAGAAGTCCACAGAACCCTGGACATAATCTGGACTTGCTGCATGTCCGGAGTGGCTTGATTCTAGACATAATCTGGACAACTACTGGAATTACAAATGCCCAGGATATGTTAGCCAAATCAAGTCTAGAACGTGTCCAAAAGCAGTAAAATTGGACACCAATGAGTCTGAAAAACTGTCCACGGTGTTTGCAGTAGTGTCCAAAGTTCGTCCAACACGTGTCCAGATTGAGTCCACATTCCTGACAATTCTCGACACACAATCAATGGTTGGAAAAATTCTGGACACACAATCAATGGTTGGCCAGATTGTCCAAAATACTAGACAAATACTGGACTGACCAACGCACATGATATGTTTGTCCAAATCAAGTCCATAAATGTGTACAGAAGAAGTCCAACTGGACACCAGCCAGTCCAGAAGATAATCCAGAGTGTGTCCAGCAGTGTCCGAAATCGGTCCAGTGCATGTCCAGATTGAATCACAATTCTGGACACACAAACACTTGTTCTTGTCTAGAATGTCCAGATTCTGGACACACAAAACCCATTATATGTGTGACCAAATCAAGTCCAGAACGTGTCAAGAAGAATTCCAATTGGACACCAGACAGTCTAGAAAAAAAATCCAAGGAGTGCATAGTAGTGTCCAAAATCCATCCAGTGCGTGTCGAGGTTGAGTCACAATTTTGGACACACAAACACTGATAGATGTCCAAAAATGTCCAGATTCTTGACATAATCCAGACAACTACTTGATTGTCCAGCGCCATGATATTCATGACCAATCCAAGTCCATAACATGTCTAGAAGTATTCCTACTGGACACGAGTCAGTCCAAAATATAGTCCAGAGTGTGAGCTGTAGTGTCCAAAATCCATCCAGTATGTGTCCAGATTGAGTACACATTCCTACCAATTATGGACAACAACTAGTGTCCAGGTTTTGTTTATACATAAATTATCCAAATGATGTTTGGACACACATGAGAATCGTGCACAAGACTGGATGCGATTCTCAGGTTAGATCCTTCATTCAAGACCATGTTAGTATTATGGACAAACATGATAATCGGGACAAATTCTGAAACCCAATTCCGGACACACCATACAATCATGACCAAGTGGCGAATGAAAACAAATAACAAGATTGTGTCCATCAATCATAATTCTTCCTAGACAACGATGCGAACTACAAAATCAGTTTAAATAAAAACATGCTCGCCCAGAATATCAAAAAAAGTGTTACAAGGATGAACAAAAAATTAAAATTACACTTCTAACTTGTTTTATAGACTCTTAAATCCCAATCAGAATAGGCTGCATCTCCAAGCCCAGAAATTACATTAGATGAATCGGCCTTGGCGTTGCACTTGCCTTTATCTTTTGAGTTCTTCTTGATGATCTTTTGAGATTTTTTTTTGCAAATGAGACTCTTTGATTAGTGGGCGGTCTACCAACTCTTCTAACAAGAATAAGATTCAACATGGTTGCATTATTTGTCTGTTGACTAGGAACATGAGTTGAGTCATTAGGGTGGGATGGCGACATAGAGATTTGAGATTTAATGTAATACAGATACTTAAGCAACACTTCATATCTTTCATGGGAAACAAATGCTTCCTCAGCTAGTGAAACACAATGTCCAACAACGTCGTCATATCTAGCATTCCCATCCACCTGCAAGTTGAATGTATCAAGTGGAGGGGGGGGGGGGTTCATAGCTATGTTTGACGTCCTTCCTCCAGTGACAAAGAATGTAAGCTTTAGGGATAGTAGAAATGTTGAAACGGCTGAAAACTGATAAAGTGTGACAACATAAAATACCTTCGTGTTCAAACAGACGACAACTACAACAAAATGTTAGATTGTATTGCACTTCAAACCTCTTCTCCTTAGGATCCTGCAGGTGTTCGACATGGATAAATTCTCTACCGAAGATATACAAGACCTCGTTCTAGTTTTCACCATGCATAATGTCACAATATACAATTCTCCCAATTTGATGTTGAAATCTCCTAAAACCTCCAGCTATGTATAATTAAGACAATTGTTTTTCAAATGGAAATTGGGTAATCGGTTGAGGATGATGATGACAAGAATCAAAATCAGCTTGAGCCTCCTTCTCATACTTTTGACATAGGGCTGACTCGTATTGTTTGACAAACTATTTAAGAGTGATATTTGAACTAAGATACTTGCTGAAGAAAGCATTCATGCTTTCACTCCTCTGGGAGGAAGACATCCCAGCAAAAAAGACACCCCAACAAATGCAGGCACCCAGAATGAACGAATATTGTAAATTGAATGTAGCCAGGAGTTGTTGTGAAGAGAAAACTGCTGAATGAAATCATCCAATTTATTCTCAAAAACAACCTCATCCTCGGACTCATAAACTTGCTCCTTCAAACAAGATAGGATAACAACTTTGTTAGTGGGAAGCAGTTTGAAAGGTGCTTTGTTCATGATGTGCCATATACAGAATCTATGTCTAGACTCTGGAAAAACATTTTGGATGGCAGCGGTTGTGGCATGACACTGGTCGGTTATGATGGCTCTTGGTGGTGTACCTATACAAACAATATACACGATTAGTAAAAATACATACACTATTAAATGTTTTCAACAAATAAATGATTACATAACCATGCAAGTTAGCAAGTTCGAAACAACCAAATGTAATTATTGTTTGTTTCACATCCCAATAGAGAACAACCTGAAAGTACAGACTCAAAATGATGGTTGACACCTGATTAGTATCATATCATACATCACATTCATGATATATATCCTTCATTTTATCCCAATTGTGTGCTACTCGAGTGTTTGTTTGTGGTGTTTCAGGTATTAGGTAATAAAGAAGAGAAATGAAGAGAAAATGAAAGAAATGTAAGAAGAAATGACTCAAATGAAGAAAAATGGACTTGTTTTTCATGCACAGTCACCTATCTGCAATCAGGAACGACTCAAAATCTAGAGGGAATTGAACACACGGAAAGCATTTTGGGAGCAAAAATTCCTCAATACCATGATCTTGAAAAGTATTTAGGCAATTAAGACCAAATAAGCTCAAACTAGAGGACCAAGAGTGCACCCTTCATGTCAAATACATCAATTAAGATACTCAACAAGTTTGGGATGGATCAGACCAATCTGATCCGCCATCGGCGGATTAATTTGGTCCAAATCCTCTCAAATTTCAAACGTGACTCGGACTTGATTAATTGGGTGCACCAAACTATAAAGAAAGTTATTGCAGCCTTCGGATTGCTTTCAGATCCATCAAAAACCTTATTTCTTCTATAAATAGACTTGTAATGCCTTCTTTCTTCTTCTTCCTTCCTCTCCTCCTTAGGTTAGTTTCTTTTCTTGTTTAGTAGAGTAGGTTTTAGTTTATTTATCAGTCGTGTAGTGGAGTATAAGAGGAGCAACCTCAACCCCCACCTTATTACCCTCCACACCCATCAGCGACCTACCAACCACCACATCAAAGGTCTTAGCCCCATAGTCACCAACCTCCTCAAGCCTCATCTTTGGGTTATTCTAGCCAGACTGCACCCCAAAAGGTTGACCCAAAGGACTCCACTCTTGCACAAACCTTTTAGGAGTTCATGCAGAGCACGCAAACCATGTTTGCGGTCAACAACAATTTGGTCAAAGCATTGGAAGTGCAACCTAGCCACTTGGCTCATCAGCTCCATGAACGTGAAAATGGTCAATTACCAAGTCAACCCGAGATGAATCCCCGGGGTACAAAATCGCAAGGAAGGACACTTGTACCTCGTGCTACCACTGAACCGACCCATCATGTTAATGTGATTCATACTCTTAGGTCTGGTAAGAAGGAGGAGAACCTAATTGGGTTGTCTTCCTTGCAATCAACATCTATTGGTGTCACCAGACCTGCAGTAATACCCACATATATGAGGAAGTTCGATCCCGAGGTTTCCTCAACGAATACTTCCAAGAAGGAGCTTGATTCTGAGGTTCCTTCTACTTTTATTTCGACAATGGGGCCGAACCTTGAGGTTTCCTTATCTCATTATATGTCAAAGGAATTATAGTCTGAGGTTCCTTCGCAAAAGTCCACATCCATGGGTCCATCTCAGGTCCCCACAAATTTGTCTACGAAACTGGATGTTGTGGTTCCTTCAAAAGACCCTTATGCCCCGAAGGCGTCATTCCCTGAGCACATTAAAAAGAATCTTCAGATCAATATGACAAGATGCTAAACCAAGTTCAAGAACTTGAAGAAGAACAAGACCGCTGCTGGAATATCTATGACTTTCTTGGGATAAAACGTTGCCACTGGAGTGACAGGATCAGGTGTTGGTCGGCCCAAAGAACTTGCTCAACAAAACCATTTCTCCGATTGGTTCAAACGATCCATCTACCATCGATGAGTCTGGAACCGCCTTTTTTCACTTAAACTTAAAGGAGCACTATGTTTTTCAGCAATGAACGTAGAGAGGATATAATCCAGGGCTGGTCCCAGGGAAACTTGTTTGGCATTAATCTCCCGTCATTCCTTTCTTGACAGTTGTTATCTAAGCAATATTGTTTTTCTTTATTTCGTGTTGCAGGAAAAATTCCGTTTCCAATCGACTAAAGAGTTTAAAAAAGTGGATTTCATTTGTGGGTACTCGATGGAAGGATTTCAAAACAAAATTAACACCCAATTTCATTTTTGGAAAGTATAAGGATCGAGATCCATGGAAAAGTTGTAATTTTATTAGTCAGACGACATTGGCCGAATTCCAAAGCTCAAGCCTAACTACAATATTTTTGGTAAAATATACATTTATACTTCCTTCACACATTGAAATGTTTAAAATGATTGCTAATCTTTTTTTTTTTGGTTTGTCGGAACTAGACAATCGAAGAACAAATTTCCACACAGATTGTCACGGGGAGCATACCGTAAACTAGAAAAGACAATGGTGGACGAAACGGTTGCCCAGGAAAAGGAAGCTTTAAAGGTTGCTTTTAGCAAAGAGCAAGCTAGTAATTTGGTTCCTCCGTCTCCCCCAGCTAGACAAAACAAGTTGAAGAAAGCGCATGTTACCTCGGAAGGGAGTTACATGAACTCTGAGTCGATAGAGGTTGCAATGAAGATTGTAAATGGTTACATTTAATTCTTGTGTTTCGTATACTATCTAATTAATTAATAAATAATGTTTAACGTTAGGCAATGATATAATTTCTAAGACTCTTGTGTTTCGTAATAGGACGATCTTACACTTCAAGCTTCCAGTGGCAAATTTGTTTCAGGAGGCATAAAATATGTTTTGACTGTAGCCTAGGCAAAGAGGATAATGCTGGACAAGTACGTGGTCTGTTAGTCAAATAGGATTATGATAATACTTTGGGTTATCCTCCTTGAAACGTAGTAGGAATATGTACGTAATGCCGACAGCAGGAAGAGATAGACATGCGTGAGAGAAGTGATATTGTTTTCTCATCAGCGATATCATGTGAGCAACTTAATGAACGTAAGTTTATATGGTGATGCTTGATTAGTAGCATATCATATAATACATTCATGTTATATATCATTTATTTTACCCCAGAATTGTGCTACTTGGGTCTTACATTTCAGGGTTTAGGTAATAATGAAGGGAAATGAAGCAAAAAGGACCAGAATGCAAGAAGAAATGATTGATTTTGAAGCCTTCTGGACCTATTTGTGATGCTCAATGACCGATTGCAAGTCAGGAATGACCTACGTGAAAACTCAGAGGGACCTGATTGTCAAAAAACTATGTTTGTCGCAAAAGTCCAAATCTCATGAACCTGAGAAGTAATTCAACAATTTAGACCAAACGGGCCCCCCACGTGATAAATTGGTTAGCTAAAGCTCTTGGTGAAATTTAGGGCTTATCGGATCAAACAGATCCGCCACATGTTGTATGGTTGGCTGAATGGTTCCGAATTTCTTCAGCGGGTAGGGTATATAGGTAGAAGCACGCCAGAGTATCCATATCAATATTTCAGTCGCCCGATTGCATCCAGAGTAATCTAGCGCTTGAAATCATCTACAAATACACTTGTAACCTTCCCATTTCCCTTCTTCTTCTTCCTCCTCTTCCCCATTAGAGTAGGTTTTATTTCTTGTTTTAATAGTGTAATTAAGGGGGTGGAGAGGATACATTGTCATCTTTTATCCATTAATCAAGTTTTGATATAATTTTCTTTACATTCTTGTCTTTAATTTGATGTCATTTATATTTCCTTGTGTTGAGTAGATGTAAATTTCTTTACATGTTGGTGGGTTTTTTTTACTTTGTTGTTTTTCTTATTGTTTATATGATTAGTGAGTAGTCTATCCCCATTTGGGTAGAGGATGATGTCAAGTGTGGATGTAGTTTGATTAGTGTGTGTGTTTAATCTTAATCTTGGAGCTTCAAATGAGTTCCATACCCATTTTAGTGGATATCCTCACTCTTCCCTATGATGTGTTAATGGTCCTAATGGATGCTTAGCACATGCTCAGGTTAGTGGACCCACTTAATGGAGAATGACGAGGTGAGAATAAGATTGAAGTGGATAAAGAGATAAGATTCACATGTGAGCATGTAGTCAGAATATGTACGTAATGCCGACAGTAGGAAGAGATAGACATGCATGAGAGAAGTGATATTCTTTTCTCATCAGCGATATCATGTTAGCAACTTAATGAATGTAAGTTTATCAGGTGATAGCTAATCTCTTTTTTTATGTCATGAGAGTAGTGTTTTTTATGTCATCTTTGCCCATATCTTGAGTAGTGTTTTTTAATGTTTTAGTGATGGTGATAAATCTTAATCCATGTGGGAACACACTTAGGATTATGCCCATGATAGATTTTCATATTAATTCATGTCATGAGAGCACAATTGTAGAAACACGCGTCACACATCTACACTGTTGCACGCATTCTCCACCTCCAATGGGATTAGTCCCATTTATTTTACAAATTGTAATTACCATAACTTAGTGTAGATACACTCACTCACTCACTCTTCATTTTCATTCCCCACTCGAGTATGATCGATGATGACCCACCCTTACAGCTCGTGAACAGGACCCGTACTTACCACCGCTTCAACGTGGTCGTGCACTTGCAGTTTTGAACGTAAAATCCCAACAATGTTGTCCTCTTTAAGATTTTATTATAATAGATGAATATATACATGATATCATTGGTGTTGATATGTAGGAGTTAAACCAAACATCTAGACCAAACAAAACTGTAAAGTAGGACCTGAAACATTACGACCATATTCACCCTACTAACTGAGAGTTCTGGTATGACATGCATAGTGTACGTACAACAACAACCTACTTTAGAGACAGTTCATATTAAAAGGCAACTGAATTAAATGATCATAGTGTACAACACCAACATAGTTTACACCATAAAAGATATTTTATACAACACTACCTTCACCTGAACAATCTTACAACTTCATTTTTTTGCAAGTGTACGTCTATTTTTGTTGGATGTACATATTAAAGCTTTTGAGATTATATGTAATAGGTTAACTGATATATATATATATGTGTGTGTGTGTGACATTTTTGTTATATATATTTTAAGGATGCTAGTGTAAACTGATATACACACACATGACATATTCGGAATATACATTGGCAGAACACAATCAGAATGTTGTGGTATATGCTTGTTTCAATTACAACTAATTTTATGTGGTAGATTTATGTTTCAGTTGCAGGGATTTTTATGTGGTGTATTTATGTTTCCATAACAGAAAATTTTATGAGAAATTAAAAATAAAATCAGAATTTAACAAAAAAATTCAATCAAGGACATAACACATCGGCTATTTCGTTGAAACCGACGTGGAATTTCACACAAAAAAATCAATATAAAGGACAGAGCACGTCGATGTGTTGGAAGATACAGATGTGGTCTATGATTTTAATGAGAAAGACATACCATGTCGGTTGTCTTTTGCCAACTAACCAATGTGGTATATTCTATTATTTGATTTTTTTTCGAAATCATTTTTAATGATAGGGGGAGCATATAATGTTCCTTCTGTCATTTAATTAAGGAGGAGAATTTATGTAATCCTAAACCTTTGAATCTTATGCTTTATTGTTTGCATTTGATTATTGTCAAAATGGGGAGAAGAAGAAGGATTGAGCTTCAATGGTTTAATACTATGCATATTGTTATGGGGAGAATTATATACATGCGTAGTTTACATATATGAAGGGGGAGAATTCATATTGAAAATGGGAGAATTTTAATTGAATCTCAAGTATTAAGATATAGGTATGTAATCATCAAAAAGGAGGAGATTAAGAATAAGGATTGAGCTTCAATTGTTTAATACTATGCATATTGTTAGGGGAAGCAATATATACACGCATAATTTACATATATGAAGGGGAAAATTCATATAGAAAAAGGGAGAATTTAAATCGAATCTCAATTATTAAGATATAAGTTTGCCATCATCAAAAATGGGGAGATTGTTTGGCATTTAGGCCTTAATCCTATATTGATTTCGATGATTAGTTAAATTAATCTTAATCAGTCAACCTAGGCAATCAAAGTAGGCAAACATGATTACATGCATTGCATATACTTGACAATTATCTTAATAGGTTGATCAAGATATTCAAGAGAAGAAGCATGGGGACAAAGACTCAAGAATGAACACTTGTAATCAATGTTTGGACCAAGACATGTAATTTTATATTTTGAGTCCATAAGGTTTAATGTAAACTTGAGCACTAGGATTCTATCTTGCCCAAGTTTTGTCTATCAAACCCCAAATGGTCAACCAAAATCTCGCAACAATAAAGGTTAGGTTGCTCTCTGAAATTGTTCAGTCGGACGACCGAAACACCTTCTGCCACCAGAAGTGCCTCGAACCGGTTTTGGACTTTTCTCCAACGGTCACATTTGAATCAAGCTTTAGAGCCCAATTGACTTGTCCAATTTTGGACGACCAAATATTTATCAGTCTACTGATTCCTTCTTAGCTTTAGGCGTCCAGCGACTACTTCCATGTGGCACTTGACTGTTGTACTCAAACGACTATTCGTAGCCATAACTATCAACGCAAATCCCGTGCTAACTTCGGTCATCTCAAGTATACACGGACTACCGAACATATATAAATAGTACACGATGAATCTTACTGTCCACCTTGAAATGGTGAACCAAATGCAATTTGGTAAAAAAAATTTAAATAGGCGAAATTGAAAATAGTTACTGGAAGTTGGTGATCAGATAACCAAATCCTATTTGGTCTACCGTACCTCTTATTATGACCAATCGATCGATCATGTTTCGAATAACCATTCCTCAAACGGTCGACCAAACCTGGTCTAAATTCTGACCAAGTTTATTTTAGATCTTGCTTCTCATTGGTCCATATCTTCACAACCTCCCCAACGACCCTATAAGCTTTGAAGCCTATACAAACACCACCCAATAGACACAAACTAGAAATCTACACTCTTAATTCATCCATACTCTTTGTGCTCTCATTTCTGAAGCCTTCAAAGCTCAACCAACACACAAAGCTTCATCTTCACCGCTTTCATATCACTTCCACATCTATATCCAAGTGTGCTCAAGTTAGAGTGTTTAGATTGTGATCGAGTTCCATATTTAAAGATCACCAAGTAGTAAAGCTTCGAGGAAGCTCCCTCTCGGGTTGTGAGAGGAGACACGAGAGAGGCGAGGTTGTTCGCAAAGATCGGTGGTTGTAGAGGGTGTTGATCTCGACCCGGAACGGAGATCGGTTAGTGGAACCGTAGGCGAGACTCAGAGGATCGAGCGAGGCTTGCTATGAGGACTAGGACATCGTGTGGTGTCGAACCTCTCTAAACTTTGACGTCGAATTTTGTGATTTGCACGGTTATTTCCTTAATCTTTTACTTAACATTTTAATTCCACATTTAGTTCGTGATTAGAGGGCCATAGATCCTACTAATTGGTATCAGAGTATTACGTTGCTAATTTTATTTACTTAATCGTAATTTAGCATTACATCTACATAAAATAATTGTGCATGATTATCCACAACTAATCCACCTTTGTTTAATAGGTTAAACTATGACTCTTGAAAGAAAAGAATGAGAATCTATTTGCAATCCAATGACTTAAATTTTTGGACATTCATCTTAAATCCATACACACCTCCTAGTAATGATAAAATTGTATCCTTAACTAAACCCAAAATTAAGGAAGCAGACATAAATTCCCGCATCATGAGCATCTTGTATTATGGTTTAAGTGAAGGGGAATACAATAGGGTAAGAGGTTGTGAACGTGCATATGATATTTAGCATACATTAGAAATGCACCATGATGGTTCAAATAGAATGAATGAAACTAGGATTAGTTTGCTTATGCATAAATATGAACTCTTTTGTATGAAATCCGGTGAGAACATAAGCGAGATGCAATCTCGTTTCACTGAGATCATTAACTCTCTCAAAGGTCTTGGCAAAATTTTCAGCGAGGGCGAAGTGACTCGAAAGATTCTCCTGTCACTCACCAACGAATGGGAGGAGAAGACGACCGTTATCGAATAAGCATAAGATCTCACCAAATTTTTATGGGTAGTCTCATGACACATGACATACAAATGAAGGACCGAAAGGAGAAGGGAGCTAACAAATCCTTGGAACTACACGCTGTCACCAATTTCAACAAAGGAGAAAGGGACATTGAAGAAAAATTTGCGACACAACAATTCAAGGATTTCCTCAAAGAAGGAAAAAGAGAGGAGAAAAGAAAAGAAGAAGAGGAAAAGAAAAGAGAAGAAGAAGAAAGCTCTCAAGGCAACTTGGAATGATTCAACATCATCTTCATCAATTGAAGGAGAGTTCGCCTCAATGTGCTTTACGGCAATTGAAGATGAAGAAAGTGAGGTATCTTCTTGCTCTAGTCAAGATTTAATTGATTCAAATTCATATAATGAACTTCAAATTGAATTCAATGAATTGCTTGAGAATTTTGAACAAATTTGTCAAAGGAACAAACTAGCTAGAAAGAAAATCAATAAGCTACAATGTCAAACTGAATCTATCATGAATGAGAAAAATGATTTGTTTGCTAGTCATGATAAAATTGCATTAGAGAACTCTCATTTGATTGATGAAATTGCAACTAAATGCAAAATCTTCATGTAGTGATGAAGCACAAGATTTTATTACTCAAAATGCTCAATTAAAAAAAGAGTTTGAAAGAATTGCTAAAGAAAGAAAATGCTCGATATGTTTATTGGTAGTCAAAGACAATCTTTAGATAAGCCTGGTTTAGGATATTATGTTAATAACTACAAAAATCATGTTATTCACACTACTATGAATGGAACGCATTTTTTTGTGAATAAAAGTTTCTCAAGTATTTGGGCACCAAGAACCAAAATGATTTTGGTACCAAAAACTTTTTCGACTCATATCTATCCTCGACAAACAAGCTCCCTCTGGAAGTAATTCTGCTTGGTATGCTAATCACTTTCTATTGGTGCACTTCATGTGAAATGCTTTGATGATGAAGGATATTGTAGTAAATTATGGTTTGCACTTGGGATACAACAATTGATCTCCATCCTTCATGTTGGCAAGAAACTTCTGAGCATATTTTGTGATCCCTTGTCTCGATGAAGTGGCTGTGATGCTACCACCTTCGAGCACATCGTGTATCATCCCTACTGTGTCGTCAACGTCATCCTCTTTGACTGACTTTCTGTTGGTTGTGTTTGTAGGCTTTTAGGCCTTAATCATTGTTTTGATGATTTAATCAACATAATCTCAATAATAATTAATGTAGAGTATCACACATATTGCATAACATATATATTGATTTGTGCTAACATCTACAGGTGATCAAGACTCAAGTAAGAAATGAACACAAGTCAAGACATGTATCAAGTTATTGAAGACATGTAATTTTGCATTTCTTTTGAGTCTTAGGAACTTTGTGTACTTGAGCATACAAGAGTTAAATAACTACGCACACATACACTAGGTTCCTTATAGAGGTCACACACAAAATCTCAGATCATTTGGACTTCAATAGGTCACCCAAACTTAGACCGGAAATCACTAAACCAAACCTGAACTGCCTGTGCCAATTCGGTTGACCAAACCACCTTCGTTTGAACGATTAATCTTTTAACCAATAGTGATTTTAACTGCTCGGCCGGTTGACCGTGGCCTTTTTTGGTCGATCGTCTACACGTGTCATTTGACCGTTAGACTTATCGTATTATACCAACGGTCGTAGTCACATTTTTATCCATACCCCATAAACACATTTGACCACTGGTCAACCGTGGACTAGTTTCGGTCGACCAAACATAGACATCTCTTGAACCCCATAGTGCTTGTTTTTATTGGTCGACCGAACAAACCTTTTTGTTCGACCGATTGTCCCTGGACTTTCCTGGATAATAAATCTAGACAGCCTAATCGGTCGACCGTTCCACTCTTGGTTCGACCAAGTACTTAAGTTATAGCCTTGTTCGGTCGACCGCCCCTTGTTCGGTCGACTGTTTATTTCTGGAACTGTCTGGATGCCATTTCTGGACAGAATCCGGTCGACCGTTTTACCCATTTCGGTCAACCGAACTTAACCAGAATAGTGACATGTGCTTTTCTGTTTTGTGTTTCTCACATATTCATGTACCACTTCTATCACAACGGCTATAAAACCTTAGGAGCTTATAAAAACACATTGTTTAGACAACTCTCCTACACACAACTGTCTCATACATTAGAGAGAAGTCTCCAAATCCAAAAAGCTCCTACACCACACTCTGAGCCTAAATTCCACACCTTTGATCATATCCAAATTCACTCAAAGTGTGCTCAAGTTTAGCGAGTGTGATTCACTCAAGTTCTCAGTCAAGCAAAGTTTGTAAATGCTCCGATGAAAGCCCGAAGCATCCCTCTCGGATTGTGAGAGGAGGAAACCAAGTTCACAAGGTTGTTCGCGGAGCTTGCTTTGTAAAGGCGTCTCCCGATCCGGAAAGGGGAGCGGATAGTGAAGTTGTGAGCAGAGCTCAGGGAGTCGAGCGGAGCTTGCAACAGAGGAAGTAGGCGGGAGGCCTAACCGCTATAAAAATCCCCGTGTCCATTGTGGTTTGATATTCTCCTTCTTTACTTGCTTGCTGTTTAAATTCCGATGTGCGTCTTTATTTGTTAAGCAAGTAGAAAATAAGCTTAAAAGTGATTAGATTTAGCGACCCACATCGGTCCTACAATGTTGTCATTGTTGTGTCTACTTGGGCACTCGAACTTGCAATATTTTCCTGTGAACAATTCACTACAATACTTTCCCGCAACGCCAATTACGATGATATCATCGATGAAGTCGCCTCTGGACACCCAGATGTTGTGACAATACGTTATCAACAGTGATTTTTCAACGATGTTATCAAATCCACATTGTAGCATTTGCATGCAATCAGTGAGACATCCAATAATGGAAACTGATTTCAACTAATTTGTAAGTCATATACGAAATGGATAATTCAGACACTATCAGACATGCAAAGAATACTAGAGATTACATGAGATATTTTGTACCAACAACAATAATTCTTCACGAATTACTTTCGATGCATCAGGTTAGTTTTGGTAAAGGATGAGTATAAATGGAGTTGTATAACTGAATGGATAATGATAGATTGTGACATTATATTTTGAATATTTGTATACCAAAGACATGAAAATTTAAGTACGTGTGATATACAGATTGATGTTGTCAGCAATATTGGTACAAAAACAGGATGTTTAAGGCAAAATTACTGAATTGCTAAACATCGCCCCAAAATTACTTAAATCGCCCTTTGAAATTACAATTTTGCCCTTCTCTCCTTTCTACTGCTATAATGCGACATTTTACCCTCCTATCACACATCTCTCTTCATCTTCCTCTTATAATCATAAAAAATAATGTTTTGGAGGTCAGTAATGAGCCAACGGACGCCCCAGTGTACTCGAATCTGGTAAAATATCTAACATCTTTTTAATAAAAAAATAATAAAAAATTACGGGCGTCCGACGGAGCCGCCCCACGTAGGAGGGGGCCGTCTGGGTAAGACGCCTCCCCCATGGGGGAGGCATTTTACCCAGACGCCCCGCCCTGGGAGAGGCATTTTACCCAGACGCCCCGCCCATGGGAAGGGCGTCTGTGTAAGACGCCTCCCCCATGGGGGAAGCGTCTTACCCAGACGCCCCCCTCCTACGTGGGGCGGCTCCGTCGGACGCCCGTAATTTTTTATTATTTTTTTATTATTTTTTTAAAAAGATAATTGATTATAAATTTAGATAATTGTTAAATTAATTAATTAATAAGTTAATAATTACTATATTCGAATGACCGATACCCCTTCGGTACACCGAAAATTCAAAAATTTCCAGATCCAACAATTTCAAAATCCAAAAAATTTCCCTGAACGACCTGTCGATGTGGTATTTGTATGTCAGGATGTTTTACCGCCGGGGGATTTTGGATCTTAAAAAATGTTGGATCTGGACATTTTTTTGAATCTTCATCACTTGCAAAAAACTCATTGTAATCCGACCGGTTACCACCGAAAACTTGCAAAGAAACGTCAAATAATTTAAGATAACACACCGTATAATTTTAATTTGACAAAAAAAATAAAAAATGGGACGTCTGGCTAAGACGCGTGTACCATCGTGGAGGCGTCTGGCTAAGACGCCTCCACCATTGTTGAGGCATCTTTGCCAGACGCCTCCACGATGGTAGAGGCGTCTGGCTAAGACACATGTACGATGGTCGAGGCGTCTGGCTAAGACGCTTGTACCAAGGTGGAGGCGTCTTAGCCAGACGCCTCCACGATGGTACAGGCGTCTTAGCCAGACGCCCGAGTCGGAAAAAAAAATCCGCCTCCGTTACTTTGCCTGATCTAGGTGCTTCGCCAGACATTTTCGTAGTGTTGGTACTAGGAATGTTAGTAAAACTTAGTCAAAAACCTTGTTTAAAGATACGGGACAATATGGGTATTAAATATATTGTTAAAGGCAAAAAGGTCATTTCAATGGGCGATTTAAGTAGTTTTGGGGCGACGTTTAGTAGTTCCCCGAAATTATCTAGCGAGTTGCAATAATGTCCTTTCAATCTTTCTGTTACTATTCCTTTGTTCTATATTTATAAATATATGGGTAAACTGCACTTTGCCCTTTCAAACTTGGCTCTGTTGCACTTTAAATGAATTTTAGAAATACGCATCTTGCACCCATCAATTTTGATATCTTGGCAAGCTTCACCCCTATTAAAATTTTTGGACGAAATTGTCCTTTTTTTGTACAACCTAAGAACGTTATTATTATGCATGATTTTCTATATACATTAAATTTAGTAATTTTGGTTCAAGTTTGGACCCAAAAAGGAAGACGAGGAGGGGAAAAAGTATGCTCATGTTCTAACCACATGAATGGGTCAGATGCGAGTCAGATGTGCACGTGTTGAAATAAATCTTACCCATTAAGGCTTTGGCTCAGTTTGACATCCTTGCCATCTCCACCTCAAATCAAGGAACGTATCCACCCGCATCAAGCTCCATAAGGAAATCATTCAAGCACAATCAATCTCAAGCAATATATGTGTAATTAAGCATATTAGGCAACCCTGTAACGGACTGATTCCAACGTTCTTATTAAGAGGTGCTATATAAACACCATGTATTTTCAAACGCAAATATATAATATACAAAATAACAAAAGCTTATCTCCATCACTTTCTACATGGTATAAGAGCGACAATCGTCGATCTCAGAAGCTCTAAGCTCATCATATCGGACGTTGGTCTCAGAAACCCCCAAGCTCATCACAGACCCAATTCCAAACCCCCAACAAAACACAAAATGACCACGCTTGGTCTACCAGAGGGCAACATGAACCAGAGGATCGTGTCACAACCGTTCAACGGTAATAATTTCCTTTCTTGGGCACGGGTAGTCACTCTGTCTCTCAGCGGCCGAGGGAGACTCGACTTCATCACCGGGAAAACACAAAAACCAACTAGGGCAGGCAGTGAAGCCAAACAAGAAGAATGGGACTCCAACAACGATCTCGTTATGTCCTGCCTTCTACAATCGATGGAACCAAACATAGCGGATATCTTCATGTACTCACACACAAGAAAGAAGCTTTGGGAGTCTGCTCAGAACCTCTACGGTAAACAAAAGAATTTTGCGCATATTTTTAAACTAAAACTGATATTGCACAGACTAAGAAAGGAAAGGGATCTGTCACCGACTATGTTGGGACGCACAAAGGCAAGTGGGACGAGTTAGGAGTCTATGAACCACCTAGCTCGGACCCAGGCACCATTCAGGCAAGACAAGATCAAAATTGCGTGTACCAGTTCTTATTTGGACTTGATTCCAGTTTTGAACAAATCCGAAGCCAGATTCTCATGTCATCGGAGTTGCCTCCTGTTGAACGTTTTAATTTAAACCGCAAGTGCACGGCCGCGTTGAAGCGATGGCACATACAGGTCGTCCTCAAGGAGGTGAGCAGCCTCTCGTTTGCACGAAATCAAGTGGCGAAAATAGGGAAGAGAGTTTGATTATGCTACGCTACGCTACACTAAGAAGTACGAAATGCGAAAAAAAAGAAACAAACGATGAAATACCAACTAAGATAAGAACGAAATGCTGGAATTCAGGAATGGGAAAACCCCTAAGGGGTGGAGTGAGTACACACATGCAAAGAGGTGGGTGTTGAACACATTCTTTAAGAACAAATGAAGGTGGTGTTATCATGCATAGGAAGTGTCTAAATGTTATGGCAAAACCTATCAATCTATTTACCAACCTAGTTGATTAACATTTACATATGCAAGTTGTTTATTTCAGAACCTAAACAAGCGTGAGAGGTGTCTAATCATTTTGGCAAAACTCATCAAGTTATAAATTCTATCCTAAACAACAAGCATATATTCATGTTTTATCAACACATTGTAAATAAATCATTCATTCCATTCTCTAATGCATGTATGAACATCTACTCCACCCCCAACGGGGATGGAACTATTCACTACACGTTAGACTAATTATTAAACTAAGCAAAGAAAGCATATTAACTAATCTACTAAAACTAATGACATGAAATTAAACAAAGTAAAACAAACAACAAGAAACAAATAACATAATGAAGAAACTTTTATTAACAAATGACTCACATTTCAAGTAGCATCCTCCTACTTTAGTGTGTGCTTCAAGGCCTCACTTCTAGTAGGAAGAATAGGCACCCAAAATATGGAGTGATTACAATAGAAGGTGAAGAGTTCTATTTATAGCCAAAGAAAAAGGTAATCTGGGACAATCCCCCGATGTGGGACTAAACAAATACCAGAAAGGGACTAAATACACACTAATACGCTACCCACAAAAATCTTAGCTAATTTGGGCCAAAATAGACCGCAAATTAGCAGTCTTGGACCGCCAATTGGCGGTCTATATGGTTCGGATCACGCTGGATTTTCTTCTGGGCTTTTCTGGAATTCAGGAATTAAAGAGGATTGATTGTTAACCTGGGAGCTAACTACATGTTAAAACATGCAAAATAGAACTCCCAGACCACTAATATGAAATCATAAACTACCAGAACAAAATTTGGGAAGAACACAACTCACCGGGCCACCAATTGGCGGTTTCAGACCGCTAGTTGGCGGTCTTTTTTGGTCCATTGGTCCCTTAGTTTCTGCAGCAGCCTCCCCTTGCTTGTTACAACTTCTGAAACAAACCAAAACTAAAAACGAAAAATTAAAACCACTCGAATCGTCCAAACCAAAGTCTAGACAGGGCACCTCCCTGGAAACGGCGCCAAAAACTTGATTGATACGTTTTAATTAATTACTGCAAGTGCACGACCGCATTGAAGCGGTGGAAAATACGGGTCGATCCATAGGGAGGTGTGTCGACATTAGTTTGTGCAAAGAAGAGTGGGAAAGAAAGGAGAGAAAGGATTGATGATCAAACTACACTAAAATGCAAAAAGGAAATGGAGATAAGCAATAAAACTAAACCCCATAGGGGGTAGAGAAATATTGTGAATATAAAGATATGTGTGTGTGTGTGTTCAATTATTCTTATCACAACATGTAGTGCATGAAATCATAAAACTCAATCCAACTTTGCCTCCACATGAAATAAGATAAGATCATATCATTAAAACATACAAGACAATAATTGGAATGAAGCTAAATGAACTCACGTATAAAGAGTACTAGACCCTACTATGGCTCCACATGAATTAAGATAACACATTATCATTAAAACATACAAGACATTAACCAAGGTAAAGTCAACAAGAGTACATACACTACAAATTGTGTTTCCAATATTAATTCCATCCATATCCTCACATTATCATTCCCCATAAAATAGGTCCACTAATCTAAGCATAAGCTAAGCTTCATTCAAGAGCATTAACATATCAAAGATAAGAGTGAAATCCCATTAGATGGTTATGGAAATCATATAAGGCTCAAGGGATTAAGATAACACACACCTAATACACCACATGATCATATCATATATTTCTCCACCCCCAAATGGGGATGGAACTACTCACTTACCATTACACTACAACCTACATTAAAATTAAACATTCTACTGAAATGAAACTACACTAAGCAAGCAAGAAATATTAAAGAAACTAAAAGGACATAAAACAAAAGAAGCATGCAAGCACATGAAAGCAAATTAAACTAAGAAAGAAACAACATAACTAAAGAAAAACATCTATTATTACTCAATTACAAGTAGCCTCTCTCCACCAGGGTTTTTGCTTCAAGGCTTGAACTCTTAGTAGAGAGGATGGCCACCAAGAGAGAGATGGATGACAAGAGAGGAGGGAGAGTTCTATTTATAGCCATAGAAAAAGGTAATCCGGGACAATCCCCTGGTATGGGACTAAACAAATACCAAAAATAGACTAAACACACTCTAATACATAACCCACAGAAATATTAGCGGATCCGGAGCAACCCGGACCGCCCATTAACAATCCTAGACCACCAATTGGCGGTCTACAGGGTTTAGATCCATCTGGTTTTGTTCTGGGCTTTTCTGGATGGATTTGTTGGTCTTTGATGCATCTACCTAGCTTGCTGGAGCTCCGACCCAAATAGAATTGCCAAAATACTCCCCATGATGGCGTGGAGTATTCTTTTTTGCTCATTTGTCCTTCTATCTTGCATTCAGGTCCTTCGATCTTGCGTCTTAGTCCTCGAGTCTCTCAACTCAGTCCTTTTTCCTTCTTTTAGGTCCTTTCATGCCTCTTCTCTTCAAACCTCTTTATTTCTGAAATTCAAACATAAAGCTCGTTATGTAGCATTGTTTAGGTGAAAGATAATTATATAAGATACAAATGTAAGCATGAAATGATGTCAATCGCTCAACATTTAATGAAGCATGAGTTTCTTATAATCAAGCAACTTCAAATCATACGAAGAAGAATTTTCATAATCTGGGAGACTATAAAGACTATTCAAAGCCTATTTTCATGAACTTGCCTCAATAGGTCTACCAGTTAGACACCAAAATAAGATGCTCTGGCTCTTGAATGGTGTGGGATTGGAGTACAATACGTTCACTAATACTGCGTTGAAGCCTCTCGTCCCCAACTTTACTTAGAATACCTTTATGCTTCAAGAACATGAGGAATATGACTCATGCAAATGATCACTAAATTAGATGGGGTTTTCTTGTTAGAAAGAGTAGCAAAAAGGCAAAGGTCAAGGGTTGGCAAAGGAAAAAAAGATGGAAGCCTCAACTCCAAAGGCAGGGCTTTGAAGATTCAACCAGGAGTGAACCACCCTCTCTTGTGTTTGCTTCTAGGTCTGAATCTATGTTTTGATAATTTAATCAACCTAATATTAATAATAATCAATGTAAAGTAACACACATATTGCATAGCATATATATTTCTTTGTGCGTACAACTACAGATGATCAAGACTCAAGGAAGAAAGGAACTCAAGTCAAGACATGTAATCAAGCTATTGAAGACATGTAATTTATATTTCTTTTGAGTCTTAGAAATCTATATAATCTTGAACATACAAGAGTTAAAATCCATTCACATAGACACTAGGTTCCTTATAGAAGTCACACACAAAATCTCAGATCATTGGACTTCGATAGGTCACCCAAACTTAGACCGGAAATCACTAAACCAAACCTGAACTGCCTGTGCCAATTCGGTCGACCGAACCACCTTCGTTCGACTGATTGATCTTCTAACCGATAATGATTTTAACTGCTCGACCGGTCGACCGTGACCTTTTTGATCGACTGTCTACATGTGTCATTTGACCATTAGACTTGTCGTATTATACCAACAGACGTATTCACATTTTTATCTATACCCCAGAAATACCTTTGACCACCGGTCGACCGTGGACCTAGTTTCGGTCGACCAAACATAGACATCAATTGAACCCCGTAGTGCCAAATTTTATCCGTCGACCGAATACACCATTTTGTTCGACTATTTCTCCCTGGACTTTCCTGGACAATTATTCTGGACTATCTAATCGGTCGACCGTTCACTTAAGTTATAGCTTTGTTTGTTCGACTGCCCCTTGTTCGATCAACAGTTTATTTTTTATTTCTGGAACTGTCTGGATGTCATTTCTGGACAGAATCCGGTCAATTGTTTGACCCATTTCGGTCAACCAAACTTAACCAGAACACTGACCTCTACTTTTCTATTCTGTGTTTCTCATACATTAGAGAGAAGTCTCCTAACCCTCAAAGATCCAAATCATACACTCCAAGCCTAAATTCCACACCTTCGATCAATTTCATTATCTACTCAAAGTGTGCTCAAGTTAGAGAGTGTGATCCACTCAAGTTCTCAGTCGAGCAAAGTTTCTAAATGCTCTGGTGAAAGCCCAAAGCATCCCTCTCGGATTGTGAGAGGAGAAAACCAAGTTCGTGAGGTTGTTCGCGGAGCTTGCTTTGTAAAGGCGTTGTCTCCTGGCCCGAAACTGGGAGCAGATGGTGAACTCGTAAGCAGAGCTCATGGCGTCGAGCGGAGCTTCCAAGAGAGTAAGTAGGTGGGAGGCCGAACCTCTATAAAAATCTTGGGTGTCATTGTGGTTTGCATATTCTCTTTCTTTACTAGCTTGCTTGTTTAAATTCTACTGTGCATCTTTGTTTGCTAAGCAAGTAAAGAATAAGATTAAAAGTGATTAGATTTAGCGACCCAAAATGATCCTACATTTGTTATCAGAGCATAGGTGCTAAATTTTATACTTAACCATAGTTTAGCATGGCTTCAACATCTATTCTTGTAGAGGGTTTATGCAGAACTAGACCTCCTTTGCATAATGGGTCAAATTATGACTATTGAAAGAATAGAATGAAAATATTCTTGATTTCTAATGACCTTAAGTATTGGATCATCATCAAAAACCCATACACCCCACAAAATGAAAAAGAGTTAGCCACTCTAAATAAAACAAAAATGAAGGAATATGAAATGAATTCTACCATCATGAACATTCTTTATTGTTTCTTAAATGAGGGTGAGTACAATAGAATTAGGGTTTGTGAAAGTGCATATGAAATATGGCATAGATTCAAAATACATCACGAGGGAGATAGTAAAACTAAAGAAATTCGCATTAGTCTCCTCATGCATAAATATGAAATTTTTTCTATGCAAATCGGTGAGAACATAAGCAAAATGAACACTCGCTTCACTGATATCACTAACTCTCCATGTGTTCTTGGAAGAAAACTGAATGAAGGAGAGATGACAAGGAAGTTCCTCTGATCGCTAAGCAACGATTGGGAAGACAAGGTGGTTGCAATTGAGAAGCACATGACCTATCCCAACTAAAAATGAAACAACTAATTGGAAACATCATGGCTTATGAGCTCCAAATAAGTCATCTAAAGGAGATGGAAGCTTTCAAGAAGAGTCCAAGCTTGACATTACATGCAAAATCAAATGAGCCTAGGAGAAGAGAGGAGAATGAGGACATTGAAGTCCTTGCTCAAGACTTCTTCAAATTCCTCAAAAAGGATAAGGAGGAAATAAGAGAAAGAAGAGGAAGAAGAAGTGAGAAGAGAGAAAAAGAAAAGGAGGAGGAGAGTGAAAATGAGAAGAGAAGGGAGAGAAGGGAGAGGAGAAGAGAAAAGGAGAAGAGCAAGAAAAGAGAAAGGAAGGAGGAAGCTCACAAAGCTACTTGGGTTGATTCTTCATCACCATCATCATCATCCTCCTCCTTTCAAAGTAGAAGAGAAGTTGCTCACTAATGCTTCATGGCTATTGAGGATGAACAAAGTGAGGTATCTTCTAACTCTTGCTCTACTAGATCTTATTCATGCACAACTAAATCATACTCTAGTGACAACTCAAAATCTAATGCTAATGATGATTCATATACACATGATGAGCTTCAAAATACATTTCATGATTTAGTTAAACAATATGAGATCACACAATGTAAAGAACAAGAATGCTAGAAAACAAATAAATGATCCCCAATATCAAATTGAAATGATCATGAATGAGAAAAATGAGGTGATCGCTAGACATAAAAATTATGCATTAGAACATGTTAATCTAAATGCAACACCTATTGATGTTGAACAACTAGATCTTAAAGCTTGCAATGCTCAATTAAGAAAAGATCTAGAAAGGTTCACTAATGGAACCAAAATGCTTCTAGGTAGTCAAAGACAATCACTAGATAAACATGGTATGGCATATAATGCTAAATTGAAAAACCTTGTTTCTCAAACTACTATAAATGGCAAGCTTTTCTTTGTTAATCAAAGTTCCTCAAGTGTGTGGGATCCCAAAACCAAAATGGTTTGGGTTCCTAAATCTAAGTTCAAGGACCCAAAGTTGCTTGGGTACCTAGATCTACACTTGTAGGTGCTTACAGGATGGGAGATCGGTAGTGACCGACCAACACATGAAGAGTCAAATACAAAGCTAGTTGCATTCTCGAAAGGCAAGTGGAACCAATTCGAGGATCAAAAGTTGGGTAAAATCTTCAATCCTCTTCATTTATGAGTAATTGGTTCTAGTTTAGGACATTGAATGCTAAATTGTCATATCAATAATATCATTCATTGCACATCTTTTAAAGTTGAGAAAAACACATCCTTTGCTTTAGTGTCAAATTTTCAAATGTATGTAAAAAGGGGAATAAAAAATCACATGCCTTCATGATCATAAATTGATTGATGTTTGAAAATGGAAATTAAAATTGAACTTAATTGTCATATCATTTTCATATTGGTAGGAGGAGTTTAATGAATATCTTTTAATATGGTAATGAAGTGCCAATTCGGTCAACCGAACCACCTTTGTTCGACCGATTGATCTTTTAACCAATAGTGATTTTAAATGCTCGATCGGTCGACCGTGACATTTTCGGTGGACCGTCTACACATGTCATTTGACCATTAGACTTGTCATATTATACCAACGGTCGTATTCACATTTTTATCTATACCCCAGAAATACTTTGACCACTGGTTGACCTTGGACCTAGTTTCGGTCGACCGAACATAGACATCTATTGAACCCCGTAGTGTTAGTTTTGATCGGTCGACCAAATACACCATTTTGTTCAATCGTTTGTCCCTGGACTTTCCTGCATAATTATTCTGGACTGCCTAATCAGTCAACCGTTCCACTTTTGGTCTACCATTCGCTCAAGTTTTAGCCCTGTTCGTTCGACCGCCCCTTGTTCGGATGACCGTTTGTTTTTCTGGAACTGTCTGGATGTCATTTCTGGACAAAATCCGGTCGACCAGTTGACCTTTTTCGGTTGTCCGAACTTAACTAGAACAGTGACATGTGCTTTTTTGTTTTGTGTTTCTCACACATTCATCTATCATTTTTGTCACAACGGCTATAACACCTTAAGAGCTTATAAATAGAGTACTGAACACATTGTTTAAATAACTCGCCCACTTCCAATTGCCTCATACATTAGAGAGAAGTCTCCCAATCCTCAAAGCTCTGAATCATACACTCCAAGCCTAAATTCCACACCTTTGATCAATTCCATTATCTTCTCAAAGTGTGCTCAAGTTTAGAGTGTGTGATCCACTCAAGTTCTCAGTCAAGCAAAGTTTGTAAAGGCTCCGGTGAAAGCCCGAAACATCCCACTCGGATTGTGAGACGAGGAAACCAAGTTTGCGAGGTTGTTTGCGGAGCTTGCTTTGTAAAGGCGTTGTCTCCAAGCCCGGAATGGGGAGCAGATAGTTAAGTCGTGAGCGGAGCTCGTGGAGTCGAGTGGAGCTTGCAAGAGAGGAAGTAGACGGGAGGACGAACCTCTATAAAAATCTCTGGTGCCATTGTGGTTTGCATATTCTCTTTCTTTACTAGCTTGCTTGTTTAAATTCCGCTGTGTATCTTTGTTTGCTAAGAAAGTAGAGAATAAGTTTAAAAGTGATTAGATTTAGAGACCCAAAACGATCCTACATCTTGCTGTAGAAAACCCAAACCCTTTCATGAAAGGAAAGGAGAATCGCAAACCTATGGGTGTTGCTACCGCAACGACTTTAGTGACTTGCTATATATTCTCAAAGTTTGGACATGTGGCCTTGAAGTGATGACACCACTTCAATAGAGCACTCCAACCTGAGGACATGCCACAAGCACTCTCTGTTGTCACTATTGAGGAACCTATTATATTGTGCAAACCAGACTCAAGTAAAACCACAAACATTACATGTAATGGAGTTATGTAGAAGGACTTGAAACCCTATTATGGTTCTAATATATATATATATATATATATATATAATAGGAAATGGTGCATCTCTCCATATCTCATATTGGTACTTGTACAATTGATCATGGAAAACAATCTTTCATGTTTAAAGACGTACTAGTAGTTCCTAATATAAAATATAACTTTCTTTCTATAAGAAAATTTACTAAAGACCTTCCCTACAAGATACCAACCTCTATACTCTGTCCTATTGAATATGAAACCTCTCTGGCCACCTTCTCTAACTGCCTCTTAGAAGAGAAATTCACCGCTTCTAGTATCTGTGGAAATCAAAACCAACCCACTGAGATAACTTCTTTTATCCTAACTTCCCTAGTGAAGTTTCTCCTACCACTCCTCATATTTTGGTAGTAAATTTACTTATTTGCCCACTTCAGTAAATGATACTCATGCTAATGGTGGTACGTGATAGTGTTGGCCCTGTACTGAATGATATTAATGGTGACCCTGTATTTGATGATGTTAATGTTGACCTTCAAGAACCCAGTCACTCTCATGATGACTCTCAAGGGAGTCTACATCAATTACTACACCCTCATATGATGATTATTAGTAGCAAATCATACATTGTTTTCATGCTATATATTTTTTATTTTACCCCATTTTTGTGCTACTCGAGTGTTTATTTGATGTGTTTCAGGTTTTAGGTAATAAAGAAGCGAAAGGAAGAGAAAACTACTGAAATGCAAAAAGAAATGACCTTATTGAAGCATCTTGGACATGTTTGTCATTTTCAAGGACCCATCTGCAATTCAGGAAGGACCCAAATGAAACTTGGAGGGACCTGACCGTAAAGGAAAACATTTCTCGTTCAAACAATTCCCTCGATACCATTATCTTAAAGAGCATTTGGGAAATTAAGGCCAAACGAACATGAACCAGTGGACCTGGAGTGCACCCCACGTGTGAAATGGAAAACTTAAGCTACGAAGCAAATTCAGGGTGAATTAGACCAACCTGATCCGCCAATGGCAGATGAAAATTCGCTAGTGGCGGATTTAGTTGGTCGAAATCCGCTCTAATTTCTCCTGTGGCTCTAACTTGTTTAATTGGGTGCACCAGACCATAGAAAATCGATTACAGTCGTCAGATTGCTTCCAGATTCATCTACACCTCTCTCTTTTCTATAAATAGCAATGTTTCTCCGACCTTCATCCTCTTCTCCACCTTCCCCCATTAGAATATGTTTAGGGTTTACCCAATTTGGCAGAAAATGAAGGATGGTGGATGAAGGTTGTAATCTTACTCTTGATTAATCTAATGTTAGGTTTGAGTTCATCTCTTGTTTAGCTTTCTTTCTATCCAAGTATTTTTACATTTTGTTAGTTGATTTAGTAGTTTGCTATTCTTGTCATGCTTAGTGTAAATTTCTTTCTTTCCATGCTTGTTGTAATTAGCAAAGAGTAGATTCACCCCATTTGGGGTGGAGGTGAAGTAGACTATGTGTTGTGTGGTGATGGGTTTCTTCTTATTTGTGTCATTTTCATGTGCTTAATGTAGATCTATATTTGTAGCATGCTTAAACTTGTATTAGATGGGACAATAGCCACACTAGGTACTTGTCTTATGCTAGATCTAGAGTTTATATTGTTACTTGTAATGGTTTATCTTTGTATGGAATTGACATAAATGTATGGATCCATGTTTTGTGCACTTTCACATGAATGAATTAGGTTGTAGGTAGGATTAATTGATGTTTTAATGGTCACATTAGGTACTTATTGCATGCTTGATAATCTAAAATCAACCTAAACTTTAGGTGAAATATGCATGTTCATTGTTTGCCATCTAGTGTTTTTTGTCCTATACTTACATTTTACACTAGCTTCTACTTTTATGCCACACACACTACAGTACTTGTGCCTAGTTGCATTGAACACTCACTCACACACACACCTCCACTCCAAGGGGTTTTAGTAATCTTGTTAATTCATTCTTAGTTTAGTTAGTTTAGCAAAATCCTCTCCATCTCCTTTTCTCTATTATTCGAGTATGGTGGGAACAACGATACACACAACTCCTCGTGGTACGACCCGTACTTACAGTGTCTTCACCGATGTTGTGCACTTGCGATTTTGAACTTTTAAAATTCCCCAATAGGGAGGCACTTCCCCATGATGATGATGAAGATGATGATGATGTGGGAACTCAATAGAAGTCAATCATTCATTAACTTTGATAGTACATATTAGTTCAACTCAATGATACAAATGCGGGTCCTATCGTGATATGCATACTTCACCTTGCACTAGTTCATATGATGTCTCATTTAATGCATATGATGTATTTTCAAATGATAACTCAACATCTCATGACTATATTGCAAGTTCTTCTAACCCCACCAGCTTAGAGTTTGCACTTCTTTCTATTGTATGTGATCCCTCACTACATCCCATGACAACTAGGCCCAACGTTGGTATAATCAAACCTATCCCTAAATATATTTGTTGCATTGAATTAATCCACTTCTTAAGGAACCCAATAATGTGCGAGAGTCATTTAACCATTCTGGTTGGTATAGTGTTATATATGCAAGATGAGGTCCGAGAGCTTCGAGAAAATGTTACTTGGACCATAGTACCTATATCTAAGCATATGCATGTCCTTGGATATAAATGGGTGTTCAAGTCTAAGTTAAGCCTGATGGGTCACTTGATAGATTGAAAGCTATGTTTGTAGCCAAAGGCTATAAGCAAATAGAGGCCATCAATTCCATTGAAACCTTTTCTCTTGTTGTGTAATAGGCTACTATTCATGTTATGCTTAGTATTACGGTTATGAATGATTGGCCAATCAAGTAATTGGATGTAAAAAAATCCTCCATGGCACAATTACTGAGGAAGTTTACATTACTCAAGTTCTAGGTTTTGTTGACTTCTCTCATCCTTCCTAGTATGCAAACTTAACAAACTCTTATATGGTCTAAATCAGTCTCCACATACATGGTTTATAGATTCAGCACCTTCTTAATATCTAAAAGTTTCTTTAGCAATAGAGCAGATAATTATGTTTTTTGTTTAAAATCAAAATTGTTAGACCCTAACCCTTGCTTACTGTTCTTAATTGTGTTTAGGAGAGGATTAGTGATGGATTGAGATGGACGGCTGAGATCGAGTGGGAGAAAAGTATATAAAGGTTGGTTTTACTCTCTCTCCTCACTCTCTCTCGCGTTCTCTCCTCTCTCACTCACTATCTCTCTCTCTAGACGCGTCTCTCTCTCCATCAGAGTTTTGTCGGCATTTGTGGAGGCGAGGGGGCTGTTGGAGACGCCGGAAGTGCGGGGATCGTCGTTGTGTTCGCCGGAGTTCGAGTTTATCGTGGAAAAGCTCGCCGTCGTTTCTTCAAAGGCTTCTTCAAGCCTTAAGGTATGTCAAACTTGCTTTCAAGCTCACCTAGTGTTAGTGTGGGAGTGGGAGCGGTCGACGGTAGGCCGTTTCGGGCTCGTCGGACCTGCACAGCCGTTTCTGAACTATAAACGGTCGACCGGTGTTTTGGTTCGGTCGACCGGTTATAGTGTATTTTGGGTGAATCCCTCGCACCGGTCGAACGATGCCCTTTTGGGCGGTCGACCGGTTGTGCAATTTTTTAGTGGGAGAAAACGTCCTGTGTATTTTCGGTCGAACGGGACCCCTTTGCTGGTCGACCGAAAGTACTGTTGTAGGTTGGTTGGGGCGTTGACCATCTAAACGGTCGACCGCCTGTTTGACTCGTTCGACCGACGTTTAAGTTAACTTATTGGCCGGTCGACCGGAAGTGTGGTTTCGGTCGACCGTGATGTGAGGACTCTGGGTGAGTTCTACTGGTGGTTTTCGGTCGACCGATAGGGTTCGGTTGTTCGACCGTTTTACTGTTGATTGCGAAAATGGATTTCTACTGGTGCTTTTCGGTCGACCGGGACCCCTTTGTCGGTCGACCGTTTGGCGGGTTTTTCGGTTGGGCCAGTTCTCTGGGTGAGGATCGGTCGACCGGAAGCCATGTTTTGTTCGGCCGTTTTACACTGTTTTTGTGTGTGTGTGTGTGTTGTTATTGATTGGCTAGAAGGCAATGGGTCTCCGGCCCTTTTGGGGCGACGACACAGACATTCCGGCCCTATAGCGATTAGTGGTGACACGGGTTGTGATTTGTGGCCGTGGCTCCGGCGAATGAGGCAAAGCCGTGGCTCCGGCGAATGAGGCAAAGTCGTGGCTCCGGCGAATGATGCAAAACCGTGGCTCCGGTAACACTGAGGCAATGAGGGGGTTGTGTGGCCGTGTTTTGGACCGGCGGTGCCTTGTGTGCACGTGTGTTGGTGGGTTGGGGTGAGAGGACCCTTGAGACCCGTGTTGTTGGGCTATGGCCGGGAGAGAGGTCCCGGGAACTTAGCGAGTGTTTCTGTTGTGGTGTTTTATGTTTCTTTGCTCATTTCATTTCTGTCTATATATGTGTTAGGGTTTGGCATACTGGGTTTCCTCCTGGAAACTCAGGCATTCATTGTCTGCTTTCAGGCCGAGAGCGACGTTAGGTGGGTGGCGTCGGCGGAGGGAGCGCTCGAGACCTGATCCTGCTTCCCTACATTTTGAGGTGGTTGTGATTACTGTGTGTATTCTCTGTATATGATCTTTTGATGTAATCACATTCGTTTGTAAACTCGTTCACATATATATATTATATGTTGGTGCACTAGTTTGTGTATTTCTTTCGTAATGTCCTCGTTGATTGTATGTTTTTAATTTGAAATTTTCCGCTGTGTTTGAGGACGTTACAACTTGGTATCAGAGCGGTCAGTTTCAGTGTCTTCGTCCAATGGAACCACCCTTAGAGTTGTGTCAATCATGCATGCATTGTTCTCATTCATGTTTTGTGTCTCCTGTGTAGATGGCTCCGAGGCGTGTGATACCTTCTCCCCGAGACCGTAGCACCAGTGATGAGTTGGGTGAGGGGAGTAGAGGTGAGGAGCTGAGGACGCTCCAGGGCACGCTGGGTAGATTGGGCGAGATTCTCGAGCGCCAATCCGCCCAGACTGATCAGGGAGGAGCAGGCGCAGTGTTGGATCGGTTTATGCGTCAGCATCCCCCATCCTTCGATGGTAGCGGTGACCCTGAGGCAGCAGAGGATTGGGTCTTTAAGATCCAGAAGATATTTCGGGCGATTGGGTGTCCTCCTGAGAGGAAGGTGGATCTGGCCACTTACGTGTTGGACGGCGGCGCAGCCAACTGGTGGAGATCCACTTCTGCTGTGGTGTTCGAGGACAATGAGGAGTTGAGCTGGGAGGAGTTCCTGGTGGAGTTCAACCAGCAGTACTTTCCGCAGCACGCCCGCAACAGGAAGAGAGAGGAGTTCCTGGCTTTAGAGCAGAGGGACATGACTCTGGTTGCCTACATCAGCAAATTTCACGCTTTGGAGCGATACTGTCCAGAGATTTATGTGACGCAAGAGCAGAGGGCTCGGAGGTTTGTGCGCGGTCTGAGGCCGCAGTTCAGGGCCCGTGTTACCACGAGCATGCCATAGATGTTAGCAGACACTGTGAAGTTCGCGACCATCATGGATCAGGATAGCCAGGACATTGAGGAGGCTAGGAGGTCGCCGGTGAAGACCGGAGTGCGTCCGGGGAGTCAGTTGTCAGGGAATCCGGGCAAGAGGCCTCGGATTGACGGAGGTGGACCACCGCAGGCTGGGCAGTGTAGGCAGTGTGGTGGAGTTCATCCGGGACGCGGTTGCGGGCCCCGCTCTGGCGCGTGTCATGGTTGTGGCCAGCTGGGTCACTTTGTTCATTCTTGCCCGAGTAGGCCGGGTGGACCTATTGATCGGCCGGGATCATCCACAGCTGGTGGGGCTGGACCGAGTCGTTCTGCAGCACCACCCCAGCAGGGGAAGAGAGCAGGTCGCGTATTCACCATCCAGGCGGAGGAGGCTATGGATGCGAGCACGGTGGTGGAAGGTACGCTACTTGTTGCAGATTTGGTAGCTAGGGTGTTGTTTGACTCTGGGGCCACACACTCGTTTATCTCTGAGCAGTTTACGAGCGTGTTGGGCCGTACCCCTGCGATGTTGACTGCCACCTTGGAAGTCAGCACACCCCTGGGTTTGGTGGGCACTGTGGGGAGATTTCTTCCCGGCGCCACGATTGCTTTGGGAGACCAGGAATTTCCGGCTGACCTGGTCATGCTACCGATGGTGGACTTCGATGTTATACTCGGGATGGATTGGTTGTCCCAGTATGACGTTCGAGTCTTGTGCCGTGATAAGAAGATTTTGATTCCGAGGCGAGGTTTGCCTGATCTTCTGATCAGAGGATTGAAGGACCGCAGGAGTCGGTTGATTGTTTCTTCGGTTAGAGCTCGGAAGTTGATTCAGCAGGGTTGCAGGGCTTTTGTGGCCACCTTGGTAGTTCCAGACCCAGAGATGAGGAGGCTGGAGGACATCAAGATTGTTCAGGATTTTCCCGAGGTGTTTGCTGATGATGTCTCCGGTCTACCACCCCACAGAGAGATAGAGTTCGGCATTGATTTGGTAGCTGGGGCTACACTGCAGTCGAAGGCTCCGTACAGGATGGCGCCTGCAGAGTTGTCGGAGCTGAAGAAGCAGTTACAGGTTCTGATGGATACTGGGTTTATCCGACCCAGTGTCTCATCGTGGGGTGCGCCGATTCTTTTTGTGAAGAAGAAGGACGGCTCGTTGCGGATGTGCATAGATTACCGGATCCTGAATAAGGTTACTGTGAGGAATTAGTATCCTTTGCCCAGGATCGAGGACCTGTTTGACCAGTTGCAGTCAGCGAAGGTGTTCTCGAAGATTGATCTGCGATCCGGGTACCATCAGTTGAGGATCAGAGAGGCAGATGTCCAGAAGACAGCTTTTCGGACGAGGTACGGGCACTTTGAGTTTCTGGTGATGCCGTTCGGGTTGACGAACGCGCCTGCAGCATTTATGGATCTCATGAATAGGACTTTCAGTCAGTATCTCGACCGTTTCGTGATTGTCTTCGTGGACGATATTTTAGTCTATGGATCAGCACCGGGAGCATCTGAGGATTGTACTTGGCATTCTGAGAGATCAGCAGCTGTATGCCAAGTTTTCGAAGTGCGAGTTCTGGCTTCACAGTGTTGCATTTTTGGGGCATATCGTATCAGGAGCTGGGATATCAGTGGATCCAGCGAAGGTCGAGGCAGTGACGCAGTGGAGAGCCCCGACGAGTGTGACTGAGATTAGGAGTTTTGTTGGATTGGCGGGTTACTACCGCCGGTTCATCAAAGACTTCTCGAGACTTGCTTCACCACTGACAGCGCTGACGAAGAAAGGAGTGAAGTTTGTTTGGTCCCAGAATTGCGAGGACAGTTTTCAGGAACTGAAGAGTCGGTTGACGACTGCTCCAGTTCTGACTCTTCCCAGCGGTAGCGGAGGTTATGTGATTTACAGCGACGCCTCAGGTGTTGGTTTGGGCTGTGTACTGATGCAGCACGGGCAGGTGGTGGCGTATGCTTCGAGGCAGTTGAAGGTGCACGAGAAGAATTACCCCACTCACGATCTAGAGTTGGCAGCCGTGGTTCATGCTCTGAAGATTTGGCGTCACTATTTGTATGGTGAGCGGTTCGAAGTCTTCACGGATCATCAGAGTCTGAAGTACCTGTTTTCACAGAAGGAGCTGAATATGAGGCAGCGCAGGTGGCTTGAGCTGATTAAGGATTTTGATTTCACCATCTCCTATCATCCGGGGAAGGCGAATTCAGTTGCAGACGCGCTAAGCAGGAAAGTGGAAGTGTCAGCTGCGAGTTTGTGTATTCAGGAGTGGAGGCTACTCGAGACATTGTCAGAGTGGAGGCCGTTCACCGAGAGCTCGGGGGGAGCAGTGATTGTGGGTCTTCGAGTGGAGCCGCAGACCGTTAGTCGAGTTGTCCAGGCTCAGCATAGGGATGAGGATTTGACTAGTCTGCTACAGTCAGCTGCCAGAGATGTGTCGGACTTCACTGTGGGAGTGGATGGAGGTCTGAGGTTCAGGAGTCGGATCTGGGTGCCGAAGGTCGATGCGCTGAGAGATGACATCATGGAGGAGGCACACCGAGCCAGATATTCCATTCACCCGGGGAGTACGAAGATGTATAAGGATCTGCAGCGGAACTTCTGGTGGCGAGGGATGAAGCGTGATGTGGCTGATTTTGTGGCTAGGTGTTTGGTTTGCCAGCAGGTGAAGATCGAGCACCAGAGACCAGCGGGACCAATGCAGAGTATAGAGTTACCTGAGTGAAAGTGGGAGCACGTGACGATGGATTTCGTCACCGGGTTGCCGAAAACGTGGAGCTCTCATGACGCGATTTGGGTTATAGTCGATCGACTGACCAAATCGGCACATTTTCTGGCCATCCGGACTACTCTACCTTTGGAGGGTCTTGCGAGATTGTATATTGAGGAGATCGTCAGACTGCATGGGGTGCCGGTGAGTATCATTTCAGATCGAGATCCGAGGTTCACTTCCAGATTCTGGGGGAGTTTGCAGCAGGCTCTGGGTACTCGTCTGAAGTTCAGTGCAATATTTCACCCGCAGACAGACGGTCAGTCAGAGAGGACCATTCAGACGTTAGAGGACATGCTGAGAGCGTGCACTCTGGATTGGGCAGGGCACTGGGATGAGCACTTGCCATTGATCGAGTTCGCCTACAACAACAGCTACCATGCGAGTATTGGGATGGCGCCGTACGAGGCTTTGTACGGGAGACCGTGCAGATCACCGGTGTGCTGGAGTGAGGTAGGCGAGAGGCAGTTAGTTGGGCCTGAGATTATACAAGCGTATGCTGAAAAGGTTGATGTGATCAGGCAGCGACTAGCGACAGCTCAGAGCAGGCAGAAGAGCTACACGGATCGGCGTAGGCGTGTGCTGATTTTTGAGGTTGGCGGTCATGTCTTTCTGAAGATCTCACCGTCGCGTGGGGTGCTGAGATTCGGGAAGAAGGGAAAGCTCAGTCCGAGGTATATTGGGCCGTTCGAGATTTTGGACCGAGTTGGAGAGGTCGCCTACCGGATTGCGTTGCCGCCACAGTTTTCTGGTCTTCATAACGTCTTCCACGTTTCGATGCTGAGGAAGTACGTGTCAGATCCTTCTCATGTGATTCAGATTGAGGTTCCAGAGATCCAGCAGGATTTGTCTCTCGAGGAGAGACCGGTTGAGATTGTGGATCAGATGGATCACCAGCTCAGGAGGAGGACGATTCCTATGGTTAAGGTCAGGTGGCAGCATCACTCTGAGCGAGAGGCTACTTGGGAGGTTGAGGAGGAAGTTCGGAAGTCGTATCCGGAGCTGTTTGGTAAGCACTGGATTTAATTTCGTGGGCGAAATTCTTTTAAGGAGGGTGGATTGTTAGACCCTAACCCTTGCTTACTGTTCTTAATTGTGTTTAGGAGAGGATTAGTGATGGATTGAGATGGACGGCTGAGATCGAGTGGGAGAAAAGTATATAAAGGTTGGTTTTACTCTCTCTCCTCACTCTCTCTCTCGCGTTCTCTCCTCTCTCACTCACTATCTCTCTCTCTAGATGCGTCTCTCTCTCCATCAGAGTTTTGTCGGCATTTGTGGAGGCGAGGGGGCTGTTGGAGACGCCGGAAGTGCGGGGATCGTCATTGTGTTCGCCGAAGTTCGAGTTTATCGTGGAAAAGCTCGCCGTCGTTTCTTCAAAGGCTTCTTCAAGCCTTAAGGTATGTCAAACTTGCTTTCAAGCTCACCTAGTGTTAGTGTGGGAGTGGGAGCGGTCGACGGTAGGCCGTTTCGGGCTCGTCGGACCTGCACAGCCGTTTCTGAACTATAAACGGTCGACCGGTGTTTTGGTTCGGTCGACCGGTTATAGTGTATTTTGGGTGAATCCCTCGCACCGGTCGAACGATGCCCTTTTAGGCGGTCGACCGGTTGTGCAATTTTTTAGTGAGAGAAAACGTCCGGTGTATTTTCGGTCGAACGGGACCCCTTTGCCGGTCGACCGAAAGTACTGTTGTAGGTCGGTTGGGGCGTTGACCATCTAAACGGTCGACCGCCTGGTTGACTCGTTCGACCGACGTTTAAGTTAACTTATTGGCCGGTCGACCGGAAGTGTGGTTTCGGTCGACCGTGATGTGAGGACTCTGGTTGAGTTCTACTGGTGGTTTTCGGTCGACCGATAGGGTTCGGTTGTTCGACCGTTTTACTGTTGATTGCGAAAATGGATTTCTACTGGTGCTTTTCGGTCGACCGGGACCCCTTTGTCGGTCGACCGTTTGGCGGGTTTTTCGGTTGGGCCAGTTCTCTGGGTGAGGATCGGTCGACCGGAAGCCATGTTTTGTTCGACCGTTTTACACTGTTTTTTTGTGTGTGTTTTGCTATTGATTGGCTAGAAAGCAACAGGTCTCCGGCCCTTTTGGGGCGACGACACAGACATTCCGGCCCTATAGTGATTAGTGGTGACACGGGTTGTGATTTGTGGTCGTGGCTCCGGCGAATGAGGCAAAGTCGTGGCTCCGGCGAATGAGGCAAAGCCGTGGCTCCGGCGAATGATGCAAAATCGTGGCTCCGGTAACACTGAGGCAATGAGGGGGTTGTGTGGCCGTGTTTTGGACCGGCGGTGCCTTGTGTGCACGTGTGTTGGTGGGTTGGGGTGAGAGGACCCTTGAGACCCGTGTTGTTGGGCTATGGCCGGGAGAGAGGTCCCGGGAACTTAGCGAGTGTTTCTGTTGTGGTGTTTTACGTTTCTTTGCTCATTTCATTTCTGTCTATATATGTTTTAGGGTTTGGCATACTGGGTTTCCTCCTGGAAACTCAGGCATTCATTGTCTGCTTTCAGGCCGAGAGGGACGTTAGGTGGGTGGCGTCGGCGGAGGGATCGCTCGAGACCTGATCCTGCTTCCCTACATTTTGAGGTGGTTGTGATTACTGTGTGTATTCTCTGTATATGATCTTTTGATGTAATCACATTCGTTTGTGAACTCGTTCACATATATATATTATATGTTGGTGCACCAGTTTGTGTATTTCTTTCGTAATGTCCTCGTTGATTGTATGTTTTTAATTTGAAATTTTCCGCTGTGTTTGAGGACGTTACAAAAATGGTTAGAAAATGTATCATTTGATTTATGTCGATGACGTTATAATAATTGGTATACAAGTACTAAGTTCGTCAATCTTCTTATTGCTGATTTATCACATGGGCTTCACATGAAAAATTTAGGATCCTTGGACTACTTCTTAAGCATTGAGGTAAACATGACAAATGAAGGATTGTTTCTCAGCTAATAAAGCTATCCTGCCGCTATTCTTAGGCATTTGCACATGGAATCATCTAAGTACATTTCATTGACAGTAAAAGTTTATATTCTACAGACAATACTTTATTTCCTGCTCCTCACTTATAGTGTGAACCATGCGTGTCAATCTATGCATGCACCAACCACGTTCACTTTAAGTTAGCCAAAAGCGAACTAAGATATTAGAATGGATCTATGAGACAAGGGATGATCGTCTATAAACAAGGTTCTACTGACATATATGCATTTTCTGATTTAGATTGGACTGATTATGAACTTACTGTTGAATATTGAACTTAATGTGGAAGTTAAAACGATATAGGTCACAAAACGGTTGTAGTAACTCGTTTTGAATAGTTTTGATTGATTATTATTGTCATGTAAGATAGAAGGTTAAAGGTCCTCATAATGTAGAGGAAGTCTAAAAGTCCTTGTAGTATTATAAATAGCACACAAGTCAAGTGCGTTATGTGTGCAAGAAATAATAGAGAAAGAGGTGTTGTATTTTGTTAAAGTTGGAAGAAGAAGAAGAAGAGTTTTCAACCTCTCTCCTCTTGTTGATATATTTTTCTTGTCCACCACCCCACCACTAAATACATATACGAGCATCGTATATTTCTAACACGTACTCAATGATCTACTACCAGTTATTGTACTTTCTTTGGCGCAAATTGCCTATTTTGGAGATCAAAGAAACACCCCCACAATTTCACGTTCAAGTATTGTAGCGAAGTATAGGGTCATGGCAGTTACTATTGCAATATTAATATGGCTCACCTTCACATTGCGTGATTGAGTGTCTCTTTACCTAAATCCCCCACCTTTAATTTGTGATAATATTAGTGCACCTCATATGTCTATTAATATGGTCTTCCATGCTAGGCCAAACACAATGAACTTGATTATCATTTCATTCGGGACCAGTTTGTTCTACAATTGGTAACCACAAAATTCGTGCCATCAAATAACCAACTAACCGATATCTTTACCTAGTCACTTCACAGGGAAGTCTTTGGTCAGATATCGTGCAATGTTGGTCTCCTTAGTCGGTCCAACTTGAAGGGGAGTTTAAACATAATGCCCATAATGGATAGAAATTAAGCCAATTAACTCCTGACTCACTTATGGTTTGACTATTTGGCCAAATAGACTCAGACTTGGATGAAATCAATATGTGGTAGTCTGCAAGTCCATTAGAGTTAAACATGTTGGTTTTCTGGCTTTAATCTATGTTTTGATAATTTAATCAGCATAATCTTAATCACAATCAAATGTAGTGTAGTACACATATCTCATAACATACATATTGTTTTGTGCTAACATCTACAAGTGATCAAGACTCAAGGAAGAAAGGAATTCAAGTCAATAAATGTAATCAAGCTATTGAAGACATGTAATTTCATATTTCTTTTGAGTCTTAGGAATCTATGTAATCTTGAGCATACATGAATTAAAATCCATTCACATAGACACTAGGTTCCTTATAGAAGTCACACAAAATCTTAGATCATTTTGACTTCAATAGGTCACCCAAACTTAAACCGGAAATCACTAAACCGAACCAAAACTGCCTGTGCAAATCCGGTCGACCGAACCACCTCCGTTTGCCCAAATGATCAATTATCCCATAGTTATATAAACTGCTCGATCGGTCGACCGTCTACACATGTCGTTTGACCGTTAAACTTATCGTATTATTCCAACGGTCGTATTCACATTTTTATCCATACCCCAAAAATACAAGTGACCATCGGTCGACCGTAGACCTAGTTTCAGCCGACCGACCGTAAACATCTCTTGAACCCCTAAGTGCCTGGAAGTTTCCGGTCGATCGTTATTTTTGTTCGGTCGATCTTTTGTCTGTGGATTTTCCTGGACATTATTTCTGGACTGCCTGAACGGTCGACCATCCCACTTTTAGTTCGACTGTTCAGTTAAGTGAACTTAAGTTATAGCCTTGTTCATTTGACTGACCCCTGTTCGGTCGACCATTCTGTTCCTGGACGTCTCTGGACATTATTTCTGGACGTCTTCCGGTCAACCGTTAAGCCCGTTTCGATCGATCGAACTTAACCCGAACAGTGGCCTAAGTTTTTCTGTTTTATGTTTCTTACACAATCTTTTACCAATTATATCCCAACGGTTGTAACTCCCTTTGAGATTATAAATAGAGGTTTCCAAACCTTATTACAACAACTCTCCTACTACTATTTACCTCCTACCTTAAAGAGAATCAAGGATCTTTGAAGACCATCTACACATCTTTGATCATTTCCAAACTCTACTCAAAGTGTGCTCAAGCTAGAGAGTGTTGTCCCACTCAACATTGTTGTTCAAGAAGCAAGGATTTTGATGAAAGCCCGAAGTGTTCCCTCTCGGGTTGTCAAAGGAAGAAATCAAGCTCGGCAAGGATTCTTTGCGAGTTTGTGGTTTAAATGTTCAATCCCGTCCCGGAACGAGATTGGATAGTGAAGACGTAGGTGAAGCTCGCGGAGTCAAGCGGAGCTTGCAAGAGAGGAAGTAGGCGGGAGGCCTGTAGGATTTTGTGTCCCTATGTATGTGTATATTTAAAAAACTTAATACAAGCATACATGATCGATTTCATATTTTCAGCAATTTTATGTACATTGTTTTCTGTTTATTCTAATATCATGCAATCCTACATATATTAAAATAAATCACAAAGAGAGGATTGTTTAATCGTTTAAACTACCGCAACTGCACGACGTCGGTGAAGATGTGGAAAATACGGGTCGATCCACGGGGAGGAGAGCAATCTTTGGTTTTTCAGAAATCAAGTGGCAACAAAAAGGGGAGAGTTTGTTTATGCTAATCTACGTTACACTAAACTACTAAGAAGAAAATGCAAAGGAAAGAGACCAATGATTGCTTCGACAAAACCAAAAGAACTTAATACTAAGCTGGAATCAGGAAGAGAAAGACCCCTTAGGGGGTGGAGTGATTACACAAATACAATAAGAAGGTAAGAATGCACTCCTATGGGCACAAGTGGAGGTAGTGTTTTCATGTATAGGAGGTGTCTACTTATCATGGAAAAACTCATCAATTCAATCACTAACCTATTTGATTAACATTCATAAACACAAGCTGGTCATTTCAGAAACTAAACAAGCATGGAAGGTGTCTTAAGATTTGTGGCAAAACCCATCAAGTGAAGTATTCTATTCTAACAAGCAAGAATACATTCATATTAATCAACACATCTCAAAATAAAGTCTTCTTCCATTCTTAATTGCATATATAAGCATCATCTCCACCCCCCCAAAGGGGAGTGGTTTTACTCACTAAACATTAAACTAACTCTTACACTAAGATAGGAAAACATATTAACTAAGCCTACTAGATTTAATAAAAGACAATTAAGCTAAACATGGAAGAGCTATAAAAGAAGCAACAAAACAATGAAAACTTTATTGATTTCACTCACAATACCAGTAACATCTCCCCACTTGAGTTTCTTGCTTCAAGGCTTTCACTTGAAGTAGAGAGAATGGCCACTAAGCATCGAGTGATTACAATAGAAGGTGAAGAGTTCTATTTATAGCCATAGAAAAAGGTAATCCGGGACAATCCCCAGTATAGGACCAAATAAATACTAGAAATAGACTAAATGCGCTCTAATACACGACCTACATAAATCTTAGCGGATCCAGAGCAACCCGGACCGCCAATTGGCAGTCTACAGGGTTTGGATCATGCTGGGTTTTCTTTTGGACTTTTTTGGATGTCTTTGTTTGTCTTTAATGCATCTACTTCGGTTGCTGGAGCTCCGACCCGAATAGAATTGCTAAATTACTCCCCATGATGGTGTGGAGTATTCTTGTTTGCTCATTGGTCCTTCGATCTTACATTCAGTTCCTTCGATCTTGCATCTTAGTCCTCGAGTCTTTCAACTCAGTCCTTTTTTCATGCGTCTAGTGTCTTTGATGCTTCTTCTCTTCAAACCTATTTATTTCTGAAATTCAAACATAAAACTCGTCACGTAGCATTGTTTATGTGAAAGATAATGGATATAAGATACAAATATAAGCATGAAATGATGACAATCAAGGATCATACCCAAAGGTTCTCGAAAACCTTTTTGAAGATCCGGAGTTCCGTTGCCCATCGAATCGCCCGCCGATTCGCCTTCAAATGTTCATCAAACTCTAAGCAAGATTAGAGAGAAATGAGCTAACCAATTCAATCTCTAAATCAAGCTTAGAATCAAGTTAATAACCCCTCCAAAGCTCCACGAGATTAAGTAAGAGAATTTCGTGGTGATTAGTGGGGAGATTAGGGAGAGAGAATTTGCATTAACACTTGTGAAACAAGTAGGGTGAGAATTCCTATTTATACCCTCACAAATCACCCACATCATGAACTATTCTCTAGTATGATCTCTTATTTTTCTCTCCCTAAAACCAATCATAATTTTCAACATAATCATCCTCAAAACCATTTGACCAAGTCTGGAATTAGTCCTGCCCATGATCTGAATTATTCTCCAAGTAATTCAGGCAAAACCGTACCGAACAATCGACCGAAATTTCCACGCGGTCGACCAAACAGTTAAGTTTTATAAGTTCGGTCGGACCGTGAGCTAGACGGTAGACCGAATATTCATGAGAATATGTTCCTGGAAAATTTTGGTTGAACCACGTCTCCCTCCGGTCGACCGTTTACTTACCAAAATTTCTCTTGGTAAATTTCGATCATCCGTGTCCGTGTACCGTTCGATTGTTATATCATCAAGAAAACTCCTGGATATTTTTGGTCGACCGTGTACTCACGCGCGGTCGAGCAATCCCATTATCAAGACACGTACTGATAATTTTGGTCGACCCACGCGTTCTGATCCTTGTTTGGTCGACCGTCCCTAAGGACCCGGTCAACCGAACTCAAAACGGTTGACCATTTTGACCCTGATTTTGCCGTTGTCAAATTTTGGATTTATCTCCACAAAATTTGATATTTGGGGGGGGGGGTTTAGTAAATCCATATCTCTTGTAATATATTATGCTATGTAATGTTAAATTACTACACCTCATAATGTATACATTTTATATGAATTTATTCATAATTCTAATTATGTCAATTGTCGTGACATATTGATTTTATCGATTCACCACACGTGTCTCTTCTCACATGAAACCCGACACATCATATGAACTCAAAATCAAGCTTCTTGTTTCCCAGTTTTGTGGTGTGACCTATAGGAGGATCTAAGCTAAATTGATAGTGATATTAAACACTCGACATCTCAAACTATAAGCGGTATCTAGCTACACATTATAGTTACCCAATTAGCATAGATGTCTTGTTCCACTCGAACTAAACATGATCCATTTAGTGATGTAAGTGCACCACTTGTGTCTATCCCTTGCCTCGTGATATTAAGAATATATACAAAATAGAAATGTGTCACCTTTGTATTATATTCATTTCTTGATCTCTGTAAGCTAATTATAACGATGTAACTTAACTCAAGTCCTACTGTGCACATTATAATTTTGCTTTATCAAGGGGCCCACTAATATCATCACTCAATTAAGAGGGGCAATGATAATTTTTTGACTAGCTAGTGTTCCAGCATAAGTCACGTTCAACCAACTATCACATTTATAGTATACTCATTGATAGATTTTGACAATAATCAAATTAAACACTCCTTATGTGAAAAGATATAAGTCTCATATCTTAAGATCCAAGACATAATAAAACATTAATGACACGCAACACAATTTCATAATGTTTTACTTGCTAGGTCTATTCAATATATAAAAGTAATCTTTTCCTCTTTATATACTCGTGTCGTCAAATATTTGTAGAGCTACAATAATCGATGACCAACGCGACAATCTTATCTCGGTAATTAATGTTGCATGTTAATTACCATGATTGTGAATAACTTTTGATTTATGTAAACCATTATCTTTTAGAGCTCTGTGGCTAAGGACCAAAAGTCTCTTCCTTAACACTTCCAAAAGACGAATACAATAATCAAGGAACAAAATGCTTGCACATTCAATTCATAACAATTGACATATAAAAGTAAAACTTTAGAACACATTCCTTTCAATCTCCAACTTGTTATCAAAGTTTTCTTTCACATACATTCTCAATGTATAAAACAATAATAACTAGGGTAACCCTCTTTAATCACTCATCAAGCCAATATACATGGTTCCTCAGACTAATGGACTCAAAATGCATTTTGCCCTTTGCTTGGGATAAGGGTTTAGTGAATGGATCAGCTGTGTTGCTATTTGTGTCCACCCATAACAGATTTATTTTGCCTTCGTCGATGAAGTCACGTTTGACAAAGTACTTTTGATCCATGTACTTCACCTTGTGATGGGATTTGGTATCCTTGATTTGCGAGATAGATGCACTATTGTCGCAAAATAGCTCTATTGGTCCCTCGTTCGATGGAACTACTCCAGGCTCTTCAAGGAACATCTTAATCTGCACTCCTTCCTTGCTCTCTTCAGAGACAGCCATAACTTCGGAGCTAGTGGTTGAGTCAGCTGTAGTGGTTTGCTTCCAGCTACGCCAACTCATGGCTCCACCATTCAGAAGGAAGACATATCCTAATTGAGACCTCCTATCGTCGGGATCACTCATGAAACTCACATCCGAATAGCCCTCGGCTATTAGCTCCATTTGTCCTCCATAAACAAGAAAGTTATCTTTGGTCCGGTTAAGGTAGCTCAGAATATTCTTGACCACGGTCCAATGCTCAGTACCTGTGTTAGATTGGTGATGAGACACTTAGAGCATATGAGACATCTGGTCTTATGCAAGTCATCACGTACATGATCGATCTTATTGCCGAAGCACATGGTATATCTTTCATGTATTCCAAGTCTTTACGTGATTCCGCACGTTGAGACTTTTTGAGTTGCACACCCATACTCATGTTGTTGCCTTGAACATGCATGTTCTCATGCTGAACCTTTCCAAGAACTTGTCAATATACGCACGTTCACTTAGGCCAATGAGTCTACGGGATCAATCTCTATATATCTTGATTCCTAAGATGTATTAAGCCTCACTCATGTCTTTCATTGAAAATGCAGATTTCAATGAACTTCTCATTTGCTCAAGCAAAGGTATATGATTTCCCATGAGGAGTATGTCATCGACATATAAGATCAAGAACACTATATGGATGTCACTAACCTTCTTGTATATACAAGGATCTTCCTTACGTTGAACGAAGTGAATCTTTTGACTTCCTCGTCAAAGTGCTTGTTCCAAATCCTTGTTGCTTGCTTCAATCCATAAATGGAGTGTTGAAGCTTGCATACTTTCTCGCTATTCTTTGGATCTTTAAAACCTTGAGGTTGTACCATGTACACATCCTCCTCCAAGTTCCCATTAAGGAACGCCATTTTGACATCCATTTCCATATCTGATAATCATGAAATGCGGCAATAGAAAGCGTAATCCGAATAGACTTGAACATGGCAACCGGTGAAAAGGTTTCATCATAGTCAATTCCTTGAACTTGAGTGAATCATTTTGCTACAAGCCTGGTTTTGTAGGTTGTCAAGTTCCCATCCATATTCATCTTCCTCTTAAAACCCCATTTATTTTGAATGACATTCTTTCCTTGAGGAAGGTCAACCATGTTCCACACTTGATTGTCATACATGGATTCTATGGCTTTAAACCATAGTTTGGAGTCCTTTTTTTACATTGTTTCTTGAAAGGTCGAGGGATCATCGGTATCAAGTATCATGATCACATGAAGTCCCAAATACATATCAGGTTTCTTCCTTTCCTTGGTTGACCTTCTAAGTTCTTTTGGTTCTACGTGTACTTCTCGAACTTCTTCCACAATTTCTTGCGGAATTGGTTCGTGTTCGATTCTCGAACGTACACTAGGTGGGGATGATTGAGTTTCTCTCACAATTTCTTGCGATGGTCTCTCACTCACGCTCCCACTAACCAAAGGAACCTCGGTTGGGCGTTCATGATCTTGAATGTCACCACTCATATCATGATCTTGTAGAATATCTTGAGTTTCCTCAAGCACAATTCTACTCCAACTACTTTTTATTCTTTCCAGAAATTTTTTTTAGGAATACGGCATCCCTCTCTATAATCACTCAATTAAAGGTTATATGCCAAAAGTAGTATTCTCTTGTCTCACAAGGATAACCTGTAGAGAAGCAATTATCCTCTATTGGTTGATGTTTGGTTGACATCAATCTCTTGACGTAGGCCTCACAACCCCAAATCTTGAGAAAATTGAGCTTAGTTGTTTTACTACTCCACAGCTCATAAGGTGTTTTCTCTACGGATTTGGATGAAACATTATTTAGTGTGTAAGCAACAGCTTCTAGTGCATAACTCCAAAAGTAAAGCCGTAATTCAGCTTGACTCATCATTGACCGAACCATGTCGAGCAATGTCTTATTCCTCCTTTCAGATACCCCATTCCATTGAGGTGTTTCGGGGGGAGTGAGTTGTGGTACAATACCACACTCCTTTAGGATCAAATCAAATTCGGTACTTAAGTACTCACCTCCACGATCGGTTCGTAGAGACTTGATTTTCTTGTTGAGTTGGTTCTCTACTTCATTCTTGAATTCGTTGAACTTGTCAAAGGATTCACTTTTGTTTCTCAATCGATAAATATAGACATAACGATTATAGTCATCCGTGAACATAATGAAGTACCTAAAACTGTCTCTTGCACTTGTACTCATTAGACCACATACATCGGAATGTATCAAATCCAGCAAGTTATTCGCTCTTGGACCTTTCTTCTTGAAAGGCCTCTTGGTCATTTTGCCCATTAGGCAAGGTTCACATGTCTCCAATTATTTAAAATCAATTTGACCAAGAAGGTTAGCTTCTTGCAATTTCTTGATGTGTTTTTAATTTTTGTGACCAAGACGATAGTGCCACAAGAGTGTATCATTCAAGTGAGTAGTTTTAAGTCTTTTCTTTTTTATGTTTAAAATTTATCTATTATTTAATTCAAGCAAATAGAGATCATTCCTTACGAATGCATTTGCATAGAAAATTTCATTCTTCGATATACAAGCAAGAGTTTGCAATATTTATATTAAAATTATCCATATCCAAACATGATACAGAAATAATATTCTTGTTAATCGAAAACACATAATAGATGTTCTTCAAACATAAATTTAAACCACTAGATAATTGAAGCTCCACGGAACCTTGTGCAATCGCAGCAACGCTTGCACCATTTCCAGCCTTCAAAATCATCTCGTTCTTCACGAGTTCCTTCCTATCCTTTACTAGCTGCACATTAGAAATTATGTGAGCACAAGATCCGCTATCAATTACCCAATCATGGACAGAGATGACTAAATTTATCTCAATAACAAATATACCTTTGGCCTTTTGGGGGCGCTTACGCTCAATCACTCCATTGTCAAGGTCCTCCTTGTACTTGGAGCAATTTAACCGGATGTGTCCCTTTTCACCGCAGTGAAAGCACTCTGTGTTGGGAGTCGGAAATTTCAAAGAATTCCCTATCGAGGCACTCATACGAGGACCTCCTACTCCCTTGCTCTTGATTGGCGTCTTTTTTGGTGAATTTTCTTTTACCTTTGGTGATCTTCTTGCTCCTTCTATGGACGGCTAGGACGTGCTTGTCCCGACCCTTGCCCATGTCAACTTCAGCCATTTTGAGAGCGTTGTTAAGCTCCTCAAGACTCACCCGTTTCTCACGCACATGATAATGCATAATAAAGTCTTTGTAGGACGGGGCTAGAGAGGCAAGAATCAAATCTTTCGCAATGTCATCGGGAATCAGGGAAGAGAGCTTTAACAAGTTCTCAAGGTATCCTTGCATCGTGAGATAATGCATAGATACCAATGTTCCCTCTGTCATGTGGCACCTTTTGAGTGCGATGGTGGACTTATAACGCTCTTTTCTAGTACTATCCATGAACATCTTTTTAGAGGTTCCATGGTCTTCTTGGGTTTTGAATCCAAGTATTTCGCTTGAGGCGATTCACCCATGGAGGCCAACATCAGACCATGAACTTGGTTCTCTTGGTCTTCCCACTTGGTTTTGCCTCTCTCTCGCTATCGGTTGCCTTCTCATTTACTTTTGGGATTTCACCATCCAAAATATGAGATAGTTTCTCAAACTTCAACACAATATTGTGCTTGAGTTGCCAGCTTATGAAGTTTGAGTCATCATTTTCCAAAGGATGTTTTTCAATCATAGATCGCACAATAGATTGAATATTCGACATTTCTACAAAATAAATTAAATGGGGTTTAATGTCAATTTTTATGTTTGAAAATCAATACCGCAAATAAAAAAATTGTCCACAAATGCAGCAATTCATGATCCTATCAATTATAATATAAACTAGCTAATGGCTATCAGATATATTTTAAAATCAGGGTAAGAAAACAATTTCTAATCATAACCATTTCGAAAATTTTGGAAAATAAGCATTTTCAAACTCTTATGACTCTTGTCATTTTAATTAAGAGGGAATTTGACCAACCCCCCTAAGGAAAACTCGTTTTTTTCAAAACCGAGCTAGGGATCCGGGTATTGTTAAGAAAACTTATTTTATTTGATACGAGATACGTTTATCCATTGTATTCACAAATAAATACACTCAGTGTCCACTAAGGGTGAATCGCACCTCATATATTTATTCATGGCACAACAATAGACAACCTTATATCTCCCACTATTCCCAAAGATGGAGGAAACTATCTCCCGCTAAGGGCGAGCAGAATATCCCTCGATCGATGGCTGCTAGTGGATGAAACAATAAAGAAATTACTCTTAATTTTTAGTTGGACAATTAAACATTTATATGTGATTTTAGAATTTAGGTGATCATGCATATATATCTCCAAGAATTCTCTAGTGAGCCCAGGGCTTAATTTTTCTAAATTAAGCCCCCACAATATCCACCACTCATTTCAAATTGTAAGGTAGATTAAGAAAAAAATGGTTATGCTGATGAATGGTGAGATTAACTGTAAATAAGATCCAATGGTGAGATTGTAGGGGGCTTAAACTAAATTTGATGAGCCCTGGGCTTACTAGAGCTTGACCCTATTTATCTCTATACACATCCTAACATTGATTCATACAACCACATACATGTTAAGAACACAAACGTAAATATATCCATTCACACACACATCGGTGTGAGTTTATATGTTCCTGCGTCCTTGACATTTCCGCCTTCTCCGCGACTTTCTTTTGCACCATGGATGTAGATATTTCAAAATATAAACATTCATCTCACAATTTTGAAAATTGTTCACTGCACGTCTTATGTAAAAATCCTCTCATATGCATGCATATACATAAATAATTAGATTTTACATATACATAAGCCATTGTAATTGAATAATAATATCATACACATTTATTCATTCATTCACATATGTCTTTGTCAGAACATACAAACTCACATATCCCTGCAAAAGAGAACTAAAGCAATGCATGTACATATACTATATATTACTCGATTTAGTTTATCCTTCATCACTAAATCAAACAATTCCAAAACCATTTAAAATCCATTAAAATGATCTTATGCATTCATAGTTCAATATACAAAACATTCAAACCGTAATTTATCCAATTTCCAAAATATAAATTTTGAGAAAAAATAAACATGTCTTTTTCGTTTTGTTGATTTCTTATAAAATAATCATTTAATAAAAACGAAAATTTTAAATATTAGACAAAATTCTAAATCTTAATTCTAACATTCATATGATGTGTTTCAAAACATTTAAAACTATCAAAAGAATCAATTAGAATTAAATCAATAAAACTGTTGGAAAACTCGAAAAAGACATAAATCATGAATTGTTTCTATTGGAGATGGTAAACGAAAATAAAAAATGTAGTCTAATCATTGAAAATATGAACTAAATGCTCTGATACCAGTGTAGGATTTCGTGTTCCTATGTATGTGTATATTTTAAATTTTTTAATACAAGCATACATGATCGATTTCATATTTTCAGCAACTTTATGTACATTGTTTTTTTATTCTAATATCAAGTCATCCTACATATAATAAAATAAATCACAAAGAGAAGATCATACACAAAATTCTATAAAACCTTTTCGAAGATCCGGAGTTCTGTTGCCCGTCGAATCGCCCGCTGATTCGCCTCTAAGTGTTCACCAAACTCTACACAAAATTAGAGAGAAATGAGCGAGGCAATTCAATCTCTCAATCAAGCTTAGAATCAAGCTAATAACCCCTCCAAAGCTCCACGAGATTTGATATCCAAAAGTTCTGATTAATTAAGAGAATTTTGTGGTGATTAGTGGAGAGATTAAGGGGAGAGAGAATTTCCATTAACGCTTATGAAACAAGTAGGGTGAGAGGTCTTATTTATACCCTCACAAATCACCCACATCATGAACTATTCTCTAGTCATGACCTCTTGTTTTTATCTCCCTAAAACCAATCATAATTTGCTACATAATCGTCCTCAAAATTGTTTGACCAAGTCTGGAATTAATCCAGCCCATGATCTGAATTATTCTCTTAATAATTCAGGCAACACCGTACTGAACGATCGACCGAACATTTTAGTTTTTAGAATTTCGGTCGGATCGTGCCCCCCCCCCCCCCTCCCCATCCTCCCATTTTTCAGCCCTTGTTGCTCAACCTTAGAGTCACTCAGGTCTACGAGGGATGAAAAGAAAATTTTACAAACCAAAACAAGATAGCCAGAGAAGAGCACCAAGTAGCAAATGGGGATCGAAAATCATAATCTCTCTTGTCATGCTAGAAATGTTCACATCCTCGCATGATTAAAGAGGACATTGTTGAAACTCAAATTATAGTTTTATAACAAAACTAAAGAGGACAATACAAACTACAATATTAGCATTTGTAACATTTATCCTCACGTGATTAAAGAGGACATTGTTGACACTCAAATTGTTGAGCTCACATGATTAAAGAGGACATTGTTGAAATTCCCTCACAATCCTCACACACAAAACATGTAAGGGGGTTAAAGCTAGGGTAAATTTTCAGTCGACCATTTACTTACCAAAATTTCTCCTCGTAAATTTCGATTGACCGTGTCCTGGTACTGGTCGACCGTTATATCACCAAGAAAACTCCTGCATATTTTCGGTCAACTGTGTACTCACGCCCGGTCAACCGATCTCATTATCACGACACGTACTGATAATTTCTGTCGACCCACGTGTTCCGATCCTTTTCTGGTCAACCGTCCCTAAGGATCCAATCGACCGAACTCAAAACGGTTGACCGTTTTGACCCTGATTTTGCCTTTGTTAAATTTTAGATTTATGTCCAACAAAATTTGATCTTTTGGTGTTTGTAGCAAATCCATATCTCATGTAATATATTATCTAATGTAATGTTAAATTATTACACCTCAAAATATATACATCTTATATGAATTTATTCATGATTCTAATTATGTCAATTTTCGTGACATATTGATTTTATCGATTCACCACATGTGCCCCTTTTCACATGAAACCTGACACATCATATGAACTCAAAATCAAGGTTCTTGTTTCTCAGTTTTGTGGTGTTGCCTGTAAGAGTATCTAAGCTAAATTGGTAGTGATATTAAACACTCAATATCTCAAGTTATAAGCGGTATCTAGCTACACATTACACTTATCCAATTAGCATAGATGTCTTGTTCCACTAGAACTAAACACGATCCATTTAGTGATGTATGTGCACCACTTGTGTTTATCTCTTTCCTCGTGATATTAAGAATATATACAGTAGAAATATGTCACCTTTGTATTATATTCATTTCTTGATCTCTTTAAGCTAATTATAACTATCTAAGTTAACTCAAGTCACATTGTGCACATTATAATTTTGCTTTATCAAGTGGCCCACTAATATCATCACTCAATTAAGAGGGGCAATGATAATCTTTTGACTAGCTATCTTTTCCAGCATAAGTCACGTTCAACCAACTATCGCCTTTATCACTATACTCATTGATAGATTTTGACAATAATCAAATTAAACACTCCTTGTGAAAAGATATAAGTCTCATATCTTAGGATCCAAGACATAGTAAAATATTAATGACACGCAACACAATTCCATAATGTTTTACTTGCTAGGACTATTCAATATATAAAAGTAATCTTTTCCTCTTTCATATACTCTTGTAGTCAAATATTTGTAGAGGTACAATAATCGATGACCAACGCGACAATCTTATCTCGGTAATTAATGTTCCAGGTTAATTACCATTATTGTGAATAACTTTTGATTTATTTAAATTATTATCTTTTAGAGCTCTACGGTTAAGGACCAAGAGTCTCTTCCCTAACACTTCCAAAAGACGAATAGAATAATCAAGGAACAAAATACTTACACATTCAATTCATAACAATTGACATATAAAAGTAAAAAAATTTAGAACACATTCCTTTCAATCTCTAACTTGTTATCAAAGTTTTCTTTCACATACATTCTCAATCTATAAAACAATAATAAGGATGGAAAGTCGAATATCAAGCCAGTTGTACTATCGAAAGAAGGATGGAACCAAGAAATGAGGATCACTAAATTCGGTAACATTGTTGATCCTCCTAAGCATATAGAATTGGTTCCAATAAGATTATGAATGCTAAATTGTCATATCTTTTGTTTTGTACTATTGCATCTCATTAAAGCGGAAAAAATCACATCATATGCTTAATTGTCAAATTGTCAATGAATGTAAAAGGAGAGACAAATTGAGCTAAATAGAACAATCCATATTGGTAGGGGGAGCGTAATGAATATATTTTAAATAGGGTAATGATGTGAAAAATTAAAGGGGAGAAACTTCATTACAAGAACATTAGGGGAGATAATAAATTCATTGAAAAATCTTATTTTTGATAGATGTCGAAAGGGGAGAGAATATTAGGGGGTAACTTGAAATTTGCTTAAAAATTTAACAAAAACTATGCACACTCATAGGGGAGCATTTATATGCATAGTCAACATTTAGAAATCTCAAGTATTAAGATATAGTTGCCATCATTAAAAAAAGGAGATTGTTGGTTTTTTGGCCTTAATCTATGTTTTGATGATTTAATCAACATAATCTTAATCACAATCAAATGTATTGTAGCACACATATTGCATAGCATATATATTTCTTTGTACTAACATCTAAAACTAATCAAGACTCAAGGAAGAAAGGAATTCAAGTCAAGACATGTAATCAAGCTTTTGAAGACATGTAATTTCATATTTCTTTTGAGTCTTAGAAAACTATGTAATCTTGAGCATACAAGAGTTAAAATTTATTCACATACACACTAGGTTCCTTATAGAAGTCACATACAAAATCTCAGATCATTTACACCTCAATAAGGCACCCAAACTTATACCGGAAATCACTAAACCGAACCAGAACTGCCTGTGCAAATTTGGTCTACCGAACCACCTCCGTTCAACAGAATGATCACTTATCTCATTGTGATTTAAACTGCTCGACCGGTCGACCGTGACCTTTTCGGTCGACCATCTACACGTGTAATTTGACTGTTAAACTTGTCGTATTATACCAACGGTCGTATTCACATTTTTATCCATACCACAAAAATATAAGTGACCATCGGTCGACTGTAGACCTAGTTTTGCTCGACCGTGTAGGATTTCGTGTCCCCATGTATGTATTTTTTTTAATACAACATACAAGATCGATTTCATATTTTCAATAATTTTATGTACATAACTTTGTGTTTTATTCTAATATCATGCAACCCTACATTTATTAAAATAAACCACAAAGGTAGAATCATACCTAAAGGTTCTCTAAAACCTTTTTGAAGATTTGGAATCGCGTTTCCCATTGAATCGTCCACGGATTTGACTACGAGTGTTCACCAAACTCTAAACAAGATTAGAGAGAAAGGAGCTAGCCAATCAATCTCTAATAAGGTTTAGAATCTAGCTAATGACCCCTCTTTAAGCGCCTGAGATTCTTATTTCTAAAACTTAATTTTACTAAGAGATTTTCGTGGTGATTTGGGAGAGATTTATGAGAGAAAGAATTTTTTGGATTAGTAGTAAACAAGTAGGAGTAGGGGTCCTTTTATAGTCTCCCAAAACATCATTATCAAGAGCTATTCTTTAGCCATGATCCCTTGTTTATTCTCTCCTAAAATTAATCTCTAATTTCCACATAAGCACCCACAAAAACGTTTTAATTAAATCTGGAATTAATCCACCCATGATCTAATTAATCTCTTAATAACTCAGGCATAATCGTTCTTGTTCGGTCGACCGAGAATTACTCGGTCAACCGACTCATTCGGTTATAACACGTGTTCGGTGCACCGTGACCTAGACAGTCGACCGGATCCACATGAGAAAAATTCCCTGGAAGAATCCGGACGAACCACATCTCTTACTGGGACATAGTCATCGGATGACTGTGTCACCTTCGGTCTACCAAAAATACTACTTCTCGGTTGACCGTGCACACTCAATTAACCGAACCCGATTGTCCAGACACTCCAGACAATTTCGGTCAACCAATTGTGCTTACCCGTTCCCTATTCGGTTAAACGATCTGAAGATACCCCGATCGACCGAACCATGAACGGTTCACCGTGTTTGACCCTAATTTTGCCTTTGTCAAATTTTAGATTTATTTCCAACACAATTTGATCTTTTTGGGGTTTTTAGCAAATTCACATATTATGTAATATATTATCCTATGTAATATTAAATTATTACACCCCATAATATATACACCTCATATGAATTTATTATGATTCTAATTATGTCAATTCTCATGACATATTGATTTTATTCATTCACCACATGTGTCACATTTTCACATGAAACCCGACACATCATATGAACTTCAAATCAAGTCTCTTGTTTCCCAGTTTTATGGTGTGACCTATAGGATGATCTAAGCCAAATTGGCAGTGATATTAAACACTTAATATCTCAAACTATAAGCGGTATCTAGCTACACATTATAGCTACCCAATTAGCATAGATGTCTTTGTTCCACCCGAACCAAAACACGATCCATTTAGTGATGTATGTGCACCACTTGTGTCCATCCCTTGCCTCATGATATTAAGAATATATACAAAGTAAAAATGTGTCATCGTTTTATTATATATTCATTTCGTGATTTCTTAAGGTAATTATAAATATGTAACTTAACTCAAGTTACATTGTGCACATTATAATTTTGCTTTATCAATGGGCCCACTAATATCATCACTCAATTAAGAGGGGCAATCATAATCGTTTGACTAGCTATCTTTTCCAGCACAAGTCATGCTCAACCAACTATTGCCTTTATCACTACACTCATTGATAGCTTTTGACAATAATCAAATTAAGCACTTCTTGAGTGAAAAGATATAAGTCTCATACCTTAGGATCCAAGATACAGTAAAACATTAATGACACGAAACACAATTCAATAATGTTTTACTTGTTAGGCCTATTCAATATATAAAAGTAATTTTTTCCTCTTTTATATACTCGTGTCGTCAATTATTTGTAGAGCTACAAGAATCGATGACCAACACGACAATCTTATCTCGGTGATTAATGTTCCATGTTAATTACCATGATTGTGAATAACTTTTGATTTATGTAAATCATTATCTTTTAGAGCTCTACGGTTAAGGACCAAGAGCCTCTTCCTTAACACATCCAAAAGATGAATACCATAATCAAGGAATAAAATGTTTGCACATTCAATTCATAATAATTGACATATAAAAGTAAAACTTTTAGAACACATTCCTTTCAATCTCCCACTTGTTGTCAAAGTTTTCTTTCACATACATTCTCAATGTATAAAACAATAATAATTACGGTAACCCTCTCTAATCACTCATCAAGCCAATCCACATGGTTCCTCAGACCCATGGACTCGAAATGTATATCGCTCTTGGCTTGGGATAAGGGTTTGTTTAATGGATCAGCTGTGTTGCAGTTTGTGTCCACCCATAATAAAAAAAATTGCCTTCGTCGGCCGTAGTGATTTGACTCCAACTACGCTAACTCATGGCTCCACCTTCGAGAATAATGACATATCATTATTGCGACCTTCTAGCGTCGGGATCCCTTATGAAACTTACATCCGAATAGCCCTCGGCTATTAACTCCCTTTGTCCTCCATAAACAAGAAACTTATCTTTGGTCCGGTTAAGGTACCTCCGAATATTCTTGACCGCAGTCCAATGCTCAAGACCTGCGTTGGATTTGTGACGACTTGTCACGCTTAGAGCATACGAGACATCGGGTCTTGTGCAAGTCATCGTGTACATGATCGATCCTATTGCCGAAGCATAAGGGATATCTTTCACGTACTCCAACACTTTACGTGATTCAGCACGTTGATACTTTTTGAGTTGCACACCCATACTATTGGCACATTGCCCTTTTTGGAGTTTTTCATGCTGAACCTTTCCAAGACCTTGTCAATGTACGTACGTTGACTTAGGCTAATGAGTCTACGGGATCTATCTCAATATATCTTGATTCCCAAGATGTAGTGAGCCTCACCCATATCTTTCATCGAAAATGCATATTTGAATGAACTTCTCATTTGCTCAAGCAAAGGTATATGATTTCCCATGAGGAGTATGTCATCGACATATAAGATCAAGAACACTATGTGGCTCTCACTAACCTTTTTGTATATACAAGGGTCTTCCTTACTTTTGACGAAGTGAATCTTTTTGACTTCTTCGTCAAAGCGCTTATTCCAACTCCTTGATGCTTGCATCAATCCTTAAATGGATCTTTGAAGCTTGCATACTTTCTCGCTATTCTTTGGATCTTCAAAACTTTGAGGTTGTACCATGTACACATCCTCTTCCAAATTCCCATTAAGGAACGCCGTTTTGACATCCATTTGCCATATCTCATAATCATGAAATGTGGCAATAGTGAGCATAATCCAAATAGACTTGAGCATGGCAATCGGTGAAAAAATTTCATCATAGTCAATTCCTTGAACTTGAGTGAAACCTTTTGCTACAAGCCTCGCTTTGTAGGTTGTCAAGTTCTCATCCATGTCCATCTTCCTCTTGAAAACCCATTTATTTTGAATGACATTTTTCCCTTGAGGAATGTCAACCAAGTTCCACACTTGATTATCATACATGGATTCTATTTCGGATTCCATGGCTTTAAACCATAGTTTGGAGTCCTTTCTTTCCATTGCTTCTTGAAAGGTCGAGGGATCATCAGTATCTAGTACCATGATCTCATGAAGTCCTAAATACATATCGGGTTTCTTCCTTTCCCTCGTTGACCTTCTAAGTTATTTTGGTTCTACGTGTACTTCTTGAACTTCTTCCACAATTTCTTGTGGAATTGGTTCGTGTTCGATTCTTGAACGTACACTAGGTAGGGAAGATAGAGTCTCTCATAATTTCTTGTGAGCGTCTCTCACTCACGCTCCCACTAACCAAAGAAACCTCGGTTGGGCCATCATGATCTTGAATGTCACCACTCATATCATGATCTTGTAGAATATCTTGAGTTTCCTCAAGCACAATTCTACTCCAACTACTTTTTAATCTTTCCAGAAATTCTTTTTCTAGGAATACGACATCCCTCTCTATAATCACTCAATTAGAGGTTATATGCCAAAAGTAGTATCCTCTTGTCTCACAAGAATAACCTATAGAGAAGCACTTATCCTCTATTGGTTGAAGTTTGGTTGACATCAATCTCTTGACGTAGGCCTCACAACCCCAAATCTTTAGAAAATTGAGCTTAGTTGTTTTACTACTCCACAGCTCATAAGGCGTTTTATCTACGGATTTGGATGAAACATTATTTAGTGTGTAAGCAACAACTTCTAGCGCATAACTCCAAAAGTAAAGCCGTAATTCAGCTTGACTCATCATTGACCGAACCATGTCGAGCAATGTCTTATTCCTCCTTTCAGATACCCCATTCCATTGAGGTGTTTCGGGGGGAGTGAGTTGTGGTACAATACCACACTCCTTTAAGAACAAATCAAATTCGGTACTTAAGTACTCACCTCCACGATCGGTTCGTAGAGACTTGATTTTCTTGTTGAGTTAGTTCTCTACTTCATTCTTGAATTCGTTGAACTTGTCAAAGGATTCACTTATGTTTCTCATTAGATAAATATAGCCATAACGACTATAGTCATCCGTGAATGTAATGAAGTACCTAAAACCGTCTCTTGCACTAGTACTCATCGGACCACATACATCGGAATGTATCAAATCCAACAAGTCATTCGCTCTTGGTCCTTTCTTCTTGAAAGGCCTCTTGGTCATTTTCCCCATTAGGCAAGGCTCACACGTCTCCAACGATTTAAAATCAAGTTGACCAAGAAGGTTAGCTTCTTGCAATTTCTTGATGTATTTTTTTCATCTATGTGACCAAGACGATAGTGCCACAATAGTGTGTCATTCACGTGAGTAGTTTTAAGCCTTTTGTTATTGATGTTTAAGATTTGTTTATTATTCAATTCAAGCAAATAGAGACCATTCCTCACGAATGCATTTGCATAGAAAATATCATTCTTCGATATAGACAAGCAAGAATTTGAAATATTTATATCAAAATTGTCCATATCCAAACATGATACAGAAATAATATTCTTGCTAATCGAAGGCACATAATAAACATTCTTTAAACATAAATTTAAACACTAGATAATTGAAGCTCCATAGAACCTTGTGCAATCGCAGCAACCCTCGCTGATTGATTCGTTTTATATTAACCGCAAGTGCACGGCCGCGTTGAAGCGGTGGCAAATACGGGTCGTCCACTGGGAGGTGTGTCGACATTTCGTTTGTGCGAAGGCGAGTGGAAAAAAATGGAGAGAGAGATTGATTACACTAACTACACTAGAATGCAAAAGGAAATGAAAGATAAGCAATAACAACTAAACCCCATAGGGGGTAGACAAATAATGTGAATATAAAGATGTGTGTGTGTTCAATTAAGCTCCTCACAACATGTAGTGCATGAAATCATAAAACTACATCCAACTTTGCCTCCACATGAATTAAGATAAGACTACATCATTAAAACATACAAGACAATAATTGGAATGAAGCTAAATGAACTCATGTATAAAGACTAGACTCTACTATGCCTCCACATGAAATAAGATAACCCAATATCATTAAAACATACAAGACATTAACTAAGGTAAAGGCAACAAGAGTACATACACTACAAATTGTGTTTGCAATATTAATTTCATCCATATCCTAACCTTATCATTCCCCATAAAATAGGTCCACTAATCAAAGCATAAGCTAAGCTTCATTCAAGAGCATTAGCATATCAAAGATAAGAGTGAAAACCCATTTGATGGTTATGGAAATCATATAAAGCTCAAGGGATAAAGATAACACACACTTAATACACTACATTATCATATCACATATTTCTCCACCCCCCAAATGGGGATGGAACTACTCACACATATTTAAACTAACTAGTCTAACAAAATGAAGCATTATACTGAAATGAAACTACACTAATCAAGCAAGAAATATTAAAGAAGCATAAAACAAAACAAACAAGCAAGCATGCATATGAAAGGAAATGAAACTAAGAGAGAAACAACACAATTAAAGGAAAAACATCTATTATTAACTCACTCAATACAAGCAGCCCTTCCTCCACCAGAGTTTTGCTTCAAGGCTTCACTCTTAGTAGGGAAGATGGCCACCAAAGAGGGAGATATGTACAATGGAAGGTGAAGAGTTATATTTATAGCCAAAGAAAAAGGCAATCCGGGACAATCCCCCGATGTGGGACTAAACAGACACCAAAAATAGCCTATACATCCTCTAATACATGTGCTGGAGAAATTTGGATGGATCCAGAGTGATCTGGACCGCCAATTGGCGGTCCATAAACTTTGGATCGAGTTGGAATTTGTTGTGGGTTTTTCTTGGTATATTTTCTGGTCTTGGAAGCATTTACTTGGTTTGTTGGAGCTCCGACCCGAATCGAATTGCTAAACTACTCCCCATGATGGTGTGGAGTATTCTGTTTTGCTCTTAGGTCCTTCTGTCTTACATTCAGGTCCTTCTCCCTTGCATCTTAGTCCCTAGATCTCACAATTCAGTCCTTTTTCCCAGCTTTTGGGTCCTTTTATGCTTCATCTCTTCAAACCTATTTATTCCTGAAACCTAAACATAAAAATCGTCACGTAGCATTGCTTAGGTGTAAGATAATGGATATAAGATACAAATATAAGCATGAAATGATGTCAATCAAATACCCCCACACCTAAGTTTTTGCTAGTCCCGAGAAAAACAAAGAAAGAGAAAAACAAACGAGAAACAAGAAATCCTAACTCACTTTCGTAGGAATCACGGTTGCACTTAGCACGTGCAACAAGCCGTTAAACCTCCTTGTTGCCAAGGAGGACGAGTGTTGTCTCCTGAGGCTTTTCAGCGGATATACCCACAAAATCCGAACAAGATGCATTATTCAATCTAGACACTCGACTCGTTGGACAAATTTTGTCGATCAATGGACGCGGTAATCCTACGGACCGACTCTATATAGGTAATCAGTCCACACACCTAGCCCAATCAAACATTCGTGTAAGTTAAATAAGGAATTAAGTGAAAGACATGGACAACCTCAACATCCTGAAGTGATACAAAGTGTAAGGTCCATTAAGGTTCTGATTTGCTTTTTTTTTCTTTTTGTTTCTTTTCTTTCTTTCTTTTTCTTTTCTTCTTCTTTTTCTTTCTCTTAGTTGGAGCTTCGTTCTCTCAGGGTCAGGTTTCGTGCATCATTGCCCATGAGGACTTACACTATCACGTACACCTTTCCCCAAATCTCCACATAGGGCAATCCCTACCACCCGTGTAATGGGAGTTCGGTCGGCGCATCCCAAGTCAGATGACTCGAAAGCACCAGGCACAAAGTCCCTTCAGACCTACTTTCCCGAGTGATAGGAGCCGTGCGAGAAAAGAGAACACCTACTCACTTATTTCTTATCTACACATGAACCAAAACCCCTACACTTAATGTCTCACAACAAGATTTAAAGGGTCCTTGACAACAAGAAACTTCCTTAAGTTAACAGACACGAATTATTGACTCATTAGGTTTAGGGTGGACTTCTTTGAATGTTTGAGCACTGAAACCCTATGATTACTCACCCCCAAGGGAAAACTGGGGTGCATCCTAATGACTCGATAAATCCCAAAGCCACTGTACTAGATATCCTAATGCTTCAAGTTCAAGACAATTTTGGGAGCTTTCTTTTTACTTTGCCCCTTAACGGTTTTGCACATGCTAAACACACGCAAAATCCACAAAACATTTTCTTTCGCAAACACATGAAGATTTTGAAAGAAATGTGGAAATTTTAAAGCACTAGGCAAGCAAAAGAAGACAAGTCACCCAAGGATCATGGCAAGCAGATATATCGATATTAAATGCAGCATACTAACATGACCCTATCAATACACACAAAAGAAAACAAAATCCAAATAAAAGACTCGACTATATACACACGTAAAACACCCCCCACACCTACTTCATGCATTGTCCTCAATGAATGCGAGCAAGATACTACATTGATGTATGCATGAAAAAGGAGAGATCTCACCAACATGAAGTACAAAGGGAAGTTCAAGGTCATGTTGATGAACACAACACAAATTCCCTCAAAATCTATGAGATGCTAAACAAGGGCTACAAATACGTGAAAGAATGGGGCCCAAATACTCAAGGGTTGGGGCCCACAACAATCGATGCTCACTGAAGGAGTCTTTTATTGTACTTTTTTTCTTTTTTATAACTATGTACAAAAATGGGCTCCCATCTTCATATGTCAAGGGACATCAAATGGGAACCCACCATCTCTCGAGCCAAAAATGCACATGCATGGGCTCGCGACATACAAATCAGAATTGCTTGACCACCTGATACCCTTATAAGTGTTGTGGTCGTTTGATGCCTCTTGAGAGTGAGCAAGATAGGAGGCATGAATGAGAGGTGAACCTCTATCAGGTTGAAGGGTATCAGGTGGTTGATTCTTAACCCACATGGGGTCCTCAGCAGATACAGAATGAAGAGCATGTGGCCGAAAGGCCATAAAAATAGTATCTTGTGGCTCAAACGCCACGTGATCGAAAGGTTGTGGCTCAAGGGCCACGTTATCAAAAGGATGTGGCTCAAGGGCCACAAGATCAAAAGGAGGTGGCACTGAGGCCACATGATCAGAACATAAGGCACCTTCTTGTGCCAGCCCAGGTGAAACATCTTCACCACCTTCAGGATCTTCATCGAACAATTCTCTGAAGTACTTGAAGGTGCCCTCAACTTCAATTTCATCCAAACCCTGGGTAAGGTTGACCCCAACAGGGTCATTGAAGGCACCTAACTTCTTGCCGATGGTGAAGTTGTTGAAATCAGCGCATTGACTACCATAAGTCAAGCGCATCAGACCATTGCGACAATTGATCAATGCATTGGAAGTCGCAAGGAATGATCGCCCCATAATGACAGGAATTTGTCCAAGTGGGTTTGACACAAGTTCAGTATCCAAGACAAAGAAGTCGACTGGATAAATGAACTCTCCTACTTTAATCAGCACATCTTCCACCACACCCCTTGGTTTCTTCATAGATCTATCAACCAATTGAAGAGTGGTCTTTGTTTGTTTGAGGTCTCCAAGACCGAGGTGGACGTAGACAGAATATGGCAGAAGATTAAAAGATGCACCAAGGTCCAATAAGGCTCGATGTATGGACACATCACCAATCACATAAGAGATAGTAGGACAGCCAGTGTCCTTGTACTTGACTTGCATGGGTTGTGCCAACAAAGAACTCGCGTTAGCCGCAAGAAAGCTTTCTTTGGAACATGAGTTTTTCTCTTCTTGGTGCATAAGTCCTTGAGAACCTTGGTATAAGGTGGCATTTGCTGAATCACCTCCAACAGAGGGATGTTCACCTTAACTTGCCTAAACATCTCAAGCATCTTGTCATGCTGATCTGAGGTTTTCTTTTTAAGGCGCTTAGGGAATAGCACCTTCGGGGCATAAGGGTGCGAAGCAACCCCAGAATTCTGGTCCAAAGAAACATGAGTGGGAACCTCAGAATCTGATTCCTTCGACACAAGAGGAGACAAGGGGACCTCAGGGTTCGGCCCCTTTGTGGAAGGAAATGTAGAAAGAACCTCAGGATCTGGCTCCTTCCTGGAAGTATTTGTGGAGGGAGCCTCAGGATCCAGCTCCCTCAAAGATGGTGATGACAAAGAAGGCACCCCAATGTGGTTGTCCACCTCCTTACCAGACCACAAAGTATGAATCACATTAATATGATGGGTCGGTTCAGAGGTAGCATGAGGTAAGGGTGTCCTTCCTTGAGAATGGGTACCCAAAGGATTCACCTCGGGTTGACTCGGTAATTGGCCCTTCTCGCGTTCATGGAGCTGATTAGCCAACTGGCTGACTTGCATTTCCAAAGCCTTGATTGTACTTTGCAACGCTTGAAGGGTCGGATCACAAGAAGGGTCCTTAGGGTCAACCCGCTGGGGTGGTGGAGTCTGGTTGGAAAAACCCGACGATGAGGCATGAGCAGGTTGGTAATTATGGTGCTGAGACCTTTGATGTGGGGGTTGGTAGGTCGCCGATGGGCGTGGAGGTTGAGGTTGTGCATGCGAGCTCTAACCGTTACCCCCACTAGGCCCCCAAGAGAAGTTAGGATGCTTACGCCATCCCGGGTTGTAGGAGTGACTGTACGGGTCGTTACGGGGCCTCTGTTGATACATCGCATTTGCATGCCCAGTATCCCCCGGAGCGTAAGCGCATTCCAAGTCATCATGGCCCGTAAGTCCACACATACTACACCCAGGAGTAGCGACCTGAGCTACAGGAGCTCGGTCCAACTCTAAACTCTCAATCCTACGCATGAAAGCAGCCAATTTCACCTCAGACGCGATAGTTGACTCGACATTATATGATCCTGCCCGACCAAAAGACCTGGTGGCTGGTGGCTCTCTCATGGCGTCCCACTCAAAGGTGCGTTCAGCCATTAACTAAAAAGTGTCCCATGCCTCATCGATGGGTTTCATTTGGAAGTCACCCTGACACATCGACTCCAACAATGTGCGGGTGTTGTAGTTGAGGCCCTCATAAACAATTTGGCACAGCTGTCATAGCTCAAGTCCATGATGAGGGCACTGTTGGAGAAGGTCCTTGAACCTCTCAAAGAAACCATGAAAAGATTCGGTCTCAGTCTGATACATTTGATGTATGTGGTGCCGTATTTGTTGAGGTTTCCTTTGAGGGAAAAATATCTTCAGAAATACGGTCACAAAGTCATTCCACGACCGAATGGAGCTCGCCGGGAGGTTGTACATCCATTTCTTCGCGTTATCCTTCAACGCGAAAGAAATCATCCTCAACCGGACTGAATCCTCGTCAAGCTGTTGAAGCTTGAACATGGAGCATACTTCCTCGAATTCGCGTATAAAAATATACGGATCCTCCTTATTGGCAGTAAAGGTTGGAAGCATGCTCACATATTGAGGTTTCAGCTCATAGTTGTTCCCGCGAGCAGAGGAAAGAACTATGCAAGAAGGCTGCGCGGCCCGAACAGGATGGGTCCGCTCCCACAAAGTCATCGGTCTATCATGTCGAGCTAAAGGTGGTGGTGCACCAAGAACTCGATCCTAACCAAATCTCCCTTCCTCTCGAGTCAGAGGAGGAGGAGAAGGAGGTCTACGTGGTGGTGGGAGCGGATCGAGGTAATCCATATATGGAACCCGGTCTCCCTCGCCACCACGAGACGACCCGGCCTCTTGCTCTAAAGGAGCACGAGGCGGAGATGGTCGATCACCAAGACCGTCCATCTCAGAAATATGCACTCTCTCTAGTCGAGCGCTCTCACCAGAACGAGCCCAACCTCGCATAAAAATGCTTGACTCGACTCTAAACAACACACAACATAAGGTGTACTCAGAGGAGGAGACTACACGTAGAGAATAGATGAGGAGAGGACTCAGATGAGGAGGGAAGAATCCTTAGATCTAACGTGGGTAGTGGGATCTGGTAGAAACCTAACTAGCAAGCACGGCTCAAACAACTTAAGCTATGGGTCCTTAGGCTAGACGATGCCCAACTTCGAGGTCACTAGCCTCGACACGCCTCACCTCCCTACAACGAGGACCACAATGCCCAGCAAGTGATACCAGATTCGGAGATCCAGTACCTCCTACTATCGACAAGGTAGGCAACGCCAATCAGGTCATGACGGTCTCAACTAGATTACTCTCCTAGTGCGTCCGCAATCTTAGGGCCAATGTCTACTTGCTTTTAGTTAAGGCTTGATTAAGAGTGATTTTTGGGGCCAACAAAGGTGTGATGAAATCCCCCACCTTATCTTTTATGGGACAGCCTCTCCTTAGTAGCGTTTTGATCCTAGATCTAGCAATCAATCGCTCCAATCAAACACTCAACTCATCTTGTCCTGGTGTAATTCCTACTAACTAATGCATGGGCATACAACATGCATGAATGAGTGTAGGAAATGTGTACCTCATGCCAGCACTCAACAACTGAAGATAAAGCTAAAAGAAAAGACGACTATATGCCTAAGTCAAGTACATGATGCATGACCTAAACAAGTAAGAACGTCAAGTCTTTTGCTTTGGATTTTAATGCCAAATTGATTAATGGGGATTGGTTTCATGATCTGGGAGCAAACTAGAGGTCATAGCATGCAAAATAGGGCTCCCAGAAATCAAAAATGAACTAATCAACTACCAGAACAAAACTGAGAGTCAGAAACCCTCACCCGGCCGCCAATTGGTGGTCTGAGACCGCTGATTGGCGGTCCTTGGTGAAGCCTGGGTGCTCCAACTCCTCCAGTAGCCTCCCCGTGAGCTCTAGGAACCCTGAAACTAAGAAAAACTGAAAACAAAAAATTAAAAATCACTCGAATCGTCCAAACCAAGGTCTGGACAGAGCACCTCCCCGGCAACGGCGCCAAAACCTTGATTGATTCGTTTTATATTAACCGCAAGTAGACGGCCGCGTTGAAGCGGTGGCAAATACGGGTCGTCCACTGGGAGGTGTGTCGACGTTTGGTTTGTGCGAAGGCGAGTGGTAAAAAATGGAGAGAGAGATTGATTACACTAACTACACTACCATTTCCGACCTTCAAAATCATCTCATTCTTTACAAGTTCCTTCCTATCCTTTTGTAGCTGCACATTAGAAATTATATGAGCACAAGATCCGGTATCAATTACCCAATCATGGATAGAGGTGGCTAAATTTATCTCAATAACAAATATACCTTTGGCCTTTTTGGGGCGCTTACGTTCAATTACTCCATCGTCAAGGTGTTCCTTGTACTTGGGGCAATTTGGCCAGATGTGTCCCTTTTTACCGCAGTGAAAGCACTCCGTGTTGGGAGTCGGAGATTTCGAAGAATTCCCCCTCGAGGCACTCACACGAGCACCTACTACTCCCTTGCTCTTGATTGACGTATTTTTGGTGAATTTGCCTTTACCTTTGGTGATCTTATTGCTCCTCTCATGGACGGCTAGGACGTACTTGTCCCGACCCTTGCCCATGTCAACTTCAGCCGTTTTGAGAGCGGTGTGAAGTTCCTCAAGACTCACCCCTTTCTCATGCACATGATAGTGCATAATGAAGTCCTTGTAGGACGGGGCTAGAGAGCCAAGAATCAAATCTTCCGCAATGTCATCGGGCATCGGGGAAGAGAGCTTCGACAACTTCTCAAGGTATCCTTGCATCGTGAGAAAATGCATGGATACCGATGTTCCCTCCGCCATGTGGCACCTTGTGAGTGCGATGGTGGTCTTATAACGCTCTTTCTAGCACTATCCATGAACATCTTTGTTAAAGCTTCCATGGTCTTCTTGGGTTTTGAATCCAAGTATTTCGCTTGAAGCGAGTCACCCATGGATGTCAGCATTAGACCGTGAACCTGGTTCTCTTGGTCTTCCCACTTGGCTTTTGCCTCTCTCTCGCTATCGGTTGTCTTCTCATTTAATTTTGGGATTTCACCATCCAAAATATGAGATAGTTTCTCAAACTTTAACACGATATTGAGCTTGAGTTGCCAGCTTATGAAGTTTAAGCCATCATTTACCAAAGGATGTTTTTCAATCATAGATCGCACAATAGGTTGAATATTCGACATGTCTACAAAAAAATTATATGGGATTTAATGTCAATTTTATGTTTGAAAAATCAATACCGCAAATGAAAATTTGTCCATAAATGCAGCAATTCAAGATCCTATCAATTTTAATATAAACTATTATAGCTAACGGCTATCGGATATATTATAAAATCAAGGTAAGAAAACATTTTTCTAATCATAACCATTTCGAAATATCGCAACATTTGCATTTTCAAACTCTTATGACTCTTGTCGTTTTAATTAAGAGGGAATTTGACCAATCCTCGTAAGAAAAACTCTTTTTCTCAAAACCGAGCTAGGGCTCTGGGTCTAGTTAAGAAAACTTATTTCATTTGATACGAGATACCTTTATCCATTGTATTCACAAACAAATATACTCAGTGTCCACTAAGGGTGAATCGCACCTCGTACATCTATTCATGGCACAACAATAGACAACATTATATCTCCCACTATTCCCAAAAATGGAGGAAGTTATCTCCTACTAAAGGGCGAGCAGAATATCCCTCGATCGATGACTGATAGTGGATGAAATAAGAAAGAAAAATACTCTTAATTTTTGGTTGGACAATTTAAACATTTACATGTGATTTTAGAATTTAGGTGATCATGCATATTTATCATCTATACACATCCAAACATTCATCCATACAATCACATATATATCAAGCAGACAAACATAAATAAATCCATTCACACACACACTGTGTGAGTTTATATGTTCCCGCGTCCTTGATCCTCGCGCTTCTTCAGCGTCTTCCTCTTGCACCATGGATGTTGATATTGCAAAAAATATAAACATGCATCTCTCAATTTTGAAAAATTGTCTAGTGCAAGTCCTATGTAAAAATCCTCTCATATGCATGCATATACATAGAAATAGAAATTTGGCTTTCACATATACATAAGCCCCTCTGATTGAATAATAATAACATACACATTCATTCATTCATTCACACACGGCTTCTTCGGAACATACAAACTCACATATCCCTACATTAGAGAACTCGAGCAACACATGTACATATACTATATATTACTCGATTTAGTTTATCATGCATCTCTAAATCAAACAATTCTAAAATCATTTGAAATCCTTTAAAAATGATTTTATGCATCCATAGTTCAATACACACAATATTTGAACCGCTGTTTATCGAATTTCCAAAAATAAAAAATTTAAAGAAAGATAAACATATGACTTTTTCGTTTTGTCGATTCTTTATAAAATAATCATTTAATTAAAAACGAAAATTCTATATAAATTAGACATAAGTCTAAATTTCAATTCTAACATTCGCATGATGTGTTTCAAAACATTTAAAACTATCAAAAGAAACAACTAGAATTAAATCAACAAAACTATCGGAAAACTCGAAAAAGACATAGAACATGAATTGTTTCGATTGTAGATGGTAAACTAAAATTAATTATATAGTCTAATCATTGAAAATATGAACTAAATGCTCTGATACCACTGTAGGATTTCGTGTCCCCATGTATGTATTTTTTTTAATACAACATACAAGATCGATTTCATATGTTCAATAATTTTATGTACATAACTTTGTGTTTTATTCTAATATCATGCAACCCTACATTTATTAAAATAAACCACAAATATAGAATCATACCTAAAGGTTCTCTAAAACCTTTTTGAAGATTCGGAGTCGCGTTGCCCGTTGAATCGTCCACGGATTTGCCTCCGAGTGTTCACCAAACTCTGAACAAGATTAGAGAGAAAGGAGCTAGTCAATCAATCTCTAATAAGGTTTAGAATCTAGCTAATGACCCCTCTTTAAGCTCCTGGGATTCTTATCTCTAAAACTTAATTTTACTAAGAGATTTTCGTGGTGATTAGGGAGATATTAATGAGAGAGAATTTTTTGCATTAGTAGTAAACAAGTAGGAGTAGGGGTCCTTTTATAGTCTCCCAAAACATCCTTAGAGCTATTCTTTAGCCATGATCCCATGTTTATTATCTCCTAAAATTAATCTCTAATTTCCACATAAGCACCCACAAAAAACGTTTTAATTAAATCTGGAATTAATCCACTCATGATCTAATTAATCTCTTAATAATTCAGGCAGGATCGTTCTTGTTCAGTGGACCGAGAATTACTCGGTCAAACAACTCATTCGGTTATAACACGTGTTCGGTGCACCGTGAGCTAGACGGTCAACCAAATCCGCATGAGAAAAATTTCCTGGAAGAATTCGGACAAACCATGTCTCTTACTCGGTCGATCGTTGACCCACCAGAATCTCTCCTGGGACATAGTCATCGGATGACTGTGTCACCTTCGGTCTACCGAAAATACTACTTCTCGGTTGACCGTGCACACTCAGATCACCGAACCCGATTGTCCAGGCACTCCAGATAATTTCGGTCAACCAATTGTGCTTACAGGTTCCCTATTCGGTTAAACAATCCGAAGATACCCCGGTCGACCGAACCATGAACGGTTCACCGTGTTTGACCCCGATTTTGCCTTTGTCAAATTTTGGATTTATGTCCAACCAAATTTGATCTTTTGGTGTTTTTAGCAAATTCACATATTATGTAATATATTATCCTATGTAATATTAAATTATTACACCCATAATATATACACCTCATATGAATTTATTATGATTCTAATTATGTCAATTCTCATGACATATTGATTTTATTCATTCACCACATATGTCACATTTTCACATGAAACCCGACACATCATAAGAACTTAAAATCAAGGCTCTTGTTTCCTAGTTTTGTGGTGTGACCTATAGGAGGATCTAAGTCAAATTGGCAGTGATATTAAACACTTAATATCTCAAACTATAAGCGGTATCTAGCTACACATTATAGTTACCCAATTAGCATAGATGTCAATGTTCCACCCGAACCAAAACACGATCCATTTAGTGATGTAAGTGCACCACTTGTGTCCGTCCCTTGCCTCATGATATTAAGAATATATACAAAGTAGTAATGTGTCACCTTTGTATTATATTCATTTCTTGATCTTTTTAAGCTAATTATAACTATGTAACTTAACTCAAGTTACATTGTGCACATTATAATTTTGCTTTACTAATGGCTCACTAATATCATCACTCAATTAAGAGGGGCAATGATAATCGTTTGACTAGTTATCTTTTCCAGCACAAGTCATGCTCAACCAACTATTGTCTTTATCACTACACTCATTGATAGTTTTTGACAATAATCAAATTAAGCACTTCTTGAGAGAAAAGATATAAGTCTCATACCTTAGGATCCAAGACACAGTAAAACATTAATGACACGAAACACAATTCCATTTTGTTTTACTTGTTAGGTCTGATCAATATATAAAAGTAATATTTTCCTCTTTTATATACTCGTGTCGTAAATTATTTGTAGAGCTACAACAATCGATGACCAACACGACAATCTTATCTTGATGATTAATGTTCCATGTTAATTACCATGATTGTGAATAACTTTTGATTTATGTAAACTATTATCTTTTAGAGCTCTACGGTTAAGGACCAAGCGCATCTTCCTTAACACTTTCAAAAGACGAATAACATAATCAAAGAACAAAATGTTTGCACATTCAATTCATAATAATTGACATATAAAAGTAAAAAATTTAGAACACATTCCTTTCAGACCGACCATAAACATCTCTTGAACCCCTAAGTGCCTGGAAGTTTCCGATCGACCATTCCCAAGTCTCTGGTCGATCTTTTGTCCCTGGATTTTCCTGCACATTATTTCTGGACTGCCTAAATGGTCGACCGTCCCACTTTTAGTTCGACCGTTCGATTAAGTGAACTTAAGTTATAGCCTTGTTCGTTCGACCGACCCCTGTTCGATCGACCGTTTTGTTCCTAGATGTCTTAGGATTTTTCTGGACATTATTTCTGGACGTCTTCCGGTCGACCGTTAAGCATGTTTCAGTCGACCGAACTTAACCCGATGAGTGCCCTGAGCTTTTCTATTTTGTGTTTCTTATACAATCTTTTACCACTTATATCCCAACGGCTATAACTCTTTTAGAGCTTATAAGTAGAGGTTTTCAAACCTTATTACAACAACTCTTCTACTACTATTTACCTCCTACATTAAAGAGAATCCTCAAACACTCAAAGCCTCACATTTCCACATCTTTGATCATTTCCAAATTTTACTCAAAGTGTGCTCAGGCTAGAGAGTGTTGTCTCAGTCAACATTGTTGTCCAAGAAGCAAGATTTTCGGTAAAAGTCCGAAGTATTCCCTCTCAGGTTGTGAGAGGAAGAAATCAAGTTCTGCAAGGATTGTTCGCGAGTTCGTGGTTAAAATGTTTAATCTCGGCCCGGAACGAGATTGGATAGTGAAGACGTAGGCGAAGCTCAAGGAGTGGAGCGGAATTTGCAAGAGATGAAGTAAGTGGGAAGTCGAACCTCTATAAAAATCTTCCGGTGTCATTGTGGTTTGTATTTTCTCTACTTGTTTACTTAATTTATTTTCGCTGCGTCTATTGGTTAAGCAAGTAGAGATTAAGTTTAAAAGCGATTATAATTAGGATCACAAAGATCCTACAAAACCCACTGCTCAATTGATGATTCTTACTGAGGGTTATTCAAGTCTAAGGCTAACTAGATCCTGATCCGTGAAATTCATGTATAAACTCGTGCATTTACACAACGAAGGATCCATAAATTTTTCTATCAATTTCATTCGATTGTCCAGTTGGATACAGGGCCACCCGAGTAACCTGCACATATAATATAAAAAGAATGATGTACTCTTATTTTAATAACACAATGATCAACCCTAATCTTTCTAGGGATTTTACATTTTCTCCCGCCGCCACTCTTCTTCTTTCTATCCCCCCTCTGATCTAGTCTCTCTCCCTTGAGAGAGTCAAGCATCGGTCCTAGTTTGCCCACATGCGAGTAGTAATTCATCTGATTTTCCAATAAAAACAAAAAAATGTTTTTTTGTAAATGAAAGCAGGTACAGGATCATATTAATACTATTTTCATTTTCATTATTATTTCAAGACCATAATAAAAGCAGCGGCGAAACCAGGCGTTTCATCTGGGTGGGGCTAAATATTAAATCAAGAGAAAACCATCATCATATTTGCTTTAAAAAGTGATTTTTCTCTCAAAAGAAGATTACTTTTTGTAAAAGAAATTATAATTGAGCACAACATTTTTTTTGTATTTTGATAAAGATATATTATTGCATAGTTATTAAGTTATCAAATAAATCATTATTAGCTTGTTAAAAGTTGAACAAATGTGGGACTTCAAAAGATTTGGAACCTAGATGATTAAACATGGAACTGTAAAAACAATTGTAACTTATAATTGTAGAACTAAAAAGTAAAAAAACAATTAAAAAACTTTAGCAATCAATTGATTTTGCTGGTTGTAACTAAGAACATGTAAAAACATATGAAAAATAATTAAATATTTAAGATATTGACAGAATATGCTACTAAGATGTAAGTCGCACATAATTGAAATTTCAGATCTCTTAAAGAATTAAAAATATACTCAACGGTTTGTACGGCGTAACTTGTAAAGTTGGAAGATGGAGCAAGTCTTAGAGCACAAATAACAGCGTTCAGACTACTTCTGGGCACCCTATACTTTATCTGTCACGTCAGCTTCTTTCTCGACCACGTCAGCTCACCCAACTCACAAAAAAAACCATTAACCATGTCCGGGCTACCCCCACCCACCCTACACTCTCTTTCCCCACATCATTTCTTAATTAAATAATTTTAATTCTTACACCACATTTAACAAATTACATAATATTAATTGTAATTACTACATCTAATTAGTTTAACTTGATTTTTTTTTAAAATTTTTACTATTAAACCACCTCGACAGGTCGTTCGGGGGTCTCGCTCGACAGGTCGTCTGGAATTTGAAGTTGTTGTTTCTGGAAATTTTTGAATCTTTATCACTTGTAAAAAATTATTACCTCACATTAATAACAAATACCTAATCCATTAATAACAAAACCTCCACTAAATAATTAAATATCTAAAAAAATCGACGAATGGGGGGGGGCACGTGCCCCCCACCCAAGGGCGCCCCGGGCGTCTGCCCGGGACGCCCGCCGCCTGGGTGGGCGTCCCGGGCAGGCACCCGAGGGCCACCCGACCCAGTCACCCGGGCGGGGCACCCCCGTTAAGGGTGCCCTTCGTCAGCGGAGTGTACTACCGAAGATTTAATGGTTGTTGACACAGTGTGGTACAAAGAGGTTAGAGCACCATTAACCCCAACCCAAAAATCCTCTCAATCTAATTTCTCTCTCTACCACGTCAGCAACAAATACTAGGCAACCCACAACCCAATCCAACTCATTTTCACCTCTTAACCCGAGCCACACTTTCAACACACTCTCTCCTTCAAATCATTTCTTTTTACATCACTTTTTATTCCATCACAAAAATACACAAACTATTAAATAAATTATTTTACAACGATTTTATCTTATTGATTTTCATTTATTTTAACTCTCGGTAATTAATTCTAATTATATAAAATAATATACACATCAATTAAATAATTTACCTAATTTTTTAAATATTGATAAGAGTTAATAATGTTAATATATTTATTTTAAAGTCATTTTAAATCTTTTTTTAATTTTTTTTTCTGGAAATATGTTTTTTTATTTGTTTTTATTTAAAAAAAAAAATTACCAAAAAATTATCTCCAAATGATGTAGGGGGAGAGAATGTAGGGTATTTAGTTATTTGCTTTAATTTTCAAAAAATAATTATAATTATATATATATAAAATATCAATAAAAATTTATTAAACAAATAAAAAATTAATTTTTAATCGTTTATTACAAAAAAACAAAAAAATCAACCAACCCGGGTTGGCCACAAATCAGGTCGGGACCCGACCTCCCATTTTCCCACGTTAAGGAAGTTGGGGTTGGGTTGAATCCCGACCCGCCCCTGTTTTCTCCGGGGTTAATGATGGTCTTAATGTTTTGGTGCTTGGTCGATTAGACGTTTGGTTTAGGTAAGAAGCAAGAGCAAAAACAAAGAATAGTAAATGAAAGAGTAAGTTTTTTTTTCTCTCCGTGATCCAGAGTTTACCGGCACCTGTCACTTGGTAGACGGCTACGGTTCTAAATTAGAGATGGTTCACACTGTTTTCACTGGAACGTTTGACGTGCAGAGAGGGATTCGAACGTGCGACCTCACAGGCTCACCCCTAACCACTCAACTACGTACAAGGGAACAAGCAAAGAGTAAGTTTTATGATTAAATTAGTAATACGGTTTTGACTTTTGTGGTATCGAAATTATGGGTAATTTTTACAATCTTAACCTTTTTGTATAGAACTTTGATATATTCCTATTTTATTTTTATGGAATAACTTATATGTTTCCTTACAATTGCATTTAAATTTAGAGATTAAAATTTAATATTATAAATTTACAAAACATATGCAATTACATACACTACAGTATTTTTTACAATTAATGTAGGGGTCTTCCACGTTGGATTAGAAATGTCCAACGAGCTATGCGCGACCGGTTTTCCCGTAGGTACATGATATGATACTAGTTTATTAAATTTTTGCAAAACATTGGGTGATCGCATGCCCCACCTTGGTTCCGTAGGTGAATAAAAGTTGGGTAACTTGTAAGATCACACAAGTCATTTAGCCTGAAAGTCATTTCTTTAAGATTGTTTCTTCAACGTCAAAAACTCAAAATATCCCAGTCCAGTTACTCTCGTCACCATTGCACGTCATCACTGTCATCATCATTGATTTGATTTAAACCAGCATTTCAACGAAACATGTCGACAAGATCCAATTGAACGACGACATCTGCTAAGAGCCTTAATTTTCCAAAGTTTTACGTGAAAAATTCTACTTATTGGTTTCCCAATCAATTACACATGAACCACATTTCAAGACATTGCATGATCTAGAAAGGTGGTCATTGTCAACTTGGAAACTCTTGGCCCAGTTGGGAAAAGCTACGCACTTTCGCATATTTTTTTGTATTTTTGCGTTGGCATCATTGCTCCTTCGAGATTTTTTTATTCCTTTCACGGAAAGACAACTGCAACGGTAATACTAATGTAGAAAAAAGAATATACGCCGGATATACGGGAGTATACGTCGGATATAAGCCTCTCCAGACCCGACGTCTATGTATATGTCGTATATACATAGACGACAGACGCTTAACAACCGACGTCTATACCTAACAAATAGACGTCTGCTGTTATATACGACCGACATCTATACCTAACGAATAGACGTTGGCTGTCTTTACTACCCGACGTCTATTCGTTAGGTATAGACGTCGATCGTATATAACAGCCGACGTCTATACTTTATTTCAAAAGAATAGACGTCGGCTAATACAATCAACCGGCGTCTATTCCTAAATTGGACCCAAAAAAATAGCAATCGTCTTGCATCAAAACACTGCATATGTAGCAAACACATCCATCCTGCATCAAATTCATTCACAAACACAAATACGTATCATCCAAGCAAGCCTAAAGTCAACTATAGGTCCTTAGCACTAGATGACGTCTAACTTCGAGGTCCCACCAATGACCACTAGTCTGTAGGAAATCAAGAACCCAGAGGTCCCTAAAATCTTAGGGAGACTAGATGAGAAACGACATTCAGGCCGAAATGGTCTTAAACATCGAGGATCACTAGTCTGTGGGAAATCAAGAACCCGGAAGTTCCTAAAATATTAGGGAGACTAGATGGGCAACGACGTTCTGGCCATAACGGTCTTAAACAATTTCATCTCCTTAATGCGTCTAGAAATCCTAGGGGTCAACGTCTAATTGGTTTTATTAAGGCTCTTTTATTAAGTAGTTTTTGGGCCTAGGAAAGAGTGATGAAATCTCCCACCTCATCTCCTATAGGTGACTGCCCCCGAAGTGTTTTTCATACCTTAATCTAAGAAACAACACACCAAACAAAAACTCACCTCACTCTTGTACTAACTAATGCGTGCTTTCTAATGAATGTTGAGTGAAACAGATTACGTACCTTACGTCAGCAATCTACGACAGAAATCATAAAATAAATAATAAATACGATGAATGGAAATCCTATATGATGAATGACTTGGCAAATATTATTAATCTTTTGCATTAGGTTATTAAAGGCCAAGTTGCTTAAGGGGGTCAATGAGGTATTATCATACTACAACATATTTAGAGACAATATGTAAATAATTTTAAGACGTAAAAACATGTTAAACATAAAATATCATGTTATTAATAACAATTGGGATTATAATTTTATTGAAATTTTGGAAGAACCTCCCCTTAATATTTGCTATGTAAAAATCTTCAAATCTTGGGATTAACAGGAAAAATATATAATATTTTCCACTACATCACATTCACATTACAAACATCAAACATCCATATCATGTATTCTAGTAGATTAAATGGGTTCTAGTAGGTATCAATCCAAGTAAAATCCAACTAAAAATCTAGCAATTTAATATCTACTGAAATTCAACTAAAATTTCCGTCATTTGTAAAATTCAACTAAAAAATATACATGTTTTTGCTGATTTTCTATATATAATAATATACATTTTTTGCTGAAAAAATATACATGTTTTTGCTGTGAACAATATACTTGTTTTTTGCTGAAAACACATTTATACATGTAATGAAAACCATATTAAGCCTAATGAAAACACATTTATACATTCATACATGTTTATACACGAAGGGAAACAAAAAAATCAAACACGAACCAACAAATTCTTTTTCTGAGCAGCAAGCACGATGCACGCGCTCCTTCGTCTTCAATCCAATTGTCGTCGAACCAAGCTGAAACACAACCAAAATCCACCTCAAATCCACCTCACACCAACCAAAACTAACCAAAAACCTGGTACTCGACTAAAACGAACAACCTCTTACATGTGGAGGGTCGGTGGTCGTCGCGAAGGCTGCAATGGTGGTCGCGGAGGAGGAGGAGGTCGTGGAGGAGGAGGGGGTGTGTTGACGGTGGTTGAAGGAGGCTACGATGGTTGAGGAAGTGGAGGAAGGCAGTCGGTGTTGCGGAGGCTAGGGTTTTGATCGGGTTTTGTTTGAGTTTTGGCTCGAGTGGTCGATGGGAGGAAGACGGCTAGGGTTTTCGTCGGGTTTAGGTGGCTAATAGAAAAGATAAAAGATAAAAGCTGAAGGGATACTTGACCTTATTAGACCTATAGACGTCGGATTTCACTCTCACCCGACGTCTATACCTCGACGTCTACACGGGATAGACAATAGACGTCGAATGTACCGCATATCTGACGTCTATAGGTCGACGTCTGATGGATATAGACATTGGATGCCAATGCATGTTCCAACACCCGACGTCTATAGTAAACAATAGATGTCGGTCATTAATACATCTGACGTCTATTAGGCGACGAGTATGTACTGTTCTGCACTAGTGATAGTTTGTCAAATTTGAGTTTTTCGCTGATAAGATTGGAACCGTAAACCCCTTGACATATTCTACTAGTGCATTGATCCACTTCATTCTTTGTCACCATCAGTATTTTTGCCGTGTGATGCTATATAAGACGTCCATTTATATATGCAAAATCCAAATATGTTATTGTTCTTATGTATACAAACTCTTGAAATATTCTTTAAAAAAACTTTTGAAATGACAATCAGAAACTAAAGCTGAAGGGGATTCTTGGCCCGTCTTAAGCAAATGACAAATCACAACTTGTACTCCAATAAATAAAAGCAATGACGTAACATAACATTACTATTGACTAATCTTTTTTTATTTTAGACTATTGACAATTCTCAATTTGTTTGAACCGTAGTTGATGATTCGTGATACCGAATTAGGCTTCACTTTTCTTTCCGCAACTAACTATTAACAGAATTAAGCGAATTCCTTTTTTTATTTTGGTGTTTTTCAATAAATAGTTTTATGCGTTGTAACAAGACTCAGAATTAAGCATGCAGCATGTTTTAAAATGAATAAATGAAAGAGCAATAGATATAAAGGTAGTTAATATATCGTATTTTTTCCAAGGAATCCAATGTAGCCAATGCCAACCACCTTCAACGAACTAAATGTTATCATTTATGAACACAAATCACAACACAATTCCGCAGAAAATTCCAACACAGACAGACTTCTAGAGAGAGAGAGAGAGAAGAGAGGGACACACACATGACCTCATTGTGTTTTCTTAGGGCCTCCTTAACGGAGGCCCTTTTCGGGTCGGGGCGAAATTCGCCCCGACCTGGCTCCCCTTAATGGGGAGCGGACCCGGGTCGGGTCGCGACCTGGGTCTGCGACCCGACCCGGGTTCCGACCCAGGTCTGGCCACGTGGCCAGACCTGGTTGGTTGATTTGTTTTTTTATTTTTTTTTATTTATATTAGTTAAATAATATGTTAATAAATATATATAATTAAAATAAATTGTAAAAAAATATAATAATTAATAAAATAAATCAATTGAATTAACTATAATAATACAAAATCAATATTGAATTTAATATCAAATTTGAAATTGTGTTTACCTTTCAGGGGGCGCTGCCCCCTGAAACCCCCGCCAGCTCACCGGCGAGCTGGACAGCCGCTCGCTGACCGGGCAGCGAGATCCCCGCCAGCTCACCGGCGAGCTGGGCAGCCGTTCGTACGAGTTCAATATGTTTCAATCCAACTTTTAAAAAAAATTACATTTTCTTGTGTTTTTGTTAAATAAATCAATTAAAGTGTAACACTTATTAATATTTGTTAATAATATAGTAAACAAAAAAATTGAAACTCAAATAAATTAAATTAACTTCAAAACAAATTAACAACCAACACACATAACATAGATTTCTACTACAAAAAGGAAATAACATGAAATTTGACTTAAACTAAACTTGACCGAAATCGATTAGCAACTAAATACATAACTAAACTAATTTAAAGATGTCCATTTTTCTCAGCCCAATCCAGCAACTTTCCAAGTGTCTTTTCCTCCACTTCTGTGCGGTTCGATTTACCAAATAATGTGTTCATTAATGCTATCTTCTCAGTGGCCAGCTTCAACATTGCTTTTCGCTCTGATTTTTCACCTCTAACTTGCGAACAATATTCAAGTTTTGAACACAAGTCTACAACCCGATCGTCCAGTTGATTTACTGCTCGAGCTTTTCCCTTCTTCTTTGCCTTTTTAACCCCTTCCGGACGCTGAAAGGATTGTTCTGGAGTTTCATCTGGTGTTCTTTCGTTCGGTGGAGACGACCGGGTCGAAGAGCCTTCCGTGCTTTTCCTCTTACTCCCGCTTCCTGATGTTGGAGTAGTTTCTACTTCCTCTAGTTCAATTATGGGTGGGCGTGCACGTGTTGCACTTCCCGAACCAGGTTTAACGAACGACTCCCACTTTGGGTACTTACGTAACATTTCCCATACATGAAGAAATGAGAACTTAGAACCAACAGTGGATTCGTAAATAGCATGCGCTTCACGAATTACATCGTCGTGGTTGTATCCGCTCCTTTGACGTCGTACAGCTTCATCATAGCAACCGCTCCATTTCATTACAAGAGGCGTAAACCTCCTCCAACGACCTTTTAAGGAGTCTGACAGGCGTGGGGCTATGTTCTTGTTCGAGCGGGCAGCATGCTCGTACACACGTGCCACTCTACCCCATAAAGCTCCGGCTTTCTGTGAGGTCCCGACAATGGCATCCATACTAACCTGCATGTAAGCCGAAATCAACGCTTCATCCTCCAACGTTGACCACGCCTTCACTTTATTTGGTTGCGGTGATTGTGTTGGTTGGGAGGAGGGATGGTCGTCGCTCTGATTCTGATCATTCACATCGGCATCATTCGGATCATGTCCACTAATTAGGTTGGCATACATGACATAAGGTGGTAATGGGTTGTGATATTGTTGTGGTGGTAATGGGTTGTGATATTGTTGTGGTGGTAATGGATTGTGATATTGTTGTGGTTGAAAAAATTGTGGTGGTGGATTTTGTGGTAAGCTTGGATAGTTGTAAGGATCGAACTGGTAAAATTGTGGTTGGGAAATACCCCGTGCAGGACGTGAGTCACGATTATGGTCAGGAGAAGACATGTTTGTTTAACATGCGAGACTAGCTTTGGATGAGTTGTAGGAAATGAAGTTTGAAGTGTTAGCTTATATAACAATGAAGGGTGAAGATTTGTCGACAACGCATGACAACCAATAGTGAAGATTCGTCCGACAATGCGTGACAACCAACAGTGGAGATTCGTCGACAATGCATGACAACCAACAGTGAAGATTCGTCCGACAACGCGTCACAACCAACAGTGGAGATTCGTCCAACAACGCATGACAACAAAAAGTAAAGATTCGTCGACAACGAGTGACAACCAACAGTGGAGATTCGTCGACAATGAGTGACAACAAATAGTGAAGACAACGCGTGACAACCAACAGTGGAGATTCGTCGACAACGAGTGACAACAAATAGTGAAGACAACGCGTGACAACTAACAGACAACACATGACAATCAACTTTGAAAGTTCGTTTAACAACGCGTGATGATGAACAGTCGTCCGACAAAACATTATAAATAGAAGGTCATTTGCAAGTCTTCCTCAAACCTCAAGTCTCAACTATGTCGAGTGACAAATCTTCTAACTCTAATTCCTCGTCTTCATCATCTGATGACCTAGATGAGGCCATAGACCAGGCAACTGAAATGGTTGCCGAGTACCTCTCCTCTCACCTCGAAGCACAACGACCACGTAACAGGAGGCGACGAACTTCTAACCCAGATAGAGATCGCACTGTTGGTTATAATCGTCTAATTGCAGATTACTTTAATGACAATCCTGTGTATTGTGATCGTGTTTTCAGAAGGAGATTTCGAATGCGGAAGCATGTCTTCCTTCGAATTGTAAACACGCTTGAGGCTACCGATGTGTTCTTCCAGCAACGACCGGACGCTGTGGGTCGACTTGGCATATCAGGTATCCAAAAATGTACTGCAGCGCTCCGGATGTTAGCATATGGTGTAGCGGCAGACGAGGTGGACGAGTACTTACGTCTAAGCGAAGCAACAGCAAGACAATCTCTCCAAAATTTCTGTCAAGGTATCATTACCAATTTCGGTGATGAATATCTACGAACCCCTACCGCAGCGGACCTAGCAAGACTGCTCCAGGTTGGTGAGCTACGAGGGTTTCCAGGCATGATGGGGAGCATCGATTGTATGCACTGGGAGTGGAAGAATTGTCCAGCTGCTTGGAAGGGACAATATCAAGGTCGAAGCGGAAAACCGACACTTGTTCTGGAAGCTGTTGCATCTTACGACCTTTGGATTTGGCATTCATTTTTTGGGATCCCAGGATCGTGTAACGATCTCAATGTCCTCCAACGCTCTCCAGTTTTCGATCACATTCTGGAGGGTCGCGCACCACCTGTGAGATACGAAGTGAATGATAACTCGTATGATATGGGTTATTATCTTACAGATGGTATTTATCCAAAATGGGCAGCATTTATGCAATCAATCATCCTTCCTCAAACACCTAAAGATAAATTATTTGCCCAATTTCAAGAGGCAACAAGGAAAGATGTGGAACGTGCATTTGGAGTGCTTCAGGCAAGATTCGCCATCGTGAAAAGACCGTCGTTAGCATGGACTCCAGACATTCTCGGTAAAATTATGACTGCATGCATAATCATGCACAACATGATCGTGGAGGACGAACGCGACTCTTATGAACAGTTGGTGGATATAAACGAATTTATACATGAGCGCCCTCAAGAAATCGGTGAAAGTTCAAACCCGTCGGGTCTCCGGTATTCCACTGAGCGTATCGTGGATATTAACAAATATCTGCGTAACAGAGATCGAGTTCGCAACGCTCAAAAACATATGGCATTGCGAGCCGATTTGATCGAGAATATATGGCGACGTTTTGGACGAAATGAGAATTAATTATGTTTGTAATATGTATTGTAATATTTTATCTTTGAATTATTATAATATGTAATTGTCGAATTTTAATAAAATCTAATTATTATGTGTTGTTCGTAATTATTGTAAGTTAATTAGATTAAGTTATTATAAAAATAATAAATTTAATAGTTTGTGAATTATTATGTTGATATAGAAAATGAGGTAAAAAGAAATGATGTGGAGGAGAGAGAGTGTTGAAAGTGGGGTTGGGGTTAAGAAGAGAAAAATGGGTTGGGTTGGGTTGTGGGTTGCATAGTGTTTTTTGCTGACGTGGCAGAGAGAGAAAGCTGACGTGTCAAGATATTTGGGGTTGGGGTTAAAGATGGCCTTATGCAGAGAGGCGGTTTGGCCGTTATCAGTTCTGAGTCGTGTCGGAATCCTACATTATTCCCTGTCCTTTGGGCCCCACTCCCCTGGTTACCACCCCTCCACGTGTCAAACACCCAAGAATCTACCTCTAAATATTTCCTCCGAATTCTCCCACAAAAATTAAGAAAAATCTCCAAATAGACGTGTATATACAATCAGTGGAGTCTCTGCGTGCATGAAGAATGTGAGGAGGGAAGACCAAATTATTTAGTATTGTTTCTTTGTCTTTTTTGTTTTTTACTTTTGACATAAAGAAAGAAATAATGGTGAATGAAGAGAGCAAATTATTTTGGATTTTACTTGGCCTTTATTTGTGTTTGTGTATTGGATTGCGTCAGGAAGGGACATAAATTGAGGCACATGGGATGGGATGGGATGAGAAACAAAACATCACTACACCAAGAGACTTGGGTTGGTGCAATTCTCTCTCCTCCTAGTCCTCTCTTTTTCTGTCTTTCTTCAATTTTTATTTATTCATATATTGATTTATCTTTGCAGAAGAGATTGTAAGAAATGGAGGGTGGCAAGACAAAGCATTCTTTTTGTGAGGAGAAGTTGGCCGGCGACTCCTCGTCATCCAGACTTTTTAACTCGGTCTTCCCTCGTCCAACTTCGGTATGAACACTTCTGTGCTAGTTTTATTTCTAAATACATGTTTCTCTTGATTTTGTAACTTGGGTTTGTAGAGAGTTTGAGTTGTTATTTGTTAATGGAATTGTTGTGATGTAGTTATGTTCTATTTGCATTTTGGATTTGTGTAACTTTTTGTTCTTTAATGTAATTAAGTTTTCTTAGTTGATTTTGTCTTTGTGAAACATTTCATGAAACTTTAAATCTTTGTCCACACAGAAAATGTTGCAAGTTCTTACTCTGCATGTTCCATGTTTAGATGGGCGGAAAGAATCCGTCACTTCTCGACATATTAGATTCCCCGAGAAAGCAAGGATACAAACATCAGACATCAAACATGGGCAAAAAATCAACTGGAGGTTTCACTTGATTGGTTTTCATAACTTTCTTTCATATCTAAATATGGCAACAAACCTTTAACTCATCTCATGGTGTTCTGGTTTTCTAGGAGTTTTGAAAGTTAACAAGGTGAAAACAACTTCTGTGTACCAGACTGAGAGGTCTCATCCTTCCCCTCTAAGCAGTTCTTTGTACTATGGTGGTCAAGACATCTGTGCCCAGCCTGCGAATTCCAACATTGATGTGAGCCCATCTGGATTTTGTATTTTTCTGAAATAAATTCAAAGGTATAAATTAAGGGAAAAACTATAATGTATTAAAATAATTTATGGAATAAAATAAATTGGTTCGAAAGGCAAATTCTAACGTAACAAAGCACACCGAGCTAGACTATGAAATCGCGTATGTTGCTAATAATTTTCTTGTGTTGGCTGAATCATCAGTACAAAAAGAATGGCAAAGATGAGCCAGACAATTCAGATCTTGCTTCCAGAGGAAACTGGTGGCAAGGTATTGGTTGCTAATAGTTCCCACTTTGTTTTCTTCTATGAAAACCACACGTTCGATTATTTTATTTTTGGTTGTTTTGTGGTGCTTCAGGGTCCCTTTACTATTGAACTCCTTCATACTAAATAAAGGTTAGAACCACAAATATCTTACAAATTGTTGGACTTGACATTTTTTATATATTCTATTTAAATTGGTGCTTGTGGATATTTAGTTGGAATATTTGGTTTATTTGTTGCTAAATTCAAGATGTTTTTTCACAGGAACTATGCAGGGTCAAAGTCCATTAGTAATAAGGTTGCCTATGCGGCTTATGGTTTTTCTAATAAACCCTGCTTCCAACGCCGGTGTTTTCTCACCTCAAACATATTTATATGCCGTCGTGTCGTGTCGTGTTTTTAGTTGATTGGGATGTATGGTGCGACCAGCCAACCTCTTGCCCCAGTATCTATGGCAGGGGTTTATTTGAGGATTTATAAGTATGCTATCAATGAATATGATCTCCAGTTTTACGGTGTGCATTAGTGTGCTTAGGTTGACTAACTGGTGAGACAAAATATGGGAAAATTCGGTTATTGCCTTTTTTTTTCTTCTTCTTCTTCTAGTTAATGTTTCGATACAACATTTCTAAATCCTGGTTTTAGGGAAATCACAAAATCGTGGTTTTACAACAATTTGAGGTCACCTCGTGTTTTTAGGGAAATCGCATTTGATATGCCATAAATATTACAAACGCAATGAAGTAGTTGGAGCTGCAGCAACCAAGACCAATTCAAACTACAATCTCAAAATCAGAAGTAACAATCTGCAAGGCGATCGAGGATATTATTTAGTAACCACCTGCTGACTTTGAAAGAGAACAACCACCTGTTTGGGATTCAGTGATGCTCAATAGTGGCGGAATTAGGAATTTTGTTTAGGGGTGAAAACACAAAGGCACAACGTTAATAAATATTTCTAGAGAAATTACAATTAACCTCACAAGTTTTCATATTTTGAAAACGATACATGATTACCTCATCGCTAACTTTACCAAGTAAATCATTTTTCAATATAACCCATCAAAATTGTCACTCAACCAATAATCTTCTATTTGATTGCACAAACGGTTCTTAACAACATTTATTGCCGAAGATGGTCTTTCAACGGTGGCTGTTGCAACCATTTTCTCTCCTAAAACACAAATTAACTTACAAAAGTCACCTGTGTTACGTATATCAAAGACATGTTTGAATTTCATTAGAAAGTCTGACATGATCTATAGTATAGAATTCATTAGGATAATATTTTGTTAAACATACTAGTTTTGATTTAACATGACATGAAAATAAACAATTATGTATTTCTTTCATTGAAATGATTGTTTAATTCTTGAACTTTTGTATTTATGATAAAGTAAAACAATCCGGCGGAATATTGACAAAGATTTGTGATTTCTTGAACCATTCGGCGTGGTCAGTCATCAAGTAAAAATTGTTTATCCATAATATGAACCACAATTTCAGACATGGTGCGAAATAAGTGCACTTACTTTAGTTGGTCATCTAAGTCTTTATCTTACAATTTCTGCTCAGTGTTTATTTCAAAATTTAGAGAAAGAAAGGGGCAATACTCACTCCCCATGGTATATAGTTCCACTTAGAAAATACAAATACATAAGATAAGAAAGAATTCATCAGTAGAAAATATTAAGAACAATAATCTTTTTAAAGAAATATGTTGTAGGTTACTAGTTGCCTCAATGATATTTTATTATACCCATTGAAAAAAAAATTGTATACTAGTACCTTAAATAATTCCAAAGTTCCATGGAAAATGACTACCCTCAAGATAATGCAACATTATCTAGAGTTCGTTAGCAATAAACACTTGAATACTTCACTAAGGATTCAATAACCAAAATATGCTACAATTAAAATCAATTTGATTTCAATTTGGTTTTTCCCAATCAATCTGCGATACATAAATGTATCGGGAATTCCAAAGGATTCCCACCGCTTGCCCGTGCGGTCTTCCAGTTAGTGTATGACTTGTCCCCACAACCATTCAATAATTCAAAATATTTTTAGAACATTTATGCCCTCAAACGCAAATATTTTCAATTTATCGTGGGGTCTCATATATCAACTTGTGTCAATACGATAGATATCAGATATGTATCTGTGGTCCTACTGACGACAATAATCTCATAAAGAGATTTGCCCCGTCGGGCCAAAATGCTCCGTAGAGCCAGTAACTCCAAAGAGTTTGAAAGCTCCTTAGAGTCAGTAGTGCCAAACCCACAAGTCGTTTTTTCAGTATTAAGTCGGTAGTGTCTAATTCATCATAATTGTTATTTCTACAACCATTTCCATCTTCATCTGGTTATTATAAATCAACTTTCAAATCCAGTAAAGATAAAGTGTTTTATAGAACTCACAATGTCGAGTATGACCAACAGAAAATCCAGTAAAAATATAGAGTTTTATAGAACCGGCAAGTAGCAATGATCATAAAAATAATAATATAACATCAAATAGGAAAGAGTACGTATCATCCAATGATCCAATGATTTACCAATACATAACAATTCTAGTTAGATGAAAACTTATATAATCTCCGATGGGGACAATGGTTCCTATAGTTGTTAAGCCAAGAGACTTGATGATTTTAAAAGCAACAATAAGTGTAATAATTCTAATGTTCAACATGTGTTGGTGTGTCTTACCAAGACATCTTGAACTATAAGGAATGATCATCCAATCAACATGTGCAGAGTAATATTAAATGAGATATTCATAATGGAACTTAAATAAACAAGATGTGATAGACAAATGCCAAACACTAGATTAGATATTTTACCAAACACTTGGTGGGCGTCAAGTTGACAGTCCATGTGTGACCATTTGACTTATAAATCTCATGGCAAAATCTGAAATTCTTCATCTTATAGTCTCAAATATCCATATATTCGTCCATAAATAAAATAAGTAAATCAACACCAATATTTAGAGTTAACAATTAAAGGATTTTTCCAATGTTACCAATATTTTCTCATTTTTCCAACATTAAAGACTTAAGACCTCTTTCCATTTTTCACATACACTAGCTGGAAGACTGCACAGGCCAGCGGTTTATGTATCACAGATTGATTGGGAAAAACCAAATTGAAATCGAATTGATCTTAATTGTAGCATATTTTGGTTATTGAATCCTTAGTGAAGTATTAAAGTTTTTATTGCGAATGAACTCTAGATAATGTTGCATTTTGTTAATGTTATTTGTATGCATTATTACTTAATTGATTAGTAATGACAACATCCTTTTTAGAGCATCTATTTTCAAAATATTGTTGATGGTTTAAATTGTTTAGCCATCTGATTTTTTTCTAGTTTAAAATTGACCCCTTAGCATATTGAGCTTTATAACTCACATCGTTGTGGCCATGTATTTTGCAGAGAATCGCCAGACTTAGGTGGTGCTGGCTTGGCAGGAATTCCAGACATGTAGCTACATGGTGATGATTATAGATTTCTGTTATTGTGTCTATACACAAAAAACTGACCTTTGTGTCGCACTTGTCACCTTTTGAGATCTTATGTAAACCCTTTTTTGGTAATATCTAACTACCTTTATCGTAATTGAATCTTTTGTTCAACTATAAATCATTACTTGAATCACTACTACAAAAAGGACTTTTGCCAACGGACGGTTCCGTCAGCCAAAGGCTGTATTTTTGTCGGCATTACTAGGTGTTGACGGAATTTTCGTCGGCAAATTCTGCCGGGAAATGTCCCGTCAGGGGGAACGTTGCCGATGAAAATTCTGTCAGGAAAAAATGGTGTGCAAAATATCCGTGGGGAAAAATGCCATTACGTATTGCCGACAGACATTCCGTTGGCAAAAATATGACATGGTCCTAAAAAAACCTGTTAATACATTAGGATTCAACCCATATCGTGTTTAGAGAAATCCTGCAATAAAAATCAAACCACGATAGCCATTCAAAACACTTGTCCATTCACATACAATCACATACATTCACACAATCACATACATTCACATTGATAAATTAGAATGTATCATGTGAAATACAGGTCGGGATGTCTTCGTCGGGAAAGGCCTTTTTATTGTAGTTAATGGAGCTCATTTCTTTCCATTTTATTTGTCGATTGAATTTTCTTTTTGTGATTGTCTCGGTTCCACGAACTTCTTATATTTTATCCTTTTGACTTTTAGCTTCCGCCTGTCGTACGAAAGGGCCGGAACGTAAAAGACTGACTAATGGCGAGGGTTGGTCGATCACTACAAGCAGGCTGTTGTTTCCTCTGAAACGGTACGTTGGTTCTTAAATTGGTCCACCTATAACTATGGTCTTTGGCATAATATAGTTGTCTTAGTTCTGTTACAAAACCCTAATTTGAGTGTCAACAATGTCCTCTTTAATAATGTGAGGATGTGAATGTTTCTAGCATGACAGGAAGATAGATTATGATTTTCCCCATTTGCTAGTTGGTGCATCTTCTCTGGCTATCTTGTTTTGGTTTGTAAAATTTTCTTCTTTTTTATCCTGAGTGACTCTAAGGTTGAGCAACAAAGGCTTAATAAGGGGAGGATGGGGGCAATCGTCCCCCCTGAAATTTTGATAATTTATAATTTTGTTATGTCCTTCGGAAAATATTGTATTGTACTACTTTATAAGTTTTCAAATTTTTTGGGGGGGGGGGGATTTCCCCCCTCCCCCATCCTCCCATTTTTCAGCCCTTGTTGATCAACCTTAGAGTCACTCAGGTGTAGGAGAGGGATGAAAAGAAAATTTTAAAAACCAAATCAAGATAGCCAGAGAGGAACACCAAGTAGCAAATGGGGAAAATCATAATCTCTCTTCTTGTCATGCTAGAAATGTTCACATGCTCACATGATTAAAGAGGACATTGTTGAAACTCAAATTAGAGTTTTATAACAGAACTAAAGAGGACAATACAAACTACAATATTAGCATTTGTAACATTTATCCTCACATGATTAAAGAGGACATTGTTGACACTCAAATTGTTGACCTCACATGATTAAAGAGGACATTGTTGACATTCCCTCACAATCCTCACACACACAACATGCAAGGGGGTTAAAGCTAGGGATTCCAAAGAGGTTATGTATCTAGTTAGACATGTCAAAATCAGACACTGTTGGCTTTTTGGCCTTAATCTATGTTTTGATGATTTAATTAACCTAATCTTAATTATGATGATGTAGAGTAGCACACATATTGCATTGCATGTATATTGTATTGTGCTAACCTCTACAGGTGATCAAGAGTCAAGAAAGAAGGAAATGAAGTCAAGACATGTAATTAAAGCTAAATGAAGACTTGTAATCTTGATTTTATTTTGAGTCTTAGGAACATGTGTAAATTGAGCATACAAGAGTTAAAAACCAATCACATACACAATAGGTTCCCTATAGAAGTCACACACGAAATTTCACATTATTTGGACTTCATTAGATCACCCAAACCTTAGTCGGAAATCACTTATAAACTTAAACCCAGATTTCCTGTGTGAACCGGTCGACCGAACCAGTTCTCAGTTCGACCGGTTTATAACAGACTCTCCACAGTGATTTTACCGAACTCTTCCGGTCGACCGGTTCTACCTTTTCGGTCGACCGATCCTGGATTTTAATATGGCCGTTTTTCTTGTCGTATTCCTATAACGGTCGTATTCGTATAAAACAAACTCAACCCCAAAATACATTCGGTAACCGGTCGAACGACGACCTTGTTTCGGTCGACCGGTTGAACATTTCTTCAAGAAACAAAATTCCCTGCTATCGGTCGACTCATTCTTCGTTCGACCGTTGCACCTTTATCTCAACCGAATCCCCTGAACGGTCGACCGCCCCATACTTTGGTTCGACCGATTCACTTAAGAAGAGTTAAGTTCTAGCTCGTTTGTCCGACCGAATATTCTTTTGTTCGACCGTTCTCTTTGAAATCATGTGAACGGTCGACCGGTTTAGTAGTTTCGGTCGACCGGTTCTGGACAGATTTGCAGCCCGATTTTCTGCTTTGTGTATCTTGCACAAAACCCAATCAAATCTATCCCCAACGGCTAGAAAACCTTAGGAGCTTATAAATAGAGGATCAAGACTTGTTGTTAACACAACTCTCCAACTCCAATTGTCCCAATTCATTAGAGAGAAACCTCAATCCTCAAAGCTCCCAATTCTACACTCTTTAAGCCTAAACTTCACACATTTGATCATATACTCATCCTACTCAAAGTGTGCTCAATTAGAGAGTGAATCCCACTCAGTTACAAGAGTTGTCAAAAGAAGCAAGGACTTCGGTGAAAGCCCGAAGTATCCCTCTCGGTTTGTGAGAGGAAGAATTCAAGCAAGTGAGGGTTGTTCGCGTTGCTTGTGGTGTAAAGGCGTTCTCTCCCGGCCCGGAACGGGGAGTGGTTAGTGAAGACGTAGGCGGAGCTCGCGGAGTCGAGCGGAGTCTACAAGAGAGGACTAGGACCCGGGTGGGGTGCCGAACCTCTATAAAAACGCCGAGTCTCTTTGTGGTTTGCATTTTCTGTTAATTTCCCTACTTGTTTTTAAATTTGTTTCCGCTGCGTTTATTGTCTAATTAGTTAAGGATTAGCTTAATAGTGATTAGTGGACCCATAACCCACACGATCCTACAGACACGACACAATAACATGACACAATAATTTAGTGTATGGGTACAAGAACCTGTACACGAATACTCGATAAGCATGCACGGCACGATACACAAACCCTTATCGTGTCAGGTTCATGTATAAGTGTCCATACACTATATACATGATAAGGTATCGTGTATTGGATCTACACCATACACGATAGACACAGTTGTACATGATACACGATATACACAATTAGGATAAATTGTACACATTAGGATATGTTACACGGTATACACAATGGACACGATATACACGTTAGAACCCGATCCGCATAACCTAAAATGGCTAACCGCCTAATACTCAAACTGACTAACCTGAACCCAAACCCAAATACCCCAACCCGAACCCTAACCTTGCGAACTCTGTCTGTTCACCCCTAACGCTGACTGATTAGTAGCATATCATACATCGCATTCATGCTATATATGCTTTATTTTACCCCAATTTTGTGCTACTCAAGTATTTGTTTGTGGTGTTTAAGGTATTAGGTAATAAAAAAGAGAAAGGAAGAGAAAAGTACCGAAATACAATAAGAAATGTCTCAAATGAAGCAAAGTGAACTTGTTTGTCATGCACAATGACCCATCTGCAAATTAGGAAGGACCCAGATGAAATCCAGAGGGACTTGAACGCAAGGAAAACATTTCACGAGCAAAAAATTCCTCAATACCATGATCTTGAAGATTATTTTGGCAATTAAGACCAAACGAGATCAAACGAGCGGACCAGGAGTGCACCCCACATGCCAAATACATCACTTAAGATACGAAGCAAGTTTGGGGTGGATTAGACCAATCTGACCTGCTAATGTCGGATTTCGATCCTCCATTGGCGGATTAATTTGGTCCAAATCCTCTAAAAGTTCAAACATGGCTCAGAATTGCTTATTTGGGTGCACCAGAACTTAGAGAAATCAATTTCAGTCGTTGGATTCCTCCCAGAATCATCTACACCACACTTTCTTCTATAAATAACATGGTTTCTTATTCCTTTCCTCTACTTCTCATCCTCCACCATTAGAATAGCTTGGGTTTACCCAATTTGGGCAGTAGAGAAGGTGGGCTTTGAAGCTTGTAATGTCACTCTTTTGATAATCTAAAGGTATATTTTTATTCCTCTCGTCATTACTTTCTTTCGATCCAACTTGTTTTTCATTTTGTTGGTTAGATTTTTAGTTAGAGTTTTATATCATGTTGAGTCTAAATCTCTTGCTTTCCATGCTTGTTCTTATGATTAGTGAGTAGACCCACCTCATTTGGGGTGGAGACAAAGTAGTTGGTGGTGAAGTGTATGATGGGTTCTTCTTATCTTGTGTCATTTCATGTGCTTAATGTAGATCTATACTTGTAACTTGCTAAAACTTTTATTAGATGGGATAATTGCCACACTAGGTAGTTGTCTCATGCTAGATCTAAAGTTTATCTTGTTGCTTGTAATGATTTATCTTTGTATGGAAGTGGTTTGTTATGTATGAATGCTTGATTAGTAGAGAATGCATGAATGTATTGAGTAGTATGGATGGTTAATTGATGTCCTAATGGCCCTAACGCACAAAAACATTTCGGGCACCAAAATCCTTCAATACCATTATCTTAAGGACTCTTTGGCAAATTAAAGACAAACGGGCTTGAACCAGCAGACCAGGAATGCACCCCACGTGCAAAATACAACACTTAAGTTACGGGAGAAAAACAGGGTGGATCAGAAACAAACAATCCGCTAGTGACAGATTTTGATATTCTAGTGGCAGATCAATTTGCTTCAAATGCACCCCAATTTCTCCCGTGACTTGATCTTGATTAGTTGGGTGCACTAGACTATAGAGAAAGTGATTACACCCGTCAGATTGTTTCCAGATTCATCCACACCCTTATTTCTTCTATAAATAGCAATGTTTCTCCTACATTTTCTCTACTTCTTAGCCTCCACATTAGATTAGCTTGGGTTTACCCAATTTGGGCAGTAGATAAGGTGGTCTTTGAAGCTTGTAATGTCACTCTTTTGATAATGTAAACGTATATTTTTATTCCTCTTGTCATTAACTTTCTTTCTATCCAATTTGTTTTTGATTTTGTTGGTTAGTTTTCTAGTTAGAGTTTTATGCCATGTTTAGTCTTAATCTATTGATTTCCATGCTTGTATGATAAATGAGTAGATCCACCCCATTTGGGGTGGAGGCAATGTAGTTGGTGGTGATGTATGATCAGTTCTCCTTATTTGTGTCATTTCCTTGTGCTTAATGTTAGATCTAAAACTTGTACCACGTTTACCTTGTTTTAGATGAGATAATGGCCACACTAGGTACTTGTTTCATGCTAGATCTATGTTTGACATGTTGCTTGTGATGGGTTCTATTTGATGATGGAATTGATTTGAAATGAATGGTTGCTTGATTTGGTTTATGTTGCATGAATGAACTAAGGTTATGCGTGCTTAGGATTGATTGATGCTTGATTAGTAGCATATCATACATTGCATCCATGCTATATGTCCTTTATTTTACCACATATTTATGCTACTCGAGTGTTTGTTTAATGTGTTTCAGGGTTTAGACAATAAAGAAGAGAAGGGAAGAGAAGGGAAGAGAAAATGACATAAATGCAAGAAGAATGGAATGATTTGGAAGGTTTTGGACCTGTTTGTAAATGCTCAAGGACTAGAGTGAAAACGGAGAGGCACCCAAGTGAAAACCCAGAGAGACAAAAGTTTAAAGAAATATATTGTGTCACAAAAGTCCATAACTTGAGGAGTAAATCAACATTTAAAATAAAATCGGCTTGAGACAATGGACCAGGGCTGAACCCCATGTGCAAAACACCAAACTTGACCCGGTGGAGAAATTTGAGGCTAATCGGGGCCATTTGATCCCCCATTGGTGGATCCGTTTGCTCCATTTCAGCCACAATTTTGCCTGTGGCTCGGGTTGTCAGGTCAGAGAAATATTCAACATCCATATCTAAGTTACAACCGTCTGATTATGCCGAGATCCATCCCAACTCTCTAATCTTCTATAAATAGACTTGTAATGCCTCATTTCCTCTTCTTCATTCCCCTCCTCCATAGGTTAGATTCCTTTCTTGTTTAGTAGAGTAGGTTTTATTTCTTGTTTGTTAGAGTAGGTTTTAGTTTCTTAATTAGTAGTGTATAGGAGGAGAAGATGAGTAACCTTGTAATCTTTCATTTAAATCTAGTTTAATTCTTGTTCTTTGCATTGATGTCTTCAATTTGGATGCAGTTTCCTTTATGTTTGTTCTTTGTTTAATCTATTTTCCTACATTTTCCATTATGGTTTTGGGAGGTTTTTATGTTTTCTTTAGTTTAGAGATGAGTAGAGAGTAGTACATCCCCATTGGGGGTGAAGAAGAAGGTGATGTGATTATGTGATGTATTAAGTGTGTGTTAATCCTAACCTTTGAACCTCACATGAGTTCCATAACCATCTAATGGGATCTTCACTCTTATCTTTGATGTGCTAATGCTTTTGAGTGATGCTTAGCACATGCTTAGATTGGTGGGCCTATTTTATGGGGAATGATGAGGTGAGGATAATGATGGAGTGGAAGAATGAAACATGACATGTGCATGGATGTGCTCATGTTGGCGTCATCCTTATTAATGTCTTGTATGTTTTAATGATTTTGTTAAATCTTATTTCATGTGGAGACATAGTGGGGGGTTTGGTCATTATCCATGCGCTCATATTAACCTCATTTCAATTATTGTCTTGTATGTTTTAATGATAATGCTTTATCATATTTCATGTGGAGGCAAAGTGGATTTGGTTTTATGGATTTCATGTATTACATGTTGTGATGAGCACAAATTAACATACACGTACACATATTTTCATTTCCGTATTCTTCTCTACCCCCTAAGGGGTTTATTTTTATCGTTTGCTTTCTAGTTTTATATGCATCGTAGTGTAATCCGACCTCATTTTTCTATCTTCTTTCCCCTACTCGAGTATTGTGGATTTCGACTCACACGCGCTCCTTGTGGACTCGACCCGTACTTGCAACTACTTCAACGTAGTCGTGCACTTGCAGTATTATAACTAAATCGATCAATGCTTTAATGGCCACACTAGGTGCTTATTGCATACTTAAGAATCCATAAAATTGATCTTAACTTCATAATAACCTGTCCTAGTCTTGTATACCATGTAATTGTATGTGTTTCACACTTAGATTCCACACTAGCTTTTACTTGTAAACACACACTCTTACACATATGCTTAATGGTTGGCCACCCTTATGCACACACAACCCACTATTGCACCTCCACTCCAAGGGGTTTAGTTAGATTGTTTTCTTCTATCTTAGTTTAGTTTCATTAGCTTAGCCTAAATATCTCCATTTATTTCTCTTCCCATTCAAGTATGGTTAAAACAACAATGTGCACAACTCCTTGTGGTATGGCCCGTACTTACCACGTCTTCACCGACGCCGTGAACTTGTGGTAAATTAAAACGAACAATCATGTTTTTGGCGTTGTTGTTGAGGAGTTGGTCGTTGTCGTTGTTTTCCACCATTTTGATGGATTTTTCTTATATTTTTCTTTTAGTTTTGTTACTAGACATGGGACTTAGTGGAGTGGGGAACTAAGATGAGGGAAACAAGGCACCTAGAGGAGTTTGGGGACCAGAATCCTCACACAATCTACTAGTGTCGGATTTGGTGAGCCCAATTACATTTATGTTTCACCTGAAGCTCATTCTTGTTATTCCTAGTAGATATATGCCACTTTCCACTTCATATATGCTCTGTGTTCATGTCAGAAATTAATTTGATGTTCATATTCCCATTTTTAAGACAACTTGGACTTTAAAACCCAAAGCAAAAGAGTAGATTGATTGTCATCTAGGTCATGCAACATTAGTAGACCTTGCACACATTCATCTTTTCTTTTCTTTACATTTTTGTTGTCAATAATTGGCGTGAGGTACATGCACTCTTCTCTTCTACATGCATTGTTTAAGCATACATTAGTTAGTAAGGTGCATCGGGACAAGTGTGAGGTGAGCGTTTGTTTGGAGAGTTGATTGCCAGATTAAGACAAAACGCTATTAAGGAGGGGTCGTCTCATACAAGATAAGGTGAAGGATTTCATCACCCCTTAATTCATCACAAAAATCACACTAATTTGAAGCCCTAATTAAAATCAAGTAGACATCGGCCCTTAGGACTTCGGGCGCACTTGGGAGACAATCACATTCTCGACGTCATGGCCTGAATGTCGTTGTTTGCTTAGTTGCATTGAGATTTTTGGGACCTCCGGGTCTTGGCTTTCTCATTCGGCTTTGTGACCTTCGGCCGAGGGAGGTGAGGCGTTCGGGAGCGTAGGGAGTCACGGTTATGCCGTCTAGCCGAAGTTCCTATAGTAAGCCTTGGGATTGTTTGAGCCATGTTTGCTAGCTTAGGCTTCTTCCCAGTCCCATTACTCGTGCTAGCTCTAAGGATTCTTCCATTCTCTTCTGAGTCTCCTCCTCATCTACATTCTATCATTTAGTCTCATCCTCTACTACACCTTCTGATAGTGTTTTAGGATCGAGTTGATTACTTTTATGCGAGGTTGATCCACTGTTGAGATGGATGGTCTAGGTGGTCGTCCCTCACCGCCTCAAGCTCCTTTGGAGAACGAGGCCTCATCGTCTCTTGGAGGTGAGGGAGATCGGGTTCCTTATATAGAGTTCCTCGGTCCACTTCCACCCACACGTAGACCATCTCCTCCTCCAACTCGGGAGGAAGAGGGATTTGATTGGGATCGAGTTAAGAGAGTACCACCACCCTTAGCTCGATAGGATCAACAGATGACTTTGTGGGAGCAGACCCATTCTGTTCTGGCCACGCAATAGTCTTGCATAGTTCTCCCGCCTGCTCGTGGGAGCAACTATAAAATAAAACCTAAATATGTGAGGAGGTATGCTCCACAACTAATGAGGAGGATCCATATATCTTTATACGTGAATTCGAGGAGGTATGCTCCATGTTCAGGCTTCAACAACTTGACAAGGATTTCCTCCGGTTGACGATGATTTCTTTTGCGTTAAAGGATAACATGAAGAAATGGATGTACAACTTCCCGACAATCTCGATTCGGTCTTGGGATGACTTTGTGTCAGTCTTTCTGAAGAGATTCATCCCTCAAAGGAAGACTAAAAACATATGGCACCAGATACATCAAATGTATCAGACTGAGACCGAATCATTTCATGCGTTCTTTGAGAGGTTCAAGGACCTTCTTCTACAGTGCCCTCATCATGGAATTGGGTTGTGGCAGATGTGCCAGATGTTTATGAGGGCCTCAACTACAACACTCGCACATTGTTGGAGCCGATGTGTCAGGATGATTTCCAAATTAAACTCATTGATGAGGTATGGGATACTTTTGAATTAATGGATGAACGTACCCTTGAGTTGGACACCATGAGAGAGCCAGCAGCCACCAGGTCTTCTGTTTGAGCAGGATCATACAAAGTCGAGTCATTTATCGCGTCTGAGGTGAAAATGACTGCTCTCATATGTAGGATAGAGAGTTTAGAGTTGGACCAAGCTCTTGTAGCTCAGGCCACTACTCCCATTTGTAGTAGGTGTGAACTTATGGGACACAATGACTTGGAATGTGCTTATCCTCCAAGTTATACTGAGCATGCAAATGTGATGTATCAACAGTGGCCCCGTAACGACCCGTACAGTCACTCCTACAACCCGAGATGGCAAAACCACCATATCTTCTCTTGGGGGCCAAGTGGGGGTCATGGTCAGAGCTCGCACGCTCAACCGCAACCCGCACCTTATTACCCTCCACACCCATTGGCAACCTACCAACCACCACATTAAAGGTCTCAGGGCCATACACACCAACCTCCTCAAGACTCCACTCTTGAATAGACTCCACCCCCAATGGGTTGCCAAAGGAGTTCACTTTTGAACAAAACTTTTAAGCGTTCATGCAGAGCACGCAAACCATGCTTGCAGGCAACAACAATTTGGTCACGACATTGGAAATGCAAATCAGACGGTTGCCACATCAGCTCCATGAACGTGAGAAGGGTTAGTTGTCGAGTCAACCCGAGGTGAATCCCCGGGGTACCCAATCTCAAGGAAGGCTACTAGTACCTCGAGCTACCTCTGAACCGACCCATCATGTTAATGTAATTCATACTTTGAGGTCTGGTAACGAGGTGAACAATCAAATTGGGTTGCCTTTCTTGCAATCACCATCTCTTGGTGTCACCAGACTTATGGTGACACCCACACCTATGATGGAGCCGGATCCTAAGGTTCCCTCAACGAATACTTCCAGGAAGGAGTTAGATCCTGAGGTTCCTTCTACTTTTATTTCGACAATGGGACCGAACCTTAAGGTTCCCTTGTCTCATTGTGTGTCAAAGGAATCAGAGTCTGAGGTTCCTTCGTAAATTCCACATCCATGGGTCCATCTGAGGTCCCCACTTATGTTTCAATGGAACCAAATGCTGAGGTTCCTTCGAAAAACTCGTATGCCCCGAAGGTGTCATTCCCTGAGCACCTAAAAAAGAAAACTTTGGATATACACGACAAGATGCTTGTGAGCTTTCTGCAAGTTAATGTGAACATTTCGTTGTTGGAGGCGATTTAACAGATGTCACCTTATGCTAAGGTTCTCAAGGATTTATGCACCAACAAGAGAAAAACCAATGTTAAAAAAACTTTTCTTGCGACAAACGTGAGTTCATTGTGGGCACAACCCATGCAAGTCAAATACAAGGACCCCGGTTGTCCTACTATTTCTTGTGTGATTGTTGATGTGTCAATACATCGAGCTTTATTGGACTTAGGTGCATCTGTCAATCTTTTGCAAAATTCTATGTACATCCACCTTGGTCTTGGAGACCTCAAACAAACAAAAACCACTCTTCAACTGGCTGATAGGTTAATGAAGAAACTGAGGGGTGTGGTGGAAGATGATGTTATCAAAGTGGGTGAGTTCGTTTATCCAGTCAATTTCTTTGTTTTGGATACTGAACCTGTGCCAAACCCACTTGGACAAATTCCTGTTATTTTGGGTCGACCATTTCTAGCGACATCCAATGCCTGGATCAACTATCGTAATAGTCTGACGCACTTGACTTATAGTAGTCAGTGCAATGATTTCAACACCTTTACCATTAGGAGAAAGCCAAGTGGTTTCAATGACCCTGTAGAGGTCAATCTTATCCAGAGCACATATGAGAACGAAGTCACCATTAAGTATTTCAGAGAGTTGTTCGATGAAGATCCTGATGGTGGTGATGTTTCAACTGTGTTGGCACAAGAAGGTGCCTTATCTTGTGATCATATGGCTTTTGAGCCACATCTTCTTGATCATGTAGCTTTGGAGCCACAATATACCATTTTTGCGGCCTCTGGGCCACCTGCTCTTCACTCTGTATCTGTTGAGGACTCAATGTGGGTTAAGAATCAACCACCTGATACCCTACAATTCAAACAATCGGACGGAGATTCACCTCTCATTCATGCCTCCCACGAGCATGGTCGCGTTAAAGCGGTGGCAAGCACGGGTTGATCCACAAGGAAGGTGCGCGAGTCGGATTCACGATACTCGAGTGGGAAAAGAAGATGAGAGAGATGCGATCGGAATCAAACTACAACACGTAAGAAATAAAAAACAAACAATAAAACTAAACCCCTCGGGGGTAGAGAAAGAATGTGAATATGAAAATGTGTGGTGTAGTGTGTGTTAAAATGTGCTCATCAAAATATGTCATGCATCAAATCCATAAAACTCAATTCCAACTTTGCCTCCACATGAAATAAGATAAACTTTATCATTAAAACATACAAGACAATAATTGAAATGAAGCTAATATGTTCACATACAAAATGACTAATCCAACTATGTCTCCACATGAAATAAGATTTATCACAATCATTAAACATACAAGACATTAATTTGGATAAAGCCAATATGAGCACATGATGCACATGTCTTGTTCCCTTCTTCCACTCCATCATTATCCTAACCTCATCATACCCCATAAAATAGGCCCACTAATCTAAACATGTGCTAAGCTTCCTTCAAGAACATTAGCACATCAAAGATAAGAGTGAAACCCATTAGATGGTTATGGAAATCATGTAAGGTTCAAAGGATTAAGAGAGAAAGATCCCAAATCTAGACTTTTGAGATGGATCTTGTCATTACAAGAATTCGATCTCGAGATTCGGCACAAAAAAGGATGTGAAAACGTAGTAGTAGACCACTTGTCCTGCCTTGTGATGACAAGCCCACATGATCAAATTATCAATGACAAATTCCCTGATGAGCAATTGTTCATGATCGAGGATAACCCCTGGTTTGCTGACATTGTGAACTTTATCGGGACCGAGCAACTTCTTGTAGGTTGGTCAAAATCTGACCAAGCCGAATTTAGATCGTATGTCAGATTTTTCCCGTGGGATGACCCCTATCTATTCAAATACTGCTTTGACAAAATCCTCAAGTGGTGCGTCCCCGATGACATGTTTGAAGGTGTGCTCCACTTTTTCCATTTTGAGGGATGCAGAGGACACTTTGGAGTTAAGAAAACTGCCGCAAAGATGCTTTATTCTGGATTTTACTGTCCATCTCTATTCAAAGATGCTTATGAATTTTGTAAGCAATGTGATAGGTGCCAGCTCCTTGGCAGAATAGGAAAGTGAGATATGATGCATTTGCAAAATATCATTGTCGTTGATATCTTCGACGTTTGGGCATGGACTTTATGGGTCCCTTCCCAAACTCTTTTGGGAATGATTATATTCTAGTGGTTGTTGACTATGTGTCTAAGTGGGTTGAGATTATCTCTACTAAGACCAATGATAAGAAAGTGGTCACCAAATTTTAAGGGACATTTTTGCACGATTTGATACACCTCCAACTATAATTAACAACCGGGGCACCCATTTCTGTAATCTCTCCTTTGAAGCGCTTATGAGGAAGTATTTAATCACACACAAGCTTGCGACCCCATATCATCCACAAACTAGTGGGCAGGTTGAAATTTGTGACCATCAATTAAAGCAAATCCTTGAGAAGACGGTTAATTCCTCGTGGAAGGATTGGTCTACTAAACTGAATGACACGTTGTGGGCATTCCGCACCGCGTATAAGACCAATTTGGGTATGTCCTAATAGTGGGTAGTCTACGGCAAGGCTTGCCACTCACCCATTGAGGTCCAACACCGTGCTTTAAGGGCTATCAAGAAGGGGATTCACACTTTCCACTGCATTTCGTGGTGTTAGATAGGTGTCGGCTAATGTACTTAATTTATTAAGTACCACAACCATTTGTTCTTTCAGCGTATGGATATTTTTTTCGCAATCCGCGTGAATTCCTTCCCTACTACTCTTCGAGGAGGATGACCCAAAGAATTGTCGTAGTCCTGTTCGACTACCGACACCACGTACTCGTCCAACATGCTCCTCTTTGCCCAAGGCTACAGTCAAAATATATTTTCTGCCCTCTGAAACAAATTCACCATCTGAAGCTTGCATTGTAAGATCATCCTATTATGTATGAAACACAAAAATCTTAGAAACTATATCATTGCCTTAAATTAAACACTATTTTATCAATTAATTAGGTAGTATACAAAACACAAGAATTAAATGTAAACACTTACAATCTTCATTGCAACCTCTGCCGACTCAGAGTTAATGTAACTCCCGTCCGAAGTAACATTCACTCTCTTCCACTTACCTTGTCTAGCTGGGGGAGATGGACGAGCCAAATTACCGATTTGCTCTTTTGCTCAAACATGTTTCTAAAGCTCCTGCCTTTTCTTGGCAACCTTTTCGGCCATCATTGGCTTCTCTAGTTTACGGTAATCTATTTGAAAACTTGTTCTTCGATTGTCGTTCTTGGTTGAGCGCTCGTAGTTCCTAAAAACCAAAAAGAGAGATTAATTATCATATTTAACATTTCAATGTGTGAAGGAAGTATGAATGTATATTTTACCATAATTTTTGGAGTTAGCCTTGAGCTTTTGAATTCAGCCGATGTCTTCTAAGTAATAAAATTATAAATATTCCATGGATCTTGATCCTTATACTTTCCAACAGTAAAATTAGATATCAACTTTGTTTTGAAATCCTTCCATCGAGTACCCACAAACGATATCCACTTCTTTTTCAACTCTTTAGTTGATTGGAAAATAAATTAACCTACAACACGAAATAAAGAAAAGTACTATTGATTAGATAGGAAACTGTGAAGAAAAGAATTAACTTAAAAGAAAATCTAGAGAATAATGAACTAACCATTGAATTCTTCGAAATTTGCTTTTTAAATGATTCATCCACCATTGACCACTTCACAGTACAAATACACACTTTTCTTCTTGCCAGAGTGCCCATATAACTTATACAATAATCATTGTTATCTCCGGTGGGCTCCAAGTAAGAATCAAATTTAGGGGCAATGGACCTTGCTACTGTATTTTTTTTCTGAAACTCCAACAAAACAGTAGTTTAGTGGGCATGAGACTCTATCATGTCAGTGTCACTTGTATAGTTGTCATTCTACTTGCTATTTGACTTTGGTTGGTTGGTCTGCTTGTTGGAAGTCATTTAGCTAATCACGAATGGTTGGGACCGGTCGGAGGGGATGGGTTGAGGTTTTAGGGTAGTTAATGCCCACTCTATAGATACCGGGTGAGTGTGCGTGATAGGGGATGGTCGTGGCAGGTCGGGAATGCTCAGGGAAAAGTACAAAACTGGGAGGCACAACTCAGACGGTTCGAATGGTGAAAATCCATGGCACGCAAATAAAAATTAGGGTTAATTACAGTTTGCCCCCCTGAAGTTTCAAAGTTAACAGTTACCTCCCCTGAACTTTAATTTTGTAACACTTTGCCCCCTTAAACTTCAAAAACTCATTATTTAACACACATTCGACGTTTTTTTCTTAATTTTTTTCTTGTATCCCTAATACACTCCTAAACCTATATTTACGTGAAAGTTTGGATCGAAACAGAGGTCGGATATGGGAATTTGGGTCATATTGGCACTCAATACGACCCAAATTCAAACCATATCCGACCTCCGTTTTGATCCAATCTTTCACGTAAATATAGGTTTAGGAGTGTATTAGGGATACAACAAAAAAAATTAGGAAACAAAAAGCCGAATGTGTGTTAAATAATGAGTTTTTGAAGTTCAAGGGTGCAAAGTGTTACAAAATTAAAGTTCAGGGGAGGTAACTGTTAACTTTGAAACTTCAGGGGGGCAAAGTGATACCAAGGCATAGTTCAAGGGGGCAAACTGTAATTAACCCTAAAAATTAATTACTGAAGGTGAAAAATTAATACTTGAAGAGAAAACGACTTACAAGTTACAAATGCTGCCGTTTTAAATCCACGAATATGTCCTCTACAGGCCATGTCTGTACAAAGTTTGTCCAGAGTGTGTCCAGTAGCTAGTCCAATTTCCAATTATGGTTGTGAACTGAAAAAGTTGACGTGGTAAAGAGAAAAACTGGGATAATCTTTTTTTAAAGATCATGACTACGAATGCTAAACCAATTAAACTTATATTTGTTATTTAATATTCAATTTCCATATATCCAAAAACAAACAAAAAATTCAATTTTTTTCCTTAGCTAAAAATTCAATATATTTTGAACAATAAATGTGTCCTTAAAGAACAGACTTGTGCTTTAAAGAACACATTTAAAGGACGCATTCGAGTTCCACTTCCAACTTTCCAAGGATTTGTGCTTTAAAGAACATACTCATGTCCTTCGCTGGACACAGTCTGTCAGAGACACGGGTGTCCTATTAAAGGTGTGTTAACTGTTAGCACTTAACATGAGTCCAAACATCAGTTTCTTTTGTCTTAAATTGGCCAAATGTACTTCGGTTGTCCGACTGGGTGATTCTAGTTGAGTTCGGTGGACCGATGTGTGTCTGGTTTTCCGTGTATCACATATCAGTGTAGCGTAATGTGTTTGGTCAACTGTCTACGATGGGTTTTTGTTTCTTTTCGACTTTAAACATTTAGAAAGGAATTAAGGAAAGGGAAAAGTGCACAGGAAGTTCTATATCTGTGGTAGTGGCTACTTCGACAGTTGGACCGAACCCATTAGTGTCAGACTTAAACCGAAAATTCAATGTGGTATGTCCTAATGGGAAAATGATTTATGGACGGGTGTGTCCCGCTCGGGACTGGTGTGTCTCCACTATCCCGTGCAGGTGTGTGTCCCTCGAGGGATTGGTGTGTGTCCCGCTCGGGACGCCTGAGTATGTTCTTTAAAGCAAGACGGATATGTCCTTTGAGCTCAAGTCTGTGGCAGTTTTAATTTATAAATCACAAAAAACATAACAATGGCTCCAAGCCTCCAATTTGCCAACCAAGGCACACATAGGTGTCCTTCGAGAGACACAAGCATGACACGGTTTGTCGGAGACACGGTTGTCCTAATAAAGGCGTGTTAACACATAACTTGACTCAGTTTTTTGATGTCCATTGGTAGTCGTAATGAAAGGGCACAAGTCGCACAACTGAATGAATCAGTTTAATATACTGCACGTGAACGACCACGTTGAAGCGGTTGCAAGCACGGGTCGATCCACAAGGAGCATGCGCGAGTCGGATTCAAGATACTCGAGTGGGAAAAAGAGAGGAAAGAGATGCGATCGGAATCAAAGTACCACATGTAAGAAATCGAAACCAAATAATAAAACTAAACCCCTCGGCGGGTAGAGAAAGAATGTGAATATGAAAATGTGTGGTGTAGTGTGTGTTCAAATGTGCTCATCAAAACATGTCATACATGAAATCCACAATACACAATTCCAACTTTGCCTCCATATGAAATAAGATAAAACCTTATCATTAAAACATACAAGACAAATAATTGAAATGACGCTAATATGTTAACATCCAAAATGACTCTAATCCAACTATGTCTCCACAGGAAATAAGATTTATCACAATAATTAAAACATACAAGACATTAATTTGGATAAATCCAACATGAGCACATGCATGCACATACCTTGTTTCCTTCTTCCACTCTATCCTTATCCTAACCTCATCATTCCTCATAAAATAGGCTCACTAATGTAAGCATGTGCTAAGCTTCATTTAAGAGCATTAGCACATCAAAGATAAGAGTGAAACCCATTAGATGGTTATGGAAATCATGTAATGCTCAAAGGGTTAAGATTAACACACACACACACACACACACTAATCCATCACATGATCAATCACCTTCTTCTCCACCCCCAATGGGGATGGACTACTCTCTACTCATCTCTACACTAAAGAAAGCATAAAAGCAACAAGAGCCCATAATGTAAACAACTGAAAACAAGATTAACTAAACAACAACATTAAAGAAATTGCATCAAAGTAAAAGACATGTATTTAAAGAACACAACTCACTATTGATTCAAATGAAGGGATTACAAAGTGTGCTTCTTCTCCTCCAATTACACTAAGCAGCAGCAAAATAAAACCTAAAACTAATGGAGAAGCCAGAAGAATCGGGAGAGGATGGATTACAATGGTATATATAGACTAATACATGGTTAGGATTAATCTGGGAATAATTAGACGGCTCTAAATCACATCTGATAGTCCAATAATGCTCTGACCCGACAATCCAAACCACGATCGAAATTACAGCTCAATTGGATTATTTTGATCCGCCAGTGGGGGATCAAATGCGTCTGATCGGGTTGAAATTTTGTGTGGTGCTTTATTTATTCATTTGGCACATGAGGTGAAGCCTCAGTCGGCTGGCTCGAATCACTTGGAGTTTAATTGGTGAAATACGGATCTGATTAAAGTCATTTGTCACCATGTTTTGCACTTCACAATCAGGTCCCTCTACGTTTGCACTTGGGTCCTCCTAAATTGCGATTCAGTCCTTGTGCATTACAAATAGGTCCAGAACCTTCCTAATCAGTCCATACTTGCTACATTTAGGTCCTTTTTGCTCCTTTCCTCTTCTTGATTACCTAACTCCTGAAACACTACAAAAAAAACTCCAGTAGCACAATATTGGGGTAAAACAAAGGATATAAAACATGAATATGATGTATGATATGCTACTAATCAAATACCCCCACACTTACCTTTTGCTAGTCCTGAGCAAACAAAGAAAGAGAAAATGAAGGAAAGGAAAACATACGAAAAACAAAGAAATCCTAACTCACTTTCGTAGGAATCACGGTTGCACTTAGCACGTGCAACAAGCCGTTAAACTTCCTTGTCGCCAAGGAGGAGGAGTGTTGTCTCCTAAGTGTTTTCAGCGGATATAGCCACAAAATCCGAACATTGATGCACTATTCAATCAAGCAACACAACTTGTTGGACATATTTTTGTCGATCATTGGACACTGTAATACTACATGCCGATTCTATATATGTATCTAGTCCACACACCTAGCCTGATAAATCATTCGTGCAAGTTAATTAAGGACTTAATTTAAAGACATGGACAACCAAAACATCGTCAAGTGATACAAAGTGTAAAGTCCATTAAGGTTCTTTTTTGCATTACCATTTTTTCTTTTCTTTCTTTTTACTAGTTGGTGTGTAATTCTCCAGGGTCAGGATTCGTGCATCATTGCGTATGAGGACTTACACTATCACGTACACCTTTCCCCACATCTCCACGTAGGGCAATCTCTACCACCCATGTAACGGGAGTTCGGTCGGTGCATCCCAAGTCAGATGACTCAAAAGCACCAGGTACAAAGTCCCCTCAGACCTAATTTCCCAAGTGATAGGAGCCGTGCGAGAAGAGAGAACACCTACTCACTTATTTCTTATCTACACATGACCCAAAACCCCTACACTTAACATCTCTCAATAGGAGTTAAAAGGTCCTTGACTACACCAAACTTTCTTATATTAACAGACACAAATTATTCAACTCACTAGGCTGAGGGTGAACTTCTTTATTTTTTTGAGTACAAACACTCTATGATTACTCTCCCCCGAGGGAAAACCGGGGCGCATCCTAACCACTAGATAATGCCTAAAGTCGGTGTACTAGATATCATAATGCATCAAGTTCAAGACAATTTTGGGAGCTTCCTTTTTATTTTACCTCTCAACGGTTTTGCACATGCTACACACGCGCAAAACCCACAAAACATTTTCTTTCGCAAACACATGAAGATTTTGAAAGAAATGTGAAAATTTTAAAGCACTAGGCTAGCAAAAGAAGACAAGTCACCCAAGGATCATGGCAAGCAGATATATCGATATTAAATGCAGCACACTAACATGACCCTAACAATGCACACAAAAGAAAATAAAATCAAAGGAAAAAGACTCAACTATGTACACACGTAAAACACCCCCCACACCTACTTCATGCATTGTCCTCAATGAATGTGAGCAAGATACTACATGGATTTATGCATGAAAAAGAAAAGATCTCACCAACGTGAAACACAAAGGGAAGTTCATGGTTATGTTGATGAACACAAACCCGAATTCCCCTCAAAACATGTGAAATACTAAGGAATGACGACAAATACGTGAAAGAAATAGGGCCCAAATACACAAGGGTTGGGCCCCACAACAATAAATGCTCACTCATGGAATCTTTGTTTCTTTTTTCCATTTCATTTTTATGAAAAATAACTATGTACAAAAATAAATTCCCGTGTTCATTTGTCAAAGGACATCAAATGGGAACCTCAAAAGTGGGTCAATGCACTTGGAATGGTAACATGACACCACGTGGGGCCAAATAAAACTCATGTGTGGGCCCCCTCACAAAAAGCACAAGATGTAACGAGAGGTTCATGAATTAGACGCAAAGACATCTCATTCAAAGGATCAAACTAAGAGAGCTCGAACCTCTCAAGAGTTTGGGAAAACTTGTGCAACGGAAGAAGAGTTTCTCCTGTTGAGTTACTAAATTTATGATCATCAATCCAAACTCTCCAACCAACAGGCCGGTGGGTTGGAACGAGGTCAAGAACCTCGTTATGCATGTCCGACTCACCAGGCGAACAAAAAGCGAGTCTCTTACCCAATTTAAGGAACTCCCAATACCCTCATTGACAATGTAGTTTTTTGATGTCCCATCATTTCCATGATGACCAGGAAAAATAGTGAGATGCAAACTCTCATCAGGTCGTTTGAAATTAAGGGTACTAGGGAGCTCTTGCTTCACCAGAGGTGAGTCCTTAAGAGGCACAACATAAAGATCATGTGGCTCAAGGGCCACGAGACAAAAAGGTAAGGCACAATCCTTTGCCTACTCATAATGAAACTGGTCCATACTATTCTCAATTTGGATCGAATCCCCCACTATGTGATAGTGAATTGAAACCCCAAGTCCCACAAACTGACTAGGAGTATGACTCTGAAAGATTGTGCTTTGACTTTGTTGATGTTGTGGTGGTTTGATATCAAAATATGAATCCTCATGTTGACAAGAAAGGCCACCCACCTCATGTTCACTTATTTGTTGTATCATCTGACTCACTTGCATTTCCATAGTTTGCAAGGAATTTTTATTGGACTTCAACATATTTTGAGTGGTTTCCATGAACGTTTGGAGGGTTTGTTCTAAGGAATCAAGTTTAGGTCAACTGTGATGCTCAAGTCAGAATTTGAGAAATTGTTTGGTTGGATGTTGATGGGCTGAGAATGTGTCCAATGATTGGTCATGGGTGGTTGCTGGTAGGGAAATGGGTATTCGGGAGGAGAATAATGGGGGTGAGTACGATGTATAAGAATTTGAATAAGAATTGTCACCCCACGAATCCATCCCTCTCGGGTTGTACGCGGAGGCGTAGGGGTCACTTGAGCATTTTGGGAGGAGTGCCCATACTCAGGCTCTAGGGGAAGATAAGGACATTCCTCGAAAACATGACCACTCAACCCGCAATAGTCACACGGTACAACTACTAGAGATATCGGTTCACTCATGTCATCTACCACATGCATGAAAGAGGCCAAAAGTTCTCGTAATGTCTCATCTTGTTGACCAACATATGATCTGACATAACTAGATGGTGGTTTAGCAGTCGGTGCCTCTCTCATATTACCCCAATTTGAAGATTACTTAGCCACACAATTAAGATCGTCCCAACCATAAAGGGTGTTTGTCTGAGGCACCCTAGGATGCATGAGTCAGGAGTACCGGGGAGAATTGTCCTGGTGCCAACAATGATATGGATGGTCTCCCATGTAATCATCAATCTCGACAAAAAACTCTCGAGTTGACCACTCTCAGCACCATGAGGCCAAGCTCGCAAAAAGTGTTGGACTCGACCCTAAAACTCTAACAGAGAGTGGAAAGGGGAGGAGACTAGAACGTAGAAGTAGGTGGGAAGAAGATGACTCAGAGGAGAAGGGAAGAATCCCTAGATCTATCGTCGGTGGTGGGTGAAGGTAGCAGCCTAGTCCTGCAAACAAGGCTCAAACTAGCTTAGGCTAACTATGGGTCCTTAAGCTAGACGACGCCAAACTTTAAGTTCACGCGGCCTCAACACGCCTCACCTCCCTACGACGAAGACCACAAAGCCCAGCAAGTGAGCCAAGATCCGGAGATCTCGTCTCTCCTGCTATCGACAAAGTGGGCGACGCCGATCAGACTATGACGGTCGTGACCGGATCACTCTCCTAATGCACCCGAGTCCTATAGGCCAATGTCTGCTTGATTTTAAATTATCGCTTCACTTGAGTGTGGTTTTTTAGGCTAAGGAAGGGATGATGAAATCCCCCACATTATCTTGAAGACTATAGGTGGTGCTCCTTAAAGATGTTTTGAAACCTTAAGCTAGCAAGCAACTCACCAAACAAGCACTCACGTCACTCTTGTTCCAATGAACCTTACTTACTAATGCATGATCTAAACATGCGTGAATGAGAGATCGGATGCACATACCTCACGCCAGCAATCAACAACAAGAATGTAAAGAAAAGGAAAGACAAATGCGTGCATGGTCAACAAATGATGCTTGACCTAGATAACAAGAAGTCTAATCTTTTGCTTTGAGTTTTATGGTCCAAGTTGTCTTAACAAGCGGTCTTGCAAGACAAATTAATTTTAAACACTAACACAGAGCATGCATGGCATCAACAGTGACCGGAAACAACTACAAAACAATATCAGAAGCTACTGTAGGAATAGAACGTGAAATTGGTTCACTCAATCCGCCAGTGGCCCCATTCCAGTAACCAAAACAAAAATGGAAATGTAAAAACAAAGAAAACCCCCACCGAAATGGCAAAGTCGACTACGAAAACAACGCTCCCCAACAACGAAGCCAAAAACTTGATTGAATCAGTTTAATATACCGCAAGTGCACGACCGCGTTGAAGCGGTGGCAAGCACGGGTCGATCCTTAAGGAGTGTGTGTGAGTCAGATTCATGATACTCGAGTGGGAAAAGAGGAGGAAAGAGATGTGGTCGGAATCAGACTACAACACGTAAGAAATAAAAAATAAACAATAAAACAAAACCCCTCGGGGGGTAGAGAAAGAATGCGAATATGAAAATGTGTGGTGTAGTGTGTGTTGAAATGTGCTCATCAAAACATGTCGTACATGAAATCCACAAAACTAAATTCCAACTTGGCCTCAACATGAAATAAGATAAAACCTTATCATTAAAACATACAAGACAATAATTGAAATGAAGCTAATATGTTCACATGCAAAATAACTCTAATGCAACTATGTCTCCACATGAAATAAGATTTATCACAATCATTAAAACATACAAGACATTAATTTGGATAAAGGCAACATGGGCACATGCCTTGTTTCCTTCTTCCACTCTATCCTAATCCTAACCTCATCATTCCCCATAAAATAGGCTCACTAATCTAAGCATGTGCTAAGCTTCATTCAAGAGCATTAGCACATCAAAGATAAGAGTGAAACCCATTAGATGGTTATGGAAATCATGTAAGGCTCAAAGGATTAAGATTAACACACACACACACACACACTAATCCATCACATGATCAATCACCTTCTTCTCCACCCCCCAATGGGGATGGACTACTCTCTACTCATCTCTACACTAAAGAAAGCATAAAAACAACAAGAGCCCATAATGTAAACAACTGAAAACAAGATTAACTAAACAAAAACATCAAAGAAATTGCATCAAAGTAAAAGACATGTATTTAAAGAACACAACTCACTATTGATTGAAATGAAAGGATTACAAAGTGTGCTTCTTCTCCTCTAATTACACTATGCAACAGCAAAATAAAACCTAAAACTAATGGAGAAGCCAGAAGAAGAGGGAGAGGACAGATTACAGTGGTATATATAGACTAATACATGGTTAGGATTAATCTGGGAATAATTAGACGACTCTAAATCACATCTGATAGTCCAATAATGCTCTGACCCGACAACCCGAACCACGACCGAAATTACAGCTCAATTGGATTATTTTGATCCGCCAGTGGCGGATCAAATGCGTCTGATCGGGTTGAAATTTTGTGTGGTGGTTTATTTATTCATTTGGTACATGAGGTGAATCCCCAGTCGGCTGGCTCGAATCACTTGGAGTTTAATTGGTGAAATACGGATCTAATTCAAGTCATTTGTCACCATGTCTTGCACTTCACAATCAGGTCCCTCCGGGTTTGTACTAGGGTCCTCCTGAATTGCGATACAGACCTTGTGCATTACAAATAGGTCCATAACCTTCCAAATTAGTCCATACTTGCTACATTTAGGTCCTTTTTGCTCCTTTCCTCTTCTTGATTACCTTACTCCTGAAACACTACAAACAACAACTCGAGCAGCACAATGTTGGGGGTAAAATAAAGGATATATAACATGAATATGATGCAAGATATGCTACTAATCTACAACCTTCCAATATTCCATTATGGTATGCAAAGAGACTCAACCATTCATTTCGGGGACACAACCTTCCACTACAACCTTATAGGGTCTGCGATGAGAGTCAACCTTTCGTTATAGCAATTCGATAATCCTAGGTTGTATTGTATTCCATTCACAGTTTCTAAACCCTAAACCCTATTGCATTCATAGTCCCAGTTTTGTATTCGATTCACTAAAAATAATGCCTTCCAACACGATTCCATCAACAACTACACAAGTGATGAGGATGAGTACATAACTGGTGGACCAATATGGGGAGGCTCTCCCCTCGTTGAAATATTGGGAGTTTCATGTCTACCCTATCACACTTGCATGTGCAGTTTTAAGACAACAGAGTTGTGGTCCAACACTCCGAACAAACTTAGCAAGAAGTTCTATGTCTGTGGCTCCTAGGAGCCAACCCATTACTGTTGATAATTCATTTGGGATGATGGAACACCGGGGCGCACCACTGGTGGAGAAACCAAACGAGAGCATAACAGACCCACAGACGCAGAAGCATCTCTGGATGATTGAAAAGTTGAGTCAGACCCAAGAGATAAACGAAACCATGTTTTAGGCTTGAATGCGACATCTGATTGGATCACTCTCTTCCAATTGACATGGAAGAGATTTATAATTTGTTGCGTGTTTGTGTTTTTGTTTATGTAATATATATATATATATATATATGTTCTCTCATATGTATGGCACTTGTCATTTCAATATAATAGTTGTGTATTATAAATAGATCTCTAATGTGATTTGTAATAATCTAAATTATATTTTTGGTTGTATGGAAATTTAATATTAAATAACATATTTTACAATATAACTTTATTGGTTTATGCAAGAAATCCAATAAAAAGTCATATCATATCTAGAAGTATTAACTTGTGTATAACCATACATTCAACACCTTCACATCACATATATAAACAAGAAAAATATCATAAATTTTATCCTTCCAAATAAAAAGGATCTATAACATTGAATTTAACCAAAAATCTGATGTGGTATTAAGAAATAGAACCTTTAAATCTCCTTAGAACTTGGATACTCGAAAGTTCTCTTTAAACCATTAGCCTACTGTTGCACGTTTTATATTTCTACCGCAAGTGCACGGCCGCGATGAAGCGGTGGCAAGTACGGGTCGTCCTCAGGGAGGTGAGCTTGCTCTTGCTTATCAGAAATCAAGTGGCAAAGAAAGATGGAAGAAAGTTGTTTATGCTAACCTAAACTATGCTAACACGAAGAAGCAAATGCGAAGGAAACAAAACAAACGAATACTTCAACTAAGCTAGAGAAACTTGACACTATGGAGAAATCAGTAAGAGAGAGAGACCCCTTAGGGGGTGGAGTGACTACACATACACAATAAGGAGGCAAAAATATCTTCCTATAGGCACAAGTGTAGGTAGTGTTTGCATGTATGGGAGGTGTCTACTTATCATGGCAAAACCCATCAATTAAATCACTATCCTATTTTGATTAACATTCATAAACACAAGCTGGTTATTTAAGAAACTAAACAAGTACGGGAGGTGTCTACTTATCATGGCAAAACCCATCTAGTGAAGTGTTCTATTCTAACAAGCAAGTATGCATTCATATTAATCAACACATTTCAAAATAAACATCCTTCCTTCCTTAATTGCATATATGATAATCATCTCCACCCCCCAAAAGGGGATGAAACTACTCACTACACATTACACTAACTATTACACTAAAATAAGAAGGCATATTAACTAAGCTAGATTTAATAAAAGACAATTAAACTAAAGCATGCACCAACAATAAAAGAAGCACAAAACAAAGAAAATTTTATTAATTGAAGACTCACAAGACCAGTAGCATCTCCCTATTGAGTTTCTTGCTTCAAGGCTTCCACTTCAATTAGGGAGAATGGCCACAAGCATGGAGTGATTACAATGGAAGGTGAAGAGTTCTATTTATAGCCATGGAAAAAGCTAATCCGGGACAATCCCCTGATGTGGGACTAAACAAATACCATAAATAGAATAAGAACGCTCTAATACACACACCAGAAAAAGCTAAACGGATTCGGATCCACCTGGACCGCCAATTAGCGGTTCCAGACCGCCAATTGGCGGTCTACAGGGTCCGGATTCGTCTGGGCTTTCTTGGAGGCTTTCCTGGATGGTATTCTTGGTCTTTGATGCGGTTACTTGACTTGTTGGAGCTCCGACCCGAATCGAATTGGTAAAATACTCCCCATGATGGTGTGGAGTATTCTGTTTTGCTCTTAGGTCCTTCTGTCTTGCAATCAGGTCCTTCTTCCTTGCATCTTGGTCCCCAGATCTCACAATTCAGTCCTTTTTCACAGCTTTTGGGTCCTTTTATGCTTCATCTCTTCAAACCTATTTATTCCTGAAAACTAAACATAAAACTCGTGACATAGCATTGTTTAGGTGAAAGATAATGGATATAAGATACAAATATAAGCATGAAATGATGTCAATCAAATACCCCCACACCTAACTTTTGCTAGTCCCGAGCAAAACAAAGAAAGAGAAAAGCATACGAAAAACAAGAAATCCTAACTCACTTTCGTAGGAATCACGGTTGCACTTAGCACGTGCAACAAGCCGTTAAACCTCCTTGTCGCCAAGGAGGAGGAGTGTTGTCTCCTGAGGGTTTTCAGCGGATATACCCACAAAATCCGAACAAGATGCATTAATCAATCTAGCTACACGACTCGTTGGACTTATTTTTGTCGATCATGGGATGCGGTAATATTACGGGTCGACTCTATATATGTAATTGGTCCACACACCTAGACTAATGAGTTATTCGTAAGAGTTAGTTAAGGACTTAAGTGAAAGACACGGGCAACCTTAACTTCTGAAAGTGATACAATGTGTAAAGTCCATTTTGGTTCTTATTGACTCTTTTTTTTCCTTTTTTTTTTCTTCTTTTAGAGCATTTTATTGGTTGGTGTTTGATTCTCCCAGGGTCAGGTTTCGTGCATCATTGCCTATGAGGACTTACACTATCACGTACACCTTCCCCCAAATCTCCACATAGGGCGATCCCTACCACCCGTGTAACGGGAGTTCGGTCGGTGCATCCCAAGTCAGATGACTCGAAAGCACCAGGCACAAAGTCCCCTCAGACCTACTTTCCCGAGTGATAGGAGCCGTGTGAGAAGAGAGAACACCACTTATTTATTTATCTACATGGGAACCAAAACCCCTACACTTAAGTTTCACAAAAAGAGATTAAGGACCCTTGACTACGACAAACTTCCTTATACTAACAGACACGAATTATTTGACTCACTAGGTTCAGGGTGGACTTCTTTAAATGTTTGAGTACTGAAACCCTATGATTACACGCCCCCCGAGGGAAAACCGGGGTGCATCCTAACGACTCGATAAGACCTAAAGCCAGTAAACTAGAAATCCTAATGCATCAAGTTCAAGACAATTTTGGGAGCTTTCTTTTTACTTTGCCTCTCAACGGTTTTGCACATGCTAAACACACGCAAAACCCACAAAAACATTTTCTTTCGCAAACACATGAAGATTTTGAAAGAAATGTGAAAATTTTAAAGCACTAGGCAAGCAAAAGAAGACAAGTCACCCAAGGATCATGACAAGCAGATATATCGATATTAAATGCGACACACTAACATGACCCTAACAATGCACACAAAAGAAAACAAAAAAAAACAAAAAAAAGACACAAACTATGTACAAACGTGAAAACACCCCCCCACACCTAATCCATGCATTGTCCTCAATGTATGGCAAAATGGTGCCAATGCATGGATAGGGTGTACCGGACTAAGGACGACGGCCAGAAGTGCCTGAAGAGGCACCTCTCTCAAGAGCCGACAACTTCCTATAGATCTTCCGGTTTTGCTTGGCTAAGATGACGTTCTGCTGCTCGACCGCCATCTCAGAAATGTCGGTATTAAAGAGCGTTCCTGAGGTCACAGACGAGCTTGAGGAACTGGCTCTAACATCCTCCTCCATATAGTCAGGCACCCATGACTCAGGAAGGCAATGGTGAAATGACGGGGTCATCTTCGCTACCTCGAGGTCGGTGCCTTGGCGCCTCAGCATGCGCTCAAATCGTGGGGTGTCCAACATGCCACACAATTTGGTAACCAGAGTCGGCAAACAGTGTATATCTTTCAGCCTGGCGTTCACTAAAACGTCGAACAATGTTCGACAAATGCAGTGTGGTGAACCGTCCATCAGACTATACACGATTCGCAAACTAGGTGTGAAAAATGTGGAGGTCCGCTCTTGGCCCAACACATTTCTACACACCCACCTGGCTACAATGTGCACATTGGAGTAAATGTGCGTATTAGGTACTCCCCCATGTGATGATACAGGCTACCCACGCCCAAGCATAGATCGATAAAAATTGATATCGTGGGTGGGCGCGAGCTCATCAACCAAGGGGATCCCAGTCGCGTCGGAGATCAGCTGGGGTGTCACGGTGTGTTTCACCCCTCTGAGAGTGATACTGAACTCGAGTGGACCGGTCTGGTTACGCTCGAGTTTAGTAAAGAATTCATGTACGAGAGGCTCTACGTACATGGATTCATCGCCCTCATACAATAAATGGTACCACCCTTTAGCTACGATTCGATCGTAGAAGGGTTCTCCGAATTCACGAATTAGGGAGGCAAAATTGAGTTCTGGAATTAAATGATGGCTGGCCATACCTGAACCTACCTTGGCGAGCTTTAGCGGCGAGGCACACGACGGCGAGGACGAACACGGAACGAGCGGAGAGAAGGCCACCGCACGCCGACTCCAGCAGAAAAACAGATGCCAAACCACGCACCCAACAGATAACCCAAAATAACACACGCAGATGAAGAAAAAATGACAACAGAGCACAACGGACCGCTGATTAGCGGTTCCAAACCGCTAATTAGCGGTCTGTTCTTTGGATCTGGCGTCGAAATTTGGGTGGACAGGAGATCACAAATAGAAACGCGGTTTCGTCTGCTGGAAAAACACGTGAGAAAGGGGAACACACGTTATTAACAAGGCAAAGGGAAAATATCACATAGGCCTTCCAATTTTTTGCTTTTTATCTTTTTTTTCTCTTATTTTTCAACAAAATACTGATATGTACAAACAAATGGATGGATCACATCAAGTGACCACATCCAGGGGGAGTTCGTGCAAAGGCACGACTTCCACCTCGACCTCTGCCGTGGTCCCTTCCAAGTATGGTTTGAGGCGTTGTCCATTAACCTTGAACACGTCCCCATTCCTAGGATTTTGAATCTCAACCGCCCCATGAGGGGAGACGGTTAAAACAATGAAGGGACCTGACCAACGGCTCCGAAGTTTCCCCGGAAACTAGTGGAGGCGAGAATTATACAACAAGACCTTTTGTCCCACCTCAAAGGTTTTGATTCGCACCAAGCGATCGTGGAAAATTTTAGTGCGGGACTTGCAGATCTTGGCATTCTCATAAGCTTCATTTCTCAACTCCTCCAACTCGTTGAGGTCTAACTTGCGATTGGCACCGGAAACATCAAGACTCATGTTAAGATGTTTGATTGCCCACAACGCCCGGTGCTCAAGTTCTACCGGAAGATGGCAAGCTTTGCCATAAACTAGCCGGTAGGGGGACATGCCAAGGTTGGTTTTAAATGCAGTGCGGAAAGCCCACAATGCATCATTAAGCTTGACCGACCAATCTTTCCTTGAAGCATTAAACGTTTTCTCAAGAATTTGCTTGAGTTGACGGTTGGAAATTTCCACCTGGCCACAGGTTTGAGGATGATAAGGTGTGGCCAACTTGTGTGTGATGGAGTATTTCCTCAGCACTGCCTCAAGGGATTGGTTCACAAAGTGTGTCCCCCGATCACTTATGATACAACGAGGTGTCCCAAACCTCGCGAAGATGTGCTCTTTAAGAAATTTGATCACAACCTTGTGATCATTAGTGCGAGTGGGGATTGCTTCAACCCACTTTGACACATAATCGACCGCCACGAGGATGTAAGTGTGACCATGGGACACGGGGAAGGGACCCATGAAGTCGATTCCCCAAACATCAAAGATGTTAACCACTAAGATAGGATTGAGTGGCATCATATCACGTCTACCAATGCGGCCCACACGTTGGCACCTATCGCATGCTTTGCAAAAAGCAAAAGCATCTTGGAACAACGTGGGCCAGTAAAAACCGCATTGGAGTACTTTGGCAGCGGTTTTCTTGGCACCGAAGTGCCCACCACATGCCTCCTTATGGCAAAAAGACAAGACACTCTGAATCTCGTCGTCAGGAATGCACCTCCTTATGATTTGATCAGCACAATACTTAAATAAGTATGGATCATCCCAATAGAAGTGCTTGACTAACGACTTGAACTTCGTTGTCTCACTGTGTCTCCAATGAGCCGGCACCTCCCCGGTTGCTAAATAGTTCACAATGTCAGTGAACCAGGGAGGTGAGGCTATTGCCATAAGGTTCTCATCAGGAAAAAACTCGTTCACCGGTGGATCCGGTGAAAGATCAATGGGGATGCGAGATAGGTGATCAGCCACGACATTCTCGCATCCCTTCTTGTCCCGTATTTCAAGGTCGAATTCTTGTAACAACAAGATCCAACGCAGGAGACGGGGTTTCGCATCCTTTTTAGACAAAAGGTAGCGAAGAGCTGAGTGATCAGTGTAGATGATGACATGCGACCCTATGAGGTACTGACGAAAATTTTCCAACGCAAATATGATCGCGAGGAACTCTTTCTCAGTAACGGAGTAGTTGAGTTGGGCGTCATTGAGAGTACGACTTGTATAATAGATCACATGAGACAATTTGTCGACTTTCTGACCCAAAACCGCTCCTATCGCGTAATCAGAAGCATCACACATCAGCTCGAACGGTAGAGTCCACACCGGTGCCTTAATAATAGGAGCGGAGGTCAACTCACGCTTCAGAAACTCAAAAGCAGTCAGGCACTCGGGTGTGAACTCAAAGGAGGTTCCTTTAGCAAGCAAGCTCGTCAAAGGACGAGCTATCTTGCTGAAATCCTTAATGAATCTCCGGTAAAAACCGGCGTGTCCAAGGAATGAACGGATTTCTTTTACCGAGGTGGGTGGCGGAAGCTTAGAAATAAGCTCAATCTTTGCCCTATCCACCTCGATACCAGCACAAGATACCACGTGACCCAACACGATGCCTTTTGTGACCATGAAATGACACTTTTCCCAATTAAGGGCTAAGTTCGTTTCCGAACACCTTTTGAGAACAAGGCTCAAGTGGTGCAAGCACTCATCAAAGGAGGTGCCATGAACCGAGAAATCATCCATGAAGATCTCAAGGAAGTTCTCGACCATATCGGAAAAGATACTTAACATGCAACGTTGGAATGTTGCAGGTGCATTGCATAGCCCAAAAGGCATCCGTCTATAGGCAAACGTCCCAAAAGGACAAGTGAACGTGGTTTTCTCCTGGTCTTCGGGGGCGACTGGGATTTGATTGTACCCCGAATAACCATCAAGAAAACAGTAATAGGCGTGCCCGGCGAGTCTCTCCAACATCTGGTCGATGAAAGGTAGAGGGAAGTGGTCCTTACGCGTGACCGCGTTCAACTTCCTATAGTCAATACACACTCGCCACCCAGTTTGAAGTCGTGTGGGTACAAGCTCATTGTTGTCATTCTGGACAACGGTGATACCCGACTTCTTGGGCACAACCTGGACAGGACTTACCCAAGTACTGTCCGAAATGGGGAAAATGATGCCATGATCTAAACACTTGATGATCTCTTTCTTAACTACTTCTGTCATGGCTGTATTTAAACGCCTCTGTGGGTCGCGACGTGGTCGTGCCTCATCCTCCATAAAGATGTGGTGCTGCACGACGTCGGGACTTATCCCTTTGATGTCCCTCAAGGACCACCCAAAGGCTGATTTGTACTCCTTCAGGACTTGAATCAACCGTTCTTCCTGATCACCAGTCAACGTCGATGAAATAATCACCGGAAATGACCTATCGGGACCAAGAAAAACGTGTTTCAATTCCTTGGGGAGTTCTTTGAGCTCAGGTGTGGGTGGCTCCTCTAGGCGAGGCGTGATATCTAGCTCGAGATGTAAGATAGGAGGAGCTCGCATGTACTGAACAACATGCACATCATTGCTCAACTCACCCCCGCCCTCTTCATGATCAGACTCATCCATGAAGTAATCATTTAAATTCTCAGGAATCAGGGGGTACTCTTCTTCCAATTCTTCTTCCAAGTCCCGGATAAGATTGACTTCCATGGGGTCCTCGGAAGATGCCGGCTGCCTAGCCATATTGAACACATGGAATGTCGCGGTCAAGTTCCCGAACGACAATTTCATGAGTCCAGTACGACAATTGATCAAGGCATTTGACGTCGCCAAAAAAAGGTCTACCCAAAATCAATGGAATCTGAGAGTGGGTAGTCTTAATTGGTTCGGTCTCAAGGACGACGAAATCAACAGGAAATATGAAATCACCGACCTTGATTAGGACATCTTCAATGACCCCCAACGGGACTTTGATTGAACGATCAGCCAACTGCAAAGTTGTTTTCGTAGGCTTGAGAGTGCCTAGGCTTAATCGTTGATACACAGAAGCAGGTAAGAGGTTAACCGCCGACCCTAGATCTAGCAAAACATTGTTAATGCGAGAGTCCCCAATGATACATGAAATTGTTGGACTGCCCGGGTCCTTCAATTTTATGTATGTTGGGTTCGAGATGATCGAACTCACATTAGCCGCCAAAAAGGCTTTGCTAGGGACATTGGTTTTCCTCCTAGTTGTACAGAGATCCTTCAGGAATTTTGCATATGGAGGTGTTTGTTGAATCATGTCTAACAAAGGAATGTTGACATTCACTTTTTGTTAAATATCTCCATCATCTTATCCACACTGTCACTCTGTTTCTTAGACAACCTACTAGGATAAGGAGCTCTTGGTAGGTATGTCTTGGGCGGAGCCGGAGAAGGAGGCTTTGGTGTATTACTCTCACCCTCGGCCTCTTCCTCACCATCATTCCCACAAAGGGGTGGCACAGATGGATTTTCTGGCAATGATACGTGGTTGTTGACCTGCTTCCCATTTCTCATGGTCACAATGACATTAACATGGTCCACAGGTTCTTCCACGTAGTTCACTTGCCCCCCCTGTGGTCTTGAACTTGCATTTTGCATGTTCGAGTGCTGTTGAGCACGGGGGTTAGCCACAGGTTGGCTAGGCAGGCTCCCTCTCTCTCTCTCTCATGTACAGACTGAGCCAACTGACCCATCTGAAGCTCGAGAGATTTGATGGTCTGCTGATTCGAAGTGAGAACTTGACTTGTGGATGACATAAAGTTTTTTACAGAGTTCTCAAGTCCACGAGTTAAGTTCTCAAGCGAATTAAACTGGGTTTCCAAGTTGTTAGAATTTGGGAAACCTGGTTGGTTGGTATTCTGACTTTGGGGTGGCTGATGAGACTGTGAATGCATGGGAGGGTAGTGTGGTCGGTTAGGTGGTCGAGAAAAGTTTGAAGGACCACCTGGGGCATTGTTATGGTTCCATGAAAAATTAGGGTGGTTCCTCCATCCAGGGTTATATGATGATGAATATGGGTCATTCCTGGATCTATCATAGATGACATTTACATGTTCCATCTCAGGAGGAATGGATGCACACTCACCCCCTATATGACCTATCCTACCACATAAATGACATGGAACTGAACTAGATGCAGACACATGAGATACATCGTGCTGGTTTTGGAGCTCAATCGAATCCATACGACGCATTAAGGCGCCCTGCGCGCCTCGGTGGCCGTAGTGGAATCGACAGCAAATGCGGAACCCGATCTAGTCGAGTTTGCATTCGCGATCCTCGCTCCTATACTAGATGATGCAGGTGGTTCCCTCACACTCTCCCATTGCATTGTTTTCTCGGCGAGGTCTTCTAGGAAAGCCCATGCCTCCCTTTCATCCTTTCCAAGAACTCTCCTTGACACATGGACTCAAGGAGCGTTCTAGATGGAATATGAAGACCCTCGTAGATAATCTGACACAGGCGCCACAACTCAATGCCATGGTGAGGGCATGAGGATAGTAGCTCCTTGAACCTCTCTAAGTATGCATGAAATGATTCGGTCTCATGTTGATAGAACGAATTGATTTCGTTCCTCAATTTTTGAGTCCGATGATTTGGAAAATACTTTTTGAGGAATGCAGACTGAAACTCATCCCAAGTCCTGAAGGCATTCGCCTGGTTGCTGTACAACCACTTCTTGGCGTCATCCTTAAGCGCAAAGGGGACAAGCCTAAGATGAATGGAGTCTGTACTAAGTTGTTGCAGTTTGAACATAGCACAGACCTCCTCAAATTCCCTGAGAAAGATATAGGGGTCACCTTTCCCAGTGAAATGAGGGAGCATGGAAATAAACTGAGGCTTGACCTCAAAATGGTTCCCATTTGCCTCTGGCAATACGATGCATGAGGGCAGAGCTGTACGGCTCGGGTAGCATCGATCACGAAGAGGTATGGGAACGACAACTGGAAGCACAGGTGGAACAGGTGGGTCCAGCAACTGCTCCTCCTCACGGAAATTAGCATCCATTGGACCCGAACTACGTGCGACACGAGAGGAGGACGATGTCGAGAAATCGATGACCGAAGCCGGATTGACAACGCTCCTCGTCAAACGACCACTCTCGTCTCGTGTCCACGAAAGCATGCACAAAGGTGCACACACAAACCACAACTCTTTTTTTTTCAAATGAAGAATGTACGTAGAAGAGAAGACGAGGGAACTCAGGAGAGAAAGAATGACTCAGGAGAGAAAGAATGACTCAGGAGAGAAGGGAAGAAGTCCTTAAGCTACGACGGATGGGTACAGGTAGAAGCACACAAGCAAACAAGGCTCAAACAATCCTAAGGTCGCTATAGGTCCTCACAGCTAGACGACGCCTAACTGCGAGGTCACACGGCCTCAACACGCCACACCTCCCTACAACGAGGACCACAAATCCCAGCAAGTGACCCAAGATCCGGGGATCTCGTCTCTCCTACTATCGACAAAGTGGGAAACGTCGATCAGGTCATGACGGTCGGGACTGGATCACTCTCCTAATGCGTCCAAGATCCTTAGGGCCAATGTCTACTTGGTTTTAAAATTAGGCTCTGGATTAGTGTGATTTTTGGGGCGAAGGAAAGGGTGATGAAATCCCCCACCTTATCTTTTACGGGACAGCCCCTCCTTAGTAGCGTTTTGGAGTCCTAGATCTAGCAATCAACACTCCAAACAACGCTCAACTCACACTTGTTGCAATGCACTTCCTACTAACTAATGCATGTTCACGAAATGCATGAATGAGAGTAGAAGGTGCGTACCACACGCCAGCTCTCAGCAACAGAAAATAAAGCTAAGATAAAAGACAATCTAAGTGCCTAAGTCACATACATGATGCATGGCTGATTGATCGTTTTATATTTAACCGCAAGTGCACGGCCGCGTTGAAGCGGTGGCAAATACGGGTCGTCCACTGGGAGGTGTGTCGACACTTGGTTTATTCGAAGGCAAGGGGTAAAAAGAAGGGGGAAAGATGTATTACACTAATCTAAACTACAAAGCTGAAATGAAATGCAAAGGGAATGAAGATAAGCAATAAAACTAAACCCCAAAGGGGGTAGAGAAATAATGTGAACATAAAGATGTGTGTGTGTGTGTGTGTGTGTTCAATTAAGCTCCTCACAACATGGAGTGCATGAAATCATAAAACTACATCCAATCTTGCCTCTACATGAATTAAGATAAGACTACATCATTAAAACATACAAGACAATGATTTGAATGAAGCTACATGAACTCAAGTATAAAGACTAGACCCTACTATGCCTCCACATGAATTAAGATGACTACATCATTAAAACATACAAGACATTAGCTAAGGAAAAGGCAACAAGAGTACATACACTACAAATTGTGTTTCCAACATTAACTTCATCCATATCCTAACTTTATCATTCCCCATAAAATAGGTCCACTAATCAAAGCATAAGCTAAGCTTCATTCAAGAGCATTAGCATATCAAAGATAAGAGTGGAGACCCATTAGATGGTTATGGAAATCATATAAAGCTCAAGGGATAAAAATAACACACACTTACTACACTACATTATTATATCACATATTTCTCCACCCCCCAAATGGGGATGGAACTACTCACTACTCATTACACTAACTAATTTAGCAAAGGAAAACATAATACTGAAATGAAATTTATACTACTTAAGCAAGAAATACTAAAGAAGCATACAACTAAACAAACAAACAAGCATGCAAAGGAAAGGAAATTAAACTAAGATAGAAACAACATCATTAAAAGAAAACTTATATTATTAACTCACTCAATTACAAGTAGCTCTTCCTCCACTAGAGTTTTGCTTCAAGGCTTCACTCTTAGTAGGGAAGATGGCCACCAAGAGGGAGATGAAGAGTTCTATTTATAAGCATGGAAAAAGCTAATCCGGGACAATCCCCCGATGTGGGACTAAACCAACACCAAAAATAGCCTAAACGAACATTAATACAAGTCCAGGAGAAATCTTGGCAGATCTGGGCCAATCCAGACCGCCAATTGGCGGTTCCAGACCGCCAATTGGCGGTCCAAAATGCCCGGATCATGTTGAGATTTATTCTGGGCTTTCCGTTGTGCTTTTGGTGGTCTTTGATGCATCTACCTCGTTTGTTGGAGCTCCGACCCGAATAGAATTGTCAAAATACTCCTCATAATGGTGTGAAGTATTCTGTTTTACTCTTAGGTCCCTCTGTCTTACGATCAGGTCCTTCTCCCTTGCATCTTGGTCCCCAGGTCTCACAATTAGGTCCTTTTTTCCTGCTTTTGGGTCCTTTCATGGCTCTTCTCTTCAAACCTCTTTATTTCTGAAAACTAAACATAAAACTCGTCACGTAGCATTGCTTAGGTGTAAGATAATGGATATAAGGTACAAATATAAGCATGAAATGATGTCAATCAATGGCCTAAACAAAAAGAATGCCTAATCTTTTGCTTTGAGTTTTAGGGTCCAAGTTGCTTAAGGGAAGTTGATTATTAATCTGGGAGCAATCTAAGAGTCAGAACATGCACAAATGGAGTCCCAGATTACTATATCAATTAGGCAAACAACAGAAAAAAAATTAGAAGGTGAACTGAGCTCACCCAACCGCTGATTAGCGGTCTTAGACCGCTGATTGGCGGTCGGAAGTGCCCATGTAGCCTTGAAATTTTTCCAGAAGCGTTCCCTTGCTATTCCCAGTCTCCTGAAACAAAGAACAACTACCAAACACAAATTAAATCCACTCGAATCGTCCAAACAAGAGTCTGGACTGGCACCTCCCCGGCAACGGCGCCAAAAACTTGTTGCACGTTTTATATTTCTACCGCAAGTGCACGGCCGCGATGAAACGGTGGCAAGTACGGGTCATCCTCAGGGAGGTGAGCTTGCTTTTGCTTATCAAAAATCAAGTGGCAAAGAAAGATGGAAGAAAGTTGTTTATGCTAACCTAAACTATGCTAACACGAAGAAGCAAATGCGAAGGAAACAAAACAAACGAATACTTCAACTAAGCTAGAGAAACTTGACACTATGGAGAAATCAGTAAGAGAGAGAGACCCCTTAGGGGGTGGAGTGACTACACATACACAATAAGGAGGCAAAAATATCTTCCTATAGGCACAAGTGTAGGTAGTGTTTGCATGTATGGGAGGTGTCTACTTATCATGGCAAAACCCATCAATTAAATCACTATCCTATTTTGATTAACATTCATAAACACAAGCTGGTTATTTAAGAAACTAAACAAGTATGGGAGGTGTCTACTTATCATGGCAAAACCCATCTAGTGAAGTGTTCTATTCTAACAAGCAAGTATGCATTCATATTAATCAACACATTTCAAAATAAACATCCTTCCTTCCTTAATTGCATATATGATAATCATCTCCACCCCCCAAAAGGGGATGAAACTACTCACTACACATTACACTAACTATTACACTAAAATAAGAAGGCATATTAACTAAGCTTGATTTAATAAAAGACAATTAAACTAAAGCATGCACCAACAATAAAAGAAGCACAAAACAAAGAAAATTTTATTAATTGAAGACTCACAAGACCAGTAGCATCTCCCTATTGAGTTTCTTGCTTCAAGGCTTCCACTTCAATTAGGGAGAATGACCACAAGCATGGAGTGATTACAATGGAAGGTGAAGAGTTCTATTTATAGCCATGGAAAAAGCTAATCCGGGACAATCCCCTGATGTGGGACTAAACAAATACCATAAATAGAATAAGAACGCTCTAATACACACACCAGAAAAAGCTAAACGGATTCGGATCCACCTGGACCGCCAATTAGCGGTTCCAGACCGCCAATTGGCGGTCTACAGGGTCCAGATTCGTCTGGGCTTTCTTGGAGGCTTTCCTGGATGGTATTCTTGGTCTTTGATGCGGTTACTTGACTTGTTGGAGCTCCGACCCGAATCGAATTGGTAAAATACTCCCCATGATGGTGTGGAGTATTCTGTTTTGCTCTCAGGTCCTTCTGTCTTGCAATCAGGTCCTTCTTCCTTGCATCTTGGTCCCCAGATCTCACAATTCAGTCCTTTTTCACAGCTTTTGGGTCCTTTTATGCTTCATCTCTTCAAACCTATTTATTCCTGAAAACTAAACATAAAACTCGTGACATAGCATTGTTTAGGTGAAAGATAATGGATATAAGATACAAATATAAGCATGAAATGATGTCAATCACCTACCCTTCGAAGGACGAGTCTGTTGTATAAACCACGAATATGTCCTTTGAAAATCAAATCGGTCCATTAAAATTGAATGTGTCGTTGTAGCCGTCTCTTGGTACATTGTTCTCAAGTGTCGTTGATTTCATTTTCCAATTGTAAATTCAGCTGCTTAATGATAGTTTACACGCATATCAAATTTGTCCAAAAACTCGGTTTAGTTATAGAATTTCTTGGGAATCGAACAAGATCCATTTGTTCTTTTTTCTCTAACAAATTATCTCAACTTTTATTTGAAGATTGATCTTATGTAAATACCTTGGTTTCTTTTATTTATGTGGGTTGATGTTATTTACTCTGCCTTACAATTATGGTTAATTACATAGGTATTACTGATTAATCTTTCCATTTTTGAATGTAAACTATGAATTGTAGATTTCAAAAAGATACAATAGATTCAAAATTTTAATAACATGGTTTCACAGACAAATGATAGGCAACATTACATTGTGTACCATCAATTCACCAACAGAGAGATGTGAGACAACTATGTGTAACATTCAAACTCAATGCATCAATTACATTATGCACTGGGCATGCTTAACTCTACATAACACTATGCGCACCATTAGATTAATTAACCTCACCCAATCAGTAATTCACCACCATAGAGATGTGAGGCAACTCTGCGTAACATCAAAGTCAAGGCATAATTGATCATTATCTCCACTAGAGTTGTTGATCGAAATAGTTGATCGTCGGGAAAGACTGACTTTCTGGCGTCATAAATGTGTCTATAAGAGTAAAAATTACATTATGTTATTATTCAGATAAAATTATTTCAAGGATTTCATCTTATACAGAAGAAAACACTTACTTCACTTGCACGTTGACAATCATCATGCACAATTGATCCATCACCAAGAACTGCATAACATCCTCTTTGACAACGTATAAAGCCGGAGGCAACCCTTTAACCCCTCCTCCAAATCCAAGTTACTTAAGGATTGTGATTCCCTACCTACCATTAATTGATACAACATTTTGCACCTACTTGGTAGAAATTAAATTTAATGTTGATCGGAGGTTGGTTGTTCCCTTTGCTCCAGGGGCATGAAACCTTACAAATATATATATACAAACGTTAAAAATACAATTATTAACAAAATTGAAATTTATTGACTTTCAAAATTAAAGTATACCTCGTGTCTGTCATTTACCTCAACTAAATGACGAGGCACCTCACGAACCCATCAATAGCATCGTCAAGGGTAACAACCTCTTCGTCCGGAATTGGCATCAGAGCACCACAGTCTAAGAACCTCACCACTATAACCTTCACATCTCCCTTTTCCATCTCTTTGAAGTGGTGTTTGGAGATGTTATAAACTTTGTCGTGTCCCACCAATCTTCGATCAGGATTTTTTACAAATAGAGCACATCTAGATCCATCCTCAATCTTTCCAAACGATGGACCGGCTACGAGGGTCAATTCTCAAGAATGAGCCGCAAAATCATATTGTCGGTCGGGGTTGACCATTGGCTCCACCAGAGGAGTGGTCACTGGGGAAGAAGCGTTCCTACGACAGGAGAAGTAGGCAAATCGCGATCTAATCTCTCCATAACAAGTTGCAATTTATTTTGCAAATCTGCAATTTGTTGCTCGCATTTGGTATGAATTGTAGACGAACTTGACCGTTGAGTATTTCCGTAATATTGTCTCAATCCAACCCTACTCCCTACCCTCCTTACACGACCGAGATGTTCATCATTTCCCAAGGCTTCACGGAGAATATCATTCCGGCCATCTGAAATAAATTTGCCTTGGGATTCTCTCAACTTCAAAGGATTCTAAAGTTTAAAGAAAAATGTTACAAACAATTGAAAAATATAAAATTACTGATTGTGATTTAATAACATATACAATTGATACAACTTACTATCGACGAGCCGACTGCTTGCGACTCGTAAGTGACGTACTCGCCTTTGGAGTTTACCCTCGCTCTCTTCCAAGAATCACGTCTATGGATGGGGGAAGGAGGAGACAAGTTGCTTGCTTGCTCCTCACTCATACCGGAGTCAATTGCCTCTTATTTTTTCTGGGCCATTTTTCAGCCATCATTTGTGTTTCTAACTTTTGGTACCCCGCTTGAGACATACGATATGTATAGTTGTTAGAAGATCCAATTTTATTAGATTAACATTTAAAATAGTAACTTAATAAGTTCAAATTCTAAATTAAACTCAGTTACCTCAAATTCCAGGCTAACTCTTGATTTTCTGAATTGCTCCCATTTATTCAGAGTGATAACTTGTAGATATCAGATGGATTTCTGTCCTGGTAGTCTCCGAATATGTACTTGTTGGTTAAATTTGTTTTGAAGTCCCTCCAACGGACCAACATGTATGTCATCCACTTTTTCTTCAACTTGTAAGTGGATTGGAACTCAAAAGGCGTCTATCACACGTTAACATTTTTAATTTCGACATATTAAAAGTTCGACTAAAACTAAAGAATATTGTAATGGACTCATTACCTGCACGTCATCCCAGATTGTGTCTTTCAGTATCTCATCAACTTCGGCCCAACACGGCAAACATATGTCAACTTTATTCCTCGCTAGTGCCCAAAAGTTGGGCGACCTCCTCCCCCTGTGATACTAACCTCTCTTAAAGTCAGTCCAGGTCATCCGTACGGAGTTTCATGTTGTCCAACCATTGGAAATTTAAGTTGGGCAAAGTCACTGGCTCTTCGTAAACAAAAAGATACAATGGGAGACCCCGTACAAAAAATACACCTAAATAAACCTTAGGACCAACCAAAATATAAAAATATGATGAAGACACAAAAAGTGCCACCGTATTTGGAGAAGTGGGGCATGCAAAGAACCGGCGACAACTGACGTCACTACTCCATCACTCATGTACGGGTCGTTACGGGGCCTCTGTTGATACATCGCATTTGCATGCTCAGTATCCCTTGGAGCGTAAGCGCATTCCACGTCATCATGGCCGTAAGTCCACACCAACCACACCCGGGAGTAGCGACCTGAGCTACAGGAGCTCGGTCCAACTCTAAACTCTCAATCCTACGCATGAGACCAGCCATTTTCGCCTCACACGCGATTGATGACTCAACTTGATAAGATCCAGCTCGACCAGAAGACCTGCCGGCTGGTGGCTCTCTCATGGTATCCCACTCGAAGGTACGTTCAGCCATAGACTCAAAAGTTTGCCATGCCTCCTCGATGGGTTTCATTTGGAAGTCACCCTGACACATCGACTCCAACAATGTGCAGGTGTTGTAGTTGATGCCCTCATAAACAATTTGGCAAAGCTGCCATAACTCAAATCCATGATGAGGGCACAACTGGAGAAGGTCCTTGAACCTCTCAAAGAAACCATGAAACGATTCGGTCTCGGTCTGATACATTTGATGTATCTGGTGCCGTATCTGTTGAGTTTTCCTTAGAGGGAAAAATCTCTTCCGAAAGACGATCACAAAGTCATCCCATGACCGAATCGAGCTCGCCGGGAGGCTATACATCCATTTCTTCGCATTATCCTTCAATGCGAAAGAAATCATCCTCAACCGGACAGAATCCTCGTCAAGCTGTTGAAGCTTGAACATGGAGCATACTTCCTCGAATTCGCGTATAAAGATAAACGGATCCTCCTTATTGGCAGTAAAGGTTGGAAGCATGCTCACATATTGAGGTTTCAGCGCATAGTACACAACAGAAGGTGTACTAGAGGAGGAGACTATACGTAGAGAATAGATGAGGAGAGGACTTAGGTGAGGAGGGAAGAATCCCTAGAGCTAGCGTGGGTGAAGGGATCAGGTAGAAGCCTAACTAGCAAGCACAACTCAAACAATATAAGGCAAAGGGTCCTTAGGCTAGACGACGCCTAACTTCGAGGTCACTAGCCTCGACACGTCTCACCTCCCTACAACGAAGACCACAATGCCCAGCAAGTGATACCAGATCCGGAGATCCAGTACCTCCTACTATCGACAAGGTAGGCGACGCCGATCAGGCCATGACGGTCTCAACTAGATTACTCTCCTAGTGCACCCGCAATCCTAGGGCCAATGTCTACTTGCTTTTAGTTAAGACTTGATTAAGAGTGATTTTTGGGGCCAAGGAAAGGGTGATGAAATCCCCCACCTTATCTTTTATGGGACAACCCCTCCTTAGTAGCGTTTTGATCCTAAATCTAGCAATCAATCGCTCTAATCAAAGGCTCACTCTCTCTTGTCCTGATGCAATTCCTACTAACTAATGCATGGGCATACGAGATGCATGAATGAGTGTAGGAAATTGCGTACCTCATGCCAGCACTCAACAACTGAAAATAAAGCTAAAAGAAAACACAACTATATGCCTAAGTCAATACATGATGCGTGACCTAAACAAGTAAGAACGTCTAGTCTTTTGCTTTGGATTTTAGGGCCAAGTTGATTAATGGGGGAGTTATTAATGATCTGGGAGCAAACTAGAAGTCACAGCATGCAAAATAGGGCTCCCAGATAACGAAAGTGAAGCAATAAACCCCCAGAAGAAAAATGAAAGCAGGAAGACCTCACCAGGCCGCCAATTGGCGGTCCGAGACCGCTGATTGGCGATCCCTTTTAAAGTGTTGGTGCTCCAACTCTTCCAGTATCCTTCCCGTGACCTCTAGGATCCCTGAGACTAAGAAAAAATGGAAACAAAAAATTAAAAACCCCTCGAATCGTCCAAACAAACGTCTGGAGAGAGCACCTCCCCGGCAACGGCGCCAAAAACTTGATTGATCGTTTTATATTCACCGCAAGTGCACGGCCGCATTGAAGTGGTGGCAAATACAGGTCGTCCACTAGGAGGTGTGTCGACAATTGGTTTGTTCGAAGGTGAGAGGTAAAAGAAGGAGAGAAAGGTTGGTTACACTACACTACACTAAGGTGCAAATGGAAATGGAAGAGAAGCAAGAAAACTAAACCCCAAAGGGGGTAGAGAAATAATGTGAACATAAAGAAGTGTGTGTGTGTGTGTTCATTAAGCTCCTCACAACATGTAGTGCATGAAATCATAAAACCACATCCAACTTTGCCTCCACATGAATTAAGATAATACTACATCATTAAAACATACAAGACAATAATTGAAGTGAAGCTAAATGAACTCAAGTATAAAGACTAGACTTTACTATGCCTCCACATGAATTAAGATAAGACTACATCATTAAAACATACAAGACATTAGCTAAGGTAAAGGCAACAAGAGCACATACACTACAAATTGTGTTTCCAATATTAACTTCATCCATATCCTAACCTTATCATTCCCCATAAAATAGGTCCACTAATCAAAGCATATGCTAAGCTTCATTCAAGAGCATTAGCATATCAAAGATAAGAGTGAAAACCCATTAGATGGTTATGGAAATCATATAAAGCTCAAGGGATAAAGATAACACACCCTTAATACACTACATAATTATATCACATATTTCTCCACCCCCCAAATGGGGATGGAAATACTCACACATATTTAAACTAACTACTCTAACAAAATGAAGCATTATACTGAAATGAAACTACACTAATCAAGCAAGAAATATTAAAGAAGCGTAAAACAAAACAAACAAGCAAGCATGCATATGAAAGAAATGTGGAAATTTTAAAGCCCTAGGCAAGCAAAAGAAGACAAGTCACCCAAGGATCATGGCAAACATATATATCGATATTAAATGCAGCACACTAACGTGACCCTAACAATGCATACAAAAGAAAATAAAATCAAAGGAAAAAGACTCAACTATATACACACGTAAAACACCCCCCACACCTACATGCATTGTCCTCAATGAATGTGAGCAAGATACTACATCATTAAAACATACAAGACAATAATTGAAGTGAAGCTAAATGAACTCAAGTATAAAGACTAGACCTTACTATGCCTACACATGAATTAAGATAAGACTACATCATTAAAACATACAAGACATTAGCTAAGGTAAAGGCAACAAGAGCACATACCCTACAAATTGTGTTTCCAATATTAACTTCATCCATATCCTAACCTTATCATTCCCCATAAAATAGGTCCACTAATCAAAGCATAAGCTAAGCTTCATTCAAGAGCATTAGAATATCAAAGATAAGAGTGAAAACCCATTAGATGGTGATGGAAATCATATAAAGCTCAAGGGATAAAGATAACACACCCTTAATACACTACATGATTATATCACATATTTCTCCACCCCCCAAATGGGGATGGAAATACTCACACATATTTAAACTAACTACTCTAACAAAATGAAGCATTATACTGAAATGAAACTACAATAATCAAGCAAGAAATATTAAAAAAGCATAAAACAAAACAAACATGCAAACATGCATATGAAAGGAAATTAAACTAAGAGAAACAACACAATTAAAGGAAAATATCTATTATTAACTCACTCAAATTACAAGCAGCCCTTTCTCCACCAGAGTTTTCCTTCAAGACTTCACTCTTAGTAGGGAAGATGGCCACCAAAGAGACAGATATATACAATGGAAGGTGAAGAGTTCTATTTATAAGCATGTAAAAAGCTAATCCGGGACAATCCCCCGATGTGGGACTAAACAAATACCAAAAATAGCCTAAACAAACATTAATACAAGTCCAGGAGAAATCTTAGCGGATCTGGGATGTTCCAGACCGCTAATCGGCGGTCTATAAGGCCCAGATCCGTCTGGGTTTTGTGTTGGGCTTTGCTTGAAGTATGTCTTGGTCTTGGATGCATCTACTTGGTTTGTTGGAGCTCCGACCCGAATCGAATTGGCAAAATACTCCCCATGATGGTGTGGAGTTTCCTGTTTTGCTCGTAGGTCCTTCGGTCTTACGATCATGTCTTCTCCCTTGCATTTTAGTCCTCAGGTCTCACAATTAAGTCCTTTTTCCTGCTTTTGGGTCCTTTCATGACTCTTCTCTTCAAACCTCTTTATTCCTGAAAACTAAACATAAAACTCGTCACGTAGCATTGCTTAGGTGTAAGATAATGGATATAAGATACAAATATAAGCATGAAATGATGTCAATCAAGTAACAATCATTGTAGTGTTGGAAGGCCATTTGTTCGTGATGGAAACAAATTGAAAGAAGATCAAGGAACACCAAAATATGACCGGCAACAGGTGGAATTTATAGACCCCATAACTGAAAGAGTGAAAGGTCACGTTGAATCACATTTTATTAATAAGATGTCTTCAAGTGACATGTCGATTTTATTCATCTTCGGTGCTACTTTCTATTTCTTGGATAGTTTTGTGATGTTTCATTTCATAGGATTTAAAGGACGAATATGTCCTTTAAACTTATGTTTGTCCATTAAAGGGTGGGCATGTGCTTTACGGGACTGATGTGTCCTTTAAAGCACGTGTCTGTCCTTGAAAGTTTTTGAAACTCGAAAGGGTCCTTAAACGACAACTTGCCCTTAAACGGACAACAATGTCCTTTAAAAATGATGTTAAACTTTAAACCTCATGTATGTCCTTTAAACCTCAAGTCCACCCTTTACAACACGAATTTGTTGTTGAACGAGGGATTTCAGAGGCCAAGATGTACGTACGTGTTCGGTAGTCCGTGTAGCACGTTTGAATGGACAGAAATTGGTTTGGTTGACTGCTCAGAATTCAAATTCCGACCTCAAATGTTGAGAAGGACAAGGAAAAGTGTGCATGGATAATGGATACACAATTTACAAGGAGTGCACTGAAATTCTGTTCTTTTAGAGGACACTTACATACTTTAAAGGACACTAAAATCATTTCTCAAGGAAACTGGAAAAGTAGATATGGATTCCCACATATATCACCGAGGTAAGATGTCCCTTCTAGCCTCTAGAGTAACATTTATGAAATAAACACAATACAACCTATGATATTGTAGGCCGTGAAATGACTAATTAATGAAAGGTTGTGTCCAGTCATAACGAAACCCAAAAAAGGTTATGCTATAGTTTTTTGACACTAATTGAGAACCCACCAAATTCATGAGCTTTGCTATCATTTTTTGCTCCTTTTCCTTTCTCAACATTTGTAGTCAGAAACAAAAAGCAATGGAAACCTTTCAGGTATGTGGTCTACATAACCGCTTTCAGTGCACCGAATTCCCCAAATAGAATCACCATCTTGGACAACCGAAATGCATACAGTCACTAAGAGTTGTCCTTCAAATTTGATCATGTCCTGAAATAACAAGCCCATTCTTTTAAAGAATACTTCGTTTATCATGAGCTGATGTAGATCACCTCATTGCACGAGAAGAACTCTGAATAGAATGCACTATACTATGTAAATGTAATGAAAGGTTGTGCTGTCGCCTGTCATAACGAAACCCATTAGGGATATGCTATAGTTTTTTGACATTGAGAGGTAATTGGGTATCCCGCAATCTCCTTCATCTTCTCAAACATGATCTTTAGAATGGTTAAAATTTATTTTAGATATTTAATCTAACAAGATCTATTCTCATGTTTAATCTTTATAGTTTTATGGTATAATTTTGTAACATATTGTCATTGTATTTTAAGACACTCATATAGATTTATAGTTTAAAATATGATTTAGTATTTTTATTAATTATTTTTTGTAATTATGGATGGTAGAGGGAAATGGAGGGAAAATATTTCCTTTTTCTGTGGATGACCAGAAAACACGAAAAATTCCTAAGTAAAATGGGTTTTCGTTTGGATTTTTGGCGATAATTTTTACTTGAATCATAGAAACTTCGTTGGATATTCTAGTGTGACTTGTTAATTCTATTTATTCTAATTCTCTTTATTCATGAAATTGTGTTGATAAGCGTTTTAGAGTAGGAGAGAAATAATATTCGAAAAGTACAACTTCAATTAGTTTAAATCTTCAGGTTACATACACCCGACAACAAAAATAGAGAGATGACATCAACAACTTATCCAAAAGAACGGGACTGAAATCCATGTCTAGGAGGCAATGTCTTGATTCACTTCTTCAAAAGGGTTTGGACAGAATTAGAAGGGTTTTGAACAAAAACATTGTCTTCATCATGGTACATTGGTATGTTGTATGCAGGAATGTCATTTTGGATGGAAACAGAAAGATGACAACAAATTTTCATTGTACAAAAAAATACTGAATTCCATGTCCAGGAGCTCATGTATTGATTTTCTCCATCAGAATGGGCTCGGTGTGATTTGTTTGCAGGAAAATGGTTTTGGAAAACAAACAGTTGGATGACAGATAATATCACTTATGCAAAACATGTCTAGGAGCCCTTTGCAAAAAAATGCTGGGTAGATTGGTATGTAGGAAGATGGCTTTGAGTTTTGACCAAACTATTCCAGCAAACCAATATAATTAACACATATTGATTTGGTAGTTCTACCAAACCAATCTAACATCAAAAGGGTTTTCTAGCAACCCAATATAACGTCAAAAGAATTTTCTAGTAAACCAATCTAACGCTAAATCCATTAGAAGTGAGTGTCCAATGATACGTCGCTTGCAAACACACCTTAAAATACGGTTAAGCCCCATAGTCTGCCGGCTTCTCGGCAGCACCAGGTGGATTATGTCTACCCAGGGTTCTTTGATTATATTGATTGACATCGTACCATGCATATATTTGTGTATTATATCCTCTATTTTTAACCTAAGCATTGCTACGTAACGAGTTTTATGTTTAAGTTTCAGGAATAAAACAAGTGAGAAGAAGAGACACAAAAAGGACCTAAGAGGAAGAGAAAGGTCTGAATTGTAAGACTGATGGACTAAGATGCAAGAGAGAAGGACTCGGATGTAAACCAAAAGGACCAATGAGCAAATCAAGAAGCTCCACACCATCATGAGGATCATTTTGGCAATTAGATCCGGCCCAAACATCAACAACCAAATCGGGTTCACCAAACATGAAGAATACAAGTCAGAAACCAACCACCCAAAACCAGATCCACTCAAGCCAATCCAGACCGCCAATTAACTGTCCCAAACCGCCAATTGGAGGTCCATTTGGACCCAAAAACGATTATGTCCGGCCGGGTGTTGTATTGGTATGTATATAGTCCATTTATGGTATGCTTTTAGTTCCATACCGGGAGATTGTCCCCGATTTTCTTTTTTCATGCCTTTAAATAGAACTCTTCTTTGTCCTTTGTATTGACCTATTTCTTAGTGGCCAATAGCTCTACTTAGAGTCAAGCCTTGAAGCATGAACTCAAGTAGGGAGATGCTGCTTGTAATGCGAGTCATTTAATAAAAGAAATTTTTGTTAGTTTATTGTTGTCTCTTTTATCTTCTTGCATGCTTAGCTTAATTTCGTTTCATTAATCTTAGTAGACTTAGTTAATATGTTTTCCTCTCTTAACATAATAGTTAGGTTAATGATTAGTGACTAGTTCCATCCGCCTTTGAGGGGTGGAGATGATGCACATATATGTTGTGATGTTTTGATGTTTCATGAATTTTGGATTATGTAAACTTGCATGTTTGTATGTTCATTGAGGGTATTTTAATCATCTACATGTTGGGGGATTTTGATGGGTTTTGCCATAAGATTTAGACACTCCCATGCTTAGTTTCCTCATGTTTATTGACTGAAATCTCCTGTTGAATATGCTACATGTTAGTTAAGTGTTTGTATTTGTGGTTGCTTGGTTGATTGATTGAAGAAACTTTGTTTTAATGGTTTTTTCCATAAGATTTAGACACCTCCCATGCCTAGCTTTGTTCGTCACACGAGTTTATGGTTTCTGATGAGTCTTGCCATATCTTTAGACACTTCTCATGCTGAGCCTAATCTTATGATAATCAAGTAATAATTGCCGATACATTGTGTGAATTGATTGATAGGTTTTGCCACATCTTTAGACACTTCCTATGCATGAAAACACACACACGACACACACATACATGCTTACATGTGTCATTCATCACGTATTTCACTTCTTATGTGTCCACCCTTAGGGATTTTTCTTCCTGAAATCCAATCTATTTGTTAACTTTTTAGTTTAGTTTTAATCAATCGTTAGTTGCTTTCATTTACATTTGTTACTTACTAGTTTATTGTAGTTTAGCTTAGCATAATCAAATCTCTTTTCCCTTTTTCTCCACTTGATTTTGGACAAATCAGAGGCTACTCACCTCCTCGTGGATTGACCCGTACTTGCCACCGCTTCATTGCGGCCGTGTACTTGCGGTTAATAAAACGTTTAGCATATATAATCCTCATCATCGTTGGAGTAGCAATCATTGTAGTGTTGGAAGGTCATTTGTTCGTGACAGAAAAGAATTGTAAGAAGGTCAAGGAACACCAAAATATGACCAGCAATGGGAGGAATTTATAGACCCCACAACTAAAAGAGTAAATGGTCGCATCAAATCACATTCTATTAATAAGATGTCCTCAAGTGATGTGTCGGTTTTATTCGTCTTCGGTGAAACTTTCTATTTCTTGGATATTTTTGGACGTTTCATTTCAAAGGATATAAAATACGAATATGTCCTTTAAACTTATGTAAGTCCATTAAAGGGTGGGCACGTCCTTTACAGGACTGATGTGTCCTTTAAAGCACGCTTCTGGCTTTGAAAAATGTTATTGACAGCTGAAAGGGTCCTCAAACGACAACCTACCCTCAAACGGACAGCTGTGTCCTTTAACAAACAATGCTAAACATTAAACCACATGTCTGTCCTTTAAACCTCAAGTCTACCATTTAAATGATGAGTCTATTGCTGAATGAGGGATTTTGGAGGCCGAGATGTACGTACGTGTTTGGTAGTCTGTGTAGCACATTTCGATGGACCAAAATGAGTTTGGTCGAACACTCAGAATTCAGATTCCGACCTCAAACATTCAGCAGGAAAAGGAAAAGTGGTAATGGATAATGGATTCCAAATTTCCAAGGAGTGCATTGAAACCCGTTCTTTTAAAGGACACTTACATACTTTAAAGGACTCTAAAATCCTTTCTCAAGGAAACTGTAAAACTAGATATGGATTCCCACTTATATCACCGAGGTAAGATGACCCTTCTAGCCGCTAGGGTAAGATCTATGAATTAAACACAATATCGCCTATAATATTGAAGGTCGTGAAATTACTAATTAATGAAAGGTTGTGGCTTGTCATAACGAAACCCAAAAGGGATACGCTATAGTTTTTCACACTAATTGAGAACACACAAAATCCATGAGCTTTACTATCATTTTTTGATCATTTTCCTCTCTCAACATTTGTTATTGGAAACGACAAGCAATGGAAACTGATTGATTCGTTTTATATTAAACCGCAAGTGCACGATCGCGTTGAAGCGGTGGCAAATACGGGTCGATCCACAGGGAGGTGTGTCGACTTTTGGTTTGTGCGAAGGCGAGTGGGAAAGAAAGGAGAGAAATGTTGGTTACACTAAACTACACTACAATGCAAAAAGGAAATGGAAGATAAGAAATAAAACTAAACCCCATAAGGGGTAGAGAAATACGGTGAATATAAAGATGTGTGTGTGTGTTCAATTATGCTCCTGACAACATGTAGTGCACGAAATCATAAAACTAAATCCAACTTTTCCTCCACATGAAATAAGATAAAACTATATCGTTAAAACATACAAGACAATAATTGGAATGAAGCTAAATGAACTCATGTATAAAGACTAGACCCAACTTTGCCTCCACATGAAATAAGATAACCCAATATAATTAAAACATACAAGGCATTAACCAAGGTAAAGGCAACAAGAGTACATACACTACCAATTGTGTTTCCAATATTAATTCCATCCATATCCTCACCTTATCATTCCCCATAAAATAGGTCCAGTAATCTAAGCATAAGATAAGCTTCATTTAAGAGCATTAGCATATCAAAGATAAGAGTGAAATCTCATTAGATGGTTATGGAAATCATATATGGCTCAAGGGATTAAGATAACACACACCTAATACACTACCTGATCATATCACATATTTCTCCACCCCCCAAATGGGGATGGAACTACTCACTAATCATTACACTACAACCTACATTAAAATGAAACATTCTACTGAAATGAAATTAGACTAAGCAAGAAAGGAATATTAAAGAAGCTAATTGAAAGGAATATAAACTAAAGAAACATGCAAGAATTAAAAGACAAGCTTAAAAGAAACTAAGAACAATTATTTTATTAACAATGACTCACATTGAAGGTAGAGAGAATGCCACCAAGCAATGGGGTCGTTTACAATAGAAGGTGAAGAGTTCTATTTATATCCATAGAAAAAGGTAATCCGGGACAATCCGCCGGTATGGGACTAAACAAATACCAGAAATAGAATAAACACACTCTAATACACATGACCACCAAAGCTTAGCGGATTCGGAGCCAAACAGACCGCCAATTGGCGGTCTATCGGGTCTGGATCCCTCTGGAATTTGTTATGGGCTTTTCTGGATGTCTTTGTTGGTCTTTGATGCATATACTTAGTTTATTAGAGCTCCGACACGAATCGAATTGCGAAAATACTCCCCATGATGGTGTGGAGTTTTCTATTTTGCTCTTTGGTCCTTCGGTCTTACGTTCAGGTCCTTCTCCCTTGCATCTTAGTCCCCAGGTCTCACAACTCAGTCCTTTTTCCCTTCTCTTGGGTCCTTTTATGCTTCATTTCTTCAAACCTATTTATTTCTGAAATTCAAACATAAAACTTGTCACTTAGCATTGCTTAGGTGTAAGATAATGGATATAAGATACAAATATAAGCATGAAATGATGTCAATCAAATACCCCCACACCTAAGGTTTTGCTAGTCCCGAGCAAAATAAAGAAAGAGAAAAGCAAACGAGAAACAAGAAATCCTAACTCACTTTCGTAGGAATCACGGTTGCACTTAGCACGTGCAACAAGCCTTTAAACCTCCTTGTTGCCATGGAGGAGGAGTGTTGTCTCCTGAGGGTTTTCAGCGGATATGCCCACAAAATCCAAACAAGGTGCATTATTCAATCTAGACACTCGACTCGTTGGACATATTTTGTCGATCATTGGACGCAGTAATACTACGGGCCGACTCTATAAAGATAATCAGCCCACACACCTAGCCTAATGAACCATTCGTGCAAGTTAAATAAGGAATTAAGTGAAAGACATGGACAACCTCAACATCCTCAAGTGATACAAAGTGTAAGGTCCATTAAGGTTCTTATTTGCATTACCATTTTTTTTCTTTTCTCATTTTTTTTCTTCTTCATCTTTTTCTTTTTATTAGTTGGAGCTTCATTCTCCCAGGGTCAGGTTTCGTGTATCATTGCCCATGAGGACTTACTGTAATGCCCCGAGCTCGGACAACTGATCACCCGCCCGAACCCGGTGCGTTAAGATACGATCCACGATCCTGACCGCTGCGCACTCTGATATTTAAATCCATCTGATAGGCTCATAATTAATCTGAAAAATATAATCAACAATTTGTGAGCTCGACAGCCCGCAAGTACCAACCATCAATCAATCAGAATCATAATCATGTGGAAAATAATACAGAATATGACATTCAGTCAATAAGCACAATCAAGAGACATGCATCACAAATAAAATGCATGCATATCAATTTGAAACCCCCATTCAGATTCGACCACATCCTACGCTTCTGAAATCTATCAATCTGTCAGACGCACACCTGGTAGCTCCACACTAACGACAGGCAGCCCTTTCCTCTCTCGGGTGGCTCCACGCTGTCCGCTAGGCAGCTCTTTCCTAAGTGGCTCAGCCAGAAACATACACACAGCCACAGGACATGTCAACCGAAACACCACCATGCAATAATATGCATATCAATTAAATCAACATCGATACTCAGCATGCATGCAACTACGAATATCAAGAGAGACAGCCATGATATGAAACTGAAGAATAACGAATCAGTACTTGCCTCAAAATCTCCATCTTTTTCTTCTCAATATTCTTCTCAAAATTCCATCTTCTCCTAAAACCACACAATCATCCAACAATCTTAATTAGTCCACTAAGATATTTGATTATTACCTCAACTAAAAAATTCAGGATATTACATTCTACCCTCCTTAAAAGAAATTTTGTCCTCCAAATTTGATCTCAATACTGTCTCAATCCAAACAAATCAATACAAAATTTTCAACTCATTATTTATCAAATCTAAAAACCTAACACCACTTATCGCTCATAATTTAGATAATCAATCCAACCAAATCCAAATTCACATTTGAACTCAAGTCCAAATATCTCTAAATTCATCTGTCATTATTTATTAATAATTTGGTAGCAAATCCAACCAAGTCAAAATTCACATTTAAATCAATAGTCAATACTTCTAAATTCAATTTCTCAAATTCCAATCCAATCAAATTTTTATTTCAAATCCAAATCCCGACTAATTCCGACGATCGTATTGCTCTGATACCATTTGTAACGCCCCGAGCCCGGACAACTGATCACCCGCCCGAACCCGGTGCGTTAAGATACGATCCACGATCCTGACCGCTGCGCACTCTGATATTTAAATCCATCTGATAGGCTCATAATTAATCTGAAAAATATAATTAACAATTTGTGAGCTCGATAGCCCGCAAGTACCAACCATCAATCACTCAGAATCATAATCATGTGGAAAATAATACAGAATATGACATTCAGTCAATAAGCACAATCAAGAGACATGCATCACAAATAAAATGCATGCATATCAATTTGAAACCCCCATTCAGATTCGACCACATCCTGCGCTTCTGAAATCTATCAATATGTCAGACGCACACCTGGTAGCTCCACACTAACGACAGGCAGCCCTTTCCTCTCTCGGGTGGCTCCACGCTGTCCGCTAGGCAGCTCTTTCCTAAGTGGCTCAGCCCGAAACATACACACAGCCACAGGACATGTCAACCGAAACACCACCATGCAATAATATGCATATCAATTAAATCAACATCGATACTCAACATGCATGCAACTACGAATATCAAGAGAGACAGACATGATATGAAACTGAAGAATAACGAATCAGTACTTGCCTCAAAATCTCCATCTTTTTCTTCTCAATATTCTTCTCAAAATTCCATCTTCTCCTAAAACCACACAATCATCCAACAATCTTAATTAGTCCATTAAGATATTTGATTATTACCTCAACTAAAAAATTCAGGATATTACACTTACATTATCACGTACACCTTTCCCCAAATCTCCACATAGGGCAATCCCTACCACCCGTGTAACTACAGTTTGGTCGGCGCATTCCAAGTCAGAAGACTCGAAAGCACCAGGCACAAAGTCCCCTCAGACCTACTTTTCCAAGTGATAGGAGCCGTGCGAGAAGAGAGAACACTCACTCACTTATTTCTTAACTACACATGAACCAAAACCTTACACTTAATGTCTCACAACAAGATTTCAAGGGTCCTTGACTACAACAAACTCCCTTAAATTAACAGACACGAATGATTGACTCACTAGGTTCATGGTGGACTTCTTTAAATGTTTGAGCACTGAAACCTTATGATTACTCACCCCCGAGGGGAAACTGGGGTGCATCCTAACGACTAGTTAAATCCTAAAGCCACTGTACTAGATATCCTAATGCATCAAGTTCAAGACAATTTTGGGAGCTTTCTTTTTACTTTCCTCTCAACGGTTTTGCACATGCCAAACACACATAAAATCCACAAAACATTTTCTTTCTCAAACACATGAATATTTTGAGAGAAATGTGAAATTTTTGAAGCACTAGGCAAGCAAAAGAAGACAAGTCACCCAAGGATAATGGCAAGCAGATATATTGATATTAAATGCAGCACACTAACATGACCCTAACAATGCACACAAAAGAAATAAAATCAAAGGAAAAAGACTCGACTATGTACACACGTAAAACACCCCCCACACCTACTTCATGCATTGTCCTCAATGAATGTGAGCAAGATACTACATGGGTTTATGCATGAAAAAGGAAATATCTCACCAATATGAAGCGCCAAAAGAAGTTCAAGGTTATGTTGATGGACAGAAACCCAAATTCCCTCAAAACCTGTGAGATGCTAAAGAAGGGATACAAATACGTGAAAGAAATGGGGCCCAAATACTCAAGGGTTGGAGCCCACAACAATCGATGCTCACTGAAGGAGTCTTTTATTGTACTTTTTTATATTTAAAGATAACTATGTACAAACATAAGTTCCCATCTTCATTTGTCAAAATACATCAAATGGTAACCTCAAAAGTGGGTCAATGCACTTAGAAAGGGAACATGATACCATGCGGGGCCAGAATACTCATGTTTGGGCCCCACTTACAAAGAGCACAAGATGAAAAGAGAGGTTCATGAATTAGACGCAAAAGCGTCTCATTCAAATTATCAAACTGAAAGAGCTTGAACCTCTAAAAGTTTGGGAAATAAGGGGCAACAGAAGATAAGTTTCTCCCGTTGCAGTAGGGAAGTTATGATCGTCAATCCAAACTCTCCAACCAACAAGTTGGTGGGTCGGAACAAGGTCAAGAACCACGTTAGGCATGTCTGACTCACCAGGCGAACAAAAAGTGGGTCTCTTACCCAAGGTGTCCTCCAAGGAACTCCTAATACCCTCATTAGCAATGTAGTTGTTTGATGTTCCATCATTTCCAAGATGATTAGGAACAATAGTGAGAGGCAAACTCTCATCAGGTTGTTTGAAATTGAGGGTACTAGGGAGCTCTTGCTCCACCAGAGGTGAGTCCTTAAGAGGCACAACATGAAGATCATGTGGCTCAAGGGTCAAGGGACAAAAAGATAAGGCACAATCCTGTGCTGACTCATAATGAAATTGGTCCATGTTTTTCTCAATTGGAATAGAATCCTCCACCAAGTGATCGTGAATTGAAACCCCAAGTCCCTCAGTCTGACTAGGAGTTTGACTTTGAAAGATTGTTCTTTGAATTTGTGGATGTGGTGGTGGTTCGATATCAAAAGATGAATCCTCATGTTGACAAGAAAAGTTACACTCCTCACGTTCACGTAATTGCTGCGTCATTTGACTCACTTGCAGTGCCATATTTTGTATGGACTGTTGAGTGGTTTCCATGAACGTAAGGAAAGTTTGTTTCAAGGAATCAGGTATGCGGTCAACTATGAGGTCCAAGTCAGAACTTGGGAAATTTTGGGGTTGGGTGTTGATGGGCTGAGAATGAGTCCAATGATTTGAAGTGGGGGTGTTGGTAGAATTCTGGGTATTCGGGAGGAGGATACTAGGGTGAAAATGAAGTATAAGAATTTGAATAAGAATTGTCACCCCACGAATCTATCCCTCTCTGGTTATACACGGATGCGTAATGGTCAGATTGAGCATTTTTGGAAAATGTATGCTCATACTCAGGCTCTGGGGGAACATAACGACACTCCCCGATAACATGACCACTCAACCCACAAGAGTCGCACGACATGGCTACTGGAGCCACCGGTGCACTCATGTCGTCTACCGTACACATGAAAGAGGCCAAAGTTTGTTGTAATGTCTAAGTTTGTTGACCAGCATATGATCTGACATAACTAGATTGTGGTCTAGCAGTCAGTGCCTCTCTCATGTTACCCCAATATGAAGATTGCTCAGTCACACAATTAAGATTGTCCCAACCATACGGGGTGTTAGTCTGAGCCACCCCATGTTGCATGAGTCCGGAATACCAGGAAGAATTGTCCTGGTCCCAATAATGATATGGATGGTCGCCCATGTAACCATCCATCTCAACAAAAAAAAACTCTCGAGTCGACCACTCTCACCACCACGAGGCCAAGCTCGCAAAAAGTGCTCGACTCGACCCTAAAACACTAACAAAGAGTGTAAAGGGGAGGAGACTAGACGTAGAAGGAGGTGAGAAGAAGATGACCCAGAGGAGAAGGGAAGAATCCCTAGAAAGTAGCGTGGGTAGTGGGAGAGGGTAGAAGCCTAATCTAGCAAGAACGACTCCAACAATGTAAGGCAATGGGTCCTTAGGCTAGACGACCCCTAACTTCGAGGTCACTAGCCTCGACACACCTCACCTCCCTACAACGAAGACCACAATGCCCAGCAAGTGATACCAGATCTGGAGATCCAATACGTCCTACAATCGACAAGGTAGGCAACGCCGATCAGGCCATGACGGTCTCAACTAGATTACTCTCCTAGTGCGTCCGAAATCCCTAGGGCCAATGTCTACTTGCTTTTACAATTAAGGCTTTTATTAAGAGTGATTTTTGGGACAAGGAAAGGGTGATGAAATCCCCCACCTTATCTTTTATGGGACAACCCCTCCTTAGTAGCGTTTTGATCTTAAATCTAGCAATCAACACTCCAATCAAACGCTCAACTCACTCTTGTCCCAATGCACCTTACTAACTAATGCATGATCGAAACATGCATGAATGAGAGATTTGGGTGCACGTACCTCACGCCAGCAATCAACAACAAAATGTAAAGCAAAGAAAAGACAAATGCATGCCAGGTCTACAAATGATGCATGACCTAGATGACAAGAAGTCTAATCTTTTGCTTTGAGTTTTATGGTCCAAGTTGATTAAAGGGGATTGATTTTTAATCTGGGAGCAAACTAGAAGTCACAACATGCAAAATAGTGCTCCCAGATAACTACAATGAATAACAAAACAACCAGAACAAAGTTGAGATCGATTGAGGCTCACCAGGCCGCCAATTGGCAGTCCCAGACCGCTGATTGGCGGTCTCTTTTGGGTCTTTGGCTCTCAAATTCCTCCAGTCGCTTCCCCTTGATCCTCAGAATGCCTGAAACATACCAAAACTAAACAAACAAAAATTAAAACCACTCGAATCGTCCAAACCAAAGTCTGGACAGAACACCTCCCCGACAACGACACCAAAAACTTGATTGTTTCGTTTTATGTTAAATCGCAAGTGCACGACCGCATTGAAGCGGTGGCAAATACGGGTTGATCCACAGGGAGGTGTGTCGACTTTTGGTTTGTGCGAAGGCGAGTGGGAAAGAAATGAGAGAAAGGTTGGTTACACTAAACTACACTACAATGCAAAAAGGAAATGGAAGATAAGTAATAAAACAAAACCCCATAGCGGGTAGAGAAATAATGTGAATATAAAGATGTGTGTGTGTGTGTTCAATTACGCTCATCACAACATGTAGTGCATGAAATCATAAAACTAAATCCAACTTTGCCTCCACATGAAATAACATAAAATTATATCGTTAAAACATACAAGACAATAATTGGAATGAAGCTAAATGAACTCATGTATAAAGACTAGACCCTACTTTGCCTCCACATGAAATAAGATAACCCAATATCATTAAAACATACAAGGCATTAACCAAGGTAAAGGGAACAAGAGTACATACACTACCAATTGTGTTTCCAATATTAATTCCATACATATCCTCACCTTATCATTCCCCATAAAATAGGTCCACTTATCTAAGCATAAGCTAAGCTTCATTCAAGAGCATTAGCATATCAAAGATAAGAGTGAAATCCCATTAGATGGTTATGGAAATCATATAAGGATCAAGGGATGAAGATAACACACACCTAATACACTACATGATCATATCACAGATTTCTCCACCCCCGAAATGGGGATGGAACTACTCACTAATCATTACACTACAACCTACATTAAAATGAAACATTCTACTGAAATGAAATTAGACTAAGCAAGAAAGGAATATTAAAGAAGCTAATTGAAAGGAACATAAACTAAAGAAACATGCAGGAATTAAAAGACAAGATTAAAAGAAACTAAGAACAATTATTTTATTAACAATGACTCACATTGAAGGTAGCATTCTTCTCCACCTTGAGTTTTGCTTCAAGGCTTACTCCTTAGTAGAGAGAATGCCACCAAGCAATGGGGTCGTTTACAATAGAAGGTGAAGAGTTCTATTTATAGCCATAGAGAAAGGTAATCCGGGACAATCCCCCGGTATGGGACTAAACAAATACCAGAAATAGAATAAACACACTTTAATACACATGCCCACCAAAGCTGAGCGGATTCGGAGCCAAACAGACCGCCAATTGGCGGTCGCATACCGCCAATTGGCGGTCTATCGGGTCTGGATTCGTCTGGAATTTGTTGTGGGCTTTTCTGGATGTCTTTGTTGGTCTTTGATGCATATACGTAGTTTATTAGAGCTCCGACCCGAATCGAATTGCCAAAATACTCCTCATGATGGTGTGGCATTTTCAGTTTTGCTCTTTGGTCCTTCGGTCTTACGTTCAGGTCCTTCTCCTTTGCATCTTAGTCCCCAGGTCTCACAACTCGGTCCTTTTTCCCTGCTCTTGGGTCCTTTTATGCTTCATCTCTTCAAACCTATTTATTTCTGAAATTCAAACATAAAACTTGTCACGTAGCATTGCTTAGGTGTAAGATAATGGATATAAGATACAAATATAAGCATTCTCATGGTTAATCTTTACAGTTTTATGGTATAATTAACAAATGAATAATTAATAAATTTTTGTGTCCTATCATAACCAAACCCTAAAAGGATATGCTATAATTGAGAACTCGCCAAATCCATAAAATCACCAGCAATGGGTTGATTTTTAAATGCCTTGGATAAATGTTGTGGCTAAGTCATTTAACATTTGTGTCCGGAAACGAAAAGCAAAAGAAACCTTTCAGATTCTACGTAGCCATGATTGACATCATTTCATGCTCATATTTGTATCTTATATCCATTATCTTACATCTAAGCAATGCTATGTGACGAGTTTTATGTTTAGTTTTCAGAAATAAAGAGGTTTGAAGAGAAGAGCCATGAAAGGACCCAAAAGCAGGAAATAAGGACTTGATTGTGAGACCTAGGGACTGAGATGCAATGGAGAAGGACCTGATCGTAAGACCGAAGGACCTAAGAGCAAAACAGGAAACTCCACACCATCATGGGGAGTATTTTGGCAATTCGATTTGGGTCGGAGCTCCAACAACCGAGTAGATGCATCCAAGACCAAGACACACTTCAAGGAAAGCCCACCAGAAGACCCAGACGGATCTGGGCTTTACAGGCCGCCAATTGGCAGTCTGGAACCGCCAATTGGCGGTCTGGATCATGCCAGATCCGCCCCAACTTCCCCTGGACTTGTATTAATGTTCGTTTAGGCTATTTTTGGTATTGGTTTAGTCCCACATCGGGGGATTGTCCCGGATTAGCTTTTCCATGCTTATAAATAGAACTCTTCACCTCCCATTGTATGGATCTCTCTCTTTGGTGGCCACCTTCCCTACTAAGAGTGAAGCCTTGAAGCAAAACTCTGGTGGAGGAAGAGCTACTTGTAATTGAGTGAGTTAATAATAGAAGTTTTCTTTTCATTGTGTTGTTTCTCTCTTAATTTAATTTCCTTCCATATGCTTGTTTGCTTGTTTGTTTTGTTTTATGCTTCTTTAATATTTCTTGCTTGATTAGTATAAATTTCATTTCCGTATTATGCTTGCTTCTGCTAATATAGTTAGTGTAATGAGTAGTGAGTAGTTCCATCCCCATTTGGGGGTGGAGAAATATGTGACAGAATCATGTAGTGTATTAAGTGTGTGTTATTTTTATCCCTTGAGCTTTAAATGATTTCCATAACCATCTAATGGGTCTCCACTCTTATCTTTGATATGCTAATGCTCTTGAATGAAGCTTAACTTATGCTTTGATTAGTGGATCTATTTTACGGGGAATGATAAGGTTAGGATATGGATAGGAATTAATATTGGAAACACAATTTGTAGTGTGTGAACTCTTATTGCCTTTACCTTAGCTAATGTCTTGTATGTTTTAATGATGTAGTCTTATCTTAATTCATGTGGAGGCATAGTAGGGTCTAGTCTTTATACTTGAGTTCATTTAGCTTCATTCCAATTATTGTCTTGTATGTTTTAATGATGTAGTAAAATCTTAATTCATGTAGAGGCAAAGTTGGATGTAGTTTTATGATTTCATGCACTACATGTTGTGAGGAGCTTAATTACACACACACATCACACACACATCTTTATGTTCACATCATCTCTCTACCCCCTTTGGGGCTTAGTTTATTGCTTATCTCCATTTCCATTTGCATCTTAGTGTAGTTTAGTGTAACCAACCTTTCTTCCCTTTCTTTACCTCTCGCCTTCGCACAAACTAAGTGTCGACACACCTCCCAGTGGACGACCCGTATTTGCCACCGCTTCAACGCGGCCGTGCACTTGCGGTTAAATATAAAACGATTAATCAAGTTTTTGGCGCCGTTGCCGGGGAGGTGCTCTGTCCAGACATTGGTTTGGACGATTCGAGGGGTTTTTAATTTTTTGTTTTCAGTTTTTCTTAGTTTCAGGGAACCATCAGAACAAGGGGAGGCTACTGGAGAAATTTGGGGAACAGAAGAGCTAAACAGACCGCCAATCAGCGGTTGAAGACCGCCAATTGGCGACTTGTGAGAGTTTCTGGCCTTGAAATTTTTACTGTTAGTTAGTGCTGTAATTTGTGTTATCTGGGAGCCCTATTTTGCATGCTATGACTTCTGGTTTGCTCCCAGATCATTAATCACTCCCCCATTAATCAACTTGGCCCTAAAATCCAAAGCAAAAGACTAGACGTTCTTATTTGTTTAGGTCACGCATCATGTATTGACTTGAGCATTTAGTTGTCTTTTCTTTTAGCTTTAATTTCAGTTGTAGAGTGCTGGCGTAAGGTACGCATTTCCTACACTCATTCACGCATCTCGTATGCCCATGCATTAGTTAGTAGGATTTGCATTAGGACAAGAGTGAGAGAGCGTTTGATTGGAGCGATTGATTGCTAGATCTAGGATCAAATCGCTACTAAGGAGGGGCTGTCCCATAACAGATAAGGTGGGGGATTTTATCACCCTTTCCTTGACCCCAAAAACCACTCTTAATAAAGTCTTAACTAAAAGCAAGTAGACATTGGCCTTAGGATTGCGGGCGCACTAGGAGAGTAATCTAGTCGAGACCGTCATGACCTGATCGGCGTTGCCTACCTTGTCGATAGTAGGAGGTACTGGATCTCCGGATCTGGTATCACTTGCTGGGCATTGTGGTCCTCGTTGTAGGGAGGTGAGGCGTGTCGAGGCTAGTGACCTCAAAGTTAGGCGTCGTCTAGCTTAAGGACCCATTGCCTTACATTGTTTGAGCCGTGCTTGCTAGTTAGGCTTCTTCCTGATCCCACTACCCTCGCTAGCTCTAGGGATTCTTCCCTCCTCATCTGAGTCCTCTCCTCATCTATTCTCTACGTTTAGTCTCCTCCTCTAGTACACCTTCTGTTGTGTGTCGTTTAGAGTCGAGTCGAGCATTTCATGCGAGGTTGGGCTCGTTCTGGTGAGAGCGCTCGACTCGAGAGAGTGCTTATTTCTGAGATGGAAGATCTTGGTGATCGACCATCTCCGCCTCGTGCTCCTTTGGAGCAAGAGGCCGAGTCGTCTCGTGGTGGCGAGGGAGACCGGGTTCCATACATGGACTACCTCGGTCCATTCCCACCACCACGTAGATCTCCTTCTCATCCTCCTCTGACTCGAGAGGAAGGGAGATTCGGTCAGGATCGAGTTCTAGGTGCACCACCACCTTTAGCTCGACAGGATAGGCCGATGACGTTGTGGGAGCGGACCCATCCTGTTCGGGCCGCGCAACCTTCCTGCATAGTTGTTCCCCCTGCTCACGGGAACAACTATGAGCTGAAACCTCAGTATGTGAGCATGCTTCCAACCTTTACTGCCAATAAGGAGGATCCGTATATTTTTATACGCGAATTCGAGGAAGTATGCTCCATGTTCAAGCTTCAACAGCTTGACGAGGATTCTGTCCGGTTGAGGATGATTTCGTTCGCATTGAAGGATAATGCGAAGAAATGGATGTATAGCCTCCCGGCGAGCTCGATTCGGTCTTGGGATGACTTTGTGACCGTCTTTCTGAAGAGATTTTTCCCTCAAAGGAAAACTCAACAGATACGGCACCAGATACATCAAATGTATCAGACCGAGACCGAATCTTTTCATGGTTTCTTTGAGAGGTTCAAGGACCTTCTCCAGCAATGCCCTCATCATGGACTTGAGCTATGGCAGCTGTGCCAGATTGTTTATGAGGGCATCAACTACAACACCCGCACATTGTTGGAGTCGATGTGTCAGGGTGACTTCCAAATGAAATCCATCGAGGAGGCATGGGACACTTTTGAGTCCATGGATGAGCGCACCTTCGAGTGGGACACCATGAGAGAGCCACCAGCCGCCAGGTCTTCTGGTCGAGCTGGATCATATCATGTTGAGTCGACTATCGCGTCTGAGGCGAAAATGGCTGCTCTCATGCGTAGGATAGAGAGTTTGGAGATGGACCGAGCTCCTGTAGCTCAGGTCGCTACTCCCGGGTGTACTAGGTGTGGACTGTCGGGACATGATGACTTGGAGTGCGCTTACGCTCCAAGGGATACTGAGCATGCAAATGCGATGTATCAACAAAGGCCCCGAAACGACCCGTACAGTCATTCCTATAACCCGGGATGGCGTAACCATCCTAACTTCTCTTGGGGGTCTAGTGGAGGACACGGTCAGAGCTCGCACGCTCAACCTCAACCTCCACCTTATCAACCTCCACGCCCATCGGCGACCTACCAACCCCCACATCAAAGGTCTCAGCACCAAAATCACCAACCTGGTCAGGCCTCTTCGTCGGGTTATTCTAACCAGACTCCACCACCCCAGCGGGTTGACCCTAAGGACTCTACCATTGAACAAACCCTTCAAGCATTCATGCAGAGCACTCAATCCATGCTTGTGGCCAACAATAATACGGTCAAAGCATTGGAAATGCAAGTAAGCCAGTTGGCTTATCAGCTCCATGAACGCGAGAAGGGTCAATTCCCGAGTCAACCTGTGGTAAATCCCAGGGGTCAGCCTACTCATGCTAGGCAAAATGTGCACAATGTTGAAAGTGACCCTTCCCAACATGCTAATGTTGTTCATACCTTGAGATCGGGAAGGGTCGTTGACAACAATGTGAAAATGCCGGAAGCCAACCCTGTTGGCAAGACTTCCGAGGAGAGTCGTGAGCCTGACAAGGAACCTAATTCTGAGACTCCTCCTCGTGATTCTTATGTCCCCAAGGCACCATTCCCTCATCGGTTGACTAAAAAACGTGATGAGCATTGGGATAAGATCGTTGAGGTACTTAGGCAAGTAAAGGTGAACATCCCGTTGTTGGATGTTGTTCAACAAATGCCACCGTATGCCAAGTTCCTCAAGGACCTTTGCACCACCAAGAGAAAAACAAATGTGCCCAAAAAAGCCTTCTTGGCTGCCAATGTGAGCTCCATATTGACACAACCCATGAATGTCAAGTACAAGGACCCTGGTTGTCCAACTGTCTCTTGCATGATTGGGAATGTGACCATCTCTCAAGCTCTATTGGATTTGGGGGCATCTGTGAATCTCCTGCCTTACTCAGTCTATGTCAACCTTGGGATAGGCGATCTTAAACCAACGAGGACAACCCTCCAGTTGGCTGATAGATCCGTTAAAATCCCACGAGGGAGTGTGGAGGATGTCCTTATCAAAGTGGGTGAGTTCGTATTTCCAGTTGATTTCATCATCTTGGATACCGAACCCGTGTCCAACCCACAAGGACAGATTCCTGTGATCCTTGGGAGACCATTTCTTGCGACATCTAATGCTTTGATCAATTGTCGCAATGGCTTGATGAGGTTGTCTTTTGGAAACCTCACGGCGGATTTCAACATCTTCACTCTTGGTAAGCAACCTGGGCTCTTCGACGACACTGTCGGAGCCAATCTCATCCAGGACACGGATGAGCCTGACTCATTAGGCATGTTCGACTCACATCGACATATTATTGAGGTGCCTAATGATCAGGTTGCGAGTGAAAAGGATCTTGAGGAATCCGCCAGCATATCTCTGGACGAGGAGGCACATCTGGGTGCTTGCTCCTCTTACCCTGTGGCCCTTGAGCCACTTGAAAGTAACTCTGAATCCGACAAGGACCCACCTCTGGTCGAGCTTAAACCGCTCCCCGATAACCTAAAGTACATCTTTTTAGGGGATAATGAGACCTTGCCACTCATTATTGCTTCTGATCTTGAAAAAGATCAAGAAGTTGCCCTCAAAAGAGTACTCTTTGAAAACAAAGAGGCAATCGGGTGGTCCTTGAAGGATATCAAGGGAATTAGCCCTGGTATTGTTCAGCATCGGATCCACATGGAAGAGGATTATCGGCCCCGCAGGGACCCACAACGGAGATTGAATCCTGTACTGAAGGAAGCCGTCCGAAAGGAGGTTCTTAAGTGCTTGGATCATGGCATAATCTATCCTATCTCTGATAGTTCGTGGGTGAGTCCTGTCCATGTGGTTCCCAAGAAGTCCGGCGTGACGGTTGTGGAGAATGAGCATAATGAGCTTATCCCGACACGCCTGCAAACTGGCTGGCGAGTTTGCGTTGATTATCGCAAGCTCAATGCGGCAACGCGGAAAGATCATTTCCCGTTGCCATTCATTGATCAGATGTTGGAAAGGTTGGCCGGACATGAGTACTATTGTTTTCTTGATGGATACTCCGGCTACAACCAAATTCCCATCGCCCCCGAGGACCAAGAGAAAACCACATTCACTTGTCCCTTTGGCACGTTTGCCTACCGTCGCATGCCCTTTGGGTTATGCAATGCGCCGGCAACGTTTCAGAGGTGTATGATCAGCATCTTCTCCGATATGGTTGAGCATTTCCTTGAGATCTTCATGGACGACTTTTCCATATTTGGCGCTTCCTTTGATGAGTGCCTTCATCACTTGAGCCTTGTCCTCAAGCGATGCCGTGAGAAGAACCTCGCTCTCAATTGGGAGAAATGTCACTTCATGGTGAAGCGAGGGATTGTACTTGGACATGTGGTCTCAAGTAGGGGAATTGAGGTCGATCCCGCCAAAGTGGGTATCATTGCTAATCTCCCACCGCCACGTAATGTGAAGGATATCCGCGCCTTTTTGGGGCATGCTGGATTCTATCGGCGGTTCATTCGGGATTTTAGCAAAATCGCTCGACCTCTCACCGCATTCTTGGCTAAGGATGCCATTTTTGAGTTCACACCGGATTGCCACCATGCCTTTTTGACCTTGAAGAAAGAGTTGACTTCAGCTCCCATTATTAAGGCACCAGTGTGGACTGAACCCTTTGAGTTAATGTGTGATGCATCTGACTTCGCTGTGGGAGCAGTGCTTGGGCAACGATTTGACAAATTGCCTCATGTGATCTACTATGCCAGTAGAACACTCAATGATGCCCAATTGAACTACACTGTGACCGAGAAGGAATTCTTAGCGATCATATTTGCTTTGGAGAAATTCCGGTCGTACTTGATTGGCTCCCACGTGATTATCTATTCTAATCACACAACCATCAAGCACCTCATGGCGAAGAAAGATGCAAAATCCCGACTCTTGAGATGGATCTTGTTGTTACAAGAATTCGTTCTCGAGATTCGGGACAAAAAAGGGTGTGAAAACGTTGTAGCTGACCACTTGTCTCGTCTAGAGACGACCAACCCACAGGACCAAATCATTAACGATAAATTTCCTGACGAGCAGTTGTTCACGATCGAAGATAACCCTTGGTTTGCCGACATCGTGAACTACCTCGTGACCGAGCAATTTCCTGTGGGTTGGTCAAAATCTGACCAATCCAAATTTAGATCGTATGTCAGATTCTTTCACTGGGACGACCCCTACCTATTCAAATACTGCTCTGACCAAATTTTCAGGCGGTGCGTCCCAGATTCCGAGTTCCAAAGTGTACTCCACTTCTGCCATTCTAAGGCATGTGGAGGACACTTTGGAGCAAAGAAAACTGCTGCCAAGGTGCTCCAATCTGGATTCTACTGGCCCACTCTTTTCAAGGATGCTTACAACTTTTGTAAGCAATGTGATAGGTGCCAGCGCCTTGGCAGGATTGGTCGACGTGACATGATGCCTTTGCAAAATGTCCTTGTTATCGACATCTTCGATGTGTGGGGCATCGATTTCATGGGTCGCTTCCCGAACTCGTTCGGGAATGTTTACATTCTGGTGGCCGTTGACTATGTGTCTAAGTGGGTTGAGGCTATACCCACAAAGACCAATGACAACAAGGTGGTCACCAAATTCTTGAGGGACATTTTTGCGCGATTTGGTACTCCTCGTACCATAATCAGCGATAGGGGTACCCACTTCTGTAATCGCTCCTTTGAAGCGCTTATGAGGAAATATTCGATCACCCACAAGCTTGCGACCCCATACCATCCGACAACTAGTGGGCAGGTCGAAATCTCTAACCGTCAATTAAAGCAAATTCTTGAGAAGACGGTTAGTTCCTCGAGGAAGGATTGGTCTACCAAGTTGAATGACGCATTGTGGGCTTTCTGCACCGCGTACAAGACCAATTTGGGTATGTCCCCATATCGGGTAGTGTACGACAAGGCTTGCCACCTACCCGTCGAGCTTGAGCATCGTGCTTTCTGGGCGATCAAGAACCTGAATATGGATCTTGATCAAGCAGGAGTACAACGTAAGCTCGACATTGTGGAATTAGAAGAGCTACGCAATGATGCGTACGAGAATGCCAAAATTCATAAGTCCCGAGCCAAGATGTTTCACGATCGCATGATTATGCGAAAGGTGTTTACGGCCGGGCAGAAGGTGTTGCTCTACAATTCCCGGCTTCATCTGTTTACGGGTAAGCTCCGCAGTCGCTGGTCTGGCCCGTTTATTGTCCAAACCGTTTATCCTCATGGAGCGGTTGAGATCTTGAACCCAGGGAATGGGCACGTGTTCAAAGTTAATGGACAACGCCTCAAACCCTACTTGGAGGGGGCACCAGCCGAAGTCGAGGAGGTCATGTTACTTCATGAACCTCCCTCACACTCAACCATTCATGCTCCTACATGAGTGGTTGAGCTTTCATGTGTATATATGTTAAAAAAACAAAACAAAAAAGAAAAAAAAAGACTCCTTCAGTGAGCATCGATTGTTGTGGGCCCCAACCCTTGAGTATTGTGGCCCCATTTCTTTCACGTATTTGTATCCCTTCTTTAGCATCTCACAGGTTTTGAGGGAAGTTGGGTTGTGTCCATCAACATAGCCATGAACTTCCTTGTGTACTTCACGTTGGTGAGATCTCTTCTGTTTCATGCATACGTCCATGTAGTATTTTGCTCACATTCATTGAGGACAATGCATGAAGTAGGTGTGGGGGGGGGGGTGTTTTACGTGTGTACATAGTCGAGTTTTTTCTTTCGATTTTGTTTTCTTTTGTTTGCATTTAGGGTCATGTTAGTGTGCTGCATTTAATATCGATATATTTGCTTGCCATGATCCTTGGGTGACTTGTCTTCTTTTGCTTGCCTAGTGCTTTAAAATTTCCACATTTCTTTCAAAATCTTCATGTGTTTTCGAAAGAAAATGTTTTGTGGGTTTTGCGTGTGTTTAGCATGTGCAAAACCGTTGAGAGGCAAAGTAAAAAGATAGCTCCCAAAATTGTCTTGAACTTGATGCATTAGGATATCTAGTACGTCGCTTTAGGATTTATCGAGTCGTTAGGATGCACCCCGGTTTTCCCTCGGGGGGCGTGTAATCCTAGGGTTTCAGTACTCAAACATTTAAAGAAGTCCACCCTGAACCTAGTGAGTCAAATAATTCGTGTCTGTTAGTATAAGGAAGTTTGTCGTAGTCACGGGCCCTTGATCTCTTTTTGTGAAACTTTAGTGTAGGGGTTTTGGTTCCCATGTAGATAAATAAATAAGTGGTGTTCTCTCTTCTCGCACGGCTCCTATCACTCGGGAAAGTAGGTCTGAGGGGACTTTGTGCCTGGTGCTTTCGAGTCATCTGACTTGGGATGCACCGACCGAACTCCCGTTACACGGGTGGTAGGGATCACCCTATGTGGAGATTTGGGGGAAGGTGTACGTGATAGTGTAAGTCCTCATAGGCAATGATGCACGAAACCTGACCCTGGGAGAAACAAACACCAACCAATAAATGCTCCAAAGAAAAAGAAAAAAAAAAGAAGAAAAAGGAAAAGAAAAAAAAGAGTCAAATAAGAACCAAAATGGACTTTACACGTTGTATCACATTCAGAAGTTAAGGTTGCCCATGTCTTTCACTTAATTCCTTAGTTAACTCTCACGAATAACTCATTAGGCTAGGTGTGTGGACTGATTACATATATAGAGTCGACCCGTAGTATTACCGCATTCCATGATCGACAAAATAAGTCCAACGAGTCGTGTAGCTAGATTGATTAATGCATCTTGTTCGGATTTTGTGGGTATATCCGCTGAAAACCCTCAGGAGACAACACTCCTCCTCCTTGGCGACAAGGAGGCTTAACGGCTTGTTGCACGTGCTAAGTGCAACCGTGATTCCTACGAAAGTGAGTTAGGATTTCTTGTTTCTCGTTTGCTTTTCTCTTTCTTTGTTTTGCTCGGGACTAGCAAAAACTTAGGTGTGGGGGTATTTGATTGACATCATTTCATGCTCATATTTGTATCTTATATCCATTATCTTACATCTAAGCAATGCTATGTGACGAGTTTTATGTTTAGTTTTCAGAAATAAAGAGGTTTGAAGAGAAGAACCATGAAAGGACCCAAAAGCAGGAAATAAGGACTTGATTGTGAGACCTAGGGACTGAGATGCAATGGAGAAGGACCTGATCGTAAGACCGAAGGACCTAAGAGCAAAACAGGAAACTCCACACCATCATGGGGAGTATTTTGGCAATTCGATTCGGGTCGGAGCTCCAACAACCGAGTAGATGCATCCAAGACCAAGACACACTTCAAGGAAAGCCCACCAGAAGACCAAGACGGATCTGGGCTTTACAGGCCGCCAATTGGCGGTCTGGAACCGCCAATTGGCGGTCTGGATCATGCCAGATCCGCCCCAACTTCTCCTGGACTTGTATTAATGTTCGTTTAGGCTATTTTTGGTATTGGTTTAGTCCCACATCGGGGGATTGTCCCGGATTAGCTTTTCCCAGGCTTATAAATAGAACTCTTCACCTCCCATTGTATGGATCTCTCTCTTTGGTGGCCACCTTGCCTACTAAGAGTGAAGCCTTGAAGCAAAACTCTGGTGGAGGAAGAGCTACTTGTAATTGAGTGAGTTAATAATAGAAGTTTTCTTTTAATTGTGTTGTTTCTCTCTTAATTTAATTTCCTTCCATATGCTTGTTTGCTTGTTTGTTTTGTTTTATGCTTCTTTAATATTTCTTGCTTGATTAGTATAAATTTCATTTCAGTATTATGCTTGCTTCTGCTAATATAGTTAGTGTAATGAGTAGTGAGTAGTTCCATCCCCATTTGGGGGGTGGAGAAATATGTGACATAATCATGTAGTGTATTAAGTGTGTGTTATTTTTATCCCTTGAGCTTTAAATGATTTCCATAACCATCTAATGGGTCTCCACTCTTATCTTTGATATGCTAATGCTCTTGAATGAAGCTTAGCTTATGCTTTGATTAGTTGATCTATTTTATGGGGAATGATAAGGTTAGGATATGGATAGGAATTAATATTGGAAACACAATTTGTAGTGTGTGAACTCTTGTTGCCTTTACCTTAGCTAATGTCTTGTATGTTTTAATGATGTAGTCTTATCTTAATTCATGTGGAGGCATAGTAGGGTCTAGTCTTTATGCTTGAGTTCATTTAGCTTCATTCCAATTATTGTCTTGTATGTTTTAATGATGTAGTAAAATCTTAATTCATGTAGAGGCAAAGTTGGATGTAGTTTTATGATTTCATGCACTACATGTTGTGAGGAGCTTAATTACACACACACATCACACACACATCTTTATGTTCACATCATCTCTCTACCCCCTTTGGGGCTTAGTTTATTGCTTATCTCCATTTCCATTTGCATCTTAGTGTAGTTTAGTGTAACCAACCTTTCTTCCCTTTCTTTACCTCTCGCCTTCGCACAAACCAAGTGTCGACACACCTCCCAGTGGACGGCCCGTAGTTGCCACCGCTTCAACGCGGCCGTGCACTTGTGGTTAAATATAAAACGATTAATCAAGATTTAATCTAACAAGATCTATTCTCATGGTTAATCTTTACAGTTTTATGGTATAATTAACAAATGAATAATTAATAAATTTTTGTGTCCTATCATAACCAAACCCTAAAAGGATATGCTATAATTGAGAACTCGCCAAATCCATAAAATCACCAGTAATGGGTTGATTTTTAAATGCCTTGGATAAATGTTGTGGCTAAGTCATTTAACATTTGTGTCCGGAAACGAAAAGCAAAAGAAACCTTTCAGATTCTACGTAGCCATGATCTTAAAAAAAGATTATCCCAGTTTACACTCTCTGCCACGTCAGTTTTTCCACTTCACAACATTTAATCCACACTCTTTCTGTTTCATCTTCTCAACCATGATCTTTACAAAAAGATCCTACTATCAAATAACCACTTCTCTTTCCTCCAACTCATTTCTTACATTTTACAAATTAATTAATTAACATATCATCATTTATCTCATTTATGCATATATAATTAATATTACTGAAATTGGATTCCAATTATTTTCATTTTTATTTAAAAAAAATTGTTCGACAAATGTTGGTAACATAATTAATTTCTGAACTCCAAAATGATAATATTGATATGATTTAATGGAGTAGGAAATTGTTGATGGAATGGAAAATATTGTCAAGTTGGGAATGAGGAATTACCCAGGAATAGTTAAGAGATGGTCTACTACCCATGTCACCACTGAAAATATAGAATTTCGAAAATACAATATTTATATAGCATTAATGGTTGTCTCTCCGTAGAACATAAGGGGCTAAGAATTTTGGTGATTTGTTTATAAAATTTATTACTTGTATTTTCTAAGATATCTCCATTTTAAAACAATACAATTATCTTTCTTTATTTTATTCAATTCAAATACGAGTGGGTCCCAACACTATTAAACAAATATTATAAAAAAATCACACGATCAACACATCTCACCATGCGGATCGAATGCAACTCCAATTAAAAATCATTTTTTAATCCATGGTCCGTTGAGGGTGATAGGTATGTGGTCGACCGAACCGCGTTCGATGCAACCTCAACCACCCAATAGATTCTACTCATTTGATAGTCTCTCCTAACAGTTAACCAAATAACATCCTCCACTAGCAACATCGTCCAGAGATGTTGTGATCGTTAGATGTGGAATGGACGGAGCCCATCAGAATTCATGCCTATTTTCATTTTCCTTTGTCGAACCCATGTGCAAAAAAGACGATTGAACACATATTGGTTCACTGAATGAACAAAAGTGCTAGTTGTCTGACTTGTTCATATTGTGAAGGAAATCCATTATCCCATTTTGAGAATTGATGAACGTTGAGTGAATTCGATGTCATCAATTGGAAAGCATGGAAATCATCGGTGAGCTCTTCTATTCCTGCTAACAATCCTCTCGAGCCAATAAGCCCACGAAGGTTGATTCCATTGAGCATCCGAATCGGATGGCCACATAGGGCGAGTGTAGCGCCAAGGACCATGAGCAAATTTCGGATCCCATCCTGGGTCAATCACGGATTCGGTTAGAGTGGGAGACAAAGATTGATTGTCAGATATTTCTTCGTGCTTCGCAGATTGGTCATCATTGGTGGCGTCGTCTTCTTCATTTCGTGGAGGTGCTCCACCAATGGCTTTTCACTCCACAATTTTCATCCGTTTGAGTTTGTATTTGTCGATGACGGTTCACGATGATTTGAAGACACTACTGGAAATTCTTGCTACTATGTCAATATGTCACGTCGGTATTTCAAAACCGACGTGAAAGTACCTTATCATGTCAGTTTTACAAAAGCCAACATGACATATGCAGAAATCACATGAGTTTAGCAAGAACCGACGTGGAATATGCACAAGTCATGTTGGCTTTGTAAAACCAAAGTGATTTAGGAATTATTTCATGTCAGTGCTTTGTAAACGACATAATAAGGTAGTTTCACGTCGGTTTCGAAATAGTCGACGTGAAATGTGGCGTTACTCACGTCGGTTGTTTTAAAAACTGACGTGTTTTTTCTTGGTTTTCAAATATATATATGGAGAGATCTCACTCTCACCTTGCACGTACGTTCTGCTTCTTGTTTCCTCCGCCGATCCAAGCCCCAACCGTGAGGTTACTACTCACTCTCATCTCCTCCCTCCTCGCTATCCTACGGGAACCCCACCTCCGCAACCCGTCCCCCAACCTCCTTGTCGTACCCCACCCCCCCATAGCCTGACTCCGAACCCCACCCTCCTCACCGTTCCCCACCCCCAACCCCCGTAGTTGTCCCCCACCCTCCTTGCCGCCCCCCTTCCCTACAACCCGACTCCGAACCCAATCCTCCTCGCTTGCTTTTCTTTGTTCAATTGTTTTTTCTCAAGTTGGTTGACAGAGATTGCTGGAGTAGAATTTGATTATGCGCACGTTTATTACCTTTGATTATGCACACATTTAATACCTTTGATTTAGAAATTGACACTAATTTACATTGCAAAAAAGGTTGAATGGTTGTTAGGTATTTGATATGAAAATGTTGTATTTTTTGTCTTTATTCCATGATGAACTTTAGATTTTATTGTGTACTCTAATGTATTAGAACAAGTTTGTTACTTGCTGAAATCAATAGTGCAACTATTACACCCTACTTATTCAAATGACTACTTATTTGATCAATATATAGTTGTGTTAAAATGACTACTTAAGTGAATGGTTATATTTCGTAAACAACAAAATTATGTCTTGATATAGTACAGTAGACAAACTAGAAATACGGAGTGCGGTACTACATCATGAGATATATGGAAGAAATTGTGGAGTTGGGTTTGTAGGAAGGAGATTTACGAGAGGTAATATGTAGCTTCTACCTTATATTGCGATATAATCTTATTTTGATAAAGTTGTATGTTTATATGTCTTTGTTTCATTTGTAGGTCTTTGGAGAAAATCTGGATCCATATTTACAATCCGAGCTCGACAGAACACGAGAGAGGTGGTCTTCCTTTTTCATTACACATATGCTTGTAAGTTGATGATTGTTTTTCTGTTACATGAAAACTCCTTTTTCATATCAATGTTAACTTGTTTTGTTTGCTTGAATGGAAATCGAGACATTGATGCTAGTTTGAATGTGATTATGTGATAGTGAATTAATAACATGAATGGGACCTATTATATTGCATTGTATTGGTGAATGTGATGTGAATATTGATGTGATTTTGAATGTTAGTTTGAATGGTATTAGCTTTGTGATTGTGATTTAATGACTTGAATGTCACTTAGTATATTGCATAGTGTTTGTGAATGTGATGCGATTATTAATTTGTTGTGAATTTCAATGTGATTGTGCTTGTGAATGTGTATATTGGATTGTGAATGTGTTTAATGCAGGTGAAGTGGATTGTGAATGTGTATATTAAATCACAAATGAACCATTTTTTTAACTGGACAATATGACGTCGGTTGTTAAAACAACCGACGTGATATTACATATATCACGTCGGTTGATGGTAAACCAACATGATATACAGACCATACCATGTCAGATTTCTTTCAACCGATGTGATATAGGTGGTATATCACGTCGGGTTTCCCTATATCTGACGTGAAATTTGTTGGTTATCACCTAGGTTTGCCTACGACCGACGTGATATACCCAAATATCACGTCGGTTTTCCAATTGACGTGATTTTATATTCCCAATTACGTCGCCCATATACCACGTTGGTATATTAGACCAGTAAACCCGACTTGATATGGTCAAAAACCGACATGAAAGTCCCTTTTTGTAGTAGTCACAAATCGAAATCGAAGCCTACTTTGAAGTGTTCGCAATGAGGGAGATGATCATAAAAAGGAAGAAAATTAAGCTTGCGGAGGGAGACATACCACATGTGATTGTTGATGAAGAGATGCCAATTCATGTGAGTCCCAGTGCAAAGATTGAATAAGCATTTCATCATTTGATGACCGAGTTTATCGTGATGACCTTTGCTAACATAAAGATTATACGAGATGAATCGGCAAACAACTTTACCAATGAATAGTAGGTGAGGGATGTAGAGCTTTTGTTGTGGTGACACCCTTGGTTTGGTAACATCGACGAATTGATCGATGGAGCTACATACCTCCTCCCAAACCAAGTTGTAGATGTCGTCTCCGGCGGATGGTAGTCTGGTGATCTCCCCAAATAGTGAGGCGGTCAGAGTCAAAGAAGCACCATTGATTTTGTATGTGAGGGCCTTTTGAGTGCCATCTTGAGCAGTGATTTCTACAAGATTGGCATAAAATTGCCGGCAATTTTTGGTTCAAATTTCACGGGAAGCTTGTTTTCGAAGAAATCACCAAGATGATCTTTAGCGAGAAAAATTGAGAGGACGATTTCCTTGAGATCGTTAATTATGATCTTTCGCTCCGGAATCGGGTTGGCACTCCAAATCGATAGGAAGTGCCACTGCTGTTTGGTGGACCAAAATGTAGGATGGCGAGTAACGGAAGAGCTCTTTGGGAATTTCATCCGGCGAAGAAAAGTATCCTCGAGGTGGATGGGATGTTGCTATTAAGATGACTTTGTGTGGTACTTCCTATCACCAACATGAGATATCCTTTCTATGGTAACAACTATGAATTGAACACACTCCAACCTATTATTGTAGGTTGTGTCCTGTCATAACGAAACCCAAAACAGATATGCTAATTGACACACCAAATCCATTAGATTTGCTACAAATTTTTTATCATTTTCCTTTCTTAATGTTTGAGGTCAGAAAGCAATGGACAACTTATAAGTATGGGGTCGACCAAACCCATTTTGGTTCAACGAAACCCCTATCTAGAATCACAAGTTTGGACAAGCAAAATGCATTAGGTCAATATAAGTTAAATGGTTGGGAATTATTGTGCTAGTCGGATGGTCAATGTAAGAAATACTGGATTTTGCAACAAGAATTTAAAGAATAATATGGATTTTTTAGCGAAGCAAGAAATTCAGGAATATGGATTGTAAAAATTGTACAAGACTAAGTTTTAAGTGTAAGGTTGTAACACTATTAATAAACAGATGTTTGATATAGATTTAATGGAGAAACACGATTAACACTATAAAGATTCAATAGCACACCACCATTAATTGTACATTTACGATCACGAATAGTAGAATACGAGTAATATTGCATGATTGCTACATGTAATTCACACGAGTAAACATTAAGTGAGTAGTCAATTGAAAAGGAACGCAGAAAAGGAAATATGATTACATCAAATTTGAATGCCACAATGACATAGTCAATCAGGAAGTCAATAAACCATAAAATGGAACATTGGAGGGAGTGGTACATTTGGAAAGAGATTTCATTTTTTGTACATTCAGTATATTCATCTACCTATCTTGACATTTAATTACTTTTTCGAGAGAGGCTCTCTCGACCTATATATTCAGTTTGACTCCGTAGATGGGGGTTGTTTGTGCACTCCTGGGAATCCATACCTAGTTTTCATTTGCCTTTCTCAAGGTTTGAGGTCGGAAAGCAACAAAAACCCATGTGAAAATCGGACGACTGAACATTTGGTCAACCAAATGAACAAATGTGTGAGCTATTCGGCTTGTTCATATTGCATAGGAAATCCATGATCTCATTTTGAGAATTGAGGAACGCTTGGCAAGAATCTCCAACCACTCAAATTTGGTTGTTGATTTCGTTGAGCGAATTCGATGTCATCAACTGGAAAGCATGGAAATCATCGGTGAGCTCTTCTATTCCTCGGTAGTTGCGATCCACTAGATCTCATGGAAATTTCTACCCATACTCCTCTCGAGCCGATAAGCACATGAGATTTGATTCAATTGAGCATCTAAACTAGATGGCCATTATGGGTGAGTGTAGCGCCAAGGGCCGCAAGCTAATTTTGGATCCCATCCTCCGTGAATCGCAGGTTCGGTTTGAGTGGGAGACAAAGATTGAGTGTTGGTCATTTCTTCATCATTCGGGGATTGGCCATCAATGGCAGAGTCATCCCTTCCATTTCTGGGAGGGCATCACCAGTGAGTTTGTGCCCCTCAATTTTCATCCATTTGCGTGTGTACTTATTTTGTTGATGACGGTTTGGGATGATATGAACAAATCGAAGTCATAGGCTACTTTCAGGTGTTCACCAATAAGGGAGATGATCATCGAAAAAGGAAGAAAATTAAGTTTGTGGCAAGAGGCATAGCACAAGTGATTGATGATAAAAAGAGGCCAATTTGTGTGTGTCTGGTGCAAAGATTGAATAAGGATTTCATCATTTAATGACCAACTTGTTCTTGATATTTTTTAACGAAAAGATTGTAGGAGATGAATCAGCAAAGGACTTTACCAAATTTAGATGAGTGACGGAGAGCTTTTGTTATGGTGGCATCATTTGTTTGGTAACATCAACAAATTGATCGTTGGATCCACATACCTCCCATGCTAAGTCGTAGATGTCGTCTCCGGTGTTTGGAAGACCGATGATCTCCCCTAGTAGTTTGGCAGTGAGAGTGAAAGAAACACTATTGATTTTGGATGAGAGGGCCTTTTGGGTGCCATCTTGAGCGGTGATTTCTACAAGCATAAAATTACCAATAATCTTTGGAGGTAAATTTCACCTGAAGCTTGTCTTGGAAGGAATAACAGGTGATCTTTGGCGAGAAAAGTTAAGATGTTGATTTCCTTGAAATGTTTATTTACGATCTTCCGCTAGGTAATAGGGATGGCACTCCTAATCGGTATGAAGTGTCACTCCACCTTTTGGTGGATGACGATGTAGGATGGAGAGTAAGGGAGGAGTTCTTCAAGAATTTCTTCAGCAGATGTAGTCGACATGGATGAGATGTTGGGATTAAGACAACTTTCTTTGCCAGAGGGACCGCCTTCTTGACATTCTTCTTGGTCGATTTCTTAGTTGGATCCCCCGCTTTCTTTGACGCAAGAATTTGGGAAGAAGAAAGGGTTTAGAATGTTTGTAGAAAAGATGGATGAAAAAAAGAGTGAATGGTGGCTTCTTTACATAGAAAACATCAAGTGTGAATTGGGAAATTCGCATCCGACATTCGTCCATTAATGGTGCGGATGATCGTTGGGGAGCTCAGACGGCTAAATTCCACTGCACTTCGATTGACTGCAACAAGTTCCGTTCTCCCAAACGTGTGGAGAGTGAATTCTGAATTCACATATGGAATTTTGGAATGGACGTCCGTGGAGGGGGGTTATTTCACTTGTTTGTGCACTCCAGGGAATCTATGCCCAATTTTCCATTTTATTTCTCAACGTTTGAGGTCGGCAAGTAACACAAACCCATCGTATGCAGTTGTCTGAAAACATTCGGTTGACCGAAACGTGCCATCCGGATATTCAAACCTATTTCGGTCTTCTGAAACCTCTAACTAGAATCACAAACTCCGACAACTAAAATGCATTCGGTCAATATAAGACAAATATTTAGGAAATATTGTGCTAGGATAGTCAATGTTAGACAGACAGGATTACAAATAACAAGAAGTTAAAGATCAATATGGAGTTTTTAGCGAAGGAAGAAATTCAGGAATATGGATTGTAAAATTATACACTATTAAGTTTTTAGGGTAAGGTTGTATCATAATTAATGAAAGGATGTTTATTATAGATTCAAAGGACAAACACGATTAACACTATAAATATATGTATGACCTTGAAAGCACATGAGTCTGTTCTTTAAAACATGAATGGGTCCTTAAACCACAAGTTTGCCGTATACATGGACTAATACAAACGGATGTTTGCAAGAGGACTGATACGTGGACACAACGTGTCACAAGCTAGTCAACCAATTTTGAGGACTTTTTAGGATTCTTAATGCAATTCAAAAAAAATCCAATAGAGTGGGAAACATTTGGTTTCCCAAAAACGTGGTGGGAATTCTTTTCATGACAACAAAACCAGGCTAAACCGCAAGTTTTCAAAGAACTGTCTTTTTCAGACAAACTGTAAATCCTCCACCACGCCGACCAAAACGAAAACCCATAACAAAATAAAATGTTTATATTGCACACTTTCAATTACTTTCCACCGTCGAAGTGTTCGTGGGCAACTTTCGAGAAGGAGAATCCACTCATTACTGACAACCAACAGGCGATATTCTAGAACACTCCGTTCACTCACCTCCTGTCCGCAGTCACCACCTCCTACTGACGTGCACGACCTGACATAAAACATGAATATGCCTGAGTTTCCCGAAAGGAAACCCCGTATGCCAAACCCCTAAAATATGAACATAATATGTGTATATGAAATATGAAATGAAGAATGCAGTAAAAGCATATCAAACTCCCGTGCACACTAGGCACCGCTGATTGACATCATTTCATGCTCATATTTGTATCTTATATCCATTATCTTTCACCTAAACAATGCTATGTCACGAGTTTTATGTTTAGTTTTCAGGAATAAATAGGTTTGAAGAGATGAAGCATAAAAGGACCCAAAAGCTGGGAAAAAGGACTGAATTGTGAGATCTGTGGACCAAGATGCAAGGAAGAAGGACCTGAATGCAAGACCGAAGGACCTAAGAGCAAAACAGAATACTCCTCACCATCATGGGGAGTATTTTGGCAATTCTATTCGGGTCGGAGCTCCAACATGCAAAATAGATGCATCAAATACCAACAAAGCCTTCCAGAAAAGCCCACAAGAAATTCCAGAGCGATCCGGACACTGTAGACCGCTAATTAGCGGTCCAAGACCGCTAATTGGCGGTCACTTTTGGCCCAAATGCGCTCAAATTTCTCCTGGACTTGTATTAATGTTCGTTTAGGCAATTTTTGGTGTTTGTTTAGTCCCACATCGGGGGATTGTCTCGGTTTGCCTTTTTCCATGGCTATAAATAGAACTCTTCACCTTCCATTGTAATCACTCCATATTTTAAGTGGCTATTCTTCCTACTAGAAGTGAGGCCTTGAAGCACACACTAAAGTAGGAGGATGCTACTTTTAATGTGAGTCATTTTATCAATAAAGTTTTATGTTTCTTTCATTGTTTGTTTTATGCTTCTTTTATTGTTTGTGCATGTTTTAGTTTAATCGTCTTTTAATTCTAGCTTATTTTTAATATGCTTTCTTTCCATAGTTTAATAATTAGTGTAATGTTTAGTGAGTAGTTCCATCCCCTTTGGGGGGTGGAGTAGATGTACATACATGCATTAGAGAATGGGATGAATGCTTTAATTTCAATGTGTTGATTAAACATGAATGTATGCTTGCTTGTTTAGGATAGAATTTACAACTTGATGAGTTTTGCCAAAATGATTAGACACCTCTCATGCTTGTTTAGGTTCTGAAATAAACACCTTGCATATGTAAATGTTAATCAACTAAGTTGGTGAATAGATTGATAGGTTTTGCCATAACATTTAGACACTTCCTATGCTTGATAAACACCACCTTCATGTGCTTAAAGAATGTATTCTACACCCACCTCTTTGCTTGTGTGCACTCACTCCACCCCTTAGGGGTTTTCCATTCCTGAAATTCCAGCACTTCTAGTTTGTTCTTAGCTTAGTTTTTATTTGATCGTTTATTTCTTTGTTTCGCATTTCGTACTTCTTAGCGTAGTTTAGTGTAGAGTAGCGTAACCAACTCTCTTCTCCATTATTTTTGCCACTTGATTTCGTGCAAACAAGAGGCTTCTCACCTCCCTGAGGACGACCCGTACTTGCCACCGCTTCATCGCGGCCGTGCACTTGCGGTTTAAATTAAAACGTTCAACAACCGCCCAAAAATAATCGGCCACGGGTCTCAAGGGTCCTCTCACCCCAACCCCACAATCACACGTGCACACAAGGCACCCGCTCCATAGAGCCACAACAACTTGCACACAAGGCACCCGCTCCGTAGAGCCACAACAACGATCTTCCTCTCAGGCCGGCAATGTCTGTACCGTCGCCCCAAAAAAGGCGGGAGACCCGTTGCCCTCGAGGCGGATCCAACCACACACGACACAAGCATCCATATGCAAACTGTGCCCAAACGGTAAAACAGAAGACCCCAAATGGTCGACCGAACTCCACAACTATTCCGTAAAAAAACCAAAATAACGTCCAACCGGTCGAACGACAAAGGGGCCCCATTCGACCGAAATCCAACAGGGAAAATCCTCTCTTTCTCAAAAAGCACCAACGGTCGAACGACCTAAAATCACGGTCGACCGATTCCCTCCAGTAAGATCCACCAACAAAACCGCACTACACGGTCGACCGAAACCACACTCCCGGTCGACCGGCCAATAAGTTAACTTAAGTTCCGGTCGGACGAAGTCAATGAACGGTCGACCATTTAGATGGTCAACGCCCCCAACCGACTTACAACAGTGCTTTCGCTCGACCGGCAACGGGGACCCGTTCGACCGAAAACACCCAGAGCATTTTTCCCTTGCAAAAACGTACCACCGGTCGACCACTCCTTGAGTATTGTCCGACCGGTGCAAGGAAAACTGCCCGAAACACACTTCGCCCGGTCGACCGCGCCAACCCGCCGGTCGACCGTTGCAGAGCAGAAAAGCTGCTGCAAGGTTCTCGATGAGCCTTCCGGCCTACCGTCGGCCACTCCAACCCTCGCAAAGGCTAAAAGAGGATATAAACTAAAGCTTGGCATACCTTAAGGCTTGAAGAAGCCTTTGAAGAACTCACGAACGTCGCCTCCACAAGCACTTCTCCTCCTTCTCCGGCGAATCCAACCGAGCAACCGATGAACACGATCCTCGCGCACTCCACTGAGTCGTCTCCTCGCCGATCCACTCCACCACACACCGGTAGCTGAGAGGGAGGGAGAGAGTTGAGCGGGGAAGAGAGGATCACACGAGTGAGAGAGAGAAAAGTGACAGAGAGAAGAGAGAAATCCAACCTTTATATACTCTCCTCCTTCAATCTCCACCATCCACCCCAACTCCACCCAATCAATCTCAGCCCTCCATCTCCACCTCTCCTAATCCACCACCTAATCACAAAAAAAACCCAATTAGCAAGGGATTAGAATGTAACAGAAGGTGGGTTCAGGTTAGGAAATAAACTTCTGAATTTTAACACAACTGATGTGGCAGTCATATTAGGACTTCAAATGGGAGGAATGTCAGTCAACATGAGTATAAAGCAATCGACCAAATGATGTGGTCAGAGACTAGAGAAGAAGGAATTAAAGAAACAAATGACAGAGGCCTGGGAAAGAGGATATGACATTGAATATGTCAAACTACTAATATGTCTTCTTTTTACTGCATTCCTTTTTTGTGACGACACAAATAGAGTGAAGGAATGGTACATTTATATTGTTGGAAGACTGGAAGACACGAGAAAGTACGCCTAGGAAGAAACAAAACCTTTAAAGTCTGTCTTGGATACTCGAAAGGGTTCTTAATCGTCGAGGCTTAAAGACCGATTATACCAAGGGTTTAGGGAGTATGAATGGAATACACTACAACCGATGATTTTATAGAAGGAATGAAATGTTAAGTCTCTTCGCAAACCATGAAGTCATGAAAGGTTGTCTCCCTATGTAATGACTCCCAATGCAATAAGGTGCCAAAACGTGTATCTTCATATTAGGACATTCCATGTCGATTACTTTCTAACAACCAACATGAGGTGTCCTTTTTATTAGAATTTATTACGATGTTGTGTTTCTCAATAATCATAAATTGTTTCTTCGTCATAAAATATTTACTGTGACCGATTAGGAACGTAATAATTCATTATAGAACGTATCAATAATTTGACTATTAGTGAAGAAAATAATTCATTTGACTTAACTTATCACTTAGGAATACTAAATAAGTTTAAATGATCGAACTTCAAAAGTGGCACTCAGATAGGATTCTCATCTCCTCACTTCATATTACTTAAACAATAAATTCAATTATTTAAGATAATGATTAAAAATAAAGAAAAAATGACAAGAGTGGAATTGATGCAATTCTCATGACTCGCATTCTTTTATCATGACTCATCCCTTTATAGACCATGTAATCAAATGTTGTGTCTTTGCATCATGACACCAAATAAGCTGCATCAAACTGTGTCTTAAAGACAGGCCATTCCATGTCTGATTGGCCAACAAGTTCTAGCGTGCGATGTCCTTTCTAGGGTAAGATCTATGAACTGAACACACTACAACCTATGATTTTGTAGACCATGTAATGAAATGTTATGTCCTGTGACTCTTGTCGTAAGTCAAGACGTATGAGATTAGAGAGAGTAGTTCGATTTGATGTTCCTTTCACTATGGCTATGTTCTCTGCCTTAGTAAAGACGCATAACACATCATACTATATGGTAATGGCCGACATGAGATGTCCTTTATAAGGTATAACCATAAGATGTATGAATTGAACACACTACAATCAATGATTTTGTAGACAGTGTAATGAAAGGTTGTGTCCTAAGACTTGTGTCATAACAAATCCCAAAAAGGATGTGATATAGATTTTTGAGAGTAATTGATAACCTAAATGTATAAGATTTGCTATCCGTTTTTGATCATTTTCGTTTCTTAACATTTGTGGCTGGAAACGAAAAGCAACAGAAACATTAAAGTTATGCGGTGGACCAAACCAGTTTGGACAACCGAAATGCATTCGGTCACCAAAGTCTGTATTTGGAAACTAAAGTTTGTCCTTCAAATTTGAAGGAATGTGTTTTTTAAACTTGAAAGAATCCTTAAATAAAAAGCCCGTTCTTTTAAATGATACTTATTTCCTTTGAATGACACCTTTAAACAATACACTAAATTAAAATTTGATTAAAATTATATTTTAAAATTTTAATCTAACAAGATCTAATCTTATGGTTAATCCTTATTATATCGTTTTATGATATAAATTTGTAATATATTGTTATGGTTAAGATTCTCAAGACTCACATCCCTTTAACAAGTACACATCCCTCATTGAATGAGAAGAACTATGAATGGAACATACTACAGACTATGTAATGAAAAGTTGTGTAGTGTCGTGCTATAAAGAAACCCAATAACGATAACCTATAGCCTTTTGACACTGAGTATCCCAAAATCTCTTTCTTTTTCATCTTCTCAACCTTGATTTTTATAAAAAGATTCTACTGGCAAATCAACTGTTCACTTTCCTCTTAACTTATTTTTGACATTTTAGCAATAACTAAATAAATTTATAAATTATTATTTATATAATTGTATGTTTAAATTATTACTAAAATTTGATACCATTTTTCAAAATTTCAAAAATAATTGTTTGAAATAATTAAAATTTTATTTTAGAATTTTAATCTAACAAGATCTATTCTTAGGGTTAATATTTATTATATAGTTTTCTTGTATAATTTTGTAACATATTGTAAAGGTTTTAAGACATTCATATAGATTAATTTTTAAATTATCAATTAGTATTTTTTTTGTAATTATGGACGGTAGAGGGAATTTAAGGGAAAATATTTCCCTTTGCCATGGATGACACAAACACAATGAAAATTCCGAAGTAAGATGACATTTTATTTGGATTTTTTGTTACAGTTTTTACTTGAATCAGAAAATTTCCACTGGATATTCCAGTGGGACGGGTTAATTCTATTTATTTCATTTCTCTTCATTCAAAAATTAAGATGCCACCAAGTTAGTGCGACAAAACTGATATTTGTGCTAATAAGCATCTCAGAGTAGAAGACAACTAACATTCCAAAAGTACAAGTTCAATTAATTTAAATCTTCATGTTACATATACCCAACAACAACAACTTGTGCAAAAAATAGAAAGATGACAACAACAACTTGTGCAACAAAATAATACTGAATTCCATGTCCACGAGCCGAAGTCTTGATTGTCGTCTTCAAAAGGGGCTTTGTAGATTGTTTTGCATAAGAGAGTTGTCAAAAGGTTTTGACCAAACTGTTCAAACACACCAATCTAATTAACGCAAATAGGTTTTCTAGCAAATCAATCTAACTTCAAATAGTTGAACTTTTTATTAATTAACTAACAGTTCACGGCCGTCGGTGAAGAAGGGGCAAGTACCGGTAGATCTGCAGGGAGCATTGCCAACTTTCGAGTGAGCAAAATCCAGTGGGAAATAACAATGGAACAAGAGATTATTACGCTACTATTAAAAGACGATTATGCTACGAACGCAAAACAAACTAGATTACGATGCAAATGACAACTACAAAGATTCAGCAAACTATGTGGAACAAAATCTGAATAATCCCCTGCGGGGTGGAGTGTGTGCACATATGAAGTGAGAGAAGTGGTGAATGACACATGAAAGCATGTATGTGTGTGCGTCTTCATGCATAGGAACTGTCAAAAGATTTGGCAAGACTTATCAATCCATTCACACAACATATTAGCAATTACTACTTGATTATCACAAGATGAGGCTCAACATGAGAAGTGTCTAAAAATATGTGATTGAACGTTTTAATTAAACTGCAAGTGCACGGCCGCGTTGAAGCGGTGGCAAATACGACTCGTTCTCAAGGAGGTGAGCAGCCTCTCGTTTGTACGAAATCAAGTGGTGAAAAAATGGAGAAGAGAGTGGATTATGCTACACTACGCTACACTACGAAGTATGAAATGCGAAAGAAAGCAACAAACAATTAACTAAAAACATAACTAAGAACGAAAGAAGAGTGCTAGAATTCAGAAATGGAAAAACCTCTAAGGGGTGGAGTGAGTGCACACATGCAAAGAGGTGGGTGTTGAACACATTCTTTAAGCACAAATGAAGGTAGTGTTTTCATGCATAGGAGGTGTCTAAATGTTATGGCAAAACCTATCAATCCATTCACTAACCTAGTTGATTAACATTTACATACACAAGATAGTTTATTTCAGAATCTAAACAAGCATGAGAGGTGTCTAATCATTTTGGCAAAACTCATCAAGTTATAAGTTCTATCCTAAACAAGCAATCATACATTCATGTTTTATCAACACATTGTAAATAAAGCATCCATTCCATTCTGTAGTGCATGTATGAACATCTACTCCACCCCCCAAAGGGGATGGAACTACTCACTACACATTATACTAATTATTAAACTAAGCAAGTAAGCATATTAACTAAGCTACTAAAACTAATGAAATGAAATTAAACAAAGTAAAACAAGCAAAATGAAACTAATAACATAACAAAGAAAGTTTTATTAACAAATGACTCACATTTCAAGTAGCATCCTCCTATTTTAGTGTGTGCTTCAAGGCCTCACTTCTAGTAGGAAGAATAGCCACTCGAAATATATGGAGTGATTACATTAGAAGGTGAAGAGTTCTATTTATAGCCATAGAAAAATGCACTCCGGGACAATTCTCCGATGTGGGACTAAACAAATACCAAAAATAGCCTAACCAAACACTAATAAATGTGCTGGAGAAATTGGGGAGGATCCAGAGTGATCTGGACTGCCAATTGGCGGTCCATAAACTTTGGATCGGGTTGGAATTTGTTGTGGGCGTTTCTTGGTGGTATTGTTTGTCTTTGATGCAGTTACTTGACTTGTTGGAGCTCCGACCCGAATCAAATTGCTAAAATACTCCCCATGATGGTGTGAAGTATTCTGTTTTGCTCTTAGGTCTTTCGGTCTTACGTTCAGGTTCTTCTCCCTTGCATCTCAGTCCCTAGATCTCACAATTCAGTCCTTTTTCCCAGCTTTTGGGTCCTTTTATGCTTCATCTCTTCAAACATATTTATTCCTGAAAACTAAATATAAAAATCGTTACATAGCATTGTTTAGGTGAAAGATAATGGATATAAGATGCAAATATGAGCATGAAATGATGTCAATCATTATGGCAAGACTCATCAAAACAAAAACTCATGTAAAGAACAAAGGTAAGAATGGGAGGTGTACAAATTTCATGGCAAAAACCCATCAAAACAAAGTTTCTTCAATCAATCAAGAGAGTTGATTGACATCATTTCATGCTTATATTTGTATCTTATATCCATTATCTTTCACCTAAGCAATGCTACGTGATGAGTTTTATGTTTGAATTTCAGAAATAAAGAGGTTTGAAGAGAAGAAGCATAAAAGGACCCAAAAGCAGGAAAAAGGACTGAGTTGAAAGACTTAAGGACTAAGATGCAAGATCAAAGGACCTGAATGCAAGATAGAATGACCAATGAGCAAACAAGAATATGCCACACCATCATGGGGAGTATTTTGGCAATTCTATTCGGGTCGGAGCTCCAACAAGCGAAGTAGATGCATCCAAGACCAACAAATACATCAAGAAAACCCCAGAATGAAAACCAGATGGATCCGGATCGTGTAGACCGCCAATTGGTCGTCTGGGACCGCTAATTGGCGGCCCGGGTTGGCCCAGGTCCGCTAAGATGTCTGGGGCGCGTGTATTAGAGTATGTTTAGTCTATTTTTGGTATTTGTTTAGTCCCATACCGGGGGATTGTCCCGGATTACCTTTTCTATGGCTATAAAATAGAACTCTTCTCCATCTATTGTAAACTACTCATTGCTTGGTGGCATTCTCTCTACTTGGAGTAAGCCTTGAAGCAAAACTCATGGTGAGTCATTGTTAATAAAATAATTGTTCTTAGTTTCTTTTAATTTTTGCATGTCTCTTTAGTTTTATGTTCATTTCAATTAGTTTCTTTAATGTTCCTTTCTTGCTTAGTTGAATTTCCTTTCAGTATAATGTTTCATTTTGTTAATGTAGTTAGTGTAATGAGTAGTGAGTAGTTCCATTCCCATTTGGGGTGGAGAAATATGTGATATGATCATGTATTGTATTAGGTGTGTGTTATCTTAATCCCTTGAGCCTTATATGATTTCCATAACCATCTAATGTGATTCACTCTTATCTTTGATATGCTAATGCTCTTGAATGAAGCTTAGCTTATGCTTAGATTAGTGGACCTATTTTATGGGGAATGATAAGGTGAGGATATGGATGGAATTAATATTGGAAACACAATTCGTAGTGTATGTACTCTTGTTGCCTTTACCTTGGTTAATCCCTTGTATGTTTTAATGATATTGGGTTATCTTATTTCATGTGGAGGCATAGTAGGGTCTAGTCTTTATACTTGAGTTCATTTAGCTTCATTCCAATTATTGTCTTGTATGTTTTAATGATATGATCTTATCTTATTTCATGTGGAGGCAATGTTGGATTTAGTTTTATGATTTCATGCACTACATATTGTGAGGAGCATAATTAAACACACACACATACACACACGTCTTTATACTCACATTATTTCTCTACCTTTTATGGGGTTTAGTTTCATTGCTTCTCTTCCATTTCCTTTTTGCATTTTAGTGTAGTTTAGTGTAACCAACCTTTCTCTCATTTCTATCCCACTCGCCTTCGCACAAACCAAAAGTCGACACACCTCCCTGTGGATCGACCCGTATTTGCCACCACTTCAACGCGGTCGTGCACTTGCGATTTAATATAAAACAAATCAATCAAGTTTTTGGCGTTGTTGCCGGGGAGGTGTTCTGTCCAGACTTTGGTTTGGACGATTCGAGTGGTTTTAATTTTTGTTTTTGTAGTTTTTGTGTGTTTCAGGCATTCTGGGGAACAAGGGGAAGAGACTGGAGGAATTTGAGAGTGAGAGACCCAAAAGTGACCGCCAATCAGCGGTCTGGGACCACCAATTGGCTGCCTGGTGAGCCTCAATCTCCCTCAATTTTTTTCTGGTTGTTTTTTTGTTCATTGTAGTTATCTGGGAGCACTTCTTTGCATGTTGTGTCTTCTAGTTTGCTCCCATATTGAAAATCAATCCGCTTTAATCAGCTTGGACCATAAAACTCAAAGCAAAAGATTAGACTTCTTGCCATCTAGGTCATGCATCATTTCTAGACCTTGCATGCATTTGTCTTTTCTTACATTTTGTTGTTGAATGCTGGTGATGCATTGCATACATTGCATCATATGTCTTTCATTTAGACTACTTTTACATCAATAAATGCTACTAAGGTATGTGTTTAGTCTTATTTACAGATTACAGGGACCTGAATGCAATTTACCCACATCCCGAGCATAAACGCATGCAAAAGACTCATTTCTATCATAAAGACCAAGTTCAAGATTATCGGGTTACGAATGGAAATGCATCCCAAGCATAAAAGCATTCAAGTCCTAATTGCAAAAAGAACAAGGACTTAAGCACAAAAGTAGCCGGGGACTTAACTGCAAAAAGTCAAGGACCTAATTGCAAATCACGAGTAGCTTTTATTCTCTTGGAGAAAATATATAGAAAAATCAATGTATATCTCCAAATATGTGAAGGAATTAATTTGGAGCTCAAAAGAATGGAAAGAATCAATCCAGACGCGTAAAGGATGATCAAATCATACCATAAACATTCAACCAAAATCTGGACCAAATCAGAGCATGATGTGCGGCGATTCCGCCGCAGATCACACACACCATGCGGCGATTCCGCCGCCCCCTAGTCGATCCGTGTGCTCCAATTTCGTCCAGTCGTGTCTGGACACGTGTACTTTCCAATATTATACCTAGATCCCTTGTAGCAACTATAAATAGACCCGAGAACGATGTTAGAAGGGTCCTTAGTCTTTGGTGTTAGTTTTTATTCTTAATCTTAGTTTTGTATTCTTCTTTTCATTAATAAAATTCTGTCTTTTATTTCTTACTTTTAGTTTTCTTTTGTAATGTGATGAGAATTAAATTTATACCGCAAGTGCACGGCCGCGATGAAGCGGTGGCAAGTACGGGTCGAACACAAGGAGGGAGAGATTTCGTTGTTAATGTTATTTTCGATTAAGAGGAAGAAGGAGAGAAGAATTAATTTGGGTTTTTGGGGTTTTTGGTTTAATTAACTAAAGTACGAAACAAAAGCAATTAAAATTAAAACAAGAACAAAGAGAGAAATCCGTGGGGTGGAGGTTTAGACTTAGGTTTAGAGTAGAGAATTACTGAAACTTATTGTAAATCATGTTAGTTATGAAGCATTACAAGATAAATGACTTAACATAAACTCAAGTAATCAAAATACACTAATCATGAACTTAAAATAATAACATGCATTCATCATTCTCTAACCCTAATTCCATCACCTCCACCCTTTGGAGAGAGTTAGAAACTCATGGAGGGAGGAAGAAGAAGGGGTCCTTGAGACATTAAAAGAAAACTAAAACAAGAATTAAAAGAACAGAATTTTATTAATAAAACTAAGGTACACAAATAAGAACAATAACCAAGGACCCTATTTACATCGTTCTCGGGTCTATTTATAGTTGCTACAAGGGACTTAGGTATAGAATTGGATAGTACACGTGTCCATACACGAGTGGACGAAATTGGGACACACGGATCGACCAATGGGCGGCGGAATCGCCGCACATCATGTGTATTGTGCGGCGGATTCGCCTCCCACGTTGGTCGGATTTAATCAGGATTTTTGTCACGCGTTTATGGTATGATTTGATCTTTATTTGCGTGTCTGGATGATTTCTTTCCATTGTCTTGAGCTCCGGATTAATTCCTTCCATTGTTGGAGATTTATAGTTGATTTTTCTTTTGACTTTTCCAACAAAATATCTTGATCCTTTTCTTTTGCAATTAGGTCCTTGGCATTTTTGCAATTAAGCCCTTGACCTTTTTGTGATTAGCTCCTTGAATGCTTTTATGCTTGGATGCATTTCCAATTGAAACCCGATAAACTTGAATTCGGTCTTTATGATAGAAATGAATCTTTTGCACACGTTTATGCTCGGAATGTGGGTAAATTGCATTCAGGTCCCTGTATTCTGTAAATAAGACTAAACACATACCTTAGTAGCATTTATTGATGTAAAAGTAATCTAAATGAAAGACATATGATGCAATGTATGCAATGCATCAAATACCCCCACACCTAGATTTTGCTAGTCCCTAGCAAAACAGAATATAAGAAAAATAAAAACAGGGAAATCCTAACTCACTTTCGTAGGAATCACGGTTGCACTTAGCATGTGCAACAAGCCTTTAAACCTCCTTGTTGCCAAGGGGGAGGAGTGTTGTCTCCTGAGGGTTTTCAGCAGATATACCCACAAAGTCTTAATTCAACATTCCATTAATAGCTCTTAATATTTCTGCCTTCACCTTATACATCTCACTTAAAGTTCTCGCATGCTCATTATATAAATCTAGCTCAAAAAATATGACTTGGTCTTTGTTCCTCCAACATTCACACCACTAACCCTTCTATACATGTTTATCACTTGAATTATTTTGCACGCCTCCTCTGGTGGTGAAGTATCATTCGGATCAACCATGGCATGGATCATTCTTTTAGCTTTGGGCCTTGAGTATTATTATTTTTTTTCTTTTCTTCCGTGATTCAACACATTTGCTTTTTGACACTTTTACCCTTTTGGCATTTGTGTAGCGAGTTTGGTCGATAATCCCGAGCTGGTAGACTCAAGTTACCGGGTTTCAAGATACCCCTACGGACCAGTGACTCAAAGGCTTGGGCTTTTGTAATCATTTTGCAAAAATGTGTTTTCTTCACTTTATTCCTTTATTTTTATTTTTATTTTCCTCAAGGCTTAATTGCTATTAGAAGTCCACACTTCCCGGTGTATTTTCCTCAACCTCTGCTTTTTATCAACCACTTCAAGGATTTGATTCATCCAATTTAAGTGCATACATGTCTTAAAGGGCAATGTGTTATTTCTTTGGAACTTAGATTTATGTCACAATTTCTACAAGCAGAACTACATAATAAGGAACAAAAACTCAATGCAATTTGTACACGGGTTTTAGCAGTTCAATCTTAAGCTATGTCATGAAACATTGATTTTTTTTTTTTAAAGAAGAAAACAAACAAATAGATATATACATAGATAAACACCCCCCACACCTAAATCATGCATTGTCCTCAATGTATGCATAGATAAAATAAATGCACTTATTACCTGAGTCGGCTTGCGGTAGAGGGGTTGAGTTTGCTCAGAATCAACCATAATCAGAACTGGATTGAATGACACCATATTGGTGCATGTATCCAGTTGAATTGTTCCCCATGTTGACTTGAGGAAAAGATTCCACTCTTCTCACTTGAATTGGTTCGCTTATTTGCTCGAGTGATGGTGGTTGAGTAATTGAATCACTCCCTTTTTTCTTACTTCCTTTTTGTTTATGTGATGATTTATTTGATTCAGAATTCTGATAAATACGTGCTCTCATCACAACATCACTTGGGTTGCATATTATTTCTGGCTCATTATCAATATGGAAGATATTAAATTCTGCTTTTAAGTTCCCGAAAGATAATTGCATGAGCCCATTTCGACAGTTTATTAATGCTTCCGAGGTGGCTAAAAAGGGTCTACCTAAAATTACAGGGATTTGTCGATTAGGATTTACAACAGGTTCAGTATCAAGTACGACAAAATCCACTGGATAAATGAAGTCACCAACCTTAATCAAAACGTCCTCTACTATACCTCTCGGTTTCTTAACAGAACAATCAGCGAATTGGAGGGTTGTCCTAGAGGGTTTCAGTGGACCAAGGTTGAGTTGCTCGTAGACAGAAAATGGGAGCAAGTTAACGCTTGCACCAAGGTCTAGAAGGGCTTTATTGATAAACGTATCTCCTATTGAACATGAAATTGTGGGACACCCCGGGTCCTTATATTTTATAGGAGATGTGTTGGAAAGAATTGAGCATATGTTTGCAGTTAAGAATGCCTTCTTTGGTACATTCGTTTTTCTCTTCTTAGTGCACAAATCTTTTAAGAATTTAGCATAAGCAGGTATTTGTTGAATCATGTCTAAGAGTGGAATGTTTACCTTAACTTGCTTAAATACTTCCAAGATTTTCTCTATTTGTGCACTAGAGTTCTTTTTGAGTCTATTGGGAAATGGGGCTTTAGGCACATAGACTCGCTCAGGTTCAGGCTGAGCTACAGGTTCAGGTTGGGTAGGTGGATTGGGCTTTTCAATTTGGACGTCGGGTTCAGTGGTCAAGTCATATGTGGGTGCTTGATGGCTGGATTGATTAGTCATTCTAGGGTTTACCACATTATTGTCAATTTGTCTTCCGGACCGTAATGATACTACAGCATTGATTTGTTGGAACGGTCCTTCCTCATTAACCATTTGAACCGGTCTAGGGTTGTTATTTCCTGAAGGTGGTTGATAAGATTGATATTGATTATTAGTTCTGGGGTTCACCTCAGGTTGACTTGGAAATTGGCCCTTTTCTCTTTCACCTATTATCTATGCTAATTGGCTGACCTGTGTCTCTAGCCTTTGGAATGATTGGTTGGTTGTTTGTATAAAAGTTGTCATTAAAGTTTCTAATTTAGTCAACCTAACCTCATGATTTCCATTATTACCCCCAGATGATGTATTATTTTGATTATATGGGGTTGGTTGTTGTCTAGGAGGTTGTCCTTGTTGGGTCCACGAAAAATTGGGATGATTACGCCAACCTGGGTTATAGGTTGATGCGTAAGGATCATTTCTAGAATTGTTATATGTGGCATTAACATGTTCCAGGTTCACACAGTCCTCCATTAAATGACCAGTCTGACCACATCTAGAGCAAGGGGTAGGGGATGCTTGTCGGGTTTGGTTTTGCAGTTCTAGACTTTCCATTCTACGCATTAGGGTAGCTAGTTTTGCCTCGGCCGCTATGTTGGAGTCTATAGCTAAGACACCTGGTCGGGGTTGACTCGCTATTCTAGATCCAATACTCGGGTTGATGGGTGTTCTAGCATTGTCCCATTGCATACTATTTTCAGCTAAATCCTCAAGAAAAGTCCAGGCATCATTTTCATTTTTGGACATAAAATTCCCTTGGCTCACAGATTCTAGCATAACCCTAGATGTGGGTGTCAATCCCTCATAAATAATTTGGCATAATTGCCACTTCGGAATTCCGTGATGAGGGCATTGGGTCAAGACACTCTTAAATCTCTCAAGATAGGAATAGAACGGCTCGCTCTCAGACTGAACGAATGCAACAATTTCATTCCTAATCTTCATAGTCTTATGGTTGGGGAAATATTTTTTTAAGAAAACTTGAACAAATTCAGCCCAACTTCTAATAGATCTTTCGGCTAGACTATATAGCCATTTCTTAGCGTCATCCTTAAGTGCTAGAGGCACAAATTTCAGACGCACTGCCTCTTCAGGGATATGCTGGTATTGCATAAGAGAGCAGATTTCCTCAAATTCTCTAAGGAAGAGATATGGATCTTCCCTAGAGGTGAACTTAGGCAACATACTCATGTATTGTGCCTTAAGTTCGAAGTCGCGACCCGGTATGGTGGGCATAACGATGCACGATGGCTGAGCAGCCATCGTTGGGTAGCACCGATCCCTCAGAGTTATAGGTTGCGCAATAGGCGGGTCCACTACGTTCTCACCCATTAGATCCGGGTGAGGTGGTGCAACAGGTGGATTGGGGTTAAGTTCCAGACTGGAATCTAGATGAACTCGTGAGAGTCGATTACTCAAGTCCCGAATCCAAATCTGAGTGCACCGGGTTGAATCAATTTTTGAATTCAAATTCGAAATTTAAATTCCAAATTTAATTTCAAGAATTAATTACTCTTTTTTTTTCGAATTTTTTTTTTTTGAATTTTAATTTTTTTTTATAAAGGAAACAAACAATAGAAAGATAAGGATGAGAAGGGAAAGAAGACTCAGACGAGAAGGGAAACTTAACTCTAAAGGGTAAAAATTAGGGTTGGTCAGAAATTTCCTGAACAAGCACGGTCAAAACAATCCTAGACCTAGTGTCACTTAGATCTAGACGACTCCTAACTGGTTGAGTCGAATTGATTTGCTTGATTCACCTCCCTCACCAATCAAACCAAGTTGGCCAGTTAGTGTATAGCTAGTGGGGGCGCTTCCGACAGAGTCGGTGCCAATTAGACAACCACGTCGCTTGGAAGACTTTCGTCGACACAAAAACACTTTCTAGACACCAAATTGAATTCAATTAGCTTCAGGTCATAGCAAGTCAAATCAATCTCCTCCTTAATTGAGTCCGAGTCCTTAGGGGCCAATGTCTAATTGATTTTAAATTTTAGGCTTAGGCGACACTTCAGGATTGTGGTTTGTGGGCTACGGGAGGGTGATGAAATCCCCACCGTATCTTTTCCTACGGAGTTGCCCTTAAGATAGTTTAACTTAGATCTAGCAAAGATAGTCAAACAATGGTCCTTTTAATGGGGGCAATTGCAAGGTTGTATGCAACTAAATTATATGCTCTAATGCAATCGATAAAACCTCGATACGTACCTTGCCTCCAGCAATCTTCAACAAGTATTAATTTGCAAGAATTTAGCAAGAATTCTGGGGAACAAGGGGAAGAGACTGGAGGAATTTGAGAGTGAGAGACCCAAAAGTGACCGCCAATCAGCGGTCTGGGACCACCAATTGGCGGCCTGGTGAGCCTCAATCTCCCTCAATTTTGTTCTGGTTGTTTTTTTTTTTTCATTGTAGTTATCTGGGAGCACTTCTTTGCATGTTGTGTCTTCTAGTTTGCTCCCATATTGAAAATCAATCCGCTTTAATCAACTTGGACCATAAAACTCAAAGCAAAAGATTAGACTTCTTGCCATCTAGGTCATGCATCATTTCTAGACCTTGCATGCATTTGTCTTTTCTTACATTTTGTTGTTGAATGCTGGTGATGCATTGCATACATTGCATCATATGTCTTTCATTTAGACTACTTTTACATCAATAAATGCTACTAAGGTATGTGTTTAGTCTTATTTACAGATTACAGGGACCTGAATGCAATTTACCCACATCCCGAGCAGAAACGCATGCAAAAGACTCATTTCTATCATAAAGACCAAGTTCAAGATTATCGGGTTACGAATGGAAATGCATCCCAAGCATAAAAGCATTCAAGTCCTAATTGCAAAAAGAACAAGGACTTAAGCACAAAAGTAGCCGGGGACTTAACTGCAAAAAGTCAAGGACCTAATTGCAAATCACGAGTAGCTTTTATTCTCTTGGAGAAAATATATAGAAAAATCAATGTATATCTCCAAATATGTGAAGGAATTAATTTGGAGCTCAAAAGAATGGAAAGAATCAATCCAGACGCGTAAAGGATGATCAAATCATACCATAAACATTCAACCAAAATCTGGACCAAATCAGAGCATGATGTGCGGCGATTCCGCCGCAGATCACACACACCATGCGGCGATTCCGCCGCCCCCTAGTCGATCCGTGTGCTCCAATTTCGTCCAGTCGTGTCTGGACACGTGTACTTTCCAATATTATACCTAGATCCCTTGTAGCAACTATAAATAGACCCGAGAACGATGTTAGAAGGGTCCTTAGTCTTTGGTGTTAGTTTTTATTCTTAATCTTAGTTTTGTATTCTTCTTTTCATTAATAAAATTCTGTTTTTTATTTCTTACTTTTAGTTTTCTTTTGTAATGTGATGAGAATTAAATTTATACCGCAAGTGCACGGCCGCGATGAAGCGGTGGCAAGTACGGGTCGAACACAAGGAGGGAGAGATTTCGTTGTTAATGTTATTTTCGATTAAGAGGAAGAAGGAGAGAAGAATTAATTTGGGTTTTTGGGGTTTTTGGTTTAATTAACTAAAGTACGAAACAAAAGCAATTAAAATTAAAACAAGAACAAAGAGAGAAATCCGTGGGGTGGAGGTTTAGACTTAGGTTTAGAGTAGAGAATTACTGAAACTTATTGTAAATCATGTTAGTTATGAAGCATTACAAGATAAATGACTTAACATAAACTCAAGTAATCAAAATACACTAATCATGAACTTAAAATAATAACATGCATTCATCATTCTCTAACCCTAATTCCATCACCTCCACCCTTTGGAGAGAGTTAGAAACTCATGGAGGGAGGAAGAAGAAGGGGTCCTTGAGACATTAAAAGAAAACTAAAACAAGAATTAAAAGAACAGAATTTTATTAATAAAACTAAGGTACACAAATAAGAACAATAACCAAGGACCCTATTTACATCGTTCTCGGGTCTATTTATAGTTGCTACAAGGGACTTAGGTATAGAATTGGATAGTACACGTGTCCATACACGAGTGGACGAAATTGGGACACACGGATCGACCAATGGGCGGCGGAATCGCCGCACATCATGTGTATTGTGCGGCGGATTCGCCTCCCACGTTGGTCGGATTTAATCAGGATTTTTGTCACGCGTTTATGGTATGATTTGATCTTTATTTGCGTGTCTGGATGATTTCTTTCCATTGTCTTGAGCTCCGGATTAATTCCTTCCATTGTTGGAGATTTATAGTTGATTTTTCTTTTGACTTTTCCAACAAAATATCTTGATCCTTTTCTTTTGCAATTAGGTCCTTGGCATTTTTGCAATTAAGCCCTTGACCTTTTTGTGATTAGCTCCTTGAATGCTTTTATGCTTGGATGCATTTCCAATTGAAACCCGATAAACTTGAATTCGGTCTTTATGATAGAAATGAATCTTTTGCACACGTTTATGCTCGGAATGTGGGTAAATTGCATTCAGGTCCCTGTATTCTGTAAATAAGACTAAACACATACCTTAGTAGCATTTATTGATGTAAAAGTAATCTAAATGAAAGACATATGATGCAATGTATCATAATGTCTCAAGGACCCCTTCTTCCTCCCTCCATGAGTTTCTAACTCTTTCCAAAGGGTGGAGGTGACAGATTTAGGGTGAAGAGAAGACGAATAAATGTTATTATTTTAAGTTCGTATTAGTCTGTTTTGATTACTTGAGTTTATGTTAAATCATTTATCATGTAATGCTTCATAACTAATATGATTTATTATAAGTTTCTGAATTCTCTAATCTAAACCTTAAATCTAAACCTCCACCCGACGGAATTCATCTCTTTGTTCTTGTTTTAGTTTTATTTGTTCCTGTTTCTTGCTTTAGATAATTAAAAATCAAAAATCTCAAAACCAACTTATTTCTTCTCTCCTTCTTTCCCCCTATTGAAATCCTCCTTGTGTTCGACCCGTATTTGCCACGTCTCCATTGACGCCGTGCACTTGCGGTATAAATTTAATTCTCATCAAGTTTTTGGCGCCGTTGCCGGGGAGGCGACGCAGATTTTGTTTTTTTTTGTTGATTTCGATTTTATTCTGTTTATCTTGTGTGCGATCTAATTATTTGGATTTGTGTTTCAGGAGACAACAGAGTGCGCGGCGAAATCCGAGCACCATCTGAGCTAAACGAGCGGCGAAATCGCCGCACCTGAAGAACAACTTGCGGCGAATCCGCCGCACACTTGGAGCTTCTGGGCTTCAAATTTTTCTGGGGTTAGCACCATCTCTGGGTGGACGCGTGGAGCTACTGAAATTTCGAGAGCGGGCGGCGAACCCGACTGAGCATTGCGTAGGTAACCTTTGTTGTCTTTTTCCTCGTAATTTCTAGTTTCAGAAAATTTCCTTTTATTAGAATTGCACGTGTTAAGCTTAAATTACATAATTGGCAATAATTCAACTCTGACCTAAAAAATTGGCAAAACTAGAAGAACTTAGTGCATGCATCATATAATGTTTTGTTTGCATTATTCTTGCTAAATTCTTGCAAATTATTCTTATTGTTGAAGAGTGCTGGAGGCAAGGTACGTATCGCGTTTTAACGATTGCATTTAAGCATATAATTTAGTTTGCATACAACCTTGCAATTGCCCCCCACTAAAGACCATTGTTTGACTATCTTTGCTAGATCTAAGTTAAACTATCTTAAGGGCAACTCCATAGGCAAAGATACGGTGGGGATTTCATCACCCTTCCGTGGCCCACAAATCACAATCCTAAAGTGTCACCCAAGCCTTAAAATTTAAAATCAATTAGACATTGGCCCCTAAGGACTCGGACTCAAATAAGGAGAAGAATTGGTTTGACTTGCTATGACCTGAAGCCGATCGAATTCAATTTGGTGTCTAGGAAGTGTTTTTGTGTTGACGAGAGTCTTCCAAGCGAAGTGGTTGTCTAATTGGCACCGACTCTGTCGGAAGCACCCCCACTAGCTATACACTACCTGGCCAATTTGGTTTGATTAGTGAGGGAGGTGAATCAAGCGAATCAATTCGACTCAACCAGTTAGGAGTCGTCTAGATATAAGCGACACTAGGTCTAGGATTGTTTGAACCGTGCTTTCTTAGGAAATTTCTGACCAACCCTCTTTTCTATCTTTAGAGTTAAGTTTCCTTTCTCATCTGAGTCTTCTTTCTCTTCTCACCTAAATTCTCTAGATTAGGATTCCTTTCTCATCTTGCCCCATTCTATTGTTTGTTTCCCTTTTGAAAAAAAAACATTAAAAAAAACGAAAATTAAAAAAAATTGTAATTAATTCTTGAAATTAAATTTGGAATTTAAATTTCGAATTTGAATTCAAAAATTGATTCAACTCGGTGCACTCAGATTTGGATTCGGGACTTGAGTAATCGACTCTCACGAGTTCATCTAGTTTCCAGTCTGGAACTTAGCCCCAATCCACCTGTTGCACCACCTCACCCAGATCCAATGGGTGAGAACGTAGTGGACCCACCTGTTGCACAACATATAACTCTGAGGGATCGATGCTATCCAGCGATGGCTGCTCAGCCATCGTGCATCGTTATGCCCACCATCCCGGGTCGCGACTTCGAACTTAAGGCACAATACATGAGTATGTTGCCTAAGTTCACCTCTAGGGAAGACCCATATCTCTTCCTTAGAGAATTTGAGGAAATCTGCTCTCTTATGCAATACCAGCATATCCCTGAAGAGGCAGTGCGTCTGAAATTTGTGCCTCTTGCACTAAAGGACGACGCTAAGAAATGGCTATATAGTCTAGCCGAAAGATCCATTAGAAGTTGGGCTGAGTTTGTTCAAGTATTCCTAAAAAAATATTTCCCCAACCATAAGACTATGAGGATTAGGAATGAAATTGTTGCATTCGTTCAGTCTGAGAGCGAGCCGTTCTATTCCTATCTAGAAAGATTCAAAAGTGTTCTGACCCAATGCCCTCATCATGGAATTCCGAGATGGCAATTATGTCAAATTATTTATGAGGGATTGACACCCACATCTAGGGTTATGGTAGAATCCGTAAGCCAAGGGAACTTTATGTCGAAAAATGAAAATGATGCCTGGACTTTCCTTGAGGATCTAGCTGAAAACAGTATGCAATGGGACAATGCTAGAACACCGCTTAACCCGAGTATTGGATCTAGAATAGCAAGTCAACCCAGACCAGGTGTCTTAGCTGTAGATGCCAACATAGCGGCTGAAGCAAAACTAGCTACCCTTATACGCAGAATGGAAAGTTTAGAGCTACAAACCCAAAACCGAGTGAATCAAGCCTCGTCTATCCCTTGCTCTAGATGTGGTCAGACTGGTCATGTAATGGAGGATTGTGCGGAATGGGACCAAGTTAATGCCATGTATAACCATGCTAGAAATGACCCATACGCATCAACCTATAACTCGGGTTGGCGTAATAATTCCAATTTCTCATCAAACCAACAGGGTCAACCTCCTAGACAACAACCAAACCCGTATAACCAAAATAATACATCATCTGGGTTTAGTAACAATAACGATCATGAGGTTAGGTTGACAAGCTTGGAAAATTTGATGAAAACTTTTATACAAACAACCAACCAGACCTTCCAAAGGCTAGAGACACAAGTCAGCCAACTAGCACAAATAGTAGGTGAAAGAGAAAAGGGTCGGTTTCCAAGTCAACCTGAGGTGAACCCTAGATCTAATAATTCATATCAATCCTATCAAGCACCTTCAGGAAATAACAACCCTAGACCGGTTCAAATGGTTAATGAAGAAGGACCGTTCCAACAAATAAATGTTGTGGTATCATTACGGTCCGGAAGACAGATTAATAATAATGTGGTAAATCCTAGAACGTCTAATCAATCTAGCCATCAAACTGCCACTTATGACCTAACCATTGAACCCGAAGTCCAATCTGAAACGCCCACCCCACCTACTCAATCTGAACCCGTAGCTCAACCTGAACCTGAGCGAGTCTATGTCCCTAAAGCCCCATTTCCCAATAGACTCAAAAAGAACTCAAGTGCACAAATAGAGAAAATCTTGGAAGTATTTAAGCAAGTTAAGGTAAACATTCCACTCTTAGACATGATTCAACAAATACCTGCTTATGCTAAATTCTTAAAACATTTGTGCACTAAAAAGAGAAAAACAAACGTACCAAAGAAGGCATTCTTAACTGCAAACATAAGTTCTATTTTGTCCAACACATCTCCTATAAAATATAAGGATCCTGGATGTCCCACAATTTCATATGCAATAGGAGATACTTTTATCAACAAAGCCCTTCTAGACCTTGGTGCTAGTGTTAACCTACTCCCATACTCTGTCTATGAGCAAATGAACCTTGGTCCACTAAAACCCTCTAAGACAACCCTTCAATTTGCTGATTGCTCTATTAAGAAACCAAGAGGTGTAGTAGAGGATGTTTTGATCAAGGTTGGTGACTTCATTTACCCAGTGGATTTTGTCGTACTAGATACCGCACCTGTTGTAAATCCTAATCGACAAATCCCTGTAATTCTAGGCAGACACTTTTTGGCCACTTCTGAAGCATTGATAAACTGTCGAAATGGGCTCATGCAATTATCTTTTGGGAACTTAAAAGCTGAATTTAATATCTTTCATATTGATAGTGAGCCAGAAATAACATGCAATCAAAGTGATGTTGTGATGAAATCGCGTATCTATAATATTTCTGAATCGTCACAAAATCAAAAAGGAAGTAAGAAAAAGGGGAGGAATTCATCTACACACCCACCGTCACTCGAGCAAATAAGAGAACCAATTTATGTGAGGGGTGTGGAACCTGTAACTCAGGACGCTCATTGCAACATGGGGAACAATTCAACTGGATACATGCACCAATATGGTGTCATTCAATCCAGTTCTGACTGTGGTTGACTTTGAGCAAATTCCATCCTTCCACCGCAATTCACCAAGGTAATAAGTGCATTTGCTTTATATTTGCATACATTGAGGACAATGCATGATTTAGGTGTGGGGGGTGTTTATGTATATATTTATCTATAGATCTGTCTTTTATTTCTAAAAATAAAAAAAAAATCATCAATGTTTCATGACATAGCTTAAGATTGAACTGCTGAAACCCGTGTACAAATTGCATTGAGTTTTTGTTCCTTATTATATAGTTCTGCTTGTAGAAATGGTGACATAAATCTAAGTTCCAAAGAAATAACCCATTGCCCTTTAAGACATGTATGCACTTAAATTGGATGAATCAAATCTTTGAAGTGGTTGATAAAAAGCAGAGGTTGAGGAAAATATACCGGGAAGTGTGGACTTCTAATAGCAATTAAGCCTTGAGGAAAATAAAAATAAAAATAAAGGAATAAAGTGAAGAAAACACATTTTGCAAAATGATTACAAAAGCCCAAGCCTTTGAGTCACTGGTCCGTAGGGGTATCTTGAAACCCGGTAACTTGAGTCTACCAGCTCGGGAATATCGACCAAACTCGCTACACGAATGCAAAAGGGTAAAAGTGTCACAAAGCAAATGTGTTGAATCACGGAAAAAAAGAAAAGAAAAAAATAATAATACTCAAGGCCCAAAGCTAAAAGAATGATCCATGTCATGGTTGATCCGAATGATACTTCACCACCAGAGGAGGCGTGCAAAATAATTCAAGTGATAAACATGTGTAGAAGGGTTAGTGATGTGAATGTTGGCGGAATAAACACCAAGTCATATTTTTAATGAGTTAGATTCATATAATGAGCATACAAGAATTCTAAGTGAGATGTATAAGGTTAAGGTGGAGATATTAAGAGCTATTAATGGAATGTTGATTTAAGACTTTGTGGGTGTGTCAACTGAAAACCCTCACGAGACAAAACTCGTCCTCTAAGGAAACTTGAAGGTTTAAAGGCTTGTTGCACATGCTAAGTGCAACCGTGATTCCTACGAAAGTGAGTTAGGATTTCCCTGTTTTTATTTTTCGTATCTTCTGTTTTGCTAGGGACTAGCAAAATCTAGGTGTGGGGGTATTTGATGCATTGCATACATTGCATCATATGTCTTTCATTTAGATTACTTTTACATCAATAAATGCTACTAAGGTATGTTTTTAGTCTTATTTACAGATTACAGGGACCTGAATGCAATTTACCCACATCCCGAGCATAAACGCATGCAAAAGACTCATTTCTATCATAAAGACCAAGTTCAAGATTATCGGGTTACGAATGGAAATGCATCCCAAGCATAAAAGCATTCAAGTCCTAATTGCAAAAAGAACAAGGACTTAAGCACAAAAGTAGCCGGGGACTTAACAGCAAAAAGTCAAGGACCTAATTGCAAATCACGAGTAGCTTTTATTCTCTTGGAGAAAATATATAGAAAAATCAATGTATATCTCCAAATATGTGAAGGAATTAATTTGGAGCTCAAAAGAATGGAAAGAATCAATCCAGACGCGTAAAGGATGATCAAATCATACCATAAACATTCAACCAAAATCTGGACCAAATCAGAGCATGATGTGCGACGATTCCGCCGCAGATCACACACACCATGCGGCGATTCCGCCGCCCCCTAGTCGATCCGTGTGCTCCAATTTCGTCCAGTCGTGTCTGGACACGTGTACTTTCCAATATTATACCTAGATCCCTTGTAGCAACTATAAATAGACCCGAGAACGATGTTAGAAGGGTCCTTAGTCTTTGGTGTTAGTTTTTATTCTTAATCTTAGTTTTGTATTCTTCTTTTCATTAATAAAATTCTGTCTTTTATTTCGTACTTTTAGTTTTCTTTTGTAATGTCTCAAGGACCCCTTCTTCCTCCCTCCATGAGTTTCTAACTCTTTCCAAAGGGTGGAGGTGACAGATTTAGGGTGAAGAGAAGACGAATAAATGTTATTATTTTAAGTTCGTATTAGTCTGTTTTGATTACTTGAGTTTATGTTAAATCATTTATCATGTAATGCTTCATAACTAATATGATTTATTATAAGTTTCTGAATTCTCTAATCTAAACCTTAAATCTAAACCTCCACCCGACGGAATTCATCTCTTTGTTCTTGTTTTAGTTTTATTTGTTCTTGTTTCTTGATTTAGATAATTAAAAATCAAAAATCTCAAAACCAACTTATTTCTTCTCTCCTTCTTTCCCCTATCGAAATCACACTAATAACAAAATCTGTCCCTCCTTGTGTTCGACCCGTATTTGCCACGTCTCCATTGACGCCGTGCACTTGCGGTATAAATTTAATTCTCATCAGCTGGTGTGAGGCACGTGCATCCAAATCTCTCATTCATGCATGTTTCGATCATGCACTAGTTAGTAAGGTGCATCGAGACAAGAGTGAGGTGAGTGCTTGTTTGGTGAGTTACTTGCTAGCCTAAGATTTCAAAACATCTTTAAGGGGCATCACCTATAGTCTTCAAAGATAAGGTGGGGGATTTCATCACCCCTCCCTTAGCCCCAAAAAGCACACTTAAGTAAAGCCTTAATCTAAAAGCAAGTAAACATTGGCCGTTAGGACTCTGGGACTTTAGAAGAGTGATCCGGTCACGACCGTCATAATTTTAAGTTCGCCCAATTTGTCGATAGTAGGAGAGACGAGATCCCCAGGATCTTGGCTCACTTGTTGGGCATTGTGGTCTTCGTCGTAGGGAGGTGAGGCGTGTTGAGGCCGTGTGACCTCGCAGTTAGGTGTCGTCTAGCTGTAAGGACCCATAGCCAGCCTAAGCTTGTTTGAGCCGTGTTTGCTAGCCTGGGCTTCTATCCTCACACTTTACCCACGCTAGCTTTAGGGATTCTTCCTTCTCCTCTGAGTCATCTTCTTCTCACCTTCTTCTACGTTCTAGTCTCCTCCCCTTTACACTCTTTGTTAGCATTTTAGGGTCGAGTCGAGCATTTTTTGCGAGCTTGGCCTCGTGGTGCTGAGAGTGGTCGACTCGAGAGTTTTTTGTTGTTGTGATGGATGCCTACATGAGCGACCATCCATATAATTGTTGGGACCAGGACAATTCTCCCTGGTACTTCGGACCCATGCATCCTGGGGTGCCTCAGACAAACACCCCGTATGGTTGGGATAATCTTAATTGTGTGACTGAGCATTCTTTATATTGGGGTAATATGAGAGAGGCACCGACTGCTAGACCACCATCTAGTTACGTCGGATCATATGTTGGTCATCAAACTGAGACATTACAAGAACCTTTGGCCTCTTTCATGCATGTGGTAGATGACATGAGTGCACCGGTGGCTCCAGTAGCCGTACCGTGTGACTGTTGTGGGTTGAGTGGTCATGTTATCGGGGAATGTCCTTATGTTGCCCCTGAGCCTGAGTATGAGCACACATTTTCCCAAAATGCTCATTATGACCATTACGCATCCGCGTACAACCCGAGAGGGATGGATTCGTGGGGAGACAATTCTTATTCAAATTCTTATACATCATTTCCACCCCAGTATCCTCCTCCCGAATACCCAGAAGTCTACCAACATCCCACTCCAAATCATTGGACTCATTCTCAGCCCATCAACACCCAACCCCAAAATTTCTCAAATTCTGACTTGGACCTCATAGTTGACCGCATACCTGATTCATTGAAACAAACTTTCCTTACGTTCATGGAAACCACTCAAAAGTCCATACAAAATATGGCACTGCAAGTGAGTCAAATGACGCAGCAATTACGTGAACGTGAGGAAAGTAACTTTTCTTGTCAACATGAGGATTTATCTTCTGATATCAAACCCCCATCACTTCCACAAATTCAAAGCACAATCTTTCAAAGTCAAACTCCAAGTCAGTCTGAGGGACTTGGGATTTCAATTCACGATCACTTGGTGGAGAATTCGATTCCAACTGAGAATAGCATGGACCAGTTCTATTATGAGTCGGCACAAGATTGTGCCTTACCTTTTTGTCCCGTGGCCCTTGAGCCACATGATCTTATTGTTGTACCTCCTAAGGACTCACCTTTGGTGGAGCAAGAGCTCCCTAGTACTCTTAATCTCATACGACCTTATGAGAGTTTGCCTCTCACTATTGTTCCTGATCACCTTGGAAATGATGGGACATCAAATAATCACATTGCCAATGAGGGTATTGGGAGTTCCTTAGAGGATATCTTGGGTGAGAGACCCACTTCCTGTTCACCTTGTGAGTCGGACAAGGATCATGAGGTTCTTGATCTCGTTCCGATGCACCAACCTATTGGTTGGAGAGTTTGGATTGATGATCCTGATTTTAATGTTGCAACGGGGGGAACTCTACTTCCGTTACGCAATTGTTCCCCAACTCCTTAGAGGTTCAAGCTCTTTCAGTTTGATCCTTTGAATGAGACGCCTTTGCGTCCAATTCATGAACCTCTCCTTTCATCTTGTGCTCTTTGTGAGGAGGGCCCACACTTAAATATTCTGGCCCCACGTGGTGTCATGTTCCCTTTCCAAGTGCATTGACCCACTTTTGAGGTTCCCATTTGATGTCCTTTGACAAATGAAGATCAGAACTTATTTTTGTACATAGCTATATTCAAAAAAAAAAGACTCCATGAGCGAGCATTGATTGTTTTGGGCTCCAACCCTTGAGTATTTGGGCAACATTTCTTTCACGTATTTGTATCCCTTCTTTAGCATCTCACAGGTTTTGCGGAAATTCGGGTTTCTGTCCATCAACATGACCATGAACTTCCCTTTGTACTTCACGTTGGTGAGATCTATTCTTTTTCATGCATAAATCCATGTAGTATTTTGCTCACATTCATTGAGGACAATGCATGACGTAGGTGTGTGGGGGGGTGTTTTTACGTGTGTACATAGTCGAGTCTTTTCCTTTGATTTTTGTTTTCTTTTGTGTGCATTGTTAGCATCATGTTATGTGCTGCATTTAATATCGATATATCTGCTTGCCATGATCCTTGGGTGACTTGTCTTCTTTTGCTTGCCTAATGCCTCAAAATTTTCACATTTCTTTCAAAATCTTCATGTGTTTGCGAAAGAAAATGTTTTGTGGGTTTTGCGTGTGTTTGGCATGTGCAAAACCGTTGAGAGTCAAAGTTAAAAAAAGCTCCCAAAATTGTCTTGAACTTGATGCATTAGGATATCTAGTACAATGGCTTTAGGATTTATCTAGTCATTAGGATGCACCCCAGTTTTCCCTCGGGGGTGAGTAATCATAGGGTTTCAGTGCTCAAACATTTAAAGAAGTCCACCCCGAACCTAGTGAGTCAATAATTCGTGTCTGTTAATTTAAGGGAGTTTGTTGTAGTCAAGGACCCTTGAAATCTTGTTGTGAGACATTAAGTGTAGGGGTTTTGGTTCATGTGTAGATAAGAAAAGTGAGTAAGTGTTCTCTCTTCTCGCACGGCTCCTATCATCTGACTTGGAATGCGCCGACCGAACTATCATTACACGGGTGGTAGGGATTGCCCTATGTGGAGATTTGGGGAAAGGAGTACGTGATAGTGTAAGTTCTCATGGCCAATGATGCACGAAACCTGACCCTGGAAGAATGAAACTCCAACTAATAAAAAGAAAAGAAGAAAAAAATGAGAAAAAGAAACAAAAAGAAAAAAAATGGTAATGTAAATAAGAACCTTAATGGACTTTACACTTTGTATCACTTGAGGATGTTGAGGTTGTCCATGTCTTTTACTTAATTCCTTATTTAACTTGCACGAATGGTTCATTAGGCTAGGTGTGTGGACTGATTACCTTTATAGAGTCGGCCCGTAGGATTACCGCGTCCAATGATTGACAAAAATTTGTCCAACGAGTCGAGTGTCTAGATTGAATAATGCATCTTGTTCGGATTTGTGGGTATATCCGCTGAAATCCCTCAGGAGACAACACTCCTCCTCCTTGGCAATAAGGAGGTTTAATGGCTTGTTGCGCGTGCTAAGTGCAACCGTGATTCCTACGAAAGTGAGTTAGGATTTCTTATTTCTCGTTTGCTTTTCTCTTTCTTTGTTTTGCTAGGGACTAGCAAAAACTTAGGTGTGAGGGTATTTGATTGACATCATTTCATGCTTATATTTGTATCTTATATCCATTATTCCCCGGCAACGGCGCCAAAAAACTTGTTGAACGTTTTAATTAAACCGCAACTGCACGGCGTCGGTAGAGACGTGGCAAATACGGGTCGTCCACAGGGAGGTGAGCAGCCTCGGGTTAGTACGAAATCAAGTGGACAAAATAGGGAAGAGAGTTTGATTATCCTACTTTACGCAACACTACACTACGAAGTACAAAATGCGAAAGAAAGCAACAAACGATGAATTACCAAACTAAACTAAGAATTAAATAAGTGCTGGAATTCAGAAATAGAAAGTCCCTAAGGGGTGGAGTGAGTGCACACATGCAAAGAGGTGGGTGTTGAACACATTCTTTAAGCACAAATAAAGGTAGTGTTATTATGCATAGGAAGTGTCTAAATGTTATGGCAAAACCTATCAATCCATTCACCAACCTAGATGATTAACATTTACATATACAAGTTGTTTATTTCAGAACCTAAACAAGCATGAGAGGTGTCTAATCATTTTGGCAAAACTCATCAAGTTATAAATTCTATCATAAACAAGAAAGCATACATTCATGTTTTATCAACACAATGTAAATAAAGCATTCATTCCATTCTCATTTGCATGTATGAACATCTACTCCACCCCCCAAAGGGGATGAAACTACTCACTACACATTAGACTAATGATTAAACTAAGCAAGGAAAGCATATTAACTAAGCTACTAAAACTAATGAAATGAAATTAAACAAAGTAAAACAAGCAACATGAAACAAGAAACTTTTATTAAAATGACTCACAATTCAAGTAGCATCCTCCAACTTTAGTGTGTGCTTCAAGGCCTCACTTCTAGTAGGAAGAATAACCACTCAAAATGTGAAGTGATTACAATAGAAGGTGAAGAGTACTATTTATAGCCAAAGAAAAAGGCAATCCGGGACAATCTCCCGATGTGGGACTAAACAAATACTAGAAATAGAATAAACATCCTCTAATACATGTGCTAGCGAAGTTTGAGCGGATCCAGAAGGATCCAGACCGCCAATTAGCGGTCCCAGACCGCCAATTGGCAGTCCATAAAGTGTGTATCTGGCTGGAATTTATTCTTGACTTTTCTGGATTTCTTTGTCGGTCTTTGATGCATCTACTTTGTTTATTGGAGCTCCGACCCGAATCTAATTGCCAAAATATTCCCCAAGATGGTGTGGAGTTTTTTATTTTGCTCTTTGGTCCTTCGGTCTTACGTTCAGGTCCTTCTCCCTTGCATCTTAGTCCCCAGGTAACAAAATTCAGTCCTTTTTCCCTTCTTTTGGGTCCTTTTATGCTTCATCTCTTCAAATCTATTTATTTCTGAAATTCAAACATAAAACTCGTCACGTAGCGTTGTTTAGGTGAAAGATAATGGATATAAGATACAAATATAAGCATGAAATGATGTCAATCACTACGTGACGAGTTTTATGTTTGAATTTCAGAAATAAAGAGGTTTGAAGAGAAGAAGCATAAAAGGACCCAAATGCAGGAAAATGGACTGAGTTGAAAGACTCAAGGACTAAGATGCAAGATCAAAGGACCTGAATGCAAGGTAGAATGAACAATGAGCAAACAAGAATACTCCACACCATCATGGGGAGTATTTTGGCAATTCTTTTCGGGTCGAAGTTCCAACAAGCGAAGTACATGCATCCAAGACCAACAAATACATCAAGAAAACCCCAAAATGAAAACCAGATGGATCCAGATTCTGTAGACCGCTAATTCACCTTCTATTGTAAACTACCCATTGCTTGGTGGCATTCCCTCTACTTGGAGTAAGCCTTGAAGCAAAACTCAAGGTGGAGAAGAATGCTACCTTCAATGTGAGTCATTGTTAATAAAATAATTGTTCTTAGTTTCTTTAAATCTTGTCTTTTAAATTTTGCATGTCTCTTTAGTTTTATGTTCATTTCAATTAGTTTCTTTAATGTTCCTTTCTTGATTAGTTGAATTTCCTTTAAGTATAATGTTTCATTTTGTTAATGTAGTTAGTGTAATGAGTAGTGAGTAGTTCCATTCCCAATTGGGGGGTGGAGAAATATGTGATATGATCATGTAGTGTATTAGGTGTGTGTTATCTTAATCTCTTGAGCCTTATATGATTTCCATAACCATCTAATGGGATTTCACTCTTATCTCTATATGCTAATGCTCTTGAATGAAGCTTAGCTTATGCTTAGATTAGTGGACCTATTTTATGGGGAATGATAAGGTGAGGATATGAATGGAATTAATATTGGAAACACAATTCGTAGTGTATGTACTCTTGTTGTCTTTACCGTGGTTAATGCCTTATATGTTTTAATGATATTGGGTTATCTTATTTCATGTGGAGGCATAGTAGGGTCTAGTCTTTATACATTAGTTGATTTAGCTTCATTCCAATTATTGTGTTGTATGTTTTAATGATATAATCTTATCTTATTTCATGTTGAGGCAAAGTTGGATTTAGTTTTATGATTTCATGCGCTAGATATTGTGAGGAGCATAACTGAACACACACACACATCTTTATACTCACATTATTTCTCTACCCCTTATGGGGTTTAGTTTTATTGCTTCTCTTCCATTTCCTTTTTGCATTTTAGTGTAGTTTTGTGTAACCAACCTTTCTCTCCTTTCTTTCTCACTCGCCTTCGCACAAACCAAAAGTCGACACACCTCCCTGTGGATCGACCCATATTTTCCACCGCTTCAACGCGGTCGTGCACTTGTGGTTTAATATAAAACGAATCAATCATGAGTAAACAGTAATACAAACACGACTAATATGTAGCATATCCAACAAGAAATGTCAGCCAATAAACATGAGGAAACCAAGCATGGGAAGTGTCTAAATCTTTTGGCAAAGCCATAAAATCCCCCAACATGTGGATGATTAAAACAAAACCGATGAACATACAAACATTGAAGTCTACACAATCAAAATTCGTCAAACATCAAAACCTCAAAACACAAATGCACATCATCTCCACCACACCCCCTCCAAAAGAAGGATGGAACTACTCACTACTCATTATGCTAAGACTCATATTAAGACGAGAAAACATTCTAATTATACTAAGATTATTGAAACACAATTAAGCTAAGCATGCAAGAATTAAAAGAGACAACATGAAACTAACAAAGATTTATTTATTCTTGACTCACATGACAAGTAGCATCTCTCCACTTGAGTTTTGCTCCAAGGCTGTACTCCAAGTAGAGAGAATGGTCACCAAGCAATGAGTAATTACAAAGGAGGAAGAAAAATTCTATTTATATGCATGAAAAAATGTAATCAGGGACAATCCCCTAATGTGGGACTAATGAAATTTCTTGAAATGCACATAAATTATATAACAAACATCCGAGCCAAAGACCGCTAATTGGTGGTCTATGGTTGCTGATTAGCGGTCACTTTTGGCCTGATTTGCCCCGATTTAGGTTGCCTTCTTCATTGCTTCAATTCTTTACGTGAAATGCACTTGGATCGGTTGTTTGAGTCTAGGCCCAAATCTCATTGCCAAAATACTCCTCATGATGGTGTGGAGTTTGTCACTTTTCTAATTGGTCCTTTTGGCTTACAACCATGTCCTTTCCTCTTGCGAATGCGTACATATGTCTCACCGATCAGTCCTTTTTCTCGCGTTTTGGTCCTTTTTGTGTCTCTTCTTCCAAAACCTGGTTATTCCTGAAACTTTAACATAAAACACGTTACATAGCATTGCTTAGGTTCAAAATAGAGGATATAAGACATGAATATATGCATGACATGATGTTAATCAAATACCCCATACCAAGTTTTTTCTAGTCCCGAGTAAAACAACGAAAAGAGAAACTATAAAAGGAAAACACAAAACGGAAAACAAGATAAATCCTAAGTCACATTATTAGGTATCACGGTTGCACTTACCACATTGATCAACATCATATAATGCATATATTTGTGTCTTATATCCTTTATTTTTAGCCTAAGCAATGCTACGTAATGAGTTTTATGTTTAAGTTTCAAATAAATAGGTTTGAGAAGAAGAGACTCAAAAAGGACTTAAAAGCAAGGAAAATGACTGAATTGTAAGACTTATGGACTGAGATGCAAGAGAGAATGACCCGGATGTAAACCAAAAGGATCAATGAGCAAATAAAGAAGCTCCACACCATCATGAGAAGTATTTTGACAATTAGATCCAGGCCTAAACATCAACAACCGAATCGGGTTCACCAAACATAGAGAAATCAAGTCAGAGACACGCCACCCAAATCCAGACTCGATCAATGACATCTGGACCGCAAATTTGCGGTTCCAGACTTCCAATCAGATGTTTAGATGGATCCAAGTGAACCATGTCTTAGTCAGGTGTTGGATTATGTTGTTTTATGTCCATTTATAGTATGCAATTAGTCCCATATCGGGGCATTGTCCCGGGTTAGCTTTTTCATTGGTATAAATAAAACTCTTCCTCCTCCTTTGTAATACATTTCCTCTCTTGGTGGCCATTCTCCATACTCGGAGTAAAGCCTTGGAGCAAAACTCTTGTGGAGAGATGCTACTTGTAATGTGAGTGAGCAATAAAGATTGTTTTGTTAGTTTCTTGTTGTTTCTTTCAAGTCTTGCATGCTTAGTTAATTTTGTTGTTTTAATCGTCGTAGAATTAATTAGCATGTTTTCTTTCCTTAAAATGAATGTTAGCTTAATAATGTGTGAGTAGTTTCATCCTCCTTTGGGGGTGGAGTTGATGTTTATACATGTCGTGTAGAATGGAATGGATGATATATGTTGCTTTATGTGATAAATGTGAGTATGCTTGTTTGAATTAAAGAGAATACTTAAGTTGATGGTTTCTATCATATTCATTAGGTACATCCCATGCTTGTTTAGGTTCTTAATAACAAACTTGTTTATGTTCATATAAATCAACTAGGTTAGTGATTTGGATGATAGGTCTTTCCATTAGGTACTTCCTATGCATAGCAACACTACCTACACTTGTGCTCTATTGAATGCATTCATCACCACTTATTTCATGTGTACACACACTCCACCCCCTAGGGGTTTCCATTCCTGAATTCCAGCTTGCTTTATTAGTGAGTTTAGTTTCATTATTGCTAGCTTTCATCACCTTTGTTCGTTGCTTACTAGTGTAGTGTAGCGTAGCGTAGTTTAGTTTAATCATTCCCTCTTCTCCTCTTTTCCCACTTGCCTTCGAACAAACCAGATTCAACACACCTCCATGTGGATCAACTCGTACTTGTCACCACTTCATCGTGACCGTGCACTTGCAGTTAAACATAAAATCTCAATCAAGTTTTTTGGCACCGTTGCTGGGGAGGTACTCAGTCCAGACTCTGGTTTGGACGATTTGAGTTGGTTTAATATTTTTTTTAGTTGTTCTGTGTTTCTAGAGATCTAAACATCAAGAGAAGATACCATGAGAAATTTGGAGGACAAAATAGGCACTTGGACCGCCAATCAGCGGTGGTGGACCGCCAACTGGCGGCCTGGTAAGCTCAGTCTGCTCTCTACTTTCTTCTGGTTGTTTCGACAATCAATATAGTGATATAGGGCTCAATTGGGCATATTTTGACATGTAGTTTGCCCCTAGATTCATAATCAATCCGCTTTAATCAACTTGGCCACTAAAATCCAAAAGCAAAATATTAGGTATTCTTACTTGTGTAGGCCATGCATCATATACTTGACTTTGACACGTAGTTTGTCTTTTATTTTAGCTTTACTTTTAGTTGTTGATCATTGTCGTAAGGTACGCATTTCCTACTCTGATTCATGCATTTTGTATGACCATGCATTAGTTAGTAGGAATTGCATTGAAATAAGTGTGAGTTGAGCATTTGTTTGGAGAGTTGATTTCTAGATTAAGACTTCAAAACGCTACTAAGGAGTGGTTATCACATACAAGATAAGGTGGGGGATTTCATCACCCTTTCCTTAGCCTCAAAAATAACACTAATCAAAGCCTTAATTCTAAAAGAAAGTAGACATTGGCCCCTAAGGATTTCAGACGCAGTAGCAGAGTGATCCAGTTGAGACTATCATGACCTGATCGACATCGCCTGCCTTGTCGATAGTAGGAGGTACTGGATATCTGGATCTAGTATCACTTGTTGGGCATTGTGGTCTTCATTGTCGGGAGGTGAGGCATGTCGAGATTAGTGATCTCGAAGTTAGGTCTCGTCTAGCTAAGGACCTATACCCATAAGTTGTTTGACCCGTGTTTGATTGCTTGTCTTCTACCATCACCCACTACCTAGCTAGCTCTAGGGATTCTTCCTTTCTCATCTGAGTCTTCTCCTCCTTTATATTCCTTTTTATAGTCTCCTCCTCTGATTACACCTTCTGTTGTCTGTTGTTTTAGAGTCGAGTTGATCATTTTATGTGAGGTTGGGCTCGTTCTGGTGAGAGCGCTCAACCTGAGAGAGTGCATTTTTCTGAGATGAACGGTCTAGGTGATTGCCCATCTCCACCTCGAGCTCCTTTGGAGCGTGAGGCCGAGTTGTCTCATGGAGGTGGGGGAGACCGGGTTCCATACATGGATTACCTCGGTCCACTCTCACCCCCATGTAGACCTCCTTCTCCTCCGACTCGAGAAGAAGAGGGATTCGATTAGGATCAAGTTCTTGGTGCACCACGACCTTTAGCTCAACGGGATAGACCGATGAGTTTGTGGGAGCGGACCCATACTGTTTGGGCCGCACAACCTTCTTGCATAGTTCTTACACCAACTCGCGGGAACAACTATGAGTTGAAACCTCAATATGTGAGCATGCCCGATGTGGAATTAATGAAACTTATACAAATGAATACAAACAACATAATACACACCCAGGAGAAGCCGAGTCGGATTTTGAGCATATTAGACCACCAATTGGTTGTCTAGGGCCGCCAATTAGCGGTCACTTTTGGTCGGATTTGACATGATTTCGGTTGGCTTCTTTATGCTTCAATTCTCCACGTACGGTGCACCCGGATTGGTTGTTTGAGTTTGCACCCGAATCAAATTTCCAAAATACTCCTCATGATGGTGTGGAGTTTCTCACTTTTCTATTTGGTCATTTTGGCTTACATCCATGTCCTTCCCTTTTGCAAATAGGTCCATATGTCTCACCGATCATTCCTTTTTCTCACGTTTTGGTCCTTTTTGTGTCTCTTCTTCCAAAACCTGTTTATTCGTGAAACTTAAACATAAAACTCGTTACATAGCATTGCTTACACTGAAAATAAAGGATATAAGACACAAATATATGCATGATATGATGTCAATCATGGAGTGTATGTCTTTCACTGGATAAAATGCTTATTGTTAGAAGTACATCCCACACCTGAAATGGAAAACAAATATCTACACTCAGTCAGAGGTGAAATAGAAATGTATTTGCTTAGGCATGACAACTTCAAAAGCTAATTTTTGATAGCAGAAAATTGATGTGGAATATTGTTAACTGCAATTATATGCATTTTTTGTACATTTTCAATTGTAATTACTTGCATTTTTTGTATACAATATTACAACTCTTGAAATTGTAATTACATACACTTTAAATTAAGACATTAATTTTAATTTTTAAAGCACAATCTGTTTTTTTCTATAAAACTTGAAAATTGTCATTTAAACCATAAGCATGTGCTTTCAAGGAGACTTATATCCTTTAAAGACACATATGACCTTTCAAGTACTTGTCTATTCACTATCTCGAAAGGGTTTGTAAAGGACATATGTCTCCGTTAAAGGTTTGGTTTGTCTATTAAAGCACTAGTATCAGAAGGCGGTTAAAACTCTTTCTGCCTCCAAATAAGCTATTCTTTAAAGGACACATGTCACCTTTAAATTACATACTTGTCTGTTCTCTAAACTCGAAATGGTCCTTTCCACTCAAACAACATTTATGTTCCTCAAAGGACAAGTATGTATGTTAAAGGACGAGTCCTTTAAAGCACGAGTCCATTAAAGGATTGGTTTGTTCTTTAAAGGGTAGTTTTATCATAAAAGGGACATGTCACGTCGGATTATAGCCTTAAAACCGACGTGTCATGTTTTTAATTTAATTTCTGGCCAAAAACATAGATGCAAAACTTTCACTTTAATTTCTACCACAACAAATGTATCCTCAAAAGCAAGCCATTCACTTGAAAAAACAAGAAAAAAGTCAATGTACATTGTACGTTGGCTAAGTTCATATACACAATTAACTTATCAGTTCTTAATATAAACAAATAAAACACTAGGTTAACCTTTAAGATTTTCTTTTCATTTTTGGTTATTAAGACCTTCAATCCATATTCCTTCATCATGATCCTCCCGAATAAGTAATTTATCAACATTTCTATCATGATCGGCGGGTTTCAATTCAGGCACTTGTGTTGAAAATGGGGAAATTTCATCGATATCATTGACATCTTCATGAGAAATAATCTGTCGTTTTCCTTCTAAAATGACAAATCAGTGATTATCACAGGGGTCTGCTACAGTAAAAATATTTTTGCTTGAGATGCCAAAATAAAAGGTTCTTGTTATTGTTCCCAAGGTAGATCCCAACTCATCCACCCAAAGATCATTGTTATTGTTCACCGACATTGAATTGGGTGAAGTTCAACACCCATATATCTTCAATTTGACCGTAGTATGATGTCTCTACATATATAGGATTTTTATATTCCGAACAACATATATGCAAAGCTTTAGCAACTAAACTGACCATGTTGTTTTGCAATGTGCTTTTGTCGTCTTCTATTTTGGTGTAGAAGGAGTATCCATTGACATCATAACCACTATAAGATGTCACAACAAGATTAGGCCTATAGGCCAACAAATTCAAATTCTTAGAAGCATTATGGTTGTACACTATTTTCCTGAACCAATCAGTGAATGTTTTGTTGTGAGCATTAACTCTTTCTTAACCATTCTATGTAGGATGTTTTCCCTTCATTAGGGACATGTGCTCTTGCAGAAAAGGTTGAACATCATCGGAATTGCACAACACATAAAAATATGCCTTAAAGGGATCCTCACCCTCTGGACTTATCAACTTTGAACCACATGTACCTTTACTTCCAACCCTATCTTCGTGATGATTCTAAGGAAGTCCAAACTTTTTGTATGAGTAAGGTACTCATTACAAAACTCAATAACCTCCTGGGTTGTGTAGCATTTAACAATGCTGGCATCGGGCCACCATCGATTGTTACAATAACCCTTCATCACACCCATGTACCAATCGAAAGGATACATTCACCTTACAAAAATCGGTCCAACTAATTTAATTTTTCGAACTAGATGAACCACCAAATGCACTATGATGAAAAAAAATGGAGGGAAGTACATCTCGAACTGACATATTGTAACAACCACTTCATGTTACAACTTATCCAAGTAGTTTGGATCAAGTACTTTGCTGTAAGTCTTGTTAAAGAATGAAAAAGTTTGATAATTATGTGTCTGACATATGTTGGCAATATCGATATAATAGAAACAGGTAGAAGTTGATGCATCAATACGTGGCAATCATGAGGCTTCAAACCAAGTAGTTTCAAATCTTTCATCGAAACTAGACTACTAATAATTGAAGAATACCCATGCGGCACTTTGACATCGTGTAGACTTTGACACAAAGTTATCTTTTTTTTCACGACAATGTGTAACAAGTTGCTGGTGAAAATTTCAGGGTCCCCTTATCCTCTAGTGCTAGATTTTCTCTATACTAAGTTCTACTAGATCAAGTCTGACTCTATAACCATCTGTAGTCTTAGCAAGTATGTTAAGAAGAGTTCCCAGTAAACTATCACCATTTTTTTATACATGCATGACATCAAAACAATGTCTAACTTCAAAAGTTTGCAGTAAGGTAGGTCCAAAAACGTGGATTTCTTTTTCCAACTGCTCTTACCATTTCTGGGTCGTAAGGCTTGCCAAATTCATATTCAAAGTTCTTCACATGTTCATATACTTGTTTGGCACTGAAAACTTAGGGTACTTTGTTATATTTCTGCTTTCCTCTACTGATCATTCGCTCTCTCTCGATCGGCATGCCATGTAAGGTTCCCGTACTCCTTGGAACATGCAAACAAATGGTTCATCCTTGGAATAATCGGAAGATACCACAACACCTTTGCAGGGGGGAACTTGTATTTTCATTCTCATCATCACTCATATTGTTCTTTTGTTTGTACCACGAGACATTACAAACAGGACAATAATTCGGGTTTTTTGTAATCACCCATATAAAGTATACAATCATTAGAACATGCATCTATTTTATTATACTGCTTCCCCACGGGATAGAATATATTTTTAGCCTCATAGGTACGATCCGAAAGTTCGTTGCTATCTGGAAGATTCTCTTTCATTAACATCAGCAAGGCAGTGAAACTAACTTCACTCCAACCGTGTGCTGCTTTCAAGATATACAACCTTAAAACTGCGAACACCTACTAAACTTAGCACAACCCGGACACAAATGTTTTTCATTGTCAAAGACTAGACTACCAAATACATCGGGATTATCCCAATAATTGTCGACAACATCTCAGATCATATCCTCTAACCGGTCACTATGATCACCTTCTTCTTTGGTGCTTATTTCGTTTTCACCATACCATATCCAACGAGTTTATCCTTCTTCAAAATATTTCTCGAAAAAATTAGATTTTATCTCTTTACATCTCGTAACAACATGCTAAAACAACTCCTACATGGACATAACACATTTCTCTAATTTGTAGCTTCTAAATTCTTTAGGGCAAATTGTAGAAATTGATCAACCCCAGCCTCATACTCATCATTCAACTTACTAGCGAAAATCCATTTTCAATCCATAATTTTCTGCACCTCAAGTGGTACAATCTCAATGTAAAGATAGATATAAATTTTTGATTCATAGGACTTTAAAAGTTTCAACTACAAATAAACAATCCAACATCAACAGAACAACACATTCGATTCCATAACATACAGTTCCATTATAAATTTCAAACAAACTGATAGGGAAATTAGAGTTCAAAACCGCAAGTACACGACCACGTCGAAATGGTGGAAAGTACGGGTCATGTCCATGAGGAGCAAGTGCAAGTCGTCATCGACCATACTCGAGTGGGGGAAGAAAATGAGGAGTGAGTGAGTGTATCTACACTAAATTACGCTAATTACAATTTGTAAAATAAATGCAACTAATCTCAGAGGAGGTGCAGAATGTGTGCAACAATGTACATATGTGACGCGTGTGTGTAGAATTACGCTCTGATGACATGAATTAATATGGACATATATAATGACCATTATCCTAAGTGTGTTTCCACAGAGATTAAGATTTATCACCATCATTAAAACATACAAAACATTACTTAAAATAAGGCTAAAGATAACCACATGATTACATGCCAATCTTATCTATATAATGACGTAAAGAACATAAAAGGCCATAATGACCACAACCCCAACTATGTCTCCATATGAACATCATCATTAAAACATACAAGACATTAATCAAGATAAGGCCAACAAGGCAACATGCTTCCACATGTCATTCTTATTTCTTTATCCACTCCAATCTTATCCCCACCTCATCATTTCTCATAAAGGGAGCCGAGTATCCAAAGCATGCGCTAAGCATCCATTATGACCATTAACACATCAAAGGCAGGAGTGAGAAACCCATCAAAATGGCCAAGGAACTCATTTGAAGCTCCAAGATTAAGATTAAACACACACGAGTCTCACAACATTCACACTTCACATCATTCTACATCCCCCAATGGGGATGGATTACTCACTAATCATATCCATAACAAAGAAAAGAACAAAAGAAAAACAACACATGAACAAGTAAAAGAAACTTAATGTAACCAAAACAATGGGATAAAAAGTGCATCAACTGAAAGACATGAACATAAAGAACATGAAACTAAAACTTGATTAAGAAAGAAACATTACAAAATGGTATTTCTCTTTTCCTTCCCTACACTACTAAGCAAGATATAAAACCTACACTGCTAAACAAGAAAATAAAGCTAACTAAATGAGGAGAGGAAGGAAGAAAAGGAAGGGAAGGATTTCAAGTGTGTTTATGGAAGATTAGAGGGTCTGGATGAATCTGGGTGTGATCAGAGAGTGGTAAATCAGATCTGGATGTTTGTATTCCTCTGACCCGACTACCCGACATATTAGATAAATTTGGGGTCGAATCGACCAACCGGATCCGCCAGTATTGGATTATTTGGGTCAGATCGACCTTTTTTTAGCACGTGGTGTGCACTCGAAGTTGTTGGTTCGAGTCTGTTTGATTTTAATTGTTGATTACTCCTAAAGTTGAAGAGATTATGGACTTTTGGAACCAACATATTTTTTTACGCTTAGGTCCTTCTGGGCTTTTCACTTGGGTCCTTCCTAAATTGCAGATGGGCCCTTGAGCATGATAATCAAGTCCATGATGCTTCAATAAGGTCCTTTCTTTTTGCATTTCAGCCATTTTCTCTTCCCTTCCCTTCTTTATTACCTAAAATCTGAAACACTTCAAACAAACACTCGAGTAGCACAAAATTTAGGTAAAATTAGGGATCTATAACATGAATGGAATGTATGATATTCTACTAATCAAATACCCCCACACATACCGTTTCCTAGTCCCGAGCAAAACAAAGAAAGATAAAATATGAAAGAAAGGAAAAATATATGAAAAACAAGAAATCCTAACTCACATTTGTAGAAATCACGGTTGCACAACAAGTCATTAAACCCCCTCGTCACCGAGGAGTGGTGTATTCTAAAGGTTTTCAGTGGATATACCCACAAAATCTGAACATTAATGCATTATTCAACCTAGCAACATGACTTGATGGACCTACTTTTTGTCAATCATTGGACACGGTAATACTACGGGCCAACTCTATATATGTATCTTTTCCACACACCTAGCCTAAGGAACGATTTGTGCAAATTAATTAAGGACTTAAGGGAAAGACGTGGGCAACCTTAACATCCTCAAGTGATACCTTGTGTAAAGTCCATTAAGGTTCTTATTTGTATTTTTTAAATTTTCTACTTTTTTCTCTTTTTGGAGAATAATGAGTTAAAACTAGTTGGTGTTTAATTCTCCCATGGTCGGAGTTCGTAAATCATTGCATGTGAGGACATAAAATATCACATACACATTCCCCAAAATCTCCACATCGGGCGATCCCTACCCACCCGTGTAACAGGAGTTTGGTCAATGCATCCCTTGTCAGATGACTCGAAAGCACTAGGTACTAAGTCCCTTGGACCTAATTTCCAAAGTGATAGGAGCCATGTGGGAAGAGAGAACACCCTACTAAATTATTTTTTGTCTACATATGAACCAAAACCCCTACAGTTAAAGTTTCACAATAGAAGTTTTAGGATCCCTGAGTACAACAAACTTCCATATACTCACTAGGTTCTATGGTAGACTTCTTTATTTGTTTTGAGTACTGAAACTCTATAATTACTCTCCCCCCTAGGAAAAACATGGGTGCATCCTAACGACTAGAGATAGGATCAAAAATCGGTGTACTAGATATCCTAATGCATCATGTTCAAGTGGATTCTGAGAGGTTCCTTTTTACTTTGCCTCTCAACGGTTTTGCAAATGCTGAACACACGCAAAACCCACAAAACATTTTCTTTCACAAACACATAGAGATTTTGAAAGAAATTGAAGAATTAAAGCACTAGACAAGCAAAATAAGGTAAGTCACCCGAGGATCATGGTATAGCACGATATATCAATGTAAAATGCAGCACACTATCATGACTCTAATAAATACAAACAAATGAAAACAAAAGAAAAAGAAAAAACTCAACTACCTACCAAAGATAACCCCCCCCCCCTTACTTCATGAATTGTCCTCAATGAATGTGAGTCTGATATTATATGGATTTATGCATGAGCAAGATAAGATCTCACCAACGCGAAGAGCAAAAGGAAGTTGATTGTTATGTTGATGGACATAAATCTGAATTCCCCAAAACCGTAAGATACTTAAGAAGCGAATACAAGTTAACAAATGGACCCCAAATCCTTAAGGAGTGGAAGCCACAACAACCAATGTTTTTTTAAATATAACTATATATAAAAAGAATCTCTCGTCGTCCACTATCAAAGGACCATGAAAGGGAACCTCATAGTGGATCAATGTATCTGGAATGGGATCATTACACCACGTAGGGCCAAAATACTCATTTGTGGGCCCCCTCACAAAGGGTACCACGCACCGGGAGAGGTTCATGAATTGGACGCAAAGGCGTCTGATTCAAATGATATAATTGAAAGAGCTTGAACCTCTCAAGAGTTTGGCAACAATTGCTATAGGGAAAAAGAGTTTCCCCCGTTGCGTATTAAAATCATGTTCATCAATCCAAACTCTCCAACCAACAGGCTGATGTGTTAAAATGACATCAAGAACCTCGTTACGCTCCACCCAAGATATTCTCTAAGGACATCCCAATACCCTCCTCACCTCTTATGAAGGGAGGAGTATAAGGGAGCTTCTGCTCCACCAAATTTGGGTCCTTGAGGGACACGACATTACAATCATGTGGCTCAAGGGCCATGAGACAAAAAGATAAGGCACAATCATGTACCAACTCGAAATCAAGCTGATCCATGTTATTTTAATTTGGATTGAATCCTCCACCAAGTGATCGTGAATTGAAACCCCAAGTCCCTCAGACTGATTAGGATTTGACTTTGAAACATTGTGCTTTGAATTTGTGGAAGTGGTGGGGGTTTGATATTAGAAGATGATTTCTTATGTTGATAAGAATGGTCACCCTCCTCACGTGCACTTAATTGTGGTGTCATCTGACTCACTTGCATTTCAAGAGGTCTCAAGGAATTCAAGTTGGACTTCATCAAATTTTGAGTGGTTTGCATGAATGTTTGGAGGGTTTGTTCTAAGGAATCAAGTCTAGGGTCAACTATGAGGTTCAAGTCAGAATTTTGGAAATCTTCGGGTTGGTGTTCATGGGTTGAGAATGAGTCCAATGATTGGTAGTTGGGTGTTGGTAGAGTTCTGGGTATTCGGGAGGAGGATTCTGGGGTGAACATGATGTATGATATTGTGGATTTCTATGGTTCCTCATGAATATGTCCTCCCTGGGTTACACATGAATGCATATGGGTTATAATGAGTATTTGGGAAAAAGCATCATCATATTCGGGTTCAGGAGGAACATACAAACACTCCTCCAACACCTGCCCACTTAAACCACTTTGGTCATCTGACGTGGCTATTGGAACCACCAATGTGCTCATACCCTCTCTCGCACGTACGAAAGAGGCCAAAGTTTCTTGTAATGACTAAGTTTGTTCACCAACATATGATCCAACATAACTAGATGATGGTCTAGCAGTTGGTGCATCTCTCATATCACTCCAATCTAAAGACTGCTTAGCTACAGAATTAAAATTGTGCCAACCATGTTGGGTGTTTGTTTGAGGCACCCCATGCTGCATGGGTTGAGTATACCAGGAAGAGTAGTCATGGTCTGAACAATGAAATGAATAATCCCCCATGTAATCATCTATCTTGACAATAACGCTCTCAAATTGACTAGTCTAACCACCATGAGATCAAACTCACATAAAAGTGCTCAACTCGACTCTAAAACACTAAGAGAAATGGTGTAAAGGGGAGGACGCTAAATGATAGAAGTAGAGGAGAAGATGACTCATGTGAGAAGAGAAGAAACCTAAGGCTGACTATAGGTCCTTAGGCTAGAGGACACCTAACCGCGACTCCTTACACTCCTGAATGCCTCACCTCCCTCGACCAAAGGTCACAAAGCCGAATGAGAAAGTCAAGACCCGGAGGTCCCAAAAGTCTCAATGCAACTAAGTAAACAATGACGTTCAGGCCATGACATCGAGAATGGGATTGTCTCCTAAGTGTGCCTGATGTCCATAGAGCCAATGTCTACTTGATTTTAATTAAGGCTTCAGATTAGTGTGATTTTTGGGGTGAATGGGGGTGATGAAATCCCCCACCTTATCTTGTATAGGGTAACACCCCTCCTTAGTAGAGTTTTGAGTCTTAAGTCTAGCAATCAACTCTTTAAACAAACGCTCACCTCACACTTGTTCCAATGCACCTTACTAACTAATGCATACTTTAACCTTGCATGTAGAATGGCAGAGTGAATGTACCTCATTCCAGTCATTGATAACAAAAAGGCAAGGAAAAGAAAGATGAATCCGTGCAAGGTCTACAAATGATGCATGACCTAGATGGCAATCAATCTAATCTTTTGCTTTGAGTTTTAAAGTCCAAGTTATCTTAAAGGGGTTCATGCACATTTAATAGGTTTAGACATTAGCATGAAGCATGTATTTAGCGAACAGGAAATACAATAGTAACTACATAAGGCAAGCAAATCACAGTTGAAAAATGAAAAGGCCAATACCTCACCCAATCCCGAAATGGCGGATCAAACTTGCGTTCTACTCCAGAGTTTTGTTTAGTGCGGTGTTCTAACCACGAGTGTATCCAATGCACTTTAGCCCCTGCTTACAAATCCAAACAAAAACAAAAAATATAACAAAAATGTAATAACCTTAATCTAAACATTTAAATTAAACTAAACTAAACCTAATTAACCTAATTAAGCCTTGATTAGTATAGCATGAGGTGGCATGCTATGGTTGAAAGATTTGGAGGTGGTTAATTAAAGGAGATATATATATAGTGAAGATAAGGTTAAGCTAAAGTTTGGTTGTAAAACGTTTTCTTCAATTCGTGGTCCAGCAGAGAGTGAGAGAGAGATTCGGAGAGGAGAAGAAGAGAAGGAGAAGAAGAAGAGGAGAAGAAGAAGAAGAAGTTGAGTAGAGGTTGCCAAAGCTTGGGAGGCTTCCTCAACCGTCAATAAGGTATGCCAAATCTTCATTATAACTCACATAAGCCTTGTGAGTGTTGGGGATCGACGTTGGTGTCGAATTCCCCGTCGGATTGCAACCTATTCAGAGGTTGAAGACGACGATCGGTCGACCGGTGCCTATGGGCAGTCGACCGATCCTATTATTATATTATTTTGCACCCGCGAACGGTCGAACAATGTCTATGAACGGTCGACCGTTATGCCAAATTCGTGCGGGAAAAGGGGTGATGTTGTTATCGGTCAAACGGGACCACTTAGCCGGTCGACCGAAAAACAATGAGAATGGATCGGTTGGGGATTTTGACTTATTAAACGGTCGAACGTCCTTAACCTTGTTCGACCGATCTATTCGATGCTAAGTCGGTTGGAGCTTTGACTATCAAAACGGTCGACCGCTCTTTAACTTTCGGTCGACCGACTGAGCATTTTAATTAAGCAGTAGAGTGCGTGTGATGTCTCGGTCGAACTGTATAGCAGTTCCGGTCGACCGAATACTACTTAGGCAAAATGCTGAATTTCCTGTTATCGGTGGAACGGCCCCTTGGTTCGACCGATCGGATATATATATTATATAAAATTGTATAGCGTAGACCATCCAAACGGTCGACCGCTAGATGACTTTTGTTCGACCGATGGGTCGGTAATTCGGTTGGCGTGGTTCGACCAGATGCTATTGTTTGTACAGTACTGAGTACTGTGTGGAGGACCGGTCGACCGGTCTGCCGCAGGTTGGTGGATTTATCCACACGCGATCCGTTGAGTATAGGTCGACTACCGGCTCCGAGGCGACGGTTGATTACCGGCTTTGAGAGCGACGGATTTCACCTTCGACGAGGGCGTATTATTGTATTACTGTTGCCTCTCTTACCGAGCGGGGTGTGAGGGATGTGTGTCGTAAACCTTGGGCAGTTTGCGAGGGTTTAGCGGTAGGCCGAGGATGTTCCGGCAGGGTGCGCGTCTGGCGGCTCTTGGGGGAGCAGCGGCTGTCGTCTGACCCGAGTTGTGTATTCGGCGGGCTGACTCGCTCCTGGGGTGGCGGCGTGTGCCGGGGGTTCCTTCCTGCACTTTTGGGGAGCAGTGGTGTCGACTGACCCTTGTGAGGCAGCGGTGGACTGACTTGACCCTAGTGGCAGGAGTGGTTCAGTGCCGCGGAGGCGGTGAGGGCATTATTGTGGGCCCGAGGTGGATGATCATGTGCATTGCATTGCATTGTCTTTAATTCCTTTTTGTATTTTAGGAGGTTTGGTATACGGGGTTCCTGCAGGGAACTCAGGCATGTTTGTTTGTTTGCATTTCAGGTAGCGAGTAGCATTAGAGTCAGGTAGTGACCGAGGAGGGTGCCCCCGGGATCAGATCATGTCCTCTTGTATATCTTTCTTTTGTTGAGGTAGTGATTACATGTATATTCAGTTTTGTTGTAATCACAGTTGACTCATTTGTATAGTTTGACTTCCACGTGGATCTGTATCTATATATATATTTCGTCTTGTTGTCTCGTGACGTGCCCAGTGTTGACCGGTGACGGTCTTTATTATTGTTTTAATTTTCCACTGTTTTCGGGTACGTTACAATTTGGTATCAGAGCGTTGATTCCGGCGTACCTGTCCAAAGAAACCACCTTTGAGTTAGGAAGTAGGTCTTAGAGGATCATGCATGCATATTTTATATTGATGATTGACTTGTTTCCTTTGGCAGATGCCTCCTAGACGGGGGAAGGCCGTCGCTCATACTCGCGGTGAGAGTGAGACTGCGAGGGATGAGGCTTGGGAGGATGAGCGTCGGACGTTGTTCGATACGCTCGGACGTCTGACTGAGATACTACAGCAGCAGGCAGCACAGACTCGGCAGACGGGGCTGGTGCTATGCATGACCGGTTTATGCACCAGCATCCGCCTACCTTTCTGGGGCAGTATGATGCAGAGGCTGCGGAGGAGTGGATCTTCACGATGCAGAAGATCTTCGGTGCTATTGGTTGTCCTCCGGAGCCGAGAGTGGGCCTGGGTACTTATGTGTTGGGCGGTGCTGCGTCCAACTAGTGGAGGTCCACGTCTGCAGTGGTGTTTGTGGACAGAGACGATATAGCCTGGGAGGAGTTCGTTGGCGAGTTCAACGAGCAGTACTTTCCGTAGCATGTGCAGGATGCGAAGAGGGAGGAGTTTCAGAGTCTACAGCAGGGGGACATGACCCTGGCAGGCTACATCGGGAAGTTCAACGCCCTTAAGCGTTACTGTCCCGAGATGTACATCACACAGGAGCAGAGAGCTGGGAAGTTCGTCCGAGTGCTCTGGAAGCATTTGAGGACAAAGGTGCTGACGCGTATGCCGAGCACGTTAGCCGATGCAGTGAAGAGTGCTACTGTTCTCGATCGTGACTACAGAGAGAACTACCAGGATGAGAGGAGGCCATCGGGTAGATTCTCTGGGCGGCCAGGAGGTCAGACTCGGGGGAATCCGGGCAAGAGGCCCCGATTTGAGGGAGTAGGAGCTGCAGTACCACGACCTGTGCCTTGTGGTAGTTGTGGGAGGTTTCACTCCGGGCCGTGTTTCACCACCGGAGCTTGTCATGGTTGTGGCCAGCTGGGTCACTTTATTAGGAGCTGTCCGAGCCGAGGAGCTGGACCGAGCAGACCACCGGGTTTACCAGCACTAGGTAGAGGTGGAGGCGAAGGTAGACCACCTGTTAGGCCACAGCAGGGACAGCGCACTGGCAGAGTTTACACCATCCAGGCAGAGGAGGCTCGTGATGGAGGCGCTGTTGTGGAAGGTACGCTTCTTGTCGCTGGTACGGTAGCTAGGGTGCTCTTTGATTGTGGCGCGACACACTCGTTCATCTCAGAGCGATTTGTGGGAGTGTTGGGTTGTACCCTTGCGATGTTGATTGCCACTTTGGAGGTCAGCACACCCCTGGGTCTGGTGGGCACTGTGGGGAGATTTGTCCCCGGCGCCACGGTTGTTTCGGGAGATCAGGAGTTTCCGGCAGACCTGGTCTTACTACCGATGGAGGACTTTGATGTCATACTTGGGATGGATTGGCTGTCCCAATATGATGTTCGAGTCTTGTGCCGTGAGAAGAAGATTTTGATTCGGAGGAAGGGTCTGCCTGATATTCTGATCAGAGGGATCAGAAGCAGAGGAGGTCGCATTATTGTATCTGCCGTGAGAGCTCAGAGGCTGTTGCAGCAGGGTTGTGCAGCATTTTTAGCGACACTTGTGGTTGCGGAGGCTGAGTCTCAGAGGCTAGAGGACATTGAGGTGGTGCAGGAGTTCGCGGATGTTTTTCCAGCGGAGATTCCGGGTTTACCACCACACCGAGAGTTGGAGTTCGGCATAGAGTTGGTAGCTGGCACTACACCACAGTCGAAGGCTCCATACCGGATGGCACCTGCTGAGTTGACAGAGTTGAAGAAGCAGTTGCAGGAGTTGATGGACTCTGGATTTATCATGCCGAGTGTCTCGCCTTGGGGTGCACCAGTTTTGTTTGTGAAGAAGAAGGACGGATCCTTGAGGATGTGCATAGACTACAGGATGCTGAACCAGGTGACGGTGAAGAATAGGTATCCCTTACCTAGGACCGAGGACCTTTTTGACCAGCTGCAGTCAGCGAAGGTTTTCTCGAAGATTGACCTGCATTCAGGATATCACCAGTTAAGGATTCGAGATGAGGACATCCAGAAGACAACTTTCAGGACGAGATATGGACACTATGAGTTCCTGGTGATGCCATTTGGATTGACGAATGCTCCGGCAGTGGTCATGGATTTGATGTACCGGACATTTAGGGAGTATATTGATATATTTGTGATTGTCTTCGTAGATGACATTTTGATCTATTCACCAGATGTGGAGCAGCACAGAGAGCATCTGAGGATTGTACTCAGCACCTTGAGGGCTCAACAGTTATATGCTAAGTTCTCAAAGTGCGAGTTTTTGTTGGACAAAGTGGCATTCCTCGGACACATTATATCGGCAGAGGGGATATCAGTTGATCCGGCGAAGGTAGAGGCAGTGACACAGTGGAGGACCCCTACGAGCGTGACGGAGATTAAGAGCTTTGTTGGACTGGCGGGTTGTTACCGTCGCTTCATCAAAGACTTCTCGAGATTGGCAGCACCACTGACGGCTCTGACGCATAAGGGAGTCACCTTTGTATGGTCACAGAAGTGCGAGGACAGCTTTCAGGAGCTGAAGAGACTGTTGACCACAGCACCAGTATTGTCATTGCCGAGTGGCACGGGTGGATTCGTGATTTATAGCGATGCTTCAGGTGTTGGCTTAGGATGCGTACTTATGCAGCACGGGAGGGTGATCGCGTACGCATCCAGACAACTGAAGGTCCATGAGAGGAATTACCCGACACATGATTTGGAGTTAGCAGCAGTGGTTCACGCACTGAAGACCTGGAGACACTATCTTTATGGCGAGCAGTTTGAGGTGTTTACAGATCATCAGAGTCTGAAGTACCTGTTCTCATAGAAGGAGCTGAACATGAGGCAGCGCAGATGGCTTGAGTTCATTAAGGACTATGATTTCACCATCTCTTACCATCCGGGGAAGGCGAACACAGTTTCAGACGCTTTGAGCCGGAAGGTGGAGGTATCAGTAGCAGGCCTATGCATTCAGGAGTGGCGACTACTGGATTCTTTAGCAGAGTGGAGACCATTTGCAGATAGCTCTGAGGGTGCAGTGATTGCAGGATTGAGAGTAGAGCCTCAGACAGTATCAGCAGTGATTCATGCTCAGACTACAGATGAGGAGTTGAGCAGTTTGTTACAGTTAGCTGCTAGAGATGAGTCAGACTTCAGAGTTGGAGTTGATGGAGGTCTGAGATTCAGAGACCGTATCTGGGTGCCAAAGACAGATGACCTGAGGCACGATATCATGGAGGAGGCACACAGATCGAGATATTCCATTCATCCAGGGAGAACCAAGATGTACAAAGATCTGCAGCGGAACTTCTGGTGGCGAGGTATGAAGAAGGACGTTGCAGACTTTGTGTCGAGGTGTTTGGTCTGTCAGCAGGTGAAGATCGAGCACCAGAGACCAGCAGGGCAGATGCAGAGGATTGAGTTGCCCGAGTGGAAGTGGGAGCACGTGACGATGGATTTTGTTACGGGGCTGCCGAAGACACGGAGATTCCACGATGCGATTTGGGTTATAGTCGATCGACTGACCAAGTCGGCGCATTTCTTAGCTATTAAGACCACTCTTGCTCTTGAGGGTCGAGCTAAGTTATATATTGATGAGATTGTCAGACTTCATGGTGTACCAGTCAGTATCATTTCAGATAGAGATCCCAGATTTACTTCGCGATTTTGGGAGAGTCTACACAGAGCACTGGGGACACGCCTGAAGTTTAGCACAGCTTTTCATCCACAAACAGATGGCCAGTCAGAGCGGACGATACAGACATTGGAGGACATGCTGAGAGCGTGTACACTTGACTGGGCCGGGCATTGGGATGAGCACTTGCCGCTGATAGAGTTCGCCTACAACAACAGCAACCACTCGAGTATTGGGATGGCACCATATGAGGCATTATACGGGAGGCCGTGTAGATCGCCGGTATGCTGGAGTGATGTGGGCGAGAGACAGCTGGTTGGACCTGACATTATCAGTTATATTCAGAGAAGGTCGACGTGATTCGGAGACGACTAGCTACAGCACAGACCAGGCAGAAGAGTTATGCTGATACGCGGAGGCGTGAGCTGACTTTTGAGGTAGGAGATCATGTCTTCCTGAAGATCTCACCTTCCAGAGGGGTGATGAGATTCGGGAAGAAGGGGAAGCTGAGTCCGAGGTATGTTGGACATTTTGAGATATTGGATCGGGTCGGTGAGGTGGCATATAGGATTGCTTTACCGCCACAGTTCGCAGGACTTCACAACGTCTTCCATGTTTCTATGCTGAGGAAGTACGTGGCCGATCCAGCTCATGTGATTGAGATATCAGTACCAGAGATCCAGCAGGATTTGTCATTAGATGAGAGACCAGTTGAGATTGTGGATCAGATGGTACATCAGCTCAGGAGGAGAGCGATTCCGATGGTGAAGGTCAGGTGGCAGCATCACAGTGTCAGAGAGGCTACCTGGGAGATCGAGGAGGATGTCAGGAGGTAGTATCCAGAGTTATTCCGGTAAGTCAGTTGCTTCGAATTTCGTGGACGAAATTCTTTTAAGGAGGGTAGATTGTAATAACCTTAATCTAAACACCTAAATTAAACTAAACTAAACCTAATTAACCTAATTAAGCCTTGATTAGTATAGCATGAGGTGGCATGCTATGGTTGAAAGATTTGGAGGTGGTTAATTAAAGGAGATATATATAGTGAAGATAAGGTTAAGCTAAAGTTTGGTTGTAAAACGTTTTCTTCAATTCGTGGTCCAGCAGAGAGTGAGAGAGAGATTCAGAGAGGAGAAGAAGAAGAGGAGAAGAAGAAGAGGAGAAGAAGAAGAAGTTGACTAGAGGTTGCCAAAGCTTGGGAGGCTTCCTCAACCGTCAATAAGGTATGCCAAATCTTCATTATAACTCACATAAGCCTTGTGAGTGTTGGGGATCGACGTTGGTGTCGAATTCCCCGTCGGATTGCAACCTATTCAGAGCTTGAAGACGACGATCAGTCGACCAGTGCCTATGGGCAGTCGACCGATCCTATTATTATATTGTTTTGCCCCCGTGAACGGTCGAACGATGTCTATGGACGGTCGACCGTTATGCCAAATTCGTGCGGGAAAAGGGGTGATGCTGTTATCGGTCAAACGGGACCACTTAGCCGGTCGACCGAAAAACAATGAGAATGGGTCGGTTGGGGATTTTGACTTATTAAACGGTCGAACGTCCTTAACCTTGTTCGACCGATCTATTCGATGCTAAGTCGGTTGGGAGCTTTGACCATCAAAACGGTTGACCGCTCTTTAACTTTCTGTTGACCGACTGAGCATTTTAATTAAGCAGTAGAGTGCCTGTGATGTTTCGGTCGAACTGTATAGCAGTTCCGGTCGACCGAATACTACTTAGGAAAAATGCTGAATTTCCTGTTATCGGTTGAACGACCCCTTGGTTAGACCGATCGGATGTATATATTATATAAAATTGTATAGCGTAGACCATCCAAACGGTCGACCGCTAGATGACTTTTGTTCGACCGATGGGTCGGTAATTCGGTTGGCGTGGCTCGACCGGATGCTATTGTTTGTACAGTACCGAGTACTGTGTGGAGGACCGGTCGACCGGTGTGCTTGTAGCGGTCGACCGATCTGCCGCAGGTTGGTGGATTTATCCACACGCGATCCGTTGAGTATAGGTCGACTACCGGCTCCGAGGCGACGGTTGATTACCGGCTTTGAGAGCGACGGATTTCACCTTCGACGAGGGCGTATTATTGTATTACTGTTGCCTCTCTTACCGAGCGGGGTGTAAGGGATGTGTGTCGTAAACCTAGGGCAGTTTGCGAGGGTTTAGCGGTAGGCCGAGGATGTTCCGGCAGGGTGCGCGTCTGGCGGCTCTTGGGGGAGCAGCGGTTGTCGTCTGACCCGAGTTGTGTATTCGGCGGGCTGACTCGCTCCTGAGGTGGCGGCGTGTGCCGGGGGTTCCTTCCTGCACTTTTGGGGAGCAGTGGTGTCGACTGACCCTTGTGAGGCAGCGGTGGACTGACTTGAACCTAGTGGCAGGAGTGGTTCAGTGCCGCGGAGGCGGTGAGGGCATTATTGTGGGCCCGAGGTGGATGATCATGTGCATTGCATTGCATTGTCTTTAATTCCTTTTTGTATTTTAGGAGGTTTAGTATACGGGGTTCCTGCAGGGAAGTCAGGCATGTTTGTTTGTTTGCATTTCAGGTAGCGAGTAGCATTAGAGTCAGGTGGTGACCGAGGAGGGTGCCCCCGGGATCAGATCCTGTCCTCTTGTATATCTTTCTTTTGTTGAGGTAGTGATTACATGTATATTCAGTTTTGTTGTAATCACAGTTGACTCATTTGTATAGTTTGACTTCCACGTGGATCTGTATATATATATATATATATATATATATATATATATATATATATATATATATTTCGTCTTGTTGTCTCGTGACGTGCCTAGTGTTGACCGTTGACGGTCTTTATTATTGTTTTAATTTTCCGTTGTTTTCGGGTACGTTACAAAAAATCCACTGAAATGGTTAACACAACAATCGAAACTTTCTCCCCAGCAACGGCGCCAAAAACTTGATTGGAAAATTAAAGTTCAAAATTGCAAGTTCCAGCCATGTTGAAGCGGTAGCAAGTACGAGTCCTGTCCACAAGGAGTGAGTGCGGGTCATCGTCGACCGTACTCGAGTGGGGGATGAAAATGAAGACTGAATGTATCTAAACAAACTAATTAATATGACGCGAATCAGCTAAAGAAATCTTAATAATACTAGTCCCATAAGAGGTGGAGAATGCATGCACATGTGTATATGTGTGATACATGTGTGTGTACAATCAAGCGGTAATTACATGCATTACATGGAAATCTTATAATGCCACAATCCTAAGTGTGTCTCTACATAGATTAAGATTTATCACCATCATTAAAACATACAAAACACTACTCAAGATAAGGGCAAAGAAAATCACATGATTACATGTCAATCTTATCTCTATAATGACATGAAGAACATAAAAATACATACTGACCACAACCCCAACTATGTGTCCATATGAATTAAGATTTAACATCATCATTCAAACTTACAAGACATTAATCAAGATAAGGCCAACAAGGCCACATGCTTCCACATGTAATTCTTATCTCTTTATCCACTCCAATCTTATCCTCACCTCATCATTCCCCATAAGTGGGCCCACTAGCCAAAGCATGTGCTAAGAATCTATTATGACCATTAACACATCAAAGGCGTCATAATGGCCATGGAAATCATTTGAAGTGCCAAGATTAAGATTGAACACACACACACACTAATACAACACAACAACACTTCACTTCACCCTCCACCCCCCAATGGGGATGGACTACTCTCTACTAATCTTCATAACCAAGAAAACAACAAAAGCAAAACGACCCATAAGCAAGTAAAGAAAACTAAACCTAACCAAGGCAAGGAAACTAAAATTGCATCAAATTAAAGATAAGAACATAAAGAAACACATAACAAGTAAAGAAAACTAAATCTAACCAAAGCAATGGAATCAAAATTGCATCAAATGAGAGACAAAAACATAAAGAAAAAGAAACTAAAACTTGATTAAGAAAGAAAGATTACAAAAGGTGTTTCTCTTCTCCTACACTAAACTACTAAACAAGAAATAAAACCTACTCCACTAAACAAAAAAAGCTCACCTAATGAGGAGAGGAAGGAAGAAAAATAAAGGAAGGATTACAAGTGTATTTATAGAATATTAGAGGGTCTGGATGAATCTGGGTGTGATCAGACGGTTGTAAATCATATATGGATTGTTGTGTATCGCTCTGACCCGACTACCTAACCCACAAGAGAAATTTGGGGTCGAACCGACCAACCGGATCCCCAGGGGCAGATTATTCGGGTCAGATCGAACTTTAATTTCACTAGAAGCTTAAATGTACCATTTTAGCACGTGGGGTGCACTAAACTTAGGTCCCTACGGGTGTTCACATGGGTCCTTCCTGATTTGCGAAGGGGTCCTTGAGCATGACAAACAAGTCCAAGATGCTTCAATAAGGGCCTTTCTTTTTTCATTTCAGCCGTTTTCTCTTATTAATTACCTAAAACCCGAAACACATCAAACAAACACTCGAGTAGCACAAAATTGAGGTAAAATTAATGATATATAGTATGTAATGTATGATATGCTACTAATCAAATCCACCCACACTTGCGTTTTGTTATTATTGAGCAAAATAAAGAAAGGGAAAATGTGAAAGAAAGGAAAAACATACCAAAATCATAACAATAAAAAATTAACAAATACACTAAATCATAATTTAACAGTTAATCTATATGAATGTCTTAAAAAATATAACATAAAACTATATAATAAAGATTAACCATAAGAATAGATCTTGTTAGATTAAATTTGTAAAATAAAAATTTGACAATTTCTAACAATTATTTTTGAAATTTTGAAAATGAAAAAAATTTGTATTCGATTTTAGTAATAATTCATACATACAATTACATAAATTACGATATAAAAATTTATTGAATTATTGGTGAAATGCAAGAAATGAGTTGGAGGAAAGAGAACAATTGTTTTCACAACATGATCTTTTTATAAAGATCATGGTTGAGAAGATTATATAGAAAGAGATTGCTGGATACTCAATTTCTATCAGTGTCAGAAAACTATAGTATATCCTTATTTGGTTTCGTTATGACAAGACACAACACAACCTTTCATTACATTTACTTTGTATGTAGTGTGTTTCATTCATAGTTCCTCTCGTGCAAAGAGGTATGCGTCATGTATACAAGGTAAACGGATATGAGTCAAGAGAATCCTAAGCATGACACTAGTCCCACGCGGGACACAACTGTCCCGCATTGGAAACACAATCTCTCATGCATTGGAAAGTGGAAACACAATTTGTCCTACAACGGAAACTACATTTTTAAATAATAAAATAAAAAACACAATGGATGACATGGATGGTGACGTAAAGCAGTTGACCCAACCCATTTTGGTCCATCGAAAAGTGCTACACGGATGACCAAGCACATCTCGGCCTCCGAAATCAAATAAACAATAGACTCGTGCTTTAAAAGGCAAACTTGAATCTTAAAGGACAGACTTGAGGTTTAAATGTGAGCATCATGCTATACCCACGTAGGGTTGTAAACGGGGTGGATAATACCCGTATACAAAGAAAGGAGATCGCACATCGGCCAGTACCATAATGAATAGGACACCAAATCAGACTACTCTCTCCAATCTCATACATTTATGACAGCAGTCACAAGACATAACCTTTCATTACACGGCCTACAAAATGTTGGGCTATAGTGTGCTCAATTCATAGATCGTATAATTATACCCAAGAAGGCTAGAAAGCACATCTCATGTCAGTCTTTACCATAGTGTGATATGGTATCCATCATATTAAGGACCAGAATGTTGCCATATTGAAATGGTAAGGCCAACAAGGAATGACCTATTTTTAAGACAGTTAGAGGCAGTTTATTGGGAGTCGTGATGAAAAGACACAACCTTTCATTATAGGTTCTGTGACAGATGAGTCATGATAAAACGATATCAGTCACAAGTACTACATCTATTCCAGTACTGTCATTTTTTTCTTAATTTTTAATCCTTATCTCAAATAATTTAATTTGTTGTTTAAGTAATATCAAGTAAGGAGATGAGAATCCTATCTGAGTGCAACTTTCAAAGTTCAAAACTTATTTAGTATTCCTAAGTGATAAGTTGAGACAAATGAATTATTTTTTTCACTAATAATCAATATATTGATACATTCCATGATAAATTATAATGTTCCTAATCTGTCACTGTAAATATTTTATGACGACGAAGCAATTTATGATTATTCAGAAACACAATGTTCTAATAAATTCTAATAAAAAGACATCTCACGTTAAAAAGCACGGCTCCTAATATGATGATACATGTTTTGGCGGCTTATTGCATAGAGAGTCGTTATGAAGGGAGACAACCTTTTAGTTCATGGTATACGAAGAGACTAAACCTTCCATTCTTTTGTAAAAGCATCGATTGTAGTATATTTCATTCATACTTCCTAAAGCCTAGTGTAATCTGTCCTCTGTCGCCCCCGAAAGCTCACTTCTTGAAATGTGGCCTCCGTGAATGTGCAAGAAGACCCCACTCTCTCCCACCGCATGCCCACTTGCTTTTGTCATTTGTTGGCGTAGCGCGACGAGTGGGGACGTCGGAGGCCCCCGGTCCATGGTTTTTTGCCTGCCCTCCACATAAGGTGGCTTTTTGTTCCTTCTTCATCATCATACGTTTATTTTGGTTTAATTTTTTGTAGGGGGTCCCCCATTGTGTCTTTTTCGTTTACAAAGACCAGTGATTGTGCCCCCACTTAATTTTCCACTATTTGGACAACATGTAACCCCGCATGGATGACTTGGACCGACTTTAGGAGAGGTTCGTATAACTAGAAGAGGCGATCGCGCGGCTGTCAGGCTCTCGACACCCCCTCTGATATTTGATTTTCTAGAGATTCTTGTTATAACTGTGGGGTTGTTTGCATGCATAAAAGACCAACTAGAGGAGTCTTCGGACCCGGCCGCACTCCTGCCACCAGACTCTAGCAAACTAATGGGGCCTCCCAAGTTTGGGGTCATCTTGAAGAGGTAGTCCCCGAGAGCACCAACTTCCCAACTGTAGGTCATCATGGAGAAAGAGTTGGTGGGAACTCCTCTGCCCACCAATTGTAGGTCATCTTGGAGAAGTAGTCGGTAAGAGCTCAAGGCTCCCAATTTGTCCTTCGAAACACACCTTTGTCCTTTGAAACACAAGTTTGAGCTTAAAAGGATACCTTTGTCCTTTGAAAACAAGAAATTCTCCTTCAAATTTCTACTACATTCATTAAGAATTCGTGACCCTGGTGACATTACATGATTTAAATAGGAAAAAATGATGACTCTAGAATTCATTGGTGGAGAAGAAGAAGACGAATAACAAGACGAGTTGAGGGAGGAAGATGAGGAAAGGAGGAGAGGAAGAGAAAGTAAGAGGAGAAGGTGACTGACATCATTTCATGCTTATATTTGTATCTTATATCCATTATCTTTCACATAAACAATGCTATGTAACGACTTTTATGTTTAGTTTTCAGGAATAAATAGGTTTGAAGAAATGAAGAAGCATAAAAGGACCCAAAAGATGGGAAAATGGACTGAATTGAGAGATCTGGGGACCAAGATGCAAGGGAGAAGGACCTGAACGCAAGACAGAAGGACCTATGAGCAAAACAGAAAACTCCACACCATCATGGGGAGTATTTTGGCAATTCTAATCGGGTCGGAGCTCCAATAAACGAGGTAGATGTATCCAAGACCACCAAATACACTAAGCAAAGCCCAACACAAATTCCAGATGGATCCAGATCTTATAGACCGCCAATTGGAGGTCTGGACCTTCCCGGATCCGCTAAAATTTCCTGGACATGTATTAGTGTGTATAGGCTATTTTTGGTATTGGTTTAGTCCCACATCGGGGAATTGTCCTGGAGTGCCTTTTTCTATGGCTATAAATAGAACTCTTCACCTTCTATTGTAATCACTCCATATTTTAAGTGGCTATTCTTCCTACTAGAAGTGAGGCCTTTAAGCACACACTAAAGTAGGAGGATGCTACTTGAAATGTGAGTCATTTTAATAAAAGTTTCTTTATTATGTTGTTTATTTTCATGTTTCTTGTTTTATTTTGTTTAATTGCATTTCATTAGTTTTAGTAGCTTAGTTAATATGCTTTCCTTGCTTAGTTTAATAATTAGTGTAATGTGTAGTGAGTAGTTACATCCCCTTTGGGGGGTGGAGTAGATGTTCATACATGCAAATGAGAATGGAAAGAATGCTTTATTTACAATGTGTTGATAAAACATGAATGTATGCTTGCTTGTTTAGGATAGAATTTATAACTTGATGAGTTTTGCCAAAATGATTAGACACCTCTCATGCTTGTTTAGGTTCTGAAATAAACAACTTGCATATGTAAATGTTAATCAACTAGGTTGGTGAATAGAGTGATAGGTTTTGCCATAACATTTAGACACTTCCTATGCATGATAACACGATATTCATTTGTGCTTAAAGAATGTGTTCAACACCCACCTCTTTGCATGTGTGCACTCACTCCACCCCTTAGGGGTTTTCCACTTATGTATTCCAGCGCTCTTCTTTCATTCTTAGTTAAGTTTTAGTTAATCGTTTGTTGCTTTCTTTCACATTTCGTATTTCGTAGTGTAGCGTAGCGTAGAGTAGCATTCTCAACTATCTTCTCCATTTTCTCGCCACTTGATTTCGTGCAAACGAGAGGCTACTCACCTCCCTGAGGACGACCCGTATTTGCCACCGCTTCAATGCGGCCGTGCACTTGCGGTTTAATTAAAACGTTCAACAAGTTTTTGGCGCCGTTGCCGGGAAGGTGCCAGTCCAGACTCTTGTTTCGACGATTTGAGTGGATTTAATTTGTGTTTTGTAGTTTTCTTTGTTTCAAGAGAGTTGGCGTGGCCAGGAGGAGCAGCAGGAGAAGTTGCAGGCCAACCTGGGCACTTTGGACCGCCAATCAGCGGTCTGGTGAGCTCTGTTTACCTTCTAATTTCTTTGTGTTGTTACCATAATTCATGTCGTGATCTGGGACTTGATTTGGTATGTTTTGACTTATAGTTTGTTCCCAGATCAATAATCATACTTCCTTTAAGCAACTTGGACCCTAAAACCCAAAGCAAAAGATTAGGCATCCTTTTTGTTTAGGTCATGCATCATATATGTGACTTAGGCATGTAGATTCTCTTTTATCTTAGCTTTATTTTCAGTTGCTGAGAGTTGGCGTGAGATACGCACCTTCTACTCTCATTAATTTCATATGAACATGCATTAGTTAGTAGGAAGTGCATTGAAACAAGTGTGAGTTGAGTGTTTGTTTGGAGAGTTGATTGTTAGATTTAGACTCCAAAACACTACTAAGGAGGGGCTGTCCCATAAAAGATAAGGTGGCGGATTTCATCACCCTTTCCTTCACCCCAAAAACCACACTAATCAAGAGTCTAATTTTAAAATCAAGTAGACATTGGCCCTAAGGACTTCGGGCGCATTAGGAGAGTGATCCGGTCCCGACCATCATGACCTGATCGGCGTTGCCCACTTTGTCGATAGTAGGAGAGACGAGATCTCCGGATCTTGGCTCCCTTGCTGGGCTTTGTGGTCGTCGTCGTAGGGAGGTGAGGCATGTTGAGGCCGTGTAACCTCGCAGTTAGGCGTCGTCTAGTTGTAAGGACCTATAGCGACCTTAGGATTGCTTGAGCCTTGTTTGCTTGTGTGCTTCTACATGTACCCATCCGCCGTAGCATAAGGACTTCTTCCCTTCTCTCCTGAGTCATTCTTTGTCTCATGTGTTCCCCCGTCTTCTCCTCTACACAGTTTCTTTATTAAAAAAAGGTGTTGGTTTGTGTGTGTGCACCTTTGTGCATGCTTTCGTGGACACGAGACGAGAGGGGTCGTTTGACGAGGAGCGTTGTCAATCCGGCTTCGGTAGTCGATTTCTCGACGCCTTCCTCCTCTCGTGTCGCACACAGTCCGGGTTCAATGGCCGCTAATTTCTGTGAGGAGGAGCAGTTGCTGGACCCACCTGTTCCACCAGTGCTTCCAGTTGTCGGTTCCATACCTCTACGTGATCGATGCTACCGAAGCCGTACTGCTCTACCCTCATGCATCGTATTGCCAGAGGCAAATGGGAACCATTTTGAGGTTAAGCCTCAGTTTATTTCCATGCTCCCTCACTTCACTGGGAAAGGTGAACCCTATATCTTTCTCAGGGAATTTGAGGAGGTCTGTGCTATGTTCAAGTTTCAACAACTCAGCACAGACTCCATCCATCTTAGGCTTGTCCCCTTTGCGCTGAAGGATGACGCCAAGAAGTGGTTGTACAGCAACTAGGCGAATGCCTTTAGGACATGGGATGAGTTTCAATCTGCATTCCTCAAGAAATACTTTCCAAATCATCAGACTCCAAAATTGAGGAACGAAATCAATTCGTTCTATCAACTTGAGACCGAGACATTTCATGCATATCTAGAGAGGTTCAAGGAGCTACTATCCTCATGCCCTCACCATGGCATTGAGTTGTGGCGTCTTTGTCAGATTGTTTACGAGGGTCTTCACATCCCGTCCCGAACGCTCCTTGAGTCCATGTGTCAAGGAGAGTTCTTGGAAAAGGATGAAAGGGAGGCATGGACTTTCCTAGAAGACCTTGCTGAGAAAACAATGCAATGGGAGAGTGTAAGGGAACCACCTGCATCATCTAGTATAGGAGCAAGGATCGCGAATGCAAACTCGACTAGATCGGGTGCCGCATTTGCTATCGATACCACTACGACCACCGAGGCACGCATGGCGGCTTTAATGCGCCGTATGTATTCGATTGAGCTCCAAAACCAACAAAGTGCACCTCACATGTCCACATCTAGTCGAGTTCCCTGTCATTCATGTGGTAGGATAGGTCATGTAGAGAGCGAGTGTGCGTCCATTCCTCCTGAGATGGAACATGTCAACGCCATCTATGATAGAGCTAGGAATGACCCATACTCATTATCTTATAATCCTGGATGGAGGAACCACCGCAATTTTTCATGGAACCAAAATAATGCCCCGGGTGGTCCTTCAAACTCCTCTCGATCACCTAACCAATCATACCAACCTCCCATGCATGCACAATCTTATCAGCCACCCCAAGCTCCAATCACCAATCAATCGGGTTTCCCAAATTCCAATAATAGGAAAACCCGATTCAATTCGCTTGAGACCTTGACTCGTGGACTTGAAAACTCAATGAAAAATTTTATGTCAACCACAAGTCAAGTTCTCACTTCAAATCAGCAGACCATCAAATCTCTAGAGCTTTAGATGGGCCAATTGGCTCAGTCTGTACATGAAAGAGAGAGAGTGTCTTTTCCTAGCCAGCCTGAGGCTAACCCCCGCATGTACCAGCAACAACACATGCAAAATGAGAATGTGGTACCTCGGGGAGGGAAGTGAACCATGTGGAGGAACTTGTTCACCATGTCAATTCCATTGTGACCTTAAGGAATGGAAAGTAGGTTGACAATCACATTTCCTTGCCACCACCGCCACCATCTATGCAGCCCCTCAGTGCGAATGGTGGTGAAGAAGAGGCTGAGGGTGAGGGTAATACACCAACGCCTCCTTCTCAGGCACTGCAGAAAACCTACCTGCCAAAAGCTCCCTATCCAAGTAGGTTAACCAAAAAGCAGAGTAACACAATGGACAAGATATTAGAGGTGTTTAAGCAAGTTAAGGTTAACATCCCCTTGTTGGATGTCATCCAACAAATAGCTCAATATGCCAAAGTGTTGAAGGATCTCTGCACAAGCAAGAGGAAGACCAATGTTCCTAAGAAAGCATTCTTGGCTGCAAATGTAAGCTCACTTTTGTCCAACCCCGCCTACACAAAATACAAGGACCCTGGGTGTCCTACTATTCAGTGTACGATAGGGGACACTAGCACGAGTAATGTTTTGCTTGATTTAGGATCAGCAGTCAACCTCCTCCCATTTTCTGTTTATCAACAGTTAAATTTGGGAGAATTGAAACCAACTAAGATCACCCTCCAATTGGCGGATAGATTCATTCGTATTCCAAAGGGGATTATCGAGGACGTGCTTAGCAAAGTTGGAGATTTTATATTTCCAGTCGATTTTGTTGTCCTCGATACCAATCCTGTTGCGAACACCCACTCTCAAATACCTTTGATTTTGGGTAGACCATTTCTGGCAACTTCCAACGCCTTGATTAATTGTAGAAATGGTCTCATGAAGCTCTCATTCGGTAACATGAGTGCCGAGTTTCATGTGTTCAACTCTGGTAGGCAACAGGAGCCCATGGATCGACCTTTAAATCTAAATCTCATCTGCCAATTGGAGAAAGCACCACAAAATCAACGAACACCCCTAACACCAATGCAACCCATTGAGAATGTTTGTGGGCCCAGCGAAAACTCATTGCCTGTCTTTGCAATGCAACAGAGTGAGCTGGCATCAAACATAAATGTCCGAAAGGAGTGTTCGTTGCATGATTCAGTTGAGAGTACTAGTGAGAGTGAGACACCACATCATATGCCTATACCAGAAGGTGTCTATACCTCATGTCTCATGGCCATTGAGCCATTTGAGCTTCATCTTGACACCAACAAGGACCCACCTACGACCGAGCTTATGCTTGATGATATAAATGATGGTGGGAGGTCCTTGTTGGATAACTTGGGGAGAAGCCCCATTCTTAGTGATGCAGGTCTGCTGCATCCATTGAATGAGCTTGAGGAACTCATTCCGGTGCACCCACCTATTGGTTGGAGGGTTTTGTTCGATGAGAAACTAAACCCTAGTGAGGCAACACAACTTCATTCTTTGTTGCCCACACCCAAGCAATATCATGAGGGGTTCGAGTCTTTCAGCTTTGACCTTTCACCCATCATGACACCTCAGAGTACCGGTGAAGTCTCTGGTCCTCATGACTTGATGTTCTCATTTGATGTTCCTTGACCAAATGATTATGAGAATATCGTTGTTGCTGTATTTATCAATTAAAAAAAGAAAAAAAAGAAAAAAAAGAAAAAGAAAAAAAGAGAGCGAGTAATAAAAGACTCCATGAGCGAGCATTGATTGTTGTGGGCCCCAACCCTTGTGTACTTGGGCCCCATTTCTTCACGTATTTGTCTCCCTTCTTCAGTATCTCACAGGTTTTATGGGAATTCGGGTTTGTGTCCATCGCTATAACCATGAACTTCCTGTTGCACTTCATGTTGGTGAGATCTTCCCTTTTTCATGCATAAATCCATGTAGTATCATGCTCACATTCATTGAGGACAATGCATGAAGTAGGTGTGGGGGGGTGTTTTACGTGTGTACATAGTTGAGTCTTTTTCCTTTGATTTCTTTTGTGTGTATTGATAGGGTCATGTTAGTGTGCTGCATTTAATATCGATATATCTGCTTTCCATGATCCTTGGGTGACTTGTCTTCTTTTGCTTGCCTAGTGCTTTAAAATTTTAACATTTCTTTCAAAATCTTCATGTGTTTGCGAAAGAAAATGTTTTTGTAGGTTTTGCGTGTGTTTAGCATGTGCAAAACCATTGAGAGGCAAAGTAAAAAGAAAGCTCCCAAAATTGTCTTGTTAGGATATCTAGTTTCCTGGCTTTAGGTCTTATAGAGTCGTTAGGATGCACCCTGGTTTTCCCTCGGGGGGCGTGTAATCATAGGGTTTCAGTACTCAAACATTTAAAGAAGTCCACCTTGAACCTTGTGAGTCAAATAATTCGCGTCTGTTAGTATAAGGAAGTTTGTCGTAGTCAAGGGCCCTTAATCTCTTTTTGTGAAACTTAAGTGTAGGGGTTTTGGTTCCCATGTAGATAAATAAATAAGTGGTGTTCTCTCTTCTCGCACGGCTCCTATCACTCAAGAGAGTAGGTCTGAGGGGACTTTGTGCCTGGTACTTTCGAGTCATCTGACTTGGGATGCACCGACCGAACTCTCGTTACACGGGTGGTAGGGATCGCCCTATGTGGAGATTTGGGGGAAGGTGTACGTGATAGTGTAAGCTCTCATAGGCAATGATGCACGAAACCGGACCCCGGGAGAATCAAACACCAACCTATAAACTGCTCCAAAGAAAAAGAAAAAAAGAAAAAGGAAAAAAAAAGTCAAATAAGAACCAAAATGGACTTTACACATTGTATCACATTCAGAAGTTAAGGTTGCCCATGTCTTTCACTTAAGTCCTTAACTAACTTTCACGAATGGTTCATTAGGCTAGGTGTGTGGACTGATTACCCATATAGAGTCGACCCGTTGTATTACTGCGTCCCATGATCGACAAAATAAGTCCAACGAGTCGTGTAGCTAGATTGACTAATGCATCTTGTTCGGATTTTGTGGGTATATCCGCTGAAAACCCTAAGGAGACAACACTCCTCCTCCTTGGCGACAAGTTGGTTTAACGGCTTGTTGCACGTGCTAAGTGCAACCGTGATTCCTACGAAAGTGAGTTAGGATTTCTTGTTTTTTTCGTATGCTTTTCTCTTTTTTTGTTTTGCTCGGTACTAGCAAAAGTTAGGTGTGGGGGTATTTGATTGACATCATTTCATGCTTATATTTGTATCTTATATCCATTATCTTTCACCTAAACAATGCTATGTAACGAGTTTTATGTTTAGTTTTCAGGAATAAATATGTTTGAAGAGATGAAGCATAAAAGGACCCAAAAGCTGGGAAGAAGGATTGAATTGTGAGATCTGGGGACCAAGATGCAAGGGAGAAGGACCTGAATGTAAGACAGAAGGACCTAAGAGCAAAACAGAAAACTCCACACCATCATGGGGTGTATTTTGGTAATTCTATTAGGGTCGGAGCTCCAATAAACGAAGTAGATGCATTCAAGACCACCAAATACACTAAGCAAATCCCAGCACAAATTCAAGATGGATCCGGATCTTATAGACCGCCAATTGGCGGTCTGGACCTTCCCAGATCCGCTAAGATTTTTCCTGGACATGTATTAGTGTCTGTTTAGGCTATTTTTGGTATTCGTTTAGTCCCACATCGGGGAATTGTCCCGGAGTGCCTTTTTCTATTGCTATAAATAGAACTCTTCACCTTCTAATGTAATCACTCCATATTTTAAGTGGCTATTCTTCCTACTAAAAGTGAGGCCTTGAAGCACACACTAAAGTAGGAGGATGCTACTTGAAATGTGAGTCATTTTAATAAAAGTTTCTTTATTATGTTGTTTATTTTCATGTTTCTTGTTTTACTTTGTTTAATTGCATTTCATTAGTTTTAGTAGCTTAGTTAATATGCTTTCCTTGCTTAGTTTAATAATTAGTATAATGTGTAGTGAGTAGTTACATCCCCTTTGGGGGGTGGAGTAGATGTTCATACATGCAAATGAGAATGGAATGAATGCTTTATTTACAATGTGTTGATAAAACATGAATGTATGCTTGCTTGTTTAGGATAGAATTTATAACTTGATGAGTTTTGCCAAAATGATTAGACATCTCTCATGCTTGTTTAGGTTCTGAAATAAACAACTTGCATATGTAAATGTTAATGAACTAGGTTGGTGAATAGAGTGATAGGTTTTGCCATAACATTTAGACACTTCCCATGCATGATAACACCACCTTCATTTGTGCTTAAAGAATGTGTTCAACACCCACCTCTTTCTATGTGTGCACTCACTCCGCCCCTTAGGTGTTTTCCACTTCTGTATTCCAGCACTCTTCTTTCATTCTTAGTTAAGTTTTAGTTAATCGTTTGTCGCTTTCTTTCACATTTCGTATTTCGTAGTGTAGCGTAGCGTAGAATAGCATACTCAACTATCTTCTCCATTTTTCTCGCCACTTGATTTCGTGCAAATAAGAGGCTGCTCACCTCCCTGATGGCAACCCGTATTTGCCACCGCTTCAACGCGGTCGTGCACTTGCGGTTTAATTAAAACGTTCAACAGAAGGCAAGAAAAGACGAAGCATGTGAGGTGAGGAAGAGAAAGGAAGATATATTGTTGCGGTGTTATGGTTTCTGCCATAATCATTAGGTACATCACATGCTTGTTTAGGTTCTCAATAACAAACTTGTTTATACTAATGTTAATCAACTAGGTTAGTGATTTGAATGATAGGTCTTGCCACGACCATTAGGTACTTCCTATGCATAAAAATACAACCAACACTTATGCCCTAATGAATGCATTCTTCGCCACTTTATTTCATGTGTACAAACACTCCACCCCTTGGGGGTTTTCTTCCTGATTCTCATCTTACTTTGATCGTACTTAGTTTAGTTTCAATTCTTCTCGCTTTCAATTTCTCTCGCTTTCGTTTGCCTTGTTTGATGCTTGCTAGTTTAGTATAGTTTAGTTTAGTAAAATCAACTTCTTCTCCCCTTTATTTCCCACATGATTTCCGAAGAACTAGAAGTCGACACACCTCCCTACGGACCAACCTGTACTTTCAACATCTTCACCGATGCCGTGCACTTGCGGTTAAAATTAATATCAAACAAGTTTTTTGGCACCATTATCGAGGAGGTGCTCTGTCCATACTGGTTTCGACGATTCAAGTGGGTTTAATCTTTTGTTTTTAGTTTTTGTTTGTTTCAGAGACATCTCAACGTTGAGGGGAGGTACCAGGAGAAATTTGAGAGCATAAACAGCATTTGTGACCGCCAAGCAGTGGTCTCGTAAGCAGTTCTTGCTTCATAATTTCTTATGTTTGTTTGTTCTTTCAATATAGTGGTTTGGGAGCTAAATTTGGCATGTTAGGACCTGTAGACTGTTCCTAGATTAAACAAGAAATCAACCAATCCCCTTTCTATACAACTCGGACCTTAAAGCTTAAAGCGAAAGATTAGATCAATTGTCATCTAGGTCATATATTAATTTTATTTCTTTAAACCTTGCACGCATATTGTCTTTCCGTTGCTTTATTTTTTGTGTTGTTGAGTGATGGCGTGAGGTACATGCACCCATTCTCTCATTCATGCATAGTTAAAATATGCATTAGTTACTAAGGTGCATTAGAACAAGAGTGAGGTGAGTGCTTGTTTGGTGAGTTGCTTGCTAGCATAAGGATTCAAAACATCATTAAGGAGCACCGCCTATAGTCTCTAAGATAAGGTGGGGGATTTCATCACCCCTCCCTTAGCCCCAAAAAATTACACTCAATTGAAGCCCTAAATCTAGAATCAAGTAGACCTTGGCAACTAGGACTCAGGCGTATTAGGAGAGTGATTCGGTCACGACCGTCATAGCCTGATCGACGTCGCCCACCTTGTCGATAGTAGGAGAGACGAGATCTCTGGATCTTCGCTCACTTGCTGGGCTCTGTGGTCTTCGTCGTAGGGAGGTAAGGCGTGTTGAGGCTATATGACCTCGTAGTTAGGCGTCGTCTAGCTGTAAGAACCAATAGTGACCTTAGACTGTTTGAGTCGTGTTTGCTAGCTTAGGCTTCTACCATCACCCACTACCTACAGTAGCTCTAGGGATTCTTCCCTTCTCATCTGAGTCTTCTTCTCCTCTATATTCTTCGAGTATTCTCCTCCACTTATTACACCTTCTGTTGTGTGTTGTTTTAGAGTCTAGTTGAGCATTTTATGCGAGGTTAGGCTCATTCTGGTGAGAACGCTCGACTTGAGGAAGTGCATTTTTCTAAGATGAATTATCTAGGTGATCTCCCATATCTGCCTCGAGCTCGTTTGGAGCGTGAGTCTGAGTTGTCTCATGCCGATGGGGGAGACCGGGTTCTCATACATTGATTACTAGGTCCACTCCCACCACCACGTAGACCTCATTCTCCTCCTCCTCCGAATCGGGAGGAAGAGGGATTCAGTCAGGATCGAGTTCTGGGTGTACCACCACCTTTAGCTCGACAGGATAGACCGATGACTCTGTGGGAGCGGACCCATCCTGTTCGGGTCGTGCAACCTTCTTCCACAGTTCTCCTGCCTGCTCGCGGGAACAACTATGAATTGAAACCTCAATATGTGAGCATACTTCCTACCTTAACTGCTAATAAGGAAGATCCGTATATCTTTATACGTGAATTTGAGGAGGTATGCTCAATGTTCAAGCTTCAACAACTTGACGAGGATTCAGTCTGGTTAAGGATGATTTCTTTCGCGTTGGAGGATAACACAAAGAAATGGATGTACAGCCTCCCGGCAAACTCGAATCAGCCTTGGGATGACTTTGTGACCGTCTTTCTGAAGAGATTCTTCCCCCAAAGGAAGGCTCAACAGATACGGCACGAGATACATCAAATGTATGAGATTAAGAGTGAATTGTTTCATGCTTTCTTTGAGAGGTTCAAGGACCTTCTCTTGCAGTGCCCTCATCATGGAATTTACTTGTGGCAGTTGTGCCAAATTGTTTATGAGGGCTCGACTACAACACCCGCACATTGTTGGAGTCAATGTGTAAGGGTGATTTCCAAATGAAACCCATTGATGAGGCATGGGATACTTTTGAATTAATTGTTGAACGTACCCTTGAGTGGGATATCATGAGAGTCCCACCAGCCGCCAGATCTTCTTATCGTGCTGGATCATACCAAGTTGAGTCAACTATCACGTCTAAGGCAAAAATGGCTACTCTCATGCGTGGGATTGAGAATTTAGAATTGGACCAAGCTCCTGTAGCTCAGGTCGTTACGCCCACGTGTAGTAGGTGTGGACTTACGAGATAGTGACTTGGAATGTGCTTACGCTCCAAGCGATACTGAGCATGCAAATGCGATGTATCAACAACGGCCCCATAACGACCCATACAGTCACTCCTACAACCCAGGATGGCCAAACCACCCTAACTTGTCATGGGGGCAACGGTCAGAGCTTGCATGCTCGACCTATACCCTTACATTATCACCTTCCACACCCATCGGCGACCTACCAACCCCCACATCAAAGATAAGGCGGGGGATTTCATGACCCCTCCCTTAGCCCCAAAATGCACACTCAAGTAAAGCCTTAATCTAAAAGCAAGTAGACATTGGCCATTACGACTCGGACACTTTAGGAGAGTGATCCGGTCACGACCGTCATAGCCTGATCGGCGTCGCCCAATTTGTCAATAGTAGGAGAGACGAGATCTCTGGATCTTGGCTCACTTGTTGGGCATTGTGGTCTTCGTCGTAGGGAGGTGAGGCGTGTTGAGGCCGTTTGACCTCGCAGTTAGGCGTCATCTAGCTGTAAGAACACATAGCCAGCCTAAGCTTGTTTGAGCCGTGTTTGCTGGCCTAGGCTTCTATCCTCACCCTTTACCCACGCTAGCTTTAGGGATTCTTCCCTTCTCCTCTGAGTCCTCTTCTTCTCACCTTCTTCTACGTTCTAGTCTCCTCCCCTTTACACTCTTTGTTAGCGTTTTAGGGTCGAGTCGAGCATTTTTTTGTGAGCTTGGCCTCGTGGTTGTGAAAGTGGTCGACTTGAGAGTTTTTTGTTGTTGTGATGGATGGTTACATGGGCGACCATCCATATCATTGTTGAGACCAGGACAATTCTCCCTGGTACTCCGGACCCATGCATCCTAGGGTGCCTCAGACAAACACCCTGTATGGTTGGGATAATCTTCATTGTGTGACTGAGCATTCTTCATATTCGGGTAATATGAGAGAGGCACCGACTGCTAGACCACCATCTAGTTACATCGGATCATATGTTCGTCATCAAACTGAGACATTACAAGAACCTTTGGCCTCTTTCATGCATGTGGTAGATGACATGAGTGCACTGGTGGCTCCAGTAGCCGTACCGTGTGACTGTTGTGGGTTGGGTGGTCATGTTATCGGGGAATGTCCTTATGTTGCCCCTCAGCCTGAGTATGAGCACACATTTTCCCAAAATGCTCGTTATAACCATTACGCATCCGTGTACAACCCGAGAGGGATGGATTCATGGGGGGACAATTCTTATTCAAATTCTTATACATCATTTCCACCCCAGTATCCTCCTCCCGAATACCCAGAAGTCTACCAACATCCCACTCCAAATCATTGACTCATTCTCAGCCCATCAACACCCAACCCCAAAATTTCTCAAATTCTGACTTGGACCTCATAGTTGACCGCATACCTGATTCATTGAAAAAAACTTTCCTTACGTTCATGGAAACCACTCCAAAGTCCATACAAAATATGGCACTGCAAGTGAGTCAAATGACGCAGTAATTACGTGAACGTGAGGAAAGTAATTTTTCTTGTCAACTTGAGGATTTATCTTCTGATATCGAACCCCCACCACTTCCACAAATTCAAAGCACAATCTTTCAAAGTCAAACTCCTAGTCAGTCTGAGGGACTTGGGATTTCAATTCACGATCACTTGGTGGAGGATTCGATTCCAACTGAGAATAGCATGGACCAGTTCTATTATGAGTCGGCACAGGATTGTGCCTTACCTTTTTGTCACGTGGCCCTTGAGCCACATGATCTTATTGTTGTACCTCCTAAGGACTCACCTTTGGTGGAGAAAGAGCTCCCTAGTACCCTTAATCTCATACGACCTTATGAGAGTTTGCCTCTCACTATTGTTCCTGATCACCTTGGAAATGATGGGACATCAAATAATCACATTGCCAATGAGGGTATTGGGAGTTCCTTAGAGGATATCTTGGGTGAGAGACCCACTTCCTTTTCACCTGGTGAGTCGGACAAGGATCATGAGGTTCTTGATCTCGTTCTGATGCACCAACCTATTGGTTGGAGAGTTTTGATTGATGATCCTGATTTTAATGTTGGAACGGGGGGAACTCTTCTTCCGTTACGCAATTGTTCCTAAACTCTTGAGAGGTTCAAGCTCTTTCAGTTTGATCCTTTGAATGAGACGCCTTTGCATCCAATTCATGATCCTCTCCTTTCATCTTGTGCTCTTTGTGAGGAGGGCCCACACTTGAGTATTCTGGCCCGGCGTGGTGTCATGTTCCCTTTCCAAGTGCATTGACCCACTTTTGAGGTTCCCATTTGATGTCCTTTGACAAATGAAGATGGGAACTTATTTTGTACATAGCTATTTAAAAAAAAGACTCCATGAGGGAGCATTGATTGTTTTGGGCTCCAACCCTTGAGTATTTGGGCCGCATTTCTTTCACGTATTTGTATCCCTTCTTTAGCATCTTACAGGTTTTGAGGAAATTCGGGTTTGTGTCCATCAACATGACCATGAACTTCCCTTTGTACTTTACGTTGGTGAGATATATTCTTTTTCATGCATAAATCCATGTACTATTTTGCTCATATTCATTGAGGACAATGCATGAAGTAGGTGTGGGGGGGTGTTTTTACGTGTGTACATAGTCGAGTATTTTCCTTTGATTTGTGTTTTCTTTTGTGTGCATTGTTAGGGTCATGTTAGTGTGCTGCATTTAATATCGATATATCTGCTTGCCATGATCCTTGGGTGACTTGTCTTCTTTTGCTTGCCTAATGCTTCAAAATTTTCACATTTCTTTCAAAATATTCATGTGTTTGCCAAAGAAAATGTTTTGTGGGTTTTGCGTGTGTTTGGCTTGTGCTAAATCGTTGAGCGACAAAGTAAAAAGAAAGCTCCCAAAATTGTCTAGTACAATGGCTTTAGGATTTATCTAGTCATTAGGATGCACCACAGTTTTCCCTCGGGAGTGTGTAATCATAGGGTTTCAGTGCTCAAACATTTAAAGAAGTTCACCCCGAACCTAGTGAGTCAATAATTCGTGTCTGTTAATTTAAGGGAGTTTGCTATAGTCAAGGACCCAGAAATCTTGTTGTGAGACATTAAGTGTAGGGTTTTGGTTCATGTGTAGATAAGAAATAAGTGAGTAAGTGTTCTCTCTTCTCGCACAGCTCCTATCACTCGGGAAAGTAGGTCTGAGGGGACTTTGTGCCTGGTGATTTTGAGTCATCTGACTTGGAATGCGCCGACCGAACTCTCGTTACACGGGTGGTAGGGATTGCCCTATGTGGAGATTTGGGGAAAGGAGTACGTGATAGTGTAAGTCCTCATGGGCAATGATGCATGAAACTTGACCCTGGAAGAATGAAACTCCAAATAATAAAAAGAAAAGAAAAAAAAATGAGAAAAGAAACAAAAAGAAAAAAAAAATGGTAATGCAAATAAGAACCTTAATGGACTTTACACTGTGTAACACTTGAGGATACTGAGGTTGTCCATGTCTTTTACTTAATTCCTTATTTAACTTGCACGAATGGTTCATTAGGCTAGGTGTGTGGACGGATTAGCTTTACAGAGTCGGCCCGTAGGATTACCGCGTCGAATGATCGACAAAAAATTGTCCAACGAGTCGAGTGTCTAGATTGAATAATGCATCTTGTTTGGATTTTATGGGTATATCCGCTGAAAACCCTCAGGAGACAACACTCCTCCTCCTTGGCAACGAGGAGTTTTAACGGCTTGTTGCACGTGCTAAGTGCACCCGTGATTCCTACGAAAGTGAGTTAGGATTTCTTATTTCTCGTTTGCTTTTCTCTTTCTTTGTTTTGCTCGGGACTAATAAAATCTTAGGTGTAGGGGTATTTGATTGACATTATTTCATGCTTATATTTGTATCTTATATCCATTATTCCCGGCAACGGCGCCAAAAAAACTTGTTGAACGCATTAATTAAACCGCAAGTGCACGTCGTCGGTGAAGACGTGGCAAATACGGGTCTTCCACAGGGAGGTGAGCAGCCTCTTGTTAGTACGAAATCAAGTGGAAAAAATAGGGAAGAGAGTTTGATTATCCTACTTTACGCTACACTACACTACTAAGTACGAAATGCGAAAGAAAGAAAGAAACAAACGATGAATTACCAAACTAAACTAAGAACTAAATAAGTGCTGGAATTCAGAAATAGAAAGCCCCTAAGGTGTGGAGTGAGTGCACACATACAAAGAGGTGGGTGTTGAACACAATCTTTAAGCATAGGAAGTGTCTAAATGTTATGGCAAAACCTATCAATCCATTCACCAACCTAGTTGATTAACATTTACATATACAAGTTGTTTATTTCAGAACCTAAACAAGCATGAGAGGTGTCTAACCATTTTAGCAAAACTCATCAAGTTACAAATTCTATCCTAAACAAGAAAGCATACATTCATGTTTTCTCAACACAATGTAAATAAAGCATTCATTCCATTCTCATTTGCATGTATGAACATCTACTCCACCCCCCAAAGGGGATGGAACTACTCACTACACATTAGACTAATAATTAAACTAAGCAAGGAAAGCATATTAACTAAGCTACTAAAACTAATTAAATGAAATTAAACAAAGTAAAACAAGCAACATTAAACAAACAACATAATAAAGAAACTTTTATTAAAGTGACTCACAATTCAAGTAGCATCCTCCTACTTTAGTGTGTGCTTCAAGGCCTCACTTCTAGTAGGAAGAATAGTCACTCAAAATGTGAAATGATTACAATAGAAGGTGAAGAGTATTATTTATAGCCAAAGAAAAAGGCAATCCGGGACAATCCCCCGATGTGGGACTAAAAAAATACCAGAAATAGAATAAATATCCTCTAATACATGTGCTAACGAAGTTTGAGCCGATCCAGAAGGATCCAGACCGCCAATTGGCGGTCCATAAAGTCTGGATCTGGCTGGAATTTATTCTGGGCTTTTCTGAATTTCTTTGTCGGTCTTTGATGCATCTACTTTTTTTATTGGAGCTCCGCCCCGAATCTAATTGCCAAAATACTCCCCAAGATGGTGTGGAGTTTTCTATTTTGCTCTTTGGTCCATTGACCTTACGTTCAGGTCCTTCTCCCTTGCATCTTAGTCCCCAGGTCTCAAAATTCATTCTTTTTTCCCTGCTTTTGGGTCCTTTTATGCTTCATCGCTTCAAACCTATTTATTTCTGAAATTCAAACATAAAACTCGTCACGTAGCATTGTTTACGTGAAAGATAATGGATATAAGATACAAATATAAGCATGAAATGATGTCAATCACTAGGTGACGAGTTTTATGTTTGAATTTCAAAAAGGACCCAAAAGCAGGAAAAATGACTGAGTTGAAAGACTCAAGGACTAAGATGCAAGATCAAAGGACCTGAATGCAAGATAGAATGACCAATGAGCAAACAAGAATACTCCACACCATCATGGGGAGTATTTTGGCAATTCTATTCGGGTCGGAGTTCTAACAAGCGAAGTAGATGCATCCAAGACCAACAAATAGATCAAGAAAACCCCAGAATGAAAACCATATGGATCCAGATCCTGTAGACCGCTAATTGGCGGTGCGGGTTGATCCGGGTCTGCTAAGATTTCTGGGGCACGTGTATTAAAGTATGTTTAGTCTATTTTTGGTATTTGTTTAGTCCCATACCGGGGGATTCTCCCGGATTACCTTTTTCTATGGTTATAAATAGAACTCTTCACCTTCTATTGTAAACTACCCATTGCTTGGTGGAATTCTCTCTACTTGGAGTAAGCCTTGAAGCAAAACTCAAGGTGGAGAAGAATGCTACCTTCAATGTGAGTCATTGTTAATAAAATAATTGTTCTTAGTTTCTTTAAATATTGTCTTTTAATTTTTGCATGTCTCTTTAGTTTTATGTTCATTTCAATTAGTTTCTTTAATGTTCCTTTCTTGCTTAGTTGAATTTCCTTTCAGTATCATATTACATTTTGTTAATGTAGTTAGTGTAATGAGTAGTGAGTAGTTCCATTCCCATTTGGGGGGTGGAGAAATATGTGATATGATTATGTAGTGTATTAGGTGTGTGTTATCTTAATCACTTGAGCCTTATATGATTTCCATAACCATCTAATGTGATTTCACTCTTATCTTTGATATGCTAATGCTCTTGAATGAAGCTTAGCTTATGCTCAGATTAGTGGACCTATTTTATGGGGAATGATAAGGTGAGGATATGGATGGAATTAATATTGGAAACACAATTCGTAGTGTATGTACTCTTGTTGCCTTTACCTTGGTTAATGCCTTGTATGTTTTAATGATATTGGGTTATCTTATTTCATGTGGAGGCATAGTAGGGTCTAGTCTTTATACATGAGTTCATTTAGCTTCATTCCAATTATTGTCTTGTATGTTTTAATGATATGACCTTATCTTATTTCATGTTGAGGCAAAGTTGGATTTAGTTTTATGATTTCATGCACTACATATTGTGAGGAGCATAATTGAACACATACACACACATCTTTATACTCACATTATTTCTATACCCCTTATGGGGTTTGGTTTTATTGCTTCTCTTCCATTTCTTTTTTGCATTTTAGTGTAGTTTTGTGTAACCAACCTTTCTCTCCTTTCTTTCCCACTCGCCATCGCACAAACCAAAAGTCGACATACCTCCCTGTGGATCGACCCGTATTTTCCACCGCTTCAACGCGGCCGTGCACTTGCGGTTTAATATAAAACGAATCAATCATGAGTAAACAGTAATACAAACACATGACTAATAGTAGCATATCCAACAAGAAATTTCAGCCAATAAATATGAGGAAACCAAGAATGGGAAGTGTCTAAATCTTTTGGCAAAGCCCATAAAATCCCCCAACATGTGGATGATTAAAACAAAACCGATGAACATACAAACAATGAAGTCTACACAATCAAAATTCGTCAAACATCAAAACCTCAAAACACAAATGAACATCATCTCCACCCCCCCCCCCCCCCCCCCGAAAGGGGATGAAACTACTCACTACTCATTATGCTAAGAGTCATATTAAGAAGAGAAAACATTCTAATTATACTAAGATTACTGAAACACAATTAAGCTAAGCATGCAAGAATTAAAAGAGACAACTTGAAACTAACAAAGATATATTTATTCATGACTCACATGACAAGTAGCATCTCTCCACTTGAGTTTTGCTCCAAGGCTATACTCCAAGTAGAGAGAATGGTCACCAAGCAATGAGTAATTACAAAGGAGGAAGAAAAATTCTATTTATATGCATGAAAAAAGGTAATCAGGGACAATCCCCCAATGTGGGACTAATGAAATTTCTTGAAATGCACATAAATTATATAACAAACATCCGACCCAAAGACCGCTAATTGGCGGTCTATGGTTGTTGATTAGCGGTCACTTTTGGCCTGATTTGCCCCGATTTAGTTTGCCTTCTTCATTGCTTTAATTCTTTACGTGAGATGCACTCGGATCGGTTGTTTGAGTCTAGGCCCGAATCTAATTACCAAAATACTCCTCATGATGGTGTGGAGTTTCTCACTTTTCTAATTGGTCCTTTGGGCTTACAACCATGTCCTTTCCTCTTGCAAAGGCGCCCATATGTCTCACCGATCAGTCATTTTTCTCGTGTTTTGGTCTTTTTTGTGTATCGTCATCCAAAACTTGGTTATTCCTGACACTTTAACATAAAACTCGTTACATAGCATTGCTTAGGTTCAAAATAGAGGATATAAGACATGAATATATGCATGATATGATGTCAATAAAATACCCTACACCAAGTTTTTGCTAGTCCCGAGCAAAACAACGAAAAGAGAAACTATAAAAGGAAAACACAAAACGGAAAACAAGATAAATCCTAAGTCACATTCGTAGGCATCACGGTTGCACTTAGCACATTGATCAACATCATATAGTGCATATATTTGTGTCTTATATCCTTTATTTTTAGCCTAAGCAATGCTACGTAATGAGTTTTATGTTTAAGTTTCAAATAAACAGGTTTGAGAAGAAGAGACTCAAAAAGGACTTAAAAGCAAGAAAAATGACTGAATTGTAAGACTTATGGACTGAGATGCAAGAGAGAATGACCCGGATGTAAACCAAAAGGATCAATGAGCAAATAAATAAGCTCCACACCATCATGAGGAGTAATTTGGCAATTAGATCCAGGCCTAAACATCAACAACCGAATCAGGTTCACCAAACATAGAGAAATCAAGTCAGAGACGCGCCACCCAAATACAGACTCGATCAATGACATCTGGACCGCCAATTAGCAGTTCCATACTGCCAATCAGATGTTTAGATGGATCCAAGTGAACCATGTCTTAGTCGGGTGTTGGATTATGTTGTTTTATGTCCATTTATAGTATGCAATTAGTCCCATACCGGGGGATTGTCCTGGGTTATCTTTTTTCATGGCTATAAATAAAACTCTTCCTCCTCCTTTGTAATACATCTCCTCTCTTGGTGGCCATTCTCCATACTAGGAGTAAAGCCTTGGTGCAAAACTCTGATGGAGAGATGCTACTTGTAATGTAAGTGAGCAATAAAGATTGTTTTGTTAATTTCTTGTTGTTTCTTTCAAGTCTTGCAAGCTTAGTTAATTTTGTTGTTTTAATCTTCGTAGAATTAATTAGCATGTTTTCTTTCCTTAATATGAATGTTAGCTTAATAATGTGTGAGTAGTTTCATCATCCTTTGTGGGTGGAGTTGATGTTTATACATGTCATGTAGAATGGAATGGATGATATATGTTGCTTTATGTGATAAATGTGAGTATGCTTGTTTGAATTAAAGAGAATACTTAAGTTGATGGTTTCTGCCATATTCATTAGGTACATCCCATGCTTGTTTAGGTTCTTAATAACAAACTTGTTTATGTTCATATAAATCAACTAGGTTAGTGATTTGGATGATAGGTCTTGCCATTAGGTACTTCCTATGCATAGCAACACTACCTACACTTGTGCTCTATTGAATGCATTCATCACCACTTATTTCATGTGTACACACACTCCACCCCTTAGGGGTTTCCATTCCTGAATTCAAGCTTGTTTTATTAGTGAGTTTAGTTTCATTATTGATTGCTTTCATCACCTTTGTTCGTTGCTTACTAGTGTAGCATAGCATAGTTTAGTTTAGTGTAATCACTTCCTCATCTCCTCTTTTCCCACTTGCCTTCGAACGAACCAAAGTCAACACACCTCCATGTGGATCAACCTGTACTTGTCACCACTTGATCGTGGTCGTGCACTTGCAGTTAAACATAAAATCTCAATCATGTTTTTTGGCACCGTTGCCGGGGAGGTACTCAGTCCAGACTCTGGTTTGGACGATTCGAGTTCGTTTAATTTTTTGTTTTTAGTTGTTCTGTGTTTCTGGAGATCTAAACATCAAGAGAAGATACCATGAGAAATTTGGAGGACAGAATAGACACTTGGACCGCCAATCAGCGGTGGTGGACCGCCAACTGGCGGCCTGGTAAGCTCAGTTTGCTCTCTACTTTCTTCTGGTTGTTTCGACAATCAATATAGTGATACGGGGCTCAATGGGGCATGTTTGGACATGTAGTTTTCCCCTAGATTCATAATCAATTCGTTTTAATCAACTTGACCACTAAAATCCAAAAGCAAAATATTAGGTATTCTTACTTGTGTAGGCCATGCATCATATACTTGACTTTGACACGTAGTTTGTCTTTTATTTTAGCTTTACTTTAAGTTGTTGAGCATTGTCGTAAGGTACGCATTTCCTACTCTGATTCATGCATTTTGTATGACCATGCATTAGTTAGTAGGAATTGCATTGAAATAAATGTGAGTTGAGCATTTGTTTGGAGAGTTGATTTCTAGATTAAGACTTCAAAACGCTACTAAGGAGTGGTTATCACATACAAGACAAGGTGGGGGATTTCATCACCCTTTCCTTAGCCTCAAAAATCACACTAATCAAAGCCTTAATTCTAAAAGCAAGTAGACATTGGCCCCTAAGGATTTCAGACGCAGTAGCAGAGTGATCCAGTTTAGACTATCATGACCTGATCGACATCGCCTGCCTTGTCGATAGTAGGAGGTACTGGATATCTGGATCTGGTATCACTTGTTGGGCATTGTGGTCTTCATTGTCGGGAGGTGAGGCATGTCGAGATTAGTGATCTCGAAGTTAGGTCTCGTCTAGCTAAGGACCTATACCTATAAGTTGTTTGACCCGTGTTTGATTGCTTGTCTTCTACCATCACCACTACCTAGCTAGCTCTAGGGATTCTTCCTTTCTCATCTGAGTCTTCTCCTCCTTTATATTCCTTTTTATAGTCTCCTCCTCTGATTACACCTTCTGTTGTCTGTTGTTTTAGAGTCGAGTTGATCATTTTATGTGAGGTTGGGCTCGTTCTGGTGAGAGCGCTCAACCTGAGAGAGTGCATTTTTCTGAGATGGACGGTCTAGGTGATTGCCCATCTCCACCTCGAGCTCCTTTGGAGCGTGAGGCCGAGTTGTCTCATGGAGGTGGGGGAGACCGGGTTCCATACATGGATTACCTCGGTCCACTCTCACCCCCATGTAGACCTCCTTCTCCTCCGACTCGAGAAGAAGAGGGATTCGATTAGGATCAAGTTCTTGGTGCACCACGACCTTTAGCTCAACGGGATAGACCGATGAGTTTGTGGGAGCGGACCCATACTGTTTGGGCCGCACAACCTTCTTGCATAGTTCTTACACCAACTCGCGGGAACAACTATGAGTTGAAACCTCAATATGTGAGCATGCCCGATGTGGAACTAATGAAACTTCTACAAATGCATACAAACAACATAATACACACCCAGGAGAAGCCAAGTCGGATCTTAAGCATATTAGACCGTCAATTGCTTTTCTAGGGCCGCCAATTAGCGGTCACTTTTGGTCGGATTTGACCTTATTCGGTTGGCTTCTTTATGCTTCAATTCTCCACGTAGGGTGCACCCGGATTGGTTGTTTGAGTTTGCACCTGAATCTAATTTCCAAAATACTCCTCATGATGGTGTGGAGTTTCTCACTTTTCTAATTGGTCATTTTGGCTTACATCCATGTCCTTCCCTTTTGCAAATAGGTCCATATGTCTCACCGATCATTCCTTTTTCTCACGTTTTGGTCCTTTTTGTGTCTCTTCTTCCAAAACTTGTTTATTCGTGAAACTTAAACATAAAACTCGTTACATAGCATTGCTTACGCTCAAAATAAAGGATATAAGACACAAATATATGCATGATATGATGTCAATCATGGAGTGTATGTCTTTCACTGGATAAAATGGTTATTGTTAGACGTATATCCCACACCTGAAATGGACAACAAATATCTACACTCAGTCAGAGGTGAAATAGAAATGTATTTGCTTAGGCATGACAACTTCAAAAGCCAATTTTTGATAGCAGAAAATTGATGTGGAATATTGTTAACTGCAATTATATGCATTTTTTGTACATTTTCAATTATAATTACTTGCATTTTTTGTATACAACATTACAACTCTTGAAATTGTAATTACATACACTTTAAATTAAGACATTAATTTTAATTTTTAAAGCACAGTCTGTTTTGTTGTATAAAACTTGAAAATTGTCATTTAAACCATAACCATGTGCTTTCAAAAAGACTTATATCCTTTAAAGACACATATGACCTTTCAAGTACTTGTCTGTTCACTATCTCGAAAGGGTTTGTAAAGGACATATGTGTCTGTTAAAGGTTTGGTTTGTCCATTAAAGCACTAGTCTAAGAAGACGGTTCAAACTCTTTCTGCCTCCAAATAAGCTATTCTTTAAAGGACACATATCACCTTTAAATTACTTACTTGTCTGTTCTCTAAACTCGAAATGGTCCTTTCCGCTCAAACAACATTTATGTTCCTCAAAGGACATGTATGTTAAAGGATGAGTCCTTTAAAGCACGAGTCTATTAAAGGATTGGTTTGTTCTTTAAAGGGTAGTTTTGTCATTTAACAAAAGTGTATGTCCTTTAAAGGGCGCAAATAAAAGGGACATGTCACGTCGGATTATAGCCTTAAAACCGACGTGTTATGTTTTTAAATTAATTTATGGCCAAAAACATAGATGCAGAACTTTCACATTAATTTCTACCACAGCAAATGTATCCTCGGAAGCAGACCATTCACTTGAAAAAACAAGAAAAAAGTCAATGTACATTGTACGTTGGCTAAGTTCATATACACAATTAACTTATGAGTTCTTAATATAAACAAATAAAACACTAGGTTAACCTTTAAGATTTTCTTTTCATTTTTGGTTATTAAGACCTTCAATCCATATTCCTTCATCATGATCCTCCCGAATAAGTAATTTATCAACATTTCTATCATGATCGGCGGGTTTCAATTCAGGCACTTGTGTTGAAAATGGGGAAATTTCATCGATATCATTGACATCTTCATGAGAAATAATCTGTCGTTCTCCTTCTAAAATGACCAATCAGTGATTATCACAGGGGTCTGCTATAGTAAAAATATGTTTTGCTTGAGATGCCAAAATAAAAGGTTCTTCCTTTAAACTTGGTTTGTTAAGGTTCACCAAGGTAGATCCCAACTCATCCACCCAAAGGTCATTGTTATTGTTCACCCACATTGAATTGGGTGAAGTTCAACACCCATATATCTTCAATTTGACCGTAGTATGACGTCTCTACATATATAGGATTTTTATATTCCGAACAACATATATGCAAAGCTTTAGCAACTAAACTGACCATGTTGTTTTGCAATGTGCTTTTGTCGTCTTCTATTTTGGTGTAGAAGGAGTATCCATTGACATCATAACCACTATAAGATGTGACAACAAGATTAGGCCTATAGGCCAACAACTTCAAATTCTCAGAAGCATTATGGTTGTACACTATTTTCCTGAACCAATCAGTGAATGTTTTGTTGTGAGCATTAACTCTTTCTTAACCATTCTATGTAGGATGTTTTTCCTTCATTAGGGACATGTGCTCTTGCAGAAAAGGTTGAACATCATCAGAATTGCACAACACATAAAAATATGCCTTAAAGGGATCCTCACCCTCTGGACTTATCAACTTTGAACCACATGTACCTTTACTTCCAACCCTATCTTCGTGATGATTCTAAGGAAGTCCAAACTTTTTGTATGAGTAAGGTACTCATTACAAAACTCAATAACCTCCTGGTTTGTGTAGCATTTAACAATGCTGGCATCGGGCCACCATCGATTGTTACAATAACCCTTCATCACACCCATGTACCAATCGAAAGGATACATTCACCTTAGAAAAATCGGTCCAACTAATTTAATTTTTCGAACTAGATAAACAACCAAATGCACTATGATGACAAAAAATGGAGGGAAGTACATCTCGAACTGACATATTGTAACAACCACTTCATGTTGCATCTTATCCAAGTAGTTTGGATCAAGTACTTTGTTGTAAGTCTTGTTAAAGAATGAAAAAGTTTGATAATTATGTGTCTGACATATGTTGGCAATATCGATATAATAGAAACAGGTAGAAGTTGTTGCATCAATACGTGGCAATCATGAGGCTTCAAACCAAGTAGTTTCAAATCTTTCATCGAAACTAGACTACTAATAATTGAAGAATACCCATGTGGCACTTTGACATCGTGTAGACTTTGACACAAAGTTATCTTTTTGTTCTCGACAATGTGTAACAAGCTGCTGGTAAAAATTTAAGGGTCCCCTTATCCTCTAGTAGATTTTCTCTATACTAAGTTCTACTAGATCAAGTCTGACTTTATAACCATCTTTAGTCTTAGCAAGTATGTTAAGAAGAGTTCCCAGTAAACTATCACAAATATTTTTTTCTACATGCATGACATCAAAACAATGTCTAACTTCAAAAGTTTGCAGTAAGGTAGGTCAAAAAACGTGGATTTCTTTTTCCAACTGCTCTTACCATTTCCAGGTCGTAAGGCTTGCCAAATTCATATTTAAAGTTCTTCACATGTTCATATACTTGTTTGGCACTGAAGAGTTAGGGTGCTTTGTTATATTTCTGCTTTCCTCTACTGATCATTCGCTCTCTCTCGATCGGCATGCCATGTCAGGTTCCCGTACTCCTTGGAACATGCAAACAAATGGTTCATCCTTGGAATAATCGGAAGATACCACAACACCTTTGCAGGGGGAACTTGTATTTTCATTCTCATCAGCACTCATTTTTTCTTTTGTTTGTACCATGAGACATTACAAACAGGACAATAATTCGGGTTTTTTGTAATCACCCATATAAAGTATACAATCATTAGAACATGCATCTATTTTATTACACTGCATCCCCACGGGATAGAATATATTTTTAGCCTCATAGGTACGATCCGAAAGTTCATTGCTATCTAGAAGATTCTCTTTCATTAACATCAGCAAGGCAGTGAAACTAACATCACAACCGTGTGCTGCTTTCAAGATATACAATGTTAAAACTGCGAACACCTACTAAACTTAGCACAACCCGGACACAAATGTTTTTCATTGTCAAAGAGTAGACTACCAAGTACATCGGGTTTATCCCAATAATTGTCGACAACATCTCAGATCATATCCTCTAACCGGTCACTATGATCACCTTCTTCTCTGGTGCTTATTTCGTTTTCACCATACCATATCCAACGAGTTTATCCTTCTTCAAAATATTTCTCGAAAAAAATAGCTTTTGTCTCTTTACATCTCGTAACACCATGCTAAAACAACTCCTACATGGACATAACACATTTCTCTAATTTGTAGCTTCTACATTCTTTAGGGCAAATTGTAGAAATTGATCAACCCCAGCCTCATACTCATCATTCAACTTACTAGCGAAAATCCATTTTCAATCCATAATTTTCTGCACATCAAGTGGTACAATCTCAATGTAAAGATAGATATAAATTTTTGATTCATAGGACTTTAAAAGCTTCAACTACAAATAAACAATCCAACATCAACAGAACAACACATTCGATTCCATAACGTACAGTTCCATTATAAATTTCAAACAAACTGATAGGGAAATTAGAGTTCAAAACCGCAAGTACACGACCACGTCGAAGCGGTGGAAAGTACGGGTCATGTCCATGAGGAGCAAGTGCAAGTCGTCATCGACCATACTCGAGTGGGGGAAGAAAATGAAGAGTGAGTGAGTGTATCTACACTAAATTACGCTAATTACAATTTGTAAAATAAATGCAACTAATCTCAGAAGAGGTGCAGAATGTGTGCAACAATGTACATATGTGACGCGTGTGTGTACAATTACGCTCTGATGACATGAATTAATATGGACATATATAATGACCATTATCCTAAGTGTGTTTCCACAGGGATTAAGATTTATCACCATCATTAAAACATACAAAACATTACTTAAAATAAGGCTAAAGATAATCAAATGATTACATGCCAATCTTATCTATATAATTATGTAAAGAACATAAAAGGCCATAATGACCACAACCCCAACTATGTCTCCATATGAACATCATCATTAAAACATACAAGACATTAATCAAGATAAGGCCAACAAGGCAACATGCTTCCACATGTCATTCTTATTTCTTTATCCACTTCAATCTTGTCCCCACCTCATCATTTCTCATAAAGGGAGCCGAGTATCCAAAGCATGTGCTAAGCATCCATTATGACCATTAACACATCAAAGGCAGGAGTGAGAAACCTATCAAAATGGCCAAGGAACTCATTTGAAGCTCCAAGATTAAGATTAAACACACACGAATCTCACAACATTCACACTTCACATCATTCTACACCCCTCCAATGGGGATGGATCATATCCGTAACAAAGAAAAGAACAAAAGAAAAACAACACATGAACAAGTAAAAGAAACTAAATGTAACCAAAACAATGGGATAAAAAGTGCATCAACTGAAAGACATGAACATAAAGAACATGAAACTAAAACTTGATTAAGAAAGAAACATTACAAAATGGTATTTCTCTTTTCCTCCCCTACACTACTAAGCAAGAAATAAAACCTACACTGCTAAACAAGAAAATAAAGCTAACTAAATGAGGAGAGGAAGGAAGAAAAGGAAGGGAAGGATTTTAAGTGTATTTATGGAAGATTAGAGGGTCTGGATGAATCTGGGTGTGATCAGAGAGTGGTAAATCAGATCTGGATGTTTGTATTGCTCTGACCGGACTACCCGACCTATTAGATAAATTTGGGGTCGAACCGACCAACCGGATCCGCCAGTATTGGATTTTTGGGTCAGATCGACCTCTTTTTAGCACGTGGTGTGCACTCGGAGTTATTGGTTCGAGTCTGTTTGGTTTTAATTGTTGATTTACTCCTCATGTTGAAGAGATTATGGACTTTTGGAACCAACATATTTTTTTACACTTAGGTCCCTCTGGACTTTTCACTTGGGTCCTTCCTAAATTGCAGATGGGCCCTTGAGCATCATAATCAAGTCCATGATGCTTCAATAAGGTCCTTTCTTTTTTGCATTTTAGCCATTTTCTCTTCCCTTCTCTTCTTTATTACCTAAAATCTGAAACACATCAAACAAACACTCAAGTAGCACAAAATTTAGGTAAAATTAGGGATCTATAACATAAATGGAATGTATGATATTCTACTAATCAAATACACCCACACTTACCTTTTCCTAGTCCCGAGCAAAACAAAGAAAGAGAATATATGAAAGAAAGGAAAAATATATGAAAAACAAGAAATCCTAACTCACTTTTGTAGAAATCACGGTTTCATTTAGCATGCACAACAAGTCATTAAACCCCCTTGTCACCGAGGAGTGGTGTATTCTAAAGGTTTTCATCGGATATACCCACAAAATCTGAACATTAATGCATTATTCAACCTAGCAACATGACTTGATGGACCTACTTTTTGTCAATCATTGGACACAATAATACTACGGGCCGACTCTATATATGTATCTTGTCCACACACCTAGCCTAAGAAACGATTTGTGCAAGTTAATTAAGGACTTAAGGGAAAGACGTGGGCAACCTTAACATCCTCAAGTGATACCTTGTGTAAAGTCCATTAAGGTTCTTATTTGTAATTTTTTTATTTTCTACCTTTTCTCTTTTTGGAGAATAAGGAGTTAAAACTAGTTGGTGTTTAATTCTCCCATGGTCGGGGTTTGTAAATCATTGCATGTGAGGACTTAAAATATCACATACACATTCCCCCAAAATCTCCACATCGGGCGATCCCTACCCACCCGTGTAACAAGAGTTTGGTCAATGCATCCCAAGTCAGATGACTCGAAAGTACTAGGTACTAAGTCCCTTGGACCTAATTTCCAAAGTGATAGGAGCCATGTGGGAAGAGAGAACACCCTACTAAATTATTTTTTATCTACATATGAACCAAAACCCCTACACTTAAGGTTTCAAAAAGAAGTTTTAGGATCCCTGAGTACGACAAACTTCCTTATACTCACTAGGTTCTATGGTAAACTTCTTTATTTGTTTTGAGTACTGAAACTCTATAATTACTCTCCTCCCTAGGAAAAACATGGGTGCATCCTAACGACTAGAGATAGGATCAAAAATCGGTGTACTAGATATCCTAATGCATCATGTTCAAGTGGATTCTAAGAGGTTCCTTTTTACTTTGCCTCTCAACGGTTTTGCAAATGCTGAACACACGCAAAACCCACAAAACATTTTCTTTCACAAACACATAGAGATTTTGAAAGAAATGGAAAAATTAAAGCACTAGACAAGCAAAATAAGGTAAGTCACCCAAGGATCATGGTATAGCACGATATATCAATGTAAAATGCAGAACACTATCATGACTCTAATAATACAAACAAATGAAAACAAAAGAAAAATAAAGGACTCAACTGCATACCAATTATACCCCCCCCCTTACTTCATGAATTGTCCTCAATGAATGTGAGTCTGATATTATATGGATTTATTCATGAGCAAGATAAGATCTCACCAACGCGAAGTGCAAAAGGAAGTTGATTATTATGTTGATGGACATAAACCTGAATTCCCCAAAACCGTAAGATACTTAAGAAGCGAATACAAGTTAACAAATGGACCCCAAATCCTTAAGGAGTGGAAGCCACAACAACCAATGTTTTTTTAAATATAACTATATATAAAAAGAATATCTCGTCGTCCACTGTCAAAGGACCACGAAAGGGAACCTCATAGTGGATCAATGTACCTGGAATGAGAACATTACACCACGTAGGGCCAAAATACTAATGTGTGGGCCCCCTCATAAAGGGTACCACGTACTGGTAGAGGTTCATGAATTGGACGCAAAGGCGTCTGATTCAAAGGATATAACTGAAAGAGCTTGGACCTCTCAAGAGTTTGGCAACAATTGCTCTAGGGAAAAAGAGTTTCCCTCATTGTGTATTACAATCATGTTCATCAATCCAAAATCTCCAACCAACAGGCTGATGTGTTAAAATGACATCAAGAACCTCGTTACGCTCCACCCAAGATATTCTCTAAGGACATCCCAATACCCTCCTCAGCTCTTATGAATGGAGGAGTATTAGGGACCTGCTGCTCCACCAAATTTGGGTCCTTGAGGGACACGACATTACAATCATGTGGCTCAAGGGCCATGAGACAAAAGGATAAGGCACAATCATGTACCAACTCGAAATAAAGCTGATCCATGTTATTTTAATTTGGATTGAATCCTCCACCAAGTGATCGTGAATTGAAACCCCAAGTCCCTCAGACTGACTAGGAGTTTGACTTTGAAAGATTGTGCTATGAATTTCTGGAAGTGGTGGTGGTTTGATATTAGAAGATGATTTCTTATGTTGATAAGAAGGGTCACCCTCCTCACATTCACTTAATTGTTGTGTCATCTGACTCACTTGCATTTCAAGAGTTTGCAAGGAATTCAAGTTGGACTTCATCAAATTTTGAGTGGTTTGCATGAATGTTTGGAGGGTTTGTTCTAAGGAATCAAGTCTAGGGTCAACTATGAGGTTCAAGTCAGAATTTTGGAAATCTTCGGGTTGGTGTTCATGGGTTGAGAATGAGTCCAATGATTGGTAGTTGGGTGTTGGTAGAGTTCTGGGTATTCGGGAGGAGGATACTGGGGTGAGCATGATGTATGATATTGTGGATTTCTATGGTTCCTCATGAATATGTCCTCCCTGGGTTACACATGAATGCATATGGGTTATAATGAGTACTTTGGAAAAAAAGCATCATTATATTCGGGTTCAGGAGGAACATACGAACACTCCTCCAACACCTGCCCACTTAAAACACTTTGGTCATCTGACGTGGCTATTGGAACAACCAATGTGCTCATACCCTCTCTCGTATGCACGAAAGAGGCTAAAGTTTCTTGTAATGACTAAGTTTGTTCACCAACATATGATCCAACATAACTAGATGATGGTCTAGCAGTTGGTGCATCCCTCATATCACTCCAATCTAAAGATTGCTTAGCTACAGAATTAAAATTGTGCCAACCCTGTTGGGTGTTTGTATGAGGCACCCCAGGATGCATGGGTTGAGTATACCAGGAAGAGTAGCCATGGTCCGAACAATGAAATGAATAATCCCCCATGTAATCATCTATCTTGACAATAACGCTCTCAAATTGACTACTCTAACCACCATGAGATCAAACTCGCATAAAAGTGCTCAACTCGACTCTAAAACACTAAGAGAAATGGTGTAAAGGGGAGGAGACTAAATGATAGAAGTAGAGGAGAAGATGACTCATGTGAGAAGAGAAGAAACTTAAGGCTTACTATAGGTCCGTCCTTAGGCTAGAGGACACCTAACCGCGACTCCTTACACTCCCGAATGCCTCACCTCCCTCGACCAAAGGTCACAAAGCCGAATGAGAAAGTCAAGACCCGGAGGTCCCAAAAGTCTCAATGCAACTAACTAAACAATGACGTTCAGGCCATGACATCGAGAATGGGATTGTCTCCTAAGTGTGCCTGATGACCCTAGAGCCAATGTTTACTTGATTTTAATTAAGGCTTCAGATTAGTGTGATTTTTGGGGTGAATGAAGGGGTGATGAAATCCCCCGCCTTATCTTGTATAGCGTAACACCCCTCCTTAGTAGCGTGATTGACATCATTTCTTGCTCATATTTGTATCTTATATCCATTATCTTACACCTAAGCAATGCTACGTGACGAGTTTTATGTTTGAATTTCAGAAATCAAGAGGTTTGAAGAGAAGAGTCATGAAAGGACTCAAAAGCAGGAAAAAAGACTTAATTGTGAGACCTGAGGACTAAGATGCAAGGGAGAAGGACCTGAATGTAAGACTGAAGGACCTAAGAGCATAACAGAATACTCCACACCATCATGAGGAGTATTTTAGCAATTCGATTCGGGTCGGACCTCCACCAAGCCAAGTAAATGCATCCAAGACCAACAAATATACCAAGAAAAGCCCACAACAAATCTGAGCGCGATCCGAATCCTGTAGACCGCCAATTGGCGGTCCGGATCTTCCCGGATCCGCTGAGTTTTTTGGAGCATGTGTATTAGTGTTTGTTTAGGCTATTTTTGGTATTTGTTTAGTCCCACATCGGGGGATTGTCCCGGATTACCTTTTTCTATTGCTATAAATAGAACTCTTCACCTTCCATTGTAACTACCCATTGCTTGGTGGCATTCACTCTACTAAGGAGTAAGCCTTGAAGCAAAACTCAAGGTGGAGAAGAATGCTACCTTCAATGTGAGTCATTGTTAATAAAATAATTTTTTTACTTTCTTTTAATCTTGTCTTTTAATTCTTGCATGTTTCTTTAGTTTATGTTTCTTTCAATTAGCTTCTTTAATGTTCCTTTCTTGCTTAGTTGAATTTCTTTTCAGTAATCTATTTCATTTTGTTAATGTAGTAGTTTAATGATTAGTGAGTAGTTTCATCCCCATTTGGGGGGTGTAGAAATATGTGATATGATCATGTAGTGTATTAGGTGTGTTATCTTAATCCCTTGAGCCTTATATGATTTCCATAACCATCTAATGGGATTTCACTCTTATCTTTGATATGCTAATGCTCTTGAATGAAGCCTAGCTTATGTTTAGATTAGTGGACCTATTTTAAGGGGAATGATAAGATTAGGATATGGATGGAATTAATATTGGAAACACAATTTGTAGTGTATGTACTCTTGTTGCCTTTACCTTGGTTAATGCCTTGTATGTTTTAATGATATAGTCTTATCTTAATTCATGTGGAGACATAGTAGGGTCTAGTCTTTATACATGAGTTCATTTAGCTTCATTCCAATTATTGTCTTGTATGTTTTAATGATGTAGTCTTATCTTATTTCATGTGGAGGCAAAGTTGGATTTAGTTTTACGATTTCATGCACTACATGTTGTGAGGAGCATAATTGAACAGACACACACACACATCTTTATATTCACATTATTTCTCTACCCCCTATGGGGTTTAGTTTTATTGCTTATCTTCCATTTCCTTTTTGCGTCTTAGTGTAGTTTAGTGTAACCAACCTTTCTCTCCTTTCTTTACCACTCGCCTTCGACCAAACCAAACGTCGACACACCTCCCAGTGGACGACCCATATTTGCCACTGCTTCAACGCGGCCGTGCACTTGCGGTTTAATATAAAACGAATCAATCATAGTGTTTTGAGTCTTAAGTCTAGCAATCAACTCTTTAAACAAATGCTCACCTCACACTTGTTCCAATGCACCTTACTAACTAATGCATGCTTTAACCATGCATGTAGAATGGCAGAGTGAATGTACCTCATGTCAGTCATCGATAACAAAAAGGCAAGGAAAAGAAAGATGAATGCGTGCAAGGTCTACAAATGATGCATGACCTAGATGGAAATCAATCTAATCTTTTGCTTTGAGTTTTAAAGTCCAAGTTATCTTAAAGGGGTTCATGCACATTTAATAGGTTTAGACATTAGCATGAAGCATGTATTTAGCGAACAAGAAATACAATAGTAACTAATAAGGCAAGCAAATCACAGTTGAAAAATGAAAAGGACAAAACCTCACCCAATCCGCCAATGGCGGATCAAACTTGCGTTCTACTCCAGAGTTTTGTTTAGTGCGGTGTTCTAACCAGGAGTGTCTCCTATGCACTTTAGCCCCTGCTTACAAAACCAAACAAAAACAAAAATATAACAAAAATCCACTGAAACGGTAAACACAACAATCGAAACTTACTCCCCAGCAACGACGCCAAAAACTTGATTGGAAAATTAAAGTTCAAAATTGCAAGTTCCACCCATGTTGAAGCGGTAGCAAGTACGAGTTGTGTCCACAAGGAGCGAGTGCGGGTCATCATCGACCGTACTCGAGTGGGGGAAGAAAATGAAGACTAAATGTATCTAAACAAACTAATTAATATGACGCGAATCAGCTAAACAAATCTTAATAATACAAGTCCCATAAGAGGTGGAGAATGCATGCAAATGTGTAGATGTGTGATACATGTGTGTATACAATCAAGCGGTAATTACATGCATTACATGGAAATCTTATAATGCCACAATCCTAAGTGTGTCTCTACATGGATTAAGATTTATCACCATCATTAAAACATACAAAACACTACTCAAGATAAGGGCAAAGAAAACCACATGATTACATGTCAATCTTATCTCTATAATGACATGAAGAACATAAAAATACATACTGACCACAACCCCAACTATGTGTCCATATGAATTAAGATTTAACATCATCATTCAAACATACAAGACATTAATCAAGATAAGGCCAACAAGACCACATGCTTCCACATGTAATTCTTATCTCTTTATCCACTCCAATCTTATCCTCACCTCATCATTCCCCATAAGTGGGCCCACTAGCCAAAGTATGTGCTAAGAATCTATTACGACCATTAACACATCAAAGGCATCATAATGGCCATGGAAATCATTTGAAGTGCCAAGATTAAGATTGAACACACACACACTAATACAACACAACAACACTTCACATCACCCTCCACCCCCCAATGGGGATGGACTACTCTCTACTAATCTTCATAACCAAGAAAACAACAAAAGCAAAATGACCCATAAGCAAGTAAAGAAAACTAAACCTAACCAAGGCAAGCAAACTAAAATTGCATCAAATGAAAGAAAAGAACATAAAAAAACACATAACAAGTAAAGAAAACTAAATCTAACCAAAGCAATGGAATAAAAATTGCATCAAATGAGAGACAAAAACATAAAGAAAAAGAAACTAAAACTTGATTAAGAAAGAAAGATTACAAAAGGTGTTTCTCTTCTCCTACACTAAACTACTAAACAAGAAATAAAACCTACTCCACTAAACAAAAAAAGCTCACCTAATGAGGAGAGGAAGGAAGAAAAATAAAGGAAGGATTACAAGTGTATTTATAGAATATTAGAGGGTCTGGATGAATCTGGGTGCGATCAGACAGTTGTAAATCATATATGGATTGTTGTGTATTGCTCTGCATTTGAATATTGTCCTAGTTATTCTCAATTTGAATCGAATCCTCCACTAAGTGATCGTGAATTGAAACCCCAAGTCCCTCAGACTGACTAGGAGTTTGACTTTGAAAGGTTGTGCTTTGAATTTGTGGATGTGGTGGCGGTTCGATATCAAAAGATGAATCATCATGTTGACAAGAGGTTACCCTCCTCACGTTCATGGAATTATTGTGTCATTTGACTCACTTGCATTTCCATATTTTGCAAGGAATTCAAGTTGTACTTCAATAAAGTTTGAGTGGTTTCCATGAACGTTTGGAGGGTTTGTTTTAAAGAATCAAATTTGGGGTCAACAGTTAGGTCGAAGTCAGAGCTTGGGAAATTTTGGGGTTGGGTGTTGATGGGATGAGAATGAGTCCAATGATTTGAAGTGGGGTGTTGGTAGAATTCTGGGTATTCGGGAGGAGGATACGGGGGTGAAAATGAAGTATAAGAATTTGGATAAGAATTGTCTCCCCACGAATCCACCACTCTCGGGTTGTACGCGGATGCGTAATGGTCACATTGAGCATTTTGGGAAAAGGTATGCTCATACTCAGGCTCAGGGGGAACATAAGGACATTCCCCGATAACATGACCACTCAACCTACAACAGTCGCACGGTACGGCTACTGGAGCCACCGGTGCACTCATGTCATCTGCCATACGTATGAAAGAGGCCAAAGTTTGTTGTAATATCTCAGTTTGTTGACCAGAATATGATCCGACGTAACTAGATGGTGGTCTAGTAGTCGGTGCCTCTCTCATACTACCCCAATATGAAGATTGCTCAGTCCCACAATTAGGATTGTCCCAACCATACGGGGTGTTAGTCTGAGCCACCCCGGGTTGAATGGGTCCAGAATACCAGGAATAATTGTCTTGGTCCCAACAATGATATGGATAGTCGCCCATGTAACCCTCCATCTCAACAAAGAACTCTCGAGTCGATCACTCTCACTACCACGAGTCCAAGCTCGCAAAAAGTGCTCAACTCGACCCTAAAACGCTACCAGAGAGTGTAAAGGGGAGGAGAATATAATGTAGAAGAAGGTGAGAAGATGATGACTCAGAGGAGAAGGGAAGAATCCTAGAGTTAGCGTGGGTAATGGGATCAGGTAGAAGCTTAACTAGCAAGCATGGCTCAAACAATGTAAGGCAATGGGTCCTTAGGCTAGACGACGCCTAACATCGAGGTCACTAGCCTCGACACGCCTCACCTCCCTACAACGAGGACCACAATGCCCAGCAAGTGATCCCAGATCTGGAGATCCAGTACCTCCTACAATCGACAAGGTAGGCAACGCCGATCAGGTCATGACGATCTCAACTAGATTACTCTCCTAGTACGTCCGCAATCCTTAGGGCCAATGTCTACTTGCTTTTAGTTAAGGCTTGACTCGACCCTAAAATGAAAAAAGTGCTCGACTCGACCCTAAAACGCTACCAGAGAGTGTAAATGGGAGGAGACTATAACGTAGAAGAAGGTGAGAAGATGATGACTCAGAGGAGAAGGGAAGAATCCTAGAGCTAGCGTGGGTAATGGGATCAGGTAGAAGCTTAACTAGCAAGCTTGGCTCAAACAATGTAAGGCAATGGATCCTTAGGCTAGACGACGTCTAACTTCGAGGTCACTAGCCTCGACACGCCTCACCTCCCTACAACGAGGACCACAATGCCCAGCAAGTGATCCCAGATCTGGAGATCCAGTACCTCCTACTATCGACAAGGTAGGCAACGCCGATCAGGTCATGACGGTCTCAACTAGATTACTCTCCTAGTGTGTCCCCAATCCTTAGGGCCAATGTCTACTTGCTTTTAGTTAAGGCTTGATTAAGAGTGGTTTTTGGGGCTAAGGAAAGGGTGATGAAATCCCCCACCTTATCTTTTAGGGGACAGCCCCTCCTTAGTAGTGTTTTGATCCTAGATCTAGCAATTAATCGCTCCAATCAAATGCTCTCTCACTCTTGTCCTGATGCAATTCCTACTAACTAATGCATGGGCATACGAGATGCATGAATGAGTGTAGGAATTTGCGTACCTCACGCCAGCGCTCAACAAATGAAAATAAAGCTAAAAGAAAAGACAACTATGTGCCTAAGTCAATACATGATGCGTGACGTAAAAAGGTAAGAACGTCTAGTCTTTTGCTTTGGATTTTAAGGCCAAGTTGATTAATGGGGGAGTGATTAATGATCTGGGAGCAAACTAGAAGTCACAGCATGCAAAATAGGGCTCCCAGATAACGAAAGTGAAGCAATAAACCACCAGAAGAAAAATCAAAGCAGGAAGACCTCACCAGGCCGCCAATTGGCGGTCCCAGACCGCTGATTGGCGGTCCCTTTTGAAGTGTTGGTGCTCCAACTCTTCCAGTTGCCTCCCCATGAGCTCTAGGATCCCTGAGACTAAGAAAAACTGGAAACAAAAAATTAAAAACCCCTCGAATTGTCCAAACCAACGTCTGGACAGAGCACCTCCCCGGCAACGACGCCAAAAACTTGATTGATCGTTTTATATTAACCGCAAGTGCACGGCCACGTTGAAGCGGTGACAAATACGGGTCGTCCACTGGGTGGTGTGTCGGCAATTGGTTTGTTCGAAGGCGAGAGGTAAAAGAAGGAGACAAACATGTATTACACTACACTAATCTAAGCTAGTAAACAAGCAAGCTGAAATAAAATAACTAAACAACTAAGCTAAACAACTAATGAAGAAGATAAAAAGACAGGAATGGAAACCCCTAAGGGGTGGAGTGTGTGTGTGTGCACATGAAATAAGTGTGGTGTTGAATGCATACTATAAGCTCAAGTGTGGTTAGTGTTTGTTCATGCATAAGAAGTACCTCATGGCAAAACCTATCATTTACAACACTAACCTAGGTGATTAATATGAGCAATGCAAGGTTGTTATTAAGACACTTAGACAAGCATGGAGTGTACCTAAGCTATGGCAGAAACCATCAAGTAAGGTTCTTAATAATTCAAGCAAGCATACTAATATTTCTCACAAAACATTCATATTAAGCATTCATACCACCTACGTAACATGTACATACATCTACTCCACCCCCAAAGGGGATGGAACTACTCACACATATTTAAACTAACTACTCTAACAAAATGAAGCATTATACTGAAATAAAACTACACTAATCAAGCAAGAAATATTAAAGAAGCATAAAAGGAAAGGAAAGACTAAACAAACATGCACAAATTAAAAGACAAGATTAAAAGAAACTAGAAGAATTATTTTATTAACAAATGACTCACATTGAAGGTAGCATTCTTCTCCACCTTGAGTTTTTGCTTCAAGGCTCACTCCTTAGTAGAGTGAATGCCACCAAGCAATGGGTAGTTACAATGGAATGTGAAGAGTTCTATTTATAGGCATGGAAAAAGCTAATCTGGAATAATCCCCCGATGTGGGACTAAACCAATACCAAAAATAGCCTAAACACACATTAATACAAGTCCAGGAGAAAGCTTAGCGGATCTACGCTCATCCAGACCGCCAATTGGCGGCCTATAAACTTCATATCCGATTGGTTTTGGTTGTGGGCTTTGTTTGGAGTGTTTCTTTGTCTTGGATGCATCTATTTTGTTTAGTGGAGCTCCGACCCGAATCGAATTGACAAAATACTACTCCCCATGATGGTGTGGAGTTTCCTGTTTTGCTCTTAGGTCCTTCTGTCTTACGTTTCAGTCCTTCTCCCTTGCATCTTGGTCCCCAGGTCTTACAATTAAGTCCTTTTTCCTGCTTTTGGGTCCTTTCGTGGCTCTTCTCTTCAAACCTCTTTATTTCTGAAATTCAAACATAAAACTCGTCACGTAGCATTGCTTAGGTGTAAGATAATGGATATAAGGTACAAATATAAGCATGAAATGATGTCAATCAGGTTCTCAATAACAAACTTTTTTATACTAATGTTAATCAACTAGGTTAGTGATTTGAATGATAGGTCTTGCCACGACCATTAGGTACTTCCTATGCATAAAAATACAACCTATGGTTATGCCCTAATGAATGCATTCTTCACCACTTTATTTCATGTGTACACACACTCCATCCCTTGGGGGTTTTCTTCCTGATTCTCATCTTACTTTGATCGTACTTAGTTTAGTTTCAATTCCTCTCGCTTTCAATTTCTCTCGCTTTCGTTTGCCTTGTTTTATGCTTGCTAGTTTAGTATAGTTTAGTTTAGTAAAATCAACTTCTTCTCCCCTTTATTTCCCACTTGATTTCCGAAGAACTAGAAGTCGACACACCTCCCTACGGATCAACCTGTACTTTCAAAATCTTCACCGACGTCGTGCACTTGCGGTTAAAATTAATATCAAAAAAGTTTTTTGGCACCATTGTCGAGGAGGTGCTCTGTCCATACTGGTTTGCACGATTCGAGTGGGTTTAATCTTTTGTTTTTAGTTTTTGTTTGTTTCAGGGACATATCAATGTTGAGGGAAGGTACCAAGAGAAATTTGAGAGCATAAACAGCATTTGTGACCGCCAAGCAGTGGTCTCGTGAGCAGTTCTTGCTTTATAATTTATTATGTTTGTTTGTTCTTTCAATATAGTGGTTTGGGAGCTAAATTTGGCATGTTAGGACCTGTAGAATGTTCCTAGATTAAACAAGAAATCAACCAATACCCTTTCTATACAACTCGGACCTTAAAGGTTAAAGCGAAAGATTAGATCAATTGTCATCTAGGTCATGCATCATCTGTAGACCTTGCACGCATATTGTCTTTCCGTTGCTTTATTTTTTGTGTTGTTGAGTGATGGCGTGAGGTACATGCACCCATTCTCTCATTCATGCATGGTTAAAATATGCATTAGTTAGTAAGGTGCATTAGAACAAGAGTGAGGTGAGTGCTTGTTTGGTGAGGTGCTTGCTAGCATAAGGATTCAAAACATCTTTAAGGGGCACCGCCTATAGTCTTCAAGATAAGGTGGGGGATTTCATCACCCCTCCCTTAGCCCCAAAAATTACACTGAATTGAAGCCCGAAATCTAAAATCACGTAGACCTTGGCACCTAGGACTCAGGCGTATTAGGAGAGTGATTCGGTCACGACCGTCATAGCCTGATTGGCGTCGCCCACCTTGTCGGTAGTAGGAGAGACGAGATCTCTGGATTTTGGCTCACTTGCTGGGCTCTGTGGTCTTCGTCGTAGGGAGGTAAGGCGTGTTGAGGCTATATAACCTCGCAGTTAGGCGTCATCTAGCTGTAAGGACCAATAGTGACCTTAGACTGTTTGAGTCATGTTTGCTTGCTTAGGCTTCTACCATCACCCACTACCTACACTAGCTCTAAGGATTCTTCCCTTCTCATCTGAGTCTTCTTCTCCTCTATATTCTTCGAGTATTCTCCTCCTCTTATTACACCTTCTGTTGTGTGTTGTTTTAGAGTCTAGTCGAGCATTTTATGCGAGGTTAGGCTCATTCTGGTGAGAACGCTCGACTTGAGAGAGTGCATTTTTCTAAGATGAATTATCTAGGTGATCGCCCATATCTGCCTCGAGCTCCTTTGGAGTGTGAGTCTGAGTTGTCTCATCGAGATGGGGGAGACCGGGTTCCATACATTGATTACCTAGGTCCACTCCCACCACTACGTAGACCTCATTCTCCTCCTCCTCCGAATCGGGAGGAAGATGGATTCGGTCAGGATCGAGTTCTGGGTGTACCACCACCTTTGACTCAACAGGATAGACCTATGACTCTGTGGGAGCGGACCCATCCTGTTCGTGTCGTGCAACCTTCTTCCATAGTTCTCCTGCCTGCTCGCGTGAACAACTATGAATTGAAACCTCAATATGTGAGCATGCTTCCTACCTTAACTGCTAGTAAGGAAGATCCGTATATCTTTATACGTGAATTTGAGGAGGTATGCTCAATGTTCAAGCTTCAACAACTTGACGAGGATTCAGTCCGGTTAAGGATGATTTCTTTCGCGTTGGGGGATAACGCGAAGAAATGGATGTATAGCCTCCCGGCAAACTCGATTCAGCCTTGGGTTGACTTTGTGGCCGTCTTTCTGAAGAGATTCTTCCCCCAAAGGAAGACTCAACATATACGGCACCAGATACATCAAATGTATCAGATTAAGAGTGAATTGTTTCATGATTTCTTTGAGAGGTTCAAGGACCTTCTCTTGCAGTGCCCTCATCATGGAATTGACTTGTGGCAGTTGTGCCAAATTGTTTATGAGGGCTCGACTACAACACCCGCACATTGTTGGAGTCAATGTGTCAGGGTGATTTCCAAATGAAACCCATTGATGAGGCATGGGATACTTTTGAATTAATTGTTGAACGTACCCTTGAGTGGGATATCATGAGAGTCCCACCAGCCGCTAGATCTTCTGATCGTGCTGGATCATACCAAGTTGAGTCAACTATCACGTCTGAGGCAAAAATGGCTACTCTCATGCGTGGGATTGAGAATTTAGAATTAGACCAAGCTCCTGTAGCTCAGGTCATTACGCCCGCGTGTAGTAGGTGTGGGCTTACGAGACATAGTGACTTCGAATGTGCTTATGCTCCAAGCGATACTGAGCATGCAAATGCGATGTATCAACAGCGGCCCCATAACGACCCGTACAGTCACTCCTACAACCCAGGATGGCCAAACCACCGTTACTTCTCATGGGGGCCTAATGGGGGCAACGGTTAGAGCTTGCACGCTCGACCTCAACCCTCACATTATCACCCTCCACACCCATCGATGACCTACCAACCCCCACATCAAAGGTCCCAATGTGGCCTCTGGGCACCCGCTCTTCACTCAGTATCTGTTGAGGACCCAATGTGGGTTAAGAATCAACCACCTGATACCCTACATTTCAAACAACCAGACAGAGATTCACCTCTCATTCGTGCCTCCTATCTTGCTTATCTAAATATGCATCAAACAACCACAATTCTTATAAGAGTTTCAGGTGGTCAAGCAATTCTGTTTCTGGACTTTGTCATCAGTGTAATGAGTCCAGGGTATCACTTGGTGAGGATAAAATCATCCTTGTGCACCCAAATGTCAGTTGGAGGGTTTATATTAACGACCCTTAGCTTTGTCGCGGTAAACATATTTGTTTCCATTTCCTTTCACAGACCCAGGATTTGAGAGACATGAACCATCATCCTTGGTTCATAAACCTCTCAACAATTCTCTTGTTTCTCATGTTGCGAGCCCATGCAAGTGCGTTTCTGGCTCAAGAGGTGGTGGGTTCCCATTTGATGTCCCTTGACAAATGAAGGTGAGCATTGATTGTTGTAGGCTCCAACCCTTGTTTATTAGGATATCTAGTACACCAGATTTAAGTCTTGTCTAGTCGTAAGTATGCACCCTGGTTTTCCCTTAGGGGAAGAGTAATCATAAGATTTCAGTACTCAAACAAATAAAGAAGTCCACCCTGAACCTAGTGAGTTGATTAATTCGTGTCTGTTAGTATAGGGAAGTTTGTCGTAGTTTGGGACCCTTAAACTCCTGTTGTGAAACCTTTAGTGTAGGGGTTTTGGTTCATGTGTAGATATAAAAAAATATAGTAGGGTGTTCTCTCTTCTCACACGGCTCCTATCACTTGGGAAATTAGGTCTGAGGGGACATTGTGTTTGGTGCTTTGGAGTCATCTGACTTGGCATGCACTGACCAAACTCCCGTTACACGGGTGGTAGGGATCGCCCTATGTGGATATTTGGGGGAAGATGTACGTGATAGTGTAAGTCCTCATAGGTAATGATGCATAAAACTTGACCCTGGGAGAAATAGACACCAACTAGACAAAAATAAAATGAAAAAAAGCAAAAAAAAAGGTAATACAAATAAGAACCTTAATGGACATTACACTTTGTATCACTTGAGTATGTTAAGGTTGCCCACGTCTTTCACTTAAGTCCTTAACTAACTTGCACGAATGGTTCATTAGGCTAGGTGTGTGGATTGGATACATATAGAGAGTCGGCCCGTAGGATTACCATGTCCAATGATCGACAAAATTAGGTTCATCGATTCGAGTTGCTAGGTTGAATAATGCATCAATGTTCGGATTTTGTGGATATATCCGCTGAAAACCCTCAGGAGACAACACTCCTACTCTTTGGTGACAAGGAGGTTTAACGGCTTGTTACACGTGCTAAGTGCAACCGTGATTCCTACGAAAGTGAGTTAGGATTTCCCTATTTTTTGTATGTTTTCCCTTTCTTTCATTTTCCTCTTTCTTTTTTTTCTCGGGACTAGCAAAAACTAGGTGTAGGGGTATTTGTTTGACATAATATCATGCATGTATTTGTGTCTTATATCATCTACTTTGAATCTAAACATTGCTATGTAACGAGTTTTTTGTTTATGTTTTAGGAATAAACAAGATTGAGAATAAGAGACACGAAAACGACCTAAACGCAAGAAAAAGGATTATTCAGTGAAACTTATGGACTGATATGCAAGAGGGAATGACCTAGATGTAAGCCAGAAGGACCAATAAGCAAATCAAGAACTCCACACCATTATGAGGAGTATTTTGGCAATTGGATTCGGGTTTCGACTCACACAATCGATTCGGGTGCACCCCAGGAGAAGAAATGTAGCCACTCAGACATCATTTGAAAACGGGTAAGATCAAAGCAATCCAGACCACCAATTGGTTGTTCCAGACCGCTAATTGGCGGTTGGTTCTGTTCTGGATCCGATATGGTTTAGCCTGGTTGTGTATTAGTGTGTTATGTCTATTTTTAGTAGGTCCATTAGTCCCACATCAGGGGATTATCCCCGATTACCTTTTTCCATGACTATAAATAGAGATCTTCCTCCTCCCTTGTAATGTACTCCTTGCTTGGTGGTCATTCTCCCTACTTGGAGCAAAACTCTAGTGGAGAAATGCTACTTGTAATTTAAGTGATGAATAAAATCAAGTTTTGTTATTTCATGTTGTCTCTTTTAATTCTTGCATGCTTAGCATAATTTTGTTTTGTCTTAGTAGAATTAATTAGAATTTTCATTTTCTAAATGTAGTTGGTAGCTTAATGAGTAGTAAGTAGTTCCATCCCCCTCTGGGGTGGAGTTGATGTTTATACATGTCATGAAGAATGAGATGAATGTTGGTGTATGCTTGTTTGAATAAAAGAGAATACTTAACTTGAAGGTTTCTGCCATAAGCATTTGGTACATCCCATGCTTGTTTAGGTTCTCAATAACAAACTTGTTTATGCTCATGTTAATCAACTATGTTAGTCATTTGAATGATAGGCCTTGCCACAACCATTAGGTACTTCCTATGCATAAAAACACAACCTACACTTATGCTCTTATGAATGCATTCTTCACCATTTTATTTCATGTGTACACACACTCCACCCCTTCGGACAATTCGACTACCTACATCGCGTATTCGCCCAGGATGCTCCTCCTTACCCAAGGTTGTGGGCAATATATCACTTCTTCCATCTGAAACAAATTCTCCTCGAAAGTTCATCATATACAAAATTAATTTTAAATCCTATTATTGATTAATAACGGCATACATAAACAAAGCAAAAAAATAAAATTAACTTAGAATCTTGGAGGCAACTAGTTCAAACTCCTCATTAATGTAGTTGCCTTCCGGAGTAATACGAGCTCTCTTCCACTTTGATTCTCTAGATATCGGAGATGGAGGCGACAAATTACTTGCCTGCTCTTCACTCATACCTGCTTCCAGAGCTTCTTCTTTTTTTTGGAAATTCTTCCTTCATCATATCTTCCTCAAGTTTACGGTAACCTCCTCTGAACAATTTATGTTGAAACTTGTTAACAGATTGTCGTTTCTTACTCAGCTCTCGTATTTCCTGAAAAAGAATATAATGGATTAATTTTCAAAATAAACATAATAAACTCTACGTATTAAAAAAGAGTAAATATAGAATACCATGAATTCTAGAGAAAGTATGGTTCTTTTGAACTCAACCCATGACATTGGCAAAATGAAATTGTAAATAACACAAGGGTCACGATCCTTATATTCCCCAAAAATAAACATGTATGTGAGCTTTGTTTTAAAGTCTTTCCACCGGTTACCAACATACGAAATCCACTTCTTCTTCAACACTTTAGTGGATTGAATAATGAATTTGTCCTACAACCAAAAAAATGTAAATCAGAATAAATAAGTGGGGAAATTATAAATAAAACTTGTAAACAAAGACATAGTATTACATCCTCCCAAATTTATTCTTTTAGAGAAGAATCAACTTGTGACCACTTTTCAATACAAATATCAGCATTGGTTCTAGCGATAGTACCCAAATAACTGGGCCAATAAATTTTATTCTCTCCGATCGGCTCTAATAGAGAATCAAAGTCCAAAGGAAATGGACCTTCACGTTTTATTTTTTGTTGAAACTCTAACATAAGAGTTGCTCTACGTGGAGGAACCGACGTCGGGCCTGAAGGGATTGTGTTCTAAAAGTTTTACTTTTAAATGCCAATTATTATGAATTGAATGAGAAATCATTTTGTTCCTTGTTTATGTTATTCGTCTTTTAGAAGTGTTAAGGAAGAGGCTCTTGGTCCTTAACCGTAGAGCTCTAAAAGATATTGGTTTGCATAAAACAAAAGATATTCGCAATCATGGTAATTAACATGGAACATTAATTACCGAGTTAAGATTGTCGTGTTGGTCATAGATCATTGTAGCTCTACAAGTGAGTGACAACACGGGTATGCAAAAGAGGAAAATATTACTTTTGTATACTGAATAGACCTAATAAGTAAAATATTATAGAAATGTGTTTCTGTGTCATTAATATTTTACTGTGTCTTTAGGTTCTTTGATATGAGACTTATATCTAATCACTTCAGGAATACTTAATTAGATCAGTGTCTTGAACTATCGATCAGTGTAGTGTAAAGGCATCGGTTGGTTAAGTATAACTTTCGTTGGAGAAGATAGTTAGTCAAAAGATTATCATTGCCCCTCTTAATTGAGTGATGATATTAGTGGGCCCCTTGATAAAGCAAAGTTATAATGTGCACAATGTGATTTGAGTTAAGTCACATATTTATAACTAGCTTAAAGAGATCAAGAAATGAATACTAATACAAAGATGACACAATACTACTTTGTGTGTATTCTTAATATCATGAGGCAAGGGACGGACACAAGTGGTGCACTCCATCACTAAATGGATCGGGTTTTGGTTCGAGTGGAATTAAGACATCTAACTAATTGGGAGCTATAATGTGTAGCTAGATACCTCTTATAGCTTGTGATATTAAGCTCTTAATATCACTGCCAACTTAGTTTAGATCCTCCCATAGGTCACACCACAAAAACCGTGAAACAAGAAGCTTGATTTTTGGTTCATATGATGTGTCGGGTTTCTTATAGAAAATATGACACATGTGGTGAACAAGTAAAATCAATTATGTTGTATATAAACATAATTAGAATCATGATAAATTCATATGAGATGCATATATTATGGGGTGCAATAATTTATTGTTGCATAGGATAATACATTGCATAAGTTGTGAATTTGCTAAAACCCCCTTAAGTTCAAATTTTGTTGGAAATAAATCCAAAATTTGAAATAGGCAAAATCGGGTAGAAGTTCGGTAATCCGTTGAGGTTCGGTCGACCGAAGGATCTATGGATCGGTCAACCGAACATGGAACGGATAATCATAATTGATTGACCGAACTTGACCAAAGTGCATGGAGCTTTGGTACGGTGTACCGAACCAGAAACGGTCGACCGAACAATGTCAAGTTTTGATATTTTCGGTTAACCGAATAGCACTCGGTCATACACGTGAATGGGTCCGATCAGTTAAGGAGAATTTTTCCCCTTAAGATTCAGTCATCCGTCACGTACTCGGTTAAACTATCGTGACAAATTCGGTTAACCAAGTGGGACTCGGTAAACCGAACAGCGATCGATTTTCTGCCTTTGATTATTAAGAGATTAATTTGATCGATGGTTGGATTAGCTCCAAATTTGGTCAAACGTTTTGTGGGTGCATATAATGCATTATGGAATTAATTTGTGAGAGAAATTGTCATAAAACCGTGGCTTAAGAATAGCCATGATTAAGAGTAAGATTGGAACCTATAAATAGGTCCTTATTCTCCCTAATTGTGACACACAATTCAATAATTTTTTCTCTCTTAATTCACCACAAAAACCCACGAAAATTCTCTTAGTTTTCTAAGTCTTTGGAAGGAGAAATCTCAGAGGCTAAGGAAGGGGTTTGTAGCTAGATTCTAAGCTTGTTTGGAGATCGATTGGCTAGCTCCTTTCTCTCCAACCTTGTTTAGGGTTTCGGTGAACACTCGGAGGCATCCGGCGCGGCGAGAAGCATCCCCAACGTCTCCGAATCTTCAAGAAGTTTTTGAGAACTTCTAGGTATGAATTTCGGAGCCCTTGTTTGTTTTAATAGAGTTTTGAAACTAGATGTTAAAACAAACCGATGCATACATGAAATAAATCAAAGAAAATTGTAATTGATCCTTATTATACATAAAAAATTTCGAAAATATATATGTATAATTAAACATGAAATGCTACAGGGCCTTCATTGCCAGTTTGGTTGCGGTTCTTCTTGATGGGAGCCATTAACTTGAAAGAAGACAAAAAATCACAACAAAACAATCAGAAATCACCTACGATAACAAGTGTAAATCATTTCCACTATTGCACATTAAAAAAGCAAAAAATAAAGACCAGCTCAAATCGAGATAAAATTCTAGCAATTCATGTCCAAATTCAGCACCAATGTCAGCACAAAAATCAGCCAATCTCAGCCCCAATTCAGACAAGTATTAAAGATCAGATTTCAGCACATCTAAGATCAGAACTCAGCCAAATGTTCAGCTGAAATGTGGTGATCAAATTCAGAACAAATGCAGCACACGACAGTAAATATTCAGCAAGAATTAAGGATCAAGTGACGCAAATTCAGCCAGGAATCGCAGAGGTATGTAGGATTAAAATTTGACAAAATCAACACAAAAATGCAATCAAAATTCGACACTAAAATGCAGAAGAGAAGGCACAATAATTCAGAATTAAATCAAGCATATACCAACTTAAGTGGAGATTATAAAATAGCAATTCAAGTCAAAAATGAAAGTCTAGAAGAGATTGCTAATGGACGATGAACTACCTGAAGGCCGGAAGCGGAGGTCGCGTGAGCAAGGGGTTGCTGGAAGGGGAGGTCGCGTGTGCAAAGGGGTTGCTGGAAGGGGACGTCGGCACGAGCAAGGGGGTTGTCGGAATGGGAGGTCACACGGGCAAGAGGAGAGGAATGCTCTGGTCGGGGAGAAGGGTTTGTGTATGTTGAATTCGGGGTTGGGGTTTTGTTTGGGTTTACGAACTCCCTTCCGTGTCGGATAAATTGAACACCGGCGTGGAAGACTTCGTATAACGTTAGATTAATTAAACACGGACGTGGTTTGGAAGGGTCCATTTTAAAAAGAATTTTGAAAATAAACTCTTCCACGTCGGATTACATAACGACCGATGTGGAAGACCGCTACCACGTGGGATGCTAAATCCGATGTGGTAGGGTTTGAAAAATGGACCCTTCCATGTCGGATTACGTGAACACTGACGTGGAATACCCCCTCCCACGTCGGTTTCAGAATCTGATATGGTAGGGTATAAGTTTCTTGACACTCCCACGTCGGTTTGGTAATAGCCGACGTGGTAAGAGGTCTGCCACGTCGGGTTGGTAATATCCGACGTGCTATGGGCGACGTGGTAGACCGACTTTCCAGCAGTGATCGCTCCCAACAATGGATGATCCAACTATACTCTTGGCAGTCTACTAATTGTGCCAAATGCAGCTGTATCGAGCAAAAACCAAACTCTCTAGTTTGTGATCTGCGAATCGTTGAGCTTAGAATCATGCTCAACGCATTTTACACCATCTAGATCCTTCTGTAAAAAAATGGAAATACATGTTATAACATGAACACATACATACAAATATTTAATTTGAAAGTAATAAACTACTTACAAAATCTTTAAAGAGATCAGACTTGTGGTTGGCCTGCAGAACCAACACTTATCTATCCACCAGACCTTATGAAGTGTAACTGCCTCTAAGTGAATCGGAACTCAATCCACCAAACACCATCTATACATAACACTTGAAATGGTTGTTCTTGTAGTGATAATTAATTAAAAAATTGAAAATACGGCATGAATTTGGAAATTACCTCGGTCAGGGGTCGACGTAAACGCCTCTAAATGTCCACTAATCGTTAACACAAAATCAACTACAATACAACAATAAATATTTGTAAGAAATTTGGACAATATTGTTCAATAAATCCACTCAACATTTTAATCAGCTCTATAAGACAAATATTTTTTCAAACGTAAGTGTCTTTTTATCACATTTTTCTCAACTCTGGCCTGTTTAATTTTTCAAGAACAAACACAAACATTATAAACCAAGTAAATGAAACAATCTACTCCTTTAATCAAGAAAATAAATTTTGTAGTAGAAATGTTTGGTGAGGATTCTATCGTGTGGCTTTTATAGCCCGACTGAACTCGACAATACGGATCCCGAGTTCACTTTTTTTTAAATGAACTCGACACCTGTAACGCCGAGTTATGTATTACAGAAATGGATTCACAGACGCCGAGTTCTTTATATGTTCTAAGACTGACAACTGCATCCACACGTTCGGGTTTTGAGGTTAAAACATCACAATAGAACATGACGTTTGAAGGGCCGAGTTCTATATAACAGAACTCGACAATGTCACTGTCGTTTTCTATTTGGTGTCATACACCCTGCTAGGCATGTCCAAATTTTTCCAAGTGGGGAACTCGGTGATAGACTTTCCGAGTTCATGTATGACTAACTCGGCGTCTTAAACGCTGAGTTTTGTATACACTAAAAAACAAAACCCGTCACTACCAATTGTCGCGACATGGTGGCAGCGGGTCTAGTATGTAAAATACTTTTGAATGAGGTTTATTTTGGACAATTTTAAAAATAATAATTTTAATTCGAAAATATTTCCTTTTTAAAATTCTAGCACCCTAGGTTAATATTACCCTTAAGGTTTCTGGTTTCATAATGTCACTTCTAGCCACCTTTTTTGTTATTCTCTGAATAGGAAAACTACAATAGGTTTTTGAAAATTCTAAGTATATGATTGAAATTCTCTCTTCTTATCAGTCAATTTGAGTAAAATATTTGATACGTTGCAATCAATTTCTTAATTATTTTTCTCCAAACTATCTCTAATATGTCTCTTATTTTTTCTCTCTGCATTGCCTGTTTTTTCCCGTTTTCCTCCTCTCTGTTTAATGTATCACTCCTTTCCCGTGAGGCTACTCTTCATAGTTATACTAATCATTTGGTTGTAGTAGTTCTAAGTGTTTATAAAAACTCAACGGTCTATTTTCTTGTGTGATTTTTCATTTGATTTTTCTACATCATTTGGATTTAGAACTTCACATTTATTTTCTTGCTTCCTACCTAGAGTCTATGTTGGCATTCAATCAACGTTAATGAAAAGGTGTATTGCCCAATATGTCCATGAAATCTTCAAAATTAAACTGCAATATTCATAATTCATGCACACATTGATATAGCGGTTATCAAACATTGATATTCTTTTCATAGCACAATGAGATTGATACATGATACTTTTTCATTATCTTTAGTACTCTTTTAAACTCTAAATTTCACATTTATTTTCATGTTCTAAACTTTGATTTATCTGGTTCAATTCATTTTTATTGTACAAAAGATAGTTTCAATTTTGAAAAGATTGATTTTTAGATGATTAAACATTGATTCCTAATTTTTAAAACACAATCACCTATGTTTACCACACATTCACTACTGGAAAATACAATTACTACGTCGCCCTAATTACGTCGGATTTCGAGAATCCGACGTGGTATTATGCGAACCACGTCGCCAGCTAAAAACCAATGTGATGTTAGACTTACCACGTTGGACAGTTTATGGCCGACGTGAATGTTCGTGTTACCACGTCGGTTGTAATATGTTTGACGTGCACCCACGTAGTTGTAGGTTTATAACATCGGATAGTTTACAGCAGACATAAATATTCACGTTACTACGTCGGTCTTAATTTGTTAATCGGAAACCGATGTGGTGTATATTGACCATTGTGGCACAATATTTCCTAAGTATTTGTCTTATATTGACCGAATGAATTTCTATTGTCCGAACTGGTTATTCTAGTTAACATATTCGGTGGACCGAATTGAATTTGGTCGTCGGGTTAGCATGTTACGTCCATATAAGGATTAACCAAGTTGTTTCTTAGGTTAACCAATGTGGTAAACTGTAAAAAAATAGTAAATTGTAATGTGTTGTCATATTTAATATTCAACCAAAATCAAACACGTAAACCGACAAACCTAATTACAAGCTATGCAAATTCCCATTTTCTTTCACCATCCCCATCCCCTTTCTCAGCTCCACCCGACTGATCGACCCATTCAGACCAACCAGCCTTGACCGATCACCCCTACCCGACGAAGCCCACCCAACCAGCCCTGACTGATCACCCCTACCCGACCAAGCCTGCGATCAACCTTGACCATCTTTTAAATCCAGCACTTGCTCCTGAAGATGCGATCAATGATTCTATTTGCAACAAAATTTAATTACTCTAATTAAAATGACTCATTTTAATTAGTTCCGAGAGAGCATATATTAAAGTTTTGTTTGTTTGAAATTTATAATTGAATGGTATTTTATGGACTCAAATGTGTTGTTTTGTTGATGTTGGATTGTTTATTGGTAGTTGAACTTTTCGAGAACTAAGAATCTAAATTTATATCTATGTTTACATTGAGATTGTTCCTCTTGATGTGTAGGAAATTATGGATCAAAAATGGATTTTCTCTAGTAGATTGAGTGATGAGTACGATGTTGGGATTGATGAATTTCTACGATTTGCCCTGAAGAATGAAGATGATAGAAATGAGAGAAAGGTTTTATGTCCATGAGTCATTTGTTTAAGGTTTTGACAAATGATACACTCATTGGAAATCGCACGATGAAAATGAAATAAGCACCGAAGAAGAAGAAATTTATCTAATGAATACTACTTTTCTTTATATTGTGTTGTAGGAAAAATTCATTTTCCAATCAACTAAAGAGTTGCAAAAGAAGTGGATATCATTTATGAGTACTCGATGGAAGGATTTCAAAACAAAGTTGGAGTCCAATTTCATTTTTGGAAAGTATAAGAATCGAGATACATGGAAATTTTACAATTTTATTACTCAGACGACATGGGCTGAATTCAAAAGATTAAGGCTAACTAATCGAATTACCAAAACAATTGGTAAAATATGCATTCGTACTTCCTTCACACATTGAAAATTTTAATATGATAACTAATCTCTTTTTTGGTTTGAAAGAACTACGAGCATTCAACCAAGAAGGACAATCGAAGAACAAGTTTCCACACAGATTGTCATGGGGGGATACTGTAAATTGGAGAGGACAATGATGGCCAAAAAGGTTGCCATGAAAAGTAGGAAGCTTTAGAGGTTGATTTTAGCAAAGAGCAAGCCCATAATTTGGCTCCTCCGTCTCTCTCATCTAGACATGATAAGTGGAACAGAGAGTGCATTACTCCCAACGGGAGTTACATTAACTCTGAGCCGACAGAGGTTGCAACAAAGATTGTAAGTTGTTACATTTAACTCTTGTGTTTCGTATACTACCTAATTAATTAATAATAATAATAAATTTAATATTTGGCAATGATATATATCTAAGATTGTTTTGTTTTGTAATTAGACGATCTAACACTGCAAGTTTCCCAAAGAAAATTTGTTTTGGAGGGGCAGAAAAGATGTTTTCACTGTTGCGATGGGCAAAGAGGAGTATGATGGACAAGCACGTGGTGTCGGTAGTGAAATAGAACTAAGACAATACATTGGGTCATCCTCCTCGAACCATAGTAGGAAAGGAATTCACACGGATTGTGAAGAAAAGATTCATATGTTGCAAGAATATATTGCTATGGTACTTAATAAATTAGGTGCATTACCTAATATTGCCACACCTATTCAGACACAACAAAGTACTACGGGAAGTGTGAATTCGGAAGATGAACGCCCAATTCCAATCCATGGGGAAACAAAAGTAGAAATAATAAAGAAGAGAATGTTATTACCTTTGAATTTTATAACTCCCTAATTGTAGATATATTACTCATGTTGTTTTGTTCTAATAATTTTTATTTGTGTTTCAAGAATCAGGATAGTGTTTCATCGTCAAAATCATCTTCTCCACAAGAGTTGTATGACAAGAGACATTTGCCTATGAATTGCAAAATGTTGTACATTCTTGTAAATAATAAATCAAGAGATTCTTACATACAAGTTGAAATACAGAAAGAAATGGAAGGCCAAACAACCAAGGCGGCGTAGAAGACCTTATAATATCTGCATAAGTGATGTCATTTAGTTTCTGAAGATAGAAATGTTGTGTATAACACTCATTCAGGTTCACTTGAAGTAAGTCATATTTGTCTTTTTCATACTTGTTTATATTACATTTATATTTATATGATCTGTACAAAATGTCGAATGACGGAAAATATGGTTGTGTGTGTCCCACTCTATTGCTCAAACGAGGATCTCCAAATGTAGACAACATATCAAAAAAAAATCGGAGGTGTTGCAAGCATCAAAGAACGTTGCCTATTTCTAGTACCATATTTGGAGAAGTAGCTCATTATATTTTATAATACCTTCAATTCATTATATTTTATTTGGGAATTATAAAGAAGATTAGCATTGATCTAATTGATGAAGTAATTTACATGAGTGTTTTCAGTGGACATTGCATGTTAGTTGTGGTAGAGCCATTTACATGGACGACGTACTAGTTTGATCCTTTGGCATGGAAGAAACCCACGGAAGGTTTAGTGAAAATTATCTAAACGTAAGTTATTTAGAATAATGTCATTCATATTCTAACTTAATTTGTTGTTATTGAATCTTTGAATTCTTTTTCGAACCTTTACATTTTTGTAGGGGTCTTGCAGTCTGTCAAATCTCAGGTGCTCGAAGCCAACAAAAAAAAAGAAAGTAAATTGGGTTGAAATGGAGGTAAGATGATTCAGTAATGTTTGTTTTGATAATATGCATTATACTTTTCATTAATTTCGTTGTTTCCTAATATACATGACTTCTTAATTATAGTACATGAACAAGTTGATATTACTGAATGCGGTTACTTCATAATGAGGTATATGGACGAACTTGTTGAGAAGGGAGTGACAGTGAGAGATTTAAGATCGGTAAATTTTTATATTGCTCTTATGTTGTGTTATATATTTTTTGTGGCACAATTTATATGTTAACAAATAGGTTTGTTTACATTGTAGTCTTTCAAAGAATCCCTTGAACCATTTTCTCAGGAAGAAATAGACATGACGCGAGAGAAATGGTCTTCTTTGCTCATCAGCCATATGATGGTAGCAACATAATTGATGACTGTAAGTTTATCGGGTGATGTTGTCCTCTTTACGCTTTCATTATAATAGATGAATATATACATGACATCATTGGTGCTGATGTGTAGGATTTTCAATGTGACATTCAGATCAAACCAAACTGTAAAGCATGACCTGAGACATTGCAACCATATTCAACCTACTAACTGTGAATGACATGCATAGTGTACGTACTACAACAACATAGTTTAGAGAGTTCATATTCAAAGGAAGTTGAGTTTAAGGAACAAAGTTTACAACACCAACATAGTTTACACCACAAAAATAGTTTACAACATTACCTTCACCTAAGCAGTCTTACAACTTCAATTTTTTGCAAGTGTACATTTGTTTATGTTGGATGTACATATTAAAACTTTTGAGATAATGTGTAATAAGTTAACTGATATATATAAGTGTGTCTATGTGTGTGACGTTTTTGGTATATATATTTCATGGATCCTTGTGCAAACTGAGATATATATATGATATTTATGGAATATACATTGGATGTACACAATCAGAATGGTGTGGTATATGCATCTTTCAATCGTAAGAAATTTTATGTGGTGTATTTTTGTTTCAATTGCAAGGATTTTCATGTGGTGTATTTTTGTTTGAATAACAGGGAATTTTATGAGAAACTAAAAATTAAATCAGAATTTAACAAAAAATTCAATGAAGGACATAACACGTCAGTTATTTTCTTGAAACCGACGTGGAATTTCACAAAAAAATCAATAAGGGACATAACACGTCGGTGTGTTGGAAGAAACCGATGTGGTCTGTAACTATTATTTTAATGAAAATGACATAGCACGTCAACTGTCGTTTGTTAACTAACTGACGTGGTATATTCTATTATTTGATTTTTTTTGAAATTATATTTTAATAATAGGACAGATCACGTCGATCTTCTATATCAACCGACGTGGTGTGTCTATAGACCACGTCAGTCATTTGCCAACAAACCGAAGTGATATGGTCTACTATTGGATTGTTTTCCCCGAATTTTTGGGGGTAATAATAGGACATACCACGTCGGCCTTCTAGTTGCGGCAGACATGGTATTGTGTAAGTACCACGTTGGTGTTATTGCTAAATACCGACGTGGTATACCTACCTACCATGTTCAATTATTGGCCGACGTGATACCACCTCACTTACCTCTTCCATAGGACACACATCGGTCAACTAGGGTCGGTCAACCCAACATGATATGTCAGAAGAATCCGACATAAGAACCATGTTCTGCAGCAGTGATTCATATTCTTTAGACAACACATTGAAACTAATACATATGATACATCTTTTATGATACTTAGTTCTAAACTTTCTTATCGAAACTTTATGATACATTTCAATGGTAGTGCTTGCTCTAACATGGGAATAACTAATAAGGAAAATAACAAAATAAGGAAACCATCTAATGGACATCTTTATATATAGATGCCAACATATCATTTTAAATTTAAAAAGAGATTAGAAAATAAATCAACTTTGATATTGTAGAGAGTATTTTATGGCTTGAATGGATATTGCATAGCCCATCAGCAGATAAGAAATAATTGTATCATCATTCCCCTCTTCCATTTTAACCTTGTCCACAAAGTTCTAAATAGCTATTAACAAAGCTCGAAGATGCATGATGATCTGGAGGCTCTTTGTCTTTGACTACAAAGTTGGTGAGTTGATTCACTAGATCCGGAGGCTCTTTGTTGGCAACTTGAAAAGTAATGAGTACGTCTAGATAAAGAATCTGGAAGTGAGGTCAATGAAGACAGGTATAGCAATAAATTTCATTGCAATTAAAGCAAAGTGTTTTCTCTTGATGATGTTGTCTCTTGACGACCATGAGATGACGTAGCGAAAGGCAAGGTGTCATGATTTTGTTGGTAACTGTAAGGTAGGAGTTTGTCGGTGGTGAATGTACTAGTGGTAGATGTGCATTGGAGAGTGTTGGGCGGAATAGGTATCGAGAATCAAGAATTATCCTCATTATTTTCAACTAGATCAACAACTAGAGAAGCTGATGAAGGTTGACGAGTTTGTGTTTCACGTTCGATAGATGGGTGGTCAAGTTTAAGATGGTTGTGGGATGTGGTTGACAATGGTGGATTGATTGGTGATGGAACAATGTTGTTAGGATTGATGTTGTTGTTGAAGTGTTGATGGGTAAGTAGACCTTCGAGTTTAGCAATTGCGGTGGCAAGGGATGCAACGTTGTTAGAGAGGATGGTGAGTTTGTTTTCGTGGTCATTGCAATCAAGTGTCTTTTGCCATTTTAGATGGATGAAGCAATGAAAGCACCAATATTAGGATAATTTCTCCTTCGAGCGGAGTGCATCATATTCATGCTATATATTCTTTATTTTATCCCAATATTGTGCTACTCGAGCGTTTGTTGTTATATTTCAAGTATTAGGTACTAAAAAAGAGAAGGAAAGAGAAAAATGAGTGAAACGTCAGAAGAAAAGACTTAAATGAAGCAAAATTGACCTCTCTGTCATGCACAAGGACCCATCTGCAAGAGGGAAAGACCTGGACGTAAGCCCGGAGGGACCAAATAGCAAATCGAGAAACTCCACACAATCATGAGGAATATTTTGGCAATTGGATTCGGGCGCATACTCAAATGACTGACCAAGGCACACCCCACGTGCATAATTTAAGAGCTTAAGTAGACACACGAAATTAGTCCCATCTGACCATTTTGGACCGCCAATTAACGGTCCCTTTTGGTCAAAATCCAACCCGATTTCGCACGGATATGGATTATGTGTTTATGTATATTCTGGGAATGTTTCATTAGTCCCACATCGGGCATTGTCCCAAGTTGTCTTTTTCACGTCTATAAATAGAACTCTTTTTTCTCCTTTGTAACCTACCCATTACTGGGTGATCATTCTCTCTACTTGGAGTAAAGTCTTGGAGCAAAACTCAAGTGGTGAAAATATTATTCTTATATAGGTTGCAAAGAAGCCAATGACTTCAAAGAAAAGATCAAAGGTAATGAAAGATTCAAAGAAGATGTAGTTTTCATATTTTGAGTGTTAAGATTGATGGTAAACTGAACACAAATAGTATGATAGATAAAATTGTCCAATCAAATGGTAGACGCCCACCCTCCAATCAATGGTGGATCTAGGAAAGAAACTAGGGGTATACCACCAATAAATATACATTCGTTAAAATACAAAATAAGCATAATATTTGAAATATAGCATTCTTTAAAACTAAAATATACTTTTCACTCATTACTACTTTCTTGTTACAATTCGCCTTGAAAAATTTTCATACACTGAAATATTTTGGCAATTACTTCATCATGGATCTTGTAAAACATCTCTATTTCGATATATATGTAGAGTATTGTTAAACCAATCATCTCCCATTTGACTGTGCAATTTGTTTGTTTACAATATGGGATTTTTGCTTGTGCGCACTTCCAAAATGTCTTTATTAGACCTTTGCTCATGTATAATTTTATATTGCTCCAATACACTTGCATACAACAATATTTGCACTTGTGCACTTCAACTCGTCGTGGGGCCCACAATCTAACGGATTCCGTCAAGAATAATAACGTGACGTGCCAGAATTGTTAGTTTTTAAATTAGCGTTGCTTTTTAAAATAAGCGTTAGCTTAGTAAATTAATCCTTACTTATCCACCCAAATATTATTTTTCAATTAGACTAACCCGTATCTTCTTCCCTCTCCCAAGTCCCAACCGGCGACACTCTCTCTCGGCTCATCTTCAAAGCCGGTGCCTCTCCCTCCCGTCCCGTCCTCCAAGCCCGCCAGTCACATCACAAAGCTCAAGCATCTCGTTCCTCCAAGCCGCTTCTCCCCCACATTTCGACCTCCAAGTTGCCGCCTCTCCCTCAGTTCCGTCCTCCAAGCCGACGAATGAATGGTCTTCCCCATGAATCAACCCCATTTTCCCTTTTTAGTTGACCCCTTTCCCATCACCATCGTCGATGGTCTTCCGGTCATCGGTCATGACCTCTCCTCCGTTGCCCGCAGTGACAATCAAGTAGCATCTTGCTTTCAATTTTTTTGTCACTTGACCATAATTGGTGTGCCAAAAATTTGTTTCATTCTTCTGTCTTTCTTGTTTATTACAAGAGTTTTTTTTAGAATAAACAATGACCATCTGAAAATATATTGTTTATCTGAAATTTTCAGATCTTAGTTTGTTGATACTTGTACTACATGTTTTTCCTTTGATTGTTGTGTGATAGACATTATCATAAACATTAACATGACTCTATTAGCTTTTGTGACAATTCATTACTACTTACGCATCCATAAATTAACCTTGACTTTATTTACATAGATTTCATTATCTTAATTACCAAGTTGATTTACATAAATTAACCTCATCCTCTGTTCATCTTGCCTTGTATCAGGTCTACTGCCAAAGTTAGCTAGGATGAAGGACGGATCCAGGATCCTTTTTGTTATTCTCTTCTGGATTTCCTTCTTCTGGGCAGCCAATGGAATGATAAGGATTGCAATGTAATCTGTTGTAGAATGTAACTAGATACATATGAATCTGAAATGTTATAGGAGATTCTTGTTGTTGAATGTAACTAGATACATGGATATTTCCCCTATAATCTGTACTACAAATGAATTTCCAATTTTATTCAATGAACTAAAAACTATCAGACATCAGTCTGAATTGAAAATTTATCTAAAGAGCAATGAGTTGAAAAAATACTTGCAATGTGATATTGCACATTTTGTTCGTGGAATGACAGTGCACATGTATGTCGGTGCAATTTTTCAGAACAAGTTCACCATCAGAAGTGAACTTGTTGAATGTTTAAGGTTAGAAAATATATTGTTATTTGTATATAGGCCTCTCAAAACTAATTTCGTTCAAGTACCAATTACACTAACATAAATTACCTTCAGGATTATCTAAAAGTAAAAACTGAATCAGCTGCAAGAAATTAAAGAGGCAACACAAACTGAATTACTAATATCTGAATTCAAAAATGTAAATTAATCAAACTGAATCAAGAAAAACTGAATTAGCTACTAGAACTGAAAGAGGCAACACAAAATGAATTCCAAATTGTAATTAAATCAAATTGAACTGAATGAAATGAAATGAATAAAATGAACTTGGCAAGATTCTTAGCTTCAAGGATTGAATTAAATAAATCACTACATACATAGAGTACACTTAATTGCTAAACGAGTCTGGGCTTAGTTGCATACACAACAAAATTAAATAGTCATACATATAGTCGTGCAAAAAAATTTATTTCTTCATTATGTACACTTTGATTAAGTTAGACTTCCACCACTAACTTTGTTGAGCAAGTTTGTCATTTTGGACGCCCATCGACCTCCTACTACGACTTCCCCGGGTAAACTTTCTTTGAGGTCTTGCATTTTCCCGTGTCTTCATTTTGTGTGGGCTCCTGTGGAGGCTCGATTGAACATTGTGGTTCCTGTTGTCTTATAGTTGTGGCTTTAGGTTGCACTTCTACTACTGGAAGTCTGGAACAATTTGATATTCAAGTTGATCTACACTTCTGCTACCGAAACATGAGTTTACACTGTGTGATGGTTCAATTGGACACATTTCCTCCATATTGTTGTCATTTTGTGTGAAATGAGGACTCGTCCAATGTACAATTTTAGTTGTATTTGCGTGATCCGAACATCCCTAGTAACATTAAAAAAATCCAAACATTGAAAGATAACATTCTTATAGAAAGTACAAAATGATTCAAGGTTTCCAACATAAAATTGCAATTGCATATTTCTTTATCACTAAATAATTAATAAAATGAATGGATATTCAATGGTTAACAATCAACAATTTACAACATTTAAATGAAGTTGTTGGCAGTTTCTTGTGATGTGATTATTGTGATGTTTGTAGATTAAACTTGAAAATATGGGATGAGATGGAGCTACTTGTCAAAATGTAGAAAGCACTGTTCCAGCCAAAGTGGAACAAAGTCTATGGGAATTATCAATAACTTTAACGTATTCTTGATTTTTTCCCAGATGAATTAGTCAAGTATTCATTGTTCCTGAAATCACAATAGGTATAGTTGCCACTTCGCCCCAAATCCTCAAAACCAAAAAATGACAATTTCAACACAATTCGAAGAAACTAGAAACCTTACAAACCTTAAATCGCCCTAAATTTGAAACTACACTCTTCCATAGCATATAAGCACCTGAACCTCAGCCCGGTGACCCACTACGAGTCTACGAGTGTGTAATGTCTAACCCGTTGTGCCAGCTAGAAGGACGGAACGTGAGGGAAAGGCGGCGACTTGGAGGACGAAACGTGGGGGAGAGACGGCTTGGAGGAACGAGATGCTTGAGCTTTGTGATGTGACTGGCGGGCTTGGAGGACGGGACGGGAGGGAGAGGCGCCGCTTTGAAGATGAGCCGAGAGGGACTGTCGCCAGTTGGGACTTGGGAGAGGGAAGAAGATACGGGTTAGTCCACTTGAAAAATAATATTAGGGTGGATAGGTAAGGATTAATTTACTAAGCTAACACTTATTTAAAAAGGTAACGATAATTTAAAAACTAACGATTCTGGCACGTCACGTTATTTTTCTGGACGGAATCCGTTAGATTGTGGGCCCCACGACAAGTTGAAGTGCACAAGTGCAAATATTGTTGTATGCAAGTGTATAGGAGCAATATAAAATTATACATGAGCAAAGGTCTAATAAAGACATTTTGGAAGTGCACACAAGAAAAAATCCCTTTACAATATACATAACCAAAAAAGTTTGCCAAGAATTGCAGTAAGAAAATCAATGGATAAATGATTTTTTTTTCCTTTGAATCATCTTTTCTGCATGTTTCGTTACTCCATGTCAGATTTGACATCATGGACATATGTCTCCAACTAATTACTAAGAACAATGATATAAAACGCAGAAATTCTTTAGGATAGAATTTAGCCCGTTGAAGAAAAGATCAAGGTATTGTGTTGTGTTGTTAGGAATACGAACAGTCAAATAAGAATAATGCATAGATCTAGAGACAAATCTACATTCGACTTTAGGTTTGACTATTCTTATTGTCGAGACCTTACTTATTTGTGTATTTACTTTTGTTTATTTGATTGTTCTTATATTGGAACATAAATAAATAAATTATTGGCCTAGTAGATAATCACAGGGTGACTTTTATTTTCAAAAATAAATACGAATACCGGATGTAATAATATATGTGTATATAAATTTTTTTAGTAGTCATTGGGCACCAAATATACTATTTAAAGGAAAAACCAAATCAATACATGGGCACATGCCTACACATGGCCACTCCTGCATCAACCACTGCTTGTGATCCACCAAATGATCACTCAAATCTATGTTAAAAAAACACCCCTTTGGAAGCTATAAACTGCATCCTATTGTCTACTCTCCAAGCCCAGACCTCTACGGGACATGCGGGGTGGGTTTTTGCCCCACCACTACCCTCCCCGTCTAAGTTAAGCAGGGTGAGGCCAAAATAAATAGGTACCCACCCGCCTAAGGATGGACTAGGCAAGACATGGCGGGTTACTCTTTGATCAAAATTAAATACAAAAAATCAATCCATTTTCCTTAACATTTTCCATTTTTATCAAAGCTAGATACAAAAAATCAAGAAAAAAATCAATCTATTTATGTTTTAAAAGCTAGATACAAAGATATAAAGGCAAAATACAAGGCAAACGCTGGTATGAGTTATTGGGTTATGCGGGGGGTGGCGGGTAGATTTGTTTTGTCCACAACCCGCATTAGGTAGGGCGGGCACGGTGGGACAAACCCACCCCATTTACAATCCTATGGACAATTGAAACAGCCTCCACAATCTGATCTTACCGCACCAATTTTACTAAATGCATGCGATATGACCTCATGTCCAATGCCACCGGATTCATTTTGTTCTATTCTTCATAGGATGATAATTGTCATTTTCCCACTGTCCTGTTGGCTATATGAGAAAGCAGATTTTACATTGCTACATTCTGATTGACCCATCATATTTCCTTCACCATGTTCATCAGTTTATGCTTTCCATTTCCACATTTTCATCGACATAGGACAAGATATGTAATTCCTACTGTCTGACTCCTTGATTCAAACCAAAAATAGTCATTCTGATTATTTTGAGAATAACCTTTTTTACCCAATGGTATACGTCTTTGTTGACCTAATCCACTTTTTGATTGAACAATTTAGGAAAGATAGGATGGTAGATTTTCCAAAATTAAAATCTTGTGTTCTATCTGATAGGAGGGTATAAGCAATGGCAGACCCAAATATAACTTTAATCTAAAATACATAATAATAATAATAATAATAATAATAATAATTCAACAACTAAAAGTCAATACATTAATACATGATCACAACAATCCTCTTCGATTTTACATCTTCCGAAAACGTTGCATGATAGTTTCTGTAATATCCATAACCCATTTAGGGTTTAATTAGTGGTTAAGTGAAGAGAAGAAGTATGGGTTGGTTTGACTTGGAGGCTTAGAGAGAGAGTGAGAGGGATGGTGAGGTATGGTTGGGGTGGTGCATAGGGTATGGGTTGGGTGTTGTTGGGGGAGTTTTTAAACCCAACACCTCCACCTCCATTTCCTTTCTTCGTCCTCATTCCTTCCTTCCACCACATCTCTCACCATCTTCTCTTCCTTTTCCGGCGCGGCAGAGGAGGTGGCAAGAGCTCCGGTCTTCAGAGGCGAGTGTGCGCAAGAGGCGTGAGGCGTACGGAAGTTGGCGCGCGAGGAGGTTTTCAGAGACGACATTGCGCGAGCGAAGCTCCGGAGGTTTCGTCGCTTCCGGAAGGTATGCCGGCTTCTTAGTGTGTTTTTGTTGCTCACCCTCGTGTGGGTGAAGTGTTGGTCGGTTGCAGGAGGTCAGAGACTTCACCGGCGACGTGGTTGACGTAAATCCTTGGCTTGCGCAAGGTTGCAGACGACCAACGGTCGACCAGTTCCTTCGGGCGGTCGACCGATGTATTGCGTTTTTGCCCGACTTTAACCAACACTGGTTGGACGATGCCTTGTGGCGGTCGACCGGTAGTGCTTTGTGTTGGTGGGTCGGGGTTGCGTGTTGCTTTTCAGTCGACCGGTTCCATGTTTTCGTTCGACCGGAACTTAAGTGTACTTGATTATTATGCATGATTGTTCGACTATTTTTGTTTGGTATGTGTTTGACCAATATATGACTTAGAACTGCTAGGTTGCCCTGGTAGTTTTCGATCGACCGGGACCCCTGAGTCGGTCGACCGTTAGCATTGATTGATGTTGACCAGACTCTGGATTTTGACCACATATCGGTCGACCAGTTTTAGACTCTTGTTCGACCGTTAGGACTTAGGTTTTGCGCAGAGAGTTCGACCGTTGCAGACTTTCGGTCGACCGTTTGTGCACAGAATTGAATTCCCGATCCTTTTGTGATGCCAACTCTGTCCACAGAAACATGTGTCCTCGCCTAGTGTGTGAGCCAGGAGGTGACGGAGGGCGTGTTACGCGTACCTGCCCAGGGACCGCCGTGTGGAAGAGTGTGGGTGTTCGGGACGTGTCACCTCCGTGTATGTATCGTGACTTGATGTGATGGATTGATGGACTCATAGTAGAGTAGCAAACCTGAGGGATCGCGGATCCCAATGTATGATGTGCGGCTCGTGGAGCCTGATGACCCGACGGACTTTGGTCCGGACCCGTCCGATGTTGTGCCGGACGTATGTTGGACCACCGATGTTGTGCTGGTGATGCCGTCGATGTTGTTCCAGCGATGATGAGCCGATGTTGTTCCGGCTATGATGTTTTATGAGCCGATGTTGTTCCGGCTATGATGTTTGATGGGCCGATGCTGTTTCGGCTATGTTTTCGTCCGCTGGGCACCTACTGAAATGATGATTGATGGACCAACCGAGCGACGGCTCCGTTGGGATTGTTTCGACCACGAAGTTACATATCTGTTTCTTATGGCGCGGACTTTGCGGATGCTCTTTGCCGAACCCCATGATTAGTATAGTCACGTATGGGGAGCGTCACGTCTTGTTCCGTTAGACCTTATGTGCCTACGGTAGGTCTCCTTGGGAGACCCGATGATGATTGTCGGACTGATGTCATGTTTTACCCTTCGGGGGAACTGCTTCCTTACTGTTGATGACATGACATGCTACTAGTATGATAGGTTCATTTGTATTACTGCATGCATATAGGTGAGCTTGGCATACGAGGTTTCCTTATGGAAACTCAGGCATTGTTGTTGCATGTTTTATTTCAAGACCGCAGTAGGTCCAGTTGGGTGGTGACAGCGGGTGCGCGCATTTTGGGATCAGATCATCTCGTTCGGACCACTGAGATCGACATGATTACTTGTATCTCCTTTTGTTATATCTGATGTAATCATGTAGCTTTTGACAAACTCTGATGTAACATGGTGCACCGCTTGAATGTTTTATGATAAGTAATAGTCCCGTCTTTTGATTATTGGTCTCTGGTGTCTTGATGGAAAAAAATTAAATTTCCGCTGTTTCGGGATGTTACAATTTCATTGCCAATATTTCTAAAGACATCTCTCTCAATGTATGTCACGAGACAATCATTCAAAAGATCATCACCCATACGATTGCAAAGTGGCCTTTGTGGATCTGATGGGTACTCATCTAAATTCCGGTTTGCAGAGGTGACGGTGCTTACAGAGTTTGGCACCACGTCATCAATCAGCACCACGTTTGGTGATTCAGAAGTTCTTGATTTTTTTGGTAACATCTTTCCATATTTAAGACTACAATACAAAAATATATCTATCACATATTAATTTGAAAGCAAAGAATCACAATAAATTAGACATTAAAATTCCAATCCATCTTTGATTAAAATAATTTACCTAGAGAATCTATATTTCCTCATTTTGTTTGTTTTCCAAAAAATTCAGCTTTGGAATCGAAATTTAAATTCTTTAAAACAAAAATATAACAAGACAAAAAATAGAACTTTATTTTTGTGAACTTTAGTAATTGTCTAATAATTCTAATTGATGATTTTTTTCTTCACCTAAACAACAAATAGGAGACAAAACTATAAACTAATACAAACATATAATAATACCTCTTCGATTTCCTCATCCAAGTCTCTCTCAACTTTCTTGATCTCTTTTTTTCTCCTTCTTCCTCTTATTTAAATAAGAGAAAAGTGCAAGTAGGGTGTGGGTTAGTTTGTGAAATTAGTGAGGGTTGCAGCCTGCAGCAATGTGGGTTTCGGGTTTCGTGAGAGTGAAAAAGGAGAAGAGAATCAGTTACGATTTTTAGGGTTATTATAGTATGAAGAGGATTATGAACCATATGTTAAGAAAATTTTAACAAATCAAAGGGGAGTAACGGGCCCATTGGGCCCTATTTGTGTCGGCCCCTGGGTATAAACCAGCTTGCACCGTCCTATGAGCTAGCCCAAAACCATCAATAGTTATAAAACCCTCCATAGAACAGTAATTTGTAGATTTGACCCTCCTATGCCTGTTTGACGAGAACCTAATGTAAAGTTGCTTTTCATTTCCACTGTTCTATGATTGTCGAACCGTTGGTCTAAGTTTTTGTTCTTTACTTCAAACTTAATAAAAACACCCTCAATTATCCCCCAATGTTTATGAGAATTATATAGACTATATATATGAGTTTCCTCGCTTATTGGCACATATAATTACATTGTTTATATAAGAACGAATCTCACTAACATGAAGATAACCAACAAGGAAAATAATGAAATGAAGAAACTATCTAATGGACGTCTTTATATATAGATACTAACATATCAATTTAATTTAAAAAGAAATTAGGAAATAAATTCATAAGGAAATAAATTAACATATAGTTAACTATATGTTGGATTTTTAGGATTTGGAAAGGCTTTAATCGTTTTCACATAGAATCACAGGAGACCACCTCAGTTGGAGAGATTATTAATATGCACCTAGAAAGAGCTTTGTTTTGATTCATATATTCTGTAAACAACTGGTGCCATTTATTGAGCTTGTGTTTCATGTTATAGGCATCCTTTAAACAAGCCAGAAATAGGTAAAAGAACTTCAAGCACGAGGTCTACTATTCCTATTTCCAAGCTTGTTAGTTGAGTTGCATGGGGACTAATAAATGGTCTTCTTTTCTAACATTTAAGCTCTGCTGACAGAGTGTTGGATGTCTTCATCTATGTTGCACCTTCGCTTCACATAGGGAGGACAAAATCAAACCATCCTATACCAGAGCATATTTCTCCAATGGCCAAGGACTTTCCCTCAAATGCTTGCAGAACTATGTTGTAAAATAGCTTTTTCTTTATTCATTTAGTGTACTAAGAACTAACATAACAGTTTTCTTCAACAATTTCATCTTCAACTTTGGTTCCATACTCCTCTAAATTTTCCTGGGTGCCCACAGTTTATTGGAAAATAGTCGGAAGAGTGCCGACCGTGGAATGCTGGGTCATTAAAAAACAGTTTGTTGGGAAATTAGTACATAACATTGCAGGTGTAACGTCCCCAAAATAGTGGAAATTTTAAAATTTAAAAGATACTCAATAATCATAAATAACCAGATCACATGTGAACGCTACAGGAAAAATATACATATAATATAAGGTGCACCGTATACAGGAGTTGTCAAAAAATGACTACATCAAAATACAACCGACACAAATATACAAGTAGTCATAAAAACCTCAAAATAGACACGAGGACCCGACTCCAAAAATGTACTCGTTCTCCGTCGCCACCCTACCAGCTCCCGAAGGGGACCCTGAAATAAAAACATAACAACAATATCATGAGTTTCCATAAGGAAACCCTGTATGCCAAGGCCCCTACATGCACATGTAGAACATGACCTATCGTACTAGTATCATGCTAAACATAAACATAACAGGTCATTCCCCAAACAAGTCATCAGGGCATACATCATAACATTCATTTCCCCAACTGGGGGTCATATAGTCATAAGTCTAGTTTTGGGCATCCATAGATACACACCACAGGCACATGTGGTCATACGGAAAATACGCGACACACCCTCACTCGCAGCTACACTAGTCATGTGGGTTTGGTGAAGGTCGCACGTACTTCCGAGTCATCATGAGATCTGATCAGTGGTCGAAGGCCACAATCTGCCAGAGCTATCACTCTGGTCGGTCATACTTGTCAGTTGTGCCACTGCTGGACGATCAATCTGTCGGAACAACATCGGTTGGTCATCTTCGTTGCCACACAAGCTAAGGCACAAAACATTGTTGCACAACGGCTAACAGTCATCTCTGTCGCCACACAGACTAAGGTCATCTCCTTTGCCACAAAGGCTAAGGTGATCTTTGTCTCCACACAGGCCAACAATCATCTTGCTCCATAGAGTCATATCATATAGATCATGCAAAAATGGGAATCATGGGAACATAAGTCTCCACAGGTCTACTACCTAGGTCTCAATGCACATGTCATATCATGGGAACATAAGTCGTAAAAGAAGTCCACGCGTTCATAAAACAAACATACAATTTCTATGCTCCAATCGTCGACCGAAAAGGTAAAAGCGGTCGACCGGTTGGCCGTTAATACCGATAATTGGTTCGAACCACGATCCAATGGTCGAACCAAACAAACATCAAAACGGTCAAACAAAAGTCTTTGGACGGTCGACCGACAATGGGCTTCTGGTCGACTGAAAAACAACAGGGACTTCCTACCTTCTCTAAGTCATCGCTGATCGACGGAAAATATGAATCGGTCGGACCCCAATAAAGTCATCTTAAGTCATCGGTCGAACGAGGTCTCAAGGCGGTCGATCGTTTTGAAGTCTACACCCTGAACCGACTTAAAACAGTGCATTCGGTCGAGCGACAAAGCTGGCCTGGTCGACCGAAATCACCCAGAACTTGCCTAACATGCTTGACCGGTCGACCACACAAGGCATCGTTCGATCAGTGCAAGGCAAAACTCCCCAAAATACACTACGACCGGTCGACCGAAACCACTACTCGTTGACCGTGAAAGTGCAGAAATCTGATGCACACACCTCCGACGAGACTTTCGGTCTACTCTCACCAAATCCCTCACACAACTTAGGTGTGCATAAAAACAAAAGTTGACATACCTTGAAAGGTTGGAAAAGCGTTTGACTACCAATGACGATCACCTCCACTGAAACAAATGTTTCTCCTACGAACTCTTCACACGAACACGATCTCCACCTCCTTTTCCATAAAACTCCGGCGAACTCGACTTGCCGGCGCACCCCCTTCTCCTTCCTTCTTTGCTGCCAAACCTAAGGAGAGAGCGAAAAAAAACAAGGGAAAGAAATGAGAAGAAGAGATGGGTTTGCTTTTAAACACAACCACCACCCTCTCACGAAATCCCTAGCCGCCACTTCACCTAAACCACAAAATATCTCCTCAAAAGGGATTAGATCCTTGACCCAATTAACCTTAGTTAATAAGGATTAGGTTCTCACAGCAGGAGTTTGTGTTATGTCCCTAACCCATCTTAGGGCCTTAATGGAGATTAGGTGGGGTTGATGTGAGAGGGTATGGGAGGTGAGGGAGGTATGGGCTAGGAGTGTAGGGGATGGTCGGGAGTGTTGCCTTGGGTTTGGGTTTTGTTTTTAAAGCAAAAACATTTCTCCTCCATTCTTCTTCTTCTCCAAATTCTTCTTCCTCACTCACCTTGTCTCTCACTTCTCCCTCTTTCTGACGGTGCAGAGGCGGAGGAGGCGGGTCCGGCGTGAAGCGTGCGGAGGATAGCGTGCGAGGAGGCGGTCGTACGAGTGGTTGCGTTCGGGAGGCGACGTTGCGCGAGCAAGGCTCCGGCGGGTCTTCGTCGTCTTGAGAGGTATGCCAAGTCTTCATAGTAACTCCCCAAGAGGTGTGGGAGTGTAGGGGGCGGTGTTGGTGTCGTTTCTCCGGCGAACCCAACTGGACAGAGGTTGAAGACGTTTTGTTCGGTCGACCGATTGAGAGTTCGGTCGACCGAACAACGCCTAAATGATGCATGTCCAGAGAGAAAATGTATAGTCCGGTCGACCGGTGGTTGGGTCGGTCGACCGATATTTGTAAATAATAACTTACTGCCCGAAAACGGTCGAACGATGTTTGTGTGACGGTCGACCGTTTATGCCAAATTTTAGCGGGAAATAAAGGGTTACATTAGCCCGGTCGACCGGTGTTTGTTTCGGTCGACCGAACCTCTTTAGATAGGTTAGACAGACCTTCGGCCGACCGAGAGTGTGTCTCGGTCGACCGAACTGCGCAAAGTCGCTCAAGAGCGTTGACCATCTAAACGATCGACCGCTGTGAATCCTGTCGACCGACCGCGTGCAGTTTTCCTGCAGTGAAGTGCTTGTTGATCCGGTCGACCGGAAGAGTTTCGGTCGACCGAATGCAGTGGGCAGGATTCATGCAGTTTTCCTTATCGGTTGAACGGACCCTGGTTCGACCGACAAGATATATATGTATAAAAAATGTATAGCGTAGACCTTCCAAACGGTCGACCGCTAGATTGACCTTGTTCGACCGGTGGGTCAAATTATCATTGGTTAGGACTGGGCGGTGACTTGCTAAACGGTCGACCATCCGAGAGACCGTGTCCGACCGATTGATAGTGTTTTACCCCAGTACTGAGTGCTGAGCGAGAAACCGATCGACCTGTGTATTTGTTGCGGTCGACCGATTAACCGCAGGTTGGTGGATTTATCCACACGCAAGCCGTCGAGCATAGGTCGACTACCGGCTCTGAGCCCACGGTCGATCACCAGACCTCGGAGCTACGGATTTCACCTTCGACGAGGGCGTATTCAGTTGGACCCCCTATTCTTGTGTAGGTAGGTGATGCCTTCCATGCTTGTGTAGGTGGGAGACGCCTTCTATCCTTGTGTAGGAAGGAGATGTCATTTCCTTGTGTAGGAGAGTGATGCCCCTTGAGCCTGTGCGGCAGAGGGAAGCCTTTCATGCCTGTGCGGCTGGGAGATGGACCGTGGTGGCGGTTGGGCATTCATTGGGCCCGAGGCGGATTTGCATTTCATGAGCCTTATTTGGCATTTTCGTCTCTATTTCTGTATATGTTAGGAGATGTTGGCATACGGGGTTCCTTTCGGGAACTCAGGCGGATTTTGTGTTTCATTTTCAGGGAGTAAGCAGTCGTAGGTTGGTGGTGACCGAGGGGAGTACCTCCGGGATCGGGTCCTGTCATCTTATCGTTTTTGTAGAGTTAGTGATTACAGTAGTTATGTATTAGTCATGTAATCACTCTTTTGACACTCTGTATTATGACTTCCACGTGGAGATATTTTATATATATATATATATATTCAGTTGACTTTTCTAGTAACGTGCCATCTTTGACCGTTGACGGTCGTATGTTTAATTTAAAAAAAAATTCCGCTGTTTTGGACGTTACAGTTTCTTTCTTTCTTAATTCTTACCTTACCTTTAAACCCGTAAACTTAATATAAGTCTGTTTCACAAATTACTATAAGAATCTCTAGAATTTATTTGTTTGACCATTTGCAATTTCTTCTTTCCTAATGAATTTTTCCTATTGAACAACACCATTAGCAACTTTTGGCAAGGAAGGTGTTAGTAAAGAATTGCAGTAACCAACAGAAATGCGTTTGATCGATTTTTACCTTTTTAAGTTATTTTGTTATTTCTTACAATAATTAGCATTTGAATATATTTTTGACTCTAATGTTTAATATGTAATCATGATTCTTAACCATATCTGAAAATCCTTGTTTATATAGTTGTTTTATCTCAACATATTTAACCGCTTAACACCATTACCCCCATCATTATTTACTTCGATTCCATCATTTTTTTTCCAGAGGAGTTGAGAATGTTCCAAATGTTCTGATCCACCAAGTACTGGATTTTTTTTACTCTACTTAGTAAGCTTCTCGATAGCAGCAGAAGTCTCCCATGATGGAAGATACCACTTCATTGATGGTGAATGAAAGATTACTATCTCCAGCTCCATTCACTCTCCTTCTTATGCTCTACGGTGACGGTAATGTGGATTATGCTTTCTTCACTTTTTTTAAAATTCTAACACGTCTGACTTTTATCCAAAGTAATAAAATTTCACACTCCCAGTGAGCAAATAAATAGGTCCTTCCATCTTGGGTGTGTCAAATTTTAATCTCAAAGGTAATAAACATTTTGCGTTGAGTTATTCGACAACCATTTCTTTTTTGATGTATATATAAGATATGTACTTCTAATCCTTGTTATATATACATATGTCCTCTTCAACAAGGATTAGAAGTTACTCCCTCCGACATCACTTCAACAAAAAATGTTATAGGTACTACCTCAAATGACGCTTATACTGAAGCAGTGGATGCCTTTTTAATAACAACCACCTTTTATGTCCATTTTTTCAGGCAAAGGTCTCACCCGTTGCTGGAGATGTTGTTAGTTGGGTAGTGCATTTTACATGTCCAATAGGATAACTATACAGTTTAAGTTAATTACTTCAAATCGATCTATTCAAACCAGATAGACAAAACTTTGCTATCTTGTAAAGTAAGTGGACATTTTTATCATTTTGTGCCTATCACAACTGATTTTTGGTGTTTCAAACTATGAATATATATGCTGGGTACAAGTGATCTTTTTGTCTCTGTCTGAACAGTACAAAGACTATATATATTGTTATGCTAAATTTTTTGACAATAATTATCATTTCATTTTAGTAGCTCACCTTATGAAATCTGTAGCTACTCTTCTGGCTTCTTGTTGTGTAAATAATAGAAAATAGGAGTTCTTCATTCCGCCCCCAATAAGTGATGAAAACTACTTTATACAAACAGCAATTTCGCTTGTGTCATCAAAGGTTTGTATTAATACATGGATGTCAATGCTTCTTATTATTAATACAAACAAAATGCTTATATACATAGATTGCTCATGATTTAAGCATCACTTTATGTTTCATCCAAAGTAACTGAACCTTGCAGATTGAAGCAGCCATATATAGTAACTGAATCTTGCAGATTGTACCGTCCATAGTAGCTAGAACTCAACCTGCAAATTTTAACTAGGCTGTTTAAGAAGAATTTCAGTGAGGCTGTAGGTCTGTCATTTTACCAAGATTATGTGTTTTTGATTGTTCTATGCGTTGTAGAACCATACGAGAAAGATGTTTTCATATCATCCACAATCTGTAGTTTTCACTCTAATACGAGTGAGATGTTGTACTTGTATACATGATCATTGTTCAAAGTAATTGTAAAATTCCCACAACTGGTTCTCTCTTGACAATAATTGTAGACATATGGAATACCCTTTTCAACTACTCTGCAATTTAAGATTGTCATCATATATAAATATCATTAAAATCTAAAGCTGGAACCGCCAACTACCTTTCCGTATCCAATTATCACAGCTATGAAAAGGCACACATTAGCATCATTTTTTTCCAGGGATATATTCGGCAAGCTAACAAATAATGTGTGCCTAACAACCTCCTTGCAGTGCATTTAAAATTATGTTCTGTTATAACTACCTAAAGTTTTATTTTGTAAACAAAATTCTGTTCATGTCCTTATACATCGTTCTTCTTTTCTCTTTTATTCTTCAATCATTATGTGTAATGTAACATAAGCGCATGGTTCGCACGTGTTAAGTAAAAATGTCAGGGGCTCATAATCCCTCATTCCATTATCTCATACATGCATCCAATGGAGAGATAACACGTTTCACTGCGTTTGTACATGTGTGCATGTCTCAGCCATCAATTTCAAGTCTCTTTGAGCGCATTCAAGTTAGAGTTCGACTAGTATTTTCGGATTGTGAGAGGAAGATTGAGTAAGACGAGGTTCTTTCTTAAGACTCGGGTGTGCTAGGTTTCTCTTCAATCGGCAACGAGGAGATTAGTAGATACTCAAGTAGGAATAAGAGGATTGGTTGAAACTCGGAAAGAGGAGTAGATAACTGTTAGAACCTAAGTGTTTTAAAGGACCTAAGTGTAATTAGGCAACTAATTGAGTCTTATTGCTTTTTTCCCCAAACTTTCCACATGATAAGGTGGGGTTGGGAGGTGAATGACGGTGAAGGTTGGATGGCTTATAAAATGTGGAGTTGGGAGTGATAAGAAAGTTAAGTTGAGAAGAAGTGTTTTGCTGAAGAGAAGAAGTTGAGTGTGGTCTGAGAAGTGATTGAGAGTGAATTGAGAAGAGCTGAAGGAGATCGGAAGAAGAGAAGGAGAGGAAGTCGGAAGGAGATTCATATTCCTTCAGAGCTGAGTTCTCCGGATGATTGAAATTAAGTTTAACCGCAAGTGCACGTCGTTGGTGAAGACGCGGAAGTATGGGTCGATCCGCAAGGAGGTGTGTCAACTTCTAGTTCTTCGAAAATCAAGTGGGAAATAAAGGGGAGAAGAAGTTCATTACACTAAATTAAAATACACTAAACTAGTAGTTAACAAATGTCAAAGTGAACAATTAAAGATTGACTAAAACTAAACTAAAGACTTAACAAAGATGCTGAAATTCAGGAAGAGAAACCCCTAAGGGGTGGAGTGTGTGTACACATGAAATAAAGTGATGATGAATGGATTCAATAGAGCACAAGTGTAGGTTGTGTTGTTATGGATAGGAAGTACCTAATGGTTTTTGCAAAACCTATCATCCAAATCACTAACATAGTTGATTAATATGAGCATAAACAAGTTTGTTTATTAAGAACCTAAACAATCATGGAATGTACCTAATGATTATGGTAGAAATCATCAAGTTAAGTATTCTCTTTTATTCAAACAAGCATACCCACATTCAACTCATAAAGCAAAATATAGCATTCATTCCATTCTTCATGACATGTATAAATATCAACTCCACCCCAAAGGGGGATGGAACTACCCACTACGCATTAAACTACAAACTACATTAAGAAAAAGAAACATTCTAATCACTTCTACTAAGATAAAACAAAATTAAGCTAAGCAAGCAAGAATTAAAAGAGAAGACTTAACATTAAAACAAACTAAAAAATTATTTTATTTACATGACTCACATTACAAGTCGCATTCTTCTCACTTGAGTTTTGCTCCAAGGCTTTACTCCAAGTAGAGAGAATGACCACCAAGCAATGAGTAATTACAAAGGAGGAAGAAGAGTTTTATTTATAGGCATGAAAAAAGGTAACCGAGGATAATCCTCCGATGTGGGACTTAAGGCACATACTCAAAATAGCTATAAACAATATCACAAATAACCGGGACAAAGTAGAGTGGATCTGGACCGGGTTGGACCGCCAATTGGTTGTCTGAAATGGTCTGATCGAGTCCAAATCTTGCAACCATCTTTAGTGTTGTAATTAGGCATGTAAGGTGCACCATATCCGGTCATACAAGTCTGGGCCTGAATCTAATTTCCAAAATACTCTTCATCATGATGTGGAGTTTCTCGATTTGCTTATTGGTCCTTTTGGTTTACATTCGGGTCCTTCCCTCTTGCATGTCAGTCCATAAGACTCACAATTCATTCATTTTCTTACGTTCAGGTCCTTTTTGTGTTTCTTCTTCACAATCCTGGGATGCACGCTGGAGGATATGCCGAGAGCATGCACGCTGGATTGGGCAGGACACTGGGATGATGATTTTCCACTGATCAAGTTCACCTGCAACAACAATTACCATGCTAGTATTGGGATGGCAATGTTTGAAGCTTTGTATGGGAGGTCGTTGTTAATCATTTATATTTACAGCAAGTGCACGGCGTCGGTGAAGACACGGCAAGTACGGGTCGTGTCCATGAGGAGGTGAGTAGATTCTGGTTTTAACGAAATCAAGTGGCGGGAAGAGGGGAGCAAGAATTGATTACACTAACTAAACTACACTAAGCTAGAGCGAAACAATCAAAGAAGATGAAAGCACGAGACGAAATAACACTAAACTAAATGTCTAATAAAAGGAAGCTGGTAATCAGGAAGAGAGACCCCTAGGAAGTGGAGTGAGGGCACACATGTAATAAGATTGTGAAGAATGCATTCAATAAGCACAAATGTAGGTAGTGTTTTCATGTATAGGAAGTGTCTAATGGTTATGGCAAAATCTATCAATTCAATCACTAACCTAGTTGATTAACATTCACATAAACAAGTTGGTTATTTCAGAACCAAAACAAGCATGCGAGGTGTCTAATAGTTGTGGCAAAACTCATCAAGTGAAGTGTTCTACTCTAAACAAGCAATCATACATTCACATTTATCAACACATTTCAAAATAAAGTATTCATTTCCATTCTTTAATGCATGAATGAACATCATCTCCACCCCCAAATGGGGATGGAACTACTCACTACTCATTAAAAGAAGTCAAAATGAAATTAAGGTAATTAAGATAGGAAATGGAGACATGCTAATTACTTAAACTAAGATTAAGACAACCAAAACAAGTTAAACAAGCAAGCATTAAAACAAAGATAACATTAAAACAAACTATGTAGAATTATTTTATTTACATGACTCACATTACAAGTAGTATTCTTCTCCACCTTTAGCTTTTGCTCCAAGGCTTAGTCCAAGTAGAGAGAATGCCACCAAGCAATGGGTAAATACAAAGGAAGATGAAGAGTTTTATTTATAGGCATGGAAAAAGTTAATCCGAGACAATCCCCCGGTATGGGACTAAAAGCATACCAAATATGGACTAAATACAACCTAATGTAGCAACCCACCAAGGCATGTGCGTTCCGAAGCAATCTTGACCGCTAATTGGCAGTTTGGGACCGCTAATTAGCGGTCCATATTTGTTTGATCGGGTCGGGATTTGTTTGGCTTGGTTCTAGCTTGATTTCTTGGTGTTTGATGAACCCGATTTGGTTGTTGATGGTTGGTCCCAATTTAATTGCCAAAATACTCCTTATTAAGGTGTGGAGCTTCTTGATTTGCTCATTGATCCTTTTGGTTTTACATCCGGGTCTCTGTCTATTTCATCTCAGTCCATAAGTTTTGCAACTTAGTCCTTTTCCTTGCTTTTGAGTACTTTTTGAATCTATTCTTCTCAAACCTATTTATTCCTGAAACTTAAACATAAACTCATTACATAGCATTTCTTAGGCTAAAAATAAAGGATATAAGACACAAATATATCCATGATATGATGTCAATCAAATACCCCACACCTAACTTTTGCTAGTCCCGGGCAAAACAATGAAAGGAAAAATGAAAGAAAGACAAAGGCATACGTAAAACAAGAAAATCATAACTCACTTTCGTAGGAATCACTGTTTCACTTAGCATGTGCAACAAGCCTTTAAACCCCCTTGTTGCCAAGGAGGAGGAGTGTTGTCTCCTAAGAGTTTTTAGCGGATACACCCACAAAATCCGAACATAGATTCATTATTCAATCTAGGAACACGACTCGATGAACTCATTTCGTCGATCCATGGATGCGGTAATTCTACGGGCCGACTCTATATTTGTAATCAATCCACACACCTAGCCTAATTAATCATTCGTGAAAGTTAATTAAGGACTTAAATGAAAGACATGGGAAACCTTAACGTCTTATAGTGATACATTGTGTAAAATCCATTAAGGTTCTTATTTGACTCTTTTTTTCTCTTCATTCATCATTTTTTTTCTTTTCTTTGGAGCATTACATTGGTTGGTGTTTGATTCTCCCAGGGTCGGGTTTCATGCATCATTGCATGTGAGGACTTACACTATCACGTACACCTTCCCCCAAATCTCCACATAGGGCGATCCCTACCACCCGTGTAACGGGAGTTCGGTCAGTGCATCCCAATTCAGATGACTCGAAAGCACCAGGCACTAAGTCCCCTCGGACCAAATTTCTCGAGTGAAAGGAGTCATGTAAGAAGAGAGAACACCACTTATTTATTTATTTATTTATTTACATGGAACGAAAACCCTACACTTAAAGTTTCACAACAAGATTTTAAGAGTCCCTGACTACGACAAACTTCCTTATACTAACAGACACAAATTATTTTACTCACTAGGTTCAGGGTGGATTTCTTTATTCGTTTGAGTACTGAAACCCTATGATTACACGCCCCCCGATGGAAGACGGGGGTGCATCCTTACGACTCGATAAGTCCTAGAGCCGGTATACTACATATCCTAATGCATCATGATCAAGTCAATTCTGGGAGTTTCTCTTTCGATTGCCTCAAAACGGTTTTGCACATGCTAAACACATGCAAAACCCACAAAACATTTTCTTTCGCAAACCCATGAAGATTTTGAAAAATATGGAAAATTTTAAAGCACTAGGCAAGCAAAAGAAGGCAAGTCACCTAAGGATCATGGCAAACCGATATATCGATATTAAATGAGCACACTAACATGACCCTAACAATACAAACAAAAGAAGAAGAAAACAAAAGGAGAAAGACTCGGCTATGTACATACGTAAAAAACCCTCCCACACTTACTTCATGCATTGTCATCAATGAATGTGAGTATGATACTACATGGATTTTTGCATGAAAAAGAAAAGATCTCACCAACGTGAAACACAAGGAAAGTTTCATGGTCATGTTGATGGACATAAACCTAAAGTCCAAAAAACTTGTGAGATACTTAAGAAGGGAGACAAATACGTCAAACAAATGTGGCCCAAATACTCAAGGGTTGGGGTCACAACAACCACTGCTCACTTGTGGAGTTTTTGTGTGTTTTTTCTTTTTTTCTTTTCTAAACAAGATATATACATCAACAAGGATATTCTCAAAATTATTTGGTCAAGGAACATCAAATGAGAGGATAGAGTCATGCAGACCAGAGATTTGCCAAGATGGGCCCGCTTCATTGGTACTCTGAGGTATCATGAGGGGTGAAAGGTCAAAACTGAAAGGCTCGAACCCCTCATGATATTGGTTGGGCGTAGGTAACGTAAATGAGTGTTGTGTTGCCTCACTAGGGTTTAGTTGCTCGTCGAACAAAACCCTCCAACCAATAGGTGTGTGCATCGGAATGAGTTCCTCGGGCTCATTCGTATGGTGTGACACACTTGTCGCACTAAGATTGGGGCTTCTCCCCAAGTCATCCAACAAGGACCACCCAACCTCCTTTGTATTATCAAGCATAAGCTCGATCGTAAGTGGGTCCTTGTTGGAGTCACGATGAAGCTCAAAAGGCTCAACGGTCGTGGGACATGGGGTAGAGACACCTTCTGGTATGGGCATATGCTGAGGTGTGTCCCCCTCACTGACAGTTTCAACTGAATCATCTAACAAACACTCCCTTTGTACATTCATGTTTGATGTCAGCTCACTCTGTTGCATTGCAAAGACAAGCAATAAGTTTTCGGTGGGCACACAAACATTCTCAACGGATTGCATTGATGTTAGGGGTGTTTGTTGATTTTGTGGTGCTTTCTCTAATTGGCGGATGAGGTTGAGATTGAAAGGTTGGTCCGAGGGTTTTGTTGCCTACCAGAGTTGAATACATGAAACTCGGCACTCATGTTACCAAATGAGAGCTTCATGAGACCATTTCTACAATTAATTAAGGCATTGGAGGTTGCCAGAAATGGTCTACCCAAAATCAAAGGAATTTGAGAGTGGGTGTTCGCAACAGGGTTGGTATCGAGGAAGACAAAATCTACTGGAAATATAAAATCTCCCACTTTGATGAGCACGTCCTCAATAACCCCCTTTGCGACACGAATGGATCTATCCGCCAATTGGAGGATGATCTTAGTTGGTTTCAATTCAACCAAGTTCAACTGTGGATAAACAGAAGATGGGAGGAGGTTGACCGTTGATCCTAAATCAAGCAATACGTTACTCATGCTAGTGTCCCCCTATCTTTCCCTGAATAGTAGAACACACAGGGTCCTTGTACTTTGTGTATGTGGGATTGGACAAAAGTGAGCTTACACTTGCAGCTAAGAATGCTTTCTTAGGAACATTGGTCTTCCTCTTGGTTGTGCAGAGATCTTTCAACACTTTGGCATATTGAGGTATTTGTTGGATGACATCCAACAAGGGGATGTTAACCTTCACTTGCTTAAAGACCTCTAATATCTTATCCATTGTGTCACTCTATTTTTTGGTTAACCCACTAGTATAGGGAGCTTTTGGCACGTAGGTTTTCTACGGTGCCTGAGAAGGAGGTGTTGGTGTTTTACCCTCACCCTCAACCTCTTTCTCACCATCATTTCCACAGAGGGGCTGCACAGATGGTGGTGGTGGTAAGGAAATGTGATTGTCAACCTGTTTTCAATTCCTTAAGGTTACAATGACATTAACATGGTGAACAAGTTTCTCCACATGATTCACTTGCCGCCCCAAGTACCGAACTCTCATTTTGCAAGTGTGGTTGTCGGTACATACGGGGATTAGCCTCAGGTTGGCTAGGTAGAGTCCTTTGCTCTCTCTCATGTACAAACTGAGCCAATTGGCCCATCTTAAACTCAAGAGATTTGATGGTCTGCTGATTTGAAGTGAGAACTTGACTTGTAGATGTCATAAAAAAATCTTTGAGTTCTCAAGTCCACGAGTGAAGTTCTCAAGTGAATTAAATCGGGTTTCCATGTTGTTAGAATTTGGGAAACCCGGTGTATTCGTGATCTGGGCTTGGGGTGGCTGAAAAGATTGTGAATGCTTGGGAGGATGGTGTCGTCTGTTAGGTGGTCTAGAGAAGTTTGAAGGACCACCCTGGACATTGTTTTGGTTCCATGAAAAGTTAGGGTGGTTCCTCCATCCGGGATTATATGATGATGGCATGGGTCATTCCTGGATATGTCATAGATGGCATTGACATGTTCCATCTCAGGAGGAATGGATGCACACTCGCCTCCTACATGACCTAGCCTACCACACAAATAACAAGGAACCGGACCAGATGCAGACACATGTGACACACCTTGTTGGTGTCTGAGCTCAATTGAATCCATACGATGCATTAAGGCCATCATGCGTGCCTCGGTGTTCGTAGTGACATCGACAGTAAATACGGCACCCGATCTAGTCGAGTTTGCATTTTCGATCCTCGCTCCTATGCTAGATGATGCTGGTGGTTCCCTCACACTCTTCCACTGCATGGTTTTCTCAGTGAGGTCTTCTAAGAAACCTCATGCCTCTGTTTCATCCTTTCCTAAGAACTCTCCTTAACACATGGACTCAAGGAGCGTTCGGGATGGGATGTGAAGACCCTCGTAGGCAATCTGACAAAGGTGCCAAAACTCGATGCCATGGTGATGGTATGAGGATAGTAGCTCCTTGAACCCCTCTAAGTATGCATGAAATGATTCGGTCTCATGTTGATAAAATGAATTAATTTCATTCCTTAATTTTTTAGTCTAATGATTTGGAAAGTACTTCTTGAGGAATGCAGATTGAAATTCATCCCAAGTCCTAAAGGGATTCGCCTGGTTGCTGTACAACCCCTTCTTGGCACCATCCTTTAGTGCAAAGGGGACAAGCCTAAAATGGATGGAGTCTGTGCTAAGTTGTTGCACTTGAACATAGCACAGACCTCCTCAAAGTCCATGAGAAATATATAAGGGTCACCCTTCCCAGTGAAGTGAGGGAGCATGGAGATAAACTGAGGGTTAACCTCAAAATGGTTCCCATATTTCTCTGGCAATACGATGCACGAAGATAGAGCAGTACGACTCGAGTACCATCGATCGCGAAGGGGAATGGTAACCTAGGGCAAAAATTGATGAGGTTGGACCCCCACCTTCTGGACCAGAGGGTGGTGGAGGTCCAAAACTTGAGTCATCCTCGTGTGGTCTACGACTCGCCATGGTCCCGGGACTGTGTAGGACACGAGACGAGGATGTCTTCGTAAAGTCGACAATCGAAGACAAATCGATATCGTATCTCGTCAAACAACCTGCAACGTCTCGAGACCACACTAGCATACACAAAGATGCGCACCCACACGAGTCACACGAAAAATAAAGAAAACGTTTTTTGAAGAACTAAAGTAGAATGTGCGTAGAGGAGAAGATGGGAAGACACAAATGAGAGGGAATAACTCAGGAGAGAAAAGAAGAAGTCCTTACGCTACGGCGGGTAGGTACTGGTAGAAGCACATGAGCAAGGCTTAAACAACCTAAGGTTGCTATAGGTCCTTACAGCTAGACGACGCCTAACTGCGAGGTCACGCGGCCTCAACACGGCTCACCTCCCTACAACGAAGACCACAAAGCCCAGTAAGTGAGCCAAGATATGGAGATCTCGTCTCTCCTACTACCGACAGAGTGGGTGACGTCGATCAGGCCATGACTATCGTGACCAGATCACTCTCCTAATGCGCCCGAGATCCTTAGGGGCCAATGTCTACCTGATTTTAAAGTTAGGCTCTTGATTAATGTGATTTTTGGGGCCAAGGAAAGGGTGATGAAATCCCCCACCTTATCTTATATGGGACAACCCCCTCCTTAGTAGCATTTTGGAATCTTGATCTAGAAAGCAACTCTCCAAACAAAATGCTCAACTCACACTTGTTGCAATGCAATTCCTACTAACTAATGCATATTCATACACATTGCATGAATGGGAGTAGAAAATGCGTACCTCACACCTGCGCTCAACAACTGAAAGTAAAGCTAAAATAAAACACAAACTACATCCCTGGCAACGGTGCCAAAAACATGTTAATCTTTTATATTTACTGTAAGTGCACGATGTCGGTTAAGACGCGGTAAGTATGGTTCGTGTCCACGAGGAGGTGAGTAGATTATGGTTTTAACGAAATCAAGTGGTGGAAAGAGTGGAGTGGAAATTGATTACACTAACTAAACTACACTAAGCTAGCGTGAAACAATCAAAGAAGATGAAAGCATGAGACAAAATAAAACTAAACTAAATGTCTAATAAAAGGAAGCTGGAAATTAGGAAGAGAGACCCCTAAGAAGTGGAGTGAGTGCACACATGTAATAAGATGGTGAAGAATGCATTAAATAGGCACAAATGTAGGTAGTGTTTTCATGTATAGGAAGTGTCTAATGGTTATGGTAAAATCTATCAATCCAATCACTAACCTAGTTCATTAACATTCACATACACAAGTTGGTTATTTCAGAACCTAAATAAGCATGCGAGGTGTCTAATAGTTGTGGCAAAACCCATCAACTGAAGTGTTCTACTCTAAACAAGCAAGCATACATTCACATTTATCAACACATTTCAAAATAAAACGTTCATTTCCATTCTTTAATTCATGTATGAACATCATCTCCACCCCCAAAGGGGGTGGAACTACTCACTACGCATTAAAAGAAGACAAAACAAAATTAAGGTAATTAAGATACAAAATTGAAACATGATAATTACTTCAACTAAGATTAAGACAAACAAAACAAGCTAAAGCAAGCATTAAAACAAAGACAACATTAAAACAAACTATGAAGAATTATTTTATTTACATGACTCACATTACATGTAGCATTTTTATCCACCTTAAATTTTTGCTCCAACGCTTACTCCAAGTAGAGAGAATGCCACCAAGCAATGGGTAAAAACAAAGGAAGTTAAAGAGTTCTATTATAGGCATGGTTTGGTTAATCTGAGACAATCCCCAATATGGGACTAAAAGCATACCAAATATGAACTAAATACAACCTAATCTAACACCCGACCAAGTCATGTGCGTTCGCAAGCAATCTTGACCGCTGATTGGCAGTCTGGGACCGCTAATTAGCAGTCCGTATTTGTTTGATCGGGTCTGGATTTGTTTGGCTTGGTTCTAGCTTGATTTCTTTGTGTTTGATGAACCCGATTTGGTTGTTGATGGTTGGTCCCAAATTTTAATTGCCAAAATACTCCTCATTAAGGTGTGGAGCTTCATGATTTGCTCATTGATCCTTTTGGTTTTACATCTGGGTCATTGTCTCTTTCATCTCAGTCCATAAGTCTTGCAACTTAGTCTTTTTTCTTGCTTTTGAGTCTTTTTTTAATCTATTTTTCTCAAACCGATTTATTCCTGAAACTTAAACATAAACTCGTTATATAGCATTGCTTAGGCTAAAAATAAAGGATATAAGACACAAATATATGCATGATATGATGTCAATCTATCGTGCAGATCCCCAATTTTCTGGAGTGATGTAGGAAAGAGGCAGTTGGTTGGACCTGAGCTTGTGCAAATGTACGCAGACAAGTTGGATGTGATCAGGAAGTATATTACGACAGCTCAAAGAAGGCAGAAGAGCTACGCTGACAAGCGTAGGAGAAATTTAAATTTTGAGGTTGGCGACCGTTTTTTTTCTTAAGATCTCCCCAGCCCAGGCTGTGATAAGGTTCGGGAAAAAAGGAAGCTGAGTCCGAGGTATGTTAGATCGTTTGAGATCTTGGACTGCATAGGAAAGGTTGTCTACCAGACCGTGTAGACATTCCAAATGGTCGACCTTCTGATGACTTTTGTTCGACCGCTTGATATATGTTTGTTGGATCGATGAGTTGTTGGTTGAATCCTTTACCGGAAATAACAACCAACCGGTCGACCGCTTGACCTTTTTCGGTCGACCGTTGGTGTACAAAATTGTTTTTTACGTTTATGAGTGTGTTTTCCCGTGAGCTACCATTATGACTATTATGATTTCATGACATATGCATTGAGAGCCTGTATAGTAGACCTGAGGGACCATAGTTCCCAATTACATGATATATATGGCTCTACGGAGCAAGATGATTGTTAGCTTGTGTGGCAACGGAGATGACCGTCTAGCCTATGTGGCGATGGAGATGACCGACCGATGTTGTTCCGGCGGGTATAATTGTCCGGGTTGTGGCACGACTCGACGAGTATGGCCGACTAGAGTGATGGCTCTGGCGGGTGTGGCATTGCGACCACGGGATCAGATCTGATGATGACTCAGATGTGCATGCGACCTTCACTGAATCCTCATGCTAGTGTAGCTGCGAGTTGGGGTGTGTCACGTACTCTCTGTATGACCGCACGTGCCTGCAGATGCACAATGATGTAGAGACTTATGACCACATGACCCTAGAGTGGGGAGTTCATTGTTATGTTTTATGTTGCCATGATACTAGTATGATAGGTCATATATTGTTTATGCATGTGCATGTAAGTGGGCTTGGTATATGTGGTTTCCTTATGGAAACTCAGGCATTGTTATTCATGTTTCTTTTCAGGACGTGTTTAGGTATTGATCAGGTGGTGACTGAGGAGAAGTACATCTAGGGACCGGATCCTCTAGTCTTTTTGAGGTTGTTATGATTACATGTATCTATGTCCGTTGTTCTTTGATGTAGTCATACTTTTGACATCCTTTTGTATACGGTGCACCCTTGATATATATATATATATATATATATATAGAGAGAGAGAGAGAGAGAGAGAGAGAGAGTAGCATCCTCACTTGATTTGATGTTGATGTCTTTTGAATATCATTTAAAGCTTAAATTTTTCTGTTGTTTTCGGGGACGTTACAATAACAGTGGTTATCAAACATCTATAATAACGCAAGTCTTCTTCTGGTTTGCAATTTCTTCCCTTGTAATTTTTAATTTCACCTTCTTAAGGTTAATTATCGTATAATCTATCACCCCATCTAGATTAGTGTATATCCTACTTACACCCTAAACATCCCATGTACGTCTATAAGAATGTTATTTATTCAGTGTGAGTTATACTAATATGTACATTATATCAATGGTAATTTTCTGTTGGATCAATGGTTTCTAAACTTAGATTCTCTACGAATGATAAAGTATGCACCGGAAAAAATAAAAAGTAGAGACAATCAAACCACAAGTATACTGGAGATTTTTTTAAAGGTTCAACACCCCAACCAGGTCTTAATCCTCTTTTCCAAGGCCCTCTCCGTCACCACAAGCCCCTCTCATGTCTTTATTAATCCGATCTCTGTTACGGGCTGAGATCAAACATTTTAGAATCCAAGTTCGTGAATAACTTCGTGGAACTTGATTCCTCCTCTCACAATCCTAGAAGGGGGGGTTACTCCTGGAGCAATTCAATCTTTGTGATCCAAACAAATGGAATAAAAATCACATATCAACACTCTACACTTGAGCACACTTCAGTATGATAGGATTTAGGAACACAAGTGGTGAAGTTTTAGGCAGGGCTGTGCGTAATTGGTGTTTAAAGATGGAAAATGTTTTCTCTCGAAGAATGGATCAATAGGAGGTGTAACAGTTATATGAAACATAGAAATGAACCCCTATTTATTAGCTTTAAAATCCATATAGACGTTGGGCTAAAGAAAAAAAAGATGTGAAAGGAAACCGATCAAAAGAGTATAGCAGAAATTATGTTGGAGCTAGAAACAGTCAACCGTTGCCACATTATGTTCGATCGTTCGCTTAAGTTCTTAAGTTAATGGTTGATTGGATGCAATACTGGTCGAACGTACACAATGGAAATTGGGAGTTAGCATTTGATCGAATGGTCCACCATTGAGTCGAATTTGATCGACCGAATATGCAAAAACTTATTGCCCAAATTGGTGACCGAATAGGTCGACCGTTAAAGTGAGACTGATCAATTGAAAGGCTGAATGATTCAATTTTGTTAGGGTGCGACTTTCAACATAGTCGAACGGGCTTTGTGTACTTATTCCCCAACAGTCGAACGGGCTTTGTGTACTTATTCCCCAACAGTCGAACGAAATAAAACAAGCAGTCAACCATTAAGAACAAACAGAACTGAAGTTTGTTTTTGGTGGTTTCTATTAGTACATATTACAATATTAGAGGGCTTTTGTGTAAATGAGATATTAAATAAAAAAATCATTAAAGAAAAGCAAGAAAAAGTATGCGGAAGATGCCCTTGCTATTATACAATATATAAATTAAATAAACTTATTAAACATTTAATAAACTAAAACTAAATAAATATAATTTCTGAATGTAACATAATAACATTAGATTTGAAATGCTCACTTATATTTTGTAACATAAAAAATAACTAGAGTTACAAAATATTAAAATCATCAAAAAATTAAAATGTAAAGTTTTGCAATATTAGAGGCCTTTTGTGTAAATATAGAATTAAAATTATTAAAAAATATAGAGGGCATTTGCGAAAATGTGATATTAAATTTAAAAAAACAAGAAAAAGTATGAGGAAGAACTAAAACGAAATAAAAATAATTTCTGAATTTAACATTAGATTTAAAATTCTCAACCATTGTTTGTAACATAAAAATAACTGCAGTTGCAGAATATTAAAATCATCAAAATATTTTAAAAAAGTATGAGGAAGATCAAGTTTCTAATTGTACATATTTCAATATGAGGGCTTTGTGTAAATGTGATATTAAATTAAAATCATTAAAAAAAGCAAGAATACATATGAGGAAGATGTCATTTCTACTATATCATATATATTTGGAATGTATAAATTAATATATTTAGCGTGGATGTCCATTACCCCAATGCATGTATATGTTACAACTCCACAGGGTTTAATAAGAAATGTGTCACTTGCTAAACTCTCAAGTGTTTGGGTAAATTAGTGTTGCAACTCCCAAACGTTAACTTCGGCTCAGTGATGTTGATGTAATACTCTTATTTATGTTTTGTAACTTATTAGCGGTTGAAAGCTTATATCTAGCGATGTCATGTATGGAGCTTAACATGTAATACAATGAGAATCTCCCCTAATTATCTTGTCTACCACTTGTCTTGCATTTTGCTTTCTCTTTGTTACTCATTTGTTTTACAACACGTCATGAGCATGAATTCGCTCCATGTAATCAACTCAAATATTATTTGTTCCTTGTTTGATTAAGGTACTCTACAACATAAAGTTGTCTTCATCTGGGGGCAGTCTTTTACAATTTATAACTTCATTAATTGATTAACATTGTTGAATATATTCATCCTATATTCTTAAAAATGATGATATATGTAGAAATTATTGTTGCAAAATCTTGGTTTGAAATATTATGTTTTGCGTCTCTATATATATTCTTAAACGATGAACTACTAACTTTTGTTTACATGAAATTTATATGATGTTTTCAGGTGTTTAACTTTAAAATGTTGGCTTAGACGACTAATACGTGTCAAAAATGTTGGCACTTTTAAAGCAACAAATTTTCATTTATAAATTAAATTGCAGGTACAAAATTTCTCCTAGTTTGTGTTGCTGGCACAAACAACTGGAAATAGTTTTCTGTCGGCTTTCATGGACAGACACAAACAACAAAATTCGGTCAAAGGGAAACTATTTTCCACTGGATTCTGTTTTCTTCTGCTTTCCGTTTAACTCCAAAAATCATTTCTGGAGCTTTCCGCACCACTAACACCCCCTTAGTATGAAAGTAAAATTTAATTAATGTACATGACAATTATAGATGTGTGTGAGTATGTTATTTGATAAATATGCATTAATACATGTTTATAAGCATTTTGTTTTGCATAATACAAAAGTTGCTCATGTATTTGGAACGTAAAAAATCATTAGATGGCTGGACATTCTAATGATAATGATATAGTTTATTTGTGCATATGTCATATCTAATATATGTCGTTTTGCTAGAAAGTATGAGTGTTTCTTTTTATTAGTCATAGTTTATATGTTCTTTTATATGAAATTGATAATCTTGATTGTTAGACCCTAACCCTCTTAGGGTTACTGTTGGGAGTGATGGGTTGCATGGGAATGGAGGAATGTGCAGTAATGGGTGATGGTGTGGGGGTCAGTTACTGTGGAGGCTTGGGTGTTATGAGGAGAAAACGTTTCTCTTCCTCATCTTTGCTTTTCTCATTTTCTTCATCTTCTCGCTCTCACATTCCTTCTCTTCCGACGACCAGAGGACGTTGCGGCAGCTCCGGCGTGTGGAGGCGAGCGTGGAGTTGCGGAGGCGCAGTCGTGAGGCGCGTGGGTGCGGAGGTTGCTGTCGGGTAGCGGCTTGAGCGAACTCCGGCGTGCTCCGTCTTCCATTTGAGGTATGTCGGCTTAATAGTTTGGTTTTGTTGCTCACTACGTTGGTGGGAGTGTGGTCGGTCGCAGGAAGTCGGAGGCTTCGGGCGAGAGGTTGTTGTCGACCAACGGTCGACCAGTGCCTTTGAACGGTCTACCGGTGCCTTCGGGCGGTCGACCAGTTTTAATGTTTAGCCCCACATTAACGAACAACGTTCGAACGATGTCGTGCGGCGGTTGACCGGTTGCATGTGTGTTGGTGGGTCGAAGGCTTTCCTGTTGGTTTTCGGTCGACCGTTCCTAGTTTTTGGTTAAACCGGAACTTAAGTGAAGTTGATTAGTGTTGCATGTTGTTCGACCTATTATGCATATTGTTCGATCGTTATATGATTGACTATTAGGTTGACCTTGGTAGTTTTCAGTCGACCGGGACCCCTGAGTCGGTCAACCGAATAGGCTTGTGTGATTTTGACCAGACTCCGGATTTTGACCCCGTATTCGGTCGACCGGTTTTAGATTGTTGTCTGACCGTTTGGACTTAAGTGATGCGCAGAGAGTTCGACTGTTGCAGACTTTCGGTCGACCGAACCTATTGGGAAGGGTCGACCAGATAGGCTTTTTTGGTTTACAGTTTGTACGCAGAACTGGACTCCTGGTCTTGTGTCATGTCAACTCTGTCCACGGAAACTCGTGTCCTCTCCTAGAGCGTGAGCCGGGAGGTGACGGCGGGTACGTTGCTCGTGCCTACCTAGGGACCGTCGTCTGGAAGAGTGTGGACACTTGGGTCGTGCCACCTCCGTTGATGGATCGTGGTGTGACGTGTTGTTGCTTGACTCTCTGTAGAGTAGCAGACCTGAGGGATCGTGGATCCTAATGCATGTTGATGCATGGCTCGTGGAGTATGATGACCCTGCAGACTACGGATGTTGTGTCAGACATATGTTGTACCGTCGAGGTTGTGCTGGCGATACCGTCGAGGTTTTTGCCGACGGTGATGTTGCCGATGATGTTCCGGCTTGTGGTTGTGTCGTCCGATGTTGTGTCGGACGTATGACCGCCGATGTTGTGCCGGCGATGCCGCGGATGTTGTTCCGGCGATGATTCCTCGATTTATATTAAACCGCAAAAAAACTTGATTGATCTAGTGTTATATTAAATCGCAAGTGCACGATCACGTTGAAGCGGTGGCAAATACGGATCGTCCACTGGGAGGTGTGTCGACTTTTGGTTTGTGCGAAGGCGAGTGGTAAAGAAAGGAGAGAAAGGTTGGTTACACTAAACTACACTAAGATGCAAAAAGGAAATGGAAGATAAGCAATAAAACTAAACCCCATAGGGGGTAGAGATATAATGTGAATATAAAGATGTGTGTGTGTGTGTGTGTTCAATTAAGCTCCTCACAACATGTAGTGCATGAAATCATAAAACTACATCCAACTTTGCCTCCACATGAATTAAGATAAGACTACATTAAAACATACAAGACAGTAATTGGAATGAAGCTAAATGAACTCATGTATAAAGACTAGACCCTACTATGCCTCCACATGAATTAAGATAACCCAATATCATTAAAGCATACAAGACATTAACCAAGGTAAAGGCAACAAGAGTACATACACTACAACTTGTGTTTCCAATATTAATTCCATCCATATCCTAACCTTATCATTCCCCATAAAATAGGTCCACTAAGCAAAGCATAGGCTAAGTTTCATTCAAGAGCATTAGCATATCAAAGATAAGAGTGAAAACTCATTAGATGGTTATGGAAATCATATAAAGCTCAAGTGATTAAGATAACACACAATTAATACACTACATGATTATATCACATATTTCTCCACCCCCAAATGGGGATGGAACTACTCACACATATTTAAACTAACTATATTAACAAAATGAAGCATAATACTGAAATGAAACTACACTAAGCAAGAAAGAAATACTAAATAAACTTAAAGGGAAAGGAAAGACTAAACAAGCATGCACAAATTAAAAGACAAGATTAAAAGAAACTAGAAGAATTATTTTATTAATAAATGACTCACATTGAAGGTAGCATTCTTCTCCACCTTGAGTTTTTGCTTCAAGGCTCACTCCTTAGTAGAGATAATGTCACCAAGCAATGGGTAGTTACAATGGAAGGTGAAGAGTTCCATTTATATGCATGGAAAAAGCTAATCCGGGACAATCCCCCGATGTGGGGCTAAACAAATACCAAAAATAGAATAAGCATACACTAATACACGTGCTCCCAAAAGTTAAGCGGATCCAGAGCTATCTGGACCGCCAATTAGCGGTTCCAGACCGCCAATTGGCGGTCTATAAGCTCCAGATCCGGTTGAGTTTTGTTGTGGGTTTTTCTTGATCTATTACTTGGTCTTGGTTGCATCTACTTTGTTTATTGGAGCTCCGACCCGAATCGAATTGTCAAAATAATCCCCATGATGGTGTGGAGTTTTCTGTTTTGCTCTTAGGTCCTTCTGTCTTACGTTCATGTCCTTCTCCCTTGCATCTTAGTCCCCAGGTCTCACAATTAAGTCATTTTTCCTACTTTTAGGTCCTTTCATGGCTCTTCTCTTCAAACCTCTTTATTTCTGAAATTCAAACATAAAACTCGTCACGTAGCATTGCTTAGGTGTAAGATAATGGATATAAGATACAAATATAAGCATGAAATGATGTCAATCACCGGCGATGTCGCGGATGTTGTTCCGGCGATGATTCCTCGATTGGGCACCTATCGGGGAATGTTTGGACCGACCGAGCTACGGCTCCATTGGGGTGGTGTAGACCACAGGGTTACCTTCCGCGAAATTGCGGACGCTCCTCACCGATCCCTTTGGCTCGAGTAGTCGCGTGTGGGGTGCGTTGCGTATTTTCCGCAAGACCGTATGTGCCTACGGTAGGTTTCCGAGGGAGACCCATTGTTGTTGCTGGACTGATGTCCTTGTAGACCCATTGAGGGTATTTGTTGTTGCCGAGGGACCGAGGTCCTGTTTTACCATTGGAGTGGATATGTTGCATTGCAGATGTTGATATGACATGCTACTAGTATGATAGGTTCATTTACGTACTGTTGCATTCATATAGGCGAGCTTGGCATACGAGGTTTCCTAATGGGAAACTCAGGCATTGTTGTTTGATTCATGTTTCAGGACCGCAGTAGGTTCTGTCGGGTGGTGACAGCGGACGCACACATTTTGGGGTCAGGATCCTCTTCGGACTCTTCGAGGTCGTCATGATTACCTCTATTCATTTGTTTGTATTGATGTAATCATGTCTTTTGACAAACTATGTTGTATTTGGTGCACCGACTGGTTATATTTATGAGTAACATTCCCGCTTGGTTGTTGTTATCTTGAGATCTTTTTATTGTTTAAAATTTCAAATTCTCCGTTGTATCGGGATGTTACATTGATAGTTAACAAAGGTTGAATATGTGACTTTTTATATAATGGACAAGAATTACTTGTCATGAGTTTGGGTGTTGAAATCCAACATGATGCTCTTTGGAATACAAATAAATAAATAAATAAGCATCAAATCAAGACAAGGAGAAGGGTGTGCTCTTGAGAAAATGATTTCAGATTCATCATTATTTAGTCTTGTGCCCCCTTGTGTCTGAATTGAATATGGAGTTATCCATGAAAAAACATGATACTCGTCTTGTAACGTCCCGTTCCCGAACCCGCATCGAGCCCAGGTCCCGGTCCGTCACCCATGTGCCCACTGGCTCACAACACCCACATATTGCCACAAAACTTAAGTTGGTAAGTGTTATGGTAGTGGGCTCATGTCTTTATATCCCACCACAACATTCTTATGTTAAGCAATGTGGGACTAAACTTGGGGGTTTTACAACCTACCCCACTTGAACATCTGACGTCCTCGTCAGGGTCAAACCACTCAGTCACCAGGCGTTGTGGGATTCTAGATGTGGCTCCCACCCTTTAGGTGTAGCACTTAGTTCCCACAATTCCGGCTGGTTCAGGCTCTGATACCATCTGTAACGTCCCGTCCCCGAACCCGCATCGAGCCCAGGTCCCGATCCGTCACCCATGTGCCCACTGGCTCACAACACCCACATATTGCCACAAAACTTAAGTTGGTAAGTGTTATGGTAGTGGGCTCATGTCTTTATATCCCACCACAACATTCTTATGTTAAGCAATGTGGGACTAAACTTGGGGGTTTTACAACCTACCCCACTTGAACATCTGACGTCCTCGTCAGGGTCAAACCACTCAGTCACCAGGCGTTGTGGGATTCTAGATGTGGCTCCCACCCTTTAGGTGTAGCACTTAGTTCCCACAATTCCGGCTGGTTCAGGCTCTGATACCATCTGTAACGTCCCGTCCCCAAACCCGCAATGAGCTCGGGTCCCGGTCCGTCAGTCATGTGCCCACTGGCCCACAACACCCACCTATTGCCACAAAACTTAAGTTGGTAAGTGTTATGGTAGTGGGCTCATGTCTTTATATCTCACCCCAACATTCTCATGTTAAGCAATGTGGGACTAAACTTGGGGATTTTACACGCCTAACCAATTTGCTTCATTCCTTGAAATTAATGTATGAGTACTTCATAAGTTTGAAGGATGACAATGTAAGAATCATGGTTTTGGACTTAGGACGTGGATGAGAGGAATAACAAAATAGTTGTTGTCTATGGAATATAAACAAGAGAACTAAAGGGATTCTCAAAGTCAATTAATCTCCACGAAAGAAAATATATATTTGCACAGAAGGTCATTTGACACGTATCTGTAGTATTCTTGAGATTTTGTGAACCTCAGAAAAGTTCATACAAAGGGGGGAAAAGTTGGTCATAATCTTATTGAGTTAAAGCAAATTTATGCTTAATTATAAAGACAGATGTTTATGACCTCAAAGGTATTACTCGTTCAGATACTTCTTGCTTTCATGTTATATCCATTTTATTTGAAAATCTGCATTAGCTAATATACTTGATTTAATAGATATTACATGAGCATATCATGGAATATCAATATGATAATTGATAAATGGGCATTATATATCATGATACAAATTCATTTTTTTAATATTCTTGATGTTTATTTGGTTATCGTAGTTTCATTATTATTGTCAATAAGTCTTTGATTTAGTTCTTGTTTGACTAAGAACTATTTATATTGGTTACTGCTCTCATTCGTCCAATATAAATATATCCATACTTGTGATTTTTATCCACTTGTGATGAGATTCTTCTAGATATTAATAATACTTGTGTATATGTTATAAGTAGGTCGATATTTAACATTTTTATGTTTGTCATGACTCTTTATGCATATCATTATAATATGTCTTTTAATGTCAAATTAAAAATAATATTTGTATTTCTTTTCTTGAAAAGAAAATATACATGCATATTGTAATATGTCAGTATGTTGAAAAGATTTATACGAAGTTATATTGAACTTAATTGAACTTGATATGATTTTAATTTATGGTTCTTATTTTGATCGTTTGAACAAACCTATCATTTGTTTTGTAATAGTGGCACAAAAAACATTATCTGCAACAAATAATTTATTTGGCTTGAAAGGAAGAGCATGAGTATTCTTGGTTTCATATTTGATCTATAGTGTTCAGTATGCACAGTATACTAAAAATAAGTATTTCTCTTATTTGATAATGGGAAAAATCAAAGCTATTATCATACATGGTCGTACAACTTTAATAGAAGGCTCTAGAAGAGTCAATCCACGGTTACATGTGAAATTATATTGGTTTTAAATGATGCATTTTATTTATAAGGTCTCAAGAAACTTATTGAGTTTCAGATTGCCTGAATGACTTGTATTGAGACTATAGTTGAAGTAAAGCCAAAACAAATTAAATTACTACAATCATGTTAGGTAGGAAAAATGATATTGAGAAAATTACCTGACTTTTGAATGATGTGTCATTGCACACGAAATGGCATGGTCTAGACTGATTGGGTCAACGTGAATTGAAATTACATATGACCATCCATCGAAGAAAGAGACAATTCTTCAATTGAGTGGATATCCATGAACTCTATTTTTTCATGGAATATGATTAAACCACTATCATCAGGAATTGAGATTTAATCCCCTACATTTTTGAAACGTATATATGTGTATATCACGAAGAAGGTGGGCCATGCAAATATCATATGGTGCTAATAGATGCACACACAAGATGGTCACATGTATGTCTGTGAAATCACAATTTGGAATTTACGACATTGGTTGCTCAAATAATGAAGTTCAGAGCACATTTACCATATTATATAATAAATACAATTGGTCTTGGAAATGCTAATTGTTAGCTTTTAGACCTTAATCATGTTTATTTTGATGATTTAATCAACTTAATCTTAATGACAATCAAATCGAGTCGGAAACATGTCATGCATTGCACATATAGAAGTGTATTGTGCACACTTCAATCTTAATAGGTGATCAAGACTCAAGGAGAAAAGGGATTCAAGTCAAGACATGTAATCAAGCTTTTGAAGACATGTAAATTTATTGTTATTTGAGTCTTTAGGAACCTTTGTAAACTTGAGCATACAAGTTGGTTACATTGGCGGATCCAGGATTCCAAGTATGTCAGGGCACCACGTACTAGCGCACAAATCGACAACAAAAAATAGCATACAAGCCAAAAATATTAATATTTCATAAAAAGTTAGAAACAAAATGTCGTAAATAATTAAAAGTACAACCTAATGTTACTTTAAAATTATTACAATTGTTCTTGATGAGTTATCATATTTTGGAACCGGTTTATAATAGCAACTATGCTAATACCCAAAAACAAATCTTTCTCTAGATAAGTAACCAAACAATCATTCAACATTTGATCTCCTATGCTATTACGCAACTCATGTTTCACTAAAGTTACTCCGGAAAGCATTCTTTCAACACTTGTCATTGTCATGGGAAGAAGTAACACCAACTTTAATATTAAGTAGACATTTGAATGAGTTTCATGCTTGTTTGTCTCAACAAGTTTCACGGAAAGCTCATTAAGATTCTTCACATTCCAAAATCTCTCATCATTTTGAATGTCAACGATGAAATTGTCAAGTGAATACTCAAAGACATATAAACAAGTAATTTCTTGCATACCTCATTAAAAAATAGAATGAAGTACTTACAATTTTATCATGTTTTATTTTGATTGAAGGTGGTGTTACACTCACTACCCTCGAGTTTTTTAATTTTGATGAAGTAACCATTACTATAAAAAATAAAATAAAAATAGAATGAAGTAATCTGTTGTAAAGGAAATGAAGTACTTACGTTTTGTCATGTCAAAAAATAAACGTTTTGAAAAACTTAATTTTCGCACGCTAACAAAAAAATCCTTTTAATTTTGATGAATCAACTATTACTACTATAAAAAAAGTAGAATGAAGTAGTCCACTTGTAAAGGAAATGTAGAATAGCAATTAGTAATGTTATGTTATCTGACCCATAAACAAGCCCAATCCACAAACAAAATTAACACAACATCCACAGCACCATCCGACAGTTATCCTCCAACAGAAATGTCCCCAACAGCACTGCTCTCCGAAACCAGTTACACCACTCCCACTCCAATCTCCACGCCTCCTCTCCCACCCACCCACCACCCACCCAACCCTCCTCCACACCCCCACCCGAAGAAGAACCACAACACTAATCCTCCTCACTACTCTCCCTCCAACCCCGCCCGCCCTTGCCTTCCACTTCCGCTTCTTTATATCTCGGTGTCCAGTGAGTTGGGGACTTGGGGGAACTCCATTTATTTATTTTTTAATGGAAGGACACGTGCCCTACCAGGCACTACAGTGGATCCGCCCCTGGTTGGTTATCCACCCACATTCATTTTAGGTTCCATCTAGAAGTCATAAACAAAATCTCACATTATTTGTGTTAAGACGTAATCTAATTTGGAGTAGTTAAGTATGTTTGGGTTAGTGCTAATGGTGTTTTGACTTGTGGAGGCACGGTGGACATGTGGGGGCATGGGTGGCCACACTTGGTTGATTGTTGTGTTGCTTTTGTTGGAAGGGACAGAACCTCTGGACCGACTTTGATTGAACGTTTTAAACCGCAAGTGCACGGTCGCGTTGAAGCGGTGACAAATACGGGTTGATCCACATGGAGGTGTGTCGACTTTAGTTTGTTCGAAGGCGAGTGAGAAAGAAATGAGAGAAATGAGTTATGATCAAACTACACTAAAATGCAAAAGGAAATGGAAAATTCAGCAATAAAACTAAACCCCATAGGGGGTAGAGAAAGAATGTGAATACAAAGATATGTGTATGTGTGTTCAATTATGCTCATCACAACATGTAGTGCATGAAAATCATAAAACTAAATCCAACTTTGCCTCCACATAAAATAAGATAACGCAATATCATTAAAACATACAAGACAATAATTGGAATGAAGCTAAATGAACTCTCATGTATAAAGACCAAACCCCACTATGCCTCCACATGAAATAAGATAACACAATATCATTAAAACATACAAGACATTAATCAATGTAAGGGCAACAAAAGCACATGCAACTACAAGCCATGTTTTCTTTATCAACTCCATCATTATCCTCACATCATCATTCCCCATGAAATAGGTCCACTAATATAAGCATATGCCAAGCTTCATTCAAGAGCATTAGCATATCAACGACAAGAGTGAATCACATTAGATGGTTATGGAAATCATATAAGGCTCAAAGGATTAAGATACACACACCCGATACATCACATAATCACATCACATTATTCTCCACCCCCCCAAATGAGGATGGAACTACTCACTAATCATTACACTACAACCTACATTAACAAAATGAAACATTCTACTGAAAGGAAATTAAACTAAGCAAGCAAGAAATATTAAGATGTTAATTGAAAGGAAATTAAACTAAAGAAGCATGCAAGAATTAAAAGACAAGACAATATTAAAAGAAACTAAGAAAAATAATTTTATTAACATGACTCACATTGCAAGTGGTGTAAGACCCGCTCTCCTGCCACATTATTAAAGTCTTATTCATCCATGTGGTCAATTTTGGTGTGTTCTTGGTATGCTTGATGTATGCTTGTGGCTTCATGCTCGGACTTGGTAGAGTTTCCTTTTTGGGCGAGTTTATGTGGTTTGTAGTCTGGTGTGACCCATCGGGCGGTTTTTGCAATCGGTGGCTTAATCGGGCCGATCGGGTGCAAACCGTGTGTGTGTGGGCTTGGTTTTAGTTTGAGCTTGGGTTGGGTTATGTGGGTTGGCGTGTGGGTGAGGTGGCATGGTTGCCACGTCATCAGGAGGTGATCTCCTAAGATCCTTGCAACATTTGAATTGTGTGCTTTATGGAAAGTCTTGATTGGGCCTTGAAGGACATTGATCTATTGCCTTTTGGTGTTTGTTTCTTGAAACAAAAACTAGAGAAACCCTACACCAGCCGACCTCAACCTCCTTTCCTCCCGTCCACGCCACAAACTCTTTCCACCACAACCACCACCACCATTTCTGGTTTCCTGCTGGTTGAGATCCGGCAGCTATTGAAGAAGAAGCAAAAGACTTTCTTGTGTGCAGCTTGGCGAGCTTCAGCAGATCTCCAGCCAGATTAGGTGCCTCCTTGCTGCTCAGGTATGCCTCTATCCTTTGGATTAGGATGTGGGGGTGGGTTTTGGGCTTAGTTCTGCACAACACCAGTGGCTGGTCGGTCATGAGGATCAGAGTTTGCATAACTAGAGTTCTACCGATTGGGTGAGCTGTGGTGCAACTCGGATTTTCAGTGGCTGACCACGCTTTTCCTTCTCCTTGCACATCCTCCACTCCATGTTTTCCATGATGGTTTGATGGAGAAGTTAGTAGGGAGGAGGCTGGGTTGCAGGGAGACGGTTGGGTGGGTTGTTGCATGCACCTTGCGTGAGGCGCAACCCTACCTGTGTGGCTGATCTCGAAATCTCGTGGGATCTGTTTCACGTTTATTTTTGCTGGAGCATGCTCCCTCTCCTTTATGAATTACTGATTTGTGAGATCACTTCCTAGCATGAACTTGCGACTTGTTATGTTTTTAGTCTTGTGAATCGCCTCTGATTTCAGATCTTAGATCTATGTGTGATCTAGCTATTTGTCCAAAGAACATTGCTTGATTCGTTTTGTTTTGGTCTAATCATATGTCTTGCACGATTTGGTGGCCATTATCAGGAGATTCTCCCATGACATGTTGCTGGTTATAAGACATATATTCATGTGTTACTTAGTGGCAATAGTCAGATGTGTTTTCATGACATAGTGGTTGATATAGATCGGGTATCCATGCAATAAATCGTGACTATATTCAGACCATATCCCATGCCTTGATTTCTGATTTTAGGACATGTATGCTTGCATTACTACTCGGTTTCATTCACATAATATTCCATGATTTTGTACTGATCATAAGTCACTCAGTTAGGCGTCAATCGAGGTCTATGTTTAGACCATCTTCTATAACGGATTTACCGATTTTATGTCATGAGTGCTAGCATTGCTTAGTGATTTTATCCAGATAATTTCCTGTAAATTTATTACTGATTTCAGACCATTGTTCATGCTTTATCTCATGATTATATCTCTGATCTAGCTTGGAATGCAAAGTCCCTATCCTATATATACGTTATGAAATTCATGATGCATGATATAGATTACTCGTGATGTTGTTTATGATACTTCCCATTGTTGTATTTGTTCCACTACTTCTTTCATATGTCATGTCAATGATATGAAGTATGTTGTTGTGGATATGTATGACGCATATGATTTCAAACCTTATAACATCCATATCATGACCCGTAGATGATTCGATTAGTTGTTATCTTGATTGCCGATCTGGTTATGATTGCTTGCTATTGTGAGTGTGTGGGTTGATTCCTGATTGGTATGTCTGATTGCCGAGTTGGTTCAGGGCTGCTAGGAGGGTATCCAGATACTCCTCCTTGAGCTCGTTCCATACACTGTAGATGCATTAGATTTTAGATGCTTAAGTAGCTTGCAATGCATTTAATCTGATTAATAATTCTGGGCACGTTCCGTTTTCTGGGCCGATGGGCCACGAGTGGGTCCTCTAGCTCCAGAGGCCATTTGCATAAGACCTTCACGTTGGGAGGCTAGGCGTAAGATAAGCCCTAGGCAGGCGCGCTGCCATTCTGTCTCAGGGTAGGTGTTTCCAAGTTCGCGATGGCACCATGTAGGTCACTTGCCGTGAATTGGGACACTTATCCGGCGCACCGCTTTGTGCCAAGCGGTGGGTCACTGTCGAGTGACCTCCTTTGACCAACGAGGTTGGTGTTCTGGTTCCTTTCGAGGAATGGTTCGGGTGCGCCCGACCGGCACGGCTTATGGAGTTGTAGCCTTCTGTTACATTTGATGCTTTTTGTTATGTTCTGACGAGCATGGTTGGTATTCTGGCTCCCTTGGAGGGATTTCTGCGGGTGTTACCCGATTGGCACGACTGTTGGAGTTGTAGCCTTCTGATGCATTATGTGCTTTTCTGTTTCTGTTTTGGATGCTTTTGTCTTTGATATATTGCATGCATTCTTCCATATAACTTTGATTGGGCCAGGGGCATACTGAGTTTTCTTAATTGAAAACTCACACATTTGTTAATGCGGTGCTTGCAGGTAGTTAGGTTTCCACAGGGCAGACTGGACGAGTAGTCGAAGATTCTGTACACAAGGGGCACGTCGACCAGATTCTTCACTTTGTCTTTTGCTTCCACATTATTTATGATGTATTTCCCTTTTGAACTCGATGTAATGTATTTGACCTTGTTACCATATATGGATAATCTCACACTTTTTAGTTATGTTTTATGTTAGTCTATCCATGTATGATCTCTCTACGTATTGTTGAGTCGTTGTTTGGTCTATCTTTTGTAACTCCTTCGGTCGTCGCGGAGGTCTCTGATCGCGACACTCGAGTTGGTTCCCAGAGTGCGTACTCGCGAGATCGGGGGGCGTTACAAGTGGCACTTCTCCACCTTGAGCTTTTTTCTTCAAGGCTTTTACTCCAAGTAGAGAGATTGGCACCAAACAATGGGTGAATACGAAGGAGAAGGAAGAGTTCTATTTATATTGCTAGAAAAAGGAAATCCGGGACAATCCCCCGGTATGCGACTAATTGCATACTATAAATGGACATAAAACATTGTAATACACATCCGATAGAAAACGGGTCGGATCCGGAGCGAAATAGACCGCCAATTGGCGGTCTGGATCTCCTGGATCCGGCCAATTTTTGTCTGAATTGTTTATGACTTTGTTTCTTCTCCTAGAGTGCACCCTAATCGGTTGTGTGAGTTGAGACCTTAATCCAATTTCCAAAATACTCCTCATGATGGTGTGGAGTGCTTGATTTTGCTACTTAGTCCTTTTGGATTTATATCCCGGTCATTCTCTCTTGCATCTTAGTCCATAAGTCTTGCAACTTAGTCTTTTTCCTTGCTTTTAAGTCCTTTTTGGAGTCTCTCTTCCCAAACCTAATTATTCCTGAAACATAAAACTCGTTACGTAGCATTGCTTAGGCTAAGAATAAAGGATATAAGACACAAATATATGCATGATATGATTTCAATCAAACTTCTAGACGAAGGGACAGAACTTCTGGACGAATTTCTGGATGAAGGGACAAAACTGCCTCGATTGAGGGACAGAGCTTCTGACCTGAGGGACAGAGCTGCTGGATTTAGTTACACATATTATCTTTGAGTTTTATTGCTTTTCATATGACATATTGCATTTTTATTGAGTCACTCTAGGTAGTAGATCGTGGATCCCAATGCTTTGTGTTGTTATGCAACTCTGTAGGGTGAGGTGACTACCAGACTTGATGCTGACAGTTACGTAACTGTCCAGCCTTGTTGGCGACGGAGATGACCACCCAGACTCCTTTCCAGATGGAATGTTTTAGAGCAACCAGGGTTTCGGCTTGGGTGAGCACCCGACATTCAGCTTTTGTGAGCAACTGAGGTATCAGCTTGTACGAGCAACTGATATGCTCGACTTGTGTGAGCATACCTCTGTAAGACCGCGTGTACCCGCAGTAGGTGCCCTTGAGGGAGCCGATGTTATTGGTAGAACTGATGTTCTTCAGTACTCGTGGAAGGGAAAGACTTTACTGTTGCATTCATTATGCCATGTAATACTAGTATGATAGGTTCATGGTATTGTACTTTCATATGCATGTAGGTGGACTTGGTATATGGGGTTTCCCTATGAAAACTCAGGCATTGTTGTCATTTTTGCATTTCAGGATCTCAGTAGGTGTTGGTTGGGTGGCGACTGAAAGCGAGTGCACTCCGAGACCGGATCCTCTAGTCTATCTTTCTGGTTGTTATGATTACATGTATTTATACCTTCTAGTACCTTGATGTAATCGCACTTTTGAAAACTCCTATGTAATGGTGCACCTTTTGGTTATTATATGAGTAATGTCCTCGTGTTTCTCTGGTGTTAATTCTTTGAATTTCGTTTAAATTTTCGGCTATTTTTTGTTACGTTACAATTTGGACTTCAATAAATCACCCTAACCTTAGCAAGAAAACCACCCAAACTCAACTACAGCAAGTCTTTGAAAAATGGTCAACCGATAACTTCTGTTCGACTATTTGTAAACAACAAAACTTTGGTTGAACGGTCAACCATTCTTCCAGTTTCGTCCTACCTTTCTTTGGTTTTCAAAATTCCTTTCGAATCATTTTCTTGTCGTTATTCCATAACACCTATTTTTAATAATGCACCTTTACCAATTTGGACGTCAGGCTATAGGTCAATACCCCCTTTAGTGTCGACCGAATAGGTCACAAAATTGGATAGAAAAACATATTCATTTGATCGTTAACTTACAGATTGTCCTAACGGTCGACGGTTTGGCACCTGACTCGTAGAATACTTTTGCTCCTTTTTTGTCAGTTGCTTCAAAGGCTATATGGATCTTTTAGTATGTGGTCTTTTGTCTTTAACCCCATAGGCTATACGGATCTTTTAGCTTATAAATATGTGTTCAAACCATAGTTTAACACTTTGGACACCCAATTGCTCTCATTCTTAGAGAGAAACTTTTCCACTTTCAAGACTCCAAATCCTACACTCAAGTCTAAACTTCACCAGTTGTATTCCTAATTCCTATTCTACTCAAGTGTGCTAAAGTGTTAGAGTATTTTGTGCTTCCACTCCTATTTTGTTGAAATCTCAAAGGTTGTAAAGCATTGGGAGGAAGTCATCCTCTAGGGTTGTGAGCAGAGAACCAAGTTCGGTGAGGGTGTTTGTGAGCTTGCTTGGTAAAGGTTTGATCTCGGCCCGAAACGGAGATCTGATTAGTGAAGTCGTGAGTGGGGCTCATAGTGATCAGTGGGGCTTGCAAGTGATGATTAATACCCGGTTGGGGTGTCAAACCTTTACTTGTTTGCCAATCTTTACTTGTTTGTTTTTATTTTTGCTGCATCATCGTTAGTATAGCTATTTAGATTAGCTTACAGCTATAGATCCAATAGTAATGATTTTACATTTGGTGATTATTGCATGGCACCAAAATTCACAATTGATCATCGCTTAGCTCATGTTCAAACCAAAAATAGTTTTGTGCGACCATTTGTTAAAAGCTTTTAATAAGTACAACATTACTTACGAGAAACTCCTTATATGAGATAGGGGTGTGTTATTTTGCATGCAATATCAATTTTGTGCATGAGGTAATAAGTCATGATAAACTCTCCCTATTAAATTGACTTATGGTCAGGAGTCAAATTTTACCCAGCTCAGAATCTTATATGTGCGACATTTGCGTTATGAGTCCACCACGATGCATGAAGATGGGTCCTAAAATAAATGTTGGAATATATGTAGAATATTCTTGGTGGATTTTAATCCACCACTGGCAGGTCATTATTCTCCGATTGCCTTCATATTTTGACCACGTTTTAGTTAACATAATAATCACGTGGGCGCGCCCGGAGCTGCTGGTTTGAGCCTATTTGGTTTTAGTTGATGAATTACTCCTCAGGTTTAGGAGATTCTGGACTTCTACAGCCAATATATTTTCTTTACACTTAAGTCCTTCCAGGTTTTCACTTGGGTCATTCCTGAGTTACAATCCAGTCCTTGGGCATTATAAACAAGTCTAGAACCTTCCAAATCAGTCTATTCTTCTTGCTTTTAGGTCATTTTCTCTTCCTTTCTCTTCTTTATTGCCTGAACCCTAAAACACCTCAAATAAAAACTCGAGTACCACAAAAATTGGGGTGAAATAAAGGATATATAACATGAATGCAATGTATGATATGCTACTAATCACCTCTAGAGGGTCTAGCTAAGTTGTACATCGAGGAGATAGTCAGACTGCACGGAATACTAGTGAGCATCATCTCTCATAGAGATCCTAAGTTCACATCCAGATTTTTTGGGAGTTTACAGAAAGCCTCGGGGACGCAGTTAAAGTTCATACATGCATTAGAGAATGGAATGAATGCTTTATTTCCAATGTGTTGATAAAACATGAATGTATGCTTGCTTGTTTAGGATAGAATTTATAACTTGATGAGTTTTGCCAAAATGATTAGACACCTCTCATGCTTGTTTAGATTCTGAAATAAATAACTTGTATATGTAAATGTTAATAAACTTGGATGGTGAATGGATTGATAGGTTTTGCCATAACATTTAGACACTTCCTATGCATGATAACATCACCTTTATTTGTGCTTAAAGAATGTGTTCAACACCCACCTCTTTGCATGTGTGCACTCACTCCACCCCTTAGGGGTTTTCCATTTCTGAATTCCAGCACTCGTCTTTCGTTCTTAGTTTAGTTTTAGTTAATTGTTTGTTTCTTTCTTTTGCATTTCATATTTCATACTTTGTAGTGTAGCGTAGCGTAGCATAATCAACTCTCTTCTCCATTTTTCTCGCCACTTGATTTCGTGCAAACGAGAGGCTGCTCACCTCCCTGAGGACGACCCATATTTGCCACCGCTTCAACGCGGCCGTGCACTTGCGGTTTAATTCAAACGCTCAATCAGGGACCATGGTTCATTTGTGGTTCTCCACTTGTGGTTCAAGAATGGGCACCGAATGTGGTCTTCACACGGGCTAACATCACCATTGTCCCCATTTGTATGCGGCTACCGGAGCTCGACCTCAGATTTTGGTCACAAAGAACATTGAGTAACATTGCTAGTGTCCTTGAGAGGCCGTTATACATGGATGAGCATACCGCTTTGGGGAGATGGCTAGCCTATGCAAGGGTGTGCGTGGAAGTGGCCCATGATTTCACCTATCTGAGTTGGGTGGAGGTCCAAGTGGAAGGTATCGGCACACATAGAGTACATATGGAGTATGAATGGAGACCCGGGTATTGCAAGGAATGCATGGAATTCGGCGATGGTGAAGAGAAGTGTCTAAAGAGGAGGATAATCAACAAGCAAGGTGAGGAGCACAAGGAGAAGGTTGAGAAGTGGATAGTTGTGTCTGTAGGATCGTGTGGGTTATGGGTCCACAATTAAGGCTAATCCTAATACTCTACTTGATTAAGCAATCAAATGCGCAGCGGAATAAACAAACAAGTAGAGAAAGAAAGATAAAATGCAAACCACAATCGACACGGGGGATTTTTATAGAGGTTCGGCACCCCACCCAGGTCCTAGTCCTCTCTTGTAAGCTCCGCTCGACTCCGCAAACTCCGCCTACGTCTTCACTAATCACTCCCTGTTCCGGGCCGGGAGATAACGCCTTTACTCCACAAGCACCGCGAACAACCTCGCTTGCTTGAATTCTTCCTCTCACAATCCGAGAGGGACACTTCGGGCTTTCACCGAAGTCCTTGCTTCTTTTCACAAACAATTGAGTGGAGCAACACTCTCTAATTCTTGAGCACACTTGAGTAGGATTGGAATTATGACTAAAGTGTGGAAGGTTTGAAGCTTTGAGTGTTTGGGATTCTCTCTAATGTTTTGGACAAGTTTGTAGTGGGAGAGTTGTGTTAAAATGTGTTTTACAACTCCTTATATAGGCATTTAGAGAGAATAGAGCCGTTGGGATTGATTGGGTAAGAGTTGATGTGTGATTACACAAAACAGAACCTGCATGACCCAATTCTGGCTAAAATCAGTCGACCGGATCGAGACGAACGGTCGACCGTTAGGCAGTTTTGCACTAAGTTCGGTCGACCGGTTAAGCAACGGTCGACCGCCCAACGCTACGACTTAGGTACGCTTAAGTTATCGGTCAAACACCTAAGGGGAAACGGTCGACCGATTTGTACCAGGCACTTTGGGGTTGACAAACAAATAGATATTCGGTCGACCGAAACAGGTCTAGCGGTCGACCGTTTTTCAACAGGAGATTCGGGTTTGTCAAGAGATGGACAAACGGTCGACCGATCATGGTCCTCGGTCTACCGATACAAGAAATGTATTTGGGGTATTTTTCGTTTAATACGAATACGACCGTTGGGTATATACGACAAAAGTAACAGTAAGAAAATTAAGGTCAAACGGTCGACCGAAAGAGATGGTGCGGTCGACCGAAACTGGACAGGGAAACACAAACTGGATTACTTGATCATCCGGTCGACCGAACGACATGTTGCGGTCGACCGTTTTGGTTCAGACAGCTAAAGTTCAAGTTTGGTGTTTTCCGGTCTAAGTTTGGGTGATCTATGGAAGTCCAAATAATGTGAATTTTTGTGTGTGACTTCTATAGGGAACCTAGTGTGTGTTTAAGTTGATTTTATCTCAAGTATGCTCAAAATACACAAGTTCCTAAAGACTCAAAGAAATACAAAATACATGTCTTCAAATGAGCTTGATTACATGTCTTGACTTGTTTTCCTTTCTTCCTTGAGTCTTGATCACCTGTAGAGGTTATCACAAAGCAATATATATGCAATGCAATATGTGTGCTACTCTACATGATAATAATTAAGATTAGGTTAATTAAATCATCAAAACATAGATTAAGGCCAAAAAGCCAACAATCTCCCCCTTTTTGATGATGGCAGCCCTATATCTTAATACATGGAATTTGTATATGTAAACTATGCATAATAATGCTCCCCCTATTTATGTGCATAGTTTTTGTTCAATTTTATTACAAAATTCCAAGTTACCCCCTTAATTATCTCTCCCCGTTTGACATCCATCAAAAATTAATATTAATAACACAAAGATTATACAATTGAAGGCAATTGTGGATGTCTTGTAATGAAGTTGCTCCCCCTAAATTTTGCACTTCATTACTCTAATAAAAGATATAACATATAAGCTCCCCCTATCAATAAGGCTATATGGAAACTAAGAGTATGATTCAAGTTAAGTTCATTTAAGTTTCTACTCAAGCCTTATTCTAACATCCATTCAAAATTTGACATTTATAATCAATGGATGTGATATATGATTTGCAATGAATAGGGTTAATGATTTGCAATGAATTAAACTCTAAATGTATGTCATTTAAGCACATAAACTAGACTAGAGCTAATTTAACATGAATTGTAGATGATAGAAATGTATACCAACTTGAGTCTTGAATTAGCTCCAATCTTGACTTGGTGATGCAACCGGATTCGAATTCGACGCTTTGGCTCACCCGGTCACCACCAATCTCCTCTTCAAGCTCCTACAAGTGTAGACTTTGGTACCCATTTTTGCTTGGGTCCATTAAGTTTAGCTTTTGGTACCCAAATCCAAGTTGATTTTGGTACCTCTACACTTACTTTCTTTTTCATGGCAAAATTATGTTAAACATTATTTTGAATAGGAAAGTTTTTAACATAAAAATTGTTTTTATTGCCATGTATGAACTTATGCAATTTATTTGACAAATTTTCATTTAAGGCATTAAGTTCACTGTTTTTAGTTGGTAGAGATTCATTTAAGCAATTTAGATTTTTAATCATAAATGTATGCTTTGCATTCATGTTAAGCATGTGAATCTCTAAATTTGCAACCTTTTCATTCATGCAATTCAAGTCATGTAATAATTGCTTGCTTTTTAAATGAGATTTATCAAGTTTAATAAGCAAGTCATTAGTATCAATTTCTAGCATATGACTATCAATTGCATGAGATGAGGTATTTTTAACATTTACATTTTCTTCCTTCAAGCATGCATTCTCTAAAGTTAGAACTTCAATTTTAGCAAGCAAATCAACTTTATCATCTAAGATAGATGCATTTTGACATTTAAGATCATGGATTTGCTCATTTGCTACTTGATTAGTCTTGTGAAGTTCTTTATATTTTTCAAATAATCTTTGAAATGCATTTTGTAGTTCATTAAAATCATGGGCATTATCTTTTGAACTACTACTTGAAGAAGAGCTAGAAGATACCTCATCTTCACTTTCTCCATCGGATGAGCTTGATGATGATGAAGATGTTGAGTTAATCTCCATTTTGTTTGCTTGAGCTACATCCTTCGGATTTGCTTCTCCCTTCTTCCCGGTTGGTGAATCTCCTTCACCAAATTTTTTTTCTAATGTTTGCCATATAGAATGAGCACTATCACATGAGCAAACAAGATTAAAAAGTTCATCTCCTAATGCACAAAATATGACATTCATAGCCTTAGCATTTAGGGATGCATTTTTCTCATCTTCTAAACTCCATTTACTAATATGACATCTAGGTGATTCATATGGAGTTTGAATCATAAACCACATGTTAATGTTCATGGATTTAATAAATGACATCATTTTACTTTTCCATGAAACAAAATTATTTCCATCAAAATATGGTGGTTTACAAGATTCTAAAGGTGTGGATGCATTAAGAGCCATGTTAATTTAACGGTTAAGAAAAAAATTAACGAACGAGGCTCTGATACCAAATGTAGGATCGTGTGGGTTATGGGTCCACAATTAAGGCTAATCCTAATTCTCTACTTGATTAAGCAATCAAATGCGCAGCGGAATAAACAAACAAGTAGAGAAAGAAAGATAAAATGCAAACCACAATCGACACGGGGGATTTTTATAAAGGTTCGGCACCCCACCCAGGTCCTAGTCCTCTCTTGTAAGCTCCGCTCGACTCCGCGAGCTCCGCCTACGTCTTCACTAATCACTCCCCGTTCCGGGCCGGGAGATAACGCCTTTACACCACAAGCACCACGAACAACCTCGCTTGCTTGAATTCTTCCTCTCACAATCCGAGAGGGACACTTCGGGCTTTCACCGAAGTCCTTGCTTCCTTTGACAAACAATTGAGTGGAGCAACACTCTCTAATTCTTGAGCACACTTGAGTAGGATTGGAATTATGACTAAAGTGTGGAAGGTTTGAAGGTTTGAGTGTTTGAGATTCTCTCTAATATTTTGGACAAGTTTGTAGTGGGAGAGTTGTGTTAAAATGTGTTTTACAACTCCTTATATAGGCATTTAGAGAGAATAGAGCCATTGGGATTGATTGGGTAAGAGTTGATGTGTGATTACACAAAACAGAACCTGCATGACCCAATTCTGGCTAAAATCGGTCGACCGGATCGAGACGAACGGTCGACCGTTAGGCAGTTTTGCACAAAGTTCGGTCGACCGGTTAAGCAACGGTCGACCGCCCAACGCTACGACTTAGGTACGCTTAAGTTATCGGTCAAACACCTAAGGGGAAACGGTCGACCGATTTGTACCAGGCACTTTGGGGTTGACAAACAAATAGATATTCGGTCGACCGAAACAGGTCTAGAGGTCGACCGTTTTTCAACAGGAGATTCGGGTTTGTCAAGAGATGGACAAACGGTCGACCGATCATGGTCCTTAGTCTACCGATACAAGAAATGTATTTGGGGTATTTTTCGTTTAATACGAATACGACCGTTGGGTATATACGACAAAAGTAACGGTCAGAAAATTAAGGTCAAACGGTCGACCGAAAGAGATGGTGCAGTCGACCGAAACTGGATAGGGAAACACAAACTGGATTACTTGATCATCCGGTCGACCGAACGGCATGTTGCGGTCGACCGTTTTGGTTCAGACAGCTAAAGTTCAGGTTTGGTGTTTTCCGGTCTAAGTTTGGGTGATCTATGGAAGTCCAAATAATGTGAATTTTTGTGTGTGACTTCTATAGGGAACCTAGTGTGTGTTTAAGTTGATTTTATCTCAAGTATGCTCAAAATACACAAGTTCCTAAAGACTCAAAGAAATACAAAATACATGTCTTCAAATGAGCTTGATTACATGTCTTGACTTGTTTTCCTTTCTTCCTTGAGTTTTGATCACCTGTAGAGGTTAGCACAAAGCAATATATATGCAATGCAATATGTGTGCTACTCTACATGATCATAATTAAGATTAGGTTAATTAAATCATCAAAACATAGATTAAGGCCAAAAAGCCAACAGTGTCTCGGAAGAATGCTGGAAATGGGCTTGAAAGGAAGAGGAGCAATGGCGTTGAGGAGGTGAGCCGTGGAAATGGTGAGGCACCTAGCACCATGGGTATTCCGGAGATGGGAGGGACTGACAAGAGGGTAGAGAGAGGCTGGTGGAAGAGATGTTGACATGGACATTAGAGTGGCTGACATGGATGAGGGTGCAAGTGAGGAGGTGACACGTGGAGGGCAAGGTGAGAGGAAAAAGAAGGAAGGAAATCTCATAGCTATGGTACACATTTGCTCTCCCCAATCCTTGGAGGCAACCAATGAGGAGATGCCATGTCACGTGAGAGGGAGTAGTCTTGGAGACAAAATTGGAGCCTCCCAAAAGACCATAAAGGATTCTACCATGGGTGCAAATAGGAGTGAGCCTATTTGTGTCCAAGCCAATGAGAAGGGATTTGAGTGCTCTAGGTTTGAATGGGCTAGTGAGGAGAGGCCAAGTAAGCATGGTGAGGACAAAATAGAGTATCACATGACTCCAACAAAGGGACACAACTTAGAGGACTATTCTCAAGAAGTGGGAGAGGGATGTGCACTAGGAAATGGGAACATGCATGGGGAAAAAGCACGTGATGTGCATGAAGAGGAGGAGCTTCATGTGGGAGAGGTCCCACGTGACATAATCCAGCAAGACCAAGAGGCAAAGCATGAAGGATGTGAGAAGAAGAAAGACAATTCCAAGGGAGATCAAGAGGAGCTATGTGGACTAGCCTCCTTGATGTATGAGGAGGCGGGATGGGTTTCACCCACTAGAGTGGCGTGAGAAAAGGAGAACACCAAGAAGTTTGGACAACCAAGTGGGGGAATGTTTGATGTACTCCGAAATTCGAAGGACCAAGAAATGGAGTGCGTCGAAGCAAGGAAGGAAGAAGAGTGAGAGGTTTCATGAGAAGGTATACTCTCCTCCACCCCCACTTAGGAGATCAGGGTGGAAGAGTAATTGGAGTAAAAGTATGTGCATGGAGGGGAAGGGGGGTCACCCCGCACCTTGATTTCATGAATGTATTAATTTGGAATGTGTGTGGCGCAAATGGGCCCGGTCGCACACTCATGATTAGGGGTCGACTAAAGGAGTTGAATCTGGATGTGGTATGTCTTGTGGAGCACAAGGTCAAGTATAAAAAACTTGAACAATTCAAGCGAGCAATTTGGCCTCATGCTTGGACGTCAAATAGCATGGTTGTGGACTCCGAGCGGATTCTAGTATTATGGAACGACCAGCTGGTAGACTAGAGGGTTACCTTTGAATCAACACAATTACTTCACTTCCTTTGGAGCTTAAGGAAGGATGGCACTGAATTTGCTCTCATGGCTATCTATGGAGAAAATGGGCATGTGGATAGGAGAGCATTGTGGAGGGATCTAAATGAAGTGGCACCACATGTGGCACGACTGTGGCTGGTTGGGGGAGATTTTAATTGCATTCGGATGGCTAGTGAAAAGCGGGGCGGAGCTACTGGAAATGAGGTGGCAATTTAGGAGTTTAATGAGTGTATTGACGCACTCCAACTCCTAGAGATGCCCTCAACGGGAGGCAATTTCACTTGGTCTAATTCCTCCAAGGGAAGTGCATGCATCGAGACAAGGATTGATCGAATCTTAATGAACAATTCGTGGCTTGAGGTGTTCCCCAATTCCTTCTACGTTGTTGGTGAGAAGGACTTGAGTGACCACACAATGCTCGTCATGAAAACAGAAGGTAACGAACAGTGGAAAAGGAAGATGTTCATATTCGAGAACCATTGGGTGGATCATGGGGACTTGGGTGGAGTAGTGCAACGAGCTTGGGCTACCTATGTGGAAGGTACCCCCATGTTTCGCATGGTTGGGAAGCTGACCGAAGTCAGGAAGGCACTCACAAAATGGAGCTGGAACACCTTTGGAAATGTCACAAACAAGATGGGAGAGGCTTGGGTGTCACTCGAGAATGTGAGGAGGCAAAGACTTAGTCACCCAAGCAGTGACGAGCTAGTCCTAGCTGAAAGGGCAGCAAAGGATACACTTGCCCGTGACCTTGCTTGGGAAGAGTCCATTATACGACAAAAATCCAGAGTAAAGTGGTTGAAAGAGGGGGACCAAAACACTAGGTTCTTCAATGTGCATCTTAGAGTGAGGAGTCACCAATCAAGTGAGGCAAGCGGGAGAGGGGGATAGCCTAGTAGAGGGTTAGAGTGACATCTGGGAAGCATTCCGACTTTTTTATGCTAACTTGTTTGCTCATGGTTTTCAGGTGCAACCCCTTAACCATTCCATTATTTTACCACAAATTACAATGGAGGAGGGGGCAGATTTAATACGGACGTTGGACCCAAAAGAACTACAAGATGTTGTGTTGAATGCAAATATAGACAAGGCGCTGGGGCCCGATGGCTTCAACACAAATTTTCAAGGCAGCATGGGATATAATCAAGAGGGATATGGTCAAGGCTGTCGCATCTTGTTTGGATAGTGGAAGGGTTCTCACGCAATGGAACAAGACATCGATCACGATTATCCCGAAGAAGAAGGCACCGACGGTGGCGGAGGACTTCCGTCCCATTGCTTTGTGCAACATGACGTATAGGTTCACATCCAAAGTACTTGCAAACCGGTTGAAGAGGCTATTACCACGGCTAATACGGGAAAATCAGAGTGTGTTTGTTAAACGTCAAAGAATTGGTGATAACATTCTCCTCTTACACGAGCTTTGCCATAACCTTCACCTTGAGAAGGGGAAAGGACGCATGTGCATAAAGCTTGATATTTGAAAAGCCTATGACTCCATCTCTTGGGAGTTCCTTGATCATGTAATGAAGAGATTTGGCTTCCCAGATAAGTGGAGACGACAGATTTTGGCTTGTGTGGAGGCATCATTTGTGGTGACAGTGAATGGGACTAACTCCACGCCATTTCGAGCTCAGAATGGTGTACGACAAGGTGATCCCTTAGCCCCCTACTTGTTTGTGATGTACATGGAGGTGTTGAGTGAAATGGTGAGAATGGCGGTCATGGAAAGGAAACTCGAGTTGTTAACATGCGGAGATGTCATCGTGCCTACTCTTTGCGAGGCCTACCAAAGAAAAAGCTCGGGCCATTAGAACTATCCTAGAGGAATTCACAGCAAGCTCGGGTCTGAAATTTAATGCTTTAAAGAGTCAGGTTTTCAGGGGGGAGATGTGATGCATGGAGCATGGATTGAAGCACTCCTTGGAATGGAGCGCAAGGCATTTCCGGTGGTGTACCTTGGGCTGCCATTATTCTCAGGGAGGATGGGAAGAACCCATTGTGTACCACTGATCAACAAGCTCAAGGCACAACTATCTACTTGGCAGCAAAAACTCTTATACATAGTCGGGCGAGTGGAACTTGTACAAAGCGTTCTTACTTCCCTCGGCATTTATTGGACTTCGGTTTTTCTTCTACGAAGAAGTGTCTTGAATGAATTGGATAGCATTATGTGTCATTTTATTTGGGGAGGGGAAAAGAAGTGGGTTGTGGTATCATGGAAAGATGTATGCACACCAAAAGATGAGGGAGGCCTAGGACTAAAAAGACTAACAGAGTGGAATGATGTGGGCCTTCTCCGGTTGTTTTGATTCGTGGTGGCGGATAGCAACTCACTATGGGCTAAGTGTGTTCGGCGCAAGTACTTAAGGAACCGTTCCATTTGGCTTGCAAGACCACCAACTACCTCCTCATGCGCATGGCGAGGGCTGCTGCGAGTCCAAGATATTGCTAGAAGACACATTCAGTATGAGGTGGGAAATGGGGAAGAGATACGGTTCTTCCAATATCCATGGTGTGGCGAACCTTTTCAATGGGAGAGCTGGGGTGAACAACTTTATTATGAGATGGGTGTACCTTGGGATGTTAGGGCATCTTATTTCATAAGAGAGGGGATGTGGAACCTCCCTCCCCCACAATCCATCTTTGATGGAAGAAGTTTGCTTGAGGGTGAGCCAAGTTCGTATCCATGCTGGCACGGATAGGCCAATACGACCCAATGGAAAGGGTGTTGTACTTGGGATGAAGTAAGTGTGGAGTTGGGTGAGGGAACCGGGTAGGAAAGTACCTTGGGCTGGCATGGTAGGACCAAGAGCTTCTTAACTCTTCCAAAAGATGAATACATTAATCAAGGAACAAAATGTTCAATACATTCAATTCATAATAAAAGACATATAAAAGTAAAACTTTTAGAATACATTTTTTTCACAAACTTCATCTATACATGAGTTGGACTAATGTTGGACAAATCTCGGGACATAGTTGGTAAGTTAGACATCTAAACACATCCCTATAGCACTGAACAGTTGGTCTAGACAAATCTGGGCCATGACTGTCCATTTTGCTGGACCGTGTTGATGCTTATGGTAATTAGACATCTAGACACAACCTTGTAGCACCGAACGGTGGGTTTGGACAAATCTGGACCATGCTAGTACATTTCTGGACTAATGCTAGACGAGGTCATGAACTAATTGAATATGGACATGAGTTTGGACAAATCTGGACCATGTCTGTACATTTCTGGACTAATGTTGGACGAAGTCATGACCTATTGAAACTGGACAAGAGTTTGGACTAATGTTGGACAAATCTCGGGACAAATTGTTGGGCGACAAACATAATGTTTGGACTGGTCCTGAGTATGTCCAGTCTAGGAAACGGGTTCGCCTTCAAGAGCGAGGAAACGGTTCACATTCGGCAGAACCAAACTTTAGAGCCTTAAATATGCTCAGGGTAGACGAAAACTTCCGCTAGAATACCACATCAGAAGAAATGTCTCACACCAAAGGATGCGCCACCACTAGTGGTTCAGAAAAGGTGTACTTCAAGGAAACTTTGTGTTTTTCAATACATGTGGTTTACTTACGTTTTTGGGGTTCTTGCAGATTTTAAATTACTTCCAACCGTCCATGTGTTTGTTGTCCCCAATCTGCACGTTTGAGAAGGATTTTGGAGAACATACAAACAACCAGCGGACTTTACTCATGAGGACTCCGTTCGCTCACTTCAAGGATGGCCAAATTATGAGTGTGGACAATGTTAGAACCCTAACCCTAGATTAGGATTAAACTTGGATTAGAGGAGGATTAGGGTTGGCTTGCATGGGAATGTGTGGTTGCTTGGGGAAGTGGTGTTGCAGGTGGTTGCATGGGAAGGTGAAGAGGTGGAGTTACTGTAGCTCCGAGTTTATTAGGCTCTCTCTCTCATTCTTCCTCTTTCATCTCCTTCATCATTTCTTTTCCTCCTTTCTCACCAAGCACACACCTTCTTCCTCAGTCACCCAAGCTCAGGCGGAGGAGGCTGCGTCGGCGTGAGGTGTGAAGCGGTCCGGGCAGGAGAGGTGCGGAGTTGAGCGCACGAGGAGATCACCGGAGGCGACGTGCGCGAGCGGAGTTCCGGCGTTTTCGTCGTTTCTTTTGAGGTATGCCGCTCTCTAGTGTGGTTTTGTTGTTGACACTCATGAGAGGGTCGTGTTGGTCGGTCGGAGGAGGTCGGAGGCCTCTCCGACGTCGCGTTTGGGCGAAGAAACCTCGGCTGGCGCGAGGTTGAAGACGACCGGACGGTCGACCGGTCCTTGGACGGTCGACCGAATGCATGTATATCTTTACTGTCTGTTGCTCTTCGGTCGACCGAGGTCTTGTGTTCGGTCGACCGTTATATGAATATATTGGATTATAATGCATGATGTTCGGACCTTGTAGTATGTTCGGTCGACCGTTATATGATGTAGAGATATAGGTTGACCCTAACTGTTGTCGGTCGACCGAGACCCCTGAGTCGGTCGACCGATGGATTAAAAGAATGAAATAGATGTACTGTTAGTTTTCGGTCGACCGGGACCTGAGTCGGTCGACCGATAGACTGGTTTGTAATGTTGACCAAACTCCGGATTTTGACCTCGTTCGGTCGACCGGTTTTAGACCTTCGGTAGACCGTTGGGGGATTGTGTTCTGTGCGCAGCGGTAGACCGTGTTAGGGACGGTCGACCGATTCCTTTCTGGAAACGGTCGACCGAATCACCTCTTACGGTCGACCGTTTGGGCCCAGGACAGAATTCCTGGTTCCCTTTTTGAACGCCAACTTTGCCACGGAAACCCGTGTCCTCGCCTTGTGCGTGAGCCGGGAGGTGACGGTGGGCGCGTGATGCGTGCCTGCCCAGGGACCGCCGTTGGGAAGAGTGTGGGTGTTCGGGACGCGTCAGCTCCATGTATGGACCGTGACTTTTGAGATATTTGTTGGCACTTTGTAGTATAGCAGGCCTGAGGGATCGCGGATCCCAGTGTTGATATTGTGCGGGCACGCAACTGGCGTTGGGTGAGGTGACTACCGGCCCACGGGCTACGGAGGTCGCTGCCCTGCTTTTATAGCGGCGCGGTTGGTGTTCGCGGCTCGAGGAGCCTGATGACCTGGCAGACTTCGGTCTGGTTTTGTCCGATGCTGTGCCGGACTGTTGTGATGGACCACCGATGTTGTGCCGGTGATGCCGCCGAGGTTGTGCCGGCGATGGTGATTGTTGAGCCGAGGCTGTTCCGGCTATGTTGTTTTCCTCGGCTGGGCACCTACCGAGATGTTGTTGTTATACCTTCCGGGCGACGGCCCCGTTGGTCCCTGTGGCTCCGACCACTGAGATTTGCAGATCTGTATTCTATCGGCCCGCAGGCGTGACAGAGGCTCCCTGCCGAACCCTTGTGTAGTGTAGCTGTGTGTGGGGGGTGCGATGTCGCGTGCTGTAAGACTGCATGTGCCTGCAGTAGGTCTCCTCGGGAGACTCGTTGTTGATTGTCGGACTGATGTCCTGTTTTACCCTTCGGGGGAACTGTTTTACTTTCTGTCGATGCCATGACATGCCACTAGTATGATAGGTTCATTATGTGATGCATGCATATAGGTGAGTTGGCATACGGGGTTTCCTTCTGGAAACTCAGGCATCGTTGTTATATATTTTCAGGACCGCAGTAGGTCCAGTTGGGTGGTGATCGGCGGGGACGCGCATTTTGGAGTTGGATCCTCTTCTCGGGCCGCTGAGGTCGACATGATTACCTTTTATCTTCTGTTGTCGTTTTGCTGTAATCATGTATCTTTTGATAAACTCCGATGTATTTTGGTGCACCACTTTTATGATTTATGAGAAGTAACAGTCCCGCCTTTGATTATTGAGTTGTTTGTCTTGATTATTATTTTTTTTTTAAAATTTCCGCTGTTTCGGGATGTTACAACTTGGTATCAGAGCGGTCGATTCCTATGCGGTTCCCAATGAAATCACCCTTGTAGTAATAGGACTCATGCATTTTATCTTTTAGCATGCATACATGGCTGAAGTGGTGTTTGTTTCTTCTGTCAGATGGCACCTAGGCGCGTAAGGAGTTCCACACGCGATCGTCCTTCCAGTGACGACACATCTGGTACTCATTGGGACAGGTTGGGTGAGTTTCTGGAGCGTCAGGCAGCTCAGAGCGCCCAGGGCGGAGTGGGAGCTGAGCACGATCGGTTCATGCGTCAGCACCCGCCGACTTTCGATGGCAGGAGGGCCCCAGAGGTCGCAGAGGACTGGATCTTCCGTATGGAGAAGATTTTCCGTGCTATTGGAGTAGCACCTGAGAGGATGGTGGAGCTGGCCACCTATGTGTTTGACGGCAAGGCCGCCAACTGGTGGAGGTCTACATCCACAGTTCTGTTTGATGACCGTGTGGATGTCAGCTGGGAGGAGTTCTTGGAGGTGTTTCATGAGCAGTACTTCCCCCAGCATGTCAGAGATCAGAAGAGGGAGGAGTTCATGTCACTCGAGCAGAAGGAGATGACTCTGGCGAGCTACATCAGCAGGTTCAACGCGTTGGAACGTTACTGCCCAGAGATCTGCGTGACCCCAGAGCAGCGGGCGAGGAAGTTCGTGAAGGGACTGAGACAGCCGCTTCGATCTCGGGTGATCAACAGCATGCCGCGGACCCTTGCAGATGCGGTGAAGCATGCTACGATCATCGAGCAGGACCAGAGGGAGTGTAATCAGGAGGCGCGGAAGGCGCCAGTGAGCACCGTTAGCAGGGCAGCTGATCGTGGGGCAGGAAGACCGGGCAAGAGGCCTAGGTTCGATGGAGGAGGAGCACGTCAGTCAGGAGCGTGCACTTACTGCGGGAGGTTCCATCCAGGACAGGAGTGTCCCCGGCGGACTGGAGCGTGCATGGGTTGTGGTCAGATGGGACACTTTGTCCGTGACTGTCCTCAGAGGCAGGGCGAGCCGAGCAGGAGGCCTGGACCACCAGTAGTAGGCAGAGGCGGAGCCAGCCGGTCAGTTGTTCCACCAGGCCAGAGCAGGAGGACCGGGCGGGTCTTCACTATCCAGGCTGAGGAGGCGAGGGACTCCAACACCGTCGTGGAAGGTACGCTTTCAGTTTCTGGTTCAGTAGCGCGTGTGTTGTTTGACTGCGGCGCCACTCACTCCTTCATTTTGGAGAAGTTTGCTGGCGAGTTGGGTCGGACCCCTGTGCTGCTGACTGATGTTTTGGAGGTCAGCACGCCCATGGGAGAGGTGGGCACTGTGGGGAGCTATTTCCCCGGCACCACAGTTGCTTCGGGAGACCATGATTTTCCGGCAGATCTGGTCTTGTTACCGATGGTGGACTTCGACGTCATACTGGGGATGGACTGGCTGTCACAGTACGACGTGCGAGTCTTTTGCCGTGAGAAGAAGATCCTAATTCCGATGGAGGGCGTGCCAGATGTTCTGATCAGAGGTGCGAGGAGCAGAGGGGGTCGTCTGATTGTGTCTGCGGTTAAGGCACAGAGACTGTTACAGCAGGGATGCAGAGCGTTTTTGGCCACGCTGGTAGTCCCTGATCCTGAGACAAGGAGGTTGGAGGATATAGAGGTAGTGCAGGAATTTCCAGACGTTTTTCCAGCAGAGATTCCAGCGTTACCACCGCACCGAGAGATTGAGTTCAGCATCGAGTTGGTTGCGGGTACGACACCTCAGTCGAAGGCACCCTATCGGATGGCACCTGCTGAGTTGACGGAACTGAAGAAGCAGTTGCAGGAGTTGATGGAGTCCGGGTTCATTCGACCGAGTGTTTCTCCATGGGGAGCGCCTGTGCTCTTCGTGAAGAAGAAGGATGGATCGTTGCGGATGTGCATCGACTACAGGATGTTGAATAAGGTTACCGTTCGGAACCGGTACCCTTTGCCCAGGATTGACGATTTGTTCGATCAGTTGCAGACGGCGAAAGTGTTCTCGAAGATCGATCTGCGTTCGGGCTATCATCAGTTGCGGATCAGGGAGGCGGATGTTCAGAAGACAGCCTTCCGGACGCGGTACGGCCACTATGAGTTCTTGGTGATGCCTTTTGGGCTGACGAATGCGCCTGCAGCATTCATGGATCTGATGAACAGGACCTTCCAGCCGTACCTTGACAAATTTGTCGTGGTGTTCGTGGACGACATTTTGGTATACTCGCCTGACAGGGAGCAGCATCGAGAGCACCTGAGGATTGTGCTGGGCATCTTGAGGGAGCAGCAACTTTATGCCAAATACAAGAAGTGTGAGTTTTGGTTGGATCAGGTGGCTTTTCTGGGGCATGTTGTGTCAGCAGACGGAATTTCAGTGGATCCGGCGAAGGTCGAGGCAGTGACTCAGTGGAGAGCCCCGACGAGCGTGACGGAGATCAGGAGTTTCGTAGGTCTGGCAGGGTATTACAGGCGGTTTATCCAGGATTTCTCCAAGCTTGCGTCACCGCTGACAGCGTTGACGCAGAAGGGCGTCAAGTTCGTTTGGTCCCAGAAGTGCGAGGACAGCTTTCAGGAGCTAAAGAGGCGTTTGACGACAGCACCTATTCTGACGCTACCGAGTGGCAGTGGAGGCTACGTGATCTACAGTGATGCATCAGGAGTAGGCTTGGGTTGTGTCCTGATGCAGCATGGGAAGGTGGTCGCGTACGCTTCGAGGCAGCTGAAGGTGCATGAGAAGAACTACCCTACGCATGATCTAGAGTTGGCGGCGGTAGTTCATGCGTTGAAGACCTGGCGGCACTATCTGTATGGCGAGCAGTTCGAAGTCTTCACCGATCATCAGAGTCTGAAGTACTTGTTCTCTCAGAAGGAGCTGAACATGAGGCAGCGCAGATGGCTCGAGTTCCTTAAGGACTACGATTTCACCATTTCCTATCACCCGGGGAAGGCAAATTCGGTTGCGGATGCACTGAGCAGGAAGGTGGAGGTTTCGGTTGCGAGTCTGTGCATCCAGGAGTGGAGGCTACTCGAGACTTTGTCTGAATGGAGTCCATTCACCGAGGGTTCAGAGGGAGCAGTGGTTGCTGGACTTCGGGTGGAGCCGCAGACAGTCTCACGGTTGGTTCAGGCTCAGCAGGGGGAAGCTCAGTCCGAGATATGTTGGACCCTTTGAGATCCTCGACCGAGTTGGAGAGGTTGCCTACCGGATTGCCTTGCCGCCACAGTTTTCAGGTCTGCATAATGTCTTCCATGTGTCGATGTTGAGGAAGTATGTGGCAGATCCCTCGCACGTTATTGAGATAGCGGTGCCAGAGATTCAGCAGGACTTGTCGCTCGAGGAGAGGCCAGTCGAGATTGTTGATCGCATGGATCATCAGCTCAGGAGGAGGACCATTCCAATGGTTAAAGTCAAGTGGCAGCATCACAGCGAGCGCGAGGCCACTTGGGAGATCGAGGAGGATGTCAGAAGGCAGTATCCAGATCTTTTCGGTGAGTGTTTGCTTGATTTCGGGACGAAATCCTTTTAAGTTGGGTGGATTGTTAGAACCCTAACCCTAGATTAGGATTAAACTTGGATTAGAGGAGGATTAGGGTTGGCTTGCATGGGAATGTGTGGTTGCTTGGGGAAGTGGTGTTGCAGGTGGTTGCATGGGAAGGTGAAGAGGTGGAGTTACTGTAGCTCCGAGTTTATTAGGCTCTCTCTCTCATTCTTCCTCTTTCATCTCCTTCATCATTTCTTTTCCTCCTTTCTCACCAAGCACACACCTTCTTCCTCAGTCACCCAAGCTCAGGCGGAGGAGGCTGCGTCGGCGTGAGGTGTGAAGCGGTCCGGGCAGGAGAGGTGCGGAGTTGAGCGCACGAGGAGATCACCGGAGGCGACGTGCGCGAGCGGAGTTCCGGCGTTTTCGTCGTTTCTTTTGAGGTATGCCGCTCTCTAGTGTGGTTTTGTTGTTGACACTCATGAGAGGGTCGTGTTGGTCGGTCGGAGGAGGTCGGAGGCCTCTCCGACGTCGCGTTTGGGCGAAGAAACCTCGGCTGGCGCGAGGTTGAAGACGACCGGACGGTCGACCGGTCCTTGGACGGTCGACCGAATGCATGTATATCTTTACTGTCTGTTGCTCTTCGGTCGACCGAGGTCTTGTGTTCGGTCGACCGTTATATGAATATATTGGATTATAATGCATGATGTTCGGACCTTGTAGTATGTTCGGTCGACCGTTATATGATGTAGAGATATAGGTTGACCCTAACTGTTGTCGGTCGACCGAGACCCCTGAGTCGGTCGACCGATGGATTAAAAGAATGAAATAGATGTACTGTTAGTTTTCGGTCGACCGGGACCTGAGTCGGTCGACCGATAGACTGGTTTGTAATGTTGACCAAACTCCGGATTTTGACCTCGTTCGGTCGACCGGTTTTAGACCTTCGGTAGACCGTTGGGGGATTGTGTTCTGTGCGCAGCGGTAGACCGTGTTAGGGACGGTCGACCGATTCCTTTCTGGAAACGGTCGACCGAATCACCTCTTACGGTCGACCGTTTGGGCCCAGGACAGAATTCCTGGTTCCCTTTTTGAACGCCAACTTTGCCACGGAAACCCGTGTCCTCGCCTTGTGCGTGAGCCGGGAGGTGACGGTGGGCGCGTGATGCGTGCCTGCCCAGGGACCGCCGTTGGGAAGAGTGTGGGTGTTCGGGACGCGTCAGCTCCATGTATGGACCGTGACTTTTGAGATATTTGTTGGCACTTTGTAGTATAGCAGGCCTGAGGGATCGCGGATCCCAGTGTTGATATTGTGCGGGCACGCAACTGGCGTTGGGTGAGGTGACTACCGGCCCACGGGCTACGGAGGTCGCTGCCCTGCTTTTATAGCGGCGCGGTTGGTGTTCGCGGCTCGAGGAGCCTGATGACCTGGCAGACTTCGGTCTGGTTTTGTCCGATGCTGTGCCGGACTGTTGTGATGGACCACCGATGTTGTGCCGGTGATGCCGCCGAGGTTGTGCCGGCGATGGTGATTGTTGAGCCGAGGCTGTTCCGGCTATGTTGTTTTCCTCGGCTGGGCACCTACCGAGATGTTGTTGTTATACCTTCCGGGCGACGGCCCCGTTGGTCCCTGTGGCTCCGACCACTGAGATTTGCAGATCTGTATTCTATCGGCCCGCAGGCGTGACAGAGGCTCCCTGCCGAACCCTTGTGTAGTGTAGCTGTGTGTGGGGGGTGCGATGTCGCGTGCTGTAAGACTGCATGTGCCTGCAGTAGGTCTCCTCGGGAGACTCGTTGTTGATTGTCGGACTGATGTCCTGTTTTACCCTTCGGGGGAACTGTTTTACTTTCTGTCGATGCCATGACATGCCACTAGTATGATAGGTTCATTATGTGATGCATGCATATAGGTGAGTTGGCATACGGGGTTTCCTTCTGGAAACTCAGGCATCGTTGTTATATATTTTCAGGACCGCAGTAGGTCCAGTTGGGTGGTGATCGGCGGGGACGCGCATTTTGGAGTTGGATCCTCTTCTCGGGCCGCTGAGGTCGACATGATTACCTTTTATCTTCTGTTGTCGTTTTGCTGTAATCATGTATCTTTTGATAAACTCCGATGTATTTTGGTGCACCACTTTTATGATTTATGAGAAGTAACAGTCCCGCCTTTGATTATTGAGTTGTTTGTCTTGATTATTATTTTTTTTTAAAATTTCCGCTGTTTCGGGATGTTACAGACAATGACATCCTTGACTTCTTGGTTGAGAGATATGAGGTGGAAGAAAGAGGCTTCAGGATTGATAATCAAGTTATGGAATTGAAGGCCACGTATGTTGCTGTGATATTAGGACTAAAATTGGGAGGTATTCCAGTTGACATGAGTTTAAAAAGTACAACCAAAAGGAGATGTCAAATGCTAGATAATGTTGAATTCAAGAAACAATTGTTTGCTGCAAGGTCATTGAAAGATGACGAAGAGTTTGTGAAACTTTACATCTATCTTGTTTTCAGTTCATTCATGATTTACGATGGGGGTCATACACTGAAGCAATGGTTCATGAATGTCGTGGAAAACCTAGCAGTCCTGGATAAATACAACTAGGTCGAGGCCACATTCCAATATCTGATCGTCGTCCTATCAGGCAAAAGTGGAATTGAATGTGAGAAAGGATTCAGACAATTTACGCTTGAAGAAAGGCCAGGTGGTGGGATGCGTAGCTATACTACATGTGTGGTTATGCGAGAACTTGACTATAAGCAATACTTTTCCTTGGACAATCCCCATTGTAAATAGATAGATTTTGTGGACAGGTGGGAAGACTTTTCTTAAACGACGGAAGAATGAGGTAATCACACTGACAAAAATAGATAGTGGGCAAGTTCAACTAGCCAATTTTAAAGAGTTGGAACTCCTTAGCAATGTCTAGATGGCAGTAGTTAACAATCAGGATGAAGTTGGGACAAGCAACCAAATAAGAGATGCCCTACTTGAGTCACCACAACAACAACCAAGTGTCGACCATAGAAGACTTGTTGACCAAAGAATAAAGGTTGATGTCCATTACATAATAAGAGACACACTTCAAGATGAAGTCAGCTTCCAAGAAATGAAAATACGGTGGGTGAAAGCAGAACAAACAATTGAAGAAAGAATTGATTTAGAAATATGCACACGTTGCCGAGCAGGGTGATCAATTCACGGAGGTAGACCAGCAATTGGCCGAGAGGGTTGACCAAGTGGAGGACAATGTAGACCCACAATTGGCCGAGACGGATGACCAAGTGGATGAGAATGTAGGCCCACAATTGGCCGAGAATGATGACCAATTGGACGTGAATGATGGTAATTGGGCCAACAAACTGGCCAAGAAGGATGATAAATTGGCTGAGAAGGATGCCCACATGGCCGAGAAGGAGGTCCAACTTGCTAAGAAGGATGCCCGATTGGCTGAGAAGTATGAACAGTTGGATGACATGCATAAACAGGTTGGTGGTAAGGATCACCTACTGGTTGGTCGGGATGAGCAACAGGGCCAGAAGGACAAGGAATTAGCACAGAAGGACAAGTTATTGGATGAGAAGGACTTGTTATTGGCTGAGAAGGATAAGGAATGGGAAGAGCAATTCAGATCAATTAAGTACCACCAACATGTGGCCAAAGAAGCCATTGAAGGAGAAAAAGATGCATATAGGTATGCCTTTCCTGATGATTCCCAATACACAATAAACCAAGGAGTAGATGTGGATGATGGATCAAATTCTCTGGACTCTCCAATACAAGGATTGGTCTATGGAGATGTAATGGTAATATTTACTTAACTCCTTTTAATTTTAGTTGTGCATTCCTATCGTGTCCAGAGAATGTCAACATAATGTTCATATTGTCCAAAATGTGTCCACAAACAGTCCAGATTGAGTCCAGATAATGTCCAGGAAAAGAGAGAGTCCATAATGTATGAAGATGTTGTCCAGAATGTGTCCAGAAAATGCCCTCAAATTGTCAAGGCGTGTCCAACAATAGTCTCCAAAGTGTCAAGAATGAATGTGAATATGCGCAGATAATGTATCTCGATACGGTCCAGAATGAGTCTAGATGTCCAGATTGCATCCAGATTGAGTCCATACTTTGTCCAATCCCCCATCCAGAATGTGAACAGAACGTGTTCATACTTTGTCCAGAACCTTGTCCAGAATGTGTCCATACTTTGTCCATTCCCCTCTCCACAATGTGTCCATATAGTCTAAAAAATCATAATTCAATTACTTGATTATTACCAATTAACAATTGCCAGGCATTAAGAGTCAGTATTTTACTTCCAGTATTTAACACTCTTGCATTACAATTAACAGAAAAAAAAACAATGAATCTTGAATTCATTGCTGGAGAAGATGGGGACAAATCAGCAGAAGGAGCCGAAAAATTGAGTGGAAATGGAGAGGGTCCAAACCTAACAAAAGAGGAAGAAGAGTATAAATCCATAGAAGTTGAAGTTACGAAAAAACAAGGTGGAATAAACACTGATTGGTTGGGGTAAAGGAGAAGACAAAACAGATTGAAGCCCGTGAGGAAAACCAAAAAAGATTTAGCCAGTGAGAGGTAAGAAAGAAGAAGAATGAGAAGTCTGACTAAGAAGAAACCAATTTAAGCCCCAATCCTGGGGGAAAAATAAAATGGGACGAAATACCAAACCAACAAATTATGAAAATCAGACATACGTATGATGGAAATGTAGAATCGTTTAAAGTAGAGAGTTCTGCATCTAGACCATTTGTACGGCGAGATAAATACATCGACATGTCTTCCATGGCCGAGCTAACCAAGGATGAGCAAAATATACTTCTACAATGCACAACTGACACCACAGACCTTAGAACCATAATCTAGTACAATGATGTTGCTAGTTTGAAGTTGTTAGATGTAAAAGATCTAATAACCAAAGGGTCGTTGCTCTCAATCGAGGTCAGTAATCTTTGTGAATCAAGTTATCCTTTTACGTATTGAAACTGAAAATTTAATGGTACACACTTTAATTGACAGTTAGTGGACGCAATGCTTTGTGTCATAGAGGAAAGACAAGAGAACATAAAGGTGGCACTACTAGAAAAAAGGGCTTTCATGTTGGTTTTTTTGACCATATCACGTCGGGTTTACTGGTCCAATATACCGACGTGGTAATTGGGGGACGTAATAGGGAAGATAAAATCACCTCAGTTATAGAACCGACATGATATGTGTGTGTATCATGTGGGATTCTAGAAAACTGACATGATATATAGTCGATATCACATCGTTTTTTTACAACAGCCGACGTGATAAATACCAAATATCACGTCGGTTGCTGCGATAATCGACGTGATATAGGCTATGATATCATGTCGGTTTCTAGAAACTGACATGATATGGGCTATGATATCACATCGGTTTTCCTAAACCGACGTGATATAGTTCTGTTAAAAAAATATAATTCATTTGTGATGTAATCTACTAAGATTTTCCTACATTAAACAATTCACAGTGCAATATACACATTCACAATCGCATCACACTCACAAACATAATGCAATATGCTAAGTGTCATTCAAGTAATTAATTCACAATAACAAAGCATACTCACATTCAAACTAACATTCAAAAACACATTAATAATCGCATCACATTCACAAACACAATCGCATCATATTCACAAACACAATGCAATATACACAATCACATTCAAACTAACATTCAATGTCTCGATTTCCATTCAAGCAAACAAAACAAATTAACATTCATATGAAAAAGGAAGCATACGTAACATAAAATGATCATCAACTTACAAGCATACGTGAAATGAAAAAGGAAGACCACCTCTCTCGTGATTTGTCTAGCTCGGATTGTGAATATAGATCAAGATTTTCTCCAAAGACCTACAAATTAAACAAAGACATATAAACGTACAACTTTATCAAAATAAGATGTATATCTCAATATAAGGTAGAAGCTACATATTCCTCTCGTAAATCTCCCTCACGCAAACACAACTCCACAATTTCATCCATATACCTCAAGATGTAATACGCGCACTCCGTATTTCCAGTTTGTTTACGGTACTACAATTAAAACATAATGAATATTACAAAACAACAAAATTAATTGAAAATATAAAACTTATTGTTTCAAAAATAATTTAATCATCATACCTTCATAGCATCCCAAGTTGTTGTCTTTCTTTGGCTTCTTTTTTCCCCCAATGCTTTATATATATCCATACCTCTACATAAATTGATAAATATCGAAATTTGTTATAAAATTTGACAACTACAACGTATTATTATGTTTTAAAGTAGTGATTAAATAAAAGTTACAATTGCGCAATCTGCTTCAAATCTTTTCTGGGTTTGCCCGAAGCTAAAGGATAAAAACCAATATGTAGTATTTGTATAGGGACAAATAACAGCTAACATTCAATGATCACTAGACAAAATTCAATGAAAAAAACATAATAAATTAATTTTAAAACTACATATATTATATCAAATAAGTAAAAACATACATCTCCCAATACGGTGCAAGATAATACATCTTCTCCCCCTCAGCCATCACCTTCGCAATATCTTGTGGTCGGGTGTCGTCATTTTTTTGTCCCGGATGGCGGAGCAATGTTGGACATAAATATCCAAATCTCTTTTCATAAGGCATTTGGTAAAGACACCTACATATATTACAATCAATAATTTAAATGTCAAAACTTAAAACATAAACAAATACCGTGAAAAGTAACATATATATGAAAATCTTACTTAAAACAAACTTGAACGATTGTTATATTCAATTTGTCAGATTTTAGAAATTTCATGACATCACTCATGAATACATACAATTTCGGTTCTAAGCTGTCTACGGTTGTGGAGCCTACAAATTCTTTCTCCAAAACACTCTCCACAACATCGTCCTCAGATTTAAAATTTATGTAATTGTATAATCATAAACAGTTCTTAGGCAACACATTTTCATTAAACTCGTCAAGAATTTTGGATCCCTTTGACTATGGAGGTTCAACCTTTAATATAAAAATATACAAGTTAGAACATTTACTACTTAAACAATATATGACGATCATAAAACCGTATTTTAATTTTAAATGAATACCTTTTTATTCTTTTTCATTTTTATTAAACAACGTGGTCATTGCAATATGTTGCCTTCGGCCTCCCAGACCGCATGAACTTTAGATTCTGGTATTGGCAAGAACGCTTCACCATGGACAGGATTATCTAAAGTCACTGCTACAGGTATATCTGATTTTTGCTCCATGATGCGTCTTCAACGCATATACCTTTCCATAAGCTACAAGTCGCAAATCGGGATCTCTTATAAAAGGTCCACATTCACGGTTATAATGTAAATAGATTTAAGTTAAAATTAACAACTATCAATAACTAACAATACAAACATAATTAATTTTTACCTCAATTGTTTCTTTTTCCTCAATTGTTTGTATGGATATTTCCTCAATTACATGTGGTGCTGGACGGGTTGGCTTCACAATTATATCTTCAAGATTAACACTTGATGCGCTCCAAGGTGTTGGCATATTAAAAGGTAGGTTGTTCATTGCATAGAGATTTCTCACCATACTCTCCAAATCTCTCATCCTTTGCCTTAATTCCTTATTTTTCCGAGTAAGGCCTCGATTCGAAGAAGACGATGACCCAAAGTATTGAGGAATTCCAAATCGACTACCCAGACCTCGAACTCATCCCGGATGCTCCTCTTTACCCAAAGCCATGGATAATATATCATTTCTACCATCCAAGATAAATTCTCCTGATGATGCATGTAGTGAAAGCTTGTCTTATGACAAAATTATATTATAAATATTATATTGATTAAGCTACAAATATTACATTTAAATTTAATACTTACAATCTTGTTGACAACATTTGCAGACCGTCGGTCATGTAACTTCCGTCGGGTCTAATACGTGCTCTTTACCACTTTTCTTGCCAAGGTGGTGGCGACAGTAGAGGCAAATTACTTGCTTGCTCTTCGCTTAGATTGGACTGCAAAGCATATTCTTTTTGCTTTTCTCTTTTTTCGACCATCATTTGCTCCTCAAATTTAGGATAGCCTCCCCAGGACAATCGATGGAGAAACTTATTTTTGGATTGTCGATCTTTATTACACTCTCGTAGGGTGATTGATCGTTTTATTTAAACCGCAAGTGCACGGCCGCGTTGAAGCAGTGGCAAATACGGGTCGTCCACTGCGAGGTGTGTCGACGATTGGTTTGTTCGAAGGTGAGAGGTAAAAAGAAGGAGAGAAAGGTTGGTTACACTAAACTACACTAAGGTGCAAATGGAAATGGAAGAGAAGCAAGAAAACTAAACCCCAAAGGGGTAGAGAAATAATGTGAACATAAAGAAGTGTGTGTGTGTGTGTGTGTGTTCATTAAGCTCCTCACAACATGTAGTGCATGAAATCATAAAACTACATCAAACTTTGCCTCCACATGAATTAAGATAAGATTACATCATTAAAACATACAAGACAATAATTGGAATGAAGCTACATGAACTCAAGTATAAAGACTAGACCCTACTATGACTCCACATGAATTAAGATAAGACTACATCATTAAAACATACAAGACATTAGCTAAGGTAAAGGCAACAAGAGCACATACACTACAAATTGTGTTTCCAATATTAACTTCATCCATATCCTAACCTTATCATTCCCCATAGAATAGGTCCACTAATCAAAGCATAAGCTAAGCTTCATTCAAGAGCATTAGCACATCAAAGATAAGAGTGAAAACCCATTAGATGGTTATGGAAATTATATAAAGCTCAAGGGATAAAGATAACACACACTTAATACACTACATGATTATATCACATATTTCTCCACCCCCCAAATGGGGATGGAACTACTCACACATATTTAAACTAACTACTCTAATAAAATGAAGCATTATACTGCAATGAAACTATACTAATCAAGCAAGAAATATTAAAGAAGCATAAAACAAAACAAGTAACAAAGCAAACACATAAAAGGAAATCAACTAAGCAAGAATTAACAAGCTAAAGAAAACATCTATTATTAACTCACTCAAATTACAAGGAGCTCTTCCTCCACCAGAGTTTTGCTTCAAGGCTTCACTCTTAGTAGGGAAGATGCCACCAAAGAGAGAGATGGATACAATGGGAGGTGAAGAGTTCTATATATAAGCATGGAAAAAGCTAATCCGGGACAATCCCCCGATGTGGGACTAAACCAATACCAAAAATAGCCTAAACGAACATTAATACAAGTCCAGGAGAAGTTTGGGCGGATCTGGAATGATCCAGACCGCCAATTGGTGGCCTATAAAGCCCAGATCCGTCTGGGTTTTCTGTTGGGCTTTGCTGGAAGTGTTTCTTGGTCTTGGATGCATCTACTTGGTCTGTTGGAGCTCCGACCCGAATCAAATTGCCAAAATACTCCCCATGATGGTGTGGAATTTCCTGTTTTGCTCTTAGGTCCTTCGGTCTTACGATCAGGTCCTTCTCCATTGCATCTCAGTCCCTAGGTCTCACAATTAAGTCTTTTTTTCCTGCTTTTGGGTCCTTTCATGGCTCTTCTCTTCAAACCTCTTTATTCCTGAAAACTAAACATAAAAACTCGTCACGTAGCATAGCTTAGGTGTAAGATAATGGATATAAAATACAAATATGAGCATGAAATGATGTCAATAAAATACCCCCACACCTAAGTTTTTGCTAGTCCCGAGCAAAACAAAGAAAAATAAAAGCAAACGAGAAACAAGAAATCCTAACTCACTTTCGTAGGAATCACGGTTGCACTTAGCATGTGCAACAAGCCGTTAAACCTCCTTGTTGCCAAGGAGGAGGAGTGTTGTCTCCTGAGGGTTTTCAGCTGATATACCCACAAAATCCGAACAAGATGCATTATTCAATCTAGACACTTGACTCGTTGGACAAATTTTTGTCGATCATGGGACGCGGTCTACGGGTCGTCTCTATATAGGTAATCAGTCCACAAACCTAACCTAATGAACCATTCGTGCAAGTTAAATAAGGAATTAAGTGAAAGACATGGACAACCTCAACATCCTCAAGTGCTACAAAGTGTAAAGTCCATTAAGGTTCTTATTTGCATTACCATTTTTTTTCTTTTTGTTTCTTTTCACATTTTTTCTTTCTTCTTTTTCTTTTTATTAGTTGGAGCTTCATTCACCTAGGGTCAGGTTTCGTGCATCATTGCCCATGAGGACTTACACTATCACGTACACCTTTCCCCAAATCTCCACATAGGGCAATCCCTACCACCCGTGTAACGGGAGTTCGGTGGGCGCATCCCAAGTCAGATGACTCGAAAGCACCAGGCACAAAGTCCCTTCAGACCTACTTTCCCGAGTGGTAGGAGCCGTGCGAGAAGAGAGAATACCTACTCACTTATTTCTTATCTACACATGAACTAAAACCCTTACACTTAATGTCTCACAACAAGATTTAAAGGGTCTTTGACTACAACAAACTTCCTTAAGTTAACAGACACGAATTATTGACTCACTAGGTTCAGGGTGGACTTCTTTAAATGTTTGAGCACCGAAACCCTATGATTACTCACCCCCAAATGAAAACTGGGGTGCATCCTAATGACTCGATAAATCCTAAACTCACTGTACTAGATATCCTAATGCATCAAGTTCAAGACAATTTTGGTAGCTTTCTTTTTACTTTGCCTCTCAACGGTTTTGCACATGCTAAACACACGCAAAACCCACAAAACATTTTCTTTCGCAAACACATGAAGATTTTGAAAGAAATGTGGAAATTTTAAAGCACTAGGGAAGCAAAAGAAGACAAGTCACCCAAGGATCATGGCAAGCAGATATATCGATATTAAATGCAGCACACTAACATGACCCTAAAAATGCAAACAAAAGAAAACAAAATCAAAAGACAAGACTCGACTATGTACACACGTAAAACACCCCCCACACCTACTTCATGCATTGTCCTCAATGAATGTGAGCAAGATACTACATGGATTTATGCATGAAAAAGGAGAAATCTCACCAACATGATGTACAAAGGGAAGTTCAAGGTCATGTTGATGGACACAAACCTGAATTCCCTCAAAACCTGGGAGATGCTAAAGAAAGGATACAAATACGTGAAAGAAATGGAGCCCAAATACACAAGGGTTGGGGCTCACAACAATCGATGCTCACTGAAGGAGTCTTTTATTGTACTTTTTTTCTTTCTTTTTTTTCTTTTTTTCTTCTTTATGTACAACAAATGGGCTCCCATCTTCATATGTCAAGGGACATCAAATGGGAACCCACCATCACTCGAGCCAAAAATGCACATGCATGGGCTCACGACATACAAATCAGAATTGCTTGACCACCTGATACCCTTATAAGCGTTGTGGTCGTTTGATGCCTCTTGAGAGTGAGAAAGATCGGAGGCATGAATGAGAGGTGAACCTCTATCAGGTTGAAGGGTATCAGGTGGTTGATTCTTAACCCACATGGAGTCCTCAGCAGATACAAAATGAAGATCATATGGCCCAGAGGCTATAAAAGTGGTATCTTGTGGCTCAAAAGATACATGATCAAAAGGATGTGGCTCAAGGGCCACAAGATCAGAAGAATGTGGCTCAAGGGCCACAAGATCAGAAGGATGTGGCTCAAGGGCCACAAGATCAGAACATAAGGCACCTTCTTGTGCCAGCCCAGGTGAAACATCTTCACCACCTTCAGGAGCTTCATCGAACAATTCTCTGAAGTACTTGAAGGTGCCCTCAACTTCAATCTCATCCAAACCCGTGATAAGGTTGACCCCAACAGGGTCATTGAAGGCACCTGGCTTCTTACCGATGGTGAAGATGTTAAAATCAGCGCATTGACTACCATAACTCAAGCGCATCAGACCATTGCGACAATTGATCAATGCATTGGAAGTCGCAAGGAATGGTCGCCCCAAAATGACAGGAATTTGTCCAAGTGGGTTTGGCACAGGTTCAGTATCCAAGACAAAGAAGTCGACTGGATAAATGAACTCTCCCACTTTGATCAGCACATCTTCCACCACACCCCTCGGTTTCTTCATAGACCTATCAGCCAATTGGAGAGTGGTCTTTTTTTAGGTCTCCAAGACCGAGGTGGACGTAGACAGAATATGGCAGAAGATTAACAGATGCACCAAGGTCCAATAAGGCTCGATGTATGGACACATCACCAATCACACAAGAGATAGTAGGACAGCCAGGGTCCTTGTACTTGACTTGCATGGGTTGTGCCAACAAGGAACTCACGTTAGACGCAAGAAAAGCTTTCTTGGGAACATGAGTTTTTCTCTTCTTGGTGCACAAGTCCTTGAGAACCTTGGCATAAGGTGGCATTTGCTGAATCACCTCCAACAGAGGGATGTTCACCTTAACTTGCCTAAACATCTCAGGCATCTTGTCATGCTGATCAGAGGTTTTCTTTTTAAGGCGCTCAGGGAATGGCTCCTTTGGGGCATAAGGATGCGAAGGCACCCCAGAATTCAGGTCCAAAGAAACATGAGTGGGGACCTCAGAATCTGGTTCCTTCGACACAAGAGGAGACAAGGGGACCTCAGGGTTTGGCCCCTTTGTCGAAGGAAATGTAGAAAGGACCTCAGGATCTGGCTCCTTCCTGGAAGTATTTGTGGAGGGAGCCTCAGGATCTGGCTCCCTCAAAAATGGTGATGACAAAGAAGGTACCCCAATGTGGTTATCCACCTCCTTAGCAGACCTCAAAGTATGAATCACATTAATATGATGGGTCGGTTTAGAGGTGGCATGAGGTAAAGGTGTCCTTCCTTGAGAATGGGTACCCCGAGGATTCACCTCAGGTTGACTCGGGAACTGACCCTTCTCGCGTTCATGGAGTTGATGAGCCAACTGGCTAACCTGCATTTCCAAAGCCTTGACTGTACTTTGCAACGCTTGAAAGGTCGGATGTCAAGAAGGGTCCTTAGGGTCAACCCGCTGGGGTGGTGGAGTCTGGTTGGAATAACCCGACGATGAGGCATGAGCAGGTTGGTAATTTTGGTGCTGAGACCTTTGATGTAGGGGTTGGTAGGTCGCCGATGGGCGTGGAGGTTGATGAGGTTAAGGTTGAGCGTGCGAGCTCTGACCGTGACCCCACTAGGCCCCCAAGAGAAGTTAGGATTGTTACGCCATCCCGGGTTGTAGGAGTGATTGTACGGGTCGTTACGGGGCCTCTATTGATACATTGCATTCGCATGCTCAGTATCCCTTGGAGCGTAAGCGCATTCCAAGTCATCATGGCTCGTAAGTCCACACCTACCACACTCGGGAGTAGCGACCTGAGCTACAGGAGCTCGGTCCAACTCTAAACTCTCAATCCTACGTATGAGAGCAGCCATTTTCGCCTCAGACGCGATCAATGAGTCAACTTGATAAGATCCAGCTCGACCAGAAGACCTGGCGGCTAGTGGCTCTCTCATGGTATCCCACTCGAAGGTACGTTCAACCATGGACTCAAAAGTATCCCATGCCTCCTCGATGGGTTTCATTTGGAAGTCACCCTGACACATCGACTCCAACAATGTGCGGGTGTTGTAGTTGATGCCCTCATAAACAATTTGGCACAGCTGCCATAACTCAAATCCATGATGAGGGCACTGCTGGAGAAGGTCCTTGAACCTCTCAAAGAAACCATGAAACGATTCGGTCTCGGTCTGATACATTTGATGTATCTGGTGCCGTATCTGTTGAGTTTTCCTTTGAGAGAAAAATCTCTTCAGAAAGACGGTCACAAAGTCATCCCATGACCGAATCGAGCTCGCCGGGAGGCTATACATCCATTTCTTCGAATTATCCTTCAATGCGAATGAAATCATCCTCAACCGGACTGAATCCTCGTCAAGTTGTTGAAGCTTGAACAAGGAGCATACGTCCTCGAATTCGCATATAAAGATATATGGATCCTCCTTATTGGCAGTAAAGGTTGGAAGCATTCTCACATATTGAGGTTTCAGCTCATAATTGTTCTCGCGAGCAGGGGGAACAACTATGCAAGAAGGCTGCACGACCCGAACAGGATGGGTCCGCTCCCACAAAGTCATCGGTCTATCATGTCGAGCTAAAGGTGGTGGTGCACCAAGAACTCGATCCTGACCGAATCTCCTTTCCTCTCGAGTCAGAGGAGGAGAAGGAGGAGAAGGAGGTCTACGTGGCGGCGGAAGCGGACCGAGGTATTCCATGTATGGAACCCGGTCTCCCCCGTCACCTCGAGACGACTCGGCTTCATGCTCCAAAGGAGCACGAGGCGGAGATGGTCAATCACCAAGACCATCCATCTCAGAAGAATGCACTCTCTCGAGTCGAGCGCTCTCACCAGAACGAGCCCAACCTCGCATAAAATGCTCGACTCGACTCTAAAATAACACACAACAGAAGGTGTACTAGAGGAGGAGACTAAACGTAGAGAATAGATGAGGAGAGGTCTCAGGTGAGGAGGGAAGAATTCCTAGAGCTAGCGTGGGTAGAGGGATCAGGAAGAAGCCTAACTAGCAAGCACGGCTCAAACAATGTAAGGCAATGGGTCCTTAGGCTAGACAACGCCTAACTTCGAGGTCACTAGCCTCGACACGTCTCACCTCCCTACAACGAGGACCACAATGCCCAGCAAGTGATACCAGATCCGGAGATCCAGTACCTCCTACTATCGACAAGGTAGGCAACGCCGATCAGGTCATGACGATCTCAACTAGATTACTCTCCTAGTGCGCCCGCAATCCTAGGGTCAATGTCTACTTGCTTTTAGTTAAGGCTTTATTAAGAGTGGTTTATGGGGCCAAGGGAAGGGTGATGAAATCCCCCACCTTATCTTTTATGGGACAACCCCTCCTTAGTAGCGATTTAATCCTAGATCTAGCAATCAATCGCTCCAATCAAATGCTCTCTCACTCTTGTCCCGATGCACCTTACTAACTAATGCATGATCGAAACATGCATGAATGAGAGATTTGGGTGCACGTACCTCACCCCAGCAATCAACAACAAAATGTAAAGAAAAGAAAAGACAAATGCATGCAAGGTCTACACATGATGCATGACCTAGATGGCAAGGAGTCTAATATTTTGCTTTGAGTTTTATGGTCCAAGTTGATTAATGGGGGAGTGATTAATGATCTGGGAGAAAAAGAGAAGTCACAGCATGCAAAATATGGCTCCCAGATAACACAAATTACAGCACTAACTACCAGAACAAATTTTGAAGCAGGAAACTCCCACCAGGCCGCCAATTGGCGGTCCTCAACCGCTGATTGGCGGTCCGTTTAGAGCTTCTGGTCCTCAAACTTATCCAGTAGCCTCCCCTTGATCCGATGGTTCCCTGAAACTAAGAAAAACTGGAAACAAAAAATTAAAAACCCCTCGAATCGTCCAAACCAAAGTCTGGACAGAGCACCTCCCCGGCAACGGCGCCAAAAACTTGATTGATCATTTTATTTAAACCACAAGTGCACGGCCGCGTTGAAGCGGTGGCAAATATGGGTCGTCCACTGGGAGGTGTGTCGACGATTGGTTTGTTCGAAGGTGAGAGGTAAAAAGAAGGAGAGAAAGGTTGGTTACACTAAACTACACTAAGGTGCAAATGGAAATGGAAGAGAAGCAAGAAAACTAAACCCCAAAGGGGGTAGAGAAATAATGTGAACATAAAGAAGTGTGTGTGTGTGTTCATTAAGCTCCTCACAACATGTAGTGCATGAAATCATAAAACTACATCCAACTTTGCCTCCACATGAATTAAGATAAGACTACATCATTAAAACATACAAGACAATAATTGGAATGAAGCTACATGAACTCAAGTATAAAGACTAGACCCTACTATGCCTCCACATGAATTAAGATAAGACTACATCATTAAAACATACAAGACATTAGCTAAGGTAAAGGCAAGAAGAGCACATACACTACAAATTGTGTTTCCAATATTAACTTCATCCATATCCTAACCTTATCATTCCCCATAGAATAGGTCCACTAATCAAAGCATAAGCTAAGCTTCATTCAATAGCATTAGCATATCAAAGATAAGAGTGAAAACCCATTAGATGGTTATGGAAATCATATAAAGCTCAAGGGATAAAGATACACACACTTAATACACTACATGATTATATCACATATTTCTCCACCCCCCAAATGGGGATGGAACTACTCACACATATTTAAACTAACTACTCTAATAAAATGAAGCATTATACTGAAATGAAACTATACTAATCAAGCAAGAAATATTAAAGAAGCATAAAACAAAACAAGCAACAAAGCAAACACATAAAAGGAAATCAACTAAGCAAGAATTAACAAGCTAAAGAAAACATCTATTATTAACTCACTCAAATTACAAGCAGCTCTTCCTCCACCAGAGTTTTGCTTCAAGGCTTCACTCTTAGTAGGGAAGATGCCACCAAAGAGAGAGATGGATACAATGGGAGGTGAAGAGTTCTATATATAAGCATGAAAAAAGCTAATCCGGGACAATCCCCCGATGTGGGACTAAACCAATACCAAAAATAGCCTAAACGAACATTAATACAAGTCCAGGAGAAGTTTGGGCAGATCTGGCATGATCCAGACCGCCAATTGGCGGCCTATAAAGCCCAGATCCGTCTGGGTTTTCTGTTGGGCTTTGCTGGAAGTGTTTCTTGGTCTTGGATGCATCTACTTGGTCTGTTGGAGCTCCGACCCGAATCAAATTGCCAAAATACTCCCCATGATGGTGTGGAGTTTCCTGTTTTGCTCTTAGGACCTTCGGTCTTACGATCAGGTCCTTCTCCATTGCATCTCAGTCCCTAGGTCTCACAATTAAGTCTTTTTTCCTGCTTTTGGGTCCTTTCATGGCTCTTCTCTTCAAACCTCTTTATTCCTGAAAACTAAACATAAAAACGCGTCACGTAGCATTGCTTAGGTGTAAGATAATGGATATAAAATACAAATATGAGCATGAAATGATGTCATTCATAGGGCCTGTAATGAAAGAATGAAAATAATTTAGACAATAAAAAATATTATGAAAATCAAATTCAATTAGTAAGAAACTATTAAAATCTTTCCAAAAATTCCAGGGTTTGTCTTGATTTAAGAAAGTGTGCCCATGTTGCTTTGGACAAGAAATCATTAAAGACAACATAATGTATCTATGTTTCATGCTTAACCATGGAGGCAGACTGTACATAATCATTAGAACAGGGCACAAACTATGAAGACTACTCAAACTCCGGTAAGGATTCATTCCATCCGTATACAGACGAAGTCTCAGATTTCTGGATTCTTGACCGAACACTGGAAAATCTGAATCGATCTTCTTCCACCGCGGAGAATCTGCACGATGTTGAAGCATCTTATCATTCGCTTTATCACGATTTGTGTGTCATGTCGGATACTTTGAATCTGTGGGGTAGGCAAACAAATGTTTTAACCTTGGAATGATCAGAAGATATCACAACACCTTCGCAGGTGGCCCTTGTACTGGTATATCACGACTCACATTTTTCTTATGTTTGAACTGTGACGCATTACAAACTGGACAACAATGCAGATTTTCATATTCAGCCCTATATAATATGCAATCATTAGGGCATGCGTGTATTTTCCTATACTGCATACCCATCAGACACAAGATTTTTTTGGCCCCACATGTACGGTCTGGAGGTTCATTCTTTTTTGGAAGAATATTTTTAAACTTAAGTAAGATAGTAAAACTGACAACACTTCAATCGTTCAAGGATTTCAAGGTATATAACAGTAACACTGCAGACAATCTACTGTAATTGATGCAACCCGGATACAATGGTTTTTCATTGTCAGACAATAGACTACTAAGTACTTGGGATTTATCATCAAACTTATCGGCAACATCTTGAATCATATCCTCTAACCGATCTTCATCATTAACATCTTGATTTGAAGGAGTATCACTTTCTTTCTTCGTACGTATTTCATTCTCACCATGCCAAATCTAATGTGTGTATCCTTCATCAATACCATTCTCAAACAGATGAGCATTGATTTCTTTTACATCTCTTAAGAACATGTTAAGACACTTCCTACGTTGACATAAGACCTTTCCTTCATTTCTAATATGCGCATTCTTTTGTGCAAACTCTAGAAATTTATCAACTCCGTACTCATACTCATCACTCAATCGACTTACAAAAATCCAATTTCGATCCATTGTTATCTACAAAACACAAACAATCGTAATAAAAAATGAACCCAATATACATAATATTTCGAAATTTTGGCAGAACCTCCCCTTAAATTTCATAGTAATTAAAATTTTCTTGTGGAAAAAACACCAACATAAACAACTATATATATCAAAAACTTCAATACAACCATTCACTTAAGTAGTTATTTTAACACAACTATATATTGATCACTTAAGTAGTCATTGACTTAAAGAACTTGACTTCAAGAATATAGTATAATAGTGATCGAAGAAATCATGAGTTTCTGGAGTCATAATTAACCAAGTCACACTTGAAAACAAGTCCATTGACAAATTATCCAAAAGAAGGCATATAAAAATGATAAAAACACTCAACTACTTCAATTTGCTTTTGCCAGCTTGGAGATCTTGTAGGATCGTGAGGGTCTCTAATTCTAATCACTTTTAAGCTATATTACCTACTTGTTTACTCAATCAAGATATGCACAGCGGAATGTAAACAAATACAAGTAAGTAAAGCATACCACAATGATGACACCAGATTTTTATAGAGGTTCTACCTCCCACCTACTTCCTCTCTTGCAAGCTCCGCTCGATCTCCCTCGATATTTGCTTGCGTCTTCACTGTCAACCTCGTTCCGGGCCGAGATTAAGCCTTTTACAAAACAAGCTCCACGAACACCCTCGTGAGCTTGACTTTCTTCTCTCACAATCTGAGAGGAACACTTCGGGCTTTCACCAAAGTCCTTGCTTCTTTACAAATGAGATCTTGAGTGGAACACACTCTCTAACTTGAGCACACTTAGCTTAGGATGTGGAATTGATGCTAAGATGTGGAAGTTTAAGCTTGGAGAGTAGGATTTGGGGAATGGGAGACTTGGGAGTTTCTCTTAGGTGTATTTGACAAATGGAAGTGTAAGAGATGTCTAATTGTGTCAAGGGAACAACTATTTATAAGCTCCTAAGGTATTATAGTCATTGGGGATGAATTGGGTAAAGATTGTGTAAGATACACAAAACAGATACAGACAGGACCCAATTCTGAGTAAGTTCGGTCGACCGGATCGGGCTGAACGGTCGACCGTTTAGCAATTTTTATTAAGGTTCGGTCGACCGCCAAAGGCTATGACTCAGGTACACTTAAGTGATCGGTCGAACACCGAGATAGGTTCGGTCAACCGATTCACAACAGGCTTTATGGGGTTGACAAACAAGATCATATTCGATCGACCGAAAACCAACATGCACTTTGGATTTGTCAAGGAACATAAGTTCGGTCGACCGAACAAGGTCCTCGGTCGACCTATACACTAAATGTATTTGGGGGTATATGGAGATAATACGAATACGATTGTTGGGTATAATACGACAAAACAAATGGTCGGAAAAATATGTTGACTCGGTCGACCGAAAAGGTTTGGGCGGTCGACCGAACGGTCTGTTTCGGTCGACCGAATGTGAGCAGACTGTTCAGGTTTTGGTTTAGTGTTTTTCGGTCTAAGTTTGGGTGATCTATTGAAGTCCAAATTATATGAAATTTCATGTATTATTATGTGGGTTTGGGTTTTAGTTGGTTATGTTTGTTGTTATTTAGTTTCAAACCAATATTATTGTGAAAGCTAAGCTCAAAAGAAATTGACAACGGTTCAATAAGAAAGGTGCAAAAGACTGTGGAACCACCATTTCTATTCTAGAAATGAATACTCTACGAACTATATATGCCTATTATTTATTTTCAAACCAACAAGATAAAAATGACAAAAATGAGTACTCTGGCAACTAAAAACAAGAAATTAAGTGCATTTTCAGAAGTAACAATTTATAAGCTTGTATAGATTGAAGGCTCAACAGTATAGCTACATTCACTCAAAGTAAATCTTTTATCGAAAAAACTAAAACAAACCACATGACATTTTTTCCTTCTTTCTTGGAACAACGACTTAACATGGGAAAATAAATTAAAAGTTAAAAACATATATAAACTAAACATGTCATTATCTTGACGATTATATATGTTCAAAATATATAAAAAATGAAGCAAGAAATTAAAGAAAAGATCAACTTACTGACTTTGGCTTCCCTATAACTGAGGACGAGATTCATGGGGGAAGGTGAGTTTGGAGGAGCACGGCAAGGTCGGACGAGTCACGATCGAAGGAGCACAGTGAGTTCGGAGGAGCTCAATTGGGAGGTGGTACGTTGTGGGGGTGGTGCGTTGGATCGGAGGTGGTGTGGTGTGGGGGGTGGTGGGGGTGATGCGCAAAGGTGGTGGTGGCGGGTGGGTTGGATCGGAGGTGGTGTGTTGTGGGTTGGCTTCACGAAGTGCGGTGTGCGTTGGATTCACAAGTGTGGAGTGGCGGCGTGGGTTGGGTGAAGTGAATAATGTTGGCTAGGGTTAATGAAGGGGTAAAAAAAGTAAAACAACCCTTTTTATACTGACATGACATCAGGCCTTATCATGTCGGTTTCTCCTCAACCGACGTGATAATGGAGGGCATGTCACGTCGGTTTTAAGAAACCTGACTCTTAAAACCGACATGCCATGCCGACGTTGTACCCATTTTTCCAACAGTGTGATCGCCATGCTATAAACATGTACGTTCTCTATTGAAAATATTTTCCATGATTTAATCAAGCAGACGATAAATGAAAGACTAATGGGGTGGGAACAAAAAGAATGTGCAATTGTACAGTCGTTGCTGCAAGATGGACATTGGACACTGCTCACTGTGAACGCACAAAGCGCAACAATCAAACATTATAACAGCTTGGCCCTGATTTAGACAATAAAGATGATGCATCAATACCACTGAGTATTTACAAAAAAACAACGGAACTGATCGCAAATATTTGGAGGGAACGATTAAATGTCCAATGGGAGCCATCCTTTGAAAAAAACTCCCAACGACAAGCAAAAGGTAGCAACGACTGTGTGGAGCTTTTGTCCTTCACTTGGTAAGATGCTTAATGGTTGGAGAAGACCCAACCGTTGAAAAAATTGTCAAATATCTTCATTTTGTCATAGGCAAAATGGCTATGTATTTGTTTAGAGATTAAAAATTCCAAAAACCAGATACTTGTTGATTTAATTGTGTGATGTAAATTTGAATCGTCGGAATTTATAAATGAAGGTCAACATATACACAGATATTTTATCGCATCAGTGTGCCAAAACATGTACACATTCAGACCATGTTCTGGACATAATCTGGACACAAAGCAGAGTATTGTCCAGAGTATTGTCAATAGTTCCAGGATATATGTGTCCAGATCGTGTCTAGATGAAGCCGATATAGACTCGATCAAGTCTAGAAACCCGAGGAGAACTAGGTTACATTGTGAAGAAACACTACCAGATTCTGGACGAACCAGTCCAGAATCTGGTCAAAATCTGGACACAATCCAATACAAAATCTTGTCAATAGGTCCAGGATATTTGTCGTCCAGAAAGACCATATTTTGGATAAAATCTGGAGACGAACCAATCCAGACTCTGGTCAAAATCTGGACACGAACCAATCTAGAATCATGTCAATAGTTCCAGGATATATGTGTCCAGATGGAGACGATATGGACACGGTCCAATCCAGAATCTGTCAATAGTTCAAAGATATGTGTGTCCAGAACGTATCCAGACTGCGTCGTCCGGAAAGAGCAATTTCTGGGCATCATCTAGACACGAACCGTGCCAGAATTTGGTCAAAATCTAGACACGAACAAGTTCAGAATCTCATCAATAAGTCTAGGATATGTCTGTCCAAACCTCGTCGTCCAGAAAGACTATATGTTGGACACGAACTAGACCATACTCCGGTCAAAATCTGGACATGAACCAGTCCAGAAACTTGTCAATATTTCCAGGATATGTGTGTCCACACCATATGTAGGATTCTAGCCTAATCCTAATCCTAATTGTGCTTTGTGGTTGATTAGGTGGTGATTAGAGGGGATTAGAGAAGGATGGCTGAGATTGAGAGGAGATGGATGGAGGGCTTGGATTGAAGATGGGTGGATGTGTGGTTGAGATGGAGAGGTGGAATGGATGGTGAGGATTTAGTGTGGAGGAGATATTTAGGTGGAGATTTCTCTCTCACTCTCTCACGTTTCCCTCCCTCTCTCTCTCTCTCTCTCCAGCAGTGAGCTCCGGCGAGGAAGGTGGGGGTGATCTTCAGCAAGGTGAAGTTTGGCTCCGGTCGGTTGGTGGCTTGAGGTGACTGGTGAGTTCTTTAGTTTTCACGCACGTTTGGTTCTATCCCTCAACCACACACGTGTTCTGGGTTGTGGTTGTTCGGTGGAGGTTGCCGGAGGTGTAGTTGTGGCTGTGGATCGTCGAGGAGGCGATTGATCTTCGTTTGGACGCGAGAGTCGTCGACGGATCGTATTTTGGGGAGGCGCACTCGTGGAGGCGTCGTCGTGGTTCTTCTAGGGTCTCTTCAGACCTTTAGGTATGTCAAGCTCGCTCACTTAATTACCGTGAGTATTTGGAAGTCGACGGTAGGCCGTTCGGCTCGTCACAAGTAAACGTGCAGCAGATTTCACTGCCTGATCGGTCGACCGGTTGTGCAAACGGTCGACCGTTCGTGAAGAGAATTCGGGCTCTGCCTCAAATCGGTCGAACGATGCCTGTGGGGCGGTCGACCGATTGTGCATTGGAGGCAAGCCTGGTGAGTTTCGGTCGACCGGGTCCCCTTTACCGGTCGACCGTGTGCACTGTCTTAAGTCGGTTGGGGGCTTAGACCATCTAAACGGTCGACCGCTCGTTGATTTTCGTCCGACCGTGACTTAAGTGAGCATAGTAGTCGGTTCGACCGAATAAGGGTTCGGTCGACCGGACTTGTGCGCTGAGCGTGGGAAACGCTGTGGAGGGATTCGGTCGACCGAGATGTGCTCGGCGTTCGACCGAATTTATGGCGCGAGTGAGGGATTATTCCCTGGACAGATTCGGTCGACCGAGATGTGCTCGGCGTTCGACCGAATTCGTTGTGGTGTTGTGGGATTTGTTCCCTGGTGACTTTCGGTCGACCGGGACCCCTTTGTCGGTCGACTGATTGGTCGTTTTGTTCGTTGAACCGGGAGTTGACCATCTAAACGGTCAACCGTCCCTTGACTTGGGTTCGACCGAACGAGTGTGGTGTTGGGAATCGGTCGACCGATAGAGTGCCGGTCGAAGTGGATTGCCCTGTATTTGTTTGATTCGGTCGACCGGGACTTTTTGTTCGGTCGACCGTTTGTGTCCTGTTTTGCACTATGGAGGTGTTGTTGTCGTGGTCGTCCGGGTGGGGCGAGTTGTGGTGCCGATGTTCTTCCAGCAAGTGTGCTAGATGCACGAGGGTTGCGGTGGTTGGTTGAGATTAGACCTGGAGCCCCGTAACCGTGTGTGAGCTTGGGATTGGCTGAAATAGGCCTGAGGCCCAGCTTAGAATTGTGGTGTTGCGGTGGTTGGTTGAAATTAGACCTGGAGCCCCGTAATTGTGCTGCGGTTGGTTGAAAATAGACCTGGAGCCCAGCTAGTCTGTACGGAGTTGGTTGAAATTAGACCTGGAGCTCCGTAGTGCGTTCGGGTTGGTTGAAATTAGACCTGGAGCCTGAGCAAGGACCGCGTGTAGGGGTTGGTTGAAATTAGACTTGGAGCCCTTATACGTTTGGGTTGGTTGAAATTAGACCTGGAGCCCTTGGTCGTGTCGTGGTAGCTGTGGTTGGTTGAAATTAGACCTGGAGCCCAGCTTGGCGACGAGTGTGAGTCGCGGCGGTTGGTTGAGATTAGACCTGGAGCCCCGTGACTGTGGTGGGTGCGGCGGTTGGTTGAGATTAGACCTGGAGCCTCGTACCTGTGGTGTGTGCTGTGGTTGGGTGAGAGAGCCCCGGAGCCCAGCCTGTTGTGATGCTTTGCTTGTTGAGTAGAACTGCATGCTAGGATGATTTTATTTATACATTTAGAGTTTGGCATACGGGGTTTCCTTCTGGAAACTCAGGCATTGTTGCACGTTTACTTTCAGGTCGTGATAGGCATTAGGGGGTGGTGACCGAGGAGAGGAGCGCTGCTACCAGATCCAGCTTTCTCTCGGTTGAGGTCGTGTGATTACTGCTTCCTTTGTTTATACTTTTGATGTAATCACAACTTTTGTAAACTCTGATGTTCAGATATATATTATATATATGTTGTTGTACCTGTGTTCCCGTATTTGCGTAATATCCTCTGTTGATTGAGTGTTTAGAAATTTTAAAATTTTCCGTTGTTTTGAGGATGTTACAACTTGAAATCAGAGCGGTCGGTTCCAGTGTCCTTATCCAAAGAAACCACCCTTAGAGTTTTAGAGTCTGCATTAGTTCATGCATTCATGGGTTTGATGTGTGCTGTTCTTTGTGTGTAGATGCCTCCGAGACGCGTGAGACCTCCCCCACGGGACCGTAGCACCAGCGATGAGACTGGGGGCGCGGACTGGGCAGAGGAGCGGCGGATGCTCTATGACACAGTGGGGCGACTGGGAGCGATGTTGGATCGCCAGTCAGGCAAAGGAGAGCCAGCAGCGGCAGAAGCGATGCTCGACCGCTTTATGAGACAGCACCCGCCTACCTTTGACGGTAGAGGAGAGTCTGAGGCTGCGGAGGATTGGGTCCTGAAGATTCAGGAGATCCTGCAGGCGATTGAGTGCCCGCCTGAGAGGCAGACAGGCTTGGCAGCTTATGTGTTGGGCGGAGACGCGTCCAACTGGTGGAGGACCACATCTGCAGTGGTATTTGAGGGCAGGACTGAGGTCAGCTGGGAGGAATTCCTACGGGAGTTCAATGAGCAGTATTTCCCCGAGCATGTCAGAGACGGGAGGAGCGAGGAGTTTATGACTCTCGAGCAGGGAGAGGCGACCCTGGCTGAGTATACCCGGAGGTTCAACGCGCTGGAGCGTTACTGTCCGGAGATCTGTGTGACGCCGCTGCAGAGGGCGAGGAAGTTCATACGGGGGCTGAGGAAGCACCTCCGTACTCAGGTGGCCTACAGTATGCCGCAGACGTTGGCTGATGTCATGCGGTTCGCGACGATCATTGATCAGGATTACCAGCAGAATTATGCTGAGGCCAGGAGAGCACCGTGGAAGGTCAGTGGACGTCCGGGTGCTCCGCTAGCAGGGAACCCGGGCAAGAGGCCCCGGATCGGAGGAGGTGGATCACGCCAGCCTGAGGCGTGCAGAGGTTGTGGCAGAGTTCACTCTGGAGAGTGTTGGGGCCGCGCAGTGTGCCACGGGTGTGGCAAGCCAGGCCATTTCATGAGAGATTGTCTGAGTGGGCCAGGCGGGTCCAGCAGGCAGCCGGGACAGCCGGCAGGTGGCAGAGGCGGGGGTCGCCGACCTTTTGCGCCGCAGCGACAACAGGGTCAGAGGACCGGTCGAGTCTTTACCATCCAGGCGGATGAGGCGAGAGACGCCAACACGGTGGTGGAAGGTACGCTCTTTGTTGCTGGGTTGAGTGCGAGAGTGCTGTTTGATTGTGGGGCCACACACTCGTTCATTTTGGAGCGATTTGCGAGCGTGTTGGGTCGTACCCCTGCGATGTTGACTGCCACGTTGGAAGTTAGCGCACCCTTGGGTCTGGTGGGCATTGTGGGGAGCTTCCTCCCCAGCGCCACGATTGTTTCGGGAGATCAGGAGTTTCTGGCTGACCTGATCTTGTTGCCGATGGAGGACTTCGACGTCATACTGGGGATGGATTGGCTGTCCCAGTACGATGTGCGAGTTTTGTACCGGGAGAAGAAGATTCTGATCCCGAGGAAGGGCCTACCTGATGTGTTGATCAGGGGGGCGAAAAATAGAGGAGGTCGAGTGATCGTATCAGCAGTGAGGGCACAGAAGTTGTTGCAGCAGGGTTGCAGAGCTTTTGTGGCCACTTTGGTAGTTCCAGATCCAGAGGCGGAGAGATTGGAGGACATCGAGATTGTTCGGGAGTTCCCCATTGTTTTTGCAGATGATGTCACTGGGTTGCCGCCTCACAGAGAGATTGAGTTTGGGATCGACATGGTAGCTGGGACTACGCCGTAGTCGAAGGCGCTGTATCGGATGGCACCTGCGGAGCTGGCAGAGCTGAAGAGGCAGTTGCAGGATCTGATGGATACGGGGTTTATCCGCCCCAGTGTCTCGCCTTGGGGAGCGCCGGTACTCTTCGTGAAGAAGAAGGATGGATCACTGCGGATGTGTATAGATTACAGGATGTTGAACAAGGTTACCGTGAGGAATCGGTATCCCTTGCCCAGGATCGAGGACATGTTTGACCAGTTGCAGTCAGCGCAGGTGTTCTCGAAGATTGATCTGCAATCCGGTTATCATCAGCTGAGGATTAGAGAGGCAGATGTGCAGAAGACAGCTTTCAGGACGAGGTACGGGCATTACGAGTTTCTGGTGATGCCGTTTGGGTTGGCGAACTCGCCTGCAGCGTTTATGGATTTGATGAACAGGACGCTCAGTCAGTACCTCGACCGGTTTGTGATCGTCTTCGTGGACGATATTTTGGTTTACTCGCCAGATGTGGAGCAGCATCGAGAGCACTTGAGAGTTGTACTTGGCATTTTGCGGGATCATCAGTTGTATGCCAAGCTGTCGAAGTGCGAGTTCTTGCTGAGCAGTGTCGCCTTCTTAGGACACATCGTGTCAGGTGACGGGATTTCCGTAGATCCAGCGAAGGTCGAGGCCGTTACACAGTGGAGAGCCCCGACTAGTGTGGCAGAGATCAGGAGCTTTGTGGGTCTGGCAGGTTACTATCGCCGTTTCATCCAGGATTTCTCGAGGTTGGCTTCGCCGTTGACGGCTCTGACGCGGAAGGCGTTGAGTTCGTGTGGTCCCAGAAGTGCGAGGATAGTTTTCAGGAACTGAAGAGTCGGCTGACGACTGCTCCAGTTCTGACACTTCCCAGTGGCAGTGGTGGGTTTGTGATTTACAGTGACGCGTCAGGCGTTGGACTGGGATGTGTACTTATGCAGCACGGGCAGGTGGTTGCATACGTTTCGAGGCAGTTGAAGGTGCACGAGAGGAACTACCCCACTCATGATTTAGAATTGGCGGCAGTGGTGCACGCTTTGAAGACCTGGAGGCATTATTTGTATGGCGGGCGATTCGAGGTGTTCACGGACCATCAGAGCCTGAAGTATCTGTTTTCGCAGAAGGAGCTGAATATGAGGCAGCGCAGATGGCTCGAGCTAATTAAGGATTATGATTTCACCATCTCGTACCATCCGGGGAAGGCGAATTCGGTTGCTGATGCTTTGAGCAGGAAGGTGGAGGTCACCGCAGCAGGTCTTTGTATCGAGGAGTGGAAGCTGCTTGAGGCGTTGACCGAGTGGAGACCGTTCACCGATGAGTCGCGAGGTGCAGTGATCGCCGGGCTGAGAGTGGAGCCTCAGTTGGTCTCGAGTATTGTTCAGGCTCAGAGTACTGATGATGAGTTAGCGGGGTTGTTACAGTTAGCTGCCAGAGATGGGTCAGACTTCAGTGTTGGGGTTGATGGTGGACTGAGGTTCAGGGGCCGTGTCTGGGTGCCGAAGGGAGGAGACCTGAGGCAGGACATTCTGGAGGAGGCACACAGATCCCGTTATTCGATCCACCCGGGCAGCACGAAGATGTATAGAGATCTTCAGAGGAATTTTCGGTGGAAGAGGATGAAGACGGAGATCGCAGAGTTTGTTGGCAGATGTCTGATTTGTCAGCAGGTGAAGATTGAGCACCAGAGACCTGCAGGGCTGATGCAGATGATCGAGCTTCCAGAGTGGAAGTGGGAGCACGTGACGATGGATTTTGTCACCGGGCTGCCGAAGACGAGAGGATTCCATGACGCGATTTGGGTTATAGTCGATCGACTGACCAAGTCGGCGCACTTCTTAGCTATTCGGACCACTTTACCTCTGGAGGGTCTAGCTAAGTTGTATATTGAGGAGATCGTCAGACTGCACGGGGTGCCCGTGAGTATTATTTCGGATCGAGATCCGAGGTTCACTTCCAGATTCTGGGGGAGTTTGCAGCAGGCCTTGGGGACTCGGTTGAAGTTCAGTACGGCATTCCATCCGCAGACAGACGGTCAGTTTGAGAGGACCATCCAGACGCTAGAGGATATGTTGCGAGCGTGTACTCTGGATTGGGCAGGTCATTGGGATGAGCATCTGCCATTGATCGAGTTCGCCTACAACAACAGCTACCATTCGAGCATTGGGATGGCACCATACGAGGCCCTGTACGGGAGACCGTGTAGATCACCGGTATGCTGGAGTGATGTAGGCGAGAGACAACTAGTTGGTCCTGAGATTGTGCAGATGTATGCTGAGAAGGTGGATATGATCAGGCAGAGATTAGCGACAGCTCAGAGCAGGTAGAAGAGCTACGCGGATAGGCGTAGGCGAGAGCTGAGATTTGAGGCAGGTGACCATGTCTTCCTGAGGATTTCACCATCTCGAGGAGTGATGAGATTCGGGAAGAAGGGGAAGCTCAGTCTGAGGTATGTCGGGCCGTTTGAGATTCTCGATCGGGTTAAAGAGGTCGCCTACAGGGTTGCGTTGCCGCCGCAGTTTTCGGGTCTTCACAACGTCTTCCACGTTTCGATGTTGAGGAAGTACGTAGAGGATCCTTCTCATGTGATTCAGTTGGAGGTTCCAGAGATCCGTCAGGATTTGTCTCTTGAGGAGAGACCGGTTGAGATTGTGGATCGGATGGAGCATCAGTTGAGGAGGAGGACCATTCCGATGGTGAAGGTCAGGTGGCAGCACCACAGTGAGCGAGAGGCCACTTGGGAGATCGAGGAGGAGGTCCGGAAGGAGTTCCCGGAGTTGTTTGGTGAGCTTCAGTTTTAATTTCGAGGACGAAATTCTTTTAGGAGGGTGGATTGTAGGATTCTAGCCTAATCCTAATTGTGCTTTGTGGTTGATTAGGTGGTGATTAGAGGGGATTAGAGATGGATGGCTGAGATTGAGAGGAGATGGATTGAGGGCTTGGATTGAAGATGGGTGGATGTGTGGTTGAGATGGAGAGGTGGAATGGATGGTGAGGATTTAGTGTGGAGGAGATATTTAGGTGGAGATTTCTCTCTCACTCTCTCACGTTTCCCTCCCTCTCTCTCTCTCTCGTTGATCCCTCTCTCTCTCTCTCTCTCCAGCAGTGAGCTCCGGCGAGGAAGGTGGGGGTGATCTTCAGCAAGGTGATGTTTGGCTCCGGTCGGTTGGTGGCTTGAGGTGAGTGGTGAGTTCTTTAGTTTTCCGCACGTTTGGTTCTATCCCTCAACCTCACTCGTGTTCTGGGTTGTGGTTGTTCGGTGGAGGTTGCCGGATGTGGAGTTGTGGCTGTGGATCGTCGAGGAGGCGATTGATCTTCGTTTGGACGCGAGAGTCGTCGACGGATCGTATTTTGGGGAGGCGCACTCGTGGAGGCATCGTCGTGGTTCTTCTAGGGTCTCTTCAGACCTTTAGGTATGTCAAGCTCGCTCACTTAATTACCGTGAGTATTTGGAAGTCGACGGTAGGTCGTTCGGCTCGTCGCAAGTAAACGTGCAGCAGATTTCACTGCCTGATCGGTCGACCGGTTTGTGCAAACGGTCGACCGTTCGTGAAGAGAATTTGGGCTCTACCTCAAATCGATCGAACGATGCATGTGGGGCGGTCGACCGATTGTGCATTGGAGGCAAGCCTGGCGAGTTTCGGTCGACCGGGTCCCCTCTGCCGGTCGACCGTGTGCACTGTCTTAAGTCGGTTGGGGGCTTAGACCATCTAAACGGTCGACCTCTCGTTGATTTTCGTCCGACCGTGACTTAAGTGAGCATAGTGGTCGGTTCGACCGAATGAGGGTTCGGTCGACCGGACTTGTGCGCTGAGCGTGGGAAACGCTCTGGAGGGATTCGGTCGACCGAGATGTGCTCAGCGTTCGACCGAATTTATGGCGCGAGTGAGGGATTATTCCCTGGACAGATTCGGTCGACCGAGATGTGCTCGGCGTTCGACCGAATTCGTTGTGGTGTTGTGGGATTTGTTCCCTGGTGACTTTCGGTCGACCGGGACCCCTTTGTCGGTCGACCGATTGGTCGTTTTGTTCGTTGAACCGGGAGTTGACCATCTAAACGGTCGACCGTCCCTTGACTTGGGTTCGACCGAACGAGTGTGGTGTTGGGAATCGGTCGACCGATGGAGTGCCGGTCGAAGTGGATTGCCCTGTATTTGTGTGATTCGGTCGACCGGGACTTTTGGTTCGGTCGATCGTTTGTGTCATGTTTTGCACTATGGAGGTGCTGTTGTCGTGGTCGTCCGGGTGGGGCGAGTTGTGGTGCCGATGTTCTTCCGGCAAGTGTGCTAGGTGCACGAGGGTTGCGGTGGTTGGTTGAGATTAGACCTAGAGCCCCGTAACCGTGTGTGAGCTTGGGATTGGCTGAAATAGGCCTGAGGCCCAGCTTAGAATTGTGGTGTTGCGGTGGTTGGTTGAAATTAGACCTGGAGCCCCGTAACTGTGTGAGAGCTGCGGTTGGTTGAAAATAGACCTGGAGCCAGCTAGTCTGTACGGAGTTGGTTGAAATTAGACCTGGAGCCCCGTAACTGTGTGAGAGCTGCGGTTGGTTGAAAATAGACCTGGAGCTAGCTAGTCTGTACGGAGTTGGTTGAAATTAGACCTGGAGCTCCGTAGTGCGTTCGGGTTGGTTGAAATTAGACCTGGAGCCTGAGCAAGGACCGCGTGTAGGGGTTGGTTGAAATTAGACCCGGAGCCCTTATACGTTTGGGTTGGTTGAAATTAGACCTGGAGCCCTTGGTCGTGTCGTGGTAGCTGTGGTTGGTTGAAATTAGACCTGGAGCCCAGCTTGGCGACGAGTGTGAGTCGCGGCGGTTGGTTGAGATTAGACCTGGAGTCCCGTGACTGTGGTGGGTGCGGCGGTTGGTTGAGATTAGACCTGGAGCCCCGTACCTGTGGTGTGTGTTGTGGTTGGGTGAGAGAGCCCCGGAGCCCAGCCTGTTGTGATGCTTTTCTTGTTGAGTAGAACTGCATGCTAGGATGATTTTATTTATACATTTAGAGTTTGGCATACGGGGTTTCCTTCTGGAAACTCAGGCATTGTTGCACGTTTACTTTCAGATCGTGATAGGCGTTAGGGGGTGGTGACCGAGGAGAGGAGCGCTGCTACCGGATCCAGCTTTCTCTCGGTTGAGGTCGTGTGATTACTACTTCCTTTGTTTATACTTTTGATGTAATCACAACTTTTGTAAACTCTGATGTTCAGATATATATTATATATATGTTGGTGCACCTGTGTTCCCGTATTTGCGTAATATCCTCTGTTGATTGAGTGTTTAGAAATTTTAAAATTTTCCGCTGTTTTGAGGATGTTACACCATATCCAGATGAAGCAGATCTGTACATGATCCATTCCAGAAACCCGAGGACGCTAGGTTACATTGTGACAAACTAGGACAAATTTCGGACACCATATGGACATGCAAGTCCTGACAGTAGGCAGTCCAGACAGCGTCCAGATTTGGTAGAGGTGTTTGGTCTCCGAAACTGGCAATATTTTTGGAAGGAAAACGTGACTCTTGATGACACGATTTTCTAGGGCATTTTTTGACGATTCGGCGATCCTGAAATCAAAACATCACACCCCACCCCCCACCCCTCTATATAGGTACGAAACACCCTTTTCTCCTTTCGCTCTCCGTCGTCTTCTCTCGTCCCTCGTTTATTATTCAAGTTCGACAATGCTGCTCAACGATGACATCATAGAGGTCGTGGACAATGAGGAATTGTTGTACGCGTGCGGGTACCCCACGAGATGTTGGTGCATTGATACATTTGCCAGTGTGATACAAGTGTCTTGGTGGTGTGGGACGCCAGTACTTGACACATTCTTGGGGCTGCTCTGTCTTGAGATACGATTTTGTGTGTTTCAACTTGTTTTAGTTTACTAATCCCAGACACCGATTGTATACTTGTTACAGGGCAATAAAAAATGTAAGTTTTTGTCTATGACCATGTGTCAACCATAGTCCCACCGCCGAAATGGCTCCTCCAACAAGTTGAAGAACTACGACGATAAGTTGTCTCACTGGACCGACGTTTAGACTACCTTCGAGACATGATGACAAACATCATCATACACAACATTCCCTCCTTGGACCGAAAGACCAACCAAGTGCCTGACGTGCACATGGCTTTGAAGATCACACAAGGAAATTACCGAAGGTGGAGTAGTTGTCCAGAAAATATTTGCAGAATTATTTTGTAATTCTATGATGTAAATGTTAGTTTCTAAAGTTATTTTGTAATTTTCATAATTTTAAATCAAGTTGCTTGTGGTATAAGTTACTTCGTCGATTGCTTTTGTGATGTGAAATGTCTACGTTCCAAGTTGATAAACTAAATGTGTTTAAAACCACCAATAATGAACCTGTTAAATCAGAAATAACACAATTATCGCACTACAGAGATCGGAACCCACGATGTATCCACAATCAATATAATTTATGTAACTTCCAAATGAATTCAAGAAGTCCACCGAAACGTGGACACGAGCACTTGTTCGTGTCCAGAGTGTCCAGATTCTGGACATAATGAAGTCCAGAAATGTGTCTGGAAGAATTCACTTTGGACACCAGCCAATCCAGAAAACCTTCCAAAGGGATAAAAGTAGTGTGCAAAATCCATCCAGTGAAGGTTCAAATTGAGTCCACAGTCCATAGAAACCTGGACATAATCTGGACACGCTAGTTACTAGTACCCCGACTGCTGCCACCTGATCAAACCGGTGCTTCATGTCCAGAGTGTCCACATCAATTCCAGGATATGTTTGGCCAAATCAAGTCCAAAACGTGTCCAGAAGCCGTTAAATTGGACACCAATCAGTCCAGGAAACCGTCCACAGTGTTTGCAGTAGTGTCCATAATTCGTTCAGCGTGTGTCCAAATTGAGTCCACATTCCTAACAATTCTGGACACACAATCAATGGTTGGCAAAATTTTGGACATAAAATCAATGGCATGCCAGATTGTCCAAAATACTGGACAAATACTGGACTGACCAACACACAAGATATGTTTGTCCTAATCAAGTCCATAACGTGATCTGAAGTAGTCCTAATAGACCCCATCCAGTCCAGAAAACAATCCAGAGTGTGTACAATAGGGTCCAAAATTGGTCCAGTGCATGTCCAGATTGAGTCACAATTCTGGACACACAACACTGCTTCTTGTCCTGAATTTCCAGATTCTAGACGTAAATTGGACAACTACTGAATTGTCCAACGCCCATTATATGTGTGACCAAACAAAGTCCAGAACGTGCCCAGAAGAAGTCCAATTGGACACCAGCCAGTCCAAAAACAATCAAGAGATTGCACAGTAGTGTCCAAAATCCATCCAGTATGTGTCCAGATTGAGTCCAGATTCATACCAATTCTGGACAACAACTAGTGTCCATGTTTAGTTTATCAATAAATTATCCAGATGATGTTTGGACAGACATGATAATCGTGCACAGAAATGGACGTGATTCTAAGGTTAGATCCTCCATATAAGACCATGTTAGTATTATGGACAAACATGAGAATCTGGACAAATTTTGAAACCCAAATCCAGACACACCTTACAATTGTGAACAAGTGGCGATAAAATGAAGACAAATAACAAGATTGTGTCCATAAATCATAATTCTACCTAGACAACCATGTGAACTACAAAACCAATTTAAATAAAAAACATGCTCGCCAAGAAAATCAAAAAAAGTATTACAAGGATGAACAGAAAATTAAAATTACACTTCTAACTTGTTTTTTAGACCCTTAAATCTCAACCAGAATAGTCTGCATCTCCAGGCCCAAGCCTTGGCCTTGCACTTGCCCTTATCTTTTGAGTTTTTCTTGATGATCTTCTGGGACATTTTTGTTGTTTTTTTGCCTTAATCTATATTAATTCTGATGATTAATCAAACTAATCTTAATCAATCAACCTAATCAATCAAAGTGAGTGAACACGATTACATGCATTGCATACATACTTGTATACTTGCAATCATCTTAATAGGTTGATCAAGACAATCAAGGAAAGAAGCATTGGGACAAAGACATCAAGACTTGTAATCGAAGCTTTGGACCAAGACATGTGATTTTGTATTTATTGAGTCCATAGGTTTAATGTAAACTTGAGCACTAGGATTCTGTCTCGTCAAGATTCTGTAAACCAAACCCCTCATGGTCAACCGAAACCTTTCTAGTTCGGTCCACCGAACACCTATCGTTACCCGTATACTTCCCATCAGTAAACCTTAGGTGTTATCTGGAATTGCCTCGATGGAAGACCGAACCACCTTCAGTCAACCGAATAGTCCTAGACCGGTTTTGGACTTTGCTCCAACGGTCGCATTTGAATCAAGTCCGTAGAGCCCAATTGACTTGTCCTAATTCTGACGACTAAATACATATCGGTCAACCGAGTCCTTCTTGCCTTTAGGCGCCCAATGACTATTTACACGTGGCACATAACCGTTGTACCCAACTTAACTGTCAGCGCAAAACCCACGCTAACTTCGGTCTACCAAAGTATACACGGTCAACCGAACTTGAGTAGATCAGAGACCAGCCAATCTTACTGTCCACTTTGGAATGGTGAACCGAATGGAATTCGGTTAACTGAACTTAATAAGGGCTCAATTGATAATAGTTACTGGAAGTTGGTGAATGGTGATCTGAACCCTATTCGGTCAACCGTATGCTTAATTCAAACCAATCCTTCGGACTACCATTCTGTTAACGTTCGATCGAATCTGCATAGAAATCTTCTCGATCTTAAGTCACATCTTGCTTCTCATTGGTTCATTTCCCCCACCAACTCCCAAACGGCTAGTAGAACTTGAATGCTTATAAATAGGACCTCATTTGTTGGTTTTGAGTAGGCCTGGCAATTTGACACGGAACACGAAAACACAACACGAACACGACACGAAAAATCCGTGTTTGGGTTTCAGGATTTCGTGTTTCGTGTCGTGTTTTGGGTACACGAATTTGATTTCGTGTCGTTTTCGTGTACCCGAAAAAGTCACGAAGTACACTAAGTAATTTCAACCCGACATTTAAACGTGTTTATTCTCGTGGTGCATTGGTCCACACGTACATGCTATCACCTACCTGAGGATTCAGGTTCGAATCCCACCCAGTTTTTTTATTGCCGAAATTCGGAAAAACAGAAAAAAATTGTTGGGAAGATTCGAACTCGTGACCCACAAAACACGAAACTGCTGACCACTACGCCAACGTAAACTTTGTGCATATTCTGGATGTGTCAATGTACTAATAAATCACTTAAATGTTTCTGGTGCTGCAAACGTTTAGTCCCACATCGCCCGCATTGTGTTCTACCTTGTCTCTATAAACTAATCGACCTTACATCCTGTCACTAGTGCGTTGTCCATTGATATGGTGACTTGTTTTCTTAAACCGTTTTGTTAATAGAATTTATTTTGAGAGTAAATATTGAAATTGTAAAACATTAAGTATTCTTGTTGGGTTTCGTGTTGGTTCGGGTTGGGTTCGTGTTTACCCGAATCGATTCGGGCCGTGTCCCGTTTATTGGACACGAAAATATTTCGGGTCGTATTCGTGTCTTTGGAAATTGACTGGTACACGGAAAAACACGACACAATTGTCAGGTCTAATTTTGAGTCTCTTGAACACTCTCTATCTATCTAAGGGTATAAAGAAAAGAAAGTTGGGGTTTCCCTCGTTTGGATAACGACTTAAGGAAAGAAAAAAAATGGAGAGAACTGTTATAATACAAAATTGCAATTCAACTTTCTTTCCAATTTTGGAAAGAAATGATGAGAAAGTGAATAAATAATATTTTAGTGACCAAAATACCCCAACTAAAAACCCTACAAAAAACCCCTAATTTGCTACCTATAAATACCAGTTCCCCACTCCGTCTTCCCCCACCCAACGTTCTGCATTTTTTTGTTCCCAACCTAGACAATCACTCCTACTCATCTTCTCATTTCACGTTCTTGTTGGATTAGTCTACACCGATCGAGGTGTGTTTTTTTAACACCACGATACAGAATTTGTTGGAAATTTTCTATCATGTTAAAAACATTTGTTGAAAACATTGATGAGTTGTTGTCACGAAATGAAGTAACCTTAGATGTGTTTTCTAGCATGCAACCTGATTACGTCATGCTAGATACACCCAAAGACATTAATGTGAGCACGCCAACCAGCTCCTCCACTAATGCAAAGAAAAGAAAGACAAATTTTGAGGTATTTGAAGCTGAAAGTGAAGGTATAAAGAATGCAATCAATGAACGAACAACTGTTGTTCGAGAGGGAAACACCATTATGGAAAAAGGACGACCCCGTGTTTACACCAAGGAAGAGATTTTTTTGAACTTGGCAGCATAATTGTTGAACGAGAAGTCTGTCTCATCGCTTATAAGTTTCAGATATTATTCATATTAGAATGAGCACGTTGTTTTTCAAGTATTTTTGTAAAATTCCTTTTTTTTGTTACAACACCATTCATTGTGTTGCAAGAAGAAAAAAAGGTTCCTTTGAAGAATTTCTATGAGTTACAATTATTTTTATATGAGAAATGTTTTTGTAAATGTGTTGCTTGAAGTTGCTTTGTTACCGTAGTGAATTTCTATAGCTTATTTTTTTATGTTTGTTGGACCTTTTCTATTTGTAACAATTTATAATTCTTAACATTATTATGATAATATAGTTCAATGTATATTATTTTATAATACAAAGAAAATGGTATTTAGGTCTTTTAGAATGTTTCTTTTCTTTTCTTTTCTCTCGTAAGATGTTAACCAAACAAGATAAACTTATTTGTTATAATGGTTATCCAAACAAGAGAAAAGAAAAGAAACACATTTCTTTTCCTTTCTTTTCTCTCTATTTCTCTCCTAAATCGTTATCCAAACAGACCATAATACTCAAAGCCAAATCATCTTCATCTTCAAACTCTCAATCCTAACACTCAAGCCAAAACATCACCACATGCATATCCAATTCCATATCAATATCCAAGTGTGCACAAGTGTAGAGTGTTAGTTAGATTGTGATTCCATCTCCATTATTCAAGAATCACCAAAGAGTTGTAAAGCTTCGAGGAAGCTCCCTTTTGAGTAGTGAGAGGAGACACGAGCGAGGCGAGGTTGTTCGCAAGGCTCGGTGGTTGTAAACGACGTTGATCTCGGCTCGGAACGGAGATCGGTTAGTGGAACCGTAAGCGAGGCTCGGGCGATCGAGCTAGGCTTGAGAGGAGGACTAGGACCGGGGTGCGGTGCCGAACCTCTCTAAACTCCGTTGTCGACGAATTTGTAGTTTGCAATTGTCTCTTCCCTTAATCCTTCAATTAGTATTTTAATTCCGCAATTATTTAGTGATTAGAGGGCCATAGATCCTAACAATTTTTTCTACAGACGAGACTCTTCGATTGGTGGGCGGTCAACCAACTCTTCTAACAGGAATAGGATTCAACACGGTTGCATTATTTGTATGTTCTCTAGGAACATGAGTTTGTTGGGGTTATGGGACCCCAGCAAATTCCTTGGTGGTTATGGAACCACCCGTATAGATGGGGGGTTGTTGCCAAGCAATCTCTTACTACGGCTTGTGGGCCTAAAGGCCTAGGTGCTTAACCACCTGACTCGTTGGCACCAACGTGCAACCCCTCATGTCCACCCGACGCTTAGTTTGAGGCTCTACACTGTCTGGAAATATACTATATTGGAAGTGGCCCCCTCACTAACAACAATTGCTTTTAGTGTAGTGGTAAAGTCACATGTCACAAGTCCTTCATTTGGTATTAAAGAGAGGTCTCGAGTTAAGTCATGCCCCGCGCAGAAAAGGAATTTTCTGGGGGGGGGGGGGGGGGGGTTGTTGTTGGGTTTATGGGACCCCAGCAAATTGTAGGACTTCTAGTTTAATTGCACATATTTATTTTCGAATTTTTATGCACAATAAGGATCAATTACAATTTTTTTATGATTTGTTTCATGCATGCATCGGTTTGTTTCAATAACTAGTTTCAAAACTTTATTAAAACAAACATGGGCTCCGAATTTCATACCTAGAAGTTCTCTAAAACTTCTTGACGATCCGGAGACGTTGAGGATGTTTTTCGCTGCGCCGGATAACTCCGAGTATTCACCAAACTCTAAACAAGATCGGAGAGAGAAGAGCTAGCCTCTCAATCTCCAATAGGGTTTAGAATCTAACTACTAACCCCTTCCTTAGTCTCTGAGATTTTTCCTTCCAAAGACTTAGAAACTTAAGAGAATTTTCGTGATTTTTGTGGTGAATTAGGAGAGAAAACAATTGGCAAAAAAACTCTAACAATTAAGGAGAATAATGACCTATTTATAGGCTCCAATCTTACTCTCAATCATGACTATTCTTAAGCCACGTTTTTCTTGACATTTTCTCTCACAAACTAATTCCATAATGTATTACATGCATCCACAAAACGTTTGACCAAGTTTGGAGCTAATCCAACCATTGATCAAATTAATCTCTTAATTATCAAAGGCGGAAAATCAATCGGGCTTCGGTTTACCGAGACATACTCGGTTAACCGAATATGTCACGTTCGGCTTCACGTGCATTAGACGGACAACCGATTCTTAAGGAGAAAAATTCTCCTTAACCGATCGGACGAACCCGCGTCTAAAACCGAATGTCATTCGGTTAACCGAAAATATCGGAACTGGACATTGTTCGGTCGACCGTTTCTGGTTAGGTATACCAAACCAGAATTCCAGGCACTTTGGTCAAGTTCGGTCAATGAACTCTGACCATCCGTTCCACGTTCGGTTGACCGATCCATAGAACCTTCGGTCCACCGAACCAAAAACGGATTACCAAACTTTTACCCGATTTTGCCTTTTCAAATTTTGGATTTATTTCCAACAAAATTTGGACTTTAGGGGGTTTTAGCAAATTCACAACTTATGTAACAAATTATCCTATGTAATGATAAATCATTACACCCCATAATATTTACATCACATATGAATTTAATTTAGATTCTAATTATGTTATTAATCACAATATAATTTTGATTTTGCTTGTTCACCACATGTGTTATATTTTCTACATGAAACCCGACACACCTTATGAACTCAAAATCCCCATTTCTTGTTTCCCAGTTTTGTAGTGTGACCTATGGGAGGATCTAAACTAAGTTGGCTGTGATATTAAGAGCTTAATATCACAAGCTATAAGCGGTATCTAGCTACACATTATAGCTTCCAATTAGTTAGATGTCTTAATTCCACTTGAACCAAAACCCGATCCATTTAGTGATGGAGTGCACCACTTGTGTCCGTCCCTTGCCTCATGATATTAAGAATACACACAAAATAGTATTGTGTCATCTTTGTATTAGTATTCATTTCTTGATCTCTTTAAGCTAGTTATAAATATGTGACATAACACAAATCACATTGTGCACATTATAACTTTGCTTTATCAAGGGGCCCACTAATATCATCACTCAATTAAGAGGGGCAATGATAATCTTTTGACTAACTATCTTCTCCAACAAAAGTCATACTTAACCAACCAATGCCTTTACACTACACTTATCGATAGCTCAAGACACTAGTCTAATCAAGCATTTCTTAAGTGATCGGACATAAGTCTCATATCAAAGGACCAAGGACACAGTAAAACATTAATGACACAGAAAACACAATTCTATATTGTTTTACTTATTAGGTCTATTCAGTATATAAAAGTAATATTTTCCTCTTTTGTGTACCCGTGTTGTCACTCACTTGTAGAGATACAATGATTTATGACCAACACGACAATCTTAACTCGGTAATTAATGTCCCATGTTAATTGTCATGATTGCGAATATCTTTTGTTTTATGTAAACCATTATCTTTTAGAGTTCTACGGTTAAGGACCAAGAGTCTCTTCCTTAACACTTCTTAAAGACGAATAACATAAACAAGGAACAAAATGATTTCTCATTCAATTCATAATAATTGACATTTAAAAGTAAAACTTTTAGAACACATTCCTTTCAATTCCCACTTGTTATCAAAGTTTTCTCTCACATGCATTCTCAATGTATAAAACAATAATAACCAGGGTAAACCCCATTACATATCAATCATCAAGCCAATCTACATGGTTCCTCAATCCCATGGACTCGAAATGCATTTCGCCCTTGGCTTGGGATAAGGGTTTTGTGAATGGATCAGTTGTGTTGCTGTTGGTGTCCACCCATAATAGATTTATTTTGTCTTCGTCGATGAAGTCACGTGTGACAAAATACTTTCGATCCATGTACTTCACTTTGTGGTGTGATCTAGGATCCTTGATTTGCGAGATAGATGCACTATTATCGCAAAATAGCTCAATGGTTCCCTTGCTCGTGGGAACTACTCTAAGCTCTTCAAGGAACTTCTTGATCCACACTCCTTCCTTGCTCGCTTCAGCGACAACCATTACTTCTGAAGCGGTGGTTGAATCAGCCGTAGTGGTTTGCTTCCAGCTACGCCAACTCACAACTCCACCATTCAGAAGAAAGACATATCCTGATTGCGACCTTCTATCGTCTGGATCACTCATGAAACTCGCATCCGAGTACCCTTCGTCTATCAACTCCCTTTGTCCTCCATAAACAAGAATCTTATCCTTAGTCCGATTAAGGTACTTCAGGATATTCTTGACCGCAGTCCAATGTTCAGGACCTGCGTTGGATTGGTGACGACTTGTCACGCTTAGAGCATACGAGACATCGGGTCTTGTGCAAGTCATCGTGTACAAGATCGACCCAATTGCCGAAGCATAAGGGACATCCTTCATGTACTCTAAGTCCTTACGTGATTGCGCACGTTGAGACTTCTTGAGTTGCACACCCATACTCATTGGCACACTGCCTTTTTGGAGTTGTTCATCATGAACCTTTCCAAGACATTGTCAATGTATGCACGTTGACTGAGGCCAATAAGTCTACGGGATCTATCTCGATAATCTTGATTCCCAAGATGTATTGAGCCTCACCCATATCTTTCATTGAAAAAGCAGATTTCAATGAACTTCTCGTTTGCTCAAGCAAAGGAATATGATTTCCCATGAGCAATATGCCATCGACATATAAGATTAGGAATACTACATGGCTCCCACTAACCTTCTTGTATATACAAGGTTCTTCCTTACTTTGAATGAAGTGAAGCTTCTTTACTTCCTCGTCAAAGCATTTGTTCCAACTCCTTAATGCTTGCTTCAATCCATAAATGGATCTTTGAAGCTTGCATACATTCTCGCTATTCTTTGGATCTTCAAAACCTTGAGGTTGTACCATGTACACATCCTCCTCCAAGTTCCCATTAAGAAACACCGTTTTGACATCCATTTTGCCATATTTCATAATCATGAAATGCAGCAATAGCGAGCATTATCCGAATAGACTTGAACATGGCAACTGGTGAAAAAGTTTCATCATAGTCAATTCCTTGAACTTGAGTGAAACCCTTTGCTACAAGTCTCGCTTTGTAGGTTGTCAAGTTCCCATCCATGTCCATCTTCCTCTTGAAAATCTATTTATTTTGAATGACCTTTTTCCCTTGAGGAAGGTCAACCAAGTTCCACACTTGATTATCATACATGGATTCTATTGCGGATTCCATGGCCTTAAGCCATAGTTTGGAGTCTTCCATTTCCATTGCTTCTTGGAAGGTTAGGGGATCATTGGTATCAAGTACCATGATGTCATGAAGTCCCAGATACATATCGGGTTTCTTCCTTTCCCTCGTTGACCTTCTAAGTTCTTTTGGTTCTACGTGTACTTCTCGAACTTCTTTCATAATTTCTTGCGGAATTGGTTCGTGTTCGATTCTCGAACGCACACTTGGTGGGGAAAATTGAGTTTCTTTCACAATTTCTTGCGAGGGTCTCTCCCTCATGCTCCCACTGACCAAAGGAACCTCAATTGGGCCTTCATGATCTTGAATGTCATCATTCATGTCATGATCTTGTAGAGTATCTTGAGTTTCCTCAAGCACAACCCTACTCCCACTACTTTTTACTCTTTCCAGAAATTCTTTTTCCAGAAATGTGGCATCCCTCTCAACAATCACTCGATTGGAGGTGATATGCCAAAAGTAGTATCCTCTTGTCTCACGAGGATAACCTATAAAGAAGCACTTATCCGCTTTTGGTTGAAGTTTAGTCGACATCAATTTCTTGACGTAAGTCTCACAACCCCAAATCTTGAGAAAATTGAGTTTGGGTGTTTTACCACTCCATAGCTCATAAGGAGTTTTCTCCACGGATTTGGATGGAACATTATTTAGTGTGTAAGCCGTAATTTGTAGTGCATAACTCCAAAAGTAAAGAGGTAATTCCGCATGACTCCTCATTGACCGAACCATGTCGAGCAATGTCCTATTCCTCCTTTCGGATACCCCATTCCACTGAGGTGTACCGGGAGGGGTGAGTTGAGGTACAATACCAAACTCCTTTAGGTATGAGTCAAATTCGGCACTTAAGTACTCACATCCACGATCCGTTCGTAGAGACTTGATTTTCTTGTCGAGTTGGTTCTCTACTTCATTCTTGAATTCTTTGAATTTGTCAAAGGATTCACTTTTGTTTCTCATTAGATAAACATAGCCATAACAACTATAATCATCTGTGAACGTAATGAAGTACCTGAAACCATCTCGTGCACTAGTACTCATTGAACCACATACATCGGAATGTATCAAATCCAACAAGCCACTCGCCCTTGGACCTTTCTTCTTGAAAGGCCTTTTGGTCATTTTTCCCATTAAACATGGTTGGCACGTCTCCAATGATTTAAAATCAAGTAGACCAAGAAGGTTAGCTTCTTGCAATTTCTTGATGCGCTTTTCATTTATGTGACAAAGTCGATAGTGCCACAAGAGAGTATCATTCTCGTGAGTGGTCTTAAGTCTTTTGTTATTGATATTAAAGATTTGTTTATTATTCAATTCAAGCAAATAGAGACCATTCCTTATGAATGCATTTGCATAGAAAACACCATTCTTCGATATAGACAAGCAAGAATTTGAAATATTTATATTAAAATTATCCATATCTAAACATGATACAGAAGTAATGTTCTTGCTAATCGAAGGCACATAATAAACATTCTTTAGACATAAATTTAAACCACTACATAATTGAAGCACCACAGAACCTTGTGCAACCGCAGAAACGTTCGCACCATTTCCGACCTTCAATTCTACCTCGTTCCTTACGAGTTCCTTCCTATCCGTGAGTAGCTGCACATTAGAAACTATGTGAGCACAAGATCCGGTATCAATTACCCAATCCTGGACAGAGGTGACTAAATTTATTTCAATAACAAATATACCTTTGGCCTTTTTGGGGCGCCGACGTTCAATCACTCCGTTGTCAAGGTCTTCCTTGTACTTGGGGCAATTTGGCTGGATGTGTCCTTTTTCACCGCAGTGAAAGCACTCCGTATTGGGAGTTGGAGATTTCTGAGATTCCCCCCTTTGAGGCACTCGCACGAGCACCTCCTACTCCATTGCTCTTGATTGAACCACTTTTGGTAGATTTGCCCTTTCCTTTACCAATCTTTTGGCTCCTCCCATGGACGGCAAGGACATGCTTGTCCCTACCCTTGCCCATGTCAACTTTAGCAGTTTTGAGAGCGTTGTGCAGCTCCTCAACACTCACCCCTTTTTCACGCACGTGATAGTGCATCACAAAGTCCTTAAAGGACGGAGCTAGAGAGCCAAGAATCATATCTTCAGCAATGTCCTCGGGCATTGGTGAAGAGAGTTTTGCCAACTTCTCAAGGTACTCTTGCATCGTGAGAAAATGCATGGATACCGATGTTCCCTCCGCCATATGGCACCTTGTGAGTGCGATGGTGGTCTTATAGCGCTCCTTTAGGGCACTATCCATGAACATCTTAGACAAAGCCTCCATGGTCTTCTTGGGTTTTGAATCCAAGTATTTCGCTTGAAGCGAGTGACCCATGGATGCTAGCATGAGACCGTGAACTTGGTTCTCTTGGTCTTACCACTTGGCTTTAGCCTCTTTCTCTTCATCGGTTAATCTCTCATTCCATTTTGGGATTGGACCTTCCAAGATGTGAGATAGTTTCTCAAACTTTAACACGATGTTGAGTTTGAGTTGCCAACTTATGAAGTTTGAGCCATCATTTGCTAAATGGTGTTTTTCTATCATGGATCATACGATAGGTTGGATGTTCGACATTTTTCTACAAAATAAATCATACAGGATTTTAATGCCAATTTTATGTTTATCATACATACATACAAATGTAAATGCTGCAAATAAAAATCTTGCCCATAAATGCAACAATCCAAGATCCCATCAATTGTAATATAGACTAGCTAAGGGCTATCGAATACATTACAATATCAAGGTAAGAAAAGCATTTTCTAATCACAACCTTTTTTAATTTTAGCAACATTAGCATCTTCAAACTCTTGTGATTCTTGTCGTTTTAATTATGAGGGAATGTGACCTATCCTCGTTAAGAAAAACTTTTTCCCAAAACCGAGCGAGGGATCTAGGTAATGTTAAGAAAACTTATTTTCATTTGATACGAGATACGTTTATTCATTGTATTCACAACTAAGCATACTTGGGGTTCACTAGGGTGAAACGCACCTCATATATCTAATCGTGGCACAACAATAGACATCCATTATATCTCCCACTATTCCCAAAGATGGAGGGAGCTATCTCCCGCTAAGGGCGAGCAGAGTATCTCTCGATCGATGCCTGCTAGTGGATGAAATAAGAAGGAAAATTACTCTTAATTTTGTTGGACAATTTCATATATTAACATGTGATTCAGAATTTTAGGTTATCATGCATATTATCATTCATACACATCCTAACATTCAATCACATGCATAACAGAAATTAAACAATTCACACAATCCACATCGTGTGAGTTTATATGTTCCCTTTGATCCCTGATCCTCGATCCTCGATCGATGCGCTACAGCGGCGACTTCCTCTTGCACCGGAGATGTAGATTTTACAGAAAATAAACATGCTCCTCACATTCGATAAAACCCGACTAATGCAAGTCCTATGTAAAACCTCTCAAATGCAATGCAATTATCTAAAGATAGAAAGAGAGAATTTGGCTTTTACATACAAATAAGCCTCTGTATAATAATAATTACAAACATTCATAGGCGCTGATTTGGAACATATAAACTCACAATTCCTGCAAAGACAACTCGAGCATCCATGCACGCAATATTGTTATAAACTATACAACCTAGTTTATCAATCATCTAGAATCCCAAACAATTCTTTGAAAAACATTCTGAAATCCATTAAGAACGTTTTTCATCCATCCACAAGTTCAAAAACAATTTTGAACCGCTGTCCCTCCAATTTCCTAAAAGGAAAGACGAACTGCAGTTTTTCGGTTTTGTTGATTCTCTTACAAAAATTGGGAAGAAAATTGGGATCCAAAGTCTGCATCTTGATGAAATGATTCTGAAGAGCTTGAGTATCCTCTGGTCCCAACTTAATGTTACGAACCTCAGCCAACACATTCCTGTGAATACACCAAATGGTCAAATATGGGAGGATTGGAGAGGATTAAAACAAGGAATCATACCTATTCTGGACAGACACTAAACTTGCCCGAGTCCAGATCCGAAAGAGCGTGGACGCACTATGGATTGAATATGGTCCAGGACAAATTCAGAGTGAGTCCAGAGAGTGGAATTTTTTTGGACAAGCTATGGCAATCATGGAAATTCTTGACAATTGTGGACGATACAGTAAGTCCAGAAGAGGTCCAGCGTGGGTCCAGAACAACACTAATTCTGGACAAATAGTGGGTAATTCCTAGACTTGCCCATGTCCAGTCCCGACATATTCCAGACGCACTTTGGACAGAATCTGACCTGGCAACCGGCAACACGCAAGTATAGAATCAGACTAGGTTGAGTCCAGAACATACCAATTATGGACAAACAACCGTGTATTCTGTGTCCAGAAGAGGACTGATTCTAGACACAATCTCGACAATTTCTTGGACTTATCCTTTTCCATTCATTGCCAATTCTGAACACATTCTAGGTTAATTCTGTACTGTCCACAAATGTCCAGAATTGTCCACATTCAGTCTAGGATTGTCAAGAATTTTTCATGCTCACTTAACATTTCTTTCATTGAATGTGAGGTTTTCGTGCATGTCGGCTTCAACAACAAAAACTTACATGGTTTTGAAAGCTGAAATACCTGCCGCATCATTTAAGGCAATTCAAAGTTTCTTTGCTTCAGATATCTCACTTTTGCCACGAAGAAAACGCAGCTGACTGGAGTCAAGCATGTCATGATTATGCTCCAAGCAAACTTCGGTGAGAACATAACCCTTAACCTGGTTTCCAGCAACCCTACCACGTGCAAGACAATTGATGCGCGTAGACAACCATGAATGAATTGCACCCTGACATTGGTTAGTGGGTGGACAACCCTCTTTGGAACACGTCAAAGTAGCCCTCTCAACGACGCTATCCTTGTAATGAGAATGTCTGATCTTGATGCTGAATCCATTAACATCCACGAATGAGGTGTAAAACTAACGAGTCTCTTCAAAGGTTTTGAAAGACATTCCCACGTATGACGCAAAAGGTTTGCGCGCGTCCTGGTGTTCGTGCTGGTCGACGTATGCAACAATCTCCATCGTCGCGTGCGTGTTAGGGTTGAAAGACAAAATAAGTATGAGAGAGAAGACAAACAACTTCTATTTTTGGAAATGGGTAAAATCAAAACCGAAAAGTGAACAATAACATGCATTTGACAATTAAACCTCGTATAGAATGTTGAGCCCAACTTTTCTAAGAAAAATATATTGACGTGGAAATAGTACTGCACATTCGACTCCACATTGAACGTACCTTCGGTCGTTTTCCTTCTGGAAAAGGAAAACCCAACAGAGTCCTCTTATTTATTATTTATTATTCCTCTCCATTTTCCGGGACAACCCAGAGCAACCCAATAAAACCATCATCGTAAGTCTTTACCCTTTGTCATACCAAAACCAAATCAAAGCCCAAACAAAACCCCAACACAACACAAGCAGGCTCCGAGCGATGGAGCGGTTGGAACCCACCAGCGGCCTCCCGTTCCGGGTCGCCTTCTCCGGCCACAGCGGCCACCTCCGCCTCGAGCCCCTTCCCGCCGTCGAGCGCCCCAACCCCCTCCGATCCCTCCCCGACTTCATCCTCGTAAACCCCCAACCCCCTCCCCCTTTCCTCCCTTTTCGCGTTTGATTTGGCCCTTTTTGTTCCCGTTTAGCCGCCGGCGGCCGAGAAGGAGACGCCGGAGAGCCTGAGGCGGGCGATCGAGGAGAAGTACCTGTCTCCAGTGCTTGATGCGGAGGAGTTTTCGGTGGATAGGTCGGGGAGGCAGTGGGAGTTTGATTGGTTCGATGGAGTTGAGGTTCCGGTGGAGCCGTCGGCGCCGAGGAGTGTTGTTGCTCCCATGTGGGAGCCGCCGTTCAGACGGAAGAAAGTCGCAGAGGATGGGGTTTGGCATCCGGACTCCGTTGAGGTGTGCACTGTGTTGCTTTTGTGCTTTCATTGCAATTAGTAATCTCATATTCTTACTCCATATGTAGTTATTTTCATTATCTATGCATTGTAGTATGATTATACTGAAACAGTTTTCTGAATAGACGTCCATATTTGAACACGTTATGAAATGTGATACAGATTGGCCAAAAGAACTTTCACAAGTATTTCTTGGAAGACATTCAGTAGCAGATATCCAAATTAAACCAGTTTTTGTTTTACGTGATTGTATCTAATTCACACGATGACACATTTTAGCATAAACATGTCGTTGTTAAGTATTTAGATAGTAAACAAATCACATTTATATGGTCAATAATATGAGACAACACGTCATTATCGTAGTCATAAGATATGTCTAATACTAAAACAAACAAAAAACATCATAAATCAACAAATAATCCTAAGTGTGATGATTCTGATTCCAGGATGACATGGCATTCTAATTCTGAAGACATATTCCAAGATCACAACTTCTTCATTATGTTTCAAGTTTGAGGTTTATGTTTTTTGACATGTGAAACATACCAAATGCAATAAGTTTGTATCACATACTAGGTAAGACCAACTATTAAGAATTGTCCAACTTTGTATAATTCAAACTATTATTGTGACTTATAAGACCTTGGATCACTCCAGTTGTAACCAATTGGTTTTGATTTGGACACCCAACCACACGTTAATATGGTATCAGAGCCAAAAAGGCCTAATAGCTGGCCCAACAGTTCTTCCCATCCTTAAACATACACATGCTTGACTTGTGAGACGCCATATGTGCGGGGAAAATTCAGAATATTTTTGTGACTTATAAGATCATGGGTCGCTTTACTCATAACCAATTAGTTTTTAGTTAAACACCCACACTTTATTAGTGATATACTCATAAATCTGTTCTGCATATCACCTTTATCATGTGTTTTGAACCACAATTATGTGCATAATATTTTCATACAAGTATACAACGTTACTTTAAATATATCATGCGTGGTACACTCCATCCCCATCACTCCCTCGTGCAATTTGGCCTTATCCAAGATGACATTTGTTGAAAAAATTGTATAATATTTTAGTTTGTGGCTTTACGCTACATTTATTTTGCATGATTGATTTGCAATGTCTTATGCCTCTCTGAACAACATCGCTTAACAAATCTCGTACCTCGAGCATCATGGCCATACTCAATGTGTGATGACATACCTCAAAATCAAATGATATTAAGCCTCGTCAGGTACGGTTCCTAGGATTTTTGGTTTTAGGTCAAAACTTGATTTTTATTGAAAATATGAGAAAAATTGATATTTATTGAGAGACGTTTCCACCAAAATCTTGTTTGCATGCAATAGAGTTTTGAAATTTCATTTACTTGATTTAATCGAAGGAACATGTCAGGAGAGGGGGCATCTAAGTGGTGTAGAGGGGAACTTATCACTAGTGGAGATAGATGTTGCTAGGACTAATAAAGAGGGGAACCTTGGGGAGCCATTATCGGTAGTTTTTCCGGATTCAGATGTTAACCCATCGGTGATTACTGGGAATGACGAACTAGAATGGATTAGCTCTCTAGAATCTGTTGCTCACTTACTCGGGGCCCCTATTGACAAATATTCATAATTAACCCAAAAAATTATCCAATCGGTTAGATCTAAGGAAGTGAAAAAAGGCTTAGCTGGATTACACACCTCGTAAGAACAAACATGGGGGACTTAGGGAACTCTGTGAGCTTGGACCGATATTAGATCACACAACAATAGGGGTAGAAAAACGAAAAATAGTGGGAAAACTTGGTTTCCAAATGAACTTAATATCTTGGAATGTTAGAGGTTTAGGGGATCATGATAAATGTAGATCAATTAAGGAATTTTGGGTGAAATATAGACCTTGGATCATGGCAATTCAGGAATCAAAATTTCAAACGGGTGACCTTAGAATTGCTATTCTTATTGGGAGGGATAGAAGTATCCGTTATGTCGAAAAATGTGCAGTTGGAGCGTCTGGTGGTTTAATTACCTTCTGGAATAATAATAAGCTTAATTTGATTAACCAGTGGGTTGGGGACTTTTCTATTTCTCTTCATTTTGGATGTGTGTCCTCGGATTTCGAGTTCGTTTTCACCAATGTTTATGGCCCTTGTGAGGAATGTCATAAATGGGATTTTTCGCCGAACTCATCCAATTGGGTACCCAATTTACTAAACCTTGCGTAATTGGGGGTGACTTTAACATCGTAAGGTTTTCGTTTGAAAGGAGCTCGGTGGGTAGACGTGGGAGATCTATGTCTAATTTTTCAAACCTTATCAATGACCTAAGTTTAAGCGACCTTCCTCTGTCTAATCAGAATTTTACCTGGTCTAATTTTAGAGATGCTCCTGTGCTTTCCAAATTGGATGGATTCCTTGTGAGTACTGAGTGGGACAAACATTTTCCTTTTTCTGGGGTTGTGGGTTTACCTCGTGTCATTTCTGATCATGTGCCTATCTATCTTGACACTAAATGTCCTAATTGGGGTCCTGTTCCTTTTGGATTCGAAAAAATGTGGTTTCAAAACGCAGACCTTATTAAGAAAATTGAGGTGTGGTGGAAAATGGTGCCCCCCAAAAAGAATAATATCTTGACCTTAATCCATAAGTTAAAAGAAATTAAAGGTCAAATCAAAATTTGGAACAAAGATGAATTTGAGAATGTCAATGCTAATAAAGATAAGATTCTTAAAGAGCTTCATTTGTTAGATGTTCTAGAAGAGGAACAACCACTTTCTGAGGATCAAAAAATTGATCGTGGGAAAGTAAAAATTGAATGAGAACAAATATTGAAAAATGAAGATTTTTTTTGGAAACAACGGTCTCGCGTTAAATGGTTGAAAGAAGGTGACAAAAATACAAAGTTTTTCCATTCAAATGCAAACGGTCGAAAACGCTTTAATGGTATTCGAAAGTTACGAATTGACCTCGTGATTGTGTCGGATAATGATGATATTTGCCGAGAGATGACATGTTTTTTCAAAAAACTCATTGAGAAAAGAAGTGGATCTTTCCCGTGGGTCAACAATGTAAATTTTAAATCTCTGAATGATGTGGATCGTATGAGTCTTGAGGTTGCAATTACCAAACAAGAAATCAAGGAAACTGTTTTTAATATGAGGGCCGATGGTGCTCCTGGACCTGACGGGTTTCCTATTCTGTTTTATCAAAAATGTTGGCAAATTGTGGCTCCTGAAGTTGAGGGTTTCATTAAGGATTGTTTTGATGAGTTTGATCTTTCTTTGGCCAACTCAACTTTCATTTCCCTAATTCCAAAATTGGCTGGGGCAATCACCATGAATGACTTTAGACCTGTCAGCCTACTCAATTATTGTCTTAAAATCTTCTCCAAAACTATGTTTGTTAGGCTAAAAACTGTACTACCCAAACTATCTTCTTGCTAATAGTCTGTTTTTGTTGAAAATAGATTGATTACTGATGGTTTCCTAGTGGCTCAAGAATGTATAGAGGCTGAAATTGATAAAAGAATTTTACCTGTCATGTAGGTCCAAAAAACCTGGACTAGTGCTAAAATTGGATCTAGCAAAAACATATGATTGCGTGGATTGGGAAGTCCTTGATAAAGTGTTGCAAGTTATGAATTTTGGAAATAAATGGAGGGTTGGATTAATGCCTGGTGTTCACAGCCAAATTCTCTATCCTTGCAAATGGCTCACCTTGTGGGTTTTTAAGAGTTCAAGAGGGATTAGGCAAGGGGACCCAATTTCTCCACTACTTTTTATCCTTTTTGGAGAAATACTTGGGCACATGGTAGAGGTAATCAAACGGCATAACATGTGGGAATGTTTTAAGGTGGGTCGAAATGGAGAAGAAGTCAATTTTCTCCAATATGCGGATGATACTTTGTTGTTTTGTAATGGGGATAAGACTTCGATCAGAATTTTATTTTGCCTAATCACGATTTTTGAATGGGTTTCGGGACTTTCTGTTAACTGGAATAAATCTTTTGTGATAGACAAAATATGAGGGTTGAAGATATATCTGATCGGGCAAATATGCTTGGGTGTAGAGTTGAGACCTTCCCGTGTAAATATCTGGGGCTACCTCTCTCACCCAAAAAAATTCGAAAACAAGATTGGGACCCAGTTTTGGAAGAATGGATCTTAGACTTACAGGTTGGAAGGGAAAATTTCTATCGTGGGAGGGGGGGGGGGGGGTAGATTGACATTAATTCATTATGTTTTGTCTAACTTACCTATATATTTTATGTCAATTTTTGTGGTCCCAACAAGTGTACCAAATAAAATGGTTAGTTTACAAAGAAATTTTCTTTGGAAAGGAGGAAAATGTGAGAAGTACTCGGGCTATCCTCTTGTCCCGTGGAAGATAGTGTGTCAACTAAAATCTAGGGATGGGTTGGGGATTCGAGATATTAAGTCTTTTAACCAAGCTTTATTGGGCAAATGAGTTTGGAGATTGTCTGGTCCGCCTGACCCTGATCCACCTTTGTGAAAACGTGTAATTCGTGACAAATACTACCGAGGCTCTGCTGATTGGTTCCCTCAACGTATAAAAACTATAAGAGGGTTGTGGAGTGGTGTTATTGGTGGGGAAGATGTGGTTCATATAGGAATGAAGTGTGGTGTGGGAGATGAGGTGAATATAAGATTTTGGGCAGATAGGTGGGTGGTGGGCCAATCATCACTTAGTGTATCTTTTCCCCTACTCTATAGGTTAGCGGTGGATAAGGAGGTGTGGGTTGTTGATCTCTTGACTTGGCAGGATTCGTCACCGGTTTGGAATCTATCTTTCTCTCGACCCCTCACGGTCTGAGAATCCTCTCAATTTTGCTCTCTTCTGAATTTGTTAGACTTGTGCTCTATCTCTAATGCTGTCACTGCTTCTCTTATTTGGAATTTCCGCTCTAACCTCTCTTTTTCAGTCAAATCCCTCTACCATATTCTTCTTGGCCCATGACCAACCTTAGCCATCGATTCACTGATTTAGAACAAGAACGCTCCGTCGAAAATTTGTTTCCTTGCTTGGTTGATTTTTCATGGTAAGACTTTGACGGAGGTCGTCCTGAAATCTAGGGGGTGGTGTCTGGCTAGTAGATGTCCAATTTGTTTGGAGGAGGAAGAACATAATGATCATCTTTTCAGAGATTGTGAGATTACCAGAGCTATGTTGAGAAAACTTGCTTCTAAGCTTGCCAATGACAATTTTGTCGGGGTTGTAGACTTAAGAGAATTTTGGATGAATTGGATATCGAACATACCTAATGGTCCCGTCATGGAAGTTGGAACTCTTGGCCCTCTGGCTTTATGGTGGAATATTTGGGTGGCCCGTAATAGATTGCGTTTTGACAACAAAAGAATCGTACTACGAGAGATTTGGCAAAAGACCATCCGGGATGCCTATCTTTGGCTGAAAATTTCAGGAATTGATGCAGATTTTCTGCTTTAAGTGTGGTTTAAGTGATGTATTGGTGTGGTTTAAGTGATGTTGTCTTCGCATACCACACATCTTGTGGGTATATTGTGGACAACTCCTTTCTGTTTGGTTGTGATGGAGTCTTTTTCTCAGTTTTTTTGTTTTTTTGGGTTTCCTTTGTTTTGTTTTCTCTCCCCTTGTACCCTTTTTTTTACTCTATCAATGATAAAAAAAACAATTCATTTACTTGATTGCCTTCTCGAGTGGTTGAGCTAATGAAGACAGTAACCCAACTTTCCATGCTGTGGTTTGTGCAAAACTTACACTCCAAGAAAGCAATTTTCATCCAAATTAATAATAAGCCAGAGAGAATGCATGTCACACAGAAGTCCAATTTTGTTGATTGTTGGTGTATGCCGTGGCGCTTTGCTGACCAAGCCGGTGCTATTGATAGTTGTGCTCTAATTCTATTCAGCGTTCTAGCGAGTAAAGGGATAATTTATGGATAGGTAGTAGGGAGATGGTTTCCTTGCTTGATATGTTTGCTGTATTGATGTTGAGTCAGAGGGATTGATAAAGGTTGAAGGAGGTAAATATTTTGAGAGTTAGAGGATTTTAAGACCCTTCACAGTTTGTTCATTTTTCGGATAATTGCACTTTGTTGGTAATAAGAACAGCTTCCAAGGGCTCAAAATGTGTTTTGAATTGAAATACCATGTACATGCATCAATAAACAGAAAAAAATATTGTATTTTGGGAAACCACAAGATAAAAGTGGGAGTGATAGGTTGGAGTTTGCCATTTACATTACCATTTCCACTTTGGTTTGCACAACTTGCTTTCATCTAGCACTCTAGCAGCTTTCGTGGACCAACTCTCCAAACCTGTTCTTGAATGTGAAGGGTATTACTCAAGAAGACCATGAGGAGTTGATTCATGTTTGGTGGTAGTGGAGTTCTCCACCATGGGCTCATCGTGCACTGACAGGCAAGGCATTGATAAGTGCTCCATGGGGGCCGTGGTATGTTGGGTTGGACAGCGTTCAAGTGACCAACATCCATAGCTGGTGCCTTGGACGTGTTAGTTTGGCTGTATGCTGGAAGTCTTGTTTGTTTGCCTTTCCTTTTAGACGTAGATTGGCCTATATAGCGTAGCTTGTTGGTTTGCTTGAGAATGCACACCGCTTGTTTTTTTTATACAAAATTTAAATATATTTGGAGGTCCGGAATTCCTTTTACTTGCAAAAAAAAGACAGATAAAGCTTTAACCCAGCTACTTGGCGAAGAACCTACTAGATTCAGCTACTTAACACGTGTCACTTGAACAAATGATAAAAAAATACACGTATGACTTGAACAGTAAATAGCTGGAAAAAAGCTCTTATAGAAGTGCCTTCATGCTTTACCATAATGATATGAGATAGGTTAGATGCTTCTGGCCTTAGGTGTCCAGAGCTCAGACATTGAAATCATGGTGAGGGGATGATCACCTGCAGATGTATGATGTTTCATTTCCCACCTGAGGAATCTCTGAACCATCAGCAATAATTTCCGTGGCTCTTGCACCATGTGCTATTTTTTATTGCTTGACAATTTAAAATTGGCAATTGACCATGATGCTGAATTAAAGTTTAAAAAACCGTTCCCTAGACATGAACTTTGGATCATGCTTTATTTATCCTTTACGTCCGACAGTCAGTGTATGTGCTTATGCAAGGATGAGCAAGATAGGGCTGAGTTTATGATCTTTCAGCTTGATATCCCAATAACCTAACTGCTTAATATATAATATATATTCTTTTCCAAACATATTTGTTTGTTACATGCATGTAGATTACGATGTCATGTGACAATGTCATATTTCAATGCACCTTTAGCTGACCTTTGGAACTTCTCCCTTTGGTTCCTCAACTTTCCTCCCTATATCTAGGTAGAGCTAAAAAAGCTATTAGATGGAGCTCAAGATTGTGGTCCACTACCACGCATGCCTGGGCCAGAAAAGGATCTTGTAAGGGGCAGCATTAGCAATCGTCCTTTCCCTCCTGGAGGTCTGGATGATTCCCGCTCTTCAGAGAAAGCTGTTCCGGAGGGTGCTCGCAATGGCCTGTGGGTGCATGAACTTCTTAAGGGTGGTGCTGCTCAATCAGTTCCTTCTAGCTTTAAGAAAGGGATGGAGCTTGGTCTTCTTCAGGTGCCCTATTTTGTTTACGAAGTTACTAAAATATTGTAGTTTTAATATTTTGCTGAAAGAAATCACGCATACTATTTGTATTCACTTGCTTGCACTTAGAATATAGATGTTTATGGTTTGAAGGAATTTCCTTACCAGTGGAAACATGCTGAAGTTGATAAGTCCATGGCTCGTATTTCTTCTGAGGAAAATCTGGTTAGTCTGGCGAATGGCAACAGATGTTGCTCATGGACCTCAACTGCTCGTTATTTTTGTTTTTGTGTTAAATATATAATGCTAGTCTTTACTCCCTACTCATAATTTCATGATTGTCTTGCTTGAGTTATTTTCTTGACACACTTGCAGACTACTCTATCTTTGAATTTTGATGATTTATTCAAAAAAGCTTGGGAAGATGATCTCGAGACTCAACCACACTATGATGGTAAGTTATTTCACTGAAGGGGAAAACAGAAAGTATGTGAAGGTTCAACATCATTAGAACTTTGTCCAATTCTCAGGAATTTCAGTATACGCATGCATGCATGATATTCACGTTATTTAGATGCAAACATTGCAAAAAGTTTTTAATAACTAAAGAAGAGTAATAGATGACAATAGGTGTTTCATGCTGACAAGCATAATAATGCCTGTGATCGTCCCATGATGTGGGGGTTAACGATGTTTTTCTGCATTCAGTGTTTATATGTAGTTAGGTCCTTCTGGATCTTCTGGTTTTAGTTTGTATTTGATGCTTTTTTTGTCCTTCATGCCGTTATGTGTAATTGCAGTATCTTATATGCCTTTTCCACCCAAATCAGAATCAGATGACATGGAGGCTGAAAAGGAAGCAGAATCAGATGAGTTAGAAGACAAAACAGTAGAAGAATCACATGAGCTAGAAGCTGAAGCAGAAGAGGAATGCTCTCCTAATGTTGTTAACACGACAAGCTCTTTGATTTTAGATGACATACTCTTAAGTGAATCTGGATTTGCTTCTGGAGAAACAATTAATTCGGGTATTCAGAAGAAGGTATGCCTTTTACTTTCTGACTTCGATTTTTTGAATAATTTTGGTTGGAGTTCTTTGAAGCAAAATCATCCTAGGGTTGCATTTGATACAGATAGACCATCATATCAATATATGATGTTTGGCTGCTGCATGTAAATTCTTCTCAGCGTAGTCAATTGTTCTATCTTGTGATGTATTGTCAGCTTCATTTATGCTTTAGGAGCTAATTTCTATGGTTTATTAGAAATTCATTCTAGATGAATGTGCGAGGTAAATTTGTGCATTCTATTGTTTTGCGGCTGTTTTCCTGTTTTTCTTCTTCCTTTTTATTCTGTCCTTTTCCCCTTGTCAGTCGTAACCTTTTTCCGACTATTAATGATATATATTTTTTGAATTGTGTATTTGAATAGTACGGCTTTTGTTTTATGTCTGGTTTCACGTGGAGTGACCAACTGCACTAGGTGAAGGAAGCCTATACTATTATTTTCATATGGAATATTCAGCATGGCCCTAATGTGAAATTGGAGTCAATTTTTATTTTTTAACATGTTAATAATGACAAGGGTGACAATTGAATGTAGCTTCTTTACTTTAGGTGCCAGCCATGGCTTCAGAGCAAATATGGAAATTCAGTTTGACTTCATAGGACAGGATAGATTGTTTAGAAACCTTGTAATGAGACTGCAGTATGTAGTTGAACTAGGATTTAATGACGAAAATTTAAGCATCAGTTTGTATGATAAACCGTTTTGCATGTTTCTGTTGAGAGAATTGAATGAACTGTTGACACCATAAATTGTTAAAAAGAAAATAAATGAGATTTTCTTCTATAAGAAGTTGTAAGGTGCAGAATTCCCTATTAAATTCTTGAGACGTCTTCGCAACACCAAAATCAAAGGACTTAATGAACAAAAAACCCACAGTTAAAACAACACAAATTGATTGACTATTATACTTAAAGCATAAAATTCACAACATCAACCTGCCTGGAGAGTTTAGGCTGAATGAACTACACAAATAATTTGGATAACATTCTAAATTTGGTAGTCTACTAAAAACAAAATTTGACACCTAGTTTTTAATCACCTCAAAATATGAAATTGATAGAATTGTCCAAATTCTGGAGCTACCACTGGATCAGAGTATACCGTTTGAGGCTCTGATCTATTGGGCATCCTACTACAACAACACAAGCATAAAGACCTGAAAAGTCTGTTTTGTGCTGCTAGTTTATTTGTTACTAAAAAGTGTATAGAACTTAATATTGGTGTCTTTTTACTAAGTAATGTATCTACCGGACCGTGCATTACTGTTATGGTATTTAACTAGGACATGCTTAATTCTTGCTTTTAGCAACTGACCACTAATGAGAGGTGCAAGACATCCAAGCTTCAGTCTAAACCTTGCTTCTGTAGTTCAACTATATTTTACATTTTAACCATTTGGCTTCTTGAAACTTCCATTTCCAGCGTTTGAGTAACAACGTTTTAGTTGGAGATCAGTGGAACGCCATTAACAACTTCTATAATATTGAAAACATTAACTACAATCCTTAAACCACTTTTGGATTGTTATACAAAGTCAACATGCCTTGTGGTGCAAGAAAATAACGTTGATAGGATGCTGAAGCAGCTATATTATTAGTGGGAGGGCCTAACCTTCTAAGCTTTGCTTATTGAGGGTTGCATTCATGTTTACAATTTTTTTGGGTACAATTAAGCATCATGGATCATCTTTGGTTCACATGCTTCCTCTATGATATTTCAAAAGTAACACACTTTACATATGAAACATGCCATTTTCTTCTTCTGCACTTCTTTATGTTGTGCTCATTTTTGAACTTTATTGAGTACAATACTTCCAATAAAATTAAATGGTGAAATTTTAGTTCTAAATGATAATAATATGTTTATTTATGTGAAGTTTACAGTGTTGTGGAGATTTGTTAAGTTTATGATATGATTGTTTCCATTATATATTTTCTTACCACTTGACCGTTTAAACAGGCTTGGGTTTCAGAGGGGGCTGAAGATATTGCTAGTAATTTTCATGATCTTGTCCCTGTCATGGCGCTTGATTTTCCATTTGAGTTGGATACATTCCAAAAAGAGGTTTATATTTCATTTCTTTCTCTTGCTCAGTGGTTAAGGTTACATTAGAAAATGCCATTTTATTTATTATAAAATAACTTCGGTGTGAGCTCCACCAGATAGGAGATTGTCTTGAACGTTATTAAACTAGATCTGAATGATACTTAAACCTTGACCCACTAAATTTAGATTGCTAGAGCTTACACTTGCTTTATAGATCGTCCATACATAACATATTATACATTTATTTATTGGTATATGCATATATAGTTGTTAAAAAGATAGTCTCCACATTGCTAGACAGAAAATCTGCAACGGTCTTCAATAAAGTTGGATCCACTATCCGTCATCTGAATGCTTATCATAGAGGTGATGGACCATCCAAATTTCATATGGTACCAGAGTTGGTTGGTCTTTCTGTGGGGACCCACTGCAACTCATATTGTCCACGTGTAGGCATGGGAAAAATAGTTTAGGTTATGAATGCGAGCGAGTGTCGAAAAAGATAGTCCCACGGTGCTAAAAAATGCAACACTATTATGAAGTTGCATCCATTTTCCTTAAGTCAAGTGCTTAGATTTCGTAGAGATTCTGAACCAACCAATTTCACAAGAATATATATTACATGGTATTTTATGGGCCAAATTAAGCTTTTAAGTTGTTATGTCACATATCTGTTACTATAGCACGGGATATGTATTTTGTGCCACCTATTCAACAACTCCACCACAGTGTTGGACCTTGAAAGGGATATTTTCTCTTTACTAGTCTGATCCAAGAAAGCTTTATTCACTATTGCCTACCTTAGGCTTAAGTCTCGTGTTCAATTGGTTTTCAAACCCTAATATAGAATTTCTTTTTTGTGCATATTGCAATCTAGTCTGTTATCAATTGTCATATATAAAGTGGGATATATACTAGGTCCGGTCGGGTAGACTGGATGATTTGACAAGCTGACTCCGGCCAAGTAGGCTTTGCTTTAGTGGAGCTCAGCGAGTTTTGACAGTGCAATACGTAGGCAGCTTGAACTCTAAACCTGGCTCAAGTGTGCTTCAGCTGAGTTTGAATACGCAGACTTGTCTACACCCTTCAGTAGGGGGGATTCACTTGCTTGGCAATTCTCTTTTTTGGTGATAAATTAGTTGTGAGCGTTTGCTTTAAAGAATACATGAGGGCCGTTACTTGAAAGTTGACTAGAATTCTGGTGCTTTTATGTTCATCTGAAAGTTGATTATACAAAAAAGTCTCGTGAAGTTGAAATCTGGAGAAAATCAAGGTGGGTAGAATATGGTATTTTCCACCAGAATGAAAGCACTTTGTAAAGGATTTGGTGAATTGGTGGTATTAATTTTCTTCCTAAGCTGTGGCATTTCGTTCATTTAACTGTGCTGGTGGTTGCATATAGCTAGTATAAAATACTAAAACATTTTTTTATTGTTTTAGGCTATCTATTATCTTGAGAAGGGTGAGTCCGTCTTTGTTGCTGCACATACTTCGGCTGGAAAGACTGTCGTTGCGGAATATGCCTTCGCTTTGGTATCGAAGGTATGATTTGGATCTTTGTTTTTCACTTTAACCAATTGTTAGCTCCTTGGTCTTTGTATACCATCTTGAGATGCTCTTTTCCCTAGAAAGTATAGAATTTGTGATTTGAAGAGTAATTTGGTTATAGATAGACAGCATTGAGAACCTTCACTGGTATGTACTCTCAAAGGTGGTATAAATAAACATGAAAAATGTATGAATTCTTGACAACTATCCTTACTATGGTATTACTCAATTCTTGATTGTCAACTGTTACCAGTACTGCGAACTGAGTGATTCTGATTTGCTTATGGAACCATTATGAATGTGCAATTTTCACAAAATATGATAGAGTCAAGTGATTGCGTTCAACAGGTTCACACGGTCCGAACCAAGGAACCTCTATGTGAATATATTTTTTTGGCTTCACTGACACCATGTTGCAGTGGTGCTTACTGGTCAAAGATGCGACAAGAGAAACAAAATATAATTAATTGATATCAACTTGGTACAGTCAAAACCCACTCATGGAGCAAACCTGGGTATGCTTCCCTATGGAAGGAAGTCCAGTTAGATACTGTGTTGTCAACAGTAAGACAACACTTTTGATTCTGTGAAACGCTGATCCTAGACTTTCTAAGATTTAGACACTCATTAGAACATGAATGCGTATTCATTAGAAGAAAGAGGTTCAGAGAAAATGTGTTCCTTATTCTAAGTTGGGTGTTTTATATGTGCGCTATGTCTCTATGCAATAAGTGAGGGGGCTAATTTTAGTAATGATCCTCAGTCCTCTTCAATCTATCATGTTAAGTGGTTGCGTACACTCCATTGCTTTTGGTATTTATATTCGCTATTTATATGAAATGTGTCCATTCCTAATTGAGTCGAAGATTAAATTATTTTTTTGCCTTTTGGTTAAAATAGACTATATCAATGTGGTTCATATGTTGTTTGTGATTCTTATGTATTGTGAATTAGCAAAAAGTTGAGTAGGCATCAAATCACGAGTCAATCGGAAACAACTTCTATCACAACATGACGGCCGTATGGTTGCGTACATCCGACCCCCTACCCTGCTTAATATGGGAGCCTCTTTTGAGGTTTTGGGTAATGTTGATGTTGATATTTATAGGAAACATACTGATACACTATCACATACAAAGTATTATAAAATTACTACCAAAATGGCTCTTTCATGGTCTTGTTTCCAATAGATTTGTTTAGATTAGTTTACCCAAGAACATAATTAATATAATCATGACGTACGCAAAGATTTCATTTAAACAATATTTAATGTCTTAATTCCTCGAGCTATGTTCTTTTTAGCCTTTTATCTTGATGTGCATATGAATATTCTCTTGGATATCTTAGTTTTAATTTTATAAAATGTTATGATCCATGAAGAAGGCCTTCAGGAATGGTCTCTTTGAGGTTATCGAAAAGATATTTCTTTTGTTATTTTTACATGTGACATGATGAAATGTTGTTGATAATGCTACAATTTCTGGCTTTATTTTATTTTTAAAACTCCTTTCATAAGTGGTTCTAACTGGTTTAGTCTTTCTGCCTAATTATGTCTGAAATGTCGTATTGTCTTGTAATAGAAGTCATCTGGCTGTCATATTAAGTGCAATTTATACTCTAAAACATGTGTTTTGCAGCACTGTACCAGAGCTGTTTACACTGCTCCAATCAAAACAATCAGCAACCAGAAGTACAGGGATTTCCGTGATAAATTTGATGTAGGCCTTCTCACAGGAGACGTGAGCTTGAAACCTGAAGCATCTTGCCTCATAATGACAACCGAAATACTGCGATCCATGTTGTACAAAGGTGCTGATATTATTCGAGACATTGAATGGGTAAGTTGTTTTTTTAAACTTCTGCAAACAAAATCTTGTCTATAATTGGTCTATTTAGTATTATCAGCCATTGTCGTAAGTAGTAGTAACTTGAAATCATTTTGAAGCGTAAGGCAATATAATTTGGTAGTCTCAACCAATATTAATTCTTGTCGATTAGTGGTCTATTTGGTATGCCATTGTTGTAAGTAGTAGTAACTAGAGATCTTTTGACTCGCAAGGCAGTTCAGAAATCGATAGTCTGTCCTTGGTTTTTGAAGGTGTTCGTAGTGAGTACTTTATTAATGTTATTTATTGAAATTCGCAAAACAACAAACAGTTAGGACTCATGGCTTGATAAAATTTGACACTTCAACTCCACGTGTATAGGATGTTGAGTATAATTGAGGATGTTCTGTAGGGTTCAAGCCTTCAAGCATGAAGTATAGGATATATTAAGTATAATGGTGGTTATTATTTATCATCTTTTACCATCCAATCACTCATAGCATTACAAAGAGAATATCTTCTTGTATATCAGACTGATTGTATTTTCTTATCGTTAGTAGAGGAAAAATAAAGATACAAAAAAGTCAAGACAAAAAGGAAAAACCAACAAAACAGAAAAAACAAAACACAAACTGAAAGACCAGTGGCGGTTCTAGTCTACAGGCTCAACCTAGAACAATCGCACCAAATATCCGACCATACCAGATCGTCTCAAATATCAGACCCTGACGGACCAATCGCATATAACCCCTTACTGAATCATAAAATCCGCATTCATTTCAGCCCATTCCCAGCCAAGTTAAAGGTGGCATCCATGAGTGTTCTCCAAATTCCTGCAATCTCCAATTTTTTTATTTTGGAAAACCAACTTAATTCCTTGCAAGCAAGATTCCAGCGAAGGACAAGTGGTCCTTTGTTGAGTTTCTTTCTGTGGCTGGTGGTGCCGCTTGTGGCACTACCACTCCTCTTTTTCTTGTACAGTTTTTCCTTCATTAATATATAGTTACCTTACCAATCAAAAAAAGAAAGAAGCAAAGGACAAGAGGTCCTAAAACTAGTTATATTTCTTTTGACTCCTTTCTCAAAATCTTCATTCTGCAATGAGATGCTGGGACATTAGCATACGATATATGCCAAACGATCTTCAGAGACGTTCCTAATTCTGGGTATATTTGTCTATTTTGAAAGGCTGATTTGGTTGCATGTTTCAGAAACTATTTTGTTCTCTATGAATTGATTCTATTATATTGTGATATGGAAGCTGTTACTTCTGAAATTTTACTATTAACTTTAATATCCTGATCAATTTAAAAGCTCGAGGAATTTCGTGAGGTCCTTCTGATTTAACAATGAATAGGTAATATTTGATGAAGTACACTACGTGAATGATGTCGAAAGAGGTGTTGTTTGGGAAGAAGTCATCATCATGCTTCCAAGGCATATCAACATTATACTCCTTTCTGCAACGGTATCTCTTCTGGTCCTTAAATCTTCGAACTTGTACCTGCAACTAATATAATTACGAAATGTGACACTTATATGCAATAATAGCATCACATGAGTTCACCTTGTAGGTGCCAAACACACGTGAATTTGCTGAATGGATTGGCCGGACAAAACAAAAGAACATTCATGTTACAGGGTGTGTATTATCTTGGTTACCTTTGCTGTTATAGTAAATCACTAAATTTAAGATCAGTAACTACTAACTACGTTCATACTTTGGTTTCATTTTACAATTTTTTTTTTCTCACTATATGTTGCTTTACACTGATGTAGGACAATCAAGCGGCCTGTCCCTTTGGAGCACTGCCTATTCTATTCTGGGGATTTTTTTAAGATATGTCAAAGTGAAGGTTTTTTACCTCAGGGACTAATTGCAGTGAAAGATTTATATAAGAAAAAAAATTCAAGTACTATTGGAAGTGGTTCAGGTTTTTCAGGGGCAAGTTTGGCATCTGCACCTTCACGTGCTGGTGTTCAGATAAGGCAGCATGAAAAATCAGGTAGGGGTAGAGGCCAGAAGCATCAGGGACGTCAACATGCAGGAGGTTTTGCTGGGGCCAGTGGGGGACAACAAAACAACCGCAGTCCGTGGAGATCAGAATCTTCATTATGGCTTTTGCTCATAAACAAACTTCAAAAAATGTCTCTTTTACCAGTACGTGAAACCTTATTTTAATATTTCTAGTAGGGCCTTGTTGGTATTTTATATAATTATTTCCATTAGGGCCTTTTTAGTACTTTCTTATAAGTGTTGCTAGTTTGCATTTTTCATTTTCCATTTGCAAACTAACGTGCTTTTACGTGTATTTTGGTTCTTTCTTTCTCTTAGGCCATACTAGAAAGAAGTGCACTTCTGATATAATTACGCGTATTATGTTTTGATGAATTTATTTCCTTATCCTTAATTACCAAGAAAGAAGTGCACTTCTGATATAATTTTCGATGTTACCATTGAATTTTGCTCTCTTAAATGCATGTATTACCTAGGTGATAATATTTTGCTTCTCAAAGAATCGATGTGACAAATCGGTCGATAGCATGACTGGAACTGATCTCACTAGCAAATCTGAAAAAAACACAATCCGTAGCTTTTGCAATAAGGCTTTTACACGGCTAAAAGGGTCCGATAGGAAGCTTCCTCAGGTACTCAGACCTCCATATCTATTCCATTCAACAATATCAACAGCACATTGTGATCCCGCTTGGCTGTTGTACCTAGGTTGTAAGGGTTGAACGCCTTCTAGAGAGAGGAATTGGTGTACATCATGCTGGACTTCTTCCCATTGTTAAAGAAGTTGTTGAAATGCTATTCTGTCGTGGTGTCATTAAGGTGCTACATTCTAACTTTTTCTGTGCTCGTTTCTCTGTAAATTTGCTTTTTTCCCCTGCTTCTTATTGTTATATTTGTTCCCTCTTTTTTTTACGGAGCATCAGTGATACAGCTTCTTTACAAATTTTGTTATGTTTTTTGGATTTGAATCTAGATGTATATAACTCACCCATGGATTTGCTACCAAGTCATGGACCCTTCACACCACTATCTAATAATGTTCGGTAACTATAATTGTCCTTCCTATTGTCAGAGAACTTGTCTTTGAAATTTATTGTAATTGGAAAATAGTAGTCATTATTTCTATTTTATTGTTGTTGTTGTTAGGGGCACTGTTGTGTGATTTTTTGTGTGTATATACAACTTTATACTTTTTCTGTTTTTTGTGTCCATTTCCACTGCGTCAAAGATTAAGTTGTTTTTGACATTTGGAGCATCATGGACTATATCAAAGGGCTATTTAAACGATCTGCATTTCTTGTATTGTGGAATCGCAGATGGTTAGTTGCATTTGCATCATTTGGGTCAATTGGAAACAACCTCACTGTTTTACAGTGGTAGGGCTACATCCGACCCCCTCTTACCTCGCTTTGGTGGGAGCCTCTTCTGAGGCATTGGGGTTATGTTGATGTTGATGATGTAGTGAGAATAAAAAAATATTCTCTTTTAGACGAACAAGCAACACTTTACTCTTTCTTTGCAAGTAAAAGAGAGGCTGAAGCTTCCAGATTTTATTGATCTGCGGAAATTGCTTTATTAATCTGTTGCTATTACTTGTTCTGTGTTCTCTTTCTCCTTTAGGTTGTTGAAATTGCTTGGTAGGTCCTTTTTTGTTGGATTTGGTTTGGTAAATTTTCGTCTTTCTGGGGATCTAGGTCGACTTCTGGATTTCTAACACGACCAATGTTCAGGTGGGCGGTCGCCTAGGCTACCGCCCCTGCTGGTGGTCGCCTAGGCGACCACCCGCACACCAGCACACCTTGTGTGCGGGTTGTGTTGTCGCCTGGTCGCCTAGGCGACATGTGCTGTTGACAGCACAAAGTCCTTCCTCGCCGGAGCAACGACGCCGGAGGAGTTGCTGCCGCCGCTGGTGATGCCGGAGGTGCTGCTGCCGCCGTTGGTGACACAGGAGGTGGAGGTGGTGCTAGGAAAGTAGGAGGAGAAGGTGGAGGTGGTGCTAGGAGGAGAGAGGGTAGCCGTCACCTTTTGTTTTGGAATTAGGGTTAGGGTTTGAGGAGATGAGTTATATATAGGGGGATATTTGGTGAGATGAAATCTTGACATTCCTTTTTTTTATTTAAGATGCACATTCATCTCTTCCAATCATATAAATACCTTAGTGAGTTAGTGATTTAAGTTTTTTCCTTTTTTGATTCCAAACATATAATCTTTGTTTCTATAATTTTTGGGTATTTTTCCTTATTTTTCATGTTTTTTTTCTGATTTTTTATATAATTAAAACAAAAAAATAAAAATAAAAAATAGAAAAAGGGTCGCCCAGCTCTGGGCGACCGCACAAATGCCTAGGCGTTTGGGCAGGCCCAATCGCCTAGGGTCGCCTAGGCGTTCCGTAAACATTGAACACGACGTTCAACTATACGCAGAAAATTTGCCATATTGCTCCAAAAGTTTTAGGGTGCTTTATGTGCAACCTGCGGATGCCATGTAAATGCATCTCCTTGTACTCTTTAATGGATATATTCATGTATCATTTGTGAGTTGTGACACATGAATTATCTGTCATATGAACAAACCATTACTTATATGACACAAACCTGATAAATGCTTATTGTAGGCAGGCATTCTACTGCCACAATATGCAGTTGGTTGTAATTGATAGTTCATTTTTTTCAATGGAATTGATTATTTCTTTTTTAATTTCACATATTTTCTAATAGATATGGTTTACCATATCAAACTTCTTTTTTTCGTAATGTAATAATTAAATGCATTTGGGTTCACCTGTTTACCTAATACATGTAGGTACTATTTTCGACAGAGACATTTGCCATGGGAGTTAATGCCCCTGCAAGAACTGTAAGTTTATCATTATTGTGTTTTTCCCTTCTAACAGAAGAGTCAAAGACACTTATCCACTTCTTCACATGGCCCCTGGAAGGGTATATTTAAATTCTAGAAATTGATATCATGATCCTAAGTAGGTTTTTGGAAGAAAATTTTACATAGAGGAATTGGTTATACCGTGACCGTGACTGTCTGGGTGAGGTAAGCTGACATAAAAAATGAATCATATGATATTTGAATTCAATCTAAGAAAAGATGTTGCTCTTGAATAGACAAGTTCGTCGAATCTGAGGGCTGTCTTTTTCTATCACGTTTCCTGCATTTTAGGAATTTCGTTATAATTTACAACAGAAAGGAGTTTTAGCAAAAGTGGTGATATTGATATGGTTGTTAGTGAGGAATCTGGTGCCTTATAGCTTTAATTACTTTGCTTGCATATTCCTCTATTGTTTCCTAGTGCATTCTACCTCTTTAGATTCTTCTTTAACTTCAATGCATGCAATACCTGTTTGACATTGGCCTAAGATAATCTCTACTCTCAGGTTGTTTTTGACACACTAAGAAAGTTTGATGGTAAAGAATTTAGGTCATTGCTTCCCGGGGAGTATATACAAATGGCAGGTCGTGCTGGTCGAAGGGGGTTAGATAACGTAGGTACAGTGGTGGTAATGTGCCGTGATGAAATCCCAGAAGAAAGAGCCTTGAAAAATGTTATTGTCGGGATGCCTACACGTTTGGAATCGCAATTTCGTTTGACATATACCATGATTCTGCACCTGCTTCGTCTTGAAGAGCTAAAGGTAATCGGTTCTTTTTTGGTTTGTACCTAGTTTCCTACTAACTGCTGCTCCTACTTGGCTACATCGAAATCTTTATGAGCTTTTTTGTCTTTATTACTAGTTGAATTGTTGAAGTATTGACACTTAAGCACACAGGCTATAAGGTTTATCTACTTAGAAGTGTGCTTGGCATGAAATGCTGAAAATAAAATTCTACAATATTGTCGAGATCAGCCTTTTGAGGCCTCATCAAATCATAGGCATTAATAGATAAATTTGGAGAATGGGACAAGGTTTGAGTTGTAGAAACTTGTGTGATTCAATTTTTGTTGAAGTCCCTAATTTCGTGGTGGACTCAACTATTTTTTTCTTGTGAATGTTCTACGATAGGTGGCTATGATATTATACTACCCAAGATAGAGAATAACACCAGTCGTATTTATCTGGGATTTAGTTGAGACATCTTGAAATAATCTTACTAGTTGCTAGGAGCCTAGGAATAATTAATAGGAATCATAACAACATTCTGGTGCAATATACTGCTGCAATTAACAAACAACAAAACATAGAATAAAGCTTTACTCACTCACTTTGAATTTATAGCATTTAATTTGGTAAAGTTGTAAAAAATCCAGAATTTGTAATTTTAGGAAACTTATATCTTAAGGAGATAGTGTGCAGCTAGCAGCTGTAAATCTCTTACTTTCTAGGAAATAATCTAGGAAATTTGTATTTATTCTAGTTTCCTATTTTTTAGCTCTAGTTTCCTATTGTCTAGGTTTCCTATTCTTTGTACAACATATAAATAATCGTGTACTACACAGAATTCTTAAATGAGAATTTCAGAATTTCTTCTCTAAACTTTTAAAAGTTAATGACATGGAAGTATGTAGGGAAAATGACCAAGAAACAGAAAAAAGAGCACGGGGACATATGCTCATGAATTATTGTCAACTTTTCAACTCTTATTTTTTATATTTGTTAAGTTCCATAGAGATGCTTCTTGCTTTGTTTATGAAATGGGTCTATGTCTACTGAAAATTTTGTCATTTGCTTCACTGTAATGTATGGATGTGTTTGTTGAGGTGTAGGTGTCTTTCATCATAGATGTCAATGTAACACTTTCCTTTGATTGTTCAATTGTACTCATTTGTAAGATTTGTGGAACCTCAGTTTGCCAACAATTTTACTTTTCTTAGTATGGTCAATTTACTTTATAAGTTCTCTTAGGGATTCGGTCCCCACTGAATCCGTCCCAATACATCCCCAACAAGTTCATTTGCTTTGAGGAAGTTCGTGATGTTCAGTTCATAACTCAATGTTGAAAATGCTTGTTGCATTGTTGAAGTTAATATAACACTAAGCTAAGTTGAACGTTGCATCGTTTAACTCAACATTTTCATTTTCTTTCCTCAGTAATGGTTCTATTCCTTAGAAATGCAATGGGCATTAGATGTTTCCTACCCCAAGATTAATTTTTCTAGAGAGTCAGTCAGCCGACAATGGCATAGAAAAATGGTAGGTGGCGAGACATAGTGCATCCCATTAAAATTCAATTCCCAAGGGGACCAAAAATTGTTTCACACCCCAACTTATTTGGAGGAAGTGATTGGGGGTCTCATTCTCCATGGGTTTGTAGCTCCACCCATCCACCACAATGTGCAGGTGGGATGAGGGAGTTCCTTGTGAAATTTCTTTACTTCTAGATAGTCTTCTTTCTCATGGAAGATATCCACATTATTTGCTGCATCTCTAGTACCGTGTAGGGACAGTTTGAAATTGAGTTAATTTGCAAGACCAGTGTTGATCGGAATAAGAGACACATCTCAAAGCTCAACAAATTGCCTGTGTTGTAGGTTGCACAACTTCAAATTATTCATGCTCTTTGATTTCTAGTTATTGGGAGACGCTACGAGTAAGCGACCGTTCCACAATTAGATTCCTTACAATTGTTGCGTCACTCTCCAAGCTGATGTCATAATTCTTCTTGTAATCATCGGGGAAAATGGGCGCTGCGGAATGTCTATTGGACTTGCATTGCTATGGTTATTGAGTTTGAGAGAGAGCCAAGATTTAATGTGGTTCATGGTTAAGGAGTTTTGGGGTTAGAAATGGGGAAAAAAATTCTTTTGAAGGCGTTGATGTTGATTTTGCATATCATATATTGTTAAATTACTCTCTTGACAATGATACAAGCAAGGTTTTTAGAACCAAACCTGACGTCGAACATGCAACGCCAAATGTTCAAAGGTTCAGAGGTTCGACCAGGGTCGGACCGAATCGAACGAGTTGAACCGGTGACGCGAACATGATGTCATAAATATAGATATACATGGTATATTTTTTTTATGAAATTCTTGAATAATAGAGTAAAATATAGGAATAAATAGGAATGTGGGGGACGCTAGTCCCCCCCGCAAAGCGCACTCCCTCTGCTTGCTCGCTTTGTAGTTTTTTTTTGTTGCGACACCTTATTATTGTATTCCGGATATTGAACCTTTTACCCGTTTATCTACATGTGATGTACGGTGCAAATTGCACTTGAGTTAGGGTTTAATTAGGGATTAATCTACATTTGTTTTTTTTCCGGATTCGGTCGTTTGCCCGTTTACCCAGAACCGTGGCTGGATTGGCCGGTTCAACCAGTGAACCGGCCGGTCCAGAGCGGTTCGAGGCAGAAATGGTTTTCTGCGAGTTACCAGATCAGACATGCCTCCAGTTCACGGTCGATCCGGTCCGACCGGCCGGTCCGGTTTTCAAAACAGTGGATACAAGTGGTTTTTTATAGGTGTGGTTGAATTACTTTCTGGTTGAGGTTGTCTGCGATTCTTCATGCAATATTATCTTCAAGTTATTTGTTCAAATCTATTTGTCTGTATATAGTCAATTATTTATTCTAGAAGGTGGCCATGTCTTGTCAAGTGACTATTAAAGTTTGTCCTTTTTCACCGTTGTTGACTTTTGGAAGTTCATTTATTAAGTTTGTCAACCTTGAAGAGGAACAAAATGATCTTATAAATGCCTCTTGTAGGTGGAAGACATGTTGAAGAGAAGTTTTGCTGAATTTCATGTACAAAAGAAACTCCCAGAGAAAGAGCAGCTTCTTTTACTGAAGCTTTCTCAGCCTAGCCGAGCTATCGAGTAAGACAGATGCTGTAAAATAATTTGCATATAATTATAAAATGCTTATAGTTCTTCACTAAATTTGCCGAGGTAGAAAATAAAACTGTCTTTCAAGTCGTTCTGTATATGCATTGCATTTTTTGAAGCTATGAAACAAGTTGATGCACAGTTGCTGTATTTCATGGTGCCATTGGTTATGCCCAAGAAAATTGTATATTACAAAGCTAGCTGGTAGTTTAAGTCTTTTTTTGGGTATTTAATTGTAGCTTAGGACCTCTTTCAGTATAATAGAGAGATCTTTAATGTATCACATGTCTATTTTAGCTTCTCTCCTGGGAACTTAGGACCATTTTAGGTATAACAGTGAGATTCTCAATGTATCACATGTCTATTTTACCTTGTTTCCTGTGTGTTTTATCTTTTGATGAGTTGATGCTTGAATTTCTGAACCTTGTTACTTGATTAGACTTGAGTGATTTTTTCTGTATTCAGGCTTTAGTTTATTTATATCTAGTCTCCATGTCAATCCATCTTCCATCATCTTTTTAACTAATTACAAGTAAACAATGTCACCATAATTTTTATATTGGTGGCAAACTATATAGTGTACGTTTTCTTATTGTAATTTACATGCCTTTTCTCCTATATCAGATGCATAAAAGGAGAGCCTGCAATTGAAGACTATTTTGATATGGCCATAGAAGCTGAGGAACTTAGGGCATATATTTGGGAGGTTCTCATGCAATCTCATACTGCTCAACAATTTCTCTCCCCTGGGAGAGTAGTTGTTGTCAGACAATCAGTACGAACATTTTGTTAAATCTTTATGATAGGTTTAAGGTTAATTATTACATTTTTACTGAAACTATTGGATAATTATGCATTCTCATAAAAGGCATGTACCACAATCTATCATTTAAAATCGTCTGAGCAAGCAACTTAAAACTGCAACCACATTTTTGTAACTGACAACTAGCAATTACAGTAAGTCTATGGGAACCATGTCATATTGTCAGGTACTCCACTAATTCTGTTAATTCAACCTATACAAATAGTGACAAGTTCAAAAGCAAACAATTAGAGATAGTCAGAGAGAGAACATGTATGATGTTTGTGTTGTCATTGAACTTTTAAGTTAATGAGACTGATGACAGACATTGGCATCTATATAGCACACGTAACGGGTGTAAATAGTATACCAATGTTGAGAAAACTTGGATACACCAGGCCCGCACATGATGTTGAAACTTGAAAATACTACATTTTTCATGATAAGGTACAATTCAAAATATTTATGCTGTCAAACAAGACATCACAATAGTTGTAAACTAGAGGTTACAAAAAACACTGACAACAGTTGGTATTTTTATGAACTCAATAAGTTTTTAGTTTTTATCTACACTCGTGCAAACTTCCCTATGCTTTTAAACAAGGTAAAAAGGTTTAGTTTGTGTCTTCTACATACTATATGCTTGCCAAGTCACTGGATCTAGCTATCGTGTTGGCTTCAAACTACAACATTTATACCATAATTATATTTCTAAAATACTAAATCTATTATAATTTATATAAATATGAAATATGTACATGGGCACATGCACATTGGAGAAGGGTCACTATTGCAAACCATTTAATTTATAAATGATATTGAACAAGCTTAACGTTCAGCTGTCATATACGAGTAGGTGAATTATGGATACATACAACTCTGGAAAAAGTTACATGCATTAGTAATAAAAAGGGGGAAAATCCAGTGTATTGATCAACCATATCATCAAACAAGAAGTAAAAGGAAGTCGGCAACAATTTTTGTGGACTGCTAACTCATTCTATTATTTGTCCTTTTAGCAATTCTTGGATTATAGAGGCACGATATTCATCTTTACATGTTTGCGGTTATTTTTGTTGTAGGATCAAGACCATTTGCTTGGAGTAGTTTTAAAATCTTCTTCTGCTTGCGGTTATAAACAATATATTGTCTTAGTTTTGACAACTGAGATGGAGACATCTAACAAAGCTCCTTCAAGTGACTCTAAATTGCTGGCAAAAGAAAGTGGAACCGTTCCAGGAGGTTATTATGTTCTTCCAAAAAGCAAGCGTGGTGATGAGGAGTATTATTCATCTGTTGCTCCTCGCAAAGGATCAGGCGTTGTAAACATAAAATTGCCATATCGTGGAAGTGCTGCAGGGGCTAACTACGAAGTGAAAGGGGTTGATCATAAAGATTTTCTGAGCATTTGTGATTGCAAGATAAAAATTGATCAGGTTGGGCTTCTTGAGGAACCTAGCAATACTGCTTACTCAAAAGCCATTCAACAACTGTTACAAAAGAAATCTAATGCGGACAAGTACCCACCGGCATTGGATCCTGTAAAAGGTAGGATCTCGCATATATCTTGAATGGTTTATTTTCCTCAAATTTGTTTGCTAATCAACATTTTATTCCAGTTCCTCTCCAGTTCTTTTTTTATTGATCTGAAGCACATTGCATTTGCATGTACAGTAATGGAGTTCATCAATTTTTCTACGTCTTTGCCTACATTTTCTAAGTTTACAGTTGGACCTAAGTGTAAGACATCAAGATACGAAAAGATTTATATTCTCCTCCTTATATATGAAAAGTCTACTTAAATATGAAAAGTCACACAATTAGTAGAAGTTGAGTGTTACATATCTCGATCTGGAATGAAAATTAAGTTTGAGGCTTTTGCTTGCAACATTGATTTCTTGCTTTATTTTTGTATGAAACTTTAAAAATGTTCTTATAACAATTTTGCGGGTTTCTAACCACCAAATTAGTGATTTAGAATGAAGCAACAATATCATGGAGACAATATGATATAGATGAGAAGTGACTGCCCTCCAACTGATTGAACTTAGATCTTGTGACATCTACGGTAAATTGGTAATGAAAAATTGTTGAATTTTTGTGTAAATTACATGTAGTCCAAAATTAGATTTGTAGTCACTTCGTCTTGGATTGGCTCAAATCCTAGCAATACTTTAATTATACAACATTAAATGTTCTACCTAGAAAACATTTTCTTAACCTACAAAAAATCATCTTAATGCAAATAACACAAAACCAAAGTTATCAATTGTGCTTTTTCTTAATGTTTTGTGCTGATGACTTTTTCTTCTTAATGTGGAACAATGTTAAGGTTATGCTTACGTTAAACCTCCTTACCTACAACAAGTTTTTAGTTCTGCTTTTTCTTGAATTTTTGTCCTGACAAACTTTTCTTCTTAATGTGAAGCAATATTAATGTTGTACCTTATGCGACTAGACAATGTGAATAAGAGGTCACACAACTCTATATATTATATATATATATTTAATTTTCTTATTCAATTCTTTGCTCTCTAAACCGTCTACCTTATTTTCTCATTTATTTGAAATGGTAGACGATGATTGTGCACTAAATCAACGGATCAATCGGAAACCACCTCTCTGATTAGTAGGGTTATGGTTGTGTACGTTGGATCCTTTACCCTTCGCTCATGTGGGAGTCTCCTTTGAGGCATTGGGGTAATGTTGATTTATTTTCTGCGTAGGATGTGATTGGTACTCAAGAAAATTCAAGGATGTGAGTAACTGGACTTCCAAAATGACTTATGGGTGATTGGTACCCTGGGAAGCTTTAAATAATATGGAAGTCAAATTCCGAAATGACTTCTAGGACTTAAAAATATTTACTTGGAGTGACTTCTCCAACTTCCACTCTAAAATGAGGGGAACTCATAGAAATGAAGTTCTAAATTTCCATGAACTTTCTTGGTACCAATCACACCCTAGAAAAATTTCAATATAGGGAAAATGAAGAAAAAACAAACAATATATTCTAGCATGTTTTGGTTTCAACTTTCAAGAAGACAACTAATTCATAGTTGACATAGTCTGACTAGGTATCTCATTTACCCACTGAAACGTAAGGTATTAATTTTATGAAAGTTGCCGCACACATTACAAGTACTGAAGTACATCACTATGTCTACATCGTTACAACTTTGACCTGCATATTAAAATAAAATTAGTTTAAAACGAAGTAACTACTCAAGGCTCAAGGCCATTAGAAAAACCCTACTCAAGCCTCAAGTGAAAGAGTTTCATCCAATGCCGATTGAGGTACAATATCATATTCTCGCCCAAAACCTTGTAGAGGATTATCTTCGTTGTCATAATCGTCCGGGTCATGTATGTTCTTGACGTATGCCTTTTCCACGTTTTCTTGTTTGCCTGTTTGGATACATTATTCACATATATTTCCTACTTCCGGTGGCCGTGCGTCATGGTGATGTTGAATATAACGTCCTCCAAAGTTGTACTCAAGAGCCTTGAAGTTGAAGTAGGTGTTCGCCTACGTGGTCGTCCTTGAGTAGGGCCCAAAGTCACCTCCTCATCCCTAAGTGAAGTACTGTCCAACGAAGTTCAGCCTTAATGTTTCTATCAACCAAGAATGGTTTTCCTTCAAGTTGTAGTTAACTCTAATTTGATAGAAACAGTCTCTTCCTCATAGTTTGGAACTTGTGCCTCAACTTTGGTTGTAGTTGATGAAAACCAGATCATTCAAATTCTAGTACATGTCGTTTTCCTTTTTTCCAGTATATTTGTGTGAACACACTCCAATCCTGGTCATGCCAATTTGTTCAAAGATTGGTCTGTACTCGTATTTGTTCATAGACCGGAGACCATTAGTTGTAATCTTCATCGTTCATTCTCTAATGAAATATTCCTTCTCTTTTGGTCTACCACTCAAATTGCATTGAGATTTTGTGTTACTCTTGGGCTTTTTGGAGTAATCTTTCCATTTCCTAGCCAACCTCCTATGTGAAGGCTGTCGGCTTCTCTCCCTCCGTAGAACTTGATGAAAGATCACTGGCAGAGACATTGCAGTGGCAGCTTCGTCTTTATACAGCTGCATAACGCATAAAATGCCACATACATGAGTTATTACGTGAAGTTGTATATGGCATTGCCACTACAACAGTTGTGATTGTTAACACTTTTCGTTTCAAGTCCGACTTTTATTTACATGAATTTTGGTGCTTTATATATAGTGAATAAATTGTCAATTTCTTTTCTGAGCTGTCGATTCTTCATAAGAAGGGATCAACCCCCCACGAATATGTCATGTCAGAGATATTAGAAATATTTTACATCCCCTCTCTAAAAGCTTGGAATACTTGAATTTGCCTTGTGGCATCTAGTAGTGCTTCCAGTCTGCTAAGCCAGTCCTTTTTATCAATGTATTGCCCTCTATTGTCCTTTGTCCTTGTATTTACATTACACTCCATTGCTGTCCTGTTTGAATATATGATTAAAACATTTCTATATCCTTTGATTTTTGATTGATTTTATTTGACCTGGATATTAATTTAATGTGGATTTTTCAGATCTGAAGTTGAACGAAATGACACTTGTACAAAAATACTACCGTTATAACCTTCTGCTGCAAAAGATGTCTGAAAACAAATGCCATGGATGTGTTAAACTGAAGGAACACATGACCCTGATAAAGGAACACAAGAGACACAAAGAAGAAGTTAATGCTCTGAAATTTCAGATGTCAGATGAAGCCCTTCAACAGATGCCTGATTTTCAGGGCCGAGTATGTTTGACAACATTATATAAATTTCAAGTTTAGTAATTTTATTCTATTTTTTTGTTTGTTTTAGTAACTTTCGTTTCACAGATTGATGTGCTGAAAGAATTGGGCTGTATAGATTCCGATCTTGTTGTCCAAATCAAGGGTAGAGTGGCATGTGAAATGAACTCAGGGGAGGAACTTATATGCACAGAGTGCTTGTTTGATAACCAGTTAGAGGATTTGGAACCTGAAGAAGCTGTGGCTCTTATGTCTTCTCTTGTTTTCCAGCAGAAAAATACATCTCAACCCAATCTGTCTCCAAAATTGTCCGCTGCAACCAAAAGGTTAACACTGTCAATGTCATACGTTTGTTTGTTATGTCATTTGCTTTACCTTATTTTTTTCTTACAAATGACTTCAAATAATCCCTCCATGGGGTTTGTGTTAGGACCTCCTTAACTATGAAGTGTGAAATCTCACACTTTGCCCCCTATTTCTGAGTTATGTATCACAGCATCAGTTAGCCGGCTGTCACCCATTTTGCTTGACTTAAAAGAAGCACAAATTGGCTCCTTTCCTATATTTCTCCATCTGTCGATATGAAATTAGAGTTTCCATATTATTCACTTCCAATAAATATTTTGCAACGAGCAAATCCCCATGTCTAGGCATGTTTTAGAATCCATCACCAAAATGGACACAAAGTCCTTGGTGCAATCCGCCGTTCATCATCCACCATGGCATTCAATGGAAGGACTTGGGAAGTGGAAGATTGCTTGAAGATTCTTGTGAATTGTTTATTGTAGAATTTTCGTTAGTTTTGTGTGGATTGTAATGACTTGATGTCTCGATGAAGAGTAAGATCTCATTTCTCCAATCTTGTGATTTGGGATTCAGGGTTTAGCATGTGGGCTTCTCATCGTCTGAGGTTTTGGTTTTAAATCAAGATTTTTGAGTGGGATTTTTGTCAAGCTGTGGAATTGAAGAGAAGAATTTGGTTAGTTTAGAAGGTTTAGGACCTGAGGAAGAAGAGGGATGGCTATTTTTTGAGTACCACATCGAGGATTGATGTAGTGGGGCTAAATTTTGTAATTGTGGGGCAAGATATGACTTCTCATGCTTTAAGGGGTTTCTGTTACTAAACTATAGTTCCAAGGGCATTTCATGTACTCTTTAGTTATTATTGTCATTAGCTTACATTAATTAATTTTCATATTTCGGGCCAACAGGATATGGAAATGTAATACCTGCATAATGGGCCAAAATCAACTTCTTTAATCCATGTATTAAGATTCTAAACAGTTTCGTACAGTGCATGTCATCTTGATATGTATCACAATCACAATGTACTATGCTGGAGAATTAGCATGCATAAAATGGCATGTTATCACGACCTCATTCCCAACCAGCACTTTCTGGACTTCTAGGTTAGGAAATGATTATAACAACATTGGTTACCCATCTTTGGTGTGATAGACGTATTGAAAGATTTAATATGCTTTTGTTTTGTTCTTTTGGGGGTTGCAAATCCATAGTCATGGTCTAACTATTACTCTAACCATTACATTTTTCCATCTTTGCTATTTATTGCTATCCATGCATACTCACACGATGAATTGTTTCTTCCACAATTAGGTTGTTTGATACAGCTGCCAGACTTGGGGAACTCCAAGCCCAATTCAAAGTAGCTGTAGATCCAGAGGATTATGTTCGGGACAATTTGAAGTTTGGTCTTGTAGAGGTTGTTTACGAGTGGGCCAAGGTAGATTTCAAAAATGAGTTATTCTTTGTTCATCAATCTAGCAGCGACGGTACTTTCTCAGCAGTCTAATATATTTTCTTTTTATCTATATGCACTGCAGGGAACTCCTTTTGCTGATATTTGTGAGCTTACTGATGTTCCTGAAGGTCTTATTGTAAGAACTATTGTTCGGTTGGATGAAACATGTCGGGAGTTCAAAAACGCTGCATCGATATTGGGGAACTCAGCACTCCATAAGAAAATGGAAGCTGCTTCTAACGCCATTAAGCGTGATATTGTATTCGCAGCTAGCTTGTATGTTACTGGTGTTGAATGATAAGTTATTCCTTCTGTTGCTCCCTATTTTTGGCCACGGCTCATCTGCATCTCTGATAGTTGTAACTCATGGAATGTTCTACTGATGAAATGTGTATGTGGGTACAGTTTGTAGAATATTTATTGGGTGGGTTTCAGGAGAAGGTACTAGCCGAGAAGTGTTTGGGCGGGAAATCTTTCGTGAGAAAGGGAATCACGTGTGGAATTTGTGAAAAAGATCGGTGGTTGAATGGGGGCGGGGGAGGGGATGTGGCTAAGAAAATAAGGAAGGTACTTGGAAGTAGGCCAACACATTCTAGAATAGGCAATTAATGGTTACTTGAGCAAACAATGCAGCAAGGCTGAAGTGAAAGGGCATTCAAGTACAAGCGGATATATATGTTGAGGTCTTAAGGTATATTTTTGTCATACTCAAACTTTGGAGAAATCCAACACGTGAGCTAGTGTGATTTTTGTAATTAAGTTGCGTGCTGATAGAAAAAAGAAGACATTGTTCAAAATCGGAGTTTGTATACTTGTGATGAGGACTACAAAGAAAGACGTGTGAGAGAGCAAACAAGTGAGTTTTGAATTACACCCTTAAGACAAAATTAATGTGGAGAGTTGGAGTTTTATAGGCCTTGGTATTTTAGGCCTTGCCTGTAGGCTATTGAGATGGCACAAAATCTTGGTCGGGCTTTTGAGTCATGATTCCTAGCCAAGAGGTAACTAGATCAATTGCTAGTATCAGAGAATGAGGATGCTCGACTGTCATACTATCTTGGAAGACAAGGAAAGATTTGTGGAGTTCGTCGTCCAACAGTATGGCGAGGCTTAATGCATTGGTATCCTATGTTTAGGACATCCTTGGGAGGGTGAACGTGACTACTACAATTGAGGGATACAATAGAGACTTTGCTAAGAACATTGCGTTGATCAAGCGAGCAATGTGCTAGGTTGGGATATTTGTGGTGGCAAGTGTACCCATTCCCAAGGGATCCAATGGAGTACTTTTAAGCCATGCCAACCATGGAGGAGGGCATGTTAACTCTTGGGCCATGTTTCTTGCAAGAAATGCAAAGTTGTAAAAGAGGTTTAGATGCGACCCACCATCCTAATGGTAAGCCATGACTAAGGATTTGCTTTCTGAGTTCCTCCCCATGAATTTGGTTACGTGGCTTAAAAATGTTGAGAAAGCTCAAGCAACCTCATATAAGCGCAAGTATGTGAAGGAGCACACATCGTTTCTGTTGGTCTCATGTCTGAGTGAGAAGGACAAGATGTATAACTTTGTGATGGGTAAAAAGATGGGTGCAAATTGAGTTACGGAGATTGGGCATCAAAGATCTTCAAGGTGCCTTGGTTGCATTGGATACTTTTGTGAACTACATAGCATCAGCTGGAGAAGGAGAAGTCCAAGGGCAAGGAGAAGGCCTTTGGCTAACTGAAGCCGAGAAAAGCAAGAAGGTACCCACATCCTGTAAGTAGCAGGACAAGCTGAAGTAGGGTTGCTTCATATTTGAATGGTCTTAATACGGAAAGATAATGTCTAATGAAGCAGCGACTATATCGACTAGTGGCTGACGAGGAGATACCATCAAAGGAAGCACAAGTAGTGCTCATGCCTTATTTTGGAGGTTTCTTGATCACAAACGGGGAGCATCTTGTTTTAAGAAAGACATTGAAGACGATGATGGGACTTTGATTAGTAGCATATATCATGTTGCATCCATGTTACGTACTGTTTATTTTATCCCTAGTTAATGTTGTTTTGCATGTATTTTGTACTATGCATTAAATAGTGAAGATAAAACAAAACTGATCTAAGTGCAAGACTATTCAACCTATCTATAAGGCTATAAGTGTTTTGGATTCACAAGAAAATGTCATGGAGCTATATGCAACCCCAGAGGGATCAATGTGCAAACAAAGTTTTCTAAGAGCAATTGTTGTATGTAGGATTAATTGTTGTTTTAATTGGTCACATTGGGTACTTAAATCAGCCTATGAAATTATTGTAACTTAGTCTTCATGTTAATACATGTATTTCTATCACAACTGCTGTCAACCGAGCCGCGCTTGGTCATTGACGTTGACTCGGATCTCTTGGAGGATTCCTGGATCACCCTGGTACCTCGAGTAGTGGTCGGACACAGTCATTGCCTCGAAAATTTGCATCGTCGACTTGTTCTCTTCAACACCCTGATTTTGTGGTATCTTGTTGGTGAAGATTAGGGTTTCTCTTCCCTTACAAATTAACACTATGGGTTCCTAGTGAGCAAGCAAAACAATACAGAAATACTGTCAAGTTCTTCTGCCAGGCTGTGTTTGAGGGTGAAGGTCGGCAACACGTCTTGGGGTTTAGGCCTCGGGGAAGTAGTTGAGGATTCTCTCCTACACTCTTTTGTGTTTCATCTCCATCAATTTGAAAGATTAACACTTGTGGAAGCAAAAAATTGAAGAAGTTAGTTATGCTACACGGAAGGTGCTCGACATGGGGTCAACTAGAGTTGTCTCCCTAAGCCAGAGCCATCACCTGATGAATTTCCTCTTCTTCATCCCATTCAAAGATTTTTGGTTGGGGAGCACCAAAGCACCACTTAGGAAATAATATGCTACTATGACTGAAGATATGAATCACCCTTCCTTGTTTGGTGCTAAATTTCTAATTCGGCAAGCTATACTAAATGAAGAGGGTAGCCCGTTGATTGAATTTAGAGGTTGAAATTATGGCTATGGGTAGTGACTTCCGATAGTTTTCCTCTGTTCGATCCATAATGACTGAAGCCAACTTTGGTTGGTTAATCCGATTAGTTCTTCGATGGTCGGCAAGCATGATGGTTTTAATGATGATCTTGCACGTATTTTTTGTGTATCTCACAGGTGGATTTAAAAAACCCTACAAATTAACTTGAGTTACGGGCGTAGTTTTTGGTATATTGAACGCATCATTTGGTGTAACTGGTTATTCCTTACCTTGGGAGCAAATTGGTTATTGGGCAGTCAAATTGTGATAGGTGTACCCAACGCTATTCCTGTAAGTTGGGAAATTCTATTGATTTTGACCCACTCCTTTTGAAGTTGAGAGTGAATGCAAAAAGGTGCTACACACTAAAGCAAGTGAAATAGGAATAGTGGATCCTAGATATTTCATTTGGAGATTGCAGGATTATGAAATTTTGTCCACGCTTGGTTACATAGGTTGTATGTTGTGGGAAAGCCAATGAAAGTCTTTTGATGGCCCTCTACTTCAAATTTGGATTAGAAGAAGTTGTAATACAACAGTGGTTAAGCAACCAATAGAAGAAGTTGCAGTACAACAGTAAGATCCTCTAGTTCCTCTACCAACTCTACAACACATTCAGCAATAGATAGTAGCAGAATCTCCGGAAGAGATCCCTTCAATTAGTGATTTCCCACCTCTTGCAACAACAACAAGACAAGTGATTTCAGCTGCACCTCCAGGTGTCCAATGCACAACTAAAACAAAAAAAGCAGTACAACAGTCAGTGAAGCAACACATGGCAATAACAGTCAGTTAAACTTCCACATCTTAGCATCAATTCCACATCCTAAGCTAAGTGTGCTCAAGTTAGAGAGTGTGTTCCACTCAAGATCTCAATTGTAAAGAAGCAAAGACTTCGGTGAAAGTCCGAAGTGTTCCTCTCGGATCGTGAGAGAAGAAAGTCAAGCTCACGAGGGTGTTCGTGGAGCTTGTTTTGTAAAAGACTTAATCTCGGCCCGGAACGAGGTTGATAGTGAAGACGCGAGCAGAGCTCGAGGGAGATCGAGCGGAGCTTGCAAGAGAGGAAGTAGGCGGGAGACCAAACCTCTATAAAAATCCGGTGTCATCGTTGTGGTTTGCTTTACTTATATTTATTCAAATTCCGTTGTGCATATCTTGATTGATTAAACAAGTAGATAATTAACTTAAAAGTGATTATAATTAGAGACCCTCACGATCCCACAAAACACACAAGGTTCCCTATAGAAGTCACACAAAATTTCAAATAATTTGGACTTCAATAGATCACCTAAACATGGATCGGAAACACCAAACACTTAATCTTAACTGTCTGCCAACATTCGGTCGACCGAAACAGACCGTTCGGTCGACCGAGTGATCAATTATCCTATTAGTGTTTTCTTGCCTTAATTTGGTCGACCGTCCAACCCTTTTCGGTCAACCGTGTAACACAAAAATTCCAACCGTTAGAATTGTCGTATTATACCCAACGTTCGTATTCGTATTTTTCCAAATAAACCAAAAATGTATTTTCCTATCGGTCAATGTAGGACCTTGTTCGGTCGACCGAACTTATGTTCCTTGACAAACCCAAAGTGCCTGTCGGTTTTCGGTCGACCGAGGACCTTGTTTTGGTAGACCGAATTTGATCGTGTTTGTCAACCCCATAGAGCCTGTTATTAATCGGTCGACCAAACCTATCTCGGTGTTCGACCGATAACTTAAGTGTACCTAGAATATAGCGTTGGGCGGTCGACCGTTCCTTTACCGGTCGACCGAACCGTGTCCCAAACTGCCCAACGGTCGACCGAACTTACCGATCCGGTCGACCGAACTTATGCAGAAATGCATCCTGCAAGTTTCTGCTTTGTGTATCTTCCAGAATCTTTTACCAAACTTGTCCCAACGACTATAATTCACTTAGAGTTTATAAATAGGTGTTCCTTTGACACAATTAGACATCTCTTACACTTCCATTTGGCAAATACACCTAATAGAAACTCCCAAGTCTCCCATTCCCCAAATCCTACTCTCCAAGCTTAAACTTCCACATCTTAGCATCAATTCTACATACTAAACTAAGTGTGCTCAAGTTAGAGAGTGTATTCCACTCAAGATCTCAGTTGTAAAGAAGCAAGGACTTCGGTGAAAGTCCGAAGTGTTCTTCTCGGATTGTGAGAGAAGAAAGTCATGCTCACGAGGGTGTTCGTGGAGCTTGTTTTGTAAAAGCTTAATCTCGACCCGGAACGAGGTTGATAGTGAAGACGCAAGCGGAGATCGAGGGAGATCGAGTGGAGCTTGCAAGAGAGGAAGTAGGCAGGAGGTCGAACCTCTATAAAAATCTGGTGTCATGATTGTGGTTTGCTTTGCTTACTTGTATTTAGTTTTAAATTCCGCTACATATCTTTGATCGTTAAATAAGTAGGTAGTTTGGGATAAAAGTGATTAGAATTGTAGACCCTCACGATCCTACATTTGGTATCAGAGCCTTGTGAACTAAATTTCATTACTTAACCGTAATTTTTAGCAATGGCTAGCACATTTAATCATGTAGAGGGTTTATGCACAACTAAGCCTCCTTTGCTTAATGGGTCTAATTATGATTATTGGAAGAATAGGATGAAATTTTTCCTAATTTCTAATGACCTTAAGTATTGGATGTTTCTTCAAAATCCATACACACCCCCAAATCAAGATGAATTAGATTCACTTATGATTGACATCATTTCATGCGTACATTTGTATCTTATATCCATTATCTTTCACCTAAACAATGCTACATAATGAGCTTTATGTTTGAATTTCATAAATAAAGAGGTTTGAAGAGAAGAGGCATGAAAGGACCTAAAAGAAGGAAAAAAGACTGAGTTAAGACACTCGAGGACTAAGATGCAAGATCGAAGGACATGAATGCAAGATAGAAGGACCAATGAGCAAACAAGAATACTCCACACCATCATGGGGAGTATTTTGGCAATTCTATTCGGGTCGGAGCTCCAGCAAGCGAGGTAGATGCATCAAAGACCAACAAATCCATCCAGAAAAGCCCAGAACAAAAACCAGGCGGATCCAAACCCTGTAGACCGGCAATTGGCGGTCCGGGTTGCTCCGGATCCGCTAATATTTCTGTGGGTTATGTATTAGAGTGTGTTTAGTCTATTTCTGGTATTTGTTTAGTCCCATACCGGGGGATTGTCCCAGATTACCTTTTTCTATGGCTATAAATAGAACTCTCCCTCCTCTCTTGTACCCCATCTCTCTCTTGGTGGCCATCTTATCTACCAGGAGTTTAAGCCTTGAAGCAAAAACCCTGGTGGGGAGAGGCTACTTGTAATTGAGTGAGTAATAATAGATCTTTTTCTTTAGTTATGTTGTTTCTTTCTTAGTTTAATTTCCTTTCATATGCTTGCATGCTTCTTTTGTTTTATGTGCTTTTAGTTTCTTTAATATTTCTTGCTTGCTTAGTGTAGTTTCATTTCAGTAGAATGTTTCATTTTAATGTAGGTTGTAGTGTAATGGTAAGTGAGTAGTTCCATCCCCATTTGGGGGTGGAAAATATGTGATATGATCATGTGGTGTATTAGGTGTGTGTTATCTTAATCCCTTGAGCCTTATATGATTTCCATATCCATCTAATGAGATTTCACTCTTATCTTTGATATGCTAATGCTCTGGAATGAAGCTTATCTTATGCTTAGACTAGTTGACCTATTTTATGGGGAATGATAAGGTGAGGATATGGATGGAATTAATATTGGAAACACAATTTGTAGTGTATGTACTCTTGTTGCCTTTACCTTGGTTAATTTCTTGTATGTTTTAATGATAATGTGTTATCTTAATTCATGTGGAGGCATAGTAGGGTCTAGTCTTTATACATGAGTTCATTTAGCTTCATTCCAATTATTGTCTTGTATGTTTTAATGATATGATCTTATCTTATTTCATGTGGAGGCAAAGTTAGATTGAGTTTTATGATTTCATGCACTACATGTTGTGATAAGCATAATGGAACACACACACACATCTTTATATTCACATTATTTCTCTACCCTCTATAGGGTTTAGTTTTATTGCTTATCTTCCATTTCCTTTTTGCATTGTAGTGTAGTTTGATCATCAATCCTTTCTCTCATTTCTTTCCCACTCGCCTTCGCACAAACTAAAGTCGACACACCTCCCCGTGGATCGACCCGTATTTGCCACCACTTCAACGTGGCCGTGCACTTGCGGTAATTAATTAAAACGTATCAATCAAGTTTTTGAAGCCGTTGCTGGGGAGGTGCTCTGTCCAGACTTTGGTTTGGACGATTCAAGTGGTTTTAACTTTTTGTTTTTAGTTTTTGTTTGTTTCAGGGATTCTGAGGATCAAGGGGAGACTATTGGAGAAATCGGAGCACAAAAACTTCAACAGAGACCGCCAATCAGCGGTCTGGGACCGCCAATTGGCGGCCTGGTGAGCTTCATTTTCTCTCAATTTTGTTCTAGTTTTTCTTTGCTTCAGTGTAGTTATTTGGGAGCGCAATCTTGCATGTTGTGACTTGTAGTTTGCTCCCAGATCATTAATCACTCCCCCATTCATCAAGTTGGCCATTAAAATCCAAAGCAAAAGATTAGACATTCTTACATGTTTAGGTCGTGCGTCATATACTTGACTTAGGCACGTAGTTGTCTTTTATTTTAGCTTTATTTTTAGTTGTTGAGAGCTGGCGTGAGGTACACATTTCCTACACTCATTCATGCATTTTTGTATGACCATGCATTAGTTAGTAGGAATTGCATCAGGACAAGAGTGAGTTGAGCGTTTGATTGGATTTGCTAGATTTAAGATCAAAACGCTACTAAGGAGGGGTTGTCCCATAAAAGATAAGGTGGGGGATTTCATCATCCTTTCCTTGGCCCCAAAAATCACTCTTAATAAAGCCTTAATTCTAAAAGCAAGTAGACATTGACCCTAAGGAATTTGGACGTATTAGGAGAGTGATCTAGTTGAGACCGTCATGGCTTGATCGGCGTTGCCTACCTTGTCGATAGTAGGAGGTACTGGATCTCTGGATCTAGTATCACTTGCTGGGCATTATGGTCTTCCTTATAGGGATGTGAGGCGTGTCGAGATTAGTGACCTCGAAGTTAGGCGTCGTCTAGCCTAAGGACCCATTGCCTTACAGTGTTTGAGTCGTGCTTGCTAGATTAGGCTTCTACCTTCACCACTACCCACACTAGCTCTAGGGATTCTTCCCTCCTCATCTGAGTCCTCTCCTCATCTATTTTCTACGAGTAGTCGCCTCCTTTGAGTACACCTTCTGTTGTGTGTTATTTGAGAGTCGAGTCGAGCATTTTATGCGAGGTTGGGCTCGTTCTGGTGAGAGCGCTCGACTTGAGAGAATGCATTTTTCTGAGATGGACGGTCTTGGTGATCGGCCATGTCCGCCTCGTGCTCCTTTGGAGTGTGAGGCCGAGTCTTTTCGTGGTGACAGGGGAGACCAGGTTCCATACATGGATTACCTTGGTCCGCCACCACCACCACGTAGACCTCCATCTCCTCCTCCTCTAACTCAAGAGGAAGGGGGCTTCGGTCAGGATCGAGTTCTTGGTGCACCACCACCTTTAGCTCGACAGGATAGACCGATGACTTTGTGGGAGCGGACCCATCCTGTTCGGCCGCGCAACCTTCTTGCATAGTTCTTCCCCCAGCTCGCGGGAACAACTATGAACTGAAACCTCAATATTGTGAGCATGCTTCCTACCTTCACTGCCAATAAGGAGGATCCGTATATTTTTATACGTGAATTCGAGGAAGTATGCTCCATGTTCAAGCTTTGACAGCTTGATGATGATTCAATCCGGTTGAGGATGATTTCTTTCGCGTTGAAGGATAACGCGAAGAAATGGATGTACAGCCTCCCGACAAGCTCTATTCGGTCTTGGGATAACTTTGTGACCGTATTTCTGAAGAGATTTTTCCCTCAAAGGAAAACTCAACAGATACGACACCAGATACACCAAATCTATCAGACTGAGACAGAATCGTTTTATGCTTTCTTTGAGAGGTTCAAGGACCTTCTTTTGCAGTGCCCTCATCATGGAATTGAGTTGTGGCAGTTCTGCCAAATTGTTTATGAGGGCCTCAACTACAACACCCGTACATTGTTGGAGTCAATGTGTCAAGGTGATTTCCAAATGAAACCCATCGATGAGGCATGTGACACTTTTGAATTAATGGCTGAACGTACCTTTGAGTGGGACACCATGAGAGAGCCACAAGCCGCCAGGTCTTCTGGTCGAGCTGGATCATATCAAGTTGAGTCAACTATCGCGTCTGAGGCGAAAATGGATGCTCACATGCGTAGGATTGAGAGTTTAGAGTTGGACCGAGCTCCTGTAGCTCAGGTCGCTACTCCCAGATGTGGTAGGTGTGGAGTTACGGGTCATGATGACTTGGAATGCGCTTACGCTCCAAGGGATACTTGAGCATGCAAATACGATGTATCAATAGAGGCCCTGTAACGACCCGTACAGTCACTCCTACAACCCGGGATGTCGTAACCATCCTAACTTCTCTTGGGGGCCTAGTGGGGGTAATGATCAGAGCTCGCACGCTCAACCTCCGCCTTATCAACCAACAAGCCCATCGGCGACCTACCAACCTCCCCATCAAAGGTCTCAGAACCATAATTACCAACCTCCTCAGACTTCATCGTCGGGTTATTCTAACCAAACGAGTTGACTCGAAGGACCCCACTCTTGAACAAACCCTTCAAACGTTCATTCAGAGCACACAATCCATCTTTACAGCCAGCAACAATTTGGTCAAAGCATTGGAAATGCAAGTTGGCTCATCAGCTCCATGAACGCGAGAAGGGTCAGCTACCGAGTCAACCCGAGGTGAATCCTCGGGGTACCCATTCTCAAGGAAGGCCACCAGTGCCTTATGCTACCTTTGAACCGACCCATCATATTAATGTGATTCATACTTTGAGGTCTGGTAAGGAGGTGGATAACCACATTGGGGTGCCTTCCTTGTCATCACCATCTCTTGGTGTCACCAGACCTGCGGTGATACCTGCATCTCTGAGGGAGCCATATCCTAAGGTTCTCTCCACAATTACTTCCAGGAAGGAGCCTGATCCTGTGGTTCCTTCTACATTTCCTTCGACAATGGGGCCGAACCCTGAGGTCCCCTTGTCTCCTCTTGTGTCGAAGGAATCAGATTTTGAGGTCCCCACTCGTGCTTCTCGGGACCAGAATTCTGTGGTTCTTTCGCAACACCCTTATGCCCCGAAGGCGCCATTCCCTGAGCGCCTTAAAAAGAAAACCTCGGATCAATATGACAAGATGCTTGAGATGTTTCGGCAAGTTAAGGTGAACATCCCTATGTTGAAGGTGATTCAGGAAATGCCACATTATGCCAAGGTTCTCAAGGACTTATGCACCAAGAAGAGAAAAACTCATGTTCCAAAAAAAGCTTTTCTTGCGGCTAACGTGAGTTCTTTGTTGGCACAACCCATGCAAGTCAAATACAAGGACCCTGGTTGTCCTACTATCTCTTGTGTGATTGGTGATGTGTCAATGACCCTGTTGGGGTCAACCTTATCGAGGGCTTGGATGAGATTGAAGTTGAGGGCACCTTCAAGTACTTCAGAGAATTGTTCGATGGAGATCCTGAAGGTGGTGAAGATGTTTCACCTGGGCTGGCACAAGAAGGTGCCTTATTTTCTGATCACGTGGCCTTAGCGCCACATCCTTTTTATCATGTGGCAGTTGAGCCACATCCTTTCGATCATGTGGCTCTTGAGCCACAAGATACAATTTTTATGGCCTCCGGGTCACATGCTCTTCATTCTGTATCTGCTGAGGACCCCATGTGGGTTAAGAATCAACCACCTGATACCCTACTGATTACATCATTTCATGCTTATATTTGTATCTTATATCCATTATCTTTCACCTAAAAATTGCTATGTAACGAGTTTTATGTTTAGTTTTCAGGAATAAATAGGTTTGAAGAGATGAAGCATAAAAGGACCCAAAAGCTGGGAAAAATGACTGAATTGTGAGATCTGGGGACGAAGATGCAAGGGAGAAGGACCTGAACGCAAGACAGAAGGACCTAAGAGCAAAACAGAAAACTCCACACCATCATGGGGAGTATTTTGGCAATTCTATTCGGGTCGGAGCTCCAACAAGCAAAGTAGATGCATCAAAGATCACCAAAGACATCCAGAAAATCCCAGAAGAAAACGTAGCGAGATACGAACCATATAGACCGCCAATTGGCGGTCCAAGACCGCTAATTGGCGGTCTGTTTTGGCCCAAATCAGCTAAGATTTTGGTGGGTCGTGTATTAATGTGTATTTAGTCCATTGCTGGTATTTTTGTAGTCCAACATCGGGGGATTGTCCCGGATTACCTTTTATAATGCCTATAAATAGAACTCTTCTCCTTCTATTGTAATCACTCCATATTTTAAGTGACTATTCTTCCTACTAGAAGTGAGGCCTTGAAGCACACACTAAAGTAGGAGGATGCTACTTAAAATGTGAGTCATTTGTTAATAAAAGTTTCTTCATTATGTTGTTTGTTTCTTGTTGTTTGTTTTACTTTGTTTAATTTCATTTCATTAGTTTTAGTAGCTTAGTTAATATGCTTTCATTGCTTGGTTTAATAATTAGTGTAATGTGTAGTGAGTAGTTCCATCCCCTTTAGGGGTGGAGTAGATGTTCATACATGCATTAGAGAATGGAATGAATGCTTTATTTACAATGTGTTGATAAAACATGAATGTATGCTTGCTTGTTTAGGATAGAATTTATAACTTGATGAGTTTTGCCAAAATGATTAGACACCTCTCATGCTTGTTTAGGTTCTGAAATAAACAACTTGCATATGTAAATGTTAATCAACTAGGTTGGTGAATAGATTGATAGGTTTTGCCATAACATTTAGACACTTCCTATGCATGATAACACCACCTTCATTTGTGCTTAAAGAATGTGGTCAACACCCACCTCTTTGCATGTGTGCACTCACTCCAACCCTTAGGGGTTTTCCACTTCTGTATTCCAGCACTCTTCTTTTATTCTTAGTTAAGTTTAGTTAATCGTTTGTTAATTTCTTTCACATTTCGTATTTCGTTGTGTAGCGTAGCGTATAGTAGCATACTCAACTATATTCTCCATTTTTCTCGCCACTAGATTTCGTGCAAACGAGAGGCTGCTCACCTCCCTGAGGACGACACGTATTTGCCACCGCTTCAACGCGGTCGTGCACTTGCGGTTTAATTAAAACGTTTAACACCTACATTTCAAACAACAAAACAGAAGTTCACCTCTCGTTCATGCCTCCTATCTTGCTCACTCTCAAGAGGCATCAAACGACCACAACGCTTATAAGGGTATCAGGTGGTCTAGCAATTCTGCTTTGTATGTTGCGAGCCCATGCATGTGCATTTTTGACTCGAGAGATGGCGGGTTCCCATTTGATGTCCCTTGATATATGAAGATGGGAGCCCATTTTTGTACATAGTTAAAAAAAGAGAAAAAAAGAAAAAAAAGAAAAGAAGAAGACTCCTTCAGTGAGCATCGATTGTTGTGGGCTCCAACCCTTGAGTATTTGGGCCCCATTTCCTTCACGTATTTGTATCCCTTCTTTAGTATCTCACAAGTTTTGAGGAAATTCGGGTTTGTGCCCATCAACATGACCTTAAACTTCCCTTTGAACTTCATGTTGGTGAGATCTCTCATTTTTCATGCATAAATCCATGTAGTATCTTGCTCGCATTCATTGAGGACAATGCATGAAGTAGGTGTGGGGTGTGTTTTACGTGTGTACATATTCGATTCTTTTTCCTTTGATTTTGTTTTCTTTTGTGTGCATTGATAGGGTCATGTTTGTGTGTTGCATTTAATATCGATATATCTGCTTACCATGATCCTTGGGTGACTTGTCTTCTTTTGCTTGCCTAGTGCTTTAAAATTTGCACATTTATTTCAAAATCTTCATGTGTTTGCGAAAGAAAATGTTTTGTGGGTTTTTGTGTGTGTTTAGCATGTGCAAAACCGTTGAGAGGCAAAGTAAAAAGAAAGCTCCCAAAATTGTCTTGAACTTGATGCATTAGGATATCTAGTACAGTGGCTTTATGACTTATCTAGTCGTTAGGATGCACCCCAGTTTTCCCTCGGGGGTGAGTAATCATAGGGTTTCAGTGCTCAAACATTTAAAGAATTCCACCTTGAACCTAGTGAGTCAATAATTCGTGTCTGTTAACTTAAGGAAGTTTGTTGTAGTCAATGACCCTTTAAATCTTGTTGTGAGACATTAAGTGTAGGGGTTTTAGTTCATGTGTAGATAAGAAATAAGTGAGTAGGTGTTCTCTCTTCTCGCACGGCTCCTACCACTTGGGAAAGTAGGTCTGAAGGGACTTTGTGCCTAGTGCTTTCGAGACATCTGACTTGGGATGCGCCGACCGAACTCCCGTTACACGGGTGGTAGGGATTGCCCTATGTGGAGATTTGGGGAAAGGTGTACGTGATAGTGTAAGTCCTCATGGGAAATGATGCACGAAACCTGACCCTAGGAGAATGAAGCCCCAACTAATAAAAAGAAAAAGAAGAAAGAAAAAATGTGAAAAGAAACAAAAAGAAAAATAAATGGTAATGCAAATAAGAACCTTAATGTACTTTACATTTTGTAGCACTTGAGGATGTTGAGGTTGTCCATGTCTTTCACTTAATTCCTTATTTAACTTTCACGAATGGTTCATTAGGCTAGGTGTGTGGACTGATTACCTATATAGAGTCGGCCCGTAGGATTACCGCGTCCAATGATCGACAAAATATGTCTAACGAGTCGAGTGTCGAGATTGAATATGCATCTTGTTCGGATTTTGTGGGTATATCCGTTGAAAACCCTCAAGAGACAACACTCCCCCCCTCCTTGGCGACAATGAGGTTTAACGACTTGTTGCACGTGGTAAATGCAATTGTGATTCCTACGAAAGTGAGTTAAGATTTCTTGTTTTTCGTATGCTTCTCTTTCTTTGTTTTGCTCGGGACTAGCAAAAGTTAGGTGTAGGGGTATTTGATTGACATCATTTCATGCTTACATTTGTATCTTATATCCATTATCTTTCGCCTAAACAATGCTACGTAATGAGGTTTGAAGAGAAGATGCATGAAAGGACCTAAAAGAAGGAAAAAAGACTGAGTTGAGAGACTCGAGGACTAAAATGCAAGATCGAAGGACCTGAATGCAAGATAGAAGTACCAATTAGCAAACAAGAATACTCCACACCATCATGGGGAGAATTTTGGCAATTCTATTCGGGTCGGAGCTCCAACAAGCGAGGTAGATGCATCAAAGACCAACAAATCCATCCAGAAAAGCCCAGAACAAAAACCAGGCGGATCCAAACCCTGTAGACCGCCAATTGGCGGTCCGAGTTGCTCCGGATCTGCTAATATTTATGTGGGTTATGTATTAGAGTGTGTTTAGTCTATTTCTGGTATTTGTTTAGTCCCATACCGGGGGATTGTCCCAGATTACCTTTTTCTATGACTATAAATAGAACTCTCCCTCCTCTCTTGTACCCCATCTCTCTCTTGGTGGCCATCTTCTCTACCAGGAGTTCAAGCCTTGATGCCAAAACCCTGGTGGAGAGAGGCTACTTGTAATTGAGTGAGTAATAATAGATGTTTTTCTTTAGTTATGTTGTTTCTTTCTTAGTTTAATTTCCTTTCATATGCTTGCATGCTTCTTTTGTTTTATGTGCTTTTAGTTTCTTTAATATTTCTTGCTTGCTTAGTGTAGTTTCATTTCAGTAGAATGTTTCATTTTAATGTAGGTTGTAGTGTAATGGTAAGTGAGTAGTTCTGTCCCCATTTGGGGGTGGAGAAATATGTGATATGATCATGTGGTGTATTAGGTGTGTGTTATCTTAATCCCTTGAGCCTTATATGATTTCCATAACCATCTAATAAGATTTCACTCTTATCTTTGATATGCTAATGCTCTGGAATGAAACTTATCTTATGCTTAGACTAGTTGACCTATTTTATGGGGAATGATAAGGTGAGGATATGGATGGAATTAATATTGGAAACACAATTTGTAGTGTATGTACTCTTGTTGCCTTTACCTTGGTTAATTTCTTGTATGTTTTAATGATAATGTGTTATCTTAATTCATGTGGAGGCATAGTAGGGTCTAGTCTTTATACATGAGTTCATTTAGCTTCATTCCAATTATTGTCTTGTATATTTTAATGATATGATCTTATCTTATTTCATGTGGAGGCAAAGTTGGATTGAGTTTTATGATTTCATGCACTACATGTTGTGATAAGCATAATTGAACACACACACACATCTTTATATTCACATTATTTCTCTACCCCCTATGGGGTTTAGTTTTATTGCTTATCTTCCATTTCCTTTTTGCATTGTAGTGTAGTTTGATCATCAATCCTTTCTCTCCTTTCTTTCCCACTCACCTTCGCACAAACTAAAGTCGACACACCTCCCTATGGATCGACCCGTATTTGCCACCACTTCAACGCGGTCGTGCACTTGCGGTAATTAATTAAAACGTATCAATCAACTTACTAGGCCAAAAATGAAAGAAAGTGAGATGAACTCAAAAATAATGAACATTCTATATTGTGGGCTTAATGAGGGCGAATACAATAGAATTAGGGGTTGTGAAAGTGCATATGAAATATGGCATATACTACAAATGCATCATGAGGGTGATAGCAAAACTAAGGAAACCCGCATTAGTCTCCTCATGCATAAATATGAAATATTTTCTATGCAAATCGGTGAGAACATAAGCGAAATGAACACTCTCTTCACCGATATTACTAACTCTATTTTGGTTCTTGGAAGAAAATTTAATGAAAGAGAGATGACAAGGAAATTCCTCCGGTCGCTAAGCATCGATTGGAAAGATAAAGTCGTCGCAATTGAAGAGGCACATGATCTTTCCAAATTAAAGATGGAGGAACTCATTGGAAACTTGATGGCGTATGAACTTGAAATCAACCATCGAAAGGAGAAGGATGCTTCAAAGAACAAATCCTTCTTGTCATTACATGCAAATATTGAGAAACCAATGAGGAGTGTAGAAGATGAGGATATTGAAGTCCTAGCCAAAGATTTCTTCAAATACCTCAAGAAGGATAAGGGAGAAAAGAATGAAAGAAGAGGTAGAAGAAGTGAGAAAAGAGAAAAAGAAAAGGAGAAGGAGGAGAGCGAAAATGAGAGAAGGGAAGGGGAGAAGAAAAAGGAGAGAAGGGAGAGGAGAAAGAAAATGAGAAGAGCAAGAGAAGAGAAAGGAAGGGGGAAACTCACAAGGCTACATGGGATGATTCTTCATCACCATCATCATCATCATCTTCCTTGCAAAGTAGAAGAGAGGTGGCTCACTCATGCTTCATGGCTATTGAAGATGATCAAAGTGAGGTAGACTCTAACTCTTGTTCTATTAGATCATGCTCAACTAAGTCTTATTATAATGATAGCTCAAATTCTAGTGCAAATGATGAATCATATACACATGATGAGCTTCAAATGCATTCCATGACTTAGTTAAACAATATGAGATCATTTGTGAAAAGAATAAAAATGCTAGAAAGTTAATTAAAGATCTCAAAAGCCAAATTGTATCAATCATGCATGAGAAAAATGAGGTGCTTGCTAAACTTGAAACTAATGCATCAACTCTTGAATGTTTAAAAGCAACACCTATTGATAGTGAACAACTAGATCTTCAAGCTTGCAATGTGCAATTAAGAAAAGATTTAGAAAGATTCACTAATGGAACTAAGATGCTTAATATGCTTTTAGGAAGTCAAAGACAATCTTTGCAAAAACATGGTTTAGGATATAATGATTCATATGTTAAAAACCATGAAATTCATACAACCATAAATGGAAAGCAGTTAGTTGTAAAACATAATTCCTCAAGTGTGTGGGCTCCTAAAACAAAAATGGTTTTGATTCCGAAAGCTAACATTCAAGGACCCAAAGTTATTTGGGTACCTAAATCTACACTTGTAGGTGCTTGAGGAGAAAATCGATGGTGACCGGACAAGCTTAAGAGTAAAATTCAAAGCTGGTTGCATCACCAAATGAGATTAGAACTAATTCAAGCTTCAAAGTGGGTATAATTACGTATCCTTTAAATTTTTGAATAAATTGGTTCTAGTCTAGATTTTATATGCTTAATTGACAAATCATATATTCATTCATTGCATATATTTAAGTTTGAATCACATCCATTGCTTCAGTGTCAAATTTTCTAAATGGATGTCAAAAAGGGGAAATTAATACATCACATGCTATATTGTAATATTTACTTGATGTTAATAGGGGAGAAATAAAATTGAACTTAATCGAAAAATTATATTCATATTGATAGGGGGAGCTTAACGAATATCACTTAGTATAATGAAGTACAAAATTTAGGGGAAGCATCTTCATTACTAGACATCCACAATTCAATGCTTAAATCTTATAATTTTTTATGGATGTAAAATGGGGAGAGATAATAGGGGGGGGGGGGGTAACTTGAAATTTGAGTTTAATTGAACAAAAACTATGCACATCCGTAGGGGGAGCATTTATATGCATAGTTTACAACCAAAAATTTCAAGTATTAAGATATAGGTTGCCATCATAAAAAAAAGGGAGATTGTTGGCTTTTTGGCCTTAATCTATGTTTTGATGATTTAATCAACCTAATCTTAATTGTGATCATGTAGAGTAGCACACATATTGCATTGCATATATATTGCTTTGTGTTAACCTCTACAGGTGATCAAGACTCAAGGAAGAAAGAAAATCTGTTGGAACGTGAGGGTCTCTAATTCTAATCACTTTTAAGCTAATTACCCACTTGTTTGAACGATCAAGTTATGCGCAGCGGAATTTAAATAAACAAGCAAGTAAGGAAGGAATAATACAAACCACAATGGACTCAGGGGTTTTTAACAGAGGTTCGGCCACCGCCTACGTCCTCTCTTGCAAGCTCCGCTCGACACTTCGAGCTCTGCTCGCATCTTCACTATCCACTCCCCATTCCGGGCCGGGAGAGAACGCCTTTACAAAACAAGCACCGCAAACACCCTCGCTTGCTTGACCTTCTTCCTCTCACAATCCAAGAGGGATGCTTCGGGCTTTCACCGGAACCTTTACTTGACTTTGACAACAACAAACTTGAGTGGAACAACACTCTCTAAACTTGAGCACACTTAGTGAGATTGGATTTATGACTAAAGTGTTGAAGGTTTTAGGCTTGGAGTGTTTGTATCTTCTCTCTAATGTATAAGGCAAATATGTGTAGGAGAGTTGTGTTAAAATGTGTTTTACAACTCTATTTATAAGCATTAGAGAGAATATATCCGTTGGGGTTAATTGGGTAGAAGAAGTTGGTCTAAGATACACAAAACAGAAACTCACAAGACCCAATTCTGGATGAATTTAGTCGACTGGATCGGGCTATTCGGTCGACCATTTGGCAGTTTTGAACTCAGTTCGGTAGACCGATTAAGGAACGGTCGACCGCCCAATGCTATGTCTTAGGTACACTTAAGTGATCGGTCGAACTCCGAATAGGGTTCGGTCGACCGATTTACACCAGACACTTTGGGGTTGACAAACAAAGTTCTATTCGGTCGACCGAACCAAGATCTACGGTCGATCGAATTCCAGCAGGCGATTCGGGTTTGTCAAGAGAGATATTCGGTCGACCGAACAAGATCCTCGGTCTACCGATACATGAAATGTATTTTTGGTTAATACGAATATGATCGTTGGGTATATACGACAAAACAAACGGTCGAATAATACTTGGGACTCGGTCGACCGAAAAGATCTAAACGGTCGACCGAACTTAGGCAGTTAAACACTAACAGATTAATTGATCACTCGGTCGATCGAACGGTCTGTTTTGGTCGACCGAATGTTGGCAGACTGTTTGGGTTCAGGTTAAATGTTTTCCGGTCTAAGTTTGAGTGATCTATTGAAGTCCAAATTATGTGAAATTTGGTGTGTGACTTCTATACGGAACCTGGTGTGTGGTTGTGTAGTTTTTAGCTCAAGTATGCTCAATTACACAAAGTTCCTAAAGACTCAAAGAAATACAAAATACATGTCTTCAAAAGAGTTTGATTACATGTCTTGACTTGATTTCTTTTCTTCCTTGAGTCTTGATCACCTGTAGAGGTTAGCACAAAGCAATATATATGCAATGCAATATGTGTGCTACTCTACATGATCATAATTAAGATTAGGTTGATTAAATCATCAAAACATAGATTAAGGCCAAAAAACCAACAAAATCAAGTCAAGACATGTAATCAAGCTCATTTGAAGACATGTAATTTGTATTTCTTAGAGTCTTAGGAACTTTGTGTAATAGAGCATACTTGAGCTAAAAATTACTCAAACACACACTGGGTTCCCTATAGAAGTCACACACAAAATTTTATATAATTTGGACTTCAATAGATCCCCCAAACATAGACCGGAAAACACCAAACACTTAACCTGAACTGTCTGCCCATATTCGGTCGACCGAAACAGACTGTTCGGTCGACCGAGTGATCAATTATCCTATTAGTGTTTTCCTGCCTTAATTTAGTCGACCGTCCAGCCCTTTTCGGTCGACCGTGTAACACAAAGATTTCGACTGTAAGAATTGTCGTATTATACCCAACTGTCGTATTCATATTTCGACCGTGTAACACAAACTTATGTTCCTTGACAAACCCAAAGTGTCTGTCGGTTTTCGGTCGACCGAGGACCTTGTTTCGGTCGACTGAATTTGATCTTGTTTGTCAACCCCGCAGAGCCTGTTATAAATCGGTCGACCGAACCTATCTCGGTGTTCGACCGATAACTTAGTTGTACCTAGAATATAGCCTTGGGAGGTCGACCGTTCCTTTACCGGTCGATCGAACCGTGTCCCAAACTGCCCAACAGTCCACCGAACTTACCGATCCGGTCGACCGAACTTATGCAAAAATGCATCCTCCAAGTTTCTGCTTTGTGTATCTTCAACAATCTTTTACCAAACTTGTACCAACAGCTATAATTCACTTAGAGCTTATAAATATGTGTTCCTTTGACACAATTACACATCTCTTACACTTCCATTTGTCAAATACACCTAAGAGAAACTCCCAAGTCTCCCATTCCCCAAATCCTACTCTCCAAGCTTAAACTTCCACATCTTAGCATCAATTCCACATCCTAAGCTAAGTGTGCTCAAGTTAGAGAGTGTGTTCCACTCAAGATCTCAATTGTAAAGAAGCAAAGACTTCGGTGAAAGTCCGAAGTGTTCCTCTCGGATCGTGAGAGAAGAAAGTCAAGCTCACGAGGGTGTTCGTGGAGCTTGTTTTGTAAAAGACTTAATCTCGGCCCGGAACGAGGTTGATAGTGAAGACGCGAGCAGAGCTCGAGGGAGATCGAGCGGAGCTTGCAAGAGAGGAAGTAGGCGGGAGGCCAAACCTCTATAAAATTCCAGTGTCATCATTGTGGTTTGCTACATTCAATTGCCAATTCCAATGAGTGAAGGAGGAAAGAAAATGATGAGGATGTCGATTTCCTTAGACAAAATTTCATCAAATATCTCAAGAGTGAAAAGAGAGAGAAAGAAAAATAAGTGAAAGAAGAGAGGAGAAAAGATGAATAGAACAAGAAGAGAAGAGAAAAAGGAAAAAAACGAGAAAAATAAAGTAAAAGGAGAAGAATGAAAATGAGAAAAAAGAGAAAAGAAAAGAAAACAGAAACAAATGACAAGAGCAAAAGAAAAAAGAAAGAGGAAGAAACTCACAAGATTACATGTGATGACACATCATCATCCTCTTCATCTTTACTACCAAAGGAAGTGGCCCATATGTACTTCATAGAATTAGAAGATGAAGAAAACGAAGTATCCTCTAAATCTTACTCTAGCTATAGCTTTAGCTTGAACAATAATTCATATTCTTTTGATGAGTTACAAAATGCCTTTTATGAGCTAGTTGATAAATATGAGGTCAATTGTGAAAAATAACAAACTAGCTAGGAAGCAAATTGATGAACATCTATGCCAAATCCAATCTTAAGGGAGGGAGAGGTATTCAATAATCATATAACCAAGTGGTATTCATACCAAAAAGATTAAAGCAAACTAACTCAAATTGAAGGGAAAAGAAGAACCCCCTAAATTTAACATCCAATATGATCCACGCCCAACCTCCAAAACCGTATCTCCTGAAAACCGTTACACAACTTATCAACAGAGAACTCCACAGAGGAAGTACACAATAAGCAACAGAGGAACGAGAAACCCCCCTTCACCTGGGACAAGGCGTCATCCACCACCAATCTTGTCAAGTTATATCGATTTTCTCTACAAGACGAAAAACAAAAACAAAACAAAAATTCCCAATGATCCAAACTTTCCAGAAGTCACAAACAACACAAGGAATTCAGATAGAGGTTAATAAATTTTTCTTAGAGAAACCCCCTCCAAATCGAACATATGATTTGACAGCGCAATCCTCGAACAGCTAGCTTAGTTTCAGTACAAAATTGACCACGAAGCTCCATACTGATTATGGTGAACATTTATGATTGGGGGAGCATAGTGCATCTTATCATTTGATTAAGGGGGACTAAAATTGATAAGGGGTGAGTCATGTAATCCTAACATTTGCATCTTATGCTCTAAATGTTTGTATTTGATTGATGTCAAAAGGGAAGCGAAATTGAAATTGAGTTTAAATTGATTCAAACTATGCACATTGATAGGAGTCCATTATATACATGCACAATTTTCATATTTAAAAGGACAGAAATTAATTTTAATAACAATATTAAAATATAGGTTTGCAATCATAAAAAATGGAGAAATTGTTGGCTTTTAGGCCTTAATCAGGTGTTATTTTGATGATTATTGAAAAATCAAATCTTAATTTATGCACAATCAATCAATCAAACTTGGTACAATTGATATGGTTCTGGGTCAATTCAGACGACTAAACCCTATCCAATCATCAGAATTCTCCAACATAAAACCAAGATTTTAACCTGCCAAAATTCGGACGACTAAAGCCTCTTTCAGTTGTCTGAATATCTTTCTTGAACTTTCAAACATTTTTCCTGACTAAATTTGGATGACCAATCTAGGCCTCGAACGTCCGATCCAGCAACACCAAAAATCCTGAAACTAATGAGTGAAATCCAAATTTATATCAGTGATTATTGATTATTGAAAATATAATCTTAATTAATGCACAATCAATCAATCTAATGAAACATATTCCATGCATATCATATATACATGTGTTGTGCATATCGTTAACTTGTTAAATGCCAAAGACATGGAGGATTAAGGATTAAAGACGCAAGAAATGTAACAAGGCTTCAATAAGTCATGTATTTTTCATTTATTGGGTCTTAGGATTGATTGTAAGCTTGCCACAATTGATAGGGTAGAAATAATATATGTATTTAACACATGTATTTAAATACTATATCCAGACAGCTTGTGTGAGCCTTAGTCATCCGATTTAGATGGCTCAATCAATTTCGGACAACCAAACTCACTTTTGAGTTGTCTGATACAAAGGAATTATTTGTCCTGATTTGTTCTTGCATTTCCTTGATTTGCTTGGGGTAACCAAACTTTCTTTTAGTCGTCTGAATTTTGATTAGGTAGAGGTGTTTATACCAATAGTCGTTACTTTCATCAGTATTTTGGATTTTATATGACGACTAGATCCAAATTTGTTTCATTATACACACACTTTTTTGAACAACTAGTGAAACATTCAGATAAGCGTTGTTCAAGTTTTCGGACGACCAAATTTTCCAATGAGTCGTCCGAATTTACAAAAGTTGAGAGTGATTTTCTTGAACTCAGCTTCAAACGACTAATATTGTAGCTAGTCCAGACCAATCAACTAGGACAACTTGTAGCCTATTTTAATCGTCCCAATTCTGTCGATTGTTAGACTAACATTTTGTTCTCTTCTTCAAACTTTACCAATAGACTAACATTTTGCTCTCTTCTTCAAACTTTACCAAACCACCTTGAACATTTCCCAACGGCTATGAAACTTTGAGAGCCTATAAATATATGTTCTTTTACTCATTTGAGTATCAATTATCATCGTTTCTCGGGAGCTTTCATTAGCATTCAAGAGCTTCAACTCTAAGCATTCAAATTACATCTTTTACTTTTACACCACTACTCAAAGCCTAAATTCTACACTTGTGTTCCTAGTTTCATACCTAAATAAAGTGTGCCAAGTAAGAGTGTTTATGTTGTGATTCTACTACTTATTCTAGAATTATCAAGGTTGTAAAACTTCGGGAGGAAACTACTCTTTCGGGTTGTGAGAGGAGAACCAAATTCGATTAGGATTGTTCGCGAGCTTGCTTTGTAAAAGACTTGATCTTAACCTTATAAGGAGATCAGATTAGTGAGGACGTGTGTGGGGATCGTGCGTTCGACCGGGACTTGTAAAAGAAGACTAGGACTCGATTGATGTGTAAAACCTCTATAAAAAGCTTCAATCTACATTGCGTTTTATTTTCCTCTCTCATTTTGTTTGTTTTCTGCTGTACTTGTTTAGAATTATGATAAGGCCATTGATCATAACAATCATGAGAGAAGAAACTCCAAAATTTGAACCTCCCATCTCAAAGAATTCTGTAGAGGAAAAATTCAATTTAGTCTCTTGAATGCTCAAGTTTGCGTTAATTCTTTGTAGTTCAGTAGGGAATTTGGATGCATGAATTCCATTGGGCCTCAAACTGGACGGAATTCGCAGAGCAACTCAGTTACCAACACAGTGGGTCACTTATTCAGAAATGGTTCAAATTCTGGAGCAGCAAATTGAGGATCAAAATCAAATTTCAGATCTTGGCATGGGTAATATTCATTATCTAGACAGGATCCTCATAAAGCAGCTGAAGCAGGGCCGCATAGGCAAGCCTTCAAATCCCCCAAGCACGACCTTTCTTTTTTTCTGTGCACTGTCGACCCACTAGTAGTTTTATTTACCTTCAAGGCCTTGAGACCATATATCGCTTGCTTGTTTTTCTGTTGGGCCTGCAAGACTTTTTTTGTTTTTCTTTATACTAGGCCCAGTTGAACGATATTGGTGTTTATCTATGGTGGACTTGTATGACCTACACACAGTGGGCTCTTTAGTTGTAATTTCTTTTGCTAAGAAATACACAAACAAGTTAATCGGGCCCTTACAATTTTGCCGGGATAAAAAAATACATGTATTTCTATGGTTGACTATTTAGTTGGGTATATCATATACTTAGTTTCAACGCTTAGCTACAGCTTGCATGTTATATATTTTACACTAATTAGTGTGCAGAAAACGGACAAACACCTCCCAACTCTCCTGCACTCTTACGGTTCTTTAGTCATGTGTTTACCTCTTCATTTCTTCATGTTGCTAGTTCAGTTTCCATTTCATTCGTAGTCATACGATAGTGTAGAAACACCCTCTCCTTCTCTTTATTCTCCACTCAAGTATGATGTGTTAGGACATAGGTTTCTTGTGTACTCCATGTACTAACCACCATTTCAACGAGGTCGTGCACTTGAAATTATTACTTTGAATTCTTGAGGATTGGACTCGGTGATAACCAAACTTGATCAATGCTTGAATTACAACAATTTAATTACTATTGCACGGTCACGTTGAAGTATTAGTAAGTACATGAGTGAAGGAGAGAGGAAGATTGAATTAACTACTAATCAAGATGCCACTTGAAGTAAAATGCAAATTACGTTAATGTTAAATTATCAACTAAATAGGATTTTAAAGAGGTGACGAGAAACACAATCAAAGGAGACCTAGGAGTGAAGAAATATAGTGCAGGGTGTGTGATTGTGTGAGTCATACAATTTCATTAAGCACAGATGAGTTGTCAATGTACTAACTTACTGTCACTGGTCGTGTTAGAGACTCTCAAATTCTAACTTTTTCGAGCTTTGACCCTGTCAAACTCTATCTCCGCGGAGAGGATTGGAAACACCAACAGAACCGTACAACTCCTTGGTTTCCCTTAGAGTATACAAGCACACACGAAAACTCAAACACAACGTTGGTGGAATTGCACTTCTTTATTCCATAAACAAACGAACTACAATCCCTAAGGGTGGAAGAAAGGAAGGAAACACACACAAAACAACAAGAGAACCCGACCTCTAATGGTGATGCAATTTCCACAAGTTGGAGGTGCACCTTTTTTATACATGTTGCGGAACCCCCACTCCATGCACTCTTTGAGACCCATGATCTCCACTAACACTTCTAACTTCTCCTAAGTTGGGGAGGGGTGGGGCAAAACAGAATGTCCACTCTCCCACGAAGGCCACTAATCTCGCGCCTTCTTTTAAATAACGCGTAGAAGACATAACCGTTTGGTTGTGACTTGGTCAAGGGTGCAAAGGACGTGGGAATAGTGCACCTTGCTGACTTGGTCTTCCGAAGACCAAACACGCACATTGAAGGAGTTGTGCGCAAGTGGGCATGACCCGGTCCATATCCTTCTTTTTATTTGCGCTCACAAGTCTTTACTGCTAAGTTGGAACGTGTGGATGATGCGCCTTGCTGACTTGGTCTTCCCAAAACCAAGCGCGCACGTTAAGGGAGTTATGCGCAAGTGGGATGACCCGATCAAGCCCACTTGCCGCACTCCTTGCTCGGTTATGGACCTGGTCAATAACCTCCTCCCGCACATGTCCAACCTTCTCCCACGCATATCCAGTTGTCCCTTGATCGTTCCTTCTCCCATCCAGCCTCCTCTTGGCCTATTCTCATGCACCAACGATTTCCCTTGACCTAAGCCCGACCCTTGCTAGTCCACAACTAGTGTTCCCATGTTGACTCGATGTTGCCTCCGTGTTTTGGCCTGCATTGACTGGGCGTTGACTCCATGTTGACTTAGCGTTGACTTCAGGTCTTGGCTCTCCAAGCATCCGGGCTTTTGCTTCTTAGGCGTCGCTCGCCTCATGCGCTTTCTACGCGCGCCTCATGTGCCCTGGCGTTGCCTAGTGCGCGCGCCCTTCCCCAAGTGTCGCGCTCACGCTATGCTAATTGATGCTCCTCGACCCTCTTGGAAATCCTTCAAACTCCAAGTCTTGGTGCTCTTCCACGCACCTCAATGCTCCAAGTCACCAATCGTGCACTTATTTCATCTATCAAGTAGTCTCGGGTACTAGACACGCCCATTTGGTGCACCCTAGGCATTTCCCTCAATCTCAAAGTGGTGAGACTTACCATAGCTAGTGTTGAATCCATTAGTTTCTAACTCCGCACACATGAATCAATCTAAAACATGAAATTGAGCTACATTTTAGGAACATTAACATAACCTAAGACCTAGTGTGGTAATAAGGATATCAAGACATCAAAACCTATAGCAAGTACGAACACGAAACACATTTAAAGTTCTATACACATCAAGCATCCATTCACTAGAAATTGAAACATATAAGCAAGAGAGTCATCTTACCTAGCATGTAAGATCAGAACCTGTCATTGACCCATCGCACCTACGTGTCCCTCACAAACAAGTACAAATCCAACATTTAGGCTAATTTTGGATGTGTGTTTTGAACTTTAGTTTCTGCAGAAACCCAAATTTTTCTCAAACAAACATCCAAACAAGTATAAAAACCTGTAGAAACATGTTTCCCCATATTTTTGGTTTATCTTTGTTTTTACGTTTTGTATTGGCTTTGCAAAAACTAGGAGGAGTTCTTTCCACGTTTTTCGATGGGCCCCACAACGTTATTTCAAACTCAACCTTGCTAATAGACATAATTACATGAGTTGCCATCGAGAACATGACCGATTCACCCTTCAAACTTTCGATTAATTCACACCCGCACCAACTTAAATGAAGTCAACTCCAACTCTTATCCACCCACAACTCCAACAAAACATCCAATAAATAAATTTTTAAAAAAAATTTAACCAATGGGAGGGGGACACGTGTCCCCCTCCCTTGGGCGCCCGGGCGTCTGCCCGGGATGCCCACCGCCCGGCCATGCGCCCGGGCGGGCGTCCCGGGTGGGCGCCCCACGGGCGCCCGACCAGGGCGCCCGGGCGGGGCACCCCCGTTAAGGGTGCCCTAAATCCTTGCAACGATGCCCTCTCCTTCGCTACACTGCTTGTTGTGTCATCCCCCTCTTCCGATCGGTAGATCGATCGGTTTTGAGGGCTATTACCACGACCAGACGATTTCAACAAAGCGAGAGGTGTTTGTTGGCCTCGGGGATGAGGAAAGTTGTCGTAAATGGATCACGAAGGAGTTAAGGACTAAAGAATTCAAATAATTATCGTAAGGGTCTAGAATGAGGTTGTGTAAGGTTTGCAATGGATATGATGTTTAAGACTTTAATTTTTTTGGTGGTTATGGTTGTAATGTAACCCTTTGAGTGTTGAGTACAATTAATTTGAATGTGAGTTGTTGAATTGAGGGCCAATTTGAAAGGTTTGGTCTTTGCAATACTACTGGTACCGGCATTTAGTTTTGATTATGTTGGATGCTAACCAAAAATTGTTACCATAATGATTAATTTTAACGGGTTGTCTGGTATATAACACCAATGTTGTATCTTCCTTCATAAACTTTGGCAATACTTAGGAATTTCCAAGTAGTCGATGTTATTGGACAAATTTAGTAGCAATCGTTTATGTATAAAAGAGGTTTGGGTGGCTCACCACCCAGCAAGCAATCACGAGGTCAATAAAAAGTTGGTACAACTTCATTAATGCCCCATTGTCGCATGCCTTGAACATTTCCAAAATAATTTCGAATTATAAGATCACCAAAATTACAAGCCATATGAAATCACTAGGAATATGTGTAGAGATTACAAGTACCAAATCGTTGATTTTGAATTACGTAGACATGAGAATGCTGCTCAAAAGAGGCGTTTGAAGGAGAGAAGGTGGGAGTTAGATGGGCATTGTTGGAAGGAGGGAAGAAGGAGATTTATGGGGAAGGGGTAAAGTGTGGGCATTGGCATAATTCTACATCAAAGTAAATGTTTTCAGTTTTTGAAAAAACAACACATCCAAACATCTACGCACTTCTAGGTAAAACAAACGCAAAACCAACATTGTGCAACAAACATGTTTGCACGGTTTCTGAAGATACTTGATGGAACATTTCATCACATCCAAACAACCAGAGTAAAGAATGACTATAATGATTGCAACACATATCAACTATGCACATCGATTCTCTGGTTTGAGCTCAGTTGGCTTAAATTGCAAAACAACTCCCTCAAGTCTTGAGTTTGAGAAATTTTTGCCCTTAATAAACTTTTTCTTTGCACATAGGTTTCTCCGAGTTTGCGTGTGATTGACATCATTTCATGCATTCATTTGTGTCTTATATCCATTATCTTGAACCAAAACAATGCTACGTAACGATTTTTATGTTTATGTTTTAGGAATAAACAAGTTTGAGAAGAAGAGACTCAAAAAGGACTTGAAAGCAAGAAAAAAACTAAGTTTCAAGACTTATGGACTGAGATGCAAGAGAGAGGGACCCGGATGTAAAACCAAAAGGATCAATGGGCAAAACAAGAAGCTCCACACCATCATGAGGAGTATTTTGACAATTAGATATGGGCCCAAACATCAACAACCAAATCAGGTTCATAAAACATCAAGAAATCAAGCCAGCAACGCACCACCGAGATCCAGACTCAATCAAAGAAATCTAGACCGTCAATTGGCGGTCCAAATTGGTCCAACATTTTCATGGTTTAGTCGGGTCGTGAATTTTGTTGTTTTATGTCCATTTATAGTATGTGTTTAGTCCCATATCGAGGGATTGTCCCCGGTTACCTTTTTTCATGGCTATAAATAGAACTCTTCTTCCACCTTTGTAATTACCTATTGCTTGGTGGTATTCTCTCTACTTAGAGTAAGCCTTGGAGCAAAAACTCAAGGTGGAGAAGAATGTTACTTGTAATGTGAGCCTTATCAATAAAATAATTTTTCTTAGTTAGTTTTATATTGTCTCTTTTTGCATGCTTAGTTTAATTTCGTTTTGTCTTCTTTTCTTAATGAGTAGTGAGTAGTTCCATCCCCATTTGGGGTGGAGGTAATGTACAATATGTGATGTTTCTGGGTTCTTTTATTTGTGTCAATTCATATGCTTAATATAGATCTATACTTGTAGCATGACTAGACTTGTATTAGATGCGATAATGTCCCACTAGGTACTTATCTCATGCTAGCTGTAGAGTTTATCTTGTTGCTTGTTATGATTTGATGGGAATGACTTATTATGTATGGATCCATGTTTGGTGCACATTTAGATGAATGATTTAGGTTGTATGTAGGATTGAATAATTCTCTAATGGCTAGAGTAGGTACTTATTGCATGCTTGAGAATCTAAAATCAACCTCAACTTTATGTGCATGTTCATGGTTTGCCATGTAGTATTGTGTATCCTACACTTAGATTCTACACTAGCTTCTACTTGTATGCCACAAAAACTACACTTGTTTCTAATTGAAAAGAAGACCCACTCACACACACATACCTACACACCTCCACTCCATGGGGTTTAGTTTTATTGTTTGTTCATTCGTAGTTTAGTTTAGTGTATTCACACATTTTCTCCCCTTTGTTTCCCACTTGCCTTCGAACTAACCAGAGTTGACACACCTCCCTGTGGATCGAGCCGTATTTGCCACCGCTTCAACGCAGTCGTGCAATTGTGGTTATTTTAACTAAGTCAATCAAGTTTTTGGCACCGTTGCCAGGGAGGTGCCAGACCAGACTCTGGTTTGAACGATTCGAGTGGTTTTAATTTTTTGTTTTTAGTTTTGGTTTGTTTTAGGGATCCTAAGGATCAAGGGGAGGCCACTGTAGAAATTGGAGGAAGAAAAACACCAAAGTGACCGCCAATCAGCGGTCTAGAACCGCCAACTGGCGGCCTGGTGAATTCCTACCTTCACTGCCAATAAAGAGGATCCGTATATATTTTTACGTGAATTCGAGGAGGTTTGCTCCATGTTCAATCTTGAACAACTTGACGAGGATTCAGTCCGGTTGAGGATGATTTCTTTCTCGTTGAAGGAGAACGTGAAAAAATGGATGTACAACCTTCCGGCGAGCTCTATTCAGTCTTGGGATGCCTTTGTGACCGTCTTTCTGAAGAGATTTTCCCTCAAAGAAAGACTCAACAGATACGACTCCAGATACATCAAATGTATCAGACTGAGACCGAATCATTTCATGCTTTCTTTGAGAGGTTCAAAGACCTTCTCCAATAGTGCTATTATCATGGAATTGAGTTGTGGCCGTTGTGCCAAATTGTTTACGAGGGCCTCAACTATAACACCCACACATTGTTGGAGTCAATGTGTCAGGGTGATTTCCAAATGAAACCCATCGATGAGGCGTGGGACACCTTTGAATTAATGGCTGAATGGACCGTTGAGTGGGACACCATGAGAGAGCCACTAGCCGCCAGGTGTTCTGGTCGAGCTGGATCATATCAAGTTTAGTCAACTATCGCGTATGAAGCGAAAATGACTGCTCTCATGCATAAGATTGAGAGTTTAGAGTTGGACCGAGCTCCTGTAGCTTAGGTTGCTACTTCCATGTGTAGTAGGTGTGGACTTACGAGACATAATGACTTGGAATGTGCTTACACTCCAAGTGATACTGAGCATGCAAATGCGATGTATCAGCAGAGGCCTCGTGACGACCCGTATAGTCACTCCTACAACCCGGGATGGTGAAACCACCCTAACTTCTCTTGGGGGTGTAGAGGGGACGACGGTCAGAGCTCGCACACTCAACCTCAACCTCCACCTTATCAACCTCCACGTCCATCAGCGACCTACCAGCCCCCACATCAAAGGTCTCAGCACCATAATTGCAAACCTCCTCAGGCCTCATCGTCAGGTTATTCTAACCAAATTCTGCTACCCCAACAGGTTGACCCAAAGGACCTCTCAAGTGATCCGACCCTTCAAGCGTTCATGCAGAGCATGCAAAGTACATTCAAAGCTTTGGAAATGCATGTTAGCCAGTTGGCTCATCAACTCCATGAATGTGAGAAAATTCCCAAGTCAACCCGAGGTGAATCCCCCAGGTACACAATCTCAAGGAAGGCCCCTAGTACCTCTAGCTACCTCTGAACCGACCCATCATCTTAATGTGATTCATACTTTGAGGTCCAGTAAGGAGGTGGACAACCAAATTGGGGGTTGCCTTCCTTGCAATCACCATCTCTTGGTGTCACCAAACCTACGATGATACCTACCTCTACGAGTGGGGCGAACCTTGAGGTCCGTTTGCCTCATCTTGTGTCAAAGGAATCAGATTTTGAAGTCGCCACTCATGCTTCTATGGACCAAAATTCTGAGGTTCCTTCGAAAGACCCTTATGCCCAAAAGGCGCAATTCCCCGATCTCCTTAAAAAGAAACTTCTGATCAACATGACATAATGCTTGAGATCTTTCGGCAAGTTAAGGTGAACATTCCTCTGTTGGAGGTGATTCAGCAAATGCCACCTTTTTCCAAGGCTCTCGAAGATTTATGCACCAAGAAGAGGAAAACAAATGTTTCCAAGAAAGCGCCCTTACTGCTAATGTGAGTTCTTTGTTGGCACAACCCACACAAGTCAAAAACAAGGACCCTACACATTAGCAGCTTTCCTTACACATTAGCAGCTTTCCTTAATGCTAATTGCGAGTTCTTTGTTGCCCTACTATTTCTTGTGTGATTGGTGATGTGTCCATACATCGAGCTTTAATGGACGTTTGTGCATCGGTTAATCTTCTGCCGTATTTGGCCTACGTCCACCTTGGTCTTGGAGACCTCAAACAAACAAAAACCAGTCTTCAATTGGCTGATAGGTCTATGAAGAAACTGAGGGGCGTGGTGGAAGATGTGCTGATCAAAGTGAGAGAGTTCATTTATCGAGTCGATTTCTTTGTTTTGGATACTGAATCTGTGCCCAACCAACTTGGACAAATTCCTGTTATTTTGGGGCGTCCATTTCTAGCGACTTCCAATGCCTTGATCAATTGTCGCAATGGTCTGATGAGCTTGACTTATGGTAGTCAATGCACTAATTTCAACATCTTCATCATCAACAAGAAGCCAGGTGTGCCTTCAATGACCCTGTTGGGGTCAACCTTATCCATGGCACATATGAGATTGAAGTCGAAGGCACCTTCAACTATTTCAGAGAATTGTTGATGCAGATCCTGATGGGGGTGAAGATGTTTCTCTTGGGCTGGCACAAGAAGATGCCTTATCTTGTGATCGTGTGGCTCTTGAGCCACAAGATACCATTTTTGTGGCCTCTGGGCCACTTGCTCTTCACTCTATATCTGTTGAGGACCCCATGTGGGTTAAAAATAAACTGCCTAATACCCTTCATTTCAAACAACCTGACAGAGACATACCTCTCATTCATGCCTCCTTTAGTTCTCATTCTCAAGAGGCATCAAACGACCACAATGCTTATAAGGGTGTCAGGTGGTCAAGCAATTCTGTTTCTGGACTTTGCCATCTAGGTAATATGTCCACGATGTCACCTTGTGTGGATGAAATGATCCCGGTGCACACAAATACCCGTTGGAGGGTATACATTGATGACCCTCAACTCTGTTGTGGAGTGGAATCATCTTTGTTTCCATTTCGTTTCACCATCCCTCGTTTTGAGAGGCATGAACCACCATCCTTGGTTCATAAACCTCTTAACAATCCTCCTATTTCCTATGTTGAAAGTCCACGTTGTTGCATTTCTGGCTCGAGAGATGGCGGGTTTCCATTTGATGTCCATTGACAAATGAAAATGGGAGCCCATTTTTGTACATAGTTATATTCGAAAAAAAACAAAAAAACAAAAAATAACAAGAAATACGCCATGAGCGAGCATTGATTGTTGTGGGCCCCAACCCTTGTGTATTTGGGTCCCATTCTTTCACGTATTTGTATCCCTTCTTTAGTATTTCATAGGGTTTGATGAGAATTTGGGTTGTGTCAATCAACATAACCATGAACTTCCCTTTGCACTTCACGTTTGTGAGACCTTTTCTTTTTCATGCATAAATCCATGTAGTGTCATGCTCGCATTCATTTACGTGTGAACATAGTGGAGTCTTTTTCTTTGGTTTTCTTTTCTTTTGTGTGCATTGTTAGGGTCATGTTAGTGTGCTGCATTTAATATCGATATATCTGCTTGTCATGATCCTTGGGTGACTTGTCTTCTTTTGCTTGCCTAGTGCATTAAATTTTGACATTTCTTTCAGAATCTTCATGGTTTGCGAAAGAAAATGTTTTGTGGGTTTTGTGTGTGTTTAGCATGTGCGAAACCATTTAGAGGCAAAGTAAAAAGAAAGCTCCCAAATTGTCTTCAACATGATGCATTAGGATATCTAGTATATTGGCTTTAGGTCTTATCGAGTCGTAAGGATGCACCTCGATTTTCCCTCGGGGGCGAGTAATCATAGGGTTTGAAGTACTTAAACATTTAAAGAAGTTCACCCTGAACCTAGTGAGTCAAATAATTCGTGTCTGTTAATGTAAGGAAGTTTGTTGTAGTCAAGGACCTTTTAACTCTTGTTGTGAGACATTAAGTGTAGGTGTTTTGGTTCATGTGTAGATAAGAAATAAGTGAGTAGGTGTTTTCTCTTCTCGTACGACTCCTATCACTCAGGAAATTCGGTGTGAGGGGACTTTGTGCCTGGTGCTTTCGAGTCATCTGACTTAGGATGCACCGACCAAACTCCCATTACACGGGTGGTAGGGATTGCCACTATGTGGAGATGTGGGAAAAGGTGTACGTGATAGTGTAAGTCCTCATAGGCAATGATGCACGAAACTTGACCCTGGGAGAATTACACACCAACTATTAAAAAAAGGGAGAAAAAATAAAAAGAAAAAAAATGGTAATGCAAATAAGAAGCTTAATGAACTTTACACTTTGTATCACTGGAGGATGTTAAGGTTGTCCATGTCTTTCACTTAAGTCCTTAATTAACTTGCACGCATGACTTATTAGGCTAGGTGTGTGGATTGGATACATATATAGAGTCGGCCCGTAGGATTACCGTGTCCAATGATCGACGAAAATGAGACAACCGAGTCAAGTTTTTAGATTGTTTAATGCATCAATGTTCGGATTTTGTGGGTATATCCATCGATAACCCTCAGGAGACAACACTCCTTCTCCTTGGCGACAAGGAGGTTTAACAACTTGTTGCACGTGCTAAGTGCAACCGTGATTCCTATGAAAGCGATGTAGGATTTCCCTATTTTTCGTATGCTTTTTCCTTTCATTCATCTTTCCCTTTCATTGTTTTGCTCGGGACTAGCAAAAGTTAGGTGTGGGGGTATTTGATTGACACCATTTCATGTATTTATTTGTGTCTTATATCCATTATCTTGAACCTAAACAATGTTACGTAATAAGTTTTATGTTTAAGTTTCAGGAATAAACAAGTTTGAGAAGAAGAGACTCAAAAAGGACTTAAAAGTAAGAAAAAAGACTATGTTGCAAGACTTATGGACTGAGATGCAAGAGAGAGGGACCCGGATGTAAAACCAAAAGGATCAATGGGCAAAACAAGAAGCTCCACACCATCATGAGGAGTTGATTGACATCATTTCATGCTTATATTTGTATCTTATATCCATTATCTTTCACCTAAACAATGCTATGTTACGAGTTTTATATTTAGTTTTCAGGAATAAATAGGTTTGAAGAGATGACGCAGAAAAGAACCCAAAAGCTGGGAAAAAGGACTGAATTATGAGATCTGGGGACTAAGATGCAAGAGACAAGGACCTGAATGTAAGACAGAAGGACCTAATAGCAAAATAGAATACTCCACACCATCATGGGGAGTATTTTAGCAATTCGATTCGGGTCGGAGCTCCAACAAACCAAGTGAATGCATCCAAGACCAGCAAATATACCAAGAAAAGGCCACAACAAAAATGAGCAGGATCTGAACCATATAGACCGCTAATTGGCGGTCTATTTTGGCCCAAATCCTCTAAAATTTCTCCAGCACATGTATTAGATGATGTTTAGGCTATTTTTGGTATCTGTTTAGTCCCACATCGGGGGATTGTCCCGGTTTGCCTTTTTCCATGGCTATAAATAGAACTCTTCACATTCCATTGTAATCACTCCATATTTTAAGTGGTTATTCTTCCTACTAGAAGTGAGGCCTTGAAGCACACACTAAAGTAGGAGGATGCTACTTTTAATGTGAGTCATTTTAATACAAGTTTTCATTATTATGTTGTTTGTTTTATGTTTCTTGTTTTGCTTTGCTTAATCTCATTTCATTAGTTTTATTAACTTAGTTAATATGCTTTCTTTGTTTAGTTTAATAATTAGTATAATGTTTAGTGAGTAGTTCCATCCCCTTTGGGGGGTGGAGTAGATGTACATACATACAAATGAGAATGGATTGAATGCTTTAATTCCAATGTGTTGATAAAACATGAATGTATGTTTGCTTGTTTAGGATAGAATTTATAACTTGATGAGTTTTGCCAAAATGATTAGACACCTCTCATGCTTGTTTAGGTTCTGAAATAAACATCTTGCATATGTAAATGTTAATCAACTAAGTTGGTGAATAGATTGAAAGGTTTTGCCACAACATTTAGACACTTCCTATGCATGATAACACCACCTTTATTTGTGCTTAAAGAATGTGTTCAACACCCACCTCTTTGCTTGTGTGCACTCACTCCACCCCTTACGGGTTTCCCATATCTGTATTCCAGCATTCTTCTTTTTTTCTTAGCTTAGTTGTCGTTTCATAGTTTGTTTCTTTCGTTCGCATTTCATACTTCTTAGTGTAGTTTAGTGTAGAGTAGCATAATCAATCTTTCTTCCCCAATTTTTGCCACTTGATTTCTGATAAACAAGAGGTTGCTCACCTCCCTGAGGATGACCCATACTTGCCACCGCTTCATCGCGGCAGTGCACTTGCGGTTTAAATAAAACGTTCAACAAGTTTTTGGCGCCGTTGCCGGGGAGGTGCCAGTACAGACTCTTGTTTGGACGATTCGAGTGGATTTAATTTTTGTCTTGTAGTTTTCTTTCTTTCAGGAGACTCACATTGAGAAGGGGAAGCGTCTGGTGAAGTTTGGAGGCGGTCTGAGAGAAGAAGACCACCAATCAGTGGTCTACAACCGCCAACTGGCGGTCCGGTTGTTTCATTTCACCTCTAAATTTCTGTGGAGTATTGCTTTATATGATATAGTGATCCGGGACTCGATTTGGCATGTTTTGACTTATAGTTTGTCCCTAGATCAATAATCAAACCTCCTTTAAGCAACTTGGACCCTAAAACTCAAAGCAAAAGATTAGGCATTCTTGTTGTTTAGGTCATGCATCATGTATGTGACTTAGGCATTTAGATTGTCTTTTATCTTAGCTTTATTTTCTGTTGCTGAGAGCTGGCATGAGGTACGCACCTTCTACTCTCATTCATGCATTTCGTATGAACATGCATTAGTTAGTAGGAAGTGCATTGAAACAAGTGTGAGTTGAGCGTTTGTTTGGAGAGTTGATTGCTAGATTAGGACTCCAAAACGCTACTAAGGAGAGGCTGTCCCATAAAAGATAAGGTGGGGGATTTCATCACCCTTTCCTTCGCCCCAAAAACCACACTAATCAAGAGCCTAATTTTAAAATCAAGTAGACATTGGCCTTAAGGAATTCGGACGCATTAGGAGAGCCGGTCCCGACCGTCATGACCTGATCGGCGTTGCCCACTTTGTCGATAGTAGGAGAGACGAGATCCCCAGATCTTGGCTCACTTGCTGGGCTTTGTGGTCCTAGTCCTAGGGAGGTGAGGCGTGTTGAGGCCGTGTGACCTCGCAGTTTGGCGTCGTCTAACTGTAAGGACCTATAGCGACCTTAGGATTGCTTGAGCCTTGTTTGCTTGTGTGCTCCTACCTGTACCCATCCGCCGTAGCATAAGGACTTCTTCCCTTCTCTCCTGAGTCATTTTTTCTCTCCTGTGTTCCCCCGTATTCTCCTCTATGCACATTCTTTGAAAAAGAAAAAAAAAGGTTTTGGTTTGTGTGCGTGCATCTTTGTGTATGCTTTCGTGGACACGAGACGAGAGGGGGTCGTTTGACGAGGAGCGTTGTCAATCCAGCTTTGGTCATCGATTACTCGACACCTTCCTCCTCTTGTGTCGCACGCAGTCTGGGTTCAATGGCTGCTAATTTCCGTGAGGAGGAGCAATTCCTGGACCCACCTGTTCGACCAGTGCTTCCTGTTGTCGGTCCCATACCTCTACGCGATCGATGCTACCCGAGCCGTACAACTCTTCCCTCATGCATCATATTACCAGAGGCTAATGGGAACCATTTTGAGGTTAAGCCTCAGTTTATTTCCTTGCTCCCTCACTTCACTGGGAAAGGTGACCCCTATATCTTTCTCAGGGAATTTGAGGAGGTCTGTGCTATGTTCAAGCTGCAACAACTTAGCACAGACTCCATCCATCTAAGGTTTGTCCCCTTTGCGCTGAAGGATGACACCAAGAAGTGGTTGTACAACAACCAGGCGAATGCCTTTAGGACTTGGGATGAGTTTCAATCTGCATTCCTCAAGAAGTACTTTCCAAATCATCGGACTCAAAAATTGAGGAACGAAATCAATTCGTTCTATCAACACGAGACCGAACCATTTCATGCATATCTAGAGAGGTTCAAAGAGCTACTATCCTCGTGCCCTCACCATGGCATTGAGTTGTGGCGCCTTTGTCAGATATTGTACGAGGGTCTTCACATCCCGTCTCGAACGCTCCTTGAGTCCATGTGTCAAGGAGAGTTCTTGGGAAAGGATGAAAGGGAGGCATGGGCTTTCCTAGAAGACCTTGCTGAGAAAACCATGCAATGGGAGAGTGTGAGGGAACCACTTGCATCATCTAGCATAGGAGCAAGGATCACGAATGCAAACTCGACTAGATCGGGTGCCGCATTTGTTGTCGATACCACTACGGCCACCGAGGTGCGCATGGCGGCCTTAATGCGCCGTATGGATTCGATTGAGCTCCAAAACCAACAAGGTGCACCTCACATGTCCACATATGGTCCAGTTCCCTGTCATTCATGTGCTAGGGTAGGTCATGTAGAAAGCGAGTGTGTGTCTATTCCTCCTGACATGGAGCGTGTCAACGCCATCTATGACAGAGCTAGGAATGACCCATACTCATCATCTTATAATCCTGGATGGAGGAACCACCCCAATTTTTCATGGAACCAAACTAATGCCCCTGGTGGTCCTTCAAACTCCTCTAGACCACCTTACCAATCACACCAACCTCCCATGCATGCACAATCTTATCAGCAACCCCAAGCGCAAACCACCAATCAATCGGGTTTCCCAAATTCCAACAATATGGAAACCCGATTCAATTCGCTTGAGACCTTGACTCGTGGACTTGAAAACTCAATGAATTTTTTTATGTCAACCACGAGTCAAGTTCTCACTTCAAATCAGCAGACCATCAAATCTCTAGAGCTTCAGATTGGCCAATTGGCTCAGTCTGTACATGAGAGAGAGAAGGGTCTTTGCCTAGCCAGCCTGAGGCTAACCCCCGTATGTACCAGCAACAACACATGCAAAATGAGAATGTGGTACCTCGGGGGAGGCAAGTAAACCATGTGGAGGAATCTGTTCACCATGTCAATGCCATTGTTACCTTAAGGAATGGAAAATAGGTTGACAATCACATTTCCTTGCCACACCCACCACCATCTATGCAACCCCTCAGTGGGAATGGTGGTGAAGAAGAGGCTGAGGGTGAGGGTAATACACCAACGCTTCCTTCTTCTCAGGCACCACAGAAAACCTACCTGCCAAAATTTCCCTATCCAAGTAGGTTAACCAAAAAGCAGAGTGACAACATGGACAAGATATTAGAGGTGTTTAAGCAAGTAAAGGTTAACATCCCCTTGTTGGATGTCATCCAACAAATACATCAATATGCCAAAGTGTTGAAGGATCTTTGCACAACCAAGAGGAAGACCAATGTTCCTAAGAAAGCATTCTTGGCTGCAAATATCAACTCACTTTTGTCCAATCCCACCGACACAAAATACAAGCACCCTGGGTGTCCTACTATTCAGCGTACGATAGGGGACACTAGAATGAGCAATGTTTTGCTTGATTTAGGATCAGCGGTCTCCTCCCATTCTCTGTTTATCAACAGTTGAACATGGGAGAATTGAAACCAACTAAGATCACCCTTCAATTGGCGGATAGATCCATTCGTATTTCCATGGGGATTATCGAGGACGTGCTTATCAAAGTTGGAGATTTTATATCCAGTCGATTTTGTTGTCCTCGATACCAATCCTGTTGCGAACACCCACTCTCAAATACCTTTGATTTTGGGTAGACCATTTCTGGCCACCTCCAATGCCTTGATTAATTGTAGAAATGGTCTCATTAAGCTCTCATTCGGTAACATGAGTACCGAGTTTCATGTGTTCAACTATGGTAGGCAACATGAACCCATGGATGAACCTTTAAATCTAAATCTCATCCGCCAATTGGAGAAAGCACCACAAAATCAACGAACACCCCTAACCCTAATGCAACCTGTTGAGAATGTTCGTGGGCCCAGCGAAAACTCATTGCTTGTCTTCGCAATGCAACAGAGTGAGCTGGCCTGGAACATGAATGTCCAAAGGGAGTGTTCGTTGCATGATTCAGTTGAGAGTACTAGTGAGAGTGAGACACCTCATCATATGCCTATACTAGAAGGTGTCGCTACCTCATGTCCCATGGCCATGAGCCATTTGAGCTTCATATTGACTCCAACAAGGACCCACCTATGACCGAGCTTATGCTTGATGATCTAAATGATGGTGGGAGGTCCTTGTTGGATGACTTGGGGAGAAGCCCATTCTTACTGATGCAAGTCTGCTGCATCCATCGAATGAGCCTGAGGAACTCATTCCGATGCACCCGCCTATTGGTTGGAGGGTTTTCTTCGATGAGCAATTAAACCCTAGTGAGGCAACACAACTTCATTCTTTGTTACCCACACCCAACCAATATCATGAGGGGTTCGAGCCTTTCAGCTTTGACCTTTCACCCCTCATGACACCTCAGAGTACCAGTGAAGTTTGCCCATCTCGGCAAGTCTCTGGTCCTCAAAACTTGATGTTCTCATTTGATGTTCCTTGACCAAATGATTATGAGAATATCTTGGTTAATGTATATATCTTGTAAAAAAAACCAAAAAAAACAAAAACAAAAACAAAAACAAAAACAAAAAAAACAAAAACAAAAAAAAGAAAAAAAGAAGTGTGTAATAAAAGACTCCTTCATTGAGCATCGATTGTTGTGGGCCCCAACCCTTGTGTACTTGGGCCCAATCTCTTCACGTATTTATCTCCCTTCTTCAGCTTCTCACAGGTTTTGAGGGAATTTGGGTTTGTGTCCATCAACATGACCCTAAACGTCCCTTTGTACTTCTTGTTAGTGAGATCTTTCCTTTTTCATGCATATATACATGTAGTATCTTGTTCACATTCATTGAGGACAATGCACGAAGTAGGTGTGGGGGGGTGTTGTACGTGTGTACATAGTCGAGTCTTTTCTTTTGTTTTTTGTTTTCTTTTGTGTGCATTGTTAGGGTCATGTTAGTGTGTCGCATTTAATATCGATATATCTGCTTGCCATGATCCTTGGGTGACTTGTCTTCTTTTGCTTGCCTAGTGCTTTAAAATTTTCACATTTCTTTCAAAATCTTCACGTGCTTGCGAAAGAAAATGTTTTTGTAGGTTTTGCGAGTGTTTAGGATGTGCAAAACCGTTGAGAGGCAAAGTAAAAAGAAAGCTCCCAAAATTGTCTTGAACTTGATGCATTAGGATTTCTAGTACTGGCTTTAGGTCTTATCGAGTCGTTAGGATGCACCCCGGTTTTCCCTCGAGGGGCATGTAATCGTAGGGTTTCAACACAAACATTTAAAGAAGTCCACCCTGAACCTAGTGAGTCAAATAATTCGTGTATTTTAGTATAAGCAAGTTTGTCGTGGTCAAGGGTCCTTAATCTCTTTTTGTGAAACTTAAGTGTAGGGGTTTTGGTTCCCATGTAGATAAATAAATAAGTGGTGTTCTCTCTTCTCGCACGACTCCTATCACTTGGGAAAGTAGGTCTGAGAGGCCTTTGTGCCTGGTGCTTTCGAGTCATCTGACTTGGGATGCACCGACCGAACCCGCGTTACACGGGTGGTAGGGATCGCCCTATGTGGAGATTTGGGGGAAGGTGTACGTGATAGTGTAAGTTCTCATAGACAATGATGCACGAAACCTGACCTTGGGAGAATCAAACACCAACCAATAAAATGCTCTAAAGAAAAAAAGAGAAAAAAAGAAAAAAAGAAAGAGTCAAATAATAACCAAAATGGACTTTACACATTGTATCACATTCAGAAGTAAAGGTTGCCCATGTCTTTCACTTAAGTCCTTAACTAACTCTTACGAATAACTCATTAGGCTAGGTGTGTGGACCGACTACATATATAGAGTCGACCCGTAGTATTACCGCGTCCCATGATCGACAAAATAAGTCCAACGAGTCGTGTAGCTAGATTGATTAATGCATCTTGTTCGGATTTTGTGGGTATATCCGCTGAAAACCCTCAGGAGACAACACTCCTCCTCCTTGGCGACAAGGAGGTTTAACGGCTTGTTGTACGTGCTAAGTGCAACCGTGATTCCTACGAAAGTGAGTTAGGATTTCTTGTTTTTCGTATGCTTTTTCCTTTCTTTGTTTTGCTCGGGACTAGCAAAAGTTAGGTGTGGGGGTATTTGATTGACATCATTTCATGCTTATATTTGTATCTTATATCCATTATCTTTCACCTAAACAATGCTATGTTACGAGTTTTATGTTTAGTTTTCAGGAATAAATAGGTTTGAAGAGATGAAGCATAAAAGAACCCAAAAGCTGGGAAAAAAGACTGAATTGTGAGATCTGGGGACTAAGATGCAAGGGAGAAGGACCTGAATGTAAGACAGAAGGACCTAATAGCAAAACATAATACTCCACACCATCATGGGGAGTATTTTAGCAATTCAATTCGGGTCGGAGCTCCAACAAACCAAGTGAATGCATCCAAGACCAAAACATATACCAAGAAAAGCCCACAACAAAAATGAGCAGGATCTGAACCATATAGACCGCCAATTGGCGGTCCATTTTGGCCCAAATCCGCTAAAATTTCTCCCGCACATGTATTAGAGGATGTTTAGGCTATTTTTGGTATCTGTTTAGTCCCACATCGGGGGATTGTCCCGGTTTGCCTTTTTCCATGGCTATAAATAGAACTCTTCACATTCCATTGTAATCACTTCATATTTTAAGTGGTTATTCTTCCTACTAGAAGTGAGGCCTTGAAGCACACACTAAAGTAGGAGGATGCTACTTTTAATGTGAGTCATTTTAATACAAGTTTTCTTTATTATGTTGTTTGTTTTATGTTTCTTGTTTTGCTTTGCTTAATCTCATTTCATTAGTTTTATTAACTTAGTTAATATGCTTTCTTTGTTTAGTTTAATAATTAGTGTAATGTTTAGTGAGTAGTTCCATCCCCTTTGGGGGGTGGAGTAGATGTACATACATGCAAATGAGAATGGATTGAATGCTTTAATTCCAATGTGTTGATAAAACATGAATCTATGTTTGCTTGTTTTGGATAGAATTTATAACTTGATGAGTTTTGCCAAAATGATTAGACACCTCTCATGCTTGTTTAGGTTCTGAAATAAACATCTTGCATATGTAAATGTTAATCAACTAAGTTGGTGAATAGATTGATAGGTTTTGCCACAATATTTAGACACTTACTATGCATGATAACACCACCTTTATTTGTGCTTAAAGAATGTGTTCAACACCCACCTCTTTGCTTGTGTGCACTCACTCCACCCCTTAGGGGTTTTCCCATATCTGTATTCCAGCATTCCTCTTTTGTTCTTAGCTTAGTTGTCATTTCATAGTAGGTTTCTTTCGTTCGCATTTCATACTTCTTAGCGTAGTTTAGTGTAGAGTAGCATAATCAATCTTTCTCCCCCAATTTTTGGCACTCGATTTCTGATAAACAAGAGGCTGCTCACCTCCCTGAGGACGACCCGTACTTGCCACCGCTTCATCGCGTCTGTTCACTTGTGGTTTAAATAAAACGTTCAATAGGAGTATTTTGGCAATTAGATTTGGGCCCAAACATCAACAACCAAATCGGGTTCAGAAAACATCCAGAAATCAAAGCCAGCAACACACCACCGATATCCAGACTCAATCAATCTAGACTGCCAATTGGCAATCCCAGACTGCCAACTGGCGGTCCAAATTGGTCCAAAATTTTCATGGTTTAGTCGGGTCGTGGATTATGTTGTTTTATGTCCATTTATAGTATGTGTTTAGTCTCATACCGAGGTATTATCCCTGGTTACCTTTTTTCATGACTATAAATAGAACTCTTCTTCCTCCTTTGTAATTACCCATTGCTTGGTGGCATTCTCTCTACTTAGAGTAAGCCTTGGAGCAAAAACTCAAGGTGGAGAAGAATGCTACTTGTGATGTGAGTCTTGTCAATAAAATATTTTTTCTTAGTTAGTTTTATATTGTCTCTTTTTGCATGCTTAGTTTAATTTCATTTTGCCTTCTTTTCTTAATGAGTAGTGAGTAGTTCCATCCCCATTTGGGGTGGAGGTAATGTAGAATATGTGATGTTTTTGGGTTCTTTTATTTGTGTCATTTCATATGTTTTTGGGTTGCTTGTTATGGTTTTATTGGAATGGCTTGTTATGTATGGATCCATGTTTGGTGCACATTTACATGAATAATTTAGGTTGTATGTAGGATTCATTGATGCTCTAATGGCCACACTAGGTACTTATTGCATGCTTGAGAATCTAAAATCAACCACAACTTTATGTGAGATGTGCATGTTCATGGTTTGCCATGTAGTGTTGTGTATCATAAACTTAGATTCTACACTAGCTTCTACTTGTATGCCACACAAACTACACTTGTTTCTAATTGAAAAGAAGACACACTCACACACACATACCTACACACCTCCACTCCATGGGGTTTAGTTTTATTGTTTGTTCATTCGTAGTTTAGTTTAGTGTAATGACACATTTTCTCCCCTTTGTTTCTCACTCGCTTTCGAACTAACTAGAGTTGACACACCTCCCTGTGGATCGACCCATATTTGCCACCGCTTCAACGCGGCCATACACTGGTGCTTATTTTAACTGATTTAATCAGCACTTAAGCCCTTCATATTTCTTTCGAGTCACAAAAGTTTGCAGATAGGCCCCCAAGTCCTGTATATAGGTCGTTTTTTCTTCCTCTTCCTTATTTAACATGTTATTCCTAAAACACATGAAAAAACCAGAGTAGCATAAATTAGGAGTAAAACAAAGAGTATATATAGCATGGATGCAACATGAGTCATGCTACTAAACATGAGTAGTTTATTTTTATTGTAATAAATGAGACTGGCATGTCTTAAACTTGTTCTTTATATAATCCTTAGACAAATATTTAAGTTGTTAACAAAATAAGTGTGTTCAAAACATTAAGAACTCAACATAAACCCAAGATCATTCATAAATTCGATATAAAATAACAAATACAAGATGTACTGACAATTGGATAGTAAAGATAATATCGAACCTTGATGCGGAAGTGAAACTTTAGGGAATTGATCTTCAATTGTTTTTCCCCTAGACTTGATGATGGATGATCATCTTGAATTTGGGAGAAATTTAGGAAGAGGAAGGTTGAATAATAACTAGGGCAACAATTGGGACAAAAAACCTTTATGTGTGGGGGTAGTTTCTTTCATCAAAATAACTACCCACTAACACATGTAATTGATATGTATGGCTTTAATTAATAGAGTTACGTACATGACATAAAAATAACATAACTTCCAACATTAGATGGTTCAAAAACTAAATTTAATTGCTTGAAAGATGTGGTTAAGAGGATAAATGTGTCTTATTGTTGATTAATTGAATCATAGTTAGCGAATTCATAAGTTGAGAAGTAATTGACTTTATTTTTATTGTGCCCACCTTCAAGTTGTAACCTGGGTCTATCGTTTTAGACGATGCAACATAACGAATATATTTGTAATAATGCTCAAAGACAATTTAGAACAGTGCTAGTATGTTTTATTGAGGTTGACTATGGGCCAGCACAACTTACTAACCATGCCAATATGACTCACTTAAACATTTGTCTTGCGGATTATCTTCAGAACTTGTAAGTTTAAGATTGGTTAATTGATTGATCGTTTTAAATAACCGCAAGTGCACGACGTTGGTGAAGACCCGACAAGTACGACTCGAACCTCAAGGAGTTGTGAGTGTTATTGTTCCAACCATACTCGAGTGGGAAAGGAGAGGAGAATAAGTGGATTATGCTAACTAACTACACTAAACTATGAGGGAATTAACTGCAGTATGTTTTTGTTATTTTTTTTTCCTGACTTACAAGTTGTTATACGTTGAGTTGTTATGATAATAAACACTGATATTTCCTTATTTTTATTGGGTAGTTTTGTTAAATCCTAAACCTAGATTAGGAGACTAAGTGGGTGTAGTGGGTAGGATTAGGAGTGGGTTTGACTTTGGAGGGGGTATGCTTGGAGTGATGGGTAGTATGGTGGGTATGTGGTGCATGTGGAGTAGGTGGTTGGTTGGTTGGGGTAGAAAAACACATTTCTTCTTTCCTCTCTCACTCCACTATCAATTCCAACTCTTGCCATCACCTCTCCCTCTCCTTCTCCATCTCTTCTCCATCCGACATCTTGGTCTTTCAGAACTCTGGCTGGCAACGAGCGGCAGTAACGTGAGGAGAAGCGAGTGGCTTGAAGAAGGCACGTGAGTGGAGCTCCGATGAACTCTAAGATTGCAAGAAGAAAGGTATGCCAAGTTCATTAGTTTGCGCACACAAGATGTGTGAGACTTGTCGCAAGAGGCTGGAGGCCTCGCCGAAGACGAGAGGCCGTGAAGTACCGCCCCGACATTGCTTGACATGGCCAGGCAATTGCCAAGGAACGGTCGACCGAGACATGTTGACCAGATCCCTTTGCCGTTCGACCATTACATTGTTGATTTTGTTTATTTTTGGGCCAAGACCATCTAAACGGTTGAACGCCCAGAGACTTCAGTTCGACCGGTGGTAGAGATTCTGAACTTGTGATGTTAATGATATTTTTCGGTCGGACGTCCCTTTGTCGTTTGACCGTTGCCTGTTTGGTTTGCCTTTATTCTGGCCTAGACCTCCTACACAGTCGACCGCCCACGATCTCTTGTTCAACCGTTGTGACTTAAGTGATATGCCCAGAGTTTGACTAATTCAGGCAATTGCTCGAAGGTCTCCCTATCCATTTGGAGCGTTCAACTAGTTTGCCTTTTTTGGTCGATTGACTATGCCTAGATTTGAGTCATTTCCTTGTATATTGTCAACTCTATCCACAGATACTCGTGTCCTCGCTTCGTGCATGAGCCGAGAGGTGATGGTGGGTGCGATGATCGTGCCTGTTCAGGGACCACCGAATGGAATAGTGTGGATACTTGGGGCAGGAGCCACCTTTGTGTTATGGACTGTGATGTAGCATAGATATTTTCTTGGTTTTAAGTAGGGTAGTATACCTTAGGGATTGCGGATCCTAATGCATGATATTGCACAACTCCACGGTGCAAGATGACCTTGCGGACTTCAGTCCTGATGGGTCGATCGGCCGACCTTATGGGCAACGGATACGATCGACCAGCCTTGATGGTGATGATGCAACCGCTTGCCCTTAATGGCACCGGGATGCACTGCACAATCAGGCGGGTGTGATGACTTCCCGATGATGTATTCCGACAGGTAGCCCGGTTGTGCCACAACCATGTGAGTGACGGCTCTGGCAGGAGTGGCATTGTTTACGAGATCAAATCTGACTCTATGTCGCAGAAGTGCATGCGCTACTCACCGAACCCCATGTTTAGTGTAGCTGCTTGTGGGGTGAGTGAAATACTCTCCATAAGACCGCTAGTGCCTGTAGTAGGTCTCCTTTGGGGACCCGATGATTTTTGTGGGGTCGTTGTCCCTTATTACCCTGGATGGGTCTTTAATCGTTTTAAATTTAGACCGCAAGTGCACAGCCGTCGGTGAAGACGGGGCAAGTATGGGTCGATCCAAAGGGAGGTGAGTAGCCTATGGTTTGTCAGAAATCAAGTGGCGAATAAAGGGGGAAAAGATGTGATTATGCTAAAGCTAAACTAAAGTAAACTAGTAAGTAAGAAATGCGAAAGAAAGCAACGAAAGATTAGAAATTAAGAAGAGAAACCCCTAGGGGGAGGAGTGTGTGCACAAATGAAGTGAAACAAGTGATGAATGATGCATGTAAGCATGTATGTGTGTGTGTCTTCATGCACAGGAAGTGTCTAAAGATGTGGCAAAACCTATCAAACCATTCACACAACATATCGACAATTACTACTTGATTAACCTAAGATTAGGCTCAGCATGAGAAGTGTCTAAATATATGGCAAGACTCATCAAAAACAATAAACTCATGTGAAGAACAAAGGTAAGCATGAGAGGTGTCTAAATGTTATGGAAGAACCCATCAAAACAAAGTTTCTTCAAACAATCAAGCAAGCAAACACAAATACAAACACATAACTAACATGTAGCATATTCAACAGGAAATTTTAGTCAATAAACATGAGAAAACTAAGCATGGGAAGTGTCTAAATCTTATGGCAAAACCCATCAAAAATCCCCAACATGTAGATGATTAAAATACCCCCAATGAACATACAAAACATGTAAGTCTACACAATCAAAAATTCATCAAACATCCAAACTTTACAATATATATGAACATCATCTCCACCCCCTAAAGGGGATGGATCTACTCACTACACTTATGCTAGAAATTAAACTTAAGAAGAAAGGAGACATTCTAACTAATTTAGCCTAAGATCAAAGAAACAAGACTAAGCTAACCATATATAAAAGAAAGACAACATGAGAACAAAACAATGAAAAATTATTTTATTAAATGACTCACATTACTAGTTGCATTCTTCTGCACCTTGAGTTTTTGCTCCAAGGCTTAATCCAAGTAGAGAGAATGCCACCAAGCAATGGGTGAATACAAAGGAGAAGGAAGAGTTCTATTTATAGTGCTAGAAAAAGGTAATCGGGGACAATCCCCTAATGTGGGACTAGTTAAACTACTACCAATGGATAAACACAACATAATAAACAACCACAAGAAGCCTCATTGAAATTGGACAAAAATGTGCTGCCAATTGGCGGTCACTTTTTGTCCGATTTGCTCTAAATTTGTATATCTTCCTCAATTCTTCATTTTATTACGTGTGGTGCATCCAAATTGGTTGTTTGAGTGTCGGCCCGAATCTAATTGCGAAAATAATCCTCATGATGGTGTGAAGTTTCTGATTGGTCCTTTTGGTTTACATCTGGGTCCCTTCTCTTGCATTTCAGTCCATAAATCTCATAATTCAGTCATTTCTCTTGCTCTTATGTCCTTTTTGTGTCTCTTCTTCTGACTTTATTTTATTCCTGAAATTTAAACATAAAACTCGTTACGTAGCATTGCTTCGATTAAAAATAGAGGATATAAGAAACAAATATATGCATGATATGATGTCAATCAAATCCCCCCACACTTAACTTTTGCTAGTCCCAAGAAAAACAAAGAAATAGAAATATGAAAGAATGGAAAAACATACGTAAACCAGGGAATTTCTAACTCACTTTCGTTGGAATCACGGTTGCACTTAGCATGTGCAACAAGCCATTAAACCTCCCTCTCGCCAAGGAGGAGGAGTGTTGTCTCCTGAGGGTTTTCACCGGATACACCCACAAAATCCGAACAAAGATGCATTATTAAACCTAGCAACTGACTCGATGGGCTTATTTTCATCGATTATCGGACTCAGTAATTCTATGGGCCGACTTTATATATGTAATCAATCCACACACCTAGCCTAATGAACCATTCGTGCAAGATAGTTAAGGACTTAAGTGACAGACATGGGCAACCTTAACATCCTCATGTGATACAAAGTGTAAAGTCCATTAAGGTTCTTATCTGCCTTTTTTCATTCATTTCTTCTTCTTCTTTTTGGAGCATTATGGATTACACTAGTTCGTGTTTGCTTCTCTCAGGGTCGGGTTTCGTGCATCATTGCCTATGAGGACTTACACTATCACGTACACCTTCCCCCAAATCTCCACATAGGGAGATCCCTACCACCCGTGTAACGGGAGTTTGGTCGGTGCATCCCAAGTCTGATGATTCGAAACCACCAGGCACTAAGTCCCCTCAGACCTAATTTCTCGAGTGGTAGGAGCCGTGCGAAATGAGAGAACACCACTTATTTATTTATATACATGGGAACCAAAACCCCTACACTTAAAGTTTCACAACAAGATTTTAAGGGTCCCTGACTACGACAAACTTCCTTATACTAACATACACAAATTATTTGACTCACTAGGTTCAGGGTGGACTTCTTTATTTGTTTGAGTACTGAAACCCTATGTTAACGCGCCCCACGAGGTAAGACCGGGGGGCATCGTTACGACTCGATAAGTCTTAAAGCCGGTATACTAGATATCCTACTTCATCATGTTCAAGTCAATTCTGGGAGCTTCTCTTTTGATTTTACCTGTCAACGGTTTTGCACATGTTAAACACACAGAAAACCCACAAAACATTTTCTTTCGCAAACACATGAAGATTTTGAAAGAAATGTGAAAATTTTGAAGCACTAGGCAAGCAAAAGAAGACAAGTCACCCAAGGATCCTGACAGACAGATATATCAATATTAAATGCAACACACTATCATGGACCTAACAATACAAACAAAAGAAAACGAAAAGCAAAATAGAAAAGACTCGACTCCACATAGATACAAACGTAAAGTACCCTCCACACTTACTTCATGCATTGTCCGTAGTGAATGTGAGTATGATACTACATGGATTCATACATGAAAAAGAAAAGATCTCACCAACATGAAGCGCAAATGAGATTTCATAGTTATGTTGATGGGCATAACCCCAAATTCCCAAAAACCTGTGTGATACTTAAGAAGGGAGACAAATACGTGAAACAAAATGGGGCCCAAATACACAAGGGTTGGGACCTACAACAATAATTGCTCACTGGTAGAGTCTTTTATTGCTTTTTTTCTTTTTTCTTTCTGTTTGTTTGTTTTTTTCTTTTTTTTCTAAACAAGATATATACACCAGCAAAGATATTCTCATAATCATTTGGTCAAGGAACATTAAATGAGAACATCGAATCATGCGGACCAGAGATTTGCCAAGAACGGCCCGCTTCATTTGTACTCTGAGGTATCATGATGGGTAAAAGGTCAAAACTGAAAGGCTCAAACCCCTCATGATATTGGTTGGGCGTAGCCAACGTTAATGAGTGGAGTTGCGTTGCCTCACTAGGTTTAGTTTCTCGTCGAACAAAACCCTCCAACCAATAGGTAGGTGCATCGTAATGAGTTCCTCAGGCTCATTCAAAGGATTTGGCACACCACTTTCACTAAGAATGGAGCTTCTCCCCAAGTCATCCAACAAGGACCACCCAACCTCCGTTATTAAGCATAAACGCGATCGCAAATGAGTCCTTGTTGGAGTCAAGATGAAGCTCAAAACGCTCAACAGCCATGGGACATAGGGTAGAGAGACCTTCTGGTATGGGCATATGGTGAGGTGTGTCCCCTCACTAATAGTCTCAACTGAATCATCTAACAAACACTCCCTTTGTACATTCATGTTTGATGTCAGCTCACTCTGTTGCATTGCAAAGACAGACACTGAGTTTTCGCTGGGCACACAAACATTCTTAACGGGTTGCATTGGTGTTACGGGTGTTTGTTGATTTTGTGATGCTTTCTCCAATTGGCGAATGATGTTGAGATTTAAAGGTTGGTCCAAGGGTTCTTCTTGCCTACCAGAGTTGAACACATGAAACTTGACACTCATGTTACTGAATGAGAGCTTCATGAGACCATTTCTACAATTAATTAAGGCATTGGAGGTTGCCAAAAATGGTCTACCCAAAATCAAAGGAATTTGAGAGTGGGTGTACGCAACAGGGTTGATATCGAGGACGACAAAATCTACTGGAAATAAAAAATCTCCAACTTTGATGAGCACATCCTCAATAATCCCCTTTGGGACACGAATGGATCTATCCGCCAATTGGAGGGTGATCTTAGTTGGTTTCAGTTCTCCGAAGTTCAACTGCTGATAAAAAGAAAATGGGAGGAGGTTGACCGCTGATCCTAAATCAAGCAATACATTAGTCATGCTAGTGTACCCTATCGTACACTGAATAGTAGGACACCTAGGGTCCTTGTACTTTGTGTATGTGGGACTGGAGAAAAGTGAGCTTACACTTGCAGCTAAGAATGCTCTCTTAGGAACATTGGTCTTCCTCTTTGTTGTGCAGAGATCTTTCAACACTTTGGTATGTTGAGGTATTTGTTGGATGACATCCAACAAGGGGATGTTAACCTTCACTTGTCTGAAGACCTCTAATATCTTATCCATTGTGTCACTCTGCTTTTTGGTTAACCTACTAAGATATGGAGCTTTTGGCAGGTAGGTTTTCTACGATGCCTGAGAAGGAAGTGTTGGTGTATTTACCCTTACCCTCACCCACTTTCTCACCATCATTCCCAACGAGGGGCCGTATAGATGATGGTGGTGGCAAGGAAATGTGATTGTCAACATGCTTTCCATTCCTTAAGGTTACAATGACATTGACATGGTGAACATGTTCCTCCACATGGTTCACTTGCCGCCCCCGAGGTACCAAACTCTCATTTTGCATGTGCTGTTGCAGGTACGTGCGGAGGTTAGCCTCAGGCTGCCTTGGCAGAGTCACTCTCTCTCTTTCATGTACAGACTGAGCCAATTGACCCATCTAAAGCTCTAGAGATTTGGTTGTCTGCTGATTTGAAGTGAGAACTTGACTTGTGGATGATATAATTTTTTTATTGAGTTCTCGAGTCCACGAGTCAAGGTCTCAAGTGAATTGAATCGGCTTTCCATATTATTGGAATTTGGGAAACTCGATTGATTGGTGATTTGAGGTTGGGGATGCTGATAAGATGGTGCATGCATGGGAGGTTGGTGTGGTTGGTTAGGTGGTCGAGAGAAGTTTGAAGTACCACCCAGGGCATTGTTTTGGTTCCATGAAAAGTTAGGGTGGTTCCTACATCCAGGGTTATATGATGATGAGTATGGGTCATTCCTGGCTCTATCATAGATGGCGATGACATGTTCCATCTTAGGAGGAATGGACGCACACTCGCCTCCTACATGACCTATCCTACCACATGAATGACAGGGAACTGGACCAGATGCATACACATGAGACGCACCTTGTTGGTTTTGGAGCTCAATCGAATCCATACGGCACATTAAGGCCTCCATGTGTGCTTCGGTGGCCGTAGTTGTATCGACAGCAAATACGGCACCCGATCTAATCGAATTTGCGTTTGCGATCCTTGCTCATATGCTAGATGATGCTGGTGGTTCCCTCACACTTTCCATTTGCATAGTTTTCTAAGCGAGGTCTTCTAGGAAAGCTCATGCCTCCCTTTCTTCCTTTCCTAAGAACTCTCATTGACACATGGACTCAAGGAGCGTTCGGGAGGGGATGTGAAGACCCTCGTAAACAATCTGACACAAGTGCCACAACTCGATGCCATGGTGTGGGCATGAGGATAGTAGCTTCTTGAACCTCTCTAAGTATGCATGCAATAATTCGGTCTCATGCTGATAAAACGAATTGATTTCGTTCCTCAGTTTTTGAGTCCAATGATTTGGAAAGTACTTCTTGAGGAATGCAGATTGAAACTCATCCCAAGTCCTAAAGGCATTCGCCTGGTTGCTGTACAACCATTTCTTGGCATTATCCTTCAGTGCAAAGGGCACAAGCCTAAGTTGGATGGAGTCTGTACTAAGTTCTTGCAGCTTGAACATAGCACAAACCTCCTCAAATTCCCTGAGAAAGAAATAGGGGTCACCCTTCCCAGTAAAGTGAGGGAGCATGGATACAAACTGAGGCTTAACCTCAAAGTGGTCCCCATTCACCTCTGGCAATATAATGCACGAAGGTAGAGTAGTACGGCTCAGATAGCATCTATCACGCAGAGAAACAGGAACAAAAACAGGTGGAAGGGGTGAGACAGGTGGATCCAGCAACGGCTCCTCCTCGCGGTACCGAGCAGCCATGGAACCTGGACCGTGTGCGAAATGAGAGATGAAGGCGTCGAGAAATCGACTACCGAGGCAGGATTGACGACAGCCTCGTCAAACGGCCACTCTAGTCTCGTGCCCACACAAACATGCACAAAGATGCACACAGACAAACCGATTTTTTTTGACAACTAAAATAGAATGTGCGTAGAGGAGAAGACGGGAGGACACAAAAGATAGAATGACCCAGGAGAGAATGGATGAAGTCCTTATGCTACGGTGGGTGGGTATAGGTAGAAGCACACAAGCAAACAAGACTCAAACAACCTAATGTCGCTATACGTCGTTACAACTAGACGACGCTTAACTGTGAGGTCACACGGCCTCAACACGCCTCACCTCCCTATGATGAGGACCATAACGCCCAACAAGTGAGCCAAGATCTAGAGATGTCATCTCTCCTACTATCGACAGAGTGGGCGACATCGATCAGGCAATGATGGTCGCGACCGAATCACTCTCCTAATGCACCCGAGATCCTTAGGGCCAATGTCTACTTGATTTTAAAATTAGGCTGTTGATTAGTGTTGTTTTTGGGGCGAAGGAAAGGGTGATGAAATCCCCCACCTTATCTAATATGGTACAACCCCTCAGTAGCGTTTTGGAGTCCAAACCTAGAAATCAACTCTCCAAACAAACGCTCAACTCACACTTGTTGCTATGCAATTCCTACTAACTAATGCATGTTCATACGAAATACATGAATGAGAGTAGGAAATGCGTACCTTACGCCAGCACTCAGCAACTGCAAGTAAAGCTAAAATAAAACAATCTACGTGCCTAAGTCAAGTATATGATGCATGACCTAAGCAAGCAAGAATGCCTAATCTTTTGCTTTGGGTTTTAGGGTCCAAGTTGCTTAATGGGAGATTGATTATTGATCTGGGGGCAAACTAAAAGTCAAAACATGCCAAATTGAGCCCCACACTTCTATAGCAAATACATAAACAAGCCAAAGAAAGTAGAAGAGACCCCTAGGGGGTGGAGTGTGTGCACATATGAAGTGAAATAAGTGATGAATGATTCTTGTAAGCATGTATGTGTGTGTGCCTTCATGCACAGGAAGTGTCTAAAGATGTGGCAAAACCTATCAATCCATTCACACAACATATCGACAATTACTACTTCATTAACATAAGATTAGACTTACCACGAGAAGTGTCTAAAGAAATGGCAAGACTCATCAAAAAGAATAAACTCATGTGAAGAACAAAGGTAAGCATGGGAGGTGTCTAAATGTTATGGAAAAACCCAGTGTATCGGTAGGTGACCGCCTAGGCGGTAGGCGATCGCCCCTCGCGGTGGTCGCTTGGGCGACCACCGCTTTTCGCCCAGCAGAGCTGGGCGAAATAGGCAATCGCCTAGACGATCGCTTCGCCTAGGCGAGAGCCGTTGGAGAGTCTCCAACGGCTCTCAACTTTTTTTATTTTATTTGTTTTTCAAAAATTACAAGTTTGCCACTACCCCCAAATTCTATATAAACCCCTCCAACCCTCTTCATTTTTCACACATTTCTCATTCTCTTCTTCTTCTTCATAATTCTATTCTCATCATCAAGTTTCCTAATCACCAAGTTTTTGCGATTAAGTCTACGGTCTGGTGCTTAGTTTTGAAATTGGAAAGTGAAGTCTCCGATCCGGTTCTTCATTCTTCAACTGCCAAAATCAAGTGCACTCTTTCTAACTTCTCTTTAGAATTAAATTAATTACTATTTTATTTTCATATTAGTCTAAATTTTTATATAAGTCTAGTTTTAAGATATGGCTTACGTACCCGGCACTAGTCTCCCTATGCATCACGAGAGTTACGATGACCTAAGACCTACCCGTACAAATGACCCCGGTTGGAATACTGCCCATTACATTAGTGCTAATGATAAAAACTGCATTGTCTGTGAGTTATGTGGTAAGGAAACTAGAGGTGGTATAGCCCGTCACAAACAACATCTTGCACACACACCCGGTAGCAATGCTAGACCTTGTGATAAAGTTCCTGACTCTATTAAACAAGACATAACTGCATACATGATTAGAAACAGTAGGACATTACAAAACGAAAATTTATGTCTTGATGATTATGTAGACAGAGAAAACATAGAATTTGATCTGGAAATCGGGTCGGGTTCCGGTTCTGCTCGGACCCCAACCTCCTGTTTTCGCCCCGTCCCTGGTCGAAAGAGACAAAAACAACGTTTGTGGGCACCATTTTACGGACATGGGAGGGACGTGGTTTCCGGACCCCAACAAACAACCATCGAAAGAACCTTTAGAAAAGAAGATAGGAAAACAATTAATCAAAAATGGTCTAGGCTTTTCTATAGATGCGGTATATCATTCAACACTGTAAGGACGCCTGAGTGGAAGGAAGCAATATCCGCCACTTGTACTTACGGACCCAGACTGAAACCAATGAGGTATCATGAAGTTAGTGACTCGTGCCTTAAACAGGAAATTGACTACACTAGAGGTATACTAGAGTCGTACAGACAAGATTGGGCAACATACGAGTGCACGTTGATGACAGATGGCTGGACTGATAGGTCCGGTAGGAATATAATCAATTTTCTAGTAAATTGTCCGACATGTACCATGTTCATGAGGTCTTTAGATGCTTCCAGTCACTCTCACATTGCAGACTACCTGTACAAGCTGATGGACAAGGTAGTTGGCGAGATTGGCGAAGAACACGTTGTTCAGGTGGTCACCGACAATGCCGCCGCGTACGTACTTGCCGGTAGGATGTTGCAGCAAAAAAGATGGAGATTGTTTTGGACTCCCTGTGCAGCGCATTGCATTGATCTCATCTTGGAGGATATTGGCAAGTTGTTTTTGAAGACTATTGCTTTAGATCGTAAGATCATCAAACATTTCAACAACTCTACCATGTTGTTGAAGAGGATGCGAATTGCCATTGAAGGGAACCTGCTACGCCCTGCTGTCACGAGATTTGCCACCGCCTTTCTGAGTTTGCAAAGGTTGTTTCTGAAGAAAGACAAACTCCGAGCCTTTGTTGTTTCCCCGGAGTACAACGATCCTAATGCAAGTTGGATAAAGAACAAGAAAAAGAAGGAAATCTCTACTGAAGTTGCCGAGACCATTCTACAAAGTGGTTTCTGGACCAACATCGTGAAGGCACTGAAGGCCTCACAACCTATGGTCCAGGTTCTTAGACTTGTTGACGGCGATGAGAAACCACCGATGGGATATCTGTGTGACACAATGGAGAAAGCCAAAGAACAAATCATGATGAACTTTGACGAAAACCCGAGGTTGTAAAAGCTAGTCATCGACCTCATCGACACCAGGTGGGGTCCAGGGAAGATGATGTCCTCACCGCTACACTCAGCTGGTTTCATACTCAACCCTGGTACCTTCTTCTCCGTCCCGCCTCAGGATCAAAATGTAGCTTTCAATGAGCATATGCCTGGATTCATGGATGTCGTAGAGCGGCTCATTCCCACTCCTGCAGAACAAGACAAGATTTGTGGTCTACTTGATCGTTACAAGAACTCCCTCGGAATATTCTCGAGGGATATGGTCGTCAGACAAAGGTCGGAAAGAAGACCTATAGATTGGTGGCAATCGTATGGCGCAGACATGGGAGAGACCGCATTACAGAGGTTGGCCCTGAGGGTGTTGGGATTGACATGCTCGACATCAGGTTGTGAGCGGAATTGGAGTGTCTTCGAGCAGTTGCACTCAACGAGAAGGAACAAGTTGGCTGTGAAGAAGATGAATGACTTGGTGTATGTGAACTACAACCAAAAGTTAAGGCAAAGGTTTCAGCAAAGGATGGAGAAGCCTGGATTTTATGACCCCATCAGTGTGGACTACGATCTCTTCGACGAGCATCCATGGTTGGTAGAAACTGAAGATCCGGTCTTTGCTAGAGAGGAGCTTAAATGGGCCGATGCCGAGGACGCAGCTTTGGGACATTCTTCTTCACGGAGACGCTTTGCTCGATCCATGTCCACTGCATCTCACGTGCGGTGTTCTTTTGCATCTGACGCGCCATTATTAGGTCGTGGCATGGATGATGCCATCGTTCACATCAGTTCTAGAGATCCAGGTGCATCGAGTTCTCAACCACCGATGGACATCGACGAGTAATATGTCCAATCCGACGATGAAGAAACTGAAGAAGATGATGTCTACGTCGACAATCCAAACAAGAACGACTCTGATGACTCTAATGGTGGTGGAGGATATGATATGGTTCCCAGTTGGACATTAGATCAATGTGTCCAATGGAATTAGTTAGTTAGCTTGTAATTCTAATTTCTCTCTTATCTGCTATTGTATGAACTCTGAGTTACCTTTGTAATCGTACTACTAAGCAATCAATTGTATACCTAAGTGTTTAGGTGGGTAGAGGGGGTGCCTAGTGAGGCATTGGTCGAGGAACTAGGTATCCTTTCGAAGCCTAAACATGTATGGTATTTTTAGAAAACATTTGTGCATTTTTTACTATTTTTCCTGATTTTTTATCTATTTTATAAAAATTAATTGAATTTAAAAAAAAATTACCGCCCATACCTGGGCGGTCGCACAACCGCCTAGGCGAACGCCCAGGCGACCGGACGCCTAGGCTCAACAAGGCGGTACCTGAACATTGGAAAAACCCATCAAAACAAAGTTTCTTCAAAAAATCAAGCAAGCAAACACAAATACAAACACATAACTAACATGTAGCATATTCAATAGGAAATTTCAGTCAATAAACATGAGAAAACTAAGATGGGAAGTGTCTAAATCTTATGGCAAAACCCATAAAAAATCCCCAATGAACATACAAAACATACAAATCTACACAATCAAAAATTCATCAAACATCCAAACTTCACAATATATATGAACGTCATCTCCACCCCCTAAGGGGATGGATCTACTCACTACACTTATGCTAGAAATTTAACTAAAGAAGAAAGGAGACATTCTAACTAATTTAGCCTAAGATCAAAGAAACAACACTAAGCTAACCATATATAAAAGAAAGACAACATGAGAACAAAACCCTCCAACCAATAGGCGGGTGCATCAGAATGAGTTCCTCAGGCTCATTCAAAGGATTTGGCACACCACTTTCACTAAGAATGGAGCTTCTCCCCAAGTCATCCAACAAGGACCACCCAACCTCCTTTATTAAGCATAAACTCGATCGCAGATGAGTCCTTGTTGGAGTCAAGATGAAGCTCAAAATGCTCAACAACCATGGGACATAGGGTAGAGAGACCTTCTGGTATGGGCATATGGTGAGGTGTGTCCCCTCACTAATAGTCTCAACTGAATCATCTAACAAACACTCCCTTTGTACATTCATGTTTGATGTCAGCTCACTCTGTTGCATTGCAAAGACAGACACTGAGTTTTCGCTGGGCACACAAACATTCTTAACGGGTTGCATTGGTGTTACAGGTGTTTGTTGATTTTATGGTGCTTTCTCTAATTGGCGAATGATGTTGAGATTTAAAGGTTGGTCCAAGGGTTCTTCTTGCCTACCAGAGTTGAACACATGAAACTTGACACTCATGTTACCTAATGAGAGCTTCATGAGACCATTTCTACAATTAATTAACGCATTGGAGGTTGCCAAAAATTGTGTACCCAAAATCAAAGGAATTTGAGAGTGGGTGTACGCAACAGGGTTGATATCGAGGACGACAAAATCTACTGGAAATATAAAATCTCCAACTTTGATGAGCACATCCTCAATAATCCCCTTTGGGACACGAATGGATCTATCCGCCAATTGGAGGGTGATCTTAGTTGGTTTCAGTTCTCCCAAGTTCAACTGTTGATAAATAGAAAATGGGAGGAGGTTGACCGCTGATCCTAAATCAAGCAATACATTAGTCATGCTAGTGTTCCCTATCGTACACTGAATAGTAGGACACCTAGGGTCCTTGTACTTTGTGTATGCGGGATTGGAGAAAAGTGAGCTTACACTTGCAGCTAAGAATGCTTTCTTAGGACCATTGGTCTTCCTCTTTGTTGTGTAGAGATCTTTCAACACTTTGGTATATTGAGGTATTTGTTGGATGACATCCAACAAGGGGATGTTAACCTTTACTTTTCTGAAGACCTCTAATATCTTATCCATTGTGTCACTCTGCTTTTTGGTTAACCTACTAAGATATGGAGCTTTTGGCAGGTAGGTTTTCTACGGTGCCTGAGAAGGAAGTGTTGGTGTATTTACCCTTACCCTCACCCACTTTCTCACCATCATTCCCAACGAGGGGCCGAATAGATTATGGTGGTGGCAAGGAAATGTGATTGTCAACATGCTTTCCATTCCTTAAGGTTACAATGACATTGACATGGTGAACATGTTCCTCCACATGGTTCATTTGCCCCCCCCCCCCCCCCCCGAGGTACCAAACTCTCATTTTGCATGTGCTATTGCTAGTACATACGGGGGTTAGCCTCAGGCTGCCTTGGCAGAGTCACTCTCTCTCTTTCATGTACATACTGAGTCAATTGGCCCATCTGAAGCTCTAGAGATTTGGTGGTCTGCTGATTTGAAGTGAGAACTTGACTTGTGGATGATATAATTTTTTTTATTGAGTTCTCGAGTCTACGAGTCAAGGTCTCAAGTGAATTGAATCGGGTTTCCATATTGTTGGAATTTGGGAAACCCGATTGATTGGTGATTTGAGGTTGGGGTGGCTGATAAGATGGTGCATGCAAGAGAGGTTGGTGTGGTTGGTTAGGTGGTCGAGAGAAGTTTGAAGGACCACCCGGGGCATTGTTTTGGTTCAATGAAAAGTTAGGGTGGTTCCTACATCCAGGGTTATATGATGATGAGTATGGGTCATTCCTGGCTCTATCATAGATGGCGATGACATGTTCCATCTTAGGAGGAATGGACGCACACTCGCCTCCTACATGACCTATCCTACCACATGAATGACAGGGAACTGGATCAGATGCATACACATGAGATGCACCTTGTTGGTTTTGGAGCTCAATCGAATCCATACGGCACATTAAGGCCTCCATGTGTGCCTCGGTGGCCGTAGTGGTATCGACAGCAAATGCGGCACCCGATCTAATCGAATTTGCATTTGCGATCCTTGCTCATATGCTAGATGATGCTGGTGGTTCCCTCACACTTTCCATTTGCATAGTTTTCTCAGCGAGGTCTTCTAGGAAAGATCATGCCTCCCTTTCATCCTTTCCTAAGAACTCTCTTTAACACATGGACTCAAGGAGCGTTCGAGAGGGGATGTGAAGACCCTCGTAAACAATCTGACACAGGTGCCACAACTCGATGCCATGGTGTGGGCATGAGGATAGTAGCTCCTTGAACCTCTCTAAGTATGCATGGAATGATTCGGTCTCATGCTGATAAAACGAATTGATTTCGTTCCTCAGTTTTTGAGTCCAATGATTTGGAAAGTACTTCTTGAGGAATGCAGATTGAAACACATCCCAAGTCCTAAAGGCATTCGCCAGGTTGCTGTAAAACCACTTCTTGGCATCATCCTTTGGTGCAAAGGGCACAAGCCTAAGTTGGATGGAGTCTGTGCTAAGTTGTTGCAGCTTGAACATAGCACAAACCTCCTCAAATTCCCTGAGAAAGATATAGGGGTCACCCTTCCCAGTAAAGTGAGGGAGCATGGATGTAAATTGAGGCTTAACCTCAAAGTGGTCCCCATTCGCCTCTGGCAATATAATGCATGAAGGTAGAGTAGTACGGCTCAGATAGCATCAATCACGCAGAGAAACGGGAACAAAAACAGGTGGAATGGGTGAGACAGGTGCATCCAGCCACTGCTCCTCCTCGCGGTACTGAGCAGCCATGGAACCTGGACCGTGTGCGAAATGAGAAGATGAAGGCGTCGAGAAATCGACTACCGAGGCAGGATTGACGACAGCCTCGTCAAACGGCCACTCTAGTCTCGTGCCCACACAAACATGCACAAAGGTGCACACAGACAAACTGTTTTTTTTTGACAACTAAAATAGAATGTGCGTATTTGAGAAGACGGGATGACACAAAAGATAGAATGACCCAGGAGAGAATGGAAGAAGTCCTTATGCTACGGTGGGTGGGTATAGGTAGAAGCACACAAGCAAACAAGACTCAAACAACCTAAGGTCGCTATACGTCATTACAGCTAGACGACGCTTAACTGTGAGGTCACACGGCCTCAACACGCCTCACCTCCCTACGACGAGGACCATAACGCCCAACAAGTGAGCCAAGATCTAGAGATGTCATCTCTCCTACTATCGACGGAGTGGGCGACGTCGATCAGGCAATGACGGTCGCGACCGGATCACTCTCCTAATGCACCCGAGATCCTTAGGGCCAATGTCTACTTGATTTTAAAATTATGCTCTTGATTAGTGTGGTTTTTGGGGCGAAGGAAAGGGTGATGAAATCCCCCACCTTATCTAATATGGGACAACCCCTTAGTAGCATTTTGGAGTCCAAATCTAGAAATCAACTCTCCAAACAAACGCTCAACTCACATTTGTTGCAATGCAATTCCTACTAACTAATGCATGTTCATACGAAATACATGAATGAGAGTTGGAAATGCGTACCTTACGCCAGCACTCAGCAACTAAAAGTAAAGCTAAAATAAAAGACAATCTACGTGCCTAAGTCAAGTATATGATGCATGACCTAAGCAAGCAAGAATGCCTAATCTTTTGCTTTGGGTTTTAGGGTCCAAGTTGCTTAATGGGAGATTGATTATTGATCTGGGGGCAAACTAAAAGTCAAAACATGCCAAATTGAGCCCCACACTTCTATAGCAAATACATAAACAAGCCAAAGAAAGTAGAAGGGAAAATGAGATTACCAGACCGCTGATTGGCGGTCCAACTATCTCTATTCGTCTCCCAACTTCTCCAACTGCCTTCCCTTGAGCGTCAGAGTCTCCTGTAACAAAGAAAACTACAAAACAAAAATTAAATCCAATTGAATCATCCAAACCAGAGTATGGACTGACATCTCCCGGCAACGTCGCCAAAAACTTATTTAATCGTTTTAAATTTAGACCGCAAGTGCACAACCGTCGGTGAAGACGGGGCAAGTACGGGTCGATCTACAGGGAGGTGAGTAGCCTCTAGTTTGTCAGAAATCAAGTGGCGAATAAAGGGAGAAAAGATGTGATTATGCTAAAACTAAACTATACTAAACTAGTAAGTAAGAAATGCGAAAGAAAGCAACGAAAGATTAGAAATCAAGAAGAGAAACCCCAAAGGGGTGGAGTGTGTGCACATAAGAAGTGAAATAAGTGATTAATGATGCATGTAAACATGTATGAGTGTGTGTCTTCAGGGATAGGAAGTGTCTAAAGATGTGGCAAAACCTATCAATCCATTCACACAACGTATCGACAATTACTACTTGATTAACATAAGATTAGGCTCAGCATGAGAAGTGTCTAAAGATATGGCAAGACTCATCAAAAACAATAAACTCATGTGAAGAACAAAGGTAAGCATGGGAGGTGTCTAAATGTTATGGAAAAACCCATCAAAACAAAGTTTCTTCAAACAATCAAGCAAGCAAACGCAAGTACAAACACATAACTAACATGTAGCATATTCAACAAGAAATTTTAGTCAATAAACATGAGAAAACTAAGCATGGGAAGTGTCTAAATCTTATGGCAAAACCCATCAAAAATACCCAACATGTAGATGATTAAAATACCCCCAATGAACATACAAAACATGCAAGTCTACACAATCAAAAATTCATCAAACATCCAAACTTCACAATATATATGAACATCATCTCCACCCCCCAAAGGGGATGGATCTACTCACTACACATTATGCTAGAAATTAAACTAAAGAAGAAAGCAGACATTCTAACTAATTTAGCCTAAGATCAAAGAAACAAGACTAAGCTAACCATATATAAAAGAAAGACAACATGAGAACAAAACAATGAAAAATTATTTTATTAAATGACTCACATTACTAGTAGCATTCTTCTCCACCTTGAGTTTTTACTCCAAGGCTTACTCCAAGTAGAGAGAATGCCACCAAGCAATGGGTGAATACAAAGGAGAAGGAAAAGTTCTATTTATAGTGCTAGAAAAAGGTAATCGGGGACAATCCCCCAATGTGGGACTAGTTAAACTACTACCAATGGATAAACACAACATAATAAACAACCACAAGAAGCCTCATTGAAATTGGACGAAAATGTGCCGCCAATTGGCGGTCACTTTTTGTCCGATTTACTCTAAATTTGTATATCTTCCTTAATGCTTCATTTTATTACGTGTGGTGAATCCAAATTGGTTGTTTGAGTGTCGGCCTGAATCTAATTGCGAAAATAATCCTCATGATGGTGTGAAGTTTCTGATTGGTCCTTTTGGTTTACATCCGGGTCCCTCCTCTTGCATTTCAGTCCATAAATCTCATAATTCAGTCATTTCTCTTGCTCTTAGGTCCTTTTTGTGTCTCTTCTTCTGACTTTATTTTATTCCTGAAATTTAAACATGAAACTCGTTACGTAGCATTGCTTCGATTAAAAATAGAGGATATAAGACACAAATATATGCATGATATGATGTAAATCAATGGGAAAGATTTTACATGTTGCATTCTATTATTCCATGTTATACTAGTATGATAGGTTAATTGTACTGTACTTTCATTTGCATGTAGGTGTACTTGGTACACATGGTTTCCGTATGGAAACTCCGACATTGTTATTTCATTTGTATTTCAGGACCGCAGTATGTGCTAGGTGGGTGGTGACTGAGGATGAGTGCACTCTGGGATCAGATCCTTCAGTCTTACTTTCCTAGGTTGTATGATTGCTTGTATTTATACTTTCGTGTACTCTCATGTAATCATACCTTTTGAAAAGTCTTATGTAATGGTGCACCTTTTTAGTATTTTATGGGTAATGTTCCCACTCTTTCTAGTCTTATTCTTTGTGATATTTTGTTTAAATTTTTCGCAATTTCGGGACATTACAACTTGGTATTAGAGTGGTCGATTCCTGTGTTCTAATCCAATGAAACCACCCTAGGAGTAGAGTGAATGGATTTTGCATCTTTTATTTTTATCATGCACGCATAATTGATTGTTTGCGTTTGACGTCTACTAGGGGTGCGACTTAGGAGGAAGAGCGACGGACGCTCTACGGGACTATGGAGAGACTTAGCGAGTTTCTAGAGTAACAGACTACCTGTGCTGATCAGACGGGACTGGGCGCGATGGACAAGAGATTCATGCGCTATCATCCTCCTACGTTCGAGGACGGAGTGGACCCTGAGGCTGCAGATGACTAGATTTTCAAGATCTAGAGGATATTCTGGGTGATTGGATGCTTTCCAGAGATGAAGGTGGATCTGGCCACCTATGTGTTGGGCGGTGCGGCATCCAACTGGTGGAGGACCACGTCCGCAGTGGTGTTCAGTGACTAAGAGGACGTGACCTAGGAGGAGTTCCTAGAGGAGTTCCTGGAGGAGTTCAACTCAAAGTACTTCCCACAACATGTCAGAGATGTGAAACAGGAGGAATTCCTTGCCTTAGAGTAGAAGGAGTTGATGTTGGAGAGCTACGCCATCAAGTTCAACACCAAGGAGCGCTACTACCCTGATATATATGTCACCCAAGAGTAGATGGCGATGAAGTTCACACGGGGACTTCGGAAGAAGCTCAGATCCCGTGTGCTCACTAGCATGCCGCAGACCCTAGCGGATGTCGTAAAATGCATGGCCATCCTAGAGAAGGACTAGCAAGTGAACTATCAGGATGCTAGGAGGTTGTAGGAGAGTGTTAGTGGATGTGCAGCTGGCTGTTTCACAGGGAATCTAGGCAAGAGTCACCGAATTGAAGAAGGTGGTGTGTGCCAACCTAAGGCATGCAGAACTTGTTGCAGATTTCACCCCGGGCGAGAGTGCTTTCCCCGTCCAAGAGTTTGATTGGGGTGCGATCAATATGCGCACTATATCAAAGAGTGTCCTAACAGACAGGGCGAGCCCAGTAGGAGACCAGGACCACCGGTTCTAGGGAGAGGTGGAGTCAGCCGACCTATCACACCACCAAAGCAGGGGAGGAGAGCTCGACGAGTCTTCACCATTCAGGTTAAGGAAGTGAGGGACACCAACACCATGGTGGAACGTACTCTTTATGTTGACGGTCTTGTTGTCAGAGTCGTTTTTTATTGTGGCGTTACGTACTACTTCATTTTGGAAAAGTTCAGGGGCATTTGGGATCGTGCCCCTGTGCAACTGACTACCAACTTGGAAGTCATTATGCTAATGGGTGAGGTGGGCATTGCGGGGAGTTTCCTCCTAGGCACTATAGTTGCTTGGGAGACCAAGATTTTCTGGCAGATCTGGTCATGCTACCGATCGAGGACTTCGACGTCATACTGGGATGGACTGACTGTCACCGAACGACATTCGAGTCTTTTGCCATGAGAAGAAGATCTTGATTCCAAGGAAGGACTAACCTGATGTGCTGATCAGAAGGACAAAGAGAAGAGGTGGCTGAATCATTGTTTCTGCACTAAAGGCGCAGAAGTTGATACATCAGGGTGGTAGAACGTTCTTGGCTACTATAGTAGTTCCAGACCCAGAGACGAGGAGATTGGAGGACATTAAGGTCGTGCAGGACTTTCCGGAGGTGTTTCTAGATGGTATTGTAGGATCGTGTATGGTCAGATTATCTTATCACTTTTAATCTAATTTAACTACTTTCTTAAGCAACATATATGCACAGCGGAATTTAAATCAAGCAAGCAAGTAAAAGAGGAATATGCAAACCACACAAAGGCACTGAAAGATTTTATAGAGGTTCGGTCTCCCGCCCACTTCCTCTCTTGCAAGCTCCGCTCGATCTCCCTCAAGCTCCGCCTACGTCTTCACTATCAACCCTCTTTCGGGCCGAGATTAAGTCTTTTACAACACAAGCTTCGCGAACAATCCTCGATAGCTTGGTTTCTTCTCTCACAATCCGAGAGGATCACTTTGATCTCTCACCGAAGTCTATACTCTTGTCTAGGGCTTTCACATGTACCCTTGCTACTTTGACAAACAATTTGAGTGGAACCACACTCTCTAAACTGGAGCACACTTGAGTGGACAAGGATTTAAGACTAAAGTGTGAAGGTTTTGAGCTTGTGAGTGTTTGGAGCTTTCTTTCTAAAGTAGGAGAAAAATAATAGTGGGAGAGATGATCTAAACAATGTTGATACCATCTATTTATAAGCTCCTAAAGTGTTCTAGCCGTTGGGGTTAAGTGTGGTGAAGGGTTGTGCAAGAAACACAAAGCAGGAAACTACAACACACATTTCAATGCAAATTCGGTCGACCGGACAGGTCAAACGGTCAACCAAAGAACGATTCAAAACAAGGAATGGTCGACCGAGAAGGGAACGCTCAAACAAAAATAGGCTATAACTGAAGATCACTCAATTTAACGGTCGAACAAGAATGTGGAACGGTAGACCGAAAATTGGTAGGGAATCTGGAGTTCAAGAGAAATACTCTAGACGATCGACTGGGGCATAGTAACGGTCGACCGGAAATGTCCAGTAAGTTCTGGATAAACACGAATGTTTCAATCAGTCGACCGCAAGGCATGCAACGGTCGACCGTAAGTTAATTTTTTTTGGGGTTTGGTTAAGTTTATACGAATACGACCGTTGATATAATACGACAAGTCCAACACTCAAATCACACGTGTAGACAGTCGACCGAGAAGGTCAAAATGGTCGACCGGTCGGGCGGTTAAATCCACTATTTTATATAGGATCAAACGGTCGACCAGAGGCATTTCAGTCGACCGAAATGGCACATGAAATTCTGGTTTAGGTTTAGTGAATTTCGGTCTTGGTTTGGGTGACCTATTTAACTCCAAATGATCTAAGATTTTGTGTGTGACTTCTATAAGGAACCTAGTGTGTGTTTAAGTGGTTTTTAGCTCTTGTATTCTCAACTACACATAGTTCCTAAGACTCAAAAATAAATCAAGATTACATGTCTTCAAATGAGCTTCTTACATGTCTTGACTTGATTTCCTTTCTTCCTTGAGTCTGATCACCTGTAGAAGTTAGCACAATACAATATATATGCCATGCATAATGTGTGCTACTCTACATAGATTATAATTAAATTTAGGTTGATTAAACCATCAAAACATAGATTAAGGCCGAAAAGGCAACAAATATCACTGGTTTGCCGCCACACCGAGAGATCGAGTTTGGAATCGAGTTGGTAACTGGCACTACTTCACAGTTGAAGGCTTTGTATCAGATGGCACCTGTAGAGTTGGCCGAGCTGAAGAAGCAGTTGCATGAGCTGTTGGATTTTCGGTTCATCCGACCGAGCTTCTCGCTTTTGGGAGTACTAGTGTTATTCGTGAAGAAGAAGGATGGACCGTTGTGGATGTGCATCGACTACAGGATGCTAAATAAGGTTACCATCAGGAACCGATATCCTTCACCAAGGATAGAGGACCTTTTTGATCAGTTGCAGACAACGAAGGTTTTCTCCAAGATCGATTTGCGATCCGTCTATCACCAGTTGAGGATCAAGGAGGCAGATCTCCAGAAGACAACTTTCAGGACTCGGTACGGGCACTATGAGTTTCTAGTTACACCTGCAGGATTCATAGACCTGATGAACAAAATGTTCAAGTTGTACCTCGACAGTTTTGTCATCGTCTTCATGGACGACATCCTAGTCTACTCACGGGATAAAGAGCAACACCGGGAGCATCTAAGGGTTGTACTTTCCATCTGCAAGGATCAGAAGCTTTATGCCAAGTAGATGAAGTACAAGTTTTGGCTGGATCAGGTAGCATTTCTATCGCAGATTATGTCGAAGGATGAGATCTCAGTGGACCCGGCGAAGGTGGAGGCTGTGACGCAGTGGAAGGCCCCAACGAGTGTGATGAGGATCTGGTGTTTTGTAGGACTGGCAGGCTACTATCGCCATTTCATCAAGGATTTATCTAAGCTTGCTTCACCACTGACGACACTGACGCTGAACGGTGTCAAGTTTGTTTGGTCGCAGAAGTTCGAGGACAGTTTTTAGGAGTTGAAGAGACGGCTGACGACCACACCGATTCTGACTCGTCCGAGGGGAAGCAATGGGTACGTGATCTACAATATGCTTCTAGGTATTGGCTTGGGTTGCACTCTCATGCAACATGATAAGGTGGTGGCATACACTTCGAGGCAGCTGAAGGTGCACGAGAAGAAATATCCCACTCATGACTTGGAACTAGCACTAGTGGTTCATGTAGGGGTGTAAACGGGCCTAAATGAGCCAAGCCCACCTTGTTTGAACTCGGCTTGTTTATTAAACAAGCTAGATGCCCTGCTCGAACTCAGCTCGATTCGAGCTCGCAAGCAGCTCGGCTCGTTTGCTCGTTTAGACTTCTCTGCTCAATAAGGATCAAGTAAATGCAGATTCAGAAGATACAGTTGTGATAAGTATTGTGTGTATGTCTTTCGCCATTTTAGAGAGAATTTTGAACTTCATGTAATTTCCCTTCCACCAATCCAAGACATTGATTGACATCCTTTCATGCATATCTTTGTGTTTTATATCCATTATGTTTCACCCAAACGATGTTATGTAACGAGTTTAATGTTTAGTTTTTAGGCATAAGTAGGTTTGATAAGAGAAGAGACTATAAATGGACCTAATAGCAGGGAAAATGACTGAGTTGAGAGACTCGATGACTAAGATGCAAGATCAAAGGACCTAAATGTAAGATCAAAGGGCCAATGAGCAAACAAGAATACTTCACACCATCATGGGGAGTATTTTGGAAATTCTATTTGGGTCGGAGCTCCAACAAGCAAAGTAGATGCATCAAACACAAACAAAGAATTCCAGAAAAGCCCACAAGCAAATCCAGAGCGATCCGAACACTTTAGACCGCCAGTTGGCGGTCCAAGACCGCTAATTGGTGGTCACTTTTGGTCCGGATCTGCTAAGATTTATGTGGGGGTTTGTATTAGTGTGTATTTAGTCTATTTCTGGTATTTGTTTAGTTCCATACCGGGGGATTGTCCCGGATTACCTTTTTCTATGGGTATAAATAGAACTACTCCCCCTCCATTGTATTCTATCCATTGCTTGGTGGCATTCTCTCTACTTGGAGTAAGCCTTGAAGCAAAACTCAAGGTGGAGAATAGTGCTACCTTCAATGTGATTCATTTTAATAAAATAATTGTTCTTAGTTTCTTTTAATCTTGTCTTTTAATTCTTGCATGCTTCTTTAGTTTTACTTTCCTTTTCTTGTAGCTTCTTTAATATTTCTTGCTTGCTTTGGTTAATTTCATTTCAGTAGAATGTTTCATTTTAATGTATGTTGTAGTGTAATGATTAGTGAGTAGTTCCATCCCCATTTGGGGCGTGGAGAAATATGTGATATGATTATGTGATGTAGTAGGTGTGTGTTATCTTAATCCTTTGAGCCTTATATGATTTCCATAACCATCTAATGGGATTGCACTCTTATCTTTGATATGATAATGCTCTTGAATGAAGCTTAGCATATCTTAGACTAGTTGACCTATTTTATGGGGAATGATGAGGTGAGGATAAGGATGGAATTAATATTGGAAACATGACTTGTAGTTGCATGTACTCTTGTTGCCTTTACCTTGATTAATGCCTTGTATGTTTTAATGATAATGTACAATCTTATTTCATGTGGAGGCATAGTAGGGTTTAGTCTTTATACATGAGTTCATTTAGCTTCATTCCAATTATTGTCTTGTATGTTTTAATGATATTGTGTTATCTTATTTCATGTGGAGCCAAAGTGGGATGTAGTTTTATGTTTTCATGCACTACATGTTTTGATGAGCTTAATTGAACACACACACATACACATATCTTTGTAGTCACACTTTTTTCTCTACCAAGTTTAGTTTTATTGCTTATTGTCCATTTCCTTTTGCATATTAGTGTACTTTAGTGTAATCAATCTTTCTCTCCTTTCTTTCCCACTCGCCTTCGAACAAACAAGAGTCGACACACCTCCCTGTGGATCGACCCGTATTTGCCACCGCTTCAACGCGGCCGTGCACTTGCGGTTAATTAAAACATATCAATCAGACATCAAGCTTGTCATTTGCCTCTAACACAAGAACTCCTTCTAAGTAAACATTCAAATCCATTTTTGATGGCTGAATTGTTTGTTTTGTCCTCTTCAGATAATCTTCACAATCATTAACGGGAATGCTTGATGTTCTACAACCACTTGATGAAGATGATTTTGATGAAGGATTTTGATTTTATCCATTTCATTCTTCTTGTATGCTTGTTTAATTTTCATCAACATAGCTTGAACAATTCTTTTAAAGTCTTCTTCACCTTGGAAATTTGTTCTTTAAACTCATCGGGTTCACAAATTTGAGAATAGACATATTTAACTAACACCATCTTGTATCTTGGATCAAGAACACTTGCTATTGCCATCAACAAATTGCAATCACTCCAATACTTGTTGAATTTTATAGTCATCACTGCAACCATCTTAGCCATGAAGCTATCATCAGAATTTCCATGACTGAGTAGAAGCTTCTTTACATGCCAAACCTCATGAAGATAATGATTGCTAGTAGAATATGTGGATCCTGAAAATAATTTGGTGACATCATTGAAAACACACAAGAATGCACAAATTGTTTTCTGCTTTCACCTAATCATCATTAGTAGGCAACAATTTGTAATTTGTATCTTGAGTTGCATATTCAAACAACACATCCTTATAAGTGATAGCATGATCCAACATCTAAAAGTGGAGTTCCATTTTGTTGGACAATCGCCACGCAAGCCTCTGGAGATGAAAATGTCCAACTGCTTTGAAATTTCTGCAAATTTGGACAAACGTGTTGGAGATTTCTTCAAATACTTGACTGTTTTACGAACATTGTTGACAACAAGCTTTATCTCGTCTAAACCATCTTGAACCATCAGGTTTAGAATGTTGGCACAACACCTAATATGAAAAATCAGACCTTTTAGGAGCAATTTTCTCCTTGATTGGAAGTTGCATATTAAATTTTCTACCATGAGAGTATTGCACTGCGTATTATCTGAAGTGATGGTCTGAATCTCGTCATGTATTCCCCATTCATGCACACAACTGCAAATAACATTTGCAATATTAACCCCAGAATGTGGTGGATCTAGATCAAGAAAACTGATTATACGCCTCTGCACCTTCCAATCTGTGTTGATGAAGTGAGCTGTCACACACACAAATAATCTATAGTCTGATTAGAAGTCCAACAATCAGAAGTAAGAGAGATGCGATCCACTTGCTTGAAAGTAAATTTCAGATCTTCCATTTCTTTTTCATACACTTGCAAACATGCTTTCTTGATGGTGTTCCTCAAACATTTTTCATACCTTGGATTGAGGTATACACAAAACCAATTAAACCATTCATGCTCTACTATTTTGAAAGGATACTTGTGCACAATAATCATTTTGGCAATCATTTCTCTACCATGTTTCGGCTCGTAAGGTCCCTCAAAATCAAGCAAATCACTGCCACTACCACTTGTAGTAACAATGACCTTCTGCCTTTTAGATAATTGATGAGGAAGACAACGTAATATGTGACGCTTCATCCCCGTTGTAGTCCCATTCTTGTTAAGAGTGAGAACACGTTTACAATGCTTGCATCTGACACTACTTTCCACTCCCACATTTGTTTTGCCTTCTATAATCTCGAAATCATTCCACAATGTCGAAGTCCTTGTTCTTGCCCTTTTTCCATTTCCATTTTTATTTTCTTCTATTTGTAGTGGTAAAACATCATCGTCCTCGCTCATACTATCATTTGTGTCCACAAAATCAATATCATCCTCTATCGGTTTCGGTTGGGTCCCTGATGTTGACATCTCTATCATACATTGAAGAAACTTAATAAAACCCAAAGCATTAGCTTTACATTCCTAAACATACCCAAAATGACACATTCTCAAATTTGTAAAAATAACCTTAACCCAACTACATATTGATCTTGAGTTTAATATAGAAGAAAACCATGACCAATGTTACCCATACAAAGTCAGATGGAGGACCCATACCTCTTGGCCGATGGCGGAGGGTGACGATGGGGGAGGTGGTGGCAGGATGTCACGGGGGGAGGTTGTGTCAGGAGGTAGTTGTGGGAGGTGGTGGCAGGAGGTCGTGGACTCGTGGGAGTGGTAGTGGGTGGAGAGAGGGACGACAACAGGAGACGAGGTGATTGGGTTTGGGTCGGATGAGGATAAGGTTAGGTTATATTTTGGGTTTTTGTATTTTTATTTTATAAGGTATTTTGGGATATAGAAAATAATATATTTATTTGTGATATATATGTAAATATGTAATATGTGTATAAACATAAACGAGCAAAATGAGCTCTTATTGAGCTAACCGAGTCGAGCCATGGGTTGGCTCGTTTATTAAACGAGCGGATTTTAATGTTTGAGCTTGGCTCATTTAATAAACAAGTCGAGCTCGAGTCGAGCTTTATCGAGCCAAGCTCAAGCAAGCTCACGAGCTCGAGTAGAATTTGACAGCCCTAGGTTCATGCGTTGAAGACCTGGAGGCATTATATGTACGGAGAGCGGTTTCAAGTCTAAACCGACCACCAGAGTCTGAAGTATCTCTTTTCACAGAAGAAGGTTAATGTGAGGCTGTGTAGATGACTCGAATTCATCAAGGACTACAACATCACCATTTCATATCACCCGGGGAAGGCAAATTCAGTTTGATATGCCTTAAACTAGAAGTTGGAGGTTTCTCTAGCCGATCTGTGCATTCAGGAGTGGAGACTTATTGAGACCTTGGCAGAGTGGAAGCCATTCGCAGGGGATTAGAGAGGGCAATGATTGATGGACTGAGAGTAGAGCCTCAGATAGTCTCAAGGGTTGTGCAGGTCAAGAGTGCAGATGATGAGTTAGCCAGCGTGTTGTAGTTGACTGTGAAGGAAGGATCTGACTTCAGTATGGGGGTAGATGGAGGTCTAAAGTACAGGAACCATATCTGGTACCAAATGTAGATAATATGAGGAAAGATATCTTGGAGGAGGCACATAGAGCCAGATACTCTATCCACTTGGGGAGCACAACGATGTTTAAGGACCTGCAACAGAACTTCTAGTGTAAAGGCATGAAGACAGATATAGTACAGTTCGTGTCTAGATGTCTGGTTTGTTAGCAAGTAAATATTGTGTATCAGAGACCAGCAGAGCCGATACAGAGGATCGAGCTGGCATAGTGATAGTGGGAGCATGCGACGATGGATTTTGTCACATGGTTGCTGAAGATGAAGGGCTTTCATGACGCAATTTGGGTCATAATTGATCGACTGACTAAGTCGGCACATTTCTTAGCGATCAGGACCACATTACCTCTAGATGGTCTAGCTAAGTTGTACGTTGAGCAGATAGTCCGACTGTAAGGAGAACCAGTGAGTATCATCTAGGATCGAGATCCCAGGTTCACATCTAGATTTTGAGACAGTTTGCAGAAGGCTTTGGGGATGCAGTGGAAGTTCAGTACAATGTTTGACCCACAGACAGATGGTCAGTCAGAGAGGACTATCCAGACCTTGCAGGACATGTTGAAAGCTTGCACATTGGATTGGGCAAGACATTGGGATGAGCATTTACCACTGATATAATTCGCCTACAACAATAGTTTCCATGCTAGCATTAGAACGACACCTTTTGAGGCATTGTACGAGAGGATGTGCAGATCACAAGTTTGCTGGAGTGATGTAGGTGAGAGGCAGTTAGTGGGGCCTGAGTTGGTGCAAATGTATTCAGAGAAGGTTGGTGTGATCAGGAAGAGGCTACTAGTAGCTCAGAGCCAACATAAGATCTACATGGATAAGCATAGGCCAGAGTTGAGTTCTGAGGTTGACGACCATGTATTTTGAGGAAAAATATCATGAAGCAGGCACACAGAGCCAAATACTCTATCCACCTGGGGAGCACAAAGATGTTTAAGGACCTGCAATGGAACTTCTGGTGGATGGGCATGAAGACAGATATAGGAGAGTTCGGGTCTAGATGTTTGGTCTATCAGCAGGTAAAGATTTAGCATCAGAGACCAGTACGGCCGATACAGAGGATCGAGTTGCCAGAGTGGAAGTTGGAGCATGCGAGGATGGGTTTTGTCACAGGGTTGTTGAAGACAAAGAGCTTTCATGACACGATTTGGGTCATAATTGATCGACTGACTACGTCGGCACACTTCTTAGCGATCAGGACCAGTGAGTATCATCTCGGATTGAGATCCCAGGTTCACATCTAGTTTTTGTAGGAGTATGCAGAAGGATTTGGAGACGTCGTTGAAGTTCAATACAATGTTTGACCCACAGACAGATGGTCAATCAAAGAGGACTATCCAGACCTTAGAGGACATGTTGAGAGCTTGCACGTTGGATTGGGCAAAACATTAGGATGATCACGTGCTGCTAATAGAATTTGCCTACAGTAACAGTTTCCACGCTAGGATTGGGATGACAGCTTACGAGGCATTGTACAAGAGGTTGTGTAGGTCACCAGTTTGTTGGAGTTATGTAGGTGACAGGCAGTTAGTGGGGTCTGAGCTGGTGCAGATGGATCCAGAGAAGGTCGATGTGATCAGGAAGAGGCTACCAGTATCTCAGAGCAAACATAAGAGTTACATGGATAAGCATAGGCCAAAGTTGAGTTTTGAGGTCAGCGACTACGTATTTCTGAAGACCTCCTCGGCCAGGGGAGTAATGAGGTTTGGGAAGAAGGGGAAGCTCAATCTGAGGTATGTTGGACCATTCGAGATCTTAGACTATATTGGAGAGGTTGCTTACAGGATTGCCATCACAATTTTCTGGTGTGCACAATGTTTTCCATGTATCGATGCTGAGGAAGTAATTGGCAGACCCAATGCATGTTATAAAGATAGAGGTTTTAGAGATTCAGAAGTACTTATCTCTAGAGGAGAGCCCAATAGAGAACCAACTCAAGAGGATGACCATTCCGATAGTGACGGTGCGATGCCACCATCACAACGTTCGCAAGCCCACCTGAGAGATCAAAGAGGACGTTTGAAAGCAGTATCCAAAGCTTTTTGGTGAATCGCTTCTTTCAAATTTCGAGGATGAAATTTCTTTAAGGAGGGTGGATTGTTAAATCCTAAACCAAGATTAGGAGGCTAAGTGGGTTTAGTAGGTAGGATTAGGAGTGGGTTTGACTTGGGAGGGGGTATGGTTGGGTGATGGGGAGTATGGTGGGTATAATGGTGCATGTGGAGTAGGTGGTGGGTTGGTTGGGGTAGAAAAGCACATTTCTTCTTTCCTCTCTCACTCCACTGTCAACTCCAACTCTTCTCATCACCTCTCCCTCTCCCCCTCTTCTCCGTCCAGCACCTTGGTCTTTTGGAGCTCCGGTTGGCGTGAAGAAGGTGCATAATGGTGGAGCCCCGACGAACTCTGGTGATCACAGGAAGAAATGTATGCCAAGTTCGTTAGTTTGCTCGCACAAGACGTACGAGGGTTTTAACCTGTCGTCAGAGGCCGGAGTCCTCGCTAGCCACGAGAGGCGGCGAAGTATCACCCCGAGATTGCTTGACGTGGCAAGGAAATTGCCAAGGAACGGTCGATCGAGCCCTGTTGGCGGTCGACCGGTTGTAGTCTAATTCTTCGATTTTGCCTAGGACCGGTCAACTGGTTGTAGTATAGTTCTTCGATTTTTCCCAACACTGTTCGGACTCGATACCTAAGGGCGGTCGTCCGGTTATGCATAATTGTCGGGCGGGAGAAGACTCTGTTATTTTTTATCAGACGAGACCCTTTTGCCATTCGATTCGTCGCTGCCCATGATCTCTTATTCGACCATTGTGAATTAAGTTTTGTGCCTGAGTTCGACCAGTTTAGGCAATTGTTCAAACGTCACCCTATCGATTGGGAGCAGTTGACCAGTTTGCATTTTTCTGTCGACCGATTGTGCCCAGATCTGAGTCCTTGCCTTGTGTAGTGTCAACTCTATCCATGGATACCCGTGTCCTCGTTTCGTACGTTAGCCAGGAGGTGACAGTTGGTGCGATGGTTGTGCCTGCCTAGCGACTGGCGAGTGGAAGAGTGTGGAAACTTGGGGCTAGTGCCACCTCTGTGTTATAGACAGTGGCGTAGCATAGAGCATATCTTGGCTTTTACTAGGGTGGTTGTTGAACGTTTTATATTAAACCGCAAGTGCATGGTGTCGGTGAAGACGTGGCAAAGACGGGTCGTCCACAGGGAGGTGAGCAGCCTCTCGTTTGCACAAAATCAAGTGGCAAAAATAGGGAAGAGAGTTTGATTATTCTAATCTATGCTACACTACACTACGAAATAACGCATGTATAAGCAAACAACAAACGATTAACTAAAACTTAACTAAGAATGAAATAAGAGTGCTGGAATTCAGAAATGGAAAACCACTAAGGGGTGGAGTGAGTGCACACATGCAAAGAGGTGGGTGTTGAACACATTTTTTAAGCACAAATGAAGGTGGTGTTATTATGCATAGGAGGTGTCTAAATGTTACGGCAAAACCTATCAATCCATTCACCAACCTAGTTGATTAAGATATACATATACAAGTTGTTTATTTCAAAACCTAAACAAGCATGAGAGGTGTCTAATCATTTTGGCAAAACTCATCAAGTTATAAATTCTATCCTAAAAAAGCAAGCATACATTCATGTTTTATCAACATATTATAAATAAAGCATTCATTCGATTCTCTAATGCATGTATGAACATCAACTCGACCCACCAAAGGGGATGGACCTACTCTCTACATATTAGACTAATTATTAAACAAAGCAAAGAAAGCATATTAACTAAGCTACAAAACCAATGAAATGAAATTAAACAAAGTAAAAGAAGCAACATGAAACAAACAACATAATAAAGAAACTTTTATTAAAATGACTCACAATTCAAGTAGCATCCTCCTACTTTAGTGTGTGCTTCAAGGCCTCACTGCTAGTAGGAAGAATAACCACTCAAAATGTGAAGTGATTACAATGGAAGGTGAAGAGTTCTATTTATAGCCATAGAAAAAGGTAATCCGGGACAATCCCCCAGTATGGGACTAAACAAATACCAGAAATAGAATAAACATCCTTTAATACATGTGCCCGAGAAGTTTGAGCGGATCCAGAGAGATCGAGACTGCCAATTGGCGGTCCATAAAGTCTGGATCCGGCTGGAATTTATTCTGGGCTTTTCTGGATTTCTTTTTCGGTCTTTGATGCATCTACTTTGTTTATTGCATCTCCGACCGAATCTAATTGCCAAAATACTCCCCAAGATGGTGTGGAGTTTTTTGTTTTGCTCTTTGGTCCTTCGGTCTTACGTTCAGGTCCTTCTCACTTGCATCTTAGTCCCCATGTCTCACAATTCAATCATTTTCCCTACTTTTGGGTCCTTTTATGCTTCATCTCTTCAAACCTATTTATTTTTGAAATTCAAACATAAAACTCGTCACGTAGCATTGTTTAGGTGAAAGATAATGGATATAAGTTACAAATTTTAGCATGAAATGATGTCAATCAAATACCCACACACCCAACTTTTGCTAGTCCCGAGCAAAACAAAGAAAGAGAAAAGCAAACGAAAAACAAGAAATCCTAACTCACTTTCGTAGGAATCACGGTTGCACTTAGCACGTGCAACAAGCCGTTAAACCTCCTTGTCGCCAAGGAGGAGGAGTGTTGTCTCCTGAGGGTTTTCAGCGGATATACCCACAAAATCCGAACAAAGATGCATTAATCAATCTAGCTACACAACTCGTTGGACTTATTTTGTCGATCATGGGACGTGGTAATACTATGGGTCGACTCTATATATGTAATCGGTCGACACACCTATCCTAATGAATTATTCGTGAAAGGTAGTTAAGGACTTAAGTGAAAGACATGGGCAACACCAGGTACAAAGTCCCATTAGACCTACTTTCCCAAAAGATAGGAGTCGTGCGAGAAGAGAGAACAACACTTATTTATTTATCTACATGGGAACCAAAACCCCTACACTTAAGTTTCACAAAAAGAGATTAAGGGCCCTTCACTACGACAAACTTCATTATACTAACAGATACGAATTATTTGACTCACTAGATTCATGGTGGACTTCTTTAAATGTTTGAGTGCTGAAACCCTATGATTACACGCCCCCCGAGGGAAAACCAGGGTGCATCCTAATGACTCGATAAGACCTAAAACCAGTAAACTAGAAATCCTAATGCATCAAGTTCAAGACAATTTTGGGAGCTTTCTTTTTACTTTGCCTCTCAACGGTTTTGCACATGCTAAACACACGCAAAACCTACAAAAACATTTTCTTTCGCAAACACATGAAGATTTTGAAAGAAATGTGAAAATTTTAAAGCACTTGGCAAACAAACGAAGACAAGTCACCCAAGGATCATGGCAAGCAGATAAATCGATATTAAATGCGGCACACTAACATGACCCTATCAATACACACAAAAGAAAACAAAACCAAAGGAAAAAGACTCCACTATGTACACACGTAAAACACCCCCCACACCTAATTCATGCATTGTCCTCAATGAATGTGAGCAAGATACTACATGGATTTATCCATGAAAAATTAAAGATCTCACCAACATAAAGCGCAAAAGGAAGTTTGTGGTTATGTTGATGGACACAAACCCGAATTTCCTCAAAACCTGTGAGATACTGAAGAAGGGAGACAAATACGTGAAGAAATGAGGCCCAAGTACACAAGGGTTGGGGCCCACAACAATCAATGCTCGCTCATGGAGTCTTTTATTAAATTTTTTATTTTGTTTACAAGGTATATACATCAACAAAGATATTCTCATAATCATTTGGTCAAGGAACATCAAATGAGAACAACAAGTTATGAGGACCAGAGACTTGCCGAGATGGGCAAACTTCACTGGTACTCTGAGGTGTCATGAGGGGTGAAAGGTCAAAGCTGAAAGGCTCAAACCCCTCATGATATTGGTTGGGTGTAGGCAACATGAATGAGTGGAGTTGTGTTGCCTCACTAGGGTTTAATTGCTCATCAAACAAAACCCTCCAACAAATAGGTGGGTGCATCGGAGTGAGTTCCTCACGCTCATTCGATGGATGCAGCAGACCTGCATCACTAAGAATGGGGCTTCTTCCCAAGTCATCCAACAAGGACCCCCCACCATCATTTATATCATCAAGCATAAGCTCGGTCGTAGGTGAGTCCTTGTTGGAGTCAAGATGAAGCTCAAATGGCACAATAGCCAAGGGACATGCGATAGAGACACCTTCAGGTATAGGCATATGATAAGGTGTCTCACTCTCACTAGTAATCTCAACTGAATCATGCGACGAACACTCCCTTTGGACATTCATGTTCGAGGCCAGCTCACTCTGTTGCATTGCGAAGACAGGCAATGAGTTTTCGCTGGGCCCACGAACATTCTCAACAGGTTGCATTGGGGTTAGGGGTGTTCGTTGATTTTGTGGTGCTTTCTCCAATTGGCGGATGAGATTTAGATTTAAAGGTTCATCCATGGGTTCCTGTTGCCTACCAGAGTTGAACACATGAAACTCGGCACTCGTGTTACCGAATGAGAGTTTCATGAGACCATTTCTACAATTAATTAAGGCATTGGAGGTGGCCAGAAATAGTCTACCCAAAATCAAAGGTATTTGAGAGTGAGTGTTCGCAACAGGATTGGTATCGAGGACAACAAAATCGACTAGAAATATAAAATCTCCAACTTTGATAAGCACATCCTCGATAATCCCCATGGGAATACGAATGGATCTATCCGCCAATTGAAGGGTGATCTTAGTTGGTTTCAATTCTCCCAAGTTCAACTGTTGATAAAGAGAAAATGTGAGGAGGTTGACCGCTGATTGACATCATTTCATGCTTATATTTGTATCTTATATCCATTATCTTTCACCTAAACAATGCTATGTCACGAGTTTTATGTTTAGTTTTCAGGAATAAATAGGTTTGAAGAGATGAAGGATAAAAGGACCAAGATGCAAGGAAGAAGGACCTGATTGCAAGACAGAAGGACCTAAGAGCAAAACAGAATACTCCACACCATCATGGGGAGTATTTTACCAATTCGATTCGGGTCGGAGCTCCAACAAGTCAAGTAACCGCATCAAAGACCAACAATACCAGAAGGAAAAGCCCACAACAAAAATGAGCAGGATCTGAACCATTTTGGCGGTCCATTTTGGCCCAAATCCGCTCAAATTTCTCAAGCACATGTATTAGAGGATTTTTAGGCTATTTTTGGTATCTGTTTAGTCTCACATCGGGGGATTGTCCCGGTTTGCGTTTTTCCATGACTATAAATAGAACTCTTCACCTTCCATTGTAATCACTCCATATTTTAAGTGACTATTCTTCCTACTAGAAGTGAGGCCTTGAAGCACACACTAAAGTAGGAGGATGCTACTTTTAATGTGAGTCATTTTATCAATAAAGTTTTGTGTTTCTTTCATTGTTTGTTTTATGCTTCTTTTATTGTTTGTGCAAGTTTTAGTTTAATCGTCTTTTAATTCTAGCTTAGTTTTAATATGCTTTCTTTCCATAGTTTAATAATTAGTGTAATGTTTAGTGAGTAGTTCCATCCCCTTTGGGGGGTGGAGTAGATGTACATACATGCATTAGATAATGGGATGAATGCTTTAATTTCAATGTGTTGATTAAACATGAATGTATGCTTGCTTGTTTAGGATAGAATTTACAACTTGATGAGTTTTGCCAAAATGACTAGCCACCTCTCATGCTTGTTTAGGTTCTGAAATAAACACCTTGCATATGTAAATGTTAATCAACTAAGTTGGTGAATAGATTGATAGGTTTTGCCATAACATTTAGACACTTCCTATGCTTGATAAACACCACCTTCATGTGCTTAAAGAATGTATTCTACACCCACCTCTTTGCATGTGTGCACTCACTCCACCCCTTAGGGGTTTTCCATTTCTGAATTCCAGCACTTCTGTTTTGTTCTTAGCTTAGTTTTTATTTGATCGTTTATTTCTTTCTTTTGCATTTCGTACTTCTTAGCGTAGTTTAGGGTAGAGTAGTGTAACGAACTCTCTTCTCCATTATTTTCGCCACTTGATTTCGTGCAAGCAAAAGGCTACTCACCTCCCTGAGGACGACCCGTACTTGCCACCGCTTCATCGCGGCCGTGCACTTGCGGTTTAATTTAAAACGTTCAACAAGTTTTTGGCGCCGTTGCCGGGGAGGTGCCAGTCCAGACTCTTTTTTGGACGATTCGAGTGGATTTAATTTGTGTTTTGTAGTTTGTCTTTGTTTCAGGAGATTGGGAATAGCAAGTGGAGGTTACTGGAGAAATTTCAAGACGATCTGAGCACTTCAGACCGCCAATCAGCGGTCTGGTGAGCTCTCTCATCTTATAATTTCTTTGTGTTGTTGCTCTAATTGATCTAGTAATCTGGGACTCAATTTGGCATGTTTTGACTTATAGTTCGTTCCCAGATCAATAATCAAACCTCCTTTAAGCAACTTGGACCCTAAAACTCAAAGCAAAAGATTAGGCATTCTTTTTGTTTAGGCCATGCATCATGTATGCGACTTAGGCACTTAGATTGTCTTTTATCTTAGCTTTATTTTCTGTTGCTGAGAGCTGGCCTGAGGTACGGACCTTCCACTCTCATTCATGCATTTCGTATGAACATGCATTAGTTAGTAGGAAGTGCATTGCAACAAGTGTGAGTTGAGCGTTGTTTGGAGTGTTGATTGCTAGATTTAGGACTCCAAAACGCTACTAAGGAGGGGCTGTCCCGTAAAAGATAAGGTGGTGGATTTCATCACCCTTTCCTTCGCCCCAAAAACCACACTAATCAAGAGCCTAATTTTAAAATCAAGTAGACATTGGCCCTAAGGATCTTGGACGCATTAGGAGAGTGATCTGGTCCCGACCGTCATGACCAGATCGGCGTTGCCCACTTTGTCGATAGTAGGAGAGACGAGATCCCCGGATCTTGGCTCACTTGCTGGGCTTTGTGGTCCTCGTTGTAGGGAGGTGAGGCGTGTTGAGGCCGTGTGACCTCGCAGTTAGGCGTCGTCTAGCTGTAAGGACCTATAGCGACCTTAGGATTGCTTGAGCCTTGTTTACTTGTGTGCTTCTACCTGTACCCATCCGCCGTAGCTTAAGGACTTCTTCCTTTCTCTCCTGAGTCATTCTTTCTCTCCTGTGTTCCCCCGTCTTCTCCCCTACGTACATTCTTTGTTTAAAAAAAAGGGTTTGTGTGTGTGCACCGTTGTGCATGCTTTCGTGGACACGAGACGAGAGTGGTCGTTTGACGAGGAGCGTTGTCAATCCGGCTTCGGTCATCGATTTATCGACACCTTCCTCCTCTCATGTCGTACGTAGTTCGGGTCCAATGGCTGCTAATTTCCGTGAGGAGGAGCAGTTGCTGGACCCACCTATTCCACCTGTGCTTCCAGTTGTCGTTCCCATACCTCTTCGTGATCGATGCTACCCGAGCCGTACCACTCTATCCTCATGCATCATATTACCAGAGGCTAATGGGAACCATTTTGAGGTTAAGCCTCAATTCATTTCCATGCTTCCTCATTTCACTGGGAAAGGTGACCCCTATATCTTTCTCAGGGAATTTGAGGAGGTCTGTGCTATGTTCAAGCTGCAACAACTTAGCACAGATTCCATCCATCTTAGGCTTGTTCCTTTTGCACTAAAGGATGATGCCAAGAAGTGGTTGTACAGCAACCAGGCGAATTCCTTGAGGACTTGGGATGAGTTTCAATCTGCATTCCTCAAGAAGTACTTTCCTAATCATCGGACTCAAAAATTGAGGAACCAAATCAATTCGTTCTATCAACATGAGACCGAACCATTTCATGCATATCTTGAGAGATTCAAAGAGCTACTATCCTCGTGCCCTCACCATGGCATTGAGTTGTGGCGTCTTTGTCAGATTGTGTATGAGGGTCTTCACATCCCGTCCAGAACGCTCCTTGAGTCCATGTGTCAAGGAGAGTTCTTGGAAAAGGATGAAAGGGAGGCATGGGCCTTCCTAGAAGACCTCGCTGAGAAAACCATGCAATGGGAGAGTGTGAGGGAACCACCTGCATCATCTAGTATAGGAGCGAGGATCGCGAATGCAAACTCGACTAGATCGGGTACCGCATTTGCTATCGATACCACTACGGCCACCGAGGCATGCATGGCGGCCTTAATGCGCCGTATGGATTCGATTGAGCTCCAAAACCGACAAAGTGCACCTCACATGTCCACATCTGGTCCAGTTCCTTGTCATTCATGTGGTAGGATAGGTCATGTAAAGAGCGAGTGTGAGTTCATTCCTCCTGAGATGGAGCGTGTCAACGCCATCTATGACAGAGCAATGAATGACCCATACTCATCATCTTATAACCCTGGATGGAGGAACCACCCCAATTTTTCATGGAACCAAATTAATGCCCCGGGTGGTCTTTCAAACTCCTCTAGACCACCTTACCAATCACACCAACCTCCCATGCATGCATATTCCTATCAGCCACCCCAAGCGCAAACCACCTATCCATCGGGTTTCCCAAATTCCAATAGTATGGAAACCCGATTCAATTCGCTTGAGACCTTGACTCGTGGACTTGAAAACTCAATGAAAAATTTTATGTCTACCACAAGTCAAGTTCTCACTTCAAATCAGCAGACCATGAAATCTCTAGAGCTTCAGATGGGCCAATTGACTCAGTCGAGAGAGGGTCTTTTCCTAGCCAGCCAGAGGCTAACCCCCCGCATGTATCAACAACAACAAATGCAAAATGAGAATGTGGTCCCTCGGGGGAGGCAAGTGAACCATGTGGAGGAACCTGTTCGCCATATCAATTCCATTGTGACCTTAAGGAATGGAAAACAGGTTGACAATCACATTTCCTTGCCACACCCACGACCATTTATGCAGCCCCTCAGTGGGAATGGTGGTGAAGAAGAAGCTGAGGGTGAGGGTAATACACCAAAGCTTTCTTCTCAGGCACAGCAGAAAACCTACCTGCCAAAAGCTCCCTATCCAAGTAGGTTAAACAAAAAGCAGAGTGACAACATGGACAAGATATTAGAGGTGTTTAAGCAAGTGAAGGTTAACATCCCCTTGTTGGATGTCATCCAACAAATACCTCAATATGCCAAAGTGTTGAAGGATCTCTGCACAACCAAGAGGAAGACCAATGTTCCTAAGAAAGCATTCTTGGCTGCAAATATCAGCTCACTTTTGTCCAATCCCACCTACACAAAATACAAGGACACTGGGTGTCCTACTATTCAGTGTACGATAGGGGACACTAGATTGAGCAATGTTTTGCTTGATTTAGGATCAGCGGTCAACCTCCTCCCATTCTCTGTTTATCAACAGTTGAACTTGGGAGAATTGAAACCAACTAAGATCACCCTCCAATTGGCGGATAGAACCATTCGTATTCCCATGGGGATTATCGAGGATGTGCTTATCAAAGTTGGAGATTTTATATTTCCAGTCGATTTTGTTGTCCTCGATACCAATCCTGTTGCGAACACCCACTCTCAAATACCTTTGATTTTGGGTAGACCATTTCTGGCAACCTCCAATGCCTTGATTAATTGTAGAAATGGTCTCATGAAGCTCTCATTCGGTAACATGAGTGCCGAGTTTCATGTGTTCAACTCTGGTAGGCAACAAGAACCCATGGATGAACCTTTAAATCTAAATCTGATCCGCCAATTGGAGAAAGCACCACAGAATCAACGAACACCCCTAACCCCAATGCAATCCGTTGAGAATGATCGTGGGCCCAGCGAAAACTCATTGCCTGTCTTCGCAATGCAACAGAGTGACCTGGCCTCGAACATGAATGTCCAAAGGGAGTGTTCGTTGCATGATTCATTTGAGAGTACTAGTGAGAGTGAGACACCTCATCATATGCCTATACCAGAAGGTGTCTCTACCTCATGTCCCATGGCCATTGAGCCATTTGAGCTTCATATTGACTCCAACAAGGACCCACCTTTGACCGAGCTTATGCTTGATGATCTAAATGATGGTGGGAGGTCCTTGTTGGATGACTTGGGGAGAAGCCCCATTCTTAGTGATGCATGTCTGCTGCATCCATCGAATGAGCCTGAGGAACTCATTCCGATGCACTCGCCTATTGGTTGGAGGGTTTACTTCGATGAGCAATTAAACCCTAGCGAGGCAACACAACTTCATTTTTTGTTGCCCACACCCAACCAATATCATGAGGGGTTCGAGCCTTTCAGCTTTGACCTTTCACCCCTTATTACACCTCAGAGTACCAGTGGAGTTTGCCCATCTCGGCAAGTCTCTGGTCCTCAAAACATGATGTTCTCATTTGATGTTCCTTGACCAAATGATTATGAGAATATCTTGGTTGATGTATATATCTTTAAAAAAAAAAAGAAGAAGAAAATAATAATAATAAAAGACTCCTTCAGTGAGCATCGATTGTTGTGGGCCCCAACCCTTGTGTACTTGGGCCCCAATTTCTTCACGTATTTATCTCCCTTCTTCAGCTTCTCACAGGTTTTGAGGGAATTTGGGTTTGTGTCCATCAACATGACCCTGAACGTCCCTTTGTACTTGATGTTGGTGAGATCTTTCCTTTTTCATGCATGTATCCATGTAGTATCTTGTTCACATTCATTGAGGACAATGGATGAAGTAGGTGTGGGGGGGTGTTTTACGTGTGTACATATTCGAGTCTTTTTCCTTTGGTTTTCTTTTCTTTTGTGTGTAGTGCTTGCCTTCTTTTGCTTGCCTAGTGCTTTAAAATTTTCACATTTCTTTCAAAATCTTCATGTGTTTGTGAAAGAAAATGTTTTTGTGGGTTTTGCGTGTGTTTACCATGTGCAAAACCGTTGAGAGGCAAAGTAAAAAGAAAGCTCCCAAAATTGTCTTGAACTTGATGCATTAGGATTTCTAGTTTACTGGCTTTAGGTCTTATCGAGTCGTTAGGATGCACCCCGGTTTTCCCTCGGGGGCGTGTAATCATAAGGTTTCAGCACTCAAACATTTAAAGAAGTCCACCCTGAACCTAGTGAGTCAAATAATTTGTGTCTTTTAGTATAAGGAAGTTTGTCGTGGTCAAGGGCCCTTAATCTCTTTTTGTGAAACTTAAGTGTAGGGGTTTTGGTTCCCATGTAGATAAATGAATAAGTGGTGGTCTCTCTTCTCGCACGGCTCCTATCACTCGGGAAAGTAGGTCTGAGGGGCCTTTGTGCCAGGTGCTTTCGAGTCATCTGACTTGGGATGCACCGACCGAACTCCCGTTACACGGGTGGTAGGGATCGCCCTATGTGGAGATTTGGGGGAAGGTGTACGTGATAGTGTAAGTCCTCATAGGCAATGATGCACGAAACCTGACCCTGGGAGAATCAAACACCAACCAATAAAATGCTCCAATGAAAAAAAAATGAAAAAAAGAAGAAAAAAAGAGAGTCAAATAAGAACCAAAATGGACTTTACACATTGTATCACATTCAGAAGTTAAGGTTGCCCATGTCTTTCACTTAATTCCTTAGTTAACTCTCACGAATAACTCATTAGGCTAGGTGTGTGGACTGATTACATTTATAGAGTCGACCCGTAGTATTACCGCGTCCCATGATCGACAAAATGAGTCCAACGAGTCGTGTAGCTAGATTGATTAATGCATCTTGTTCGGATTTTGTGGGTATATCCGCTGAAAACCCTCAGGAGACAACACTCCTCCTCCTTGGTGACAAGGAGGTTTAACGGCTTGTTGCACGTGCTAAGTGCAACCGTGATTCCTACGAAAGTGAGTTAGGATTTCTTGTTTTTTCGTATGCTTTTCTCTTTCTTTGTTTTGCTCGGGACTAGCAAAAGTTAGGTGTGGGGGTATTTGATTGACATCATTTCATGCTTATATTTGTATTTTATATCCATTATCTTTCACCTAAACAATGCTATGTCACGAGTTTTATGTTTAGTTTTCAGGAATAAATAGGTTTGAAGAGATGAAGGATAAAAGGACCAAGATGCAAGGAAGAAGGACCTGATTACATGACAGAAGGACCTAAGAGCAAAACAGAATACTCCACACCATCATGGGGAGTATTTTACCAATTCGATTCGGGTCGGAGCTCCAACAAGTCAAGTAACCGCATCAAACACCAACAATACCAGAAGGAAAAGCCCACAACAAAAATGAGCAGGAGCTGAACCATATAGACCGCCACTTGGCGGTCCAAGACCGCTAATTGCCGGTCCATTTTGGTTCAAATCCGCTCAAATTTCTCGAGCACATGTATTAGAGGATGTTTAGGCTATTTTTGGTATCTGTTTAGTCTCACATCGGGGGATTGTCCCGGTTTGCCTTTTTCCATGACTATAAATAGAACTCTTCACCTTCCATTGTAATCACTCCATATTTTAAGTGGCTATTCTTCCTACTAGAAGTGAGGCCTTGAAGCACACACTAAAGTAGGAGGATGCTACTTTTAATGTGAGTCATTTTATCAATAAAATTTTGTGTTTCTTTCATTGTTTGTTTTATGCTTCTTTTATTGTTTGTGCATGTTTTAGTTTAATCGTCTTTTAATTCTAGCTTAGTTTTAATATGCTTTCTTTCCATAGTTTAATAATTAGTGTAATGTTTAGTGAGTAGTTCCATCCCCTTTGGGGGGTGGAGTAGATGTACATACATGCATTAGAGAATGGGATGAATGCTTTAATTTCAATGTGTTGATTAAACATGAATGTATGCTTGCTTGTTTAGGATAGAATTTACAACTTGATGTGTTTTGCCAAAATGATTAGACACCTCTCATGCTTGTTGAGGTTCTGAAATAAACACCTTGCATATGTAAATGTTAATCAACTAAGTTGGTGAATAGATTGATAGGTTTTGCCATAACATTTAGACACTTCCTATGCTTGATAAACACCACCTTCATGTGCTTAAAGAATGTATTCTACACCCACCTCTTTGCATGTGTGCACTCACTCCACCCCTTAGGGGTTTTCCATTTCTGAATTCCAGCACTTCTATTTTGTTCTTAGCTTAGTTTTTATTTGATCGTTTATTTCTTTCTTTTGCATTTCGTACTTCTTAGCGTAGTTTAGGGTAGAGTAGTGTAATGAACTCTCTTCTCCATTATTTTTGCCACTTGATTTCGTGCAAGCAAGAGGCTACTCACCTCCCTGAGGACGACCCGTACTTGCCACCGCTTCATCGCGGCCGTGCACTTGCGGTTTAATTTAAAACGTTCAACAACCGCCGATCCTAAATCAAGCAATACATTACTCATACTAGTGTCCCCAATCGTACACTGAATAGTAGGACACTCAGGGTCCTTGTATTTTGTGTAGGCGGGATTGGACAAAAGTGAGCTTACATTTGCAGCCAAGAATGCTTTCTTAGGAACATTGGTCTTCCTCTTGGTTGTGCAGAGATCCTTCAACACTTTGGCATATTGAGGTATTTGTTGGATGACATCCAACAAGGGTATGTTAACCTTCACTTGCTTAAACACCTCTAATATCTTGTCCATTGTGTCACTCTGCCTTTTGGTTAACCTACTTGGATAGGGAGCTTTTGGAAGGTAGGTTTTCTGCGGTGCCTCAGAAGGAAGCGTTGGTGTATTACCCTCACCGTCAGCACCTTCTTCACCACCATTCCCACTGAGGGGCTACATAGATGGTGGTGGTTGTGGCAAGGAAATGTGATTGTCAACCTGCTTTCTATTCCTTAAGGTCACAATGGAATTGACATGGTGAACAGGTTCCTCCACAGGGTTTACTTGCCTCCCTCGAGGTACCTCATTGACATCATTTCATGCTTATATTTGTATCTTATATCCATTATCTTACACCTAAGCAATGCTACGTGAGGAGTTTTATGTTTGAATTTCAGAAATAAAGAGGTTTGAAGAGAATAGCCATGAAAGGACCCAAAAGCAGGAAAAATGACTTAATTGTGAGACCTAGGGACTGAGATGCAAGGGAGAAAGACATATGATGAGGTGTCTCACTCTCACTAGTAATCTCAACTAAATCATGCAACGAACAGTCCTTTTGGACATTCATGTTTGATGCCAGCTCACTCTGTTGCATTGTAAAGATAGGCAATGCGTTTTTGCTGGGCCCACAAACATTCTCAATGGGTTGCATTGGTGTTAGGGGTGTTCGTTGATTTTGTGGCGATTTCTCTAATTGGCTGATGAGATTTAGATTTAAAAGTTCATCCATGGGCTCAAGTTGCCTACCAGAGTTGAACACATGAAACTCGGCACTCATGTTACCGAATGAGAGCTTCATGAGACCATTTCTACAATTAATTAAGGCATTGGAAGTTGCCAGAAATGGTATGCCCAAAATCAAAGGTATTTGAGAGTGGGCGTTCGCAACAGGATTGGTATCGAGGACAACAAAATCGACTGGAAATATAAAATCTCCAACTTTGATAAGCACGTCCTCGATAATCCCATTTGGAATACGAATGGATCTATCCTCCAATTGGAGGGTGATCTTAGTTGGTTTCAATTCTCTCAAATTCAATTGTTGATAAAGAGAAAATGTGAGGAGGTTGACTGTCGATCCTAAATCAAGCAATACATTACTCATACTAGTGTCCCCTATCGTACACTGAATAGTAGGACACTCAGGGTCCTTGTATTTTGTGTAGGCGGGATTGGACAAAAGTGAGCTTACATTTGCAGCCAAGAATGCTTTCTTAGGAACATTGGTCTTCCTCTTGGTTGTGCAGAGATCCTTCAACACTTTGGCATATTGACGTATTTGTTGGATGACATCCAACAAGGGGATGTTAACCTTCACTTGCTTAAACACCTCTAATATCTTATCCATCGTGTCACTCTGCTTTTTGGTTAACCTACTTGGATAGGGAGCTTTTGGCAAGTAGGTTTTCTGCGGTGCCTGAGAAGAAGGCGTTGTTGTATTACACTCACCCTCAGCACCTTCTTCACCACCATTCCCACTGAGGGGCTACATAGATGGTGGTGGTCGTGGAAAGGAAATGTGATTGTCAACCTGCTTTCCATTCCTTAAGGTCACAATGGAATTGACATGGTGAATAGGTTCCTCCACAGGGTTCACTTGCCTTCCCCGAGGTACCTGATTGACATCATTTCTTGCTTATATTTGTATCTTATATCCATTATCTTACACCTAAGCAATGCTACGTGACGAGTTTTATGTTTGAATTTCAGAAATAAAGAGGTTTGAAGAGAAGAGACATGAAAGGACCCAAAGCAGGAAAAAAGACTTAATTGTGAGACCTGGGGACTGAGATGCAAGGGAGAAGGACCTGAACGTTAGACCGAAGGACCTAAGAGCAAAACAAAAAACTCCACACCATCATGGGGAGTATTTTGACAATTCGATTCGGGTCGGAGCTCCAATAAACAAAGTAGATGCATCAAAGACCAACAAACACATCAAGCAAAGCCAACATCAAAACCAGACGGATCTGGATCCTGTAGACCGCCAATTGGCGGTCTGGATCTTCCCAGATCCGATGAAACTTCTGGAGAGCGTGTATTAGATGATGTTTAGGCTATTTTTGGTATTTGTTTAGTCCCACATCGGGGGATTGTCCCGGATTACCTTTTTCCATGGCTATAAATAGAACTCTCCCTCCTCTCATGTAATCTATCTCCCTCTTTGGTGGCCATCTTCCCTACTAAGAGTGAAGCCTTGAAGCAAAACTCTGGTGGAGGAAGGGCTGCTAGTATTGAGTGAGTTAATAATAGATGTTTTTCCTTTAATTGTGTTATTTCTCTCTTAGTTTAATTTTCTTTCATATGCATGCATGCTTGTTTGTTTGTTTGTTTGTTTGTTTGTTTTGTTTTATGCTTCTTTAATATTTCTTGCTTGATTAGTGTAGTTTCATTTCAGTATAATGCTTCATTTTGATAGAGTTGTTAGTTTAAATATGTGTGAGTAGTTCCATCCCCATTTGGGGGTGGATAAATATGTGATATGATAATGTAGTGTATTAAGTGTGTGTTATCTTTATCCCTTGAGCTTTATATGATTTCCATAACCATCTAATGGGTTTTCACTCTTATCTTTGATATGCTAATGCTCTTGAATGAAGCTTAGCTTATGCTTTGATTAGTGGACCTATTTTATGGGGAATGATAAGGTTAGGATATGGATGAAGTTAATATTGGAAACACAATTTGTAGTGTATGTACTCTTGTTGCCTTTACCTTAGTTAATGTCTTGTATGTTTTAATGATATTGGGTTATCTTAGTTCATGTGGAGGCAAAGTAGGGTCTAGTCTTTATACATGAGTTCACTTAGCTTCATTCCAATTATTGTCTTGTATGTTTTAATGATGTAGTCTTATCTTAATTCATGTGGAGGTAAAGTTGGGTGTAGTTTTATGATTTCATGCACTACATGTTGTGAGGAGCTTAATTGAACACACACACACACATCTTTATATTCACATTATTTCTCTACCCCCTATGGGGTTTAGTTTTTATTGCTTATCTTTCATTTCCTTTTGCATTCTAGTGTAGTTAGTGTAATCAATCTCTCTCTCCATTTTTTACCACTTGCCTTCGCACAAACCAAACGTCGACACACCTCCCAGTGGACGACCCATATTTGCCACCACTTCAACGCAGTCGTGCACTTGCGGTTTAAATAAAACGATCAATCAGTACCACATTCTCATTTTGCATGTGTTGTTGTTGGTACATGCGGGGGTTAGCCTCAGGCTGGCTAGGCAAATACCTCTCTCTCTTTCATGGATAGACTGAGCCAATTGGCCCATCTGAAACTTTAGAGATTTGATGGTCTGCTGATTTGAAGTGAGAAGTTGACTTGTGGTAGACATAAAAAATTTCACAGAGTTCTCAAGTCCACGAGTCATGTTCTCAAGCGAATTAAACTGGGTTGGTGCTTGGAACGTGGGGTTGCTGATAAGATTGTGAATGCATGGGAGGTTGGTCTGGTTGGTGAGGTGGTCGAGAGGAGTTTGAAGGACCACCTGGGGCATTATTTTGGTTCCATGAAAGATTGGGGTGGTTCCTCCATCCAGGATTATAAGCTGATGAGTATGGGTCATTCCTAGCTCTGTCATAGATGGCGTTGATATGTTCCATCTTAGGAGGAATGGACGCACACTCGCTTTCTACATGACCTATCCTACCACATGAATGACAGGGAACTCGACCAGATGTGGACATGTGAGGTGCACCTTGTTGGTTTTGGATCTCAATCGAATCCATACGGCGCATTAAGGCCGTCATGCGTGCCTCGGTGGCCGTAGTGGTATCGACAACAAATGCGGCACCTGATCTAGTCGAGTTTGCATTCGCGATCCTCACACCTATGCTGGATGATGCAGGTGATTCCCTTACACTCTCCCATTGCATGATTTTCTCAGCAAGGTCTTCTAGGAAATCTCATGCCTCCCTTTCATCATTTCCTATGAACTCTCCTTGACACATGGACTCAAGGAGCGTTCGGGACGGGATGTGAAGACCCTTGTAAACAATCTGACACAAGCGCCACAACTCGATGCCATGGTGAGGGCATGAGGATAGTAGCTCCTTGAATCTCTCTAAATAAGCATGAAATGTTTCGGTCTCAAGTTGATAGAACGAATTGATTTTGCTCAATTTTTGAGTCCGATGATTTGGAAAATACTTTTTGAGAAATGCAGATTGAAACTCATCCGAAGTCCTAAAGGCATTCGTCTGGATGTTGTACAACCACTTCTTGGCATCATCCTTCAGCGTAAATGGGACAAGCCTAAGATGGATGGAGTGTATGCTAAGTTGTTGCAGCTTGAACATAGCACAGACCTCCTCAAATTCCATGAGAAAGATATAGGGGTCACCTTTCCCAGTGAAGTGAGGGAGCATGGAAATAAAGTGAGGCTTAACCTCAAAGTGGTTCCCATTTGCCTCTGACAATACGATGCATGAGGGTAGAGTAGTACGGCTCGGGTAGCATCGATCACGTAGAGGTATGGGAGCGACAACCGGAAGCACAGGTGGAACTTGTGGGTGCAGCAACTGCTCCTCACAGAACTGAGCAGGGATTGAACCCGGACTGAGTGCGACACGAGAGGAGGGAGGCGTCGAGAAATCGACTACCGAAGCAGGGTTGACAACGTGCCTTGTCAAATGACCACTCTCGTCTCGTGACCACGAAAGCATGCACAAAGGTGCACACACACAAACCAATTTTTTTAAAACAAAGAATGTGCGTAGAGGAGAAGACATGGTGATTGATTCGTTTTATATTAAACAACAAGTGCACGACCGCGTTGAAGGGGTGGCAAATACGGGTCGTCCACTGGGAGGTGTGTCGACGTTTGGTTTGTGCAAAGGCGAGTGGTAAAGAAAGGAGAGAAAGGTTGGTTACACTAAACTACACTACAATGCAAAAAGGAAATGGAAGATAAGCAATAAAACTAAACCCCAAAGGGGGTAGAGAAATAATGTGAATATAAAGATGTGTGTGTTCAATTATGCTCCTCACAACATGTAGTGCATGAAATCATAAAACTAAATCCAACTTTGCCTCCACATGAAATAAGATAAGACTATATCGTTAAAACATACAAGACAATAATTGGAATGAAGCTAAATGAACTCATGTATAAAGACTAGACCCTACTATGCCTCCACGTGAAATAAGATAACCCAATATCATTAAAACATACAAGGCATTATCCAAGGTAAAGGCAACAAGAGTACATACACTACAAATTGTGTTTCCAATATTAATTCCATCCATATCCTCACCTTATCATTCCCCATAAAATAGGTCCACTAATCTAAGCATAAGCTAAGCTTCATTCAAGAGCATTAGCATATCAAAGATAAAAGTGAAATCCCATTAGATGGTTATGGAAATCATATAAAGGTCAAGGGATTAAGATAACACACACCTAATACACTACATTATCATATCACATATTTCTCCACCCCCAAATGGGAATGGAACTACTCACTACTCATTAGACTAACTACATTAATAAAATGAAATATATTACTGAAAAGAAATTCAACTAAGCAAGAAAGGAACATTAAAGAAGCTAATTGAAAGAAACATAAACTAAAGAAACATGCAAGAATTAAAAGACAAGATTAGAAGAAACTAAAACAATTATTTTATTAACAATGACTCACATTAAAGGTAGAATTCTTCTCCACCTTGAGTTTTGCTTCAAGGCTTACTCCTTAGTAGAGAGAATGCCACCAAGCAATGGGTAGTTTACAATAGAAGGTGAAGAGTTCTATTTATAGCCAAGGAAAAAGGTAATCCGGGACAAACCCCCATTGTGGGACTAAACAAATACCAAAAATAGACTAAGAATACACTAATACACGTTCTCCCAAAATCATAGCGGATCCAGAGCTATCTGAACCGCCAATTGGTGGTCTATAAGATCCAAATCCATCTGGTTTTCATGCTGGGCTTTGCTTGATGTATTGGTTGGTCTTGGATGCATCTACCTTGTTTATGGGAGCTCCGACCCGAATCGAATTGTCAAAATACTCCCCATGATGGTGTGGAGTTTTCTGTTTTGCTCTTAGGTCCTTCGGTCTTACGTTTAGGTCCTTCTCCCTTGCATCCAAGTCCCCATGTCTCACAATTAAGTCATTTTTCCCTGCTTTTGGGTCCTTTCACGTCTCTTCTCTTCAAACCTCTTTATTTTTGAAATTCAAACATAAAACTCATCACGTAGCATTACTTAGGTGTAAGATAATGGATATAAGGTACAAATATAAGCATGAAATGATGTCAATCACGGGGGAACACAGGAGAGAAGGGAAGAAGTCCTTATGCTACGGCGGATGGGTACAGGTAGAAGCACACAAGCAAACAAGGGTCAAGCAATCCTAAGGTCGCTATAGGTCTTTACAGCTAGACGAAGCCTAACTGCGAGGTCACACGACCTCAACACGCCTCACCTCCCTACAACGAGGACCACAAAGCCCAACAAGTGAGCCAAGATCCGGAGATCTTGTCTCTCCTACTATCGACAAAGTGGGCAACGCCGATCAGGCCATGACGGTCGTGACCGGATCACTCTCCTAATGCGTCCGAGATCCTTAGGGCCAATGTCTACTTGATTTTAAAAATTAGGCTCTTGATTAGTGTGGTTTGTGGGGCGAAGGAAAGGGTGATGAAATCCCCCACCTTATCTTTTATGGGACAGCCCCTCCTTAGTAGCGTTTTGGAGTCTTAATCTAACAATCAACTCTCCAAACAAACGCTCAACTCACACTTGTTGCAATGCACTTCCTACTAACTAATGCGCGTTCATACGAAATGCATGAATGAGAGTAGAAGGTGCGTACCTCACGCCAGCACTCAGCAACTGAAAATAAAGCTAAAATAAAAGACAATCTACATGCATCAGTCACATACATGATGCATGACCTAAACAAGAAAGAATGCCTAATCTTTGGCTTTGGGTTTTAGGGTCCAAGTTGCTTAAAGGAGGTTTGATTATTGATCTGGGAACAAACTATAAGTCAAAACATGCCAAATCAAGTCTCATATCACTACATCAATTATGGCAACGAGATGAAGACAAGAGAAGGGAAACAGGGTTCACCAGACCACCAATTGGCGGTCTCAGACCGCTGATTGGCGGTCCAAAGTGTCCAGGTTGCCTCCCAATTTCTCCAGCTACCTCTCCTGGCGACTCCAACTCTCCTGAAACAAAGAAAAACTACAAAGCACAAATTAAATCCACACGAATTGTCCAAACAAGAGTCTGGACTGGCACCTCCCCGGCAATGGTGCCAAAAACTTGTTGAACATTTTATATTAAACCGCAAGTGCACGGCGTCGGTGAAGATGTGGCAAATATGGGTCGTCCACAGGGAGGTGAGAAGTGTCTCGTTTGCACGAAATTAAGTGGCAAAAATAAGGAAGAGAGTTTGATTATCCTAATCTACGCTACACTACACTACGAAATAACGCATGCATAAGCAAACAACAAACGATTAACTAAAACTTAACTAAGAATGAAATAAGAGTGCTGGAATTCAGAAATGGAAAACCCCTAAGGGGTGGAGTGAGTGCACACATGCAAAGAGGTGGCTGTTGAACACATTTTCAAGCACAAATCAAGGTGGTGTTATCATGCATAGGAGGTGTCTAAATGTTATGGAAAACCCCATCACTTGTAGTAGCATCCTCCTACTTTAGTGTGTACTTCAAGGCCTCACTTCTAGTAGGAAGAATAGCCACTCAAAATGTGAAGTGATTACAATGGAAGGTGAAGAATTCTATTTATAGCCATAGAAAAAGGTAATCCGGGATAATCCCCCGGTATGGGACTAAACAAATACTAGAAATAGAATAAACATCCTCTAATACATGTGCCCGAGAAGTTTGAGCGGATCCAGAGAGATCCAGACCGCCAATTGGCGGTCCATAAAGTTTGGATCCGGCTGGAATTTATTCTGGGCTTTTCTGGATTTCTTTGTCAGTCTTTGATGCATCTACTTTGTTTCTTGGTGCTCCGACCCGAATCCAATTGCCAAAATACTCCCCAAGATGGTGTGGAGTTTTCTGTTTTGCTCTTTGGTCCTTCGGTCTTACGTTCGGGTGCTTCTCCATTGCATCTTAGCCCCCAGGTCTCACAATTCAGTCCTTTTTCCCTGTGTTTGGGTCCTTTTATGCTTCATCTCTTCAAACCTATTTATTTCTAAAATTCAAACATAAAACTCGTCACGTAGCATTGTTTAGGTGAAAGATAATGGATATAAGATACAAATGAAGGATGAAATGATGTCAATCAGTGGTATACCTTAGGAATCATGGATCCCTATGACTTCGGTCCAGATGGGTCGATCAGCCAGCCATTTGGGCGACGGATACAATCGACCGGACTTGATGGCGATGATGCGACCGTGTGACCTTGTTGTCGGTGGGAAGGACTGCCCGATCAAGTGGCAGTGGTGTTGATTGTCCGACGATGTATTTTGGCAGGTAACCCTGATGTGGCACAACCAGGTGAGTGACCGCCTTGTGCGACAACTCCAGCGGGAGTGGTGTTGTCTACAAGATCAGATCTGACTCTATGTCGTGGAAGTGTGTGCCCTCACTGAACCCTATGTTTAGTGTAGCTATGTGTGGGGTGTGTGGCGTACTCTTTGTAAGACCATTTGTGCTTGTGGTAGGTCTCCTTGGGGACCTGATGATGTTTGTGGGTGTTACCACTTTACTAATTAATCGCAAGTGCACGACCATCGGTGAAGACGAGGCAAACACGGGTCGATCCGCAGGGAGCAGTGCAACCTTTGAGCGAGCGAAATCAAGTGGAAAATAATGATGGAAGAAGAGATTATTATTCTACTATTGAAGAGACGATTATACTAAGAACGTAAACCAAACAAGATGATGATGCAAATGAAAGCTAAAGAAATTCAGCAAACGATATGGAACGAAATATGGATGAACCCCTAAGAGGTGGAGTGTGTGCACATATGAGCTGAGAGAAGTGATGAATGACACATGTAAGCATGTATGTGTATGTGTGTGAAGTTTGTGCTTTCATGCATGGGAAGTGTCTAAAGATTTGGGAAGACCTGTCACTCCATTCACACAACATATCAGCAATTACTACTCGATTATCATGAGATGAGACTTAGCATGAGATGTGTCTAAAGTTATGGCAAGATTCATCAAAAACAAGGAACTCATGTAAAGAACAAAGCTAAACATGGGAGGTGTCTGAATCTTATGGCAAAACCCATCAAAACAAACTTTCTTCAATCAATCGAGTGAGCAAACACTAATACAAACACACGACTAACATGTAGCGTACCCAACATGAGATTTCAGCCAATAAACATGAGGAAACCAAGCACGGAAGTGTATAAATCTTATGGCAAAACCCATCAAAAATCCCCAACATGTAGATGATTAAATCAAACCCGATGAACATACAAACATCCAAGTCTACACAATAAAAAATTCGTCAAACATCAAAACCTCAAAACATAAGTGTGCATCATCTCCACCCCCAATGGGGGATATAACTACTCTACTCATTAAGATAACATTTATATCAAGAAGAGAAAACATTCTAACAAATTATATTACGATTAATAAACAAAATTAAGCTAAACAAGACAAAATTAAAAGAGACAACATCAAACTAACAAAGATTTATTTTATTCATGACTCACATGACAAGTAGCATCTCTCCACTTGAGTTTTGGTCCAATGACTTACTTTAAGTGGAGGGAATGAACACCAAGGAAAGAGTACATTACAATGGAGGAAGAAGAGTTCTGTTTGTAGACCTAAAAAAGGTAACTAGGGATAATCCTTGATTAGTAGCATATCATGCATCATATTCATGCTACATAACCTTAATTTTACCCCAATATTGTGCTACTCGAGTGATTGTTGTTATATTTCAGGTATTACATAATAAAGAAGAGATTGGGAGAGAAAAAGAACTAAAACATAAGAAGAAATGACTTAAATGAAGCAAAATGGACCTCTTTGTCATGCATAAGGACCCATCTCCAAGAGGGAAGGACTTGAACGTATGCCCAAAGAGACCAAATAGCAAATCGAGAAACTTCACACCATCATGAGGAGTATTTTGACAATTAGATTTGGACGCAGACTCAAATGACCGACCAGGGCACACCCCACGTGCATAATTGAAGAGGTTAAGTAGAGGAACAAAATCAAGTCCCATCTGACCAATTTGGACAGCCAATTTGCAGCCCATGACCGCCAATCGGCGTTCCCTTTTGGTGTGTTATGTGTTATCTATGCGGATTGGGATCGCACGGATATGGGTTATGTGTTTATATATGTTTGTTCTAAGAATGTTTCATTAGTCTCACATCGGGGATTGTCCCCAGTTGCCTTTTTAACTGACGTGTTCATTTTAAATATTGCAAGTGCACGACGTTGGTGAAGACGTGGAAAATACGGGTCGATCCACAGGGAAGTGTGTTGACTCTGGTCCTTTCGAAGGCAAGTGCGAAAATGGTGGAAGAAATGAGGTTGGAATTACACTACAATGCGTAAGAAAATCAAGAAACAAACAATAAAACTAAACCCCATAGGGGTAGAGAAAGAATGTGAATACAAAAATATGTGCATATGTGTGTGTTCATTTGTGCTCGTCATAACATGTAGTACATGAAAACCATAAAACCAAATCCAACTTTATCTCCACATGAAATAAAATAAAACATTATCATTAAAACATACAAGACAATAATTGGAATGAAGGTAAATGAACTCGTGCATAATGACCAAACCCCACTATGTCTCCACATGAAATAAGATTTACACAATCATTAAAACATACAAGACATTAATTAAGATGAGGCCAACAAGAGCACATGCTACCACATGTCATGTTTCCTTCTTCCACTCCATCCTTATCCACACCTCATCATTCCCCATAAAATAGACCCACTAATCTAAGCATGTGCTAAGCATCACTTAAGAGCATTATCACATCAAAGATAAGAGTGAAATCTCATTAGATGGTTATGGAAATCATGTAAGGCTCAAAGGATTAAGATAAACACACACACACCTAATACATCACATAATGACATCACTTTCTTCTCCACCCCCTAAATGGGGATGGACTACTCTCTACTCATTAATCTAACAATCATATAAAGAAAGGAAGACATTCTAATTATACTATGATTAAGAAAATAAATTCAAGCTAAACATGCAAACATTCAAAGAGATAACATGAAGATAAAACTAGAAGAATTATTTTATTTACATGACTCACATTACAAGTAGCATTCTTCTACACTTGAGTTTTGCTCCAAGGATTACTCTAAGTAGATAGAATACCACCAAGCAATGGGTAAATACAAAGGATGAGTAAGAGTCCTATTTATAGTCATAGAAAAAGGTAATCGCGGACAATCCCTCGGTATGGGACTAAACACATACTGTAAATGGACATAAAACAACATAATCAAACACCCGACTAAACCATGAATCATTTGGATCGCCAATTGGTGGTCTGGATGCCTATGATCGAATCTGGATTTTGGTAGCTCGATTCTGGCTTGATTTCTTGATGTTTGATGAATCCGATTTGGTTGTTGATGGTGACGCCCGGATCTAATTGCCAAAATACTCCTCATGATGGTGCGGAGCTTCTTGATTTTCTCATTGGTCCTTTTATTTTTACATCCGGGTCATTCTCCCTTTCATCTTAGTCCACAAGTCTTGCAACTTAGTCATTTTCCTTGCTTTTAAGACCTTTTGAGTCTCTTCTTCTCAAACATGTTTATTTCTTAAACTTAAACATAAAACTCGTTACGTAGCATTGCTTAGGCTAAAAATATATGCATGATATGATGTCAATCAATAACCTACTCATTGCTTGGTGGTCATTCTCTCTACTTGGAGTAAAGCCTTGGGCGAAACTCAAGTGGAGAAGAATGCTACCTGTAATGTGAGTGCTATCTTATGAAATATGTGATGAATGTATGCTTGGTTGTTTAAAAGAGAATACTTAACTTGATGGGTTTTGCCATAATCATTAAGTACTTCCCATGCTTGTTCAGGTTTTTAATAACAAACTTGTTTATGCTCATGTTAATCAACTAGGTTAGTGATTGGAATGATAGATTTTTCCACAACCATTAGGTACTTCCTATGCATGAATACACAACCTACACTTGTGCCTTATTGAATGCATCATTCACCATCTTATTACATGTGTACACACACTCCACCCCTTGAGGTTTTTCCTTCCTGAATTTGATCTTTCTACTTTGTTAGTTGTTAGTTTAGTTTCATGTTAGTCTTGTGCTTTCAAATTTCTTGTTGTTAATTGCTATTTTAGTATAGCTTAGTTTAGTGCAATCAACTTCTTCTCCTCTTTATTTTCTACTCGATTTCTAAAGACCCAGAGTTGACATACCTCCCTGTGGACTCAACCAGTATTGGTCACTGCTTCATAGTGTCCATGCACTAGCGGTATTATAACTAAATCAAACAATCCCCCGATATAGGACTAATGAAACAAACTAAAAATAGACATAAACAACCTAATACACCACCGAAAGAAGACGTGTCAGATCCGGAGTAGAAGGAACCGCTAAACCGCGGTCTGCAGCAGCCGTTTGGCGGTTTGGAATTCTCTGATCTGACCCGTTTTCTGATAGATTCTTAATTGGTTCATTTCGTCATGTGGAGTGCACCCTAATCGGTTGTTTGAGTCTAGGCCAGATTATAATTGTCAAAATACTCCTCATGATGGTGTGGAGTTTCTTGATTTGCTAATTGGTCCTTTTGGCTTGCATCCAGGTCCTTCCCTCTTGCAGATAGGTCCATAAGTCTCACCGATCAGTCTTTTTTCTCACGTTTTGGTCATTTTTGTGTCATCTTCTTCTTAAACATCTTTATTCCTGAACGAAAACACAAAACTCGGTACATAATATTGCTTAGGATCAAAATAAAGGATATAAGACATGATGTGTGCTATGATATTAATCTGTGGGGTCGTTGTCCTTTATTACCCTGGATGGGGAAACTTTTACCTGTTGCATTCTATTATGCCATGCTATACTAGTATGATAGTTTCATTGTACTGTACTTTCATTTTCATGTAGGTGCTTGGTATACAGGGTTTCCTTATAGAAACTCCAGCATTGTTATTTCATTTGCATTTCAGGACCACGATAGGTGTTGGGTGGGTGGCGACTGAGGACGAGTGCACTCTGGGATCGGATCCTCCAGTCTTACTTTCCTAGGTTGTATGATTGCTTGTATTTATACTTTCGTGTACTCTGATGTAATCATACCTTTTGAAAATCCTATGTAGTGGTGCACCTTTTGAGTATTTTATGATTAATGTTACCACTCTTTATGCTATTATTCCTTTTGATCTTTTGTTTTAATTTTCCGCTGTTTCGAGATGTTATAATTTGGTATCAGAGCGGTTGATTCTTGTGTCCTCATCCAAAGAAACCACCCTAGGAGTAGAGTGAATAGATTTTTGCATCTTTCATTTTTATCAGACACGCATAATTGATTGTTTGCCATCTCTGATGCCTCTGAGACGCATGAGACTTGCACTGCGAGAGCATAGTGCGAGCGACACTACTAGGGGTGCAGCATGGGAGGAAGAGTGATCCACACTCTACGGGACTATGGAGACATTGAATGAGTGTCTGAAGAGCCAGACTACCCGCGCAAATCAGACTGGAGTGGGTGCGATGCACGACCTTCCTAATGTCGGACGTGTCTCTTGGCTATGAAGACCACTCTAGGTGGACCAAGAAACAGGCGAAGTTTTGAAGTTTAATGTGCATGTTTTGAAGTCACAAACATTTTTTTGTTAATGTTGTTTTATAAGTTACAAACTTTTTTTGGTTAATATTGTTAATGTTGAAGTTATAAACTTTTTTTTGTTCATGTTGTTAATGTTTGTTTTTTAATGTTTTTTGGTTAATTTTTTTGAATATTTTGAATGATGCGCTCGATTGGATAGAATGAGACAGTCTGAATTCTGTGAACAATCGTGTTTTTTCAATAACAAAAGGTAGTTTTACGCATCCAAAGGCAACCATAAATATTCCAATAAATAATAAGAAATCACACCTATCGATTCAATGTTAAGTCATAAGGCATAGAGCACTGTCGAGCTTCTATTGTTCCTATTGAGTACAACAACAAAGCAAAAGAAAACAAACTCAACGTTATAGGAAAACGACCATCGAGCTAGTTGTTAATTTTTTAATAATTAACTGCAAGTGCATGGCCGTCGGTGAAGATGGGGCAAGTACGGGTCGATTTGCAGGGAGCGTTGTCAACCTTCGAGCGAGCGAAATCAAGTGGAAAATAACAGTGAAAGAAAAGATTATTACGCTACTACTAAAAAACGATTATACTAAGAATGCAAAACAAACTAGATTAGGATGCAAATGAAAACTAAAGAAATTCAGCAAACGATATGACACAGAATATGGATGAACCCCTAAGGGGTGGAGTGTTAACACATATAAGGTTAGAGAAGTGATGAATGAGGCATGTGTGTGTGTGTGTTCATGCATAGGAAGTGTCTAAAGATTTGGCAAGACATATCACTCCATTCACACAACATATCGGCAATTACTACTAGATAATCATGAGACGAGGCTCAGCATGAGAAGTGTCTAAAGTTATTGCAAAACTCATTAAAACCAGGAACTCATGTGAAGAACGAAGCTAAGCTTGAGAAGTGTCCAACTCAAATTCGTGTGTCTACTTAATCTCTTCAATTATGCACGTGGGGTGTGCCAAAGTTAGTCATTTGAGTCTACGCCCAAATCTGATTGCCAAAATACTCCTCATGATGGTGTGAAGTTTCTCGATTTGCTATTTAGTCCCTCCGAGCTTACGTCTAGGTTCTTCCCTCTTGTAGATGGGTCCTTGTGCATGAAAGAGAGTTCCATTTTGCTTCATTTAAGTCTTTTTTTCTTATGTTTCAGTCTTTTTTCTCTTCCATTCTCTTCTTTATTACCTAATACCTGAAATATAACAACAAACACTCGAGTAGCACAATATGGGGTAAAATTAAGGATATATAGCATGAATATGATGCATTATATGATACTAATCAAATACCCCCACACTTACCTTTTGCTAGTCCCGAGCAAAACAAAGAAAGAGAAAAATGAAAGAAAGGAAAAACATACGAAAACAAGGAAATCCTAACTCACTTTCGAAGGAATCACGGTTGCACTTAGCACATGCAACAAGTCGTTAAACCTCCTTGTCACCAAGGAGGAGGAGTGTTGTCTCCTAAGGGATTTCAGCGGATATATACTCACAAAATCCGAACATTGATGCATTATTCAACCTAACAACTTGACTCGTTGGACCATTTTTGTCGATCATTGGACACGGTAATACTATGGGCCGACTCTATATAGGTATGTAGTCCACACACTTAGCCTAATGAACCATTCGTGCAAGTTAATAAAGGGCTTAAGTGAAAGACATGGACAACCTTAACATCCTCAAGTGATACAAAGTGTAATGTCCATTAAGATTGTCTAACTCCTTCAATTTGGACGTCAATGGTGGATGGGTAGTCAAACGACGACGTTCAGGCGATGACGTCGAGAATAAAATTGTCTCCTAATTGTGCCTGTATCCTAGGAGTCAATGTCTATTTGATTTTAGATTAAGGCTTTACTTGAGTGTGGTTTGTCGGGCTAAGGGAGGGGTGATGAAATCCCCCACTTTATCTTGAAGACTATTGGTGGTGCCCCTTAAAGATGTTTTGAATCCTTACGCTAGCAAGCAACTTACCATACAAACACTCACCTCACACTTGTTCCAAATGCAATTCTAATCACTAAATGATGCACTCATGCATGAATGAGTGATAGAATGCATACCTTACTCCAGCGATCAACTACTGAAAATAAAGGCAAGGAAAAGCAAACTATTAGCCTAATTCAACATTATATGATGCATGACCTAAGCAAGTAGAATGCCTAATCTTTTGCTTTGAGTTTTACGGTCCAAGTTGATTAAAGGGGTGTTTGGTTTCTTACTTAGATCTGGGAGAGGTTACAAGTCAAAACATGCAAGATTAGGCTCCAGACACTAAAATCATAAAGCCAGACATGGTGTAGAAAAATGAAAGCAACAAAACATTACCAGGTCTCCAATTGGCAGTTTCTGACCGCTGATTAGCGGTGTAGAGAGCTTCAAATGTTCCAACTTTACTCTAGTATATTCCTTTGTGTCCCTAGTGGGCCTGAAAAACACAAACAATTACAACAAAAAGATCAAATCCACTCAAATCATCCAAACTAGAGTCTAGACAAAGCACCTCCCCGGCAACGACACCAAAAACTTGTTTCGGTTAAGCTTTAAACCGCAAGTACAGGTCGAATCCAGAGGGAGGTGTGTGAACTATGGTTCTTCAGAAATCAAGTGCGAAATAAAGGGGAGAAGGAGTTTCATTACACTCAATTAAGCTACACTAAACTAGCAACTAACAAATAGGAAAGATGAAAGCACAAGATTAACTAAATCTAAAGTAACCAACTAAAAAACAAGAAAGATGAAATTCAGAAAGGAAAACCCTTAAGGAGTGGAGTGTGTGTACAAATGTTATAAGGTGGTGAAGAATGCATTCAATAAGGCACAAGTGTAGGTTGTGTTTTCATGCATAGGAAGTACCTAATGGTTGTGCCAAAACCTATCATTCAAATCACTAACTGATTGACATCATTTCATGCTCATATTTGTATCTTATATCCATTATCTTTCACCTAAACAATGCTACGTCACGAGTTTTATGTTTAGTTTTCAGGAACAAATAGGTTTGAAGAGATGAAACATAAAAGGACCCAAAAGCTGGGAAAAAGGACTGGATTGTGAGATCTGGGGACCAAGATGCAAGGGAGAAGGACCTGATTGCAAGACAGAAGGACCTAAGAGCAAAACAGAATACTCCACACCATCATGGGGAGTATTTTACAAATTCGATTCGGGTCGGAGCTCCAACAAGTCAAGTAACCGCATCAAAGACCAACAATACCAGAAAGAAAAGCCCAAAACAAAAATGTGCAGGATCTGAACCATATAGACCGCTAACTGGCGGTCCAAGACCGCTAATTGGCGGTCCATTTTGGCCCAAATCCGCTCAAATTTCTCCAGCACATGTATTAGAGGATGTTTAGGCTATTTTTTGTATCTGTTTAGTCCCACATCGGGGGATTGTCCCGGTTTGCCTTTTTCCATGGCTATAAATAGAACTCTTCACCTTCCGTTGTAAGCACTCCATATTTTAAGTGGCTATGCTTCCTACTAGAAGTGAGGCCTTGAAGGACACACTAATGTAGGAGGATGCTACTTTTAATGTGAGTCATTTTATCAATAAAGTTTTGTGTTTATTTCATTGTTTGTTTATGCTTCTTTTATTGTTTGTGCATGTTTTAGTTTAATCTTCTTTTATTTCTAGCGTAGTTTTAATATGCTTTCTTTGCTTAGTTTAATAATTAGTGTAATGTTTAGTGAGTAGTTCCATCCCCTTTGGGGGGTGGAGTAGATGTACATACATGCATTAGAGAATGGGATGAATGCTTTATTTTTGATGTGTTGATAAAACATGAATGTATGCTTGCTTGTTTAGGATAGAATTTATAACTTGATGAGTTTTGCCAAAATGATTAGACACCTCTCATGCTTGTTTAGGTTGTGAAATAAACAACTTGCATATGTAAATGTTAATCAACTAAGTTGGTGAATAGATTGATAGGTTTTGCCATAACATTTAGACACTTCCTATGCTTGATAAACACCACCTTCATGTGTTTAAAGAATGTATTCTACACCCACCTCTTTGCATGTGTGCACTCACTCCACCCCTTAGGGGTTTTCCCATTTCTGTATTCCAGCATTCTTGTTTTGTCCTTAGCTTAGTTGTCATTTCATTGTTTGTTTCTTTCGTTCGCATTTCATACTTCTTAGCGTAGTTTAGTGTAGAGTAGCATAATCAATCTTTCTCCCCCAATTTTTGCCACTTGATTTCGGATAAACAAGAGGCTGCTCCCCTCCCTGAGGGCGACCCGTACTTGCCACTGCTTCATCGCGGCCATGCACTTGCGGTTTAAATAAAACGTTCAACAAGTTTTTGGCGCCGTTGCCGGGGAGGTGCCAGTCCAGACTCATGTTTGGACGATTCGAGTGGATTTAATGTGTGTTTTGTAGTTTTGCTTTGTTTCAGGAGACTTGGAGTCATCAGGAGGAATGCCTGGAGAAGTGTTGAGTGAATCTGAGCATTTCAGACCGCCAATCAGCGGCCTGGGACCGCCAATTGGCGGTCTGGTAAGCTCGGTTTTGTCTCGTATTTCTTTGGTTGGTTTTCATAATTGATGTAGTGATCTGGGATTTAATTTGGCATGTTTTGACTTATAGTTTGTTTCCAGATCCATAATACACCTCCTTTAAGCAACTTGGACCCTAAAACTCAAAGCAAAAGATTAGGCATTATTTTTGTTTAGGCCATGCATCATGTATGTGACTTAGGCATTTAGATTGTCTTTTATATTAGCTTTATTTTCTGTTGCTGAGAGCTGGCGTGAGGTACGCACCTTCTACTCTCATTCATGCATTTCGTATGAACATGCATTAGTTAGTAGGAAGTGCATTGCAACAAGTGTGAGTTGAGCGTTGTTTGGAGAGTTGATTGCTAGATTTAGGACTCCAAAACGCTACTAAGGAGGGGCTGTCCCGTAAAAGATAAGGTGGGGATTTCATCACCCTTTCCTTCGCCCCAAAAACCACACTAATCAAGAGCCTAATTTTAAAATCAAGTAGACATTGGCCCTAAGGATTTCGGGCGCATTAGGAGAGTGATCCGGTCCCGACCGTCATGACCTGAAAGGCGTTACCCACTTTGTCGATAGTAGGAGAGACGAGATCCCCGGATCTTGGCTCACTTGCTGGGCTTTGTGGTCCTCGTTGTAGGGAGGTGAGGCGTGTTGAGGCCGTGTGACCTCGCAGTTAGGCGTCGTCTAGCTGTAAGGACCTATAGCGACCTTAGGATTGCTTGAGCCTTGTTTGCTTGTGTGCTTCTACCTGTACCCATCCGCCGTAGCATAAGGACTTCTTGCCTTCTCTCCTGAGTCATTCTTTCTCTCCTGTGTTCCCCCGTCTTCTCCTCTACGCAAATTCTTTGTTAAAAAAAGTTTTGTTTTGTGTGTGTGCACCTTTGTGCATGCTTTCGTGGACACGAGACGAGAGTGGTCGTTTGACAAGGAGCGTTGTCAATCTGGCTTCGGTCATCGATTTCTCGACACCTCCCTCCTCTCGTGTCGCACGTAGTTCGGGTCCAATGGCTGCTAATTTCCGTGAGGAGGAGCAGTTGCTGGACCCACCTGCTCCACCTATGCTTCCAGTTGTCGTTCCCATACCTCTTCGTGATCGATGCTACCCGAGCCGTACAACTCTACCCTCATGCATCGTATTACCAGAGGCTAATGGGAACCATTTTGAGGTTAAGCCTCAATTCATTTCCATGCTCCCTCGCTTCACTGGGAAAGGTGACCCCTATATCTTTCTCAGGGAATTTGAGGAGGTCTGTGCTATGTTCAAGCTGCAACAACTTAGCACAGACTCCATCCATCTTAGGCTCGTTCCTTTTGCACTAAAGGATGACGCCAAGAAGTGGTTGTACAGCAACCAGGCGAATTCCTTTAGGACTTGGGATGAGTTTCAATCTGCATTCCTCAAGAAGTACTTTCCTAATCATCGGACTCAAAAATTGAGGAACGAAATCAATTCGTTCTATCAACATGAGACCGAACCATTTCATGCATATCTTGAGAGGTTCAAAGAGCTACTATCCTCGTGCCCTCACCATGGCATTGAGTTGTGGCATCTTTGTCAGATTGTGTATGAGGGTCTTCACATCCCGTCCAGAACGCTCATTGAGTCCATGTGTCAAGGAGAGTTCTTGGGAAAGGATGAAAGGGAGGCATGGGCCTTCCTAGAAGACCTCGCTGAGAAAACCATGCAATGGGAGAGTGTGAGGGAACCACCTGCATCATCTAGTATAGGAGCGAGGATCGCGAATGCAAACTCAACTAGATCGGGTTCTGTATTTGCTATCGATACCACTACGGCCACCGTGGCACGCATGGCGGCCTTAATGCGCCGTATGGATTCGATTGAGCTCCAAAACCAACAAAGTGCACCTCACATGTCCATATCTGGTCCAGTTCCCTGTCATTCATGTGGTAGGGTAGGTCATGTAGAAAGAGAGTGTGAGTCCATTCCTCTTGAGATGGAGTGTGTCAACGCCATCTATGATAGAGCCAGGAATGACCCATACTCATCATCTTATAATCCTGGATGGAGGAACCACCCCAATTTTTCATGGAACCAAACCAATGCCTCGGGTGGTCCTTCAAACTCCTCTAGACCACATTACCAATCACACCAACCTCCCATGCATGCACATTCCTATCAGCCACCCCAAGTACAAACCACCAATCAATCGGGTTTCCTAAATTCCAATAATATTGAAACCCGATTCAATTCGCTTGAGACCTTGACTCGTGGACTTGAAAACTCAATGAAAATTTTTATGTCTACCACAAGTCAAGTTCTCACTTCAAATCAGCAGACCATGAAATCTCTAGAGCTTCAGATGGGCCAATTGGCTCAGTCTGTACATGAAAGAGAGAGAGGGTCTTTTCCTAGCCAGCCTGAGGCTAAACCCCGCATGTACCAACAACAACAAATGCAAAATGAGAATGTGGTACCTCGGGGGAGGCAAGTGAACCATGTGGAGGAACATGTTCACCATGTCAATTCCATTGTGACCTTAAGGAATGGAAAACAGGTTGACAATCACATTTCCTTGCCACAACAACCACCATCTATGCAGCCCCTCAGTGGGAATGGTGGTGAAGAAGAAGCTGAGGGTGAGGGTAGTACACCAAAGATTTCTTCTCAGGCACAGCAGAAAACCTACCTGCCAAAAGCTCCCTATCCAAGTAGGTTAAACAAAAAGCAGAGTGACAACATGGACAAGATATTAGAGGTGTTTAAGCAAGTGAAGGTTAACATCCCCTTGTTGGATGTCATCCAACAAATACCTCAATATGCCAAAGTGTTGAACGATCTCTGCACAACCAAGAGGAAGACCAATGTTCCTAAGAAATATTCTTGGCTGCAAATATCAGCTCACTTTTGTCCAATCCCACCTACACAAAATACAAGGACCCGGGGTGTCCTACTATTCAGTTTACGATAGGGGACACTGGATTGAGCAATGTTTTGCTTGATTTAGGATCAGCGGTCAACCTCCTCCCATTCTCTGTTTATCAACAGTTGAACTTGGGAGAATTGAAACCAACGAAGATCACCCTCCAATTGGCAGATAGATCCATTCGTATTCCCATGGGGATTATCGAGGATGTGCTTATCAAAGTTGGAGATTTTATATTTCCAGTCGATTTTGTTGTCCTCGATACCAATCCTGTTGCGAACATCCACTCTCAAATACCTTTGATTTTGGATAGACCATTTCTGGCAACCTCCAATGCCTTGATTAATTGTAGAAATGGTCTCATGAAGCTCTCAATCGGTAACATGAGTGCCGAGTTTCATGTGTTCAACTCTGGTAGGCAACAAGAACCCATGGATGAACCTTTAGATCTAAATCTCATCCGCCAATTGGAGAAAGCACCACAAAATCAACGAACACCCCTCACCCCAATGCAACCCGTTGAGAATGTTCGTGGGCCCAGCAAAAACTCATTGCCTGTCCTCGCAATGCAACAGAGTGAGCTGGCCTCGAACATGAATGTCCAAAGGGAGTGTTCGTTGCATGATTCAGTTGAGAGTACTAGTGAGAGTGAGACACCTCATCATATGCCTATACCAGAAGGTGTCTCTACCTCATGTCCCATGGCCATTGAGCCATTTGAGCTTCATATTGACTCCAACAAGGACCCACCTATGACCGAGCTTATGCTTGATGATCTAAATGATGGTGGGAGGTCCTTGTTGGATGACTTGGGGAGACGCCCCATTCTTAGTGATGCAGGTCTGCTGCATCCATCGAATGAGCTTGAGGAACTCATTCCGATGCACCCGCCTATTGGTTGGAGGGTTTTCTTCGATGAGCAATTAAACCCTAGTGAGGCAACACAAGTTCATTCTTTGTTGCCCATACCCGACCAATATCATGAGGGGTACGACCCTTTCCGCTTTGACCTTTCACCCCTCATGACACCTCAGAGTACCAGTGAAGTTTGCCCATCTCGGCAAGTCTCTGGTCCTCAAAACTTGATGTTCTCATTTGTTGTTCCTTGACCAAATGATTATGAGAATATCTTGGTTGATGTATATATCTTGCAAAAACAAAAACAAAAACAACAAAAAAAACAACAAAAAAAAGAAAAAAAAGGTGTGTAACAAAAGACTCATTACTGAGCATCGATTGTTGTGGGCCTCAATCCTTGTGTACTTGGGCCCAATCTCTTCACGTATTTATCTCCCTTCTTCAGCTTCACACAGGTTTTGAGGGAATTTGGGTTTGTGTCCATCAACATGACCCTGAACGTCCCTTTGTATTTCATGTTGGTGAGATGTTTCCCTTTTCATGCATATCTCCATGTAGTATCTTGCTCGCATTCATTGAGGACAATGCATGAAGTAGGTGTGGGGGGTGTTTTACGTGTGTACATAGTCGAGTCTTTTTCCTTTGGTTTTATTTTCTTTTGTTTGTACTGCTAGGGTCATGTTAGTGTGCCACATTTAACATTAATATATCTGCTTGCCATGATCCTTGGGTGACTTGTCTTCTTTTGCTCGCCGAGTGCTTTAAAATTTTCACATTTCTTTCAAAATCTTCATGTGTTTGCGAAAGAAAATGTTTTTGTGGGTTTTGTGTGTGTTTAGCATGTGCAAAACCGTTGAGAGGCAAAGTAAAAACAAAGCTCCCAAAATTGTCTTGAACTTGATGCATTAGGATTTCTAGTTTATTGGCTTTAGGGCTTGTCGAGTCGTTAGGATGCACCCTGGTTTTCCCTCAGGGGGCGTGTAATCATAGGGTTTGAGTACTCAAACATTTAAAGAAGTCCACCCTGAACCTAGTGAGTCAAATAATTCGTGTCTTGTAGTATAAGGAAGTTTGTCGTAGTCAAGGGCCCTTAATCTCTTTTTGTGAAACTTAAGTGTAGGGGTTTTGGTTCCCACGTAGATAAATAAATAAGTGGTGTTCTCTCTTCTCGCACGGCTCCTATCACTCGGGAAAGTAGGTCTGAGGGGACTTTGTGCCTGGTGCTTTCGAGTCATCTGACTTGGGATGCACCGACCGAACTCCCGTTACACGGGTGGTAGGGATCGCCCTATGTGGAGATTTGGGGGAAGGTGTACTTGATAGTGTAAGTCCTCATAGGCAATGATGCACGAAACCTGACCCTGGGAGAATCAAACACCAACAAATAAAATGCTCCAAAGTAAAAGAAAAAAATAGAAAAAAAGAAAAAAAAAGAAAAAAAGAGTCAAATAAGAGCCAAAATGGACTTTACACATTGTATCACATTCAGAAGTTAAGGTTCCTCATGTCTTTCACTTAAGTCCTTGACTAACTTTCACGAATAACTCATTAGGCTAGGTGTGTGGACGGATTACATATATAGAGTCGACCCGTAGTATTACCGCGTCCCATGATCGACAAAATAAGTCCAACGAGTCGTGTAGCTAGATTGATTAATGCATCTTGTTCGGATTTTGTGGGTATATCCGCTGAAAACACTCAGGAGACAACACTCCTCCTCCTTGGCAACAGGGAGGTTTAACGGCTTGTTGCACGTGCTAAGTGCAACCGTGATTCCTACGAAAGTGAGTTAGGATTTCTTGTTTTTCGCATACTTTTCTCTTTCTTTGTTTTGCTCGGGACTAGCAAAAGTTAGGTGTGGGGGTATTTGATTGACATCGTTTCATGCTCATATTTGTATCTTATATCCATTATCTTTCACCTAAACAATGCTATGTCACGAGTTTTATGTTTAGTTTTCAGGAATAAATAGGTTTGAAGAGATGAAACATAAAAGGACTCAAAAGCTGGGAAAAAGGACTGGATTGTGAGATCTGGGGACCAAGATGCAAGGGAGAAGGACCTGATTGCAAGACAGAAGGACCTAAGAGCAAAACAGAATACTCCACACCATCATGGGGAGTATTTTACCAATTCGATTCGGGTCGGAGCTCCAACAAGTCAAGTAACCGCATCAAAGACCAACAATACCAGAAAGAAAAGCCCAAAACAAAAATGTGCAGGATCTGAACCATATAGACCGCTAATTGGCGGTCCAAGACCGCTAATTAACGGTCCATTTTGGCCCAAATCTGCTCAAATTTCTCTAGCACATGTATTAGAGGATGTTTAGGCTATTTTTTGTATCTGTTTAGTCCCACATCGGGGGATTGTCCCGGTTTGCCTTTTTCCATGGCTATAAATAGAACTCTTCACCTTCCATTGTAAGCACTCCATATTTTAAGTGGCTATTCTTCCTACTAGAAGTGAGGCCTTGAAGCACACACTAAAGTAGGAGGATGCTACTTTTAATGTGAGTCATTTTATCAATAAAGTTTTGTGTTTCTTTCATTGTTTGTTTATGCTTCTTTTATTGTTTGTGCATGTTTTAGTTTAATCGTCTTTTATTTCTAGCGTAGTTTTAATATGCTTTCTTTGCTTAGTTTAATAATTAGTGTAATGTTTAGTGAGTAGTTCCATCCCCTTTGGGGGGTGGAGTAGATGTACATACATGCATTAGAGAATGGGATGAATGCTTTATTTTTGATGTGTTGATAAAACATGAATGTATGCTTGCTTGTTTAGGATAGAATTTATAACTTGACGAGTTTTGCCAAAATGATTAGACACCTCTCATGCTTGTTTAGGTTCTGAAATAAACAACTTGCATATGTAAATGTTAATCAACTAAGTTGGTGAATAGATTGATAGGTTTTGCCATAACATTTAGACACTTCCTATGCTTGATAAACACCACCTTCATGTGCTTAAAGAATGTATTCTACACCCACCTCTTTGCATGTGTGCGCTCACTCCACCCCTTAGGGGTTTTCCCATTTCTGTATTCCAGCATTCTTGTTTTGTCCTTAGCTTAGTTGTCATTTCATTGTTTGTTTCTTTCGTTCGCATTTCATACTTCTTAGCGTAGTTTAGTGTAGAGTAGCATAATCAATCTTTCTCCCCCAATTTTTGCCACTTGATTTCTGATAAACAAGAGGCTGCTTACCTCCCTGAGGACGACCCGTACTTGCCACCGCTTCATCGCGGCCGTGCACTTGCGGTTTAAATAAAACGTTCAACACTAACCTAGTTGATTAATGATTGACATCATTTCATGCTTATATTTGTACCTTATATCCATTATCTTACACCTAAGCAATGCTACGTGACGAGTTTTATGTTTGAATTTCAGAAATAAAGAGGCTTGAAGAGAAGAGACATGAAAGGACCCAAAAGCAGGGAAAAATGACTTAATTGTGAGACCTGGGGACTAAGAAGCAAGGGAGAAGGACCTGAACGTAAGACAGAAGGACCTAAGAGCAAAATAGAAAATTCCACACCATCATGGGGAGTATTTTGGCAATTTGATTCGGGTCGGAGCTCCAACAAACAAAGTAGATGCATCCAAGACCAAGAATTACTTCAAGCAAAGCTCACAACAAAACGCAAGTGGATCTGGAGCTTAACCGCTAATTGGCGGTCCAGTTATCTCTGGATCCGCTTAACTTTCGGGAGCATATGTATTAGTGTATGCTTAGTCTATTTTTGGTATTTGTTTAGTCCCACATCGGGGGATTGTCCCGGATTAGCTTTTTCCATGCTTATAAATAGAACTCTTCACCTTCCATTGTATCCATCTCCATCTTTGGTGGCCATCTTCCCTACTAAGAGTGAAGCCTTGAAGCAAAACTCTGGTGGAGGAAGGGCTGCTTGTATTGAGTGAGTTAATAACAGATGTTTTCCCTTTAATTGTGTTGTTTCTCTCTTAGTTTAATTTCCATGCTTGATTGTTTGTTTTGTTTTATGCTTCTTTAATATTTCTTGCTTGATTAGTGTAGTTTCATTTCAGTATAATGCTTCATTTTGTTAGAGTAGTTAATTTAAATATGTGTGAATAGTTCCATCCCCTTAATGGTGTGTTCTGGTTAGTCTACTTAAGCTATTCAATTATGCACGTAGGGTGTGTTCTGGTTAGTTATTTGAGTCGGCACCCAAATCTAATTACCAAAATATTCCTCATAATGGTGTGGAGTTTCCCAGTTTTCTATTTGGTCCCTCCGGGCCTACGTCCAGGTCCTTCCCTGTTGCAGATGAGTTCTTGTACATGACAGAGAGGTCCATTTTGCTTCATTTAAGTCCTTTCTTCTAATGTTTTAGTCCTTTTTCTCTTCTCATCTATTTTGTATTACCTAATACATGAAATATAACAACAAACAGTCGAGTAGCACAATATTGGGGTAAAATTAAGGATATATAGCTTGAATATGATGTATGATATGCTACTAATCATCCCACATGAAACAAATCTGACCACTTCCGAGCTTTAGGCACCTCTCCATCCAAAAGTGGGTCACGAAGAGCACCTTTCCCATTTACACCACCTTGATTTGGTTTGGCTGATTGAAGGGACTCTCGTGAGCCACTCCCTTCAATCGGTGTTGCAGCTTCGATTGAGCGCTCCACATGCTCCATTTGAGTAGGAAATCGAGGTTTTTAGGTGGAAAATGGTAGAGAGGACCTAGGAATCCCTTAGGAACCCCATGCAACCCCAAAGCTTCTCTCTCCTTTTTTTCTTTCTGTCCTTCCCTCCTCTCCTTCTCTGTCTCTACTATTTTCTCTCTCCTCTTCTCTCGTTTCCTCTCTCCTTCTCTATCCATTTCCCTCACTTTTCTTCTCTCTTTTACCTCTTTTCTTCTTCTCTAGGTCTCTCCTCCTCCTCCCTCCTCTCATTCTCTCTCCCTTTTTAAACTAATTTCTATATATGCTACAAATATTTTGTTTCATAAGTAGTTGTTGTACTTATACCCATGTCTACGGGCCTCTACTGTTTAAAATTGGTGATGATGGTTGTAGTTTCATCCATTCGCTCAAATGCTAATTGTTTCAAATTATATTATGGATGATTGAATGGTTAAGAATGTTTTTGAAAACTATGGCATGCCTACTTCCAAATTTGAAATAAGTGATTTTCACAGTCAATTAGGAAAATTATTTCATTTTAACTAGGTCAAACTTTGCATTGGTTCACTTTTCAAATAAAATTGATTGTGAAGTTGTAATATTTATAAATCCTCTTAATTAAAAAGTTTGTATTCTCAGACAAGGTGTAATGGTTGTGCATGATGTTAGTTGTAGCCGTTAGAGTTTAAATAAAAAACCATGTAGGCAAACAAATAAAATTCACCTAACTTATCCCAAGATGAAGCCCTTGGACAGTTTTCTTACTGTACACATTTGGTTCATGTTTTTTGGTTGATAGCATGTGTGTCCGAAAAAACATAAAATATTTAAGACTATCTTTGTTGTTTTCTCATTTGAAATTCCATTCAATTCCCAAGGATTTTCTAATTAGATCATCAATGATTCTGCAACACAACGTTCTTCGACTCACATAACATATGTTGTGAACTAACATGTAAAATTTATTCATCAATATTTTTATGTTTCAGACCCCTTCAATACCCTAAAAAGAAAGAAGATGAGTTTCAGGTGCCTCGTTGCCCCAACTGTAGGACAGTTTCCATGACCGAGAAACCAACTGAGGCTATCAAGCGGTATAATCACCCTCTCATGTACAAGCCCTTGCATGGTATGCCTATTCCTCGGCCCACCATAACTCAACATGGACATGACTTCGGGGAACATGACCCAAACCTTGAAGGAAAATTTGAATTTCTAAGCTCAAAGTGACCCAAAATTGAAAAAGAAGTCTGCACATTGACATCCTCTGAAATATATGTTTATGTTTTCATTTGTCCCCAAAATAGCCCTGCATTAACTATGGGACCATTCCCTTCCAATCCTTCCCTTTCTCCATCTTTCTCTCTTTCTCTCTTTTAGTTGTATCAAGCTTAGTTGTTTCAGTTTGGAGTGAAGACTAGATCGAGCCCACAGTAGCTCATATCGAGATATGATTGTCTCCTTCAAACAACCATCGGACCCCCACCAAAATGCACAAATTGTATTAGTGATCTTGGAGGAGAAACCGGTCAACAAAGAGAATGTGCATGTGAAATTGTAAGGAATTGATGTTGTTACTTTGTTGCATTTTCTTTCTATTTTCAAATATATTTGTCAATGCCTTGATGTGTTTTATTGGTTTGTCCCAATTTTGTTTGAATCAGCATTTTGTGGGGGTAGTTTTGCTTGATGGAGCTCGATAGCGCTCGACAAATAACCATTTCTAATGGTTGAAGACAGTGGCAGATGGTACTCGATGGTACTTGAGGTACTCAATAGATAGGCTCAATGGGTATGCTTGATAGTTAAAATTGTTTTAGAGTTCGATCGAGTTGGAGTGGACTCGACGATACGCAATAATACAACTCGATGTGTACGGTCGATAGTCATACTTGATTAGAGTTCGATTCAACTCGATTGTGTTACTCAATATGTGTTCAACAGAAACTCGATAGAACGTGATGGTTAATCTGAATTTCATTGTTTTCACCATATTTTTTGTCATGTCAGGTTCGACTATTAACATATTTGTTGGGTACAATGGTGTTTGGGAAATGGATGGTAGAGATTGGGGTTTCAAAGATGCAGGAGCAGAGGGATCACGATAGAAAAAGATGTAACATACTTACAACTGCTTCAAGTTTTGCATAAGGCATTTGATGTTGATAAGTTGAAGTATGAGCTCACACTAGAAGCCCCTTACAAAACCCATTGGTAGGCATATAGACCTGTTGAAATTACAGACAATTATGACGTTCATTTCTTCGTCTCTGAAATATTAAAGGACAAAATCCCTTATGTGTGACTCTCATTAGGAAGAACGCTCATGTAGAACCATCACCCAATTCCAACTTTAATAAAGAAGTTAAGAGTCAGGTTTGGACTTTTTCCCCAAACAAATCCCATGGCTACTGGACGTGAAATAGTTGTTCCTGAAATTATTATGCCCAACCCATTGAATGAGTACGAGCCCTATGGAATGACGATCCTATTGAGAACATAAGTGACAACGACGGAGATTGGGAAGAAGATTTTCCACTACCATACTCACAACCCCAACGGATAGACACGCACAGCCCGGAAGTCCAAGAAACCAAACACCTGGACAAGTAGCAGTCATCCAAGTAGAACTGAAAATAACATATGACGAAATTCTCAATTCAATTCATCAGAAGATCACAAAAGATGAAGTGCTCCAATGTTAACAAAATAAGATATATTGAATTCTATCCACAGTCATACGTACGATGTTAGCTCATCATCTGGAGAATTCCACTTTGGTAAGACTTTCGAAAACAATGTTGAATTGAAAACCAAAGCTGATTTCTTTGTAATCAATAATAATTTTGAGTTTATAGTGAAGAAGTCTAGCAAAGGCGTGTGGTATATAGTTGCAAGAATCCTAATTGTGGTCGGAGATTGAGGGGCAAAAAACAAGTGGCTCACTCATGTTTAAGCTTACTGTCTTCCATAATGTACACAATTGCACATTAGAACTCAAACAGAAAGACATCGAAAAGCAGCACCTTGGGTAGTTGGCTGTTTCGATTAATGTTTAAATTGCAAGTGCATGACCGCGATTAAGCAGTGGCAAGTACTGGTCGAGTCCAGTGGGAGGTGTGTCAACTACGGTTCTTTAGAAATTAAGTGGAAAATAAAGGGAGAAGCAGTTTTATTAGACTAAACTAGGCCACACTAAACAAGCAATTAACCAACAAGAAAGATAAAAGCACAAGATTAACTAAAACTAACAAAGCAACTAGCAAAGCAAGATGAAATTCAGTAAGAAAACCCCCAAGGGGTGGAGTGTGTGTGCACATGTGATAAGGTGGTGAAGAATGCATTCAATAAGGCACAAGTGTAGGTTGTGTTTTCATGCATAGGAAGTACCTAATGGTTGTGGCGAATCCTATCATTCCAATCACTAACATAGTTGATTAATATGAGCATAAACAAGTTGGTTATGAATAACCTAAACAAGCATGGGAAGTACCTAATGATTATGGCAAAACACATCAAGTTAAGTATTCTCTTTTAAACAACAAGCATACATTCACATTCATCAAATATTTCATAAGATCACATTCATTCACATTCTTCATTATATGTATAAACATCATCTCCACCCCTAAATGGGGATGGAACTACTCACAATAATTATACTAAGGAAGAGGAACATTATAACTAGTTATACTAATATTAAGGAAACAAAACTAAGCTAAATATGGAAGCATTAAAAGAGAGAGTTGTTCCAATTCTCCATGGAGAAGGCACTTAGTATGTGAGGGGGACGCCTGAGGAATCTTATTCAAAGTTACCAGCGTACTTATACATGTTGGAGCTAAAGAATTCAGGCACAATCACTCATTTTCTCACAGAAGATGACTAATTCCTATATTGCTTCTTCTCTCCTGGAGCTTCAAGAAGGGGATTTCGATGGTGTCGTCTATGGATATAAGATACAAATATAAACATGAAATGATGCCAATCATTGAGCCACATCCTTTTGATCATGTTGCTCTTGAGCCATGAGATTCCATTTTTATGGCCTCTGGGCCACATGCTCTTCATTCTGTATCTGTTGAGGACCCCATGTGGGTTAAGAATCAACTACCTGATACCCTACATTTCAAACAACTATACAGAGGTTCACCTCTCGTTCATGCCACCTATCTTGCTCACTCTCAAGAGGCATCAAACTACCACAACGCTTATAAGGGTATCAGGTGGTCTAGCAATTCTACTTTGTATGTTGTGAGCCCATGCATGTGCATTTTTGGCTCGAGAGATGGCGGGTTCCCATTTGATGTCCCTTGACATATGAAGATGGGAGCCCATTTTTGTACATAGTTAAAAAACTCCTTGAGTGAGCATCGATTGTTGTGGGCTCCAACCCTTGAGTTTTTGGGCCCAATTTCTTTCACGTATTTGTATCCCTTCTTTAGCATCTCACAGGTTTTGAGGAAATTTGGGTTTGTGTCCATCAACATGACCATGAACTTCCATTTGTACTTCACGTTGGTGAGATCTATTCTTTTTCATGCATAAATCCATGTAGTATTTTTCTCACATTCATTGAGGACAATGCATGAAGTTGGTGTGGGGGGTATTTTTACGTGTGTACATAGTCAAGTCTTTTCCTTTGATTTTTGTTTTCTTTTGTGTGCATTGTTAGGGTCATGTTAGTGTGCTGCACTTAATATCGATATATCTGCTTCCCATAATCCTTGGGTGATTTGTCTTCTTTTGCTTGCATAGTGCTTTAAAATGTTCACATTTGTTTCAAATTTTCATGTGTTTGCGAAAGAAAATGTTTTGTGGGTTTTGCATGTGTTTGGCATGTGCAAAACCGTTGAGAGCCAAAGTAAAAGAAAGCTCCCAAAATTGTCTTGAACTTGATGCATTACGATATCCAGTACAGTGGCTTTAGGATTTATCTAGTCTTTAGGATGCACCCCAGTTTTCCTTCGGGGGGCGAGTAATCATAGGGTTTCAGTACTCAAACATATAAAGAAGTCCACCCTGAACCTAGTGAGTCAAAAATTCATGTCTGTTAATTTAAGGGAGTCTGTTGTAGTCAAAGACCATTTAAATCTTGTTGTGAGACATTAAGTGTAGGGGTTTCGGTTCATGTGTAGATAAGAAATTAGTGAGTAGGTGTTCTCTCTTCTCGCACGGCTCCTATCACTCGGGAAAGTAGGTCTGAGGGGACTTTGTGCCTGGTGCTTTCGAGTCATCTGACTTGGGATGCACCGACCGAACTCCCGTTACACGGGTGGTAGGGATTGCCCTATGTGGAGATTTGGGGAAAGATGTACGTGATAGTGTAAGTCCTCATGGGCAATGATGCACGAAACCTGACTCTTGGAGAATGAAACTCCAACTAATAAAAAGAAAAAAAGAAAAAAAATAAGAAAAGAAACAAAAAGAAAAAGAAAAAGAAAAAGAAAAAGAACAAGAACAAGAAAAAAAATGCAAATAAGAACCTTAATGGACTTTACACTTTGTATCACTTGAGGATGTTGAGGTTGTCCATGTCTTTCACTTAATTCCTTATTTAACCTGCACGAATGGTTCATTAGGCTAGGTGTGTGGACTGATTACCTATATAGAGTCGGCCCATAGGATTACCGCGTCCAATGGTCGATAAAAATGAGTCCAACGAGTCGAGTGTCTAGATTGAATAATGCATCTTGTTCAGATTTTGTGGGTATATCCGCTGAAAACCCTCAGGAGACAACACTCCTCCTCCTTGGCAACAAGGAGATGTAACGGTTTGTTGCACGTGCTAAGTGCAACCGTGATTCCTACGAAAGTGAGTTAGGATTTCTTGTTTCTCGTTTGTTTTTCTCTTTCTTTGTTTTGCTCGGGACTAGCAAAAACTTAGGTGTGGGGGTATTTGATTAACATCATTTCATGCTTATATTTGTATCTTATATCCATTATCTTACACCTAAGCAATGCTACGTGACGAGTTTTATGTTTGAATTTCAGAAATAAAGAGGTTTGATGAGAAGAGGCATGAAAGGACCTAAAAGATAGGAAAAAGGACTGAATTGTGAGACCTGGGGACTAAGATGCAAGGGAGAAAGACCTGAACGTAAGACCGAAGGACCAAAGCGCAAAATAGAAAACTCCACACCATCATGGGGAGTATTTTGGCAATTCTATTTGTGTCGGAGCTCCAACAAGCGAAGTAGATGCATCCAAGACCAACAAATACATCACGAAAATCCAAGAATGAAAACCAGATGGATCTGGATCCTGTAGACCTCCAATTGGCGGTCTGGATCTCTCCGGATCCGTTAAGATTTCACGTGCACATGTATTAGTGTTTGTTTTGGCTATTTTTGGTATTTGTTTAGTCCCATACCGGGGGATTGTCCCAAATTACCTTTTTCTATGGCTATAAATAGAACTCTCCCTCGTCTCATGTACCCTATCTCCTCTCTTGGTGGTCATCTTCTCTACTAAGAGTGAAGCCTTGAAGCAAAACTCTGGTGGAGAAAGAGGCTACTTGTAATTGAGTGAGTAATAAATAGATGTTTTTCTTTAGTTGTGTTGTTTCTTTCTTAGTTTAATTTCCTTTCATATGCTTGCATGCTTGTTTTGTTTTATGTCCTTTTAGGTCTTTAATATTTCTTGCTTACTTAGTATAGTTTCATTTCAGTAGAATGTTTCATTTTGTTAATGTAGTTACTGTAATGAGTAGTGAGTAGTTCCATCCCATTTTGGGGGTGGAGAAATATGTGATCTGATCATGTAGTGTATTAGGTGTGTGTTATCTTAATCCCTTGAGCCTTATATGATTTCCATAACCATCTAATGGGATTTCACTCTTATCTTTGATATGCTAATGCTCTTGAATGAAGCTTAGCTTATGCTTAGATTAGTAGACCTATTTTATGGGGAATGATAAGGTGAAGATATGGATGGAATTAATATTGGAAACACAATTTGTAGTGTATGTACTCTTGTTGTCTTTACCTTGGTTAATGTCTTGTATGTTTTAATGATATTGGGTTATCTTAATTCATGTGGAGGCATAGTAGAGTCTAGTCTTTATACATGAGTTCATTTAGCTTCATTCCAATTATTGTCTTGTATGTTCTAACGATATAGTCTTATCTTATTTCATGTGGAGGCAAAGTTGGATTTAGTTTTATGATTTCATGCACTACATGTTGTGAGGAGAATAATTGAACACACACACACATCTTTATATTCACATTATTTCTCTACCCCCTATGGGGTTTAGTTTTATTGCTTATCTTCCATTTCCTTTTTGCATTGTAGTGTAGTTTAGTGTAACCAAACTTTCTCTCCTTTCTTTCCCACTCGCCTTCGCACAAACCAAAAGTCGACACACCTCCCTGTGGATCGACCCGTATTTGCCACCGCTTCAACACGGCCGCGCACTTGCGGTTTAATATAAAACGAATCAATCATTCTCCAACTAAGGAACCATGTTTTCAACCAACAATCAAAATGCAACATTATATTTTAAATATAAATGCAAGGTAGGAGCCATACAGTGTGAGGTTGCAACCGACTTTGTTGCAGCATGTTTGTGTTCTCCAGCGCATCAAACCTCATCTCGAGGCCTGCAGGAGCCTCGCCTAACAACTCACTCTCCTAGGTTTGCTCTGTGTGCATGAGATGGAGCAGTACGATGAGTGACTCTTCCTCCACCAAGAAGCTGCAACAACCAAAGCTCTGTCAAATATCACACAAACAAGTCTAAGTATAATGTTGTTAAAAATATAAATAACTTGCATCATAGTACGGAACATATGTTGATTAACATTATGAGTGCAATCCATTCAAACCAAATGAACATAACCATGATGACAAAACAACGAAAAATAGATGCAGGTTAGGATCAGAAAACACCTTCATCAAGTCGTTGTTTTTAGACTCCTCTAAGAGAAATTATCACCCTCACGTTCTAGTGTGATGCGTGTAGGCACTTTCCCCAATAAAGAACGATCACAACGTCATTGTCGGCGCATTCCGACTGTAAAAGAACCACGAGAACGGATCGACACCCGCATGACGATCACTTGAGAACGATGGAGAGAAGGGAGATGATGGTTATTCTAGAAATTTGTAGGGTAATAGAAAACTATATATCCTGAATTGAGAACGTGAATTTTATATTCTTTTACATTCACACAATTCGCAACTGCCAGAGTAGTTGAGAATGTGGTCTTAGTGGCTCCACAAAATTTGTAACCGTCGAAATCAAAAAAAAAACTTTTAAATTACTTATTTGTCAAAGGCAACATAAGATAAGCCCCCAAAAAATTGAATGCACACGAGAAAGAGAACACCCCACCATCCTGTCCCGACCGAACCGGACCGAGCGCACGTGTGTGCGCTTCATTCTCACCTCACCCCCCCTTTTTCTACCACTCAAAGGGCCATGTATGGGAAGCCTAAGTATATAAACTTTTCTCCACTTCCCAAATTACCCATCGTGGGAATAAAGTGAGGGAGAGAATCCCATTATCTAACTTTACAACTCAACATTGGATTTCAATTTAATATTAAATGGGTTTAATCCTGATATTCAAAAGTCCAACAATCCCCCACAAATCCATTGTTGATCTAAGCGACGAAACCATGCAGCGTGGTGCTTTTAGAGATGGTACCTTTCGGGTTTGAACCACTGCCTGAGTTCTTCAACTTTACCACCACGGGAACTCAGTGAAACAAAGTCTTGAACTTGAACGTTTGTTGTGGAGGTGTTCATTGAGAACAACACTAAGCAGCTCATACTACAATCTACACAGTTGATGCATTACGATCATGCTTTGACATCCGGTTTCATGAATACTTTCAAAGAATGACCCTCAATTCTCTAATTGCAGCCACACAGTTGCAATCACATAGTAGGGTTTCTCCCAAGATACACTGCTAACATTTTGTCTTAAGACTCGAACTCATTCAGAGTCTACATTTTTAGGAAACTTGCATCTTCAGCAACATATCCATTCTTTGGGGAAATGACACAGATACAATGTATCACAAGGTTGTTGCATTCAACTCACTCAAGAACTTGCTATTATCACATTGAACCATTCGTGGGATCTCCACTCAGATTGGTTGGGTTTTCATTCTATATGCGTCACGATATGGATCTCAGTCTCATCCCCAACTTGGATTTCTAAACATTAGCTCAATCAAGTCCTTGAATGAAAGGATTGTCTATATTGTCTTTGGTACCAACAATATCAACAGCTATCACCATTTCGATGACCAACTCCCTTACATACTTCAATCTGACTTGCATGTGACATCTTTTCATTTGATTATATTTTGAACTTTTCAACTTTGCAATGACAATCATACTATCACAATGCAAAGATATCACATGAATTGATTTGCTAGTCATTGGCAATTCAGAAACTAGTCCTTTCAAATCATTCAGTTCTATTCCACTTGTGTCCAAAGCACAAAGTTCTCAAACGTAGATTTAGACAACATTGTCTGTTTTGTAGACCTACAGGAGAGTGCACCTCCACCTAGAGTAAAAATATACCATGTAACACCGTTACTCCTAGGCCTTTTGGCTATCCAGCTTGCATCCATATACCCTTCTAGTACAGCTGGGAACTTCCCATAATGCAGCCCAATGGTAGAAGTATCGTTCAACTACCTTAGTACCCTATCCAAATCCTCCCAATGAGTACGATCAGGACAACTTTTGTATCTATTAAACTTGCTCACTGGGAAAGTAATATCTGATTGTGTGCAACTTGCAAGATTCATCAAGCTACCTGTGATCTAAGAATATCTCAATTGTGAAACTTGTACACCACTCTTGTTCTTGTACAAAGGTTTTGATGAATCATGTAGACACTAGTGCAGAAAAAGGAATACTCGTCACCACATAGACGTCGAATGTATTAACGGCCGACGTCTATTATTTACTCTAGGTATAAATGTTGGATGTCATCATGGCTGACGTCTATTGTTTACTATAGACGTCGGGTGTTAGAACGTGCATTGGCATCATACGTCTACAACCCTCAGACGTCGACATATAGACGTCGGATATTTGTACATCCGACGTCTATTCCCCATCCCGTATAGACGTCGTGGTATAGACGTCTATATCTATTTAGTTTTTATCTTTTCTCTTCTGTTAGCTGACAAAAACCCTAACCGTCTTCCTCCTCCGTGGCCACTCCAGCCAAACTCGACCAAAACCCTAGCCTCCACAACACCGGTCGTCTTCCTCCACTTCCCTAACCACCGTAGCCTCCTTCGACCATCGTAGCCTCCTCTGCGACCACCATTGCAGCCTCCATCTTCCTCCACTTCCCTAACCACCGACCCTCCATATGTAGGAGTTTTGGTTTAGTTTTGGTTGGTTTAGTTTCGGATTTTAGGTTGATTTTGGTTGTCCCCATGTAAGAGTTTGTCCCCATTAACGGCTTTCATGCAACGCGTTTGAGAAGAAGGAGAAGGAGGACACGCGTTGGAGAAGAAGGAGGACGCACGTTTGCTGATTCATGATTCCACCCATTTTGTCTCTTTGTTTTAATTGTTTCAAAAACCCAAAGATCTGACCTCGATTAATAAGTCAAACGACTGGGGTGTATCTATTTGTTACCATTCAATTAGTACCTCAGTGCATGTTTAATCTCTCCTTTTTTTGCAATTCTTAACTTCTGGTTGGGTACTTGCATGGGTTCACAATTATTCTTGTTCTTGAAGTGCTTTTAATCTAATATACCTCATGGTTGGTTTCAATTAGTTTAGTTAGTTCATACATTTATTTATATTTATTAATGTTTATCTTAGTTAAATGTTTATTTATTTATTTTTATTTATGCTGAAAACAATTTATTTTGTTTAGTTAAATGTTTATTTATGTTTAGTTTCTAATAACTCATTGCCCTCCTTAAGCAACTTGGCCTTTAATAACCTAAAGCAAAAGATTATACAATATTGCTAAGTCATTCATCATATAGGATTTACATTCATCGTATTTATTATTTATTTTACGATTTCTATCGTAGATTGCTGACGTAAGGTACATAATCTCTTTCACTCATCATTCATTAGAAAGCACACATTAGTTAGTAGGACTTGCATTGGAACAAGAGTGAGGTGAGTGTTTGTTTGGTGTGTTGTTTGTTAGATTAAGGTATAAAAAACACTTAGGGGCAGTCACCTATAGGAGATGAGGTGGGGGATTTCATCACCCTTTCCTTGGCCCAAAAACCACTTAATAAAAGAGTCTTAATAAAATCAATTAGACGTTGACCCCAACGATTTCCAGACGCACTAAGGAGAAGAAACCGTTTAAGACTATTATGGCCTGAACGTCGTTGCCCATCTACTTAAGGGTATCTAGAGTTTGTATATCCAAATCTCTCATGAACTTGTACGCATAACTGTTAGTCACATATCTGAGACATATTGCATCAACGATCTTGGGACCAAGTTTTTTCCTCTTATGTTTAGGGATTAACACTTTTGCAAGACAACACCAAACTCTAAGATATTTAAGACTTTGTTTTCGACCATGCCAGAGTTCAAAGGGACTAGTCTCCTTATTCTGGGGAACTTTATTCCAAATATGCCAAGCCATATTCAAAGCTTTCCCCCACATATATTTGGGTAATCATGAACTCTCCAAGAATGCATTAATCATATCGGATAATGTTTAATTTTTTAGTCCAACAATCCCATTAAATTGTGAAGAATGTGGTGGTGTTACCTCATGAACTATGCCAAAACTCTGACAAAGTTGTTCAAACGGGTTTGATGTATATTCATCACCTCTATTGAATCTCAACCTTTTAAGTTTCTTTTTAGTTTTAGTCTCTGCTTCATTCTTAAAAATAAGGAATTTAGACAATACTTCATTCTTACTTTTCAAAAGGTATACGAAACAATATTTTGAACTATCATCAACGAATGTTACAAAAATATTCTTATGATTCTTAGTTAACATGTCATTAAATTCACAATTATCAGTATGTATCAACTCTAAAATATCAGTTTGCCTATTCCCAACATGAAAATATTTCTTAGGTTGCTATTCCTGTACACACACTTGACATTTTTATTCTTAGTGACATACTTTGGAATCATATTTATATTCATCATTATTTTCAAACATTAATAGTTCACATGTCCTAAACATCAACGACATACATCACCAAATGTGTACCTCATTACAGCAATCAACGATAGAAATTAAAACTAAGAGAAGACAAATGACATGCTGAAGTCATTACTAGATGATGCATGACCTAACCATAGAAAATGCCTAATCTTCTGCTTTGGGTTTTAATGTCCAAGTTGATTAAAGGGAATTTTTAGGTTAAGAGGTAAACTAGGAGCGGTAAAAAACAAAATCAAATCGGGCAATATGCTCCCATACACCAAACATGAAAATGTGAGCTACAGGAGAAAATACAGGACTAACAGAGATTACCCAACCACTGAAGAATGGTTTCAGACCGCTACCTAGCCACCTATTTAGCTCCAAATGCTGCTCCCAAGCTCCCACCGAAATCTGGAGCTCACTTGATCAACTGGACAACACTACAACTAAAACAAAAAAGTAAAACCACTTGAATCACGTACGGGGCAAGTACGGGTCTATCCACAGTGAGCGTTGACAACCTTCGAGCGAGCGAACAAGTGGGAAATAATGATGGAAGAAGAGATTATTATGCTACTACTGAAGAGACGATTATACTAAGAACGCAAAACAAACTAGATTACGATGAAAATGAAAACTAAAGAAATTCAGGAAATGATTTGAAACGAAATATGGATAAACCCCTAAGGGGTGGAGTGTGTGCACACATGAGGTGAGAGAAGTTATGAATGATGCATGTAAGAATGTATATGTGTGTGTGCGTGTCATGTGTGTGCCTTCATGCATAAGAAGTATCTAAAGATTTGGCAAGAGCCATCACTCCATTCACACAACATATCAGCAATTACTACTTGATTATCATGAGATGAGGCTCAACATGAGAAGTGTCTAAAGTTATGGCAAGACTCATCAAAAACTAGGAACTCGTGTGAAGAATAAAGCTAAGAATGGGAGGTGTTTGAATCATATGGCAAAACCCATCAAAAAAAAAATTCTTCAATCAATCGAGCGAGCAAACACTAATACAAACACAAGACTAACATGTAGCATACCCAACAGGAGATTTTATCCGATAAACATGAGAAAACCTAACATGAGAAATGTCTAAATTGTATGGAAAAACCAAACAAAATCCCCCAACACGTAGATGATTAAAACAAACCCGATGAACATACAAACATTCATGTCTACACAATTAACATTCGTCAAACATCAAAACCTCAAAACATAAATGTGCATCGTCTCCACTCCCCAAAGGGGAATGGAACTACTCACTACTCATTAAGAAAACATTTATATTAAGAAGAGAAAACATTCTAACTAATTATACTAAGATTAATAAAACCAAATTAAGTTAAACATGCAAGAAAAAGAGACAAATAAAACTAACAAATATTTAATTTATTCATGACTCACATTACAAGTAGCATCTCTCCACTTGACTTTTGATCTAAGAGCTTACTCCTAATAGAGAGAATGGTCATCAAGCAATGAGTAGATTAGAAAGGAGGAAGAAGAGTTCTATTTATAGACCTAAAAAGTCAACTGGGGATAATCTCCGGTGTGGGACTAATGAAATTTCTACACATGGATACAAAAAACATAATACACAACTATGAGAAGTTGGGTCGGATCCTAATCATACTAGACCGCCAATTGGCTATCTAGGGCCACCAATTGGTGGTCATGGCTGGTCGGATTCGACCTGATTTTTGTTGACCTCTTCATTGCTCCAATTATCCACGTGGGGTGCACCTGGATTGGTTGTTTGAGTCTGCGCCCGAATCTAATTGCCAAAATACTCCTCATGATAGTGTGGAGTTTCTCGGTTTGCTAACTGGTCCCTCCGGGCTTACGTCCACGTCCTTCTCTCTTGCAGATGTGTCCTTGTGCATGACAGAGAGGTCAATTTTTTTTCATTTAAGTCCTTTCTTCTTACGCTTAAGTTTTTTCTCTTCCATTCTCTTCTTTATTACCTAATACCTAAAATATATCAACAAACACTCAAGTAGCACAATATTGGGGTAAATTTAAGGATATATAGTATCAATATGATGCATGATATGCTACTAATCACTCCATAACAATCAAAACATTGACTTGTGGACGAATCAGTGGCACCTTGTTGGCATTTGGCTTTCTTTGAAGGAGAATCCTTAGTGTAGTGCCCAACCCATCCATAATTCCAATATGGTTTGTTCTTTTGCTTTCTCTGGATATTGGCCTTAGGTTTTACTTTGTTGGGTTGATGTGATTTTTCTTTATTATTTACCTTATAGGATCCAACTAACATGTTTTGTTTTGGTCGAAACTCAACAAGCATCACAAGTTTTTCACCACGATGCTTCTCCTCGATTGTGAATGCAACCATGAGATCATCCATAGTCAATTTTCCTTTATGTGCTGAAGAGACATACCGAAGTCCTCCCAAGAGAGAGGGAGCTTCTAAATGATGTACATCACCTGAAACTTCTCCAGAAGTTTCATGAAAGCCTCTTTCAACCCATGGGTTAGAATAATGAACTGGTGGGCATGTTCGGTCACCGACTTCCCTCAACCATTGGGAACGTTAAGAACTTTCCGACATAATACTTCTCATGACCTCAGTTCTCAGTATTAAATTTCTTGTCAAGTTTATCTCATAAATCTTTTGCAGTGATAGATGAAGATGAATTGTGGACATCAAAGAGCACGTTGGACATAGCCAACAGAATGCATCCTCGACACAATTTGTATTTCTCCGTTCACAATTGAAGAATTTCTTTAATTTTAGGATCATCCAAATTCGTAAAAGGGCAAAAAGCCTCGATAACATCAACCAACCCAATCGTGATCAACCAGATTTTCATTCGTTGTTGCCAATGTTTGAAGTTCTGTTTGGTAGATTTTTCCAATATCCCTTACATGTGCACTTTAAAAGTAAATGAATAATCGTTGTTCGACATAACAAATATTTTTCTAAGATTGTTGTTAAAAATATAAATAATATACATAACAGTGGGGAACATGTGTCGATTAACATTTTGAGTACAATCAACAAAGCAAATGAACATAACCATGAGGACAAAATAATAAAAATTAATGTAGGTTTGGATCAAAAAACACCTCGGCCGAGCCACCATTTCAGACTCCCCTTAGAGAAATTATCGCCCCCATGTACCAGTGTGATGAGTGCAAACACTTTCTCCCTGGATAAACCAATCGCAATGTCTTTGTCGGCGCAGTCCGACTATAGACGACCACTAGAACATATAGAAACTCGTACGACGATAACTTGAGAATGATGGAGAGAATGGAGATGATGGTTCTACCAGAAATCTATAGGGTAATAGGAAAAAAACTTTATCCCGAATTGAGAACGTGAACTTTTATATTCACACAATTCGCAACCACCCAAATAGTTGAGAATGTGGTATCAGTGGTTCCACAAAATTTGTAACCACTGGAATCAAAAAAGAAATTTTCTTTTTAAATCAATTCTTTAGCAAAGACAATATAAGACAAACCCCCAAAAAATTAAATCCACACAAGAAAGGGAACATCACACAATCCAAACATTCTCTCTCCTTCCCTCCTCTCCCCCTAAGGGATATATGAAGCCTGGGTATATAAACATTTCTCCACTTTCCAAATTCCCCAATGTGGGACTAAAGTAAGTGAGAGAATTTCATGATCAACTTTACAATTGAACATTCGATTTCAAATTAATATTAAATGAGTTTAACTCCAATATTCAATAGTCCAACATATAACCCATGACCAAAAGGAATCACAAAGTAAAACATCCTCATCATGAAATGAGGATCGTCACACATGGGGGTTCTCTCCCCACAATGAAACCGCAAAAAAATAGGAACGCATGCATAACCCATAGTCGCACTACGGTCCTCGTCGATGAGAATCATGATTCTCAATTAGGGATGAGGGATAGGAGGATGAGGTTGGGTGTAGAGTGTTGTCCCTTAAGAAGTAGGAGGATTTGGGAAGGAGGGAAGGTGATGTCTTTTTTAGAGTAAAGATAAAGCATGGGCAAAACTGACATTATGTATAGACGAGACGTTTTTGGTTTGGTCAAAAACTTGAGCATCCAAATATCTCTTGTTTATGGGCTTTAAAAACACCAAAAACCATTAATATTCAAAAATCAAATTTCTGAATCATTTTCAAAAACTGATTGGACATTGATAATTTGACTTTCTATGCTCAAAGTTGTCTAAAATTGAAAAAGAAGCCCCCATAGTGACATCCTCTGAGAAATATGTTTATATTTCCACTTCACCCCAAAATATCCCTGCATAAACCGTGGGATCATTCCCCTCTTTCTCTCTCTTTCTTTGTCTCTTTTAGGCGTATCGAGCTCAAATTTTTCAGTTTTGTGTCAAGACCAGATCGAGCTCATAGTAGCCAATATATCGAGTTGAGATCGTCTGCCACTGAGTACGTCAGACACTAACCGGATTGCACAAGTTGTTTTAGTGTTCTTGGATGAGAAATCAGTCAACAAAGAGAATGAGTAAGTGAAATTGTTAAAAATTGATGTGGGTGTTGATTTGTTGCATTTTCTTTCCATTTTCGAATAGATCTATCAATGCCTTGATATGTTTTGTTGGTTTGTTTAAGTTTTGTTTGAAATTGCCTTTTGTTGGGTAATCGAGCTCGATAGAGCTCGACGAATGACCATTTCTGATGGTTGAAGATGATGCCAGACAGTACTCGAGGATACTCGATAGATAGGCTCGATAGGTTTTCTCGATAGTTAAAATTGTTTTAGAGTTCGATCGAGTTTGGATCAACTCGATGGTACACGATAGTGCGGCTCGATGTGTATGCTCGATAATTATACTTGATTAGAGTTCGATTAAACTTGGTTGTGCTCGATTGGGTTACTCAATATGAGTTTGATAGAAACTTGATAGAACTCGATAGCTTACATATATTAATATGAATTCCACTATTTTGACCTTTTTTCTTTGTCGTATCAGGTTCGACTATTAACGTATTGGCTACGTACAATGGTGTTTGAGAAATGGATGGTAGATATTGGTTTTTCAATGATGTCAAGAGTAAAGGGATCATGATAGAAAAGGATGTAACATACTTGCAACTACTTGAAATTTTGCATAAGGCGTTTGATGTTGATAAGTTGAAGTATAAGCTCACACTTGAGGTCCCTTACAAAACACAGGGGCAACCGTTTAGACCTATTGAAATTATAGATGATTCTGACGTTCGTTTCTTCATCTTTGAAATATTACATCACCCAATAGTTAGTAGTCATCGCCCAATAGTAGAACCATCGCCCAATTTCAACTTTAATAAAGAAGTTAGGAGTCAGGTTGGGACTTTTGTTCCTCAAACATATCCCATGGCTACCGCATGTGAGATAGTTGTTCCTGAAGTCGTTGTCCCCCACTGTTTGAATGAGTACGAGCCCTATGTGAATGAGGATCCTGCTATGAACTTAAGTGACGAAGACGAAAATTGGGAAGAAGATTCTGAAGGAGATGGTAGTGAAGACTTGTCACGCATACACTCATAGCCCCCAACAGAAAGACACCCACAACCTAGAACTCCAGGAAACCAAACACCTGAGACAAGCAGCAATTGTCCAAGTAGAACAGAAAATTACATAGGATAAAGTTCTCAATTCATTTCATCAGAAGATCACAGAAGTTGGAGTGCTCCAATGTTAACAAGAGAATATATATTGAATTCTAGCCACACACAAACGTTCTCTACCGGTGAATCCTCTGGAGAAATTCACCTTGGTAAGACTTTCGAAAGCAATGTTGAATTGAAAACCAAAGTTGTTATCTTTGCAATGAAGAATAATTTTGAGTTTCTAGTGAAGAAGTCTGGTAAAGGGGTGTGGTATACCACTTGCAAGGATCATAATTGTTGTTGGAGATTGAGGGGAAAAAATAAGTGCTTTCACCCATGTTCGAGCTTACTGTCTTCCACAATGTACATAATTACACATTACAACTCAGACAAAAAGACCATCGACAAGCAACACTTTGGGTAGTTGGCCACCTAATCAAGAACACTTTGGGTAGTGCTACTCGAGTATGTTTACATGTATTTCAGGAATAAAGATAACTGAGCTAGAATAAAGGCTTATGTACCAAATAGAAAGCCAATTGGACTCTAATCCCGCTGGAAATGATGCATGGACTTAAAAGGTCTCTTCACGAGTCTAGAGAAGTTCAAATTTCAACAAATTGGTAGTCAAATCGACCAACTCAACGAGAGTAATCTAAATCTACACCCAGATTTCCAATATATGCACCACGTCAGGACGGATTCACAAAACAGTGATGAAAAACGTGGGAAATCATCTTGATCGTTGGATTGAGTTCATCAAGAAGATCTAGTACATTGATCCTATATAAGGAGAGGGTAACCTTCATTCCACCTCTCTCTCCCCTTCCCTTTCCCTTCTCTTCTATTTTTTTTCCTGTGGCTAAAAATTGTGTCTAAACTACCTCTTAGGAGGTGGGGATGATGGTAGGATAGGTTAATGGTGGTTGTGTGTTGTTGTTTTTACATTGAATGTGGTGGTTAAGACTCACATGTGTAGATTTACTTCTTTAAGGTACATGCTCATTAGGTGTTTGACAAAATGTCATTTCTTAAATGGTTTCATGCTTCATGCTCATATCTATGTGTGTTGTCTTAAATGTTGTTTAGAATACATGTTTGACCTTAATAATGGGTTATGTGAATGTTTGATGGATGTTTGCCATAAATTTAGACACCTTCCATGCTCCCATCACTAACTTGAAATTAGATGTTAATGTTTGATAGATGTTTGTCATAATCTTTAGACACCTTCCATGCTTTCATGACACTAATGACATCACTTATGCTTCATGTCAACTACACACATAATCTTAACCTATGCCTAATCCATAGTCCTCGTCTTCTAAATGTTAGTTAGGTTGCATTTAGTTAATTTTAGTGTAGTATAGATTACGATAAATCAATTGCATTCTCCATCCTTTTTGCAAATTCGATTACGGAATTAGCTGTGAATCGAATAATCACGATCCTTGTGGACTGACCTGTACTTGCCGCGTCTTCACCAACATCGTGCACTTACGGTATTTAACAGAATCAATTATGACACCTGAGGAATCTAATTCAAAGTTACGTGTGTACTTGTACATGTTGGAGCAGAGGAATCGAGGCACAATCACACATTTTCTCGCAGAAGATAGTCACTTCCAATATTTCTTCTTCTCGATTGGAGCTTCGATAACGGGATTTAGATGGTGTCATCTTGTGATATGTGCCAATGGCACATTCTTGAAGATTAGATATGGTGGGCACATGTTATGTGTCATTGCATTGGATGCAAATAGTCGCTTGTATCCTATTGCGTTTTCACTGGTGGACAGTGAGAATCACAACACTTGGACCTATTTCATGAATAAATTGAAGAAAACCATTGGGGACATCGAGAACCAAACTTTATATCAGACAAGCATGCTATCATTATCCATGCTTTGGAGGTGGTATTTCCAGATGCCCATCACGATGCATGCTACCACCACATCTGTATGAATGTGGTTGCAAAGTTCAAGATGGACCACTGTCTTGCAAAGATGTGGTATGCGGCATACGCATTCTGAAAGTTAGATTTCTACAAGAACTTTGACACGATAAAAGAAATTGATCCTTCCCCAGCAGAATATCTTGGAGACATCAATTTTGATAAGTGGAATCGTTCTTACTTTCTTGGGAATCAGTATAATTTATTGACCAATAATTACGGTGAAAGCCTGAACAACAAAACCAGGGAGGCAAGAACATGGTTAGTCATGACATTTGTAGAGTACATAGGTTCACACTTCAAACATGGTTTTGTGAACGACGAGCTACTGCCGAGGTGAGCACAACCAAATCGTCACCTCTCATGGAGCGTGATCTATTTGGAATAGCTGACAAAGCAAGATTTTTGACAGTCCACAACCTTAATCAATTTGAATTTCATGTGTTACATGGGGATAGTGACTGTGAGGTTAATTTGATGGCAAAATCTTGTTCTTGTGGCATGTTTCAAATTATTGGAATACCTTGTGTTCTTGCTCGAGAGATTAATATCTACTCTCTATGTTCCCCATTTTACACCACTGATTCGTGGAGGGAGACATATAAAGAAATTATTTACCCTTGTGGTAACGAGGATGAATGGACTGCTCCTGATGACATAAACAATATGGAAGTGAAAGTGTCTGTCGAAAAAAATTTGGTTGGTCGTCCGAAAAAGAAAAAAGTAGGAAGGATAAAGAGAAAGCGTCTATCATCTCTAGGGGGTTGTGGTGTAATTGCGCAAGTGCAGTAGATGCAGTGGAAGTGGACATAATAAGAGGGGATGTAAAGTTAGACTATAAAGCTATTGTTCTACTTCAAAATTTATTAAATTATCTTGCTTTGAACAGGGACTTGATAGACCTCGATATAAGCTCGATGGACGCTTGACGATGCTCAATGCTTTATGACTTAACATGTAACCACCTTAAGTTGATTTTTTTAAATGTTGTGCTCGATAGGCTCAATATGGACCTGGGAAGCTAATGAGACGCCTCTTGCTCATATGCTGAGCTTCGTCAATATGCTACAAAAACATCAACATGTTAAAAGTCAGAAATACCATCTTCAAATATTTTCATGCAAACATTGTAGAGTATTCATCGAGTTTATATCGAGCTCATTGAGCTCCTATAACGTCTTATGGAGTATCTATCGAACCCATCGAGCAAACAAACTTCCCCAGTAAGTAACAAACAATTCTAAATTATCGAGAGCATATCGAGTTCCTATCTAACCCATCAAGCATACGAAATTCCCCAGTAAATAACAAACAATTCTAAATTATCGAGTACACATCTAACTCAATTGTCGAGCCCAAAGTTCTAAACACTCGATCTAATCCTATCGAGCTCACATGTACATTATCGAGTTCTTATCAAACCTATCGAGTTACATTTAGAAAATAATGAAATTTGAATTCTTTGAATTACTTACATCGTCGGTGAGCCATGATTTGATTGTCTTCATCGCTAAGCACCATTGTGGACCATAACTCCCCGACTTCACATCAATGTTCTTCTCATTCAGGATCCTCCCAAATACCCATCGTTCTAATGTCCTCAATTGTCCTTCGTCTGGCTTCTTCAAATGGTCGAGCACTAAAGGCTTGTTACCTGGTTCGAAGGTCGCAGTTTCTTGGTTGGGTCGATATAGATATCCTAAAGATGTTTTGGGGGATGCCTCTTTCTCGATAGGGTGGAAGGAGTCAGCTGTCTGCGCAAGTCACCTTCTTTGAGGCTCCGAGTCACCCACCTTCTTCTAAGCTCCGCTGGACGGATCTATTTCAACTTCGTAACCGTTAGGTAGATCATCTTCATCATTAGATGGTGGTCTTGACCGTGCTTCTAACAAAGACGCAATCTTAGCCATCTTGTCCGATGTGGACAACTAATTCTCATCAGATGGTGGTCTCGACCATGCTTCTAACAAAGACACAATCTTAGCCATTTAAACCGATATGGACAACTAGAAGGTGCTTCTAGCAAAACCACGATCTTAGTCATATGGTCAATCATGGAACACTGATTCTCAATGACGCTTCAGTTGACCTTCCATCGATAGTTTCTTTGCTTCCATCGATAGTTGCTTTACTTCCACCCTCTCAAACATTTCTACCAAAAGCTGGTAATCATGAGATGGGGTTAAAGCAGGGGTTGGGACTGCGGTTGGGGCTGCTGCTTGGGATGAGGTTGCGGCTAGGGTAGATGTAGGGATAGTTGTTTCCTTCTCTACGACATCATCTACAAAAATGTTCACCCCCTTGGCAGCCTTAGCCAATCTCTCAGCCATGTCATCATCACCCTCATCAACATCCTCCTCGAGCCCGGGTGATAGGGGTCATCACCCACTATAAGGTTGTTGTAGTATTCAACCTACGATGTAAGGTGCGCCAAATAAGGGTACATGGTCAACTGCGACGAATATAAAACATTATGTTAGGTTCGGTAACTAACAACAATCTAAATTATCGAGGCCTATCGAACTCCTATCGAGAAAACTAAGGACTTTAGTAAATAAAAACAAATCTAAACTATCGATGTCATATCGAGAGTGTATCAAACCCATCGAGTAAACTAAATACTCTGGTAACTAACAACAAATATTAACTATCGAGGTCTATCAAACTCCTATTGAGCCTATTGAGCAAACTAAGTACTCCAGTAAATAAAAACAAATGTTAACTACCGATATCGTATCGAGCACTTATCAAACCCATCGAGTAAACTAAATACTTCAGTAACTAACAACAAATCTTAACTATCGAGGTCTATAGAACTCCAATCGAGCCTATCGAGCAAACTACATACTTCAGTAAATAAAAAATTGAATTAACAACAATGAAGACGAACTTACTCCTCGTTTGAAGAAAACAATCGAGCCACATCCTCCTTCTGCGAGACGTTTTTCGGACGGCTCGTCCAACTGAGCATCTTGGGGAACTGGTATCCATTTTTCACAACATACTGAGTGACAACCTATTGAACGACCTCGTACACTCAATACTATAACGCAGGGGCATAGCCATATATGTTGTATTTCGCTTGTTTTTGTTGCCCTTTCACTTCCTTGTTATTGTCGTAGTACTCTTTCTGCTTAATCATGTATTTTTGACATGATGTTATCAGCTTCTTGTAAGATGACTTCCCCATGGATACTTGAAGTAGTCTAGCTCCTCAACCATCTTGACCATATCCGCCCATACGAATAACTTGTCATCTTGCGCATATAAAACACCTTCAATAAGGAAGCATAAACCCAACTTGTACACGTCGTCAGCATTTGTACAATTTTTGAATGTCGGTTCCAACGTCAATATTTGAATTTTAGGCTCTCCATTGAAATAATCTCTTATTAGGCGGTCACTGGTAAGGTGAGCCTCCAACTCAACCTTTGATGGTACAATGCTGAAGTATAAACTAGTGACCAGTGCAAATTCATATCTACTGAATCTGCACACCTTAGTGCCTAAACAGAAATGAACCTCGTCATTTCTATCATTGCCGGTCTTGTGCAACAGTAATTGATGGACAAGAACACCAAAGAACTGTAATTTGCTCGCCTCGAATAATTATTTGAACGGGGATTCCTTTGCCACTTTCATCAACCCGTACTTTCGAAACTTATCTTTTATGTCATTCATAGGCTTACTGTCCCTATATGTCACACGACTGAACACAACAACTGTAACGGATTACTATTTCTGAATTGTTATTCGTCGCCGTAAAACTACTTAAATCGCCCCAACAGATTACCATTTTGCCCCTCGTTCTTTTTTACTTATATAACTCTTCATTTCACTCTTTTAACACAAGTTTCTCTTCATATCACTCTTCTATTCACCAGATAAAATGTCTTGGAGGTCAGGAAAACAACCAGCGGACACCCCAGACTACTCACATCTGGTAAATTACCTTGTTTATTTAAATTAATTTAAAAAAACATTTTTGGGTCGGGCGTTCTCGGGACACGCTCGACCCAACGTTCGGGCGGTCGCGGGAACCGCCTCCCCCAAGGGGGAATCGGTCGCGGCGGCCGCCTTCTCGTTAGGTCGGGCATCTCCCGCGAACGCCTGACCCTATGTCCACACGTCTGCGGGAGACGCCTTCCACGTAGGTTAGGCGTCTCCGGCAGGCGTCTAGCACGTAGGGTAGGCGTCTCCCGCAGACACCCCGATTTTTTTTATTTATTTATTTAAATTGATTATAAATTGTGATAAATTTAAAATAAATTGAATATTATGTTAATAATGAGTTAAATTACTTTAGTAAATCCTTTATTGATTATAAATTGTGATAAATAATAAATAGAAGTTTTGTAATAAATTATTGATTAAAAGTTGTGATAATTACTAAATAAATTGATTATTATGTTAGTAATTAGTTGTGTACGATTTTAGTAAAGGATTATGTATTAATTGTGATAATTGCTAAATAAATCGATTCTTAAGTTAATAATTAATTTAATTATTTTAGTAAATCCATTAATAAATTTTTATTTTAAAATTTTAATTAATAGTCATCGGGTTACCGTGGAGGAAAAGGGAAATCAATTCCCTTACGCGCGGTACGTAGTATAGAAGACGAGTCAGGTCCTCGTCATCCACGTACACGTGGTATTTCTGCTTCAGTTAGGAGAGAGAGAGATCTGTTACGTCGTCGTCAGACACCTGGTGATTCTTTCGACGACGAGGATGATTCAGATGAGGTGAGAAGTCACGACGAGAGTGACGATGGGGGCCGGTATGACTTGGGGCCAGAAGAGGAGGGGGTACATCAGTCCGGTCGAGGACAGGGGCGACATTGTGGTCCTTCGGCTGAGTGGGTCATTAGGAAGGATCGAGGTGGCCGGTTTGTGACCGGTGATTCGAGTTCGTGCACGACTCTTGGATCGTCACGGATATTATACCCGGTGGTCCTGTAGATGGCAATGTCATTCCGAGTTTCGGAGGCCACATCGCCAGACGCATCTGGGATGGCGAGGATCGGAAGGTTTTGAAGTGCCATAATCGGCACAGAGCCTGTACGACATTGCAGGCATGGCGTTCACTGATGACTGAGGATATGACGGCGACCGTGGTTGACAGTGGATTGGGTCACTTGCCGTACAGCATGTTTTCTTGCATCGACATGTCGTTGATTTCGGCTTTCGTGGAGCGGTGGCAGCCTGACACCAACACTTTCCACTTGCCGTTCGGAGAGATGACGATCATGTTGCATGACGTCTTTCAGATTCTGCACATTCCTGTTGAGGGTCCTATGGTGAGTGCGCAGGGGCCGACCTTTGAGCTGAAGTTATATGTATCTGAGTTGCTGGGTGTCAGCCTGGAGGGTCTTGGGCGGGATAGCTCATTTTGGAGTGGCGGTGGTGTTAGTATCGATGCTGTGGACGAGTGTTGCAGACGGGGGCGACCACCACGAACTGAGGATACGCAGATGACTGCTTACCTCTTCTTACTGCTAGGCTGCGTCTTGTTTGTCGACAAGAGCGGTTCTAGAGTTAGACCACGCGACTTATTGGAGGTGAGGGACCCAAATACCATTGGTCAGTACTCATGGGGGTCGGCGACGTTGGCATATCTGTATCGCAAGCTGGGCATATCTAGTCGTGCTGATTGTGGTCAGATTACGGGTTGTCTTACACTACTGCAGGATTAGATATATGAGTATTTTCCTGCTTTCCGCCCACATCGTGAGCGGAAGATTGTTGAGCGTGGTCATCCTCGTTCGCGTATGTAGGTTGTCCGGGCCGAGGATAAGAGCGAGAGTCGACTTCTTTCTATTCGTAGACGACTAGATCAAATGACTGCATCGCAGGTATATAATGTATATATCATTCACATTTATTTAAATTTAACTTTATTATTATTAACGTATAAACGTTTAGGTGGAGTGGTTACCGTATGGTCCCGAGCCTGCTGTAGCTGTGTTGAGGACTACATTTATGGGCGTTATTCGTTATAGGGATATCATAGAGCCTTATTTACCTGATTGCGTGTTACGTCAGTTAGGTTACGTTCAGGTGATCCCAGTTGACATCCCGACGCCCGAGCATGCAGTACGGTCTGCGACTGCGACGACGTACGACGTCAGGCACAGTGTTTCGTCCGCGGAATCGGTTTGGAGGACATTTCCGAGAGTAGGACGACTACACCTGGACGATCTGAGTCGTAGCCGCGACCCCTCCACTTGTGTTGTAGATTATTTGCAGTGGTTCGGTAGGTGCTCACATCCACTTCTCGTACGCGGTATCATTCCGAGACCGGAGAGACCACTGGATAGGACATGTGCCGATGTGGTAAGTTTATCTAATTTTATTTTTAATTGTAAAGTACATTTTGTTATTGTACGCTAATTTTTATTTTACATACAATGGATGAGTAGGGCGATATGGTGTACGCAACCGTTCTTGCGAGAGAGAGACATCATGCCGACTGAGGAGACGAGACTTGCATGTACAGATTGGGATCGCCTGATCGAGGATTGGAACAACCAGTTGGGCATTTCGGACCATGATTCAGATGCTGAGATGTAGTTGTCTTGCTTTTACTTTCGTTTTGTTATATGTTGCACTGTTACTACATTTGTTGGTATTTGCTTATGCTTATTTGTATACGCTTATTATTTATTTCTGACGAACATATCTTCTACATATTTCTTTGACTATCGTATTTTTAATATTTATTTTTCACGAAAATATCTTCAACTTATTTCTTTAGATATCAAATAATATTTAAAATTAAAATACGGTAAAAGAACAACACGATATAAGTAGAAATACACGATATATTATACATTACAAAAACATTACAAATTACAATCAAAATGTACCACGTAATCGGTTCCAATACTCCATCCTACTTTGATATTGATCCTCCCATCCAACAACACTCTCATCTCGCATTTGATACCATAAGGTCGCTATAGGAGGTACTGGGAAATTATCAACTAATTCCAAACGAATAAAATGTCTGTAACTTCCTAAATGAGCAATGACCAACTCTCTGTCAGGCCTCGTCATGGCAAACGGACTCTCCCAAGGTAGAACTGTAAGGCACAGGAACAACGAACCATCTATTCCCATTGCGAAATACATGACCACACACTTGTAAAAATTAGCAATAGGAAACAAGTCGGACCAAACCTCCATATAATGATCCTCGCCACAAACTCCCCCGCCCCAATCAATTCATTGACGAGCCTCTCCCACATTTCCGAAATAGACACTCTCATATATAGGATGTGCACCTATCTCATTAGAAATCGTACGACGGGCGTACGACCAGTTCTCTTGACCGCCATGGAAGACATCGGCAACACATCGAAATTCACAGTTACCATCAGCACGTACGTCATTCCACCTTTCCAGAAATGGTAAAATGATTCCTGGCAGTCTATCATTATATGGGAAGTTGTCCACGTCAATCCGTCCAGACACTGTAAGATAGGTAAATAACAATTCATTAAAACAACAAAATTAGGAGATAATATATTCAACCACATCTAGATTACTGATATATATTAAATAACATAACAACAAAGATATCGTCATACCAGAAGATTATGTGCCCATATTCACGGACGATCGAGACAAATTTGAAGACCGACCACGACCTCTGCTCCCACTACTGTCAAACCGACGACGACCCCGGCTACCACTACTGTCAGACCGACCACGACCTCACTCAGCATACTCGAAGGCACTCGGGTCCCGACGTGTCGACTTTCCCCTAGGTCAACCTCGTACCTTAATATTTTCTTCGGGTTCTCCATAGTTCGACTGATCGGGGTGTAACTGTTCGTATAAAATACGAGAGGCACTACGAATTACTGCAGGGTCGCTCTCCGAGATCTCATCCACTAGCTTACGAAAATGCTCGACGTCTTGTGCTGACTGATCAACAAACTCTGACATTTGGACTCCTTCTCCGATAACAAGTGTTTTCCAGAATGGATGAATCTGCTCTAAATAAATTCCATCACCTGACGCCAAACACTCGTACATGGTACAGGCACAAGGAATCACATGTGTTGTCAGGAAAGCACACCCACGACGATATTCAACTTCATCACTTAAGTCTTGCATTCTCTTCAACTCCTGAGTCAATAACGACAAGCAGTGATGCGAAACTCGGCCATTTATATGCTGAAACAAAGGACCAATGTAGTTTGTTATAATTCGACGTCTCGAATCTTCAAGAAAGTTCCGAATATTCGTCATCTGCATTTCAATAGCCGAGTTCACGCGGTCGAAAAAAGTGTCGAGAGCGGCAGTCGATGTAGTGATCCACTCTTTCAGAGCCGAATGTGCACTTTCCACCCTGCAGTTCGTAGTGTTGCCGAAATGAAAAACTTGATTCGTCCAATTCAACACGATTTTTTCCTTATGCACCAACCACGTGTCTTCCACATACTTCGTCAGCACTGGCCAGGAGTTGTAAGAATCTTTCAGATTACGGACTGCTCTATCATAATCCGTCTGTGAATCAGAAAGCATGACTCTCCTCCACCTTCCACGCCTAAAACTCTCTGCCAGCTGCTTCTCCTTGCCGAATACGTGGTATGCGTAGTTGTACACGTCTTTGTTGATATGTCAGGTGCATAGTAAACGAGCAGACTCAGGAAAACCTCTGCCACTGGTCGCATCAGACCCATCTCCCAGTCCGTAATTATTGCAGTCGGGCTAACATTATCCAATAACAGATCTCGCAACCTCTCCAACACCCACCGGTAACTAGACTCGGTCTCATCCTGCAAAATCGCATATCCGACGAGGAAATTCATGTTTGTTGGAGTAACCCCAACCATCTCAAACAAAGGCATCTTGTACTTGTTCGTCTTATACGTCGAATCCATACAGATTACGAATGTGTATGTACGCAACAACTGAATTGAAGTCGGATGTGCCAAAAATGCGTGAGTGAGGACATTAGTTTCTTCATCTGCCACAATCCAATGCAAATACTTATGCTGCACTGCCTCCCTGAGAGATTGCTGCGCGGGATTCCTGTCTTCAGATTTCGTCCTCCTCATGTACTCTCTGAAGTTATAAATGTGTCTTTGATTCGGATTATCGTCCGGGAATTTCTTCTTTACCGCCAACAAAATGTTACGGGGTCTTGCTTGTGCCTCTGTCACATCACGAACAATTTGCTTTGCCTCAGCACTAAGTCCGTTGACCTATCGGTGACCCTCTGAATAAACTGTCAGTGGGTGGTTGTGCTGCCCATAGATGCTACTAGAAACAATGACTCATCCATCACGATCTCGTCGCTCCACCACTTTTACCAAAAACCGACAACCGCAACCTTTTATTTTCGTATTCTTTCGCAGTGCAATACTCGTATCACGAGAACTCATCTCACGTCTGCGATCACATCTGAGGTAACAATCCATCCCGTTATCTGCTTTTGGTTTGTATGATGATATAACCAAAAAAAATCTGGCTTCTAGTGCAACTTGTTTCGCCCATTTACAAGCTTCCTCGATTGTTGTAAATATTTCTTTACTGTCAAAAAGCTCACTGTAATCTACTCCATCACCACCGAAATCTTGCAACGGAACCTGAAAATTTTGAATTTAACAGAAAATTAAAAAAATAAAAAAAACGGGCGTCTGGCTAAGTCGCCTCCACCAAGGTGGAGGCGTCTGCCTAACACGCCTCCACATTCGTGGAGGCGTGTTAAACAGACGCCTTCACCTTATTGGAGGCGTCCATATAAGACGCCTGCACATAAGTGGAGGCGTCTGGATAAACCGCCTCCACATAGGTGGAGGTGGCTTATCCAGACGCCTCCACCTACGTGGAGGCGGCTTAGCGCTAAGCCGTCCAAGTTGGGGAAAAGATTCCACCCCCGTTACCTCGCCGGATTCAGGTGTTTCGCCAGACATTTTCGTGGTGTTGGTACTAGGAATGTGAGTAAAACTGAGTCAAACACCTTATTTAAAGACACGAGACGAAATAGATATTAATTGATTTGTTAAGGACAAAAATGTTATTTTTAGGACGATTTAAGTAATTTTCCGACGACGAATATTAGTTCCTTTACTATTTTCCTTAAATATTTTCCACGTCCAAACAAACCAACCGTAACGGATCGCATCCTGTTTTTTCATTGGGTGGATCCTTAGTTGGGTTGATTCTGTTTCCCAATAACCCAAACGAAGAGAGCGGCGGAAGTGGTGTCGTCCTCTCCAATGGCGATGGTGGCGAGGCTGACGTCCCTCTTCCGATCCTCTCTCATCCGAACCCTTTCCGTCTCCGCCGAGGTCCCAACAGCGGTGACGGCTGAGGCGATGAAGCCGAAGCGGCGGAAGAAGAAGAACCTGTTCGAGGTGGCCCAGTTCCTCCCCAACTGGGGCTTGGGCCACCACATGGCCAAGAACCACTGGCAAGGGTCCGCCTACAAGATCACCAAGATCAACCTCTACAAGGTCAGTCTTCTAACTCTTTTTCTTTTGGTTTTGAGATGGAAAGGTGATTTTTTGTTGCTTTTCTTGCAGGACGGTAGCCATGGGAAGGCGTGGGGGGTTTTCCACAAGGATGGTATGTGCTGAAATTCTGTGTTTTTTTTGGGTTTGATTTGATTTATTGTTTGTTGTGTATAGAAGTAGGGTTTAGGGTTTTGGAGGTGTTTGACACCGTAGGTAAAATCTTTGGTTGTTGCTTATGGTTAGAAACTGGATGAGTTTATGGAAGGATAGGTAATTATTGAGTTTGTAGTAGAAAGCAGTGGGTCAATTGGTACCAGCCCCTGCGACTATGTAAAAAATGTAGATGTTGATGAGTAGATAGGAATTTTTTTTCCTTTTGTTCTGAACATTAGCTGTTATTCCCATTTACCTTTGGTGATTCATGAATTGTGGAGGTATGTAGAATGTTTTTTTATCATTTGTAGAGTAAAAGGGATACAAGAGGTGAAAAAAACAAACAAATATAACCGACAAGTAAAGCAACAAAAAGCCGGAAACAAGATTCCAACACAGCCAAAACAGAAAACGAAGTGAGCAACAAAAAACCACAAGATGTGGGGGGAAATAGTATATAAAAGCAAACAGTTGCAGTCACCCAACCCAAAACCAATGCGGTTCTAAATCCGAAAATCCACAGTAACTTCCGAAGCTGTCACCCACAGGTAGATATCCCAAACAGTCTTTCGCTATATATCCCCAAATACAATTCTCTTATTATCAAACCGTAGTTGATCACATGCAACCCAAATATTACACCATAAAGCAAGAAGGCCCAGAGATCCAGCATCCTTGATGGGGCCGTTAGGAGCCTTTGAGATCCAGTTCACCCAAAAAACTCTAAAATCTGCACTCACATCTACCACACCCAAGTCAAGCTTAGAAGCAAGTTTTTCCAACATAGCTTTGGTAACCTCACAGTCTCTAAAGAGGTGATCATTATGCTCTTCCGCCACCAAACAAAGTGGGCATCACACCACCCCTTAGATTTTAGGACGTTCTCCGTCAGGGTCTTACCGTGAAAAATTAGTCAAGCCAAGAAACAAACTTTCGCCAGTGCGTTCTTGTTCCAAATCAACGATACAAGGTCTAAAGATGGTCGTGGGCCAAGAAGAATATTATAGAGGGATTTGACCGAGAAAGAACAGTTATATTGGAAACTCCAAATAAGGGAGTCAACAACAATATTAGAAATAGAGCATGATTTTAACAAAATCCAAAAGAGAGCAAAAATGAAGGGATTCCCGGTCCGTGAGGGGTCGGGAAAAAGAAAGATTCCAACTGGTGATGAATCTTGCCATGTCAGGAGATCAACAACTCATGCCTCCTTATCCACCACTAACCTATGCAATGAAAAGATTAGGCCATTACCTAGAAAAGAATGACAATGAAAACCTGGAAAAGAAACGACATGCCTACTTGTTGCCAAAGCAACTCATTAACAGATGGTGAACATTGAGCATGAATGATTATGGCTGGGATCAAGACATCATTTTCATGTGTAGGTTGTTCCTTTTAAGTAGGTCCGGGGAATCATTGCCAAGTGTAGGTGTAGATAGTATCAGATAGTATTTCCCGCGCACTTTAGTATTTCATGTATAAACTGGGATTAGGATACCGTTTGTGTTGCTTTTGGTTTTTATGGATCCGAATGTGATTACATGGATGTTCCATTTGTGAATGCTGGGCTACTTTTTATTTTCTTTATGTTGTCATTATTTTTTATATTTTACATAGAATGGAAAATCATTTTGATATTGAAGGTGTCAATATATGCTCAAAACCAACTATGTTCATGTCAAACATTATACTTCTGTAGATATTGATTTTTAAAGTGAGTTCATCATACCATAGTTTTCAGGTATTGCCATTGATGCTTAGTTAGGTATTTTGATCTGTTGTAAGTAAGGATCGTCTAATTATTCCGAGCCGCTACAATTCTATATGGAGTTGGTGTGTTTTGTTGAATGCACTATATATGATAAGCAACTTTTGCCAGGTTAGAGATATGTGTATCCATGAACTCACACATAGGATAAAATTAGTATAATCTGAAAAGGCGGTGGTGTGATGGTATTGCAAAAGAAATGAGTGGCACAAACCTGTAGTTTATGTAGTTTTCTATCAATATCTCTTAACATTAAAGAGTACATATTATCTTTAAGGAATTCGTTTTTTTTTGTCAATTTTTTGCCATGGCAAAACCTCAAGGATTCTGATTCTAGTCTCTTATTACGTTCCTTTTTGAAACATGTTTTTTACCATCCTAGTTTTAGTGTTTTACCAAGTGTCACCTTCTTTTGTCCTGTTTTAATTATCGGTGTTGTATACCTTGGAGGGCTTTTATGGTTGTTAGTGGTTGGTTTCTTTTACTAATGATGTCTGGAAATAGTTGGAAAGTCAATAAAATAACAAGTACTGATTGGGCATCAAAAGATAAAACCCGGACTTTTTGGATGCAAGGGCCAATACATAATTGTTCATTTAAGGTAAAAATTATTTTTGTTTGGAATAAAATCATCAATGCAATATAGTAAGATGTACAAATTAATATACCAAATGCTTTGTTGGAGTTGTTATGTCTTTATGTATGGTGACGATCTGATTAATAAAATTGTCAGACTGAGAGGGCAGTTCAATTACATACTTCCAGACGTGCACTAAGATGATTCTGAGGGGGAACAAAAATAATAAAAAAAATCATGCAAGAGACGATACTACACATTGAACAAATTACTTAATGATTCCTCCTGTACATCCAGTTGTAGCTTTTCCTGTAGTGCCATGCATGCTAATTTGAGTTATATGATTTCTAATCAAACAACAAAAACTATATTGGTATAAATCATAAATATATGTTGAACAAAGAAGCATAAACTAAAGTGCTATATTTCATTCATTTGATTACATGATACACATTGTTTCTTCGGACACTTACCTTAGTGGCAAGCTTATTCCTGTTGTAATGGATGAATTGGTCCTCGGTTTCCTGTCTGTGATCTCGACTCTTGTAGTTTTTCAAATGGTAATACTTTGGATTTCCACTTATTGCGAGACAGTCTAGGGTGGACTTAAAACAATATTGATAACAAGAATTTTGTTGAGAGCAAGAAGGAACAAGGGCAAGGCATCAAACTTTAATGCTTCAATGAAATTATCCATGAGGGTGATACAAAAAATGACTTTGCTCTTGAAGCCTTCTGGACTTGAAAGTTCTAACATTTTCAGTTTCATTGATGCATGCTGGTGTATTCAACTTGTTGTAAAAACTGCCCTAATCATTCTAGTTTGATAAAGCTGTAACTTATTTTATAATGTCTGGTGGGAAGTCACTGATCGGAAAAAAAATGTGTGGAGGGAAGTCAAAGTAGCGATCTACCTTGTTGATATATCAGTCCTTGATCCCTACTTTTCATTGAACAACTATGCAACAAGATAGTGCACTTGTGCAGCTGAAGATGTAAATCGACATTTTGTTTGATTCCAAAAAGGAATCACCAAGCTGCTTTCTCTTTGCTTTTGTTTTGGTCTTTGGATTTCCTTTTTTGCTTTTATGTGCTAATATTTCAAGTTATAAATACTTTTCCTCTGCTGTTCTTGTTGCCATTCTTCAGGTGTACCTTCTGAAGAAGGTCCAAAGAAAATAAGTGGGGTCCATAAACGTGGATGGAGATATATTCCTGAACCTAAAAAGAAGCTGCAACCCAAACACGGACCTCAACCTGAGAAATCAAACTTGGTTTCTGCAGCATGAGAAAGCAAGACTGCCGGAAGGACAATGGCTAACCACTATTTTGCCTTCAAATGATGTCCTTGAGGAACAATCAATGAGCAAATGATTTCCTTGCACTAGATTTCCTATAAGTTCCTGAAGAAATTTTGTAACACCTGATTGGTGTTTTAGCGCTGATGCTACCGTTCAACTTTTGGTGGTTTGAAATTGAAAATTTTCTTTGTAGCATTAATAAACTTTTGCCTGGCCTATATTATTCATTTGGGAAATATTCATTTGGGAAAAATGGGTCTATTTTAATTTTTTTTAAAAAGTCGTCATATGGTAATTTGGTCGTTCTAAGTACTTTCGTGATCTTAATTTTAAAAACCGTTAGGGAATGATGGTTCTAATTTAAACGGTGAAACTGTGGAATCACATCATGTTCATGATTTTAAGTACTCATGTTGCTCAAGGTGTATACTATTGGATTAATCTAGGACTAATAAGATATTTGCCCAAAGCACTGACACATGGCGCGTTCCTATTGGACTACACATTTAAGGGGTTAGGGTGGAGTCATTTATATAAGGAGGAGAGTCTCTCATTGGATGAAACAACAAGTGTGCAAACCCTAGCCTCCACCCACCCTAGCCGTCACATTTTCTCTCTCATTTCGTCCCTCCACCTCCACCAAGCTCATTCCGTGGACTCGTTGGTTGTGGACTCGTGCTCCTTCTCCAAGAGAGTAGAAGACCGACCGGTGAAAAGGATTCCGTAAGGTGACCTCCGATCTTCCTTCCGCTGTCACAGGTTCTCTCCAAGAAAGGTACTCCTGAACCTGTAGAATCGTTGTTTGCTAACATTAGTACCAAAGTCATCTCGGTTACCTTCGAATTCTCACCATGCTTGACGAATTTTTGTTTCATGATAATCTGATTTGAGATAAAAATTCGGTGGTTATGTTTTTTGGAGAAAGAAAGATAACAGAAAAATCAGCATTGCTTATTTACATGATGCGCATGTTTTGGTTCATTAGAGCATGCATCTAGGGTTAGATTTTGCTCCTCCATTCTTGCGCATGTATGCATGGTTTAAGATGGATTTTTCCTGATTTTATTTCGAGTCAATATGATATGTTGCTCTCCTATCATTGCACATACATAGATGTGACCAGAATTTTATTTTTTCTGTGTTGTTACCTCTATTCTTTGCGCATGTATTAGATAAAATCAGAAGTTATTTTCCATGTTGATTCTTCTAAATCATGCACATTTATACATGAAATCAGATGTCTATTTTTCCTGATTTTTCCGAACTAGGGTTAGATATTATTTATTCTAATCTTTGAGCATGTATACATGAAATCTGTGTTAACCATATCATGGTGATCTTCTGTTTTTGCGCATGTTTTATATGATAATCAGTAGTTTAATTCTCTGATATTTTTTCATGCTTGAATTAGATGATAATGTTTGTATGTCATTTGTATATCATCATGCATGTCGGATTGCATGGATGGATCAAATGTTGTTATCTCTGATTCGTGTACATGCATGACTAGATCTCATGTTTGCTGGAATTTCGTGTATATGCTTGTTTATTTAGCATTTTTCAATATGAGCATGCATCTAGAATAGATGTTTATTGCCATATGCATATGCATGATAATTGTGTTGCTTTGTTGCTCCAAAGAATTTCGGATATGACTGTTTTGGAGCATTAACATGCATGTGATTGATTGGTTTCCTTACTGAAAAATGCGCATATATGCTTGTTGTTCTCTTGAAAATTTCGAATTTTTTCTTTCCAATACAAGTAGCATAATTATTGTTGATTGCATGCTTATATTGATTAAGGAAAGATTGACAAATTCTGAAATTTTTTAGAGCATATTATGGGTTGGAGTTTTGTTGCCTTAAAAGTATTTTTTGAATGATTTCCTTTGATGCACATATATGTGTTGATCTCATTTAAGGAATTTCGGATTTTTTGGAATGATAGCATGCATTTCATTTGAAATATTTCCTTTATGATTAAATCCACATACATGTGTTGATCTCATTGAGGATTTTTTCCGGATTTTTCTTCCTAATGCGAGTAGGATAATTTTTACGCTCTCATGATTATGTTGATTGGGGAAAGAAAAGAAAATTTCTGTTTTGAGATACTATAATGGAGATTGATTGGTATTTCCATATACGTTTTTCTTATGCTCCATATATGCATTGTTTCATTATATATTGCTTCCTTCTTTTTTGGAAGTGGTGTACACTTTATTCATGCGTGTGATTGTGCTAACGTATGGAAAGATTGCGCTTGTATGGTATGAATGGTGTGAATGAATGCTGATTTATTTTTGCTACCTTATTGAGAGTTGAGCGTAATTTCATTCATTCATTTCGATTTGCAATAAATATGGACTGTAATAATTATGGACTGTGGACTGTTTATTGTCGTAGGGAGACGAGAGGCTCCTTTATTTTTATTATTGCGATATTATTACTATAAGGCTTATGCAAGTTCCCATCTACAGTGCTAAATCTCTATGGGGATCCTTAGCTCGATATGGAAGTAATGTAGCAATTAATTTCTGTGTGATCTTGATTAAAATGTTCTGAATGGAACGTTGTTTTTGGAACTTGCATGCCTAGTGGGAGTTGGAAGGTAGAAGTATTTTGTGTAAACCACCTTGCAACTGGCGGATAATTATTTATTTGCTGCTGATTTGCCATGATTTATACGTTTTTAGGGTTATTAAATCATGATGGAGCGCAATATATGAATTGGTAAAATAGCTTTATTAACTATTGCATGAGGATTTGATCGAACGCTTTATGTTTTCCTTTGGTCTGAATGTTATAGTTATTAAGTTAGTTTATTTTTTATGACTATTGCGACTCGTTGTATTTTATGCTAGAACTCATGTATCGCTATGTGGTTTTTTGTCCTAGATTTTTATGGCTGCTTCCAAAAGCATTGTCGCTGATCTGACTCGAGGAGATAAACTCAATGAAAGAAATTACGATCTGTGACATCGTAAAATTGAGTATCTCTTAGAGGATCAGGACATGTTAGAAAATATAACCCAAACTATGTCTCCAGCCGAGGAGGGGAACACTACGCAGCATCACAGAAATATGGATGTCTATAATGCATGGAAAAAGAAAGACCGTATTGCTCGCATTACAATTCTGAGTTCGATGCGAGATGATCTGTTACTGCGGTTCGAAAAATTGCGAACTGCAAAGGCCTTGTGGGAAGCTGTGAAGTTTCAGTACGGAGTGACCTCCGTCACAAGGGCCCGCCAGCTTGGGCTCATGTTTGATGGGTATAAAATGCGCCAAGGTCACACGATGAGGCAGCATATTACCACAATGTCAAACATGATAAGCGAGCTGAGCGCTGCCGGTCGTGCTAAGACCGATGAGGAGCAAGTGTCTGCTCTCATTAGATCATTGTCTTCGAAGAGTTGAGAGCATATGAAGGTCCATCTGACTCATGCTGATGACATCAGGACATTTGACCAGGCCGCAAAACACCTAGAGCTGGAGGAGAACTGCATGCTTGCGGAAGCCCCTCTAACTGAAGTGTTTGCTGTTGAAGCTGGTGCTCCTCGGAGGAGTGCAGGTTTTAAGCGCAAAAGAGATAGAGCTCAGGGTTTTACAGGCAAGAATGGTGCAAATAAAAACAAAACAGAAAACAAAGCTGGAAAGAAACGAACTCGAGGATCCAGAGGTGGGAAAGATAAGTCTAATGTGACTTGTTTTAACTGCCGAAAGACTGGACATTTTGCTCATGAGTGCACTGAGCAAAAGGTAATTACTGTGTGTAATCCCTTGAATTGTAACGTGACTAGTTCTGTGATGCTCACTGATCACTCTCCTGTGTGGATTGTGGATTCAGGTGTTACGGACCACGTAACAAAGGATCGTTCTGCCTTCGTGGAATATCGCTGTGTTCCAAGTGGGAGGCGAATAAACATGGCGAACAACACTAGCATTGAAGTTCTTGGAGTTGGCACATGCAAAGTGGCTTTGCGAAGTGGTCGGATCCTATTACTTCACGACGTGTTGTATGCACCAGCTATACAGCGAAATATTATTTCTGTTGTTGTTTTGATGAGACATGATTTTAAAGTTGTTTTTGAGAACAATGATATGGGTTTATACCTTGCTAACATTTATTATGGGCGTGCCTTTCTTTCAGACGGTTTTATTGTGTTGGACGCAATTTATGATTTCAATCATAACACTAGTGCCTTTATGAGTCAAAGTTCTATGAATAATGATTCAGTTATGTGGCATGCTAGGCTAGGTTACATTGGTGTTGACCGGATGAACATGTTGGCAAAGAAGGGGGTATTAGGAGAATGCTCCAAATTTGAATTGCCGACCTGTGAATCTTGTCTACCTGGAAAGGCAACTAGAAAACCGTTCGGAAAAGCCATTAGGGCTACTTCTCCTTTAGAACTAATTCACTCGGATATTTGTGGACCTTTGAATGTGCGTACTAGACATGGACAAAGTTACTTCATCACATTTATTGATGACTACACTAGATATGGTAATATTTATCTTATTTCTCACAAGTCAGAAGCTCTAGAATGCTTTAAAAAATTCATGAGCTTGGTAGAGAATCAATTGGATAATAAGATAAAAACTCTCAGAACAGACAGAGGTGGGGAGTATCTCTCCATAATGTTCAAGGAGTTATGTGATGAAAATGGGATATCTAGACAACTCACTATGCATTATACTATTTGATTGACATCATTTCATGCTTATATTTGTATCTTATATCCATTATCTTACACCTAAGCAATGCTACGTGATGAGTTTTATGTTTAGTTTTCAGAAATAAAGAGGTTTGAAGAGAAGAGCCATGAAAGGACCCAAAAGCAGGAAAAATGACTTAATTGTGAGACCTGGGGACCAAGATGCAAGACAGAAGGACCTGATCGTAAGACAGAATGACCTAAGAGCAAACCAGGAAACTCCACACCATCATGGGGAGTATTTTGGCAATTCGATTCGGGTCGGAGCTCCAACAAACCAAGTAGATGCATCCAGGACCAACAAAGACCACCAACAAAGCCCACAACAAATCCCAGATGAATCCAAAGCTTATAGACCGCCAATTGGCAGTCTTGGACCGCTAATTGGCGGTCCATATGTCTCCAGATCCGCTAATATTTGTGCTGGGCTTGTATTAGTGTATTATTAGTCTATTTTTGGTATTGGTTTAGTCCCACATCGGGGGATTGTCCCCGATTAGCTTTTTCCATGCTTATAAATAGAACTCTTCACCTTCCATTGTAATTACCCATTGTTTGGTGGCATTCTCTCTACTAAGGAGTGAGCCTTGAAGCAATAACTCAAGGTGGAGAAGAATGTTACCTTCAATGTGAGTCATTGTTAATAAAAGTTTATTTGTTTCTTTTAATCATGTTTTGTTATGTTGCTTGTTTTGTGTGGGTTGCTTTACTTTGTTTAATCTCTTGTTTAGTAATTTTAGTATCTTAGTTAAATGTTTTCTTTACTTAGTCTAATCAGTAGTGTAATGAGTAGTGAGTAGTTTCATCCCCATTTGGGGGGTGGAGAAATATGTGATATAATCATGTAGTGTATTAAGTGTGTGTTATCCCTTGAGCTTTATATGATTTCCATAACCATCTAATGGGTTTTCACTCTTATCTTTGATATGCTAATGCTCTTGAATGAAGCTTAGCTTATGCTTTGATTAGTGGACCTATTTTATGGGGAATGATAAGGTTAGGATATGGATGAAGTTAATATTGGAAACACAATTTGTAGTGTATGTACTCTTGTTGCCTTTACCTTAGCTAATGTCTTGTACGTTTTAATGATGTAGTGAAATCTTAATTCATGTAGAGGCATAGTAGGGTATAGTCTTTATACTTGAGTTCATGTAGCTTCATTCCAATTATTGTCTTGTATGTTTTAATGATGTAGTCTTATCTTAATTCATGTAGAAGCAAAGTTGGATGCAATTTTATGATTTCATGCACTACATGTTGTGAGGAGCTTAATGAACATACACACACACTTCTTTATGTTCACATTATTTCTCTACCCCTTTGGGGCTTAGTTTATTGCTTTTCTTCCATTTCCATTTGCACATTAGTGTAGTTTAGTGTAACCAACCTTTCTTTCCTTTCTTCACCTCTCGCCTTCGAACAAACCAAGTGTCGACACACCTCCCAGTGGATAACCCGTATTTGCCACCGCTTCAACGCGGTCGTGCACTTGCGGTTAAATATAAAACAATCAATCACTCCTCAACAAAATGGTGTTGCCGAGAGAAGGAATAAAACGTTGCTAGACATTGTTAGATCCATGATGGCGCATGCGAGCTTGCCAATTTCGTTTTGGGGAGATACTCAATGACTGCTACCTATATCCTCAATAAAGTTCCAACAAAATCGATTCCCTCAACTCCATATGAGTTATGGACAGGACGTAAGCCTGATTTTAGTCTGCTGCATCCTTGGGGATGCGCGACATACATTCATTCTACTAGTCACCGATATGGAAAACTAGGACCTAGAGGGAAAAAGTGTATCTTTGAAAAATACAGTACTCTCTCCAAAGGTTATGTTTTCATCGGGTTAGACGAGAATGAAAGGACGGAACTGGAGTCTAGGATGCCACATTCTTGGAAAATGTTTTTTCAACTCTTGCTGGAGCTATCAAAGAGTCAGTGGACTTCTTTGAACAACAAGATGAGGACATTGCCACTCCACGGGATCAGGATTTGGAAGTTGAACATGAGGTTCCACCAGTCAATCCTAGTGGGAGCATCAATGCTGAGGATCTGATAGCTCTCACGGAGGATGAGCCATCAGATACCCATCTGCGTTGAAGTAAACGTGGGCTCATTCCTCGTAGGCGGTTTCGCTTAGAGGAAGATGCCCTCATGATAGCTCAAGAAGAAATTGATTATGAATCATTTGGGATGATAGTAATCGATGAGAAAGAACCGGAGACCTTGAAAGAGGCTTTGGAAGGTCCAAATGCGAAAGAGTGGTTAGAAGCTATAAAGGAAGACTTGGAGTCGATGAAAGTTAATCGAGTCTGGGACTTGGTTGACTTACCGCCGAACCGAAAGGCCACTGGGGCCAAGTGGATCCTCAAGATTAAGAGGAAGGCGGATGGATCTATTGATAGATTCAAGGCTAAACTGGTAGCTAACGGCTACACCCAAAGAGAAGGCGTGGATTTTGAGAAACTTTTTCACCCGTGGTTAGGTTTGCCTCCATCCGCCTTCTACTAGCTATTGTAGCTCAGATGGACTTAGAGCTTTACCAAATGGATATAAAGACTGCTTTCCTCAATGGAGAATGTTACATCCTAACCCTTGATTATTGGGTTTAATTGTGATTAGGTGGTGGATTAGGGGAGATCGAGATGGACGGCTGAGATGGATTTGGTTTGGGTATTAAAGGTTGGATTCTCACTTCTCTCCCTCACTCGTTTCCCTCTCTCTCACTCAAGTCTCTCTCTCTTGATCCGTAGCTCTCTGAGGTGAGGAGGTGCTCGAGGCTCGCCGGATTGTGTGGTTCGGGGCTCGTCGGATCGTGTGGCTGGAGGAAGGTGATCGCATTCGGGTTCCGCCGGAGAAGGAGGTGAAGCGCTTGTGGAGATTACTTCGTGGGTTCTTCAAAGGCTTCTTCAAGCCTTAAGGTATGCCAAGCTCTAGTGTAGATCTCCTTTTAGCCTTGGCGAGGGTTGGAGTGGCCGACGGTAGGCCGGAAGGCTCGTCGAGAACCTTGCAGCAGCTTTTCTACTCTGCAACGGTCGACCGGCGGGATGGCGCGGTCGACCAGTCGTAGTGTGTTTGGGCGGAAAACCCTTGCACCGGTCGAACGATACTCTTCGAGTGGTCGACCGGTGGTACATTTTACCAGGGGATTGAGGCTCTGGGTGTTTTCGGTCGAATGGGTCCCCTTTGTCGGTCGACCGAAAAGCACTGTTGTAGGTCGGTTGGGGGCGTTGACCATCTAAACGGTCGACCGCTCATTGACTTCGTCCGACCGACGCTTAAGTTAACTTATTGGCCGGTCGACCGGGAGTGTGGTTTCGGTCGACCGTGTAGTGCGGTTTAGTTGGGGATTTCTACTGGATGATTTCGGTCGACCGTGATCTGTGGGTCGTTCGACCGTTGGTGCTTTTTGAGCAAGAGAGGATTTCCCTGTTGGATTTCGGTCGAATGGGGCCCCTTTGCCGTTCGACCGGTTGGACGTTATTTCGGTTTTTCTGAGGAATAGTTGTGGTGTTCGGTCGACCGTTTGGGTTCTTCCGTTCGACCGTTTGGGCACTGTTTTGCATATGGATGCTTGTGCCGTGTGTTGTTGGATCCGTCTCGAGGGCAATGGGTTCCCGGCCTTTTTGGGGCGACGGTACAGACATTGCCAGCCTGAGAGGAGGGTCGTGTTGTGGCTCTACGGAGCGTTGGCCGAGACTCTGACCGGCGGTGCCTTGTGTGCACGTTGTTGTGGCTCTACGGAGCGCTGGCCGAGACTCTGACCGGCGGTGCCTTGTGTGCACGTTGTTGTGGCTCTACTGAGCGTTGGCCGAGACTCTGACCGGCGGTGCCTTGTGTGCACGTTGTTGTGGCTCTACGGAGCGTTGGCCGAGACTCTGACCGGCGGTGCCTTGTGTGCACGTTGTTGTGGCTCTACGGAGCATTGGCCGAGACTCTGACCGGCGGTGCCTTGTGTGCACGTTGTTGTTGTGGCTCTGAGGAGCGGGTGCCTTGTGTGCACGTGTGACTGGGGGTTGGGGTGAGAGGAACCTTGAGGCCCGAGGCCGATGTGTTCGGGTGGTGCCTGGTGTGCACGGGAGATTGTTATGTTTTACTGCATTTCATTTCATGTTTCATTAGGCATATTATGTTCATAATTTAGGGGTTTGGCATACGGGGTTTCCCACGGGGAAACTCAAGCATATTCATGTTTTATGTCAGGTCGTACGCGTCAGTAGGAGGTGGTGACTACGGACAAGAGCACCCAGACCAGATCCTGTCTCTTTTGTTCTTTGAGGTGGATGATCTTTCCCTTGTACATGTGTTGTATAGCTTTTGTGTTGGGTTGTAATCATCCTTGACTCGTGTATTGTACAGTTTCCCATATTATATATATATATGTACTCGTGGTTTGGTGACGACCTCAGTGTTAATTCTTTATCTGTTTAAAGTTTTAAATTTTCCGCTGTGTCGGGGCGTTAGAGAGAACTTGAGGAGGAGATGTACATGGATCAACCTCAAGGTTTTGAAGTCAAAGGACAAGAACGCAAAGTGTGCAAGCTCAATAAGTCCTTATATGGCTTAAAACAAACGTCTAGACAGTGGAACATTCACTTCCATCAAGCTATATCAGAGAATGCGTTCTTTATGCTTGAGGAAGATCACTGTGTGTACATTAAGAGATCCAATGGTAAATTTGTCATTCTGACCTTGTATGCTGATGACATACTCATGGCTAGCTGATTGACATCATTTCATGCTTATATTTGTATCTTATATCCATTATCTTACACCTAAGCAATGCTACGTGACGAGTTTTATGTTTAGTTTTCAGAAATAAAGAGGTTTGAAGAGAAGAGCCATGAAAGGACCCAAAAGCAGGAAAAATGACTTAATTGTGAGACCTGGGGACCAAGATGCAAGACAGAAGGACCTGATCGTAAGAAAGAAGGACCTAAGAGCAAACCAGGAAACTCCACACCATCATGGGGAGTATTTTGGCAATTCGAGTCGGGTCGGAGCTCCAACAAGTCAAGTAACCGCATCAAAGACCAACAATACCAGAAAGAAAAACCCACAACAAATTCCAACACGATCCGAAGATTTTGGACCGCCAATTGGCGGTCTTGGACCGCTAATTGGCGGTCCATATTGCTCAGGATCCGTCGAAATTTCTCCTGGACTTGTATTAATGTTCGTTTAGGCTATTTTTGGTATTGGTTTAGTCCCACATCGGGGGATTATCCCCGATTAGCTTTTTCCATGCTTATAAATAGAACTCTTCACCTTCCATTGTAATTACCCATTGCTTGGTGGCATTCTCTCTACTAAGGAGTGAGCCTTGAAGCAAAAACTCAAGGTGGAGATGAATGCTACCTTCAATGTGAGTCATTTGTTAATAAAATAATTCTTCTAGTTTCTTTCAATCTTGTCTTTTAATTTGTGCATGTTTGTTTAGTCTTTCCTTTCCTTTTATGTTTCTTTAATGCTTCTTGCCTTCTTAGTTAACTTTCATTTCAGTATTATGCTTTCTTTTGCTAATATAGTTAGTGTAATGAGTAGTGAGTAGTTCCATCCCCATTTGGGGGTGGAGAAATATGTGATATAATCATGTAGTGTATTAAGTGTGTGTTATCTTTATCCCTTGAGCTTTATATAATTTCCATAACCATCTAATGGGTTTTCACTCTTATCTTTGATATGCTAATGCTCTTGAATGAAGCTTAGCTTATGCTTTGATTAGTGGACCTATTTTATGGGGAATGATAAGGTTAGGATATGGATGAAGTTAATATTGGAAACACAATTTGTAGTGTATGTGCTCTTGTTGCCTTTACCTTAGCTAATGACCTGATCGTAAGAAAGAAGGACCTAAGAGCAAACCAGGAAACTCCACACCATCATGGGGAGTATTTTGGCAATTCGAGTCGGGTCGGAGCTCCAACAAGTCAAGTAACCGCATCAAAGACCAACAATACCAGAAAGAAAAGCCCACAACAAATTTCAACACGATCCGAAGATTTTGGACCGCCAATTGGCGGTCTTGGACCGCTAATTGGCGGTCCATATTGCTCAGGATCCGTCGAAATTTCTCCTGGACTTGTATTAATGTTCGTTTAGGCTATTTTTGGTATTGGTTTAGTCCCACATCGGGGGATTGTCCCCGATTAGCTTTTTCCATGCTTATAAATAGAACTCTTCACCTTCCATTGTAATTACCCATTGCTTGGTGGCATTCTCTCTACTAAGGAGTGAGCCTTGAAGCAAAAACTCAAGGTGGAGATGAATGCTACCTTCAATGTGAGTCATTTGTTAATAAAATAATTCTTCTAGTTTCTTTCAATCTTGTCTTTTAATTTGTGCATGTTTGTTTAGTCTTTCCTTTCCTTTTATGTTTCTTTAATGCTTCTTGCCTTCTTAGTTAACTTTCATTTCAGTATTATGCTTTCTTTTGCTAATATAGTTAGTGTAATGAGTAGTGAGTAGTTCCATCCCCATTTGGGGGGTGGAGAAATATGTGATATAATCATGTAGTGTATTAAGTGTGTGTTATCTTTATCCCTTGAGCTTTATATGATTTCCATAACCATCTAATGGGTTTTCACTCTTATCTTTTATATGCTAATGCTCTTGAATGAAGCTTAGCTTATGCTTTGATTAGTGGACCTATTTTATGGGGAATGATAAGGTTAGGATATGGATGAAGTTAATATTGGAAACACAATTTGTAGTGTATGTGCTCTTGTTGCCTTTACCTTAGCTAATGTCTTGTATGTTTTAATGATGTAGTGAAATCTTAATTCATGTAGAGGCATAGTAGGGTATAGTCTTTATACTTGAGTTCATGTAGCTTCATTCCAATTATTGTCTTGTATGTTTTAATGATGTAGTCTTATCTTAATTCATGTAGAGGCAAAGTTGGATGTAGTTTTATGATTTCATGCACTACATGTTGTGAGGAGCTTAATGAACACACACACACTTCTTTATGTTCACATTATTTCTCTACCCCCTTTGGGGCTTAGTTTATTGCTTATCTTCATTTCCTTTTGCATTCTAGTTTAGCATTGTAGTGTAGTTTAGTGTAACCAATCTTTTTCTCTTTTCTTTACCCCTCGCCTTCGCACAAACCAAGTGTCGACACACCTCCCAGTGGACGACCCGTATTTGCCACCGCTTCAACGCGGCCGTGCACTTGCGGTTAAATATAAAACGAGATCAATCAAGTTTTTGGCGCCGTTGCCGGGGAGGTGCTCTGTCCAGACCTTGGTTTGGACGATTCGAGGGGTTTTTGATTTTTTGTTTCCAGTTTTGTTTAGTTTCAGGGAACGAGAACATCAAGGGGAAGCTACTGGGAAAGTTGGAGCAAAAGAATCCACAAAGGGACCGCCAATCAGCGGTTGCAAACCGCCAATTGGCGGCCTGGTGAGGTCTGCCTCCTCTCAAATTTCTTCTGGTGGTTTATTGCTTTACTTTAGTTATCTGGGAGCCCAATTGTGCATGCTGTGATCTTTAGTTTGCTCCCAGATTTAATTTCAATCCCCTTTAATCAACTTGGACCATAAAACTCAAAGCAAAAGATTAGACTTCTTGTCATCTAGGTCATGCACCATTGGTAGACCTTGCATGCATTTGTCTTTTCTTTGCTTTTCATTTTGTCGTTGATTGCTGGCGTGAGGTACGTGCACCCACATCCCCCATTCATGCATGTTTCTTTCATGCATTAGTTAGTAAGGTGCATCGGGACAAGAGTGAGAGAGCGTTTGATTGGAGCGATTGATTGCTAGATCTAGGATCAAATCGCTACTAAGGAGGGGCTGTCCCATAAAAGATAAGGTGGGGGATTTCATCACCCTTTCCTTGGCCCCAAAAATCACTCGTAATAAAGCCTTAACTAAAAGCAAGTAGACATTGGCCCTAAGGAATTCGGACGCACTAGGAGAGTAATCTAGTCGAGACCGTCATGACCTGATCGGCGTTGCCTACCTTGTCGATAGTAGGAGGTACTGGATCTCCGGATCTGGTATCACTTGCTGGGCATTGTGGTCCTCGTTGTAGGGAGGTGAGGCGTGTCGAGGCTAGTGACCTCGAAGTTAGGCGTCGTCTAGCCTAAGGACCCATTGCCTTACATTGTTTGAGCCATGCTTGCTAGTTAGGCTTCTACCTTCACCCTGTACCCTCGCTAGCTCTAGGGATTCTTCCCTTCTCCTCTAAGTCATCTTCTTCTCACCTTCTTCTACGTTATAGTCTCCTCCCCTTTACACTCTCTGTAGCGTTTTAGGGTCGAGTCGAGCACTTTTTGCGAGCTTGGCCTCGTGGTGGTGAGAGTGATCGACTCGAGAGTTCTCTGTTGAGATGGATGGTTACATGGGCGACCATCCATATCATTGTTGGGACCAGGACGATTCTCCCTCGTACTCCGGACCCATGCAACCTGGGGTGGCTCAGACGAACACCCCGTATGGTTGGGATAATCGCAATTGTGTGACTGAGCAATCTTCATATTGGGGTAATATGAGAGAGGCACCGACTGCTAGACCACCATCTAGTTACGTCGGATCATATGTTGGTCATCACTCTGAGACATTACAAGAACCTTTGGCCTCTTTCATGCATGTGGTAGATGACATGGGTGCACCGGTGGCTCCAGTAGCTGTACCGTGTCACTATTGTGGGTTGAGTGGTCATGATTTCAGGGAATGTCCTTATGTTCCCCCAGAGCCTGAGTATGAGCACACTTTTTCCCAAAATGCTCATTATGACCATTACGCATCCGCGTACAACCCGAGAGGGATGGATTCGTGGGGAGACAATTCTTATTCAAATTCTTATACTTCATGTTCACCCCAGTATCCTCCTCCCGAATACCCAGAATTCTACCAGCACCCCACTCCAAATCATTGGACTCATTCTCAGCCCATCAATACCCAACCACAAAATTTCCCAAGCTCTGACTTGGACCTCATCGTTGACTGCATACCTGATTCCTTGAAACAAACTTTCCTTACGTTCATGGAAACCACTCAACAGTCCATACAAAATATGACACTGCAAGTGAGTCAAATGTCGCAGAAATTACGTGAATGTGAGGAAAGTAACCTTTCTTGTCAACATGAGGATTCTTCTTTTGATATCGAACCACCACCACATCCACAAATTCAAAGCACAACCTTTCAAAGTCAAACTCCTAGTCAATCTGAGGGACTTGGGGTTTCAATTCACGATCACTTAGTGGAGGATTCGATTCAAATTGAGAATAACTTGGACCAGTTCTATTATGAGTCGGCACAGGATTGTGCCTTACCTTTTTGTCCCGTGGCCCTTGAGCCACATGATCTTATTGTTGTGCCTCTTAAGGACTCACCTCTGGTGGAGCAAGAGCTCCCTAGTACCCTCAATTTCAAACAACCTGATGAGAGTTTGCCTCTCACTATTGTTCCTGATCATCTTGGAAATGATGGAACATCAAACAACTACATTGCTCATGAGGGTATTAGGAGTTCATTGGAGGATACTTTGGGTATGAGACCCACTTCCTGTTCTCCTGGTGAGTTGGACATGCATAACGAGGTGCTTGACCTCGTTCCGACCCACCAGCCTGTTGGTTGGAGAGTTTGGATTGATGATCATAACTTCAGTTCCGCAACGGGAGATATTTTTCTTCTGTTGCCCCTTATTTCCCAAACTCTCGAGAGGTTCAAGTTCTTTCAGTTTGATCCTTTGAATGAGACGCCTTTGCGTCAAATTCACGAACCTCTCATTTCATCTGGTGCTCTTTGTGAAGGGGGCCCACGCATGAGTATTCTGGCCCCGCGTGGTGTCATGCTCCCTTTCCAAGTGCATTGACCCACTCTTGAGGTTCCCATTTGATGTCTTTTGACAAATGAAGATGGGAACTTATGTTTGTACATAGTTATATATAAAAAAAGAAAAAAAAAAGAAAAAAAAAAGAAAAAAAAAGAGTTCAATAAAAGACTCCTTCAGTGAGCATCGATTGTTGTGAGCCCCAACCCTTGTGTATTTGGGCTCCATTTCTTTCACGTATTTGTATCCCTTCTTTAGCATCTTACAGGTTTTGAGGGAATTCGGGTTATGTCCATCAACATGACCTTGCACTTCCCTTTGTACTTCATGGTGGTGAGATCTCTCCTTTTTATGCATCAATCCATGTAGTATCTTGCTTGCATTCATTGAGGACAATGCATGAAGTAGGTGTGGGGGGGTGTTTTACGTGTGTACATAGTTGAGTCTTTTTTCCTTTGATTTTGTTTTCTTTTGTTTGCATTGTTAGGGTCATGATAGTGTGCTGCATTTAATATCGATATATCTGCTTGCCATGATCCTTGGGTGACTTGTCTTCCTTTGCTTACCTAGTGCTTCAAACTTTTCACATTTCTTTCAAAATCTTCATGTGTTTGCGAAAGAAAATGTTTTGTGGGTTTTGCGTGTGTTTAGCATGTGCAAAACCGTTGAGAGGCAAAGTAAAAAGAAAGCTCCCAAAATTGTCTTGAACTTGATGCATTAGGATATCTAGTACAGTGGCTTTAGGATTTATCGAGTCGTTAGGATGCACCCCAATTTTCCTTTGGGGGTGAGTAATCATAGGGTTTCAGTGCTCAAAGATTCAAAGAAGTCCACCCTGAACCTAGTGAGTCAATAATTCGTGTCTGTTAACTTAAGGAAGTTTGTTGTAGTCAAGGACCCTCTAAATCCTGTTGTGAGACATTAGTGTAGGGGTTTTGGTTCATGTGTAGATAAGAAATAAGTGAGTAGGTGTTCTCTCTTCTCGCACGGCTCCTATCACTCGGGAAAGTAGGTCTGAAGGGACTTTGTGCCTGGTGCTTTCGAGTCATCTGACTTGAGATGCGCCGACCGAACTCCCGTTACACGGGTGGTAGGGATTGCCCTATGTGGAGATTTGGGGAAAGGTGTACGTGATAGTGTAAGTCCTCATGGGCAATGATGCACGAAACCTGACCCTGGGAGAATGAAGCTCCAACTAATAAAAAGAAAAAAAATGTATGAAAAGAAACAAAAAGAAAAAAAAATGTTAATGCAAATAAGAACCTTAATGGACCTTACACTTTGTATCACTTGAGGATCTTGAGGTTGTCCATGTCTTTCACTTAATTCCTTATTTAACTTGCACGAATGGTTTATTAGGCTAGGTGTGGACTGATTACCTATATAGAGTCGGCCCGTAGGATTACCGCGTCCATTGATCGACAAAATATTTCCAACGAGTCGAGGTCTAGATTGAATAATGCATCTTGTTCGGATTTTGTCGGTATATCTGCTGAAAACCCTGAGGAGACAACACTCCTCCTCCTTGGCAACAAAGAGGTTTAACGGCTTGTTACACGTGCTAAGTGCAACCGTGATTCCAACGAAAGTGAGTTAGGATTTCTTGTTTCTCGTTTGCTTTTATCTTTCTTTGTTTTGCTCGGGACTAGCAAAAACTTAGGTGTGGGGGTATTTGATTGACATCATTTCATGCTTATATTTGTATCTTATATCCATTATCTTACACCTAAGCAATGCTACGTGACGAGTTTTATGTTTAGTTTTCAGAAATAAAGAGGTTTGAAGAGAAGAGCCATGAAAGGACCCAAAAGCAGGAAAAAGGACTTAATTGTGAGACCTGGGGACCAAGATGCAAGACAGAAGGACCTGATCGTAAGAAAGAAGGACCTAAGAGCAAACCAGGAAACTCCACACCATCATGGGGAGTATTTTGGCAATTCGAGTCGGGTCGGAGCTCCAACAAGTCAAGTAACCGCATCAAAGACCAACAATACCAGAAAGAAAAACCCACAACAAATTCCAACACGATCCGAAGATTTTGGACCGCCAATTGGCGGTCTTGGACCGCTAATTGGCGGTCCATATTGCTCAGGATCCGTCAAAATTTCTCCTGGACTTGTATTAATGTTCGTTTAGGCTATTTTTGGTATTGGTTTAGTCCCACATCGGGGGATTGTCCCCGATTAGCTTTTTCCATGCTTATAAATAGAACTCTTCACCTTCCATTGTAATTACCCATTGCTTGGTGGCATTCTCTCTACTAAGGAGTGAGCCTTGAAGCAAAAACTCAAGGTGGAGATGAATGCTACCTTCAATGTGAGTCATTTGTTAATAAAATAATTCTTCTAGTTTCTTTCAATCTTGTCTTTTAATTTGTGCATGTTTGTTTAGTCTTTCCTTTCCTTTTATGTTTCTTTAATGCTTCTTGCCTTCTTAGTTAACTTTCATTTCAGTATTATGCTTTCTTTTGCTAATATAGTTAGTGTAATGAGTAGTGAGTAGTTCCATCCCCATTTGGGGGGTGGAGAAATATGTGATATAATCATGTAGTGTATTAAGTGTGTGTTATCTTTATCCCTTGAGCTTTATATGATTTCCATAACCATCTAATGGGTTTTCACTCTTATCTTTTATATGCTAATGCTCTTGAATGAAGCTTAGCTTATGCTTTGATTAGTGGACCTATTTTATGGGGAATGATAAGGTTAGGATATGGATGAAGTTAATATTGGAAACACAATTTGTAGTGTATGTGCTCTTGTTGCCTTTACCTTAGCTAATGTCTTGTATGTTTTAATGATGTAGTGAAATCTTAATTCATGTAGAGGCATAGTAGGGTATAGTCTTTATACTTGAGTTCATGTAGCTTCATTCCAATTATTGTCTTGTATGTTTTAATGATGTAGTCTTATCTTAATTCATGTAGAGGCAAAGTTGGATGTAGTTTTATGATTTCATGCACTACATGTTGTGAGGAGCTTAATGAACACACACACACTTCTTTATGTTCACATTATTTCTCTACCCCCTTTGGGGCTTAGTTTATTGCTTATCTTCATTTCCTTTTGCATTCTAGTTTAGCATTGTAGTGTAGTTTAGTGTAACCAATCTTTTTTCTCTTTTCTTTACCCCTCGCCTTCGCACAAACCAAGTGTCGACACACCTCCCAGTGGACGACCCGTATTTGCCACCGCTTCAACGCGGCCGTGCACTTGCGGTTAAATATAAAACGAGATCAATCACTAGCAATAGCAAGGAGTTGCTGAAATCCACCAAAGAGTGGTTGTCCTCCACGTTTGATATGAAGGACATGGGTGAAACTAGCTACGTTCTTGGTGTCAAGATAGTTAGTAATAGGTCCAAGAGACTTCTGGGATTGTCTCAAGAGACTTATATTAACAATATCTTGAAGAAATACCATATGGACAAATGCAAAGCAATCGACACTCATGTTGAGAAGGGTTTGCACTTGAGCCTTGATAAGCATCCTGAGACTCCTGAAGAGAAGACCAAAATGAGCAAGGTTCCATACTCAAATGTTGTAGGAAGCCTTATCTACGCTATGATGTGTACTAGGCCAGACATTTGTTATGTTGTGGGCATGGTGAGTCGATGCCAGTCTAGCCCAAGCATGGAGCACTGAAAGGAAGTCAAGAGAATCATGAGATACCTCAGAGGAATGAGTAACTAAATGTTGTGTTACTGATGCATTGCATACATTGCATCATATGTCTTTCATTTAGATTAATTTTATATCAATAAATGCTACTAAGGTATGTGTTTAGTCTTATTTACAGAATACAGGGACCTGAATACAAATTACCCATATCCCGAGCATAAACGCGTGCAAGAGACTCATTTCTGTCATAAAGACCAACTTCAAGATTATCAGGTTCAAATTGAAGTTCGTCCAAGCATAAAAGCATTCAAGACCTAATTACAAAAAGGCCAAGGACTTAAGCACAAAAGTAGCCAAGGACTTAATTGCAAAGAGCTGAGGACCCGACTGCAATTACAAGTACCAAAATATTAATTTGGAAAAGTTCTAAAGAAAAATCAATTGGGATCTCCAAATATATGAAGAAATAAATTCGGAGCTCAAAAAAAGGAAAGAAATCAATCCAGACGCGCAAAAGACATTTAAATCATACCATAAACTCACAGGAAAAATCCGGATCGAATCTGAGCCAAAAAGGTGGCGATTCCGCCGCACCCCATGTACAAAATGCGGCGGATTAGCCGCACAAAAGTCAATCCGTGCGCTCAAATTTTTACCAATGCTGTATTGACGCGTGTACTTTTCTTTTATGTATTGGGATCCCCGGTTGAGGTTATAAATAAGGCCGAATCATGTATTGAAAGGAGTCTGAGTTTTTATTCCATACTTTAGTAATAAAATTTTGTTGGTTTATTTCTTATTTTTAGTTTTCTTTTGTAGTTTCTCTAGGACCCCTTCTCCTTCCCTCCATCCATGAGTTTCTAACTCTCTCCAAATGGTGGGGGTGACAAATTTAGGGTGATGAGAAGAAGAATGATGTTATTATTTTAATTTCGTGTTAGTATATTTTGATTACTTGAGTTTATGTTGAATCATTTATCATGTAATGCTTTATAACTAATGTGATTTATTATAAGTTTCAGATTTCTCTAAACAAAACCCGACATCTAAACCTCCACCCGCTGGACTTTCATCCATATTTGCTTTATTTTCTTTTTAGTTTTTGTTGTTCTTGCTTTAGATAATTAAAAAACCAAAAATCTCAAACCAAACTTATTTCTCTCTCTTTCTTTCCTAAATTGAAAATCACAAAAATAACAATATCTCACCTTCCTTGTGTTCGACCCGTACTTGCCACGTCTTCATTGACGTCGTGCACTTGCGGTATAAATTTAATTTTCATCAAGTTTTTGGCGCCGTTGCTGGGGAGGCGACTAAGATTTTGTTTATTTTTTGTGATTTCGATTCTATTCTGTTTATCTTGTGCGCGATCTAACTATTTGGGTTTGCGTTTCAGGAGACAATAGAGTGCACGGCGAAATCCGGGCACATTCGGAGCAAGAAGGGCGGCGAAATCGTCGCACCCAAAGAGCAATCTGTGGTGGATCCGCCGCACGTCTGAAGTATCTGGGCTTCAAATTTTTCTGGGGTTGTCTCCATCTCTGTGTGGACGCGTAGAACGACTGGAAATTTTCGAGAACGGGCGGTGAACCCGACTGAGCGTGCGTAGGTAACCTTTGTTGCTTTTTTCGTCGTAATTTCTATTTTTGGAAAATTTCCTTTTCGTAGAACTACACGTGTTAGGCTCAAATTCCATAATTGGCAATAATTCAACTCTGACCTAAAAATTGGCAAAATTAGAAGGACTTAGTGCATGCATCATATAGTGTTTTGTTTGCATTATTCTTGCTAAATTCTTGCAAATTAATTTTTGTTGAAGAGTGTTGGAGGCAAGGTACGTGCGCGGTTTTTATTGATTGCATTTAAGCATATAATTTAGTTTGCATACAACCTTGCAATTTTCCCCAACTAAAGACCAATGTTTGACTATCTTTGCTAGATTTAAGTTAAACTATCTTAAGGGCAACTCCGTGGAAAAGATACGGTGGGGATTTCATCACCCTTCCGTGACCCAGAAATCACAATCCTAAAGTGTCACCCAAGCCTTAAAATTAAAATCAATTAGACATTGGTCCATAAGGACTCAGACTCAATTAAGGAGAAGATTGATTTGACTTGCTATGACTTGAAGCTGATCGAATTTAATTTGGTGTCTAGAAAGTGTTTTTGTGTTGACGTAAGTCTTCCAAGCGAAGTGGTTGTCTAATTGGCACCGACTCTGTCGGAAGCGCCCCCACTAGCTATACACTGCCTGGCCAATTTGGTTTGATTAGTGAGGGAGGTGAATCAAGCGAACCAATTCGACTCAACCAGTTAAGAGTCGTCTAGATTTAAGCGACATTAGGTCTAGGATTGTTTGAACCGTGCTTGTTTAGGAAACTTCTGACCAACCCTCTTATCTATCTTTTAGAGTTAAGTTTCCCTTCTCATCTGAGTCTTCTTTCTCTCCTCATCTCAATTCTCTAGATTAAGATTCCTTTCTCATCTTCCCCCCCTTCTATTGTTTGTTTCCATTTTTGAAAAAAAAATAAAAAAATAAAAAATTCAATTGATTCTTGAATTTGAATTTGGAATTTAAATTTCGAATTTGAATTAAAAAATTGATTCAAACCGGTGCACTCAAATTTGGATTCGGGACTTGAGCAATCGACTCTCACGAGTTCATCTAGATTCCAGTCTGGAGCTTAGCCCCAATCCACCTGTTGCACCAACTCACCCAGATCCAATGGGTGAGAATGTAGTGGACCCACCTGTTGCACCACCTATGACTCTGAGGGATCGGTGCTACCCAACGATGGCTGCTTAGCCATCGTGCATCGTTATGCCCACCATACCGGGTCGCGACTTCGAACTGAAGGCACAATATATGAGTATGTTGGCCAAGTTTACCTCTAGGGAAGACCCATATCTTTTCCTTAGAGAATTTGAGGAAATCTGATCCCTTATGCAATACCAGCATATCTCTGAGGAGGCAGTGCGTCTTAAATTCGTGCCTCTAGCACTGAAGGACGACGCTAAGAAATGACTATATAGTCTAGCCGAAAGATCTATTAGGAGTTGGGCCGAGTTTGTTCAAGTGTTCTTAAAGAAATATTTCCCCACCCATAAGACTATTAGGATTAGGAATGAAATTGTTGCATTCGTTCAATCTGAGAGCGAGTCGTTTTATTCCTATTTAGAAAGATTTAAAAGTTTGTTGACCCAATGCCCTCATCATGGAATTCCAAGATGGCAATTGTGCCAAATTATTTTTGAGGGATTGACACCTACATCTAGGGTTATGGTAGAATCTGTAAGCCAAGGAAACTTCATGTCCAAAAATGAGAATGATGCTTGGACTTTTCTTGAGGATTTAGCCGAAAATAGTATGCAATGGGACAATGCTAGAGCACCGAATAACCCGAGTATTGGATCTAGAATAGCAAGTCAACCCAGACCAGGTGTCTTAGCTGTAGATGCCACTGTAGCTGCTGAAGCAAAACTAGCCACCCTTATGCGTAGAATGGAAAACCTAGAGCTAAAAACCCGACCCCTAGTGAATCAAGCATCTTCTGTCCCTTGCTTTAGATGTGGTCAAACTGGTCATACAATGGAGGATTGTGCGGACTTGGAACAAGTTAATGCCGCATTTAACCATTCTAGAAATGACCCATACGCATCAACCTATAACCCGGGTTTGCGTAATTATCCCAATTTGTCATGGAACCAACAAGGTCAACCTCCTAGACAACAACCAAACCCGTATAACCAAAATAATACATCATCTGGGTTTAGTAACAATGGAGATTATGATGTTAGATTGACATGCTTGGAAAATTTGGTTAAGACTTTTATGCAAACAACCACCCAATCTTTCCAAAGGCTAGAAACACAAGTCAGCCAACTAGCGCAAATAGTAGGTGAAAGAGAAAAGGGACAGTTTCCAAGTCAACCTGCGGTGAATCCAAGATCTAACAATTAATATCAGCCCTATCAACCACCTCCAGGAAGTAACAACCCTAGACCGGTTCAAATGGTTCATGAGGAGGGACCGTTCCAACAAATAAATGCAGTAGTATCATTACGGTCCAGAAAACAAGTTGATAACAATGTGGTCAATCCTAGAGCTCCTAATCAATCTGGCCATCAAGCACCCACATGTGACCTGACCATTGAACCTGAAGTCCAATTTGAAAAGCCCAACCCACCTACTCAACCTGAACCTATAGCTCAACCTGAGCGAGTCTATGTTCCTAAAACCCCATTCCCCAATAGACTCAAGAAGAACTTAAGTGCACAAATGGAGAAAATCTTGGAAGTATTTAAGCAAGTTAAGGTGAATATTCCACTCCTAGATATGATTCAACAAATACCTGCTTATGCTAAATTCTTAAAAGATCTGTGCACTAAGAAGAGAAAAACAAACGTACCAAAGAGGACATTCTTAACTGCAAACATAAGCTCTATTCTGTCCAACTCATCTCCTATAAAGTATACGGACCCTAGGTGTCCCACAATTTCATGTGCGATAGGAGATACTTTTATCAACAAAGCCCTTCTAGACCTTGGTGCTAGTGTTAACCTTCTCCCGTTCTCTGTCTATGAGCAACTAAACCTTGGTCCACTAAAACCCTCTAAGACAACCCTTCAATTTGCTGATTGCTCTGTTAAGAAACCAAGAGGTATAGTAGAGGATGTTTTGATTAAGGTTGGTGACTTCATTTACCCAGTGGATTTTGTCGTTCTAGACACTGAACTTGTTATCGATCCTAAGAGACAAATCCCTGTAATACTAGGCAGACCCTTTTTAGCCACTTCTGAAGCTTTGATAAATTGTCAAAATGGGCTCAAGCAACTATCTTTTGGAAACTTAAAGGCTGAATTTAATATCTTTCATGTTGATAATGAACCAGAAATAGTATGCAATCAAAGTGATGTTGTGATGAGATCGCGTATCTATAAGATTTTTAAATCAAATAAATCCTCACAAACTCAAAAAGAAAGTGAGAAAAGGGGGAGAAATTCATCTACCCAACCACCATCACTCGAGCAAATAAGAGAACCAACATATGAGAGGGGTGTGGAATCTTCACCTCAGGACCCTCAGGGCAACATGGGGAACAATTCAACTGGATACATGCACCAACATGGTGACATTCAATCCAGTTCTGACTATGGTTGACTCTGAGCAAATTCAAATCCCTCTACCGCAAGTTGACTCAGGTAATAAGTGCATTTGCTTTATCTTTGCATACATTGAGGACAATGCATGATTTATGTATGGGGGGTGTTTATCTATCTATCTATCTATATATTTTGTTCGTTAAAAAAAATTATTCAATGCTCCATGACATAGCTTAAGATTGAACTTCCAAAACCCGTGTACAAATTGCATTGAGTTTTTGTTCTTTATTATATAGTTCTGCTTGTAGAAACTATGACATAAATCTAAGTTCCAAAGAAATAACCCATTACCCTTTAAGACATGTATGCACTTAAATTGGATGAATCAAATCTTTGAAGTGGTTGAAAAAAGCAGAGGTTGAGGAAAATATACCGGGAAGTGTGGACTTCTAATAGCAATTAAGCCTTGAGGAAAATAAAAGGGGAATAAAAGTGAGGAAAGCACATTTTGCAAAATGATTACAAAAGCCCAAGCCTTCGAGTCACTGGTCCGTAGGGGTATCTTAAAACCCGGTAACTTGAGTCTGTCAGCTCGGGATTATCGACCAAACTCGCTACACGAATGTAAAAAGGGTAAAAGTGTCAAAAAAGCAAATGTGTTGAATCACGGAAAAAAGAAAAAAGAAAAAATATACTCATGGCCCAAAGTTAGAAGAATGATCCATGCCATGGTTGATCCGAATGATACTTCACCACCAGAGGAGACGTGCAAAATAATTTAAGTGATAACATGTGTAGAAGAGTTAGTGGTGTGAATGTTGGAGGAACAAATACCAAGTCAGAATTTTTATGAGTTAGATTTATATAATGAGCATGCAAGAATTGTAAGTGAGATGTATAAGGTTGAGGTGGAGATATTGAGAGTTATTAATGAAATGTTGAATTAAGACTTTGTGGGTGTGTCAACTGAAAACCCTCACGAGACAAAACTCGTCCTCTAAGGAAACTTAGGGGTTTAAAGGCTTGTTGCACATGCTAAGTGCAACCGTGATTCCTACGAAAGTGAGTTAAGATTTCCCTGTTTTCATTTTTCGTATATTTTGTTTTGCTAGGGACTAGCAAAATCTAGGTGTAGGGGTATTTGATGCATTGCATACATTGCAACATATGTCTTTCATTTAGATTAATTTTATATCAATAAATGCTACTAAGGTATGTGTTTAGTCTTATTTACAGAATACAGGGACCTGAATGCAAATTACCCATATCCCGAGCATAAACACGTGCAAGAGACTCATTTCTGTCATAAAGACCAAGTTCAAGATTATCGGGTTCAAATTGAAGTTCGTCCAAGCATAAAAGCATTCAAGACCTAATTACAAAAAGGCCAAGGACTTAAGCACAAAAGTAGCCAAGGACATAATTGCAAAGAGCCGAGGACCCGACTGCAATTACATGTACCAAAATATTAATTTGGAAAAGTTCTAAAGAAAAATCAATTGGGATCTCCAAATATATGAAGAAATAAATTCGGAGCTCAAAAAAAAAGGAAAGAAATCAATCCAGACGCGCAAAGAACATTTAAATCATATCATAAACACACAGGAAAAATCCGGATCGAATCTGAGCCAAAAAGGTGGCGATTCCGCCGCACCCCATGTACAAAATGCGGCGGATTAGCCGCACAAAAGTCAATCCATGCGCTCAAATTTTTACCAATGTTGTATTGACGCGTGTACTTTTCTTTTATGTATTGGGATCCCCAGTTGAGGTTATAAATAAGGCCGAATCATGTATTGAAAGGAGTCTGAGTTTTTATTCCATACTTTAGTAATAAAATTTTGTTGGTTTATTTCTTATTTTTAGTTTTCTTTTGTAGTTTCTCTAGGACCCCTTCTCCTTCCCTCCATCCATGAGTTTCTAACTCTCTCCAAAGGGTGGGGGTGACAGATTTAGGGTGATGAGAAGAAGAATGATGTTATTATTTTAATTTCGTGTTAGTATATTTTGATTACTTGAGTTTATGTTGAATCATTTATCATGTAATGCTTTATAACTAATGTGATTTATTATAAGTTTCAGATTTCTCTAAACAAAACCCGACATCTAAACCTCCACCCGCTGGACTCTCATCCATATTTGCTTTATTTTCTTTTTAGTTTTTGTTGTTCTTGCTTTAGATAATTAAAAAACCAAAAATCTCAAACCAAACTTATTTCTCTCTCTTTCTTTCCTAAATCGAAAATCACAAAAATAACAATATCTCCCTCTCCTTGTGTTTGACCCGTACTTGCCACGTCTTCATTGACGCCTTGCACTTGCGGTATAAATTTAATTCTCATAAGTTACCAAGCATCAGATTTCCGCCTGATTGGCTGTAGTGATGCCGATTAGGCTGGGGACATTGATGAAAGAAAGTCTACCTCTGGTTATGCTTTCTTGCTGTCTAATGGGGTCATCTCATGATCCAGCAAGAAGCAAACCTGTATAGCCCTGTCGACTATGGAAGCAGAGTATGTTGCATGCTCTGCAGCAGTACAGGAGGCAGTTTGGTTGAGGAGGTTCTTACAACATACTGGGCTAGTAGAGATATCGGATGAGCTTGTTGTTGTCTATTGTGACAGCATGACTGCCTTTTGTTATGTGAAAGACCCCAAATATCATGGAAAGACAAAACATATACAGGTTAGGTATCATTTTGTGAAGGACATCATAGCGAGAAAGGAAATTGTGTTAAGACATGTGTCTACTAGTCTTATGGTAGTTGACCCTCTTACCAAGGCTATAGATAAGGACTCGTTTGTGTCTCATGTGAAGTCCTTAGGCTTACACAGACTTTGATGTATTGACATGTCTAACTTCCTTTTATGAGTGATTGTGTTTTTTTTTCTTTCGACTATATCTGTTTGGTTGATGTAGTTGTTCTAGCATAAAATATCATTCTGTCAATAGGCTGAAGAATGCTCACTCACACGAGCATTCGCCTCTGGCGCTTTTGATAGTAAGCAGAGATGAGACTGATCATGAAGAGATCTTGCATGATAGATCCAGAGAAGTTCATGATCGGATAGTCGCCTTGATTAGAAATCAAGATGAGATCCTCTATGTTGGTGAGGATTGACATGAATGATCCCACGATTCATGTGACCTGTAGAAGCCAAGTGCGAGCATCACATGTGGTGCCAGGTGGCACCTGTATGGTGTTAAGGCGACAATGATGAAGCTCGGGTCAGGCGCAGAGGGGGTGCGACTGGACTAAGACTTGTATGGTGTTGAGAGACAGACATACTGTTGTGTACAGTATGATCCACCATAACATGTTTGTCATACAACATGTGCTGAGCGACCATTGGGAAGTGAAAGGATGGATCCATGCTCCTTCACTGTGTGAGTCCAAGACTTGATTGTCATTAGTTACCCTCAGTGACATTCGACAACACCATGAAGCAAAGAGTTGATGTGACTACTTTGGGATGTTATCTATGACCATGAGAGACTCAGTCTAAAGAGGCATCTTCGGGAAAGGAGTCAACTCTGAGTGTAATGGTGGTCTGGGGCGAAGGGAAAGGTTTGACTCGACTGCACTAAAAGTATTTGCTGGGCCCAACTGTATTAGATACAGTAGCAAGTACCTTCAGGACAAGAAGGTTTTCTCTCCGAGGGATCGAGATACCGTTCATGTCAAGTGAGTTTCTGAGTAAACCTGGGGAACAATAATGTGCATTTGACTGCTTAATTATTATTTTTGTGAGGATGTTGTCATTCTGGCCTTCTAGTAAGGTTTCTAGTTTGAGACTCCTAATTGCAGGAGCATCACCGGTCGCACGACCCATTTGTCTGTATGATCGGAAGAGTGTATGTGTCGGGGGCACATATGGTCGTGTATCGAGGATTCATGATCAGAGACTTGCGTATTGTGGATGTGTACTTGGAGAGAGGAGTAGTATGTATCAGGGATATATACATATGTGTCGGGGAGACATAAAGAGGTGACATATTGTCATTGTGTGATTGTATGTATCAGGGATATATGCATATGTGTCGGGGACACAAAAGCAGATGACATGTTGTTATCGTGTTGTTGTGCAAGTCAGAGATATTGGATTAATCTAGGATTAATAAGATATTTGCCCAAAGCACTGACACATGACGCGTCCCTATTGGACTACACATTTAAGGGTTTAGGGTGGAGCCATCTATATAAGGAGGGGAGCATCCCATTAGATGGCACAACAAGTGTGCAAATCCTAGCCTCCACCCACACCCTAGCCGCCACATTCTCTCTCTCCCATTTCGTCCCTCCACCTCCACCAAGCTCATTCTGTGGACTCTTGGGTTGTGGACTCGCGCTCCTTCTCCAAGAGAGTAGGAGACCGACCGGTGAAAAGGATTTCGTAAGGTGACCTCCGATCTTCCTTCCGTTGTCACAGGTTCTCTCCAAGAAAGGTACTCCTGAACCTGTAGAATCGTTGTTTGCTAACATATACTGCGGAGTGGGACCCCCTGCCAAGAGCATTTTTAAAAGTTGAAATATACTTGATTTTTGTCTCCTACTATTTAATTCACAACTTTTACAAAAAAAAACTTTAATTTGTGATTATGCTTGTTACTCTTACATGGTAAATCTGTACGTGGATTCACATGAAAACTTGATTTTTTTAAATATAAGGGATTTTTTTCTACCATTTAAATTTTGTTTAAATTTCACTAATATTTCCAATTAAAAGATCTCATATTACCCTTTAAATTTCAAACATATCTTCCTCCAATCTCTTTCCTTAAACTTACTCAACAAAAAGTTGAGTTAACTTTTACAATTTGAATTTCCAATTTCCCCCTTATTTCTTCTTGATGCAAGCATAATTAAAATTGTGCAATAGAACTGAATTTAAGAGAAGTGAGAAACGATGAAACATGCTTTGATTCATGTATTTTTCTTCTTTGAGTGCTTACAAATGATCTCAACCTGGATTTGTAACTCTTCTATTTTTCTAACTTTTCCCTTTTCCCTTTTTTTTAATGTAAAATTGTAGTTATATTTGCGATATGACAACAAGAAATATGAATTTAGTTGGAATTTCAAGTCCTCATGTCAACTTAATTTTGTATTGGGGCGTAAGGTTGTGATTAGTACCCAAGGAATTAAGTTGAAATTTTAGGAAAGTTCGAAACTCAAACTCCAAGATATTAAGTTGGTACCAATCGAAAGATCAGTAGCGAAAGAAAGCATGAAATTGAAGAGTACTGGTCGGACCAAAACAACATTGGTTTCAATTTCCAACACCATTTAAAATTTCCATCTCATTGGTTTCATACATTGAAAAACATTGATTTCATACATTGAGCTGAAGAGACGAGATACATCAGATTCGCTCATTGAATCAGTTTATTAATTTGTCAATTTATTTTTAAAGGCATATTAATTGGTTAATTCCTTTCAATATGCTGAACTATTCATTCAGCTGCATAAAATAATTGCAGTAATTAATATAAAGGCAGTAGTGGGCACTAGCCGCGCTACTAGATGTCCTGGGTAGCATTTTTTTTAAAATTTATCTACCTTACTACTCACTTTTTTTGTAGGAAAACTACCCATACATTTTTAAATCCCAATGTCCTCAATATAAGAATGAGACTATTATTTTTAAATCCATGATTTTAACTATCTTAAACAAGAATTCTCCCAACTGAACTAGTCTCAAATGTAACATCCTCAAACAACGGAAAATTTAAAACTTTCAAATATACAATCAACACGAGAATATTATGAAATCAAACACAGAACACCTGGTACACAACATATATATCATATATATCAGAAAGTTTCAAAAGTGTGATTACATCAAAAGCTGTAAAGAAATGTAAATGTAATCACTCCGACCTCAAACTGAGAGAAAAGTAGGATCTGGTCGCGGTGAGCCTCTCCTCGGTCCCCACCCTCTATTGTCGATCACGACCTGAAAGGTAAACATGCAATTATGCCTGAGTTTTCAGAAGAAAACCTTGTATGTCAAACCCCTAACACATATATGAAAAAGATACAACAAAACATAGCATGCACTTCTATCCATAGAAGAAGAACACAATCACAAGGTTGGGCTCCAAGGCTCTTTCACCCAACCACAACAACCACTCAACAGTAAAACACAACACCATCGCCAAACTGGGCTCCAGGGCTCTTTCACCCAACCACAACAACCACGACCTAAGACCAGGGCTCCAGGATTCTTTCACCCAACCCCCTATCAAGCGGTCTAAGCAATGGCTCCAGGGCTCTTTCACCCTACTCTAACTCACGTGCACATGGCTCCAGGGCTCTTTCACCCAACCACTGCACCAAACAAGCTAGGTTCTAGAGCTCTTTCCCCAACCACTGCACCAAACAAGCTAGGCTCCAGAGCTCTTTCACCCAACCACAACTACCACAAACCGTCACGGGGCTCTAGGGCTCTATCACCCAACCGTCGTAACACACATGCACACAGGGCACAATTGTTGGAAAAATGTCGGCCAACAAACTCACATCACATGGACGACAACACAAAAGCACCTCACAAGTGCAAAACATAGCAATAACGGGCGACCGAAACCACAAATCCGGTCGACCGATTCTCTCCAGAACCAAGCAAGTGTCTCGACTGTCTCACCAACGGTAGAACAGAACAACTGAAAATGGTCGAACCAAGTCAGGGACGATCGACAGCTAAAAGGGTAAACTCCTAGGACCAACTAACAAAACGACAAACTAGTCGAACGAAGGTCACAAGTGGTCGATTGTTTAGAAGGTCTACGCCACAACACCAACAACATCTCATGCCCAGCAGTCGAACGACAAAAGAGTCTCGGTCGACCGAATAACTGGGACTTCCTACTTCCCACTTATGTCTCACCGGTCGACCCACACTCGCACCGGTCAAACAGACTTCAAGTCAACTTAAGTCATCGGTCAAACAAAACAACAACCGGTCGATCGTCTAGACAGCCCATGCACTGTCCATACCAGTCCAGGAAACACCAGTCAAACAATTCACAAAGGTGGTCGACCATTTAGAAGGTCTACGCCCGAACCAACTTACCAATAGTGTAATCGATCAAACGACAAAGGGGACCCGATCGACCGAAAACACCTAGAGCTTGCCTACTATGCTTAACCAGTCGACCACCCAAGGCATTGTTCAACTAGTGTAAGGCAAAACTCCTGCATCAACACTAGCAATGGTCGACCACTGCACCAGTCGGTCGACCGTTCTCAGCAGGCACTCTGCTGCACGTTTACCTCCAACGAGCCTATCGGCCTATCGTCGACTAAAAACACCACTCACACACATTGGGTGAGTCTTAAATCGAAGTTTGACATACCTTGAAGGTTTTGAATAAAGCTTTGAAGACCAACGACGATCTCCACCGCACGATTCGCCTTCTTCTCCGCCAAACTCTTCCTCTGACGAACCACTATCACATGCACTCGACAACTTCACTGAACACTTCTTCTTCTTCTCCACCGTTCACTCCACCACACCAACACTCTGAGAGGGAGAGAGAGAGAGAGAGAAAATGAAATAGGGATGGGTTTTGCTTTTGAACCTTCTCACCTCACACCAAACCAATCTCAGCCATCCACCTCAACCCCCTCCATCACATCAACCTAAACACAATTAAATCACCAATCAAGGATTAGGATCTCACATCAGCTGAGTAGCATTATCTATCTTGGGTTCATATCTTCTTCATAGTATTGGGAACACTAAACAATCAACACCATGTATCATATGTTCCTTCATATCTGAACCTGTTTGACAACACATAAATGTCTGCTTTCGATTAGCTTCATATTTTCTGACTTTAAATAACCCCTCTTTCAAGAGATTTATTGAACATCGATCCACGAGTAACTGAGAATCAGAAATAGGAAACAACTAGAAAGATTTGGTCTAGTCTGTATTTTATCATTAAACCAATTTCTCCATAGATATGATAATAGAAAATTATTTATCTCGCAATGTTCAGATGGAAGCCATAGAAAATCTGGAACTGAGGAAAGGGTGCATAACATAATTCTTACCTCTTCCTTTTCTCAGAACAATAATTGAAGTCTGTCTTGGTATGTAATTCAACATCCAGTGCTATGTCACTTGTCATTCGGAACAGCTTCACTTGCCAATTTTCATGATAGAATCCGCAGTTACCAATTTTCTGTTAACAATTCCACATTTGAAGCTCTTCTAGTCTCACGACTCTCACCTGACAAAAAAACAAAGCAAAACAAAGGAAATCTTAATTCATAATTGATATTATAGAACATTTTCTTTCTTCAATGGATGAAACTTATATAGTCAATTGAAGAACTTCTTTAGCTTTGTGGCAACCAAAAATTGGAATGCCTTAAACCGAATTAGAGCAACTTAACACTAAGATGCTCTGGGATGGAAATGAGGAAATGTCCACAATACGTGGATTTAGCCAAATACAATTTGATCAAATATATCGGAAGTGGACAAAGGTTAACATAGCTCCTGATATCAAAAGGTTAACAAAGCTTGGAGTCATGAGAAGAGTAGGGAAAAAAATGTAAATCAACTTACTAAGTCCCAATTTTCCATGCAGGACCTCTGATCAGTTTGTAATGCGCTTGCAGGGTTTGAGATGGTAGTGGGTGGAGGAAGGATCCAAAAGGATGGCATGATCCTTTCAAAATAATTTCAGAACTGATAATTATGATACGCAGGATCAATGCGATCCCTTTGGACACTTCCTAGAACCACAAGAGTATCCGGGCTCTGCACATCAAACAACTTCACCAACTCGACAGCGAAATACTTTTTGTTCCTACTGAATTCGGACTAGTTAGGAGTTATCCTTATAATGAAGGAAACTATGCTTTCTGGTTCCATCTTTTGCTTTAAAAAATGATTCTTTATCTTCTCGTCAAATTTTTGCTGAAATAACAAACACACAATAATTAAAAATTAAGATACATTACAAATATGTGACTAAGAGGGTTGTCGGGGTCGGACTTGTGAGTTGCTTTCGAAGTGAGTCATGGTGGGGCTTCGCTGTAAGGAATGTTCAAAGCATGGAATATATGCTAGATAAATATCATGAGCGTTCTAAACTTGAAGTTGAAAATTGAATGCGATCGCCACTAAGCCAACAACATCATATTCACTAAAACATACCATTTCAATGCATGGTTCCCTATCCATCGCTTTGCCGTGCCTCTTTGGTGTTGGTGATTTTAGTGTCATCGATTCATTTTAGTCGTAATGTGATTTACTTGAGACCGATGCGATTTATCGTTAGGCTCGGAAACGAGTTTGGGTAGTGCGGAGTGCACGCTTGTTGAGATAACGGTTTATCGACCACGAATATGAAGCAGGGGTCGAGGGGGCGCAGCCCCCTCGCGGGGTCGAGGGGCGGAGCCCCTGCGGGGTCCAAGGGGCAGAGCCCCTGGCTGGGATCCCGCTGCCAGGTCAGCGGGCGGGGTTCCAAGGGGCAGAGCCCCTGGCGGGGTTCGGGGAATCCATATTAATTATTTATTGGATTTTATGTATTTCCGTTTGAGTGGATAATACCAACCGAAAAAGCGGTTGTGTAACCGCCCAAAACAGTTGTGTAACCGCCCAACCGCGATTCTGCTTTTTCGATTATCTCATTATTAGAGGGATTCGGTACTCAAAAACAAACATACGAAATACATATTCTTTCTCTACCTTTCTGATCGAAGTTCATATTGCCTGAACGAGATTGTTCCTTCTCAGGATTATCCCAGCAAAGTATTCGTGCAACCCGGGCAGTGTAAAAGGGTCGAATAATCTTGTTCGGAAAGTGATCCGTACACGATCTGAGAAGAGTCCAGGATTATCACAACCCAGATTTTCCAACATTTGGAGCATTTGCAATAAAGCCTGATTCTAATTACACTTCAAGGAGAGTGGTCCTGTACCTATTGCTTTCCTCTCATGACATGTTATCTCAAAGCAAGAAAAGATTCATTGCTCCAAAGCATAAAAAGGTAGAAATGCTGCTATTCTAGATAGGGCCGTTAATATCGTAGACCTGTTGCTCCTTGTTTCTATGTTGTCTTTTAGGTTTGCTGAACTAAAGGTGTGCCCACTTTGTCTGTTGATAATTTAACCACCACCCTACCGTTTTGGCTGCTTCTTGAAATCACAGCCTGCCTTGATTTTTTCTGAATTGGCTTAGATTTCTTCAATTTGCATTGTGACTGATTGGCAGTAAAAAATAATTAGAAGTTGGCAACTAGACTTGCAGACTCAACATTTAGGTCATGTTAGGTTGATGGGTTACGTGAAACCCCATTCTACGTAATTAAATTATATTCTAATGAATTAAATTCTTTGTAATTGAATAACATTATTTGGTAAGGTTACAAGACAAGAACTCCAATGTAACAAAAAAGTAAATTAGTAATTCAGTAGCTTCGATACATGTCTGGTGATATTGTGAGGGCTTCAACAGACATTCGACATGCTCTATTAGGGCTGAGCAAGGACCGGTCCTGGTTCAGTACGGACTGGAACCAACTGGTTCGGGTTCCGGTCTGGGTTTTTTTTTTAAAATTTTAAGGCAAAAATCTGGTCCGGTCTCCAGTCCGGACCCTGGAAAAAAAATCAAGTCCAGTCCGGACCGGATGCATAGCCCTATATGTTCTATGTTGAATTTCAATGATTTAATAAATTAAGTAGATTTGAAACAAGTTGATTAAATTGTGTAACTATATATTATGACCTTACTGAAATATAATTGGATTACCTATATAAATTGATTACGGAGTGGCTTAAACCTTCAATTTTTTTAATCAAGCAATAGAATGTAACAAATTACATTGTACCATTTATTATAATGAATAAGATATGGTTTTATATTATTAGTGTAACGTCCCTAAAAACAACAGAAACTTAAACGATTTATGAAGGAATTAAAACCAAAAGAACACGAGGACATTACTCAAAATACATCTTAAAGAGGCACCAAATACATCAGAGTCTTCAAAAGTATGATTACATCAAACGGTATATAAGACATGTACATGTACCATCCTTAAACAATAAACAAGAGGATCCAGTCACTGACGCGTCTGTCCTTGGTTGTCACCCGCTCACTGCCGCTCACGACCTAAAATGAAACCATAAATGATGCCTGAGTTTTCATAAAGAAAATTCTATATGCAAACTCCCTAACATGCATAAGATAACATATATGACAAACATAACAGTATGACATGGTTACCGCAACACAAGCGGTTAATTGGAAGAAATATAAATGCTCACACAAGCTGACACAATGATTGCTCACACAACTGACCCATGATTGCTAACACAAGCTTATGCACATGATTTGCTCGCACAAGCTAACACAAATGATTGCTCACACAAGCTGATGTACATGATTGCTTACACAACCTGCAACACTCCCCTTAAAAGTGGGGGTATCCACCAAGTATCCATACCTTTCAATACGACAGTCCCTGGGCAGACGCGATCATCGCCCCACCGTCACCTCCCGACACACGCAATTGGTCGCCCCACCGACACTATCATAAAATACATAAACCCAATACTGGGCATCGACGGTCGACCAAAAAAGGCCAGGCGGTCGACCGTTCTCCCTCAAATTCGGTCATCGATTTGAACTGCGATATAGTCGGTCGAACAGATACACACAATTGGTCAAACCAAGGTCTAGGGAGGTCGATCGTTTGGATGGTCTAAGCCCGGTCCAACAAACTTAACGTCCTATCAATCGAACGACAAAGGGGTCTCGTCCGACAGAAATTAATGGAGCCTCAAACCCCAATCTCTCACTACCACCGGTCGAACTAAAATCACCGGGCGGTCGATCGTTTAGCGCATAACCTTCGGTTGATTGATAGGACGTTAGACCATCCAAACGGCCACACAATAAAGAAGGTACACTTAAGTCATCGATCGAACGGATCACAAGGCGGTCGATCGTTTTAGATGGTCTAGGCCCAAATCGATTTACTACAGGTACAACTGGTCGAACGGCAAAGGAGCCTCATTCAACCAAAAATAACATAGCCTACCCAGAACACGCAACCGGTCGACCGCAAATATGTATCGTTCAATCGCTTCCGGGTAGACTCCCACAATTACACTATGACCGGTCGAACGAAACACACGTCGATCGATCGTTCTCCTGCAGCAACTCAGCTACACTTTCACCACCGACGAGGTCTCCCACATCTGACGATGAAACCGACCTCTCACACACCTTGGGTGAGTACTTAAATGAAACTTGGCATACCTTTTTGCTCGTCGAAAGTTTCAAACGTTGACGACGATCTCCGTCTTGCCTTCTCGCACCCTTAGCAACCCTTCGCCCCGAGATCACAACACCTCCAGCCACACCTTACCGAGCTCTTCCTTGCTCACCTTCACCTTCGCACGCCGGATTATGGAGAGAGAGGGAGAGAGACGAGTTGAGAAAGAGTGAAAGTGAGAGGAAGAAAAGGAGTTTGCTCCTTTTGACCCCCCTCCCAAATCACATAACCAAATCCTTAACTCCAAGGCATGATTGGTCCCTTAATGAGGGATTAGGTTCTAACAATTAGTCTCAAAAACAAAACAAAAAGTTTTAGTTTGCTAAGTTTTGTAACGTGATTTATCAAACTAAAGAAACATATATGTTTTATTTTGACTTTCTTTCTATGACAATGTTTACCTGACAAAATGACGGCAACAAAGTATTTTTCGTTTTAAACAAACAACTGCACATTACAAGGAGAGAAAGAAACAAGATAATTATTCGACTCCTTTTTTGTGTTTCTCCGATGCCCTTTCTTCAAATGTTGCCCCAAACTGATGAGCAAATTAAGTTTAATTAAGTTTTACACTTGCAACATATCTGACGTCTTGAATTATTTTTCTTCAATTTTTTGTTCGCACTGCTACGTTTCTCTCCTACCTTTCACTCGAGAAATTTTTATTTAATGGTTGAATTTAATTTACAATATAACCAACTCTATCCAAAAAATGTTGAACAATTGAGATTTTCGTTCCCAAAATTGTAATTTGCGACAAAATATTTCAAACTCTAAAGTGCTTAACGTTTTTTATTCTGATTATCACTATCTCAAGTCATTAAGTACCTTCTTTATCTAACTAATTGTGAAATAAAAGTACTACTCGAGTATGTGCTACATGTTGGTAAGGGTGATATCAACATAGAAAAAATTCTAAACAATGTAATTTGAAGCAAATAGTTATTGGGCTGATCTACAATGAAAAAGACTCAATTGCAAACCTAAAGGGACCTATTTTAAAGATAAGGGGGACTTGACAAAGGTAGCTTCTTCGTGGCATTTGAGCTGGCATTAGATTCCATATCTTCATCCTAGGCAAAATGCAAGCTCCCAACTAACAGAGGACTTGTTTCCAGAAATTAGATGATATCCTAATTGGCATACTGTTTTGTAAAATGCAAGCTCCCAACTAACAGAGGACTTGCTTCCAGAACTGGTCCGGGGCCTTGTTTTAGCAAGTGTGCAACCCTACAAGCAATCTTGTGACTAATTCGGCCCAAACTTCTCGGACATCTGTGAAATTTCGGCGGCAGATAAATAGTGGCTAAAGTAGTGTTTATATCCCATGTGAGAGAGATTTGTAGCTATTAAATGTGTTGTGGAGTTCAAACCTTTTCCCACTCGCATATAAACACTTGTAGCGTCGATTTCATCTTGCCTTTTCGTTTTTAAGTTAGTCTAAACCCTAGTTCTCTAGTAAAAAGTTTCAACTCTAGAAAATTTTGTATTAAAGGATTTTGTGAGGGAATGTACATTTTTAACAGTTATGGTTAAAGTGCCATTTTTGCCTTACTATTGCAGTTACCTAGCTAGTTGATGATCTAGTTTCGTTTTTATCTTGTGTATTCTTGTTTCTAGCTTTGCCAATTGAAAGGGCTAATCCACCTAATAGCAGGTGGAGAATGGTGCTTTACGATGGATGACAAGGGGTGTTATAGTGTCATTCCATGCTAATTAATGCGACATGCAAATAGTGATCACTATGCGTCTGCTGTATTATAGTCAATTAAATGGTTTCATTCTACCGATTTAAGTAAATTATATATTCTTATGTTTGTTGAGGTTGCATGTGTGGGCAGATGTTTGATTAAGTTGACATGTTGGATGATGAGTTCATGGCCTTAAAAATTGGCTTTCACATGTATATGTATCCTAGTTTTATCATTTGTGCTTTGTTTTGATGTTTATCTCTATTTCTTACCATGCCTTTGAATGTATCTTCACTACCCAAGACTTCCATTTCAAAATTTCATCACGTTCCACATAGATTAGATTAGGTTACATTCGCATCAACCTCTAATTCTGAGTTTGTTTATGTAGTTAATTTTGTAAATAAAAAATGTTGTTAAAAAGACTTCTGCTAAGACCGATTTTTTTTTTTTTTGGGGGGGGGGGGGCTGAATGAACTCTCATTGTGATCAATGCAAAACAAATAGGAAAAGAAAATGCAAACAACATCGGTCCACAATGATATGATATATGGAGGTTCAGTAGGTGCAACCGTCCTGGTCCACTCCTCAAGCCCTTCACTCTTTGAGTCCCGCTACGGGATCTACTAACCAATATTTGTTCAGGGCCAAGACCAACTCTATATCTGCCTATCTACAAACAGCCTCACGAATTTGATTTCTGTGCAGTCTAGGAGGTGAGTCCTTCAATGTGGAGCCTTACAACCTAATCAATGAAAAAATCTCTACCTTGAGCACTTGAACTAATGGATTGAGGTCAAATGGATTCCAAGAGAGTGTGTTATATCCCTAACCCTTTTTAGGGTTAATTCGTGGTTAAGAGGAGAGAAGGAGGTATGGTGGGTTTGACTTTGTGGAGAGAGAGAGAGGTATGGGTGGAGGCATGGGTGAGGGATGGGGAGACGTGTTGAGGGATGGAAGGAGTGTGGGGGGTTGCTTTAAGAGCACCCAACCCTTCTTCCTCTTCTTTTCTTTTCCTTCCTTGTTTTCTCTCACACCATCCTCATCTTCTTCTCTCTTTGGCGTCGAGCAGCTCCGGGGGGTCGGTGACGGAGGTGGACAAGCGGTCCAGGCAGGAGAGTTGCGGCGGTGAGCGCGAGGAGAGGTCACCGGAGACGGCGTGCGCGAGCGGTGCTCCGGCTTGGTTCGTCGTTCTCGTGAGGTATGCCGCTCTCTAGTGTGGTTTTGTTGTTGACACTCATGAGAGGGTCGTGTTGGTCGGTCGGAGGAGGCCGGAGGCCTCTCCGACGTCGCGTTTGGGCGAAGAAACCTCGGCTGGCGCGAGGTTGAAGACGACCGGACGGTCGACCGGCCCTTGGGCGGTCGACCGATTGCATGTAAATTTGTACTGCCTGTTGCGTTTCGGTCGACCGAGGCCTTGTGTTCGGTCGACCGGAACTTAAGTTTATTTGTGTATATTGCATGTTGTTCGGACGTAGGCTTGAGTTCGGTCGACCGTTATATGACGTAGAAATATTAAGTTGACCCTGTAAGTTCGGTCGACCGAGACCCCTGAGTCGGTCGACCGATGGATTAAAATGATGTAGAAGATGTACTGTTAGTTTTCGGTCGACCGGGACCTGAGTCGGTCGACCGATAGACTGGATTGTAATGTTGACCAGACTCCGGATTTTGACCTCGTTCGGTCGACCGGTTTTAGACCTTCGGTAGACCGTTGGGGGATTGTGTTCTGTGCGCAGCGGTAGACCGTGTTAGGGACGGTCGACCGATTCCTTTCTGGAAACGGTCGACCGAATCACCTCTTACGGTCGACCGTTTGGGCCCAGGACAGAATTCCTGGTTCCCTTTTTGAACGCCAACTTTGTCCACGGAAACCCGTGTCCTCGCCTTGTGCGTGAGCCGGGAGGTGACGGTGGGCGCGTGATGCGTGCCTGCCCAGGGACCGCCGTTGGGAAGAGTGTGGGTGTTCGGGACGCGTCACCTCCATGTATGGACCGTGACTTTTGAGATGATTGTTGGCACTTTGTAGTATAGCAGGCCTGAGGGATCGCGGATCCCAGTGTATGATGATGTTGTGCGGGCACGCAACTGGCGTTGGGTGAGGTGACTACCGGCCCTTGGGGCTACGGAGGTCGCTGCCCTGCTTTTATAGCGGCGCAGTTGGTGTTCGCGGCTCGTGGAGCTAGTTGACCTGGCAGACTTCGGTCTGGACCCGTCCGATGCTGTGCCGGACGTTGTGATGGACCACCGATGCTGTGCCGGTGATGCCGCCGAGGTTGTGCCGGCGATGATGATTGTTGGGCCGAGGCTGTGCCGGCTATGTTGTTTTCCTCGGCTGGGCACCTACCGAGATGATGTTGTTATACCTTCCGGGCGACGGCCTCGTTGGTCCCTGTGGCCCCGACCACTGAGATTTACAGATCTGTTTCTATCGGCGCGTAGACGTGACAGAGGCTCCCTGCCGAACCCTTGAGTAGTGTAGCCGCGTGTGGGGGGTGCGATGTCGCGGGCTGCTAGACTGCATGTGCCTGCAGTAGGTCTCTTCAGGAGACCCGATGATTGATTGTCGGACTGATGTCATGTTTTACCCTTCGGGGGAACTGTTTTCCATTTCTGTTGATGCCATGACATGCCACTAGTATGATAGGTTCATTATGTGATGCATGCATATAGGTGAGTTGGCATACGGGGTTTCCTTCTGGAAACTCAGGCATTGTTGTTGCATCTTTTTCAGGACCGCAGTAGGTCCGGGTGGGTGGTGACCGAGGACGGAGCGCTTTGGAGTCGGATCCTCTTCGGCAGTTGCTAGACCGTACGACTACTTGTATTCTATTCCATTGTATCAGTATTGTAGTTGTATTTCTTTTGGAAAACTCCTTGTATTTTGGGTGCACCCGGATTTATATATTTATATATTAGTGACGTTCCCGCGTGAGTTGTCTGTTATGTTGGTTATTTTGAAATTTTAAATCTTCCGCTGTTTCGGGACGTTACAGAGTGAATCTTACAAATGGTGATGCTTGAGAGTGTTGGAAGCATGTGATCAATAAAGTCAATAATTTAGGCCTATCAATTTTTAGGGTACGAAACATCATAAGCTTTAGTACCCTACTTGATAAATTCGTACAGTTAAATTATTCAGTTACGGTATAATCTTGCTTTATCCATATCCAACCCAATACCCTAAAAATGACGACTAAACAAAACAGTGAATGGTAAGGTTAATTTTCTTATTTTACTAAACAAAAAAACTAAACGCAAAACATGATATTTTAAATAATTTTCTAACTTAATTACATCAACATTACCCAAAAACCTCAAAAGAGGCTCCCACATTAGGTAGGGTAGGGGGTTAGATGTATCCAACCATACCTTTGTTACCCTATGACATAGAGGTTGTTCTTATTGACCCAGATCTAGAAATCTTTTTTTTAATTTACAACAAATAAGAATTGCAGACACCTTAAATAAACTACATTCACTACTACAAAAAGGCCTTTTGCGGACACACGATTCCGTCGGCAAAATGCCCAATTTCCGTCGGTAATGGTAATTTTTGGCGCCAGCTTTTTTTGGCACTCTTTTCCCCAAAAAAGCCCACTATTGCTGTTGGAATTTACGTTGGCAATAGTAAATTTAAAATTAAAAAAAATAGAAATTTATTTCTTTCCTTTACCTAAAAAAATGCAATTAAAATACATCCAACACTACAAATAGCATTCAATATCCAACTTAACATGAAATACAATAATGTAGATTAATCTACATCCACATGTAAATAATATACATATACATAAATTGTACTTCTTTTGGGGAAAAACTACTTACATAAAAAAGAGTGTCAGTTGCTAATCTCAAAAGGCTTATTCCATTACCTATAAAGCATGGTTTTGAGAAAATGAATTTGGGATTGTAAGCAAAAACTTTCCAAGTAATTCGAAAGCAAAGCGTGTTGTGCTGATGTTTTACCTGAGAAAGAGCATATGGCAATGTTGAGTACGTGCCAGCCGCCCTCTCCCGATAGAAAACTGTCCTCTCGGTCAAGAAAATGGGCTGGACTAGGGGTGCACACGGGTCGGGTTGGGTCGGGACTGAAACCCGACCCAACCCGAAATTTTCGGGTTAGGGAAATACCCAACCCGAACCCGAACCCGAACCGATTCAGGCTGAACCCAACCTGACCTGAAATTTTCGGGTTGGGTCGGGTCGGGTCGGGTTGTACGCAACAAAAAATCATACCAAATCCTATCTCTTCCCACCGCTGAACACAACCTACACATTCCAACATCATACTAAAAACTCAAATCCTTCTAACACCACAACTTCCACCAACAATAACAACTAAATTAACAACTTCTAACATAAAATACGAAAACACGTCCGAAATTCACCTTCGTGGTCTGGCTTGACCGGATCATCGCTATTCCGGACGAAATCGCCCCCAACCTCGGCCTCCCCTTCCATCTCCGCTTCCGTCCCCCGTTGCCGCTGCTCCATTCTAGGGTTTGAAGCAGAGGAGCAGTTGGGTACCAGTGAAGGCGAGGATGGGATGGGGGATTCGGTGACGATGGATGCCCGACAGTGGAGATGGCTCAATCTTCGGTGAACCTTCAACCCGGCGCCGATCGAGAGAGCGTGAGGGAGAGGAGGAAGAGGAACGAGAGAGGGTTAGGGTTAGGGATTTCACGAGAGAGGGTGCGGCTGTGCGAGTTAGGAATTTCGCGAGTTTCAGGGGTCGGGTGGGCCTAATTAGGGGCATGGTTTCACCGGTTTCGGGTCGGGTTGGGTCAACCCGACCCCTACAACCGGAACCCGACCCGAAAATTGGAGCAGTTGTTGATTCCCACAAACAGTATCGAGGCATACATAGCCCTGATGATTATTGTGAGCTCATTTGCATTGTCCCTGAATCAGCATATGTGAGAAATTCATAAATATCAACTACCAACACGATTGCATATGTGAGCTCATTTGCATTGTCCCTGAATCAGCATATGTGATTAAATAGAATTAACGATAAAATCACGATTGCATACCTTTTAAGACCAATCCTCCAAAAAATACTGCTGAGCACTAAGGCGCAAGCTAAGGTGAAGATGTATCTGACCACATTGTAATCAGGACTCCTCTAGTAAGTCAACCACTGCTTCCAAAGGCAGGACTTGAACTGTCCTAGTGTAGATTGCGAGTATTGGGTTGGGAAAAAGAGATCACTTGAACCAGCTGGAGGCGGTTGACTGAGCTCTTTAACAAGTTTCTTGTTCTTTCTGAGGACATTTACAGAAGAAATGTGCTTATCAGATTATATTATTATGAATCTAGTTATATCTTTTATATGATTAATAGAAAATAAATAGTCATTTTAATTAGTTGCTTCTATTATTTCTGAAGTCGATGTGGTACAAACGGGTCAACATCAGATGGGAAAGAAAAGTTAACTTACCGATACAAACTTGTACTTTTGTAGTGCTCCGCAAAATCAATTCCTAATAGAACTACTTGCCTCAAGCATCCAAGTTGCAGGGTTATATTTGTCTTAGATTTTTGATACTCCAGGAATAGACTGAAATGGGATAAAACAATATCAAGCAATGTCAAATGGTACATTTTTGTTGCTTTGCTTTTAGTTTGATCTCCCGACACATTGAACCATAATTATGAAGATAAAAAGGAAAGGAAAATGCATTAACAGCTAGAGATAATCCTTTCAAATAATATACCGTTTCTTTCTGTATCTTAACTACATACGTATAAGAATGAGGAAATCTTGTTTGAACCCTAACCCGGTTTAGGGTTAATCTTGGTTTTGAGAGGGTGTTAGCATGGGGAAGTGTGGTGTGCATGGGGAAGGGAAGAGAGGCGTGCACTGTGGACGTGAGGGGAGGGGTGATGGCTGGTGTGTAGGGCACTGTTGGTGCGTTTTTGTTGGGTTAAGTAGAGAAACCCGTTTCTTTCTCTCTCTCTCTCTCTCATTCTCTCCATTTCCTTCTTCTTCTCCTTCATCCAGCTGAGGCGACGATCGGAGGCGAGGACGGCGCGCGGGCAGAGGTCGGACGTCCAGAGGAGGCGCGGCACGTGCTCAAGGTCTACCGGAGGCGACGTGCGTGAGCGAGCTCCGGCGGTTCGTCGTCTTTGCTTGAGGTATGTCGACTCATTAGTGTGGTTTCTAACCCTCGTGGGAGGGTTGTGTTGGTCGGACGGGGAGGTCGGAGACCTCTTCGGCGTAGTATCCGTGAGAAACCTCGGCTGGCGCGAGGTGGAAGACGACCAACGGTCGACCGGTCCCTTCGGGCGGTCGACCGAATGTAGTGTTTTACCCGACCTTAACCTTCACCGGTCGAACGATGCCTTGTGGTCGACCGGTAGTGCGTATTTGCTGGTGAATTGGGACTTTCTGTCCGTTTTCAGTCGAGCGGTGCCTTTGGGTCGTTCGACCGGAACTTAAGTGTACCGATTTTTATGCATGCTTGTTCGACCGTAGTATGTTTGCGTTCGACCGATTATATGACGTAGAATATTAGGTTGACCCTGTCTGTTCCCGGTCGACCGAGACCCCTGCGTCGGTCGACCGATAGTGTTGATTTTTGATGATTGACCAGACTCCGGATTTTGACCTCGTTCAGTTGACCAGTTTTAGACCTTTGTTCGACCGTTGGGGGATTGTGTTTTGAGCACAGCGGTAGACCGTGTTAGGCGTACGGTCGACCGATTCCTTTCTGGAACCATTCGACCGAATCACCTCTTCCGGTCGACCGTTTGGGCCCAGGACAGAATTCCTGGTTCCCTTTCTGAATGCCAACTTTGTCCACGGAAACCCGTGTCCTCGCCTTGTGCGTGAGCCGGGAGGTGACGGTAGGCGCGTTCCGCGTGCCTGCCCAGGGACCGTCGTGTGGAAAAGTGTGGGTGTTCGGGACGCGTCACCTCCATGTATGGACTGTGACTAAGATGTTGGATTGATTGGACTCATTGTAGTATAGCAGGCCCGAGGGATCGTGGATCCCAATGTTTGATGTTTGTGCGGGCACGCAACTGGCGTTGGGTGAGGTGACTACCGGCCTTCGGGCTACGGAGGTCGCTGCCCTGCTTTTATAGCGGCACAATTGGTGTTTGCGGCTCGTGGAGCCTGATGACCGTCCGATGCTGTGCCGGACGTTTGTGATGGACCACCGATGCTTTGCCGGTGATGCCGCCGAGGTTGTGCCGGCGATGATGATTGTTGGGCCGAGGCTGTTCCGGCTATGTTGATTCCTTGACTGGGCACCTATCGAGATGTTGTTGTTATACCTTCCGGGCGATGGCCCCGTTGGTCCCCGAGGCTCCGACCACAGAGATTTGCAGATCTGTATTCTATCGGCCCGCAGGCGTGACAGAGGCTCCCTGCCGAACCCTTGTGTAGTGTAGCCGCGTGTGGGGGGTGCGATGTCGCGTGCTGTAAGACTGCATGTGCCTGCAGTAGGTCTCCTCGGGAGACCCGATGTTGACTGTCGGACTGATGTCCTGTTTTACCCTTCGGGGGAACTGTTTTCCTTCCTGTTGATGTCATGACATGCTACTAGAATGATAGGTTCATTTGCGTAATGCATGCATATAGGTGGGTTGGCATACGGGGTTTCCTTCTGGAAACTCAGGCATTGTTGTTATATATTTTTCAGGACCGCAGTAGGTCCAGTTGGGTGGTGATCGGCGGGCACGCGCATTTTGGAGTTGGATCCTCTTCTCGGACCGCTGAGGTCGACATGATTACGTTTTATCTTCTTTTGTCGTTTTGTTGTAATCATGTATCATTTTGACAAACTCTGATGTAATTTTGGTGCACCGCTATTTGTTTTATGAGAAGTAACAGTCCCGTCTTTGATTATCGAGTTCCTTTGTCTTGATTATAAATTTTTAAATTTCCGCTGTTTCGGGATGTTACAAATCTATTAATAACAAGCATGCCAATAATTGGAGAAAGATATGCACTTCAAAGTATTCAATGATATTGGTCGAGTGGCGGCCTAAATGTCCAGAATAGATCACTTGTCCTCCTCTTTTCATTAGCAACAACTACAGTGATTATGTACAGGAGAAATAAAATCAATGGAAGCAAAAACGATATAGAACAAGAAATCATAGTTCTATAAATATGATCGAAGGATTAGCCACCAACTCAACTGCTATTGTCAGCCTCTTTCTTTGCTCAGTTGACAAACGTGAAATCCCAGGAAGCCCTACAATAGCATCCTTAAGGTTGTCAAGCTCAACTAACTCCGTCACCTCGTCAACGAAAACCTGAAATACAAAGTAAGTCTTACGATTGTGTACTGAATTATGATGTCCTAAGATATTTCTAGAATAATTTCTAACTTTTGTAAAGAAGATTGCTTACTGGAGGCATGTCAACAAAGTATTTGACTTCATCGAAGGACATGGCTAAGGGAGTGAATGGAAGCACCATCCCTTTATTTGCAGGAACCCCGTTGACTGATTCAATAGCATAATTATAATTTTCATTCAGTTTGGCGCGACAACTCATTCTCCTGACTGAAAAAATACAAATCAAGGTTAACATTTCAGTGCAACCAAGCTTGAAATGTTTGAAAATAAAATGAAGCATCAGAGAACCCAAGATTGAACCTAGCTAACGGAAGCAATACAGAATTTTGTTGGAGGACGGGGAGCTACTGATCAACCCACCACAGGAGATTACCCGTCTCCTGGGCTACAGGGACCGCTGATTGGCGGTCCCCAACCGCCGATTGGCGGTCTAAAAGGCCTCCTTCGACGTCTTCGCTTCAGCGATCTTTTCAAAGCCACTCTCATCCACCGCTTGGAAGAGAAGGAAGAGAGCACTCTTATCTTTGGCTCTTCTCTCCTTTTGTGCTTTGATTTGTGCGACGGTTTCTTCTCCCGTCTCGGCCTCCTCCTCGAAGCCGCTCTCCACAAGATCCCAAGCATCATGCGCACCCAACAGTGCACGCATTTGGATACTCCAATTGTCGTAGTTGCCTTTCGACAATCGAGGCAACGACGCATGACCAAACGAGGTCATTCCCGAGCTTCCCATCGGACGAGGCTCTGATACCAGATGTTGGAGGACGGGGAGCTACTGATCAACCCACCACAGGAGATTACCCGTCTCCTGGGCTACAGGGACCGCTGATTGGCGGTTGATTGACATCATTTCATGCTCATATTTGTATCTTATATCCATTATCTTACACCTAAGCAATGCTACGTGACGAGTTTTATGTTTAGTTTTCAGGAATAAAGAGGTTTGAAGAGAATAGGCTTGAAAGGACCCAAAAGCTGGGAAAAAGGACTGAATGGTGAGATCTAGGGACCTAGATGCAAGGGAGAAGGACCTGAATGTAAGACAGAAGGACCTAAGAGCAAAACAGAATACTCCACACCATCATGGGGAGTATTTTGCCAATTCTATTCGGGTCGGAGCTCCAACAAGTCGATTAACCGCATCAAAGACCAACAATACCAGAAAGCAAAGCCCACAACAAATTCCAACACGATCCGACAATTTTGGACCGCCAATTGGCGGTCCATATTGCTCAGGATCCGTCGAAATTTCTCCTGGACTTGTATTAATGTTCGTTTAGGCTATTTTTGGTATTGGTTTAGTCCCACATCGGGGGATTGTCCCCGATTAGCTTTTTCCATGCTTATAAATAGAAATCTTCACCTTCCATTGTAATTACCCATTGCTTGGTGGCATTCTCTCTACTAAGGAGTGAGCCTTGAAGCAAAAACTCAAGGTGGAGAAGAATGCTACCTTCAATGTGAGTCATTTTGTTAATAAAATAATTCTTCTAGTTTCTTTAAATCTTGTCTTTTAATTTGTGCATGTTTGTTTAGTCTTTCCTTTCCTTTTATGTTTCTTTAATGCTTCTTGCCTTCTTAGTTAACTTTCATTTCAGTATTATGCTTTCTTTGCTTAGTCTAATCAGTAGTGTAATGAGTAGTGAGTAGTTCCATCCCCATTTGGGGGGGTGGAGAAATATGTGATATAATCATGTAGTGTATTAAGTGTGTGTTATTTTTATCCCTTGAGCTTTATATGATTTCCATAACCATCTAATGGGTCTCCACTCTTATCTTTGATAGGCTAATGCTCTTGAATGAAGCTTAGCTTATGCTTTGATTAGTGGACCTATTTTATGGGGAATGATAAGGTTAGGATATGGATGAAGTTAATGTTGGAAACACAATTTGTAGTGTATGTGCTCTTGTTGCCTTTACCTTAGCTAATGTCTTGTATGTTTTAATGATGTAGTGAAATCTTAATTCATGTAGAGGCATAGTAGGGTATAGTCTTTATACTTGAGTTCATGTTGCTTCATTCCAATTAATGTCTTGTATGTTTTAATGATGTAGTGAAATCTTAATTCATGTAGAGGCAAAGTTGGATGTAGTTTTATGATTTCATGCACTACATGTTGTGAGGAGCTTAATGAACACACACACACTTCTTTATGTTCACATTATTTCTCTACCCCCTTTGGGGCTTAGTTTATTGCTTATCTACATTTCCATTTGCATCTTAGTGTAGTTTAGTGTAACCAACCTTTCTTCCCTTTCTTTACCTCTCGCCTTCGAACAAACCAAGTGTCGACACACCTCCCAGTGGACGACCCGTATTTGCCACCGCTTCAACGCGGCCGTGCACTTGCGGTTAAATATAAAACGAGATCAATCAAGTTTTTGGCGCCGTTGCCGGGGAGGTGCCAGTCCAGACCTTGGTTTGGACGATTAGAGGGGTTTTTAATTTTTTGTTTCTAGCGTTTCTTAGTTTCAGGGAACCAGCACATCAAGGGGAGGCTAATGAAGAAGTTTGAGGAAGAGAAACCACAAAAGGACCGCCAATCAGCGGTTGGAGCCCGCCAATTGGCGGCCTGGTAAGGGTTTTCTACTTCCAATTTTTTTGTGGTAGTTAGTTCTGTAATTGGTGTTATCTGGGAGTCCAATTTTGCATGCTGTGACTTCGTGTTTGCTCCCAGATCATTAATCACTCCCCCTTTAATCAACTTGGACCATAAAACTCAAAACAGAAGATTAGACTCTTTGCCATCTAGGTCATGCATCATATGTAGACCTTGCATGCATCTTTCTTTTCTTTGCTTTACATTTTGTCGTTGATTGCTGGAGCGAGGTACGCATTCCTTATCACTCATTCACGCATTAGGACATTCATTAGTGAGTAAGGTTTGCATCGAAACAAGAGTGAGGTGAGTGCTTGTTTGGTGAGTTGCTTGCTAGCCTAAGATTTCAAAACATCTTTAAGGGGCATCACCTATAGACTTCAAAGATAAGGTGGGGGATTTCATCACCCCTCCCTTAGCCCCAAAAAGCACACTCAAGTAAAGCCTTAACTAAAAGCAAGTAGACATTGGCCCTAGGAATTCGGACGCACTAGGAGAGTAATCTAGTTGAGACCGCCATGACCTGATCGGCGTTGCCTACCTTGTCGATAGTAGGAGGTACTGGATCTCCGGATCTGGTATCACTTGCTGGGCATTGTGGTCCTCGTTGTAGGGAGGTGAGGCGTGTCGAGGCTAGTGACCTCGAAGTTAGGCGTCGTCTAGCCTAAGGACCCATTGCCTTACATTGTTTGAGCCATGCTTGCTAGTTAGGCTTCTACCTTCACCCTGTACCCTCGCTAGCTCTAGGGATTCTTCCCTTCTCCTCTGAGTCATCTTCTTCTCACCTTCTTCTACGTTATAGTCTCCTCCCCTTTACACTCTCTGTTAGCGTTTTAGGGTCGAGTCGAGCACTTTTTGCGAGCTTAGCCTCGTGGTGGTGAGAGTGATCGACTCGAGAGTTTTTCTTGAGATGGATGGTTACATGGGCGACCATTCATATCATTGTTGGGACCAGGACGATTCTCCCTGGTATTCCGAACCCATGCAACCTGGGGTGGCTCAGACGAACACCCCGTACGGTTGGGATGATCTTCATTATGTGACTGAGCAATCTTCATATAGGGGTGATATGAGAGAGGCACCGACGGCTAGATCTCCATCTAGTTATGTTGGATCATACTCTGGGCAACAAACTTTGGCCTCTTTCATGCATGCGGTAGACGACATGAGTGCACCAGTGGCTCCAGTAGCCATACCATGCGATTGTTGTGGGTTGAGTGGTCATAATATCGGGGAATGTCCTTATGTTCCCCCAGAGCCTGAGTATGAGCATACATTTTCCCAAAATGCTCAATATGACCATTACGCATCCGCGTACATCCCGAGAGTGATGGATTCATGGGGAAACAATTCTTATTCAAATTCTTATACTTCATATTCACCCCAGTATCCTCCTCCCGAATACCCAGAATTCTACCAGCACCCCACTCCAAATCATTGGACTCATTCTCAGCCCATCAACACCCAACCTCAAAATTTCCCAAGCTCTGACTTGGACCTCATCGTTGACCGCATACCTGATTCCTTGAAACAAACTTTCCTTACGTTCATGGAAACCACTCAACAGTCCATACAAAATATGACACTGCAAGTGAGTCAAATGTCGCAGAAATTACGTGAATGTGAGGAGAGTAACCTTTCTTGTCAACATGAGGATTCTTCTTTTGATATCGAACCACCACCACATCCACAAATTCAAAGCACAACCTTTCAAAGTCAAACTCCTTGTCAGTCTGAGGGACTTGGGGTTTCAATTCACGATCACTTAGTGGAGGATTCGATTCAAATTGAGAATAACTTGGACCAGTTCTATTATGAGTCGGCACAGGATTGTGCCTTACCTTTTTGTCCCGTGGCCCTTGAGCCACATGATCTTATTGTTGTACCTCCTAAGGACTCACCTCTGGTGGAGCAAGAGCTCCCTAGTACCCTCAACTTCAAACAACCTGATGAGAGTTTGCCTCTCACTATTGTTCCTGATCATCTTGGAAATGATGGAACATCAAACAACCACATTGCTCATGAGGGTATTAGGAGTTCCTTGGAGGATACCTTGGGTATGAGACCCACTTCCTGTTCTCCTGGTGAGTTGGACATGCATAGCGAGGTGCTTGACCTCGTTCCGACCCACCAGCCTGTTGGTTGGAGAGTTTGGATTGATGATCATAACTTCAGTTCCGCAACAGGAGATATTTTTCTTCCGTTGCCCCTTATTTCCCAAACTCTCGAGAGGTTCAAGCTCTTTCAGTTTGATCCTTTGAATGAGACGCCTTTGCGTCCAATTCATGAACCTCTCATTTCATCTGGTGCTCTTTGTGAAGGGGGCCCACGCATGCGTATTCTGGCCCCGCGTGGTGTCATGTTCCCTTTCCAAGTGCATTGACCCACTCTTGAGGTTCCCATTTGATGTCTTTTGACAAATGAAGATGGGAACTTATGTTTGTACATAGTTATATGAAGAAAAAAAAGAAAAAAAAAGAAAAAAAAAGAAAAAGAAAAAAAGAAGTACAATAAAAGACTCCTTCAGTGAGCATTGATTGTTGTGAGCCCCAACCCTTGTGTATTTGGGCTCCATTTCTTTCACGTATTTGTATCCCTTCTTTAGCATCTCACAGGTTTTGAGGGAATTCGGGTTATGTCCATCAACATGACCTTGCACTTCCCTTTGTACTTCATGTTGGTGAGAGCTCTCCTTTTTATGCATCAATCCATGTAGTATCTTGCTTGCATTCATTGAGGACAATGCATGAAGTAGGTGTGGGGGGTGTTTTACGTGTGTACATAGTCGAGTCTTTTTCCTTTGATTTTGTTTTCTTTTGTTTGCATTGTTATGGTCATGATAGTGTGCTGCATTTAATATCGATATATCTGCTTGCCATGATCCTTGGGTGACTTGTCTTCTTTTGCTTGCCTAGTGCTTCAAAATTTTCACATTTCTTTCAAAATCTTCATGTGTTTTCGAATGAAAATGTTTTGTGGGTTTTGCGTGTGTTTAGCATGTGCAAAACCGTTGAGAGGCAAAGTAAAAAGAAAGCTCCCAAAATTGTCTTGAACTTGATGCATTAGGATATCTAGTACAGTGGCTTTAGGATTTATCGAGTCGTTAGGATGCACCCCAGTTTTCCTTTGGGGGTGAGTAATCATAGGGTTTCAGTGCTCAAACATTTAATGAAGTCCACCCTGAACCTAGTGAGTCAATAATTCGTGTCTGTTAACTTAAGGAAGTTTGTTGTAGTCAAGGACCCTCTAAATCCTGTTGTGAGACATTAGTGTAGGGGTTTTGGTTCATGTGTAGATAAGAAATAAGTGAGTAGGTGTTCTCTCTTCTCGCACGACTCCTATCACTCGGGAAAGTAGGTCTGAGGGGACTTTGTGCCTGGTGCTTTCGAGTCATCTGACTTGGGATGCGCCGACTGAACTCCCGTTACACGGGTGGTAGGGATTGCCCTATGTGGAGATGTGGGGAAAGGTGTACGTGATAGTGTAAGTCCTCATGGGCAATGATGCACGAAACCTGACCCTGGGAGAATGAAGCTCCAACTAATAAAAAGAAAAAAAAAGAAAAAGAAATGTGAAAAGAAAGAAAAAGAAAAAAAAATGGTAATGCAAATAAGAACCTCAATGGACCTTACACTTTGTATCACTTGAGGATGTTGAGGTTGTCCATGTCTTTCACCTAATTCCTTATTTAACTTGCACGAATGGTTCATTAGGCTAGGTGTGGACTGATTACCTATATAGAGTCGGCCCGTAGGATTACCGCGTCCATTGATCGACAAAATATATCCAACGAGTCGAGGTCTAGATTGAATAATGCATCTTGTTCGGATTTTGTGGGTATATCCGCTGAAAACCCTCAGGAGACAACACTCCTCCTCCTTGGCAACAAAGAGGTTTAACGGCTTGTTGCACGTGCTAAGTGCAACCGTGATTCCTACGAAAGTGAGTTAGGATTTCTTGTTTCTCGTTTGTTTTTCTCTTTCTTTGTTTTGCTCGAGACTAGCAAAAACTTAGGTGTGGGGGTATTTGATTGACATCATTTCATGCTCATATTTGTATCTTATATCCATTATCTTACACCTAAGCAATGCTACGTGACGAGTTTTATGTTTAGTTTTCAGGAATAAAGAGGTTTGAAGAGAATAGGCTTGAAATGACCCAAAAGCTGGGAAAAAGGACTGAATGGTGAGATCTAGGGACCTAGATGCAAGGGAGAAGGACCTGAATGTAAGACAGAAGGACCTAAGAGCAAAACAGAATACTCCACACCATCATGGGGAGTATTTTACCAATTCTATTCGGGTCGGAGCTCCAACAAGTCGATTAACCGCATCAAAGACCAACAATACCAAAAAGCAAAGCCCACAACAAATTCCAACACGATCCGACAATTTTGGACCGCCAATTGGCTGTCTTGGACCGCTAATTGGCGGTCCATATTGCTCAGGATCCGTCGAAATTTCTCCTGGACTTGTATTAATGTTCGTTTAGGCTATTTTTGGTATTGGTTTAGTCCCACATCGGGGGATTGTCCCCGATTAGCTTTTTCCATGCTTATAAATAGAACTCTTCACCTTCCATTGTAATTACCTATTGCTTGGTGGCATTCTCTCTACTAAGGAGTGAGCCTTGAAGCAAAAACTCAAGGTGGAGAAGAATGCTACCTTCAATGTGAGTCATTTTGTTAATAAAATAATTCTTCTAGTTTCTTTAAATCTTGTCTTTTAATTTGTGCATGTTTGTTTAGTCTTTCCTTTCCTTTTATGTTTCTTTAATGCTTCTTGCCTTCTTAGTTAACTTTCATTTCAGTATTATGCTTTCTTTGCTTAGTCTAATCAGTAGTGTAATGAGTAGTGAGTAGTTCCATCCCCATTTGGGGGGGTGGAGAAATATGTGATATAATCATGTAGTGTATTAAGTGTGTGTTATTTTTATCCCTTGAGCTTTATATGATTTCCATAACCATCTAATGGGTCTCCACTCTTATCTTTGATAGGCTAATGCTCTTGAATGAAGCTTAGCTTATGCTTTGATTAGTGGACCTATTTTATGGGGAATGATAAGGTTAGGATATGGATGAAGTTAATGTTGGAAACACAATTTGTAGTGTATGTGCTCTTGTTGCCTTTACCTTAGCTAATGTCTTGTATGTTTTAATGATGTAGTGAAATCTTAATTCATATAGAGGCATAGTAGGGTATAGTCTTTATACTTGAGTTCATGTTGCTTCATTCCAATTAATGTCTTGTATGTTTTAATGATGTAGTGAAATCTTAATTCATGTAGAGGCAAAGTTGGATGTAGTTTTATGATTTCATGCACTACATGTTGTGAGGAGCTTAATGAACACACACACACACTTCTTTATGTTCACATTATTTCTCTACCCCCTTTGGGGCTTAGTTTATTGCATATCTCCATTTCCATTTGCATCTTAGTGTAGTTTAGTGTAACCAACCTTTCTTCCCTTTCTTTACCTCTCGCCTTCGAACAAACCAAGTGTCGACGCACCTCCCAGTGGACGACCCGTATTTGCCACCGCTTCAACGCGGCCGTGCACTTGCGGTTAAATATAAAACGAGATCAATCAGCGGTCCCCAACCGCCGATTGGCGGTCTAAAAGGCGCGCCTCGTGTGCTGCCTTAGACCACCCTGATCACCATTCATTTTGCCTTCTTTTGATTCCACTAGATCCATTCTTGATCTATGTTACTGGGGGGGGCACGAAGTAAAGAAGGTGGCTCTCTACTCACAAAGCAAAAAAAACGATTTTGCAATGCACACTCTTCTTCTTCTTTCTACTCACATACTCACTCTTTTCTCACACAATTTCGTGGCTCAACTTCTAATGCTTGATATATGTTGTTGTTGTGTTACAAATGGTGAATTCTAGTGCTTTATATAGGCACTTACATGACCCTACAACTTCCAAACATAAAGACTACATAAACATGATCATTGAAGATCATTACACCCTCTACTTAAATTGCATACATAATTAGGACGAAAATTACTCAAAAAATGAAAAGACTCTTGTCTCTTCCACTCCCTCAACCTTTTGTCTTCTCATGTGTTGACTCATCTCCTCCTTGATGTGTCATCAAGCACTGATGATGTGGCGGGTGACTAGGACGCCACATAGGATTAAGTCGCCACATAGGATTAAGTTCAATTCTCAATACTCCTCCTTGAACTTAATCCGCTTCCGTCCACCATCCCAAGTTGATTTCTCAACTTCACATACAAGCGGATTGCCAGAGCTTTTGTTTTGTGTGAGAAGACACACCATGTGCAACTCACTCGTCGTCTCGTAGATTTCACGAAGTGTCTTGAACTTCCTTGGTCTCATCTCGTCATGTTTGTCAGATGGAACCGTTTCATGATCAGTGGGGTTGGCTATCTCCTCTTCTTGTTCTTCATTTGGCACTTGTGGAATCTCCTCTTTGGACTCCCATGTTACCTCCTCGTTAACCTGTACATCACGACTAATGACAATTTTGTTGTTAGTTGGATCGAGTAGCCTATAAGCTTTCGATCGTTCATCATAGCCAACAAATACAAGCTTGATGCTCCTATCATCAAGTTTTATCCTTCTTTCTTTTGGTACATGTGCATATGCTGTGCTTCCAAACACCTTCATATGTGCTACGGTTGGCTTATAGCCACTCCACGCTTCTTGTGGAGTTACTCCCTCCAAACTTGCAGTTTTGCAACGATTCAACGTATACACTGCACAAGCCACAACTTCGGCCCATAGCTCTTTTGACACGTTCTTGCTTTTCAACATACTTCGAACCATGTCCATGATGGTTCTATTCTTCCTTTCAGCTACACCATTTTGTTGTGGTGAGTATGGAGCCGTCAAATTGCGTTTTATGCCATTCTCCTCACAAAAGTTGTTGAACTCGGTTGATGTGAACTCGCCTCCTCGATCAGACCTTAATGTCTTGATGTTGTTGCCACTTTGTTTCTCCACATATGCCTTGAACTTCTTGAACATGCGAAAAGCCTCAGATTTCTCCTTCAAGAAGTACACCCACGTTTTCCGTGAAAAGTCATCAATAAACGTTAAGAAATAACGATTCTTACTAATCGAGTGTGGAGTGATCGGTCCACATATGTCGGTATGTACCAACTCTAGCACCTTCTTTGCTCTATGTTCAGCTTGCTTTGGAAAACTCTTCCTTGGTAATTTTCCAACCATGCAACCTTCACAAAATCCGTCTTTGGATTCGGTCATCGGCAGACCATGCACCATTCCCTTTTACGCCATTTCTTGAATCCCACCGAAGTTCAAGTGTCCAAGTCGCATATGCCACAACCAATCTCCCTTAATGCATGCATTCAAACATCTAGCACGAGCACAAGTTAGATTCAATTTAAACATTCGATTTTTGGACATTTCTACCTTTGCAATCAGATGTCCATCTTGTCCTCGCACGGTCATGTGTCGATCCTTCATCAAGATCGTGAACCCTTTCTCCAGGAGTTGTCCCATGCTTAAAATGTTCGTCTTCATATCGGGCACAAAGAACACATTGGAGATAAGCTTTTGAGATCCATCCTTTACTTGGATCATGATGTGACCTTTCCCTTCCACGCGCACCTTTGATGCATCTCCAAACGAAACGTGCCCATGTACTCCTTCCTCCAAATGTGCGAACATGTGTCTATTTCCACACATGTGGTTGCTTGCTCCCGTATCGAGATACCAAACACCTTCTTGTTCGCCTTCCATTCCTTTGTCGGCAAGCAAGACTACATCCTCATCCTAAGCATTCTCCTCCACGGCCACAAGGTTGGAGTTTTCTTCCACCTTTTTCTTCGACCAACACTCGCTTGCGTAGTGTCCATGCATCCCACAATTGAAGCACTCAATCACCTTCTTCGATCCGCGATCACCACGGACACGGCTGTAGCTCTCCTCCACCTTCTTTTGCGACCAGCATTCTTTCGCAAAATGACCACGCTTCCCACACTTGAAGCATTCGACCTCCTTCTTTCTTGAATGGCCTCCATAATCACGACCGCTTCCACGATCTACGTTGCGAGGTTTCTCCTCCTTAAGCGACATCTTCGCTTGCAACGCCTCCTCTAAGACATCTTGTCTTTTCTTCTTCTTTCTTTGCTCGTGTGCCTCCAACGAGCTAGCTAGATCATCAATAGTCATTTTCTCGAGGTCCTTTGATTCCTCGATTGCGCACACCACATTCTCGAAGTCCTCGGTGAGAGAACACAACACCTTCTCCACCACTCTTCCTTCGGTCAGCGCCTCCCCATTTCAATTTAATTTGTTCGCCACCATGCGAACTCTCGTCACGAAATCGGCAAGACCTTCCGATTCCTTCATTTTTAACGCCTCGAACTCGCCTCGAAGCATTTGGAGGCGCACTTGCCTCACTCGATCAGCACCCTTGTAGCTCCTCTCAAGGGTGTCCCACGCCTCCTTCGACGTCTTCGCTTCAGCGATCTTTTCAAAGCCACTCTCATCCACCGCTTGGAAGGGAAGGAAGAGAGCACTCTTATCTTTGGCTCTTCTCTCCTTTTGTGCTTTGATTTGTGCGACGATTTCTTCTCCCGTCTCGGCCTCCTCCTCGAAGCCGCTCTCCACAAGATCCCAAGCATCATGCGCACCCAACAGTGCACGCATTTGGATACTCCAATTGTCGTAGTTGCCTTTCGACAATCGAGGCAACGACGCATGACCAAACAAGGTCATTCCCGAGCTTCCCATCGGACGAGGCTCTGATACCAGATGTTGGAGGACGGGGAGCTACTGATCAACCCACCACAGGAGATTACCCGTCTCCTGGGCTACAGGGACCGCTGATTGGCGGTCCCCAACCACCGATTGGCGGTCTAAAAGGCGCGCCTCGTGTGCTGCCTTAGACCACCCTGATCACCATTCATTTTGCCTTCTTTTGATTCCACTAGATCCATTCTTGATCTATGTTACTGGGGGGGGGGGGGGCACGAAGGAAAGAAGGTGGCTCTCTACTCACAAAACAAAAAAACCGATTTTGCAATGCACACTCTTCTTCTTCTTTCTACTCACATACTCACTCTTTTCTCACACAATTTCGTGGCTCAACTTCTAATGCTTGATATATGTTGTTGTTGTGTTACAAATGGTGAATTCTAGTGCTTTATATAGGCACTTACATGACCCTACAACTTCCAAACATAAAGACTACATAAACATGATCATTGAAGATCATTACACCCTCTACTTAAATTGCATACATAATTAGGACGAAAATTACTCAAAAAATGAAAAGACTCTTGTCTCTTCCACTCCCTCAACCTTTTGTCTTCTCATGTGTTGACTCATCTCCTCCTTGATGTGTCATCAAGCACTGATGATGTGGCGGGTGACTAGGATGCCACATAGGATTAAGTCGCCACATAGGATTAAGTTCAATTCTCAATAAATTTTAGGAATGAAAATAAAATGAACATTCAAGCCAAAATTCTAAGTAATCCAAAACCAACAAAATTCTAAGTAAGACAAAAAATCTTATCTTAAGAGCAAGTTCGAAGCCAACAACATGTTATCTAGCTGAACTAAACCCAATAATCCAAAACCAAGATACTTCCAAGTAAGAAAAAACAAGTTTTCTTCTCTTAGACCAAGCACCAAGCCACCAACACATCATCTAACTGAAGTAAACTTAAGCAATCCAAAACCCACACCATTCCAAGTAAAAATAAAACAATTTTTTTCTTATCCTAAGACCAGCCATAACAATAGCAACACTCCAACTCAAAAATTACAGATAAGACAAACAATTAAATAACAATTGACAAGAGCTTAAATGCTTAATACACACTTCTTTTGAAACCCAAAATTACCAATTTTGAGACAATACATGAGTCCATGTAACCACTAACTTCACATCTTCATTCATAGAAAAACTTTAAATTTAGTACACAAATAGACACAGACACAAAGGTAAAGAAGTAAGTTGTTTTTAAGTACACAAATATGGAATGAAGCAATAAGTATATGAACTCCAAATTCAATATGACATTTACCCAAACACAAGGTAGTCATTTAAGAACACAAAGAAGTTGAACCAAAAACTAAGCACAAGAAAAACACCTCGCATATGCACGAGAAAATACTTGAGTTGTGGCAATTTGAACTCTAAAAAAATTCAAAATTATGAATACAACCAGAATAACAAGTAATAAAAATATTATCATTGATACCCATAGTGAAAGGAATATGTTCTAAAAGTTTATTTTTATATGTCTTTTATTATGAATTGAATGTATAAACATTTTGTTCCTTAATTAATGTATTCGTCTTTTAAAAGTGTTAATGAAAATACTCTTGGTCCTTAACCGTAGAACTCTAAAAGATAATAATTTACATAAATCAAAAAGTAATTCACAATCATAATGATTAACATTGAACATTAATCACCGAGATAAGATTGTCATGTTGGTTAAAAGATATTGTAGCTCTACAAGTATTTAACAACATGAGTATATGAAATGATTTTTTTTTCATATATTGAATGGAACTAACAAATGAAACATTATAGAATTGTGTTTGTGTCATTAATGTTTCATTATGTCTTTGAATCATAAGATATGAGACCTATATCATTTCACATAAGGAGTGTATGATTTGATTATTGTCAAAAACTATCACTGCGTATAATGATAAAAGTATTAGTTGGTTATACATGACTTATGCTGGAAAAAATGATATGTCAAAAGATTATTATTGCCCCTCTTGACTTGAGTGATGATATTGTTGGGCTCTTGATAAAACAAAATTATATGTGTACAATGTAACTTATGTACAATTACATATTTATAATTAACTTATGAGATCAAGAAATGAATATATAATTCAAAGATGACACATTTCTACTTTGTATAATATTCTTAATATCACGAGACAAGTGATAAACATAAGTGATATATTACATATCACTAAGTGGATCGTGTTTAGTTCGAGTGAGCAAAACATCTTTGTTATTTTGGTAAATATAATGTGTAGCTAGATACCGCATATAGTTTATGATATAATGTGTTTTATATCATTGCCAACATAACTTAGATCCTCCTGTAGGTCACACCACAAAACTAGGAAACAAGAAATATGATTTTACATTTTATGTGATGTATTGATATACATGTGGTGAAATGATAAAATCGATATGTCGTAAGAACGACATGGTTAGAATATCAAATACAATTTGTATGATATATATATTATGTTGTATATTGTTTGACCTTATATATGATAATAGATTACATGATATAATGTGTTCCACAACATTATAACATATGAATTTGCTAAAACCCTAAAACCCAATTTTGTTGCATATTAATCCAAAATTTGGTAAAGTTAAAAAATAGTGAAAAATGGTCCAAGTGTTTGCTTACGTTTTTGCATATATTAATAAGAGATTTTTTGCGGATTAATGACAGGATTTAATCCACCTCGGTGAAAGGTAGTTATGAGATGATGTTGTGACAAAATAAACAAGAGATCATGTGCAAAGTGGTTTACACATGATGTGGTTTAGTGGAGATATTAACAATGAATCATGTGTAAATGATTTGCACATGATGTGGGGTAGAGGAAACCCTATAAATAGGCCCCTCATCCCTTCATGTTTATATGAATGCAAAAATTCCTCTATCCAAATTTTTCAATCTAATCCATATGAAAATTCCTTTATTAATTGAGTGCTTGAGAGATTAAATTCTTTGGAGCATTGAAGGGGTTATTAGATAGATTCTAACAACGTATTAGAGATTGATTGACTAGCTTCGATCTTTCTAATCTTGTTTAGTGTTTGATGAACACTTGAAGGAATTCTGAAGCAATTCGACGTGCAACTCAACTTCCTATTGGTAAAAGAGACTTGATAATCCCCTAGGTATGATCCAATCTTTGTATTTTAATATTAATTAGCGTACAATATATATTGAAATACAAATCAAGAAATTGTGTACATAAAATTATTGAAAAATATGAAAACCGATCCTAATTGCTTGTATTTTTTTTAATATACACAAGTATAGGGCACAAAATCCAACAGTGGTATCAAAGCTTTTCATTCATATTTTCAATAATTAGGCTATTTAATAAAGTATAGTTTGCCGTCTATTATTTAAATAATTCGAGTTTTGCCATTTTTCTAGTCATTTTTTATTTTTGATGGATGCATCAAATTGTAATCATTAATTTTTATGTTTCTTATTTTCCTACATTAGTTTGTAATGTTAGAAATGTATTAACCAATAAGATCAATGGATTGATTCTAATCTTTAAGGTGTAACAAAGAAAATTGGGAAAATAGGGCTGTTTTGTCGATTTTGATTCTAATTATTGTTTTGAGATTTTTAAATATTTTAAAACATGTTATATGATTGTTAGAATCAAGTTTTATACTTATGTCTAATTTTGTAAAATTTTCATTTATTTTAAATGATTATTTTACTTGGAATCGACAAAACAAAAAAGAGTAAATAAGTTTATTTTCCTTGAATTTTTTGCTTTTGGGAATTTAGATAAACTTCGGTTCAAATATTTTTAATATCTTAAACTATGGATGCTTGAATAATTTTAAAGGATTGCAAATGATTTTGAATTATTTAATTGGGAGATGAAGTATCAACTAAATAGTGTAAAATAACATATGTACATATTGTTGCACTTGTTCTGTTTTGCAGGAATAAGTGAGTTTATATGTTCCAATCGAAGACATATGTCAATGTATGATTTGTATATCATTATTGTAATTAATTATTCACGAGGGTTTATGTATATGTAAAAGTTATTTATTTATATGCATGCATATGAGACGACTTTTATATATAGGACTTGTATTAGCCAATTTAGATTCAAATTGAGAGATGCATGTTTATATTATGAAATATTTACATCCATGGTGTAAGATGAATAAGCGAAGGTCAAGAGACGCGGGAACATATAAACTCACACTAATATGTGTGAATGGATTTATTTTATGTTTGTGTGCTTGACATGTATGCGATTAAATGAATGGTTAGGATACGTATGAATGTATGCATGTGATTAGTAGTATATCATACATCGCATTCATGCTATATATCCTTTATTTTACCCCAAAATTGCATTTCTTGAGTTTTTGTTGTAGTGTTTCAGGTGTTAGGTAATAAAGAAGAGAAAAGGGAGCAAAAAAGATCTGATTGCAACAAGAATGGACTGAATCGAAGACTTCTGGACCTATTTGTAATACACATGGACTGGATCGCAAATCAGGAAATACCCAAGTGAAAACCCAGAGAGACCTGATGGTAAAGAACAAAATATTGTGCCACATGACTTGAACCATATCAGTATTTCACCAATTAAAGAGAAATAGGCTCAAACCAACGGACCAAGGCTTCACCCCACGTGACAAACAAAGCAACTTAATAGCTGGACAAAATTGAGCTGGATCAAAGCATTCGGATCCGCCACTGGTGGATTTTTCTCCTCTACTGGCATATCACTTTGCTTTGTTGGCTCTTGGATTTTGGTCGCGGGTTGGGTTGTCGGGTCAGAGCATTCCAAGACTATTAGATATGATTTAGAGCCGTCCGATTATTTCCAGATTAATCTTAACCATGTGTTAGTCTATATATACCATTGTAATCCGTCCTCTCCCTTTCTTCTTCTTCTTCTTCTTGCTTCTCCACTAGTTTAGGTTTATTTTGCTGCTCATTAGTGTAAGAGGAGAAGGAGGAAAGTTTGTAAGCTTTTATTTCAATATAGTATTCTTGTTCTTTACATTAATGTGTTTACTTTGATAATTTCTTTTATGTTTGTCTTTGCCTAATCTTTTTTTCTTCATTTTCATTATGGTTTTGTGTTGTTTTTATGTTTTCTTTAGTTTTGATATGAGTAGGAAGTAATCCATCATGTCTAATGGGATTTTCACTCTTATCTTTGATGTGCCAATGCTCTTGAGTGATGCTTAGCACATGCTTAGATTAGTGGGCATATTTTATGAGGAATGTTGAGGTGAGGATAAGGATGGAGTGGAAGAAGAAAACATAACATGTGCATTATGCATGTGCTCATGTTGGTATTTTTCTAATTAATGTCTTGTATGTTTAATGATTATCCTAAATCTTATTTCATGTGAAGACATAGTTTGATTTGGTCATTATGATTGTGCTCATATTATCCTCATTTCAATTATTGTCTTGTATTTTTTAATGACAATGCTTTATCTTATTTCATGTGGAGGCAAAGTTGGATTTGGTTTTGTGGATTTCATTTAGTACATGTTGTGTTGAGTACATATGAACACACACACGTACACATATTTTCATTTCCGTATTCTTTTTCCACCCCCTGAGGGGTTTATTCTAATTGTTTGTTTTCTAGTTTCATACGCATCGTAGTGTAATCTGACCTCATTGTTCTCTCTTCTTTTTGCACTCGAGTATGGTTGATTTCGACTTGCACGCACTCCCTGTGTACTCGACCCGTACTCTTTTTTCACTTTAATCCAGGGACCCATATCTTCATATTAGAACATGTGTACGACTCGACCCGTACTTGCCACTTCTTCATCGTGGTCGTGCACTTGCGGAATTATAACTGAATCAATCAAGATTTTGGCACCATTGCCGGGGAGTGCCGTTTTTTGTAGTCGAGTTCACCATTTCGTGGGGTTTTTTTCTTTGTTTTTACGTGTTCTTTTTCCTTTTGGCTACTGGAAGGGGGTTCAAAGTGGACAGGGTGACCTAAATGGGCTTAGGAGTATTCTGGAGAAGTATGGGGACCAGAATCCCCAGACAATCCTCCAGTAAGGGATTTGGATCTGCCACTGGCGGCTCTAGTGAGTTGTTTTCTATTTCTATTTCTATAGTAGCTTTGTGTGCCTTTTTGGAGTCATTTAATTTCACTTTTGATATCATACATGCTCTGTTTAAGTGTCAGTAATTAATTTGGCTTGCATGTCTCATTGTTAAGACAACTTGGACCATAAAACTCAAAGCAAAAGATTAGATCAATTTCCATCTAGGTCATGCATCATCTGTAGACCTTGCTCCGATATTGTATTTCCTTTGCTTAAATTTCTTGTTGTCAATTGCTGGCGTAAGGTACGTGCACCCGTTCTCTCATTAATGCATTATTAGAGCATGCATTAGTTAGTAAGGTGGATTAGAAAAAGAGTGAGATGAGTGCTTGTTGGTGAGTTGTTTGCTAGCCTAAGAATTCAAAACATCTTTAAGGGGCACCACCTATAGTCTTCAAGATAAGGTGAGGGATTACATCACCCCTCTCTTAGCCCCACAAACCACACTCAAGTGAAGCCTTAATCTAAAATCAAGTAAACATTCACCACTAGGACTCGGACGCCTTAGGAGAGTGATCCGGTCACGACCGTCATAGCCTGATCGGCGTCGCCCACTTTATCGATAGCAGGAGAGACGAGATCTCCGGATCTTGGCTCACTTGCTGGGCTCTGTGGTCTTCATCGTAGGGAGGTGAGGCGTGTTGAGGCCGCGTGACCTCGTAGTTAGGCGTCGTCTAGCTATAAGCACCTATAGTGACCTTAGGTTGTTTGAGCCGTGTTTGCTAGACTAGGCTTCCACCCTCACCCACTACCCACGCTAGATCTAGGGATTCTTCCATTCTCATCTGAGTCTTCTCCTCCTCTATATTCCTTGAGTGGTCTCCTCTGATTACACAGTCTCTTGTGTGTAGTTTTTGAGTCAAGTCGAGTGTTTTATGCGAGGTTGGACTCGTTCTGGTGAGAGCGCTCGACTTGAGAGAGTGCATTTTTCTTCTGAGATAGACGGTCTAGATGATCGCCCATCTCCGCCTGGAGTTCCTTTAGAACACGAGGCCGAGTTGTCTCATGGAGGTTGGGGAGACCAGGTTCCATACATGGATTACCACGGTCCACTCCTACAACCACATAAACCTCCTTTTCCTCCTCCTCTGACTCGGAAGGAAGAGGGATTCAGTCAGGATAGAGTTCTGGGTGTACCACCACCTTTAGCTCGACAGGATAGACCGATGACTTTGTGGGAGCAGACGCATCTTGTTCGGGCCTCACAACCATGATTGATTCAGTTATAAACCGCAAGTGCACGACCACGATGAAGTGGTGGCAAGTACGAGTCGAATCCACAGGGAGGTGTGTCAACTCTGGTTTTTCAGAAATCGAGTGGAAAATAAAGGGGAGAAGAAGTTTATTAAACTACACTAAGCTACACTATGCTACACTAAACTAGCAAGCAACAAACAACGAAGATGAAAGCACGAGAAGAATTGAAACTAAATTAAGTAACTATCAAGCAAGCTGAAATTTAGGAAGAAAAATCCCAAGGGGTGGAGTATGTGTACACATGTAATAAGGTAATGAATGATGCATTCAACATGGCACAAGTTAGGTTGTGTTGTTATGCATAGGAAATACCTAATGATTGTGGTAGAACGTCTCATTCCAATCACTGACCTGGTTGATTAACATGAGCATAAACAAGTTGGTTATTAAGAACCTAAACAACCATGGGAGGTACCTAATGATTATGACAAAACCCATCAAGTTAAGTATTCTCTTTTAAACAAACAAACATACACTCACATTCATCACATATTGCATAAGATAGCATTCATTCCCATTCTTCATTACATGTATAAACATTGTCTCCACCCTTAAAGGGGGATGAAACTACTCACTACACATTAAGCTAGAAACTATATTAAGAAACAAAGACATTTATAACTAATTATACTAAGATGAAGAAAACAAAACTAAGCTAAACATGCCAACATTAAAAAAGACAACATTAAAACAAAACTAGAAAGAATTATTTTATTTACATGACTCACATTACAAGTAGCCTTCTTCTCCACTTGAGTTTTACTCCAAGGCTTTACTCCAAATTGGGAGAATGACCACCAAGCAATGGGTAGATTACAAAGGAGGAAGAAGAATTCTATTTATAGACATGAAAAAAGAAAACTGGGCACAATCCCCCAATGTGGGACTAATAAATCATTCCCATAATAGATTTAAACATATAACCCATATCCACGCGAAACATGGTCAGAGTTTGAGAAAAAGAGACCAAAAATTGGCGGTCTTGGGCCACCAATTGACGATCACTTTTTGTTGAATCGGATCCACTTTCGGATATCTTCTTTAGTGCTTCAATGCTTCACGTGAGGTGCACTCGGATCGGTTATTGAAGTCTGGGCCCGAATCTAATTGCCAAAATACTCCTCATGATGGTGCGGAGTGTCTCGATTTGCTATTTGGTCCCTTCGGGCTTAGGTCCAGGTCCTTCCCTCTTGCAGATGGGTCATTTTGTATGACCGAAAGGTCCATTTTGCCTCATTTAAGTCATTCTTAGGTTTCAGTCATTTTCTGTTCCCTTCTCTTCTTTATTACCTAATACCTGAAATATAACAACAAACACTCGAGTAACAACAAACTCTTGTATGCCTCGTTGAACACAAAGTAAAGCTCAAGAAGCTTGAGAGGTTCTGGAAAGCTATATGGACAAATAGTTGGGCAGCAAATGACATGATTGTTGAATCGGGGCGAATCCTCGTGTTATGGAACAAACAAAAGGTAGATCTCCAACTTACTTTTGAAACACCACAACTTTTACATTTGGAAGGGGTTGTGCGAGGAAGCGGGAGGAACGTGGCCATCACGACCATGTATGGAGCAAATGGATATTTGGAAAGACACATCTTGTGGGCTGACCTCGAGCAAGTGCAACCCAACATCTCCATACCGTGGCTGGTGTGTGGTGACTTTAATTGTATTAGGCGTTGCCATGAGAAGAGAGGGGGCTCGGGGATCAATTGGACGGCGATTGAGGAGTTTAATGCGTGTATCGATAGGCTGCAATTGATGGAGGTGTCTTCCAGAGGTAGCAAGTTCACATGGTCCAACTCCTCCCAAGGTGAAGCGTGTATTGAAACTAGAATTGATAGGATGCTCATGTCTCTTTCCTTGCTTGAGGCGTATCCAGATTTGTTCTTTGTAGTGGGGGAAAAGGAGCTCAGTGACCATGCGTCACTCACCATGACTACAACAACAATGGGTACGTGGAAGAATTAGATGTTCCGATTTGCGAATTTCTGGGCCGAGCATGATACCTACCCGGACGTGGTTCGTAAGGCATGGGCAACACTTATTAATGGGAAGCCTATGTACTGGGTTGTTGCAAAGTTTGACATGGTTAAGATGGCGCTAAAAATGGAGTGAAAAATTTGCAAATGTTGAAAATAAGGTAGGCGAAGCTTAACAATGTCTTGCAAGTGTAAGGCTGGTTAGGCGTGATGCCCCGGAGGATACATCCTTGGTCTAGCAGGAGGTGGCTTGTAAGGATGAGCTATAACTGGCCTTGTCTAGGGAGGAGTCGCTTGTGAGGCAGAAATCAAGGGTGAGGTGGTCGCGGGACGGTTACCGAAATACTAGATTTTTCCATGCTTCCATTCTAGTGAGGAGAGCCACCAACAATGTCAGATTAGTGAGTGAAAATGGTGAGGTTGTGGCAGAGGAACCTGCCATTCGTGAGGCGTTTTGACACCATTTTTCTAACTTGTTTGCTAATGGTTTTCAGGTTACCTCGATACCATCTACCACCCACTTTACTCAGCTCACACTTGATGAGGCATCCAGCCTTGTTACGACACTTTCCACGCAAGAACTTGAGGAGGTGGTAGTGCACTCAAATGTGAACAAGGTGCCCATGCTAAATGGTTTCAACGCAAAGTTCTTTAAAGCATCGTGGGAGATGGTGAAGTGGGACTTATTCAAGGACGTTGCTGACTTCTTGCGAAGTGGGAAGCTCCTGGCCCAAGTAAATTACACATCCATTACGTTGATACCAAAGAAGGCTACACCATCCACAGTTGACGACTACCAGCCAATCTCCCTTTGCAACATGATTTACCGCTATATATCCAAAGTGTTGGCAAATAGGTTGAAGAAGGTGCTACCCTGGCTGGTCGGAGAGGAGCAAAGTGCATTCATTAGAGGGTGGAGAATTGGAGATAGTATTTTGCTTGTTCATGAGATTTGTCATAATATGCATGTGGAGAGAGGCAAATCGTGGATATGTGTAAAGCTGGACCTACGGAAAGCGTACGACTCAGTTGCATGGAGTTTTCTGGTTGAAGTGCTTAGGCATTTTGGCATCCCGGAACATTGGCAATGGCTGATCATGGCGTGCGTACAAGCATCTTTTGTTGTTATGGTAAATGGTGCAAACTCAAGACCATTCAAAGCAACAAATGGACTACGACAAGGTGATCCAATTGCTCCCTACCTTTTTGTTCTTTGTATGGAGGTGCTTAGTATGATGATAAAGGAGGCAGTGGAAAGTGGGAGGCTCGTTCTGATAAAATGTGGTGACACTCCGGTCTCCCATCTCTTGTTTGCTGAGGACGTTATGCTTTTCGCAAGGGCAACAAAAGAAAATGCCCAAGTTATCACGGAAACATTAGCTACGTTCTCAGCTTTCTAGGGGCTACAACTCAACACAACCAAGAGTCCAGTGTTCTTGGGAAGAGAGGCGGTACATGGTAGGTGGATATGAAACTACCTTGGGATGGCGATGGTGGATTTTTCGGTGACATACCTAGGGTTACCACTCTTTACCTCATGACTTGGGAGGCAACATTGTGCTGGGCTGGTAGCAAAGCTTAGAACAAAGCTCAACACGTGGAAATGAAGCCACCTATCCATGGCTGGCCGGGTGGAGTTGGTGCAGAGTGTCTTGGTACCGTTCAACATCTATTGGACGTCAACCTTCCTCATTCGTTGATCGGTGCTAAAGGAGATGGAGAGCCTCATGTATCAATCTGTGTGGGTGGGCAAAGGAAGTAGGTGGTAGTAGCGTGGAAGGACATTTGTGTGCCCAAAAAAGAGGGTGGACTGGGGCTACGACGATTAGTTGATTGGAACGATGCTGGATTGCTACCCATTCTTTGGTTGGTAGTTGTCAGGTTCATGCGTCAGAAGTATCTACAAAGAAACACAATATGGCTGATACGCCCACCTTCGGTCTGCTTGTGGGCATGGCGTGGAATTCTGAAAGTCCACAACATAGCCTGGGAACACATCAGCTATCAAGTGGGTGATGGAAATCACATCCATTTCTTCCTTGATCCGTGGTGTGTGATTGATCGTTTTATATTAACCGCAAGTGTACGGCCACGTTGAAGTGGTGACAAATACGGGTCGTCCACTGGGAGGTGTGTCGACAATTGGTTTGTTCGAAGGCGAGAGGTAAAAGAACGAGAGAAAGGTGTATTACACTACACTACACTAATCTAAACTAGTAAACAAGCAAGCTGAAATGAAAGAACTAAACAACTAATGAAGAAGAAAAAAACACAGGAATAGAAAACCCCTAAGGGGTGGAGTGTGTGTGTGCACATGAAATAAGTGTGGTGTTGAATGCATACCATAAGCTTAAGTTAGTTAGTGTTTGTTAATGCATAAGAGGTACCTAATGGCGACACCTATCATTTAAAACACTAACTTATGTGAATAATATGAGCAATGCAAGGTTGTTATTAAGACACTTAGACAAGCATGGAATGTACCTAAGCTATGGCAGAAACCATCAAGTAAGGTTCTTAATATTTCAAGCAAGCATACTAATATCTCCTAGTGCGTCCAAAATCCTAGGGCCAATGTCTACTTGCTTTTAGTTAAGGCTTGATTACGAGTGATTTTTGGGGCCAAGCAAAGGGTGATGAAATCCCCCACCTTATCTTTTATGGGACAACCCCTCCTTAATAGCGTTTTGATCCTAAATCTAGCAATCAATCGCTCCAATCAAACGCTCACTCACTCTTGTCCTAATGCAATTCCTACTAACTAATGCATGGGCATACGAGATGCATGAATGAGTGTAGGAAATTACGTACCTCACGCCAGCGCTCAACAACTGAAAATAAAGCTAAAAGAAAAGACAACTATATGCCTAAGTCAATACATGATGCGTGACCTAAACAAGTAAGAATGTCTAGTCTTTTGCTTTGGATTTTAGGGCCAAGTTGATTAATGGGGGCGTGATTAATGATCTGGGAGCAAACTAGAAGTCACAGTATGCAAAATAGGGCTCCCAGATAACGAAAGTGAGCGATAAACCACCAGAAGAAAAATGAAAGCAGGAAGACCTCACCAGGCCGCCAACTGGCGGTCCGAGACCGCTGATTGGCGGTCCCTTTTGAAGTGTTGGTTCTCCAACTCTTCCAGTAGCCTCCCCGTGAACTCTAGGATCCCTTAGACTAAGAAAAACTGGAAACAAAAAATTAAAAACCCCTCGAATCATCCAAACCAACGTCTGGACAGAGCACCTCCCCGGCAATGGCGCCAAAAACTTGATTGATCGTTTTATATTAACCACAAGTGCACGGCCGCGTTGAAGCGGTGACAAATACGGGTCGTCCACTGGGAGGTGTGTCGACAATTGGTTTGTTCGAAGGCGAGAGGTAAAAGAACGAGAGAAAGGTGTATTACAATACACTACACTACACTAATCTAAACTAGTAAACAAGCAAGCTGAAATGAAAGAATTAAACAACTAAGCTAAACAACTAATGAAGAAGATAAAAACACCAGAATGGAAAAACCCTAAGGGGTGGAGTGTGTGTGTGCACATGAAATAAGTGTGGTGTTGAATGCATACCATAAGCTCAAGTTAGTTAGTGTTTGTTAATGCATAAGAGGTACCTAATGGCAAAACCTATCATTTAAAACACTAACTTATGTGAATAATATGAGCAATGCAAGGTTGTTATTAAGACACTTAGACAAGCATGGAATGTACCTAAGCTATGGCAGAAACCATCAAGTAAGGTTCTTAATAATTCAAGCAAGCATACTAATATCTCTCACAAAACATTCATATTAAACATTTATACCATCTACATAACATGTACCACATCTACTCCACCCCCAAAGGGGATGGAACTACTCACACATATTTAAACTAACTACTCTAATAAAATGAAGCATTATACTGAAATGAAACTATACTAATCAAGCAAGAAATATTAAAGAAGCATAAAACTAAACAAGCACCAATGCAAACACATTAAAGGAAATTAACTAAGCAAGAATTAACAAGCTAATGAAAACATCTATTATTAACTCACTCAAATTACAAGCAGCTCTTCCTCCACCAGAGTTTTGCTTCAAGGCTTCACTCTAAGTAGGGAAGATGCCACCAAAGAGAGAGATGAATACAATGAAAGGTGAAGAGTTCTATTTATAAGCATGGAAAAAGATAATCCGGGACAATACCCCGATGTAGGGCTAAACCAATACCAAAAATAGCCTAAACACACATTAATACAAGTCCAGGAGAAAGATGAGCGGATCTGGGCTGATCCAGACCGCCAATTGGTGGTCTATAAGGCCCAGATTCGTCTGGGTTTTGTGTTGGGCTTTGCTGGAAGTGTTTCTTGGTCTTGGATGCATCTACTTGGTCTGTTGGAGCTCCGACCCGAATCTAATTGCCAAAATACTCCCCATGATGGTGTGGAGTTTCCTGTTTTGCTCTTAGGTCCTTCGGTCTTACGATCAGGTCCTTCTTCCTTGCATCTTAGTCCCCAGGTCTTACAATTAAGTCATTTTTCCTGCTTTTGGGTCCTTTCATGGCTCTTCTCTTCAAACCTCTTGATTCCTGAAAACTAAACATAAAACTCGTCACGTAGCATTGCTTAGGTGTAAGATAATGGATATAAGGTACAAATATAAGCATGAAATGATGACAATCAGTGTGGACCACCTTTCTTGAGTGAGAAGTGGGGAGCAAGGTTGCATTATGACATTGGTATGCCAAAAGATACGCTTGTTGACCAATACATCAACAATGGAGTATGGACTCTCCCTATCCCGTGATCGCTGAAAATGATGGAGCTTTGGCCGGAGATTTTGGGAATACAGATACATGGAGGTGAAGATAGGCCCACAAGAGTGGGAGCACGGAAGGAAGTATTTTCCCTCAAGGAGGCATGGGCATGGGTGGGACCAAGGATGGAAGCGGTGGGATGGAGTAGGCAGGTTTGGTACAAGCACCATGCCCCAAAACATGCCATGGTGGTCGTTGATGACTAAGAGGCTAATGCAGGATCGTTGAGCACATCATGGGCAGGCTTGTGCACTGTGTGATGATGGAGAGGAGGACACATGACACTTGTTTTGGGCAAGCTTGTTCACCAAGGAGATCTGGAAGAGAGTGCTACAAATTATGCAGCTAGGCACTGAAATTCGGACCACACTTGCGGAGTATGGGGGAGTGATGAATGGCGCATGTATGTGTATGTGTGTCATGTGTGTGTCTTCATGCATATTAAGTGTCTAAAGATTTGGCAAGAACTATCATTCCATTCACACAACATATTAGCAATTACTAGTTGATTATTATGAGATGAGGCTCAGCATGAGAAGTGTCTAAAGTTATGGCAAAACTCATCAAAAACTATGAACTCATGTGAAGAACAAAGCTAATCATGGGATGTGTCTGAATCTATTGCAAAACCCATCAAAAAAAAGTTTCTTCAATCAACCGACTAAGAAAACACTAATACAAACACGCGACTAACATGTAGCATACCCAACAGGAGATTTCAGCCAATAAACATGAGGAAACCAAGCATGAGAAGTGTCTAAATTTTATGGCAAAACCCATCAAAAATACCCCAACATGTAGATGATTAAACAAACCCGATGAACATACAAATATTCAAGTCTGCACAATCAAAATTCGTCAAACATCAAAACCTCAAAACATAAATGTGCATAATCTCCACCCCCAAAGGGGGGTGGAACTACTCACTACTCATTAAGCTAACATTTATATTAAAAAGAGAAAACATTCTAACTAAAACAAAATGAAGCTAAATATGCAAGAATTAAAAGAGACAACATGAAACTAACAAAGATTTATTTTATTCATGACTCACATGACAAGTAACATCTCTCCACTTGAGTTTGCTCCAAGGCTTTTCTGCAAGTAGAGAGAAGGGCCACCAAGCAAGGAGTAGATTACAAAGGAAGAAGAGTTCTATTTATAGACCTAAAAAGGCAACTGGGAATAATCCCTCGGTGTGGGACTAATGAAACTTCTACAAATGTATACAACAACATAATACACAACCACGAGAAGCCGGGTCAGATCCTGATCATACTGGACCACCAATTGGCTGTCTATGGCCGCCAATTGGAGGTCATAGTTGGTCGAATTTGACCTGGTTTCGGTTGGCTTCTTCATAGCTTAAATTTTCCACGTGGGGTGCACCCGGATTGGTTGTTTGAGCCTGCACCCGAATATATTTGCCAAAATACTCATCATAATGGTGTGGAGTTTCTCAGATTGCTATTTGGTCCCTCCGGGCTTACGTCCAAGTCCTTCCCTCTTGCAGATGGGTCCTTGTGCATGATAGAGAGAACCATTTTGCTTTATTTAAGTCCTTTCTTCTTACGCTTAAGTCCTTTTTTTTGCAAAGCAAAATGGATTAATATAATTAATCCAATGAATGTTACATCCTACTCAAGGTAGGTACATTGTGGGACTTAGAACTTGCCATGTACAAGTTCAGATCACTCATATGGACATTACAATCCACTCAACTCACATACCATATAACTCACACATACAACCTTACGACCATGTAATATTAAACGAAGATGATGCTTGAATGTCGCCTAATGCTTCAATAGCCCTCGTGCTCTTGATGCTCACTACATCCTTTATTGCCCGAATGGTCTCACTTGTTTGTAACTCTTACCCATCAAAGGTATGCCTGTTTCTTTCCATCCAGCACTCGTATATCGTCACTCCCAACGCAAGCTTAAGGCCAAGGATGGCAGACTTGGTGCTTGTTTTCCATCATGCAATTCTTGCAACCTCCTCCCCAAGGTTTTCCCTATCTGCTGAGTGTCTCCCGCAAACCTGCGGATGTCGTCCCATACATCCCTGACATACCCACACTTCCAGAAGAGATGCGCACTTGACTCATATGCACTGGTGCACAAGGTGCACCGTGATACAATACACAACTTCATCTTCCAATGCCGCATTATATTCTGAGTGTTCAACTTCCATTGGATAGCCCTCCAAATTGTGAGTGCATGCTTCAGAATTTGCCATTTATGCTACACTACCGAGGCCCAAGGGACCTTTGGCCTCTCAGTCTGCACCAAAGTCCATGCGTCCTTCATAGTGGGTTGATCATGTGTTGCACCTCCCACATGAGCCTATCCTCACCTTTCCCCACATGAATGGATGGAAGCCGACCCAAAGTTGCATAATATTGTAGGATCGGGATGGCGGCAGCCTCCAAGTCCCATCTTCCATAAAATAGGACACAAGGGTGTCCTGAGGTACCCCTAGGTCATACCGGAGACGTTCACCTGATCATAGGGACAACAAAGGTGGTCCGTACCAAGGATCTTCAAAGAAATGAATTGTATCACCATCCCCAATTCTGAATAACATATTCTCCCGCACAATGTGCCGAACTCGCAAGATGCCTCGCCAAGCCCAAGAAGCTATAGAGGGTGGACGAGCCATCCAAATAGTATGGTTGTGCAAATATTTGCTTTGAATGCATCGCGCCCAAAGGGAGGTATCTTTGGAGGCAATGAACCAAAATAGGCGAAGAAGCCCCACATCATTCCAATCCACCAACCGTTGTAATCCCAAACGTCCTTCCACCTTTGGTTCACATACATTGATTGATACGTTTTAATTAACCACAAATGCACGGTCGCGTTGAAGTGGTGGAAAATACGGGTCGATACAAAGGGAGGTGTGTCAACTTTAGTTTATTCGAAGGTGAGTGGGAAAGAAAGGAGAGAAATGATTGATTAAACTAAACTGAACTAAACTACACTAAACTAAACTACTAAACTAGAAAGTAGGGAATGAAAGCACGAAATGAACTAAACTAAGTGACTACTAAAAGAAGATAGAAATCAGGAATGGAAAAACCCTAAGGGGTGGAGTGTGTGTGTACACATGAAATAAGTGTGGTGAATGCATACAATAAGCTCAAGTGTAGCTAGTGTTTGTTAATGCATAAGAAGTACCTAATGGCAAGACCTATCATTTAAAACACTAACTTTGGTGATTAATATGAGCATGAGAAGTTTGTTATTAAGAACATAAACAAGCATGGAATGTACCTAACATTATGGCAGAAACCATCAAGTTAAAGTTCTTATTAATTCAAGCAAGCATACTAACATTTCTCAGAAACAACAATGTCTAGCATTCATACCATCTACATAACATGTACACACATCTACTCCACCCCCAAAGCGGATGGAACTACTCACACATATTTAAACTAACATTTATACTAAGGAAAGAAAACATGCTTAAACTAATTATAAGAAGACTAAAACAAAAAGTTTTAACTAAAAGAACATAAAACTAAAGAAGCATGCAAGACATAAGAAATGAAATTAAACTAAGAAAGAAACAACATAACCAAAGGAAAACATCTATTATTACTCACTCAATTACAAGTAGCCTCTCTCCACCAGGGTTTTTGCTTCAAGGGTTTAACTCCTAGTAGAGAGGATGGCCACCAAGAGAGAGTTGGGGTACAAGAGAGGAGGGAGAGTTCTATTTATAGCCATAGAAAGAGGTAATCTGGGACAATCCCCCGGTATGGGACTAAACATATACCAGAAATAGACTAAATACACTCTAATACACGCCCCACAGAAATCTTAGCGGACCCGGACCAACCCGGACCGCCAATCAGCTGTCCCAGACTGCCAATTGGCGGTCTACAGGGTTTGGATCCGTCTGGTTTTTCTTCTGGGCTTTTCTGGATGGATTTGTTGTTCTTTGATGCATCTACTTCGCTTGTTGGAGCTCCCGTCCGAATAGAATTGCCAAAATACTCCCCATGTTGGTGTGGAGTATTCTTGTTTGCTCATTGGTCATTCGATCTTACATTCAGGTCCTTTGATCTTGCATCTTAGTCCTCGAGTCTCTCAACTCAGTCCTTTTCCCTGCTTTTAGGTCCTTTCATACCTCTTCTCTTCAAACATGTTCATTTTAGAAATTCAAACATAAAGCTCGTTACGTAGCATTGTTAGGTGAAAGATAATGGATATAAGATACAAATGTAAGCATGAAATGGTGTCAATCAAATACCCCCACACCTAACTTTGGCTAGTCCCGAGCAAAATAAAGAAAGAGAAGCATACAAAAACAAGAAATCCTAACTCACTTTCGTAGGAATAACGGTTGCACTTAGCACGTACAACAAGCCGTTAAACCTCTTTGTCGCCAAGGAGGAGGAGTGTTGTCTCTTGAGGGTTTTCAGCGGATATACCCACAAAATCCGAACATAGATGCATTATTCAATTTAGTAACTCGACTCGATGGACTTATTTTTATCGATCATTAGACGCGGTAATCCTACAGTCCAACTCTATATAGGTATTCAGTCTACACACCTAGCCTAATGAACCATTCGTGCAAGTTAAATAAGGACTTAAGTGAAAGACATGGACAACCTCAACATCCTCAAGTGATACAAAGTGTAAAGGCCATTAAGGTTCTTATTTGCATTACCTTTTTTTCTTTCTTTTTGTTTCTTTTCTTACTTCTTTTTGCTTCTTTTCTTAAGTTGGAGTTTCATTTTCCCAGGGTCAGGTTTCGTGCATCATTGCCCATGAGGACTTAGACTATCACGTATACCTTTCCCCAAATCTCCACATAGGGCAATCCCTACCACCCGTTTCATGGTTATAGTGATGGAGACAAACCCGAATTCCCTCAAAACCTGTGAGATGGTAAAGAAGGGATACAAATACGTGAAAGAAATGTGACCCAAATACTCAAGGATTGGAGCCCACAACAATCGATGCTCACTGAAGGAGTCTTTTTTTGTTTCTTTTTTTGTTTCTTTTTTTTGTTTCTTTTTTTTGTTTCTTTTTTCTTTTTTGTAACCACAAAGATATATACAAACATGAAAACTCAACCATTTATGTAGGAACATGAATGGGTGAGTGCGAGGGAGGTTCATGAAGGAACATGACCTCCTCGACTTCAGCTGGTGCGCCCTCCAAGTAGGGTTTTAGGCGTTGTCCATTAACTTTGAACACATCCCCATTCCCTGGATTCAAGATGTCAACCGCTCCATGAGAAAACACGGTTTGGACAATAAAAGGGCCAGACCAGCGACTGCGTAGCTTACCCGTAAACAGATGAAGCCGGGAATTGTAGAGCATCACCTTCTGCCCGGCCGTAAACACCTTTTGCATAATCATGCGATCGTGAAACAACTTGGCTCGGGACTTATGAATTTTGCATTTTCATACACATCATTGCGTAGCTCTTCCAACTCCACAATGTCGAGTTTACGTTGCACCCCTGCTTGATCAAGATCCATATTCAGGTTCTTGATCACCCAGAAAGCATGATGCTCAAGCTCGACGGGTAGGTGGCAAGCCTTGCCATACACTACCCGATATGGGGACATACCCAAATTGGTCCTATACGCCGTGCGGAAGGCCCACAACGCGTCATTCAACTTAGTTGACCAATCCTTCCTCGAGGAATTAATTGTCTTCTCAAGGATTTGCCTTAATTGACGGTTAGAGACTTCGACTTGCCCACTAGTTTGTGGATGATATGGGGTCGCAAGCTTGTGGGTGATCGAATATTTCCTCATAAGTGCTTCAAAGGAGCGATTACAGAAGTCGGTACCCCTATCGCTGATTATGGTACGAGGAGTACCAAATCGCGCAAAAATGTCCCTTAAGAATTTGGTGACCACCTTGTTATCATTGGTCTTTGTGGGGATAGCCTCAACCCACTTAGACTCGTAGTCAACGTCCACCAGAATGTAAACATTCCCGAACGAATTCGGGAAGGGCCCATAAAGTCGATGCCCCACACATCGAAGATGTCGACAACAAGGACATTTTGCAAAGGCATCATGTCACGTCGACTAATCCTGCCAAGGCGCTGGCACATATCACATTACTTAGAAAAGTCGTAAGCATATTTGAAAATAGAAGGCCAGTAGAATCCAGATTGGAGCACCTTGGCGGCAGTTTTCTTTGCTCCAAAGAGTCCTCAACATGCCTTAGAGTGGCAGAAATTGAGCACACTTTGGAACTCGATATCTGGGACGCACCGCCTGAAAATTTTGTCAGAGTAGTATTTGAATAGGTAGGGGTCGTCCCAGTGAAAGAATTGACATAGGATCTAAATTTGGTTTGATCAGATTTTGACCAACTCACAGGAAGTTGCTCGGTCATGAGGTAGTTCATGATGTCAGCAAACCAAGGGTTATCTTCAATCGTGAACAACTACTCGTCAGGAAATTTGTTATTAAACTTAAATATCTATATCGACGAGATTACCTTCGCAGTGGAAAGAGTCTAAAAGAATCGAAACTTGAATTCTTCATAGTTGTAGTGGAATCATGGGCACACTCTACTCACTGAATAAAATATAGTAGAGTCGGTAACAAAATAAAAAACCACAAAAGGATATTTTTTGTTGAGGACAGGGGGGACCAACATTTTGACGGTCCAGATTGATGACCACGTCTAAGGACACGGTTGGGATCATGAGATGGGTCATATACAAGACAGGACAGGTGGTCTGCTACAACATTTTCACACCATTTTTTGTCCCAAATCTCGAGATCGAATTCTTGTAACAACAAGATGCATGTCAAGAGTCGAGATTTTGCATCTTTCTTTGCCATAAGGTGCTTGATAGCTATGTGATCAGAATAGATAATCATGTGGGAGCCAATCAGGTACGACCAGAATTTCTCCAAAGCAAATATGACCGCTAAGAATTCCTTCTCGGTCACAGTGTAGTTCAATTGGGCATCATTGAGTGTTCTACTGGCATAGTAGATCACATGATGCAATTTGTCCAACCGTTGCCCAAGCACTGCTCCCAGAGCGAAGTCAAATGCATCACACATTAACTCGAAGGGTTCAGTCCACACCGGTGCCTTAATTATGGGAGCTGAAGTAAACTCTTTCTTCAAGGTCAAAAAGGCATGGTGGCAATCTGGTGTGAACTCAAAAATGGCATCCTTAGCCAACAAGGCGGTGAGAGGTCGAGTAATTTTGCTAAAATCCTGAATGAACCACCGATAGAATCCAGCATGCCCCAAAAAGGTGCGGATATCCTTCACATTACGTGGTGTTGGGAGATTAACAATAAGACCCACTTTGGCGGGATCGACCTCAATTCCCCTACTTGAGACCACATGTCCAAGTACAATCCCTCGCTCCACCATGAAGTGACATTTCTCCCAATTGAGAGCGAGGTTCTTCTCACAGCATCGCTTGAGGACAAGGCTCAAGTGACGAAGGCACTCATAAAAGGAAGCGCCAAATATGGAAAAGTCATCCATGAAAATCTCAAGGAAACACTCTGCCATATCGTAGAAGATGCTGATCATACACCTTTGAAACATTGCTGGCGCATTAGATAACCCAAAGGGCATGCAACGGTAGGCAAACGTGCCAAAGGGACAAGTAAAGGTGGTTTTCTCTTGATCCTCGGGGGCGATGGGAAATTGGTTGTAACCGGAGTATCCATCAAGAAAACAATAATACTCATGTCCGGACAACCTTTCCAACATCAGATCAATGAATGGCAATGGGAAATGATCTTTCCACGTTACAACATTGAGCTTGTGATAATCAACGCAAACTCGCCAGCCTATTTGCAGGCATGTCAGGATAAGCTCATTATGCTCATTCTCAACAACCGTTATGCCTGACTTCTTGGGAAACACATGGACATGACTCACCCACGAACTATCAGAGATAGGATAGATTATGCCATGATCCAAGCACTTAAGAACCTCCTTTCGGACGGCTTCTTTCAGTACGGGATTCAATCTTCGTTGTGGGTCCCAAAGGGGCCTAGAATCCTCTTCCATGTGGATCCGATGCTGAACAATACTAGGGCTAATTCCCTTGATATCCTTCAAGGACCACCCGATAGCCTCTTTGTTTTCAAAGAGCACTTTTTTGAGGGCAACCTCTTGATCTTGTGCAAGATCAGAAGCAATAATGTGTGGCAATGTCTCATTATCCCCTGAAAAGATGTATTTCAGGTTATCGGGGAGCGGTTTAAGCTCGACCGAAAGTGGGTCCTTGTCGGATTCAGAGTTAATTTCAAGTGTCGCAAGGGCCACAGGGTAAGATGAGCAAGCACCTAGATGCGCCTCCTCATCCAGAGATTCACAAGCGGATTCCTCAAGATCCTCTTCACTCGCAACCTGGTTATTAGGCACCTCAATAATATGTCAATGTGAGTCGAACATGCCTAATGACTCGGGCTCAACAGTGTGGTGGATGAAATTCGCTTCAACAACATCGTCGAAGAGCCCGGGTTGCTTACCAAGAGTAAAGATGTTGAAATCCACCGTGAGGTTTCCAAAAGACAACCTCATCAAGCCGTTGAGACAATTGATCAAAGCATTAGATGTCACAAGAAAATGCCTCCCAAGGATCACTGGGATTTGTCCTTGTGGGTTGGACATAGGTTCAATATCCAAGATGATGAAATCAACTGGAAATACGAACTCACCCACTTTAATTAGGACATCCTCCACACTCCCACGTGGAATCTTGATGGATCTGTCAGCCAACTCGAGGGTTGTCCTTGCTGGTTTAAGATCGCCTATTCCAAGGTTGACATAGACAGAGTAGGGCAGAAGGTTCACAGATGCTCCCAAATCCAATAAAGCTTGGGGAATTGTCACATCACCGATCATGCAAGAGACAGTTGGACAACCTAGGTCCTTGTATTTGACTTGCATGGGTTGTGTTAATATCGAGCTCACATTGGTGGCCAAAAATGCCTTTTTGGGAACATTTGTTCTTCTCTTAATGGTACAAAGGTCCTTAAGGAACTTGGCATATGGTGGCATTTGTTGAACAACGTCCAACAACGGGATGTTCACCTTTACTTGCCTAAGTACCTCAACGATTTTGTCACAATGCTCATCACGTTTTTGTAGTCAACCTATGAGGGAATGGTGCCTTGGGGACATAACAATCATGAGGAGGAGTCTCAGAATTAGGTTCCTTGACAGACTTACGACCCTCATCGGAAGAGTCACCAACAGGATTGGCTTCAGGCATTTCCACATTGTTGTCAACAACCCTTCCTGATCTTAAGGTATGGACAACATTTGATGTATCTGGTGCCATATCTGTTGAATTTTCCTTTGAGAGAAACACCTCTTCAGAAATACGGTCACAAAGTCATCCTAAGACCGAAGAGAGCTCGCCGGGAGGCTGTACATCCATTTCTTCGCGCTATCCTTCAGCGCGAAAGAAAACATCCTCAACCGGACTGAATCCTCATCAAGCTGCTGAAGCTTGAACATGAAGCATACTTCCTCGAATTCACGTATAAAAATATACAGATCCTCCTTATTAGCAGTGAAGGTAGGAAGCATGCTCACATATTGAGGTTTCAACGCATAGTTGTTCCTGCGAGATGGGGGAAGAACTATGCAAGAAGGTTGTACGGCCCGAACAGGATGGATTCGCTCCCACAAAGTCATCGGTCTATCCTGTCGAGCTAAAGGTTGTGGTGCACCAAGAACTCGATCCTGATCGAATCCCTATTCCTCTCGAATCAGAGGAGGATGAGAAGGAGGCCTACGTGGTGGTGGGAGCGGACCGAGGTAATCCATGTATGGAACCCAGTCTCCCCCGTCACCATGAGAAGACACGGCCTCACGCTTCAAAGGAGCAGGAGGCGGAGATGGTCGATCACCAAGATCGTGCTTCTCAGAAAAATGCACTCTCTCAAGTCGAGCGTTCTCACCAGAACGAGCCCAACCTCGGATAAAATGCTCGACCCGACTCTAAAATGACACACAATAGAAGGTGTACTAAGAGGAGGAAACTAATCGTAGAAAATAGATAAGGAGAGGACTCAGATGAGGAGGGAAGAATCTCTAGAGCTAGCGTGGGTAGTGGTGAAGGTAGACTCCTAATCTAGCAAGCACGACTTAAACAACTTAAGGCCATGGGTCCTTAGGCTAGACGACGCCTAACTTCGAGGTCACTAGTCTCGACACACCTCACCTCCCTATAATGAGGACGACAATGCCCAGGAAGTGATACAAGATCTGGAGATCGAGTACCTCCTACTATCGACAAGGTAGCAACGCCGATCAAGCCATGACGGTCTCAACTAGATCACTCTCCTAGTGCGTCCAAAATCCTTATGGGCAATGTCTACTTTCTTTTATAATTAAGGCTTTATTAAAAGTGATTTTTGTAGCCAAGGAAAGGGTGATGAAATCCCCCACCTTATCGTTTATGGGACAACCCCTCTTTAGTAGCGTTTTGATCATAGATCTAGCAATCAATTCTCCATTGAAACACTCAACTCACTCTTGTCTCGATGCACCTTACTAACTAATACAAGATCGAAACATGCATCAATGAGAGATTTTGGTGCACGTACCTCACGCCAGCAATCAACAACAAAAATGTAAAGCAAAGAAAAGACAAATGCGTGCAAGGTCTACAAATGATGCAAGACCTAGATGACAATCAATCTATTCTTTTGCTTTGAGTTTTAAGGGCCAAGTTTATTAAAGAGGATTGATTGTTAATTTGGGAACAAACGACAGGTTACAACATGCACAATAGAACTCCCACACCACTACATTGAACACATAAACTACCACAACAAAAATTGGGGATAACACAACTCATCAGGCCGTCAATTGGCGGTTTCCGACCGCTGATTGGCGGTCGCTTTGGCACAATTGTTCCCCCAGTTTCTTCAGTAGCCTCCCATTTTTTCTTAAAACCCCTGAAACAAACCAAAACTAAAAAAAGAAAAATTAAAACCACTTGAATCATCCAAACTAAAGTCTGGACAGAACACCTCCCCGGCAACGGTGCCAAAAATTTGATTGATACGTTTTAATTAAAGGCAAGTGCACGACCGCATTGAAGCGGTGAAAAATATGGGTCGATCCATAGGGAGGTGTGTTGACTTTAGTTTGTTTGAAGGTGAGTGCGAAAGAAAGGAGAGAAAGGGTTGATTAAACTAAACTATACTAAACTAAAGTAGTAAACTTAGAAAGGAGGAAATGAAAGCACGAAATGAACTAAACTAAGTAACTAATAACAAGAAATGAGGAGTGGAAAACCCCTAAGGGGTGGATTGTGTTCGTGCACATGAAATAAGTGTGGTGAATGCATACAATAACTTCAAGTGTAGTTAGTGTTTGTTAATGCATAAGAAGTACCTAATGGCAAGACCTATCATTTAAAGCACTAACCTAGGTGATTAATATGAGCATGACAAGTTTGTTATTATGAACATAAACAAGCATGGAATGTACCTAGACATTATGGCAGAAACCATCAAGTAAAAGTTCTTATTAATTCAAACAAGCATACTGATTAACATCATTTCATGCTTATATTTGTATCTTATATCCATTAGCTTACACCTAAGCAATGCTACGTGATGAGTTTTAGTTTGAATTTCAGAAATAAAGAGGTTTGAAGAGAATAAGCATAAAAGGACCCAAAAACAGGAAAAATGACTGAGTTGAAAAACTCAAGGACTAAGATGCAAGATCAAAGGACATGAATGCAACATAGAAGGACCAATGAGCAAACAAGAATACTCCACACCATCATGGGGAGTATTTTGGAAATTCTATTCGGGTCAGAGCTCCAACAAGCGAAGTAGATGCATCCAAGACCAACAAATACATCAAGAAAACCCCAGAATGAAAACCAGATGGATCCGGATCCTGTAGACCCCAGAATGAAAAACAGAATGAAATACAGGGTTTGGATCCATATGGGTTTTCTTTTGGAATTTTCTGGATGAATTTGTTGTTCTTTGATGCATCTACTTCGCTTGCTGGAGCTCTGACCCGAATAGAATTGCCAAAATACTCCCCATGATGGTGTGGACTATTCTTGGTTGCTCATTGGTCCTTCAATCTTACATTCAGGTCCTTCGATCTTGCATCTTAGTCCTCGAGTCTCTCAACTCATTCCTTTTCCCTGCTTTTAGGTCCTTTCATGCCTTTCTCTTCAAACCTATTTATTTTTAAAATTCAAACATAAAGCTCGTTACGTAGCATTGTTTAGGTGAAAGATAATGGATATAAGATACAAATGTAAGCATGAAATGATGTCAATCATACATTGTGCCACGAAACAACCACAACTTTCTTCGATCCTCCCCACACGAAACACATCATGATTTGTTCAACCTCCCGATGTACACTTCCTGGCACAAAGAAAGCTGATGTCCAAATTATGCTTAAAGCTTGTAAGAACACTACGAACTAGCTCCACGCGTCCCGCCATCGACAAAAGTTTCCCTTTTCCATGTCCTAAGACGGCTTCTGATTTTCTCCAACAAGGACACACAGTGGCCCTTACTTAGACGTGTAGAGAACAAGGGCAACCCAAGATTAGTCACCTGCAAGTCGCTCATCTCCATACCCAAATGTCGACATCCAGTCCCTGTGCGGTGTGTTACCGCCCATGAAGATCTGACTTTTGGCGTTGTTGAGACACAAACCTGAGCATTTGGTGAAGGTTTGCAAGACTCGCTTGATTGTGCGGGTGTCCTCCTTCATGGCATTTGCAAACAACATGATGTCATCCGCAAACATCAAATTGGAGACCAGAATCACACCACACATAAGTGGATGGAGGTTTCCCAATTGTTCCTCTCTTCGTACCATTGCACCTAAGATTTCCATACACATCATGAACAAGTAGGGTGCTATAGGATCACCTTGCCGGAGCCCATTTGTTGCTGAAAATGACGTAGAGTGGACACCATTAACTGTAACAACAAATGACGCCTTGACGCATGTTGCCATCATCTTCCTCCACTTTTCATTAAACCCAAAGTTACCAAGTGCCTCATCCAAAAACTGCCATGATATAGTGTCATATGCCTTCCGCAAGTCAATCTTCAAACACATGAGACCCAATCCCTTCCACGAGTGAATATTGTGGCACAACTCATGAGCAAGCAGAATATTATCACAAATCCGACACCCCCGAATAAATGCACTCTGATTCTCCCCTACCAGCTTGGGCAGCCCGTCCTTGAGTCAATTTGCAAGGATCTTCGAAATGTAGCGATACACCATGTTACATAATGAAATGGGCCTGTAGTCATCAATTGCAGCTGGCGTCTTCTTCTTTGAAATCAAGGTGATTGGCGTGTAGTTGGCATGCTTCAAGGAATTCCCACTATAGAAGAAAGAGTCCACCGCCTTGAATAGATCAAGCTTCACCACATCCCATGCTGCCTTATAGAATCTTGCGTTGAATCCATCCGGTCATGGAGGCTTATCATCACTCGAGTGCTTAACCACGAAATCCAACTCCTCCATCATAACATGGCAATTCAGGCGTTGAGCCTCTAAGGGATCTAGTGTAGTCAGCTCAAGATCATGGGGGATATGACATTCCTGCACACTACAAGTAAAAAGCTTAGAAAAATGGCGCCTAAAATGCCTCTCGGATATGGATCTCCTCAATTTCCTCACCACCCTCAACTATCCTACGCATAGTGTTGGTGGCTCTTCTCACTCGAAGAAGAGCCTTGACTTCGCGTTAGTGTTCATAGCGATGGAACCGAGAGTTTGAGTCACCTTGGCGTAACCACCACAACCTTGACTACTGTCCTACAATAGACTCCTCAACCGCTAGAGCATGAGAAAGGGTATCATTGGCTGAAGATTCTTGCCATTGGAAGCCTATATTTTTTGGATCCAACTTGAGGTTGACACGAGTTTGGTAAAGCTCATTTCTTCCTTCAGCTATCCGGTTATCTATATTGCCAAAAGCTTCAAGTAACCATTGCTTCAATTCTCTTCTCATGGCATTCAACTTACCCACCACCAGGTACATAGGAGTGACATCAATATAAGTGCTCCAGGCTCTTCTCACCACCCCCAAGGAACTGCTCATGCATCATCCATGCATTAATAAACCGAAATATCCATTTTTCCGCATGCCATGTGGGTCAAGATCGATCAAAAGTGGACGATGGTCACTAAGCTCATTGTCACCGACAAGACAAAGCACGTCTAGGACCCATTACAGCCATAGATGGGAGCCTAAAGCTAGGTCAATTCTTGTTTCAATTCTCCCAGACCCCTGTGAAGAGTTTGATGATGTGAACTCCTCACCAGTGGAATAGATCTCCAACATCCGTATATTATCTAGGCAACCATTAAGTTCTTCCATGTCCGCCATATTCACACCTCCTCCTCCCAACTTTTTCCCTTGGTGGCGAATGCAATTAAAATCTCCCATTATTAACCATGCAATGCCCATACTAGGTTCACACCTCTGTAAGTCCTCCCATAGTGCTCCTCATGCAAGATAGTTGTTATCGCCATAAATCATAGTAATCGCGAGAGGCTGCCCCGTAGCTTAACTCAACCGCTTAATTCCTTTTTCTCTTCCCTTCTCTTCTTTATTACCTAATACCTGAAATATAACAACAGGTAGTCGGGTAACACAATATTGGGGTAAATTTAAGGATATATAGCATGACCATGATGCATAATATGCTACTAATCAGTACCTTTGAGTGGGATACCATGAGAGAGCCGCCAACAACCAAGTCATCTGGTCGAGCTGGATCATACCAAGTTGAGTCAACTGTTGCGTTTGAGGCAAAAATGGTTGTTCTCATGCGTAGGATTGAAAGTTTAGAGTTGGTTCGAGCTCCTGTAGCTCAGGTCGCTACTTCTGCTTGTAGTAGGTGTGGACGTACGGGACATAGTGACCTGAAATGTGCTTACGCTCCAAGCGATACTATGGATGCAAATGCGATGTATCAATAGCGGCCCTGTAACGACCCGTACAATCACTCCTATATTCCGAAAAGGTGAAACCACCCTAAATTCTCTTGGGGGCAGACTAGGGGCCATGGTCAGAGCTCGCACGCTCAACCTCAACCCCTACTTTATCACCCTCCACGCCCATCGGCGACCTACCAACCCCCACATCAAAGGTCTCAGTCCCATACTCACCAACCTCCTCAGGCATCACCGTCAGGTTATTCTAACCAAACTCCACTGCCCCAGCAAATTGATCCAAAGGACCCCACTATTGAACATATCCTTTACACGTTCATGTAAAGCACGCAAACCATGCTTGCAGCCAACAACAATTTGGTCAACGCATTGAAAGTGCAAGTCAGCCAATAGTTGGCTCATCAACTCCATGAACGGGAGAAGGGTTAGTTACCGAGTCAACCTGTGGTAAATCCCAAGGGTCAACCTACTTAGGCTAGGCAGAATGTGCACAACATTGAATATGACCCTTCCCAATATGCTAATGTTGTCCATACCTTACGATCGATAAGGGTTGCTAACAACAATGCTGAAATGTATGCATCAACCCTGTTTGTGACTCTTCCGAGGAGGGTCATGAGTCTTGCAAGGAACCCATTCCTGAGACTCCTCCTCGTGATATTTATGTACCAAATGAACTATTCCCTCATAGGTTGGCAAAAAACACGATGAACATTGAGACAAAATTGTTGAGGTACTTAGGCAAGTCAAGGTGAACATTCCGTTGTTGGACGTTGTTCAATAAAAGCTACCATATGCCAAGTTCGATCTTTGAACCATTAAGAGGAGAACAAATGTTCCAAAAAGGCATTTTTGGCCGCCAATGTGAATTTGATATTGACACAACCCATGCAAGTCAAATACTAGGACCCCGGTTGTCCAATTGTTTCGTGTATGATCGGTAACGTGGCAATCTGTCAAGCTCTATTGGATCTGGGAGCATCTATGAACCTCCGACCCTACTATGTCTATGTCAACGAAGGAATAGCAGATCTTAAGCCAACGAGGACTACATTGCTGTTGGTTGACAAATCTGTCATGATTCCACGTGAAGTGTAGAGAATGTCATTATTAAAGTGGGCAAGTTCGCATTCCCAATTGATTTCATCATCTTGGATACTGAGCCTGTATCCAACCAACAAGGACAAATTGCGGTGATCCTTGGGACACCATTTCTCACGACATTTAATTCTTTGATCAATTGTCACAATGGCTTGATGAGGTGACCAATGACAAGGTTGCGATTCAATATGATTTTGAGGAATCTCCCTATGAACTTCTGGATGAGGAGGCACATCTGGGTGCCTGCTCTTCTTATCTTGTGGCCCTTGAGCCACTTGAAATTAACTCTGAATCCAACAAGGACCCACCTCCGGTCGAGCTTAAACCTCTCCCCGATAACCTTAATTACATATTTTTAGGGGATTATGAAACTTTGCTAGTCATTATTGCTTTTAATCTTGAAAAAGATCAAGATGCTGCTCCCAAAAAGGTGCTTTTGGAAAAAAAGAGGGTATCGGGTGGTCCTTGAAGGACATCAAGGGAATAAGCCCTAGTATTGTCCAACATCGGATCTACATAGAAGAGAATTCTAGGCCCCGTCGGCACCCACAACGAAGATTGAATCCTGTACTGAAAGAAGTCGTCCGAAAGGAGGTTCTTAAGTGCTTGGATCATGGCATAATATATCCTATCTCTGATAGTTCGTGGGTGAGTCTTGTCCATGTGTTTCCCAAGAAGTCAGGCGTGACAGTTGTTGAGAATGAGGATAATGAGCTTATACCAACACGCCTACAATCTGGCTGGAGAGTATGCGTTGATTATCACAATCTTAATGCGTCAACACGGAAAGATCATTTCCCATTGCCATTCATTAATTAGATGTTGGAAAGGTTGGTCGGACATGAGTATTATTGTTTTCTTGATGGATACTCCGGTTACAACCAAATTCTCATCGCCCTCGATGACCAAGGGAAGACCACATTCACATGTCCCTTTGGCACGTTTTCTTACCGCCGCATGACCTATGGGTTATCTAACGCGCGCCGCATGACCTATGGGTTATCTAACGCGTTGACCATGTTTCAAAGGTGTATGATCAGCATCTTCTCGAATATGGTGGAGCGTTTCCTTGAGATTTTCATGGACGACTTCTCTATATTTTGTGTTTCCTTCAATGAGTGCCTTAATCACTTGAGCCTTGTCCTTAAGCGATGCTGTGAGATGAACCTTGCTCTTAATGGTAATCTCCCACAACCACTTAATGTGAAGGATATCCGCGCATTTTTGGGGCTGTTGGATTTTATCGATGGTTCATTCGGGATTTTAGTAAAATTGCTCGACCTCTCACCACTTTGTTGGCTAAGGATGCCAATTTTAAGTTCACACCGGATTGTCACCATGCTTTTCTGACCTTGAAGAAAGAGTTGACTTTGGTTCCCATAATTAAGGCACCAGTGTGGACTGAACCCTTCGAGGTTATGTACGATGCATCTGACTCTACTGTGGGTGCAGTTCTTGGGAAACGATTGGATAAATTGCCTTATGTGATCTACTATGCCAGTAGAACACTCAATGATGCCCAATTGAACTACACTGTGACCAAGAAAGAATTCATAGTGATCATATTCACTTTGGATAAATTCCGATCGTACTTGAGTGGCTCCCACATGATTATCTACTCTGATCACACAACCATCAAGCACCTCATGGGAAAGAAAGATGTCAAATCACAACTCTTGAGATGGATATTGTTGTTACAAGATTTCGATCTCGAGATTTGGGATAAAAATGGTGTGAAAACGTTGTAGCGGACCACCTATCTCGTCTTGAGACGACCAACCCACATGATCAAATTATTTGACAAATTTCCTGACGAGCAATTGTTCATGATCGAAGATAACCCGTGGTTTGTTGACATCGTGAACTACCTGGGGACCGAGCAACTTCTTATGTGTTCATCAAAATCTGACCAAACCAAATTTAGATCGTATGTCAGATTCTTTCATTGGGACGACCCCTATCTATTCAAATACTGCTCTGACAAAATTTCAGGCGGTGCATACCAAATAACGAGTTCCAAAGTATGCTCCAATTTTGCCACTCTGAGGTATGTAGAGGACACTTTGGACGAAAGAAAACTGCCGCCAAGGTGCTCCAATTTGGATTTTACTGGCCTTCGCTTTTCAAAGATGCTTACGAATTTTGTAAGCAATGTGATAGGTGCCAACTCATTGGCAAAATAAGTCAGTGAGATATGATGCCTTTGCAAAATATCCTCGCTGATTGATTCATTTTATATTAACCGCAAGTGCACGGCCGCGTTGAAGTGGTGGCAAATACGGGTCGATCCACATGGAGGTGTGTCGACTTTTGGTTTGTTCGAAGGCGAGTGGTAAAGAAAGGAGAGAAAGGTTGGTTACACTAAACTACACTAAGATGCAAAAGGAAATGAAGATAAGCAATAAAACTAAACCCCATAGGGGGTAGAGAAATAATGTGAATATAAAGATGTGTGTTTGTGTGTTCAATTATGCTCCTCACAACATGTAGTGCATGAAATCATAAAACTAAATCCAACTTGGCCTCCACATGAAATAAGATAAGACTACATCATTAAAACATACAAGACAATAATTGGAATGAAGCTAAATCAACTCATGTATAAAGACTAGGCCCTACTATGCCTCCACATGAATTAAGATAAGACTATATCATTAAAACATACAAGGCATTAACCAAGGCCAAGGCAACAAGAGCACATACACTACAAGTCATGTTCCATATATTAATTCCATCCATATCCTCACCTTATCATTCCCCATAAAATAAGTCCACTAATCTAAGCATAAACTAAGCTTCATTCAAGAGCATTAGCATATCAAAGATAAGAGTGAAATCCCATTAGATGGTTATGGAAATCATATAAGGCTCAAGGGATTAAGATAACACACACCTAATATGCTACATTATCATATCACATATTTCTCCACCCCGAAATGGGGATGGAACTACTCACAACTCATTACACTAACTACATTAACAAAATGAAACATATTGCTGAAAAGAAATTCAACTAAGCAAGAAAGAAACATAAAGTAAAGAAACATGCAATAATTAAAAATAAAGATTAAAAGAAACTAAAACAATTATTTTATTAACAATGACTCACATTGAAGGTAGCATTCTTCTCCACCTTGAGTTTTGCTTCAAGGCTTACTCCTTAGTAGAGAGAATGCCACCAAGCAATGGGTAGTTACAATGGAAGGTGAAGAGTTCTCTTTATAGCCATAGAAAAAGGTAATTCGGGACAATCCCCCGATGTGGGACTAAACAAATACCAGAAATAGAATACACACACTCTAATACACATGCCCTCCAAATATTAGCAGATCCGAAGATAAACAGACTGCCGATTGGCGGTCTACTGGTTCTGGATCGGGCTCATTTTTGTTGTGGGCTTGTCTTGATGTATTTGTTGGTCCTGGATGCATCTACTTCGCTTGTTGGAGTTCCGACCTGAATAGAATTGCCAAAATACTCCCCATGATGGCGTGGAGTTTTCTGTTTTTCTCTTTGGTCCTTCGGTCTTACGTTCAGGTCCTTCTCCCTTGCATCTTAGTCCCCGGGTCTCGCAATTAAGTCCTTTTTCACTGCTTTTGGGTCCTTTCATGCTTCATCTCTTCAATCCTATTTATTTCGGAAATTCAAACATAAAACTCGTCACGTAGCATTGCTTTGGAGTAAGATTATGGATATAAGATACAAATATAAGCATGAAATGATGTCAATCACTTGCCGTTGACATCTTTGATGTGTAGGGCATCGACTCTATGGGTCCTTTCCCGTATTCGTTCGGGAATATTTACAATCTTGTGGTCAATGACTATGTGTCTAAGTGGGTAAAGCCTATCCCCACAAAGACCAATGACAACAAGGTGGTAACCAAATTCGTAAATGATATTTTTGCGTGATTTGGTATGCCTCGCACCATAATCAGCGACAGGGGTACCCACTTCTGCAATCTCTCTTTTGAAGCGCTTATGAGGAAGTATTCGATCACCCACAAGCTTGCAACCCCACATCATCCGCAAACTAGTGGGCAAGTCAAAGTCTCTAACCGTCAATTAAAGCAAATCCTTGAGAAGACGGTTAATTCCTCGAGGAAGGATTGTTCGACTAAGCTTAATGATGCGTTGTGGGCTTTCCACACCGCGTAAAAGACCAATTTGGGTATGTCCCCATATTGGGTAGTGTACGACAAGGCTTGCCACCTACCCGTCGAGCTTGAGCATTGTGATTTTTGGGTGATCAAGAACTGGAATGTGGATCTTGTCCAAGCAGGGGTGCAGCATAAACTCGACATCGTGGAATTGCAAGAGCTACGCAATGATGGGTATGAAAATGCCAAAATTCATAAGTCCTGAGCCAAAATGTTTCACGATTGCATGATTATGCGAAAAGTGTTTACGACCAAGCAGAATGTGTTGCTCTACGATTCTTAATTTTATTTGTTTACGGGTAAGCTCCGCAATCACTGGTCTGACCCGTTTATTGTGCAAACCGTATTTACTCGTGGAGCATTTGAAATCCTGAACCTTGAGAATGGGGATGTGTTCAAAGTCAATGGACAACTTCTCAAACCTTACTTGGAGGGTGCACCAGCTGAAGGCGAGGATGTCATGTTCCTTCATGAACCTCCCTCGCACTCAACCATGTGAATGGTTGCGATTTCATGTTTGTACATCTTTTAAAAAAACAATGAAATGAAAAAAAAGAGGGGGAAAAAGAAACACAAAAAACTAGCCCCATTTTGTAGTCATCGAAGTCGAACACGAGTGTACTACGGGAGACAAGACGTTTTAGGGTTGGTTTACGAATTAAAGATCACATTTGACCTGGTCAAACTCAAGACCCACAAGGAAATTGTAAAACTTTTGCACCTTTTTGCCCACATATCTGCAAGTTTTGGGGGTTTGACCACACTTTTCCCATACACATAACCTAGCTATTTAAGGCACCTTTTTCATTGCGCTTCTTTCACTCCACCGATCCCAAAAATAACCATTCACCTCTAGATTGTTATAGACGCCTTCTACTCCAAAGTCAAAGACAAAGCTTGTTTTCCATCCACCAGTAGCGGACCATACTCTGCCAGTGGGGATCTCCTTGGCTATCAGGAGCTTAGATTCTTGCAGTACGGTAAAAGCCCTTTCACTATCTCTTTACTTGTATTTTTAGATCGTCTGCCCATTTAGTATCATTTTGGTGGTGTGGTGAGCACATTGATAATCTCAACTCCATTTTGTTGATTGTCATTAATTCGTTCCAATCATAAACTTGGAATGCTTAAATCCCAATTCTGATCAATAATACGATATATTCAGCTCAACACACTCCATATAGACATTTTCAGGCCCTGGCCATCTTTTTCATCCGTGAGCAGCAAATATTAATCCCACAATGGCAGATTGGTTGGTGGCTTTGGCCTTGATATTTCAGTAGCATCTGGAATTATCATATTGGAGCATATTTCTGGATTTAGATATAGCTTTTGATGGAATCAGACTTTGCATTTATCATCACTCGTTTGAGGACTCCTTTTAATGTTCGCATTGCCGAACTTGGGTGGACCCCTGGAGAGGGGAGTAAGCATTCGTCCCCATCCGTGGTAAATTCCTTTTATCATTCCCTGACTGATGATGGTGAAGGAATGAAGTTCACCATCAACAGTAGTACTTATCAGCTCACTCCCTCGGTTATTGCGATATTACCGGGTTACCCTTTTTAGATTGCAACGTCCACCAATGCCGCACATTGAACTTCTATCGTTCAGTGGTGGGTAGAGGGAACTCAGTAAACGCTCACGGGAGTTTGAGCAACGCCATCTATTTAAGAATGTGCATGTGGTTGCTTGATAGGTGAGTAAAAACATCCTGGGGTTAAGGTACCATTCCATATTGTCTACTACCTGTTTGGATTTGGTCTATGTCCTCATGACTAGAGATCAACACTACATTTGCAACGACCTCTTCAGCACGCTGCAAAAAGGTGCCCGAGAAGGCAGGTAGCCTTTACCCCTTCTTCTCACTCGTACTTGCAGTCACTTCGAGGTTGGGTACACTCAAAATTTCATTGACTCAAAAGGGGTTGCCATTGACATCGAGCAGATCACACCTGCATATAGTCAAGCACATCCTGACTCCTGGTAGGGCCCAAATCCGCTGAAACTTCTCCAGCACATGTATTAAAGGATGTTTAGGCTATTTTTGGTATCTGTTTACTCCCACATCGGGGGATTGTCCCGGTTTGCCTATTTCCATGGCTATAAATAGAACTCTTCACCTTCCATTGTAATCACTCCATATTTTAAGTGGCTATTCTTGCTACTAGAAGTGCGGCCTTGAAGCACACACTAAAGTAGGAGGATGCTACTTTTAATGTGAGTCATTTTAATACAAGTTTTCTTTATTATGTTGTTTGTTTTATGTTTTTGTTTTGCTTTGCTTAATCTCATTTCATTAGTTTTATTAGCTTAGTTAATATGCTTTCTTTGTTTAGTTTAATAATTAGTGTAATGTTTAGTGAGTAGTTCCATCCCCTTTGGGGGGTGGAGTAGATGTACATACATGCAAATGAGAATGGATTGAATGCTTTATTTCCAATGTGTTGATAAAACATGAATGTATGCTTGCTTGTTTAGGATAGAATTTATAACTTGATGAGTTTTGCCAAAATGATTAGACACCTCTCATGCTTGTTTAGGTTCTAAAATAAACATCTTGCATATGTAAATGTTAATCAACTAAGTTGGTGAATAGATTGATAGGTTTTGACACAACATTTAGACACTTCCTATGCATGATAACACCACCTTAATTTGTGCTTAAAGAATGTACTCAACACCCACCTCTTTGCTTGTGTGCACTCACTCCACCCCTTAGGGGTTTTCCCATTTCTGTATTCCAGCATTCTTGTTTTGTCCTTAGCTTAGTTGTCATTTCATTGTTTGTTTCTTTCGTTCGCATTTCATACTTCTTAGCGTAGTTTAGTGTAGAGTAGCATAATCAATCTTTCTCCCCCAATTTTTGCCACTTGATTTCTGATAAACAAGAGGCTGCTCACCTCCCTGAGGACGACCCGTACATGCCACCGCCTCATCGCGGCCGTGCACTTGCGGTTTAATTAAAATGTTCAACAAGTTTTTGGCGCCGTTGCCGGGGAGGTGGCAGTCCAGACTCTTGTTTGGACGATTCGAGTGGATTTAATTTTTTGCTTGTAGTTTTCTTTGCTTCAGGAGACTCACATTGAGAAGGGGAAGCATCTGGTGAAGTTTGGAGGCGGTCTGAGAGACGAAGACCGCCAATCAGCAGTCTACAACTGCCAACTGGCGGTCTGGTTGTTTCATTTCACCTCTAAATTTCTGTGGAGTATTGCTTTATATGATATAGTGATCTGGGACTCGATTTGGCATGTTTTGACTTATATTTTGCCCCCAGATCAATAATCAAACCTTCTTTAAGCAACTTGGACCCTAAAACTCAAAGCAAAAGATTAGGCATTCTTGTTGTTTAGGTCATGCATCATGTATGTGACTTAGGCATTTAGATTGTCTTTTATCTTAGCTTTATTTTCTGTTGCTGAGAGCTGGCGTGAGGCACAGACCTTCTACGCTCATTCATGCATTTCGTATGAACATGCATTAGTTAGTAGGAAGTGCATTGAAACAAGTGTGAGTTGAGCGTTTGTTTGGAGAGTTGATTGCTATATTAGGACTCCAAAACGTTACTAAGGAGGGGCTGTCCCATAAAAGATAAGGTGGGGGATTTCATCACCCTTTCCTTCGCCCCAAAAACCACACTAATCAAGAGCCTAATTTTAAAATCAAGTAGACATTGGCCTTAAGGAATTCGGACGCATTAGGAGAGTGATCCGGTCCCGACCGTCATGACCTTATCGGCGTTGCCCACTTTGACGATAGTAGGAGAGACGAGATCCCCGGATCTTGGCTCACTTGCTGGGATTTGTGGTCCTCGTCTTAGGGAGGTGAGGTGTGTTGAGGCCGAGTGACCTTGCAGTTAGGTGTCGTCTAGCTGTAAGGACCTATAGCGACCTTAGGATTGCTCGAGTCTTGTTTGCTTGTGTGCTTCTACCTGTACCCATCCGCCGTAGCATAGGGACTTCTTTCCTTCTCTCCTGAGTCATTCTTTCTCTCCTGTGTTCCCCCGTCTTCTCCTCTACGCACATTCTTTGAAATTTGTTTTTTGGTTTGTGTGCGTGCACCTTTGTGTATGCTTTCGTGGACACAAGACGAGAGGGGTCGTTTGACGAGGAGCGTTGTCAATCCGGCTTCGGTCATCGATTTCTCGACACCTTCCTCTTCTCGTGTCGCACGCAGTCCGGGTTCAATGGCTGCTAATTTCCGTGAGGAGGAGCAGTTGCTGGACCCACCTGCTCCACCAGTGCTTCCAGTTGTCATTCCAATACCTCTACGTGATCAATGCTACCCGAGCCGTACGGCTCTACCCTCATCCATCGTATTACCAGAGGCTAATGGGAACCATTTTGAGGTTAAACCTCAGTTTATTTCCATGCTCCCTCGCTTCACTGGGAAGGGTGACCCATATATCTTTCTCAGGGAATTTGAGGAGGTCTGTGCTATGTTCAAGCTGTAACAACTTAGCACAGACACCATCCATCTTAGGCTCGTTCTTTTTGCACTGAAGGATGACTCCAAGAAGTGGTTGTACAGCAACCAGGCGAATGCCTTTAGGACTTGGGATGAGTTTCAATCTGCATTCCTCAAGAAGTACTTTCCAAATCATCGGACTCAAAAATTGAGGAACGAAATCAATTCGTTCTATCAACATGAGACTGAACCATTCCATGCATATTTAGAGAGGTTCAAGGAGCTACTATCCTCATGCCCTCACCATGGCATCGAGTTGTGGCGCCTTTGTCAGATTGTTTACGAATGTCTTCACATCCCGTCAAGAACGCTCCTTGAGTCGATGTGTCAAGGAGAGTTCTTGGGAAAGGATGAAAGGGAGGCATGGGCTTTCCTAGAAGACCTTGCTGAGAAAACCATGCAATGGGAGAGTGTGAGGGAACTACCTGCATCATCGAGCATAGGAGCGAGGATCGCGAATGCAAACTCGACTAGACCGGGTGCCGTATTTGTTGTCGATACCACTACGGCCACCGAGGCGCGCATGGCGGCCTTAATGCGCCGTATGGATTCGATTGAGCTCCAAAACCAACAAGGTGCACCTCACATGTCCACATATGGTCTAGTTCCTTGTCATTCATGTGGTAGGATAGGTCATGTAGAAAGTGAGTGTGAGTCCATTCCTCCTGAGATGGAGCGTGTCAATGCCAACTATGATAGAGCCAGGGATGACCCATACTCATCATCTTATAATCCTGAATGGAGGAACCACCCCAATTTTTCATGGAACCAAACTAATGCCCCGGGTGGTCCTTCAAACTCCTCTAGACCACACTACCAATCACACCAACCTGCTATGCATGCACATTCCTATCAGCCACCCCAAGCGCAAACCACCAATCAATCGGGTTTCCCAAATTCAAATAATATGGAAACCCGTTTCAATTCGCTTGAGACCTTGACTCGTGGACTTGAAAACTCAATGAAATTTTTTATGTCAACTACGAGTCAAGTTCTCACTTCAAATCAGCAGACCATCAAATCTCTAGAGCTTCAGATGGGTCAATTGGCTCAGTCTGTACATGAAAGAGAGAGATGGTCTTTTCCTAGCCAGCCTGAGGCTAACCCCCGTCTGTACCAACAACAACACATGCAAAATGAGAATGTGGTACCTCAGGGGAGGCAAGTGAACCATGTGGAGGAACCTGTTCACCATGTCAATTCCATTGTGACCTTAAGGAATGGAAAACAGGTTGACAATCACATTTCCTTGTCACAACAACCACCATCTATGCAGACCCTTGGTGGGAATGGTGGTGAAGAAGAAGCTGAGGGTGAGGGTAATACACCAAGGCTTCCTTCTCAGGTACCATAGAAAACCTACCTGCCAAAAGCTCCCTATCTAAGTAGGTTAACGAAAAAGCAGAGTGACAACATGGACAAGATATTAGATGTGTTTAAGCAAGTAAAGGTTAACATCCCCTTGTTGGATGTCATCCAACAAATACCTCAATATGCCAAAGTGTTGAAGGATCTCCGCACAACCAAGAGGAAGACCAATGTTCCTAAGAAAGCATTCTTGGATGCAAATATCAGCTCTCTTTTGTCCAATCCCACCTACACAAAATACAAAGACCCTGGGTGTCCTACTATTCAGTGTACGATAGGGGACACTAGAATGAGCAATGTTTTGCTTGATTTAGGATCAGCGGTCAACCTCCTCCCATTCTCTGTCTATCAACAGTTGAACTTGGGAGAATTGAAACCAACTAAGATCACCCTCCAATTGGCGGATAGATCCATTCGTATTCCCATAGGGATTATCGAGGACGTGCTTATCAAAGTTGGAGATTTTATATTTCCAGACGATTTTGTTGTCCTCGATACCAATCCTGTTGCGAATACCCACTCTCAAATACCTTTGATTTTGGGTAGACCATTTCTGGCCACCTCCAATGTCTTGATTAATTGTAGAAATGGTCTCATGAAGCTCTCAATCGGTAACATGAGTGCCGAGTTTCATGTGTTCAACTCTGGTAGGCAACAAGAACCCATGGATGAACTTTTAGATCTAAATCTCATCCGCCAATTGGAGAAAGCACCACAAAAGCAACGAACACCCCTCACCCCAATGCAACCCGTTGAGAATGTTCGTGGGCCCAGCGAAAACTCATTGCCTGTCTTCGCAATGCAACAGAGTGAGCTGGCCTCGAACATGAATGTCCAAAGGGAGTGTTCGTTGCATGATTCAGTTGAGAGTGCTAGTCAGAGTGAGACACCTCATCATATGCCTATACCAGAAGGTGTCTCTACCTCATGTCCCATGGCCATTGAGCCATTTGAGCTTCATATTGACTCCAACAAGGACCCACCTATGACCGAGCTTATGCTTGATGATCTAAATGATGGTGGGAGGTCCTTATTGGATGACTTGGGGAGAAGCCCCATTCTTAGTGATGCAAGTCTGCTGCATCCATCAGATGAGCCTGAGGAACTCATTCTGATGCACCCGCCTATTGGTTGGAGGGTTTTCTTCGATGAGCAATTAAACCTTAGTGAGGTAACACAACTTCATTCTTTGTTGCCCACACCCAACCAATATCATGAGGGGTTCGAGCCTTTCAGCTTTGACCTTTCACCCCTCATGACTCCTCAGAGTACCAGTGAAGTTTGCCCATCTCGGCAAGTCTCTGGTCCTCATGACTTGATGTTCTCATTTGATGTTCCTTGACCAAATGATTATGAGAATATCGTTGCTACTGTATATATCATGTTAAAAAAGAGAGTAATAAAAGACTCCTTGAGTGAGGATCGATTGTTGTGGGCCCCAACCCTTGTGTACTTGGGCCCAATTTCTTCACGTATTTATCTCCCTTCTTCAGCTTCTCACAGGTTTTGAGGGAATTTGGGTTTGTGTCCATCAACATGACCCTAAACGTCCCTTTGTACTTCATGTTGGTGAGATCTTTCCTTTTTCATGCATATATCCATGTAGTATCTTGTTCACATTCATTGAGGACAATGCATGAAGTAGGTGTGGGGGGGGTGTTTTACGTGTGTACATAGTCGAGTCTTTTCTTTTTATTTTTTGTTTTCTTTTGTGTGCATTGTTAGGGTCATGTTAGTGTGCCGCATTTAATATCCATATATCTGCCTGCCATGATCCTTGGGTGACTTGTCTTCTTTTGCTTGCCTAGTGCTTTAAAATTTTCACATTTTTTTCAAAATCTTCATGTGCTTGCGAATGAAAATGTTTTTGTAGGTTTTGCGAGTGTTTAGCATGTGCAAAACCGTTGAGAGGCAAAGTAAAAAGAAAGCTCCAAAAATTGTCTTGAACTTGATGCATTTGGATTTCTAGTACTGGCTTTAGGTCTTATCGAGTCGTTAGGATGCACCCTGGTTTTCCCTCGGGGGGCGTAATCATAGGGTTTCAGCACTCAAAAATTTAAAGAAGTCCACCCTGAACCTAGTGAGTCAAATAATTCGTGTCTATTAGTATAAGGAAGTTTGTCGTAGTCAAGGGCCCTTAATCTCTTTTTGTGAAACTTAAGTGTAGGGGTTTTGGTTTAGATAAATGAATAAGTGGTGTTCTCTCTTCTCGCACGGCTCCTATCACTCGGGAAAGTAGGTCTGAGGGGCCTTTGTGCCTGGTGCTTTCGAGTCATCTGACTTGGGATTCACCCACCGAACTCCCGTTACACGGGTGGTAGGGATCGCCCTATGTGGAGATTTGGGGGAAGGTGTACGTGATAGTGTAAGTCCTCATAGGCAATGATGTACGAAACTTGACCCTGGGAGAATCAAACACCAACCAATAAAATGCTCTAAAGAAGAAAAAAAAGAAAAAAAAGAAAAGAAAAAAGAGAGTCAAATAAGAACCAAAATGGACTTTACACATTGTATCACATTCAGAAGTTAAGGTTGCCCATGTCAAAACTTAAGTCCTTAACTAACTCTCACGAATAACGCATTAGGCTAGGTGTGTGGACCGATTACATATATAGAGTCAACCCGTAGTATTACCGCGTCCCATGATCGACAAAATAAGTCCAACGAGTCGTGTAACTAGATTGATTACTGCATCTTGTTCGGATTTTGTGGGTATATCCGCTGAAAACCCTAAGGAGACAACACTCCTCCTCCTTGGCGACAAGGAGGTTTAACGGCTTGTTGCACGTGCTAAGTGCAACCGTGATTCCTACGAAAGTGAGTTAGGATTTCTTGTTTTTCGTATGCTTTTTCCTTTCTTTGTTTTGCTCGGGACTAGCAAAAGTTAGGTGTGGGGGTATTTGATTGATATCATTTCATGCTTATATTTGTATCTTATATCCATTATCTTTCACCTAAACATTGCTATGTTACGAGTTTTATGTTTAGTTTTCAGGAATAAATAGGTTTGAAGAGATGAAGCATAAAAGAACCCAAAAGCTGGGAAAAAAGACTGAATTGTGAGATCTGGGGACTAAGATGCAAGGGAGAAGGACCTGAATGTAAGACAGAAGGACCTAATAGCAAAACAGAATACTCCACACCATCATGGGGAGTATTTTAGCAATTCGATTCGGGTCGGAGCTCCAACAAACCAAGTGAATGCATCCAAGATCAGAAAATATACCACGAAAAGCCCAAAACAAAAATGAGCAGGATCTGAACCATATAGACCGCTAATTGGCGGTCCATTGTGGCCCAAATCCGCTAAAACTTCTCCAACACATGTATTAGAGAATGTTTAGGCTATTTTTGGTATCTGTTTAGTCCCACATCGGGGGATTGTCCCGGTTTGCCTTTTTCCATGGCTATAAATAGAACTCTTCACCTTCCATTGTAATCACTCCATATTTTAAGTGGCTATTCTTCCTACTAGAAGTGAGGCCTTGAAGCACACACTAAAGTAGGAGGATGCTACTTTTAATGTGAGTCATTTTAATACAAGTTTTCTTTATTATGTTGTTTGTTTTATGTTTCTTGTTTTGCTTTGCTTTATATCATTTCATTAGTTTTATTAGCTTAGTTAATATGCTTTCTTTGTTTAGTTTAATAATAAGTGTAATGTTTAGTGAGTAGTTCCATCCCCTTTGGGGTGGAGTAGATGTACATACATGCAAATGAGAATGGATTGAATGCTTTATTTCCAATGTGTTGATAAAACATGAATGTATGCTTGCTTGTTTAGGATAACATTTATAACTTGATGAGTTTTGCCAAAATGATTAGACACCTCTCATGCTTGTTTAGGTTCTGAAATAAACATCTTGCATATGTAAATGTTAATCAACTAAGTTGGTGAATAGATTGATAGGTTTTGCCACAACATTTAGACACTTCCTATGCATGATAACACCACCTTAATTTGTGCTTAAAGAATGTGTTCAACACCCACCTCTTTGCTTGTGTGCACTCACTCCACCCCTTAGGGGTTTTCCCATTTCTGTATTCCAGCATTCTTGTTTTGTCCTTAACTTAGTTGTCATTTCATTGTTTGTTTCTTTTGTTCGCATTTCATACTTCTTAGCGTAGTTTAGTGTAGAGTAGCATAATCAATCTTTCTCCCCCAATTGTTGCCACTTGATTTCTGATAAACAAGAGGCTGGTCACCTCCCTGAGGACGACCCGTACATGCAACCGCTTCATCGCGGCCGTGCACTTGCGGTTTAATTAAAACGTTCAACAGTTTGCGAAAGAAAAATGTTTGTAGGTTTTACGTGTGTTTAGCATGTGTAAAAATGTTGAGGGGCAAAGTAAAAAGGAAGCTCCCAGAATTGACTTGAACATGATGCATTAGGATATCTAGTACACCAGCTTTAGGTCTTATCTCAACGTTAGGAAGCACCCCGGTTTTCCCTCGGGAGGAGAGTAATCATAGGGTTTAAGTACTCAAACCAATAAAGAAGTCCACCCTGAACCTAGTGAGTAAAATAATTCGTGTTTGTTAGTATAGGAAAGTTTGTTGAACTCAGGGACCCTTACACTCCTGTTGTGAAACCTTAAGTGTAGGGTTTTGGTTCATGTGTGGATAAGATATAAGTGAGTAGGGTGTTCTCTCTTCTCGTACAACTCCTGTCATTCGGGAAAGTAGGTATGTAGGGACTTAGTGCCTGGTGCTTTGGAGTCATCTAACTTGGTAGCACTGACCTAACTCTCGTTACACAGGTTGTAGGGATCACCCTATGTGGAGATTTGGGGGAAGGTGTATGTGATAGTCTAAGTCCTCATTGGAAATGATGCACAAAACCTGACCCTGGGAGAATTAAACACCAACTAGGGAAAAAAAGTAATACAAATAAGAACGTTAAATGACTTTACACTTTGTATCACTTGAGGATGTTAAGGTTGCCCATGTCTTTCACATAAATCCTTAATTAACATGCATGAATGATTCATTAGGCTAGGTATGTGGACTAGATACATATATAGAGTCAACTTGTAGGATTACCGTGTCCAATGATCGACCAAAGTAGGTTCATCCAGTCATGTTGCTAGGTTGAATAATGCATTAATGTTCGGATTTTGTGGGTACATTTGTTGAAAACCTTTCAGAAGACACCACTCCTCCTCCTTGGCGACAAGGTAGTTTAACGTCTTGTTGCACATGTTAAGTGTAATTGTGATTCCTAAGAAAGTGGGTTAGGATTTTCTTGTTTTTCATATGTTTTCATTTTTTTTTCATTTTTCTCTTTCTTTGTTTTGCTCGGGACTAGCAAAAGGTTAGTGTGGGGGTATTTAATTAGTAGCATATCATACATCACATTCATGTATATCGGTTATTGTACCCCAAAATTGTGTTGCTTGAGTGTTTGTTGTAGTGTTTCAGAAGTTAGGTAATACAGAAGAGAAAATGGAGCAAAAAATAATATGATTGCAGTAATAATGGATTGAATTGAAGACTTCCGGACCTATTTTTAATGCACAAGGACTGGATCGCAAATTAAGAATGACCTAAGTGAATACCCGGAGGGACTTGATGGTCAAGAACAAAATATTGTGCCGTATGACTTGAACCATATCGGTATTTCACCAATTAAAGATAAACATGCACGAACTAGTGGACCAAGGCTTCACCCCACGTGACAAATAGGCTCGAACTATCGGAGAAATTTGAGTGGGATCAAAGCATTTGGATCGGCCACTGGCAGATGTTTATCTGCTACTGGCGGATTACTTTGCTTTGTTGGCTCTTGGATTTGGCCGCAGGTCGGGTCGATGGGTTAGAACATTCGAAGACTATCAGATGTTATTAAGAGTCATCCGATTATTTCTAGATTAATCCTAACCATGTATTAGTCTATATACATGCATGCGTGTATGTACTCATGTTGTGCATGCATGTGCTCATGTTCGCCTTATCCTAAGTAATGTCTTGTATGTTTTAATGATTGTGTTAAATCTTATTTCATGTGGAGACATAGTTTGATTTGGTCATTATGCATGTGCTCATATTATCCTCTTTTCAATTATTGTCTTGTATGTTTTAATGACAATGCTTTATCTTATTTCATGTGGAGGCAAAGTTGGATTTGGTTTTATGGATTTCATTTAGTACAGGTTGTGTTGAGCACATATGAACACACACACGTATACATATTTTCTTTTCCATATTTTTCCCACCCCCTGAGGGGTTTATTTTAATCGTTTGTTTTCTAGTTTCATACGCATCATAGTGTAATCCCACCTCATTTTTCTCTCTTCTTTTCCCACTCGAGTACGGTGGATTTCGACCTACATGCACTCCCTGTGGACTCAACCCGTACTTGCCACTGCTTCATCGTGGCCGTGCACTTGCAGTATTATAACTGAATCAATCTACATGCATGACCACCTAAATTCTATTATCACATATAAATTGTTTAATTGTCCAAACTAAAAATTAAGAAGTTCTTAATTTCTTATTTCATCCACTAGAAGCCATCGATCGAGGGACATTCTACTCACCCGTAGCGGGAGATAATTTCATCCATCTTTGGAATAGTTGGATATATAAGGATATTCATTGTTGTGCCTTTAATAAGTACATGAAGTGAGTTTCACCCTTAGTGGACACTAAGTGTATTTGTTCAAGAATACAATGGACAATCGTATCTCATATCAAATGGAATAAGTTTTCTTAACAAAACTAGGAGCCATCGCTCGGTTTTGAGAAATGGAGTTTTTCTTAGGAGGATTGGACAAATTCCCTCTTAATTAAAATGACAAGAATCGTAAGAGTTTGATAAACACAAAAGTTTCCAAATTTTCAAAATGGTTATGATTAGAAAATGTTTCTTACCTTGAGTTTAGGACATATTCGATAGCCCTTATCTAGTCTATGTTATAAATGATAGGATCTTGTATTACTGCAATTATGGACATATTTATTTATTTATTCGCAGTACAAATTTTCATAAACATAAAATTGACATTAAAATCCTTACAAATTATTTTTTAGAAATGTCGAACATTCAACCTATTATGCGATCCATTATTGAAAAACAACCATTGGAAAATGATGACTCCAACTTCACTAGCTGGCTGCTCAAGCAGTTCAAGGTCAACATCGTGTTGAAGTTTGAAAAACTATCTCACATGTTGGATGGTGAAATCCCAAAATTAAGAAAGAAGGCAACCAATGCTGAGAAAGAGGATGTAGCAAAGTGGGAAGACATAGAGAACAAAGTTCACGGTCTAATGCTAGCCTCCATGGGTGACTCGCTTCAAGCAAAATACTTGGACTCACAACCCAAGAAGACCATGGAATCTCTCACAAACATGTTTATGGATAGTGCTCGAAAGGAGCGCTATAAGACCGCCATAGCACTCACAAGGTGCGACATGGCGGAGGGAACATTTGTGTCCATGCAATTTCTCACGATGAAAGGATACCTTAAGAAGTTAGAAAAGCTCTCATCCATATTTCGTGCCATATAGTTTGCTAAATTTCTTTAGCTTTCATTTGCATCGTAATCTAGTTCGTTTTGCATTCTTAGTATAATTGTCTTTTCAATAGTAGCGTAATAATCTCTTCTTTCATCATTATTTCCCACTTGATTTTGCTCGCACAAAGTTTGGCAACGCTCCATGTAGGTCGATCCGTACTTGCCCGGTCTTCACCGACGGCCGTGCACTTGCAGTTAATTAGTAAAATATTTAACAAGTCTTTGGATCCATTGTTGGGTAGCGCCTTGTCCCAACCTTTTCTTGGGTGATTTGATTGGTTTTAAGTTTTTGTTTTAGTCGTGGTGTTGTCCAGGTGATCAAGTGAGCTCCAGATTTTGGTGGGAGCTTGGGAGCTGTGTTTGGACCTAAACAAACCGCTAGGTAGCGGTCTGAAAATGTTGTGCAGCAGTTGGGTAATCTCTGTTAGTCCAGTATTTTCTTTTGTAACTCACACTTCATGTTTGGTGTCTAGGAGCATATTGCCTGATTTGTTTTTGTTTTTTACCGCTCCTAGTTTACCTCTTAATCCAAAAATTCTCTTTAATGAACTTGGACACTAAAACCCAAAGCAAAAGATTAGGCATTTGCTATGTTTAGGTCATGCATTATTTAGTAATGAGTTGAGCATGGTATTTGTCTTCTCTTAGTTTTAATTTCTGTCGTTGATTGCTGGAGCGAGGTGTGCGTTCCTTAACACTCATTCACACATTAATACATTCATTAGTTAGTAAGGTTTAAATTGAAACAAGAGTGAGGTGAGTGTTTATTGGTGAGTTGCTTGCTAGTTTAAGAAGCAAATGAAATTAAGGGGCACCACCTATAGTCTACAAAGATAAGGTGGGGGATTTCATCACCCCTGCCTTAACCCCAAAAACCACCTCTAAAGCCTTAATTCTAAAACCAAGTAGACATTGGCCCATAAGGATTTTAGACGCACTAGGAGAGTGATCCCGTTGAGACTGTCATGACCTGATTGGCGTCGCCTGCCTTATCGATAGTAGGAGGTACTAGATCTCTGAATCCGATATCACTTGCTGGGCATTGTGGTCTTCATTGTAGGGAGGTGAGGCGTGTCAAAACTTGTATCTCGAAGTTAGGCGTCGTCTAACCTATGGAACTATAGCCCTAAGTTGTTTAAGCCATGTTTGATTGATTGTCTTCTACCCTCACCCATACCTCGTAGCTTAAGAATTTCACCCCTCTCCTCTGCATCCTTTGGTCTTCTCATCTACGTACCCTTCTTAGTTTTTTGTTAGTTTAAAAAAAGAGGTTTTACATTTGGTTTGTGTGTTTGTGCACCTTTGTGTATGCTTGTGTGGGCACGAGACGAACGTGGTCATTTGACGAGGCACATCATCAATCCTGCCTCGGTTGTCGATTTCACGACACCTTCCCTTTCTCGTGTCCCATACAGTCTGGGTTCCATGGCTGATCTGCACCACAAGGAGGAGGAGTTGCTGGACCCACCTATTCCCGTTTCTGTGCGTAACTGATGTTTTCCGGCACAAACTGCTCTTCCGTCCTTTATCGCATTACCCCAAGCAACAGGAAACCATTTTGAGGTTAAACCTCAGTATATCTCCTTGCTCCCTCATTTCTCAGGTAATGGTGATCACTATCTCTTCCTCTGAGAATTTGAGGAGGTTTGTGCTATGTTTAAGTTGTAGCAGTTGAGCACATACTCCATCCATGTTCAACTAGTCCTTTCAATCTGAAAGATGACGCCAAGAAGTGGTTGTATAGCCACCAAGCGAGCGCCTTTGCAACTTGGGACCAATTTCAATCTACATTTCTTAAAAAGTATTTTCCTCATCATCAGACACAAAAGTTGAGACAAGAAATCAATTCTTGCTATCAACTTGAGTCTTAAACATTCCATGCATTCTTTGAGAAGTTTATGAAGCTACTTTCCTCGTTCCCTCACCATGGCATCGAGTTGTGGTGCCTTTGTCAAATTGTTTACGAAGGTCTTAGCATTTTATCCCGAACATTTCTTGAATCCATGTGTCCAGGAGATTTCTTGGGAAAGGAAGAGAGACGCATGGAACTTTCTCAAAGACCTCACTGAAAAGTCCATGCAATGGGAATGTGTTCGGGAACCACCTGCATCACGTAGTAGCATAGGAGCAAGGATCACAAATTCCAACCAAGCGAAAGTAGGTCCAGTTTTTGCCGTCGATTCTGATACGGCCAACGAGGCACACTATGCAGTCTTGATGCGTTGTATGGACTCGATGGAGCTCCAGAATCAAAGTAAAATTTCCCAAGCATCTGCATGTAACTTCATTACATGTCATAGGTGTGGTATGGTCGGTCATGTGAGCGAAGAGTGTGTCTACATGGCTCAAAAAATGGAGCAGGTCAATGCCATTAACTACCACCCCAGAAATGACCTATATTCTTCATCATATAACCTAGGTTGGACGAACCACCCAAACATCTCTTGGAGCCCATCACACAACATATTAGCAATTACTAGTTGATTATCATGAGATGAGGCTTAGCATGAGAAGTGTCTAAAATTATGACAAAACTCATCAAAAACTAGGAACTTATGTGATGAACGAAGCTAAACATGGGAGGTGTCTGAATCTTATGGCAAAACCCATCAAAACAAAGTTTCTTCAATCAATCGAGTGAGCAAACACATAACTAACACGTAGAATACCCAACAGGAGATTTCAGGCAATAAACAGCAGGAAAGCACGCATGGGAAGTGTCTAAATCTTATGGCAAAACACATCAAAAATCCCTCAACATGAAGATGATTAAATCAAACCCGATGAACATACAAACATTCAAGTCTACACAATCAAAATCTGTCAAACATCAAAACCTCAAAACATAAATGTGCATCATCTCCACCCCCAAAGGGGGATGGGACTACTCACTACTCATTAAGCTAACATTTATATTAAGAAGAGAAAACATTCTAACTCATGATACTAAGATTCATAAAACACAGTTAAGCTAAGCATGCAGGAATTTAAAAGAGACAACATGAACTAACAGATATTTCTTTTATTCATGACTCATTACAAGTAACATCTCTCCACTTGAGTTTTGCTCCAAAGGCTTTACTCTAAGTAGAGAGAATGACCACCAAGCAAGGAGTTGGTTACAAAGGAGGAAGAAGAGTTCTATTTACAGACCTAAAAAAAGGCAACTGGGGCTAATCCCCCCTGTGTGGGACTAATGAAACTTCTACAAATGGATTCAAACAACATAATACACACCCACGAGATGCCGGGTCATATCCAAAGCATATTGGACCACCAATTGGTTGTCTAGGGTCCCCAATTGGTGGTCATGTTTAGTCGGATTTGACCCGATTTCGGTTGGCTTCTTCATTGCTTCAATTCTCCACGTGGGGTGCACCCAGATTGGTTCTATGAGTCAGCGCCCAAATCTAATTGCCAAATACTCCTTATAATGGTGTGGTCTTTCTCGGTTTGCTATTTGTTCCCTCTGGGCTTACGTCCACTTCCTTTCCTCTTGCAGATGGGTCCATAAGTCTCACCGATCAGTCCTATTTCTCACATTTTGGTCATTTTTGTGTCATCTTCTTCTTAAACTTGTTTATTCCTGAAACTTAAACATAAAACCCGTGACATAGCATTGCTTAAGTTCAAAATAGTGGATATAACCCATGAATATATGCATGATATGATATTAATCAAATACCCCCACACTTACCTTTTGCGAGTCCTGGGCAAAACAACGAAAAGAAAAACAAAGAAGGGAAAAACAAACAGAAAACAAGATAAGTCCTAACTCGCTTTCGTAGGAATCACGGTTGCACTTAGCACGTGCAACAAGTCGTTAAACCTCCTTGTCTCCAAGGAGGAGGAGTGTTGTCTTTTGAGGGTTTTCAGCGGATATACCCACAAAATCCGAACATTGATGCATTATTCAACCTAGCAACATGACTCGATGAACCTAGTTTTTTTTATCATTGGACACGGTAATCCTACAGACCCACTATATAGATATGTATCCAGTCCACACACCTAGCCTAATGAATCATTCATGCAAGTTAATTAAGTACTTAAGTGAAAGACATGGGTAACCTTAACATCCTCAAGTGATACGTCGTGTAAAGTCCATTTAGGTTCTTATTTGTATTACATTTTTTCTTCTTTTATTACTAGTTGGTGTTTACATCTCCAAGGGTGAAGTTTCGTGCATCGTTGCGTATGAGGACTTACACTGTCATGTACACCTTCCCCCTAATCTCCATACTGGGCGATCCTTACCACCCGTGTAATGAGAGTTTGGCCAGTGCATCCCAAGTTAAATTACACGAAAGTACCAGACACTAAGTCCCCTCAGACCTGATTTCCCGAGTGATAGGAGTGATGCGAGAAGAGAGAACACCTTACTAAATTATTATTTCTTATTTACATGGGAACCAAAACCCCTACACTTAAGGTTTCACAACAGGAGTTTAAGGGTCCCCGAGTACGACATACTTCCTTATACTAACAGACACGAATTATTTGACTCCTAGGTTCACAGTAAACTTCTTTGGTTATTTGAGTACTGAAACCCTATGATTACTCTCCCCCAACGGAAAATCGGGATGCATCCTCACGACAACATAAGACCTAATAAAGGTTGTGTACTAGATATCCTAATGCATCATATTCAAGTCAATTCTGGGAGCTTCTTTTTTTACGTGGCCTCTCAACTGTTTTAAAAATGATAAACACATGTAAAACTCACAAAATATTTTCTTTCATAAACACATGAAGATTTTGTAAGAAATGTGAAAATTTAAAGACCTAGGCAAGCAAAAGAAGATAGGTCACCCAATGATCATGGCAAGCAGATATATCGATATTAAATGCAGCACACTATCATGACCCTAACAACGTAAACAAAAGAAAACCAAAGAAAAGGAAAAAGAGTTGACTTTGTACACACGTAAAATGCCCCCCCACACTTACTTCATGCATTGTCCTCAATGAATGTGAGTATGATACTACATGGATTTATGCATGAAAAAGAAAAGATCTCACCAATGTGAAGCGCAAAAGGAAGTTCATGGCTATGTGGATGGACATACACACGAATTCTGAAAACCTGTGAGATACTTAAGAAGGGAGACAAATAAGTGAAACAAATGGGGGCTAAATACAATTGGGTTGGGGCCAACAACAACCAATGCACATTTGTGGAGTCTTTTGTTCTTTTTTGTTCTTTTTCTTTTTGTTCTTTTCTTTTTTTTGTTTTTTTGTTATAAACAAGATATATACATCAACAAAGATATTCTTATAATCATTTGGCCAAATAACATCGAATGAGAACAACGAGTCATACTGTAAGACCCGCTCTCTGGTACCTTATTAAGTCTTATTCATCCTTATGCCCGAGTTTGTGTTTTCTTGAATAATGATGTTAGTTCTGTGATTTTATGCTTTGTTTTGGAAAAGCTTCCGTTTGGGGAAAAGTTTCCTTTTAGGACGAGTTAATGTTACTCGTGGACGGGTTCTACCCGTCGGGCAATTTTCCAATCGGTTGACTTAATCGGGTCGATCGGGTGCAATTCGTGTGTGTGGTTTGGCTTGTGCCTTGAGGAGGCATTTAGGGCTAAGGTGTGAAGGCTTGGTGACATGGATACCACATCAGCAAGAGAAAATCTCTTGAGATGTGCAAATTTTTTAATTGGGAGCTTTTTGGTAAGTTTTCATCGGCCTTCAATTGCAATCACTCCTTGCCTTTTGTGTTGGTTTCCTTGAGACAAACACAACCCTAACAAGCCATCCCATACCTCCCCTCCCTTCTCTTCCCCAGGCCATCCACCTCAGACCACCTCCACCTCCCTCTCCGGCGAGCTACTGGACTGATCTCCAGCAAGATTGGTAGAGCAAGCTAGTGGGCATCATTTGTGCGGCTACAAGAGGAGTGGTGATATCCGGCTAAGCTCAGTGTTTTCCTTATTGATCAGGTATGCCTCTAGCCATTTGAATAGGGTGTAGTGGTGGGTTTTGTGCATATGGCTACACAATACCAGGGACTGATCGGGCTTGAGGGCTAGGGTCGCACCACTAGAGGCATGCCGATCGGGTAGACTGGGGTGGAACTCAGACCTTCAATGGCTGGCCGAATTATTCTCCCCTTAGCACATTCCCTACTCCAAGTTCCCTTTGGTGATTTGATGAAAAATCAGTAGGGAGGAGGTTGGGCCTTGTAGAGTGCTTCAGGTAGGGTCGTTGCATGCTTTTCACGTGAGTTGCAACCCTACACGTGTTGTCTGATTTTGAGATTCTTTGATGGATTGTTAATATGTTTCTCATGCTGTAGTATAATCATTCTCCTGGTGGTGTTTTGATTTTTGATTTCACTAATTAACATGATCTCATGACTCATTATGTATATATATATGTCATCAATCATCATGGGTTTCAGATCTTGGGTTATTTGTGATCTATCAATTCTGTCCTGATATTTGCATGAGGTGGTTGCTGATATTAGATCTTACATTTTCGTATTATTCCATGTTTCATTCAGACATCAGTTACATGAGTTGTTACTAATTCCAGACCCTTACTGATGCATTATACACGGCTATGTTGTGATAGTAGTTCAATGGATCACTACTGATTTCAAATCCTATGTAGTATGGATTAATGTATGGCTATAATTCTGTTAACTACCCCTCATGGTGTACTGAGAATAAATCATATGTACTCACAATTATTTAATGATCTTATTCTGATATTAATATATGTTTTGGTGACTGGTTAAAGACTACATATACAAGCATCCTTCATGATCGTACTTGTATAATTCTGCCTGGATCGGTTGCCGACCCTAGGTCATGTAATCGTGCATCATTTCACGAGTTTATTCTGGTAGTCTTTCATACTTACTTAGGGATCATAGAACACATGGGCATGCATTAGCTCTGTTTTATATTCATATAAATTCTATTCTGGTATGGGATTTCTATGTTCCTATCATACATGTGCTCTAAAATTCATGCTGTAGAATACCGATTACATGCATATATGCCAGCAGATACCCATAGCATTTCTGATACTATATGCACGTTTTGCCATGTCATTCTACTGGTCTTTATTGAATTTCATACGTTTATAAGCTCTGATCATATTATGAGGTTTGGTACAGTCGCATGCACACTCTGAAATTGAGGAATGTATGTCTTCAATTATTATAGCATTCAACTATGGCATGTTTTGTTGTCTTGCATCATCCCATTGTTTCTGTCATGTTGATGCATTACTGATTTAATGTGTGATGTTGTGCTGGGGTATGACCCTTAGGATAGCGGACCTTATAACATCCTTATCATGACCCGTAGATGACTTGATTAGTTGTTATCTTGATTTGCCGATCCGGTTATGATTGCTTGCTGTTGTGAGTTTTGTTTGATTCCTGATTGGGATGTTCTAATTCTGATTTGTTTGGGGATATTAGGAGGGTATCCAGATACTCTTCCTTGAAGCTCGTTCCGTATACTGTAGCTACATTAGATCTTAGATGCTTAAGTAGCTTGCATTGCATGTAATCTGATTAATAATTCTGGGCACGTTCTGTTTTCTGGGCCGACGGGCTACAAGTGGGTCCTCTAGCTTCAGAGGCCATTTGCATAAGACCTTCATGTTGGGAGGCCAAGAATAAGATAAGTCCTGAGCAGGTGTGCTGCCATTCTGTTTCAGGGTAGATGTTCCCAAGTTCGCGATGACACCATGTAGTTTTATTTCCGCGAATTGGGTCATTTATCCGGTGCACCGCTTTGTGCCGAGCGGTGGGTCACTGTCGAGTGACCACTTCTGACCAGCGAGGCTGGTGTTCTGGTTCCTTGCGAGGAACGTGTCGGGTGCGCCTGACTGGCATGGCTGGTGGAGTCATAGCCTTCTGATGCATTATGTGCTCTTCTGTGCTGTTATGTTTTGATGCTTGTCTTAGTTAGACTTCATGCATAGTTATGTTATTGTTTGGCTGGGGCATATTGGGTTTTTTTAATTGAAAACTCACGCATTTGTTAATGCGATGTTTGCAGGTATTAGGTTCCCCATAGGGCAGACTGGACGAGTGTCGAAGATTCTGTACACGAGGGACATGTCGACCAAAGTCTTCAGTTATCGTTTGTTTCTGCTTATGTCATTGTATTTCCTTTCAAACTCAAGTATTGTATTGACCTGTTTCATATGTGGATATTCAGTCGTTTCTGTTCTTTATATGGTTGTTATCCATGTATGTCTTTACATATTGTCGAGTTGGTCAGTCTTGTCAGTCTTTCTTTGTAACTCCTTTGGTCGTCCTGGAGGTCTCTGATCGTGACACTTGAGTTGGTTCCCAGTGTGCGTACCCGCGAGATCGTGGGCGTTACATATACGGACCAGAAATCAGCCGTGATGGGTGAGGGTGAAATGTCAAAACTGAAAGGCTCGAACCCCTCATGATATTGGTTGGGCATAGGCAACGTGAATGAGTGCAGTTGTGTTGCCTCACTAGGGTTTAGTTGCTCGTCGAACAAAACTCTCAAACCAATAGGTGGGTGCATTGGTATGAGTTACACAGGCTCATTCGTGTGATAGGACACACGTGTCGCACTAAGTATAGGGCTTCTCCCCAAGTCGTCCAGCAAGGACCACCTGACCTCATTTATATTGTCATGCTTAAACTCGGTCGTAGGTGGGTCTTTGTTGGAGTCAAAATGAAGCTCATGAGGATCAATTGCCACGGGACATGGGGTGAAGACACCTTCTGGGCATAGGATGAGGTGTGTCCCCTTTACTAACAGTCTCAACTGAATTATCCAACAAACACTCCATTTGTGTATTCATGTTTGATGCCAACTCACCTTGTTGCTCTGCAAAGATAGGCGATGAGTTTTCATTGGCACACAACCATTCTCAATGGGTTGCGTTGGGGGTGGGGGGTTTTGTTGATTTTGCGGTTCTTTCTCTAATTGGCAGATGAGGTTGAGATTTAAAGGTTGGTCCAAAGGTTTATGTTGCCTACCAGAGTTGAACACATGATACTCGGCACTCATGTTACTGGAAATATAAAATCTCCAACTTTGGTGAGCACGTCCTCAATAATCCCTTTGGGACACAAATGGATCTATCTGCCAATTGGAGGGTGATCTTAGTTGGTTTCAATTCTCCCAACTGCAAATGTTGATAAATAGAAGATGGGAGGAGGTTGACCGCTGATCCAAAATCAAGCAATATGTTACTCATGCTAGTGTCCCATATCATACACTGAATAGTAGGACACCCGGGGTCCATGTACTTTGCGTATGTGGGATTGGACAAAAGTAAGCTCACACTCACAGCTAAGAATGCTTTCATAGGAACATTGGTCTTCCTCTTTGTTGTGCAGAGATCTTATACACTTTGGCATATTGAGGTATTTGTTGGATGACATCCAACAAGGGGTGTTAACCTTCACATGTTTGAAGACCTCTAATATCTTATCCATTGTGTCACTCTGCTTTTTGGCTAACCTACTAGGATAGGGAGCTTTTGGCAGGTAGGTTTTTTGCGGTGCTTAAGAAGGAGGCGTTGGTATATTACCCTCACCCTCTTTCTCACCATCATTCCCACCGAAGCGCTGCATAGAAGGTGGTGGCGGAAGTGAAATGTGATTGTCGACCTGCTTTCCATTCCTTAAGGTTACAATGACATTAACATGGTGAAAAAGTTCCTCCACATGGTTCACTTGCCGCCCTCGAGGTACCGAACTCTCATTTTGCGTGTGTGGTTGCTGGTACATGCAAGGATTAGCCTCTAGCTGGCGCAGAAGCGTCCCTAGTTCTCTTACATGTATAGATTCGGCCAATTGGCACACCAAAAGCTTAAGAGATTTCAGGGATTGCTTAGTGGAAGTGATATCTTTCTAAGTGGTCGTGAGGGCTTGACTTTGGTTAGATATGAATTTTTTGATCAAGTCCTCAAACGACCTGAACCCGGTTTTATTATTGTTTCCACTAGGGAAACCTGGTGGGCCAAAAGGTTGGACCTGGGTAGGATGTGAATGCGATGGATGCATGGATGTCGGATTTCGTGCCCTATACTTCTGTATATTTTTTAAAAAATTAACAGGTAATTTGGATCGATTTTCATATTTTCAATAATTTGTCATGTACAAAACATAGACTATACATTTTAATATATGTATCCTAAGATTAAATTGTATAAAAGAAATCATACCCAAAAGGTTCTCTAAAACCTTTTTGAAGATCCAGAGTCGTGTTGCACTTGAATCACTTCAGAATTCTTCCAAGTGTTCATCAAACTCTAAACAAGATTTAGAGAGAAATGAGCTAGACAATCAATCTATAATTCAAGGCTAGAATATAGCTAATTACCCCTTTGATGCTCCTGAGAATTTAATCTCTCAAACACTCGACTAACAAGGGAATTTTTGGATGGATTTGGTGGAGAAATATGGAGAGGAGAATTTTGCATTCATATATTAACAATGAGGAGATGAGGGTTCTATTTATAGGACTTCCTCAAAACCTATTCATGTCAACCCACTTGCACATGATTCCTTGTTAACAACTCCTCTAATCCAATCATATTTTGACACGTAATCATCCCTTAACCTCCTCTGACCGAAATAGAACAATTCCACCCATGATCAAAGAAATTCTCCTATTAGTTCAAGCAAAATCGTGTATAAACGATCGACCGAAATTTCCAATTGGTCGATCAAAAATCGACACCTGCTCCTAGTCAGTCGACCAAATCTTTACCAAGAAAGCTTCTCATAATTTCGATCAAACCACGACCCACACCGGTCGACCATTTCACAACAGAAAAATTCTTGTTATTTTCGGTCGAACCACAAGTCCAACCGATTGACCGTTTCTGAATTGAAAATTTACTTATAAATTTGGTCGACCGGTCCAAACAAAATGTTCAACCATTTTTCACTGTTTTTCCTTTATCAAATTTTGGATTAATATCCAACAAAATCTAATCTTTTGTGTTTTAGCAAATTTATATTTTATAAAGTTGCGGATCACATTATACTATGTAACATATTATCAAATAAAATGCAAAACATTATACCCCATAATATATTTACATCTCATATAAATTTATTAATTCTAAACATGTCGCAATTACGACATATTTGATTTTAACATTTTATCACATGTATCGCAATACATCATATAAAATGTAGAATCGAATTCCTTCTTTCTCAGTTCTGTGGTGTGACCTATAGGAGGATCTAAGTTATATTGGCAATGATATAAAACATATTATATCATAAACTATAAGTGGTATCTGGCTACACATTATATTTACCCAAATAACAAAGACGTTTTGCTCACTCGAACTAAACACGATCCATTTATGTCACTTGTGTCTATCCTTTGCCTCATGATATTGAGAATATTATACCAAGTAGAATTGTCTCATCTTTGTAATATATATTCATTTCTTGATCTCTCAAGCTAATTATAAATATGTAACTATACACAAGTTACATGGTGCATATTATAATTTTGCTTTATTAAGGAGCCCAACAATATCATCACTCAAGTTAAGAGGGGCAATAATCTTTTGACATATGATCTTTTCCACCATAAGTCATGTATAACCAAGTAATACTTTTATCATTATACGCAGTGATAGTTTTTGACAATAATCAAATCATACACTCCTTATGTGAAAAGATATAGGTCTCATATCATATGATTCAGACATAATGAAACATTAATGACACAAACACAATTCCATAATGTTTCATTTGTTAGGTCAATTCAATATAAATATTTTCTATTTCATATACTCATGTTGTTAAATATTTGTAGAGCTACAATATCTCTTTTAACCAACACGACAATCTTAACTTGGTAATTAATGTTCCATGTTAATTACCATGATTGTGAATTATTTTTGATTTATGTAAGCCATTATCTTTTAGAGTTCTACGGTTAAGGACCAAGTGCATCTTCCTTAACACTTCCAAACGACGAATACATTACTCAAGGAACAAAATGTTCAATAAATTCAATTCATAATAAAAGACAATTAAAAGTAAAAGTTTAAAATGCATTCCTTTCATGATGAATGCATGTTGTGTTTGTAAGGTGGTGGTTGGGGTGTGAATAGTTAGGAGGACCACCTTTGCCATTACTTTGGCTCCAAGAGAAATTTTTGTGGTTCCTTGATTGAATGTTTTAATTAACAGCAAGTGCACGACCTCGTTGAAACGGTGGCAAATACGGGTCGATCCACAAGGAGATGTGTCGACTTCTGTTTGTTTGAAGGTGAGTGGGAAAGAAAGGAGAGAAAGATTTGATTAAACTAAGAAGAAAGATAAATCTCAGTAATGGAAAAAACCCTAAGGGGTGGAGTGTGTGTGTGTACACATGAAATAAGTGTGGTTAATGCATATAATAAGCTCAAGTGTAGTTAGTGTTTGTTAATGCATAAGAAGTACCTAACGGCAAGACGTATCATTTAAAGCACTAACCTAGGTGATTAATATGAGCATGACAAGTTTGTTATTAAGAACATAAACAACCATGGAATGTACCTAAAAAATCAAGGTAGAAACCGTCAAGTAAGAGTTCTTATTAATTCAAACAAGCATACTAACATTTCTCACATACAAGAATGTTTAGCATTCATACCATCTACATAACATGTATAGACACCTACTCCACCCCCAAAGGGGAATGGAACTACTCACACATATTTAAACTAACATTTATACTAAGGAAAGAAAACATGCTTAAACTAATTATAAGAAGACTAAAACAAACAAGTTAACTAAGTATGCAAGAATTGAGAAGAAGCAATATGAAGAAAACTTAACAAAACATCTATGGTTACTCACTCAATTACAAGTAGCCTCTCTCCACCACGGTTTTTGCTTCAAGGCTTTTACTCCTAGTAGAGAGGATGGCCACCAAGAGAGAGATGGGATACAAGGGAGGAGGAGGAAGAGTTCTATTTATAGCCAGAAATGTATGCATGATATGATGTCAATCATTCCTCCAACCTGAGTTATATGATGAAGATTATGGGTCATTCTGGGGCGATAGCCAATGGCATTGAGCTGCTTCATTTCTGGAGCCATGTTGACACACTTTTTGCTCACATGACCGACCATACCATACCTATGACATGAAATGGAGCTACATACAGATGTTTGGGAACTTTTCGTTTGGTAGCGTAGTTCCATCGAGTCCATACGACGAATCAAGTCTGCATAACGTGCCTCATTGGCCGTATCAGAATTGACGGTAAAAGTTGGACCTGCTTTCGTTTAGTTGGAATTTGCGATCCTCACTCCTTGCTACTACGTGATGCAGGTAGTTCCCTAACACATTCCAATTGCAAGGACTTTTCAGCAAGGTCTTCGAGAAAGGCCCATGCGTCTCTTTATTCCTTTCCCAAGAAATCTCATTGACACATGGATTCAAGCAATAAAATCAATCATGTACACGATGACTAGCACAAGACCCGATGTCTCGTATGCCCTAAGCGTGAGAAGTCATCACCAATCCAATGTAGGTCCTGATCATTGGATTGTGGTTAAGAATATTCTTAGATACCTTAACCGGACCAAAGATAAGTTTATTGTTTATGGAGGACAAAAGGGCTAGTGGTCGAGGGCTACTCGGATGCGAGTTTCATGAGTGATCCAAATGATAGGAGGTCTCAATCAGGATATGTCTTTCTTCTGAATGGTGGAGTCGTGAGTTGGCATAGCTAGAAACAAACCACTACAACCGACTCATCAACCAATTCTGAAGTGTTGGTTGTCGCTGAAGCGAGCAAGGAATGAGTGGATTAAGAAGTTCCTTGAAGAGTTTGTAGTAGTTCCCTCGAGCGAGGGACACATAGAGCTGTTTTGCGACAATAGCGCATCTATTTCCCTAATTAAGGATCCTAAATCACATCACAAGGTGAAATACATGGACCACAAGTATTTTGTCACCTAACACTTCATTAGCGAAAGGAAAATAAATTTATTATTGGTGGACACAAACAACAACACAGCTGATCCATTCACCAAACCTTTATCCCAAGCGAAAGGAGAAATGCATTTGGAGTCAATGGGTTTGAAGAACCATGTAGAGTGACTTAATGAGTGTGATAAAAGGGTTATTGATTAGTAGCATATCATACATCGCAAATATGCTATATATCCTTTATTTTACCCCAATTTTGTTCTACTTGAGTGTTTGTTTGTGGTGTTTCAGGTGTTAGGTAATAAAGAAGAGAAAGGAAGAGAAATGACTAAAATGCGAGAAGAATGGACTCAAATGAAGCAAAATTGACCTATTTGTAATACACAAGGACCCATCTCCAAATAAAGAAGGACCCATTCCTTAGTGGCGATTCTCTCTATTTGGAGTAAGCCTTTCAAGCAAAACTCAAGGTGGAGAGGATGCCACTTTGTAATGTGAGTCATGTAAATTAAATATTTTCTTTTTATTAGATATTGTTTATTTTGTCTTGTATGCTTTGTTTCCTTACATCTTAGCATAATTAGTTAGCCTAATGAGTAGATATTAGTCCATCCCCATTGGGGGGTGGAGAAGAAGGTGATGTGATTATGTGATGTATTAAGTGTGTGTGTTAATCTTAACCTTTGAACCTCACATGAGTTCCATAACCATTGAATGAGATTTTCACTCTTATCTTTGATGTGCTTATGCTCTTCAGTGATGCTTAGCACATGCTTAGATTAGTGGGCTTAGCACATGATCTTAATGTTGTGCCCCTCAAGGACCCACCTTTGGTGGAGCAACAACTCCCTAATATCCCTATTTTCGTAAGACCCGATGATGGTTTTGGGAGGTCCTTAAGGGATATCTTGGGTGAAAGACCCTCTATCTATTGGCCTGACGTGTTGGGCAAGCATAACGAGGTTCTTGACCACGTTCCGACACACCAACCGATTGGTTGGAGAGTATGGATGTATGATCATGCCAATAATACGACAATAGGAAAAGAACAATTCCTATTCTGGCTCTCAAACCAACCTTTGGGAAGGTTCGAGCTCTTTGAGTTTGACTTTTTGACCCGTATTCCCCCATGTTGGGTTCACGAACCTTTCCACATATCTATTAGTGAGACCCACGTAGGGTCCGACATGAGTATCTTAGACACACGTGGTTTCATGTTCCCATTCCAAGTGTGTTGAACTTATGTAATGGGAGCATACACTTCTTGTAAATATGATTAAATATCAAAACAAAAAAAGTACAAAAGACAAAATGAAAATAATAATAATAATGTGATAACCACATGAATATTGTCTTGTTTCGCCCCAACCTTGTGAACTTGGGCGGTGATGGGTTCCCATTTTGGGACCCATCTATTCTAATGTTGTTGTTTGTTTCTCTCCCTTCATTTCAGAGGTGCAAAGTGCAAGGAATTTTCTTTATGTGCTTAAACCTTGGTGAGATTTTTTCTACTTATGTATGTCATGTATGTCATATTTACCATACATTATGGACAATGCATGAAGTAAATATGTGTGTGGGGGGGGGGTTTACGTGTGTATATAGTCGAATCGAGTCTTTTCTTTTATTTTCTTTGGTTTGCATTGTTAGGGCCATGATAGTGTGCCGTAATGTACTTTGATATATCTGCTATACCATGATCATTGGGTGACTTGTCTTATTTTGCTTGCCTGGTGCTTTATTTTTCATTTCTTTCAAAATCTTCATGTGTTTGCGAAAGAAAATATTTTGTGGATTTTGTGTGTTTAGCATTTGCAAAATCGTTGAGAGGTAAAGGAAAAATGAATCTCCCAGAATCGACTTGAACATGATGCATTAGGATATCTAGTACACCGACTTTAGGACTTATCTAGTCGTAAGGATGCACCCTGGTTTTCCCTCGGGGGAGGGGAGTAATCATATGGTTTCAGTACTCATTAAAGATAACCAAGGCAAGTGAACACAAATTGCATCAAATGAAAGATAACAACATAAAGAACAAGAAACTTAACTTGATTAAGAAGTGAAGATTACAAAGTTTGCTCCTCTTCTCCTCCACTACACTACTAAGAAAGAATAAAACCTAGCCTAATGAGGAGAAGAAGGAAAAGGGAGAAGGGAAGTATTACAAGTGTATTTATAGAAGAAAGAGAGGTGTAGATGAATCTGCAAGCAATCTGACTGCTTTAATTCATGTCTCTATGGTCTTGTGCACCCTATTAAAAAGGTTAGAGCCACGATAGAAAGTTTTTGCTAGTCCCGAACAAAACAAAGAAGGTGAAAATATAAAAAGGAAAATCCTAACCCATGATATGATTGACATCATATCATGCATACATTTGTGTCTTATATCCGTTATCTTTCACCTAAATAATGCGACGTAACGAGTTTAATGTTTAAATTTCAGGAATAAACAGGTTTGAGGAGAATAGACACAAAAATGACCTAAAAGCAAGAAAACAGACTGAGTTGTAAGACTTATGGACTGAGATGCAAGAGAGAATGACCCGGATGTAAACCAAAAGGACCAACGAGCAAATCAAGAAACTCCACACCATCATGAGGAGTATTTTGGCAATTCGATTTGGGCCTAAACTCCAACAACCAACTCAGGTGCATCCCACACGAAGAAATCAAGCCAGACAACCACACTCAAAATCCATACCTGATCCAGAGCCTATAGACCACCAATTGGAGGTTCCAGACCGCTGATTGGCGGTCGGGTCATCTCCAGATCCGATAAGATTTAGGCGGGTCATGTATTAGAGTGTTTTATGTCTATTTTTAGTAGTGCATTAGTCCCACATCGGGAGATTATCCCTGATTACCTTTTTCTATGACTATAAATAGAACTCTTCTTCTTCCCTTGTATTTTCACTACATGTTTGGTGGCTAATCTCTCTACCTAGAGTCAAGCCTTGGAGCAAAATCTCAAGTGGTGAGATGCTACTTGTATTGCGTGTCTGAAATTAAATAAAATTTTCTTTGTTATGTTGTCTCTTTTGTGTTTATTGCATGCTTAGCTTAGTTTCCTTTCATTAAATTTAGTAAGCTTAGTTAACATGTTTTTCCCTCTTGATATAATAGTTAGCTTAATGAATAGTGATTAGTTTCATCCCCCTTTGGGGATGAAGATGATGTTCATACATGCATTAAAGAACTGAACTGCTAAACGTCACCCCAAAATTACATAAATCGCCTGTGCGATTTACCGTTTTGCCCTTCTCTAATTTCTACTTATATATCTCTTCATTTCACTCTCTTACCACCACTCTCTCTTTATCTTCCTCTGATAATCTTCAAGAAGAATGTCTCGGAGGCAAGGAAAGGAGCCAGCGGACGCCCCGGTGTACTCGAATATGGTAAAATGTCCCATTTATTTAAATTTATTTTTTATTTTGGGTGGGCGTCCGCGGGAGCCCCCCCCCCCCCAACGGGCGGGCACCTGCGGGAGACGCCTCCCCCAAGGTGGGGGGGCTCCCGCGGCGGCCCGCCTGTTTGGGGGGGGGGGGGGGGGGCTGCCCCGCATGGGGTGCACGTCTGCCATGGACGACCCCCATAAGGGAGGCGTCTCCTGCAGACGCCGCTCCCATAATTTTTATTTTTATTTTTTGTGTGTAATAATTAGTATTAATTCATAATTACTTAAAACTAATTGATAAATTTGTTAATTTAGATGCTTAAATCCATTTAACAACATTTTATTTCTAAAATGTAATTAATAGTCATCGGGTTACCATGGAGGAAGAGGAAAAACCATACCTTTACGCATTGTACATGCTTACGAAGAGGATTTAACACCTCGTCATCCACGTAGACGGGGTATATCTGCTTCGGTTTGGAGGGAGATGGATAGTTTACGTTGTCGTCAGACACGTAAGGATTCTTTCGACGACGAGGAGGATTCGGATGAGGTGGAGAGTGACAATGAGAGTGATGATGGGGGTCAGTATGGATTGGAGTTGGAGCTGCAGGAGGAGGCGAGGCAACTGTATGGTAGAGGACGACGGCGACATTGTAGTTTTTCTTCTGCTGAGTGGGTCATTCCGAAGGGTAGAGGTGGTAGGTTTGTGACCGGTGATTCGAGTTCGTGCATTGCAGATGCCCAAGCTCAGAAGAAGAAGAGGGTTGAGGATGATTCTTGGATGGTGACTGGTGTGATGCCCGGTGGTCCTTTAGATGGCAACGTCATTCCGAGTTTCGGAGGCCACATCGCCAGACACATTTGCGAGGGCGAGGATCGGAAGGTTCTAAACTGTCATAATCGGCCCAGAGCTTGTACAACATTACAGGGTTGGTGTTCAGTTTTGGGCGATGATATCATGGGGGTCATTACTGATAGCGGATTAGGTCACTTGCCTTACAACATGTTTCCCTCCCTTGACATGCCGTTGATTTCCGTGTTTGTGGAGCGGTGGCAGCCTGACACCAACTCTTTCCACTTGCCTTTCAAAAAGATGACGATCATGTTGCATGACGTCTTCTAGATTCTGTACATTCCTGTTGAGGGTCGTACGGTCAGTGCTTAGGCATCGACCCCTGAGCTGAAGAGTTATGTATCATCTTTGCTCGGGGTGAGCGTCGATGGTCTTGGGAGGCATAGCCCATTTTGGAGTGGCAGTAGTGTTAGCATCGACGTTGTTTACGACTTTTGTAGACGAGGATGACCACCGCGGACTGAGGATACGCAGTTGAGTGCATACCTATTCTTACTGCTCACATGCGTCTTGTTTGTCGACAAGAACGGTTGCAGACTCAGACCACGTGACTTATTGGAGGCAAGAGACACAGATACCATTGGTCAATATTCATGGGGGTCGGCGATGTTGGCATACATGTATCGCCAATTGGGGATAGGGAGCTGTGCTGATTGTTCTGGTATTACGAGTTGTCTTACGCTGCTGCAGGCTTGGATATATGAATATTTTCCTCCTTTTCGCCCACATCGGGAGTGGAAAATCATTGAGTTGGGCCATCCTTGTTTGTGTATGTGGTCTGTCCGGACCGAGGATTGAAGCGAGGGGCGACTCCATTCCATTTGTAGACGGCTAGATCAGATGACTGCATCGCAGGTATAAAACTTTATATCATTCACATTTATTTAAATTTTATTTTTATTATTATTAACGTGTAAATGTTTAGGTAGAGTGGTTCCCTATGGTCCCGAGCCTGCTGCAGCTATGCCAAGGACTTTATTCATGGGCGGTATTTGTTATCATGATATCATGGAGCCTTATTTGCCAGATCACGTCTTGTGTCAGTTAGGGTACGTTCAGGTTATCTCGGTTGACATCCCGACGCCAGAGCATGCAGTCCGGTCTACGATTGCGATGACATACGACGTCAGGTACAACACTTCGATGGCGGAATCAACTTGGAGGACATTTTCGGGAGGAGGCCGGCTTCACGTTGGCGATCTCGATAACGTATCTGTGACCCCTCCAATTGTCATGCAGATTATTTGGATTGGTTTGGTAGGTGCTCACATCTAGTTCTTGTGCGCGGTACCAACCCGAGACCTGAGAGACCACTGGATAGGACATGTACACTATTTAGTTTAATTTGTAATGTATATTTTGTTTTTATTGTTAATGTACACTAATTTTTATGTTATATACAGTGGATGAGTAGGGTAATACGGGTTGCGCAGCCGTTCTAGACTCACAAGGACCTGATGCCGAACGAGGAGACGAGATATGCATGTGCAGATTGGGATAACTTCGTACATGAGTGAAACAGTCAGTTGGGCATTTTTGACCATGATTCGGATGATGAGTTGTAGTCGGCTTGTACATTATTTATTTTATTATCTGTTGAACTATTACTACATGTAGTGATATTTGCTTATCTGTTGTGCTCTTATTATTTAATTCCAACGAACATATATTCCCATTATTTGCTTATATGTTGTACTTTTATTATTTATTTCTAACGAGCATATCTTCTCCCTGTTTGGTATATGTAATGTAATTTAAATTTAAAATCTGATAAAAAACAACACGATATAATAACGAACAAATTATACATCAAAAATACAGTAATTTAACAAATACATTACAAATTACAATCAAAATGTACTACCTAACTGGTCCCAATATGCCCTCCTACTTTCGTAATCTACCTCCCATCCAGCAACACTCATATCTCGCATTTGAAACCACAGGGTCACTATAGGAGGTACTGAGAATCCCTCAGCTAATTCTTTGCAAATGAAATGTCTGTAACTCCCTAAATGAGTAATGATCAACTCTCTGCATGACTTCGTCATGGCAGACAGACTCTCCCAAGGTAGTACTGTAATACACAGGTACAACAAACCATTTGTTCCCACTGAGAAACACATAACTGCACACTTGTAAAAATTGCCAATTGGGAACAAGTTGCACCAAATCTCCATAGAGTGATCCTCACCACAAGGTCTTCCGCCCCAATCAATTCGCTGACGAGCTTGTATCACACTGTCATAATAAACATGCTCATAAATGGGATGTGCCCGTATCTCATTAGAAATCGCACGGCGGGCGTAAAACCAATTGTCTTGATCACCATGGAAAACATCAGCAACACATCGAAATCCACAGTTGCATCAACACGTACATCATTCAACTGCTCCAGAAATGGTAAAATGATTCCTGAAAGTCTATCCACATCTGGGAAGTCATCTATGTCAATCTGTCCGGACACTACAGGATGAACAAAATAGCAAAGTTATATACAACTGGAAGAACATTTTTACTAAAAATGGTGAAGTTATAATAATAACCGCAAACATATCGTCATACCAGATCCTGTACTCATGTTTACGAACGTTCGAGATGAACTAGAAGATCGACCACGACCCCTGCTACTAGACGATCGATCACGACTTCACTCAACATACTCAAAGGCACTCGAGACCCGACATGTCGACTTTCCCCCTTGGTCGACCTCGTACATTAGTATTTTCTGTGGGCTCTAGATAATTCGACTGATCGGGGTGTAACTGCGCATATGAAATACGAGAGGCACTACGAATTACTGCAGGGCCTCTCCCCAAAATCTCATTAAAGAGGTTCTGAAAATGCTCGACATCTTGTGATGTCTGATCCACAAACTCTGGTATTTGGACTCTAAATAAATTCCTTCACCTAACTCAATACAACCGTGCATGGTACATGCACAAGGAATCCCATGTGATGTCAAAAAAGTGCACCCAAAGCGATATTCAACTTGATTGCTCAAGTCCTGCATTCTCTGTAACTCCTCACACAATAACGACAAGTAGTGATGCAAAATTCGACCATTTATATGCTGATATAAATGTGTTGAATGTGTCAATGACTGCAGTCGATGTAGTGATCCACTCTTTCAGAGTCGAACGAGCACTTTCGACCCTACAATTCATAGTGTTGCCAAAATAAAGGACTTTGTTCGTCCAATTCAACACAAACTTTTTTTATGCACTAACCACGTGTCTTCCAGATACTACGTGATAGTTGGCCAAGAATGAAAAGAATCATTTAGATTACGGACAACTCTATCATACTTGGTTTCTGAAGTATAAAGCATGGCTTTCCTCCACTTTCCACACTTCAAAATCTCTGCAAACAACTTTTTCTTTCCGAATGCGTGGTCTGGTGAGCTCCATTTTCAATCTTCTTTCTTTGGTTTACTTCTACATTTGATATAGTTGTCTGGGGCTCAATTTGACATATTTTAACCTGTAGTTTGTCTCCAAATCAATAATCAATCCCCTTTTAATCAACTTGGCCAGTAAAACCCAAAGCAAAAGATTAGGCATTCTTGCTTGTTTAGGTCATGCATCATATACTTGACTTAGACACGTTGTTTGTCTTTTACTTTAGCTTTACTTTCAGTTGTTGAGTTCGGGCGTGTGGTACACATTTCCTACTCTCATTCATGCATTTTGTATGACCATGCATTAGTTAGTAGGAATTGCATTGCAACAAGTGTGAGTTAAGCGTTTGTTTGGAGAGTTGCTTTCTAGATTAAGACTCCAAAACACTACTAAGGATGGATTGTCCCATATAAGATAAGGTGGGGGATTTCATCACCCTTTCCATGGCCCCACAAATCACACTGACCAAGAGCCTAACTTTAAAATCAAGTAGACATTGACCCCTAAGGATCTCGGGCACATTAAGAGAGTGATTCGGTCACGACCGTCATGGCTTGATCGACGTCGCCCACTCTATCGATAGTCGGAGAGACGAGATCTCCAGATCTTGGCTCACTTGTTGGGTTTTGTGGTCTTCATTGTAGGGGGTGAGGCATGTTGAGGCTGTGTGACCTCGCAATTAGGCGTCCTCTAGCTGTAAGGACTAATAGCGACATTAGGTTGTTTGAGCCTTGCTTGCTTGTGTACTTCTACCAGTACCTACCCGACGTAGCATAAGGAATTCTTCCTTTCTCTCTTAAGTGATTACCTCTCATCTGTGTCTTCCCATCTTCTCCTCTACGCACATTCTGCTTTAGTTGTTAAAAAAAGTTTTCTTTATTTTTCGTCTGACTCGTGTGGGTGTGCAGCTTTGTGCATGCTAGTGTGGTCACAAGACATTACAGATCGTTTGACGAGATACGACATGAATTTGTCTTCGATTGTCGACTTTTTGAACACATCCCCGTCCCATGTCCTGCATAGTCCCGGGACCATGGCGAGCGTAGACCACACAAGGATGACTCAGGTTTTGGACCTCCACCACCCCCTTTTCCAGAAGGTGGGGGTCCACAACCTCATCAATTGGTGCCCCATGTTCCCATTCCCCTTAGCGATCGATGCTACCCGAGTCGTACTGCTCTACCTTCTTGCATCGTATTGCCCGAGGCGAATGAGAACCACTTTGAGGTTAAGCCTCAGTTTATCTCCATGCTCCCTCACTTCACAGGGAAGGGTGACCCCTATATCTTTCCTAGGGAATTTGAGGAGGTCTGTGCTATGTTCAAGTTGCAACAACTTAGCACAGACTCCATCCATCTTAGGCTTGTCCCCTTACACTAAAGGATGATGCCAAGAAGTGGTTGTACAGCAACCAGGTGAATGCCTTTAGGACTTGGGATGAATTTCAATCTGCATTCCTCAAGAAGTACTTTCAAAATTATCAGACTCAAAAATTGAGGAACGAAATCAATTCGTTTTATCAACATGAGACTGAATCATTTCATGCATACCTAGAGAGGTTCAAAGAGGTACTATCCTCATGCCCTCACCATGGCATCGAGTTGTGGTGCCTTTGTAAGATTGTCTACGATGGTCTTCACATCCCGTCTCGAACGCTCCCCGAGTCCATGTGTCAAGGAGAGTTCTTTGGAAAGGATGAAAGGGTGGCATGGGCTTTCCTAGAAGACCTCACTTAGAAACCATGCAATGTGAGAGTGTGAGGGAACCACCACCATCATGTAGCTAGGAGTGAGGATCGTAAGCGCAAACTCGACTAGATCGGGTGCCGCATTTGCTGTCGATACCACTATGGCCACCGAGGCACGCATGACGGCCTTAATGCACTGTATGGAATCAATTGAGCTCCAAAACTAACAAGGTGTGTCTCATGTGTCTGCATCTGGTCCAGTTCCTTGTTATTTGTGTGGTAGGATAGGTCATGTAGGAGGCGAGTGTGCATCCATTCTTCCTGAGATGGAACATGTCAATGCCATCTAAGATAGATCTAGGAATGACCCATATCATCATATAATCCACGATGGAGGAACCACCCTAACTTTTGATGGAACCAAAACAATGTCCAGGGTGATCCTTTAAACTTCTTTAGACCACCTAACAGACCATACCAACCTCCCATGCATTCACAATCTTTTCAACCACCCGAAGCCCAGATTACCAACCCACCGAGTTTCCCAAATTCTAACAACATGGAAACCCATTTTAATTTGCTTGAGAACTTGACTCATGGATTTGAGAACTCAGTAAAAAAAACATGTCATCCACAAGTCAAGTTCTCACTTCAAATCAGTAGACCATGAAATCTCTAGAGCTTTAGATGGGCCAATTAGCTTAGTCTGTACATGAGAGAGAGGGACTCTGCCCAGCCAACCTTGGCTAACCCCCGTGCTCAGCATCAACTGAACATGCATGTTGCGGTTCAAGACCAGGGGGTGCAAGTGAACTGTGTGGAAGAACCTGTGAACCATGTCAATGCCATTGTGACACTGAGAAATGGGAAGCAAGTCAACAACCACGTCTCCTTGCCACTAAATCCATCTGTGCAGCCTATGCAGCCCCTTTGTGGGAATGATGGTGAGAAAGAGGTTGAGGGTGAGGGTAGTACACCAACGCTTCTTTCTCAGGCACCGCAGAAAACCTACCTGCCAAAAGCTCCATATCTTAGTAAGTTAACTAGGAAACAAAGTGACAATGTTGACAAAATGCTGGAGATATTCAGGAAAGTGAATGTCAACATTTTCTTGTTAGACATGATTCAACAAATACCTTCTTATGCAAAATTCCTGAAGGACCTCTGTACGACCAAGAGGAAAACTAACGTCCCTAGCAAAGCCTTTTTGGTGGCTAATGTGAGCTTGATTATTTCAAACTCAACATGCGGAAATTGAAGGACCCAGGAAGTCCAACAATTTCATGTGTGATTGGGGACTCTCGTATTAATAATGTCTTGCTAGATCTAGGGGTCAACAATCAATCTCTTACCAGCTTCTGTGTTTAATTGATTAAGCCTGGGCGAGCTCAAGCCTACAAAAAGAACTTTACAGTTAGCTGATCGTTCGGTCAAAGTCCCGATGGGGTCATTGAAGATGTCCTAATCAAGGTTGGCAATTTCATATTCCCTGTTGACTTTGTCGTCCTTGAAACTGAACCAATCTAGGCTACCCACTCTCAGATTCCATTGATTTGGGGTAGACCTTTTTTGCGACGTCAAATGCCTTACTCAATTGTCGAACTCTACTCATGAAATTGTCGTTCGGGAACTTGACCGCGACATTCCATGTGTTCAATATGGCTAGGCAGACAACATCTTTCCCCCATGGAAATCAATCTTATTCGGGGCGTTGAAGAAGAAATAGAAGAAGAGTACCCCTTGATTCATGAAAATTTAAATGCTTACATCATTGATGATTCCAATTATGAAGAGGACGAGGGCTAGTTGAGCACTGATGTGCATGCTATTCAGTACATGCGAGCTCCTCCTATCTTACATCTCGAGCTAGATACCAAACCTCGCCTTAAGGAGCCACCCACAATTGAGCTTAAAGAACTCCCTGAGGAAGTGAAACACATTTTTCTTGGTCCCGATAGGTCATTTTCGGTGATTATTTCATCGACGTTGACTGGTGATTAGGAGGAACGTCTAATTCGAGTTCTTAAGGAGCACAAATCAGCCATTGGGTGGTCCTTGAAGGACATTAAAAGGATGTCTCGACGTCGTGCAACACCACATTTTTATGGAGGATGAGGCAGGACCACGTCACGAACCCCAAAGGCGTCTAAATCCAACCATGACAGAAGTAATTAAGAAAGAGATCATCAAGTGTTTAGATCATGGCATCATTTTCCCCATTTTGGACAGTGCTTGGGTAAGTCCTGTCCAGGTAGTGCCCAAGAAGTCGGGTATCACTGTTGTCCAGAATGACAACAACGAAATTGTTCCTACCCAACTTCAAACTGGGTGGCAATTCTGCATTGACTATATGAAGTTGAATGCGGTCACGCATAAGGATCAATTCCCTCTGCCTTTCATCGACCAGTTGTTAGAGAGACTCGTCAGGTACGCCGACTATATGTTTCCTCGATGGTTATTCGGGGTACAATCAAATCCCAGTTGCTCCTGAAGATCAAGAGAAAACCACATTCACATGTCCTTTTGGGACGTTTACATATAGACGTATGCCTTTCGGACTTTGCAATGCACCAGCAACATTCCAACGTTGCATGCTGAGTATCTTTTCCAACATGGTCAAGAACTTCCTTGAGATGTTCATGGACAATTTCTCGGTTCATGGCACCTCCTTCGATGAGTGCTTGCACCACTTTAGCCTTGTTCTCAAGAGGTATTCGGAAACGAACTTAGCCTTTAATTGGGAAAAGTGTCATTTCATGGTTACGAAAGGCATCGTCTTGGGGCACGTGGTGTCTCGTGATGGGGTCGAAGTGGATAGAGCAAAGATTGAGCTTATTTCTAAGCTTCCGCTGTACACCTTTGCCCAAGAAATCCAGTCATTCCTTGGACATGCTAGTTTTTACCGGCGTGTCATTAAAGATTTCAGCAAGAAAGCTCGCCTCTTGACGAGTTTACTTGCGAAGGGTACCTCTTTTGTGTTCACACCTGAGTGCATGACTGCATTTGAGATCTTGAAGCGTGAGTTGACCTCTGCTCCTATTCTTAAGGCACCAGTGTGGACTCTACCTTTCGAGTTGATGTGTGATGCATTTGATTATGCGATAGGAGGAGTGTTGGGTCAGAACGTCGACAAATTGCCTCATGTGATCTATTATGCAAGTCGTACTCTTAATGATGCTCAGCTTAACTACTCCGTCACTGAGAAAGAGTTCCTCACGATCATATTTGCTTTGGAAAAAATTTGTCAGTACCTCATTGGGTCGCACGTCATCATCTACATTGATCACTCAGCTCTTCGCTACCTTTTGTCTAAAAAGGATGCAAAATATCGTCTCCTTCTTTGGATCTTGTTGTTGCAAGAATTCGACCTTGAGATACGGGATAAGAAGGGATGCGAGAACGTCGTGGCAGATCACCTTTCTCGCATTCCAGTTGAGCTTTCATCAGATCCACTGGTGAACGAGTTCTTCCCTGATGAGAACCTTATGGCAATAGTCTCACCCCCTGGTTTGCTGACAATGTGAACTATTTAGCAACCAGGGAGGTGCCGACTCATTGGACACAAAATGAGAAAGCCAAGTTCAAGTCGTTAGTCAAGCACTTCTATTGGGATGACCCCTACTTATTTAAGTATTGTGTCGATCAAATAATAAGAATGTGCATTCCTAACAACGAGATTCAGTGTGTCTTGTCCTTTTGCCATAAGGTGGCAATGTGGTGGGCACTTCGGTGCCAAGAAAACCACTTCCAAAGTGCTCCAATGTGGTTTTTACTAGCCCACGTTGTTCCAAGACGCTTTTTCATTTTGCAAAGCATGAGATAGGTGTCAACGTTGGGCCACATTGGAAGACGTGATATGACCACTCAAACCTATCCTAGTGGTCAACATCTTTGATGTTTGGGGAATTGACTTCATGGGCCCTTTCCCCATTTCCCATGGTCACACCTACATTCTGGTGGTGGTTGATTATGTGTCGAAGTGGGTTGAAGCAATCCCCACTCGCACCTAACGATAACAAGGTTGTGCTCAAATTTCTTAAAAAAACACATCTTTGCGAGGTTTGGGACACCTCGTTCTATCATAAGTGATCGGGGGACACACTTTGTGAACAAATCCCTTGAGGAAGTGTGAGGAAATATTCTATCACAAACAAGTTGGCCACATCTTATCATCCTCAAACCAGTGGCCAGGTGGAAATTTCCAACCGTCAACTCAAGCAAATTCTAGAGAAAACGGTTAATGCTTCGAGGAAAGATTGGTCGGTTAAGCTTAATGATGCATTGTGGGCCTTCCGCACTGCATTTAAAACCGACCTTGGCATGCCCCCTACCGGCTAGTTTATGGCAAAGCTTGCCATCTTCCAGTAGAGCTTGAGCATCGGGCATTATGGGCAATCAAACATCGTAACATGAGACTTGATTTTTCCGATGCTAATCGCAAGCTGGACCTCAATGAGTTGGAGGAGTTGAGAAATGATGCTTATGAGAATGCCAAGATCTGCAATTCTCACACTAAAATTTTGCACAACCGCTTGGTCTGAATCAAAACCTTCATGGTGGGACAAAAGGTCTTGTTGTATAACTCTCGCCTCCACTTATTTCTGGGGAAACTTGAGAGTCGTTGGTCTTGACCCTTTATTGTTTTAACCGTTTTCCCTCATGGGGTGGTTGAGATTCAGAACCCAAGTACCAATTGTAGGATCGTGAATGTTGCTTAGTTCTAATCGATTTTACGTTAATTACCTACTTGTTTAAGTAATCAAGGAATGCACAACATAATTAAAAACTTAACAAGAAAGTAATGAGGAAATAATGCAAACCACAAGAAGGTATCAGATTTTTATAGAGGTTCGGCCTCCCGCCTACTTCCTCTCTTGCAAGCTCCGCTCGAACTCCCTCGACTCCACTCGCGTCTTCACTATCAACCTCGTTCCGGGCCAAGATTAAGCCTTTACACCACAAGCACCGCGAACACCCTCGCTTGCTTGATTTCTTCCTCTCACAATCCGAGAGGGACACTTCGGGCTTTCACCAAAGTCCTTGCTTCTTTACAATAGTGGGTTGAGTGGATCACTCACTCTCTAACTTGAGCACACTTAGCTTATGTTATGGAATTGATCTAAGATGTGGAAGTGTAAGTTTGGAGAATAGGATTTGGGGAACGAGAGACTGGGAGCTTTCTCTTAGATGTATATGACAATAGAAAGTGTAAGAGTTGTGTAATTGTGTCATGGGAACACCTATTTATAAGCTCCTACGGTGTTATAGCCGTTGGGGTTAAGTTGGGTAAGGTTTGAGTGAGATACACAAAACAGAAACCTCCAGGACCTAAATCAAAACATGTTCGGTCGACCGAATCGGGCAGAACGGTCCACCGGTTCGCAATTTTGAACAATGTTCGGTCGACCGATAAAGGAACGGTTGAAAAAAACAGGTTATAACTTTGGTACACTTAAGTTAATGGTCGAACACCGAGTAGAGTTCGGTGGACCGTAAACTTCCAGACTCTACGGGGTTGACAAAAATGATGGTTTTCGGTCGATCGAAACAAGGTCCACGGTCGACCGGAAACTTCCAGGCAGTTTGGGTCTGTCGAGACATTTATGTTCGGTCGACCGAAATAGGTCCACGGTCGACCGATAGGCAATTTTATTTTGGGGTATGAGTGAATAATAGAATTCGACCGTTGGTTTAATACGACAAGTCTAACGGTCAGAAAAATAAGTTTACACGGTCGACCGAAAGGGTCAGAACAGTCGACTGATGAGGAGGTAGAAAACACTATTTGTTTAAAGGAACAAATGGTTGACCGAAGTTCTGAAACCGCTCCACCAAATCTGTTATGGCAGTTCAATAATTGTTTAAGTGTTTTCCGGTTCTAGTTTGGGTGATCTATTGAAGTCCAACTGATATGAAATTTTGTGTGTGACTTCTATAAGGAACGTAGTGTGTATGTGAGTGGTTTTTAGCTCAAGTATTACACATACTTCCTAAGACTCAAAATAAATCAAGATTACATGTCTTCAAATGAGTTTTATTACATGTCTTGACTTGATTTCCTTTCTTCATTGAGTCTTAATCACCTGCAGATGTTAGCACAATGCAATATATATGCAATGCAATATGTGTGTTACTCTACATTGATTACAATTAAGATTAGGTTGATGAAATCATCAAAACATAGATTAAGGCCAAAATGCCAACACCAATGATGTGTTCAAAGTTAATGGACACTGGCTAACACCGTACTTGGAGGGGACCACGTCAGAGGTCGAGGCGGAAGTTTTGTCTTTACAAGAACTTCCCGCAGATGTGGTCACATATTCCACGCTCCTTTGTTAAAAATGCATTTTTCTTTACCCTACCCATCATCCACCCAAACCAAAATGTGTATTCTCCTCCTCGACGCCAAGCAGAGAAATTGGATCTCACACACAGACCGCCAATTAGTTGACTCCCACCGCCGATCAGCGGTTTGAGTTGTTGTTCTTTGCTTCGATCTTCGGCTGGGAGTGGGTTTTTTTGTGGGCCGTCGGTTACTGTTGGTTTTTAGGATTTTTACTGATCATGTCGGCATGCTTTGGTATCCACCCCTTGAGCGTCGTGTTCGTCTCCGCCGCCACTTGTTCCTCCATTAAAGCTCACCAAGGTAGGTGCATGTATGGCCAACCCACATTTAATTCCAGAACGTAATTTTTCCTCCGTGATTTGTGATTTCGGAGAACCCTTCTATGATAGAATCGTAGCAAAAAGGTGGAGTCATTTGATGTATGAGGGTGTTGAAACCATGTACGTAGAACCTCTCGTACGTGAGTTTTATTCTAAACTCGAGTATGACCAGACCGGACAACTCGATTTTAGTGTCACTCTTAGAGGGGTGAAACACACCGTGACACCCCAATCTATCTCTGACGTGACTTGAATCCCCTCAGTCGATGATATCATGCCCACTCATGAAATTAATTCTTACCGATTTATGGTTGGGCGTGGGCAACCCATTTCAACGCATGGGGGAATACCCAATGCGCACTTCTACTCCAATGTGCACATTGTAGCCAGGTGGGTGTGTAGGAATGTGTTGGGCAAAGAACGGACCTCCACATTCTTCACACCTAGTTTGCGAATAGTGTATAGTCTCATGGATGGTTCACCTCATCGCATGTGTCGAACGTTGTTCGATGTGTTGGTAAATGCCAAGCTTAAAGAAATAAATTGTTTGCCTACTCTGGTGACCAAACTGTTTGCAATGTTGGACATCCCACAGTTTGGGCGCTTGCTGCAACGCCAAGGAATCAACCACGAGGTTGCGAAGATGACCCCGTCATATCGCCATTGCCATCAGGAGGCATGGGTGCCTGATTACATAGAGGAGGATGTTAGAGCCAGTTCCCAAAACTCATCTGTGATCTCGGGAATGCTCTTTAACACTGACATATCTGAGATGGCGGTAGAGCAGCAAAATGCCATTTTGGCCAAGCAAAATCAGAAGATTTATAGGAAGTTATCGGCTCTTGAGCGAGGTGCCTCTTCGAGCACCTCTGGCCGCCCTCATTAGTCTTTTACACCCTATCCATCTATTGGCGCCATTCTGCAATATATTGAGGACAATGCATGGATTAGGTGTGTGTGGGGGGGTGTTTTCACGTATGTACATATTTTGTGTATCTTTTGTTTTATTTTGCTTTCTTTTATTTACCTTTCTAGGGTCATGTTAGTGTGCTGAATTTAATATCGATATATCTACTTGCCATGATCCTTGAGTGCCTTGTTGTCTTTTGTTTGTCGTAGTGCTTTCACTTCCTATTTCTTTGAAAACTTTGATGTGTTTGTGAAAGACAAGTGTTTTGTGGGGTTTGTGTATGTGTTTAACGTATACAAAACCATTTTGAGGCAATCTAAAGAGAAGCTCCCAAAATTGACTTGAACATGATGCATTAGGATATCTATATACCGGCTTTAGGTCTTATCGAGTCGAAAGGATGAACCCAGGTCTTCCCTTGGGGGGCGTGTAATCATAGGGTTTCAGTACTCAAACAAATAAATAAGTCCACCCTGAACCTAGTGAGTCAAATAAATCATGTCTGTTAGTATAAGGAAGTTTGTCGTAGTCAGGGACCCTTAAAATCTTGTTGTGAAACTTTAAGTGTAGGGGTTTTGGTTCCATGTAGATAATAAATAAGTGGTGTTCTCTCTTCTCGCACGACTCCTATCACTTCGGAAATTAGGACCGAGGGGACTTAGTGCTTGGTGCTTTCGAGTCATCTGACTTGGGATGCACCGACCGAACTCCCGTTACACGGGTGGTAGGGATCACCCTATGTGGAGATATGGGGGAAGATGTACGCGATAGTGTAAGTCCTCACGGGAAATGATGCACGAAACCCGATCCTGGAAGAATCAAACACCAACTAGTGTAAATCATAATGACCCAAAAAGAAAAAAACAGAGAAAAAGAAAGAAAAGAAAAGAAAAAGAAGACAAATAAGAACCATAATGGACTTTACACTTTGTATTGCTTGAGGATGTTATGGTTGCCCATATCTGTCACTTAAGTCCTTAACTAACTTGCACGAATCGTTCATTAGGGTAGGTGTGTGGACTAATTACATATATAGAATCGGCCCGTAGAATTACCATGTCCAATGATCAACGAAAACGAATCCACCGAGTTGTGTTGCTAGGTTGAATAATGCATCGATGTTCGGATTTTGTGGGTGTATCCACTGAAAACCCTCAGGAGACAACACTGCTCCTCCTTGGCGACAGGGAGGTTTAACGGCTTGTTGCACATGCTAAGTGCAACCGTGATTCCTACGAAAGTGAGTTAGGATTTCGTTGTTTTACGCATGCTTTTTCCTTTCTTTCATTTTTCTATTTCTTTGTTTTGCTCGGGACTAGCAAACCTTAGGTGTGGGGGTATTTGATTGACATCATATGATACATACATTTGTGTCTTATATCCATTATCTTTCACCTAAACAATGCTACGTAATGAGTTTTATGTTTAAGTTTCAGGAATAAACAAGTTTGAGGAGAATAGACACAAAAATGACCTAAAATCAAGAAAAAGGACTAGGTTGTAATACTTATGGATTGAGATGCAAGAGAGAAGGACCCAGATGTAAACCAAAAGTACCAACGAGCAAATCAAGAAACTCCACACCATCATGAGGAGTATTTTGGCAATTCAGTTTGGGCCTAAACTCCAATAACCAACTCGGGTGAGTCACACACGAAGAAATCAAGGCAGACAACCATACTCCAAATCTAGAGCCTATAAACCTCCAATTGGCAATTCTCGACCACTAATTGGCAATCGGTTCATCTCCAGATCCGATAAGATTTAGGTAGGTCATGTATTAGAGTGTTTTATGTCTATTTTTATTAGTGCATTAGTCCCTCATCGGGGGATTGTCCCTGATTACCTTTTGCTATGACTATAAATAGAATTCTTCGTCTTCCCTTGTATTTTCACTACAGCTTGGTGGCTAATCCCTCTACTTAGAGTCAAGCCTTGGAGCAAAAACTTAAGTAGAGAGATGCTACTTGGATTGTGAGTCTGAAATTAAATAACATTTTCTTTGTTATGTTGTCTCTTTTGTGTTTATTGCATGCTTAGCTTAGTTTCCTTTCATTAAATTAGTAAGCTTAGTTAACATGTTTTTCCCTCTTAATATAATAGGTAGGTTAATGAATAGTGAGTAGTTTCATCCCCCTTTGGGGTTGGAGATGATGTTTATACATGCATTAAAGAATGGAAATGAATGCTTTATTTTGAAATGTGTTGATAAATGTGAATGTATGCTTACTTGTTTACAGTTGAACACTTCACTTGATGGATTTTTACACAACTATGACACATCTCCCATACTTGTTTAGGTTCTGAAATAACCAACTTGTGTATGTGAATGTTAATCAACTTGGTAGTGATTGGATTGATAGGTTTTGCCATAACCATTAGACACTTCCTATACATGAAAACACTACTTACATTTGTGCCTATTGAATGCATTCTTCACCATCTTATTGCATTTGTGCACTCACTCCACCCCTTAGTGGTCTCTCTTCTTGATTTGTAGCTTTCATCAAGTTCTCTTAGTTTAGTTTGATTCACTCGTTGTTGTTTTCTTTCACATTTCTTTTTACTAGTTTAGTGTAGCGTAGATTAGCACAATCAAATCTCTTTACCTCTTTTCTCACCACTTGATTTCGTACAAACCAGAAGCTACTCACCTCCACATGGATTGACCCGTACTTGCCACGTCTTCACCGACGGCTGTGGACTTGCGGTCTAAACTTAATTGATTAAACATAAACACTCGCGTAACACAAATTTGGAAAAAAATAAAGGATATATAGCATGAATGCAATGTATGATATGCTACTAATCAAATACTCCCACACTTAGCTTTTGCTAGTCCCGAACAAAACAAAGAAAGTTAAAATGTAAAAAGGAAAATCCTAGCCCACTTTGGTAGGAATCATGGTTGCACTTAGCACATACAACAAGTTGTTAAACCTCCTTGTCCCCAAGGAGGAGGAGTGGTGTCTCCTGAGGGTTTTCAGTGAACATACCCACAAAATCTGAACATTAATGCATTGTTCAACCTAGCAAAACGACTCGGTGGACCTACTTTGGTCGATCATTGCACAAGGTAATCCTATAGATTGACTCTATATATGTATCTCATCCACAAACCTAGCCAAGGGAATCATTCGTTCAACTTAATTAAGGACTTAAGTGAAAGATATGAGCAACCTTAATATCGTGAAATGATACGTTGTGTAAAGTCCATTAAGCTTCTTTTTTCTTTTTAGAGAACAAGGAATTAAAACTTGTTGGTGTTTAATTCTCACTGGGTCCAGTTTCATGCATCATTGTCTGTGAGGAGTTCCACCTACGGCGATCCCTACCACCCGTGTAACGGGAGTTCGGTCGGTGCATCCCAAGTCATATGACTCGAAAGCACCAAGTACTAAGTCACCTCGGACCTAATTTCCCGAGTGATATGAGACGTGCAAGAAGAGAGAACACCATACTAACTTATTTCTTATCTACATATCAACCAAAACCCTACACTTAAGGTTTCACAATAGGAGTTTAAGGGTCCTTAACTTCAACAAACTTCCTTATACTGACAGGCACGAATTTCTTCAAAAGAAGGAGACACACTAAGTTTAGGGTGGACTTCTTTATTTGTTTGAGTATTGAAATCCTATGATTACCCACCCCTAAGGGAAAACTGGGGTGCATCCTAACTACTTGATATAGGACCTAAAGTTTGTGTACTAGATATCCTAGTGTATCATGTTCGAGTCAATTTTAGGATCTTCCTTTTTTACTTTGCTTCTCAATGGTCTTGCAAATTCTAAACACACGTAAACTCACAAAACATTTTTCTTTCGCAAAGACATGAAGATTTTTGAAAGAAATGGAAAAATTAAAGCACCAGGCAAGCGCAAGAAGGAAAGTCACCCAAGGATATGGTTAAGAAAGATATATCAATGTAAAATGTAGCACACTATCATGACCCTAACAATACAAATAGAAGAAAACAAAAGAAAAGGAAAAAGACTCGACTATGTACACACATAAAGTACCCCCCCCCCCCACTTACTTCATGCATTCTCCTCAATGAATGCGAGTATGATACTACATAGATTTATGCATGAAAATGAAAAGATCTAACCAACGTAAAACGTAAAAGGAAGTTCATGGTTATGTTGATCGACATAAACCGGAAGGGGAATACAAGTACATTAACAAGGGGGATCAAAATACTTAACGAATAGAACCCACACTTTTTATTTATTTTTTATTGATTGTTTGAATATGTACAAACATAAAATCTCAATCATTCAATTGGTTGAGTGCGAGGGTGGTTCATGAAGGATCATGACCTCCTCAACTTCAACTGGTGCCCCGTCCAAGTCAGGTTTGAGGCGTTGTCCATTAACTTTGTACATGTTCCCATTCCTTGAGTTTAAGATTTCAACCGCTCTATGAGGAATATAGTTTGCACAATAAATGGCTCAGACCAACGACTATGGGGCTTACCCGCAAACAAATGAAGCTGGGAGTTGTAGAGCAACACCTTCTGCCCGGTCGTAAACACTATTCGCATTATCATGCGATCATGAAAAGTTTTGGCTCAGAACTTATGAATTTTGGCATTTTCATACGCATCATTGTATACGTAAATCTTCCAATTCCATAATGTCGAGCTTACGTGGAGCCCCTGCTTTATCAAGATCCGCATTTAAGTTCTTGATCACCCAAAAGGCACGATGCTCGAGCTCGACGAGTAGGTGGCAAGTCTTTCCGTACACTACCCGATAAGGGGACATACCCAAATTAGTCTTGTACGCGGTACAGAGAGACCACAATGCGTCAGTCAATTTAGTCGATCAATCCTTTCTGCGAGGAATTAACCATCTTCTCAAGGATTTGATTGAGTTGACAGTTAGAAATTTCAACCTACCCACTAGTTTGCAGATGATATGGGGTCTGAAGCTTGTGGGTGATCGAATACTTCCACATAAGCGCTTCAATGGAGCGATTACAGAAGTGGGTGCCCCGATCACTGATTATGGTACGATGTGTACCAAATAGCACAAAAACGTCTTTTAAGAATTTGGTGACAACCTTGTTGCCATTGGTCTTTGTGGGGATAGCCTCAACCCACTTAGAAACATAGTCAACAACCACCAGAATGTAAACATTCCCAAAAGAGTTTAGGAAAGGACCCATGAAGTCGATGCCCCATACATCGAAGATATCGACAACGATGATATTTTACAGAGGCATCATATCTCGTTGACTTATTTTTCAATGGCGCTGACACCTATCACATTGGTTACAAAATTCATAAGCATCTTTGAAAAGCGAAGGCCAGTAAAATCCAGATTGGAGCACCTTGATGACAGTTTTCTTTGCTTCAAAGTGTCTTTCACATGCCATAGAATGCCAAAATTGGAGCATACTTTGGAACTCATTATTTGAGACGCTCTGCCTGAAAATTTGTTCAGAATAGTATTTGAGTAGATAGGGGTCATCCCAATGAAAGAATCTGACATTCAATCTAAATTTAGCTTGGTCAGATTTTGACCACCCCACAAGAAGTTGCTCAGTCACGAGTTAGTTCACGATGTCAGAAAACGAAGGGTTATCCTCGATCTTGAACAATTGTTTGCTAGGAAAAAAATCAGTGATAATTTGGTCATGTGGGTTGGTCGTCTCAAGGTGAGGCAAATGGTCCATTACGACATTTTCAAACACTTTCTTGCCCCAAATCTCTAGATCAAATTCTTGTAACAACAAAATCCACCTCAAGAGTAAAGATTTGGTATCTTTGCCATGATGTGCTTGATGGTTGTGTTATCATAGTAGATAATCACGTGGGATCCAATCAAGTATGACAGGAATTTGTCCAAAGCGAATATGATCGCTAAGAATTATTTCTCGGTCATAATGTAGTTCAATTGGGCATCATCGAGTGTTCTACTGGCATAGTGGATCACATGAGGCAATTTATCCAATTGTTGCCCAAGCACTATTCCCATAGCAAAGTCAGATGCATCACACATCAACTCAAAGGGTTAGGTCTACACTGGTACTGTAATTATGGGAGCCAAAGTCAGCTCTTTCTTCAAGGTCAAAAAGGCATGGTGGCAATCCAGTGTGAACCGAAAATTTGCCTCCTTAGCCAACAAAGTGGTGTGAGGTCGAGTAATTTTACTAAAATCCCAAATGAACTGCCGATAGAATCCAACATGCCCCAAAAAGGCATGAATATCCTTCACATTACGTGGTGGTGGGAGATTAGCAATGAGACCCACTTTTGCAGGATCAACCTCAATTCCCCTACTTGAGACCACATGTCGAAGTACAATACCTCGCTTAACCATCCTCCCAATTAAGAGTGAGGTTCTTCTCATGGCATCGCTTGAGGACAAGGCATAAGTGATGAAGGCACTCATCGAAGGAAGCACCAAATATGGAGAACTCATCCATGAAAATCTCAGGGAAGTGCTCCACCATATTGGAGAAGATACTAATCATACACCTTTGAAATGTCATCAACGCGTTACATAACGCAAGAGCATATGACAGTAAGCGAACGTGACAAAGGGACATATGAATGTGGTTTTCTCTTGGTCATCGGGGGCGATGGGAATTTGGTTGTAGCCAGAGTATCCATCGAGAACACAATAGTACTCATGTCCGGCAAACCTTTCCAACATCTAATCACTGAATGGAAACGAGAAATGATATTTGCGTGTTGCCGCATTGAGCTTGCGATAATCAATGCAAACTCACCAACCATTTTGTAAGTGTGTCGGGATAAGCACATTACCAAATCAAGTAAGGCTCCATAGATCAGCACATTACCAACAACACAAGAAATAGTTAGACAGCCCGGATCCTTGTATTTTACTTGTGCAGGCTGTGTCAGGATCAAACTCACATTGGCAGCCAAGAAGGCTTTCTTGGGGACATTCGTTCACCTCTTTGGATGCAAAGATCTTTAAGGAATTTTGCATACGATGCCATTTTTTGAACAATGTCTGACAACCGAATATTTACCTTGACTTGCCGTAGTACCTCGACAATTTTATCCCAGTGCTCATCCTATTTCTTCCCCAGTCTATGGGGGTATGGTGCCTTAGGGACATACATATTAGAAGATTGAGCCTAAGGAATGAGTTCTGATTGATCGTTTTATATTAACCGCAAGTGCACGGCCACGTTGAAGCGGTGGCAAATACGGGTCGTCCACGGGGAGGTGTGTCGACACTTGGTTTGTGCGAAGGCGAGAGGTAAAGAAAAGAGAAAGAGGTCGATTACACTACACTACACTAATCTAAACTAGGAAACAAGCAAGCTGAAATGAAACAACTAAACAACTAAGCTAATCAACTAATGAAGGAGATAAAATGACAGGAATGGAAACCCCTAAGGGGTGGAGTGTGTGTGTGTGCGCGCACATGAAATAAGTGTGGTGTTGAATGCAAACCATAAGCTCAAGTTAGTTAGTGTTTGTTAATGCATAAGAGGTACCTAATGGCAAAACCTATCATTTACAACACTAAACTAATGTGATTAATATGAGCAATGCAAGGTTGTTATTAAGACACTTAGACAAGCATGGAATGTACCTAAGCTATGGCAGAAACCATCAAGTAAGGTTCTTAATAATTCAAACAAGCATACTAATATTTTTCACAAACATTCATATTAAGCATTCAAACCATCTACATAACATGTACACACATCTACTCCACCCCCAAAGGGGATGGAACTACTCACACATATTTAAACTATCTACTCTAATAAAATGAAGCATTATACTGAAATGAAATTTATACTAATCAAGCAAGAAATATTAAAGAAGCATAAAACAAAACAAACAAGCAAACATGCATATGGAAGGAAATTAAACTAAGAGAGAAACAACACAATTAAAGGAAAACTTCTATTATTAACTGACTCAAATTACAAGCAGCATTTCCTCCACCAGAGTTTTGCTTCAAGGCTTCACTCTTAGTAGGGAAGATGCCACCAAAGAGAGAGATGGATACAATGGGAGGTGAAGAGTTCTATTTATAAGCATGGAAAAAGCTAATCCGGGACAATCCCCCGATGTGGGACTAAACCAATACCAAAAATAGCCTAACCACACATTAATACAAGTCCAGGAGAAAACGTAGTGGATCTGGGCTTAACCAGACCGCCAATTGGCGGCCTATAAGCTTCAGATCCCATTGGATCTTCTGGTGGGCTTTCCTTGGCGTGTTTCTTGGTCTTGGATGCATCTAACTTGTTTAGTGGAGCTCCGAACCGAATCGAATTGACAAAATACTCCCCATGATGGTGTGGAGTTTCTTGTTTTGCTCTTAGGTCCTTCTGTCTTACGATCACGTCCTTCTCCCTTGCATCTTGGTCCCCATGTCTCACAATTAAGTCCTTTTTCCTGCTTTTGGGTCCTTTCATGGCTCTTCTCTTCAAACCTATTTATTTCTGAAATTCAAACATAAAACTTGTCACTTAGCATTGCTTAGGTGTAAGATAATGGATATAAGATACAAATATAAGCATGAAATGATGTCAGTCAAATACCCCCACACCTAAGTTTTTGCTAGTCCCGAGCAAAACAAAGAAAGAGCAAAGCAAACAAAAAACAAGAAATCCTAACTCACTTTCGTAGGAATCACGGTTGCACTTAGCACGTGCAACAAGTCATTAAATCTCCTTGTTGCCAAGGAGGAGGAGTGTTGTCTCCTGAGGGTTTTCAGCGGATACACCCACAAAATCCGAACAAGATGCATTATTCAATCTAGACACTCGACTCGTTGGACATATGTTGTCGATCATTGGACGCGGTAATACTACGGGCCGACTCTATATAGGTAATCAGTCCACACACCTAACCTACTGAACCATTCGTGCAAGTTAAATAAGGAATTAAGTGAAAGACATGGACAACCTCAAGATCCGCAAGTGATACAAAGTGTAAGGTCCATTAAAGTTCTTATTTGCAAAAAAAAATCTTTTTGTTTCTTTTCTCTTTTTTTTCTTTTTATTTAGTTGGAGCTTCATTCTCCCAGGGTCAGGTTTCGTGCATCATTGCCAATGAGGACTTACACTATCACGTACACCTTTCCCCAAATCTCCACATAGGGCAACCCTACCACCCGTGTAACGGGAGTTCGGTCGGCGCATCCCAAGTCAGATGACTCGAAAGCACCAGGCACAAAGTCCCCTCAGACCTACTTTCCCGAGTGATAGGAGCCGTGTGAGAAGAGAGAACACCTACTCACTTATTTTTTATCAACACATGAACCAAAACCCCTACACTTAATGTCTCACAACACATGAACAAGATTTAAAGGGTCCTTGACAAGAACAAACTTCCTTAAGTTAACAGACACGAATTATTGACTCATTTGGTTCAAGGTGGACTTCATTAAATGTTTGAGCACTGAAACCCTATGATTACTCACCCCCAAAAGAAAACTGGGGTGCATCCTAACAACTCGATAAATCCTAAAGCCACTGTACTAGATATCCTAATGCATCAAGTTCAAGACAATTTTGGGAGCTTTCTTTTTACTTTGCCTCTCAACGGTTTTGCACATGCTAAACACACGCAAAACCCACAAAACATTTTTTTTCGCAAACACATTAAGATTTTGAAAGAAATGTGAAAATTTTAAAGCACTAGGGAAGCAAAAGAAGACAAGTCACCCAAGGATCATGGCAAGCAGATATATCGATATTAAATGCAGCACACTAACATGACCCCTAAAAATGCAAACAAAAGAAAACAAAATCAAAAGAAAAGACTCGACTATGTACACACGTAAAACACCCCCCCACACCTACTTCATGCATTGTCCTCAATGAATGTGAGCAAGATACTACATGGATTTATGCATGAAAAAGGAGAGATCTCACCAACAAGAAGTACAAATGGAAGTTCAAGGCTATGTTGATGGACACAACCCAAATTCCCTCAAAACCTGTGAGATGCTAAGGAAGGGATACAAATACGTCAAAGAATTGGGGCCCAAATACTCAAGGGTTGAGGCGCACTACAATCGATGCTCACTGAAGGAGTCTTTTTTTAACATATATACACATGAACGCTCAACAGCTCATGTAGGAGCATGAATGGTTGAGTGCGAGGGAGGTTCATGAAGGAACATGACCTCCTCGACTTCGGCTGGTGCCTCCTGCAAGTAGGGTTTGAGGCGTTGTCCATTAACTTTGAACACGTCCCCATTCCTTGGGTTCAAGATCTCAACCGCTCCATGAGGATAGACGGTTTGGACAATAAACAGGCCAGACCACCGACTGCGGAGCTTACCCGCAAACAGATGAAGCCGGGAATTGTAGAGCAACACCTTCTGCCCGGCCGTAAACACCTTTCGCATAATCATGCGATCATGAAACAACTTGGCTCGGGACTTATGAATTTTGGCATTCTCGTACGCATCATTGCGTAGCTCTTCCAATTCCACAATGTCGAGCTTACGTTGTACTCCCGCTTGATCAAGATCCATATTCAGGTTCTTGATGGCCCAGAAAGCATGATGCTCAAGCTCGACGGGTAGGTGGCAAGCCTTGCCGTACACTACCTGATATGGGGACATACCCAAATTGGTCTTGTACGCGGTGCGGAAAGCCCACAACGCGTCATTCAACTTGGTAGACCAATCGTTCCTCGAGGAACTAACCGTCTTCTCAAGAATTTGCTTTAATTGACGGTTAGAGATTTCGACCTGCCCACTAGTTTGCGGATGGTATGGGGTCGCAAGCTTGTGGGTGATCGAATATTTCCTCATAAGTGCTTCAAAGGAGCGATTACAGAAGTGGGTACCCCTATCGCTGATTATGGTACGAGGAGTACCAAATCGCGTAAAAATGTCCCTCAACAATTTGGTGACCACCTTGTTGTCATTGGTCTTTGTGGGTATAGCCTCAACCCACTTACACACATAGTCAATGGCCACCAGAATGTAAACATTCCCAAACGAGTTCGGGAAGGGACCCATGAAATCGTTGCCCTACACATCGAAGATGTCGACAACAAGGACATTTTGCAAAGGCATCATGTCACGTCGACCAATCCTGCCAAGGCGCTGGCACCTATCACATTGCTTACAAAAGTCGTAAGCATCCTTGAAAAGAGAGGGCCAGTAGAATCCAGATTGGAGCACCTTGGCAGCAGTTTTCTTTGCTCCAAAGTGTCCTCCACATGCCTTGGAATGGCAGAAGTGGAGTACACTTTGGAACTCGGTATCTGGCACGCACCGCCTGAAAATTTGGTCAGAGCAGTATTTGAATAGGTAGGGGTCGTCCCAGTGGAAGAATCTGACATAAGATCTAAATTTGGATTGGTCAGATTTTGACCAACCCATAGGAAGTTGCTCGGTCACGAGATAGTTCACGATGTCGGCAAACCAAGGGTTATCTTCGATTGTGAACAACTGCTCGTCAGGAAATTTGTCATCAATGATTTGGTCCTATGGGTTGGTCGTCTCTAGACGAGACAACTGGTCAGCTACAACATTTTCACACCTTTTTTTGTCCCGAATCTCGAGATCGAATTCTTGTAACAACAAGATCCATCTCAAGAGTCGGGATTTTGCATCTTTCTTCGCCATGAGGTGCTTGATGGCTGTGTGGTCAGAATAGATAATCACGTGGGAGCCAATCAAGTACGACCGGAATTTCTCCGAAGCAAATATGATTGCTAAGAATTCCTTCTCGGTCACAGTGTAGTTCAATTGGGCATCATTGAGTGTTCTACTGGCATAGTAGATCACATGAGGCAATTTGTCCAATCGTTGCCCAAGCACTGCTCCCACAGCGAAGTCAGATGCATCACACATTAACTCAAAGGGTTCAGTCCACACCGGTGCCTTAATAATGGGAGCTGAAGTCAACTCTTTCTTCAAGGTCAAAAAGGCATGGTGGCAATCCGGTGTGAACTCAAAAATGGCATCCTTAGCCAACAAGGCGGTGAGAGGTCGAGCAATTTTGCTAAAATCCCGAATGAACCTCCGATAGAATCCAGCATGCCCCAAAAAGGCGCGGATATCTTTCACATTACGTGGCGGTGGGAGATTAGCAATGATACCCACTTTGGCGGGATCGACCTCAATTCCCCTACTTGAGACCACATGTCCAAGTACAATCCCTCGCTTCACCATGAAGTGACATTTCTCCCAATTGAGAGCGAGGTTCTTCTCACGGCATCGCTTGAGGACAAGGCACAAGTGATGAAGGCACTCATCAAAGGAAGCGCCAAATATGGAAAAGTCGTCAATGAAGATCTCAAGGAAACGCTCAACCATATCGGAGAAGATGCTGATCATACACCTCTGAAACGTTGCCGACGCATTGCATAACCCAAAGGGCATGCGACGGTAGGCAAACGTGCCAAAGGGACAAGTGAATGTGGTTTTCTCTTGATCCTCGGGGGCGATGGGAATTTGGTTGTAATCGGAGTATCCATCAAGAAAACAATAATACTCATGTCCAGCCAACCTTTATAACATCTGATCAATGAATGGCAACGGGAAATGATCTTTTCGCGTTGCCGCATTGAGCTTGCGATAATCAACGCAAACTCGCCAGCCAGTTTGCAGGCATGTCGGGATAAGCTCATTATGCTCATTCTCCACAACCGTCACGCCTGACTTCTTGGGAACCACATGGACAGGATTCACCCACGAACTATCAGAGATAGGATAGATTATGCAAGGATCCAAGCACTTAAGAACCTCCTTTCGGACGGCTTCTTTCAGTACAGGATTCAATCTCCGTTGTGGGTCCCTACGGGGCCTAGAATCCTCTTCCATGTGGATCCGATGCTGAACAATACCAGGGCTAATTCCCTTGATATCCTTCAAGGACCACCCGATCGCCTCTTTGTTTTCAAAGAGTACTCTTTTGAGGGCCACCTCTTGATCTTGTGCAAGATCAGAAACAATAATGAGTGGCAAGGTCTCATTATCCCCTAAAAAGATGTACTTTAGGTTATCGGGGAGCGGTTTAAGCTCGACCAGAGGTGGGTCCTTGTCGGATTCAGAGTTACTTTCAAGTGGCTCAAGGGCCACGGGGTAAGAGGAGCAAGCACCCAGATGTGCCTCATCATCCAGAGATACGCTGGCGGATTCCTCAAGATCCTCTTCACTCGCACCCTGGTCATTAGGCACCTCAATAATATGTCGATGTGAGTCGAACATGCCTAATGATTCGGGCTCATCCGTGTCCTGGATGAAATTGGCTCCGACAGTGTCGTCGAAGAGCCCAGGTTGCTTACCAAGAGTGAAGATGTGGAAATCCACCGTGAGGTTTCCAAAAGACAACCTCATCAAGCCATTGCGACAATTGATCAAAGCATTAGATGTCGCAAGAAATGGCCTCCCAAGGATCACAGGAATCTGTCCTTGTGGGTTGGACAAGGGTTCGGTATCCAAGATGATGAAATCAAATGGAAATACGAACTCACCCACTTTGATAAGGACATCCTCTACACTCCCTCATGGAATATTGACGGATCTATCAGCCAACTGGAGGGTTGTCCTCGTTGGTTTAAGATCGCCTATCCCAAGGTTGACATAGACTGAGTAAGGCAGGAGATTCACAGATGCCCCCAAATCCAATAGAGCTTGAGAGATGGTCACATTCCCAATCATGCAAGAGACAGTTGGACATCCTGGGTCCTTGTACTTGACTATAGGGTATTGTCCCAAATGATTATACCTTGTTGATCATTTCTTTGACTTATTAATCCAACAGAGACCTTTAGCAAAAAACAAACAGAGACTAGTCTTCAATACTTATTAATAAGCAGTTTTCAGACTAAAATCATAATTTAAAAATATGATTAGAATATCATTATCACTAAAGATTAGAATATCATCTACATAAACACAACAATATTTTTCATAGGCTCTAAATGCGTTCTGCATATGCAACCCCTTTTGTCTGTATACCATAATCTATTTAAGCATAGACATACATGTAAGGGGTTTCGTTCCTATCTTAATTCAGTGATTGTCAAAATAGATGATTAGGGTATACCATAATATTAGGGTATTAATATTAGGGTATACCATAATATTAGGGTCTTAACTCATTTATCAAAATAGATGACTTATTAGTTGTTTGTTTCATCAGGTATACCATCAATTACTTTACCCAAGTAATGTATTAAGTACATTGCTTGGGTACCATCAAGTAAAGATACATTACTTGGGTAAAGTAGTTAGATTATCACGCAAAAGGTGTAGAAAATAGAAAGGTATTATACAAATATTCCATATTGCATTAGTTTTTCTCAGGACAAAAAAACTATTTTCATTGTTGGGGGGGATTTGGGAGAAGGTCATTGGTATGCATGAGACGAAAAGCGTGTTGTTGCACGCGATCGCTAGGCTTCCTGTAGTCGTGCCGATTTGGTTATTTGCCATCACCTTTCCGTTCTTCGGGCCAATTAACTCCGCGGTTGGTGCCTTGCTTGTGAGCTTCACGGTTTATATCATTCTGGCGGTTGCGCAGATGGTTACTTACTGGAAGGCTGAAGCACGACAGGTAAGTTGTTTGTTTCGAATTATGTTTGCAAAATAAATGATAAATAAAAAAGTTGTTTGTTTCTAATTATGTTTGCAAAACATGAGTTCACTAATGATAGAGTTAATTACAGTTTGTCCACCTGAATTATGTCTTGGTATCAATTTGCCCCCTTAAAGTTCAAAGTTAACAGTTACCTCTCATGAGCTTTAATTTTGTAACACTTTGCCCCCTTGAACTTCAAAAACTCATTATTTAACACACATTCGACGTTTTTTTTCCTAATACTTTTGTTGTATCCCTAATACACTCCTAAACCTATATTTACGTGAAAGTTTGGATCGAAACGGAGGTTGGATATGGTTGGAATTTAGGTCAAGTTGACACTCAATCCGACCCAAATTCCAACCATATCCGACCTCCGTTTCGATCAAAACTTTCACGTAAATATAGGTTTAGGAGTGTATTAGGGATACAATAAAAAAATTAGGAAAACAAATGTCGAATGTGTGTTAAATAATGAGGTTTTGAAGTTCAATGGGGCAAAGTGTTACAAAATTAAAGTTCAGGGGAGGTAACGGTTAACTTTGAAACTTCAGGGGGGCAAAGTGATACCAAGACATAGTTCAGGGGGTAAACTGTAATTAACCCCTAATAATATTATAGACGCTGGTTCTACTTGTTGAATGCAAATTATTGGAGTCAATTAGCGGTCGTGGATCGATACTATTTATGTCTTAAGGTTGACTCAAAATAAATCAGGAAAACTGCTACTCTTTGTAAACTAGAGTTGGGATAAATTTCTTAATCCTTTTCGTTGGTTCTGCTGAACTTTGAAACTGTATGCTACTTATATTAGTTGGTATTTTTTTATTAGATTCCCAAAATGCATCACTTGAGGATTCACATTTTCAAGTAATACGTAAGATTCTGTCAATGAAGCCATGAGTTGGAAGCTTATGGTTCAAAAGTATAATAAATCCTGATTAGGAATAGATAAGAAATACATATTTCTTATGATTATATATGAATGTTATTTTGGAATGAACCTAGAAGTAAATAGCTTGGCGAAGGACGTCGACAACTTACTTAAACCTACTCAAAGCCAATCTAAAATCCGTTGTTTGTGCAATTAACTAGTTTTGGAAAGAGTGTAATCATGATCTGGCATTATCTCTAATTACTCATGTATCCGATTTATGCAGAATGCTGCAGAAAAAGCACCATTTTTCATACCGAGTTGGACGGGGGTGTATCTACTGAATGTGTTTGTGACCGCGTGGGTCTTGGTTGCCAGATTCGGGTTACGTGTAAGGTTCTTGAACAGCGGAAAATTTAAAATATTTAAAACATACAAACAACGGAGGACATTACCAAAGATAGATACCAGGTGCACCAACATATGTATCAAATATATAGATCTGAGTTTACAAAAATGGGTGATTACATCAAAAGCTATAAGATACAATATACACATGTAATCACAACCTCAAACGAGGGGAAATCAAGATCTGGTCCCAGAAGCTCTCCTCCGCAGACACCACCCTCTACCGCTGCTCACGGCTTCAAAGCAGACATAAAATGCCTGAGTTTCCAGAAGGAAACCCAGTGTGCCAAACCCTAGCACATATATGGACAATAATGAAATATGCAATGAATAATGAATAGCACAATCAGACACGATCGGGTCTCAAGGGTCCTCTCACCCCAACCCACCAACACGCGTGCACACACGGCACCGCCGGTACAGTCACGACCACACAACCGGGTCTCAAGGGTCCTCTCACCCCAAACCCACAACACTCGTGCACACACGGCACCGCCGGTACAGTCACGGCCACACATCCGGGTCTCAAGGGTCCTCTCACCCCAACCCCACAACACTCGTGCACACACGGCACCGCCGGTACAGTCACGGCCATACAACCGGGTCTCAAGGGTCTTCTCACCCCAACCCCACAACACTCGTGCACACACGGCACCGCCGGTACAGTCACGGCCGCGCAACCGGGTCTCAAGGGTCCTCTCACCCCAACCCCACAACACTCGTGCACACACGGCACCGCCGGTACAGTCACGGCCACACAACCGGGTCTCAAGGGTCCTCTTACCCCAACCCCACAACACTCGTACCGCTATCAGGCGACAGTCCGTGTCGTTGCCTAAAAGGCCGGAGAGACGAGCCGCTTTCAAGCGTACAAGCACACCACTATCGGGCGACAGTCCGTGCCGTTGCCCCCTTGGGGCCGGAGAGACGAGGCGCCGTCAAGTGTACTCATAAACCACGAATCCACCAAAAACGGCAGAAACGGTCAAACGAAAACCGTTTAACGGTCGACCGATCCTCACCTAGCGAACTGGCCCAACCGAAAAAACCCGCCAATCGGTCGAACGACAAAGGGGCCCCGGTCGACCGAAAAGCACCAGTGAGAAAACATTTTCGCAAACCAAACTCCAACGGTCGAATGACCCAAGACTTCCGGTCGACCGAAAACCACCAGTAGGACTCACCAACAGTCCACACTACATGGTCGACCGCAACAACACTTCCGGTCGACCAGACATTAAGTTAACTTAAGTCGTCGGTCGAACGAGTCAAACAGGAGGTCGACCGATTAGATGATCAATGCCCCAACCGACATACAACAATACTTTCGGTCGACCGACAAAGGGGACCCGGTCGACCGAAAAGCACCAGAGCGTCCATCCCTCGCTCGAAATTCCACAACCGGTGGACCACCCCAAGGGTATCGTTCGACCGGTGCGAGGATATCGCCCAAAATACAATATAACCGGTCGACCGAACCCAGAACACCGATCGACCGTTTACAGTTCAGAAACTGTTGTGCAGGTCCGACGAGCCAATCGGCCTACCGTCGACCGCTCCCACCCCCACACTAATAATAGGTGAGCGTAAAAGCAAGTTTGGCATACCTTAAGGCTTGAAGAAGCCTTTGAAGAACCAAGGGCGAGCGCTTCCACGATCAACTCAACTCCGGCGCACTTCTCGAACTCGTCCACCACAACTCCGACGACGCCTGAGCTCCTCTGAGCGTCTTCCACTCGCCTCCACGACTTCCCCGAACTGGAGGACAAAAGCTTGAGAGAGAGGGAGAGAAATGAGTGAGAGAACGAGTGAGAGAGAGAGAAAATCCTTACCTTATAAACAAAACCCACATCCGATCTCAGCCGTCCATCTCAATCCTCACTAATCCACCCCTAAACACCATCAAAACAGTAAGCGAGGATTAGGATATTACATTAGGTGGGTGGGCGAGCATCCACAACTTCGTTAAACAAGTGCATATGTTTGGCCTCTTTGCCAAATGCTACTAGTGTCCACCTCCACCATCACCACCACCAGCTGCAGCAGCAGCAACTCCTCTTTATCTCCAACTTAACTAACAACTAGTCAATAGTGTACACTCAAACTTCAGTCTAATGTTTGATTTTGGAATGGTGCCCACCTTAAAAGTTCATTGTGTTCTATATACTTAGTTGTTTGTCTAATTGTTGCAACATAAACATTATGTTTTGTTTAGACTTTGACCAGCATCATATTTCTGTTTAATAATTTATATTTGCTAGTACTCTCCAAAATGTATATCACGACGATTGATTAGCAGTAACCACGTAGTTGGGAAAATTGATTGTTATAGCAAACCTAACTTGATTTACTTTTGATATCTTTGAGATGTTGTAGTGGAGACCATCTCCACTTGTTCAAATATGGATCCTAATTCAATTCTGCATATATTTGGCTTAAAAACAAACATAATAAAAACCTATATTATTTTCTACGGGAACCCAAAACTAAAAATACAATCCAGTCTAAAGTTCAATTTTAAATAAAATGTCAACTGGGTTATAACTATCAAAATAATTTTTGTTGTAAATTAGGTGGACATTACTACATATATCAGACCTTCACAACAGTGAGTTTGATTTTACTATCATTAACTGTTGCAATTAATTGGTACGTGCTCATTAAAAATCTAAGAAATGTAACTATCATAATGACTATAACAATCTAAAAAATTGTACCTCGTGAAGATCGTTTTACCTCCTGAATATTGTCGTGTTACTAGTGGTAGGGTGTTCGTTTGGCAAACAACTCTCTGGAAAAAGTTCTATGGGTTGGCACATGCAAAATGACTTTACAATGTGACCATACCTTGTTACTTAGGTATGTGTTGTTACCAAAAGTCATCGTATATACCCCTGTATATCCGATGTACATGGACTTTTCTGCACTAGTGAGAGGTTTGGCCTCCCGCATACTTCATCTCTTGCAAGCTCCACTCGACTCCGCGAGCTCCGCCTACGTCTTCACTATCAATCTCGTTCTGGGCCGAGATTAAGCCTTTACACCACAAGTCTCGCGAACAATCCTCGTCGAGCTTGATTTCTTCCTCTCACAACCCGAGATGGAACACTTCAGGCTTTCACAGAAATCCTTGCTTCTTACTAGACAATTGTTGAGTGGAACATCACTCTCTAACTTGAGCACACTTAGAGAATGATTGGAATTGATCTAAACTGTGGAAAGTTTGACTTGGAGAGTAGGAGTGGGGATTCAAGGTATAGGAGCTTTCTCTTAGATGTGTATGACAATATGGAGTGTAAGAGATGATGAATTGTGTCTTGATAACATCTATTTATAAGCTCCTAAGGTTTTATAGCCGTTGGGATTAATAAGGTAAAGGTTTGTGTAAGAACCACAAAATAGAAAAGCACAGGGCAAAGATCTGGGCAAGTTCGGTCGACCGAAATGAGTCTAACGGTCGATCGGAGTCTCTCCAGAAATCGAGTCCAAAATAGTCTAGAAATAAACGGTCGACCGAACAAGGGCGGTCGAACGAACAGGGAAATAATTTAAGTGAACGATCAAACCAAAAGTGGGATGGTCGACAGATTAGGCAGTCCAGAATAATTGTCCAGAAAAGTCCAGGGACAAACGGTCGAACAAAATGGTTGATTCGGTCGACCGATAAAAACTAGCACTATGGGATTCAAGAGATGTCTATGTTTGGTCGACCAAAACTAGGTCCACGGTCCATCGGTGGTCAAAGGTATGTCTGGGGTATGGATAAAAATGTGAATACGACCGTAGGTATAATCGGATAAGTCTAACGGTCAAATGACACGTGTAGACGGTCGAACAAAATGTTGAAAATGGTCGACCTGTTTAACACTATTGCCTAATAGATTAACTAATCCAATTGGTCGAACAGAGAACTCGTTCGGTCGACCGGTTTTGGTCAGACAGTTCAGGTATAGGTTTAAGTGTTTTTCGGTTTAAGTTTGGGTGACCTATTGAAGTCGAAATAATCTGAGATTTTGAGTGTGACTTCTGTAAGGAACCTAGTGTATGTGTAAATAGTTATTTAACTCTAGTATGCCCAAGTACACAAAGTTCCTAAGACTCAAAAGAAATACAAAATTACATGTCTTCAATTGCTTGATTACATTACTTGACTTAAGTTCCTTTCTTCCTTGAGTCTTGGTCACCTATAGAAGTTAGCACAAAGCAATATATATTCTATGCAAAATGTGTGCCACTTTACATTAATTATTATTAAAATTAGGTTTATTAAATCATCCAAACATGGATTAAGTCCCAAAAGCCAACAAACAGGAGCATCGATGTCGGTGGAGGTGTTCAACAATGGCTTTAGCTGTGGGATCAGGAGCATGTGTGGGAGCCAGACTTAAGGAAGTCTTCATCTATAGATAGGATGCCTTGTTGATTGGGTATTTGTGGTCTTCCAATGGTAACTTAGATGTGTCGATCTTGAATTCCTTAAAGACGTGGGTGAGCCACATCAAATAATTAAGGAAGGGATTTGCGTTTACGAAGCCACATGTGTTCGAATAACAACATGGCTCAATTGAGTGGAATCTCCTTGATGAGACAATAGATCCACACCAGTTCAAGTTCAAATATTTCATTATGGTGGCCATTCTTGGGAGAAGATTATAGGAAATAATATAGGCAAGAACCCGAGCCCAAGGATGCATATGAGAGAGATTATGTGTTGCCTTTTTTGCCTTAATCCATGTTTTGATTATTTAATCAACCTAATCTTAATTATGGTCATGTAGAGTAGCACACATGTTGCATTGCATATATATTGCTTTGTGCTAACCTCTACAGGTGATCAAGACTCAAGGAAGAAAGGAAATCAAGTCAAGACATGTAATCCAGCTCATTTGAAGACATGTATTTTGTATTTCTTTGAGTCTTTAGGAACCTTGTGTAATTGAGCATACTTGAGCTAAAAACTACTCAACCACACACTAGGTTCCCTATAGAAGTCACACACAAAATTTCACATAATTTGGACTTCAATAGATCATCCAAACTAGAACCGGAAAACACCTAAACAATACTTGAACTACCTGGACCAAAACGGTCGACCGTTTAAACCGTTTTGTTCGACCATTCACACATGTCACATGACCGTTTGTTTTGTCGTATTATACCCAACGGTCGTATTTGTATTATTCCCAAATACCCCAAAATTACAAAACATCCGGTCGACCGAAACTTTCCTAGCGGTCGACCGAACCAACACAATTTGGTCTCCCAGAAGTGTCTGGACTTATTCGGTCGACCAATCCCCTGAGCCCGTTCGACCGTTAACTTAAGTGAACTCAAGTCAAATATGAATTTTGACCAAACGGTTGAACGACATACCCGTTTCGATCGACCGTTTTTAGGCAGAATTGGGTCCTGCAAGTTTCTGTTTTGTGCATCTTACACCAAGTCATACCCAATCAATCCCAATGGCTTTATTCTCTCTAATGCCTATATAAAGAGTTGTAAAACACATTTTAACACAACTCTCCTACTACTATTTGTCCCCAACATTAGAGCGAAGCTCCACACACTCAAAAGCCCAAAACCTTCCACACTTAGTAATCAATTCCATATTCTACTCAAGTGTCCTCAAGTTTAGAGAGTGTTGTTCCACTCATTGCTTGTGAAAGAAAGCAAGGGTCTTGGTTAAAGCCCAAGACATCTATTATAGACTTCGGTGAGAGCCCAAAGTGATCCTCTTGGATTGTGAGAGGAGGAGCCAAGCTCGGCGAGAGTTGTTCGCGAGCTTGAAGACTTGTAAATACGTTCTCTCCCGGCCCGGAACGGGGAGTGGTTAGTGAAGTCATGAACGAAGCTTGCACGAGAGTACGTAAGCGGTGGCCGAACATCTATAAAAATCCCCCGTCTCATTGTGGTTTGCATTTCTATTCTTTATTGCTTGTTTGTTTGTTTAATTCCGCTGTATATCTTTGATAGATCAAACAAGTAGGTAATTAGACTTAATTGTGATTAGAGATTGTGGACCCATAACCCACACGTTCCTACATTATGTTCCAATGATGTACACGTGGGTGAGCCCATATGACATCATTAAGGAGCTTTATTTGGGACAACTCCTTATATCTGCTTCGATCGACATTCGGTGACGGCAGAGAACTCAGAGATGTCGTTGCTCTTGCCCTTGGATGCATAAATTTTTCTCCTTGGAGACATTGAAGGTGGTAGGGTCGGAGGTGGTGAAAAAGTGGTGGATTTCATTATGGAGGTGGAAACAATGGTGGAGGTGGTGACTTTGAGGGATTTTGTCATTCAGAGGATATTTTGCTGGTAGAGGAGGCCAAATGAAGCAGAGGTTCAACCGAAGAAGGGCTAGAGTGGATCAGGTTTTGGAAGAAAATGAGAGTAAAGAGATTAAATCAAGGTTAAAAATCCAAAATCACGACAGTCAGGGCACCTCTAATCGACCAGTTGTGAGAAATAGTCAAACGATGAGCCAAAAAGAAACCTAACAGAGTTTGCTAGAATTGGCATCGGCCGACCATTAGGCGAAAAATGGTCGACCAAAAACGTCTTTCACACTCTGTCCAGATTAAGGTACTTTTCAATCGACTAGTCGAAAACCCGTCTCATCAATAACTTATGTGTACCCATCAATAACTTAGTGGGTGTTGGTCTAACCATTTTGAGGGTATTGGTCAACCGATATATGACAAGGGGTTCACTTAAGTTTTCAGTTTAACCTGAAAACAAGGTCTGACTGCTCATTCCAACAGGAGCAACAAGGAGCAAACTTAAGTGACCCAAACAGTTGACCACTACAACCCAAACGTTCAACCGTTGGGAGCCAGAACTTTGAGTTAAATTTACACTCACCCCAACTCAATCACAACCAAAACATACAAAACAATCAACCATAAATAGGCAAAATATGAGTATTAGATGTAATTTAAAGATGTTGTAGTACTAGAAGAGCATGATATGGATATGTTGGATATGGTCACAAGTCTTTTACACTTCACATTCCTAAACTAAGTATAATGTTATCAAATTGATCAACATTTAATGGTTCATATGGGAATAAATTCTAATGAAATGTCACCCTTAGTTGCATGATCCCTAAGAAAATGATGTCTAACTTCTATATGTTTTGTTCTTGAATACAAAATAGAATTTTGGATAGATTAATGTCACTCACATTATCACTATAGAATGAATAGTTTGAAACTCAATTCTCAATTCTTTGAGGAGTTACCTCATCCATAAGACTTGGGCACAAGCATAACCGGCCGGCCGCGATATATTGGGCCTCCATTGTGGAAAGTTCAACAATATTTTGTTTCTTACTAAACGAAGAAACTAAGGATTTTCCCAGAATAGTCAAGTGTGACTAGTACTTTTGCGATCCGATACGCACTCGGCATAATCGGCATCACTATAGGCAATGAGATTAAATGATCATACTTTGGGGTAAAACAAACCAAAGTCATGATGACCTTTCAAAGAGCGAAAAATTCTTTTCAAAGAAATCAAGTGAGATTCTTTTGGAGAATCTTGAAAACGAGCACAAAGACATACATAAAACATGATATCGAGTCTACTAGTTGTTAAATATAGGAACGAGTCAATCATACCTTAATATTTCTTAAGATTCAATTCTTAGTTATTCTCATGTTTGTCTAGTTTCAAACTTGTGCTCGTTGGAGTCTTTTAAGACTTAATTTCTTCAAAACCAAATCGATTGATGAGTTCTTTTGGATACTTTGCTTGGTATGAAGTTGCCCTCCATTGTTTGCTTGATTTCGAGTCCAAGAAAGAAGTTGAGTTCTCCCATTAAGTTTATCTCAAACGCAGCCTTCATAGACTTGGAGAAATCCTTGCAAAGAAGATCATTAGTAGCACCGAATATGATATCATCAACATAGACTTGAACCACTAATAGATCATTACCCAGAGATTTCACAAAAAGAGTTGTGTCAACTTGACCTATTGTGTAACCATTCTCTAGCAAAAAGTTCTTCAACCGATCATACGAAGCTCTAGGAGCTTGTTTTTGTTTGAGACCATAAAGAGCCTTCTTGATCTTGTAGACGTGATTCAGGTGACTATCATTCACAAACCCGTGAGGTTGAGCAACATAGACTTCTTCCATGATCAAACCATTTAAAAATGCATTTTCTCATCCATTTGAAAAGACTTAATGTCCATGTATGATGCATAGGCTAACAACATCCTAATGGCTTCCAATCAATCTATGGGAGTGTAGGTCTCATCAAAGTCTATCCCTTCCTCTAGGTGGTAGCCTTGAGCGACAGGTCTAGCTTTTTTCCAACTACACTATCCTCTTCATCAAGTGTGTTTTGAAAAACACAATTTGTGCCAAATAGGATTTCATGTTTGGGTTTTGGGACAAGTTCCCAAACATGATTTTGTATAAATTGGTTAATGATTGATTGTTTTAAATAACCACAAGTGCACGACGTCGGTGAAGACACAGCAAGTAAGGGTCGGTCTACAGGGATCGTGATTGTTCAGTTCATAACCAATTCCGTAATCGAATCGACAAAAATGATGGAGAAGGGAATTGATTTATCTTAATCTACACTACACTACAATTAAGTAAATGCAACCTAGCTAACACTTAGAAGATGAGGACTATGGATTAGGCATAGATTAAGATCATGTGAGTAGTTGACATGAAGCATAAGCGGTGTCATTAGTGTCATGAAAGCATGGGAAGTGTCTAAATATTATGGCAAACATCCATCAAATGTTAACATCTAATTTAAAGTTAGTGATGCGAGCATGGAAAGTGTCTAAATATTATGACAAACATCCATCAAACATTCACATAACTCATTATTAAGGTCAAAAATTTATTCTAAGCAACATTTAAGGCAATGCCCTTGGATATGAGCACGAAGCGTGAAACCATTTAAGAAATGACATTTCATCAAACACCTAAATGAGCATGTACCTTAAAGACGTAAATCTACACATTAGAGTCTTAACCACCACATTCAATGTAAAAACAACAACACACAACCACCATTAACTCATCCTAACATCCTCCCCACCTGCTAAGAGGTGTCTTAGCCACACATTAATATGAGAAGTAGTAGAGAAGAAAATGAGTAAAGATACTTACCAAAGAAAGGTTGCAACAATACAACATAGAAATCCAAAGCTTGAACATTAAATCTACTCCTAACTTATTCTAACCTAATCTGATGGTGAAAAAAAGGAAAATAGAAGAGAAGGGAAAGGTAAGAGAGGAGAGGTGGAATGGAGGTTACCCTCTCCTTATATAGGATTAAGGTACTAGATCTTCTTGATCAATTCAATCCAACAGTACGTCAAGATGATTTCCCACGTTTCGCATCACTATTTTGTGAAGCTATCCTGATGTGACACATATAGTCGAAATCTGGATGTAGATTTAGATTCCTCTCGTCGATCTGGTCGATTTGAGTACCAATTTGACGTAATTTGAACTTCTCTTGACTCGTGAGAGACTTTTTAAGTCCATGCCTCATTTCCAGCGGGATTATAGTCCAATTGGCTTTCCATTTTGTACATAATTCTTTATTCTAGCCCAGTTATCTTTATTCTTGAAATATATGTAAACATACTCGAGTAGCACTAGAAGAGGGCCAAATTAAAGAAATATATCATTGATATTACACATGGTGTAAGACCCGCTCGCCTGCGACACTATTATGTCTTAATTATCCTTATGCTTGATTATGGACAATCTTTATGTTGTTGTATGCTTCGTGTGATTTTGGTTGTGTTTCGGGAAAGTTTCCTTCCGGGGAAAAGTTTCCTTTTTAGGCGAGTTAAATTGACTCGTAGGCATGTGCGACCCGTCGGGCGATTTTGCAATCGGTTGACTTAATCGGGTCGATCGGGCACAAATCGTGTGTGGGTTGGCTTGGACTTGTTAGACGTGTAGGGCTGATGTGTGAGGCTGGGTGATGTGTCTGCCACGTCACCAAGAGGAGATCCTCTTTTTATTTGCAAGCTTTTGAATTATGTGCATTATGGAATGTTTTGATTGGCCTTCATTAGGAATTAACCTTTGCCTTTTGTGTTAGTTTCCTTGAAACAAAAACACAAACCCTACCCAGCCCCAGCCGTCCCTACCTCCCTTCCCTCCTCCACACCACTACCTCTGACCACCACGACCACCATCAACTCCGATCTGCTGCTGGCTGATCTCTCGTGGATTTTGTAGAAGAAGCTCTAGTGGAGCTCCTTGTGTGCGGCTAGAAGAGTTTTGGCTGACCTCCAGCTAGCTCAGACGCCTCCTTGCTGCTCAGGTATGCCTCTAGCCTTTGAGTTAGGATGTGGTAGTGGGTGTTGGGCGTAGTTTTGCACAACACCAGTGTCTGGTCGGTCATGAGGGTTAGGGTTTGCACAACTAGAGTTCTACCGATTGGGTGAGTTGTGGTGCAACTCGGACCTTCAGTGGCTGACCATGTTTTTCCTTCTCTTGCACGTCCTCTACTCCATGTCTCCATGATGGTTTGATGGAGATGTTAGTGGGGAGGAGGCTGGACTACGGGGAGAAGGTTGGGTAGGGTTGTTGCATGCACCTTGCGTGTGGTGCAACCCTACTTGTGTGGTTGATCTCGAAATCTCATGGGATCTGTTTCACGTTTATTTTTGCTAAAGCATGCCCCCTCTCCTTTATGCATTACTGATTTGTGAGATCACTTCCTAGCACGCACTTGCGACTTGTTATGTTTTTAGTCTTGGGAATCGCCTCTGGTTTCAGATCTTAGATCTATGTGTGATCTAGCTATTTGTCCAAGGAATATTGCTTGATTCGTTCTACTTTGCTGTAATCATATGTCTTGCACGTTTTGGTGGCCATTATCAGGAGATTTTCCCATGACATGTTGCTGGTTATAAGACATATATTCATGTGTTACTTAGTGGTTATAGTCATATGTGTTTTCATGACATAGTGGTTGATATAGATCGGGTATCCATGCAATAAATCGTGACTATATTCAGACCATATCCCATGCCTTGATTTCTGATTTTACGACATGTATGCTTGCATTACTACTCGGTTTCATTCACATAATATTCCATGATTTTGTGCTGATCATAAGTCACTCAGTTAGGCATCAATCGAGGCCTATGTTTAGACCATCTTCTATAACAGATTTACCAATTTTATGTCATGAGTGCTAGCATTGCTTAGTGATTTTATCCAGATATTGTTCATGCTTCATCTCATGATTATATCTCTGATCTAGCTTGGAATGCAAAGTCCGTATCCTATATATATATATGTATATATATATATGTATATATATATATGTATATATATATATGTATATATATATATGTATATATATATATGTATATATATATGTCTATATATATATATTTGTATATATATATATATATTTGTATATATATATATATGTATATATATATGTTCTGAAATTGATGATGCATGATATAGATTACTCGTGATGTTGTTTATGATACTTCCCAATGTTGTATTTGTTCCACTACTTCTTTCATATGTCATGTCAATGATATGAAGTAAGTTGTTGTGGATTGTTGAATGTTTTAATTAAACCGTAAGTGCACGGCCGCGATGAAGCGGTGGCAAGTACGGGTCGTTCCTCAATTTTTGAGTCTGATGATTTGGGAAGTACTTCTTGAGGAATGCTGTTTGAAACTCGTCCCAAGTCTTAAAGGCATTCGCATGGTTGCTGTACAACCACTTCTTGGCTTCATCCTTTAGTGCAAAAGGAACGAGCCTAAGATGGATGGAGTCTGTGCTAAGTTGTTGCAGCTTGAACATAGCACAGACCTCCTCAAATTCCCTGAGAAAGATATAGGGATCACCCTTCCCAGTGAAGCGAGGGAGCATGGCAATAACTGAGGCTTAACCACAAAATGGTTCTCATTAGCCTCTGGTAATACGATGCATGAGGGTAGAGTTGTACGGCTCGGGTAGCATCGATCACGTAGAGGTATGGGAGCGACAACTGGAAGCACAGGTCGAACGGGTGGGTCCAGCAACAGCTCATCCTCACGGAAATTAGCACCCATTGAACCCGGACTGCGTGCGACACGAGAGGAGGAAGGTGTCGAGAAATCGATGACCGAAGCCGGATTGACAACGCTCCTCGTCAAACGACCACTCTCGTCTCGTGTCCACGAAAGCATGCACAAAGGTGCACACACCAAATTGTTTTTCTTTTTTTTCATTTTCAAAGAATGTGCGTAGAGAAGATGGGGGAACACAGGAGAGAAAGAATGACTCAGGAGAGAAGGGAAGAAGTCCTTATTCTACGGCGGATGGGTACAGGTAGAAGCACACAAGCAAACAAGGCTCAAGCAATCCTAAGGTCGCTATAGGTCCTTACAGCTAGACAACGCCTAACTTCGAGGTCACACGACCTCAACACGTGTCACCTCCCTACGACGAGGACCGCAAAGCCCAGCAAGTGAGCCAAGATCTGGGGATCTCGTCTCTCCTACTATCGACAAAGTGGACAACGCCGATCAGGTCATGACGGTCGGGACCGAATCACTCTCCTAATGCGCCTGAAATCCTTAGGGCCAATGTCTATTTGATTTTAAAAATTAGGCTCTTGATTAGTGTGGTTTGTGGGGCGAAGGAAAGGGTGATTAAATCCCCCACCTTATCTTTTATGGGACATCCCCTCCTTAGTAGCGTTTTGGAGTCCTAATCTAGCAATCAACTCTCCAAACAAACGCTCAACTCACACTTGTTTCAATGCACTTCCTACTAACTAATGCATGTTCATATGAAATGCATGAATGAGAGTAGAAGGTGCGTACCTCACGCCAACACTCAGCAACCAAAAATAAAGCTAAAATGAAAGACAATCTATATGCCTAAGTCACATACATGATGCATGACCTAAAGAAATAGAATGCCTAATCTTTTGTTTTGAGTTTTAGGGTCCAAGTTGCTTAAGGGAAGTTGATTATTAATCTGGGAGCAATCTAAGAATCAGAACATGCCAAATTGAGTCCCATATTACTAAATCATATAAAGCAATACTCCACAGAAATTTAGAGGTGAAATGAAACAACCAGACCGCCAGTTGGCGGTTGTAGACGGCTGATTGGTGGTCTTCTTCTCTCAGACCGCCTCCAAACTTCACCAGATGCTTCCCTTTCTCAATGTGAGTCTCCTGAAACAAAGAAAACTACAAGACAAAAATTAAATCCACTCGAATCGTCCAAACAAGAGTCTGGATTGGCACCTCCCCAGCAACGGCGCCAAAAACTTGTTGAACATTTTAATTAAACCGCAAGTGCACGGCCGCGATGAAGCGGTGGCAAGTACGGGTCATCCTCAGGGAGGTGAGCAACCTCTTGTTTGCACGAAATCAAGTGGCAAAAATATGGAGAAGAGAGTTGTTTATGCTACTCTATGCTACACTAAACTACGAAATACGAAATGCGAAAGAAAGCAACAAACGATTAACTAAAACTTACTAAGAACAAAAGAAGAGTGCTGGAATTCAGAGATGGAAAAACCCCTAAGGGGTGGAGTGAGTGCACACAAGCAAAGAGGTGGGTTTTGAACACATTCTTTAAGCACAAATTAAGGTGGTGTTATCATGCATAGGAAGTGTCTAAATGTTGTGGCAAAACCTATCAATCTATCCACCAACTTAGTTGATTAACATTTACATATGCAAGATGTTTATTTCAAAACCTAAACAAGCATGAGAGGTGTCTAATCATTTTGGCAAAACTCATCAAGTTATAAATTCTATCCTAAACAAGCAAGCATACATTCTTGTTTTATCAACACATTGGAAATAAAGCATTCAATCCATTCTCATTTGCATGTATGTACATCTACTCCACCCGCAAAGGGGATGGAACTACTGACTAAACATTACACTAATTATTAAACTAAACAAAGAAAGCATATTAACTAAGCTAATAAAACTAATGAAATGAGATTAAGGAAAACAAAACAAGAAACATAAAACAAACAACATAATAAAGAAAACTTGTATTAAAATGACTCACATTAAAAGTAGCATCCTCCTACTTTAGTGTGTGCTTCAAAGCCTCACTTCTAGTAGGAAGAATAACCACTTAAAATATGGAGTGATTACAATGGAAGGTGAAGAGTTCTATTTATAGTCATGGAAAAAGGCAAACCGGGACAATTCCCCAATGTGGGACTAAACAGATACCAAAACTAGCCTAAACATCCTCTAATACATGTGCTGGAGAAATTTTAGCGGACTTGGGTCAAAATGGACCGCCAATTAGCGGTCTTGGACTGCTAATTGGCGGTCTATAAGGTTCAGATCCTGCTCATTTTTGTTGTGGGTTTTTCTTGGTATATTTGCTGGTATTGGATGCATTCACTTGGTTTGTTGGAGCTCCGACCCGAATCGAATTGCTAAAATACTCCCCATGATGGTGTGGAGTATTCTGTTTTGCTGTTAGGTCCTTCTGTCTTACATTCAGGTCCTTCTCCCTTGCATCTTAGTCCCCAGATCTCACAATTCAATCATTTTTCCCAGCTTTTGGGTTCTTTTATGCTTCATCTCTTCAAACCTATTTATTCCTGAAAACTAAACATAAAACTCGTAACATAGCATTGTTTAGGTGAAAGATAATGGATATAAGATACAAATATAAGCATGAAATGATGTCAATCAAATACCCCCACACCTAACTTTTGCTAGTCCCGAGCAAAACAAAGAAAGCAAAAAGCATACGAAAAAAAACGAGAAATCCTAACTCACTTTCGTAGGAATCACGGTTCCACTTAGCAAATGCAACAAGCCGTTAAACCTCCTTCTCGCCAAGAAGGAGGAGTGTTGTCTCCTGAGTGTTTTCAGCGGATATACCTACAAAATCCGAACAAGATGCATTAATCAATCTAGCTACACAACTCGTTGGACTTATTTTGTCGATCATGGGACGCAGTAATATTACAGTTCGACTCTATATATGTAATCGGTCCACACACCTAGCCTAATGAGTTATTCGTGAGAGTTAGTTAAGGACTTAAGTGAAAGACATGGGCAACCTTAACTTCTGAATGTGATACAATGTGTAAAGTCCATTTTGCTTCTTATTTGACTCTTTTTTTTCTTTTTTTTTCTTTTCTTTTTTCTTTTTTTTTTCTTTAGAGCATTTTATTGGTTGGTGTTTGATTCTCCCAGGGTCAGGTTTCGTGCATCATTGCCTATGAGGACTTACATTATCACGTACACCTTCCCCCAAATCTCCACATAGGGCGATCCCTACCACCCGTGTAACGGGAGTTCGGTCGGTGCATCCCAAGTCAGATGACTCAAAAGCACCAGGCACAAAGGCCCCTCAGACCTACTTTCCCGAGAGATAGGAGCCGTTGGTAGAAGAGATAACACCACTTATTCATTTATCTACATGGGAACCAAAACCCCTACACTTAAGTTTCACAAAAAGAGATTAAGGGCCCTTGACTACGACAAACTTCCTTATACTAACAGACGAATTATTTGACTCACTAGGTTCAGGGTGGACTTCTTTAAATGTTTGAGTGCTGAAACCCTATGATTACACGCCCCCCGAGGGAAACTGGGGTGCATCCTAATGACTCGATAAGACCTAAAGCCAGTAAACTAGAAATCCTAATGCATCAAGTTCAAGACAATTTTGGGAGCTTTCTTTTTTACTTTGTCTCTCAACGGTTTTACACATGCTAAACACACGCAAAACCTATAAAAACATTTTCTTTTGCGTGTGTAGCATGTGCAAAACCGTTGAGAGGCAAAGTAAAAAGAAAGCTCCCAAAATTGTCTTGAACTTGATGCATTAGGATATCTAGTACGTGGCTTTAGGATTTATCGAGTCGTTAGGATGCACCCCAATTTTCCTTTGGGGGTGAGTAATCATAGGGTTTCAGTGCTCAAACATTCAAAGAAGTCCACCCTGAATCTAGTGAGTCAATAATTCGTGTTTGTTAATTTAGGAAGTTTGTTGTAGTCAAGGACCCTCTTAATCTTGTTGTGAGACATTAGTGTAGGGGTTTTGGTTCATGTGTAGATAAGAAATAAGTGAGTAGATGTTCTCTCTTCTCGCACGGCTCCTATCACTCAGGAAAGTAGGTCTAAGGGGACTTTGTGCCTGGTGCTTTCAAGTCATCTGACTTGGGATGCGCCGACCGAACTCCAGTTACACGGGTGGTAGGGATTGCCCTATGTGGAGATTTGGGGAAAGGTGTACGTGATAATGTAAGTCCTCATGGGCAATGATGCACGAAACCTGACCCTGGGAGAACGAAGCTCCAACTAATAAAAAGAACAAAAAAATGTGAAAAGAAACAAAAAGAAAAAAAAATATGGTAATGCAAATAAGAACCTTAATGGACCTTACACTTTGTATCACTTGAGGATCTTGAGGTTGTCCATGTCTTTCACTTAATTCCTTATTTAACTAACACGAATGGTTCATTAAGTTAGGTGTGTGGACTGATTACCTATATAAAGTCGGCCCGTAGGATTACCGCGTCCAATGATCGACAACATAAGTCCAACGAGTCGAGTGTCTAGATTGAATAATACATCTTGTTCGGATTTTGTGGGTGTATCCGCTGAAAACCCTCAGGAGACAACACTCCTCCTCCTTGGCAACAAGGAGGTTTAACGGCTTGTTGCACGTGCTAAGTGCAACCGCGATTCCTACGAAAGTGAGTTAGGATTTCTTGTTTTTCGTTTGCTTTTCTCTTTCTTTGTTTTGCTCGGGACTACCAAAAACTTAGGTGTGGGGGTATTTGATTGACATCATTTCATGCTTATATTTGTATCTTATATCCATTATCTTACACCTAAGCAATGCTACGTGACGAGTTTTATGTTTAGTTTTCAGTAATAAAGAGGTTTGAAGAGAAGAGCCATGAAAGGACCCAAAAGCAGGAAAAGGACTTAATTGTGAGACCTGGGGACTAAGATGCAAGGGAGAAGGACCTGATCGTAAGACCAAAGGACCTAAGAGCAAACCAGGAAACTCCACATCATCATGGGGAGTATTTTGCCAATTCGATTCGGGTCGGAGCTCCAACAAACCAACCAGATGCATCCAAGACCAAGACACACAACAAGGAAGGCCCACAAACAAATCCAGACGGATCTGGATCATATAGGCCGCTAATTGGCGGTCTGGAACCGCCAATTGGCGGTCTGGATTGGCCCAGATCCACTTAATTTTCTCCTGGACTTGTATTAATGTGTGCTTAGTCTATTTTTGGTATTGGTTTAGTCCCACATCGGGGGATTGTCCCGGATTAGCTTTTTCCATGCTTATAAATATAACTCTTCACCTCCCATTGTATTTATCTCTGTCTTTGGTTGCCACCTTCCCTACTAAGAGTGAAGCCTTGAAGCAAAACTCTGGTGGAGGAAGAGCTACTTGTAATTGAGTGAGTTAATAATAGTAGTTTTCCTTTAATTGTGTTGTTTCTCTCTTAGTTTAATTTCCTTCCATATGCATGTTTGCTTGTTTGTTTTGTTTTATGCTTCTTTAATATTTCTTGCTTGATTAGTATAACTTTCATTTCAGTATTATGTTTTCTTTTGCTAATATAGTTAGTGTAATGAGTAGTGAGTAGTTCCATCCCCATTTGGGGGGTGGAGAAATATGTGATATAATTATGTAGTGTATTAAGTGTGTGTTATTTTTATCCCTTGAGCTTTATATGATTTCCATGACCATCTAATGGGTCTCCACTCTTATCTTTGATATGCTAATGCTCTTGAATGAAGCTTAGCTTATGCTTTGATTAGTGGACCTATTTTATGGGGAATGATAAGGTTAGGATATGGATGAAGTTAATATTGGAAACACAAGTTTTAGTGTATGAGCTCTTGTTGCCTTTACCTTAGCTAATGTCTTGTATGTTTTAATGATGTAGTCTTATCTTAATTCATGTGGAGGCATAGTAGGGTCTAGTCTTTATACTTGAGTTCATGTAGCTTCATTCCAACTATTGTCTTGTATGTTTTAATGATGTAGTGAAATCTTAATTCATGTGGAGGGAAAGTTGGATGTAGTTTTATGATTTCATGCACTACATGTTGTGAAGAGCTTAATGAACACACACACATACACTTCTTTATGTTCACATTATTTCTCTACCCCCTTTGGGGTTTAGTTTTATCGTTTCTTCTCCATTTCATTTCAGCTTTGTAGTGTAGTTTAGTGTAACCAACCTTTCTTCCCTTTCTTTACCTCTCGCCTTCGCACAAACCAAGTGTCGACACACCTCCCAGTGGACGACCCGTATTTGCCACCGCTTCAACGCGGCCGTGCACTTGCGGTTAAATATAAAACGATCAATCAAGTTTTTGGCGCCGTTGCCGGGGAGGTGCTCTGTTCAGACCTTGGTTTGGACGATTCGAGGGGTTTTTAATTTTTTGTTTCCACTTTTTATTAGTTTCAGGGAACCAGCAGATCAAGGGGAGGCTACTGGACAAGTTTGAAGGAGAGAAGCTTCAACTTGACCGCCAATTGGCGGTTTGGAACCGCCAACTGGCGGCCTGGTGAGGTCATCTTGCCTTGAAATTTTTTCTGGTAGTTTTGTTCTTCCATTTTGTTATCTGGGAGCTCTATTTTGCATGCTTTGACTTCTGGTTTGCTCCCAGATCATTAATCACTCCCCCATTAATACACTTGGCCCTAAAATCCAAAGCAAAAGACTAGACGTTCTTATTTGTTTAGGTCACGCATCATGTATTGACTTGAGCATATAGTTGTCTTTTCTTTTAGCTTTAATTTCAGTTGTTGAGTGCTGGCGTAAGGTACGCATTTCCTACACTCATTCACGCATCTTGTATGCCCATGCATTACTTAGTAGGGTTTGCATCAGGACAAGAGTGAGAGAGCGTTTGATTGGAGCGATTGATTGCTAGATCTAGGATCAAATCGCTACTAAGGAGGGGATGTCCCATAAAAGATAAGGTGGGAGATTTCATCACCCTTTCCTTGGCCCCAAAAACCACTCTTAATAAAGCCTTAACTAAAAGCAAGTAGACATTGGCCCTAGGATTGCGGGCGCACTAGGAGAGTGATCTAGTTGAGACCGTCATGACCTGATCGGCGTTGCCTACCTTGTCGATAGTAGGAGGTACTGGATCCCCGGATCTGGTATCACTTGCTGGGCATTGTGGTCCTCGTTGTAGGGAGGTGAGACCTGTCGAGGCTAGTGACCTCGAAGTTAGGCGTCGTCTAGCCTAAGGACCCATTGCCTTACATTGTTTGAGCCGTGCTTGCTAGTTAGGCTTCTTCCTGATCCATCTACCCACGCTAGCTCTAGGGATTCTTCCCTCCTCATCTGAGACCTCTCCTCATCTATTCTCTACGTTTAGTCTCCTCCTCTGAGTACACCTTCTGTTGTGTGTCGTTTAGAGTCGAGTCGAGCATTTTTATGCGAGGTTGGGCTCGTTCTGGTGAGAGCGCTCGACTCGAGAGAGTGCTTATTTCTGAGATGGAAGATCTTGGTGATCGACCATCTCCGCCTCGTGCTCCTTTGGAGCAAGAGGCCGAGTCGTCTCGTGGTGGCGAGGGAGACCGGGTTCCATACAAGGACTACCTCGGTCCATTCCCACCACCACGTAGACCTCCTTCTCCTCCTCCTCTGACTCAAGAGGAAGGGAGATTCGGTCAGGATCGAGTTCTAGGTGCACCACCACCTTTAGCTCGACAAGATAGGCCGATGACGTTGTGGGAGCGGACCCATCCTGTTCGGGCCGCGCAGCCTTCTTGCATAGTTGTTCCCCCTGCTCGCGGGAACAACTATGAGCTGAAACCTCAATATGTGAGCATGCTTCCAACCTTTACTGCCAATAAGGAGGATCCGTATATCTTTATACGCGAATTTGAGGAAGTATGCTCCATGTTCAAGCTTCAACAGCTTGACGAGGATTCAGTCCGGTTGAGGATGATTTCTTTCGCATTGAAGGATAATGCGAAGAAATGGATGTATAGCCTCCCCGCGAGCTCGATTCGGTCATGGGATGACTTTGTGACCGTCTTTCTGAAGAGATTTTTCCCTCAAAGGAAAACTCAACATATACGGCACCAGATACATCAAATGTATCAGACCGAGACTGAATCGTTTCATGGTTTCTTTGAGAGGTTCAAGGACCTTCTCCAGCAGTGCCCTCATCATGGGATTGAGCTTTGGCAGTTGTGCCAAATTGTTTATGAGGGCATCAACTACAACACCCGCACATTGTTCGAGTCGATGTGTCAGGGTGACTTCCAAATGAAACCCATCGAGGAGGCATAGGATACTTTTGAGTCCATGGCTGAACGTACCTTCGAGTGAGATACCATGAGAGAGCCACCAGCCGCCAGGTCTTCTGGTCGAGCTGGATCTTATCAAGTTGACTCATCGATCGCGTCTGAGGCGAAAATGGCTTCTCTCATGCGTAGGATTGAGAGTTTGGAGATGGACCGAGCTCTTGTAGCTCAGGTCGCTACTCCCGGGTGTACTAGGTGTGGATTGTCGGGACATGATGACTTGGAGTGCGCTTACGCTCCAAGGGATACTGAGCATGCAAATGCGATGTATCAACAAAGGACCCGAAACGACCCGTACAGTCACTCCTACAACCCGGGATGGCGTAACCATCCTAACTTCTCTTGGGGGCCTAGTGGGGGTAACGGTCAGAGCTCGCACGCTCAACCTCAACCTCCGCCTTATCAACCTCCGCCTTATCAACCTCCACGCCCATCGGCGACCTACCAACCTCCACATCAAAGGTCTCAGAACCACAATTACCAACCTCCTCAGACCTCTTCGTCGGGTTATTATAACCAAACTCCACAACCCCAACAGGTTGACCCTAAGTACTCCACTCTTGAACAAACCCTTCATGCGTTCATTCAGAGTACACAATCCATGCTTTCGGCCAACAACAATTCGGTCAAAGCATTGGAAATGCAAGTTAGCCAGTTGGCTAATCAGCTCCATGAACGCGAGAAGGGACAATTACCGACTCAACCCGAGGTGAATCCTCGGGGTACCCATTCTCAAGGAAGGACACCTTTACCTCATGCTACCTCTGAACCGACCCATCATATTAATGTGATTCATACTTTGAGGTCTGGTAAGGAGGTGGATAACCACATTGGGGTGCCTTCCTTGTCATCACCATCTTTGAGGGAGCCGGATCCTGAGGCTCCCTCCACAAATACTTCCAGGAAGGAGCCAGATCCTGAGGTTCTTTCTACATTTCCTTCGACAAAGGGGCCGAACCCTGAGGTCCCCTTGTCTCCTCTTGTGTCGAAGGAACCAGATTCTGAGGTCCCCACTCATGTTTCTTTGGACCAGAATTCTGAGGTTCCTTCGCACCATTATGCCCTGAAGGCGCCATTCCCTGAGCGCCTTAAAAAGAAAACCTCTGATCAGCATGACAAGATGCTTGAGATGTTTCGGCAGGTTAAGGTGAATATCCCTCTTTTGGAGGTGATTCAGCAAATGCCACCTTATGCCAAGGTTCTCAAGGACTTATGCACCAAGAAGAGAAAAACTCATGTTCCAAAGAAAGCTTTTCTTGCGGCTAACGTGAGTTCTTTGTTGGCACAACCCATGCAAGTAAGGTACAAGGACCCTGATTGTCCTACTATCTCTTGTGTGATTGGGGATGTGTCCATACATCGAGCCTTATTGGACCTTGGTGCATCTGTTAATCTTCTGCCATATTTTGTCTACATCCACCTCGGTCTTGGAGACCTCAAACAAAGAAAGACCACTCTTCAATTGGCTGATAGGTCTATGAAGAAACCGAGGGGTGTGGTGGAAGATGTGCTGATCAAAATGGGAGAGTTCATTTATCCAGTCGACTTCTTTGTCCTGGATACTGAACCTGTGCCAAACCCACTTGGACAAATTCCTGTCATTTTGGGGCGACCATTTCTTGCGACTTCCAATGCCTTGATCAATTGTCGCAATGGTCTGATGCGCTTGACTTATGGTAGTCAATGCGCTGATTTCAACATCTTCACCATTGGCAAGAAGCCAGGTGCCTTCAATGACCCTGTTGAGGTCAACCTTATCCAGGGCTTGGATGAGATTGAAGTTGAGGGCAGCTTCAAGTACTTCAGAGAATTGTTCGATAAAGATCCTGAAGGTGGTGAAGATGTTTCACCTGGGCTGGCACAAGAAGGTGCCTTATGTTTTGATCTTGTGGCCCTTGAGCCACATTCTTCTGATCATGTGGCCCTTGAGCCACTTCTTTTTGACCACGTGGCCCTTGAGCCACTTCTTTTTGACCACGTGGCCCTTGAGCCACATCCTTTTGAGCACGTGGCTTTTGAGCCACAAGATACTATTTTTATGGCCTCTAGGCCACATGCTCTTCATTCTGTATCTGCTGAGGACCCCATGTGGGTTAAGAATAAACCACCTGATACCCTTCAACCAGGTAGAGGTTCACCTCTCATTCATGCCTCCTCTTTTGATAACTCTCGAGAGGCATCGAACGACCACAATGCTAATAAGGGTGTCAGGTGGTCGAGCAATTCTGTTGTGGATGTTGCGAGCCCATGCATGCGCATTTCTGGCTCGAGAGATGGTGGGTTCCCATTTGATGTCCCTTGACATATGAAGATGGAAGCCTATTGTTGTACATAGTTTAAAAAAAAGAAAAAAAAAGAAAAAGAAAAAAGACCCCTTTAGTGAGCATCGATTGTTGTGGGCCCCACCCAACCCTTGAGTATTTGGGCCCCAATTCTTTCATGTATTTGTATCCCTTCCTTAGCATCTCACAGGTTTTGAGGGAATTCGGGTTTGTGTCCATCAACATGACCTTGAACTCCCCTGTGTACTTCATGTTGGTGAGATCTTTCCTTTTTCATGCATAAATCCATGTAGTTTCATGCTCACATTCATTGAGGACAATGCATGACGTAGGTGTGGGGGGTGTTTTACGTGTGTACATAGTCAAGTCTTTTCTTTTGATTTTGCTTTCTTTTGTTTGCATTTTTAGGGTCATGTTAGTGTGCTGCGTTTAATATCAATATATCTGCTTGCCATGATCCTTGGGTGACTTGTCTTCTTTTGCTTGCCTAGTGCTTCAAAATTTTCACATTTCTTTCAAAATCTTCATGTGTTTTCGAAAGAAAATGTTTTGTGGGTTTTGCGTGTGTTTAGCATGTGCAAACCCGTTGAGAGGCAAAGTAAAAAGAAAGCTCCCAAAATTGTCTTGAACTTGATGCATTAGGATATCTAGTACGTGGCTTTAGGATTTATCGAGTCGTTAGGATGCACCCCAGTTTTCCTTTGGGGGTGAGTAATCATAGGGTTTCAGTGCTCAAACATTCAAAGAAGTCCACCCCGAACCTAGTGAGTCAATAATTCGTGTTTGTTAATTTAGGAAGTTTGTTGTAGTCAAGGACCCTCTTAATCTTGTTGTGAGACATTAGTGTAGGGGTTTTGGTTCATGTGTAGATAAGAAATAAGTGAGTAGATGTTCTCTCTTCTCACACGGCTCCTATCACTCGGGAAAGTAGGTCTGAGGGGACTTTGTGCCTGGTGCTTTCGAGTCATCTGACTTGGGATGCGCCGACCGAACTCCCGTTACACGGGTGGTAGGGATTGCCCTATGTGGAGATTTGGGGAAAGGTGTACGTGATAATGTAAGTCCTCATGGGCAATGATGCACGAAACCTGACCCTGGGAGAACGAAGCTCCAACTAATAAAAAGAAGAAAAAATATGAAAAGAAACAAAAAGAAAAAAAATATGGTAATGCAAATAAGAACCTTAATGGACCTTACACTTTGTATCACTTGAGGATCTTGAGGTTGTCCATGTCTTTCACTTAATTCCTTATTTAACTAACACGAATGATTCATTAAGTTAGGTGTGTGGACTAATTACCTATATAGAGTCGGCCCGTAGGATTACCGCGTCCAATGATCAACAACATAAGTCCAACGAGTCGAGTGTCTAGATTGAATAATGCATCTTGTTCGGATTTTGTGGGTGTATCCGCTGAAAACCCTTAGGAGACAACACTCCTCCTCCTTGACAACAAGGAGGTTTAACGGCTTGTTGCACGTGCTAAGTGCAACCGTGATTCCTACGAAAGTGAGTTAGGATTTCTTGTTTTTCGTTTGCTTTTCTCTTTCTTTGTTTTGCTCGGGACTAGCAAAAACTTAGGTGTGGGGTATTTGATTGACATCATTTCATGCTTATATTTGTATCTTATATCCATTATCTTACACCTAAGCAATGCTACGTGACGAGTTTTATGTTTAGTTTTCAGGAATAAAGAGGTTTGAAGAGAAGAGCCATGGAAGGACCCAAAAGCAGGAAAAAGGACTTAATTGTGAGACATGGGGACTAAGATGCAAGGGAGAAGGACCTGATCGTAAGACCAAAGGACCTAATAGCAAACCAGGAAACTCCACACCATCATGGGGAGTATTTTGTCAATTCAATTCGGGTCGGAGCTCCAACAAACCAACCAGATGCATCCAAGACCAAGACACACAACAAGGAAGGCGCACAAACAAATCCAGACGGATCTGGATCATATAGGCCGCCAATTGGCGGTCTGGAACCGTCAATTGGCGGTCTGGATTGGCCCAGATCCACTTAATTTTCTCCTGGACTTGTATTAATGTGTGCTTAGTCTATTTTTGGTATTGGTTTAGTCCCACATCGGGGGATTGTCCCGGATTAGCTTTTTCCATGCTTATAAATATAACTCTTCACCTCCCATTGTATTTATCTCTGTCTTTGGTGGCCACCTTCCCTACTAAGAGTGAAGCCTTGAAGCAAAACTCTTGTGGAGGAAGAGCTACTTGTAATTGAGTGAGTTAATAATAGTAGTTTTCCTTTAATTGTGTTGTTTCTCTCTTAGTTTAATTTCCTTCCATATGCATGTTTGCTGTTTGTTTTGTTTTATGCTTCTTTAATATTTCTTGCTTGATTAGTATAACTTTCATTTCAGTATTATGTTTTCTTTTGCTAATATAGTTAGTGTAATGAGTAGTGAGTAGTTCCATCCCCATTTGGGGGGTGGAGAAATATTTGATATAATTATGTAGTGTATTAAGTGTGTGTTATTTTTATCCCTTGAGCTTTATATGATTTCCATAACCATCTAATGGGTCTCCACTCTTATCTTTGATATGCTAATGCTCTTGAATGAAGCTTAGCTTATGCTTTGATTAGTGGACCTATTTTATGGGGAATGATAAGGTTAGGATATGGATGAAGTTAATATTGGAAACACAAGTTGTAGTGTATGAGCTCTTGTTGCCTTTACCTTAGCTAATGTCTTGTATGTTTTAATGATGTAGTCTTATCTTAATTCATGTGGAGGCATAGTAGGGTCTAGTCTTTATACTTGAGTTCATGTAGCTTCATTCCAACTATTGTCTTGTATGTTTTAATGATGTAGTGAAATCTTAATTCATGTGGAGGGAAAGTTGGATGTAGTTTTATGATTTCATGCACTACATGTTGTGAAGAGCTTAATGAACACACACACATACACTTCTTTATGTTCACATTATTTCTCTACCCCCTTTGGGGTTTAGTTTTATCGTTTCTTCTCCATTTTATTTCAGCTTTGTAGTATAGTTTAGTGTAACCAACATTTCTTCCCTTTCTTTACCTCTCTCCTTCGCACAAACCAAGTGTCGACACACCTCCCAGCGGACGACCCGTATTTGCCACCGCTTCAACGCGGCCGTGCACTTGCGGTTAAATATAAAACGATCAATCAGGTCACAATGGAATTGACATGGTGAACAGGTTCCTCCACATGGTTCACTTGCCTCCCCCGAGGTACCACATTCTCATTTTTCATGTGTTGTTGCTGGTACATACGTGGGTTAGCCTCAGGCTGGCTAGGCAAAGACCCTCTCTCTCTCTCTCTCATGTACAGACTGAGTCAATTGGCCCATCTGAAGCTCTAAAGATTTGATGGTCTGCAGATTTGAAGTGAGAACTTGACTCGTGGTTGACATAAAAAATTTCATTGAGTTTTCAAGTCCACGAGTCATGGTCTCAAGCGAACTGAATCAGATTTCCATATTATTGGAATTTGGGAAACCCGAATGATTGATGGTTTGTGCTTGGGGTGGCTGATAGGAATGTGCATGCATGGGAGGTTGGTGTGATTGGTAATGTGGTTTAGAGGAGTTTGAAGGTCCACCCGGGGCATTAGTTTGGTTCCTTGAAAAATTGGGGTGGTTTCTCCATCCAGGATTATAAGATGATGAGTATGGGTCATTCCTGGCTCTATCATAGATGGCGTGGACACGCTCCATCTCAGGAGGAATGGACTCACACTCGCTTTCTACATGACCTGTCCTACCACATGAATGACAGGGAACTGGACCATATGTGGAAATATGAGGTGCACCTTGTTGGTTTTGGAGCTCAATCGAATCCATACGGCGCATTAAGGCCGCCATGCGTGCCTCGGTGGCCGTAGTGGTATCGATAGCAAATGCGGCACCCGATCTAGTCGAGTTTGCATTCGCGATCCTCGCTCGTATACTAGATGATGCAAGTGGTTCCCTTACACTCTCCCATTGCATTGTTTTCTCAGCAAGGTCTTCTAGGAAATCCCATGCCTCCTTTTCATCCTTTCCCAAGAACTCTCCTTGATACATGGATTCAAGGAGCGTTCGGGACGGGATGTGAAGACCTTCGTAAACAATCTGACAAAGGCGCCACAACTCGATACCATGGTGAGGGCATGAGGATAGTAGCTCCTTGAACCTCTCTAAGTATGCATGGAATGGTTCGGTCTCATGTTGATAGAACGAATTGATTTCGTTCCTCAATTTTTGAGTCCGATGCTTTGGGAAGTACTTCTTGAGGAATGCAGTTTGAAACTCGTCCCAAGTCTTAAAGGCATTCGCCTGGTTGCTGTACAACCACTTCTTGGCGTCATCCTTTAGTGCAAAAGGAACGAGCCTAAGATGGATGGAGTCTGTTGATGCATTGCATACATTGCATCATATGTCTTTCATTTAGATTACTTTTACATCAATAAATGCTATTAAGGTATGTGTTTAGTCTTATTTACATAATACAGGGACCTGAATGCAATTTACCAACGTCCCGAGCATAAACGCGTGCAAAAGACTCATTTCTATCATAAAGACCAAGCTCAAGATTATCGGGTTTCAAATGGAAATGTATCCAAGCATAAAAGTATTCAAGTCCTAATTACAAAAAGAACAAGGACTTAAGCACAAAAGTAGCCGGGGACTTAATTGCAAAAAATCAAGGACCTAATTGCAAATCACGAGTAGCTTTTATTATCTTGGAGAAAATCTAAAGAAAAATCAATGTAGATCTCCAAACATATAAAGGAATTAATCCGGAGCTCAAAAGAATGGAAAGAATCAATCCAGACGCGCAAAAGAGGATCAAATCATACCAAAAACACACAGCAAAAATCCGGATTAAATCAGAGGATATTGTGCGGCGAAATCGCCGCATATCACATGCATTGTGCGGCGAAAATGCCGCCCCAGAGCCGATCCGTGTGCTTCAATTTTGTCCAGTCGTGTCTGGACACGTGTACTCTCCAATTCTATACTTAGGTCTCTTGTAACAACTATAAATGGCCCCGAGAACGATGTTAGAAGGGTCCTTGGCCTTAGACCTAGTTTTTAAGTGTTGTTTTTATTTGTCTTTATTTTAGTAATAAAATTCTGCCTTTTATTTCTTGTTTTTACTTTTCTTTTGTAATGCCTCTAGGACCCCTTCTTCCTCCCTCTATGAGTTTCTAACTCTTTCCAAAGGGTGGAGGTGACGGATTTAGGGTGAAGAGAAGATGAATGAATGTTATTATTTTAACTTCGTGATTAGTATATTTTGATTACTTGAGTTTATGTTAAATCATTTATCATGTAATGCTTCATAACTAACATGATTTATTATAAGTTTCTGAATTCTCTAATCTAAACCCTAAATCTAAACCTCCACCCAACGGAATTCACATCTTTGTTCTTGCTTTAGTTTTATTTGTTCATGTTCATGCTTTAGGAAATTAAAAATCAAAAATCTCAAAACCCAATTTATTTCTTCTCTCCTTCTTCCCCTTAATCGAAAATCACACAAATAACAAGATCTCTCCCTCCTTGTGTTCGACCCGTATTTGCCACGTCTTCATTGACGCCGTGCACTTGCGGAATAAATTTAATTCTCATCATCTGTGCTAAGTTGTTGCAGCTTGAACATAGCACAGACCTCCTCAAATTCCCTGAGAAAGATATAGGGATCACCCTTCCCAGTGAAGCGAGGGAGCATGGCAATAAATGAGGCTTACCCTTAAAATGGTTCTCATTAGCCTCTGGTAATACGATGCATGAGGGTAGAGGTGTACGGCTCGGGTAGCATCGATCACGTAGAGGTATGGGAGCGACAACTGGAAGCACAGGTCGAACGGGTGGGTCCAGCAACAGCTCATCCTCACGGAAATTAGCAGCCATTGAACCCGGACTGCGTGCGACACGAGAGGAGGAAGGTGTCGAGAAATCGATGACCGAAGCCGGATTGACAACGCTCCTCGTCAAACGACCACTCTCGTCTCGTGTCCACGAAAGCATGCACAAAGGTGCACACACACCAAAAAAAAAATCTTTTTTTTTCATTTTCAAAGAATGTGCGTAGAGAAGACGGGGGAACACAGGAGAGAAAGAATGACTCAGGAGAGAGGGGAAGAAGTCCTTATGCTACGGCGGATGGGTACAGGTAGAAGCACACAAGCAAACAAGGCTCAAGCAATCCTAAGGTCGCCTAACTTTGAGGTCACACGGCCTCAACACGTGTCACCTCCCTACGACGAGGACCGCAAAGCCCAGCAAGTGAGCCAAGATCCGGGGATCTCGTCTCTCCTACTATCGACAAAGTGGGCAACGCCGATCAGGTCATGACAGTCAGGACCGGATCACTCTCCTAATGCGCCTGAAATCCTTAGGGTCAATGTCTACTTGATTTTAAAAATTAGGCTCTTGATTAGTGTGGTTTGTGGGGCGAAGGAAAGGGTGATTAAATCCCCCACTTTATCTTTTATGGGACATCCCCTCCTTAGTAGCGTTTTGGAGTCCTAATCTAGCAATCAACTCTCCAAACAAACGCTCAACTCACACTTGTTTCAATGCACTTCCTACTAACTAATGCATGTTCATACGAAATGCATGAATGAGAGTAGAAGGTGCGTACCTCACGCCAGCACTCAGCAACCGAAAATAAAGCTAAAATGAAAGACAATCTATATGCCTAAGTCACATACATGATGCATGACCTAAACAAATAGAATGCCTAATCTTTTGTTTTGAGTTTTAGGGTCCAAGTTGCTTAAGGGAAGTTGATTATTAATCTGGGAGCAATCTAAGAATCAGAACATGCCAAATTGAGTCCCATATTACTAAATCATATAAAGCAATACTCCACAGAAATTTAGAGGTGAAATGAAACAACCAGACCGCCAGTTGGCGGTTGTAGACGGCTGATTGGTGGTCTTCTTCTCTCAGACCGCCTCCAAACTTCACCAGATGCTTCACTTTCTCAATGTGAGTCTTCTGAAACAAATAAAACTACAAGACAAAAATTAAATCCACTCGAATCGTCCAAACAAGAGTCTGGATTGGCACCTCCCCGGCAACGACGCCAAAAACTTGTTGAACATTTTAATTAAACCGCAAGTGCACGGCCGCGATGAAGCGGTGGCAAGTATGGGTCATCCTCAGGGATGTGAGCAACCTCTTGTTTGCACGAAATCAAGTGGCAAAAATATGGAGAAGAGAGTTGTTTATGCTACTCTATGCTACACTAAACTACGAAATACGAAATACGAAACAAAGCAACAAACGATTAACTAAAACTTAACTAAGAACAAAAGAAGAGTGCTGGAATTCAGAGATGGAAAAACCCTAAGGGGTGGAGTGAGTGCACACAAGCAAAGAGGTTGGTGTTGAACACATTCTTTAAGCACAAATTAAGGTGGTGTTATCATGCATAGGAAGTGTCTAAATGTTGTGGCAAAACCTATCAATCTATTCACCAAGTTAGTTGATTAACATTTACATATGCAAGATGTTTATTTCAGAACCTAAACAAGCATGAGAGGTGTCTAATCATTTTGGCAAAACTCATCAAGTTATAAATTCTATCCTAAACAAGCAAGCATACATTCATGTTTTATCAACACATTGGAAATAAAGCATTCAATCCATTCTCATTTGCATGTATGTACATCTACTCCACCCGCAAAGGGGATGGAACTACTGACTAAACATTACACTAATTATTAAACTAAACAAAGAAAGCATATTAACTAAGCTAATAAAACTAATGAAATGAGATTAAGGAAAACAAAACAAGAAACATAAAACAAACAACATAATAAAGAAAACTTGTATTAAAATGACTCACATTAAAAGTAGCATCCTCCTACTTTAGTGTGTGCTTCAAGGCCTCACTTCTAGTAGGAAGAATAGCCACTTAAAATATGGAGTGATTACAATGGAAGGTGAAGAGTTCTATTTATAGCCATGGAAAAAGGCAAACCGGGACAATTCCCCGATGTGGGACTAAACAGATACCAAAACTAGCCTAAACATCCTCTAATACATGTGCTGGAGAAATTTTAGCGGACTTGGGTCAAAATGGACCGCCAATTAGCGGTCTTGGACTGCCAATTGGCGGTCTATAAGGTTCAGATCCTGCTCATTTTTGTTGTGGGCTTTTCTTGGTATATTTGCTGGTATTGGATGCATTCACTTGGTTTGTTGGAGCTCTGATCCGAATCAAATTGCTAAAATACTCCCCATGATGGTGTGGAGTATTCTGTTTTGCTATTAGGTCCTTCTGTCTTACATTCAGGTCCTTCTCCCTTGCATCTTAGTCCCCAGATCTCACAATTCAGTCTTTTTTCCCAGCTTTTGGGTTCTTTTATGCTTCATCTCTTCAAACCTATTTATTCCTGAAAACTAAACATAAAACTCGTAACATAACATTGTTTAGGTGAAAGATAATGGATATAAGATACAAATATAAGCATGAAATGATGTCAATCATGGATATGTATGACACATAGGGTTTCAGACCTTATAACATCCTTATCATGACCCGTAGATGACTCGATTAGTTGTTATATTGATTGTCGATCTGGTTATGATTGCCTGCTATTGTGAGTGTGTGGGTTGATTCTTGATTGGTATGTCTGATTTCCGAGTTGGTTCAGGGCTGCTAGGAGTGTATTCGGATACTCCTCCTTGAGCTCGTTCCATACACTATAGATGTATTAGATTTTAGATGCCTAAGTAGCTTGCATTGCATTTAATCTGATTAATAATTCTGGGCACGTTCCATTTTCTGGGCCGACGGGCCACAAGTGGGTCCTCTAGCTCGAGAGGCCATTCGCATAAGACCTTCACGTTGGGAGGTCAGGCGTAAGATAAGTCCTGGGAAGGCGCACTGCCATTCTATCTCAGGGTAGGCGTTCCCAAGTTCGCGATGGCACCATGTAGGTCACTTGCCGCGAATTGGGACACTTATCCGGTGCACCACTTTGTGCCAAGCGATGGGTCACTGTCGAGTGACCGCCTTTGACCAGCGAGGCTGGTGTTCTGGTTCCTTTCGAGGAATGGTTCGGGTGCGCCCGATCGGCACGACTTATGGAGTCGTAGCCTTCTGTTGCATTTGATGCTTTTTGTTATGTTCTGACCAGCATGGTTGGTATTCTAGCTCACTTGGAGGGATTTCTGCGGGTGTTACCTGATTGGCACGACTGTTGGAGTTGTAGCCTTCTGATTGCATTATGTGCTTTTTTGTTTCTGTTCCGGATGCTTTTGTCTTTGATAGATTGCATGCATTCTTCCATATAACTCTGATTGGGCCAGGGGCATAATGAGTTTTCTTAATTGAAAACTCACGCATTTGTTAATGCGGTGCTTGCAGGTACTTAGGTTTCCACAGGGCAGACTGGATGAGTTGTTGAAGATTCTGTACATGAGGGGCAAATCGACCAGATTCTTCAGTTTGTCTTTTGCTTCCGCGTTATTTATGATGTATTTCCCTTTTGAACTCCATGTAATGTATTTGACCTTGTTACCATATATGGATAATCTCACACTTTTCAGTTATGTTTTATGGATAATCCCTTTTGAACTCAATATCAAGAGGAAAGTTGTCCACTTGTGCCAACTTATCAAAGTTGACATGAAGAGACTCCTTCACACAATGACTTCTCATGTTATAGATCTTGTATGCCTTAATTCTACTTGAATAACCTAGGAATATAGCCTCATCGGATTTGGCATTACATTTGTCTAAATTATCTTTAGTGTTGAGGACAAAACATTTGGAACCAAAAACTTCAAAGTAAGAAATTTTAGGAACGTTTCAAAGCCACAAATCAAAGGGGGTTTCTTCAAAATTGGTTGAATAAGACCACATTTTAAAACATAACAAGTGGTGTTGACCGCTTCACACCCCCCAAAAAAATTGAAGAGCTTTTTCGCAAAGCATGTCCTTCCATCTCTTGGAGAGTTTTATTCTTCCTGTAAAAAACCTCATTTTGTTGAGGATTGTGAGGAAAAGAGAAGTTGTGAACAATGTTATGTTTTTCACACAAAAAACATTGAAAAGCCTTATTTTAAACTCTCCATCCTGGTCAATTCGAATCCTTTAAATATTAGAATTTTCTCTCTTTGAACACGCTTACAAAAACTTTTGAAACTTTCAAAGCTGTCAAATTTATTTGCACAAAGAAGAACCCAGATAAATCATGTCAAATCATCAACTACAACAAATACATACCTTTTCCACAAACTAAAGTGTGTCAAATCATCACCTAGAACAAATGCAAACGTTTTTCCACCAAAGCTCATGATCATTGATGGATCAAAAATGTCCAAGTGCAAGAGTTCCAGAGGGTTTGAAGTTGTTACCGCATTCAAAGATTTGAAGGAATTTTAAATTGTTTTCCTAATTGGCAACCATCACAAAGCTTGTCTTTCTTGTAATCTAGTTTTGGAACTCCTCATACTAAAGTATATTTAGATAATTTGTGCAGTTGAGACATGCTAATATGTCCCAAGCCGTTGAGCCACAACCATGTTTCATCATTTGAGACAATTAAACAAGTTTCATATTAGATTGAATCTATGTCATCAAAATATACTAAATAAACATTGTCTTGCTGATGAGTCTTAAATTTAACCGCAATTGTACGATGTCAAATCATACAGGTCAAACACAAGGAGGCGATGCTGAATTCCAATTTGAATGATTTATGAAACTAAACTAACATGCATGCAAAAACCTATGGTGGAGAAAAAGTGATTTTTTTATGAATCGTGCACCTAATGATTTAACTTAAGCTAGCCTAAGGATGTTTGAGATGAGAATTCAGATATCTAAATTGGAGATGAGGTGTATGGATTTAGGGTTGATAATAATTCAAAGTTGAGAAAAAACAAGATTTAGATTATAGAAACTAAGCATCAAATAAAACATGTTCTTAAGTGATCAAAATTTACTACAACCTAAGATCTAACAAAATTAAATAGTATATTCATATGAATTTATATCATTGTTCTTTAAGATTTCACTGATAAAACTCATATAGTTAAATTTGCTAAAACAAAATAAACAAAAAGATTAACAACAATAAGAACAACTACACTTTGAAGCACACTTTTCTCACTCCTTTCATTCCTATCAACCCGATCCGTCGACCTCATCCCACAGAGGGCTTAACCACTCATGGTAGTGAGGGACTTGGGGAGATCATAGGAGAAAACAAGATTAAGAAAAGGAAAATAAAATACTACAAAGAAACCAACAATAAAAAAACATAATCATCAAAATATTAATACTAGAACAAAAGAAACAACAAGTAAAAAAAGAATGCATTTCATTGCTGGAATAACTCTGGATTTTCTCTCATTACACTTCTGAAAATCAAAGCTAACAAGAAACAAGAAAGATATGGTTGTGGAAGAGGAGAGACTCTCACATCAGCAGTCTTCCACGTCGTTTACGAGCCCCATATCTTCTGAATTTGGAAATAAGTGAAATACCAAAGTTGTGCATGTGGATGTTTCTTTGTAACTGATGCATTTCATACATTGCATCATATGTCTTTCATTTAGATTAATTTTATATTAATAAATGCTACTAAGGTATGTGTTTAGTCTTATTTACAGAATACAGGGACCTGAATGCAAATTACCCATATCCCGAGCATAAACACGTGCAAAAGACTCGTTTCTATCATAAAGACCAAGTCAAGATTATCGGGATTCAAATTGAAGTCCATCCAAGCATAAAAGCATTCAAAGATCTAATTACAAAAAGGTCAGGGACTTAATTGCAAAAGTTGAGGACCCGACTGCAAAGTACGAGTACCAAAAGATTATTTTGGAGAAGTTCTAAAGAAAAATCAATTTGGATCTCCAAATATATGAAGAAATTAACTTGGATCTCCAAAGATATGCAATAATTAATTCGGACGCGCAAAGGAAAGCTAAAACATACCATAAACACACTGGAAAAATCTGGATCGATTCCGAGCCAAAAATGTGGCGTTTCCGCCGCACCTCATGTAAAAAATACGGCGATTCCGCCGCACAAAAGTCGATCCGTGCGCTCAAATTTTTACCAATGTTGTATTGACGCGTGTACATGCCTTTTATGTATTAGGATCCCCGGTTGAGGCTATAAATAAGGTCGAATCATGTATTGAAAGGGGCCTCTCCTCTTATTTTTAGCAATAAAATTCTGTTCTTTTATTTCTTTTTTTTAGTTTTCTTTTTTTGCAGTTTCTCTAGGACCCTTCTCCTTCCCTCCATTTATGAGTTTCTAACTCTCTCCAAAGGGTGGGGGTGACGGATTTAGGGTGATGAGAAGAAGAATGATGTTATTATTTTAATTTCGTGTTAGTATATTTTGATTACTTGAGTTTATGTTGAATCATTTATCATGTAATGCTTTATAACTAATGTGATTTATTATAAGTTTCAGAATTCTCTAAACAAAACCTGATATCTAATCCCCCACCCGCTGGACTCTCATCCATAGTTGTTTTCTTTATTTTAGTTTTTCTTTTGTTGTTCTTGCTTTAGATAATTAAAAAACAAAAATCTCAAACCAAACTTATTTCTCTCTCTTTCTTTCCTAAATCGAAAATCACAAAAATAACAATATCTCTCCCTCCTTGTATTCTACCCGTACTTGCCACGTCTTCATTGACGTCGTGCACTTGCGGTATAAATTAAATTCTCATCAGTAACACATCTTGAATCACCTTATTTGGATATCAGAGAAGAACTTTATGCACCACTTACTGATTATTTGTTGATTGTAAGGTTTCCAAATACAGTATCTCTTCACACACTTTTGTCACCCACGTATCATCAGAATTTGGCAAGTCTCAAGACAAACGAATATTTGGTCCTTTCAGTTATCTTTCCACAACATCTTGAATCATGAGATGTGGATTTCGGTAGTAAATGTTATGATATATTTGGTTCAGTGTTGTCTAGAATCACATATTTCCAAATTCATAATTGATTGCTTAATCCGAATTTCCCACTAGCATAAGGTGATTTGCTTAATGACATCTAAAAGTGGAATGTTTACCTTGACTTGTTTAAAAAACTCTAAAATGTTGTCCGGATGGGTGTTATTTTTGTCTATTTGGGTATGGTACTTTAGGAATTTAGACTTGTTCCTTGTCAAGTTCAGGTTCATTTTGGTTCTCTAACCTAGTCATTGAGTCAGATTGGGTCGGTCCAATTTGCAGTCATGGGCTTTTTGGAATGTATGAGTTCATATTCGGTCGGTCCAACTTGGTCACTGGAAAGTCTACCCTTGTTGTCTATTACCCTACCAGACCTAAGTGTTGTGACATCATTTATGTTTTTCGACTGGATCATCTATTTGGCTATTTGAGTCATAGGAGTTGATGGCAGGTTGGGACGGTCCAAACAACTTTTCGTGAGGATTCATATTATTTTCACTTGTACTTTCAGTCCTTAGCGTGGTGATGACATTAACTTGGTGTATATGAGCAGTCTCCTACACTTGATTGATCGATCTTTGGTTATTTAGAAGACTTGGACTAAAATTGCGTGGGTTAGGTTCAGGTTGGCTTGGAAAGGATCTTGTTTCACGTTGGTTCTTGGTTTGAGCTAATTGGCTCAATTAGACCTCTAAACATTTAATGAATCAGGTTTGCATGAATGCGCTTGTGGTTGTATAAATGAATTCATATTTTTATTCATGATTTCAATTGTTTCTATGGAAGATGTTCTAGCATCTTTGATATTTTGGTTAGGCCTTGGTGCAGGATTAGAATGATGCAATTGTGATTGAGTAGAAGCTTGGTCAAGAGAACAAGCTTGAAAATTGTTAGGTGACACATGATAATTTGAGGGGTTAGGATTGGAACTACCTTGGCTCCAAGAAACATTTGGGTGGTTGCACCATCCCGGATTATAGGAGGAAGAGTATGGATCATTTCTAGGATGATTAAACATACCATTAGCTTGTTCGACCTCAAGAAAGAATGTAGGCACATTCCTCCGAAACATGCCCAGAGAAGCCACATTTGTTGCAAGACGAAATTAGAGGAGAGGGAGTGCGACCTTGCAACTCAAGATTTTCTTACCTACGAGCAAAATGTGCGAGCTTAGCTTCAGTTGAAAAGGACGAGTCTGCACCTATAACACTGTCTCGTGCATTAGTTACAATATTTGCTCCAATGCTCATTGGTTCTTGTGAAATCTCCCATTGCATATAGTTGTCAGTGAACTCTCCTAAGTATTGTCAAGTGTCTTCTCCTTATTTGTCCATGAAAATTCCTTGGCAGAACGACTCTAGCACTGTGTGATTTGTAGTTCAACCAGTCATACATAATTTGACAGAGTTGCCACTTGGGTACTCCGTGATGAGGACACTGATTGAGAAGTTCCTTGAACCTCTCCCAACATTTATAGAAAGCTTCTACTTCCTTTTGGATAAAGATTAATATTTCATTACAGATTTTCAATGTTTTATGATTTGGAAAAAAAATCTTTAGGAAAACCATTTCAAATTCATCCCAATTTTGGAAAGAGTTTTCTTCTAAACTGTAAAGCCATTTGTTTGCATCATCATTTACAACAAACAAAATAAATTTCAGATGAGTTAGGTCCTCACTTACTCCAAGACACTTCATCAGTCCAATGCACTCCTCAAATTCTCGAAGGAAAACATATTGATCGTCCTTCGAGGAGAATTTCGGCAGCATACTAATGTAGTGAGTTTTGAGTTCAAATTGTGTTGCCTTGACAGTATTAATCTGATGCACGAGTTTTGAGCACTTCTCGTTGGAAAGCATCAGTTCTATAGAGTAACACTCTCATTATTTCCAATGTCCTCATTCATTTAAGCATTCTCAGCCAAAAGGTTTGACTGAAAAAGTGCACTGGAAAAGTCGATATCCAAGTTAAGACTAGAATCAGATCAACTCGTGAAAGTCGATTGCTTGAATCTCAAACCCAAGTTTGCATGCACCGAGAAAAATTTCCAAAAGTGTTCAAACCCAAGTTGTTTAAATTTTATAATTCAACAAATCTTTCCTCTTGGAATTCTTTCCTGAAAAGTTTTCGAAATGGATTTGGATAGATCCAAAAAAGGATTTTTTAAGCCATGGAAATCATATCAGGATTATTCAAATAAAAAAAATTGAATTTTGAATTTTAAAATTTCAAAACATTTTATTTTTATTTTTATGAAAACAACAGAAGGGGAAAGATGAGAATTTCCTAAAGAAGAGGTACAAAGGAGAGAGAGATATGAGGGGTTGAGATAGACTCGACTTCTAACGGGTCAGGTTTATAATTTTACACCACAAACAAGGCACAAACAACTGAGACATAGTGTTCTTAAAACTAGACGACTCCTATGTTGGAGAAAAAGTGATTTTTTTCTTTTTTTATGAATCGTGCACCTAATTATTTAACTTAAGCTAACCTAAGGATATTTACGATGAGAATTCAGATATTTAAATTGAAGATGAGGTGTATGGATTTAGAGTTGAGAAAAAAAGATTTAGATTATAGAAACTAACCATCACATAAAACAACATGTTCTCAAGTGATTAAAATTTACTACAACCTTAGATCTAACAAAATTAAATAGTGTATTCTTTTGAAATTATATCATTGTTCTCTAATATTTCCGAGATAAAATGCATATAGTTAAATTTGCTTAAACAAAAGATTAACAACAATAAGAACAAATACACTTTGAAGCACATTTTTCCCAATCCTTTCATTCCTATCAGTTTGATCCGTCTACCTCATCCCACAGAGGGCTTAGCCACTCATGGAAGTGAGGGACATGGTGAGAATCATAGGGGAAAACAATATTAAGAAAAGGAAAAATGAAATACTACAAAGGACTCGACAATAAAAAATACATAAACATCAAACTACTAATACTAAAACAAAAGAACAGACAAGTAAAAGAAAAGAATGCATTCCATTACTTGAAATAGCTCTAGATTTTTTGTCATTACACTTCAAAAAATTAAAAAGAACAAGAAACAAGAAAAATAGGGTTGTGGAATAGGAGAGATTCTCTCCTTTCCACCCCTTTATATAGAAAATACAAGTAGGGTTTTTTGTTCTCTCACATGAGCAGTCTTCCATATCCTTTACGAGCCCCGTATCTTCCAAATTTGGAAATAGGTGACATACCAAAGTTGTGCATGTGGATGTTTTCTTTGTAACACATCTTGAATCACCTTATTTGGATATCAGAAAAGAACGTTATGCACCACTTACAGATGTTCTGTTGATTGTCCGATTTCCAAATACAGTCTATCTTGACACACTTTTTTCACCATTGTATCATTAGGATTTGGCAAGTCTCAAGAAAAACGAATATTTGGTACTTTCAATTATATTTCCATAGCATCTTCAATCATGAGATGTGGATTTCGGTAGTTAATGTTATGATATATTTGGTGTAGTGTTGTCACGAATCACATGTTTCCAAATTCATAGTTGACTGCTTAATTCAAATTTCCCACTTGAATTTTGCATATTTTCTTATCATTTGAAGCATACAAGAGGACAAGAATGTGTGTAATGTATGTTTGAAAAGGAATCTAAAATTTCGTTGTATATCTGCTTTTAAGTACCTTCGTGTTGGCTTTTTGGCCTTAATCTATGTTTTGATGATTTAATCAACCAAATCTTAATTGTGATCATGTACAATAGCACACATGTTGCATTGCATATATATATTGCTTTGTCCTAACCTTTACATGTGATCAAGACTCAAGGAAGAAAGGAAATCAAGTCAAGACATGTAATCAAGCTCATTTGAAGACATGTAATTTGTATTTCTTTGAGTCTTAGGTAATTTGTGTAATTGCGCATACTTAAGCTAAAAACTACTCAAACACACATTAGGTTCCTTATAGAAGTCACACACGAAATTTCACGTAATTTGGACTTCAATATATCACCCAAACTTAGACTGGAAAACACTAAACCAAAACCTGAACAGTCTGCCCACATTCGGTCGACCGAAACAGACCGTTGGGTCGACCGAGTGATCGTATATCTTGTTATTGTTTTACTGCCCAAGTTTGGTCGACCGAGTATCAACATGTTTCTGACCATTTGTTTTGTCGTATTATACCCAACGGTCGTATTCATATTATCTCCAAATACCCCAAATACATTTTGTGTATCGGTCGACCGAGGACCTTGTTCGGTCGACCAAACTTATCTCGATGTTCGACCGATCACTTAAGTGTACCTAGATTATAGCCATTGGTGGTCGACCGTTCCTTTACCAGTCGACCGAACCTTAATCAAAATTGTCAAACGGTCGACCGTTCGGCCCGATTTGATTGACATCATTTCGTGCTCATATTTGTATCTTATATCCATTATCTTTAACCTAAACAATGCTATGTTACGAGTTTTATGTTTAGTTTTCAGGAATAATTAGGTTTGAAGAGATGAAGCATAAAAGGACCCAAAAGCTGGGAAAAAGGACTGGATTGTGAGATCTGGGGACCAAGATGCAAGGGAGAAGGACCTGATCGTAAGACAGAGGGACCTAAGAGTAAAACAGAATACTTCAAACAATTATGGGGAGTATTTTAGCAATTGGATTCGGATCGGAGCTCCAACAAACGAAGTAGATGCATCAAAGACCACCAAAAGCACAAAGAAAAACCCAGAATAAAACTCAACTGGATCCGGACATTTTGGACCGCCAATTGGCGGTCTGGATTAGTCCAGATCCGCCAAGATTTCTCCTGGACTTGTATTAATGTTCGTTTAGGCTATTTTTGGTGTTGTTTAGTCCCACATCGGGGGATTGTCCCGGATTACCTTTTTCCATGGCTATAAATAGAACTCTTCACCTCCTATTGTAATCACTCCATATTTTAAGTGGCTATTCTTCCTACTAGAAGTGGCTATTCTTCCTACTAAAATCTGCCCAAGCTTATTTTAGATATTGCTTATCATTAGTAACCAAAAAGTTAAGTACAAAATTACTAATAAATCTCAAGCCCAGAAAATACATTGTGTTTGGCTTCCAGGGGGCGAGACCCCCGACCGACCAGTCGGGGTGGGCATTGTAAATCTAACTTTTGCATGTTATTCGTAATTGTCGTAATTTAATTAGATTAAGTCATTGCAAAAAAATTATAGTTTTTGTATTATTGTGATGAAATAGAAAATGAGATAATAAAAATGATGTGGAAGAAAGATTGTTGTAATTAGAGTTGAAGTTAACAAGTGAAAAATATGTTGAGTTAGTTCGAGAGTTACAAGACACAAACATTCGGAGTTGGTGGGGTATTTGGGATTGAAGTTAAAAGATGATCTTATTATCATTACTAAAAGCCTTATCACCATAACAGAACAAACCCAAAATCCCCACCTCATCCTCGCATCTTCCCATCCTACTCTCCAAACAGCACAGCAATGGCTCTGCTGCTGACTGCCGGAATATTCTCTCCATCAACACCCGCCGCCTCCGTTCCCCGCTTCTCCTTCTCCCGCTCCGAAACCGTAGGAGAACGACATGCGCCTCTTGCCCTCCCGTCCCTCTCCGTCACCCCCCCCCCCCCCCCCCCCCCCCGCTCAATCCCCTCCCCGCTGGTGCTCCCCGAATCGGCTTGGTTTTTTTTCTGATCTTGTTGTTTTAAGAGAAATGTGAAGTGATTTGGATGGGTTTTATTATTTTTTTGGTTTTTTGGAGGACAAACAGTTTATTGTGGGAGAGGTGATAAGAAGACTGCTAGAGGCAAGAGCTTCAAGCACTCCTTTGGAAATGTAAGGCTTTGAAAGAAATAAAAGACTTTTTCTGTCTTTGTTCGACTCTCCTATGTCTTTGGCAGACGGTACGATTATTGTACCGTAGACATGTATGCCTTCCTTGTATATTGTTTCTTGCTTTTCAGTTTTCGGCGTTGCCGATAGGAAACGCTTTTCAGTTAAGAGTTTGTGTTCAGAATGCTCGACTTTTGATTTGAAATTTGTGAATCCGTTTGGTTGGGATATGAATTCGGGTATGGTAAGCCTAGTTTGAAATCCGTTTCCAATTCAGATACTTGGCGTTCCGGATTATGCTTGTTACGTTTTGCATTGGTAGATGCATAATGGAACAAATTATCCACACTACAATCGGTTTCGTGGTTGAGAATAAATTTGCACTTAGATTCGAATTAGATGGGGATTTTCCAAATGAACACTATATGCATGTTAAATATGTATTACTTAATATTGGTAAAAACTTATTTAACATAAGTATTTATACAGTAGATATATGTGAATAAACTAAGATATAAGTCTCTTTAGACTTCTCCTAGTTCACAAATGTTTATATTGCCTGCAAAATATAGTAGCTTCACTTGTTTAGGATTCAAATTCGGATAATTTAAGCTTGCTTGGAATTCGAGTGCTGGGTGTACTCTATTCAAAATAGATCCGTTTGGGTTCTTTTTTGTTCAATAAGTATAATTGGTATTCCTTTCTTGTGCGGCAATATTTGAAGCATATGCGAATGTTATATTTTTATGCTTGCATGTTTATGCAATACTTTATCTTGTGTACTATGCTCAAACTTGTTTATACTTTATATGCATATTGCCTGCCAGCCCAAACAAATGCAAGACAAACCTATCATGTAATGTATGTTTAGGCTAGATGTTTTTTCTGTGGTAGGAACTATGCTTTTGAACTTCTTCGTTATAGTGTTGAAACATGTACTGGTGACCAAACTCAACCAAAACCTGAGTAACTCATTGGTTCTTGCGTTTCCACCTATATACGACATGTTTGTACCATGCATATAATGTTTACAACATGCACAAGTATAAGAAATATTAATACCCATGTTATACATTTTATGTTGATATGTTTCTTGTGCAAAAAACTGTATGTCATATGAATATCGTGCTTATAGTTGATTTATATATCACATAATTTACATCTGTATTGTGTAAGGTTAAAAATAATTTGGTTGTATCATTCAATGGTAATTCCCAGACTAGTAAATGGCCATTTGTCTGTTGGAGAAGAAAGGTTTCTGTAATTCTCAGACTGAAGTAGCCAACTAGTCTGACTACTGCAAGAAAGGTTTCTGTAAAGTTACACTTATCTTCTGTGTCGATATGGCTCAAGATTCTCATTTGTATTATGTTTCGTCCTCCTGAAGTTTTTACGACAGTAGTTGAGAACTGGTTGGATTGTTTAATTAGATGCGTCACTTGTTATGAAGCATAAGTTACTGATGTATTACACAATTCATCATTACAGATGTACTGATGGAAATGATTTCAGGAATAAAAAATGTGAAAAACCAGAAAGAGTTGTAGAGTAAATTAGATCAAGAAAAAGAATATCTGAAATGAATTTCAGTTTGTATTTAAACTGGTAACATCTATTTTTTTGACAGAGTACGCCTACTCTGATATTAATTGATAAACTACCTGAAGCAAATGTGCTTGCTTTGGGATGTGGAATCACATTGCTTTCCCATAGCTTATCACTGGATTTTTTTTCCCATGTAATTTATTCATTTTCTGTAATCTTTTATTTGTTCTTCAGGCAAGACCTCGTAACAAGAAGAAGGGAAGAGGCCCTCCTCCTGTTCCAGCACCTCCAGCTCCTCCTAGGAAAGATAAATTTGACGATGGGGAGATTGTTAAGATTGTGATTTATGAGTCTCTTTTCTCCTAGGGCAGTCAAAGGACTAGGGTAATCTTTTGTAATCTATCACGTTGCTACTTCATATGCTGAACTGTTTCATTTTGTTTGCAAAGTCACGACATGTTCACTAAATCAGGCCATCTGTTTTTTACTTTATTTTTCTACTTCGTCGTGGTTGGTGATTCCCATAGATCCTCCTTAACTATAACTACTGCGGACGCTACAGATTGAATTCAGGCATCTAGTACATCTAGAAGGTGCTGAAACCTAGGATTGCAGAGCCCAGTTTAGTCTTCCTACGGATTTTTTTGGGGTATATCGATTCTTTGAAGGCATGTGATGATCTTTGATGAGTGTTAACTGTATCAGGCATTTGTATGCTCTCAATGGGGAGTATTTACCATAATGAGTTGTCAGAGCTTTGGTCCTGGTTGAATTAGTTTCAACATGCCATAGTGATCTTCTGCAGTCTGAATGTGACAATTCACTTGTGCATTATTTTTTTGAAAGAGTTTGGAGCGGCTCTCACTCTCTATAATATGCAGTTGTGTGGATTTCTATTAGCCCTAAAAGGATACTACTTCAGTGGTAGAGACTCATAAAGTGTGAATTCTTGTCCAACTTCATTTTTTTAAATATCACCTAATATGTTTGAGTTTCAAATTGAGTTTAGGTGGGTATTACTGTCCAAAGAGTCAGAAAAACAATACATGGAAACTATTTTTGTAATAACCTTAATCTAAACACCCTAATTAACCTAAACGAAACCTAATTAACCCTTAATTAAGCCGTGAACAATAAATAGTGAGGTGGAAGTTTGGATAAGAATTAGATTTTTAGGTTTTGACTATAAATAGGAGGGTAAGGTTTATCTAAAATGTTCTCTTCATCCTTGAGTGATCAGAGAGTGAGAGAGGCGATTTTAGAGGAGAAGAAGAAGAAGAGAAGGAGAATAAGTGAAGGAGAAGAAGTTGGGTTGAGCTTGCCAAAACTTGGGAGGCTTCCACGAACTTCAAAAAGGTATGTCAAGTCTTCATTATAACTCACATAAGTTTTGTGGGTGTTGGGGATCGACGTTGGTGTCGAATTCCCCGTCGGATTGCAACCTATTCAGAGGTTGAAGACGACAATCGGTCGACCGGTGCCTGTGGGCAGTCGATCGATTCTATTATTATATTGTTTTGCACCCGCAAACGGTCGAACGATATCTGCGGACGGTCGACCGTTATGCCATATTTGTGCGGGAAAAAGGGTTTAATGTTGTTATCGGTCGAACGAATCCACTTCGCCGGTCGACCGAAACAATGAGAATAGGTCGGTTGGGGATTTTGACTTATTAAACGGTCGAACATCCTTAACTTGGTTCGACCGATCTATTCGATGCTAAGTCGGTTGGGAGCTTTAACCATCAAAACGGTCGACTGCTCTTTAACTTTCGGTCGACCGACTGAGCATTTTAATTAAGCAGTAGAGTGCTTGTGATGTTTCGGTCGAACTGTATCTCAGTTCCGGTCGACCGAATATTACTTAGGCAAAATGTTGAAATCCCTGTTATCGGTTAAACAGACTCTTGGTTCGACTGGTCGGATATATAAATATTATAAATATTGTATAACGTAGACCATCCAAACGGTCGACCGCTAGATGACTTTTGCTCGACCGATTGGTCGGTAATTCGGTTGTCGTGGTTCGACCGATACACTTGTTTGTACAGTACAGAGTACTGTGCGGAAGACCGGTCGACCGATGTGCTTGTAGCGGTCGACCGATCTGCCGCAGGTTGGTGGATTTATCCACACGCGAGCCGTCGAGTATAGGTCGACTACCGGCTCCGAGGCGACGGTCGATTACCGGCCTTGAGAGCGACAGATTTCACCTTCGACGATGGCGTATTATTGTTGGTCCTCTCATATCGAGCGGGGTGGGAGAGATGATTGCCGTAAACCTTGGGCTGTTTGCTGGGGTTTGTCGGTAGGCCGAGGATGTTCCGGCAGGGTGCGCGTCTGGCGGCTCTTGGGGGAGCAGCGGCTGTCGTCTGGCCCGAGTTGTGCATTCGGCGGGCTGACTCGCTCCTGGTGTGGCGGCGTAGTGCCAGGGTTCCTTTCTGCGGCTCTTGGGGAGTAGTGGTGCCGACTGACCCTTGTGAGGCAGCGGTGGACTGACTTGACCCTCGTGGTGGCGGGAGTGGTTCAGTACCGCGGAGGCGGAGAGGGGTATTATTGTGGACCCGAGGCGGATGATCATGTGCATTGCATTGCATTGTCTTTAATTCCATTTTGTATTTTAGGAGGTTTGGTATATGGGGTTCCTGTAGGGAACTCAGGCATGTTTCAATTGTTTGCATTTCAGGTAGCGAGCAATATTAGAGTCGAGGTGGTGACCGAGGAGGGTGCCCCTGGGATGTGATCCTGTCTTCTCTAATCCCTTTTTGTTGAGGTAGTGATAACCTAGTTGTATTTATTTCGGTTGTAATCACAGTTGACTCAGATGTATTTTGACTTCCACGTGGATCTATATCTTATATATATATATATATATATATATTTCTCTTTGTTGTCTCGTGACGTGCCCGATGTTAACCGTTGACGGTCTTTTATATTGTTTAAATTTTCCGTTGTTTTCGGAGACGTTATAATTTTCTTGTAAACTAGAACCGGTAATAGCTTCATCACCCTATTCCAGAAGTTGTTACACTGTTACAAGCGTTTAGGCCGGCAAGGTAGAAAAAAGTTGCGCAGTCCTTTGGTGAATCGTTTGTGAATTTTAGCACTTTGTTTTGACATGTGGTTTGTAGTCAATAAGAATATATACATACAAAACAGAGAACCTGCCGATCTATCTCACCAATTGCTATGTTTTTGGGAAAAGGGTTAATGTCAAATTTCGAATATCATTTAGACATTTTGCATGACGTCACTGGTCATAAGTCATAAGGGCATCCACTGCTCCAACCACAAATCTAATTCAACCTAATTTTCTTTTTCTGTCACGTTAGTACAACCTCAAATCCAACCCAACACAAAAATCTTCTACTATCACAACTCAACTTTTCGACACTCTTTCTCTTATCCACATCAATCCTTAATAAATAAAAAATTAAAATTAAAGAAAACATATTTTTTTAAAACAAAATAAAAAAAACCAATGGGCTAAGAGCCACGTACCAAGGGTCGCGACCAAATCCAACTCTGGCCCCCGTTAAGGGGCCAGATCCAGGTCGTGGTCGCGACCTGGGTATTACACCTCGTAGTGGGTGGTCTAATGAGGCATTCTAACAAGTTTCCTGAGTTAAGTAATATTACTCTTCACTCTTTTATTAAGATCTTTATATTAGTGGGGGTCTTTAAGGTCTGGATATGGGTGGTTTTATAGGGTTTAAGGCTCGGTTTTAATCATAGGTTGAAGGGAGGTTTAAGTGTAATTGAGTTAAGGCCAACTTGACTTGCAAGTCAAGTCTTGCCTTGGTGTTTGCTGGGGGGGGGGGGGGGGGGGGAGACCTGGGGAGGAAGTTTGGGTTTGGTTGTAGTTTGGGTGGGTTTAGGTCCGGTTAGGTTGCGGTTTGGTTTGGGTTAGGCCTTCGTTAGGTTTAGTTTAAGGATTTAGGGTTTAATTAGGTGTTTAGGAGCTAAATGCAATTAGTGGTGGTCATTAGTGTTTAAGAAGAGGTTTAGGGTTGCTAATGATAGTTTTGGTCGATACATCACTTTTAGAGAGGCGATTAAGCGAAGAAATCCGGTTGATTCCATAAACGGGAGTGTCTACAGGAAGAAAACAGAGAAACTTGTATTAGTGGCTTGAAAATGCAATTGAAAAACTTTAACAATTGCTTGGAACAAAGCAAGGTTCTAACCTAACGGGTAATGTATGGGGAAGCAAGAAGAAACAAAAAAGGAATAAGAAGGTTAGCTATTTATAAGGATTGACACCTAGAACATCTATACGGGAGTAATTTGGCTGTCCTGATACATACCGAACTCTATTGTAGCCTTCTAAAGCTTCCATGGCACCCACTGAAAATTTGTGTTTGCTGAGTAAATTGGTGTGGATCCCACCATGCTAGGTTCGATCCACCAAACTTCAGGTCATCAAGTCTACGATCGTAACCTTCTCTCTTAATCGTTGGGTTCATATATGAGACGGGTTCAGAAGAATATTTAATTGTACGAAAATAATTAAAATTCTTAAGTAAAATGGTGTTTTGCAAAATTAAACGTCTGACTTGCAAATACATCCCTCATTATCTCCATATAAGTCATCTGCTTTTCTCGATTAATGCTAAATCCTTTCGTTTTTGTCTTTTCTCTTCGCAATAAGATTCTTTCACCTATTAGTTTTTAAACATTCATAAAATAAACTAGAGTAATAGCTTAATTGGATAGAGTAATAGTTTTTAAACATTCACCAAATAACAAAATATGAAAACTCGTCGAGTACCCTAATTCAGTGGCGGTTCCAGGATTCCAATTATGGTAGGACACCATGCACTAGTGCACCAATCGATAACCAAAAGATAGCATACAAACCAAAAATATTAATATTTCATAAAAAGTTAGAAACAAATTGTCATAAATAATTCAAATTACAACCTAATAGTACTTTAAAATTATTACAATTGTTCTCGACGAGTTTTCATATTTTGTAACCGGTTTATAAAAACATCTATGTTAATACCAAAAAATAAATCTTTCTCTAGATAAGTAACCAAACAATCATTCAACATTTTGATTTCCATGCTATTAGTAATTCAACCAAGCAAGTGAGAGTAGTAATTCAACAGGGTTGGCAGACAAACAATATAGCACGTGGGCATGGGAGTTTTTTTTTAAATAAATTGAAACTTCATTTTATTTTAATGGTAGGGCACGTGCCCCACCCGACACTAACGTGGTACGCCCCTGCTCTAATTACATCAAATGCAATTTAACTTGATGGACATGGTTGGTGTGACTTGTTTCGGATGTTGCATATAGTTGATGATTGATTCGGCCCTGATGAGAATTAAATTTATACCGCAATTGCACGGCGTCAATGAAGACGTGGTAAATACGGGTCGAACACAAGGAGGGAGAGATATTGTTATTTTTGTGTTTTTCGAATTAAGGAAGAAAGAGAGAGAAAAATGTTTGGTTTGAGATTTTTGGTTTTTTAATTATCTAAAGCAAGAACAACAAAAGAAAAAACTAAAAAGAAAAGAAAACAAATATGGATGAGAGTCCAGCGGGTGGAGGTTTAGATGTCGGGTTTTGTTTAGAGAAATTTGAAACTTATAATAAATCACATTAGTTATAAAGCATTACATGATAAATGATTCAACATAAACTCAAGTAATCAAAATATACTAACACGAAATTAAAATAATAACATCATTCTTCTTCTCATCACCCTAAATCCGTCACCCCCACCATTTGGAGAGAGTTAGAAACGCATGGATGGAGGGGAGGAGAAGGGGTCCTAGAGAAACTGCAAAAGAAAACTAAAAACACAAAATAAAAGAATAAATTTTTTTTGCTAAAAAGAAGAGGAGGAGAAGAGCCCCTTTCAATACATGATTCAGCCTTATTTATAGCCTCAACCGGGGATCCCAATACATAAAAGGAACGTACACGCGTCAATACAGCATTGGTAAAAATTTGAGCGCACGGATCGACTTTTGTGCGGCGGAATCGCCGCATTTTGTACATGAGGTGCGGCGGAATCGCCACCTTTTGGGCTCGGAATCGATCTGGATTTTTCCTGTGTGTTTATGGTATGTTTTAGCTGTCCTTTGCAAATCCGAATTAATTATTGCATATCTTTGGAGATCCGAGTTAATTTCTTCATATATTTGGAGATCCAAATTGATTTTTCTTTAGAACTTCTCCAAAATAATCTCTTGGTACTCGTAATTTGCAATCGGGTCCTCGGCTTTTGCAATTAAGTCCCTTGCTACTTTTGTGCATAAGTCCTTGACCTTTTGGTAATTAAATCTTTGAATGCTTTTATGCTTGGATGGACTTCCGTTTGAATCCCGATAATCTTGACTTGGTCTTTATGATATAAATGAGTATTTTGCACGTGTTTACGCTCGGGATATGGGTAATTTGCATTCAGGTCCCTGCATTCTGTAAATAAGACTAAACACATACCTTAGTAGCATTTATTGATATAAAATTAATCTAAATGAAAGACATATGATGCAATGTATGCAATGCATCAAATACCCCCACACCTAGATTTTGCTAGTCCCTAGCAAAACAAAATATAAGAAAAATGAAAACAGGGAAATCCTAACTCACTTTCGTAGGAATCACGGTTGCACTTAGCATGTGCAACAAGCCTTTAAACCCCTAAGTTTCCTTAGAGGACGAGTTTTGTCTCGTGAGGGTTTTCAGTTGACACACCCACAAAGTCTTAATTCAACATTTCATTCATAACTCTCAATATCTCCACATCAACCTTATACATCTCACTTAGAATTCTTGCATGCTCATTATATAAATCTAACTCATAAAAAAATCTGACTTGGTCTTTGTTCCTCCAACATTCACACCACTAACCCTTCTACACATGTTATCACTTAAATTATTTTGCACGCCTCCTCTGGTGGTGAAGTATCATTCGGATCAACCATGACATGGATCATTCTTTTAGCTTTGGGCATAGAGTATCTTAAAGTAAATTTTTTTCTTTTTCCGTGATTCAGCACATTTGCTTTTTTTTGACATTTTTAACCTTTTTTCCATTCGTGTACTGATTGACATCATTTCATGCTCATATTTGTATCTTATATCCATTATCTTACACCTAAGCAATGCTACGTGACGAGTTTTATGTTTAGTTTTCAGGAATAAAGAGGTTTGAAGAGAAGAGCCATGAAAGGACCCAAAAGCTGGGAAAAAGGACTGAATGGTGAGATCTAGGGACCAAGATGCAAGGGAGAAGGACCTGAATGTAAGACAGAAGGACCTAAGAGCAAAACAGAATACTCCACACCATCATGGGGAGTATTTTACCAATTCTATTCGGGTCGGAGCTCCAACAAGTCGAGTAACCGCATCAAAGACCAACAATACCAGAAAGCAAAGCCCACAACAAATTCCAACACGATCCGACAATTTTGGACCGCCAATTGGCGGTCTTGGACCGCTAATTGGCGGTCCATATTGCTCAGGATCCGTCGAAATTTCTCCTGGACTTGTATTAATGTTCGTTTAGGCTATTTTTGGTATTTGTTTAGTCCCACATCGGGGGATTGTCCCCGATTAGCTTTTTCCATGCTTATAAATAGAACTCTTCACCTTCCATTGTAATTACCCATTGTTTGGTGGCATTCTCTCTACTAAGGAGTGAGCCTTGAAGCAATAACTCAAGGTGGAGAAGGATGCTACCTTCAATGTGAGTCATTGTTAATAAAAGTTTATTTGTTTCTTTTAATCTTGTTTTGTTATGTTGTTTGTTTTGTGTGGGTTGTTTTACTTTGTTTAATTTCTTGTTTAGTAATTTTAGTATCTTAGTTAAATGTTTTCTTTGCTTAGTCTAATCAGTAGTGTAATGAGTAGTGAGTAGTTTCATCCCCATTTGAGGGGTGGAGAAATATGTGATATAATCATGTAGTGTATTAAGTGTGTGTTATTTTTATCCCTTGAGCTTTATATGATTTCCATAACCATCTAATGGGTCTCCACTCTTATCTTTGATATGCTAATGCTCTTGAATGAAGCTTAGCTTATGCTTTGATTAGTGGACCTATTTTATGGGGAATGATAAGGTTAGGATATGGATGAAGTTAATGTTGGAAACACAATTTGTAGTGTATGTACTCTTGTTGCCTTTTCCTTAGCTAATGTCTTGTATGTTTTAATGATGTAGTCATCTTAATTCATGTGGAGGCATAGTAGGGTCTAGTCTTTATACATGAGTTCATTTAGTTTCATTCCAATTATTGTCTTGTATGTTTTAATGATGTAGTCTTATCTTAATTCATGTTGAGGCAAAGTTGGATGTAGTTTTATGATTTCATGCACTACATGTTGTGAGGAGCTTAATGAACACACACACACTTCTTTATGTTCACATTATTTCTCTACCCCCTTTGGGGTTTAGTTTTATTGCTTATCTTCATTTCCTTTGCATTTTATTTCAGTTTTGTAGTTTAGATTAGTGTAATACATCTTTCTCCCTTCTTTTTACCTCTCGCCTTCGAATAAACCAAGTGTCGACACACCTCCCAGTGGACGACCCGTATTTGCCACCGCTTCAACGCGGCCGTGCACTTGCGGTTAAATATAAAACGAGATCAATCATGTACCAAGTTTGGCCGATAATCCCGAGCTGGCAAACTCAAGTTACCGGGTTTCAAGATACCCTACGGACCAGTGACTCGAAAGCTTGGGTTTTGTAATCATTTTGCAAAATGTGCTTTCCTCACTTTATTCCTTTATTTTTACTTTTATTTTCCTCAAGGCTTAATTGCTATTAGAAGTCCACACTTCCCGGTATATTTTCCTCAACCTCTGCTTTTTATCAACCACTTCAAAGATTTGATTCATCCAATTTAACTGCATACATGTCTTAAAGGGTAATGAGTTATTTCTTTGGAACTTAGATTTATGTCATAATTTCTACAACCAGAACTATATAATAAGGAACAAAAACTCACTGCATTTTGTACACGGGTTTCGGCGGTTCAATCTTAAGTTTTGTCATGGAATATTGATTATTATTTTTTTATAACAAACAGAATATATAGATAGATAAACACCCCCCCCCCCCCCCCACACACCTAAATCATGCATTGTCCTCAATGAATGTGAGCAAGATACTACATGGATTTATGCATGAAAAATGAAAGATCTCACCAACGTGAAGTACAAAGGAAAGTTCATGGCTAGGTTGAAATACCCGAATTCCCTCAAAACCTGTGAGATGCTTGATTGACATCATTTCATGCTTATATTTGTATCTTATATCCATTATCTTACACCTAAGCAATGCTACGTGACGAGTTTTATGTTTAGTTTTCAGAAATAAAGAGGTTTGAAGAGAAGAGCCATGAAAGGACCCAAAAGCAGGAAAAAGGACTTAATTGTGAGACCTGGGGACCAAGATGCAAGACAGAAGGACCTGATCGTAAGACAGAAGGACCTAAGAGCAAATCAGGAAACTTCACACCATCATGGGGAGTATTTTGGCAATTCGAGTCGGGTCGGAGCTCCAACAAGTCAAGTAACCGCATCAAAGACCAACAATACCAGAAAGAAAAGCCCACAACAAATTCCAACACGATCCGAAGATTTTGGACCGCTAATTGGCGGTCCATATTGCTCAGGATCCGTCGAAATTTCTCCTGGACTTGTATTAATGTTCGTTTAGGCTATTTTTGGTATTGGTTTAGTCCCACATCGGGGGATTGTCCCCGATTAGCTTTTTCCATGCTTATAAATAGAACTCTTCACCTTCCATTGTAATTACCCATTGCTTGGTGGCATTCTCTCTACTAAGGAGTGAGCCTTGAAGCAAAAACTCAAGGTGGAGATGAATGCTACCTTCAATGTGAGTCATTTGTTAATAAAATAATTCTTCTAGTTTCTTTCAATCTTGTCTTTTAATTTGTGCATGTTTGTTTAGTCTTTCCTTTCCTTTTATGTTTCTTTAATGCTTCTTGCCTTCTTAGTTAACTTTCATTTCAGTATTATGCTTTCTTTTGCTAATATAGTTAATGTAATGAGTAGTGAGTAGTTCCATCCCCATTTGGGGGGTGGAGAAATATGTGATATAATCATGTAGTGTATTAAGTGTGTGTTATCTTTATCCCTTGAGCTTTATATGATTTCCATAACCATGTAATGGGTTTTCACTCTTATCTTTGATATGCTAATGCTCTTGAATGAAGCTTAGCTTATGCTTTGATTAGTGGACCTATTTTATGGGGAATGATAAGGTTAGGATATGAATGAAGTTAATATTGGAAACACAATTTGTAGTGTATGTGCTCTTGTTGCCTTTACCTTAGCTAATGTCTTGTATGTTTTAATAATGTAGTGAAATCTTAATTCATGTAGAGGCATAGTAGGGTATAGTCTTTATACTTGAGTTCATGTAGCTTCATTCCAATTATTGTCTTGTATGTTTTAATGATGTAGTCTTATCTTAATTCATGTAGAGGCAAAGTTGGATGTAGTTTTATGATTTCATACACTACATGTTGTGAGGAGCTTAATGAACACACACACATTTCTTTATGTTCACATTATTTCTCTACCCCCTTTGGGGTTTAGTTTTATTGCTTATCTTCATTTCCTTTTGCATTCTAGTTTAGCATTGTAGTGTCGTTTAGTGTAATACATCCTTCTTCCTTTTCTTTACCTCTCGCCTTCGCACAAACCAAGTGTCGACACACCTCCCAGTGGACGACCCGTATTTGCCACCGCTTCAACGCGGCCGTGCACTTGCGGTTAAATATAAAACGATCAATCAAGTTTTTGGCGCCGTTGCCGGGGAGGTGCTCTGTCCAGACTTTGGTTTGGGCGATTCGAGGGGTTTTTAATTTTTTGTTTCCAGTGTTTCTTAGTTTCAGGGAACCATCGGATCAAGGGGATGCTACTGGACAAGTTTGAGGGATACAAGCTTCAAAAGGACCGCCAATCAGCGGTTGGAGACCGCCAATTGGCGGCCTGGTGAGGGATTCGTGCTCTCAAATTTTTTCTGGTAGTTAGTTCTGTAATTTGTGTTATCTGGGAGCCCTATTTTGCATGCCTTGACTTCTGGTTTGCTCCCAGATCATTAATCACTCCCCCATTAATCAACTTGGCCCTAAAATCCAAAGCAAAAGACTAGATGTTCTTATTTGTTTAGGTCACGCATCATGTATTGACTTAGGCATATAGTTGTCTTTTCTTTTAGCTTTATTTTCAGTTGTTGAATGCTAGCGTGAGGTACGCATTTCCTACACTCATTCATGCATCTCGTATGCCCATGCATTAGTTAGTAGGAATTGCATCAGGACAAGAGTGAGAGAGCGTTTAATTGGAGCGATTGATTGCTAGATCTAGGATCAAATCGCTACTAAGGAGGGGCTGTCCCATAAAAGATAAGGTGGGGGATTTCATCACCCTTCCCATGGCCCCAAAAACCACTCTTAATAAAGCCTTAACTAAAAGCAAGTAGACATTGGCCCTAGGATTTTGGACGCACTAGGAGAGTAATCTAGTTGAGACCGCCATGACCTGATCGGCGTTGCCTACCTTGTCGATAGTAGGAGGTACTGGATCTCCGGATCTGGTACCACTTGCTGGGCATTGTGGTCCTCGTTGTAGGGAGGTGAGGCGTGTCGAGGCTAGTGACCTCGAAGTTAGGCGTCGTCTAGCCTAAGGACCCATTGCCTTACATTGTTTGAGCCATGCTTGCTAGTTAGGCTTCTACCTTCACCCTGTACCCTCGCTAGCTTTAGGGATTCTTCCCTTCTCCTCTGAGTCATCTTCTTCTCACCTTCTTCTACGTTATAGTATCCTCCCCTTTACACTCTCTGGTAGCGTTTTAGGGTCGAGTCGAGCACTTTTTGCGAGCTTAGTCTCGTGGTGGTGAGAGTGGTCGACTCGAGAGTTGTTTGTTGAGATGGATGGTTACATGGGTGACCATTCATATCATTGTTGGGACCAGGATGTTTCTCCCTGGTATTCCGGACCCATGCAACCTGGGGTGGCTCAGACGAACACCCCGTACGGTTGGGATGATCTTCATTATGTGACTGAGCAATCTTCATATAGGGGTGATATGAGAGAGGCACCGACGGCTAGATCTCCATCTAGTTATGTTGGATCATACTCTGGGCAACAAACTTTGGCCTCTTTCATGCATGCGGTAGACGACATGAGTGCACCAGTGGCTCCAGTAGCCATACGGTGCGATTGTTGTGGGTTGAGTGGTCATAATATCGGGGAATGTCCTTATGTTCCCCCAGAGCCTGAGTATGAGCATACATTTTCCCAAAATGCTCAATATGACCATTACGCATCCGCGTACATCCCGAGAGTGATGGATTCATGGGGAAACAATTCTTATTCAAATTCTTATACTTCATATTCTACCCAGTATCCTCCTCCCGAATACCCAGAATTCTACCAGCACCCCACTCCAAATCATTGGACTCATTCTCGGCCCATCAAAACCCAACCCCAAAATTTTCCAAGCTCTGACTTGGACCCCATCGTTGACCACATACCTGATTCCTTGAAACAAACTCTCCAAACATTCATGGAAACCACACAAAACTTATTGAAGTCCAACTTGAATTCCTTGCAACCATGGAAATGCAAGTGAGCCAAATGACACAACAATTCCATGAACGTGAGGAGGGTAACTTTTCTTGTCAACATGAGGATTCATCTTTTGATATCGAACCACCACCACATCCACAAATTCAAAGCACAATCTTTCAAAGTCAAACTCCTAGTCTGTCTGAGGGACTTGGGGTTTCAATTCACGATCACCTAGTGGAGGATTCGATTCAAATTGAGAATAACTTGGACCAGCTTCATTATGAGTCGGCACAGGATTGTGCCTTATCTTCTTGTCCCGTGGCCCTTGAGCCACATGATCTTATTGTTGTACCTCTTAAGGACTCACCTCTGGTGGAGCAAGAGCTCCCTAGTCCCCTCAATTTCAAACAACTTGATGAGAGTTTGCCTCTCACTATTGTTCCTGATCATCTTGGAAATGATGGAACATCAAACAACTACATTGCTCATGAGGGTATTAGGAGTTCCCTGGAGGATACTTTGGGTATGAGACCCACTTCCTGTTCTCCTAGTGAGTTGGACATGCATAACGAGGTGCTTGACCTCGTTCCGACCCACCAGCCTGTTGGTTGGAGAGTTTGGATTGACGATCATAACTTCAACAACGCAATGGGAGAAACTCTTCTTCCGTTGCCCCTCATTTCCCAAACTCTTGAGAGGTTCAAGCTCTTTCAGTTTGATCCTTTGAATGAGACGCCTTTGCGTCCAATTCATGAACCTCTCATTTCTTCTGGTGCTCTTTGTGAAGGGGGCCCACGCATGAGTATTCTGGCCCCGCGTGGTGTCATGTTCCCTTTCCAAGTGCATTGACCCACTCTTGAGGTTCCCATTTGATGTCTTTTGACAAATGAAGATGGGAACTTATGTTTGTACATAGTTATATAAAAAAAAGAAAAAAAAGAAAAAAAAGAGTTCAATAAAAGACTCCTTCAGTGAGCATCGATTATTGTGAGCCCCAACCCTTGTGTATTTGGGCTCCATTTCTTTCACGTATTTGTACCCTTTCTTTAGCATCTCACAGGTTTTGAGGGAATTTGGGTTGTGTCCATCAACATAGCCATACACTTCCCTTTGTACTTCACGTTGGTGAGATCTCTCCTTTTTCATGCATAAATCCATGTAGTATCTTGCTTGCATTCATTGAGGACAATGCATGAAGTAGGTGTGGGGGGGTGTTTTACGTGTGTACATAGTTGAGCCTTTTTCCTTTGATTTTGTTTTCTTTTGTTTGCATTGTTAGGGTCATAATAGTGTGCTGCATTTAATATCGATATATCTGCTTGCCATGATCCTTGGGTGACTTGTCTTCTTTTGCTTGCCTAGTGCTTCAAAATTTTCACATTTCTTTCAAAATCTTCATGTGTTTTCGAAAGAAAATGTTTTGTGGGTTTTGCGTGTGTTTAGCATGTGCAAAACCGTTGAGAGGCAAAGTAAAAAGAAAGCTCCCAAAAGTGTCTTGAACTTGATGCATTAGGATATCTAGTACGTGGCTTTAGGATTTATCGAGTCGTTAGGATGCACCCCAGTTTTCCTTTGGGGGTGAGTAATCATAGGGTTTCAGTGCTCAAACATTCAAAGAAGTCCACCCTGAACCTAGTAAGTCAATAATTCGTGTTTGTTAATTTAGGAAGTTTGTTGTAGTCAAGGACCCTCTTAATCTTGTTGTGAGACATTAGTGTAGGGGTTTTGGTTCATGTGTAGATAAGAAATAAGTGAGTAGATGTTCTCTCTTCTCGCACGGCTCCTATCACTCGGGAAAGTAGGTCTGAAGGGACTTTGTGCCTGGTGCTTTCGAGTCATCTGACTTGGGATGCGCCGACCGAACTCCCGTTACACGGGTGGTAGGGATTGCCTTATGTGTAGATTTGGGGAAAGGTGTACGTGATAGTGTAAGTCCTCATGGGAAATGATGCACGAAACCTGACCCTGGGAGAATGAAGCTCCAACTAATAAAAAGAAAAAAAGAAAAAAATGTGTGAAAAGAAAAAAAAAGAAAAAAAAATGTGTTAATGCAAATAAGAACCTTAATGGACCTTACACTTTGTATCACTTGAGGATCTTGAGGTTGTCCATGTCTTTCACTTAATTCCTTATTTAACTTGCACGAATGGTTTATTAGGCTAGGTGTGGACTGATTACCTATATAGAGTCGGCTCGTAGGATTACCGCGTCCATTGATCGACAAAATATTTCCAACGAGTCGAGGTCTAGATTGAATAATGCATCTTGTTCGGATTTTGTGGGTATATCCGCTGAAAACCCTCAGGAGACAACACTCCTCCTCCTCGGCAACAAAGAGGTTTAACGGCTTGTTGCACGTGCTAAGTGCAACCGTGATTCCTACGAAAGTGAGTTAGGATTTCTTGTTTCTCGATTGCTTTTCTCTTTCTTTGTTTTGCTCGGGACTAGCAAAAACTTAGGTGTGGGGGTATTTGATTGACATCATTTCATGCTTATATTTGTATCTTATATCCATTATCTTACACCTAAGCAATGCTACGTGACGAGTTTTATGTTTAGTTTTCAGAAATAAAGAGGTTTGAAGAGAAGAGCCATGAAAGGACACAAAAGCAGGAAAAATGACTTAATTGTGAGACCTGGGGACCAAGATGCAAGACAGAAGGACCTGATCGTAAGACAGAAGGACCTAAGAGCAAACCAGGAAACTTCACACCATCATGGGGAGTATTTTGGCAATTCGAGTCGGGTCGGAGCTCCAACAAGTCAAGTAACCGCATCAAAAACCAACAATACCAGAAAGAAAAGCCCACAACAAATTCCAACACGATCCGAAGATTTTGGACCGCCAATTTGCGGTCTTGGACCGCTAATTGGCGGTCCATATTGATCAGGATCCGTCGAAATTTCTCCTGGACTTGTATTAGTGTTCGTTTAGGCTATTTTTGGTATTGGTTTAGTCCCACATCGGGGGATTGTCCCCGATTAGCTTTTTCCATGCTTATAAATAGAACTCTTCACCTTCCATTGTAATTGCCCATTGCTTGGTGGCATTCTCTCTACTAAGGAGTGAGCCTTGAAGCAAAAACTCAAGGTGGAGATGAATGCTACCTTCAATGTGAGTCATTTGTTAATAAAATAATTCTTCTAGTTTCTTTCAATCTTGTCTTTTAATTTGTGCATGTTTGTTTAGTCTTTCCTTTCCTTTTATGTTTCTTTAATGCTTCTTGCCTTCTTAGTTAACTTTCATTTCAGTATTATGCTTTCTTTTGCTAATATAGTTAATGTAATGAGTAGTGAGTAGTTCCATCCCCATTTGGGGGGTGGAGAAATATGTGATATAATCATGTAGTGTATTAAGTGTGTGTTATCTTTATCCCTTGAGCTTTATATGATTTCCATAACCATGTAATGGGTTTTCACTCTTATCTTTGATATGCTAATGCTCTTGAATGAAGCTTAGCTTATGCTTTGATTAGTGGACCTATTTTATTGGGAATGATAAGGTTAGGATATGGATGAAGTTAATATTGGAAACACAATTTGTAGTGTATGTGCTCTTGTTGCCTTTACCTTAGCTAATGTCTTGTATGTTTTAATAATGTAGGGAAATCTTAATTCATGTAGAGGCATAGTAGGGTATAGTCTTTATACTTGAGTTCATGTAGCTTTATTCCAATTATTGTCTTGTATGTTTTAATGATGTAGTCTTATCTTAATTCATGTAGAGGCAAAGTTGGATGTAGTTTTATGATTTCATACACTACATGTTGTGAGGAGCTTAATGAACACACACACACTTCTTTATGTTCACATTATTTCTCTACCCCCTTTGGGGTTTAGTTTTATTGCTTATCTTCATTTCCTTTTGCATTCTAGTTTAGCATTGTAGTGTCGTTTAGTGTAATACATCCTTCTTCCTTTTCTTTACCTCTCGCCTTCGCACAAACCAAGTGTCGACACACCTCCCAGTGGACGACCCGTATTTGCCACCGCTTCAACGCGGCCGTGCACTTGCGGTTAAATATAAAACGATCAATCAATGCTAAAGAGGGGATTCAATTACGGGAAAGAAATGGGCCCCAAATATTCAAGGGTTGGAGCCCACACAAACGATGCTCACTGAAGAAGTCTTTTATTGTACTTTTCTTCTTCTTTTTTTTAAATATAATTATATACAAACATAAGCTCTCATCTTCATTTGTCGAAGGACATAAAATGGGAACCTCAAAAGTGGGTCAATGCACTTGGAAAGGGAACATGACACCACGCGGGGCCAGAATACGCATGTGTGGGCCCCCTTCACAAAGAGCATTTGATGAAATGAGAGGTTTATGAATTGGATGCAAAGGCGTCTTATTCAAAGGATCAAACTGAAAGAGCTTGAACCTCTCGAGAGTTTAGGAAATAAGGGGCAACGGAAGAAGAGTTTCTCCTGTTGCGGTGCTGAAGTTATGATCGTCAATCCAAACTCTCCAACCAACTGGCTGGTGCGTCGGAGCAAGGTCAAGAGCTTTGTTAGGCAAGTCCGACTCACTAGGCGAACAAAAAATGGGTCTCGTACCCAAGGTATCCTGCAAGGAACTCCTAATACCCTCATGAGCAATGTAGTTGTTTGATGTTCCATCATTTCCAAGATGATCAGGAACAGTAGTGAGCAGCAAACTCTCATCAGGTTGTTTGAAATTGAGGGTACTAGGGAGCTCTTGCTCCACCAGAGGTGAGTCCTTAAGAGGCACAACATGAAGATCATGTTGCTCAAGGGACACGGGACAAGAAGATAAGGCACAATCCTGGGCCGACTCATGATGAAATTGGTCCATGTTATTCTCAATGTGAATCGAATCCTCCACTAAGTGATCGTGAATTGAAACCCCAAGTCCCTCAGACTGACTAGGAGTTTGACTTTGAAAGATTGTGCTTAGAATTTGTGGATGTGGTGGTGGTTCGATATCAAAAGATGAATCCTTATGTTGACAAGAAAAGTTACTCTCCTTACGTTCACGTAATTGCTCCAACATTTGACTCAATTGCAGTACCATATTTTGTGTGGACTGTTGAGTGGTTTTCATGAACGTAAGGAAAGTTTGTTCCAGGGAATCAGGTATGCGGTCAACTATGAGGTTCAAGTCAGAGCTTGGGAAATTTTGAGGTTGGGTGTTGGTGGGCTGAGAATAAGTCCAATGATTTGAAGTGGGGTGTTGGTAGAATTCTGGGTATTCGGGAGGAGGATACAGGGGTGAAAATGAAGTATAAGAATTTGGATATGAATTGTCTCCCTACGAATCCATCACTCTCGGGTTGTACGCGGATGTGTAATGGTTATATTAAGCATTTTGGGAAAAGGTATGCTCATACTAAGGCTCTGGGGAACATAAGGGCATTCCCTGATAACATGACCACTCAACCCACAACAGTCGCACGGTACGTGATGCATTGCATACATTGCATCATATGTCTTTCATTTAGATTACTTTTACATCAATAAATGCTACTAAGGTATGTGTTTAGTCTTATTTACAGAATACAGGGACCTGAATGCAAATTACCCACATTCCGAGCATAAACGCGTGCAAAAGACTCATTTCTATCATAAAGACCAAGCTCAAGATTATCGGGTTTCAAATGGAAATGTATCCAAGCATAAAAGCATTCAAGACCGAATTACAAAAAGAACAAGGACTTAAGCACAAAAGTAGTCGGGGACTTAATAGCAAAAAGTCAAGGACCTAATTGCAAATCACGAGTAGCTTTTATTATCTTGGAGAAAATATAAAGAAAAATCAATGTGGATCTCCAAATATATGAAGGAATTAATCCGGAGCTCAAAAGAATGGAAAGAATCAATCCAGACGCGCAAAGGAGGATCAAATCATACCATAAACACACAGCAAAAATCCAGACGAAATCAGAGGAGATTATGCGGCGAAATCGCCGCATATTACATGCATTATGCGGCGGAAACGCCACCCCCTTGGCGATCCGTGTGCTCAAATTTTGTCCAGTCGTGTCTGGACACGTGTACTCTCCAATTCTATACTTAAGTCTCTTGTAACAACTATAAATAGCCCCGAGAACGATGTTAAAAAGGTCATTGGCCTTAGACCTAGTTTTTAGTTGTTGTTTTTATTTGTAGTCTTTTCTTGGAGTAATAAATTTCTGTCTTTTATTTCTTGTGTTTTTATGTTTTCTTTTGTAATTTCTCTAGGACCCCTTCTTCGTCCCTCTATGAGTTTCTAACTCTTTCCAAAGGGTGGAGGTGACGGATTAGGGTGAAGAGAAGATGAATGAATGTTATTATTTTAAGTTCGTGATTAGTATATTTTGATTACTTGAGTTTATGTTAAATCATTTATCATGTAATGCTTCATAACTAACATGATTTATTATAAGTTTCTGAATTCTCTAATCTAAACCCTAAATCTAAACCTCCACCCGACGGAATTCACCTCTTTGTTCTTGTTTTAGTTTATTTGTTCTTGTTTCTTGCTTTAGATAATTAAAAACCAAAAATCTCAAAACCCAATTTATTCTTCTCTCCTTCTTTCCCCCAATCGAAATCACATTAATAACAAATGTCTCCCTCCTTGTGTTCGACCCGTATTTGCCACGTCTTCATTGACACCGTGCACTTGCGGTATAAATTTAATTCTCATCAAGTTTTTGGCGCCGTTGCCGGGGAGGCGACACAGATTTTGTTTTTTTTGTTGATTTCGATTCTATTCTGTTTATCTTGTTCACGATCTAAGTATTTGGATTTGTGTTTCAGGAGACAACAGAGTGCGCGGCGAAATCTGAACGCAGTCGGAGCAACACGGGCTGCGGAATTGCCACACATCAAGAGCAACCTGCGGCGGAATCGCCGCACACCTGAAGCATCTGGGATTCAGATTTTCTGGGATGCGACTCATCTCTGGGTGGACGCGTGAAGCTACTGAAATTTCGAGAGCGGGCGGCGAACCCGACTGAGCATTGCATAGGTAACCTTTGTTGCCTCTTTTCCTCGTAATTTCTATTTTCAGAAAATTTCCTTTTATTAGAATTGCACGTGTTAGGGCAAAAATTCCATAATTGGCAATAACTCAACTCTGACCTAAAATTGGCAAAATTAGAAAGGCCTTAGTGCATGCATCATCTAGTATTTTGTATGCATTATTCTTGCTAAATTCTTGCAAATCAATTTCTGTTGAAGAGTGCTGGAGTCAAGGTACGTATCGTGGTTTTCATCGATTGCATTTAAGCATATAATCTAGTTCCATACAACCTTGCAATTGCCCCCTTTAAAGACCATTGTTTGACTATCTTTGCTAGATCTAAGTTAAACTATCTTAAGGGCAACTCCGTAGGCAAAGATACGGTGGGGATTTCATCACCCTTCCGTGGCCCACAAATCACAATCCTAAAGTGTCACCTAAGCCTTTAAAAGTAAAATCAATTAGACATTGGCCCCTAAGGACTCAAGACTCAATTAAGGAGAAGATTGGTTTGACTTGCTATGACCTGAAGCTGATTGAATTTAATTTGGTGTGTAGAAAGTGTTTTTGTGTTGACGTAAGTCTTCCAAGCGAAGTGGTTGTCTAATTGGCACCGACTCTGTCGGAAGCGCCCCCACTAGCTATACACGGCCTGACCAAGTTGGTTTGATTAGTGAGGGAGGTGAATCAAGCGAATCAATTCGACTCAACCAGTTAGGAGTCGTCTAGATCTAAGCGACACTAGGTCTAGGATTGTTTGAACCGTGCTTTCTTAGGAATTTCCTGACCAACCCTCTTTCTATCTTTAGAGTTAGGTTTCCCTTCTCATCTGAGTCTTCTTTCTCTTCTCAACTAAATTCTCTAGATTAGGATTCCTTTATCATCTTTCCCCATTCTATTGTTTGTTTCCCTTTTGAAAAAAAAACATAAAAAAATATATATTTAAAAAAACGAAAATATAAAAAAAATGTAATTAATTCTTGAAATTAAATTTGGAAATTAAATTTGGAATTTGAATTCAGAAATTGATTCAACCCGGTGCACTCAGATTTGGATTCAGGACTTGAGTAATCGACTCTCACGAGTTCATCTAGATTCCAGTCTGGAACTTAGCCCCAATCTATCTGCTGCACCACCTCACCCGGATCCAATGGGTGAGAACATAGTGGACCCGCCTGTTGCACAACCTATAACTCTGAGGGATCGATGCTATCCAGCAATGGCTGCTCAGCCATCGTGCATCGTTATGCCCACCATACCGGGTCGCGACTTCAAACTTAAGGCACAATACATGAGTATGTTGCCTAAGTTCACCTCTAGGGAAGACCCATATCTCTTCCTTAGAGAATTTGAGAAAATCTGCTCTCTTATGCAATACCAGCATATCCCTGAGGAGGCAGTGCGTCTGAAATTTGTGCCTCTAGTACTAAAGGACGACGCTAAGAAATGGCTATATAGTCTAGCCGAAAGATCTATTAGGAGTTGGGCTGAGTTTGTTCAAATATTCCTGAAAAAATATTTCCCCAACCATAAGACTATGAGGATTAGGAATGAAATTGTTGCATTCGTTCAGTCTGAGAGCGAGCCGTTCTATTCCTATCTAGAAAGATTTAAAGGCGTACTGACCCAATGCCCTCATCATGGAATTCAAAGATGGCAATTATGCCAAATTATTTATGAGGGATTGACACCCACATCTAGGGTTATGGTAGAATCCGTAAGCCAAGGGAACTTCATGTCGAAAAATGAAAATGATGCCTGGACTTTTCTTGAGGATTTAGCTGAAAACAGTATGCAATGGGACAATGCTAGAACACCGCTTAACCCGAGTATTGGATCTAGAATAGCAAGTCAACCCAAACCAGGTGTCTTAGCTATTGATGCCAACATAGCGGCTGAAGCAAAACTAGCTACCCTTATGCGCAGAATGGAAAGTTTAGAGCTACAAACCCAAAACCGAGTGAATCAAGCCTCGTCTATCCCTTGCTCTAGATGTGGTCAGACTGGTCATGTAATGGAGGATTGTGCGGACTGGGAACAAGTTAATGCCATGTATAACCATACTAGAAATGACCCATACGCATCAACCTATAACTCGGGTTGGCGTAGTAATTCCAATTTCTCATCAAGCCAACAAGGTCAACCTCCTAGACAACAACCAAACCCGTATAACCAAAATAATACATCATCTGGGTTTAGTAACAATGGCGATCATGAGGTTAGGTTGACAAGCTTGGAAAATTTGATGAAAACCTTTATACAAACAACCAACCAGACCTTCCAAAGGCTTGAGACACAAGTCAGCCAACTAGCACAAATAGTAGGTGAAAGAGAAAAGGGTCGGTTTCCAAGTCAACCGAGGTGAACCCTAGATCTAATAATTCATATCAATCCTATCAAGCACCTTCAGGAAATAACAACCCTAGACCGGTTCAAATGGTTAATGAGGAAGGACCGTTCCAACAAATAAATGATGTAGTATCATTACGGTCCGGAAGACAAGTTGATAACAATGTGGTAAATCCTAGAACGTCTAATCAATCTAGTCATCAAGCAACCACATACGACCTAACCATTGAACCCGACGTCCAATCTGAAACGCCCAACCCACCTACTCAACCTGAACCCATAGCTCAACCTGAACCTGAGCGAGTCTATGTTCCTAAAGCCCCATTACCCAATAGACTCAAAAAGAACTCAAGTGCACAAATAGAGAAAATCTTGGAAGTATTTAAGCAAGTTAAGGTGAACATTCCACTCTTAGAGATGATTCAACAAATACCTGCTTATGCTAAATTCTTGAAAGATCTGTGCACTAAAAAGCGAAAAACGAACGTACCAAAGAAGGCATTCTTAACTGCAAACATAAGTTCTATTTTGTCCAACACATCTCCTATAAAATATAAGGATCCCGGGTGTCCCACAATTTCTTGTGCAATAGGAGATACTTATATCAACAAAGCCCTTCTAGACCTTGGTGCTAGTGTTAACCTACTCCCGTACTCTGTCTATGAGCAAATGAACCTTGGTCCACTAAAACCCTCTAAGACAACCCTTCAATTTGCTGATTGCTCTATTAAGAAACCAAGAGGTATACTAGAGGATGCTTTGATCAAGGTTGGTGACTTCATTTACCCAGTGGATTTTGTCGTACTAGATACCGCACCTGTTGTAAATCCTAATCGACAAATCCCTGTAATTCTAGGCAGACCCTTTTTAGCCACTTCTGAAGCATTGATAAACTGTCGAAATGGGCTCATGCAATTATATTTTGGGAACTTAAAAGCTGAATTTAATATCTTTCATGTTGATAGTGAGCCAGAAATAATATGCAATCAAAGTGATGTTGTGATGAGAGCACGTATCTATCAGATTTCTGAATCAAATAAATCATCACAAAATCAAAAAGGAAGTAAGAAAAAGGGGAGTAATTCTTCGACACACCCACCATCACTCGAGCAAATAAGAGAACCAATTTATGTGAGGGGTGTGGAACCTGTGACTCAGGACTCTCATTGCAGCATGGGGAACAATTCAACTGGATACATGCACCAATATGGTGTCATTCAATCCAGTTCTGACTATGGTTGACTTTGAGCAATTTCCATCCTTCCACCGTAGTTCACCAAGGTAATAAGTGCATTTGCTTTATATTTGCATACATTGAGGACAATGCATGATTTAGGTGTGGGGGTGTTTATGTATATATTTTGTCTTTTATTAAAAAAAAATCAATGTTTCATGACATAGCTTAAGATTGAACTGCTAAAACCCGTGTACAAATTGCATTGAGTTTTTGTTCCTTATTATATAGTTCTGCTTGTAGAAATTATGACATAAATCTAAGTTCCAAAGAAATAACCCATTGCTCTTTAAGACATGTATGCACTTAAATTGGATGAATCAAATCTTTGAAGTGGTTGATAAAAAGCAGAGGTTGAGGAAAATATACCGGAAAGTGTGGACTTCTAATAGCAATTAAGCCTTGAGGAAAATAAAAATAAAGGAATAAAGTGAGGAAAACACATTTTGCAAAATGATTACAAAAGCCCAAGCCTTTGAGTCACTGGTCCGTAGGGGTATCTTGAAACCCGGTAACTTGAGTCTACCAGCTCGGGATTATCGACCAAACTCGCTACACGAATGCAAAAAGGGTAAAAGTGTCAAAAAGCAAATGTGTTGAATCACGGAAGAAAAGAAAAAAATATATACTCAAGGCCCAAAGCTAAAAGAATGATCCATGCCATGGTTGATCCGAATGATACTTCACCACCAGAGGAGGCGTGCAAAATAATTCAAGTGATAAACAAGTGTAGAAGGGTTAGTGGTGTGAGTGTTGGAGGAATAAAGACCAAGTCATATGTTTTAATGAGTTAGATTTATATAATGAGCATGCAAGAATTCTAAGTGAGATGTATAAGGTTGAGGTGGGGATATTGAAAGTTGTTAATGGAATGTTGAATTAAGACTTTGTGGGTGTGTCAACTGAAAACCCTCACGAGACAAAACTCGTCCTCTAAGGAAACTTGGAGGTTTAAAGGCTTGTTGCACATGCTAAGTGCAATCGTGATTCCTTCGAAAGTGAGTCAGGATTTCCCTGTTTACATTCTTCTTATATTCTGTTTTGCTAGGGACTAGCAAAATCAAGGTGTGGGGGTATTTGATGCATTGCATACATTGCATCATATGTCTTTCATTTAGATTACTTTTACATCAATAAATGCTACTAAGGTATGTGTTTAGTCTTATTTACATAATACAGGGACCTGAATGCAAATTACCCACATTCCGAGCATAAACGCGTGCAAAAGACTCATTTCTATCATAAAGACCAAGCTCAAGATTATCAGGTTTCAAATGGAAATGTATCCAAGCATAAAAGCATTCAAGACCGAATTACAAAAAGAACAAGGACTTAAGCACAAAAGTAGCCGGGGACTTAATAGCAAAAAGTCAAGGACCTAATTGCAAATCACGAGTAGCTTTTATTATCTTGGAGAAAATATAAAGAAAAATCAATGTGGATCTCCAAATATATGAATGAATTAATCCGGAGCTCAAAAGAATGGAAAGAATCAATCCAGACGCGCAAAGGATGATCAAATCATACCACAAACACACAGCAAAAATCCAGACGAAATCAGAGGAGATTATGCGGCCAAATCGCCGCATATTACATGCATTATGTGGCGGAAACGCCGCCCCCTTGGCGATCCGTGTGCTCAAATTTTGTCCAGTCGTGTCTGGACACGTGTACTCTCCAATTCTATACTTAAGTCTCTTGTAACAACTATAAATAGCCCCGAGAACGATGTTAAAAAGGTCCTTGGCCTTAGACCTAGTTTTTAGTTGTTGTTTTTATTTGTAGTCTTTTCTTGGAGTAATAAAATTCTGTCTTTTATTTCTTGTGTTTTTATGTTTTCTTTTGTAATTCCTTTAGGACCCCTTCTTCCTCCCTCTATGAGTTTCTAACTCTTTCCAAATGGTGGAGGTGACGGATTAGGGTGAAGAGAAGATGAATGAATGTTATTATTTTAAGTTCGTGATTAGTATATTTTGATTACTTGAGTTTATGTTAAATCATTTATCATGTAATGCTTCATAACTAACATGATATATTATAAGTTTCTGAATTCTCTAATCTAAACCTTAAATCTAAACCTCCACCCGACGGAATTCACCTCTTTGTTCTTGTTTTAGTTTATTTGTTCTTGTTTCTTGCTTTAGATAATTAAAAACCAAAAATCTCAAAACCCAATTTATTCTTCTCACCTTCTTTCCCCCAATCGAAATCACATTAATAAAAAATCTCTCCCTCCTTGTGTTCGACCCGTATTTGCCACGTCTTCATTGACGCCATGCACTTGTGGTATAAATTTAATTCTCATCAGTACGACTACTTGAGCCACCGATGCATTCATGTTGTCTGTCCTACGCATCAAGGAGGCCAAAGTTTGTTGTAATGTCTCAGTTTGTCTACCAGCATATGATCCAACATAACTAGATTGTGGTCTAGCAGTCGGTGCCTCTCTCATGTTACCCCAATATGAAGATTGCTCAATCACACAATTAGGATTGTCCCAATAATATGGGGTGTTAGTTTGAACCACCCCCGGTTGCATGCGTTCGGAATACCAGGATGAATTGTCCTGGTCCCAACAATGATATGGATGGTTGCCCATGTAACCATCCATCTTCACAAAGAACTCTAGAGTCGACCACTCTCACCACAACGAGGCTAAACTCATAAAAAGTGCTCGACTCGACCCTAAAAACGCTACCAGAGAGTGTAAAGGGGAGGATACTATAACGTAGAAGAAGGTGAGAAGAAGATGACTCAGAGGAGAATGAAAACTTAACTCTAAAAGATAAATGAGAGGGTTGGTGAGACGTTTCCTAAACAATCATGGTTCAAACAATCGTAGACCTAAGGGAGCCTAATTCTAGACGACTCCTAACTGGTTGAGTCGAATTGGCTCGCTTGATTCACCTCCCTCATTAATCAAACCAACTTGGCCAGGCAGTGTATAGCTAGTGGGGGCGCTTCCGACAGAGTCGGTGCCAATTAGACAACCACTTCGCTTGGAAGACTTACGTCAACACCAAAACACTTTCTAGACACCAAATTAAATTCGATCAGCTTCAGGTCATAGCAAGTCAAACCAATCTTCTCCTTAATTGGGTCTGAATCCTTAGGGGCCAATGTCTAATTGATTTTAATTTAAGGCTTGGGTTACACTTTAGGATTGTTATTTGTGGGCCACGGAAGGGTGATGAAATCCCCACCGTATCTTTTCCTACGGAGTTGCCCTTAAGATAGTTTAACTTAAATCTAGTAAAGATAGTCAAACATTGGTCTTTTTAGTGGGGGGCAATTGCAAGGTTGTATGCAAACTAGATTATATGCTTAAATGCAATCGATAAAATACTGCGCACGTACCTTGCCTCCCGCACTCTTCAACAAGAATTAATTTGCAAGAATTTAGCAAGAATAATGCAAACAAAACACTATATGATGCATGCACTAAGTCTTTCTAATTTTGCCAATTTTTAGGTCAGAGTTGAATTATTGACAATTATGGAATTTTGCCCTAACACGTGCAGTTCTACGAAAAGGAACTTTTCGAAAATTAAGATTTTACAAGAAAGGCAAGAAAAGTTACCTCCGTAATGCTCAGACGGGTTCGCCGCCCGCTCTCGAAAATTCCCAGATGCTCTACGCGTCCACCCAGAGTTGGAGACGATCCCAGAAAAGTTTGAAGCCCAGATGCTCCAAACGTGCGGCGATTTCGCCACAAGTTCTTCTTTGGATGCGGCGATTTCGCCGCCTTTCTTGCTCCGAATGTGCCCGGATTTCGCCGCGCACTCTGTTGTCTCCTGAAACGCAAATCCAAATAGTTAGATCGCGCACACGATAAATAGAATAGAATCGAAATCACAAAAAATAAACAAAATCTTCGTCGCCTCACCGGCAACGGCACGAAAAACTTGATGAGAATGAAATTTATACCGCAAGTGCACGATGTCAATGAAGACGTGGCAAATACGGGTCGAACACAAGGAGGGAGAGATATTGTGATTTTTGTGATTTTCGAATTAAGGAAGAAAGAGAGAGAAATATGTTTGGTTTGAGATTTTTGGTTTTTTAATTATCTAAAGCAAGAACAACAAAATAAAAAAAAACTAAAAAGAAAAGAAAACAAATATGGATGAGAGTCCAGTGGGTGGAGGTTTAGATGTCGGGTTTTGTTTAGAGAAATCTGAAACTTATAATAAATCACATTAGTTATAAAGCATTACATTATAAATGATTCAACATAAACTCAAGTAATCAAAATATACCAACACGAAATTAAAATAATAACATCATTCTTTTTCTCATCACCCTAAATCCGTCACCCCCACCATTTGGAGAGAGTTAGAAACTCATGGATGGAGGGGAGGAGAAGGGGACCTAGAGAAACTACAAAAGAAAACTAAAAACACAAAATAAAAGAATAAAATTTTATTGATAAAAAGAAGAGGAGGAGAAAAGCCCCTTTCAATACATGATTCAGCCTTATTTATAGCCTCAACCGGGGATCCTAATACATAAAAGGAACGTACACGCGTCAATACAGCATTGGCAAAACTTTGAGCGCACGGATCGACTTTTGTGCGGCGGAATCGCCGCATTTTGTACATAAGGTGCGGCGGAATCTCCACCGTTTTGGCTCGGAATCGATCCGGATTTTTCCTATGTGTTTATGGTATGTTTTAGTTGTCCTTTGCGCGTCCGAATTAATTATTGCATATCTTTGGAGATCCGAGTTAATTTCTTCATATATTTGGAGATCCAAATTGATTTTTCTTTAGAACTTCTCCAAAATAATCTTTTGGTACTCGTAAATTGCAGTCGGGTCCTCGACTTTTGCAATTAAGTCCCTGACTACTTTTGTGCTTAAGTCCTCGGCCTTTTTGTAATTAGGTCTTTGAATCTTGTTATGCTTGGATGGACTTCCGTTTGAATCCCGATAATCTTGACTTGGTCTTTATGATAGAAATGAGTCATTTGCACATGTTTATGCTCGGGATATGGGTAATTTGCATTCAGGTCCCTGTATTCTGTAAATAAGACTAAACACATACCTTAGTAGCATTTATTGATATAAAATTAATCTAAATGAAAGACATATGATGCAATGTATGCAATGCATCAGGCCCTAAAGAACGCTACTAGTGTCACACCCTTAAAGTCTTCCGCCATGGGGTGTTGATGCGTGTAGAATGTTTGGGGAACATCGGGTGCCATATGAGCATAGATGCTATATGGGGGAGAGGCTTCAACTCGAAGGTGAACGCCTACGGGACTGCACTTATATGCAGTTGGGAGCGTAGGGCTGGTTGGGAGCTGAAGCCGCTTCCTTGACGAGCCCAAGGCAGGGCGAAACGAGTCGATGTTGTCTCGCACGCAGAATCGCTGACTGTGTGTGAGTGTAAATGCGCACGCGCACTCCTGTGCGGGCGTGTGCGACTGTCACCGCACAACTCCGTAATAATTGGTATCAGAGCCAAACCTATACATCTTCAGATGTCCCGTGAAAGACTTGCAATAGGCGAGTAGCAGGGGAGCTTGTACATCTAAGGTGTATCTGACGGTTTGGGAAACTCCCAAGGTCCAGTCCAGAAGCTACGTAGTTGGCCATGCGCTTGTGGGCGAATGTAAGTAGCCAGGAAACCTCAGAGAGGAATGAGGGGGCATATATTCCCACTCGCAGAATACCTGGATGGTGATAAGTAAGTTGTGCACGAGGACGTGCACGATTTTAAAGGGAGGAGAGTTTGTCACACCCTTAAAGTCTTCCGCCAGGGGGTGGTGATGCGTGCAGATTGTTTGGGGAACATCGGGTGGCCATATGAGCATAGATTCTATATGGGGGAGATGTTTCAATTTGAAGGTTAGCGCCTACGGGAGTGCACTTATATGCAGTTGGGAGCGTAGGGCTGGTTGGGAGCTGAAGCCGCTTCCCCGACGAGCCCAAGGCAGGGCAAAACCAGTCAATGTTGTCTCGCGCGCAGAATAGCTGACTATGTGTGCGTGTATATGCGCGCGCGCACAGGCTGTGGGGGCGTGTGCGACTATCACCGCACAACTCCGTAATAACTAGCATGATGTTCAAATCAAGATATAGTGTAATATGAAATAAATCAAGACGGTTCGTTTCAACTTCACTTGAAATGTTTATCGGGCTTACCTGTGAGTCTGTGACCAATATAGTGAAATATTTTATACAAACAAGAATGTGATATCCGTGCGGGATTAATATCCCTTTTTTTCTAAGTTGTTTTAATAAACATCACCTGTATAACGCACAACACGTTGATTTCTCACCATGGTTGAACAAAAAATAAAGTTGCATATGTTAGATGCGGGAGAAAGACGGGGAGCACCAGACTGAGCCACCCCAGAAAGCCATCCTTCACCAGACGCACATGGGCCGCCAACCAGCTGTCCCAAACCACCAATTGGCGGTTCAGAAGTTGCGCCTGGTGGGCTGCTTTGTCCGACCTTGTTCTCCATGTTGCGGGACTTCTATTGCTATCACTAGATCCATACTTTGATCTACTCAATTGGTGGACACGAATGAATGAAGAAAACAAACTACTTAACACTCACAAGCAAAACGAGATTTGCACCAAACACTCATCTTTTGTTTCTTCTTTCTCACTTGACTTGACTTGTTTTTGGCTTCACATGACTTCACTTGAATTGTTTACAAATGGAGAACTCTTGTGATTATATAGGCACTTACAAAGACTCTTCAACTTAACCCAAAACACAAACATAACATAAACTACATAAAGATAATCATTCAAGATCATTACAACCTCTACTTAAATTGCATCATAAAATAGGACGAAAATCATAGAGACATGAAGAGTCCCTTTGTCTCTTCCTTTCCTACAACCTTTTGTCTTCCTTCTTGGTTAGTCATGAACTCCTAGATGACTCACCCTCCATAGGTGATGTGGCAAGTGACTAGGACGCCACCTAGGATTAAGTTCAATTCTCAATACTCCTCCTTGAACTTAATCCTCTTCCATCCACCATCTCAAGTAGGTTGCACATCCTTTCATGCAACCTTATTGACAACACTTTTGCTTGAGCTAAAAGACACACCACGTTAACCTCACTTGTTCATAAATCACACAAAGAGGGATTGTCTCCATGCATGCCACTGCCGCGAACACTTCTTCATAATCTATGCCGGTCCTTCGCTTGTAGCCTTTTACTACCAAGTGTTCCTTGCATCGCTCAACCTCTCCTTGGGGTGTTATCATCTTCTTATACACCCACCAGCGAAACTAGCTCCCAAGTCTCATTCTTTTCTATCGAATCCATCAACTCATTTATTGTGGCTCGCCTTCTTGCTTTTGCCACCACCGCTTCTTTGAACGGGATGCTCTCGCCTTGAGCGGAGAGGCAAACCAAGTGTAGCTCACTTGTTCCCTCGTATAGATCACGAAGACTCCTTTTCTTCCTCGGTCTCGTCTCTTCATCATCGGATGATACAACTTCGTACTCGGTGGAATCTGCCTCCTCCACCTCTTGCTCCTCATTTTCATTGTTTTCTTCGTATTCCTCCTTATGCTCATCAACTTGAGCATGCATGACATGATTTGTCACCTCCTCGTGGTTAACAAACAAGGACATTCCATCACCGCGGGCATCTTCCTCCTCGGCAATAAGGTTGGAACTCTCTTCCACCTTCTTCTTCAACCAACACTCACTAGCTTTGTGTCCATGTTTCCCACAATTGAAGCACTCAATCTCCTTCTTTGATCCACGATCACCACGACCACGGTTGGAGCTCTCCTCCACCTTCTTTTGTGACCAACATTCTTTCGCAAAATGGCCACGCTTCCCACACTTGAAGCACTCGACCTCCTTCTTTTTTGGACGACCTCCATAGTCACGACCGCTTCCACGATCTACGTTTCGAGGTTTCTCCTCCTTAAGCGACATCTTCGCTTGCAACGCCTCCTCCAAGACAACTTGTCTCTTCTTCTTCTTCTTTCTTTGCTCCTGTTCCTCCAACGAGCTTGCTAGGTCGTCGACGGTCATCTTCTCGAGGTCCTTTGATTCCTCGATAGCATACACAACATTTTCAAAGTCTTTGGTGAGAGAACGCAACACCGTCTCCACCACTGTTCCTTCAGTCAACACCTCCCCATTTCTCTTCAATTTGTTCACCACCATGCGAACCATCGTCACGAAATCGACAACACCTTCCGATTCCTTCATTTTCAACGCCTCGAACTCACCTTGATGCATTTGGAGGCGCACTTACCTCACTCGATTAGCACCCTTGTAGCTCTTCTCAAGGGTGTCCCACGCCTCCTTCGACGTCTTCGCTTCAGCGATCTTCTCAAAACCATTCTCATCCACCGCTTGGAAGAGAAGGAAGAGAGCGCTCTTGTCTTTGGCTCTTCTCTCCTTTTGTGTTTTGATTTGTGCGATGGTTGCCACCCCCGTCACGACCTCCTCCTAGAAGCCGCTCTCCACAAGATCCCAAGCATCATGCGCACCGAGCATGACGCGCATTTGGATACTCCAATTGTCGTAGTTCCCCTTCGAAAGGCGAGGCAACGATACATGACCAAACGAGGTCATTCCTGAGCTCCCCATCAGACAAGGCTCTGATACCAGATGTTAGATGCGAGAGAAAGACGGGGAGCACCAACCGAGCCACCCCAGAAAGCCATCCTCCACCAGACGTACATGGGCCGCCAACCAGCGGTTCAGAAGTTGCGCATGGTGGGCTGCTTTGTCCCACCTTGTTCTCCATGCTGAGAGTCTTCTATTGCCATCACTAGATCCATATTTTGATCTACTCAATTGGTGGACACGAATGAATGAAGAAAACAAACTACTTAACACTCACAAGCAAAACGAGATTTGCACCAAACACTCATCTTTTATTTCTTCTTTCTCACTTGACTTGACTTGTTTTTGGCTTCACATGACTTCACTTGACTTCACTTGACTTGTTTACAAGTGGAGAACTCTTGTGCTTATATAGGTACTTACAAAGACTCTTCGACTTAACCTAAAACACAAACATAACATAAACTACATAAAGATGATCATTCAAGATCATTACAACCTCTACTTAAATTACATCATAAAATAGGACGAAAATCATAGAGAAATGAAGAGTCCCTTTGTCTCTTCCTTTCCTATAACCTTTTGTCTTCCTTCTTGTTGAGTCATCAACTCCTAGATGACTCACCCTCCATAGGTGATGTGGCAAGTGACTAGGATGCCACATAGGATTAAATTCAATTCTCAATATCATACACATACATGATCAATTTACATTTCAATCATATAGCAAACTTATTATATGCACATTTGTGGAGTGAGAGTAAAAATTATATCTACCTATCTACTATTACGTGAAATCAAACACATGTTTATTTAATAACAATATAATAATAATAATATAGGATTGTCAAGCATGTGTGGTACAACCACTTATTACGCACATCGAAATGTTTCGGTTATCATACTGCTTCTAGAACAACGCACAGATAGCAATAAAAACAACCAAGAACATGCTAAACATTTTATATATGTTCCTTTTTCTCCCAGCCGCTCCAGTATGGTGAACTTCACCGTTGATATCTGGTGGGAAAGTTGGCACTAGTGGTGCCTGTGAAGCAGGTGACGTGCTTGGTGGCAGTGGTCGAGCTTGTTGAAAGTTGAACTTAATTTGTCATAATTGGCAGCCAAGTCATTAGAAGTGATGAGTCATCAAATTGGAAGATGAAAAGAAGGGGAAACCGAAAAGATGAGGAGAATGAAATGAAAAGTCCGAATTAGGGGTGACAACGGATCGGTTCCGGTTCGGATATTAAGAGAACCGGAACCGGATCCGAATTGGAATTGATGACCCAGAATCAAATCGGATCCGGATCGATTCCAAAATTGGGTACCCAGATCTGGTCGGATCTGGGATACCCGGAACCGGTAGATTTATTAATCTAATTCTTCTACACCATGCTGGGGTAGTTTGATTTTCCTTTCACGTTGTCAAGTTGCCTGGCCATAACAAATTTTAATATCCACTATGTCAGTAACTAAATTACAACTATATACAAGTCCAGCAGTATCCATCAATTCAATTTGAACTAAAATATATATGTTTTGAGCACCAAACCAAAATGACAACCTAAGAAAAAACCACGACAAAACAAAGTTGCAAATTAACAATTTGACAACCAAACTCTTAAATTCAACCTCCAAAACAGAAAATACAATTAGAAATTCAACAAAACTTGGTGTATAGGCATGTTTGCAGCAACTACAACCAAATACAATTAGAAATTCAACAATCCTCCATTCTCCTGATCTTCAAGCCTGTAAAAATTCAACATAGAAGAATTTGAATAATATACATCATACTTTATTTTATACAAAAGAATATTAAGCAAATTAGACCTCAATTTCTTAACTCTCTTCGGACACCTGTGGGATGTCAACATTCATATCATGGATGATTGTTGCATATTGAAGCCCGCTTGTCTTTGAAAACCCAGCTTCAATGTCAAAAACAAAGTAAACAAATTAAAACAAATAACAAGAGAATAATAACATAAATCCATTTACTATATGTAATACATTGCATCTCGGACAACAACCAACTCTGAGAACATGCTAAAGCTTCAATTGTATCGGGATGTAACCTACTACGATGGGGACTAATCAATCTACCACCCATGCTAAATGTCGATGCAGAAGAAACAGTGGAAATGGGGATGACATAAATATCCCGAGAAAGCTTTTGCAAAGTAGCATATTTGATACCATTAGATTTCCACCAAGTTAATATTTCAAAGTTCTTATCCCTTGGCAAAACATCCTCATCCAAGTAGTGGTCTAACTCTGATTTCACATATCCCCTCTTTCTTTTCTTTGAATTAACATACAAATCATAATCACTCATTTCCGCCTCGACTTTTGTCATAACAAAACTTACCTGCCTCAATTGCATTAGATGACTTTGTTTAGTACTCATGAAGCAAAGCATAGCAAACCTTTCTAACTCGATCAACTTTTGACTCAGCCTTCTCTTCTCGGTTTATCTTCTCAAAATAGAACTTGAACAAACATAGCTTACACATTGGATCCAATACAAAACCAAATCCTAGAACTTCATTAGTTGTATCCCAATATTTTATAAACTTCAAAAACATTTAAGAAGCCATTGATGATATCATTTGATCAGGACCGGAACACCATTCCATCAAAGTGAATCAAACCTCACAAATTTCGGGGAATCCTAAATTTGAAGTTACAAACTTTGAACCAGAAAAAAGCAATCTTGTCTCACAAAATATCTTCAACTTCCCACAAATCCTTTCAAAATTAGTCCAATCATCTTTAGTAGGCACATCGTCTCTTCGAAGAGCTAGTTTTTTTCACGTTCTTGTAAACGGTGAAATACTTCCTTATTCTTAATTGCAACTTCTAACATTAGATAAGTTGAGTTCCACCTGGTTTTACAATCTAGAGACAATTTCTTCGATGAAGGAATTCATAATTGTCGCGCTGCTTCTTCAAATTTCTCTAACCTTTTTGGTGTTGCCGTCCAAAATTGCACAATATGTCTAACTTTCTTAATTGCCTCACTAATTACCGACAACCCATCTTTTACAATTAAGTTCAGAATATGAGCACAACAACGCATATGACAAACGCTACCATCTAATATCAACTCCCCCGACCCAACTTTGGTAATAATTTCTCCAACAAGACCTTCATTCGTAGAATAATTATCCACAGTGAGACATGAAAGCTTTCTATCAATGTTACAATCCAACAGACAAGATATTAATTTCTTTGCAATAACTTCTCTAGTATGTGGTGTATGAACATAACAAAACCTAACAACATCAATAATATATTTAAATTAAAATGTACAACTCAAACAAACATGAAAAAACTGCTTCTAAGTTTACCAGTTTCCGCAAGTTCCATGTTTCATCGATATAATGTCCAGATATGGCCATGTATTCCTTCCCTTGATGATCTGACGTCACATATCTGTTGTAACAGCAATCCGACTAGAATTGAAATCTATATTTTGCATCAGCTTCACCATTTTTTGCTTATACATCTTTGTAATGTCGCTCTTAACAATATTCCAAGTGGGTACTTTAAATAGAGGTGAAGGCCATGTGAATATGTCATAAAACCAACATGATCAACAATGGACAACAGATACTCGTGCAATACAATCATATTAACAATATTAGTTCATGATGCTACATGATCAAAATTATAAGTCCCAAGTGTTGACGAACCATCTGAACTCTTTTTTATCTTTTCCAAAAATATTTGTCGAAGATCTCTATTACTCCGTTTAGGACAACTCAACAAATGCTTACGTAAATATCTAGTCTCATTTGTACTATTTGCATTCAAAACTTTTTTACAACTCCTACAAGTTGGTTTGTCTTTTCCATCATTTTTTTAAATCAAATTCAAGCCATACATTTGATGTCAACTTCTTAGTATGGACACTACTAGGATCTATCAAAGGCGACCTAGACGGGTTCGTAGGTTCTGTTTCAGGACATTCAACGGATGGATTTGTTGATTCCTCTACTAAAGGTGAAGGCGAAAAGTCCAACAATGGTGTAGATGGAACACTACTACCATCATCCATGGGTAGCACTGTAGGACTTATATCATTGGATGTCATATTCCTATAAATAAAGGAAGTGTTTTGTTAAAACACATTAGCTAAAATCGAATTATTAGTTAGACTAAGACAACTATAAAGACATAATAAAAACAGATTTATTAGCAAAAATAGAATGATGAAAGAATATTTTATCACAAACCAAGGGATTGATTAGCTAAAATAGAAAGATTCCAAATTTCAAGCATGAACATTCAAGACAATGAGACACATATTAACCAAGGGAATAGTGATATGTTATGGTTCATGAATCATGACCCTTCCAAGGTCCAGGTTCCAATAGACCATCTACATTACACATATAACAAATATTTCGTAACAACATTTGAGAACCAAAATACCTATAATACATGAAAAAACTAGCATTTCAACATAAAATAGGGCAAAATGTGTGATGAACTTTTAACCTTACCAACATAGAATGAGCTCATACCAATAAAATTATGCAGCAACAGTTGCATCTTTTTAATGGCTATGTTGTACAATTAATATAGAGCTACCATTTCCAACTTGATAGCTATTTTCAAAGTTACCGTTCTACCAAGAAGAAATGCAGCAGTGGCACCAAGTGTAGATCCTATAGAATCAGCAACAAAGACAACAAGTAGCCCAAAGAGATCCACCTCCAAGCTGCATTATCAGGAGGAAAAAGTAGATAAGAAACTAGCATAAATTTTTTTAATTGACAAACATTTTACTGTCACCCATAGATAACAATTACAATAAAAATAATTATTGATAAAACACAATATTATTATCCATATCACTAAGAAAAATACACGAGTATGAAAAAATCCCCAATATGCACTAAGTACCAGTATGGTTGAAAATACCAAAAATAGTTGTTATCGACTAAATTGTTCGACATTAGACCACCAAATCTTCGACAACCTGATTCTGGAATCCGAAGAGGCGTGAAGAAGACCAGAGAGGCATGGAGAAGACCAGAGGGGGAGTGGAGGTGGCAACAACGAGTGGGAGTGGAGGCAGCCAGGAGAGACGATTTGGGAGAGAGAGTGGAGGTGGTGGGTTAGTGGAGACTTGGCAGAGAGAGGGAAAGGGAGAGGCGGCGGGTTTGTGTTGGTTTTAGGGTTAGTGTTGGTTCGGTTAGGGAAAGGGAGAGGCAACAACTTAGAAATTAGGTTAGGTTTTTTAAAAAATATATACCGGATCCGGATCCGGATCCGGTTCTAGTTGTTAAAACCGGAACCGAACCGGTTCTGAAATTGGATACCCAGATCCGACCCTTATCCATTTTGTCCCGGTTCGGTACCACCGGTTCCGGTTAAGTTTGACCGGTTCCAGATACCCGTTGCCACCCCTAGTCACAATCTATTGTAATTGTAACGTCCCCAAAATAGTGGAAATTTATAAACTTTAAAACATACTCAATAGTCATAGATAACCACATCACATGGGAACGCTACTCAAAATATATACATATAATATATGGTGCACCGTATACATGAGTTGTCAAAAGTATTACTACATCAAAATACAACAGACATAAATACAAGTAGTCATAATAACCTCAAAATAGACACGAGGACCCGACTCCTAAGGGTCATTTGTAATGCTATAAATAGCGTACAAAGTCATGTATGTAAATGTTTGAGAAGTGCAAGAAAGATTAGAGAGTAAAACTTTAGGTCTTTCTCCTCTTATCATCCACCTCCAGCACCGAATATCGAAACACGACCACCCATTATCCCCAACAAACTGGTATCAAAGCCATGTCGAGCTCACGTATGACCCTGTTCGGTCAAGTTATGTTACCCTGCCTGTCGAAATCCAATTACGACAATTGGAGTATTCAAATGCGCACACTGTTGGGTGCGCAAGATGTCTGAGAGTTGGTCTAAAATGGCTTGGAGGAGGAGTCAGAGGCCATGAACGCCAACCAAAGGAAGGTGGCGAAGGGGATGTGCAAAAGAGATCAAGGCGTAATGTTTCTTCTCTTTCAAGCGGTCGATGAGGCCGGCTTTGAGAAGATCACAGGAGAAAAGACGTCTAAGGAGGCGTGGGTAATTTTGGAGAAGGGGTACAAGGGTGCAGATCGTGTGAGGAAAGTGCGTCTCCAAGCACTTCTAGGCAAGTTTGAAGCATTGAAGATGAAGGAGTCGGAAGGAGTGTCTGACTATATCACAATGGTGCGCATGGTTGCGAACCAATTGAAAAGAAATGGAGAGGAGTTGAAGGAAGGGAGAGTGGTGGAGAATATCTTGAGTTCTCCCACTGAATGCTTTGAAAATATGGTGTATGCCATCGATGAATCAAAGAACCTCGACGAGATGACGATCGACGATCTTGCTAACTCGTTGGAGGCTCACGAACAAAGGAAGAAGAAGAAGAAGAAGAAGAAGAAAGATGTCTTGGAGGAGGTGTTTCAAGTGAAGATGTCGCTTAAGGAGGAGAAACCTCGCAACGTAGATTGTGGAAGAGGTCGTGACTATGGAGGTCGTTCAAATAAGAAGGATGGCGAGTGCTTCATGTGTGGGAAGCATGGTCATTTGCGAACGAGTGTTGGTCGCAAAAGAAGATGGAGGAAAGCTCCAACAGTGGTCATGGAGGCCGAACATCCAAGAAGGATGTTGAATGCTTCAATTGTGGGAAGCGTGGACACTTTGCTAGTAAGTGTTGGTCAAATAAGAAGGTGGAAGAGAGTTCCAACTTTGTTGCCGAGGAAGATGCCACGGTGATGGAATGGCCTTGTTCGTTAGCAACGAGGAGGTGGCAAATCATGTCATGCATGCTCAACTTGATGATGAGCATAATGAGGAATACAAAGAAGAGTGGAGGCGGCAAATCTCATTGTTAACGAGGAGATGATGTGGGAATGGGAGTCCAAGAAGCACTACGACAATTTTACCCTTTAGCCACGGTAGTTATCCGTGGCTGTAGCTAAGTATCCGTCACTATGAAGCAACAGCCACAGATTTTTACCGTGGCTATTGCTGGCGTCACTGTAGGGTAACAGCGATGGATTGTGTGACGAATGTGTACCGTTACTGATACTTTTTGGAGGGAAGAAATGGCGGGATGAAAAAGACCTTTAGTGACGGATTCTAAGACCTATAGTGACGGATTTTTCCCGTGGCTAAAGGTTTTTCTCAGAAAAAAATATATAAATTCTCAGCATTTATTAAATCACTAATACACCTATATTTATAAACATATCTAGATTCATCCTAATAACTTACAACCGCGCAATAAATAAAACATAAACATATCCCTATTTTCAACATTCATAACTCATAATCTCAACAAATCATCATCATATATAACACATATCTCTCAAAAAAATACAAATGTTCGATTCGTAACTATAAATGTGATTTAACTTTAAGTGCGACAACTCGACAAGAGTATAAAAGTTAAACATAAATTTTCAGCATTGGATAAATCACTTGTACACCTATACTTATCAACATCCACAATTACATAACATTGTAAACCACAATCAAATTCTTATAAACAATTATATAATACAAAATGAATATGATCTTGTCAAATAACACTAACAATATTCAAATTGATATTTCATTCCGAATCAATATCCTAATCGACAAATAAATAGACAAATATGATTCCACTATTCACGCATTTAATAAAATACAAACAACTACTTTGACATTGATATAAGCATCTCAAAATTTTAAATTTTTACTTCTTCCACTTTTGCTTGAATAAAGCACAAAAAAATGCACAAAGCACTGTCAAATTCAGCAAAAATCACTACCAAAATAAGCCAAGATGCAGCCAAAGATTCAATCCAAAATCTCAGCACAAACTCTAGCAATTTCAGCACACAAAATAGCTCTTCAATTCAGTAATAAAGCAGCCCAAATGTATCTCAAGCACAGCTACAATTGCAACCAAAATTTGACACTTAAATAGCCTAGTTGCATCACAATATTAGCTCAATTATTCAGCACAAATGCAGCAGAGGATTAGATGTGATTCAGCTAAAAAATTCAGCACAAGAGAGACACAATAATTCAAGATTAATCAAGAAAATAACAACTCAAGTCGAGACAAAAATTAGCAATTCAAGGCAAAATCAGAATTTTAAGAGAGCTCAATTTCAAGTCAATAATTAGGCAAAGTCAGTAGAATAATCCAAAAATGAATCAACAATTGCAGCAAGTGAACTCATGCAATCACACAATCACAAACGAAACACTCCTAGCTAAAATAAAGAATTGAAGAGAAGTATCTCTGTGATAGTCTGCAATCATTTATAAAACATAAACAAATAAAAAAGGTGTTTATTTTTCTTTATCATTTATCAACATACCTTGGTAGGAACTTCAACCCCATCAACAAGTTTTGCGATTTATTTGGAGAAAAAAATGTCACACTATTAAGGTTTGCAAGCAGAGTGAGGGTACAACAACTATTGTACTCATCTAGATAGTCATGTTTATTAGCAACTTACATGACATGATCCTTTATATCTTCCATCTTCTTCTTAGGACAAGCCAAGTTGCAAACTTTGCCCATTTGATCTTCACAGGAGCATATGAATCCATTTAATCCGTCACTACAGAAACCATATAACCATTTGAACTGTTCAACTCAAATAATCAAAAGGAAAATAAATAAATTTGATACTGAAAATAAAAAACTCTACTTGGTGTTGCAGTCTATTCATATGTTAAATTTAGATTGGCACATGCAAACAGAAACCCCACAATGTCACTGGACTTAATAGATAGCAAAATTGTGAAGCATAATTATCAACAACCTGAACAGGACATGTTTAAGTAAAGGTTGTGTCAACATGTTAAGCAGGAAATGAAATTGGCAACATCATTTTATAGCTAAATCCAACATAAAAGATTCGTTAATGATACTTAGCATAAATCAAATTACTTTAACTCTTCACGAAGGAATCACAAAAATCAAGGACAAATGATGCCCTAAATATCTTTTTAAGAAAAAGAGATTACCCATTTCTAAGTATAAAAAGAACGCAAAATCGCCCAAATTGGAACAAAAGAACACTCAAATCCAAAACAAACCATACATGGAAAAGAAGTCTGAATCCCTCCAAATCAAACCTCACTGGGACAACACCAGCAAAGGGAGGGATTAATGGCGACGTGAAATTGAAGTGAAGGACATTTTTCTCAAGCCTGTGTTTCCCAACCAAAATTTCTCCACCAAAATAACTTCAATTCCAACCAAACCCTAAGGACCCAAATCCCAGCAAGACAAATCCGAACAAAAATCTAACCAAATTGGAATACCGACGATGAGGAGGGTGCGAGTGACGACCAGCGAACAACGAGGGTGGCAAGCGAACAATGATGGTGGGGGGCAAACGACAAGGGCAGCGGAGGAACCACATGGGCGTGGATTGAACACCACGGAGGTGGAAGAGGGACGGTCGGAGGCGTAGCAGGGCGGGCTGGAGAAGGGACTTTGGATGATGGCAAATGTTTGAGGTTTTTTGTGATTTGAGGGAGTGGGAGGCGAGGGGTCGGGGGTTTTTTTGGGCTTAAAGGGGTCATCTGCCACAGAATCACACATTTCCGTCGCTGATTTATTAAATCAGCCACGGATATTTTAGCCACTGTTTAGCCTACCGTGGGTAAAACTCTACTTTCTTGTAGTGAAGGAGGTTCCATATGTGATAACGAATCCACTGTTGGAAGTGTAGGATCTACTAAGCCCTAATATTAGTCTTAAGGGGAGGGGTGAATAGACTAATTGTATTCTTTAAACAACTATTTCAAATTAAAAGCTAGAACAATTAAAAGAGGGGTAGAAATGTGCAAACCACAACACGGATGTATAAATGTTTGGATCCAACCACCGGTTTCGTAGTCCTCTCTTTTGAATTGCTCTTCCTTGAGCAACTTCGCGTCCTCCACTAATCCGATCTCCGTTGCGGGCCAAGATCAATCCTTTACACCACAAGCTTTGCGAATAACCTCGCCTAGCTTGGACCACATTCTCACAATTCGAGAAGAGCTTCGCTGCGGAAGCTAGTGCAACTCTTGTAGAAAAACTTTAGCAACCTAATCTTGGGCACTTGAAATGAATGATGAAAGCAAATGGTCGAACCAGTTGGGCTAGAACTTACGTGATCGGTCAAACAGATAGACTGGTTCGGTTGACCATTTGGGGGATTTGGTCAAGATGAAATTGTTTAAAAGAGATAACGGTCGAACAAAATGGTGAATTGGTTTGACCGTTTAAAAGGTCTCGGTTGACCGGTAGACCAAATCTAAAAGAGGATTAGGTGGAGTATTTTTATACGACCGTTGCTATAATACGACAAGTATAACGGTCATATTAAAGATAAATATGGAAAGCAAACAATCAAACAAAACATAGGTTTCGGTCGACCGATTTCCACTCAAACCATGACATGTGTGAAGATATAATAGGTGAGTGAGAGACTTCTATAGGTTCCTTAAGGGTCATGCAATGCAATTCATCAAAGATTTCAAGTGCCAAGTAACATTATAATCTAAGAACAAAAAATCTAAATCTATCTACTCTTCATTCTTGATTTCTTGTCTTGATCCACACTTGTTACGTGAAATGTTAGAAATACAATATATGCATGCGATAATATTAGTGGATTACATGTGTTTATTGATATGTTAGTTAATCATCAAAATGGATTAACGGTTATTTAGCCAAAAAACCAACAGGAAGAGCAAGGAGTTAAGACAGTGGATGCAACCGTTGTCAACGGTGAGAATGAAGTTGTTGCATCCGATGATGAAGAGACGAGACCAAGGAAGACAAGAAGTCTTCATGATCTCTACGAGGGAACAAGTGAGCTACACTTGGTTTGCTTCTTAGCTCTATGCGAGAGCATCCCGTTCGAAGAAGCGGTGGCGGATGCAAGATGGCAAGCCGCGATGAATGAGGAGATGCGATCGATAGAAAAGAATGAGACTTGGGATCTAGCTTCGCTTCCAATACGTCACAAAGCAGTTGGGGTCAGGTGGGTGAATGAGAAGAAGACAACCCCACCAGGAGAGGTCGAGCGATGCAAGGTATGCGTGGTAGCAAAGGGATACAAGCAAAGGGCCGGTATCGATTATGAAGATGAATTTGCACCAGTGGCGCACATGGAGACAATATGTCTTGGTGTGGGTTATGAACAAGTGAGGTTCACATGGTGTGTCTTTTAGCTCAAGAAAAGAACATTGCCGATAAGGTTGCATGAGAAGATGTGCAACCTAGCTACGTGGGATGAAAGACGAGAGAGGATTAAGATCAAGGAGGAGTGTTGAAAATCGATATTAATTTATCATTGATGGCAGCCAAGTCATCAAAGGTGATGAGTCATCAAGTTGGAAGATGAAAAGATGAGGGGAAACCGAAAAGATGAGGAGAAGATGAAATGATAGGTCACAATCTATTGTAATGATTTGATTTGAATTGTCTTGATTGCTTGTCATTAGTATAGAAGGTAGAAGGTAAAAGGTCAAAAGACAACTTAATGTAAAGGGAGTCTAATGGTCATTTGCAATGCTATAAATAGCATACTAAGTCATGTATGTAAATGTGTGAGAAGTGCAAGAAAGATTAGAGAGTAAAAGTTTGAGCCTCTCTCCTCTTGTCTTCCACCACCACCGAATATCGAAACACGGCCACCCTTTATCCGCAACAGAGCTTCAGTTGATGCATTCGGTTTGTAAAAAACATATATGTCATATCGCAGTGCACAAGTGTCTCATATATTTCAGTTTGATATTGTCTGAATGCGATCCCAAAATGCTATGAGAAATTTCGTTGAGGCAGTCATAGCAATCTCAAGGCGATAAATACTTTATGCATTGCACACGCCCATTTAGTGTAATCTTGCTTGTCACATTGGATTCACCCACTGCAAGCAAAGGTAAATAAGAAATTGGATTCACCATTGGATTGCCTCTGTCACATTGGATTCACCAAAGTTCGAGAGTACCATTTATTGCCTCCATCACCAAGGCTTCAACCAATTTTCTTCGGACCTCTTTAAATTGTACAATGTCGATTGAATTTGGGGGCATGCTTGTACTTACAATATACGCTGCAGTCCCATAACTCGAAAATGATTCCCTAGAAGAATATCGTATTAGACAATCTCCCGTCATTGCGTTCTTAGTCATGGAGGTACAATTTTCCTCACGATCAATATGCTTGGCTAGTGAGACTAAACAAAGATTACATTGGGCTAGCTAGTCTAACATCAGCTCGACAAAACGCATAACTAGATACCTGATTTGGTGGTTGGCCCCTCGTATCATTGAAGATGTTAGATCCTAACCCATGCTTAGGCTAATCCCGGGATTAGTGGGGGATTAATATGGGGAAGAGGAGGTGAATAGAGGGCTGGAGATGGGTGATGGGGTAGGGAGGCCGGTTACTGTTGGTGGTGATGGGTTGGTTGTTTTACCAAAAAACCCACATCTCTCTCTCTCTCTCACCCATTCATTTTCCCTCTCTCACTCTCTCCCTTTACCTTGTCTGGAGAGCAGCCACGGAGGAGACGACTCAGGTGGTGTAGGCGAGCGATCCTGGTGTGAGGCGTGTGGAGGTGGACGTGCGAGGAGGTGGCGGAGACGACGTTGCGCGAGAGAGGCTCCGGTGGTTTCGTCGTTTTATTGAGGTATGTCGGCTTTTAGTGTGGTTTTGTTGTTTCCCCACGTTGGTAGGAAGTTGAGGTCGGTCGCGGGAGGTCGGAGATCTCGCTGGCGACGAGAAATGACGTAAAATCCTTGGCTGACGCAAGGTTGCTGTCGACCAACGGTCGACCGGTGCCTTCGGGCGGTCGGCCGGTTTTACCTTTTTGCCCGACTTTAACCAACACCGGTCGAACGAGGCCAATGTGGCGGTCGACCGGTTGTATGTGTGATGGTGAGTTGGAGGCTTGTTGTCGGGTTTCGGTCGACCGTCCCTTATTTTGGGGTCGACCGGAACTTAAGTGTACTTGTTAATATTGCATGTTGTTCGACCAATTTTGCTATGTTTTTCGACCGTTATAGGACGTAGACTATTAGGATGACCCTGGTAGTTTTCGGTCGACCGAATAGTCTTATGTGATTTTGACCAACTCCAGATTTTGACCTCATGTTCGCTGGACTGGTTTTAGACTGCTGTTCGACCGTTTGGACTTAAGTGACGCGCATAATAGTTTGACTGTTGTATACTTTCGATCGACCGAACCTATTGGGGACGATCGACCGGTTAAGCTTTTGCGGTCGACCATTTGTGTGCAGAACTGAATTCCTGGTCTTGTGGTGTGTCAACTCTGTCCACGGAAACCCGTGTCCTCGCTTAGAGCGTGAGCCGAGAGGTGACGGCGGGTACATGCTCATGCCTGCCCAGGGACTACCGTGTGGAAGAGTGTGGACACTTGGGTCGCGCCACCTCCGTGTTGGACCGTGGTGTGACGTGTTGTTGCCTTACTCTCTGTAGAGTAGTAGACCTGTGGGATCGCGGATCCCAATGCACGTTGACAAGGCTCGTGGAGCATGATAACCCTGAAGACTACGGTCTGGGTCTGGACCCGTCCGATGTTGTGCTGGACGTATGTTGTACCGCCGAGGTTTTTGCCGGCGATGATGGTGCCGACGATGTTCCAGCTTGAGGTTGTGCCACCCGATGTTGTGCTGGACGCATGTTGTACCGCCGATGTTGTGCCGGCGATGCCGCCGAGGTTGTTCCGGTGATGATCCCCGATTGGGCACCTATCTTGGGATGTTGACCGACCGGGCTACGACGCCGTCGAGGTGGTGTAGACCACATGGTTACTTTGCGCGGAAGTGCGGACGCTCCTCACCGATCCCTTTGTCTCGAATAGTCGCGTGTGGGGGGTGCGTCGCGTACTGTCCGTAAGACCGTATGTGCCTACGGTAGGTTTCCGAGGGAGACCCGTTGTTGTTGCTGGACTGATGTCCTTGTGGACCTGTTGAGGGTCGTGTGTTGTTGGATTGAGGTCCCATTTACCCTTGGAGGGATTTGATACATTCCAGATATGGTATGACATGCTACTAGCACTAGTGCAGAATGCTCGATAGACGTCACAAAATAGACGTCGGATATACAAACATCCAACGTCTATAGGTATAGACGTCGGATATTTGGACATCCGACGTCTATAGGTTTGTAGAAACGTCGGTTGTTTAGTATAACCGACGTCTATACCTCCTGAAAGAAGAAAATATTTTTTGATTATTTTTTTGGATTTATTTCGTATAAGAATTTATGTGGATTTCTTTTGTATCAGAAATAACGTAATTTTTTGGGATTTATTTCGTGTAAAAATTAACTCATTTTTTGGAATTTATTTTGTATAAGAAATAACGTAATTTTTAGGATTTATTTCATGTAAGAATTTATGTGGATTATTTGGTATAAGAATAATGTGGATTTAAAAATAATTATAATCACATGTGTGTTGTGTTGTACACATGTGTGTATATGGTGACATGTTTAGTCCCACATTGGAGAAACTTTTTTATTTGTAGAGTTGAACTACTCCACCACTCCTTTACTTCCAAATGGTAGTTTGGTACCACACAACAAAATGCAAGTGAGATACATATATATATTTAATGGTAAAAAGATTTGCACTTGGGGCACTTAGGACGCTTGGGCTCAAAATGGTTGCAACGTTTTTTTTACTATTAACTCATGTATAGACGTCGGATGTATAACATGGCCGACGTCTATAGGGTGTATTTTTTTTATTAATTATTGATATATCAATGTATAGACGTCAGATGTATAGAATGACCGACGTCTATAGGTCGTGCTCTAAGTATACACGTCGGTCAACTTATATATCCGACGTCTATAAGGCGTAAAAGTTTAGTCCCACATCGGAGAATTTATTTTTGTTGGTGTGGTTGATGTACTCCACCACTCCTTTACCGCTGAACGCGAACGACTTGGGGCACCTGCGCATGTTGGGCTTGATATTCTTGGTTATTTGTCAAAAGTTTGGCTTATTTGGGCTTGGGGCACTTGGGTTATTTGGCTTCATTAATGTGAGTGCAGAATGCCCGATATATGTTCCAATGTATTTTTTGTTAATTAACATATAATAGACGTCGGTCGTATATAGCCGACGTGTATACACTGTATAGACGTCGGTCGTATATAGCCGACGTCTATACAATAATGAATAGACGACGGGGAAATAGACCTCGGGTACTTGGACCGTTGAAATCCGACGTCTATACCACTATATATCCGACGTATATGCACTTTTCTGCGCTATTGTAGTATGATAGGTTCATTGACCGTACTGTTGCATTCATATAGGCGAGCTTGACATACAGGGTTTCCTAATGGGAAACTCAGTCATTGTTGTTTGATTCATGTTTCAGGACCGCAGTAGGTTCTGTTGAATGGTGATAGCGGGCGCACACATTTTGGAGTCAGGATCCTCTTCGGACTCTTCGAGGTCGCCGTGATTGCTTGTACTTGTCTTTCATTGTATTGTTGTAATCATGTCTTTTGACAAACTCTGTTGTATTTTGGTGCACCGACTATTGATTTTTATGAGTAACATTCACGTTGATGAGTTTATTCTGATAATCTCTTGATTGTTTAAATTTTTAAATTTCTGCTGTTTCAGGATGTTACAGAAGAACCCTGTCGGGAATGCGTTGGTGGTTAACGAGGACAACAACTCCACTGTGTTGTTCTGGCAGTTTGTGTGATTACCTTCCAATGTGAAGTTGTAGGAAACGCGTGGAACAACATTACGAAGGAAGATAAGCAAATTAAAAACAAAGGTAAAGAAGAAGTGATTTCATGATGTTGTGAAAGTATAAAACCTTGTATTTCTTAGTTTGCTGCAAGGCTAGTCAGGAGATGATGTTGAGTTGTGGTCATTTTAGAACCTTTTATGTTTAAGAAGGTACAGCTGGCTATCAAAAAAGAAAATATTTATCTTATTCTGTTTTATATGCGTAAAGGTAGACGTTGCCTTGATTGACTTTCCATCACCCTAAGAAATATGATGTTTCAAAATCAGCTGCAAAATCATAGCAGAATAGTAATAAAATAACCAACTAATGTGTCGTGACGATCACAATGTTAACCGGAAGGATTAAATTCTTAAGCAAGTCTAGAGAAGATAAAGTTGCATTTCTTAGGAGTTTTGGTACACTTGAGAAAGAGTGATATTAGAAACTTTCACCGAAGGGTGTTTTACAGTAATTTTAAAGTTCAACCTTGTGGTTAGGGATGAAATACATTTTTGTCTCACACTCCCATTATAGAGTCTGTTGTTTGTGTGATTAAGTTAATAGATTCCATCAAAACTCTCATTTCATGACCTTAAGCCTTAGCCGACCAAATATTCACATAAACATATCTCGTTGTTCAACAAAACCTCATTCTGCGCTGCAACACGTTCTTTCTCCACCACAAGAGTTGCCCGTCACAAGTGGACTTGCATGGCAAATGACTAGTATTGTTGTGCGGTCTTTTATTCAATGCTCCCTTACTGATAACATTCCCTCCCACAATAAACATGACAGAATTTTTTTTCGACGGCGATAACTTCATTCACGGAAAATCACTACTGTTTGGAGGGAGGAATTAAGAGTTAGGATTGAAGGTAATAGTTAAAAGATTTCTAAGACACGTTAATTTCTTAATATTCAACCGACTTATTAATCAAATCATTTACATAAGCCTATTTTTAATTAGTTCGTGTATTCCTCTATGTAGATCATAAAAAAGTCATAACAAGTGAGACAGAAAGAGACCCGAATGTGTGTAAATGCAGCAACGAAATTCCACGTTTTGGGATGTGTGCCTAAACATTTACAAACTACCATGATGCAAATCTCTATTATCATGTTTTCCCAAGTGTGGCCAATCTGAAGCACATTTTTTATAAAAGGAAATCTCATTATATAAGAGATCGTTATATATATAGCACTAAGAAACATCCTGACCATATTCATAGCAGCTTATGACCTATCTGAGCTGAAAAACATAAGAAATTCGTGATACAAATTAATGATGTTAATGATAACTACCGACTTGGTAAGTCATTATGGCTTGGTTGTGCAGCTAGATTGTTCTAGAAGATGTTTTAGTTCAAAGGCAAACCACCCGAAATAAATCAAGCAAAATTAAATTCCTTTTGACCAAAACTCTATTATATGTTCATGTTACCGAAATCTATTGAAAATTGAAGAAATAAATTATTAGACTAAAATTCATACTAAGCACAAAATATATTATTATGATAATTTTTAGATTATTATTACAAGTTTTTTAAAATAATCATGCATATTTGTTTTTTATTTTGCAAATGTAGTTTCAGTATATTTGTTATTACAATTTGGTACAATAAAATATAGTAAGTAATTTTTGTTCAAATTTCTAAATTTTCAGCAATTTCCTTTTCTTCCTTAGGAGGAAAAATGATAATTTCAATTTCAGATTTCCTTTACATTCAATAATTCGTAGTGAAACTTATGGCGAACTTTTTTCGTATACAAAAATTGACATGAAAACCAGGAATCATTTTAGTAAACTGGAATTTATATTCTTTTCAAGTGGATTTTATTCACAAATCCCCTAGGTGAAAATATTAGATATAGCTTTATACCTATGTCTGTTTTCAAAAAATCAGATATAGATACAAATATTTAAAATATGCAAATTAAAGAAGTATCCATATTCTTATAAAACGGATATCTACAAGGACTCTTGAATATCGATTGGATAAAAAATATATATGTCTACTTATTATATCACATAGTAAATTTCATAGGAAAAATTGACTTTTTATGCCTTAAGTGGAAAATTCGATGGTACTCGACAGTACGTGATAGATAGTGCCGGTCGATGTGTATGCTTGATAGTATACTTGGCTATGGCTCAGTTGAACTTGATATGTGTTATATAGAAACTCGATATGAACTCGATTGCGCTCGATAAATATTCACATGTCAAAGTGAAATGTCCCATGACGGGTCATCCCATGATGAGACGTTTCACTTCGGCAAGGGACGAGTCATTATTATGCGAAGAGACGCAACCGTTCGACATTCCTTTGTTTTGAGGATACAACCTTTCTTTATTTCATGAAGAGGCGCAACCCTTCATTATAGGGTCTATAAAATCAGAGGTTAGGTTGTCTTCCATTTAGTTGAGTATTCGATCCCCACATTTAGTTGTGTATTCGATTCGTCGCCCCCACCCAAAAAAATGGCCTTCCAACACAATGTCAACAATGACTACTCTGATGAAGCTGAGCATATCATCAGTGGATCAATATGGGGAGGCTATCCTCCCGTTGAAATACCGAGAGATTTACCTCTACCCTATTGCACCTGTAGGTGCGGTTTGAAGGCAACAGAGTTGTGGTCCAACTCTCCGAACAAGATTAGCAAAAAGTTCTATGTCAGTGGCTCCTCGGAGCCAACCCTTCGTGATCAGTACTTCGTCTGAGACGATGGAACACCGGTACAACTGGTGGATAAACCCGACCAGAACGTAAAGGATCCAGGGATGTGGAAGCTTCTCAAGAAGGCTGCTAAGTTGAGTCAGAGCCAAGAGATAAACAAAACTATCTTTTGGGCTTGCAGGTGACATCTTTGGTTGAATTTATTGAACTACTATCGAGGTAAAACGAGAGAACAATAAGTGAAACTTCATTCAAACTGTTCGTTTGAAAAAAATTCAAATAAATGATTGTTTGTTGAAGTCATAGACCATCGAGTTATTATCAAACTACTATTGAGGTAAAAAGAGTGAACAAGAAGAGAAACTTCATTCACACTGTTTGTTTAACTCAGACCATCGAGTAATTATCGAACTACTATCGAGGTACTAGGAGAGAACAAGGAGAGAAACTTCATTCACATTGTTTGTTTGAAAAAAAGTCAAATAAATGATGGTTCATTTAAGTCCTAGACCATCTAATTATTATCGAATCGAGGATAAATGACAAACAAAAAACACAAACATCGAGCTAAGAACGAGTTATTATTAAACTATTATCGAGGTACAAGGAGAGAATGATATGCTCAGATGTCCCATCCAAGCACAAAAGATATTTTGGTTTATCTCTTGTATCTGACTCAACTTAGCAGTCTTCCAGAGAAGCTTCCTCATCCCTAGGTCCTTCACGCTCTGGTCGGGTTTATCCACCGGTGGTACCAATGTTCCATCGTCCCAGACGAAGTACCAACAACGAAGGGTTGGCTCCGAGGAGCCACAAACATAGAACTTTTTGCTAATCTTGTTTGGAGTGTTGGAACACAACTTCGTTGCCTTGAAACTAAACCAACAAGTGCGATATGGTAGAGGTAAAACTCCAAGTATTTCAACGGGGAGTCAACCTCCCCATATTGGTCCACCGAGGATGTACTCAGCTTCGTCAGAGTAGTCATCGTTAGTATTGTGTTGGAAGGCCATTTTTTAGGATGGGGTGATGATTCGAATAAACAACTAAATGGGGGGGATCGAATACACAACTAAATGGAAGACAACCTAACCCTTCATTTTATAGATACTATAATGAAAGGTTGCGCCTTTTCACACAATAATGAAAGGTTGTGTCCTCAAAAGGAAGGAATGTTGAACGGTTGCGTCTCGTCCCATAATAATAACATGTCCTTTGCCGAAGTGAAACATCTCATCATAGGACGACCCGTCATGGGTCGTTTCACTTCGACATGTGAACATTTATCGAATGCAATCGATCCCATATCAAGTTTCTATATAGCACATATCGAGTTCAACCGAACCATAGTCAAGTACAACTATAGAGCAATCACATCGACCTGAACAATCTATCACGTACCATCGAGTACTATCTGTTAGGATCTATGGCCCTCTAATTGCTAGATAAATGCGGAATTAAAAATACTAATCGAAGGATTAAGGGATAAGACATGCAAACCACAAAATCGATGACACCGGAGTTTAGAGAGGTTCGACACCCACACCCAGGTCCTAGTCCTCCTTGCAAGACTCGCTCGATCCCCCGAGCCTCGCTTACGTTCCACTAACTGATCTCCGTTCCGGGCCGAGATCAACACCATTTACAACACCAAGCCTCGCGAACAATCCTTGCCTCGCTCGTGTCTCCTCTCAAAACCCGAGAGGGAGCTTCTTCGAAGCTTTACAACTCTTGGTGATTCTTTGAATATGAAGATGGAATCACAATCTAACTAACACTCTATACTTGAGCACACTTGGATATTGATACGGAATTGGATATGCAAGTGGTGAAGTTTAGGCTTGAGTGTTGTGGATTGAGAGCTTGAAGATGGAGAGGATTTGGTTTCGAGTATTGGATAGATAGGAAGTGTTTAAGAGATCCAAAACCAATAAATGAGGTGCTATTTATAAGCCTTCAAGCTCAACTAGCCGTTTGGGGGTTGGTGGGGAAATGATCCAATAGGAATGCAAGATGTGACTTAAGCTTGGGCAGAAATCGAGGCATGACCGTTATCCAAATGGTAGTCCGAAGAATTGGTCTGAATTAAGAACTCGGTTGACCGATTGTGTATCAGATCACCAATCACCAACCTCCAGTAGCTTTTATCTACTTAGCCCTAATTAAGTTCGGTTAACCGAAGTCCATTCGGTTCACCGTTCTAAGGTAGACAGTAGAATTGGTTGGGCTCTGTTCTACTCAAGTTAGGTTGACCGTGTACACTTCGGTAGACCGAAGTTAGCGTGGATTTTGCGCTGACAGTTATAGCTCAAATAGTTTTTGGGCACAACGGTCAAGTGCCACGTGTAAATAGTCGTTGTGCACCTAAAGCCAATAAGGAATCGGTAGACCGATAGGTATTCGGTAGTCCGAAGTGGGACAAGTCAATTGGGCTCTAGGGACTCGATTCGAATGCGACCGTTGGAGCAAAGTCAAAAACCGATCCAGGGCTATTCGGTCGACCGAAAGTGGTTCGGTCTTCCGTCGGGGTAATTCCAGAGAACACCTAAGTTTTTCTGGTGGGAAGTATTCGGGTATCCGAAAGGTGCTCGGTGGACCGAACTAGACAAGATTCGGTTGACCGAAAGGGGTTCGGTTTACCGATGATGGACAAGACATATTCGTAGTTCTCAAGGTTATATTAAACCTTATGGACTCAATAAATACAAAATTGTTCCAAAGCTTTGATTATAAGTCTTGAGCCTCGATGTCTTTGTCCCAATGCTCCTTTCCTTGATTGTCCTGATCAACCTATTAAGATGATTGCAAGTATACAAATATATATGCAATGCATGTAATCGTGTTTGCTCACTTTGATTGATTAGGTTGATTGATTAAGATTAGTTTAATTAATCATCAAAATTAATATAGATTAAGGCCAAAAAGCCAACAATCTCCCCCTTTTTGATGATGGCAAATCTATATCTCAATGCTTGAATTTCAATTTAAGTTCTCCCCATTTTCTATATGATTTCTCCCCCTTCGTATATGTAAACTATGCATGTATAAGATGCTCCCCTAACATTATGCATAGTATGAGTATATTGAATCTCAATCCTTATCATTCTCCCCCTTGACATCAATCAAATGCAAACAATACAAGCATATGATGTAAAGGTATATGATTACATAATTCCCCCCTTAATAAGATGATATAACATTAACTGCTCCCCTTATTACTAAGGCCTAAAAGCAATGATGTATGATATCAATTGAGCATGTTACAATCCTAGATTAGAACCAATTGTTAAAATAGTCAAGATTGAGAGGATTGAAAATATTACCCAACTTTTGATCCTCGGTTTTGTATTGATTCCAATCTCCTTTTGATAGCGACAGCAGTTTTATGAATTTGATCCAAATGATTTCCTTGAAGCTTGGAATTGATCTTTTATTGCTTGAGTCAATCGCTATCGATTCTCCTTCTTCTAAGTACCTACAAGTGAAGATTTTGGTACCCAAACAACCTTGGGTCCTTTGACATTAATTTTTGTACCCAAACCATTTTGGTCTTAGGTGCCCAAACACTTGAGGAACTCTTATTCACATAGAAATGCCTTCCATTCATAGTAGTGTGAATATCATGGTTTTTGTAGTTGTTAACATAATAGTCTACACCATGCTTATCTAAAGATTGTATTTGACTACCAATAAGCCTATCAAGCATTTCTTTCCCCTTAGTAAATCTTTCAAGATCCTTTTGTAATTGAACATTCTTAGCAATTAGATCTTGAATATCATCACTACATGAATGTTTTGCATTTAGAGTTGCAATTTCATCAATTAATTGAGTGTTCTCTAATGCAATTTTATCTTGACTAGCAAGCAATTCATTCTTCTAATTCATGATAGATTCAATTTTAGATTGTAGCTCATTAATTTTCTTTCTTGCTAGTTTATTCTTTTGACAAATTTTCTCAAAATTTTCAAGCAATTCATTGAATTCACATTGAAGTTCATTATATGCATTTGAGTTATTTGAATCGCAACTAGAGCAAGAAGACACCTCACTATCGTCATCTTCTATTGCCATGAAGCACATCGAGGTGAATTCGCCTTCAATTGATGAAGATGATGAAGTGTCCCATGTTGCTTTGAGAGCTTTCTTCTACTTCTTTCTCTTGCTCTTCTTCTCCTCTTTTCTCCTTTCTTTCTCTTCTTTGAGAAACTACTTAAATTGTTGTGTCACCAATTGTTCCTCAATGTCACTATCTCCTTTGATAGAATTGGCGACGGCGTGTAGCACCAAGGATTTCTTGGCTCCCTTCCCCTTGCAGTCTTTCATTTGTATCTCATATGTCATGAGACTACCCATTAGCTCCTCGACCGATAATTTGGTGAGATCTTGTGCTTCTTCGATGGTGGTCGTCTTCTCCTCCCAATCGTCGGTGAGTGACCGGAGAATCTTTCGAGTCATTTCTTCCTTGCTAAAATCCTTCCCAAGTGCTTTAAGAGAGTTAATGATCTCGGTGAAGCGAGTGTGCATCTCGCTTATGTTTTCACCGGATTGCATACGAAATAATTCATATTTATGCATGAGCAAATTAATCCTAGTTTCTTTCAATCTAGTTGAACCCTCATGATACATCTCTAATGTATGCCAAATATCATAAGCACTTTCACAACCTCTAACCCTATTGTATTCCCCTTCATTTAACCCACAATACAAGATATTCATAATGCGGGAATTCATCTCCGCTTCCTTAATTTTGGGTTTTGTTAAGGATACAATTTCATCACCATTAGGAGGTGTGTATGAGTTTAATATGAATGTCCAATATTTTAAGTCATTTGATTGTAAATATATTCTCATTCTTTTCTTCCAATAGTCATAGTTTAACCCATTAAACAAAGGTGGCTTAGATGTAGATAATCCTTCACAATGATTAGAACTAGATGGCATGCTAAATTATGATTAAGTAAATGAAATTAGCAACCTCATACTCTGATACCAATTGTTAGGATCTATTGCCCTCTAATCGCTAGATAAATGCGGAATTAAAAATACTAATCGAAGGATTAAGAGATAAGACGTGCAAACCACAAAATCGACGACACCAGAGTTTAGAGAGGTTCGGAACCCACATCCGGGTCCTTGTCCTCCTCGCAAGCCTCGCTCGATCCCCCGAGCCTCGCTTACATTCCACTAACCGATCTCTGTTCCGGGCTGATATCAACGTAATTTACAACACCGAGTCTCGCGAACAATCCTCGCCTCGCTCGAGTCTCCTCTCACAACACGAGAGGGAGCTTTCTCGAAGCTTTACAACTCTTGGTGATTCTTTGAATATGAAGATGGAATTACAATCTAGCTAACACTCTATACTTTAGCACACTTGGATATTGATATGGAATTGGATATGCAAGTGGTGAAGTTTCGGCTTGAGTGTTGTGGATTGAGAGCTTGAAGATGGAGAGGATTTGGCTTTGAGTATTGGATAGATAGGAAGTGTTCAAGAGATCCAAAACCAACAAATGAGGTCCTATTTATAAGCCTTCAAGCTCAACTAGCCATTTGGGGGTCGGTGGGGAAATGGTCCAATAGGAATGCAAGATGTGACTTAAGCTTGGGCAGAAATCGAGGCATATTCGGTGGACCGTTATCCAAACGGTAGTCCGAAGAATTGGTTTGAATTAAGAACTCGGTTGACCGATTATGTATCAGATCACCGTTCACCAACCTCTAGTAGCTTTTATCTATTTAACCCTAATTAAGTTTGGTTAACCGAAGTCCATTCGGTTCACCGTTCCAAGGTGGACAGTAGAATTGGTTGGGCTCTGATCTACTCAAGTTCGGTTGACCATGTACACTTCGGTAGACCGAAGTTTGCGCGGCTTTTGTGCTGACAGTTATAGCTCAAATAGTTGTTGGGTACAACGGTCAAGTACCACGTGTAAATAGTCGTTGTACACCTAAAGCCAATTAGGAATCGATAGACTGATAGGTATTCGGTCTTCTGAAGTGGGACAAGTCAATTGGGTTGTAGGGACTCGATTCGAATGCGACCGTTGGAGCAAAGTCAAAAACCGATCCAGGGCTATTCGGTCGACCGAGTGGTTCGGTCTTCCGTTGGGGCAATTCCAGAGAACACCTAAGTTTTATTGGTGGGAAGTATTCGGATATCCGAAAGGTGTTCGGTGGACCGAACTAGACAAGATTCGGTAGACCGAAAAGGGTTCGGTTTACCGATGATGGACAGGATAGAATCCTAGTGCTCAAGTTTACATTAAACCTTCTGGACTCAATAAAAACAAAATTACATGTCTTGGTCCAAAGCTTTGATTACAAGTCTTGAGTCTTGATGTCTTTGTCCCAATGCTTATTTCCTTGATTGTTTTGATTAACCTATTAAGATGATTGCAAGTATATAAATATATATGCAATGCATGTAATCGTGTTTGCTCACTTTGATTGATTAGGTTGATTGATTAAGATTAGTTTAATTAATCATCAAAATTAATATAGATTAAGGCCAAAAGGCCAATACTATCGAGTATCATCGAACCCGATTGATTTTACAACAATTTAAAATATCGAGGCAGAGAGAGTTCCAGATGATGTTAGTGGTCTCACGATTTAGGCAGATGTATTTTGGGAAGAAGTGGAAAGATAAGCATATTTTTCAGAGGGGATGTCAAAGTAGGGCCTTTTTATCAGAGGTTGGACCATTTGGGGCATAGAAAGTTATATTTTCCTTTTACATCCGCTAGGAAGCATTGAAGAAAACAAGCACTAAAAGCTACAATTTTGAAATTTTAGATTTCTGATGTGATCTGGTTGATATAAAGACCAGACTTTGAAACATAATAAAGAAATATTTCGTATAGGAAATCAAAGATTATTTAGTATAGTTTAATCGTAACATATATTTTTACGTTTGCGGATTTTTTTTCCATATTAATATATGGGAAAAAAGATATATCCGTATTTGTATCCACTTACTATCTGAACATGATATTTGCATACGTATTAAAATATAGACATAAATATATACATACATACATATATATATATATGTATATGTATATATATGTGTATGTATATGTATATGTATAGGTGTCTACATATATAAGTGTTTTTGTAAGTAGCGTCAACGTCATTTAAGTTCTAAATGAGGTTGTTTGATCTAGTCAATTAGATTTGGACAAATTTATCCGTTAGATTAACATTAATTAAAGATAAAGCAAGTTAGGTAATTTTGTACATTAAAAAATACAAAAACATGGTATTTCGTTTGCAAATTGTCCAAAATTTGATTTGGCATACAACTTAACATATTTTTTCATCCAGGTAGCGGGTCGTGCCTAATCACATGTCTAAAGTCCAACATCTATTTAAAACTATTTTGCACGTGCTAATCCCAAAAACTTCTGTGCTAGTGTTGTTTGCCATGCTAATACACTTCCCATTTTAATTATGACAATATTTCAAAAGGGATGAACGATCCCTTTTTACATGTTATGTTGCATCTGAAACCACAATCCACATTGGAGAAGGTCAACAAGCATCATAGTCCTTGTAGCATAACAAGATGGAGTGCAATCAAGAACGAAGTATCTGAGCTTTCGGTAATAAAAACAAGTCACTTTTATTGGCTTTGGCCCTTGAGCATTGTTCCGCTTATAGTAGAAGCCTACGGTCCTATGAGAGCAAACTTTAGCAGGAAACTCTTTCGCTGGAGGAGCTTTTGCTAGGATGTGGTCCTTTCTCGAACTCAAGGTTTTCACAGCTTGGCAAGGGCATTGACGTCATATGCATGTGTCACAAATATCTTCATATGTTTCCAACACTACAAGAGAACTGGGATTCAGCGATGGACAATAATCGTCGGTGTAGATATAAATCCGTTGGTGTTAAGATACACCGACGAAACTACATCCGCCGGAGTTACAGGGGTCGGTGTACATGTACACCGACGGATGCACTGGTGAACAAATGCCATCAGAATAGTTTTTGGTGCCAATTTTCCCACCATTTTTTGTGGGTGGTTTTCGTCGGACAGGATAACACCGATGGATATACACCGACAGACAAGCTGTCAGGGTACTAGTCCGACGGAACTATCCGTCGATGTAGGGACACCGACCAATAAAATTGTAGGTTGTTATCTGACGAATGGGGGAATATACACCGACAGATATCTACCGCCGGTGTACGTTTTGTTTTCACTAGACTGACGAATATCCGTCGGTATACTGAAAAGTGAACTTCATTTACACTGACGGAGTAAACTCTTACCGGAATTCGAAAAGAACCCAATGGCTCTTCCCAAATTCCAATTTTCCATGTTCAAAGAAAATCAAATGTGTTCTATTCATTCACAACAACACAACTATTCAAGAACTCAAGTACAAACTAAACCATCAATAAAACATTCATTCATTCAAAATTAAGTTTGATTCACAAATGAGTTTTATTCATTCATTCGATACATGATAAAAGTAACAGATTAAATGCAGCGAGTAAGCCGTCAAACCTCCCATCCCTGCTATGCTTGTAGGCCCGTGATCATCATCTCGTCTCGACGGTGGCAACAATGTGCAAAAGGGGTGACGTCGGATCCTGGATATTATAAACATTATAAATTATTTGACATAAACAATTAAATGTAACAATTTAACTAAACAACATGTAGATTACCTCGCTCGTGTAACCTTCCTTCTCGAGTAGAAAGTTCGTTTAAAGCTACATCTTACTGAGCGCAGATTCCACCATCTTCAACTTATCTTGCGTCATCGCGAGCTCACTGATGATGCGCTTCAACTCCGCAGCTGCTTCGTTGTTCCGTTCCAGTTCCGCCCAGGCACTGCGTTCTGCTTTGCTTGGCATCCCACGAGACTCGTTCATATCCACAAGCGTGACGTAGCTGGAATACATACGAACCCATCCATGTCTGTCACCCAACACGGTGACAACCGGATCATCAGGAGCGACCGAGGTGATAGAGCCATGAGAGCTCGTCTCATCCGATCCTCTCATAGTCTCAAACTGTTGCTGAAATAAAACATTTCAATAGTTAAATTTCAATAGAAATGTGAAACATAGTAATTATTATAAATCAATATACATGTAATTAACTTACAATGAGTCGAGTGGCTTCCGGATGGTTCCTGTTGTGGAGTTTAATCCACATGTCTATCTGTGTGGGCTCCGACGCACTCGGGTCTTCTGCAATTTGGAACAAAAATAAAAAAAAAGTGTTACATTATATAAAAAATAAATCAAATGATTCAAATTTAGACAAAAAATTAACAAATTATCATATTCTCCTTATGTCACACGACGAACTTCGTACCACACGTCTGCGGTATAATTAGGTTCGCCCGGTTTTTCTTATTGATCTCACTCTTTTTCTTTATCAAAAATTAAATACAAAGTTAGTTTTTATATTAATTGAATAACATTAAAATTATTAAAATCAAAGTATACCTGAAAAACCTCGCTGGCCCAATAATCTAAAAGAGTGGACTAATCCTCGACAGAGATGCTTTGTGGTCGTCCAACCATCCACTCCTCCTGGGACTGTGCCGGCTCCACCCGCTTCTTGTAGAGGTCAAACTTGTATACCTTCCACTTCTTGTTTGGAGACTTCATGACCTTGTCTCTAAATCCCTCAGGAACCATCCAATGTGCCTATAAAACAACGTTAGTCTGTAACTAAATGAGTAGATAATAACACAAGTTTCGATGGTATGAATTGTTACCAAAATCTGTTGTCATGCCACGACATTGTCCTTCTTGGGCACCAGTTTCCAGTCTGCATAACGCGGGGGAAGTATTTGTGACCTCCTCACAAGTAACGCAATAAAGTTATGGAAACTCTCGACCATGGGTTCTCTGGGTAGCCCCTCAGGTGTGAAATCGATTGGAGATTGGTCCTTCGTCAACCATTCTTCCAAACACTGAGTGGGACTGTGTCCCCTACTCGTACTGGCTTCACCTGTAGAGACTGAAGGCTAAATCTTGTCTACGGGAGCCTCTTCATTAGACTCCTGCGAATCTGTACGTCGACGACGTACAACTGTGTCATCATCATCCTCCAGACGAGTGTTGCATCGTCGAGCCATATCTCAAATAAAGAAAATCACAATTTAGCATACTGTCATTATTTCTTCTATATAGTTTAAAAGTAAAAGAACATTAGTTTTCCTACTCGCTAAATAATGAACTACTCCACCACAAGTGCCGCTAAATCATGTCTCACAAACTCTACCAAACAAATATCGTCAATGTGAACTCTATCTTGCAAACCATTTCCTCTGTTAGAACCCAATCCTAATTATCTTAGGCTTATTGGGTTTAAGGATTGGTAACCCTTATGTTGGATATTTTGTTAGGTTGAGTGTTTGTTTTGGCTTGAGGAAAGGTGATTGGATGGTTGGGCGCTGAAGTGGAGGCTTGTAATTGGTTGAGGGAAGGTGAGGGTTATATAAGCTAAACTCATCTCAGTTTCATTCTTTCCTCTCTCTCTCTCAACCTATCTCTCCCTCTTAGCTCTCTATTTTACTTGGTGGTGAGTGACAAAGAAGAAGGAAGAGTCCAGCAAAGTCGGCGGAGTTGGGCGATCGATGCTCGGAGTAAAGTTCACTGGAGAAGAGATTTTAGTGAGGAGGTGTTCACCGTGGTTCTTCAGAGGCTTCTTCAAACCTTAAAGGTATGCCAAATTCCATTTTAATACTCACCGGAGGTGTGTGAGTGGTTGGCAGAGTCGACGGTGGCCGGTGGCCTCGTCGATGGTGGTTGTGTAGCAGGGATGCTTCACTACAATGGTATGTGCCTTGGTCGACAGGTTGTAGAGTCATTGCGGGAATCTGCATTGCACTGATCAAACGATGCCTTTGGGCAGTTGACCGGTTACACTGTTGCTAAGTCGGTTGGAGGCTAGACCTTCTAAATGGTCGAACGCCATGAGATTTTGTTCGACCGATGACTTAGTGCACTTAAATTCCGTTCAACCGGTTCGTAGTTTTGTTTGACCGGTTGTGAATTTAGAAAACGCAGGAAGTTCCAGATAATTTCGGTCGAACGGGTCCCCTTTGTCGTTCGACAAGTTGTGCATAATTGATTAATGTTTTCTTGGCATAGACCATCTAAACGCTCGACCGCCTGTGACCTTCTGTCCGATCGTTTGGTCATTTTGTTAGTTGAACCTGGGCTTTGACCATCAGAATGGTCGACCACCCATGACCTTTTGTTTGACTGTTTTATGTTGGTTTGTTCGACCGGTTATATGACAGTCGAACCCATGCCTATGTCTTTAGGGAACTGGTCGACCGTTGTGCGGTGTTCGGTCAACCGTTGTTGCCCTGTTTTATGCTTTTATGTTTATTGTGTTGTGCGATCGACTTTGAGGGCAACGAAAAGGACAAGCCTATTAGCGATCAGTGTTTTGATGATTTGTTTTGTGTGTTGGGAACCCGTCCATGTGAGGCAATGAGTGTTGGCCGATGATGTTCCGAAGAGGGTGCCTTGTGTGCACATGTGTTATGAGGTTTGGGTGAGAGGACCCTAGAGCCATGGTTTCTGATCATGTCTGTTGTGGTTGGGAAAGAGATCACTGGAGCCAGTATTGACGGCAATGTTTTACTATTGCTTTTTTGTGTACCATGTTATACTTGTTGCAGTCTGGTTCATTCATTTTAGGGGTTTTGCATACGGGTTTTCTTGTGGAAAACATAGGCATGTTGCATGTTTACATTTCAGGCTGTGAGCGGCGACAGAGGGTGGTGACTGCGGAGGAGCAGACCTGGGACAAGATCCTACTAGTTCCCCATTTTGGAGGTTGTAGTGATTACTTGTATTGCTTTGTTGTAATCTTTGATTTAATCACACTTTGAAAAACTCGGATATATATATATATATATATATATATATATATATATATATATATTGGTGCACCTGGTGTATGTTTCCAGTAATATCCTCTGGTTATCTCGTTGATATTTGTTTTAATTTTCCACTGTTTTGAGGATGTTATATCCTCGAACGTACTCTCAATCTTCATATTCATTGTCCTCCATGTTATATGAATCTTTCGGAAACATTCGCATAACCACTAACCATTGGTCGTCGCTTTTTCTATCTTTTGACTTAGCAACATAAAACTTGCTCTACTTCAGATGCAAGTACAAAATGTTCTTCTTGTTTTAGAAATTGATTGGCATTCAACAATGTGAACCTGTATTCATCACTTTTAGTAGTGTTGTCTCGACCCAAAACGTCGTACCACTCGCACTTGAAAAAACATAGTTCAAATCACCATAGTACTGAAGTTCGATTATGTCTTGTAATACACCGAAGAAGTCGACAAGTGCAATGACAAGATTCTTATCTTGTGCTGTGGAGTAACTTTCTGTTGTTGCATTTACAAATACTCCACTATTATGTGTTTTGGCTTTCGACTCACATTTTTGTGTTCAAACATTTGATTATTGTCGTCGAGTGCGACACACTCCTACTCCAAGGAAAGCGGTGTAATGGTTAAAATGCCTGAAATAGTTGAATGTGTGATTGTGTTAACAATGAGTTAAAGACATTGCTAAAATAACACAAGTCTAGTCATAACTTACTTTTGATATTAATCAACAATGACAGTTTATTTAACACCCAATTGTGAGCTTTTTCATGATCGACATGGTGCAGAACAAACATTTTGATGGTGCCTAAAGGTCTTTCACCTCCATCATTTTTCAAAGGCTTATTTAAAACTATCTCAACACTCTTCCAGTATCTTGAGCAAAAGGTGGTGCACTCCTCTGCAAGAACACCTTCGGCGATTGACCCTTCCGATCTATTTATGTTTTGAACGTACCCCTTACACTTGCTCATATATCTCTCAAATGGATACATCCAACTATATTTAACCGGTCCTGCAAATCGTGCCACCCATGCAAGGTGAACAGGTAAATGTAGCATCACATAAAAAAAAACTCGATGGAAATATCATTTCCAGACGGCAGAGAATGGGACCAATGTTCAACTCTAGTCGTTGAAAATCTTCAATGGTGTTTACTTTAGAGTACAACTGCAAAAGAACCAACTCAGGGTGATAACTGCTTCTCGTACCTATTTAACTCCATGACTCTATCTAATGGCTAGAGGTAATAATTTTTGCATCAATACGTGACGATCATGACTTTTTAGTGATCTAATCTTGCACTTTTTCTCGTTAACACATTGAGATATGTTGGATGAATACCCATCTGGCATCTTCACTGAATGAAGAACACTACAAAAGTTTTGCATCTCAGTAGCACTCATCTAGAAAGAAGCAGGTTGATAAGATGTCACTTTGTCATCCTGATCATGCGTGAACAGATCCCATCTTATACTCATTTCTTTCAAGTCATTCCTTGATTTTGTGTTATCTTAGGCTCCTCTTGGGGTTAATATTGTCATCAACAAACTATCTCAAACATTCCACTCCGTGTGCATCACATCAATATTGTGTCGCACTAAAAGATCTTTCCAATAAGGCAGCTGGAAAAAAAATACTTCTCTTCGTCCAGTTATTCCCGTGACCTAAAGAACAGTTTCGCAAGTTGTCAAGATCTTCTTCCCCAAATTTGTATTCCGGTGCAGTTTTATTTTCCTCCTTTTCATCAAATGCTCTCTTGTTTCTCCTCCAACGGTGATCTGATTCAAGACATCAACAATGACCCAAATACACATTCTTCCCACTATGCTTCAGATAAATGGAATGAATATCTTCCATACAATAGGGCCACGCCTTTTATTCTCTAGTCGTCCACCCACTAAGATCGACATAAGCAGGGAAGTCGTTTATAGTCCACATCAAGGCAGCCCTTAGAGTGACACACGACTTAGTGTAAGTGTCATAAGTATCCCAACCTTCTTCCCATGCTTCTTTTAGCTCTTTGAATAACAGTTGCAAGCAAACATCTATCTTGTTACCAGGGTGACCGGTTATAATCAGTGACATCATAAAGAACTGATGCTTCATACTCATCCACAGTGGGAGATTATATGGCATGAGAATTATAGGCCATATGTTCTGTTGAGTTTGGCTAAATGGCTGAAAACCGTCCGCGACCAACCCTAGCCTCACATTTCTTATCTGTGAAGCGAAATTATGATATTTGCTGTCCAACTCAGCCCAACACGCAGAATCAGTTGGATGACGCAATTTCCCATCATTATGAGGTTCTTCCTCATGCCATCTCATTGACTTCGCAATATCAACAGAGAGATACAACCTGCAAAGTTTGGGCTTCAATGGAAAGTGTCGTAAAAGCACAATAGGATTTTTTTGGATTTTTTAAACCCAGTTCTTGGATGTCTACTTCATCTTCCCCCTCCACTGTTAACCAACGAGATTCTATGCATATCGCACATGAATTTGCATTCTCGTTCTCTTTCCAGAACAAAATGTAATGATTCTTGCACATATGAATGTTTTCATAATATAATCCTAAATTTCGAATCAATTTCTTCGTCTCATATGTATCTTTCGGCAGACAAGCTCCCTTTGTCAGTAATTCAGCTTGATATGCCAACCATTTCTTAAACAAAGTGTCCGACCATCTACAAGTGCTCTTCATATGAAATGCTTTGACGACAAACGACAACTTGGTCAATTCTGGTTAACTTCCCAGATACAATGACTTCTCTCCGTCTTTCAAGTAATCCATAAACTTTTGAGCGTATTTCGTTATCTCTTGTCTCGATGCATCGTCGCTGGCATTACCACCTACGATAACGTCGTGTAGAATCACTTCTATGTCATCTATCTCATCTTCACTCAGATCATTTTCTTTTGTAGGAGATACATTTGTCGGGACTACTATTTGGGCACACGTACTAACAAGGATTCTCCATGAAAAAGCCACTGCTCAAAATTTCGAGCAAAACTGTTAACGACAATGTCATCGATAACGTCCCCTATGGTTGCCCATTTATTGTTGCAACATTTTTGCATGGACACAAGATCCTTCCATCTTGAATGTACTGGTTCTTGGGACTAAATGCTAGTTCCAGGAATCCCTGAAAATTATCGACGAATGTTCGACTAACGCTTTGGTCACACATCCAACTTCTCTCTGAAGTCATAATTCTAATAATACAAGACAAGAAATTTGTTATCCAAAATCAAATACCAAATCCAAATCGAATCCAACTTGAATTAAAAATCCAAACTTGATTCCAAAATCCAAGATCAATCCGTAAATGTAATATTGATTCATAAATTTAAATTATAACACAAAATGAATTTCGTAATTCAGGATAGAATTTGTAATCCAAAAGTGAATCCTAAAATTGAAATTAAATCCTTATGGCAAAATCCAATATTTAGTTCAATTTCAAATCTCAAATTCCAATTAATTTACTAAACCGCAAACACATCAAAATTTATTTGAAATTCTAATTAAATTTCGGTAGAACCTCCCCTATATTTCGATACCAATTTTTTTTAGAAGATCTGTATTGAGAAGAACAAATGTCCACGATTCAATGACAAACATTCAATTCATCAAACATAAATCAAACATAAACATCACCCTCTTTTTTTGGCACAACAAAAGTGCTTGAATAATCCAACTATATTTGCAAATTTTTTTAATACAACAAACAAACAAAACTTAAATCTAATATCAAATCCTAAATTCTAATCGAATATGTACTTCAATTTCAAATCTTAAATTCAAACTCAAATCTCAAATCCAATATCAATCCATAAATCTAATATCGATTCATAAATTAAATTCTAACCAAAATCTAATCAAGAGTTTGTTAACTCAAAATTTCAATGACACTGGGCTAACCTTATTTATGTTATTGTTTGTGAGTAGAAGAAAATTTTACATAGTGCATTCTCAATGTTGATTCCACTAAAATTGCCTACATCAGAGCAAGAATATACATGAGAAATGGGGAGAAACTAACTGAAACATGGTTTCTCTTCTCTTCTCTTCTCTTGGTTGGATATACATGAGAAAAATTAAAGAATAATTTTATAATCGACTAAAGTGTCATGGTTATTGTTTAATTTTTTTTAAAAATAGAGAAGATTTAGTCATAGTGATTGACATCATTTCATGCTTATATTTGTATCTTATATTCATTATCTTACACCTAAGCAATTCTACGTGATGAGTTTTATGTTTAGTTTTCAGGAATAAAGAGGTTTGAAGAGAAGAGCCATGAAAGGACCCAAAAGCAGGAAAGAAAGGACTTAATTGTGAGACCTGGGGACTAAGATGCAAGGGAGAAGGACCTGATCGTAAGACCGGAGGACCTAAGAGCAAACAGGAAACTCCACACCATCATGGGGAGTATTTTACCAATTCGATTTGGGTCGGAGCTCCAACAAGTCAAGTAACCGCATCAAAGACCAACAATACCAGAAAAAAAACCCACAACAAATTCCAACGCGATCCGAAGTTTTTGGATCGCCAATTGGCGGTCCATATTACTCAGGATCCGCCAAAAATTCTCCTGGACTTGTATTAATGTTCGTTTAGGCTACTTTTGGTATTGGTTTAGTCCCACATCGGGGGATTATCCCGGATTAGCTTTTTCCATGCTTATAAATAGAACTCTTCACCTCCCATTGTATCCATATCTATCTCTTTGGTGGCATCTTCCCTACTAAGAGTGAAGCCTTGAAGAAAAACTCTGGTGGAGGAAGAGCTGCTTGTAATTTGAGTGAGTTAATAATAGATGTTTTCTTTAGCTTGTTAATTCTTGCTTAGTTGATTTCCTTTTATGTGTTTGCTTTGTTGCTTGTTTTGTTTTATGCTTGTTTAATATTTCTTGCTTGATTAGTATAGTTTCATTTCAGTATAATGCTTCATTTTATTAGAGTAGTTAGTTTAAATATGTGTGAGTAGTTCCATCCCCATTTGGGTGGTGGAGAAATATGTGATATAATCATGTAGTGTATTAAGTGTGTGTTATCTTTATCCCTTGAGCTTTATATGATTTCCATAACCATCTAATGGGTTTTCACTCTTATCTTTGATATGCTAATGCTCTTGAATGAAGCTTAGCTTATGCTTTGATTAGTGGACCTATTCTATAGGGAATGATAAGGTTAGGATATGGATGAAGTTAATATTGGAAACACAATTTGTAGTGTATGTGCTCTTGTTGCCTTTACCTTAGCTAATGTCTTGTATGTTTTAATGATATAGTCTTATCTTAATTCATGTGGAGGCATAGTAGGGTCTAGTCTTTATACTTGAGTTCATGTAGCTTCATTCCAATTATTGTCTTGTATGTTTTAATGATGTAGTCTTATCTTAATTCATGTGGAGGCAAAGTTGGATGTAGTTTTATGATTTCATGTACTACATGTTGTGAGGAGCTTAATGAACACACACACACTTCTTTATGTTCACATTATTTCTCTACCCCCTTTGGGGTTTAGTTTTCTTGCTTCTCTTCCATTTCCATTTGCACCTTAGTGTAGTTTAGTGTAACCAACCTTTCTCTCCTTCTTTTTACCTCTCGCCTTCGAACAAACCAATCATCGACACACCTCCCAGTGGACGACCCGTATTTGCCACCGCTCCAACGCGGCTGTGCACTTGCGGTTTAAATAAAACGATCAATCAAGTTTTTGGCGCCGTTGCCGGGGAGGTGCTTTGTCCAGACCTTGGTTTGGACGATTCGAGGGGTTTTTGATTTTTTGTTTCCAGTTTTTTTAGTTTCAGGGAACCATCAGATCAAAGGGAGGCTACTGGACAACTTTGAGGACCAGAAGTTGGAGACCGCCAATTGGAGGCCTGGTGAGGGTTTCCTGCTCCAAAATTTGTTCTGGTAGTTATTGTTGTAATTTGTGTTATCTGGGAGCCATATTTTACATGCTGTGTGATTGATCTCGTTTTATATTTAACCGCAAGTGCACGGCCGCGTTGAAGCGGTGGCAAATACGGGTCGTCCACTGGGAGGTGTGTCGACGATTGGTTTGTTCGAAGGCGAGAGGTAAAGAAAGGGAAGAATGGTTGGTTTGATGGGCTGAGAATGAGTCCAATGATTTGAAGTGGGGTGTTGGTAGAGTTCTGGGTATTCGGGAGGAGGATACTGGGGTGTAAATGATGTATAAGAATTTGAATACGAATTGTCTCCCCACAAATCCATCCCTCTCGGGTTGTACGCGGATGCGTAATGGTCATAATGAGCATTTTGGGAAAATGTGTGCTCATACTCAGGCTCAGGGGGAACATAAGGACATTCCCCGAAATCATGACCACTCAACCCACAATAGTGACACGGTACGGCTACTGGAACCACCGGTGCACCCATGTCATCTACCACATGCATGACAGAGGCCAAAGGTTCTTGTAATGTCTCAGATTTATGACCAACATATGATCCGACGTAACTAGATGGTGGTCTAGCAGTCGGTGTCTCTCTCATACTACCCCAATATGAAGATTGCTCAGTCACACAAATGAAGATTGTCCCAACCATACGGGGTGTTAGTCTGAGCCACCCCAGGATGCATGGGTCGGGAGTACCAGGGAGAATCATCCTGGTCCCAACAATGATATGGATGGTCGCCCATGTAACCATCCATCTCAACAAACAACTCTCGAGTCGACCACTCTCACCACTACGAGACTAAGCTCGCAAAAAGTGCTCGACTCGACCCTAAAACGCTGCCAGAGAGTGTAAAGGGGAGGAGACTAAAACGTAGAAGTAGGTGAGAAGAAGATGACTCAGAGGAGAAGGGAAGAATCCCTAAAGCTAGCGTGGGTAAAGGGATCAGGAAGAAGCCTAACTAGCAAGCACGGCTCAAACAATGAAAGGCAATGGGTCCTTAGGCTAGACGACGCCTAACTTCAAGGTCACTAGCCTCAACACGTCTCACCTCCCTACAACGAGGACCACAATGCCCAGCAAGTGATACCAGATCCGGAGATCCAGTACCTCCTACTATCGACAAGGTAGGCAACGCCAATCAGGTCATGACGGTCTCAACTAGATTACTCTCCTAGTGCGCCCGCAATCCTAGGGCCAATGTCTACTTGATTTTAGTTAAGGATTTATTAAGAGTGGTTTTTGGGGCCAAGGAAAGGGTGATGAAATCCCCCACCTTATCTTTTATGGGACAGCCCTTCCTTAGTAGCGTTTTGAGCTTAAATCTAGCAATCAATCACTCCAATCAAACGCTCAACTCACTCTTGTCCCGATGCATCTTACTAACTAATGCGTGATCGAAACATGCATGAATGAGAGATTTGGGTGCACGTACCTCACGCCAGCAATCAACAACAAAATGTAAAGAAAAGAAAAGACAAATGCATGCAAGGTCTACACATGATGCATGACCTAGATGGCAAGGAGTCTAATCTTTTGCTTTGAGTTTTATGGTCCAAGTTGATTAAAGGGGATTGAAATTAAATCTGGGAGCAAATTAGAAGTCACAACATGCAAAATTGTTCTCCCAGATAACTAACAGGAAGAATATAACAACTTGAACAAATTTAAGAATAATTGAGGCTCACCAGGCCGCCAATTGGCGGTCCCAGACCGCGGATTGGCGATCCTTTTGTAGCTTCTGGTCCTCAAACTTCTCCAGTAGCCTCCCCTTGATCCGTAGGTTCCTTGAAACTACAACAAACTGGAAACAAAAAATTAAAAACCCCACGAATCGTCCAAACCAACGTCTGGACAGAGCACCTCCCCGGCAACGGCGCCAAAAACTTGATTGATCTCGTTTTATATTTAACCGCAAGTGCACGGCCGCGTTGAAGCGGTGGCAAATACGGGTCGTCCACTGGGAGGTGTGTCGACGATTGGTTTGTTCGAAGGCGAGAGGTAGAGAAAGGGAAGAAAGGTTGGTTTGATTACACTACACTACACTAAGGTGCAAATGGAAATGGAAGAAAAGCAATAAAACTAAGCCCCATAGGGGGTAGAGAAATAATATGAATATGAAGATGTGTGTGTGTGTTCATTAAGCTCCTCACAACATGTAGTGCATGAAATCATAAAACTACATCCAACTTTGCCTCCACATGAATTAAGATAAGACTACAACATTAAAACATACAAGACAATAATTGGAATGAAGCTAAATGAACTCAAGTATAAAGACTAGACCCTACTATGCCTCCACATGAATTAAGATAAGACTATATCATTAAAACATACAAGACATTAGCTAAGGTAAAGGCAACAAGAGCACATACACTACAAATTGTGTTTCCAATATTAACTTCGTCCATATCCTAACCTTATCATTCCCCATAAAATAGGTCCACTAATCAAAGCATAAGCTAAGCTTCATTCAAGAGCATTAGCATATCAAAGATAAGAGTGAAAACCCATTAGATGGTTATGGAAATCATATAAAGCTCAAGGGATAAAGATAACACACACTTAATACACTACATGATTATATCACATATTTCTCCACCCCCCAAATGGGGATGGAACTACTCACTACTCATTACACTAACTATATTAACAAAAGAAAGCATAATACTGAAATGAAAGTTAACTAAGAAGGCAAGAAGTATTAAAGAAACATAAAAGGAAAGAAAAGACTAAACAAACATGCACAAATTAAAAGACAAGATTAAAACAAACAAGAAGAATTATTTTATTAACAAATGACTCACATTGAAGGTAGCATTCTTCTCCACCTTGAGTTTTTGCTTCAAGGCTCACTCCTTAGTAGAGAGAATGCCACCAAGCAATGGGTAATTACAATGGAAGGTGAAGAGTTCTATTTATAAGCATGGAAAAAGCTAATCGGGGACAATCCCCCGATGTGGGACTAAACCAATACCAAAAATAGCCTAAACGAATATTAATACAAGTCCAGGAGAAATTTGGGTGGAGCCTGAGTAATATGGACCGCCAATTAGCGGTCTTGAATGTACATACAATCTGCATGGGATTAGCCGCTTCAATGGGATCCTTCATTCTGGTCGGGGGGGAAACTACCAAACGTTTAGCATTCCCTCACGCTTGGCGCCAATGTGTTTTTTAGTTGAGAAAAAAGACTATGCCTTCGCCATATCAAAATAATAAGTAACAATAACAGCCTTTTCTTTCTGGTATTGTTGGTCTTTGATGCGGTTACTTGACTTGTTGGAGCTCCGACCCGAATGGAATTGGTAAAATACTCCCCATGATGGTGTGGAGTATTCTGTTTTGCTCTTAGGTCCCTTGGTCTTACGATCAGGTCCTTCTCCATTGCATATCAGTCCCTAGGTCTCACAATTAAGTCCTTTTTTCCTGCTTTTGGGTCCTTTCATGGCTCTTCTCTTCAAACCTATTTATTCCTGAAAACTAAACATAAAACTCGTAACATAGCATTGTTTAGGTGAAAGAAATTGGATACAAGATACAAATATAAACATGAAATGATGCCCATCACTGTGACTTCGCTTTTTCTCCCAGATCATTAATCACTCCCCCACTAATCAACTTGGACCATAAAACTCAAAGCAAAAGATGAGACTCCTTGCCATCTAGGTCATGCATCATGTGTGGACCTTGCATGCATTTGTCTTTTCTTTTATTTACATTTTGTTGTTGATTGCTGGCGTGAGGTACGTGCACCCAAATATCTCATTCATGCATGTTTCGATCATGCATTAGTTAGTAAGGTGCATCGGGACAAGAGTGAGAGAGTGTTTGATTGGAGCGATTGATTGCTAGATCTATGATTAAATCGCTACGAAGGTGAGGGATTTCATCACCCTTCCCTTGTCCCCATAAACCACTCTTAATAAAGCCTTACTAAAAGCAAGTAGACATTGGCCCTACGATTGCGGGCGCAATAGGAGAGTAATCTAGTTGAGACCGTCATGACCTGATCGGCGTTGCCTACCTTGTCGATAGTAGGAGGTACTGGATCTCCGGATCTGGTATCACTTGCTGGGCATTGTGGTCCTCGTTGTAGGGAGGTGAGACGTGTCGAGGCTAGTGACATCGAAGTTATGCATCGTCTAGCCTAAGGACCCATTGCCTTACATTGTTTGAGTCGTGCTTGCTAGTTAGGCTTCTTCCTGATCCCTCTACCCACGCTAGCTCTAGGGATTCTTCCCTCCTCACCTGAGTCCTCTCCTCATCTATTCTCTACGTTTAGTCTCCTCCTCTAGTACACCTTTTGTTCTGTCTTATTTTAGAGTCGAGTCGAGCATTTTATGCGAGGTTGGGCTCGTTCTGGTGAGAGCTCTCGACTCGAGAGAGTGCATTCTTCTGAGATGGACGGTCTTGGTGATCGACCATCTCCCCCTCGTGCTCCTTTGGAGCATGAAGCCGAGTCGTCTCGAGGTGACGGGGTAGACTGGGTTCCATACATGGAATACCTCGGTCCGCTTCCGCCACCACGTAGACCTCCTTCTCCTCCTCCCCGTCCTCTGACTCGAGAGGAAAGGAGATTCGGTCAGGATCGAGTTCTTGGTGCACCACCACCTTTAGCTCGACATGATAGACTGATGACTTTGTGGGAGCGGACCCATCCTGTTCGGGCCGCGCATCCTTCTTGCATAGTTGTTCCCCCTGCTCGCGGGAACAACTATGTGTTGAAACCTCAATATGTGAGCATGCTTCCAACCTTTAGTGCCAATAAGGAGGATTCATATATCTTTATACGCGAATTCGAGGAAGTATGCTCCATGTTCAAGCTTCAACAACTTGACGAGGATTCAGTCCGGTTGAGGATGATTTCTTTCGTATTGAAGGATAATGCGAAGAAATGGATGTATAGCCTCCTGGCGAGCTCGATTCGGTCATGGGATGACTTTGTGACCGTCTTTCTGAAGAGATTTTTCCCTCAAAGGAAAACTCAACAGATACGGCACCAGATACATCAAATGTATCAGACCGAGACCAAATCGTTTCATGGTTTCTTTGAGAGGTTCAAGGACCTTCTCCAGCAGTGCTCTCATCATGGATTTGAGTTATGGTAGCTGTGCCAAATTGTTTATGAGGGCATCAACTACAACACCCGCACATTGTTGGAGTCGATGTGTGAGGGTGACTTCCAATGAAACTCATCGAGGAGGCATGGGATACTTTTGAGTCAAAGGCTGAACGTACCTTCGAGTAGGATACCATGAGAGAGCCACCAGCCGCCAGGTCATCTAGTCGAGCTGGATCTTATCAAGTTGACTCATCGATCGCGTCTGAGGGGAAAGTGGTTGCGCTCATGCGTAGGATTGAGAGTTTAGAGTTGGACCGAGCTCCTGTAGCTCAGGTCGCTACTCCCGAGTGTGGTAGGTGTGGACTTACGGGCCATGATGACTTGGAATGCGCTTACGCTCCAAGGGATACTGAGCATGCGAATACAATGTATCAACAGAGGCCCCGTAACGACCCGTACAGTCATTCCTACAACCCGAGATGGCGTAACCATCCTAACTTCTCTTGGGGGCCTAGTGGGGGTCACGGTCAGAGCTCGCACGCTCAACCTCAACCTCCACCTTATCAACCTCCACGCCCATCGGCGACCTACCAACCCCAACATCAAAGGTCTCAGCACCAAAATTACCAACCTGCTCATGCCTCCTCGTCGGGTTATTCCAACCAGACTCCACCACCCCAGCGGGTTGACCCTAAGGACCCTTCTTGTGATCCGACCTTTCAAGCGTTGCAAAGTACAGTCAAGGCTTTGGAAATGCAGGTTAGCCAGTTGGCTCATCAACTCCATGAACGCGAGAAGGGTCAGTTCCCGAGTCAACCTGAGGTGAATCCTCGGGGTACCAATTCTCAAGGAAGGACACCTTTACCTCATGCGACCTCTGAACCGACCCATCATATTAATGTGATTCATACTTTGAGGTCTGGTAAGGAGGTTGATAACCACATTGGGGTACCTTCTTTGTCATCACCATCTTTGAGGGAGCCGGATCCTGAGGCTCCCTCCACAAATACTTCCAGGAAGGAGCCAGATACTGAGGTTCTTTCTACATTTCCTTCGACAAAGGGGTCGAACCTTGAGGTCCCCTTGTCTCCTCTTGTGTCGAAGGAACCAGATTCTGAGGTCCCCACTCATGTTTCTTTGGACCTGAATTCTGGGGTGCCTTCGCATCCTTATGCCCCAAAGGCGCCATTCCCTGCGCGCCTTAAAAAGAAAACCTCTGATCAGCATGACATGATGCTTGAGATGTTTAGGCAAGTTAAGGTGAACATCCCTCTATTGGAGGTGATTCAGCAAATGCCACCTTATGCCAAGGTTCTCAAGGACTTATGCACCAAGAAGAGAAAAACTCATGTTCCCAAGAAAGCTTTTCTTGCGGCTAACGTAAGTTCCTTGTTGGCACAACCCATGCAAGTCAAGTACAAGGACCCTGGCTGTCCTACTATCTCTTGTGTGATTGGTGATGTGTCCATACATCGAGCCTTATTGGACCTTGTGCATCTGTTAATCTTCTGCCATATTCTGTCTACGTCCACCTCGGTCTTGGAGACCTCAAACAAACAAAGACAACTCTTCAATTGGCTGATAGGTCTGTGAAGAAACCGAGGGGTGTGGTGGAAGATGTGCTGATCAAAGTGGGAGAGTTCATTTATCCAGTCGACTTCTTTGTCTTGGATACTGAACCTGTGCCAAACCAACTTGGACAAATTCCTGTCATTTTGGGGCGACCATTCCTTGCGACTTCCAATGCATTGATCAATTGTCGCAATGGTCTGATGCGCTTGCCTTATGGTAGTCAATGCGCTGATTTTAACATCTTCACCATCGGTAAGAAGCCATGTGCCTTCAATGACCATGTTGGGGTCAACCTTATCCAGGGTTTGGATGAGATTGAAGTTGAGGTCACCTTCAAGTACTTCAGAGAATTGTTTGATGAAGCTCCTGAAGGTTGTGAAGATGTTTCACCTGGGCTGGCACAAGAAGGTGCCTTATGTTCTGATCTTGTGGCCATTGAGCCACATCCTTCTGATCTTGTGACCCTTGAGCCACATTCTTCTGATCTTGTGGCCCTTGAGCCACATCCTTTTGATCATGTAGCTTTTGAGCCACAAGATACCATTTTTATGGCCTCTGGGCCATATGATCTTCATTTTGTATCTGTTGAGGACCCCATGTGGGTTAAGAATCAACCACCTGATACCCTTCAACCTGATAGAGGTTCACCTCTCATTCATGCCTCCGATCTTTCTCACTCTCAAGAGGCATCAAACGACCACAACGCTTATAAGGGTATCAGGTGGTCAAGCAATTCTGATTTGTATGTCGCGAGCCCATGCATGTGCATTTTTGGCTCGAGTGATGGTGGGTTCCCATTTGATGTCCCTGTACATATGAAGATGGGAGCCCATTTGTTGTACATAAAAAAAAGAAAAAAAATACAATAAAAGACTCCTTCAGTGAGCATCGATTGTTGTGTGGCCCAACCCTTGTGTATTTGGGCTCTATTTCTTTCACGTATTTGTATCCTTTCTTTAGCATCTCACTGGTTTTGAGGGAATTCGGTTTATGTCCATCAACATGACCTTGAACGTCCCTTTGTACTTCATGTTGGTGAGATCTGTCCTTTTTCATGCATAAATCCATGTAGTATCTTGCTCACATTCATTGAGGACAATGCATGAAGTAGGTGTGGGGGGGTGTTTTACGTGTGTACATAGTCGAGTCTTGTCTTTTGATTTTGTTTTCTTTTGTTTGCATTTTTAGGGTCATGTTAGTGTGCTGCATTTAATATCGATATATCTGCTTGCCATGATCCTTCGGTGGCTTGTCTTCTTTTGCTTGCCTAGTGCTTTAAAATTTCCACATTTCTTTCAAAATCTTCATGTGTTTGCGAAAGAAAATGTTTTGTGGGTTTTGTGTGTGTTTAGCATGTGCAAAACCGTTGAGAGGCAAAGTAAAAAGAAAGCTCCCAAAAGTGTCTTGAACTTGATGCATTAGGATATCTAGTACAATGACTTTAGGATTTATCGAGTCGTTAGGATGCACCCCAGTTTCCCCTTGGGGGTGAGTAATCATAGGGTTTCAGTGCTCAAACATTTAATGAAGTCCACCCTGAACCTAGTGAGTCAATAATTCGTGTCTGTTAACTTAAGGAAGTTTGTTGTAGTCAAGGACCCTTTAAATCCTGTTGTGAGACATTAGTGTAGGGGTTTTGGTTCATGTGTAGATAAGAAATAAGTGAGTAGGTGTTCTCTCTTCTCGCACGGCTCCTATCACTCGGGAAAGTAGGTCTGAGAGGACTTTGTGCCTGGTGCTTTTGAGTCATCTGACTTGGGATGCGCCGACCGAACTCCCGTTACACGGGTGGTAGGGATTGCCCTATGTGGAGATTTGGGGAAAGGTGTACGTGATAGTGTAAGTCCTCATGGGCAATGATGCACGAAACCTGGCCCTGGGAGAATGAAGCTCCAACTAATAGAAAGAAAAAAAATGTGAAAAGAAACAGAAAGAAAAAAAAATGGTAATGCAAATAAGAACCTTAATTGACTTTACACTTTGTAGCACTAGAGGATGTTTAGGTTGTCCATGTCTTTCACTTAATTCCTTATTTAACTTGCACGAATGGTTCATTAGGTTAGGTGTGTGGACTGATTACCTATATAGAGTCAGCCCGTAGGATTACCGCGTCCAATGATCGACAAAATATTTCCAACGGGTCGAGTGTCTAGATTGAATAATGCATCTTGTTCGGATTTTGTGGGTATATCCGCTGAAAACCCTCAGGAGACAACACTCCTCCTCCTTGGCAACAAGGAGGTTTAACGGCTTGTTGCACGTGCTAAGTGCAACCGTGATTCCTAAGAAAGTGAGTTAGGATTTCTTGTTTCTCGTTTGCTTTTCTTTTTCTTTGTTTTGCTCAGGACTAGCAAAAACTTAGGTGTGGGGGTATTTGATTGACGTCATTTCATGCTTATATTTGTATCTTATATTCATTATCTTACACCTAAGCAATGCTACGTAACGAGTTTTATGTTTAGTTTTCAGGAATAAAAATGTTTGAAGAGAAGAACCATGAAAGGACCCAAAAGCAGGAAAAAAAGGACTTAATTGTGAGACCTGGGGACTAAGATGCAAGGGAGAAGGACCTGATCGTAAGACCGAAGGACCTAAGAGCAAACAGGAAACTCCACACCATCATGGGGAGTATTTTAACAATTCGATTCGGGTCGGAGCTCCAACAAGTCACGTAATCGCATCAAAGACCAACAATACCAGAAAGAAAAACCCACAACAAATTCCAACGCGATCCGAAGTTTTTGGACCGCTAATTGGCGGTCCATATTACTCAGGATCCTCCCAAATTTCTCCTGGACTTGTATTAATGTTCGTTTAGGCTACTTTTGGTATTGGTTTAGTCCCACATCGGGGGATTGTCCCGGATTAGCTTTTTCCATGCTTATAAATAGAACTCTTCACCTCCGATTGTATCCAATCTCTCTCTTTGGTGGCATCTTCCCTACTAAGAGTGAAGCCTTGAAGCAAAACTCTGGTGGAGGAAGAGCTGCTTGTAATTTGAGTAAGTTAATAATAGATGTTTTCTTTAGCTTGTTAATTCTTGCTTAGTTGATTTCCTTTTATGTGTTTGCTTTGTTGCTTGTTTTGTTTTATGCTTGTTTAATATTTCTTGCTTGATTAGTATAGTTTCATTTCAGTATAATGCTTCATTTTATTAGAGTAGTTAGTTTAAATATGTGTGAGTAGTTCCATCCCCATTTGGGGGGTGGAGAAATATGTGATATAATCATGTAGTGTATTAAGTGTGTGTTATCTTTATCCCTTGAGCTTTATATGATTTCCATAACCATCTAATGGGTTTTCACTCTTATCTTTGATATGCTAATGCTCTTGAATGAAGCTTAGCTTATGCTTTGATTAGTGGACCTATTCTATAGGGAATGATAAGGTGAGGATATGGATGAAGTTAATATTGGAAACACAATTTGTAGTGTATGTGCTCTTGTTGCCTTTACCTTAGCTAATGTCTTGTATGTTTTAATGATGTAGTCTTATCTTAATTCATGTGGAGGCATAGTAGGGTCTAGTCTTTATACTTGAGTTCATGTAGCTTCATTCCAATTATTGTCTTGTATGTTGTAATGATGTAGTCTTATCTTAATTCATGTGGAGGCAAAGTTGGATGTAGTTTTATGATTTCATGCACTACATGTTGTGAGGAGCTTAATGAACACACACACACACACACACACACTTCTTTATGTTCACATTATTTCTCTACCCCCTTTGGGGTTTAGTTTTCTTGCTTCTCTACCATTTCCATTTGCACCTTAGTGTAGTTTAGTGTAACCAACCTTTCTCTCCTTCTTTTTACCTCTCGCATTCGAACAAACCAATCGTTGACACACCTCCCAGTGGACGACCCGTATTTGCCACCGCTTCAACGCGGCCGTGTACTTGCGGTTTAAATAAAAAGATCAATCACATAGAACTACAACAACCATTTTCTATCAATTTCTCCTCAATCTCTCCGTTTCTCTTACTTCCTCTCCATTTAACTCCATGTTGTTATCCAAGCTACAGACACTCAACCATGTCTTCTTTTCTTTTGATTTCTCTCCCTAATAAACTACCCAAACATACCATTAAGCAAACTTATTATTTGAAGTGGTATTTAACCAACTATCATTAAAGTCACCAAACAAGTCCAAAGACAACAAAATATCACTAATTTTGATAAACCACAAAAATAAATCAAACAATTAATGTAAACTATAATAAAAAAATATAACATTGAATTCAAAATATAATAAAATTCAAATCAAACAACTAATGTAAATTTATAACATTGAAACTATAATCTAAACTGAAAACAAATAATCTTATAAAAAATAAGATAAAAACAATATAGACGGGTATGAGGTCGAGGTTGGGTTTTGTGGCTGGGATTGGGGATGGGGTTAGGGGAGGCACTTGGGTCGGGTGGGGGTCGGGTTGGGGATGAGGGTCTCGGGTTTGGCATCAGGGAGGTGGTGATCGGGTCGGGTTGGGGCGATTGGTGATGGTGGCTACGGGTGATGGTGGTGATGGTGATTAGAGAAGCATTACTAGATAGGAGGTGAGCGTGGACGAGCGGCGAGGCAGAGGCGACGACCAGAGGTGCATGTGGGGGGCGTGGGTTGGGATGGATTAGGGTATTATTGTGTTGGAGAAGAAATAAAATGAAAAGGGTTTCCCGACTCGGGCTCTTGATAAAAACCTACACTGACAGACCTTATCTGTCAGTGTTATGGTATGATCCATCGTTCTAGTAGCCCAAGAATCAGTCGACTTTCAAAGTTATCTCCGACGGATATTATCTGTCAGTGTGAAAGTACGTTTCCATCGGACTATGTTCTTGCGCAAAAAGTTCTCGACACCCACCTGTTTCTTAAGCAAAAACCTACACCAACGGTTATCTATCCGTCGGTGTAAAACCCTCAAATGGAAAATTTTGGTCCGACCGAAGTTTTCTGTCGGTGTAATGGTCGACATTTGGGTTTGACGCACTTGATTTTCAACATTAACTATGATGGACAATATTCGCTTGTGGTTTGAAGAACAAGTACACTGCCGACCTTTATCCGTCAGTGTTAAATTACTTTTCCACCGGAGAATGTTATTGCGCGAAACGTTTTCGATGCCTGCGTGTTTCTTAAGCAAAAACCTACACCTGCGGTTTCGATCCATCGGTGTAGGACACACAAATGTAAAATTTTGGTCCGACTGAAGATATCTGTCGGTGTCATTATTAAGTTCCGTCAATGGTACAAAAGTCCCACGGAGAGGTGATTGATTCAATTATAATATCACAAGTGCACGACCGCGATAAAGTGGTGGCAAGTACGGGTCGAGTCCACATGGAGGTATGTGAACTCTGAATTTTTGGAAATCAAGTGAAAAATAAAGGGGATAAGAAGTTTGATTACAATAAACTATAGGCTACATTAAATAAAAAATTAACCAACAACAAGGATAAAAACATGAAAGGAAAACTAAGCAACTAGTAAAGCAAGATTAAACTCAGAAAGGAAAACCCCCAAGGGGTGGAATGTGTGTACACATGTGATAAGGTGGTGAAGAATGCATTCAATAAGGCACAAGTGTAGGTTGTATTTTCATGCATCGGAAGTACCTAATGGTTGTGGCAAAACCTATCATTCTAATCACTAACCTAGTTGACTAACATGAGCATAAACAAGTTGGTTTCTAAGAACCTAAACAAGCATGGGAACTACCTAATGATTATAGAAAACCCATCAAGTTAAGTATTCTCTTTTAAACAAACAAGCATACATTCACACTTATCAGATATTGCATAAGATAGCATTCATTCTCATTCTTCATTCCCATTATTCATTACATGTATAAACATCATCTCCACCCCAAAGGCGGACATAACTACTCACTACACATTGGCTGCAAACTATATTAAGAAAGAAAAACATTATAACTAATTATACTAAGATTAAGAAAACAAAACTAAGCTAAACATGCAAGCATTAAACAAAGACAACAATAAAACAAAACTAGGATTATATTGTATTTACATGACTCACATTACAAGTAGCATTCTTCTCCACTTGAGTTTTGCTCCAAGGCTTTACTCCAACAAGAGAAAATGACCACCAAGCAATGAGTAGATTACAAAGGAGGATGAAGAGTTTTATTTACAGACATGAAAAATGAAACTAAGGACAATCCCTCGGTGTGGGACTAATGAAACATTCCCAGAATAGACATAAACACATAACCCACATCCATGATGGTGTGGAGTTTCTCAGTTTGCTATTTGGTGTCTCCGGGCTTACGTCGAGGTCATTCCCTCTTGCAAATGGTTCCTTGTGCATGATAGAGAGGTCCATTTTGCATCATTTAAGTCCTTCCTTCTTATGTTTCACTCCTTTTTCCCTTCCCTTCTATTCTTCATTACCTAATACCTGAAATATAACAACAAACACTCGAGTAGCACAATATTAGGGTAAATTTAAGGATATATAGCATGAATATGATGCATGATATGCTACTAATCAAATACCCCCACATTTACCTTTTGCTAGTCCCGAGCAAAACATACAAAACATTAACGAAAGGGAAAAATGAAAGAAAGGAAAAACATACGAAAAATAGGGAAATCCTAACTCACTTTCGTAGGAATCATGGTTGCACTTAGCATGTGCAACAAGCCGTTAAACCCCATTGTCGCCAAGGAGGAGGAGTTGTGTCTCCTGAGGGTTTTCAGTGGACATACCCACAAAATCCGAACATTGATGCATTATTCAACCTAGCAACCTACATTTGTCGATCATTGGACACGGTAATCCTACGGGCCGACTATATATATATATCATGTCCACACACCTAGCCTAATAAATCATTCGTGCAAGTTAATTACGGACTTAAGTGAAAGCACCGGCAACCTTAACATGATCAAGTGATACAAAGTGTAAAGTCCATTAATGTTCTTATTTATATATTTTTCTTTTTTTTGTTTTTTAAATTTTACTATTTGGTGTTTAATTCTCCCAGGGTCGGATTTCGTGCATCGTTGCCTATGAGGAATTACACTATCACATGCACCTTCCCCCAAATCTCCACATAGGGCGATCCCTACCACCCGTGTAGCAGGAGTTCGGTTAGCGCATTCCAAGTCAGATGACTCGAAGGCACCACACACTAAGTCCCCTCGGACTTAATTCCCCAAATGATAGGAGTCGTGCGAGAAGAGAGAACTGTTAGGATCAATGATCCTTTAATCATTTAACTAATTTAAGGATTCAGAGATAAGAAAATTGCAAACCACAAAATCATCGACAACAGAGTTTAGAGAGGTTCGGCACCGCACCCCGGTCCTAGTACTCCTCGCAAGCATCGCTCGATCCCCTGAGCCTCGCTTGCGGTTCCGCTAACCGATTTCCATTCCGGGCCGAGATCGACGCCGTTTAGAACAATCCTCGCCTCGACCGTGTCTCCTCCCACAACCCGAGAGGGACCTTCCTCGAAGATTTACAACTTGGTGATTCTTGGATATGAAAATGGAATCACAATCTAACACTCTATACTTGAGCACACTTGGATATTGATAAGACATGGATATGCAAGTGGTGAATTTTGGCTTGAGTGTAGAAGAATGAGAGCTTGAAGATGAAGAGGATTTAGCTTTGCGTATAGGATTGATAGGAAATGTTCAACTCTTGTAAAACCATCAAATGATATCCTATTTATACGTCTTCAAGCCCTACTAGCCGTTTGAGAGTTGTTGAGAAATAGACCAATGAGAAGCAAGGATTTGCTTAAAGCTCCAGCACATTTCTATGCAGGTTTGGTCGACCGTTTATAGAATGGTAGTCCAAAACATTAATGTTGGATTGGTCTGAGCTAAGCATATGGTTGACCGAATAAGGTTCGGATCACCGTTCACCAACTTCCAGTAACTATTTCCAATTTAGCCCTATTAAATTTTGGTTAACCGAATTCTATTCGGTTCACCGTTCCAAGGTGGACAGTAAGATTGGTTGGGCTCTGATTACTCAAGTTCGGTTGACCGTGTATACTTCAGTAGCACGAGTTTTGCGCTGACAGTTAAGTCTGAAATTGTCGTTTGGTACAACAGTCAAGTGTCACGTGTAAATACTTGTTGGGCACCTAAACCCAAGAAGGGCTCGGTTGACCGATAGGAATTTGGTCGTCCGAATTAGAACAAGTCAATAGGGCTCTATAGGCTCGATTCAAATGTGACCGTTGGAGCAAAGTCCAAAAACGGTCCATGGCTATTCGATCGACAGAACCATGTTTCGGTTGTCCGTTAGGAAAATTCCATAAAGCATCCTATGGTTTACTGATGGGGAGGATTTGGTTATCTGATTGGTGTTCGGTGTACCGAACTGGAAAGGTTTTGGTTGACCGTGAAGGATCTTGTTTATCGAAAGGTGACAGGATAGAATACTAGTGCTCAAGTTTATATTAAACCGTATGGACTCAATAAATGTAAAAGTACATGTCTTGGTCCAAATCTTTGATTACAAGTCTTGAGTCTTGATGTCTTTGTCCCAATGCTCCTTTCCTTGATTATCTTGAAAAGTCAATCAATCAACCTATTAAGATGATTGGACGTATACAAGTATGTATGCAATGCGTGTAATCGTGTTTTCTCACTTTGATTGATTATGTTGATTGATTAAGATTAGTTTAATTAATCATAAAATTAATATAGATTAATGCCAAAAAGCCAACAAGAACAACCTACTAAATTATTTCTTATCAACATATGAAAAAAAACCCAACACTTAAGGTTTCACAATAGGATAGTAAGGGTCCCTGACTACGACAAACTTCTTGATACTAACGGATTATCCAACTCACTAGGTTCACGGTGGACTTATTTATTTGTTTGAGTACTGAAACCCTATAATTACCCTCCCATGAGGGAAATCCGGGGTCATCCTAACGACTAGATAAGGCCTAAAGTTGGTATGCTAGATATCCTAATGCATCAAGTTAATGTTAATTTTGGGAGCTTCCTTTTTACTTTGCCTCTCAATGGTTTTGCGCTTTCTAAACACACACAAAACCCACAAAATATTTTCTTTCGCAAACACATGAAGATTTTGAAAGAAATTTGAATATTTTAAAGAACTAGGCAAGCAAAAGAAGGCAAGTCACCCAAGGATCATGGTATAGTAGATATATCAATATTAAATGCAGCACACTATCATGACTCTAACAATACACACAAAAGAAACAAAAATAAAAGTACAAAGACTCGACTATGTACACACGTAAAACACCCCCCACACATACTTCATGCATCGTCCTCAATGAATGTAAGTGTGATGCTACATGAATTTATGCATCAAAAAGAAAAGATCTCACCAACGTGAAGCGAAAAGGGAAGTTCATGGTTACGTGGATGGACATATACCCGAATTCCCAAAAACCTGTGAGATATTTAAGTAGGGAGACAAATAAGTGAAAGAAATGGTGTCCAAATACACAAGGGTTGGTGCCCACAACAATCAATGTTCACTCTTAGAGTTTTTTTTCTTTTTTCTTTTCAAATATGACTATGTACAAAACTCAGTTCCCATCATCATTTGTCAAATGACATCAAATAGAAACTTGAAAAGTGGGTTAATGTACTTGGAATGAAAACATGACAACACATGGGGCCAAAATACTAATGTGTGGCCCCCCTCACAAAGTGCACAAGATGCAAGGAAAGGTTCATGCCCAATACACAAAGGCGTTTGATACAAAGGATCAAACTTAAATAGCTCAAACCTCTCAAGAGTTTGGTCATAATTGAGTAACAGAAGAAGAGTTTTTGTCGTGCAGTATTGAAGTTATGATCGTCAATCAAAACTCTCAAACAAACAAGCTGGTGCGCCGGAACAAAGCCAACAACCTCATTTTCCTTGCCCGAGGCACCAGGCAAACAGAAAGTGGGTCTCTTACCCAACGTATCCTCTAAGGAACTCCCAATACCCTCACTAGCGATGTAATTGTTTGGTGTCCATTCGGTTTTAAGATGATCAGGAACAATAGTGAGAGGCAAGCTCTCATAAGGTCGTATGAAATTAGGGGTATTAGGGAGCTCTTACTCCACCAATCATGCATGGGAAGTACCTAATGGTTGTGGCAAAACCTATCATTCCAATCACTAACCTAGCTGACTAACGTGAGCATAAACAAGTGGTTATTAAGAACATAAACAAGCATGGGAAGTACCTAATGATTATGGAAAACCCATCAAGTTAAGTATTCTCTTTTAAACAAACAATCATACATTCACATTTATCACATATTGCATAAGATAGCATTCATTCACATTCTTCATTACATGTATAAACATCATCTCCACCCCAAAGACAGACATAACTACTCACTACACATTGGATGCAAACTATATTAAGAAAGAAAAACATTATAACTAATTATACTAAGATTAAGAAAACAAAATAAGCTAAACATGCAAGCATTAAAAAAAGTCAACATTTAAACAAAACTACGATTATATTTTATTTACATGACTCACATTACAAATAGCATTCTTCTCCACTTGAGTTTTGCTCCAAAGCTTTACTCCAACAAGAGAGAATGACCACCAAGCAATGGGTAGAATACAAAGGAGGAGTAAGAGTTCTATTTAAAGACATGAAAAATGAAACTCAGGACAATTACCCGATGTGGGACTAATGAAACGTTCCCAGAATAGACATAAACACATAACCCATATCCATGAGAAACCGGGTTGCATTCTAACTAATACGGACCACCAATTGATGGTCCTAGTTGGTCAGATGCGACTCATTTTCGTTCCTCTACTTATTCTCCTCAATTATGCACGTGGGGTGTGCCTTGGTGAGCCATTTTAGTCCGCACCCGAATCTAATTGCCAAAATACTCCTCATGATGGTGTGGAGTTTCTCAGTTTGCTATTTGGTCCCTCCGGGCATACGTCCAGGTCCTTCCCTCTTGCAGATGGGTCCTTGTGCATGACAAAGTGGTCCATTTTGCTTCATTTAAGTCCTTCCTTGTTACATTTCACTCCTTTTTCTCTTCCCTTTTCTTCTTTATTACCTAATACCTGAAATATTACAACAAACACTCAAGTAGCACAATATTGTGGTAAAATTAAGTATAAAAAGCATGAATATGATGCATGATATGCTACTAATCAAGAGGTATATCCGCTGGTGTTACGCACACTGCACTGACGTATCCGTCGGTGATGCCCATATTTCTAGTAGTGCAACTCTTGGAAGGTATATATTTTCAAAGTGGAGACTTGCTCCTCATTGGTCATCGCATGACTGATAACACTTAGCTTGCTTATCATATTCAACGGTACAACTATATGCTAACTAATTGTGATCTTAGAACATTTTATAATCATCATGTATGTAATCCTCATCTGACAGGCCCTTGTAAATGTGGTCACACAATTACAATTCCACAAAATTTCCCATACGGACTTTGTCGTCAGATGCTTCTCAAACTGCAACATTATATGACCCTTATCGAGCTTAGTATTGGGCTATTAAATCCTGCCTTTACGTCAGTTCATTGAGAACTACCTTGGTTGGCGTAAATATTACCCTTTCACGTCGGTTATTGCAGGACCATTGTATGTACTTCCTAGGTGTACATATACGTGGGTCTTTACTTTTTTATATAAATAATGACTCTAAAGCTCAAATCATTTGTTCAACCCCAAACCAACACCAACCCATACTACCACAAACCTTAACACCCAAAATCCAAACCCCCTCCTGACCTCACACTGCTGCAGAATGAGGTTATTACGTTGGATTTTTTGACATATCATGTTGGGTTGACCGACCCTAGATGACCGTCGTGTGTCCGAGAGAAGTTGTAAGCGAGGGGGTATCACGTCGGCCAATACGCCGACGTGGTACGTAAGTCATGTGGGTGTTTACCAATCATGTGAAGCTCTAAGATTAAGATTAAAACACACATCAATCTCACACCATTCACACTTGACATTATTCTCCACCCCCAATGGGTATGGATTACTCACTAATCAACATATTAACCAAAGAAACAACAACATGAAAAAACTCATAACAAGTAAAAAAAACTAGATTAAGACAAGAAATAAACAACTTTGATTAATGAAGAAAAAGATTACAAGATTGCTTACCTTTTCTCCTCCACTGCACTACTAAGCACGAAATCAAGCCAAACATAATGAGGAAAAGAAGAAGGAAGAAAAAGAAGGGACGGATTACAAGTGTATTTATAGAAGATTAGAGGGTCTGGACGAATCTGGGTGCGATCGGACAACTGTAAATTAGATCTGGATGTTGCGTATTGCTCTGACCCGACAACCAGACTCACTAGAGAAATTTGGGGTCGAACCGACCAACCGAATCTGCCAGTGGTGGATCATTTAGGTCAGGTCGACATCTAATTTCACCAGTAACTTCAATGTATCATTTTAGCACATAAGGTGCACTCGAAGCCGTTGGTTTGAAACTTCTTGGTTTTAATTGTTGGATTACTCCTTAGGTTCATGACATTAGGGTCTTTTGTACCCAACATATTTTTCTTTTCACTTGGGTCCCTCTTGATTTTAGTCTAGTCCTTGAAAATTACAAACAAGTCCTGAAGACTTCCAGATCAGTCATTTCTTCTTGCATATAGGTCATTTCTCTTCATTTCTCTTCTTTATTGCCTAAAATCTAAAACACTTCAAACAAAGACTCGAGTAGTACAAAATTGGAATAAAATAAATGATATATAGTATGAATGCAATGTATGATATGTTACTAATCAGTACACTATGCATGTCAAACCAGAATTCTCAGTTAGAAGGTTGAATATGGTTGCATTGTCTCAGGTTCTGCTTTATAGTTTGGTGAATTTGGTCTGAGTCTCTGGTTGAAAATCCTACATATCAGCACCAATGATATATCATGTATATGTTCATCTACGACTAATGACAAAAGAAGGCCACTTCTCCTGCATAATGTTTATCTCTTCCTGAGAAAATGGTTCAAGCGATACTTTGAACGACTACAAAGTAAACAAAATCATTTATTAACATATATAAAATCATATGTTGAAAATAATATATAACACAACATAAGATCAATATCAAAATTTACCGATCCTAAATCTCCCGTTGTCACTCACTTCTCAACTAGTTCTTCTGTATACCTCATTATGTATTAATCGCATTCAGTAGTTACAACTTGTTTAAAGTACTACAATTAAAATGTCAGGTATATTAGGAAAATAACGAAACTAATGCAAAGTATAATGCTATATCAAAACAAACATTACGAAATCATCTTACACCCATGACAAGCCAATTTACTTTCTTTTTTGTTGCAGGCCTTCGACCACCCGACGAGGTTTGAGAGACCTCAACGACCCTACCAAAATATGTAAAGGTTCGAAAATATATTCAAACATTAAATCACAATAAATTAACTTAGAATATAAATGAAATTACTCTAAATAACTTATGTTTGAATAATATTCACTAAACTATCCTTGAGATTCTTCCATGCCATCGGATCAAACCAGTCATTTTCCTTGCTTTTGAGTCTTTTTTGTGTCTCTTCTCCTCAAACCTGCTTATTCCTGAAACATAAACCTTAAACTCGTTACGTAGCATTGTTTGGGTGAAAGATAATGGATATAAGACACAAATTTATGCATGATATGATGTCAATCACATGCCATCGGATCAAACCAGTAGGTTGTCTACGTAAACGGTTCTACCACAGCGAACATCCAATGTTCACTAAAAACCACTCATGTTAAATTACTCATCAATTAGATCAATGCTAATCTTCTTTCTGACTCGCAAATAAAATAAAATGAAATTGGAAGTATTATAAAATGTAATGAGCTTGTTACTTCTCCCAACATGGTACTAGAAAATAGGAAGCTTTCCTTGATGCTTGCAACACCTCCGCAAACTTTGTATCTGTTGTCTTTTCTTGGAAGTCCTCGTTTGATCAATCGAGTAGGACACTCATAACCATACTTTTTGTCATTCAGCATTTGGTATAGATTCATAATATAAACAAACTAACACCATTAAAATTTAAATGTAACACAAAGAGTTATGAAAAGACAAACATGACTTACCTCAATTGAACATGAATGATTGTTATACACAATGTTTCAATCTTCAGAAATTGCAGGACATCACCTATGCAGGCATATACCAGGTCTTCTATGCTACCCTTGGTTGTTTCGTCTACCATTTCTTTCGGCATAACGCCTTTTATTGTAAAATATACTGATTTATCTTTACAAGAATGTACAATATTTTGCAATTCGAAGGCAATTGAGTCTCGTCACACAATCTCTTGAGGAGAAGAGGCTTTAATTTTGATGATGAAAGACTATCCTTATTCTTGAAACACAGAGAAATATTATTAGAAGAAAACAACATGAGCAATATATCTATAATTAAGGAGTTCTAAATTCAAAGGTAATAACATTGCCTTTTTTATTACTTCTACTTTTGTTTCTCCTTGATTGGAATTGGGCCTTCATCTTCAGGATTCCCACTTATCGTAGTACTTCGTGGTGTCGGAATAGGTGTGCCCATATCAGGTAATGCACTTAATTTATTAAGTACCATAGCCATTTGTTCTTGCAGCGTATGGATCTTTTCTTCGATATTCGTGTGAATTCTTTTCCTACTATGGTTCGAGAAAGATGGCCCAAACTATTGTCATAGTCCTATTTGACTACCAACACCACGTACTCGTCCAACATGCTCCTATTTGCATAGTGTTGTAGTCAAAATATGTTTTCTACTCTGTGAAACAAATTCACCTTGGGAAGCTTGCATTGTAAGATCATCATATTACGTATTAAACACAAGAATCTTAGAAACTATATAATTGCCTAATGTTAAACACCATGTTGCTAATTAATTAGGTAGTATACGAAATACAAGAATTAAATGTAACCACTTACAATCTTCATTGTAACCTCTGCCGACTCAGACTTAATGTAACTCCCATCACGAGTAACACACACTCTCTTCCACTTATGTTCTCAAACTAGGGGAAATGGATGACCCAAATTACTAGCTTGCTCATCTCAAAACCAACCTCTAAAGCTTCCTACCTTATCTTGGCAACCTTTTTGGCCATCATTGTCTTCTCCAATTGACAGTATCCCCATTGCGACAATCTGTGTGGAAACTTGTCTTCGATTGTCATTCTGGGTTGTCATTCTTGCGCTCGTAGTTCCTACAAATTTAAAAAAAGGATTAGTTATCGTATTTAACATTTCAATGTGTCAAGGAAGTGTGAATGTATATGTTACCAAAAATTCTGGAGTTAGCCTTGAGCTTTTGAATTCAGCTCATGTGGTCTGAGTAATACGATTGTAAATTTTTCATGGATCTCGATGCTTATACTTTCCAAAAATGAAATTGGACGTCAACTTTGTTTCAAATCCGTCCATCGAGTACCGACAAATGATATCCATTTCTTTTTCAACTCTTTAGTTGATTGGAAATGAATTTTTCCTGCAACATGAAATAAAAAAAGTATTGATTAGATAAAAACATGTAAAGAAAGGAATTAACTTAAAAGAAATTCTGGATAATAATGAACTTGCCATTGCATTCTTCCAAATTTTCTTTTTCAATGATTCAGCCACCATTGACCACTTGGCAGTACAAATACACACTTTGCTTCTTGCCATAGTACCCATATAACTTATCAAATAATCTTTGTTTTCTCCGGTGGGATCAAAGTAAGAATCCAATTCCATGGGCAATGGAACTTGCTACTGAATGTTTTTTCAGAAACTCCAATATAACAGTAGCTTCTCGCGTATGAGACTCTATCATGTTACTGTCACTTGTATCGTTGACATTTTTCTTACCGTTTGCCTTTGGCTAATTGGTGTCCTTATTGGAAGTCATTTACCTAGTCATGAATGGTTGAGACCAATTAAACGGGATGGGTTGAGGGTTGAGGGCTTACGGTAGTTGATGTCTGCTTTGGAGAGACCGGGTCGGTGTGCGTGAAGGGGGATGCTCGTGGCAGGTCGGGAATGCTCAGGGTAAAATAGGAAATTAGGAGGCACAATTTGGACGTTTCCAAAGGTTAAAATTTATGGTACACAAATAAAAATTACTGGCGGTGAAAAGTTAAAACCTTATATGAAAATGACTTACAAGTTATAAACTTTATCCTTTTGAAACCACAAATATGTCATGTAAACCCACAGTTTGTCCTCGAACAACTAGCCCCTATGTTAAAGGACACTTAGTACCCTAAAAAAATTTGTCATAACAAAGGCATCATATGTCCTGTAAAAGACACATGCATCCTTTGAAAATCAAATGTCCTTTAAACAACAAGTATGTCCCTTAAAATCATGTGTCCTTTATTCTTTTACAACATAACCTCACCATAACTTCTTTAAGAAGGGCATCTCACATCAGCTGTTAGCATAATATTTGGCGTGTTACATATGTTTCATTATTAAAAAACAGAACCTATTAAAAAGTATATCCACATTGAATTTGTCTAATATTGACTGAATGCATTTCGGTTGTCCAAAGTCTCTTAAGTGGTGATTCTAGTTAGTGATATCAGTGGATAGATATGTATTCAGTCGTCGGTGTAGCACATTTTAGTGAACCAACAAATTTTCGGTAGACCGCATACGATAGGTGTTTTTCTTTTATTGATTTCTGACCTCTAACGTTTAGAAAGGAAAAATAAAAGTGGGCATGGATTCCTAGGACTGTGTCCTGGGAAGGACTGTGTCCTTCGAAGGACAAACTTGTCCTATGCGTGCTTGAAACGATGTGTGTCCTTCGAAGGTAATCTGTGTCCCTCGAAGAACACATGTGTGTGCTCCATAGGTCTGTGTCCTTCGAGGAACATAATACGTGCTCAAAGGACCTTGTCCTTCAAAGGACAAATCTGTCCCATGAAGGACACGTATGCGTGCTACAAAGTACTGTGTCCTTCGATGGACAAACTTGTCCCACCATGGACACGGGTGGCATTCTCAAAGTAAATAAGTGTACTTGTATATAAGTTGGAAATCATACATTGATACAAGAGGACATAAGTGTATTGTTCAAACCATTAAAATTGCTACAATTGAATAAAATTAGTGTTGTATACAAAAGTTCACCAACAACAGGCAAACTAATTTTTCTATACAAATTAATTAGTGTTGGATAAAAATTAATGGTTTGTCTTCTATGTGAGTTTAAAAATATCCTAAATCAGTAAGTTTGCTAACAACGTCTGGTCTTTGAATCTAGAGTCCCTGAGCAAATACATTGCCAGCTCACCCCTGACCAAGTCTAGATATTTGCCACCCATCTCCGTAGTGGGATGTACATCCAACATCAAGCATCAGATCCAATGCATGACATACAGTGCATAGTTATTGTTGTTCTATGTTTGACGTCGGCATGTGCCTCTTTCGTAGGTCATGTCCCAGTCCATTTTTAGGTAGGATCTCCAGAATTTGGCCATACTCTGCGCTGCTTCTTCGTGACCACCCACTACTTCTCTATGATCTTCAACTAACAGTGGAAAGTTGTTTAGTTGGGTTCATCTTTCTGTTCTTTCATCCACGATCAGTTGTGTAAAGTGTTCTGATTTTAACAGTGGTTGGGCAATCACCGAGTCCTTTGGGTCCAGTATTTTAGTCTGGGATCTACATAATATGCAACCAAATCAGGCTATCCGGACAAGATGACTTAGGTGGCAACTCTTGGAATCGTGATCACCCTCTGTGGATAGCATCCCATCTTCTGGCTTCACTCCAACACATCTAGCAACACGTCTATTAATAGTCCATTAAATTAGTAACATTGACTTAACATTTTTCGAGTTTAAAAAGAACTAAACTGAGAAAATGAAATTTACTTACTTCTGTTGATAACTCTGATCTTTTTTATTTTAGATCCTTTATATCCCCTCGCCTTACCTGGATGAGTTCCTTGCACAAGACATGTTTTTTATGCCTCTTCCTGGTGCCGTTAGATTCAGAAGCACATTCTTTTCTACATCGGCCAACCCTGCCATGGCTAACATGTTGATGTTTTCATTTAAATTTGTACATGGTTTATTTAGCCGGCTCTTTGTTGAAGAAAATTTGTCTTGTTTGGCTGTAATTTGATTTCCATCAAATTTGAGCCTCTTCTCCACGATTGACTATTCACTTATTTGTGTTATCTTTTTTTCTAGTTCTTCTTCTCATCCAACTCACTCTTCTTGATAATGTTCTGTCATTTCCCCTCTTTCATTTCCTTCTTTTCTTCCACATTTTCTTTTTCTTGGGGATCTCTTCTTGTCTGTACATGTCGGTCCTCCAATCCATGTACATTTTTTTCTTTTTTCTCATCTTCCTATTTCTTCTTCCTCACTTATTTCTTCCCCTCCTCTGATTTCTTTTTCTCGTGTCCCTCCTTCTTCTTATCCCCTTCTTTCCCTTTTTTCGTCTTCTCACTTATTGTTCTCCTCTTGTCCTTTCATTCTCTCCCTTTTTCTTAATCTCCTTTTCTTTCCTATCCTCCTTCTTCTCTTCTTCTCCTTTTCTTTTCTTCTCCTCCTCACCTTTCCTTCTTCTTTCTTCGTTCACTTCTTCTTTTCTATTCCTCTCCTCCTCTGCTTTGTCTTATCTGGCCTTCTCTTCTTCCTCTCCGCCTCTGCTTCATCTTTTCTTGCCTTCTCTTCCTTTATCTTCCTCTTCTCCTCTACTTCGTCTTTTCTTGTCTTCATCTCTTCCTCTCCTCCTCTTCTTTGTCTTTTCTTGCCTTCTCCTCTTCCTTTCTCTTCCTCTCCTCCTCTTACATTTTCTTTTTTCTTCCTCCCTCATCTCATTTTGTGCTTCTTCTTCTCCACTAATGAATTCAAGATTCATCATTTTTCCAATTTAATATTATGTAATTTCATCAGGAACGTGAATTCTTAATGAATGTAGTGGAAAGTCAAAGGACAAATTTTCTATATTTTCAAAGGTTGAAGGTGTCCTTTTAAGCTCACACTTGTTCTTCAAAGGACAAATATGTGTTTTGAATGACAAATTTCTTGTTTTAAATGACACATTTTTAATGGTTTAAAAGGACACATACCATTTCATTTGTGTAGACGTTCGCCACTTCAACCTTCAACCAAGTGGGGGAATAAAATGAAAGTTAAGTGTATTGACATTAATTAACTATGCGATGAGAGGTGCTGAAATAAACCTAATGTGACTAGTCCTGTAGGAGGCAGAGAATGCATGCAAAAGTGTAGATGTGTGATACATGTGTGTATGATTAAGCCCTAATTACATGCATACCATAGAAATCTATAAAGACCAGACCACAAGTGTGTTTCTACATGGATTAAGATTTATCCTCATCATTAAAACATACAAAACACTACTAAAAATAAAGCTAAAGATAACTACAAGATTACATGTCAATCTTTTCTCTTTATCCACTTCAATATTATCATCACCTCATCATTCCCTATAAAGTGGACCCACTAGCCAAAGCATGTGCTAAGATTCCATTAAGACAATTAACACAGAGGAGGAGTGGTATCTTTTGAGGGTTTTCAATGGATATACCCACAAAATCCGAACATTGATGCCTTATTCAACCTGGCAACACGACTCTGTGGACCTACTTTTTTCGATCATTGGATATGGTAATCCTACAGACCGATTCTATATATGTATCTTGTCCACACAAGTAGCCTATGGAATCATTCATGGAAGTTATTTAAGGACATAAGTGAAAGACATGGGCACCTAACATCCTCAAGTGATGCATCATGTAAAGTCCACTAATGTTGTGATTTATATATTCTTTCTTTCTTTTATTTTCTTTTTCTTTATTTTCTTTTTCTTGGTTTAGAGAATTAGGAATTAAAACTTTTGGTGTTAATTCTCCCAGGATTCAGTTTCGTGGATCATTGCCTGTGAGTACTTACACTATCACGTACATTTTTTTCCCAAATCTACGGCTAGGACAATCCCATCCACCTGTGTGACCGGACTTTGGTTGGTACATCCCAAGTAAGATGACTCGAAAGCACCAGTAACAAGCCCCCTTGGACTTAATTTCCCAAGTAAAAGAAGTCGTGCGAGAATAGAGAACATCATACTAAATTATTTCTTATCTACATATGAACCAAAACACTACGCTTAAGATTTCACAACAGGAATTTAAGGGTCTCTAACTTCAACAAGCTTTCTTATACTAACAAACACGAAATCTTCAAAAGAATGAGACTCACAAGATTCAAGGTGGACTATTTTATTTGTTTTAGTATTGAAACCCTATGGTTACTCTCCCTATGAGGGAAACTGAGGTGTATCCTTACGACTAGATAAGACCGAAAGTCAGTGTTCTAGAGGTATCCTACTGCATCACGTTCAAGTTGATTTTGGGATCTCCCATTTAACTTTGCCTCTCACGTTTTCTCAAATGCTAAACTCACGCAAAACCCACAAACATTTTCTTTTGCAACACATGAAGACTTTAAAAGAAAGGGAAAATTAAAGCACTCGGCAAGCAAAAGAAGGCAAGTCACCCAAGGATCATGGTATAGCAAGATATATCAATGTAAAATGCAACACACTATCATGACCCTAACATTACAAACAAACAAAAAAGAAAAAAAAGAAAACACTCAACTATACACACATGATAAAACTCCCCCCACATTTATGTCATGAATTGTCCATAATGTATGCAAAGAATAAATTGCAAGTCTTAACCGATTATCGCCACCTCTGTCGTCATCGAGAGGAGGATGCCCCTTGTTACGAAGAACCCCCTGGCTCCAGTTTCTTGAGCATCTTGTAGATTTTATGATTTTGCCTTGAAAGCACTGCATTTTGCTCGGACAGTCACAATGTCGAAGTCGTAGTGGAAAAGTGTCTTCGAGTCCACAGAACAATCAGAAGAATTGGCACGAACATCATCGTCATTATCATGGTCCTTCCAGGAATCTGGAAGCTCACTAGTATATGTGTGCATGATCTGCTTGATATCAATTACGACCCCTTTGAGTCAATGAGATCTTGAGTGTAGGAGGGGTCGAAATGACTACAAATTCTAGTGACGAGTAGGGGCAAGGGCTGCCTCAACTCCCGTACACCTATTTGCAGCGTGCAGAAGAGCTTATTGCAGTTGCAGTGTTGGGCTCTAGTTATTAAGACATAAACCAAGTCTAGACAGGCTACGAAAAGGCTGAGTGGTGCCGCAAACCCAAGATGTTTTTGCCAACCGAGCGAGCGGCCACATGCACATTTTTAAACATATGGACATTACTCAAACTCCCATTAGGGTTTACCGGGTTCCCTCTACCCATTACCAAATGGTAGAAATTAAATGTTAGGTGTTGGTGGACCTTACAATCCACAAAAGTCAACCCGTTAATATCCACGATAATAGTGGGAGTGGGAGGATAAGTATTACCATTGAAGGTGAACATCATACATTCACCTTCATCAGTCAGGGAACCGTAAAATGAGTCTACCAAGGATGGGGCAGAATACCGACTCACATCCTCATAAAGGAGAGCGGTCCACCCAAGTTTGGCAATGTTGATATCAAGAGAGGGGTCCACTCGCAGGTATAAATGCAAAGTCAAATTCCATTATACCTGTGGCCTACCCGAGGCAAGCTTGACGTGGTATCCCAAACTACACGACTATGGCGAGCAGAGATGAAGATGTAGGTGTAGCCCAATAAACACACACATGCAAAGAAACCACCAGGACAAAGAAGAGCAAAATTTACACTAAACAATCTGCCACTTGCGGATTAATACCCGGTACTAGCATATCAAGTGTGGGCACATGGTCTATTTTTCTAACCAACAATGAAAACACAAGGCCAAATCCGTTAACACGTCCTGCACCAGTGGATAAGAATCCACTACGAGCTGATGAGTGTTGGGGTCCTGGCCTAGAACACAGGTATGTAGTTTGGCATGATAAAAGAAAAGTATAGCGAGGTCGGATTTTGTGATTTGAGCATGAATGGTTTATGTTTTGAAAGGATTAAGATTAATAAACAAAACCAAATTTGAATCACCAATGTACTCACCACAGGATTGGGACGACTTACGATCTGGAAATGAATGGACGAAATTGGTAGAGAGACACTAGCAACACGTGTGCCCACTAGGAGAAGATGGAGAAGCCATCAGCAAAATGACCCGCCAACAGTGGTTTTGGTCCACTATTAGCACCCCTTCATACTTACTTCATGCATTGTCCTCAATGAAAGTGAGTGTGATACTACATGAATTTATGCATGAACAATAAACGATCTCACCAACGTAAAGCGCAAAACTAAGTTCACGTTATGTTGATGGACATAAATGCCAATTCCCCAAAACCTATGATATACTTAAGAAGGAAATACAGGTACGTTAACAAGTGGAGACCAAATCCTCAAGGGGTGCACCCGGAGCTATTGGTTCGAGTCTATTTGGTCTTAACTGTTGAATTACTCCTCAAGTTCATGTAATTATGGACTTTGGAACCAACATATTTTCTTGACGATTATGTTCCTCGGGGTTTTCACCTAAGTCCTTCCTAACTTACAATCCAGTGAATGAGCATTACAAACAGGTCAAAAGGCTTCCAAATCAGACATTTCTTCTTGTATTTAGATCATTTTTGCTTCTATTCTTTTCTCTATTACCTAAACCCTAAAATTTAAGAAACAAATACCCAAGTAGAACAAATATAGGATAAAATAAAGGATATATAGCATGAATACGTCATATGATATGCTACTAATCAGCGGCGACATATGTTGTTCTAGATTTACTAGAACATTACAGAAATGTCTCTTTGTTGTTTAGGAAGTGGTAGAAGGATTTCACCGAGTAGAAACTATTGGGGATAGAAGATAGATTGGTTCATCCTCCATCTGTTTTTCCAGATTTACTACAAGATTACAGAAACATCTCTTTGTTGTTTACGTAATGGTAGAACGATTTCACCGAGTAGAAACTATTCGGGGATAGAAGATAGATTGGTTCATCCTCCATCTATGGAAGATTCTAAATTTTTAATTTGAAATTATCAACCATGAGAGAAAGACGTTCAATATTATTTTTAAGCTAGATGGAGGTTCCATCTGAAATCTAATGGTAGCAGTATTTTTATGTATTCTTGTCCATAACACGTATTTTACTTTAAATATCAACAAAGAGTGGTGATATCTTATTAGTTACTGAAGTTAAATTTGTACTGAAGCCATCTAAAAACACGTATTGATATGCCTAAGATTATAAATGAAACATAAAATTATCATTTTAATGGCTAAAGTTAACATGTTATGTAGAACTTCGAAATTTCATCTTCCAGGATGGAATTTGGTTTTCAGAAATTTTGTAGAAAAAGTGATATTTCAAAATACCGTGAAGAATTTGCAAATTTCAATGCATTATCACATGTTTGCTTTGAAGCTTTAATCATGTTATTTTTGATGATTTAATCAACATAATCATAATCAAATTGGCTCAAACACATTCCATGCATTACACATATACTGGTATTGTGCATACTTCTATCTTAATAGGTGATCAAAACTCAAGGAGAAAATGATTAAAATCAAGCTTTTCAAGATATGTAATTTAATATTTATTTAAGTCTTTAGGAATATTTATAAACTTGAGTATATTTGTTGGGATTAAATCTACACTCATTCTAGGCTCCATTTAGAACTCACACACCAAATCTCACATTATTGGACTTCAATTGATCACTCATACCATAGCCAAAACCACCCAAACTCAACGTCAGGTAGTTTGTGTAAGATGGTTGACTGAAACTTAGCTTCCATCTGACCAGTTGTAAACAACAATATCTTGGTTGAATGGTCAACCTTTATGACGATTTCGTCTAACCCTTCTTTGCTTTGCAAATTTCCATTTTGAGCCATTTTCTTGTCTTTATTATCCAAAGGCTATCTTGAAGATTGTTATTTACCCAATTTGGACATCGGACCATAGGTCGACCAAGCCATACCTTGCGGTTGACTGAACCACACCTTGAGGTCGACTGAATCAGACACAAATCTAGATAGTAACTTTTCTTGTTTTTCTTCGACCATTTTTGACCTACTGGTCGACCGTTTCCTTAATGTCCAGTATTCATAGTCCTAGTTTACATTGTGTTGGTCTGACCGATTTGCCAATTTGTATGACTGTTTACTTACAACTTAAGTGAACGGTCGAACAGAAATTCCCAAATGGTCAACCATTTGGCACCTGACTAGCAGCTCACTTTTGCTATCTTTTTGTAGGTTGCTTCTTTATCCCTTTTGTCTTTAGCCCCAATGGCTATATGGATCTTATAGCTTATACATAGGGATTCAAACCTTAGTTTAATAAATCTCTCACACTCCTTATATCCCCTCATAAAATAGAAATCTGTCCCACTAAAAGACCAAATCCTACATACTCAAGTCCTAAACTCCCCACTTTTGTTTCATTGCTATCTTGCTCAAGTCTAGAGTGTTGATTAGTGATTCTCAGTTCCATTTGCTTGAATCACAATAGTTGTATCGCTTCAGGAGGAAGGCACCCTCTCGGGTTGTGAGATGAAGAATCAAATGTGGCGAGGTTGTTCACGAGCTTGCTTTGTATATGTTTAATCTCGGCCTGGAACGGAGATCATATTAATTAGTGAAGTTGTGAGCAGTCGTGGTCATCATGAGAGCTTACAAGAGAAGATTAGGACCCGATTGTGGTGCCGAACCTCTATAAAAAATTCTGGTCTTCTTGTGATTTGCTTGTTGTCTCTTCTCTTGTTTTTCCACTACTTATAATTTATCATTAGTAGAGCACTTTAGATTAGATTAAATGTTATCATCGATCCAACATCACCAAATATGGTATTTGCTAATACCATCTTTTGAATTTTAAATTCCACGTTTACATAATCACTCCAAACACACTTAATATTTTTAGCAAAATGTACCTGCCCTTTGTGCTATTACCAGTAGTTTTAGTTGAAAATTGTCATAACATGCTTTGAGTCCAAAACCTTAGTTTGACCGTTCACTTAAGTGAACTTAAGTTATAGCCAGATTGGACCAACCGGTCGACCGATATGTCTGATTTTGTCGACCGAAATTATCTTGGAATGTGACATGCACCTTTCTAGTTTGTGTATCTTACACAAACACTTACCCATTTAATCACAACGGCTATAACTCACTTAGAGCTTATAAATAGGTGTTTCCTTGACACAATTACACATCTCTTACACTTCTATTTGTCATACACACCTAAGAGAAACTCCCAAGCTTCAATTCTCCAAACCTACACTCACAAGCTTACACTTCCACACTTTGAATAACCGATGTAGAAAGTCCTGCTGGAACAAAAAAATCCTTATATTTTATATAAGGAATATATTAATTTTTTATGACCCAATTCATCAGCATCCAAAAGGCATGGCTCAAAGATCACTCACAAATAAAACTTATTTTACTTCCAAATTAGACACTACACAGAATAGACCAAGATATCATTACGATCATGTATTTACAATCATATATATACTCTAAAAACACTAAGAACCACCAAATTGTACAGAAAAATTCATTTGTTGATACTCTGCAAGGAAGTCATTAATTGTGCAAAATATCATCGCACACAATGTAAATGACTGTTGACGGTAGGCATCCCACACTTGCTCACCACCATTCCGCAATTTCTTGAAGTCATCAATCAGGGGAGCCAAATACACATCTATGTCATTGTCTGGTTGTTTTGGACCAGAAATCCTTAAAGACAACATCATGTATCTATGTTTCATGCTTAACCATGAAGGTAGATTGTATATACCTAGTAGAACATGCCACAAACAATGAAGTCTACTCAAACTCCCGTAAGAATTCATTCTATCAGTACGCAGACCAAATCTCAGATTTTTGGATTCTTGACCGAACACCAGAAAATCTGAATCGCTCTTCCTCCACTTGGGAGAATCTGCAGGATGTCGCAGCATCTGATCATTTGCTTTATCACGATTTACGTGCCATGTTAGATTCTTTGACTCTGAAAGACAAGCAAACAAATGTTTCAACTTTCGAGTGATCGAAAGATACAACAACACCTTCGCATGTGCCCCTTTTACTGGTATATCACCACTCACATTTTTCTTAAGTCTGTATCGGGACACATTACAAATTGGACAACAATGCAGATTTTCATATTCAACCCTATATAATATGCAATCATTAGGGCATGCATGTATTTTCCTATATTGCATACCCATCCGACGCAAGATTCTGTTGGGCCCTATATGTGCTATCTGGAAGTTCATTCTTTTTTGGAAGAATTTCTTTTAATACCTTGAGTAAGGCAGTAAAACTGACATCACTCCAACTATTTGAGACTTTCAAGGTATATAACCGTAACACTGCAGACAATCTACCAAAATTGGCACAACCCAGATACAAAAGCTTTTCATTATCAGACAACAGACTACTAAGTACTTGGGGTTTGTCATCAAACTTATCGGCAACATCTCGAATCATATCCTCTAACCATTCTTCATTATTAACATCTTCATTTGAAGGACTATCACTTTCTTCTTTAGTATGTATTTCATTCTCACCATGTCATATACAACGTGTGTATCCTTCATCAAAACATTTCTCAAACAGATGAACATTTATCTTTTTTACATCTCTTAAGACCATGTTAAGACACTTCCTACATGGACATAAGACATTTCCTTTGTTTCTAATATGCACATTCTTTTGTGCAAACTCTAAAAATTTATCAACTCATCACTCAATCGACTTGTAGAAATCCAATTTCGTTCCATTTTATCTACACAACAACACAAATTAACAATCGTAATAAAAAATGAACCCAATATACATGAAGTTTTCAAAATTTCGGCAGAACCTCTCCTTAAATTTCATAGTAATAAAAAAATTCCAATGAGAAAAAACACAAACATATACACAACTATATATGAAAAACTACAATACAACCATTCACTTAAGTAGTTATTTCAACACAATTATATATTGATCACTTAAATAGTCCTTTGAAAACATTCATTTGAGTAGTCAACTAATTAAAATACATCTATAAATTCAACATATATACATCTAACACATATATAAATTCAACATATATACATCTAACATAGATATAAATTCGAAATTTAAAAATACAATTTGGTTGGTTGGGGGGTTCGGTTGGGGACAGTTCAATTGTGGTGGAGGGGAATCGAGTTGTGGTGGAGGATCGGGTTGGAGTTAGTGTGGAAGTCTCAGAGGGGGATCGGGTTGTGGAGGCTGCAGTGGGAGCTCGGATGGGGGAGGATGGTTGGGGTCGGGATAGTGGAGGAGGGTTCGGGTCGAGATGTGAGGGAGGAGGTCGGGATGGGGAATGAGGGAATGGTTGAGGGGGTGAGGGTGGGATGGGCTGTGAGGGAGGGAGTTGGGATGGGGGAGGAGGGTCGGGTTAAGGGAGTGACGGGTTGGGGTGGGGGTGACGGTACAACGAGGAGGGTGGGAGTCAGGGTAGTGGATGGCGAAGAGGGAGCAGAGGAGAAGTTACCCGCAAGGAGGGAGGTTCAGAGGATGGATGGACGACAACGGTGCGGAGGACGGATTGACGAGGAGGAGGGAGGTTCGGTCGTTGTGCGTGGGGTGGGGGTGTCGCTCGGGGGTTAGGCCGGAGGAAACAGGAAGGGCATGGGAGAGAGTGAGAGTGAATGTGAGAAAAGAGTGAGATAGCCTTTACAATAAACCAAAAAATTTAACAAATCATGTCGGTTCTTTATAAAACCAACGTGATACCTATAGTTTCAAGTTGGTTTTTCTAAATGCCACATGAAATGCTTTTAAAAATTGAATTTTTTTACAAATTGAAATTAACCACATTGGTTTTATAAAAACGACGTCAATTGTTTTTAAAAAGTGATTTTTTAGTTTTTAATATTAGCATCCAACCATGTCGGTTTTATAAAAACAGAAGTGAAATTAAAGGTCTCGCGTCAGTTTTTTTGAAACCGATGTGGTATATTTTCAAGGTAACGGCATATTTAAAGAGGATACTGGTCATGGTGTTATCAGGGAGGTACTTGTTGAACGTTTTATTTTAAACCGCAAGTGCACGGCCGCGATGAAGCGGTGACAAGTACGGGTCGTCCTCAGGGAGATGAGCAGGCTCTTGTTTATCCGAAATCAAGTGGCAAAAAAGATGGAAGAGATGTTATTATGCTAACCTACACTACACTACGCTAAGAAGTACGAAATGTGAAAGAAGCAAACAAACAATGAAATGACAACTAAGCTAAGAACAAAAGAAGAATGCTGGAATACAGAAATGGGAAAACCCCTAAGGGGTGGAGTGAGTGCACACATGCAAAGAGGTGGGTGTATAATACATTCTTTAAGCACATGAAGGTGGTGTTTATCAAGCATACGAAGTGTCTAAATGTTATGGCAAAACCTATCAATCTATTCACCAACTTAGTTGATTAACATTTACATATGCAAGTTGTTTATTTCAGAACCTAAACAAGCATGAGAGGTGTCTAATCATTTTGGCAAAACTCATCAAGTTATAAATTCTATCCTAAACAAGCAAGCATACATTCATGTTTTATCAACACATCAAAAATAAAGCATTCATCCCATTCTCTAATGTATGTATGTACATCTACTCCACCCCCAAAGGGGATGGAACTACTCACTAAACATTACACTAATTATTAAACTAAGCAAAGAAAGCATATTAAAACTAAGCTAGAAATAAAAGACGATTAAACTAAAACATGCACAAACAATAAAAGAAGCATAAAACAAACAATGAAATAAACACAAAACTTTATTGATAAAATGACTCACATTAAAAGTAGCATCCTCCTACTTTAGTGTGTGCTTCAAGGCCTCACTTCTAGTAGGAAGAATAGCCACTTAAAATAGGGAGTGATTACAATGGAAGGTGAAGAGTTCTATTTATAGCCATGGAAAAAGGCAAACCGGGACAATCCCCCGATGTGGGACTAAACCAATACCAAAACTACACTAAGCATACACTAATACACGTGCTACAGAAAACTAAACGGATTCTGGGCCATCTGGACCGCCAATTGGCGGTTCCAGACCGCCAATTGGCGGTCTATATGGTTTAGATCCGTTTGGTTTTCTTTGTGGGCTTTGCTTGAAGTGTTTGTTGGTCTTGGATGCATCTGGTTGGTTTGTTGGAGCTCCGACCCGAATCCAATTGCTAAAATACTCCCCATGATGGTGTGAAGTATTTTGTTTTGCTCTTAGGTCCCTCTGTCTTGCGTTCAGGTCCTTCTCCCTTGCATCTTGGTCCCCAGATCTCACAATCCAGCCCTTTTTCCCAGCTTTTGGGTCCTTTTATGCTTCATCTCTTCAAACCTAATTATTTCTGAAAAACTAAACATAAAACTCGTAACATAGCATTGTTTAGGTGAAAGATAATGGATATAAGATACAAATATGAGCATGAAATGATGTCAATCAAATACCCCAACACCTAACTTTTGCTAGTCCCGAGCAAAACAAAGAAAGAGAAAAGCATGCGAAAAACAAGAAATCCTAACTCACTTTCGTAGGAATCACGGTTGCACTTAGCACGTGCAACAAGCTGTTAAACCTCCTTCTCGCCAAGGAGGAGGAGTGTTGTCGCCTGAGGGTTTTCAGCGGATATACCCACAAAATCCGAACAAGATGCATTAATCAATCTAGCTACACGACTCCCTGGACTCATTTTGTCAATCATGGGACGCGGTAATACTACGGGTCGACTCTATATATGTAATCGGTCCACACACTTAGCCTAATGAGTTATTCGTGAGATTTAGTTAAGGACTTAAGTGAAAGACATGGGCAACCTTAACTTCTGAATGTGATACAATGTGTAAAGTCCATTTTGGTTCTTATTTGACTCTTTTTTTCTTTTCTTTTTTTTCTTTTTTTTTTCTTTGGAGCATTTTATTGGTTGGTGTTTGATTCTCCTAGGGTCAGGTTTCGTGCATCATTTCCCATGAGGACTTACACTATCACGTACACCTTCCCCCAAATCTCCACATAGGGCGATCCCTACCACCCGTGTAACGGGGGTTCGGTCGGCGCATCCCAAGTCAGATGACTCGAAAGCACCAGGCACAAAGTCGCCTCAGACCTACTTTCCCAAGTGATAGGAGCCGTGCGAGAAGAGAGAACACCACTTATTTATTTACATGGGAACCAAAACCCCTACACTTATGTTTCACAAAAAAAGATTAAGGGCCCTTGACTACGACAAACTTCCTTATACTCACAAACATGAATTATTTGACTCACTAGGTTCAGGGTGGACTTGTTTAAATGTTTGAGTACTGAAACCCTATGATTACACGCCCCCTGAGGGAAAACCAGGGTGCATCCTAACGACTCGACAGGACCTAAAGCCAGTAAACTAGAAATCCTAATGCATCAAGTTCAAGACAATTTTGGGAGCTTTCTTTTTACTTTGCCTCTCAACGGTTTTGCACATGCTAAACACACGCAAAACCCACAAAACATTTTCTTTCGCAAACACATGAAGATTTTGAAAGAAATGTGAAAATTTTAAAGCACTCGGCAAGCAAAAGAAGACAAGTCACCCAAGGATCATGGCAAGCAGATATATCAATGTTAAATGCGGCACACTAACATGACTCTAGCAGTACAAACAAAAGAAAATAAAACCAAAGGAAAAAGACTCGACTATGTACACACGTAAAACACCCCCCCACACCTACTTCATGCATTGTCCTCAATGAATGTGAACAAGATACTACATGGATACATGCATGAAAAAGGAAAGATCTCACCAACATGAAGTACAAAGGGACGTTTAGGGTCATGCTGATGGACACAAACCCAAATTCACTCTAAACCTGTGAGAAGCTGAAGAAGGGAGATAAATACGTGAAGAGATTGGGCCCAAGTACACAAGGGTTGGGGCCCACAACAATCGATGCTCACTGAAGGAGTCTTTTATTACACACTTTTTTTCTTTTTTTCTTTTTTCTTTTTTCTTTTTTCTTTTTTCTTTTTTCTTTTTTCTTTTTTCTTTTTTTTAAGATATATACATCAACCAAGATATTCTCATAATCATTTGGTCAAGGAACATCAAATGAGAACATCAAGTCAGGAGGACCAGAGACTTGCCGAGATGGGCAAACTCCACTGGTACTCTGAGGTGTCATGAGAGGTGAAAGGTCAAAGCTGAAAGGCTCGCCAATTGGCGGATGAGATTTAGATTTAAAGGTTCATCCATGGGTTCTTGTTGCCTACCAGAGTTGAACACATGAAACTCGGCACTCATGTTACCGAATGAGAGCTTCATGAGACCATTTCTACAATTAATCAAGGCATTGGAGGTTGCCAGAAATGGTCTACCCAAAATCAAAGGTATTTGAGAGTGGGTGTTCGCAACAGGATTGGTATCGAGGACAACAAAATCGACTGGAAATATAAAATCTCCAACTTTGATAAGCACGTCCTCGATAATCCCCATGGGAATACGAATGGATCTATCCGCTAATTGGAGGGTGATCTTAGTTGGTTTAAATTCTCCCAAGTTCAACTGTTGATAAACAGAGAATGGGAGGAGGTTGACCGCTGATCCTAAATCAAGCAAAACATTGCTCATTCTAGTGTCCCCTATCGTACACTGAATAGTAGGACACCCCGGGTCCTTGTATTTTGTGTAGGTGGGATTGGACAAAAGTGAGCTGATATTTGCAGCCAAGAATGCTTTCTTAGGAACATTGGTCTTCCTCTTGGTTGTGCAGAGATCCTTCAACACTTTGGCATATTGAGGTATTTCTTGGATGACATCCAACAAGGGGATGTTATCCTTCACTTGCTTAAACACCTCTAATATCTTGTCCATGTTGTCACTCTGCTTTTTGTTTAACCTACTTGGATAGGGAGCTTTTGGCAGGTAGGTTTTCTGCTGTGCCTGAGAAGAAAGCTTTGGTGTATTACCATCACCCTCAGGATTCTTCTTCACCACCATTCCCACTGAGGTGCTGCATAGATGGTGGTGGGTGTGGCAAGGAAATGTGATTGTCAACCTGTTTTCCATTCCTTAAGGTCACAATGGAATTGACATGGTGAACAGGTTCCTCCACATGGTTCACTTGCCTCCCCCGAGGTACCACATTCTCATTTTGCATTTGTTGTTGTTGGTTCATGCGGGGGTTAGCCTCAGGCTGGCTAGGAAAATACCCTCTCTCTCTCTCATGTACAGACTGAGCCAATTGACCCATCTGAAGCTCTAGAGATTTCATGGTCTGCTGATTTGAAGTGAGAACTTGACTTGTGGTAGACATAAAATTTTTCATTGAGTTTTCAAGTCCACGAGTCAAGGTTTAAAGCGAATTGAATCGGGTTTCCATATTATTGGAATTTAGGAAACCCGATTGATTGGTGGTTTGTGCTTGGGGTGGCTGATAGGAATGTGCATGCATGGGAGGTTGGTGTGATTGGTAAGGTGGTCTAGAGGAGTTTGGAGGACCACCCGGGGCATTAGTTTGGTTCCTTGAAAAATTGGGGTGGTTCTTCCATCCAGGATTATAAGATGATGAGTATGGGTCATTCCTGGCTCTATCATAGACGGCGTTGACATGCTCCATCTCAGGAGGAATGGACTCACACTCGCTTTCTACATGACCTATCCTACCACATGAATGACCGGGAACTGGACCAGATGTGGACATGTGAGGTGCACTTTGTTGGTTTTGGAGCTCAATCGAATCCATACGGTGCATTAAGGCCGCCATGCGTGCCTCGGTGGCCGTAGTGGTATCGATAGCAAATGCGGAACCCGATCTAGTTGAGTTTGCATTCACGATCCTCGCTCCTATACTAGATGATGCAGGTGGTTCCCTCACACTCTCCCATTGCATGGTTTTCTCAGCGATGTCTTCTAGGAAGGCCCATGCCTCCCTTTCATCCTTTCCCAAGAACTCTCCTTGACACATGGACTCAAGGAGCGTTCTGGACGGGATGTGAAGACCCTCATACACAATCTGACAAAGACGCCACAACTCAATGCCATGGTGAGGGCACGAGGATAGTAGCTCTTTGAACCTCTCAAGATATGCATGAAATGGTTCGGTCTCATGTTGATAGAACGAATTGATTTCGTTCCTCAATTTTTGAGTCCGATGATTAGGAAAGTACTTCTTGAGGAATGCAGATTGAAACTCATCCCAAGTCCTAAAGGAATTCGCCTGGTTGCTGTACAACCACTTCTTGGTGTCATCCTTTAGTGAAAAAGGAACGAGCCTAAGATGGATGGAGTCTGTGCTAAGTTGTTGCAGCTTGAACATTGCACAGACCTCCTCAAATTCCCTGAGAAAGATATAGGGGTCACCTTTCCTAGTGAAATGAGGGAGCATGGAAATGAATTGAGGCTTAACCTCAAAATGGTTCCCATTAGCCTCTGGTAATACGATGCATGAGGGTAGTGTTGTACGGCTCGGGTAGCATCGATCACGTAGAGGTATGGGAACGACAACTGGAAGCACTGGTGGAGCAGGTGGGTCCAGCAACTGCTCCTCCTCACGGAAATTCGCAGCCATTGAACCCGGATTGCGTGCGACACGAGAGGAGGGAGGTGTCGAGAAATCGATGACCGAAGCCGGATTGACAACGCTCCTCGTCAAACGACCACTCTCGTCTCGTGTCCACGAAAGCATGCACAAAGGTGCACACACAAACCACAACTCTCTTTTTTTCTTTTTTTTCCAAAGAATGTATGTAGGGGAGAAGACGGGGGAACACAGGAGAGAAAGAATGACTCAGGAGAGAAAGGAAGAAGTCCTTATGCTACGGCGGATGGGTACAGGTAGAAGCACACAAGCAAACAAGGCTCAAGCAATCTTAAGGTCGCTATAGGTCCTTACAGCTAGACGACGCCTAACTGCGAGGTCACACGGCCTCAACACGCCTCACCTCCCTACAACGAGGACCACAAAGCCCAGCAAGTGAGCCAAGATCCGGGGATCTCGTCTCACCTACTATCGACAAAGTGGGCAACGCCGATCAGGTCATGACGGTCGGGACCGGATCACTCTCCTAATGCGTCTGAATTCCTTAAGGTCAATGTCTACTTGATTTTAAAATTAGGCTCTTGATTAGTGTGGTTTTTGGGGCGAAGGAAAGGGTGATGAAATCCCCCACCTTATCTTATATGGGACAGCCCCTCCTTAGTAGCGTTTTGGAGTCCTAAATCTAGCAATCAACTCTCCAAACAATGCTCAACTCACACTTGTTGCAATGCACTTCCTACTAACTAATGCATGGTAATACGAAATGCATGAATGAGAGTAGAAGGTGCGTACCTCACGCCAGCTCTCAGCAACAGAAAATAAACCTAAGATAAAAGACAATCTAAATGCCTAAGTCACATACATGATGCATGGCCTAAACAAAAAGAATGCCTAATCTTTTGCTTTGAGTTTTAGGGTCCAAGTTGCTTAAGGGAGGTTTGATTATTGATCTGGGAACAAACTATAAGTCAAAACATACCAAATTAAGTCCCAGACCACTATATCAGATAAAGTAAACAGACCAAAGAAATAAGAGAGCGAGCTGAGCTTACCAGACCACCAATTGGCGGTCTCTGGCCACTGATTGGCGGTCTACAGTGCCCAGCTTGCTTCAAAACTTGTCCAGATGTTCCTCCTGCCAACTCCAAGTCTCCTGAAACAAAGAAAAACTACAAAACAAAAATTAAATCCACTCGAATCGTCCAAACAAGAGTCTGGACTGGCACCTCCCCGGCAACGGTGCCAAAAACTTGTTGAACGTTTTATTTTAAACCGCAAGTGCACGGCCGCGATGAAGCGGTGGCAAGTACGGGTCGTCCTCAGGGAGATGAGCAGACTCTTGTTTATCCGAAATCAAGTGGCAAAAAAGATGTAAGAGATGTTATTATGCTAACCTACACTACACTACGCTAAGAAGTACGAAATGTGAAAGAAGCAAACAAACAATGAAATGACAACTAAGCTAAGAACAAAAGAAGAATGCTGGAATACAGAAATGGGAAAACCCCTAAGGGGTGGAGTGAGTGCACACATGCAAAGAGGTGGGTGTATAATACATTCTTTAAGCACATGAAGGTGGTGTTTATCAAGCATACGAAGTGTCTAAATGTTATGGCAAAACCTATCAATCTATTCACCAACTTAGTTGATTAACATTTACATATGCAAGTTGTTTATTTCAGAACCTAAACAAGCATGAGAGGTGTCTAATCATTTTGGCAAAACTCATCAAGTTATAAATTCTATCCTAAACAAGCAAGCATACATTCATGTTTTATCAACACATCAAAAATAAAGCATTCATCCCATTCTCTAATGTATGTATGTACATCTACTCCACCCCCAAAGGGGATGGAACTACTCACTAAACATTACACTAATTATTAAACTAAGCAAAGAAAGCATATTAAAACTAAGCTAGAAATAAAAGACGATTAAACTAAAACATGCACAAACAATAAAAGAAGCATAAAACAAACAATGAAATAAACACAAAACTTTATTGATAAAATGACTCACATTAAAAGTAGCATCCTCCTACTTTAGTGTGTGCTTCAAGGCCTCACTTCTAGTAGGAAGAATAGCCACTTAAAATATGGAGTGATTATAATGGAAGGTGAAGAGTTCTATTTATAGCCATGGAAAAAGGCAAACCAGGACAATCCCCCGATGTGGGACTAAACCAATACCAAAACTACACTAAGCATACACTAATACACGTGCTACAGAAAACTAAACGGATTCTGGGCCATCTGGACCGCCAATTGGCGGTTCCAGACCGCCAATTGGCGGTCTATATGGTTTAGATCCGTTTGGTTTTCTTTGTGGGCTTTGCTTGAAGTGTTTGTTGGTCTTGGATGCATCTGGTTGGTTTGTTGGAGCTCCGACCCGAATCCAATTGCTAAAATACTCCCCATGATGGTGTGAAGTATTTTGTTTTGCTCTTAGGTCCCTCTGTCTTGCGTTCAGGTCCTTCTCCCTTGCATCTTGGTCCCCAGATCTCACAATCCAGTCCTTTTTCCCAGCTTTTGGGTCCTTTTATGCTTCATCTCTTCAAACCTAATTATTCCTGAAAAACTAAACATAAAACTCGTAACATAGCATTGTTTAGGTGAAAGATAATGGATATAAGATACAAATATGAGCATGAAATGATATCAATCAGTACTCCATGGTGGATATAACAATTCTCAAATAGGATAGACTCCTCAACTTGGGACTTCAAATATATTGTAGCAGTGCGTGAAGGAAATTATCATAAAATCCTTCCAATTGGGAGTTATGAGTAGAATTTTCTTTCTTCAAGTATCACTTAAAACTACACCACGTTTTACATTAGCTTCACAGTTAATTGACTTTTCTGATTCTCTAGGATCAAACTCAAGGATACCTTTCAGCTCAAATTACCCACTATCAGGTTGAAAGTTGGAAAGTAATTGGTGAAATCCCTTTCAAGCTCAATGCAAATGCAATGCCACCAAGCATAAGCTTGTTATCATATTATTCTAACCATTACAGGACTCACAAGTGCAGAAAAGGGCATATACATCGGATATAAGGCTTCCCTGACCCGACGTCTATCTATACGTCATATATACATAGACGTCGGTCTCTTAATGGCCTACGTCTATTATTTAGGTATAGACGTCGGCTATTAGAGACGACCGACGTCTATACCTAACTAATAGACGTCAGCTGTTACTAATAGCCCACGTCAATTGTCTACGTATGGACGCCAGTCGTCTCTAAAAGCCGACATCTATACCTAAATAATAGACGTCGGCAAATAAGGGACCGACATCTATTCCTTTTTTGAAACGAATAGATGTCGGCTCAGCGAAACAACTGACGTCTATTCCATTACCTGATAAAAAAAAGCAATCATAGATGCATACATAGCAAACACATTCAACCTACACCAAATTCATTCATCCTAGACCAAATTCATTAACAAACACAAATACATACAAGCATATATACACAAACACAATCATTCAACACACTTGGCATTCATACACAAACACTTGACATTCATTCCAAAAATGAGGCGATTATATTAAGGCATAACATTGTATGTTTGTAATACAAGTGAACTAATTAAATAAATTACAAAAATATTGTTAGTGATATGAGAACCTCTTAGTTCCTTAACTTATTTCTGATAAAATAGCGAGCCCATCGGTCGCGAGTATCACCGAGCTCCTCTTGCGAGTAGGGATTGCTATTCTTTTGGAAGACCTATAAAAATACAAGTTAAAAATAATGAAACTATAACTATACAACTGAATAGCGATTTATATTACCTTGGTTAGTGATATGTTTTAAGGTGCAATTTCAAGGATTTCCTCCATGTATCTCTTCACGTAGTAACCACATTCTGTGTTTGTAATCTGCTTGCGGTACTACAAAAATATAAATTTGCTAAATATATGTTCCATTACTTAACATAATTAACAAAAATGGGAGAAAGAACTTACTCCCATTCCATGTCATGTTACTCCCACTTTTGGGGTTGTTCTCCTGTCATCTAACGCTTTGTAAACCTTCATTGTCCTGAGTAGCACAAGTTATTGAACTTGAATTCAATAATACTAAAAAATTTCCAAATATTACAAATACGATGATTAAAACTAACTTGCAGATTTACAAGTTTCTTTATTGATTTTCTTGGTTTATTTGACCCCAACAGATAAAACTAATATGTCGAATTAGTCGTGGGGCATACAACGACAAGCATCCAATTAGCATTGTTTCAATATATAATTAGAACTTTATTAAAAAATAAAATTCCACTTTGAATTAACAAATTTACCTCCCATGATAAGGGAGCAAATAATATCTTTTGTCTTCTTCTTTCATGAGAGTCACATGCTGACCCGATTTATCGTCATTCCCGTATATAAGTGATCTCCCGCATTAACATTGTCCCTACCATTCTTGGAATTCCTAAATGATTCATTTTCGCCGTGCCATATCCATTGTCTGTAACTTGGGTCGAAACCTTTGTCAAACAAATGATCTTTTATTTTCCGAAAAGTCAACACTGACATATTATGACACTTATTGCATGGACAATACACCATGTCTCTGTCATTTGGTTTTTTTGAATGTGTTTTGGCAACCTCTAAGAACATATTTACTCCGTTATCATACTCATCACTCAATATGTTTTAAAGAATCCACTCTCGATCCATTTCAAACTAAACATTAAGAAAAATGATAGTTATTATTGAAGAAAAATAAATAAAAATTCAATTTAAAAGAAGGTGTTCGTAGATGAGAAGATCCAGAGACATGAAGATGAGAAAAGAATGACTCGGGAGAGAGGAGATGAAGTCCTTAATCTAGAGTGGGAATAAGGAAGGTTAGAAACCTAACTAACGAATCAAGGCCAAAGCAAGCCTAAAGTCCACTATAGATCCTTAGCACTAGACGACGACTAACGTCAAGGTCGCACCAAGGACCACTAGTCTGTAGGAAATCAAGAACCCGGAGGTTCCTAAAATGTCTGGGAGACGATGGGCAACGACGTTCAGGCCAAAACGGTCTTAAACAACGAGGACCACTAGTCTATAGGAAATCAAGAACCCGGAGGTTCCTAAAATCTCAGGGAGACTAGATAGGCAATGACGTTCAGGCCATAACAGTCTTAAACAGTTTCTTCTCCTTAATGCGTCCGGAAATCTACGGGCCAACATCTATGTTGATTTTATTAATGCTCTTTTATTAAGTGGTTTTGGGCTAAGGAAATGGTGATGAAATCCCCCACCTCATCTCCTATAGATGACTGCCCCTAGGTTTTTTCATACCTTAATGTAACAAACAACACACCAAACAAACACTTACCTCACTCTTGTTCCAATGCAAGTCCTACTAACTAAAGTGTGCTTTCTAATGAATGATGAGTGAAAGAGATTACGTACCTTACGCCAACAATCTACGACAGAAATCGTAAAATAAAAAATAAATACGATGAATGGAAAGTCTTATATGATGAATGACTTAGCAAATATTGTCTAATCTTTTGTTATAGGTTATTATAGGCCAAGTTGCTTAAGGGGTCGATGAGTTAAACATTATAACATTTCTAAATAAAAGAATATCTAAAGCATAAATAAACATTTAAGTAAATAAACATTTAAAATTTAGAAACTAAACATAAATAAACATTTAACTAAATAGACATTTAAAATTTAGAAACTAAACATTAATTAACATTTAACTAAATAAAATAAATCGAAAAGATGCTATTAAACTTGAGAAACATGTTTTAACAATGAAAAATATGACTTCAGGTTACATGCAGAGATTTATAAATGAGCAACACTGCACTTGAAATTTCAACATAACTATATATGTTCTCTCGCTATACTAATGAGGGAGCAAAAATAACTGAATATTAGAAATTCAATTGATTAAACTTCCGTAATTAGAATTTCCTTATTAATGTTTCTTATTTATCTAATTGATGTTTACTTATTGCATCCTTGTAACCTCTATGTATAGCGAACATATCTACACAATAATATGTATTTCTATTGAAAACTTCCCAATAGAAGAAAAAACAAATAAATGGAGAAGTATTGTGGATCAACCCAAAAAAGGTTACATACTAGGACATCTAGGACTAAATTTGAATAGCATTTAACCATGACTTAGGGGAACAAACAGCTAGGGAGGAGATGATGAATACTGTTGTTGCTAGAAAAGAAATTATGGTTCATCAAGATATTTGAAAGGGATATCCATAAGATGCAAGACTAGCAAGCTTCATTAAACACAAGTTTGCAAATATCTTATACATATGGAAAAAAGAAAACCTTCTAAATCTAAAAATCCAAACCAAGCACATAGCTCTTCCCCCAATCGATAATAACATAACCAAACACTCCCGGATTATATCACATTAATTCCAATTGAAGCGAATTAAATTCCAATTTGCAGTCATGCCAGCGTGCTAACAACTCCTACTTCAGCATTTTAAGTAGGACCTACATCGACTAATCTAACACATATTTCAGGAATTAATGGCAAACATACCCTATCTCAAAGCCAAAACCAACTATTTAACGAGGAAATTCATTGTCTGAACTTCCTATTCACAACCCTCTACTATCATTGAGTAACTACAAACATCGAATGTACTAATTCATGCATAGAAGATATTACGGAGTTGTGCGGTGACAGTCGCACACGCCCGCACAGCACTGTGCGAGCGCATATACATGCACACACAGTCAGCTATTCTGCGTGCGAGACAACATCGACTGGTTTTGCCCTGCCTTGGGCTCATCAGGGAAGCGACTTCAGCTCCCAACCAGCCCTACGCTCCCAATTGCATATAAGTGCAGTCCCGTAGGCGCTCACCTTCGAGTTGAAGCCTTTCCCCCATATAGCATCTATGCTCATATGGCCACCCGATGTCCCCCAAACAGTCTGCACGCATCAACACCCCCTGGCGGAAGACTTTAAGGGTGTGACAAACTCTCCTCCCTTTAAAATCGTGCACGTCCTCGTGCACAACTTACTTATCACCATCCAGGTATTTTGCGAGTGGGAATATATGCCCCCTCATTCCTCTCTGAGGATTCCTGGCTACTTACGTTCGCCCACAAGCACATGGCCAGCTACGCAGCTTCTGGATTGGAGCTTGGGAGTTTCCCAAACCGTCTGATACACCTTAGATGTACAAGCTCCCCTGCTACTCGCCTCTTGCAATTCTTTCACGGGACATCTCAGGATGTATAGGTTTGGCTCTGATACCAATTATTACGGAGTTGTGCGGTGACAGTCGCACACGCCCGCACAGACCTGTGTGCGCGCGCATATACATGCACACACAGTCAGCTATTCTACGCGCGAGACAACATCGACTGGTTTCGCCCTGCCTTGGGCTCGTCAGGGAAGCGGCTTCAGGTCCCAACCAGCCCTACACTCCCAACTGCATATAAGTGCACTCCCGTAGGCGCTCACCTTCGAGTTGAAGCCTCTCCCCCGTATAGCATCTATGCTCATATGGCCACCCGATGTTCCCCAAACATTCTGCACGCATCAACACCCCCTGGCGGAAGACTTTGAGGGTGTGACAGCAGCCATGTAAAACTATGTCACTACTAATATCAAAAAACAACAAGAACTAAATTTCAATTACTTATAAGGGCATCCAACATCTACGAACATCAGATAAATCTATAATTTCAGGGGGGAAACAAAATATTGACAATTCCTTCAAGCACAAACAAAATCTAAGGAGAGAAAGTCTAATATTATCACCCCAAATGACAAGCTAAGATAGCCTAATCAATAAGCACGAACCAGAGGTGGAGGAGGTCACGGAGGAGGTCGCGGTGGCGGAGGAGGTAGCAGTTGTCGACGTTGCAGAGGTGATTGTGGTTGTCGCGTGGACTGCAGTGACTACGGTGGTCGCGGAAGTGGACGAAGACGGTTGCGATGACTGTGGTGGTCGCGGAGGTCGACGATTGGTTAAAGGGCCGCAAGGGCCGGCTAGTGTTTGGTCTTGTTTTTGTCGGGATAAAAGATAAAAAATGAAGGTGGTTCGACTTAAAGACCAATAGACGTTGCCCGTATTAATAGCTGATATCAATATCCTGACGTCTCACCCAATAGATGTTGGCCCTTTATACAGCCGACGTCTATTCCCCGACGTCTATGGATGGGGCAATACACGTCGGGGTATACACATCCGTTTCCATGGGAATTAAAAGAACCGATGTCTATAGCACCCAATAGACATTATGGGTCGCTAAATCTAATCAATTTTAAGCTTGAATCCCTACTAAAACAAACAAGATGTGTAGCAGAAATAATTTAAACAAAGTAGGGAAAAAACAAGCAAACCACAAATAACTCGGGGATTTTACAGAGGTTTGGTCTCCCGCCTACTTCCTCTATTGCCAGCTCTGCTCGACTCACGAGCTCCACTCACGACTTCACTATCCACTCCCATTCCGGGCTGGGAGACAACGCCTTTACAAAGAAAGCTCCGTGAAAACCCTCTTGAACTTGGTTTCCTCCTCTCACAATCTGAAAGGGATGCTTCGAGCTTTCACTGAAACCTCTACTTCTTTTGACAGCAAGATTGAGTGGAAAAACACTCTCTAACTTGAGCACACTTTGATCATGATTTGGAAATGATCAAAGGTGTGGAATTTAGGCTTAGACTGTAGTGTAGGAGCTTTTAGAAGTGGGAGGCTTCTCTCTAATGTATGGGATAATTGTGTGTGGGATAGTTGTCTAAACAATGTGTTCAATCCTCTATTTATAAGTTCCTAAGGTGTTATAGCCATTGCGACAAAAGTGGTAGATGAATGTGTGAGAAACACAAAATAGAAAATCACAGGTCACTGCTCGGGTTAAGTTCGGTCGACCGAAACCGGTCAAACGGTCGACCAGATTTTGTCCAAAAATGGCATCAAGACAGTTCCAGAAACAAATGGTCGACCAAATAAGGGGTGTCGAACGAACAGGGCTACAACATAGGTGAACGGTCGAACTAAAATATGAGACGGTCGACCGTTTAGGGAGATTTGGCAGTCCAGAAATAATGTCCAAAAAATTTAGGGCAAAACAGTCGAACAAAACGGTTAGGTCGGTCGACCAATAAAAACAAGCACTACGGGGTTCAAGAGAAATCTATGTTCGGTCGACCAAAACTAGGTCCACGGTCGACTGGTGGTCAAGTTTATTTCTGGGGTATGGATAAAAATGTGAATACGACCGTTGGTATAATACGACAAGTTAACGGTCAAATGACACGTGTAGACGGACAAACAAAAAGTTCAAAATGGTCAACCGGTTTAACACTATTCACTAACATATTAACTGATCGAATCGGTCGAATAGAGAACTCGTTCGGTTGACCGATTTTGCTCATACAGTTCATGTTTAGGTTTAAGCGTTTTCCGGTCTAAGTTTGGGTGACCTATTGAAGTCCAAATGATCTGAGATTTTGTGTGTGACTTCTATAAGTAACCTAGTGTCTAAGTGAATGGATTTTAACTCTAGTATGCTCAAGTACACAAAGTTCCTAAGACACAAAAGATATACAAAATTACATGTCTTCAATAGTTTGATTACATGTCTTGACTTGAGTTCCTTTCTTCCTTGAGTCTTGATCACTTGTAGATGTTAGCACAAAGCAATATATATGTTATGCAATATGTGTGCTACACTACATTGATTATTATTAAGATTAGGTTGATTAAATCATCAAAACATGGATTAAGGACTAAAAGCCAACATATTGGCTTACGAGTATGCACTATTCTGCACTAGTGGTACTACAACCAAAAGATGACGTCAAATTATGTTGTCTTTTTTATCCTCTGTTGGTGGAAAGAGGAAGCACCCCCAACACCAAAAATTAAACTCCAGATGCCAAAGTAGATCTCACAATGAAGAATTAGATCACATTCATAAAGTCATTAGATGCCAACAGACCTAAAGAGAAAGTGAAAGCCCATAATAGGAGAAAGAACAAAAAAATATAACAGTACCACATAATAGATAGCAAAGTTGTCTTTGTCCTCCACGTAACTTGATCGCAGATTGAAACGTATCATATAAATGATCCAAAGGTTGTGATCAAAGTGGCAGTGTCAAGTAGCGTGCTTATGTCATATTCCATGACAATACTACAATAGAGCCTGACAACCAAGAAGATAGCCGTCAACTCCTGGGATTTAAGTGAAATTACTTTCCTTAGGAGACAACAAAAGCAACCCAAACAAGCAATGAAGCAAACAACTTGTCAAGCAAATATTTCGTGTAGGATCTATATGGCCCTAATTAATCTAATCAAACTCGTAATTCTCTACTAAATGTGCAGTGGAAATAATAAATAAAAGTAGAGAAATGGATATGCAAACCACAAGTGGACAATGCGATTTTATTGAGGTTCGGTCACCCACCTACTTCCTCTCTTGCAAGCTCCGCCTACGTCTTCACTATCCACTCCTCGTTCCTGGTCGGGAGAGAACATCTTTACAAAGCAAGCCTTGCGAACACCCACGCAAGCTTGGTTTCTTTTTCGCACAATCCGAGAATGATGTTTACGGTTTTCACCGAAACCATTATAACTTGCTTCGGGATTTCACCGAAACCTATGTTTCTTGACAACTGATTTGAGTGGATCAAACACTCTCTAACTTGAGTACACTTTGAGTAAGATGTGGAATTGATCAAAGCTGTGAAGTTTAGGCTCTTGAGTGTAAGATTGGGGATTTGAAGATTGGGTGAAGTCTCTCTAGTGTATGGAGGAAAATAAAAGTATGAGAGTTGTGTAAATAAGGTGTATGAAAAACATCTATTTATAAGCTCCTAGAAAGATATAGCCATTGGGGAAGAATTAGAGAAGTTGTGTGTAAGATACACAAATCAGAAATTGAAGCTCATCAATTCTGTCCCACAACGGTCGACCGAGATGGGCTAAACGGTCGACCATTTCCTATTGTTAAGGAAACGTTCGAACCAATTTAAGCAATGGGTAAACCTATTTGGGTTATGACTTAAGTGAACGGTCGAACCAGGTTTGGGGTCGGTCGACCAATATAAGGGTTTAGGCCATGGTAAAGGCAATCGATCGAACACAGACTATAGATACGTTCGACCAAAAATAACAGGCAGTTTCGAGCACAAAATTCGAGTTCATCTAGTCGACCATTTACAGGTCAATGTTTGACAGATGGCCAACTACGTATTAGGGGTTAGGAAGAAATACGAATACGACCATTGTATAATACGACAAGGTTAACAGTCATTCGGAAAATATAGGTCAATTGGTCGACTGGAAAGTCAGAATCGGTCGACTGGTAGGGTTATGTAAAATCACTATTTGTAAAACCGTTAACCGTTAGAACCAGTCGAACGGAAAACTCATTTCGGTCGACCGTTTAACACTGGCAGGCAGAAGTTTGGTTTAGGTGATTTTCCTACCTATGTTTGGGTGACCTATTGAAGTCCAATTGATTGAGATTTTGTGTGTGACTTCTACAAGGAACCTAGTGTGTATGTGAATAAATTTGAACTCTTGTATGCTCAAGTTCACATAAGTTCCTAAGACTCAAATAAAAGGTAAAACTACATGTCTTCAAGTAGTTTGATTACATGTCTTGACTTCATTTCATTCTTCCTTGAGTCTTGATCACCTGTAGATGTTAGCACAATACAATATATGTTCTATGCATTATGTGTGCTACTCTACATTTGATTGTGATTAAGATTATGTTAGTTAAATCATCAAAACATGGATTAATGCCAAGATTTCTTTCCTTGCCTTTCCACAATATGAAAAGAAAACCTTAAGCTTTGATAAGTTGTTTACAACTAAAAAAATAAAAAATTACGGAACTGAAAGGAATAACTACATTTAAGCTCGAATTAGATGCAAAGCAAAAGAACAAACAAAGGAAGTGACTTTCAAACTTTACCCTCAACTGAAATAGAATTTCAAATCCCCAATCAATTGTTTCTACTTAATTCAAGCTAAAAACCAGTTGTCCAAAAACACAACATGCAATTATACTCCTAAGAAACATAACAAAGACCCTTCATATCACCACAAATCGACTATCACACCCTAAAAAAAGAACTTTCTCGAAAGAAAAAACCCAAAAAAGTCGAACCTTCTCAAAAACCCCAAATTAAGAACCAAAAGCATTCTTACGAAAAAAACCAAACTTTCTCTAAAATCTTTTAAAAAATGAGAACTTCCCAGAAATCCCAAACTCCGAAAACCAAAAGCATTCTCAAAAAAGAAAAAAGTTTTTAAAAAGCCTTCTTTTAAGCACAAACCTACTTATCATATCCAAAAAAAATGAACTTTCTCAAAATTCCCTTAAAAACCCAATTTTAACAACAAATTCCGAACAAAAACCAAATCCTCACCAGCACAAGTCTGATCCTTGATGAGCTTGTTAATAATGAGCACACCAATCCCGACCGCATGCGACGCCTCCGCCGCCACGAATAGATTATCATGATTGTGAACCACAAACCTCAAAAAAACTAGCGTCGCGACGCCAGAGACGACGACCATCGCCGCCTTGACCTCGGGGTCGGGGTCAGGTGTGGTCGACCTTCTAGTTGGGGTTGGTCGGGGGTAGGGACGGGTCCGATGGAGTCGAGTGGAATAGGCGGCTAGGGTTGTCTTTGGTACTAGTGATGATTGTAGGTTGGGTTTAGGGTATTTCGGTTGGGAGGAAAATTTTAAAAAAAAACTAAAATGACGAAAACACGTCGGTTTTAAGAAACTAACATGAAATTGATGAGATGTCACGTTAGTTTTTTGAAAGTCGACGTGTTTTCCTGGATATCATGTCAGTTTTTATGAAGCCGACGTGATTTATCTACATATCACATAGTTTTTCGGGAAGCTGACGCGATATATGACTTATACGTTGGTCATTTTTTACCTGACATGAAATATGGACGTAAAAATGTCTTTTTCCACTAGTGAGTGGCAGATCCATAAATTATATAAGGGGGTTCCTCCACTCTTTATAATATTTCCATTAAATTCAAAATATAGTGACATTTTATTTTGAAAAATGTGTAAGTAACTTTGTTAATAACCATGTGATTACATTTAATTAATTACGAATAAATATGTAGAAACTAAATGTTACGTACCTACATGTATACTTGCAAAGATTACTATTTATGTGCTCTAAAATACGGGAAAAAACTGTTAAAACATGTTACATTAATTAGAAGTAATTCAAAAATAATTTATCTAATTACATTTACACATATTAGAAGGTGTTCAAATTAATACAAGTCATAACCATGTCAACTTGAATGAAGTGTGGTATACGGACTTCACTATACCTAGAGGGTATGTATGTGTAGTCAAAACTATGTTTCAACATTGATATATATTTACATCACGCATGAATTCTCTAATGTTTTTATATAAAGAAATTATTTTATCAAAAATTTAGGATGTGGCGTGCTATTCTTAAAACTTAATCATTGGTCTTGGGTTTTATCAACTGAGTTAGCCCTAGTTGGCTAGAAACCTAGAACTCTTTCGTCTTGAAAAATAATTTTCATGATTATGAAACAACCTTTGATGTTCTTGAATATGAATTATAAATCTTTTTTTGTTGCTGAAAACTCATTTTCTGAAGAAAAAAAGATAGTACCATTTTTGTATCAAATATGTTGTGTACTCTTTTCTTCTTTTTGTTTCTTATGAAATCTTTTATTTCACGGAAAATACATCTTCTAGCCAAACACATTATTATGTATGATAATTCACTTTCAAAATACATTATTTAGTTTGGATGAAACTTCGAATAATGCATTTTTAAAATCAAAGATTTGAAATCTTTAATAACCCAAACTGGACTAAAATGAATTAGCACACACAGGGCCCAAGTCTGAGCATTTTACTGCTTCACTATTACAGTAGCGAGCAACAAACAACAAAACATGGCTGAAGATAAATTTTTTTAATGTTGCAACATGAATTTCACAACTAATATATCTTAGATAGATATTAAAAGACATCAGACTTTTTACAGAGAACCATGGCAGCGCCTGATGCGGATTGGGTAACCTTTGACGGTCCTGGTGGTTGGAAAGAAAATCACTTTGTCCTCGCCCTCTTCTTCCCAACTTCATCCAAACCAAAACTCTTCATCAAATTTTAAACAACCAAACAACAGAAAAGCATAATGACGATCATGCTAAATAAAAACTTGATCTAGAACCAACACCAAACAACTCTGAGTTATAAAGTGAAGAATTATCATCTTAAGTGGTCGTATTTTGTTAAGACTCTAAAGGCCATGAATATCATTATAAAAAGACGACAATTCGTACTCTGAGCTATACGGTATCAAAAGGTAGGATGTAGCTCATAGACGATGAATATGCAGAGTATATACCATTTAGTAAATGTTATTTAATTGTGTCTTATTGGTATGTTTTTGTGTCTACGGTACCACATATGAATGCATGCTAGTGTCAATTTCTTATGCCGGAGATGTACACAAAACACGAAATGAATTGACCCATGTACTTATTTTAAGTGTTGTTGTCATTGTACTATCATGTTTTACCAATTAGCTAGTGACGAAGTAAGTAGACAAGTTGATAGTCATGGATTTTCCTCAACAAAGGCTACAGTTAAAAATCTTAGCTAAAAGTTTGTTCTTCCCTCTTTCTTCCAAGCCTATTTTTGTCAACATTCGCTATCTTAATAAAAGCAAACTATAAAACCATTTAACAGAAAGAAGATGGAGTACGGTTTAACCTGAAGTACGAGAGAAAGTAGTGGAGAAAGACACAAATCTCCAATTTTGCCAACTCATAGCCTGGACACAATCTTTGTCCCCCACCAAAAGGAGTGAACGCCGGTGCTTTGCTCCCATTATTACTTCCATGATTTTGTTGTTCATGCTGTGGTTGTTGTTCATTTTGTTGCCACCTCCATGGATTGAAGGTTCTGGCATCATCATAGTGGTTGCTGTCAAGATGAACGCCTCTAAATGATGTAAAAAGTTTGCAACCCTTTGGGATTGTATATCCTGTTATGAATCGGAATTTAGGTTCGAGCAAATATGGAAGAATGAAATGCAAGTTTTTGTTTGGAAATGCGTGTTAATATGACAAAATTAGGATGGGGTTGTATCACCGTTTATTTGCACGTCCGTCATGGCTCGTCGGAAAACACCACTAATGATGTTGGCCATCCGAAGGGTCTCATTAATTACCTGCAATATTATCACAGCTTGTTGTTGCCAAATTGTAACCACCAAGAACTGTATCAATTATCTTCCATTTATTTGGAAATATTATTTGATAAAATGTACGATTCCATGAGTAAGTAGATATGTAGATGGTCGAGTTTTAAGTTTTAATTGGAATAAATTTACAAAAACATCAAAAGATTATTTTGATAATATCGATTGATATGAGAGCATTAATAGAAAAAGAAATCCTACATTTACATAAATATAAGGGGTTTGTTTACTTACACAGTGAGTAAAGGACATATGATGCTTGTAGTCATTCCAATTAAGAGGATCGGCGACTCCTTCCTTTCGAGCTCGGATGGCCTCATGCTCCTCCTACAAAACTACAGTTCTCAAACAAATCCTTTTCTTCGTTACTATTTGAACTGAAACAGCTAAACGAAAACCTTTGGAATTCTTAGATCCAAGTATCCAACGAATAGTAGGTAGAGTACACAATTCAACCACGAAATCAGTTTAATCCAACACCTTGTTTGTGTATTGCTGACTTAGTAAAGAGATCTTTGTCTAATTTGGAAGAGATTTGGAGGTCAATTTCTGTGATTTCCATTTGGTTTTACTATCATTATAATTGAGTAGTGTACACTTTTCAAATTTAAGAATGAAATTCTTTTATATATATTGTTGTTGTTTACCTTGATTATGTGATTAAAGTATTCGTGGAATAAAACAGACATTTGGTCGACCGGAAGGCGTTCAGTCGACCGGATGTGTGTTCTGATTTGTCCAGCAACAGCGTCTGGCGTGTTTCGGTCGACCGAGAGGAGTTGTTCGGTCGACCGGGCACACACGAGGAGCTGGGCAAAAGTGTTTGTCCATTTTCGGTCGACCCGAACTTAAGTGTTCGGTCGACCGGGCACACACGAGGAGCTGGGCAAAAGTGTATGTCCATTTTCGGTCGACCGGAACTTAAGTGTTCAGTCGAACGAGTATGCACCTTTTGAGCAAAACAGGAAAAATGTTTGTCGCTTTTCGGTCGACCGGTACTTAAGTTTCGGTCGACCGAGAAAACCTGGTTTGCATTACGGTTAGAAGAGCGGTCGACCGAAGCACCCGTTCGGTCGACCGTTTGACCCAGTCCTGCCCACTATTTGCACATTTCTCTATGCGATTTTGGTGCAACTTATACTTGTTTTGGCCTACTATATAAAGACAATTTCGTCCCTTTTGTTTAAGGAGAGATTAAGGGTAATTCCTATTGTCTACTTTGCATTCTTGAGAGAAAAGAGAGAGAGCATCCTTGTTGATTCGGTGGGAGAAAATTTAACCGGGAATTCTCGCCGGTTGTTCGTGTTTCCTGTAAGCGTCTCCTTGTAATACGTTTCTCTATAGTAGATTTGGAGTTGTGTCGTCTGTGGTTTTTCCCGCATTGGGTTTCCACGTTAAATCTTGCGTGTTTTGCGTAGTTTGGTGTTTTGGATTTGCAATTGTGGTTTCTTTCTCCATTGGATTTGTTATTTTCGATTCCGATGCGTACTTGGAATTGGTTTTAATTCCATAACAACTAGTATCAGAGCTTTTGGTCCAAATTTTGGGGTTTTTAATCGATCTTTTTGGCAAGTACACATGGCAAATCATTGGAAGATTGAGAAGTTGAGCCGAGATGTGAATTTCGGCTTGTGGCAAGTCAAGATGCGTGCAATCCTGGTGCAGCAAGAGGTGGAGGACGTTCTTGAGGGCATGGACAAGTTTCCAAAAGAAATGTCCGATCAAGACAGGTTGAAGCTTGATCGTAAGGCGATGTCAACCATTAAGTTGTCGTTGTCTGACAAAGTTCGGAGAGAAGTGTTGAAGGAGAAGACGGCTGCAAGTATGTGGAAGAAACTTGAGGAAGTCTACATGAAGAAGTCACTTGCGAGCCGGATTATCTTGAAAAAGTTGTTGCTATTCAAGATGAAGTCGGGTATCTCCCTTCAGCAACACTTGGATGATTTCAATGCAATCATCATGGATTTGGAGAAAGTGGAAGCAAGGTTTTGTGATGACGATCAGGCGGTCCTTTTACTTTGCTCATTAAGTTCTTCATATGATCAATTCGTGGAGACAATGATGTATAGCAGGACCGACATCTCTCTTGCGGATGTCAAAAACGCACTCTCCTCCAAATCTGATATGGATAAGAAGTTTGATGGTTCTAAGTCGAGCAAACGTGAAGCACTTGTTGCTCGTGGTAAGGGGAAAGAGAGGAGTTTCTCAAAGAACACCTCTAAGACCAAGTCGAATGACAAAGATATTATTTGTCATTACTGCAAGAAGAAGGGTCACAAGATATCAGAATGTTTTAAGCTACAAAACAGAGAGGAGCAGAGGGGTTCTAGTAGTGGTGATCATTCAGGTTCGAATGTTGCCGAGTCCGATTCAGATTTTGTGTTGGCAGCTACAGGTTCTTCTGAAGCTTCTGACGGTTGGGTGATTGACACGGGCAGTACATTCCACTTAACTCTGAATAAACAGTGGTTTTCATGTTATGAATCAATGTCAGGTGGAATGGTTGTGATGAGCAATGGTGACAGGTGCGAGGTTGAAGGAATTGGCTTTGTCAGATTGAGGACCCACGATGGCCTAGTCAAGATTTTGTCAGATGTGCGACATGTTCCAAAGGCGAGCAAGAATCTGATTTCAGTAGGTCGTCTGACTGCAAAGGGCTACAAATTCAGTGGTAAGGATGACTGCATATCCATCACCAAAGGATCACTTATTCTGATAAAGAGAAAGAAGGTTGGACCCGGTAAGCTTTATATGCTTAAAGGAGAAACCGTGGTGGGTGACGCAGTTGTAGTGTCATCATTGTCTGGTGAGGAGAATGTCCAACTTTGGCATATGAGGTTGGGGCACATGAGCGAGAAAGGCATGGCGGTGTTGAGCAAACGTGGTTTGTTTGGAAGTCAGAAAATCGGCAGTCTGGACTTCTGTGAATTTTGTGGAAGCAGAATAGGGTTAGCTTCTCAGCAGCAAAGCACACCACCAAGGCCATTTTAGATTATGTCCACTCTGATTAATGGGGACCCTCTCAGGTTCCATCAAAAGGTGGAGCTCGCTACATGCTCACATTTATTGATGAGTTCTCCAGGAAGACTTGGGTTTATATTCTGAAACAAAAGAGTGATGTGTTTCAGAATTTTCAGCACTCGAAGTTTATGATTGAGAATCAAACAGTAAAGAAAATTAAGATTCTAAGGACGGATAATGGTTTTGAGTTTTGTTCCTCATAGTTTAACGATCTCTGCAAGGATGAAGGAATCGTGAGACACCGAACCGTACGTCACACACCACAACAGAATGGAGTAGCGGAGCGTCTGAATCGAACTATCTTGGAGAGAGCTAGATGTATGCTTCTGAATGCTGACCTAAGGATTTTTGGGCAGAAGCAGTGTGTACCGCTTGTTATTTAGTGAACCGTTCACCTCACACCGTTTTGGACATGAGAACACCGGAAGAAGTTTGGACAGGTGGAGCTTCAGATTTGTCCAAGTTGAGAGTCTTCGGTTGTCCATCGTACGCACATGTAGATCAAGGAAAATTGAATGATCGGTCGTTGAAGTGTATATTCCTTGGCTACAATTTGGGTGTGAAGGGTTGTCGTTTGTGGTGCAAGGAATCTCAGAAGCTCATGGTTGAAAGAAATGTCGTCTTTAATGAACTTGTTATGTTACCTTCCAGGAAAGACACAGTTATTTCTACTCCTGTGTCAAGTGGGACTCCGGTTCAGGTGGAGCCACCGGTAGTGACTGTTGATGAGAATTCTGGTATGACACCAGGAGAGAGTTCGAAATCTGAGGAAGATGAAGAGTATTTGTTGGCAAGGGACAGAGAGAGGCGGCTGACCAAGAAACCCCGTAGATACGCCGAATCAGTCTTTGCATATGCTCTTAGTGCAGCTGAAGATATTGGAACCTCTGGTGAGTCGAGCAAGTATTCAGAGGCAATTTTGGCACCCGATTCAGCTGCTTGGGTGGGTGCAATGAATGAAGAGATGGAGTCTCTTCATAAGAACCAAACTTGGAAGTTGGTAGAACTTCCAAAAGGAAAAAGGGTCGTAAGCTGCAAATGGGTTTTCAAGAAGAAAATTGTGGGTCTCTCAGATGTGAGATACAAAGCTCGATTAGTTGCTCGTGGTTTTAGTCAGGTGGAGGGTGTGGATTATAGCGATATTTTCTCACCCGTTGTGAAGCATACTTCTATTCGTGTTTTGTTGAGTTTGGTTGCAATTCATGATTTAGAGTAAGAGCAACTAGATGTGAAGACCACTTTCTTACATGGAGAATTAGAGGAGCAAATTTATATGTCCCAGCCGGAGGGCTTTGTGGTCGAGGGTAAAGAGAATCAGGTTTGTTTGCTGAAGAAGTCGCTTTATGGGTTAAAGCAGTCGCCTCGACAATGGTATAAAAAATTTAATTCTTTTATGGTTGGACATGGGTACAACAGATTCCAGTATGACTGCTGTGTTTTCCGAAAGGTATTTCCGAATGGCTCTCTTGTTTTGTTATTACTATATGTAGATGATACGTTGGTAACAGCTAAGGACAAGTCTACAATATTTGAGCTTAAAGAATTGTTAAAGGCTAAGTTCGAGATGAAGGATCGAGTCAGGGAAGAGGATTCTAGGTATAGAGATACGTCGCGATCGTACATGCAAGAGTTTGTTTCTCTCCCAGCAGCAATATATTGAGAAAGTCTTGCATCGTTTTGGCATGGAAGATGGCAAGTCTAAAAGTATTCCTCTTGCGGCACATTTTAAGCTCTCAGTAGACTTGTGTCCCAAGAAGGAGGAGGATAAGGCATACATGTCACATCTGCCTTATACTAGTGCAGTTGACAGCCTGATGTATGCTATGATATGCACTCGTCCAGATATAGCTCAGGCGGTCAGTGTTGTGAGCCGTTATATGTCGAATCCAGGAAATGAGCATTGGTCAGCTATGAAGTGGATTCTCCGGTATCTAAAAGATACAACTAAGCTATCTCTGAAATTTGGTCGATCTTCGTATTCATTAATGGGGTTTGTAGATGCCGATTACGCGGGAGACCGCGATAGACAAAGATCTGACTGGTTATGTGTTCACTATTGAGAGCACAACTATTAGCTGGAAAGCGACGTTACAACACACTGTTGCTTTGTCTACAACGGAGGCAGAGTATATGGCAGCGACTGAGGGTATAAAGGAAGTTCTTTGGCTGAAAGGTTTATTTAGAGAGCTTAGTGCAGGTAAGAATACAGTGGTTGTTTATTGTGATAGTCAGAGTGTCATTCATCTGACGAAGGATCAGATGTACCACGAGAGGACGAAGCATATCGACGTCCGTTATCACTTCATTCGGGAAGTTGTTGCTGAAGGAGGTGTGGTGGTGAAGAAGGTGGGCACTGAAGATAATCCGGTTGATATGTTGACGAAGCCAGATATTTCAACTAAGTTCATGGTATGCGTGAACTTGGTTGGTTTGAATTCCAAGTAGATGGAGCAAAGACGACGACACAATGAGGAAGGAAGTGTTCCTTCAAAGATTTTCGGGGGCTGTTCAAGGTAAAGGTGGAGATTATTGTTGTTTACCTTGAATATATGATTAAAGTATTCGTGGAATAAAACAGACATTCGGTCGACCGGATGTGTGTTCTGATTTGTCCAGCAACAGCGTCTGGCGTGTTTCGGTCGACAGAGAGGAGTTGTTCAGTCGACCGGGCACACACGAGGAGCTGGGCAAAAGTGTCTGTCCATTTTCGGTCGACCGAAACTTAAGTGTTTGTTCGAGAAGGCACACACGAGGAGCTGGGCAAAAGTGTCTGTCCATTTTTGGTCGACCAGAACTTAAGTGTTCGGTCGACCGAGTATATATGCACTTGAGCAAAACAGGAAAAATGTTTGTCGCTTTTTGGTCGACCGGTACTTAAGTTTCGGTCGACCGAGAAAACCTGGTTTGCATTACGGTTAGAAGATCGGTCGACCAAAGCACCCGTTCGGTCGACCGTTTGACCCAGTCCTGCCCACGATTTGCACATTTCTCCACACGATTTTGGTGCAACTTATACTTGTTTTGGCCTACTATATAAAGGCAATTTCGTCCCTTTTGTTTAAGGAGAGATTAAGGGTAATTCATATTGTCTACTTTGCATTCTTGAGAGAAAAGAGATAGTATTCTTGTTGATTCGGTGGGAGCAAATTTAACCGGGTATTCTCGCCGGTTGTTCGTGTTTCATGTAAGCTTCTCCTTGTATTATGTTTCTCTATAGTAGATTTGGAGTTGTGTCGTCCGTGATTTTTCCCGCATTGGGTTTTCACGTTAAATCTTGCGTGTTTTGGTGTTTTGGATTTGCAATTGTGGTTTATTTCTTCATTGGATTTTTTATTTTCGATTCTGCTGCGTACTTGGAATTGGTTTTAATTCCATAACATATATAGAGAGAGAGAGGAGACCTTTTAAAGTCTTAACACAAATTTAATACTTAATGCTAACTTAAAATTTAAATTGCAAAATTAAAATCTACAACATAGATCTTCTTTTTTATAACATATTATTAGTATGCATGTAAAAAATTTATAGGTCGTTTTATATAACATTAAGTAATGTAATTTTTTTAATAAATCTTGTACTAGATGGGCCTACGGAATTATCTAAGCCATGAAATTCAACAATGAAATTCCTTTTGCACAGAAAAGTATCGGTCGAATCTACAAGTCATCGAACGACCACAATAACGAGCACTAGCTAACAATATTTTATTATTGTTGATATTTTTATCTTACCTTCTGGAAAATAAACCATTGATGTGAACTGTGAAGTGTAATTCCATAAGACTTTTTGGAAGCTAATGCAGATTCGAGAAGGCATCTATTCAATATGCCCAATGCTCAACCACTGTAATAATGAGAGAAATAATAACAATGGTAGTTGGTTAGGTAGGTACCTTCAGTAATGCTATAGCATTGGGAGAGCAATTGTGGGTGAGGTATTTGATGGCTAGAGTCATGATTGTGGATGTGGTCTCATATCCAGCCACTAGTAAACCTACAAGAAAATCAACCACCATCTCCTCCCCCTCCCCCTCTTCCAACAGACTACCAAGCATGTCTATGCATCCCACCTTATCTTTCTTCTCATCCTCCTTTCTTTCCCTCACGGCCTCTCTTAGCGCCTCGGCCACCGTCCGTCTCGCTACCACTGCTTTAGCATAGGCAGTTAACGTAAAAACACGTATCGGAATTGAGAAAAAACCATCTAAAACGAGCACAAACTCCTTTCTCAATGTCTCCGACCATTTTCCAGGATCAAGGCTTAGTAATTGCTTTACCGCCAAATCGAACGTGATTTTCTTCGTTTTCTCGTGGAGACGAATGACGGTATTGTTTTCCCAAGAGTTCAGGTTTAGCCTCACGAGGCGGTCTATGTTGGGGAGAAGATTGTCCCTTAGATTGGCGGTGCTTGAAAAGGCGGTAAGAGTGAGGGAGTGCAAGCGCTTGTGTGAGGGCCCAGTGGTTATAAGGAGAGAATGTTTTCCGAGGAGCTCCGCGATGGAAGTTGGATAACTACACTCGAATTGTCCTCCTTTGTTATGAAGCACAGCTTTGTTTGCAATCGGATCGGACAAGAAAATTGTTTTCTCCCCAAATATGTGTGTGGTGAACACCGAACCATGTTTTCGCACCCTTTGGTCGATAAAAGGCTCCGGATTTTCGGTCCTGTAAGCCTTCAATAGTTGCAATGTCTCACCCATCAAAGGAATCAACCAATGGTTGCCCGGTGGAAGAGGCCCTCTTGGAGTGCTTCTTGTCTTGAAATGGAAAATTAGCCATAGACAAGACAAGAACGTGACAAGAACTAATAAACCAAAGGAAGACATGAAGGATGATGACATGCTCTCCATGAAAAGCCAAGAGCAAGTGAAACCTTGTGATGAAGAGCATAAGTTGTGTTGTAGATATGGATTTTCCGCCCTTTATTGTTGTTGTGGAGTCAAACGTTAGATACAACCTCTTAATTAGATTAGTGTGCAAGGTGTGGGGATCATGATGTTGAAGCCCTACTCACCTTTCCATCATGTCACCTTCTTTGTCCGTGTTGTATGCATTCATAGGTTAAATAATGTCTCCTTTTGTAATTAAAGTTAGGAGTTTCACTGGACCATCATGTGACTGACTCTTTTGCTTTGGTAGTTGGTACGTACATCATTATTCATAGCATGTGCGTTTGATAAACATGAATGATATTTTGAATTTTCCAATTTTACACTTTCTTGTAATAACTTTCGAGAGAGTACTATCCATGTAATTGAATGTTAAGACTGTTAAACTATTTTTTTTAACACAATAAAACGACGCATGAGGATGAAGTAGTTTGATTGGTAAAGCGTGGGTCTCCGAGAGAGATGACGAATAATCCGGTGCTTGTGGTCTGGCAGTCGTGCTAAGGAAATCTTGGACATGGGGTGGAGAATCGGTCAAGGAATTGATAACTGATTAAAAGTCAATTTCAAACCACTCCAATTGACCACTTATCCCTTTCTCCCAAATTAGCATGCGACAGAACGCAAGTATTCCCACAAGAAATTCTTTTTGAAACTAGTAGTTTCAGAACTTTTCGTGTTTCCAATTGTATGTATATTATAGGGTTAATTACAGTTTGCCCCCCTGAACTATACATTGGTATCATTTTACCCCCCTAAAGTTTCAAAGTTAACAGTTACCTCCCCTGAGCTTTAATTTTGAAACATTTTGCCCCCTTGAACTTCAAAAACTCATTATTTAACACACATTCGACGTTTTTTCCTAATTTTTTTGTTGTATCCCTAATACACTCCTAAACCTATATTTACCTGAAAGTTTAGATCGAAACGGAGGTCGGATATGATTGGAATTTGGGTCGGTTTGAGTCAAACAACCTCGCCTTACTCGTGTCTCCTCTCACAACCAGAGATGGAGCTTCCTCGAAGCTTTACAATTCTTTGGTGATTCTTGGATATAGAAGTTGAATCACAATCTAATACTCTATAATTGAGCACACTTGGATAGTGAATTGGAATGTACATGCAAGTGGTGAAGTTAGGCTTGAGTGTAGAAGAATGAGAGCTTGAAGATGAAGAGGATTTGGCTTTGAGTATAAGATAAATAGTAAGTGTTTAAGGGTTCTAAAACCAACAAATGGGGTCCTATTTATAAGTCTTCAAACTCTACTAGCCGTTTGGGAGTTAGTGAGATATGTACTAATGAGAAGCAAGGATTTGCTTAATGCTCGGGTAGAATTTAGACCATGTTCGGTCGACCGTTTATGTAACGGTAGTCTGAAACACATAGGTACGGTTAACTGAATATGTTTCGGATCACCGTTCACCAACTTCCAGTAACTATTTTCAATTTAGCCCTATTTAAGTTCGATTAATCGAATTTCCTTCGGTTCACCGTTCCAAGGTGGACAATAAGATTGTTTGGGCTCTGATTACTCAAGTTCGGTTGACCGTCTATACTTCGGTAGACCGAAGTTAGCGCGGGTTTTGCGCTAATAGTTAAGACTCAAATAGTCGTTGGGTACAACGGTCAAGTCCCACGTGTACATAGTTGTTGGGTGCCTAAAGCCAAGAAGAACTCAGTTGACCGATAGGCAATGGTCATCCGAAAAAGGTCAAGTCAATTGGTCTCTAAGACTCAATTCAAATGTGTCCGTTGGAGCAAAGTCCAAAACCGGTCCATGGCTATTCGGTCTCCCGAAGGTGGTTCGGTCTTCCGTCAGGGCAATTATAGAGAACAAGCTAAGGTTTACTGATGGGAAGTATTCGGGTAACCGATAGGTGTTCGGTGGACCGAACAGGAAAGGCTTCGGTGGGCCGGGAAGGGTTCGGTTTACCGAATCTTGACGGGACAGAATCCTAGTGCTTAAGTTTACATTAAACCTTATGGACTCAATAAATATAAGATTACATGTCTTGGTCCAAAGCTTTGATTACAAGTCTTGAGTCTTGATGTATTTGTCCTAATGCTTTTTTTCTTGATTATCTTGATCAACCTATTAAGATGAGTACAAGTATACACATATGTATGCAATGCATGTAATCGTGTTTTGCTCACTTTGATTGATTAGGTTGATGGATTAAGATTATTTGATTAATCATCAAAATTAATATAGGTTAAGGCAAAAAATCCAACATATTTAAGTTCTTAAAGTCATTCTACAATATGTAACTAAAATTAACAATGAAATTTACAAAAAAATTAAGTAGATTAATTATTATAAAATGATTATCAACCATCAACGAAAAAGGGAAAAATGAAGTTTAGGGTTACATAATATTAATTAATTTTAGCTCATCGTCGTGGTCTGCCTTTTCACAAACCCAAAATGCTAATTATATTTGAAGTTTAATGATTGAACAAAATTATATTTGTGGGCTAAATTGAAATAAAATAATTATTGGGGGGGGGGGGGGGGGTAAAGTGTTATTTTTTACAGCTCATGGTGCAAACTGCGGTATAACTTTTTTTTGCCAGGCTACGGTTCAACCAGTGACCAAATCGATTGGTTTTTTCGGGTTTTTCTAGTCTAACCTTCTTTGATCCGGTTTGTGGAGACTTTGGTTTTTTCAGTGAACTCACCGCTGAAGTTCCAATTTTTGGTCAAACCTTGGTCTGATTGCCGGTTCGATTCACTTTTTTAAACATAGTACAAACATGCATAAAGGTGGAAGGTGCAACAAAAATTCATTGGATCCCCTTAGACACCTAAAAAGTAAATTAAGGATGAAATTTCAAATCTGTAGGCCACGCAAAAGTTCTCTTAGTATTGACCCCAAAAAAATCAGGAATACTCCGTAACTTGGATTGATATTGATCGATCAAATCTTCGTGCAAACTCAAGTTATAAAAATTGTATCTAACGGTTGGGTACCCTTGTCATACAATGGTAACATGGTTTTTAAAAACTAGAGGTGTAAACGGGGCGGATATAGTCATACCCATATCCATACCTGCCTAACTAAACGGGTACGGGTACTGGTATATCCCTGTTTAAAATATTGTTGTACTCGTATCCACCCCATACTCGTTTAACAAACATGTATGAGACGGGTATAACGGGTATTGTGGGTATAATATATGATAACAAAACGGATATTTTTGCTAACAAAATGCAACTTGGAAGAATCTAATCATCGGATGAGAAGAATTTTAAGCCAAAAATATGCTAAATTTATGATTTGATATTAGAAATTAAGTCATAACAATGAGAAATCACCAATTTTCTCACAAACAGTCACTTTTGCCAACAAAAACTTCTATTATTTTAACTATATATTATATATTAATTTATATACTAAATATAATAATTAAACGAGTATATAAGTATACGAGTATGGGTAGAGGTATACCCGTCCTATTTATTAAATGGGTAAAGCAGGTATAAGTAAACAAGTATAATTTTTACATGGATACAAAAACTGTACTTGCACCTGCTTGTAAGGTATAATTACTCGTCCCGGTTACACCCCACTAAAACTTGATTGTCGGAGTACGGTCAAAGTCAAAGTCAAACCCTTACAACTCCGTAGAGTCCAGTAATGATGCTTTAATGCTTAGTTTCAACCAACTTCAATGTTTATAACAGATCTATGGATTTAAGAGCTTCAATAAAGTCACTATATGTAGGTGTTTTTTTCCATATCATGCCATATACAAATAAAGATATAAATTAATTTTTTAGGAATATGGATACAAATATGGATATTGAATTTCATATTTTTAATGAATACAAAGACATTTTTTTAGAGTAAGGATACGATTGTTGATATCCATATGGTCTTCGTGATGTTTTCCGAATGTGAATTAAACATTGATTCTTTATACTTTCCAATCTATTCTATTTCTTTGTTAATATTTTATATAAAAATATCAGATTCATTCTACAAAGCATAATTTAAACAATGCAACATGTAAATTTATTTTATTTTGCATTTATAATATGTGTCTTTATATTTTTACAGATTCTTTTATTTTTATTTTTATAGAATACGTTTCTTTATTTTGCAACATGTAAATTATAAAAGCACAATCTACAGATTCATTCTTTTATTTTTGTAGGTTTGTAAAATATAATTTCTATATTTGTATCCGTTTTTTAGAAGGATAGGTAAATAAAAAATGCATATCTTTCGTATAGTACTTCTCATGAACCAAACTAAGGGAATACATTTATAATCTATCAACACTCGAAATTATTTTCCTAAACTCTGATTCTTCTAGGTTAGCAAATACACGAACATGATCTACTGATTAATCTCTCTGTGCCCATGTATGGTTACGCAACTATGTTAATGCCCACGTAGAGCCACTAAACCCCATAAGTGTGAAGTGCAAAATCTAGTGACGTCGCGTAACACGTTATAAAGGGTCAACGTAATTGAGCTCGAAATGAAAAAGATAGAAGTAGTTGCGGTCATAAACATATGACCCATATTACCTATTCATAAATATATTATAGTAATCACTTATGCGATCGGTGATCTGCTGCCCATACGGTGATACGGATGATTTGTAACCAACCATGTCTTTATTATTTGAAGATTCTTGCGATACTTAATGAAAGGTACATTCCACCTAATCATGAGCGCATACTGTGGGATTAAAGAAAGATAATGCTCAAATTGAAATGGTTAGAGGTTGGGTGGGGTCATATGTCTATTTGTTTTTAGAAAGACCAAAAACGAGTTGGGCCCATGATATACGATTGCATCTTTATTCTTTGAAAGGTTTTGACGTTTTGTAGTAAAAATGTTATTTTCTCCCGAAGTAGAGTAGAACCGTTTTATGAAATAGATTCATTTGGTACGCTAGTTGTTTTAGTTTTTTTTTTGGTGTGGGTTTTTATTTTGGATCTCCCGACTTAAATTCTAAATCTTTATGATAAGTAAATCCAACGTCTCGTCCTAAGTCTGTACCAAGCATGAGTCTCGGTCCATCACTCATGCGCCTACTGACCCACAATACTCATTTACTGCCACAAAACTTAAGTTGGTAAGTGTCATGGTAGTGGACACATATCATTATATCTCACCCTAACATTCTTATATTAGGCAATGTGAGACTAAACTTGAGGGGTGTTACAACCTACCACACTTAAACACATGACGTCCTCGTCAGAGTCAAGCCAATCAATCACCAAGCGTTGTGGGATTCTAGAAGTGATTCCCACCCTTTTGGTGTAACACTTAGTTCCTACAATTCTGGTTGATTTAAGATCAGACACCATCTGTAACGTCATGTCCCCGAGCCTGTACCGAGTACGTGTCTCGGTCCGTCACCCATGCGGCCACTGACACAAAACACTCACTTATTTTTACAAAACTTAAGTTGATAAGTGTTATGATAGTGAACTCATGTCATTATATCGCACCTCAACATTCTTATGTTAGACAATGTGGGACCATAGTTGGGGGTGTTACAATAAATCTACGTATACATCACTTGAACAGGTAAAACATTATTTTTAATCTTTAGCTTTTATGATGCAGTAGGAGAATGAGAATCTTTGGAAGTATCTTTAATTTTACATTTTACTATTTTTGCATAATAAATAGATAAATTAACACTTTAATTTGACTCGTGTTATTATTTAACACTTTTATACAATACGGTTGGCTTTCCCACTTTTAGACCAATTTGAAATTTTATACCCAAATTATCTTTATACATCAGATATTTTATCTTGTTTTACAGAAACAGAACATCATGTAAATTTTGCAGTATTTGTGTAGGAAACCGTTCTCGTGTAAAAGTAAGGTAGAAATGTGTAAACACAGATCTTATTATTTTGAAAAATGAACTTCTAACTCAAATCATTTTTTTCACATCAAACGAGACAACCTTTAACATCTGAGCATAAGGTGATCGATGACGTCGAATGTAGAACGACAATGACAAAAGTGTAGAATCTATGAGTATTTAAATGAATTTTGTGTTTTTTTAAAATAAATCTATGGGTTACCTTTTTTAGACAACTTTTGGTTAGAAAATTCATATTTGACGACAAAAAAATATAATTTCAAATGCATGGTTACAGAAGTTTAGTTTCTCGGAGCTGTTGGGTTTGTAGAGTATTTTTACATGTTTATGACTAGATTTTACATAAAGGTGTTGTTTTTCTACATGAAACTTTACAAATGTTACATGATGTTGTGTTTTTACAAAACATGATAAAATATATAATGTGTAATGGTCATAGGGGTATAAAAGTTCCAAATTAGTCCTAAATGGAAAGAAAAAAACCCCAGCAATTCGGCCGAAGGTGACAAATACCAACCTGAGACCAATTAAAATGGCAATCGGCCCTAATAAATGAGATGGACCGGCCCAATTTATGAATTGTGGAGACACATTTTATTACGATTTTTTTGTACGATTTCTTTAAACTTTCTACAACTTTCTGTTGTCTTTTTACCCAATTTTAGAAAACACTGGCAGTTGATTTTCCTCGGGGTAGACATAAGAATTTCAATTTCACGAAGCCTATACATTTAGGATTGAAGACGAGAACAATGGAGAATTTTTTTATTTAAATATTGGCACAAATAACTGAAGTCACGCAAGTGAGTAGATCGGGCCGATATTTTTATATATATTTAGTATTTTAGGTATTTTTGGAGTTATTTAAAATAATAATAGTATTAAATTTTAGTAGGCCGTGGCGGCCAAGCCCGACAGGCAGGGATGGGCCCACCTGGGCCGAGTCGTGGGCTCAGCCTGTTTGGCTGAGGCAAGTTAAATTCTTTCAATATATTTATGGTTAATTACAATTTGCCTACTGAATTATATATTGATTTTACTTTATACTTATGAACTTTAAAATGTAACAGTTTACCCATTGAATTTTCGTTTTGTAACAATTTACTCACTCAAACTTCAAAAATTCATTATTTAAACATCTATTTGTCATTTTTTTGGATTTTTTGTATTGTATTCCTAATACATTATTAATAAGAAATTGATTATTGATTGCTCTCCAGGATGTTCGTTTGGGACGCTGCTAACCTGGATCGGTCCAGCTCATCACTATATTTTCAGTTTTCTTATTTTTCCTTTTCTTTTGACTCTCTGCCCAATAAACTCTTAATTAAAGTTTCTCACTAAAAGCTTCTCCAATCATACCTTTTGGCGCTCCATCCCGTCTGTGAACGTTTCATCTTCCTATAACCCTCTGTCCTATGATAAGTCACATGATGATAACCTTTTGTCTTCCTTTCTCTTTCCCTTCTTCTTTCTTCCTTTTGATCGTAAGCATCTCTCTTCTGCAATGGAAATTGTATCTACCTCTTCCCAAGAAGACATGCCGTTAAACGTTCCTCGGGAGAAGATGTTTTTTCGTTCTTTCGAAGAATGAAGAACTTTTTACAATGACTACGCAGATACTTGTTGTTTTGGTGTTAAGATGAGACAATCTTATTACGAAGGTGGTGTTGTTATCCGGGCTACACTTACTTGCTCCAAGGAGGGCAATGCACCAACAAACAAGGGACATGGAATATTGAAGCCTCGTTTATCCATGAGGGTCGAGACGGGTCTCCAGAAACCCAGCAAGGGGGTACCAGATTAACTTTGTTGAGCTTAAACACAACAACGAAATGCTTGGCGAGGATTAAATGCGTTTTCTCAGACAGAAGCGCATTGTACCAGAGGCCGCGATAGTACGCATAGCTTCCAATGATGGTTCCAGGATCTCTACTGCTAAGATCATGCAATCTTTTGTCGTCGAGGCTGGTGGGCATGACAAACTGACTTTCAACGAGAGGGACCTAAGGTTTGTGTTGTTTCTGAGCTTAGTTTGTTAGAAGAAATCTCCAACGTTCATAACTCTTTTTTTGCATAGGAATGTTATAACCGAAGTCAGAAATTTGAAAATGAGACTCAACGATGCACAAGCTCTTTAGAACTATTTCATTAAGATGCAGAAGATTGATTCAATGTTTTTCTATGTCATGAATATGGACGATGAAGGAAGACTAAGGAACGTTTTCTGGGCTGACTGTCGTTCTAGAGTTGCCTATTCATACTTCGGAGATGCTATATGTTTTGACACTACCTAACTGACTAACAAATACGACATGCCTTTTGCACCATTTGTAGGAGTTAATCACCATTTCGATTATGTGTTGCTCGGTTGCACTTTGTTGTCCTGTGAGACCAATTAAAATTACATTTGGTTGTTCCAGACGTGACCGTCGTACATGGGCAGTACGTATAAAGAGATGGTTTATCGTATTAGGGGTTTTGGGCTTGCCCTTTTTAAAAAGTGGTTTTATCCTTTTTAACCTATGGGAGTTACCTTTTTAATATATAGGTTTGTCCCCTCTCAAAATATAATTTATCATTTTTAAGAATGGTTTCGTCCTTTTTAACCTATGAGAGTGTCAATTTTAATAGATGGGTTTGTCCCCCCTTAAAAATAAGTTCGTCCTTTTTAAGAATGATTTTGTTCTTTTTATCCTACGGGAGTGACCTTTTTAATAAATGAGTTTGTTCCGCATACAAAAATGGATTTGCAATTTTTAACCTATGAGATTGTCCTTTTTAAGCAATTGGCTTGCTCCTTTTACTCTTATTGGTTTGTCCTTCTTAATTATCCGTATTGTGCAGATATCCCTCCATCATAACGGACCAATGTGGCGTCATTATTGCTGCTGTAAGGAATGTCTTCCCAAACGCTAGAGACAGATTTTATATATGACACATAATGAACAAAGCTCCCGTGAAGTTGTCAATGCAGTATCGCAAGCACATGTTATATGATATAAATTGATTAGTACGACTCAAAAGCCCAACTGAATTTGATCGAAATTGGCAAGGTTTCCTTGTTGATTTTGAGCTTCAGAACCATAGCTGACTCCAATCAATTTATGCAATCTATGAGTCCTGGGTACCTACTTTTCGGGGTGATTGTTTTTTCGCGGGAATGACTTCTACCCAAAGGAGCGAAAGTATGAACGCGTTCTTCGACAAGTACCTCACTTTGAAGACCACCCTTAAGCAGTTTGTTCAACAATACGAACTCGCGCTTAGTCACAGGTACGAGAATGAAGCTCAATCAGATTTCGATTGTCTTCATAAGAACCCCCAATTGGTTTCAATATATCCCTTCGAGAGGCAAATCGGCGAGTTGTATATGGTAGAGGTTTTCAAGAAAGTCCAGTTAGAAATTGGAAAGAAAATATACTGCGACCTAACCGAGGAGTTCCAGTAGAATGAGGCGGTGCATTACTATGTAACTGAACGTGTATGGACTGGTGAACAACAATTGTCTAAATGTTTCCTTGTACAACACAAAAGTCTGAACTTCACATGTGATTGTAGAATGTTTCAGCACGTTAGTCTTTTGTGCTGCCACGTCTTGGTTGCATTTGCACGCCTAGATCCTAATGCATTGCTCCCGTCATCTTACAACATTAATCGATGGCGGAAGGATATTCGTCGGACATATCGAGATAAGATGTACCAAGATGATGGCATTGTAGGATCGTGAGGGTCTCTAATTCCAATCACTTTTAAGCTAATTACCTACTTCTTTAATCGATCGAAGATATACAGCGAAATTTAAAACTAAACAAGCAAGTAAAGAAGAAGATAATGTTAGATGCGGGAGAAAGACGGGGAGCACCAGATCGAGCCACCCCAGAAACACGCCCTCCACCAGGCGCACATGGACCGCTAATCAGCGGTCCCAAGCCGCTAATTGGCGGTTCAGAAGTCACGCCTGGTGGGTTGCTTTGGCTCGCCTTGTTCTCCATGCTGAGGGCCTTCTATTGCCATCACTAGATCCATACTTTGATCTACTCAATTGGTGGACACGAATGAAAGAAGAGAACTTACTACTTAACACTCATAAGCAAAACAAGATTTGCACCAAACTCATCTTTTCTTTCCTCTTTCTCACTTGACTTGACTTGACTTTACTTGACTTGTTTTACAAATGGAGAACTCTTGTGCTTATATAGGCACTTACAAAGACTCTTCAACTTAACCTACAACACAAACATAACATGAACTACATAAAGATGATCATTCAAGATCATTACAACCTCTACTTAAATTGCATCATAAAATAGGACGAAAATCATAGAGAAATGAAAAGACTCTTTGTCTCTTCCTTTCCTTCAACCTTTTGTCTTCCATCTTGTTGAGTCATCAACTCCTAGATGACTCACCCTCCATAGGTGATGTGGCTAGTGACTAGGATGCCACCTAGGATTAAGTTCAATTCTCAACACTCCTCCTTGAACTTAATCCTCTTCCATCCACCATCCCAACACGATTTCGCAACTTCACATAGAAATGGATTGGCAGGGCTTTTGTGAATATGTGAGCCACTTGATCTTCACTTCTCACATGTACTAAGTCGACATCCTTTTCTTTCATATGTTCACGAATGAAATGAAACCTTGTGTCGATGTGTTTGATCCTTTCGTGATGGACCGGATTTTTAGCCAGCTCGATAGCAGATTTGCTATCCATGTACACCTTTGTAGCACTTGTCTGGCTTGAACATAGCTCTTTCAACAATTCTCTAAGCTATATTGCATGACACACACATGCACTAGCCGCCACATATTCGGCTTCGTAAGTTTATAATGCGTCGATGGGTTGTTTCTTTGATGACAATGAGAAAGTCGTGTCACCAACATAAAAAACAAAGCCCAAGGTACTCTTTCTATCATCCACATCCCCACTCCAATCACTATCAGTATATCCATGGAGTGTCTCTTTGTCAACACATTTTCAATAGAATAAGCCAAGGGAAAGAGTACCTTTGATGTAGCGAAATATTCGCTTAACCGCCATCCAATGTTCCATGGTTGGACTCTCCATGTACCGGCTCACCAAGCCAACTACATATACAAGATCTGGTCGGGTGCAAGTTAGGTATCGTAGACACCCTACTGCAGTTTTGTACATTGTTGCATCAACCAACTCACCTTCTTCGTGTTTGGATAACTTTAATCCACATGCCACCGGTGTGTTCACGGGCTTGCAATCACCCATCTCGAAGCGCCCCAACACATCTTTAGCATAGCCTTCTTGTGACACAAAGATCACGTCCCCTCCTTGTTTGAACTCCAAACCAAGAAAGTTGGACATGAGTCCAAGATCAGTCATCTCGAGCTCCTTTTTCATGATGTGTTTGAAATTAGCAAGCATCCCAACGTTGCTACCTGCAAAAACAAGATCATCAACATACAAGGCTACGATCAATATGTCATTGCCTTCTTTCTTCACATAGATTGCATGTTCATGTGGGCATTGCAAGAATCCATTTTGCTTGAAATAGGCATCAATCCTTTCATTCCATGCCCTCGGGGCTTGCTTCAAGCCATATAGTGCCTTCTTTAACTTTAGCACTTTCACCTCTTTGCCTTTCTTTTCATAACCCGGCGGTTGCTCCACATAAACTTCTTCTTCGAGAACTCCATTCAAGAAAACAAACTTTACGTCCATTTGATGCATGCGCCACTTTCTTTGAGCTGCAAGTGAGGTTAGGAGATGGATTGTCTCCATGCGTGCCACCGGGGAGAACACTTCTTCATAATCTATGCTGGCCCTTTGCTTGTAGCGTTTTGCCACCAATCGTGCTTTGTACCTTTCAACTTCTCCTTGTGCCATCATCTTTCTTTTGTACACCCATTTGACACCAATCACTTTGTGTCCTTTTGGCAATGAAACAAGTTGCCAAGTTTCATTCCGTTCGATGGATCGCATTTCTTCATCCATTGCGGCGCGCCATTTTGCATCCTCCATAGCCTCTTCAAAAGGAATATTCTCTCCTTGTCCTAGAAGACAATATCTTTTGCTCTCTTGTAATCTCCTTTGATCTCATCTCCTCCACATGGTTAGAAGTCACCACTTCTTCTCTTTCTTCTTCTTCTTCTTCTTCTTCTTCGCACCTCCCATCATGTTCATGTTCGTCTTGAGCATGCATTACATGGTTTGTGACTCCCTCGTTACTTACAAACAAGGCCATTCCTCCTTCGCAAGCACTCTCCTCCACGGCAACAAGGTTGGAGTTTTTTTCCACCCTTTTCTTTGACCAACATTCGCTTGCATAGTTTCCATGCTTCCCACAATTGAAGCACTCAATCTCCTTCTTTGATCCACGATCACCACGACCACGGCTGGAGCTCTCCTACATCTTCTTTTGCGACCAACACTCTTTCGCAAAATGGCCACGCTTCCCACATTTGAAGCACTCGACCTCCTTCTTTTTTGGACGGCCTCCATAGTCACGACTGTTGGAGGATCGTGTGGGTTATGGGTCCACAATCTCTAATCACCTTTTAATCCTAAACAATCTCTACTTGCAAGCCTAATGATGATGCAGCGGAATTAAAAACAAAACAAGCAAGTAAAGGGAAGGAAAATGCAAACCACAAGAAGTCGGGGGATTTTTATAGAGGTTCGGCACCCCACCCAGGTCCTAGTCCTCTCTTGCAAGCTCTGCTCGGATCACCGAGCTCCTCTCACGACTTCACTAACCACTCCCCGTTCCGGGCCGGGAGAGAACACCTTTACAATCCTCAAACTTGCGAACAACCCTTGCCGAGCTTGGCTACACCTCTCACAATCCGAGAGGGATGCTTCGGGCTTTCACCGAAACCTTTACTCTTCTTTGACAACAACAAACTTGAGTGGGACAATCACTCTCTAAACTTGAGCACACTTGAGAAAGATTGGAATTGATCTTAAGTGTGGAAATTTGAGGCTTGGAGTGTTAGGAATTATCTCTCTAATGTAGGAGGCAAATATGTGTGGGAGAGTTGTGTTAAAATGTGTTTTACAACTCTTTATATAGGCCTTAGAGAGAATAAAGCCGTTGGGATTGATTGGGTATGAGTTGGTGTAAGATGCACAAAACAAAAACTTGCAGGACCCAATTCCGCCTAAAAACGGTCGACCGAAACAGGTATGTCGTTCGACCGTTTGGTCAAAATTAAGCTTTGACTTAAGTTCACTTAAGTTAACGGTCGAACGGGCTCAGGGGATAGGTCTACCGAATTAGTCCAGGCACTTCTGGGAGACCAAATTGTGTTGGTTCGGTCGACCGCTAGGAAAGTTTCGGTCGACCGCATGTTTGGTAATTTTGGGGTATTTGGGAATAATACGAATACGACCATTGGGTATAATACGACGAAACAAACGGTCATGTGACACGTGTGAACGGTCGAACAAAAAGGTTTAAACGGTCGACAGTTTTGGTCCAGGCAGTTCAAGTATTGTTTAGGTGTTTTCCGGTTTTAGTTTGGATGATCTATTGAAGTCTAAATTATGTGAAATTTTGTGTGTGACTTCTATAGCGAACCTAATGTGTGGTTGAGTAGTTTTTAGCTCAGGTATGCTCAATTACACAAGGTTCTTAAAGACTCAAAGAAATATAAAATACATGTCTTCAAATGAGCTTGATTACATGTCTTGACTTGATTTCCTTTCTTCCTTGAGTCTTGATCACCTGTAGAGGTTAGCACAAAGCAATATATATGCAATGTAATATGTGTGCTACTCTACATGATCATAATTAAGATTAGGTTGATTAAATCATCAAAACATAGATTAAGGCCAAAAAACCAACAACGACCGCTTCCACAATCTACGTTGCGAGGTTTCTCCTCCTTAAGCGACATCTTCACTTGCAACGCCTCCTCCAAGACATCTTGCCTCCTCTTCTTCTTTCTTCGCTCGTGTGCCTCCAACGAGCTTGCTAGGTCGTTGACGGTCATCTTCTCGAGATCCTTTGATTCCTCGATAGCACACACAACATTTTCAAAGTCTTCGGCGAGAGAACGCATCACCTTCTCCACCACTCTTCCTTCAGTCAACGCCTCCCCATTTCTCTTAAATTTGTTCGCGACCATGCGAACCCTCGTCACGAAATCAACAATACCTTCCGATTCCTTCATTTTCAACGCCTCGAACTCACCTCGAAGCATTTGGAGGCGCACTTGCCTCACTCGATCAGCACCCTTGTAGCTCTTCTCAAGGGTGTCCCACACCTCCTTCGACGTCTTCGCTTCAGCGATCTTCTCAAAGCCACTCTCATCCACCGCTTGGAAGAGAAGGAAGAGAGCACTCTTGTCTTTGGCTCTTCTCTCCTTTTGTGTTTTGATTTGTGTGACGGTTGCCACCCTGTCACGGCCTCCTCCTCGAAGACGCTCTCCACAAGATCCCAAGCATCATGCGCACTGAGCAAGGCGCGCATTTGGATACTCCAATTGTCGTAGTTCCCCTTCGAAAGGTGAGGCAACGATACATGACCAAACGACGCCATTCCTGAGCTCCCCATCAGACGAGGTTGTGATACCAGATGTTAGATACAGGAGAAAGACGGGGAGCACCAGATCGACCCACCCCAGAAACACGCCCTCCACCAGGCGCACATGGACCGCTAATCAGCGGTCCCAAGCCGCCAATTGGCGGTTCAGAAGTCACGCCTGGTCGGTTGCTTTGGCTCGCCTTGTTCTCCATGCTGAGGGCCTTCTATTGCCATCACTAGATCCATACTTTGATCTACTCAATTGGTGGACACGAATGAAAGAAGAGAACTCACTACTTAACACTCATAAGCAAAACAAGATTTGCACCAAACACATCTTTTCTTTCTTCTTTCTCACTTGACTTGACTTCACTTGATTTGTTTTACAAATGGAGAACTCTTGTGCTTTTATAGGCACTTACAAAGACTCTTCAACTTAACCTACAACACAAACATAACATAAACTACATAAAGATGATAATTCAAGATCATTACAACCTCTACGTAAATTGCATCATAAAATAGGACGAAAATCATAGAGAAATGAAAAGACTCTTTGTCTCTTCCTTTCCTTCAACCTTTTTGTCTTCCATCTTGTTGAGTCATCATCTCCTAGATGACTCACCCTCCATAGGTGATGTGGCTAGTGACTAGGATGCCACCTAGGATTAAGTTTAATTCCCAATAGATAATGCAAAGCACAAGGAGTCGGGGGATTTTACAGAGGTTCGGCACCGCACTCGGGTCCTGGACCTCTCTTGCAAGCTCCGTTTGGATCACCGAGCTCCGCTTACGGCTTCACTAACCACTCCCCTTTCCGGTCCGAGAGAGAACGCCTTTACAATCTTCAAACTCGCGAACAACCCTCACCGAGCTTGGCTCTTCCTCTCACAATTCGAGAGGGATCAGTTCGTGCTCTCACCGAACTCTATACTCTTGTCTTGGGCTTTCACCAAGACCCTTGCTTCTTTGACAATCAATGAGTGGAACAACACTCTCTAATCTTGAGCACACTTGAGTGAGAATAGGATTTAAGACTAAAGTGTGGAAGGTTTGAGGCTTGGAGTGTTTGAAGTTTTCTCTCTAATGTAGGGGACAAATAGTAGTGAAAGAGTTGTGTTAAAATGTGTTTTACAACTCTATTTATAATCTCCAAAAGAGTTATAGCCGTTGGGGATGAATTGTATAAAGATTGTGTAAGATACACAAACCAGAAACTAACATGATCCAATTTTGAGTAAGTTCGGTCGACCGAACAAGGTCCTCGGTCGACCGATACACTAAATGTATTTGGGGTATATGAAAATAATACGAATACGACCGTTGGGTATAATACGACAAAACAAACGGTCGTAAAATTATTTCTACTCGATCGACCAAAAAGGTCTGGACGGTCGACCGAACTTGGGCAGTAAAATACTAACAGGATATATGATCACTCGGTCGACCGAACGGTCTGTTTCGGTCGACCGAATGTGGGCAGATTGTTCAAGTTTTGGTTTAGTATTTTCCGGTCTAAGTTTGGGTGATCTATTGAAGTCCAAATTATGTGAAATTTCGTGTGTGACTTCTATAGGGAACCTAGTGTGTGTTTGAGTAGTTTTTAACTCGAACGGACTCAAAGAAATACAAATTACATGTCTTCAAATGAGCTTGATTACATGTCTTACTTGATTTCCTTTCTTCCTTGAGTCTTGATCACCTGTAGAGGTTAGCACAAAGCAATATATATGCAATGCAACATGTGTGCTACTCTACATGATCACAATTAAGATTAGGTTGATTAAATCATCAAAATATAGATTAAGCCCACAATCTCCCCCTTTTTGATGATGACAACCTATATCTTAATACTTGAAATTTTTGGTTGTAAATTATGCATATAAATGACCCCCTATGGATGTGAATAATTTTTGTTCGATTTTAATCAAATTTTAAGTAGCCCCCTTAATTATCTCTCCCCCTTTGACATCCATAAAAAATTATAAGATTTAATCAATGAATTTTGGATGTCTTGTAAGGAAGTTGCTTCCGCTAAATTTTGCACTTCATTACACTAAGAAAATGATATTCAATAAGCTCCCCCTATCAATATGAATATGATTTTTCAATTAAGTTCAATTTTAATTCTCCCCTATTAACATCAAGCAAATATTACAATTAAGCATGTGACGTATTCATTTCCCCCTCTTTGACATCCATTTAGAAAATTTTACTATAAAAGATCGGATGTGATTCAAATTTAAAGATTTGCAATGAATGAATGTATGATATGTCAATTAAGCATGTACAATCTAGACTAGAACCAATTGATTCAAGAAATTTTAGAGGATAGAAAATTTATACCCACTTGAAGCTTTGAATTGGTTCCAATCTCATTTGGTGATGCAACCGATTTTGAATTTGACTCTTAAGCTTGCCTGGTCACCACCGATTTCCTCCTCAAGCACTTACAAGTGTAGATTTAGGTACCCAAACAACTTTGGGTCCTTGAATGTTAGCTTTGGGAATCCAAAATATTTTGGTTTTAGGAGCCCACAAACTTGAAGAGCTATGCTTTACAACTAAGTGCTTTCAATTAAAAGTTGTATGAGAAACATTGTTTTTCAATTTTGCATTGTATCCTAAACCATGTTTTTGTAAAGATTGTCTTTGACTTCCTAATAGCATATTAAGCATCTTAGTTCCATTTGTGAACTTTTCTAGATCTTTTCTTAATTGCACATTGCAAGCATGAAGATCTAATTGTTCAACATCTATAGGTGTTGCTTTCAAATTATCAATAGTTGATGCATTGTTTTCAAGCCTAGCAAGCACCTCATTCTTCTCATTCATGGATGTTTCAATTTGAATTTGGAGATTATTGATTAGCTTTCTAGCATTCTTGTTCTTTTCACAAATAATCTCATATTGTTTGACTAAGTCATGAAATGCATTTTGAAGTTCATCAATTGAATATGTCTCTTCTTTAGAACATGAACTATCACTAGCATATGACTTAGATGAGCATGAATGTGTTCTAGAGAAGTATGAGTTAGAGGATACCTCACTTCCTTCATCTTGAATTGCCATGTAGCACATATGTGCATATTCTTTTGGATGAAGGTGCGGTTGATTGGGATAAAGATAATGATGATGTATCGTCCCAAGTAGCCTTGTGAGCTTCCAACCTATTCTTTTTTCTCTTACTCCTCTCCTTTTCTCTCATTCTCCCCCTTCTCTCATTTTTCTTCTCCTCCTCTTTTCTCTCATTTTCACTCTCCTCCTTTTCTTTCGTCTTTTCTCTCAGTTCACTTCTACCTCTTCTTTCATTCTTTTCTTCTTTATCCTTCTTGAGGTATTTGAAGAAGTCTTTGGCTAGGACTTCAATGTCCTTATCTTCTACACTCCTCCTTGGTTGGTCAATATTTGCATGTAATACCAAGTTAGGTTTGTTCTTGGAGGCTTCCTTCTCCTTCCGATGGTTAATTTGGAGCTCAGAAGCCATGAGATTTCCAATTAACTCCTCCATTTTGAGTTGGGAGAGGTCGTGTGCTTCTTCAATTGCGACCACCTTATCTTCCCAATCGTTTCTTAGCGACCGGAGGAATTTCCTTGTCATCTCTCATTCATTTAGTTTTCTTCCAAGAAACAAAAGAGAGTTAGTAATATCAGTTAAACGAGTGTTCATTTCGCTTATGTTTTCACCGATTTGCATAGACAAAATCTCATATTTATGCATGAGGAGACTAATGCGGGTTTCCTTAGTTTTGTTATCCCCCTCATGATGCATTTGTAGTCTATGTCATATTTCATATGCACTTTCACAACCCCTAATCCTATTATATTCACCGTCATTTAGCCCACAATATAGAATGTTCATGATTTTTGAGTTCATCTCAATTTCATACATTTTGGGCCTAGTAAGTGAATCTAATTCATCTTCATTTGGGGGTGTGTATGGATTTTGAAGAAACATCCAATACTTAAGGTCATTTGAAATTAGGAAAATTTTCATCATATTCTTCCAATAATCATAATTTGACCCATTAAGCAAATGAGGCGTAGTTGTGCATAATCCCTCTACATGATTAGATGTGCTAGCCATTGCTAAAAATTACAGTTAAGTAATGAAATTTAGCTCACAAGGCTCTGATACCAAATATAGGATCGTGAGTGTCTCTAATTCTAATCACTTTTAAGCTAATTACTTACTTGTTTAATCGAACAAAGATATGCAGTGGAATTTAAAACTAAACAAGCAAGTAAAGAGGAAGATAATGCAAACCACAGGGAGTCAGGGGATTTTACAGAGGTTCGGCACCCCTCTCGGGTCCTAGTCCTCTCTTGCAAGCTCCGCTCGGATCACAGAGCTCCGCTCACGACTTCACTAACCACTTCCCATTCTGGGCCGGGAGAGAACGCCTTTACAATCATCAAACTCGCGAACAACCCTCGCCGAGCTTGGCTCTTCCTCTCACAATCTGAGAGGGATCACTTCAGGCTCTCACCGAAGTCTATACTCTTTTCTTGGGCTTTCACCAAGACCCTTGCTTCTTTGAAAATCAATGAGTGGAAAAATACTCTCTAATCTTGAGCACACTTGAGTGAGAATAAGATTTAAGACTAAAGTGTGGAAGGTTTGAGGCTTGGAGTGTTTTGAGTTTTCTCTCTAATGTAGGGGACAAATAGTAGTGGGAGAGTTGTGTTAAAATGTATTTTACAACTCTATTTATAAGCTCCAAAAGAGTTATAGCCGTTGGGGATGAGTTGGGTAAAGATTGTGTAAGATACACAAACCAGAAACTGACATGATCCAATTTTGAGTAAGTTCGGTCGATCGGATCGGGTTGAACGGTCGACCGTTTGGCACTTTAGAACTCGGTTCGGTCGACCAGTAAAAGAATGGTAGACCGCCAAAGGCTATAATGTAGGTACACTTAAGTGATCAGTCGAACACTGAGATAGGTTCGGTCGACCGATTCACACAAGGCACTTTGGGGTTGACAAACAAGATCATATTCGGTTGACCGAAACAATGAATATGGTCGACTGAAAATCGACAGGCACTTCTGGGTTTGTCAAGGAACATAAGTTCGGTCGACCGAACAAGGTCCTCGGTCGACCGATACACTAAATGTATTTAGGGTATATGGAGATAATACGAATACGACCGTTGGGTATAATACGACAAAACAAACGGTCAGAAAATTGTTTCTACTCGGTCGACCAAAAAGGTCTAGACGATTGACCAAACTTGGGTAGTAAAACACTAACAAGATATATGATCACTCGGTCGACCGAACGGTCTATTTCGGTCGACCGAACGGTCTATTTCGGTCGACCGAATGTGGGCAGACTGTTCAGATTTTGGTTTAGTGTTTTCCGATATAAGTTTGGGTGATCTATTGAAGTCCAAATTATATGAAATTTCATGTGTGACTGCTATAGGGAACCTAGTGTGTGTTTGAGTAGTTTTTAGCTCAAGTATGCTCAATTACACAAAGTTCCTAAGACTCAAAGAAATACAAATTACATGTCTTCAAATGAGCTTGATTACATGTCTTGACTAAATTTCCTTTCTTCCTTGAGTCCTGATCACCTGTAGAGGTTAGCACAAAACAATAGATATGCAATGCAACATGTGTTCTACTCTACATGATCACAATTAAGATTAGGTTGATTAAATCATCAAAACATAGATTAATGCCAAAAGGCCAATAGGCATAATGAAGAAGGATGTGTTGCATCGTCACGACGACATCATTGGTTGTGTTGTTTGGACAGGGAGCATTCATTTCCCATGAAATGTATCTTAAGGCCGTAAAGTGTATAGAGTGGCTTAAGTCACGTATGAACACTACCCAGGGCCCTACTATAGTTAATCAACCTGGGACCGAAGGTACATATGTGTGCAATCTAGATAAAGTCACCTATCCAAGTAGACCACCGACCAGACCTCGGGTTTCTCTAGCTAAGAAGATTATTCGAAAAAGCCAAAAAAGTACCTCACAGAAGAGAAAGGCAAGTTCAGGAGGAAGGGTAAATCCCCCTGCATCAGATCGCGTCGAGACCAGGGGATCAAGATTTGGCGATTGAGACATGAAGTTGTATTACGAGCAATAAGGTCCTTAAGTTTGCATTGTTAAGTTTGAATAGTTCATGTAAAACGAAATAATATTTCAAGAAGGGTTTGTCCTTTTAATGTAATGGTTTATCCTTTTTAACCCATCTGCTCGTCCTTTTTTACCTATTACCATGTCTTTTTTAAGACGTGAGTTTGTATTATTTAACTCATGATTTTCTCCTTTTTAATATACGGGTTTGTCCTTTTTGACATACGGGTTTGTCCTTTTTAATAAAGGAACTTGTCGGAGCAAAGAGATGAGTTTGTTCTTTTTAACATACGGGTTTGCCCTTTTTAAGCTATGGGTTTGTCTTTTTTATCCTTTCAATTTGTCCTTTATAATAATCGGGTTTGTCATTTTAAATATGTTTGTTTTCCCATGCTAAGATATGATTTCGTCCTTTTTAACCTATGAGTTTGTCTTTTTTAACAAACGGGTTTGTCCTTTTTAAGCTGAGTTTTTCTTTTTTATCTTTTGAATTTGTCGTTTTTAATATTCGGGTTTGTCATTTTAAATATGTTGGTTTGCCCGTGCGAAGACAAGGTTTCGTCCTTTTTAACCTATGGGTTTCTTCCTTTTAACAAACGGGTTTGCCCTTTTTAAGCTATGAATGTTTTTCCTTTTTATCCTTTGAATTTGACCTTTTTAATATTCGGGTTTGTCATTTTAAATATGTTGGTTTGCCCGTGCTATGACATGGTTTCATCCTTTTTAACCTATGGGTTTGTCCTTTTTCAAAATCTTAGTGTCTAAACTATAATTCAAAAGCTAAAAAAATAGTGTGCAAAATATAAATCAAGAGCAGAAAAAATGAGTGTGCAAACTATAAATGGTTCGAAGCGTGCCATCACATAACATAAAATGACTGAAGATGTAACAAATGAGGAGTCAGACGTACTCCTCATGATCCCCATATAACTGGTAGCCAACATCTGAGCATGGAGTTGAGCACTGTTAAGGTTCTCCCTCGCTCGCGTTGCGACCTTCGTGGGCTGCATTTATATTGTCTTGCGACGGAGTCTTATGCCCAAACTTAGGGCGACGACTTCCGCTCTAAAGTGTACTACCCCAGAGCTGATTCTCAACCCAAACTCCTTGGTGTCATAGTGTTCTACGAACCAGTCGACAATGTCATTATCGACCGGGACGTTAGTGAGGTCTAGGAAGTGACCGAAGGGGGTCCCCTAGAAAATGTCCTTCTCAGCGTACTTCATCTTTCCCAACACCTTCTCTATTGGTGTCTAGCCGCATTTGGAAGGCTGGAAGTAATTTGTAGACGCCTAAGAAGACACAAAAACAAAATTCATCTTATTTGTAAAATCAAACTGAGGAGGAAAAGGCAGTTACAAGAAAGGAGATAACCTTGGGACAAAGGTCCGTGTTTTTTTGGCAATTGATTTCTTTCATGCCTTGGTTTATGAAGAGTTGTTGGTATGGTGTATTTTCGCGGTCTTATCTCTGACACGGAAAATGAACCATCGCATGCAAGAAACTGGTAATTGTTTATTTTTCGAAAAATAGGTGCGCTCTTGGGGAATGACCTGTACTGCTGACTGGACGCTGACTGGACAATACGTCGGCAGCGTCACAGAGGTGCGCGTCCGTGTATAACGACCCTTATTAACATTAACTTACGTTAAATTTCATGTCGAGTTAGATGTCAGATTTGGTTGGAATTTGGGTATGATTTAGTACTATTCATACCCAAATTCTAACAAGATCTGATTTAAATACTGATTTGTTAATTTGAAGGGGGGGGCATGTTACAAAACAAAAGTTCAGGGGGAATAATTGTCATCTTTTAAAATTCAGGAGTATAAAGTGAAATCAAAACATAATTCAAGAGTCAAACCGTAATTAACCCCATATTCATTGATGTATTTTATTCTCTAAATGCAGGTTTATTTGGGGTCATAAAATATACTGCGATCAAATTCAGGATTAGGCAAGTGAGATTTAAATGCTTTTCAATATACATTTTTTATGTATTTTATTACTGTTCAAATTCATGTTTCTTTGATGTCATAAAATAGCGATCAAATTTGGGTGGAGTTTAGGTTCATGCCGGCGTTTGAATTTTACAGCCATGTGACATTCATCTGGTAGAGTTTGAGTTGACCTTGAGTGCGGTTAGTCAAATCATATCAAGTAGCAATTGTTGATAATGACTCAAGTTACTGGATACATATTTTCTTTGAAAAGAACGATTCTATGATATTTTCTATGTTGCTTTATTCATCACGAATCCGTGTAATTTCGTATTAGGTAATGTTGCCCTTCAAGAAAAAAATGTTACATAAAAAAACACCTTGATGAGTTTGCACACGATACAATATAATATGAGTATAGAGTATAACATCAAAATCAACGATTCCTGAATTCGTTTCAAGTAACTTCATGTCCTTGTATATTAATATATATAACCTTGATTACAAAATTGCAAGTCATGTTAGGTTCAGGTTGTGTTTTCCTTACAATAAACAATAAACCTGTGATTGTTAATTTCTTGTGTGTAAAAAAATTCAAAAGTCCGTCTAAAGAACGAAATTCCTGGAGTTGACTTCAAAGCACCCACTTGTAAGAAAAATGATAGAAACAAAGAATCGAAGAATGACGAAAGTCAAAATCGTAGAGAGTAAACATGGAAAAAAAAGAAAGGAATGTAAACAAAGAAAGTAAATGAATAAAGGAAGTTAATTCCTCCTGAACTATGCACAGATTTAACTTTGCCTCACTGAACCTTAAAAGGTGACGGTCCCTCCATATTTTCATTTTGTAACAGTTTATCTTTATCCCCTATCTTGCTCGAACTTCAAAAGTTCATTATTTTAGCATATCTTTGTCGTTATTTTTTGCTTTTGCGTTGTTTGCCTAACATACTCGTAATACTAACTTTATGTTGAAATTCGAATCATATTGGAGGTCTAGATGATTGGAATTTAGGTCGAATTGGAAGTCAAACATAGCCGAATTTGAAGCACAACTGTCAACCAATTTGATTCAAACTCTCACATAAAGAAAGTTATGTGAATATATTAGGTATATAACACAATGTTAGAGAAATTATGACGAATATGTGAAAAAAATTGGGATTCTCAAAAGTTCAGGGGAACAAAGTGTTACAAAACGTAAGTATGAGAGAATGATTGTCGTGTTTTAAACTTTAAGAGCCAAAACAAAATTGGAACATAATTCAGGGGGCAAACTGTAATTAACATGATAAAGAAAATAGGAAATTACGAAAAGTTGTAAAAAATAGTAAAAGACAAAAGAGTATCTAAAGTCACAAGTGTTAGGTTAATCGCCCAAGCGATCCGTATGCTGAAATGTCATGTTAGCGACGTATGCGGGTCCTAAAAGTTAGATTAATGTTTGAACAATTTTGCATCCCTGATTGCTTATAAAAAATTGCATCCTTGATTAGTCTGAATTACGGGTTTAAAATAGGACTATCTACTTCTGCTCGTGCTCGCTAACTTGCCTGAAACTTGCTCGGTTTTGCTTGGTCAATATCTCGGCTCGATTGTTAATGAATCAAGCACGAAGAAAAAATCCACTTGAGAAAATAAATAAGCTGAGCATGATACGTACATGACATGTACTTTACAAATACACATCTATCTATTTACCCGTTACCATTTACCAGATTTGCTCGTTTTTGCCCAAAGTCGGATGTTATGGTTGTTTATGTTTTAGTGGAGTTCTTATCGAAATTCAACATGCTTAGCATGATATTCAGTTAGTACATACTTTTCCTTTTAATACTAGATATAATAAAACTCATCACCATTGACTTGACATTACTTTAATATATAAGGTAGAATTAGTAGGGGAAAACTCTCCTGCAACTAACGAGCAGAACCAACGAGCCGAACTATCTTACGAGCAAACGAGCTGAGTCGAGCGGCACACAAGCAAGAAGTGAGCCAAGCACAAGCACAATTTCCGTGCTTGAACCGAGCACCGAGCGAGCAACGAGCGACCCAAAAAATAAACGAGAACTCAACTTGTTATATCCCTAGTTTTAAATGATTGGCAGGTGGACAAATTTTAAATGCTTATTCGGGCAGAAAGTACAGTTTGCATATGCTGGTGGAGTCTGTATGTAGTAAGGTATTATGTATTTATGGTGGCAGATGAGGGTGGAGTAAAGATGGAAGTATTGGTGCAATCGTGGTTTGCTAGCTGGTGGATGACTGGATGGGGAGATGAATGGTGTCAAAAATGGTACGTAGGGTGAGGGACTAATTGTGTCTGAGTTTTGTAACGTCCCCAAAACAGTAGAAAATTTAAACGAAAACTCAAGAAAACAAAAGACCAGAAATAGCGAGGACGTTACTCAAAATACACAATTAAGGTGCACCATTACACGGAGGTTCAAAGTATGATTACATCGAAGGAAAGGGAGTACATTATAAAGGAAACAATAACAACCTAGGAGATAAGACTGTAGGATCCGGATGCACTCGTTCTCGGTCGCCACCCACTCAGTACCTAACGAGACCCTGAATTGCAAACATGATAAAATGCCAGAGTTTTCATAACGAAAACTTTGTATACCAAGCCTCCTATAATTACATGAATATACAATGCATGACTTATTCAGGGAACCAAGAATGCAACCATGGACAACGGTCCCAACATCAACATCGGGCCCCAAGGGGACCTACCGCATGCACATGCGACCTTATGGAGAATATGTCATGCACCCCACTTGTGACTATACTAATCATGAGGGTTCAGTGAGGGTCGCATGCACTTCTGCATCATAGATACAGATCTGATTTCGTGGACAATGCCACACCCGCCGGAGTCGTCGCTCGCTAGACGGTCAACTCGCTTGGCTGTACCACAACCGGGCTAGTTGTCGGAATAATCGTTAGTTAGTCATCCCCGTCGACATCAATGTCACACGGTCAACAACGCCGCCACATAGGTCGAACGGTCATCACGCTCTGTAGAGCTGGGTAACAATGCAATGCATTGGGATCTGTGATCCCTCAGGTCTACTATATAGGGTGATTCAATGAAAGGAAATATGTAACATGAAAAACAATAAAACTCAAAGATGATATGTGCAACTAAATCCAGAAGTTTCGTCCCTTCGTCCAGAAGTTTCATCCCTTCGTCAAGCAGTCTTGTCTCTTCGTCCAGCACTCCAGTCCCTTTCGTCCAAAAGTCCAGTCCTTTCGTCCAGCAGTCTTGTCCCTTAGTCCAACAGTCTAGTCCCTTCGTCCAGCAGTTCTGTCCCTTGGTCCCGCAGTCCAGTACCTTCGTTCAACAATTCTATCCTTTCGACCACACAAAACTACACAATAAGGGGTGGTCGACCATGCCTCCACCCACCCACCTTTGCACGGACAACCGGCTAGTCTGATGTCTGGCAGGGATAGACCACTCCGACGGCCCACCGGCCGCCGCTCGTCGCATGTGAGGCCTTCGACCGGTCAACGACGAGACACCCCTCACACGTGTGAATTAAAAAGTAAACTTGGCATACCTTTCTGAGTTCGTCGGAGCTCCGATCGTCTCCAGAGACCACCTCCCTTGCCGTCGTGTACCTCTTGCGGCCACCAAGCCTCTGGTCACTTCCTTGCGTCGAGCTCTACGCCTCCATGTGCACGTCCACCGCTGGTTACACATTGTCGCACCTCCTCCTTGCGTTGCCATTCACTGTCGTTGGCCAGCACTCCGACAACCTCCAGTAGCTCCTCTGACAGTAGTGGAAGAGGGGGGACACGAGGAGGGTTGGGTGGAGAAGAGTTGGAGTTGTGAGGGTGTGAGACATGTGTTTTTCTTCCAACAAAAGCAACGACAACAACCAACCAAGTGTGCCCATTCATGCCTCCACATGTCCACCATACCTCCACCCATGCCCCCACATGTCCACCATGCCTCCACAAGACAAAGCACAATTAACACTAACAAATTCAACCACCAACAAGCTTTAGCCACACTAATCCATTCGAATAATCCACCTTCTTAATTGCCTCCGAATCATGCTTAACCTTCATTCCATCAAAATCACCAAGGTTTAGGCTAAGTCTTAACAAGGTTGGTGGATGTTGCTAAGATGTTTCTACGATTGTAGTTGTGGGGTATTTGTAAGAGACATAAAAACTTGGGGACTTGGTTAACATTAGGAATTAACCATGGTTATGGTTTTGGAATCATATATATTTGGTAAAAAATTGGTTTAAATTTGGGCTTGTGTCTGGTATTCTTTGGTTTGAGTTTTAATGGCCATTGAGTTGGAAATTTGGTCTAAAGTTTTCCGATGCAGTATAGGTGAGTAACGGAAGCAAGAAAGAGCTTACTCTTCACTCCTCCTGGAAGAGGTTTTTTCCTAGATGGGAATTAGGAAACATATATGTCATTGGTCGGAGATATCAATCTGAACTTGTCCAACCCTTTCCAGAGGAAGGTTGGACACTGGTTTCAATGTTTTTGTTTAAGTCTATTCGGGTGTGCCAAGGTTTGAGTTTGGCACCCAAGATGTGGCGTTGCCATTAAAACTTTGTTTCAACAAAGATGCACGTCTGAATTCAAAAGAAAAATTACCTAGCTAGACACTTGAAGTTGATTGGCCTCTCACATCCAATACAAATATCTAACTCCACACGCCAAACTCCTACAATTTTTGATGATTGTGTGCACACCTCCAACATCTCAGGTGGAACGGATGCAAACACAAATGGATGTACCAAATGGAGAGTTGGCACAATTCTTTAAAAAGAGCAAACATAAGACCATCATTTATCCAACTTCGAGGGGCACAAAGTTGTCTACAAATTTTATTTTGTGATAACAAATAACTTATCACTTATCCACAACTAGGGTTGTAAACGAGCCGATTTTGAGCGAGCATGCTTGGCTCACTAAGGTTTTCCTCTGCTTGCTCGTTATTCAAATTGAGCAGAAATTGTCGCTCGTGCTCGGTTCGCTCGATTGCTCGTTAGAGTGTAAGATTAAACATGAAATTTACTAGATAAAACGTCTTCTAAGCATATGGCAAGGTAATTTCAAATTGTTGGTTTGACCAAAGATTGCGCTTCCATGTGAAACTCATTTTGTCGAACACATGGTATGCAACACCAACAATAGGACAAGGCTAATTAGTTTGACACAAATCCCCAACAAAATCTTATAGGAATGAAGTAACTCAACCCAACAAAATTGAAAAATATAATCCATAAAACCAAACATACTGATGACCCATTTCGTCGAACATATGGTATGCAAAATCAAAATACACAAAATGCAAACAATAATAATTTATAAGTAACTACAAGCGGAGAACAGAAGCAAAGACGAACACTAGGCTACCACATTGGGGTTTGGATTCGAGCAACAAGACAATAAAGTGATAGATGACTGACGCTGGGGTCGTCGAAGATCACCATGGGAGTGGCCAACGTTAGGAGAATCACTCGGGTTTGAAGAGAAAAGAGGAAGGGTTGGAAAAGTGTAAGGGTTTGGAGGGAAATGTTAGGAGAAGGGTCAGAAAAGGGTTAGGGTATGGATATTTTGATATTTATATGAGTTACATAAATGGGTAATTGGATAGAGTAATTTTTTCTATAATATTTATAGAAATGTGTACTGAATTTGAATGAACCAGCGAACGATCAAGATTTGCTTCTGCTCATCTTGTTACTAACGGATCTGATCTACAATCTGAGCAAAATCAACCGATCCAAGCAGAATTTGACAACCCTATCCACACCTGGGTCTCCATCTTCGCACGTGGAATGCAAATTTCCCACTACGATGCAAACACAAATGATTGTACCAAAAGGACCCTTAACGCAATCCTTTTAAAAGTGCAGTCATAAGACCATCATTTATTCAACATTTAGGGCATGTAAATGTCCAGACTTTTGATTCTGATATAAATACTTTATATTATGATAGTACAAAATTTTATATAATGTTTTGAATAAACCACATAAGTTGCAGGTATAATAGTAGTGCCTAAGAAAGATGAACGGATTGAAATATTAAGTTATTAGCTAGTCAACGGCATAGAAGTCACAAGGACAGAAAATGAAGCAGTGCAGTGCGAACGACAACTGAAAACTATTCATACTCGCAGTGAATACAATCACAAAAAATGGCAAATATGCTACCTGACTCGACAACAATTTAAAATTTACATCACAAACAACATAGAAGGATCAGAAAGTGAGCGCCAAAGAAAGAAAGAATCTGAAACATTCAGCAGAAGCCTACAAAACTATCTTATGAAGTTGAAGTAAAACTTGCCACGAAGGTGCCGGACTGGATCAATATATCCATCTTCGGAATTACGATCCTGTAGATTTTGTATAGAGTTTTAGTCCCCTCATGATCGAGGAGTTGTGGGTGCAGCAGATGCAACTGCACGAGATTAATTTTGACTGGATTGTGCCTCGTAGTCATACTTCTGCAAAGCAAGGTAAGTCAATGCTGTAACTACATCAGCAATAAGTGGTCGTAGGCTCGGTTGTTCTTGAACGCACATTGCTGCAACGGCAAGGGCCTGGTATACACTTCTACTAGGGTACTGACCTTTAAGCAATGGATCGGCCATTAAAGCAAGCTTTCGACGATCATTAAACAGAGGACGTGCCTGTAACCAAATGAAAATTATATAATTCCAAAACAAGATTATATTCGTTTCTGTAATTACCAACAAAAGTACATTAACTGGAAGGACAATTCTCACCCATGCTACTAGATTTGGTTCCCCAGAAGGTTTAGTGTTGTCAATAGCTTTTCTGCCAGTGATGAGTTCCAGAAGGACGACCCCAAAACTATACACATCCGATTTCAAAGTAAGCTGCCCGGTCATAGCATATTCAGGAGCACAGTATCCGTATGTGCCCATCACTCTTGTTGAGACGTGGGTGTTTTCCCCAACAGGGCCTAGTTTTGCTAGTCCAAAATCTGACAATTTGGGGTGGTAATCGTCTCCAAGCAAAATATTTGAGCACTTTAAATCGCAGTATATCACGGGAGGATTTGCTTTGTCGTGAAAATATTCAAGGCCTTTAGCTGCACCGGCTGCAATGCTCATTCTTGTGTCCCAATCAAGTGGTCTCCTGTCAGGGGAAGGTCTGTGCGACAATGGCAAGATTAAAATTCCCTGTTGCACGTCAGCAATAAAAATGATTTTCAAAATTACTTAGATAGCATACCATGAAGATGGTTTTCCAAAGATCCCAATGGCATGTATTCGTACACCAGAAGGCGCTGATCTCCATCAGCACAGTACCCAATGAGATTAACAAGATTCGGATGATGAAGGAAGCTCTACATCAAAACTTCAACAAGAAATTCTCTATTCCCTTGCTAGCCATTCCGGTCCAGTTGTTTGATTGCCACAATCTGCAGATACACAAAAGAAGAATCAAATATATAAACTTATCTGCAATACCACTGCACAAGAGCAAAACAGCCATGCTCTGTAATAAGTAGATTGGAGAAATAATCAACTTAGAACTAAAAACTATTAGCAACATGAATTACAGCTTCATAAGAGAAGGAAAAGGAATCACCAGACTGAGTTGCGAGCATAATAGCGTGGTTCAAATGCCCAATCAAGGAATATATGTTGGCTCACCTGATTCGTACTCTCCAGTCTTCCCTTGTAAACTCGCCCAAATCCACCCTCTCCTAGAAGGCAGTCAGCTCTGAAGTTCTTGGTCGCAGAAGCAAGTTCGCGAAATGTGAATGTCTTCGCAGCTATAATTCCAACATCACTTCCTACTCCCTCCTTTTTCCGTTCTGTTACTCCATCCTTTTTCACATCCGTGGAAGGCTTATGCTTCATTTTATCTACATCACAAATTATTAACCATGTTAACTCGAAAATAGGAGCCATCATAATAATAAAGTCTAAAACAACCACTGCATCCGCAAATATAAAAAATAAATCCAATAACACTTCTTTTGGGATCATTGATAAAACAATGAGATCAATTCATGAATTGCTTAATGGTTAAACAATTGTTACTCCATAACACTCTATTGAAGTTCATCTACAGACAAAGACAACTCAACCAAAACAAGTCCGTCTAACGTTATCTCATTAGTTTCTGTTAGTGCAAATTTTCCAACTTATATAGAAGAATGCAACCGAGCTCCACCCTAATATCAAATCACATAATGATATTCTAATCTTAAAGTGTTCCCTTTGGATTCCAGATAACATAACCCTAATCCAAGCCGGTTGGACTTAATTCCTACTGTATTTTTTATATCGGAAATTCCTACTTCAGTTAAGCAAAAAACTCTTCAGCTACTCTATAAAAATCCCAGAAACCATATTGCCATATTCTACTCTCAACTTCTCAAACAAAGAAAAACCTTCACTTGCCATAAATCCTATCAACAGTATGATAAAGAAAATGAATCAGCTTAGAAGTCAAACTGTAACATCCCGAAATAGCGGAAATTTAAAAATTTAAATAATCAAGACATCACTCAGATCAAATCATCAACGGGAATGTTACTCGAATAAATCAACAGTCGGTGCACCAATAATACAACAGAGTTTGTCAAAAGACGTGATTACAACGATACAAAGAAAGACAGATAAAATAATCACGACGACCTCGAAGAGTCCGATGAGGATCCTGACCCCAAAATGTGTGTGTCCGCTGTCACCACCCGGTAGAACCTACTGCGGTCCTGAAACATGAATCAAACAACGATGCCTGAGTTTCCCATTAGGAAACCCCGTATGCCAAGCACTCCTAAATGCATGCAATAGTACGGTAAAAGAACCTATCATACTAATAGCATGTCATGTCACATCTGCAATGCATCAAATCCCTCAACAGGGTAAACGGGACCTCGGTCCAACAACAACGACCCTCAACAGGGTGCACAAGGACATCAGTCCAGCAACAACGGGTCTCCATCGGAAACCTACCGTAGGCACATACGGTCTTACAGACAGTACGCGACGCGTCCCCCCACACGCGACTACTCGAGCCTAAGGGATCGGTGAGGAGCGTCCGCACTTCCGTGCAAGGAACCACGTGGTCAACACCACCTTCGACGGAACCGTAGCTCGGTCGGTCAACATCCCAGGATAGGTGCCCAATCGGGGATCCTCGCTAGCACAACCTCAGCGGCATCGCTGGTACAACATCGGACGGCACAACCACAGCCGGAACATCGTCGGCACCATCATCGCCGGCAAAAACCTCGGCAGCATTGCCGACACATCCTCGGCGGTACAGCATACGTCCAGCACAACATCGGACGGGTCCAGACCGTAGTCTGCAGGGTCATCATGCTCCACGAGCCATGCGTCACACGCATTGGGATCCACGATCCCTCAGGTCTGCTACTCAACAGAGAGTAAGGCAACAACTCGTCACACCACGTCCAATCTGGAGGTGGTGCGACCCAAGTGTCCACACTTCTCCCGCCGTCACCTCCCGGCTCACGCTCTAAGCGAGGACACGGGTTTCCGTGGACAGAATTGACACGATCACAAGACCAGGAATCCAGTTTTGCACACAACCGGTCAACCGAAAAAGTCTAACCGGTCGACCGTCCCCAATAGGTTCGGTCAACCGAAAGTCTACAACGGTCGAACAATTCTGCGCATAACTTAAGTCCAAACGGCCGAACAGAAGTCTAAAACCGATCGACCGAATACGAGATCAAAATCCGGAGTTCGTCAAAATCACCAAAGACTAATCGGTCGACCGACTCAGGGGTCCCGGTCGACCGAAAACTACCAGAGTCATCCTAATAGTCTACGTCACATAACGGTCGAACAATAAACACGAACGGTCGAACGATATGCATAAAATAACAGGTACACTTAAGTTCCGGTCGAACGACCACAAGGAACGGTCGACCGAAAACAGACAGGCAATCCAATCCTCCAGCAAAATGCACGACCGATCGACCGCCCCAAGGCATCGTTCGACCGCAAAATACACTAGATCCGGTCGACCGCACATAGGGACCCGGTCGACCGTTGGTTGACTTCAACCTCGCGCCAGCCAAGGATTTACGCAAATCTCGTCGCCGGGGAGATCTTCGACCTCCTCCAACCGACCAACGACAACCCACCAACGTGGGGAAGCAACACAAACAAGTTAGAAGCCGGCATACCTCAAGAGAAGGACGAACTACGCCGGAACACCGCTTGCGCCTCCGTCACCTCCTCGACAGCAACCACCTTCGCACATCTCACCTCCTCGCCTCCGCGACTCCGAGCTCGGCACCGCACGCCGGAGCAGCCGCAACGTCCTCTGGTCGAATGAAGAGAAGAGAGAAGAAAGTGAGAGAGAGATGGGTGTATGAAAATGGAAGAAGAAGAAGGAAAGAAGGAAAGGACGGATTTTGGTTATAAAACCCAAAACCAAACCCCCAACAGCAACCTCCTCCCTCAACACCACCCTACAGCCCCAACCCATCACCTTCCTTTCCCTTCCCCGTGCAACCCACTGTTCATCACCCATTCCCCATGCAAATCACCCCTTAAACATCATTAGCACCTTAATCCCTAGGTTAGGGATATAACACAAACAACTTCCCAACTTCAACCAATCATACCATAAGTATAGAAATACATAAAAGTAAATTCATTTTGTACAACAACAAACCAGGTTTCCAAACCACTGTTGATTCATCTACATTATTTTTATTTTACAAAAAAAGTCGTAATTATCCTGAAAAAACACAAAATCCAATTTTAATCCTGAAACAACTTCTGTCCAACAAAACCCATCCAAATCACCACACCTGAAACTAACAATACCTTTAAAAAATTATTTAATAAAAAACTCCTTTACCAAATAAGAGAACCCTAACTCGGAAACGACGCACAACATCCACAGACAAAACACAACGAAACATCAACAAAATCCGATTATTAAGATAAAAAAAACGAAACGGGAAGCGAAAAGCAAACCAAAACGACTCCACTGACAGCTCCGACTATCCTGTCCACTGCCAGTCTTCTTCTTCCTCGCCATGCACAGGAACGAACCCATCCCAGCACCCAAACAAAATCCAAAACTCAAAATCACGACAAAAAAGTTTCTGAAAATTTGTTGGTGGAGAGGAAAGAGGAAACTCTCCCTTGGAATCTTATTTCTCGCAGCACTCAACACTCTCCAGCTGTTTCCTAATAAGAGAGCTGGTCATTTTCGTACTGCGGAGGATTATAATCCGTTGGATGGGATGGGAGGGTTGGTTTGGACGGTTGGATGGAAATGGGTGATTAAGCCGATTTGTTTCCAGTTCGGGTTGAAGACATCTGTGTGGAGAGGAGATTATTAGGGGAATATGTGTTGGATTTGTCGCTTAGTGCGCTTTTGACTCTTGAAAAGAATGTTCTGGTTTCAGCTAATCGCTTGAAGTAGTTGGGCTACTTCGCAATTTCTTTATTTTTGTTTTTTTGTTTCCTATTTCACTTAGGTCTAAAGTAACCTATTACTTATGTTGGACTAAAAAAATCAAAATAATTTAATGTAAATTTAGATGCAAAATTACGCCAATTTTTTTTATTCGTTAAGGGACATATTTTTTTTTTAAATTCCAATAATTGAAAACAAAGTTGATCTAGATGATACTTATACACTATGATGGAGAAAACCGAACAAATTGCATAAATTCATCAAGGAAGTTGTTAGATGTTATGGTCAGTTTATGTGCTTCAAGGCATTAGACAATCTCATCAAAAATTAAACTTGGATTATTGCATTTGTAACATCCCTAATCCGCAGTCGGGACACAACAGTCAAACACAACTACAAAAATCGAAAAATAGACATTAACGAAAATAGTTAAGTGGAGACCTCAATTAAAAGAACATAATGTCATGTCTCATAGTACAATGTAGAAGAGAAATACAAGAAGTCGAACTCCTACAACATCAATACTAAGAGATGAAAGGAGTACATCAATGAGATCGCATATCCAATCCTCGTGTCCTAAGCCCAAGTCGCCTCCCATCGACTACTACGTTCCACCTGCACATCCACAAGTCACGCCTAAGTCTCGAAACAAGACTCTGTACACCACCTCAAGCCGACAACAAACTAGGCCACATCGTCCTACACCGCTCACACTGGTCTTATGTCCCAAGGCGACCACACGTCGCAGGGAAGCCGAACGTGCACCTCAATCCCACTGCATATCCAATCCACAAGACAACACTCAACCCGCTCTCACGGCAGAACTGTCACACGTCCCGAGGCGACCACGAGTCCCAGCTAGGTCGAACGTGCACCATCTACAAGACCGCACATCCGACCCACAAGGTAATGTCCTACTTCAATCACGCACCCGAGCCTTTGAGCAACGCTCCCTAACGGCTACTCGTCACAACGTGGATTGACCCTTCCCGAACTGCCACAATACAAGGGGAAACCCTAACATCTAGTCATATGTGCCACACACGTCATCCTCACCACTCGACCACACGCAAGAGTCCGTGAGCAACGCTCCAACGGCCACTAGTCACAAAGTGGGTGGAAAATGGAAACACGAACCTCTCACTCACCAACAAACGCAAGGCAAGGGGGTAAAACACAATTTACCTCCAAAGTACGGGTTTTACAACCCCAACAAGTCATATATAAGTTCCATCAAAGCAACGACGAATCATAGAGAAATATACATAAACTGAGGGGAAAACACACAAAATTCTCCAATTAAAATAGTTTACTACAAAATTTGGAAGTCGAGGGGAAAAATGAAAACTTTCCCAAAATTAAGTTATTTCCTACAATTCTGCAAAATATAGGGTTTTAAGCAATTATTCTGATTATTAATTAATTCTACAAATACAATTAAATCTAGGGTTTCCAAGGCAATTAATCCAGTTATTCATTATGTAATAAAATAAATTAATTCTAGGGTTTTCCAGTAATTAACCCCAATTAAATATTGCTACCAAATATTAATAATTTACAAGGTTGTCTAGCAATTAACCCAACCAACTTATTTAGTTAAATACCAATAAATTACAGGGGCCCTCATGCAAAAACACCAAACTCAACCAAACCCCAGCCTAAACCCCCAACCGTCGCCGACCCTGTCGACCAGCAGCCGCATGGCCCCACGCGGTCGCAACCGTGGCTCGTCCGCGTGATCATGTCTTGCGCTTTCCTGTCCGCGCATCTCCGGCCATCAACACCGCACCCTTCGGTCGCACCACCTCCCACACCCTACACACACCTCTGACCCCAAGGAACCCTAAACGAGTGTGGGTGGTGTACCTTTCGAGGAGCTCATTGGAGAAGGGGATGCCTTCCCTTCCGCACCCACGTGTGGATTGTGGTGCCATCGGAGCTCCTCGTCGGAGTTCGCCACCGCTGGAGCTACTGCAAGAGGTGGAAAAAGGAGAAGAGAAAGTGAGGAGTGGGGATTTGGGGATTTTTGGGTTGTTTAGGGAGAGAGAGGGGGGGGATTTAACAACATTAAACCCATATGAATATGATTGAATCAAGGTATTGAGCTAAGTAATCTCAGTTTTTCTCTCTTGCAAAACTCTAAAAAGCGAGAGATTTTCTTGCTTCAATTGTTGCAAAAGTCACAGCGCAATGAATTGAATAACTATTTGAGACAATTTAAGATGTAGTGTGAGGGACTTGCAACCATTGGAAAGCTAGTGAGAAATCAAACTTCAGATTTTTTGGATGCTCAATAACGTCAAGAAGGAGTATAACTCCTTTACCACAATTCATCTCAAGTTCCTCATGCCCTCTTTTGCGAATTTGTTTCTGATGCTCTTGAGCTATGAGATGTACTTCTCAATTCAAAATACCGAGGCCAACCCTCATATGGCAAGAATTATGGAAGAGACGAGGGATGGAGGATTTTTTCTATAGGTACATGGATTTCAGATTACTAACCAGTGATAACAACCAGCTCAGTCATCTCCCAATGATTTTACAACCAGTGAAAACTCCCTTGCTGAATCTGATGACACCAATCAAGCACCCTTTGTCTCTAGTTATATATGCATTAAATTAATGCAAACATGTTGAACTTAAATGTTGGCATAATTCTATCAGAAATCTCAACCTCAAGAGCTTCCTCAAGCTCTTGCTACTCTGTATGTCTTCAATAATGCATCTAACACTGATTATACCTAGATTCTAAGGCCACCATCCTTATTACAAGTAGTACAAATATGCTATCATCTCTAGAACTCTATAATGGAAATGATAAAATTATGATAGGTAATGGATCACTTCTTGACATAACAGACATTGACAAAAACAAAGATTAGTCATGAACATGGTTCATTTATTCTCGTACTCTGTCAAATGAACAAATAAAAATAAAACACACCGAGTCAAACTCTATTACTACTTAAGTTTTTGACAAAGTTCATTGTGACTTGTGGGCCTTGCCTTTGTACTTAGTAGAAATAATAAATACCATGTGTGTTTTGTTGATGATTTCACCAAATATACCTATCTATTTCCTTTGAAGTCGATGTCTGATTTCTTTGAATGCTCTGTAGTGTTTACAAAATTAATTGAAAGACAATTTAACTTTTTTATTAAGTTTTTTCAGTGTCATGGTGGAGGTAAGCTTGCTTCAAATGATATGAAAAACATTTACACTGATCCATTGTCATGGTATACATCTGCAAATGTTTTATCCTCACACTCCGCAACAGAATGGCGTAGTTGAGAGAAGACATAAAATGAATTTGAAGAGGTTCGGATCCCAACCAGGTCCTATTCTTCTCTTAGAAGCTCCGCTCAACCTTGAGCCTCCCTTGCGTCTTCACTAACCGATCAAAATTCCAGGCCAGATCTTGCCTCTTTACATTGGAAGCAACCGGACATGCCCACGTCGCTTGAAACTCCTCCCACAACCTAGTAGAGTGCTCCTACATGGAGCTACAACCATTGTTTGAAACAATGGAAACTCTAACTGAGCACTTCAGTTGATTTAACAATGGAAGCTTCAAGTGGTAGGGTGGATATTAGGCAGAAGTGGAAGAGAACTTGGATTTTGCAAGAGTGGGTGAGTGCTTTGGATTGCTAGATGATTGTATATTAAGGTATGGAAAACTCATATTTATAGGCAAGAGAGAATATAGTCATTAGGTTAAAGAAAAATAAGCCATGTAGCAACAAAAAGAGTGAAGTAGAGAATCAGTCGGAGCTCGAAACGATCGATCAAATTCAATGAACAATCAGTCGAGTAGTGAAAACTCGGAGTGAATAATTTGAAACTTCAATGGATCGATAGTTGGGAAGAAATAGTCGACTGAAGATGGTCTAAACTAAGTAATTAATCATATGAGTTTGATTCATGAGTTGAGATTACCTCCTTTTCTCAATCTTTGGCGACATTGCAAGTGTTGGGTTCGTCTTGCTCGCTTGATGAAGATGCACCATCCAATTCTCCATCGATTTCTTCTTGAGTGTAGAGACATAGATGAGCTTCTTCATTTTCCGACTCACTTGAAGAGCCGGAGGATGACTCAAATGATCCATCCCAAGTTGCCTTGATGGCCTTTTTCTTCTCCTTATACTTCTTCTCTCTTCTTTTGAATCTCCTTTCTTTTTCTTCATTCTCTCTTCTCTTTTTCTCTTTTCTTTCCTTATACGTCCAACTTTATCACATCCATAAAAAATAGGACCTTTTGAGCTCTCTCCATCATCCCTTCTCTTTCTTTAAAATTTATCTTTTATCCATCGCTTCTTGAATCTTTTAACCATATTTGCAAGTTTGATTGATATGTTTTAATTAACCGTAAGTGCACGACCGCATTGAAGCGGTGGCAAATACGGGTTGATCCACAGGGAGGTGTGTCGACTTTAGTTTGTGCTAAGGTGAGTGGGAAAGAAAGGAGAGAAATGAGTTATGATCTACACTACACTACACGGTTATAACACGTGTTCGGTGCACCGTGAGCTAGACAGTCGACCGAATCCGTATGAGAAAAATTCCCTGGAAGAATTTGGACGAACCACGTCTTTTAATCGGTCTACCGTTGACCCACCAAAATCGCTCCTGGGACATAGTCATCGGATGACCGGGTCACATTCGGTCTACCGAAAATACTACTTCTCGGTTGACCGTGCACACTCGGTTAACCGAACCCGATTGTGCAGGCACTCCAGACAATTTCGGTCAACCAATTGCGCTTACCCGTTCCCTATTTGGTTAACCGATCCGAAGATACCCCGGTCGACCGAACCATGAACGGTTCACCGTGTTTGACCCCGATTTTACCTTTGTCAAATTTTGGATTTATTTCCAACAAAATTTGATATTTTTGGGGTTTTTAGCAATTCACATCCTATATATATCATCATATGTAATATTAAATTATTACACCCCATAATATATACCTCATATGAATTTATTATGATTCTAATTACGTCAATTCTCATGACATATTGATTTTAATTATTCACCACATGTGTCCTATTTTCACATGAAACCCGACACATCATATGAACTTAAAATCAACCTCTTGTTTCCCAGTTTTGTGGTGTGACCTATAGGAGGATATAGGCCAAATTGGCAGCGATATTAAACACTTAATATCTCAAACTATAAGCGGTATCTAGCTACACATTATAGTTACCCAATTAGCATAGATGTCTTTGTTCCACCCGATCCAAAACATGATCCATTTAGTGATGTAAGTGCACCACTTGTATCCGTGTCTCTTGCCTCATGATATTAAGAATATATACAAAGTAGAAATGTGTCACCTTTGTATTATATTCATTTCTTGATCTCTCTAAGCTAATTATAACTATGTGACTTAACTCAAGTCACATTGTGCACATTATAATTTTGCTTTATTAAAGGGCCCACTAATATCATCACTCAATTAAGAGGGGCAATGATAATCGTTTGACTAGCTATCTTTTCCAGCACAAGTCATGTTCAACCAACTATTGCCGTTATCACTACACTAATTGGTAGCTTTTGACAATAATCAAATTAAACACTTCTTGAGTGAAAAGATATAAGTCTCATATCTTAGGATCCAAGACACAGTAAAACATTAATGACACGAAACACAATTCCATAATGTTTTACTTGTTAGGTCTATTCAATATATAAAAGTAATATTTTCCTCTTTTATATACTTGTGTCGTCAATTATTTGTAGAGCTACAACAATCGATGACCAACACGACAATCTTATCTCGGTAATTAATGTTCCATGTTAACTATCATGATTGTGAATAACTTTTGATTTATGTAAACCATTATCTTTTAGAGCTCTACGGTTAAGGTCCAAACACCTCTTCCTTAACACTTCCAAAAGACAAATACCATAATCAAGGAACAAAATGTTTGCACATTCAATTCATAATAATTGACATATAAAAGTAAAACTTTTAAAACACATTCCTTTCAATCTCCCACTTGTTATCAAAGTTTTCTCTCACATACATTCTCAATGTATAAAACAATAATAACTACGGTAACCCTCTCTAATCACTCATCAAGTCAATCCACATGGTTCCTCAGACCCATGGACTCGAAATGCATTTCGCCCTTGGCTTGGGATAAGGGTTTGCTGAATGGATCTGCTGTGTTGTTGTTTGTGTCCACCCATAACAGATTTATTTTGCCATCGTCGATGAAGTCACGTGTTACAAAGTACTTACGATCCATGTACTTCACTTTGTGGTGTGATTTGGGATCCTTGATTTACGAGATAGATGCACTATTATCGCAAAATAGCTCTATGGGTCTCTCGCACGAGGGAACTACTCCAAGCTCTTCAAGGAATTTCTTAATCCACACTCCTTCCTTGGTCCCTTCAGTGACAGCCATTACTTCAGAAGCGGTGGTTGAGTCGGCCGTAGTGCTTTGCTTCCAACTACGCCAACTCACAGCTCCACCATTTAGAAGGTAGAGGTATCCTGATTGCGACCTTCTATCGTCGGGATCACTCATGAAACTGCCATCCGAATAGCCCTTAGCTATTAATTCCCTTTGTCCTCCATAAACAAGAAACTTATCTTTGGTCCGGTTAAGGTACCTCAGAATATTCTTGACCGCAGTCCAGTGCTCAGGACCTGCTTTGGATTGGTGACGACTTGTCACGCTTAGAGCATACGAGACATCGGGTCTTGTGCAAGTCATTGCATACATGATCGATCCTATTGCCGAAGCATAAGGGATATTTTTCATGTACTCCAAGTCTTTACGTGATTCAGTACGTTGAGACTTCTTGAGTTGCACACCCATACTCATTGGCACACTGCCTTTTTGGAGTTGTTCATGCTGAACCTTTCCAAGACCTTGTCAATGTACGTATGTTGACTTAGGCCAATGAGTCTACGGGATCTATCTCTATATATCTTGATTCCCAAGATGTATTGAGCCTCACCCATGTCTTTCATCGAAAATGTAGATTTCAATGAACTTCTCGTTTGCTCAAGCAAAGGTATATGATTTCCCATGAGGAGTATGTCATCGACATATAAGATCAAGAATACTATGTGGCTCCCACTAACCTTCTTGTATATACAAGGTTCTTCCTTACTTTGGACGAAGTGAATCTTTTTGACTTCTTCGTCAAAGCGCTTGTTCCAACTCCTTGATGCTTGCTTCAATCCATAAATGGATCTTTGAAGCTTGCATACTTTCTCGTTATTCTTTGGATCTTCAAAACCTTGAGGTTGTACCATGTACAAATCTTCTTCCAAGTTCCCATTAAGGAACACCGTTTTGACACCCATTTGCCATATCTCATAATCATGAAATGCGGCAATAGCGAGCATAATCCGAATAGACTTGAACATGGCAACAGGTGAAAAAGTTTCATCATAGTCAATTCCTTGAACTTGGGTGAAACCTTTTGCTATAAGCCTCGCTTTGTAGGTTGTCAAGTTCCCATCCATGTCCATCTTCCTCTTGAAAACTCATTTATTTTGAATGGCCTTTTTCCCTTGAGGAAGGTCAACCAAGTTCCACACTTGATTATCATACATGGATTCTATTTCGGATTCCATGGCCTTGAGCCATAGTTTAGAGTCTTTTCTTTCCATTGCTTCTTGAATGGTCGAGGGATCATCGGTATCTAGTACCATGATCTCATGAAGTCCCAAATACATATCGGGTTTCTTCCTTTCCCTCGTTGACCTTCTAAGTTCTTTTGGTTCTACGTGTACTTCTCGAACTTCTTCCACAATTTCTTGTGGAATTGGTTCGTGTTCGATTCTCGAACGTACACTAGGTGGGGAGGATTGAGTTTCTCTCACAATTTCTTGCGAAGGTCTCTCACTCACGCTCCCACTAACCAAAGGAATCTCGGTTGGGCCTTCATGATCTTGAATGTCACCATTCATATCATGATCTTGTAGAATATCTTGAGTCTCCTCAAGCACAACTCTACTTCCACTACTTTTTATTCTTTCCAAAAATTCTTTTTCTAGAAATACGACATCCCTCTCTACAATCACTCGATTGGAGGTTATATGCCAAAAGTAGTATCCTCTTGTCTCACGAGGATAACCTATAAAGAAGTACTTATCCGCTTTTGGTTGAAGTTTGGTCGACATCAATCTTTTGACGTAAGCCTCACAACCCCAAATCTTGAGAAAATTGAGCTTAGGTGTTTTACCACTCCATAGCTCATAAGGTGTTTTCTCTACGGATTTGGATGGAACATTATTTAGTGTGTAAGCCGCAACTTCTAGTGCATAACTCCAAAAGTAAAGCGGCAATTTAGCTTGACTCATCATTGATCGAACCATGTCGAGTAATGTCCTATTCCTCCTTTCGGATACCCCATTCCACTGAGGTGTACCGGGAGGGGTGAGTTGTGGTACAATACCACACTCCTTTAGGAATGAGTCAAATTCGATACTTAAGTACTCACCTCCACGATCCGTTCGTAGAGACTTGATTTTCTTGTTGAGTTGGTTCTCTACTTCATTCTTGAAATCCTTGAACTTGTCAAAGTATTCACTTTTGTTTCTCATTAGATAAATATAGACATAACGACTATAGTCATCCATGAACGTAATGAAGTACCTAAAACCGTCTCTTGCACTAGTACTCATCGGACCATATACATCGGAATGTATCAAATCCAACAAGTCATTCGCTCTCGGTCCTTTCTTCTTGAAAGGCCTCTTGGTCATTTTGCCCATTAGGCAAGGTTCACACGTCTCCAATGATTTAAAATCAAGTTGACCAAGAAGGTTAGCTTCTTGCAATTTCTTGATGTGTTTTTCATTTATGTGACCAAGACGATAGTGCCACAAGAGTGTATCATTCACGTGAGTAGTTTTAAGTCTTTTGTTATTGATGTTTAAGATTTGTTTATTATTCAATTCAAGCAAATAGAGACCATTCCTTACAAATGCATTTGCATAGAAAATACCATTCTTCGATATAGACAAGCAGGAATTTGAAATATTTATATTAAAATTATCCATATCCAAGCATGATACAGAAATAATGTTCTTGCTAATCGAAGGCACATAATAAACATTCTTTAAACATAAATTTAAACCACTAGATAATTGAAGCTCCACAGAACCTTGTGCAATCGCAGCAACGCTTGCACCATTTCCGACCTTCAAAATCATCTTGTTTTTCACGAGTTCCTTCCTATCCTTTAGTAGCTGCACATTAGAAATTATGTGAGCAAGAGATCCGATATCAATTACCCAATCATGGACAGAGGTGGCTAAATTTATCTCAATAACAAATATACCTTTTGCCTTTTTGGGGCGCTTACGTTCAATCACTCCATTGTCAAGGTCGTTCTTGTACTTGGGGCAATTTGGCCGGATGTATCCTTTTTCACCGTAGTGAAAGCACTCCGTGTTGGGAGTTGGAGATTTCAAAGATTTCCCCCTTGAGGCACTCCCATGAGCACCTCCTCCTCCCTTGCTCTTGATTGACGTATTCTTGGTGAATTTTCCTTTACCTTTGGTAATCTTCTTGCTCCTCTCATGGACGGCTAGGACGTGCTTGTCCCGACCCTTGCCCATGTCAACTTCAACCGTTTTGAAGGCATTGTGAAGTTCCTCAAGACTCATCCCTTTCTCACGCACATGATAGTGCATAATGAAGTCCTTGTAGGACGGGGCTAGAGAGCCAAGAATCAAATCTTCCGCAATGTCATCGGGCATCGGGGAAGAGAGTTTTGACAACTTCTCAAGGTATCCTTGCATCGTGAGAAAATGCATGGATACCGATGTTCCCTCCGCCATGTGGCACCTTGTGAGTGCGATGGTGGTCTTTTAGCGTTTTTTTCTAGCACTATCCATGAGCATCTTTGTTAAAGCTTCCATGGTCTTCTTGGGTTTTGAATCCAAGTATTTCGCTTGAAGCGAGTCACCTATGGAGGCCAACATTAGACCGTGAACTTGGTTCTCTTGGTCTTCCCATTTGGCTTTTGCCTCTCTCTCACTATCGGTTGACTTCTCATTTAATTTTGGGATTTCACCATCCAAAATATGAGATAGTTTCTCAAACTTCAACACGATATTGAGCTTGAGTTACCAGCTTATGAAGTTTGAGCCATCATTTTCCAAAGGATGTTTTTCAATCATAGATCACACAATAGGTTGAATATTCGACATTTCTACAAAATAAATTATATGGGATTTAATGTCAATTTTATGTTTTAAAAAAACAATACTGCAAATAAAAATTTGTCCATAAATGCAGCAATCCAAGATCCTATCAATTATAACATAAACTAGCTAAGGGTTATCGGATATATTATAAAATCAAGGTAAGAAAATATTTTTCTAATCATAACCATTTCGAAATATCACAACATTTGCATTTTACAACTCTTATGATTCTTGTCGTCTTAATTAAGAGGGAATTTTACCGATCCTCGTAAGAAAAACTCTTTCTCAAAACCGAGCTAGGGCTCCGGGTCTTGTTAAGAAAACTTATTTCATTTGATACGAGATACGTTTATCCATTGTATTCACAAACAAATATACTCGGTGTCCACTAAGGGTGAATCACACCTCGTACATCTATTCGTGGCACAACAATAGACAACATTATATCTCCCACTATTCCCAAAGATGGAGGAAGCTATCTCCCGCTAAGGGCAAGCAGAATATCCCTCGATCGATGGCTACTAGTGGATGAAATAAGAAAGAAAGATACTCTTAATTTTTGGTTGGACAATTTAAACATTAATATTATATTTTAGAATTTAGGTGATCATGCATATTTATCATATATACACATCCTAACATTCATCCATACAATCACATATATATCAAGCACACAAACATAAATAAATCCATTCACACAAACATTGCGTGAGTTTATATGTTCCCGCGTTCTTGATCCTTGATCCTTGTGCTTCTTCAAACTCTTCCTCTTGCACCATGGATGTTGATATTGCAAAAATATAAACACGCATCTCTGAAATTTGAAAATTGTCTAATGCAAGTCCTATGTAAAAATCCTCTCATATGAATGCATATCCATAGAAATAAAATTTGGCTTTTACATAAATAAGCCCATGTGATTGAATAATAATAACATACACATTCATTCATTCACACATGACTTCGATGGAACATATAAACTCACATATCCCTGCATTAGAGAACTCGAGCAACGCATGTACATATTCTATATATTAGTCGATTTAGTTTATCATGCATCTCTAAATCAAACAATTCTAAAATCATTTGAAATCCATTAAAAATTATTTTATGCATCCATAGTTCAATTCATAAAATATTTGAACCACTGTTTATCTAATTTCTAAAATTAAACATTTAAAGAAAGATAAACATATGCCTTTTTCGTTTTGTTGATTCCTTATAAAATAATCATTTAATTAAAACGAAAATTCTATAAATCAGACATAAGTCTAAATCTTAATTCTAACATTCACATGATGTGTTTTAAAACATTTAAAACTATCAAAAAAATCAATTAGAATTAAATCAACAAAACTATCGAAAACTCGAAAAAGACATAGAACATGAATTGTTTTGATTGTAAATGGTAACCTAAAATTAATTATATAGTGTAATTTGAAAATATGAACTAAAAGCTCTGATACCACTGTAGGATTTCGTGTCCCTATGTATGTATATATTTTAAAATTTTAATATAACATACAAGATCGATTTTCATATTTTCAGCAATTTTATGTACGTCTATTTGTGTTTTATTCTAATAAGATGCAACCTACATTTATTAAAATAATCCACAAAGATAGAATCATACCTAAAGGTACTCTAAAACCTTTTTTATGATCGGACTCACGTTTCCCGCTGAATCGTCCACGGAATTGCCTCTGAGTGCTCACCAAACTCTAAACAAAATTAGAGAGAAATGAGCTAGTCAATCAATCTCTAACAATGTTTAGAATCAAGCTAATTACTGCTCTTTAAGCTCCTGAGAATCTTATCTCTAAAACTTAAATTTACTAAGAGATTTTCGTGGTGATTAGGGAGAGATTAATGAGAGAAAATTTTTGTATTAGTATTAAAACAAGTAGGAATTGGTGCCCTTTTATAGGCTCCCAAAACATCCTTATCAAGAGCTATTATTTAGCCATGATCCCTTGTTTTTCTCTCCTAAAATTAATCTCTAAATTCCACATAATCACCCACAAAAATGTTTTAATTAAATCTGGAATTATTCCACCCATGATTTAATTAATCTCTTAATAATTCAGGTAGAATCGTTCTTGTTCGGTAGTCCGAGACTTATTCGGTCAACCGAACCATTCGAATATAACACGTGTTCGGTGCACCGTGAGCTAGACGGTCGACCGAATCCGTATGAGAAAAATTTCCTGGAAGAATTCGGACGAACCACGTCTTTTAATAGGTCTACCGTTGACCCACCAAAATCGCTCCTGGGACATAGTCATAGGATGACCGGGTCACATTCGGTCTACCGAAAATACTACTTCTCGGTTGACCGTGCATACTCGGTTAACCGAACCCGATTGTCCAGGCACTCCAGACAATTTCGGTCAACCAATTGCGCTTACCCGTTCCCTATTCGGTTAACCGATCCGAAGATACCCCGGTCGACCTAACCATGAACGGTTCACCGTGTTTGACCCCGATTTTACCTTTGTCAAATTTTGGATTTATTTCCAACAAAATTTGATATTTTTGGGGTTTTAGCAATCCACATCCTATATATATCATCATATCTAATATTAAATTGTTACACCCCAAAATATATACCTCATATGAATTTATTATGATTCTAATTACGTCAGTTCTCATGACATATTGATTTTAATTATTCACCACATGTGTCCTATTTTCACATGAAACCCGACACATCATATGAACTTAAAATCAACCTCTTGTTTCCCAGTTTTGTGGTGTGACCTATAGGAGGATCTAAGCCAAATTGCCAGCGATATTAAACACTTAATATCTCAAACTATAAGCGGTATCTAGCTACACATTATAGTTACCCAATTAGCATAGATGTCTTTGTTCCACCCGAACCAAAACACGATCCATTTAGTGATGTAAGTGCACCACTTGTGTCCGTCCCTTGCGTTATGATATTAAGAATATATACAAAGTAGAAATGTGTCACCTTTGTATTATATTCATTTCTTGATCTCTCTAAGCTAATTATAACTATGTGACCTAACTCAAGTCACATTGTGCACATTATAATTTTGCTTTATTAAGGGTCCCACTAATGTCATCACTCAATTAAGAGGGGCAATGATAATCGTTTGACTAGCTATCTTTTCTAGAACAAGTCACGTTCAACCAACTATTGCCGTTATCACTACACTCATTGGTAGCTTTTGACAATAATCAAATTAAACACTTCTTGAGTGAAAAGATATAAGTCTCATATCTTAGGATCCAAGACACAGTAAAACATTAATGACACGAAACACAATTCCATAATGTTTTACTTGTTAGGTCTATTCAATATATAAAAGTAATATTTTCCTCTTTTATATACTTTTGTCGTCAATTATTTGTAGAGCTACAACAATCGATGACCAACACGACAATCTTATCTCGGTAATTAATGTTCCATGTTAACTATCATGATTGTGAATAACTTTTGATTTATGTAAACCATTATCTTTTAGAGCTCTACGGTTAAGGACCAAACGCCTCTTCCTTAACACTTCCAAAAGACGAATACCATAATCAAGGAACAAAATGTTTGCACATTCAATTCATAATAATTGACATATAAAAGTAAAACTTTTAGAACACATTTCTTTCACGTACCCCTGCGATGTTGACTTCCACGTTGGAAGTCAGCACACCCTTGGGTTTGGTGGTCATTGTGGGGAGTTTTCTCCCCGGCGCCACGATTGTTTCGGAAGATCCGGAGTTTCCGACTGACCTGATCATGTTGCCGATGGAGGATTTCGATGTTATACGGTCACTATGAGTTTCTAGTGATGCCGTTTGGATTGACGAACGTGCCTGCAATTTTCATCGATCTGATGAACAGGACGTTCAGCCTGTACCTTGACCGATTCGTGGTAGTCTTTGTAGATGACATCTTGGTATATTCACCGGACATAGAGCAGCACAGGGAGCACTTGCAGATCGTACTTGGCATTTTGAGAGATCATCAGTTATACGCCAAGTTTTCGAAGTGCGAGTTCTGGTTAGACAGTGTCGCTTTTCTTGGTCACATAGTATCTGGGGCTGGGATATCAGTGGATCCAGCGAAGGTGGAGGCAGTGACTCAGTGGAGAGCCCCGACGAGTGTGACAAAGATCAGGAGCTTTGTTGGACTGGCGTGTTATTATCGTTGGTTCATTAAGGACTTCTCGAGGCTTGCTTCACCCCTGACGACACTGACGCAGAAGGGAGTGAAGTTTGTTTGGTCCCAGAAGTGTGATGATAGTTTTCAGGAACTGAAGAGTCGGTTGACGACTTCTCCAGTTCTGACTATTCCCAGTGGAAGTGGAGGTTTTGTGATTTATAACGATGCTTCTGGTGTGGGGTTGGGTTGCGTACTGATGCAACACGGTCAGGTGGTTGCTTATACTTCGAGGTAGTTGAAAGTGCACGAGAGGAACTACCCCACTCATGATTTGGAGTTTGCAGCAGTGGTTCACGCACTGAAGACCTGGCGTCATTATCTGTATGGTGAGAAGTTTGAGGTTTTCACAGATCATCAGATTCTGAAGTATCTGTTTTTGCAGAAGGAGCTGAATATGAGGCAGCGCAGGTGACTTGAGCTGATCAAGGACTATGATTTCACTATCTCTTACCATCCAGGGAAGGCGAATACAGTCGCAGATGTCTTGCGTAGGAAGGTGGAAATTTCAGCGGCTAGTTTGTGTATTCAGGAGTGGAGACTACTCGAGACATTGTCAGAGTGGAGGCCATTCATCACGGACTCTGACAGAGCGATGATAGCTGGACTAAGAGTTGAGCCTCAGATGGTCACGAGTATTGTCCAGGCTCAGAGGGCTGACGAGGAGTTAGTTGGGTTGTTGCAGTTGGTTGCCAGAGATGGATCAGATTTCAGTATAGGAGTTGACGGAGGTCTAAGATTCAGGGGCCGAGTCTGGGTACCAAATGGGGGAGATCTGAAGAAGGAAATCTTGGAGGAGGCACACAGATCCCGCTATTCCATCCACCAGGGTAGCACTAAGATGTATAAGGTGTTGGCTTTTTGGCCTTAATCTTATGTTTTGATGATTTAATCAACCGAATCCTAATTAGGATAGCACACACTATATGCATTGCATATATATTGTATTGTGCTAACCTCTACAGGTGATCAAGACTCAAGAAAGAAGGAAATGAAGTCAAGACATGTAATTAAAGCTAAATCGAAGACATGTAATCTTGATTTCTTTTGAGTCTTAGGAACAAAGTGTAATTGAGCATACTTGAGCTAAAATCAACTTAATCACACACTAGGTTCCCTATAGAAGTCACACACGAAATTTCACATTATTTGGACTTCAATAGATCACCCAAACTTAGATCGGAAAACACTAAATCTGAACCCTAACTGTCTGCCCACATTCGGTCGACCGCAACATGCCGTTCGGTCGACCGGATGATCAAGTTATCCAGTTTTCCTGCCTAGTTTCGGTCGACCGCACCACATCTTTCGGTCGACCGTTTGAACTTACTGTTCCGACCGTTATTCTTGTCGTATATGCCCAACGGTCGTATTCGTATTAAAACTATATACACCTCCATATACTTAACCAAACGGTCGAACCAGGTGCCAAGTTCGGTCGACCGTTTAACCTTGTCAAAAATTCCCTGCTATCGGTCGATACGATTTTGTTCGACCGATCCAATTTTCCCTCTACCGAAACGCTTCTTTGGTCGACCGGTAACCATGTTCGGTCGACCGTGTTCTTAATAGACTTAAGTGTTCGGTCGATCTATTCATATTTCGGTCGACCGTATCCCTATCGAACCCAAGCGTTCGGTCGACCGTGGAACCTTTTCGGTCGACCGTTTCTGGACAGATTTGCAGCCCAATTTTCTGCTTTGTGTTCTTTGCACAATATCCAACCAAATCTTGTCCCAACGGATCTATTCTCTCTAATGCTTATAAATAGAGTTGTAAAACACATTTTAATATAAATAGAGTTGTAAAACACATTTTAACACAACTCTCCCACTACAAACTTGTCCCAAACTTTGGAGAGAATCCCAAACACTCAAAGCTACAAACCTTCCACACTTAGTGATCATTTCTTCATCCTACTCAAGTGTGCTCAAAGTTTAGAGAGTGTTGTTCCACTCAAGGTTACAATTGTTGTAAAAGGAAGCAAGGACTTCGGTGAAAGCCCGAAGTGTCCCTCTCGGATTGTGAGAGGAAGATTCCAAGCTCGGCGAGGGTTGTTCGCGAGTTTGACGGTTGTAAGGCGTTGTCTCCCGGCCCGGAACGGGGAGCGGATAGTGAAGTCGTAGGCGGAGCTCGGTGATCCGAGCGGAGCTTGCAAGAGAGGACTAGGACCCGGGTGGGGTGCCGAACCTCTATAAAAACGACACGTCTTCTTGTGGTTTGCATTTTCCTACACTTGCTTGTTTTGTTTTTAATTTCCGCTGCGCATATCGATTACTTAAACAAGTAAGTGATTAGATTAAAAGTGATTAGTGAACCCATAACCCACACGATCCTACATAAGGATCTTCACAGGAAATTCTGGTGGAAGGGGATGAAGACTGAGATAACGAAGATTGTTGACAGATGTCTGGTTTGTTAGCAAGTGAAGATTGAGCACCAGAGACCCGCGATACCGATGCAGAGGATAGATTTTCCAGAATGGAAGTGGGAGCATGTGACGATGGATTTCGTCACCGAGTTGCCAAGGACGAGGAGATCTCACGACGCGATTTGGGTGATAGTTGATTGACTGACCAAGTCATCACATTTTCTGGCAATCCGGACCACATTAACCTTGGAGGATCTGGCTAGGCTGTACATTGAGGAGATAGTTCGATTGCATGGTGTGACAGCAGGCTTTGGGAACTTGGTTGAAGTTCAACACAACATTCAACCCACATACAGATGGTCAGTCTGAGAAGACGATCCAGACTCTAGAGGATATGCTGAGAGCATGTGCTCTGGATTGGGCAGGGCAATAGGATGAGTACCTACTGCTGATAGAGTTCACCTACAACAACAGCTACCATTTGAGTATCGGAATGACACCGTACGAGACTTTGTATGGGATACCTTATAGATCACCAGTGTGCTGGAGTAATGTAGGCGAGAAACAGCTGATCGGACCTGAGATTGTGCAGATGTATGCTGAAAACGTTGATGTGATCAGGCAGAGATTAGCGACAACTCAGAGTATGCAGGATTGTAATATCCTGAACCTTAATTAACTAGGTTAACTGCTTTTAGGTGCCTAATTGGTGGATTAAGATGGAAGGGCTGGGATTGATTTGGCGGTGATGAGGTGGATGGTGGAGATGAGAGGAGAGGTATATGAGTTGGTGAGTTTCTCTCCCTCTCTCTCTCGTTATTCTCTCTCCCACTCAAAATCTCTCTCTCTTGATCTGCAACTCCTGAAGGCGGGGTGGAGCTCACACGTTCTCCGGGTCGAGTAGATCGGGATTCCCGTGGTTGTTGCCGGAGTTGAGGAGGTCGTGTTCGTGAAGTTCACCGAAGAAGAAGCGTGTGGAAAAGCTCGCCGTTGGGTCTTCAAAGGCTTCTTCAAGTCTTCAACGAATGTAAAGCTTTACTTTGATGCTCACTTATGCTTTCGTGAGTGTTGGAGTGGTCGACGGTAGGCCGGATGGCTCGTCGGACCTGTGCAACAGTTTCTGCACTATTAAGGGTCGACCAGTGGCATGGTTTGGTCGACCAGTCGTAGTGTAAATTGGGCGAAATCTCTCATACCGGTCGAACGATAACTTGGAGGTGGTCGACCGGTAGTGCATATTGAGCGAGAGATGGAGACTCTAGGTGTTTTCGGTCGAACGAGACCCCTTTGCCTGTCGACCAAAAGCACTGTTGTAGGTCGGTTGGGGCGTTGACCATCCAAACGGTCGACTGCATAGTTGACTCGTTCGACCAACGATTTAAATAACTTAAAGTTTGTCTGACCGCGTGATGGTTCGGTCGACCAGAGTATTATGTTTGATTTGGATTTTCTACTGGCCATTTTCGGTCGACCGGTGATCGCGTGTGGTTCGACCGTTTGTGGTTTTTATTGCGACATAGAGTTTTTACTGGTCGAATTTGGTAGAATGGGTCCCCTTTGTCGTTCGACCAGTTGACAAGTTTTTTGGTTGGGCCAGTCCTATGGAGAGGATTCGGTCGACCAGTTTGGTGGTTTTGTTCGACCGTTTGGTGCGGTTTTGTGTGGGGCTAGTGTTGTGGAGCCAGCTCAAGATGGCAACGGGTCTCCGGCCTTTTTTGGGGCAACGGTATAGACATTACCGGCCAAAGAGTGGTTCATGGGTGCTGTCGGGCCAGCCCAAGATGGCAACGTGCCTCCGGCCTTAGAAGGGCAACGGTACAGACATTTCCGGCCTGAGGGTAGTTCGTGTGTGTGTGGGGCCAGCTCAAGATGGCAACGGGTCTCCGGCCCTAGAGGGGAAACAGTACAGACAATGCCGGCCTGAGAGTGGTCTTCTAGAGCAGCTCAAGATGGCATCGCGTCTCCGACCCTAGAGGGGCAACAGTACATACATTACCGACCTGAGAGTGATCCAACATGTGTTGTAGCCGAGGGTGTTTCCGGTTGTGGTGCCTGGGACACGTGTGAGGGTTGGGCTAGAGGACTCGCGAGACCCGTTACTGTTTGGTGTCTACTTTGGTAGGGAGAGAGTTCCCGGGGGCCCAATGAGACGATGTTTGTTTATTGCATTCCATATCATACATGCTTTAGATGTCTAGTTCATTTATTGTGATAGAAGTTTGGCATACGGAGTTTCTTTATGGGAAACTTAGGAATAGACGTATTCTATTTCACGTCGTGAGCAGCATTAGAAGGTGGTGACCGAGGAGGAGCGCTTTTGGGGCCAGATCCTGCTTTCCTTATTTTGAGGTCCGAGTGATTACATGTATTTTTTCCCTATCTTTTGTTGTAGTCACACTTTTGAAACTCTTAGATATATATATTGTATATATGTTGGTGCGTCAGTTGTCTGTTTTCTTTAATAATATCCTCGTGTTGTGTTTTATTAAAAAATTAAATTTCTTCCGCGTTTGACCACCTTTGAGGATGTTACACTTACACCAATAATAACAAAGCAAATTAAGACACCAATTCTCAACAATCAAATACAATACACAGTTACACACCAACAACAAGACATGACAAAAACAACCCACTACTCCATCTTCTGTCGGTGAAGGAACCTGATAATGGAGTCATCGCCTCCCTACAAGGAGTTGAGATGTGAGGAGGTAGATGCTTCAAAGGACGTGAAGCATTGCTTGAGGCTATCCAATCCATCACGAAGGTGACTAAATCCATACAAATAAAAAACAATTTCTACATTTTCATGCTCGAACCAATCATATCCATCACCCCATCCACCAAACGCCAGGACCATGATTTGCGTGAGGATGTTGAGCTTGCTCCCAAAGAGTGTCAACGTTTACTTCCATTTTCGATGGTAGCTTCTGGTGGTGGTGGAGGAGCAACGTCAATGGGTGTGGGATTAGCTTCCTTAAGAACTTACTTCATCTAAATCCAAGAGGTTTTATTCAAAGGATAACTATACTCCGATTTGGGAAAATCAGAAATATCCAGCTGGAGCTCCTTGAAGAAGATGTAGGTAAGCCACATAGTATAGGGGAGTGACTTGCCACGACGGTGCCACAAGTGATGAAAATAGAAACATTAGACAATTGACCAAAATCTTCTTGAATAAACAATAGACACCCACCAATTCGGCATCTGAAATCTCATTCTGGTGTCCAAGCTTAGGCAAGAAGTTAAAAGAAACAATATAAACAAGGATTTTGGCCAAGGGCTATATAAGAGTCACTTCAAAAGCAATTTGCCACGATTATATTAACTTACGATGAATGATGAGTATCATAATTTGTCATTTTTACCGTCATTAATATCTTATTTTTTGTATTTGAATAATGCTACGTCGAGTGTTTTGTTTTCATGTTTTAGGTTACCAGAAAATAAATACAATTGCTGAAAATATTGAAAAGTGAAAGGACTTAAATGCAAAATATGATATATAAAATTAAAGTTGGAGGGCATGATACAAGAAATCCACTCCACATGTTTGTGCTCTCTATTGTGCTGCAAATTTATGGGAAAATTAGTGTAAATTCCAAATTTATTTTACTTATATTATAAGTGTACATTCAGATTATGCAATCAATATCAAATAGGAAAATTCAGATATGGAAAGTCTGGACTGCCAGCATACGCCACTTGTTTTGTTCATAACATGCAAATCTAAATTCCAAATTTTATGATTCTAGATATGTTGAAACGACAATTGAAATGAGCAGATATTCGTTTCCCTTAAGACTTGCAAAATATTGATTATATGAGAATGAAAAATGCGTGTCAAAACAAACCGTATTTGGAAACTGGACAATCGACAGATCATCAGTAATTTGTGCATAATGTTATCCTCCGAAATCCAAATCAAGTGATTCAAGCGGCATTGGAATTATATTTTGAAGGATCACATTATCTCCTGTCATGAGATATTCCAAATTCAGACGTTTCGTGGGTCAAACAATGCTTGAAAGACAACTAACCTCGGAGAGACCGAATTCTATATAAAGCCTTGTATTCTCTAATCAAGGGGGCTTTTCCCCTTTAGTTTGATTTTCATTTCTTTTCTATGGGGAGAGAGTCTCATGTTGTATCATGTTGTATGTATTTAGTTTTTCTTTTATATTTTATTTCACCATGTGTAACTAAATCCATCTTTTGGAAGGTGGAGATATAGGCTAGGATGAATTAAGAATTGTGGTTGTCATCATGTTAATATTTTGATTTGTTATTACTTTTGCTGATTTGCTTGAAAGAGGTTGATGATTTATAATTATTTGATAGGTTAATGTTACTTTTAGGTTTCCTAATCTGTGCTTAGAATTATATCGTTGCTTATTTGCTTGCAAGAATTTGTAAGATCTAGGTTAGTTGTTGTTTGATGATTTGATAGTCTTATCACTTCAAGTCATGCTTACAAAACCTAATTTCATGTGCTTAACGAAATGTGCAATACCTTTCCGAATTCATGCCTATGCAAATATTTTCACCTTCTAAGTGTTTCATCTCATCGTAATTTTTGATTGCATTGTTATTATAGAAAAAACCCATAAAAATATTTACATTAATTATTTCTCAATCTCTTCATAAAAAAAGACCAAAAATATCAACCACCACTGAATCTATCATCATTATTACTCGTACTTCATTGAAAAATAAAATCAACTGATATTTGCAACCTCTCCTTGTTTTCGACCCGTAACTACATGATTCGTACACTTGCCTTTTATTTTATAACTCATCAATGAACTAGGTAAAGGATGCTTAATTATGTCATGTTGATACACACCAATCACTTCACCTGGGTGATCAAAATAGATATTAACCTTGTCAAAAGGAAGTGAGAGTGTCGCCCTCGGCAATTAGCATAAGGGTGAGTTCAATATCTTCATCGTTAACCATAGATTTAAGCACGAGTGATTTAGGACCAAGTTGATGTAGATTACAACAAAGTTGTTGCACAAAAAATGGGAAACAAGTATGAGGAAACAATTTGTTACATAAAAGACCGATTCGGTTGGCATCAAGATGTTCGAGCTAAGGAAGTTCGGGAAAAGATACATCAATAGAGAAATAAGGAATGATATGAACAGCAGGGAAACGACCTTTCCAATCATTTTTGGCCTCATTATCAATCTCTATTAAAGGGTGTCAGATGAGGAGGAGCCTGAAAGTTTGTTTTCGTGGAACTTTGTCGACTACCAGCTTGGATCGACGTTCAACGACGGTAGAACTCCCAAGAACCTCATTTGCCTTGTCTTGGAAGTACAAATCTGCTTCCTTGGTGCCATTTGATTTGAGGGGGTCAGATTTGATGGATAGGTGGTGGATAGGGGTTTGGTGAAGGTGGGAAAGAGGGTGGAGATTGTGATGAGGAGTGGATTCAGTGGTAAATTGTAAGATATCTATCACAACGGCTTTAGGCCTTATGTAGTCGTTAGGATGCACCCCGGTTTTCCCTTGGGGGAGAGCAATCATAGGTTTTAGTACTCAAACAAATAAAGAAGTCCAACATGAACCTAGTGAGTTGAGTAATTCGTGTCTATTAATATAATGTAGTATGTCGTAGTCAAAAACCTTTAAACTCCTATTGTGAAACGTTAAGTGTGGGGGTTTTGGTTCATATGTAGATAAGAAATAATTTTGTAGGGTGTTCTCTTTTCTCGTACGGCTCCTATCACTCTGGAAATTAGGTCCAATGGGACTTAGTACCTGGTGCTTTCGAGTCATCTGACATGGGATACACCAACCGAACTCTCATTACACGAGTGGTAGGGATCACCCTATGTGGAGATTTTGGGGATGATGTACGTGATAGTGTAAGTCCTCACAAGCAATGATGCATGAAACCTGACCCAGGGAGAATTAAACACCTACTTGTTTTAACTCATTCTCCAAAAAGAAAAAAAGAAGAAATGAAAAAGAAGAAAAAAAATACAAATAAAAACCTTAATTGACTTTACACGATGTATCACTCGAGGATGTTAAGGTTGCCCACGTCTTTCACTCAAATCTTTAATCAACTTGCACGAATGGTTCCCTGGGATAGGTGTGTGGACTGGATACATATATAAAGTCAGCCCATAGGATTACGTGTCCAATGATCGACAAATATAGGTCCATTGAGTCATGTTGCTAGGTTGAATAATGCATCAATGTTCAGATTTTGTGGATATATCCGCTGAAAATCCTCAAGAGACACCACTCCTCCTTCTTGGTGACAAGGATGTTTAACAACTTGTTGCACGTGCTAAGTGCAACCACGATTCATACGAAAGTGAGTTAGGATTTCTTTCATATTTTCTCTTTCTTTATTATGCTCCGGACTAGAAAAAGGTTAGTGTGGTGGTATTTGATTAGTAGCATATCATACATTGCATTCATGCAATATATCTTTTATTTTACCCCATATTTGTGCAACTCAAGTATCTGTATGATGTGTTTCAGGCTTTAGGCAATAAAGAAGAGGAAGGAAGAGAAAATGACAAAAACGTAAGAAGAATGGACTGATTTGGAAGGTTTATATGTATGACAAAAACGTAAGAAGAATGGACTGATTTGGAAGGTTTATTTGTAGTGCCCAAGGACTGGACTGACAACACGGAGGAACCTAAGTGAAAACCTAGACGGACCAATGTGTAAAGAAATATATTGTGTCACAAAAGTCCATAACTTGAGGAGTAAATGAACAATTAAAATCAAATCGGCTTGAGACAAAGGACGAGGGCTCCACTCCACGTGCAAAACACCAAACTTAACCGGTTGGCGAAATTCGAGGCTGGTCGGAGTCATTTGATCCGCCAGTGGTGGATGCTTTTGCTCCGTGTTAACCTAAATTTCGGCGGCTGGCTGGGTTGTCGGGTAAGAGAAATATGCAACATCCAGATCTGAGTTACAACCGTCCGATTACCCCCAAATCCATCCAAACCCTCTATTCTTCTATAAGTGGATTGGTAATGTATCCTTTGTTCTTCTTCCTTCCTCTCATCCTTAGGTTAGTTTCCTTTACTATCTAGTATAGTAGGTTTTATTTCTTTTGTGTTAGAGTAGGTTTTAGTTTATTAATTAGTAGTGTAGTGGAGGAGAAGAGGAGCAACCTTGTAATCTTCATTTTCTTAATCAAGTTAAGTTTTTATGTTCTTGATGTTGTTATCTTTCATTTGATGCAAACTTTGTTAAGTTGCTTTGGTTAACTTTAGTTTTCTTTATTTGTTTATGAGTTGTTTTGCGTTAGTTGTTTTCTTGGTTATGGAGATGAGTAGAGAGTAGTCCATCCCCATTGGGGGGGGGGGGTGGAGGGTGATGTGAAGTGTTGATGTGTTGTAATGTTAGTGTTTTTGTTTAATCCAAGTCGTTGATCCTCACATTAATTCAATAGCCATTTTGTTAGGTTCCTCACTCTTGCCTTTGATGTGCTAATGGTCTTAATTGATGCTTAGCACATGCTTTGGCTACTAGGACCACTTGATGGGGAATGATGTGGTGATGATAAGATTGGAGTGGTAAAGAGATAAGGATGACATGTGGGAGCATGTGCTCTTGTTGGCATCATCACTATTAATTTCTTGTATGTTTTAATGATAATGTTACATCTTAATTCATGTGGACACATAGTTGGGTTTGGTCATTATGGATTCCATATTCTTTTATGTCATTAAACATGTAATCATTTAGTTGTCTTGGTAGCATTATAAGATTTCCATATGATGCATGTCATGAGCGCTAAATGTTACACACACATGAATAGACATCTATACTTTTACATTCATTCTTCACCTCCTACGGGACCCATTTTTGATTACTTGATTTTGATTTACGTTGCATTTGCTATTTAGTTTAGTTTAATTGGTAATTCACTCATAGTTTAGTGTAGTTAGTAAACAATATCCACTGTTTCTCCTCTCCTTTCCCACTCAAGTATGGTTGGAACAACAACACTCACAACTCCTTTAGGTTCGACCCGTATTTTCCACGTCTTCGCCGATGTCGTGTACTTGCGTTTATTAAAAAAGTCAATCATATAACCGCTAAAAACATTTTTAAGACACCACTCCTCCTCCTTCGTGACAAGGGGGTTTAACGGCTTTTAGCATGTGCTAAGTGCAATCGTGATTCCTACAAAACTGAATTAGGATTTCCCATTTCCAATGTTGTTTTTCTTTCTTTGTTTTACTCAGAACTAGCAAGAGATAAATGTGGGGGTATTTGATTATTAACATATAATATGACTCATTAATGCTATATATTCTTTATTGCACCCCATATTTGTGCTACTCACGTATTCGATTCATACATTTCAGGGTTTAGGTAACAAAGAAGAGAAATGAAGCGAAAAAAATCTAAATACAAGAAGAAAGAATTGATTTGGAAGCCTTCTTGACGTTTTTGTAATGTTCAAGGACTAGATTGCAAGTCAGGAAGAACCCAAGTGAAAACCCAAAGGGACCTAAGTGTAAAGAAAAATATGTTGGTTGCAAAAGTCCATAATATCCCGAACCTGAGGAGTAACTCAATATTTAAAAAAATCAAATGTTCGATGTCCATTTGATGCACCTCAAATGTTCCATATGTTAATTAAAGTCGCTGCCCAACTTTGGAACCGATTGGACAAAATGATCTGCCACTAGTAGATTAAAATCCATCACTGACGGATCTGGTTGTTCGATTGACACTCAGATTTCTCCAGCGTGCCGGATTGCTGGGTCACAACACTATGAAACATCTAAATATGATTTTCAGCCACTATGAAACATCTAAATATGATTTTCAGCCATCCGATTGAGCCTAGATTAATGCAGACCCTCTAATCTTCTATAAATACACTTGTAATCCTTCTCTTCTCTTCTTCTTCCTTCTTCCCTCATTTGAGTAGGTTTTATTTCTTACTTAGAGTAGGTTTTATTTCTTGCTTAGAGTAGGTTTTACTTTTTGGGTATTAGTGTAGTGGAGAAGAAGAGAAACACCATTTTGTAATCTTTCTTTCTTAATCAAGTTTTAGTTTCATGTTATTTATGTTTTTGTCATTTATTTAATCCAATCTTTATTCCATTGCTTTGGTTAGATCTAGTTTTCTTTAGTTGTTCATGTGTTGTTTTTATTTTATCATTTTCTTTGTTTACATGATGATTAGTGAGTAATCCATCCCCATTGGGGGTGGAAAATGATGTGAAGTGTAATTGTTGTGAGACTGGCGTGCGCTTTATCTTATTCTTGGAGCTTTAAATGATTTCGTGGACATTTTTATGGCTTTCTCACTATTGCCTTGATGTCTTAATGACCCTAATTGATGCTTAGCACATGCTTTGGCTAGTGGGCCCACTTTATGGGGTATGATGAGGCGAGGATAAGATTGAAGTGGATAAAGATATAAGAATGACATGTGGAAGCATGTTGCATTGTTGGCCCTATCATGATTAATGTCTTTTATGTCTTAATGATGATGTTAAATCTTAATTCATGTGGACACATAGTTGGGGTTGTGGTCATTATGGATTTCTATGTTCTTCATGAAATTATAAAGATAAGATTGACATGTAATCATGTGGTTGTCTTTGTCCTTATCATAAGTAGTGTTTTATATGTTTTAATGATTGTGATAAATCTTAATCCATGTAGAGACACACTTAGGATTGTGGCATTATAAAATTGCCATGTAATGCATGTTGTTATCTCTTGATTGTAGGCACACATGTATCACACATCTACACTTTTGCATGCATTTTGCACTTCCTACGAGACTAGTCATATTAGGATTTCTTTAGTTGATTCGCGTGATATTAATTTGTATGTTTAGATACATTCAATCTTCATTTTCTTCCCAGACTCGAGTATGGTCGATGACAACCTGAACTCGCTCCTTGTGTACACGACCCGTGCTTGCCACCACTTCAACGTGGCCGTGAACTTGTGGTTTTTAACTTTAATTTCCCAACAACATTCCATGAACTAACTGAAAATTATGAGCTCATATTTCATACAAACAAACTAGCTTGGATGGTAAACAAGATATATCAAGTAATAATGACGCATTACTAAAAGAAAATGAATAACTTGCCATTGATATGATTGTCTAAAAGTCACCTCACATGATGATGAACTTTTATATCTTAGAGCACAAAATCCTCAACCAACTAAGGGTCTTGAGAAGTTCACTAAAGGTATAAAAATGTTTGACATGTTTTTAGGGAGTCAAATCAAATCTCAAGAAAAACATTATTTATGATGTGTGCATGCTTCCCAAAAGAAACACAAATCATACCTTTTGCATTCATCAAACAACTTCAAAACCTCTTGAGCTCATGCACTTTGACCTTTTTTCTCCATCAATGACTGTGAGCCTTGGTGGAAAAGGTATGCATTTTGTAATAGTTGATGATTTCACACGCTTTACTTGGGTTTCTTTAATATTCCTGCAAATAAATTTGGCGCCTTTGAAAGTTTCGAAAGTTTTTGTAAATGTGTTCAAAGAGAAAATGAATGTTAGATTTTAAGGCTTAGAGATGATGGAGGAGAATATGAAAATGAGATTTTTCAAAAGTTTTGCGAAAACATGGTGTTTCTCACAACTTTTGTTTCTTTGAACTCCTCCACAAAATGGTTGCTGAGTTGAACAATAGAACTCTCTAAGGGATGGTAAGGACTAGGGGTGGCAACGAGTATCCGGAATCGGTCAAACCAAACCCAATACAATGGTACCGAACCGGGGCAAAACGGATATAGGTCGGATTTGGTTATCCAATTTCAGAGCCGACCCAGTTCCGGTTCGTTTCCGGTAAAGACACTGGATCAAGAACCGGATCTAGTGTATTAGAACCTCTCCATAGATCAACAAGAATTTCTATTTTTTTTTGTCCCTAACATGATTCAAACTTGCATTATAATGGACAATATAGATGAACTTTACCACTCCACCCACTCACGTGAGTTGTTGATTAACATTCTACGGAATACATATTACTTTGCCATTGAGATTCAAGTGTGGGAACTTTAGTCCCACTTCGAATAAACTGAAGTTTCACCTCCCATTCCAAACTAGATAAGCTCACCATAGGCAATTGAGTTGAACCATTCTATGGACATGGGTCTTCTTGACTGGATAAGAAAAGAGTCCATTGAAAAATACAAGTTTTGTACCGGATCTGGTTCCACTGCATTCGGTTATGGGTATTTGTGATCCCAACAGATCTGATTCTGGATACCCAAGTTGGGAATCGACTCGGATCCGGTTCCGTTCTGGGTATTTATGTAGAATATGGATCCAATTATGGTTCTTCCAGTAGTTGATTTTCGAAAAGGGACTACGAAAATATTTTTGGTGTGAAGCGGTTATCACCGCTTGTTTTTTTTAACTTGTGTTCTAATAAAACCAATTTTGTAGAAAAAGCCTTTCAAATTGTGGCATGGAAAAGCTCTTGAGATTTCCTATTTGAAGGCTTTTGGTTCCAAAGTTTTGTCCTCAAAGTAAATAAAATTTAGACAAATTTGATTCCAAATCCGATAAGGCTATATTGCTAGACTATTCAAATAGAAGTGAAATATATAGAGTTTATGACAAGCTCACTCATTGTCTAAAGGAGTATACTCATGTCAACTTTGATGAGTTGCCACAAGTTGAAAACTCTCCTCATGTTGATGATCACATGGATGATATCTGAAATGTATCATCGCAAGACCCATCTCCCGAGACACATCGAGAATCTCAAGAACCTCCAAAAGAGGATATAAAGGAACTTCCCAAGGATTGGATCAATAAAAAGGAAAATCCTCTGGACTTACAAATAAAGGATGTATCTCGTGGGATGGTCACACGATCTGGGGCTCTGGTTTGTTTATATGCCTTCGTTTCTTAACTTGAACCTAATAGGTTTAAACAAGCTTGTGAAGATGAATTTAGGATAATGGCTTTGCATGAAGAGTTAAACCAATTTGTAAGGAATATTGTTTTGGAACTTGTACCAAGACCGAAAGGTCAACTCATAATTGACACTAAGTGGGTTTTTGGAGACAAAACTATATGAAGAGGGAAACGTAGTTTGTTACAAAGCTATATATTTGCCGCTTAAGGCTACTACCAAGAGGAAGGGAATAGAATTTGATGAGGCTTACAATCTCGTAGCTTGATTGGAATCCATTAGAATATTTTTAGCCCATACATCATCCATGTACATTAAGCATTTTGAAATGGATGTCAAAAGTGCATTTTAAACGATTTTATCATGGAAGAATTTTTTGTTGCTCAACCTCCTAGGTTTGTGAGTGAGTCTCACTTGGAAATGTCTACAAGATCAAGAAGGCTCTGTATAGTCTCAATGAGAGGTTGAAGAAATTCCTGACTGAGAATGATTTCACAATGGGTCAAGTCAACACATCTCTTTTAGTGAAATCTAGAGGGGGTGTTTGTGCATAGGAAACCACCAAAAAATTGATTCTGTGGTCAAAGGGAAAACAATGGAAAATAGAAACCTGAGAAAATTAGTTTCCCTTCGACCAAGATTCTATTGTTTCTGCAAGCCACTAAAATCCACTGGAAAATAAAAAATTGAATTCATTAACTGTTATTTCCGGAAAGTTCATATTATCTGTAAATGTTGTATATATAAATGTGATATATGAATTATATATATTATATATACACATTTTGATGAAGTGTAAATTAATTAATATATAAGATTATTATAGTCTTACACTTTTAAATAATACACTAAATTAAATTTAGAATAATATTTTATTTTAAGAAGACAATATGAAGTTGAAGATGTATTTTCAATCTTTATTATATAATTTTATGGTATAATTTTGTAACGTATTGCTATGGTTTTAAAAAAATAATCATATTGTCAAATTTTTAAAACTTATTTTTAAAAAAATAATCATATTGAAGTGTAAATAATCAAACTTTTTTAATAATTATTTATTTCATGTGCACAAACACACTTTAAGGGTAAGGATGTATTAGTGGTTCAAATTTAACATGTGGCTAACCCCCATGCTCAACATCACTTGAACATGCAAAATGCAAGTTCAAGACCGCAGGGGGGGGGGGCAAGTGAATTACGTGGAAGAACCTGTGGACCATGTCAATGCCATTGTAACCTTGAGAAATGGGAAGCAGGTTAACAACCACGTTTCCTTGCTAGTTAATCCATTTGTGCAGCCCCTTTGTGGGAATGATGGTGAGAAAGAGGTTGAGGGTGAGAGTAATACACCAACGCCTCCTTCTCAGGCAGCGCAGAAAACCTACATGTCAAAAGCTCCAAATCCTAGTAGGTTGTCTAAGAAACAGAGTGACAGTGTGGATAAAATGCTGGAGATATTCAAGAAAGTGAATGTCAACATTACTTTGCTAGACATGATTCAACAAATACCTCCCTATGCAAAATTCTTGAAGGATCTCTGTACGACTAAGATAAAACCTTTTTGGCGGCTAATGTGAGCTCGATCATTTCGAAACCAACGTACGTAAAACTGAAGGACCCAGGTAGTCCAACAATTTCATGTGTCATTGGGGACTCTCGCCTTAATAATGTCTTGCTAGATCTAAGGTCGGCAGTTAACCTCTTACAAGCTTCTATGTATCAACGATTAAGCCTACACGAGCTTAAGCCTACGAAAACAACTTTACAGTTGGCTGATCGTTTGATCAAAGTCCCAATGGGGGTCATTGAAGATGTCCTAATCAAGGTTGGCGATTTCATATTTCCAGTTGACTTCGTCATCCTTGAGACTGAACCAATCAAGACTACCCACTCTTAGATTCCATTGATTTTGGGTAGACCTTTTCTGGCGACGTCAAATGCCTTGATCAATTGTCGAACTAGACTCATGAAATTGTCGTTCGGGAACTTGATCGTGACATTCCATGTGTTCAAAGAAACTGGTATCTTTTGAGGATCCCATGGAAATCAATCTTATCCGAGACGTGGAAATAGAAGAAGATTACCCCCTGATTAATGAAAATCTAAATGTTTACACCATGGATGATTTCGATCATGAAGAGGACGGGGGTGAGTTGAGCAATGATGTGCATGCTATTCAGTACATTTAAGCTCCTCCTATATTACATCTCGAGTGAGATATCACGCCTTGCCTTGAGGAGCCACCTACATTTGAGCTTAAAGAACTCCCTAAGGAACTGAAACACGTTTTTTATGTCCTGACAGGTCATTTCCGGTGATTATTTCAACGACATTCACTGGTGATCAGGAAGAACGTCTGATTTGAGTCCTAAAGGAGCACAAATCAGCCATTGGGTGGTCCTTGAAGGACATTAAAGGGATAAGTCCAAACGTCATGCAACACCACATCTTTATGGAGGATGAGGCACAACCACGCCGTCACCCACAAAGGCATTTAAATCCAGCCATGACAGAGATAGTTAAGAAAGAGATCATCAAATGTTTAGATCATGGCATTATTTTTCCCATTTCGGACAATACTTGGGTAAGTCATGTCCAGGTTGTGCCCAAGAAGTCGGGTATCACTGTTGTCCAGAATGACAACAATGAGCTTGTACCAACACGACTTCAAACTGGGTGGTGAGTTTGCAGTGACTATAGGAAGTTGAACGCAATCACGTGTTAGGATCACTTCCCCCTACCTTTCATCGATCAGATGTTGGAGAGACTCGCTGGGCACGCTTATTTCTGTTTCCTTGATGGTTATTCGAGGTACAATCAAATCCTAGTTGCCCTTGAAGACCAAGAGAAAACCACGTTCACCTGTCCTTTTGGGACGTTTGTTTATAGACGGATGCCTTTTGTACTATGCAATGCACCAACAATATTCAAACGTTGCATGTTGATTATCTTTTCCGATATGGTCGAGAACTTTCTTGAGATTTTAATGGATGATTTCTCGGTTCATGGCACCTCCTTTGATGAGTGGTTGCACCACCTGAGCCTTGTTCTCAAGAGGTGTTCGGAAACGAACTTAGCCCTTAATTGGGAAAAGTGACATTTCATGGTTACAAAAGACATCGTTTTGGGTCACATGGTATCTCGTGATGGTATCGAGGTGGATAGGACAAATATTGCTCTTATTTCTAAGCTTCCCCACCCACCTCGGGAAAAGAAATCCGGTCATTCCTTGGACATGTTGGTTTTTACAGGTAGTTTATTAAGGATTTCAGCAAGATAGCTCGCCCCTTGACGAGCTTGCTTGCTAAAGGTACCTCTTTTGAGTTCACACCCGAGTGCAGAATGGGTTTGAGTGTCTGAAGCATGAGTTGACCTCCGCTCCGATTATTAAGGCACCGGTGTGGACTCTGTTAGTTTTTTGGCCTTAATCTATGTTTTGATGATTTCATCAACCTAATCTTAATTATAATCAATATAGAGTAGCACACATATTGCATTGTATATATTTTGCTTTGTGCTAACCTCTACATGTGATCAAGACTCAAGGAAGAAAGGATTCAAGTCAAGACATGTAATCAAGCTCATTTGAAGACATGTAATTTGCATTTCTTTGGGTCTTTGGAACTTTGTGTAATTTAGCATACTTGAGCTAAAACATACTAAAACACACACTAAGTTCCATATAGAAGTCACACACAACATTTCATATAGTTTGGACTTCAATAGATCACCCAAACTTAGACCGGAAAACACTAAACACTTAACCTAGACTGTCTGCTCACATTCGGTCGACCGAAACAGAACATTCGGTCGGCCGAGTGATCATTATTCATGTTAGTGTTTTTACTGCCTGGTTTCGGTCGACTGTGCATACCTTTTTGGTCAACCGTGTAAACTTATTTATCCGACCGTTAGATTCGTCGTATTATACCCAATGGTCGTATTCGTATTATTGCCATATACCCCAAAATACATTTAATGTATCGGTCAACCGAGGACCTTGTTCGGTCGACCAAACGTATCATATCTTGACAAACCCAAAGTGCCTGTCAATTTCGGTCGACCGTGGACCTTGTTTCGGTCGACCGAATTTGATATTGGTTGTCAACTCCATAGAGCCTGTTATAAATTGATCGACCGAGTCTATCTCGGTGTTCGACAGATAACTTAAGTGTACCTAAGACATAGCCTTTGTAGGTCGACCATTTCTTAACCTGTCAACCGAACCGTGTCCAAAAATTGCCCAACGGTCGACCGAACTTACCGATCCGGTCGACCGAACTGCTGCAGAATTGCATCTTGCAAATTCTGTTTTGTTTATCTTACACAATCTTTTACCCAACTTGTCGCAATGGCTATAACTCACTTAGAGCTTATAAATTGGTGTTCTTATGACACAATTACACAACTCTTACCTTTCCATTTGTCATATACACTTAAGAGAAAACTCCAAGTCTCCCAATCCCCAAATATACTCTCTAATCTTAAACTTGCACAATTTAGCATCAATTCCACATCCTACGCTAAGTGTGCTCAAGTTAGAGAGTGTGTTCAACTCAATTTCTCAGTTGTATAGAAGCAAGGACTTCGGTGAAAGCCCGAAGTGTTCCTCTCGAATGGTGAGAGAAGAAAGTCAAGCTCACGAGGGTGTTCGTGGAGCTTGTTTTGTAAAAGGCTTAATCTTGGCCCGGAACGAGGTTGATAGTGAAGACGCAAGCGAAGCCTCCAAGAGAGGAAGTAGTCGGGAGGCCGAACATCTATAAAAATCCAGTGTCATCATTGTGGTTTGCTTTACTTGCTTGTTTTTGTTTAATTCCATTGTGCATTCTTTGATTGCTTAAACTAGTAGGTAATTAGTTCAAAAGTGATTAGAATTAGAGACCCTCACGATCCTACCGACTCTAACTTTCAAGGTGATTTGTGATGCATCTGACTATGCGATAGGAGCAATTTTGAGTCAGAAAGTTGACAAATTGCCTCATGTGATCTACTATGCAAGTCATACTCTCAATGACGCCCAACTCAACTACTCCATTACTGACAAAAAGTTCCTCGCGATCATATTTGCATTGGAAATTTTTTGCCAGTACCTCATTGGGTCGCACGTCATCATCTACACTGATAACTCAGCTCTTCGCTACCTTTTGTTGCAAAAGTTCGACCTTGAATTACTGGACAAGAACGGATGCGAGAATGTCGTGGAAGATCACATCTCTCTTATCCCAGTTAATCTTTCACCGGACCCACCAGTGAACGAGTTCTTCCCTGATGAGAACCTTATGGCAATAGCCTCACCCCCTGGTTTGTTGACATTGTGAACTATTTAGCAACTGGGGAGGTGCCGACTCATTGGACCCAAAATGAGAAGGCAAAGTTCAAGTCGTTAGTCACGCACTTCTATTGGGATGATCCCTACTTATTTAAGTACTGTGCCGATCAAATTATAAGAAGGTGCAACCCGAACGTTGAGATTCAGAGAGTCTTGTCCTGTTGCCATAAGGAGGCATGTGCTGGGCACTTTGGTGCCAAGAAAACCGCTGCCAAAGTGCTCCAATGTGTTTTTTATTGGCCCACGTTGTTCCAAGATGCTTTTGCATTTTGCAAAGCATGAGATAGGTGCCAACTTGTGGGCCGCATTGGAAGACGTGATATGATGCCACTCAATCCTATCTTAGTTGTCAACATCTTTGGTGTTTGGGGAATTGACTTCATGGGTCCTTTCCCTGTTTCCCATGGTCACACCTACATTCTTGTGTCTGTTGATTATGTGTCGAAGTAGGTTGAAGCAATCTCCATTCACAATAACGATCGCAAGGCTGTGATCAAGTTTCTTAAAGAACACATCTTTGTGAGGTTTGGGACACCTCCTTGTATCATAAGTGATCGGGGGACACACTTTCTGAACCGATCCCTCGAGGCAGTGTGGAGGAAATATTCCATCATGCACAAGTTGGCCACACCTTATCATCCTCAAACCAGTGGCCAGGTAGAAATTTCCAACCGTCAACTCAAGTAAATTCTTGAGAAAATGGTTAATGCTTCAAGGAAAGATTGGCCAGTAAAGCTTAATGATCCACTGTGGGATTTCCGCACTGCATTTAAAACCGACCTTGGCATGTCCCCCTACCGGCTAGTGTACGACAAAGCTTGCCATCTTCTGGTAGAGCTTGAGCACCGGGTATTATGGGCAATCAAACATCTTAACATGAGTCTTAATGTTTTTGGTGCCAATCGCAAGTTAGACCTCAACGAGTTGGAGGAGTTGAGAAATGAAGCGTATGAGAATGCCAAGATTTGCAAGTCCCACACTAAATTTTTTCACGACCGCTTGGTCTGAATCAAAACCTTCGCGGTGGGACAAAAGGTCTTGTTGTATAACTCTCGCCTCCACTTGTTTCCGGGGAAACTTCGGACTCATTGGTCTGGGCCCTTTATTGTTCTAACCGTCTCCCCCTCATGGGGCGGTTGAGATTCAGAACCCAAGGAATGGGGACGTGTTCAAAGTTAATGGACAACGCCTCAAACCGTACTTGGAAGGGACCAGGACAGAGTTCGAGGAGGAAGTTTTGTCTTTACACGAACTCCCCGTGGATGTGATCACTTGACGTGATCCATCCCTTCATTTGGTTGTTTATATCTTTGTAAAAAAACAAAACAAAAACAAAAAAAGTGAAAAAGAAGAAAAGAAAAAAATAGAGTTGCCTTTTGATATTTTTCCCATTTTCTTTGTTAAAAACGCGTGATGCTTTGCAACGACGTTCATGCCGAAATCTCAGGGAGACATTTATTACCCGGAGGTCCCTAATATCTCAGGGAGACTAGATGGGCAACGCCGTTCTAGCCGAAATGGTCTTAAACATCGAGGACCACTAATCTGTAGGAAATCAAGAACCCGGAGGATCCTAAAATCTCAGGGAGACTAGATGGGCAATGACATTCAGGGCAAAACAGTCTTACACGGTTTCCTCTCCTTAATGCGTCCGAAAATCCTTGGGGCCAACGTCTAATTGATTTTATTAAGGCTCTTTTGTTAAGTGGTTTTTGGGGAAAGGAAAGGGTGATGAAATCCCCCACCTCGTCTCCTATAGGTGACTACCCCTAAGTGTTTTTCATACCTTAATCTAACAAACAAACACTCACCTCACTGTTGTTCCAATACAAGTCCTACTAACTAATGCGTACTTTCTAATGAATGATGAGTGAAAGATAGTACGTACCTTACGCCAGCAATCTACGATTGAAATCGTAAATAAATAATAAATACGATGAATGCAAATCCTATATGACGAATGACTTAGCAAATATTTTCTAATCTTTTTCTTTGGGTTATTAAAGGCCAAGTTGTTTAAGGGGTTGATGAGTTAAACTTTAAAACTTTTCTAAATAAAAGAATATCTTAAGCATAAATAAACATTTAACTAAATAAACATGTAACTAAATAAACATTTAAAATTTAGAATTGAATTTTTATTAGGGTCGCATTTGAATCCAAGTTACAAGTAATTGTTTCAAAATTACTTTAGATAATTCACATTAAAAAATTAGTTTCAAGTCAAACTCAAACAAATTGAAACTTAGCCGAACTTGACGTGATGAGCTCAAGTTAACTTGATTAAATTAGAAGTTCTAGTTTCACCTACCTACGTCTTTTATTTTGCTCATATTCACATGACAAGCCAAATAAACTTTTTGCTTAGCATAACCACGTCTAATTTAAGAGTATCAACATCCATAAATATGGCCAAAACAAAATGTTGTGATGCAATATAACGTAATTACATTGGTGATATGGTTCTAAATGGATGCTATATTTAAAAATATTGTTTGAATATAAATATGTGGATTACATTAGCTCAAGATCAGGAGAGTATTGATGCAAGAAAACCAAAATGTCAAGTTTAACTCCAAATCATGAAAATACGAATATATTCAAGATTAAAACCGAAAAATCGAAATGTTGCATTCACCAACAATAAACGAGAGGAGTTTACTAAAATAGAAAAGAATCATTACTACAATAGAAATTCGAAAATAAACCAACAAAAACGAACTTAACACTTAAATTTGCTAGGATGTGGAGGAAGACGGAGGCCGGAGAAGAGGGCCGAAGATGGGGAGGAGAGGTTGGGACGTCGCTGTGGTGCCGGAGACGGTTCTGATCGGTCGCGGAGGAGGGTTCGGTCGCGGGACGATTAGGGTTTGGGTGGGTTTTTGTCTGAAATGAATGACAAAAAATGCGTCTGTTCGATTTCTTTAAGACCTATTGTTGAACATTTTAATTTTAAACCGCAAGTGCACGGTCGCGTTGAAGCGTTGGAAAATACGGGTCATCCTCAGGGAGGTGAGCATCCTCTCGTTTGCACGAAATCAAGTGGCAAAATAGGGAAGGGAGATGATTATGCTACTCTACGAAGTACGAAATGCGAAAGAAAGCAACAAACAATTAACTAAAACTAAACTAACAACGAAATAAGAGTGTTGGAATTCAGAAATGGAAAACCCCTGAGGGGTGGAGTGAGTGCACACATGCAAAGAGGTGGGTGTTGAACACATTCTTTAAGCACAAATAGAGGTGGTGTTATCATGCATAGGAAGTGTCTAAATGTTATGGCAAAACCTATCAATCCATTCACCATCCTAGTTGATTAACATTTACATATACAAGTTGTTTATTTCAGAACCTACAAAAGCATGAGAGGTGTGTAATCATTTTGGCAAAACTCATCAAGTTATAAATTCTATCCTAAACAAGCAAGCATACATTCATGTTTTATCAACACATTGTAAATAAAGCATTCATTCCATTCTCTAATGCATGTATGAACATCTACTCTACCCCCCAAAGGGGATGAAACTACTCACTACACATTACAGTAATTATTAAACTAAGCGAAGAAAGCATATTAACTAAGCTACTAAAACTAATGAAATGAAATTAAACAAAGTAAAACAAACAACATAATAAAGAAACATTTATTAAAGTGACTCACATTTCAAGTAGCATCCTCCTACTTTAGTGTGTGCTTCAAGTCTTCACTTCTAGTAGGAAGAATAGCCACTTAAAATATGGAGTGATTACATTAGAAGGTGAAGAGTTCTATTTATAGCCATAAAAAAAGGCACTCCGGGACAATTCCCCAATGTGGGACTAAATATATACCAAAAATAGCCTAAACATCCTCTAATACATGTGCTGGAGAAATTGGGGCGGATCCAGAGTGATCTGAACCGCCAATTAGCGGTCCCAGACCGCTAATTGGCGGTCCATAAAGTTTGGATCGGGTTGGAATTTGTTGTGGGATTTTCTTGCTAGTATTGTTTGTCTTGGATGCGGTTACTTGACATGTTGGAGCTCCGACCCGAATAGAATTGCCAAAATACTCCCCATGATGGTGTGAAGTTTTCTGTTTTGCTCTTTGGTCCTTTGGTCTTACATTCAGGTCCTTCTCCCTTGCATCTTAGTCCCCAGATCTCACAATTCAGTCATTTTTCCCAGCTTTTGGGTCCTTTTATGTTTCATTTCTTCAAACCTATTTATTCTTGAAAACTAAACATAAAACTCGTTACATAGCATTGTTTAGGTGAAAGATAATGGATATAAGATGCAAATATGAGCATGAAATGATGTCAATCACCTATAGACATCGGATGTTATAGACAACCGACGTCTATACCCCGACATCTATATGCATGGGGTATAGACATCGGCCATCTATAACATCCGACGTCTATAGGCCAACGTCTATACCCTATAGACCTCGGATGCAAAGGGTATTCCAACAACCGACATCTATGGGTCGACGTCTATGGACGTCTATACCCTATAGACGTCGGATTAACATGGTATTCCAATAGCCGACGTCTACAATACAATACAGACAATGGCCATGGTAACGACCGACGTCGATGTTATCGTCTTCCTACTAGACGTCGGCCGTTATAACGGACGACGTCTTTTGGGCGACGAGTAAAGCCTATTCTCCACTAGGTAAGGTGACCCCACTATTCTGAATAGTACTTTTGACATCTTTACAAATAGTGTATCCATTGTAACAACAGTATGCGGACCGTAGGCCAACCACTGTATTGTCTCTGAAACATTACGCTTGTAAGCAACCCTTTTGAACCAAGAGATGAAATTCTTATTGTGGCTATTAATTACTTGTTGATCACTCCATAAAGGATTTCTTTCTTTCAAAAGATTCATGTGTAAATTTCGATAAGGTTGAACTTCATTAGAACTGCGTAACACATAGAAATATGTTATCATTAAGTATCGTCATTTGGATTTATTATTTTCATCCTACGCGTACCTTTCAACCAAATGTATTCTTCAACAATACTAGCGTCTGGCCTCAAGATACATCCACCTTAAAAAACTAGATACACACAATTTAACTTCTCTAACCAAACGAATAACCAGATGAATCATAATGTCGAAAAAAGCATGTGCAAAATACATCTCCAACTGACATAATGTGACCACGATTTCATTCTGCAATTGATCTAACTACACGGGATCGACCATTTATTTCAAATCTTGTTGAAAAAGGAACACAACTTTACTCTGACATGTCTAACATCTTTCAGTAATATGGATCTTAGTGCTACAGATAACAGCTACTGCATTAAAGTGCGGAAATCGTGAGACTTCATCCCCAGAAGTTTTATATCCTTCATAATAACAAGACTGCTAATATTTGAAGAATAACCATGTGGAATCCTTACATCATGCAAACACAAACAGAAAATGCTTTTCTCCTTTCTAGACAATTTATAACAAGCTGGAGGTAAGTAGTTATCGTCTCCCTTCTTCTTTGGTGTAAGCCTTGCACGTATACCAAGGTCAACAAGATCAAGTCTCCATTTTTTATCTTACCGGGTATGTTCAACAAAGTGCCAACAAGACTATCACAAACATTTTTTCTCTACATGCATCACATCAACATAATGTCTAACTTCTAGTTTTCTAGTAAGGAAGATTAAAAAATATAGATCTTTTCTTCCAAGAACTTTTGTCATTGCCTAGTTTGTTACGGTTTTCGAAATTCACCATCAACGTTCATACACCTTTTCAATGCTGATTTTGACTGGTGGATTTTGAAACTCTTTTTTTCCTTTAAATGCCTTCTTCAACCTACGATAAGAATAGGAGTTTGGCAAAAATCTCTGGTGACCTATATAGACTGTCTTACAACCATTAACAAGTTGCAAGGAACATGTATTCTCTTGGAGAATTGGACAAGTCTTAGGACCTTTGACAGAATATCCAGACATATTACCGCAAGATGGAAACTCATTAATTGTGCAATAAATTATTGCCCGCATTACAAATGATTACTGATGATAAGCATCACAAACTGGCTCTCCGTCATCCCACAATCTCTTTCTGTCATCAATTAAGAATCTGAAATGCACATTTATGTCGTTTCCAGGATGCTTCGGACCAGAAATCATTAAGGACAACATAATTTATATGCGTATCATGCATAACCACGGTGGTAGATTGTAAATAACTAGCAGAACAGGGCAAGAACTGTGAATGCTACTCAGACTACCGAAATGATTCATTCCATTGGCATGAAGTCTAAGTTGTAGATTCCTGGATTCTTCATCAAACAAAGGGAGGTCGTAATCTACTTTTTTCCACTAAGGTGAATTCGCAGGATGACGTAGCAACTAATCATTTGGTTTCTCATGATCAACATGCCCTGTCAAGATTTTGGAATCCTCCTTACACTAAAAACAACGTTTAAGCCTTGGTATTAGCGGAAGATACCACAACTTTAGCAGGAGGTCCTTTGATTTTCAAATCATCACCATCTACATTATGTTTCGGTTCACTGCGTTTCATTTTGTATCGTGAAACATTACACTAAGGCAGGAATGTAAGTTTTCAAACTCACCCCTATACAATATATAATCATTCAGACATGCATGTATCTTCCTATATTCCATTCCCATAGGACACAACAATTTCTTAGCATCATCACTTCTATCTGGCAGTTCGTTATCATGTGGAAGAATCTCTTTCAATAGTTTCAACAGTGATGTGAAACTTTCATCGGACCAACCATTTCTTGCTTTTAAATTGTAGAATTTCAAATCCACTGACAATAGGACTAGTACATTTGGTGCAACCCTTATACAATGACTTCTCATTATCACTCAACAAACTACAAAGTAAATCAGGGTTGGACGAAAAGTTTTCAGCTATATCCTGAACCACGTTCTCTAACTGACCTCCTACACTTACATTGTCCTGTCATTCTTGGAACCACTAAATGTTTCATTTTTCTGTTCCATATCCACCATCTGTAACTTGTGTCAAAACGTTTCTCAAACAAATGACATTTTATTTTCCTAGAACTCAACACGCACTACTGTAGAAAATGGAATATACGTCGGATATACGTGGTATATACGTCAGACATACAGGGTATATACGTCGTATATAAACCTCCCCAGACCCGACGTCTATGTATACATCATATATACATAGACGTCGGTCGCTTAACATCAGACATCTATACCTAACGAATAGACGTCGTCTTTCTTTCCTACCAGACGTCTATGCGTTAGGTATAGACACTGGTCGTATATAACGACCGTCGTGTATACTTTTTTTTCAAAAGAATAGGCGTCGGCTAATACAAACAACCGACGTCTATTCCTAAACCTGGACAAAAATAAATAAATAGCAATGATCTCGTAGCAGAAACACTGCATAGCAAACACATTCATCATGCACCAAGTTCGTTCACAAACACAAATACATACACACTTTCATCCACAAATACATACAAGCATACACATAATCATTCAACACACTTGACATTCATACACAAACACTTGGCACTCATTCTAAAAGTCAGGTGATTATATTAAGGCATAACATTGTATCTTTGTAATAAAAGTGAAATTGTGATTGATTCGTTTTATATTAAACCGCAAGTGCACGACCGCGTTGAAGAGGTGGAAAATATGAGTCGTCCACAGGGAGCTGTGTCGACGTTTGGTTTGTGAAAAGGCGAGTAGGAAAGAAAGGAGAGAAAGATGGATTACACTAAACTACACTAATCTAAACTAGTAAACTAGGAAAGCTGAAATGAAATCACAAAACAAACTAAACTATGTAACTAATGAAAGGAGATAAAACTCAGGAATGGAAAACCCCTAAGGGGTGGAGTGTGTGTGTGCACATGAAATAAGTGTGGTGAATGCATACAATAAGCTCAAGTGTGGTTAGTGTTTGTTAATGCATAAGAAGTACCTCATGGAAAGACGTATCATTTACAACGCTAACCTAAGTGATTAATATGGGCAATGCAAGGTTGTTATTAAGAACAAAATGAGCATGGAGTGTACCTAACTATGGGAGAAACCATCAAGTAAAGTTCTTATTAATTCAAGCAAGCATACTAATATCTCTCACAACAATAATATCTAGCATTCATACCACCTACATAACATGTACATACCTCTACTCCACCCCAAAGGGGATGGAACTACTCACTCATAATTAAACTATCTACATTAACAAAATGAAACATTATACTGAAAAGAAATTCAACTAAGCTAGAAAGGAACATTAAAGAAGCTAATTGAAAGAAACATAAACTAAAGAAACATGCAAGAATTAAAAGACAAGATTAAAAGAAACTAAGAACAATTATTTTATTAACAATGACTCACATTGAAGGTAGCATTCTTCTCAACCTTGAGTTTTGCTTCAAGGCTTACTCCTTAGTAGAGAGAATGCCACCAAGCAATGGGTAGTTTACAATGGAAGGTGAAGAATTCTATTTATAGCCATAAAAAAGGTAATCTGGGACAATCCCCCGATGTGGGACTAAACAAATACCAAAAATAGACTAAACATCCACTAATATGCGTGCTCCTGAAATCTTAGCGGATCCGGGAAGATCCAGACCGCCAATTGGCGGTCTACAGGATCTGGATCTCGCTCATTTTTGTTGTGGGCTTGCCTTGATGTATTTGTTGGTCTTGGATGCATCTACTTCGCTTGTTGGAGCTCCGACCCGAATAGAATTGCCAAAATACTCCACATGATGGTGTGGAGTTTTCAGTTTTTCTCTTTGGTCCTTCGGTCTTACGTTCAGGTCCTTCTCCCTTGCATCTTAGTCCCTAGGTCTCACAATTAAGTCCTTTTTCCGTGCTTTTGGGTCCTTTCATGCTTCATCTCTTCAAACCTATTTATTTTTGAAATTCAAACATAAAACTCGTCACGTAGCATTGCTTAGGTGTAAGATAATGGATATAAGATACAAATATAAGCATGAAATGATGTCAATCAAATACCCCCACACCTAAGTTTTTGCTAGTCCCGAGCAAAACAAAGAAAGAGAAAAAAGGAGAAACAAGAAATCCTAACTCACTTTCGTAGGAATGACGGTTGCACTTAGCACATGCAACAAGCCGTTAAACCTCTTTGTTGCCAAGGAGGAGAAGTGTTGTCTCCTGAGGATTTTCAGCGGATATACCCACAAAATCCGAACAAGATGCATTATTCAATCTAGACACTCGACTCCTTGGACAAATTTTGTCGATCATTGGACGCGGTAATCCTACAGGCCGACTCTACATAGGTAATCAGTACACACACCTAGACTAATGAACCATTCGTGGAAGTTAAATAAGGAATTACGTGAAAGACATGGACAACCTCAACATCGTCAAGTGATAGAAAGCGTAAAGTCCATTAAGGTTCTTATTTGCATTACCATATTTTCCTTTTTTTCTTTTTTCTTTTTTCTTTTCACTTTTTTTCTTTTCTTTTTATTAGTTGGAGTTTCATTCTCCCAGGGTGAGGTTTCATGCATCATTGCCCATGAGGACTTACACTATCACGTACACCTTTCCCCAAATCTCCACATAGGGCAATCCCTACCACCCGTGTAATGGGAGTTCGGTCAGTGCATCCCAAGTCAGATGACTCGAAAGCACCAGGCACAAAGTCTCGTCAGACCTACTTTCCCGAGTGATAGGAGCCGTGCGAGAAGAGAGAACACCTACTCACTTATTTCTTATCTACACATGAACCAACACCCCTACACTTAATGTCTCACAACAAGATTTAGAGGGTCCTTGACTACAACAAACTTCTTAAATTAACAGACATGAATTATTGACTCACTAGGTTCAGGGTGGACTTCTTTAAATGTTTGAGCACTGAAACCCTATGATTACTCACCCCCAAGGGAAAACTAGGGCGCATCCTAACGACTCGATAAATCCTAAAGCCACTGTACTAGATATCCTAATGCATCAAGTTCAAGACAATTTTGGGAGCTTTCTTTTTCCTTTGCCTCTCAACGGTTTTGCACATGTTAAACACATACAAAACCCACAAAACATTTTCTTTCGCAAACACATGAAGATTTTGAAAGAAATGTGAAAATTTTGAAGCACTAGGCAAGCAAAAGAAGACAAGTCACCCAAGGATCATGGCAAGAAGATATATCGATATTAAATGCAGGACTCTAACATGACCCTAACAATGCACACAAAAGAAAACAAAAATGAAAGGAAAAGACTCGACAATGTACACACGTAAAAACACCCCCCACACCTACTTAATGCAGCGTCCTCAATGAAGGTGGGCAAAATAATACATGGATTTATGCATGAAACAGGAAAGATCTCACCAACATGAAGTGCAAAAGGAAGTTCATGGTTATGTTGATGGACACAAACCCGAATTCCCTCAAAACCTGTGAGATGCTAAAGAAGGGATACAAATACGTGAAAGAAATGGTGTAATAACCTTAATCTAAACATCCTAATTAACCTAAACTAAACCTAATTAACCTTAATTAATCGTGCTACAGCAAAGAGTGAGGTGGAGGATTGGATAAGATTTGGTTTTTCCTATAAATAGAAGTGTTAGGTTAAGAAAAACGTTTTTCTCATTGCTTGAGTGTTTCAGAGAGTGAGAGAGAGGATTTTGGAGTAGAAGAAGAAGGACAGAAGGAGAAGGACAAGAAGTGAAGGTGGAGAGTTGGGTTAGGCTTGCCAAAGCTTGGGAAGCTTCCACAAACTTCAAAAAGGTATGCCAAGTCTTCATTATAACTCACATAAGCCTTGTGGGTGTTGGCGATCGACGTTGGTGTCGAATTCCCCGTCGGATTGTAACCTATTCAGAGGTTGAAGACGGTAATCGGTCGACCGGTGCCTGTGGGCAGTCGACCGATTCTATTATTATATTGATTTGCACCCGCAAACGGTCGAACGATGTTTGAGGACGGTCGACCGTTATGCCAGACTTGTGCGGGAAAAAGGGTTAGATGCTGTTATCGGTTGAACGGATCCACTTCGCCGGTCGACCGAAACAATGAGAATGGGTCGGTTGGGGATTTTGACTTATTAAACGGTCGAACATCCATAACCTGGTTCGACCGATCTATTCGATGCTAAGTCGGTTGGGAGCTTTGACCATCAAAACGGTCGACCACTCTTTAACTTCCGGTCGACCGACTGAGCATTTTAATTAAGTAGTAGAGTGCATGTGTTCGGTCGAACTGTATCTAAGTTTCGGTCGACCGAATATGACTTAGGCAAAATACTGAGAATCCCTGATATCGGTTGAACCGACCCTTGGTTCGACCGGTCAGATATATATAGAATATAAATATTGTATAGCGTAGACCATCCAAACGGTCGACCGCTAGATGACTTTTGTTCGACCGATGGGGCGGTAATTTGGTTGGCGTGGTTCGACCGATACACTTTTTTGTACAGTACTGAGTATTGTGCGGAAGACCGGTCGACCAGTGCGCTTATAGCGGTCGACCGATCTGCCGCAGGTTGGTGGATTTATCCACACGCGAGCCGTCGAGTATAGGTCGACTACCGGCTTTGAGGCGACGGTCGATTACAGGCCTTGGGAGCGACAAATTTCACCTTCGACGAGGGCGTATTATTGTTGGCCTCTCACATCGAGCGGGGTGTGAGAGATGAGTGCCGTAAACCTTGGGCTGTTTGCTGGGGTTTGTAGGTAGGCCGAGGATGTTCCGGCAGGGTGCGCATCTGGCGGCTCTTGGGGAAGCAGCGACTGTCGTCTGGCCCGAGTTGTGCATTCGGCGGGCTGACTCGCTCCTGGGGTGGAGGCGTTGTGCCAGGGTTCCTTTCTGCGGCTCTTGGGGAGCAGTGGTGTCGACTGACCCTTGTGAGGCAACGGTGGACTGACTTGACCCTCGTGGTGGTAGGAGTGGTTCAGTACCGCGGAGGCGGAGAGGGGTATTATTGTGAACCCGAGGTGGATGATCATGTGCATTGCATTGTATTTTCTTTAATTCCATTTTGTATTTTAGGAGGTTTGGCATACGGGGTTCCAGTAGGGAACTGAGGCAAGTTTGTTTGTTTTCATTTCAGGTAGCGAGCAACATTAGAGTCGAGGTGGTGACCGAGGAGGGTGCCCCCGGGATCTGATCCTGTGTTTGTCTATCTTTTCTTTTGAGGTGATTACATGTTGTATAGCTTTTGTTGGTAATCACAGTCAGTCTGTATGTTTGACTTCCACGTGGATCTTTTATACTATATATATTGGTTTATTTTCCGTGACATGCCCCTTGTTGACCATTGACGGTCTTTAATATTGTTTAAATTTTCCACTGTTTTCGGGGACGTTACAATTTGGTATCAGAGCGTTGATCCCGGCGTACTTGTCCAAAGAAACCACCTTTGAGTTAGGAATTAGGTCTTAGAGGATCATGCATGCATAATTTATATTGATGATTGTCTTGTTTCCTTGGCAGATGCCTCCTAGACGGGAGAAGGTTGTCGCTCATACTCGCAGTGAGAGTGAGACTGCGAGGAATGAGGCTTGGGAGGAGGAGCGTCGGACGTCTGACAGAGATGCTACAGCAGCAGACAAAACAGACTGGGCAGACGGGGACTGGCACTATGCATGACCGGTTTATGCGCCAGCATCTGCCTACCTTTCTGGGGCAGTACAATGCAGAGGCAGCGGAGGAGTGGATCTTCACGATGCAGAAGATCTTCAGTGCTATTGGTTGTCGTCCAGAGGTGAAGGTGGGTCTGGCCACATATGTTTTGGGCGGTGCTGCGTCCAACTGGTGGAGGTCCACATCAGCAGTGGTGTTTTGCGGATAGAGATGATATAGCCTGGGAGGAGTTCGTTGGCGAGTTCAACGAGCAGTATTTTCCGCAGCATGTGCAGGATGCGAAGAGGGAGGAGTTTCTAAGCCTTCAGCAGGGAGACATGACCTTGGCAGGCTACATAGGGAAGTTCAACGCCCTTGAGCGTTACTGTCCCCAGATGTACATCACGCAGGAGTAGAGGGCTGGGAAGTTTGTCCGGGGGCTCCGGACGCAGTTGAGGACGAAGGTGCTGATGCGTATGCCGAGCACGTTAGCCGAGGCCGTGAAGAGTGCCACTGTTCTTGATCGTGACTACAAGGAGAACTATCAGGACGAGAGGAGGCCTTCGGGTAGGTTCTCTGGGAGGCCTGGAGGTCAGGCTGGGGGAAATCCGGGCAAGAGGCCCCGGTTTGAGGGAGCAGGAGTTGCAGCACCACGACCTGAGCCTTGTGGTAGTTGTGGCAGGTTTCACTCTGGGCAGTGTTTCACCACTGGAGCTTGTCATGGATGTGGCCAGCTAGGCCACTTTATTAGGAGCTGTCCGAGCCGAGGAGCTGGGCCGAGCAGACCACCGGGATTACCAGCGCCAAGCAGAGGTGGAGGCGGAGGTAGACCACCTTTTAGACCACAACAGGGGCAGCGCACTGGCAGAGTTTTCACCATCCAGGCAGAGGAGGCTAGGGATGGAGGCGTTGTTGTGGAAGGTACGCTTCTTGTTGCTGGTTCGGTAACTAGAGTGCTATTTGATTGTGGCGCGACACACTCGTTCATCTCAGAGCGATTTGCGGGAGTGTTGGGCTGTACCCTTGCGATGTTTACTGCCACATTGGAAGTCAGCACACCCCTGGGTCTGGTGGGCACTGTGGGGAGATTTGTCCCTGGCGCCACGGTTGTTTCGGGAGATCAGGAGTTTCCGTTCGACCTGGTCTTGCTACCGATGGAGGACTTTGATGTCATACTTGGGATGGATTGGCTGTCCCAATACGATGTCCGAGTCTTGTGCCGTGAGTAGAAGATTGTGATCCCGTGGAAGGGTTTGCCTGAATTTCTGATCAGAGGGGTCAGAAACAGAGGAGGTCGCGTTATTGTATCTGCTGTGAGGTCTCTGAGGCTGTTGCAGCAAGGTTGTGCAGCATTTTTAGAGATGCTTGTGGTTGCTGAGGCAGAGTCTCAGAGGTTAGAGGACATTGAGGTGATGCAGGAGTTCGCGGATGTTTTTCCAGAGGAGATTCCAGGTTTACTGTTAAATGTTTTATTTAAAACCGCAAGTGCACGACCGCGATGAAGCGGTGGCAAGTACGGGTCATCCTCAGGGAGGTGAGTAGCCTCTTGCTTGTATGAAATCAAGTGGCAAAAATAGGGGGAGAAAGATGTTTATGCTACTCTACTCTATACTACGCTAAGTAGGAAATGCGAAAGGAAGAACCAAAGAATGAAATAACAACTAAGCTAAGAACAAAACAAGAATGCTAGAATACAGAAATGGGAAAACCCCTAAGGGGTGGAGTGAGTGCACAGAAGCAAAGAGGTGGGTGTTGAACACATTCTTTAAGCACAAATAAAGGTGGTGTTATCATGCATAGGAAGTGTCTAAATGTTGTGGCAAAACCTATCAATCTATTCACCAACTTAGTTGATTAACATTTACATATGCAAGATGTTTATTTCAGAATCTACACAAGCATGAGAGGTGTCTAATCATTTTGGCAAAACTCATCAAGTTATAAATTCTATCCAAAACAAGCAAGCATACATTCATGTTTTATCAACACATTAGAAATAAAGCATTCAATCCATTCTCATTTGCATGTATGTACATCTACTCCACCCTCCAAAGGGGATGGAACTACTCACTAAACAAGAAATGAGATTAAGCAAAGAAAACAAGAAACATAAAATAAACAACATAATAAAGACAACTTGTATTAAAATGACTCATTAAAAGTAGCATCCTCCTACTTTAGTGTGTGCTTCAAGGCCTCACTTCTAGTAGGAAGAATAGCCACTTAAAATATGGAGTGATTACAATAGGAGGTGAAGAGTTCTATTTATAGGCATGGAAAAAGCTAATCCGGGACAATTCCCCGATGTGGGACTAAACCAATACCAAAAATACACTAAACATACACTAATTCACGTGCTACAAAAAACTAAACGGATTCTGGGCCATCTGGACCGCCAATTGGCGGTCTATATGGTTTAGATCTGTTTGGTTTTCTTTGTGGGCTTTGCTTGAAGTGTTTGTTGGTCTTAGATGCATCTGGTTGGTTTGTTGGAGCTCCGACCCGAATCCAATTGCTAAAATACTCCCCATGATGGTGTGAAGTATTCTGTTTTGCTCTTAGGTCCCTCTATTTTCGTTCAGGTCCTTCTCCCTTGCTTCTTGGTCCCTAGATCTCACAATCCAGTCCTTTTTCCCAGCTTTTGGGTCCTTTTATGCTTTATCTCTTCAAACCTAATTATTCCTGAAAACTAAACATAAAACTCGTAACATAGCATTGTTTAGGTGAAAGATAATGGATATAAGATACAAATATGAGCATGAAATGATGTCAATCAAATACCCCCACACCTAACTTTTGCTAGTCCCGAGCAAAACAAAGAAAGAGAAAAGCATGCGAAAAAAAACAAGAAATCCTAACTCACTTTCGTAGGAATCACGGTTGCACTTAGCACGTGCAACAAGCCGTTAAATCTCCTTGTCGCCAAGGAGGAGGAGTGTTGTCTCTTGATGGTTTTCAGCGGATATACCCACAAAATCCGAACAAGATGCATTAATCAATCTAGCTACACGACTCGTTGGACTTATTTTGTCGATCATGGGACGCGGTAATACTACGGGTCGACTCTATATATGTAATCGGTCCACACACCTAGCCTAATGAGTTATTCGTGAGATTTAGTCAAGGACTTAAGTGAAAGACATGGGCAACCTTAACTTCTGAATGTGATACAATGTGTAAAGTCCATTTTGGTTCTTATTTGACTCTTCTTTTTTCTTTTTTTTTTCTTTTTCTTTGGAGCATTTTATTGGTTGGTGTTTGATTCTCCCAGGGTCAGGCTTCGTGCATCATTGCCTATGAGGACTTACACTATCACGTACACCATCCCCCAAATCTCCACATAGGGCGATCCCTACCACCCGTGTAACGGGAGTTCGGTCGGCGCATCCCAAGTCAGATGACTCGAAAGCACCAGGCACAAAGTCCCCTCAGACCTACTTTCCCGAGTGATAGGAGCCGTGCGAGAAGAGAGAACACCACTTATTTATCTATATGGGAACCAAAACCCCTACACTTAAGTTTCATAAAAAGAGATTAAGGGCCCTCGACTACGACAAACTTCCTTATACTCACAAACACGAATTATTTGACTCACTAGGTTCATGGTGGACTTCTTTAAATGTTTGAGTACTGAAACCCTATGATTACACGCCCCCTGAGGGAAAACAAGGGTGCATCCTAACGACTCGACAAGACCTAAAGCCAATAAACTAGAAATCCTAATGCATCAAGTTCAAGACAATTTTTGGAGCTTTCTTTTTACTTTGCCTCTCAACGGTTTTGCACATGCTAAACACACGCAAAACCTACAAAAACATTTTCTTTCGCAAACACACGAAGATTTTGAAAGAAATGTGAAAATTTTAAAGCACTAGGCAAGCAAAAGAAGACAAGTCACCCAAGGATCATGGCAAGCAGATATATCGATATTAAATGCGGCACACTAACATGACCCTAACAGTACACACAAAAGAAAAGAAAACCAAAGGAAAAAGACTCGAATATGTACACACGTAAAACACCCCCCCACACCTACCTCATGCATTGTCCTCAATGAATGTGAACAAGATACTACATGGATATATGCATGAAAAAGGAAAGATCTCACCAACATGAAGTACAAAGGGACGTTCAGCGTCATGTTGATGGACACAAACCCAAATTCCCTCAAAACCTGTGAGAAGATGAAGAAGGGAGATAAATACGTGAAGAAATTGGGGCCCTAGTACACAAGGGTTGGGGCCCACAACAATCGATGCTCCCTGAAGGAGTCTTTTATTACACGCTTCTCTCCTTTTTCTCTTTTTTTTCTTCTTTTTTTCGATTTTTTTACATGATATGTACAGGAACAATGATATTCTCATAATCATTTGTCAAGGAACATCAAATGAGAACATCAAGTCATGAGGACTAGAGACTTGCCGAGATGGGCAAACTTCACTGATACTCTAAGGTGTCATGAGGGGTGAAAGGTCAAAGCTGAAAGGCTCGAACCCCTCATGATATTGGTTGGGTGTTGGCAACAAAGAATGAAGTTGTGTTTCCTCACTAGGGTTTAATTGCTCATCGAAGAAAACCCTCCAACCAATAGGCGGGTGCATCGGAATGAGTTCCTCAGGCTCATTCGATGGATGCAGCAGACTTGCATCACTAAGAATGGGGCTTCTCCCCAAGTCATCCATCAAGGACCTCCCACCATCATTTAGATCATCAAGCATAAGCTCGGTCATAGGTGGGTCCTTGTTGGAGTCAATATGAAGCTCAAATGGCTCAATGGCCATGGGACATGAGGTAGAGACACCTTCTGGTATAGGCATATGATGAGGTGTCTCACTCTCACTAGTACTCTCAACTGACTCATGCAACGAACACTCCCTTTGGACATTCATGTTCGAGGCCAGCTCACTCTGTTGCATTGCGAAGATAGGCAATGAGTTTTCGCTGGGCCCACGAACATTCTCAACGGGTTGCATTGGGGTTAGGGGTGTTCGTTGATTTTGTGGTGCTTTCTACAGTTGGCGGATGAGATTTAGATTTAAAGGTTCATCCATGAGTTCCTGTTGCTTACCAGAGTTGAACACATGAAACTCGGCACTCATGTTACCGAATGAGAGCTTCATGAGACCATTTCTACAATTAATCAAGGCATTGGAGGTTGCCAGAAATGGTCTACCCAAAATCAAAGGTATTTGAGAGTGGGTGTTCGCAACAGGATTGGTATCGAGGACAACAAAATCGACTGGAAATATAAAATCTCCAACTTTGATAAGCACATCCTCTATAATCCCCATGGGAATACGAATGGATCTATCCGCCAGTTGGAGGGTGATCTTAGTTGGTTTCAATTCTCCCAAGTTCAACTGTTGATAAATAGAGAATGGGAGGAGGTTGACCGCTGATCCTAAATCAAGCAAAACATTGGTCAATCTAGTGTCCCCTATCGTACACTGAATAGTAGGACACCCAGGGTCCTTGTATTTTGTGTAGGTAGGATTGGACAAAAGTGAGCTGATATTTGCAGCCAAGAATGCTTTCTTAGGAACATTGGTCTTCCTCTTGGTTGTGCAGAGATCCTTCAACACTTTGGCATATTGAGGTATTTGTTGGATGACATCCAACAAGGGGATGTTAACCTTTACTTGCTTAAACACCTATACTATCTTGTCCATGTTGTCACTCTGTTTTTTGTTTAACCTACTTGGATAGGGAGCTTTTGGCAGGTAGGTTTTCTGCTGTGCCTGAGAAGAAAGCTTTGGTGTATTACCCTCACCCTCAGCTTCTTGTTCACCACCATTCCCACTGGGGGGCTGCATAGATGGTGGTGGGTGTGGCAAGGAAATGTGATTATCAACCTGTTTTCCATTCCTTAAGGTCACAATGGAATTGACATGGTGAACAGGTTCCTCCACATGGTTCACTTGCCTCCCCCGAGGTACCACATTCTCATTTTGCATTTGTTGTTGTTGGTACATGCGGGGGTTAGCCTCAGGCTGGCTAGGAAAAGACCCTCTCTCTCTCTCATGTACAGACTGAGCCAATTGGCCCATCTGAAGCTCTAGAGATTTCATGGTCTGCTGATTTGAAGTGAGAACTTGACTTGTGGTAGACATAAAATTTTTCATTGAGTTTTCAAGTCCACGAGTCAAGGTCTCAAGCGAATTGAATCGGGTTTCCATATTATTGGAATTTAGGAAACCCGATTGATTGGTGGTTTGTGTTTGGGGTGGCTGATAGGAATGCGCATGCATGGGAGGTTGATGTGATTGGTAATGTGGTCTAGAGGAGTTTGAAGGGCCACCCGGGGCATTAGTTTGGTTCCATGAAAAATTGGGGTGGTTCCTCCATCCAGGATTATAAGATGATGAGTATGGGTCATTCCTGGCTCTATCATAGATGGCGTTGACACGCTCTATCTCAGGAGGAATGGACTCACACTCGCTTTCTACATGACCTATCCTACCACATGAATGACAAGGAACTGGACTAGATGTGGACATGTGAGGTGCACCCTGTTGGTTTTGGAGCTCAATCGAATCCATACGGCGCATTAAGGCCGCCATGCGTGCCTCGGTGGCCGTAGTGGTATCGATAGCAAATACGGCACCCAATCTAGTCGAGTTTGCATTCGCGATCCTCGCTCCTATACTAGATGATGCAGGTGGCTCCCTCACACTCTCCCATTGCATGGTTTTCTCGGCGAGGTCTTCTAGGAAAGCTCATGCCTCCCTTTCATCCTTTCCCAAGAACTCTCCTTGACACATGGACTCAAGGAGCGTTCTTGACGGGATGTGAAGACCTTCGTAAACAATCTGACAAAGACGCCACAACTAAATTCCATGGTGAGGGCACGAGGATAGTAGCTCTTTGAACCTCTCTAGATATGCATGAAATAGTTCGGTCTCATGTTGATAGAACGAATTGATTTCGTTCCTCAATTTTTGAGTCCGATGATTTGGAAAGTACTTCTTGAGGAATGCAGATTGAAACTAATCCCAATTCCTAAAGGAATTCGCCTGGTTGCTGTACAACCACTTCTTGGCATCATCCTTTAATGCGAAAGGAAAGAGCCTAAGATGGATGGAGTCTGTGCTAAGTTGTTGCAGCTTGAACATAGCACAGACCTCCTCAAATTCCCTGAGAAAGATATAGGGGTCACCTTTCCCAGTGAAGCGAGGGAGCATGGAAATGAATTGAGGTTTAACTTCAAAATGGTTCCCATTAGCCTCTGGTAATACGATGCACGAAGGTAGAGCGGTACGGCTCGGGTAGCATCGATCACGAAGAGGTATGGGAACGACAACTGGAAGAACAGGTCGAGCAGGCAGGTCCAGCAACTGCTCCTCCTCACGGAAATTAGCAGCCATTGGACCCGAACTACGTGCGACACGAGAGGAGGAAGGCGTCGAGAAATTGATGACCGAAGCCGGATTGACAACACTCCTCGTCAAACGACCACTCTCGTCTCGTGTCCACGAAAGCATGCACAAAGGTGCACACACACCAATTTTTTTTTCTTTTTTTTCAAACAAAGAATGTACGTAGAAGAGAAGACTGGGGAACACAGGAGAGAAAGAATGACCCAGGAGAAAAGGGGAAGAAGTCCTTATGCTACGGTGGGTGGGTACAGGTAGAAGCACACAAGCAAACAAGGCTCAAGCAATCCTAAGGTCGCTATAGGTCCTTACAGCTAGACGACACCTAAATGCGAGGTCACGCGGCTTCAACACGCCTCACCTCCCTACGACGAGGACCACAAAGCCCAGCAACTGAGCCAAGATCCGGGGATCTCGTCTCGCCTACTATCGACAAAGTGGGCAACACCGATCAGGTCATGACGGTCGGGACCGGATCACTCTCCTAATGCGCCCGAAATCCATAGGGCCAATGTCTACTTGATTTTAAAATTAGGCTCTTTATTAGTGTGGTTTGTGGGGCGAAGGAAAGGGTGATGAAATCCCCCACCTTATCTTTTATGGGACAGCCCCTCCTTAGTAGCGTTTTGGAGTCCTAATCTAGCAATCAACTCTCCAAACAAACGCTCAACTCACACTTGTTTCAATGCACTTCCTACTAACTAATGCATGTTCATACGAAATGCATGCATGAGAGTAGAAGGTGCGTACCTCACGCCAGCTCTCAGCAACAGAAAATAAAGCTAAGATAAAAGACAATCTAAATGGCTAAGTCACATACATGATGCATGACCTAAACAACAAGAATGCCTAATCTTTTGCTTTGAGTTTTAGGGTCCAAGTTGCTTAAAGGAGGTTTGATTATGGATCAGCGAACAAACTATAAGTCAAAACATGCCCAATTAAATCCCCGATCACTACATCAATTATGCAAACAGACCAAAGAAATAAGAGAGCCAACAGAGATTACCAGATCGCCAATTGGCGGTCTCAGGCCGCTGATTGGCAGTCTGAAGTGCTCAGCTTGACTCCAAACTTCTCTAGGCGTTCCTCCTGACGACTCCAAGTCTCCTGAAACAAAGCAAAACTACAACACAAAAATTAAATCCACTCGAATCGTCCAAACAAGAGTCTGGACTGGCACCTCCCCGGCAACGGCGCCAAAAACTTGTTGAACGTTTTATTTAAAACCGCAAGTGCACGGCCGCGATGAAGCGGTGGCAAGTACGGGTCGTCCTCAGGGAGGTGAGTAGCCTCTTGCTTGTACGAAATCAAGTGGCAAAAATAGGGGGAGAAAGATGTTTATGCTACTCTACTCTATACTACGCTAAGAAGTACGAAATGCGAAAGGAAGAACCAAACAATGAAATAACAACTAAGCTAAGAACAAAACAAGAATGCTGGAATACAGAAATGGGAAAACCCCTAAGGGGTGGAGTGAGTGCACACAAGCGAAGAGGTGGGTGTTGAACACATTCTTTAAGCACAAATAAAGGTGGTGTTATCATGCATAGGAAGTGTCTAAATGTTGTGGCAAAACCTATCAATCTATTCACCAACTTAGTTGATTAACATTTACATATGCAAGATGTTTAGTTCAGAATCTACACAAGCATGAGAGGTGTCTAATCATTTTGGCAAACTCACCAAGTTATAAATTCTATCCTAAACAAGCAAGCATACATTCATGTTTTATCAACACATTAGAAATAAAGCATTCAATCCATTCTCATTTGCATGTATGTACATCTACTCCACCCCCCAAAGGGGATGGAACTACTCACTAAACATTACACTAATTATTAAACTAAACAACGAAAGCATATTAACTAAGCTAATAAAACTAATGAAATGAGATTAAGCAAAGCAAAACAAGAAACATAAAATAAACAACATAATAAAGACAACTTGTATTAAAATGACTCACATTAAAAGTAGCATCCTCCTACTTTAGTGTGTGCTTCAAGGCCTCACTTCTAGTAGGAAGAATAGCCACTTAAAATATGGAGTGATTACAATAGGAGGTGAAGAGTTCTATTTATAGGCATGGAAAAAGCTAATCCGGGACAATCCCCCGATGTGGGACTAAACCAATACCAAAAATACACTAAGCATACACTAATACACATGCTACAGAAAAGTAAACGGATTCTGGGCCATCTGGACCGCCAATTGGCGGTCTATATGGTTTAGATCAGTTTGGTTTTCTTTGTGGGCTTTGCTTGAAGTGTTTGTTGGTCTTGGATGCATCTGGTTGGTTTGTTGGAGCTCTGACCCGAATCCAATTGCTAAAATACTCCCCATGATGGTTTGAAGTATTCTGTTTTGCTCTTATGTCCCTCTGTCTTGCGTTCAGGTCCTTCTCCCTTGCATCTTGGTCCCCAGATCTCACAATCCAGTCATTTTTCCCAGCTTTTGGGTCCTTTTATGCTTTATCTCTTCAAACCTAATTATTCCTGAAAACTAAACATAAAATTCGTAACATAGCATTGTTTAGGTGAAAGATAATGGATATAAGATACAAATATGAGCATGAAATGATGTCAATCATTTACCACCGCACCGAGAGTTGGAGCTCGGCATTGAGTTGGCAGCTGGCACTACACCGCAGTCGAAGGCTCCATACCGAATGGCACCTGCTGAGTTGACAGAGTTGAAGAAGTAGTTGCAGGAGTTGATGGACTCTGGATTTATCAGATCGAGTGTCTCGCCTTGGGGTGCACTGGTTTTGTTTGTGAAGAAGAAGGACGGATCTTTGAGGATGTGCATAGACTACAGGATGCTGAACCAGGTGACGGTTAAGAATATGTATCCTTTACCTAGGATCGAGGACCTTTTCGACCAGCTGCAGTCAGCGAAGGTTTTCTCGAAGATTGACCTGCGTTCAGGATATCACCAGTTGAGGATGCGAGATGAGGACATCCAGAAGACAGCTTTCAGGACGAGATATGGACACTGCGAGTTCTTGCTGATGCCATTTGGATTGACGAATGCTCCAGCAGCGTTCATGGATCTAATGCACCGGACATTCAGGCAGTATATTGATAGATTTGTGATTGTCTTCGTGGATGACATTTTGATCTATTCACCAGATGTGGAGCAGCATAGAGAGCATCTGAGGATTGTACTCAGCATCTTGAGAGCTCAGCAGTTATATGCTAAGTTCTCAAAGTGCGAGTTTTGGTAGGACAGAGTGGCGTTCCTCGGGCACATTGTATCAGCAGAGGGGATATCAGTGGATCCGGCGAAGGTAGAGGTAGTGACACAGTGGAGGACCCCTACGAGCGTGACGGAGATTAGGAGCTTTGTTGGACTGGCGGGTTATTACCGTCGCTTCATCAAAGACTTCTCGAGGTTGGCAGCACCACTGACGGCTCTAACTCAGAAGGGAGTCACTTTTGTATGGTCGCAGAAGTGCGACGACAACTTTCGGGAGCTGAAGAGACTGTTGACCACGGCACCAGTTTTGTCATTGCCGAGTGGCACAGGTGGATTTGTGATTTATAGTGACGCTTCAGGTATTGGCTTAGGATGTGTACTTATGCAGCACGGGAGGGTGATCGCGTACGCATCCAGATAGCTGAAGGTCCATGAGAGGAATTACCCGACTCATGATTTGGAGTTAGCAGTAGTGGTTCACGCACTGAAGACCTGGAGAAACTACCTTTATGGCGAGCAGTTCGTGGTGTTTGGTCTGTCAGCAGGTGAAGATTGAGCACCAGAGACCAGCTGGGCAGATGCAGAGGATTGAGTTGGCCGAGTGGAAGTGAGAGCACGTGACGATGGATTTGGTTACGGGACTACCGAAGACAAGGAGATTCCACGATGCGATTTGGGTTATAGTCGATCGACTGACCAAGTCGGCGCATTTCTTAGCTATTAAGACCACTCTTGCTCTTGATGGTCTAGCTAAGTTATAAATTGAGGAGATTGTCAAACTTCATGGTGTACTAGTCAGTATCATTTCAGATAGAGATCCCAGATTCACTTCGCGATTTTGGGAGAGTCTACACAGAGCACTGGGGACACGTCTGAAGTTTTGCACAGATTTCCACCCACAGACAGATGGCCAGTCAGAGCGGACGATACAGACATTGGAGGACATGCTGAGAGCGTGCACACTCAACTGGGCCGGACATTGGGATGAGCACTTGCTGCTGATAGAGTTCGCCTACAACAACAGCTACCACTCGAGTATTGGGATGGCACCATATGAGGCATTATACGGGAGGCCGTGTAGATCGCCAGTATGCTGGAGTATGTGGACGAGAGACAGCTAGTTGGACCTGACATTATACAGTTATATTCAGAGAAGGTAGACATGATCAGGAGACGACTAGCTACAACACAGAGCAGGCAGAAGAGTTATGCTGATACGCGGAGGCGTGAGCTGACTTTTGATGCCGGAGATCATGTCTTCCTGAAGATCTCACCTTCCAGAGGGGTGATGAGATTCGGAAAGAAGGGGAAGCTGAGTCCGAGGTATGTCAGACCGTTTGAGATATTGGATCGAGTTGGAGAGGTGGCATATAGGATTGCTTTACCGCCACAGTTCGTAGGACTTCACAACGTCTTCCATGTTTCTATGCTGAGGAAGTACGTGGCCGATCCAGCTCATGTGATAGAGATAGCAGTGCCAGAGATCCAGCAGGATTTGTCGTTAGATGAGAGACCAGTTGAGATTGTGGATCAGATGGTACATCAGTTCAGGAGGAGAGCAATTCCGATGGTGAAGGTCAGGTGGAAGCATCAAAGTATCAGAGAGGCTACCTGGGAGATCGAGGAGGACGTCAGGAGGCAGTATCCAGAGTTGTTCCGGTAAGTCAGTTGTTTCGAATTTTGCGGACGAAAATCCTTAAAGGAGGGTAGATTGTAATAACCTTAATCTAAACATCCTAATAAACCTAAACTAAACCTAATTAACCTTAATTAATCGTGCTACAGTAAAGAGTGAGGTGGAGGATTGGATAAGATTTGGTTTTTCCTATAAATAGAAGTGTTAGGTTAAGAAAAACGTTTTTCTCATTGCTTGAGTGTTTCAGAGAGTGAGAGAGAGGATTTTGGAGTAGAAGAAGAAGGACAGAAGGAGAAGGACAAGAAGTGAAGGTGGAGAGTTGGGTTAGGTTTGCCAAAGCTTGGGAAGCTTCCACAAACTTTAAAAATGTATGCCATGTCTTCATTATAACTCACATAAGCCTTGTGGGTGTTGGGGATCGACGTTGGTGTCGAATTCCCCGTCGGATTGCAACCTATTCAGAGGTTGAAGACGGCAATCGGTCGACCGGTGCCTGTGGGCAGTCGACCGATTCTATTATTATATTAATTTGCACCGGCAAACAGTCGAACAATGTCTGAGGACCGTTGACCGTTATGCCAGATTTGTGCAGGAGAAAGGGTTAGATGCTGTTATCGGTCGAACGGATCCACTTCGTCGGTCGACCGAAACAATGAGAATGGGTCGGTTGGGGATTTTAACTTATTAAACGGTCGAACATCCTTAACCTGGTTCGACCGATCTATTCGATGCTAAGTCGGTTGGGAGCTTTGTCCATCAAAACGATCAACCGCTCTTTAACTTCCGGTCGACCGACTGAGCATTTTAATTAAGCAGTAGAGTGCCTGTGTTCGGTCGAACTGTATCTAAGTTCCGGTCGACCGAATATGACTTAGGCAAAATACTGAGAATCCCTGATATCGGTTGAACCGACCCTTGGTTCGACCGGTCAGATATATATAGAATATAAATATTGTATAGCGTAGACCATCCAAACGATCGACCGCTAGATGACTTTTGTTTGACCGATGGGTCGGTAATTCGGTTGGCGTGGTTCGAACGATACACTTGTTTGTACAGTACTGAGTACTGTGCGGAAGACCGGTCGACCGATCTGCCGCAGGTTGGTGGATTTATCCACACGCGAGCCGTCAAGTATAGGTCGACTACCGGCTCTAAGGCGACGGTCGATTACCGGCCTTGGGAGCGACGGATTTCACCTTCGACGAGGGCGTATTATTGTTGGCCTCTCATATCGAGCGGGGGTGTGAGAGATGAGTGTCGTAAACCTTGGGCTATTTGCTGGGATTTGTCGGTAGGCCGAGGATGTTCCGGCAGGGTGTGCATCTGGCGGCTCTTGGGGGAGCAGTGGCTGTCGTCTGGCCCGAGTTGTGCATTCGGCGGGCTGACTCGCTCCTGGGGTGGCGGCGTTGTGCCAGGGTTCCTTTCTGCGGCTCTTGGGGAGCAGTGATGCCGACTGACCCTTGTGAGGCAGCGGTGGACTGACTTGACCCTTATGGTGGCAGGAGTGGTCCAGTACCACGGAGGCGGAGAGGGGTATTATTGTGGACCCGAGGTGGATGATCATGTGCATTGCATTGCATTGCATTGTCTTTAATTCCATTTTGTATTTTAGGAGGTTTGGCATACGGCGTTCCAGTAGGGACCTCATGCATGTTTGTTTCTTTTCATTTCAGGTAGCGAGCAACATTAGAGTCGAGGTGGTGACCTAGGAGGGTGCCCCCGGGATCTGATCCTGTGTTTGTCTATCTTTTCTTTTGAGGTGATTACATGTTGTATAGCTTTTGTTGGTAATCACAGTCCGTCTGTATGTTTGACTTCCACGTGGATCTTTTATATTATATATATTGGTTTATTTTCCGTGACATGCCCCTTGTTGACCATTGACGGTCTTTTATATTGTTTAAATTTTCCGCTGTTTTCGGGGACGTTACAAATGGGGCCCAAATACACAAGGGTTGGAGTCCACAACAATCAATGCTCACTGAAGGAGTCTTTTGTTGTACTTTTTCTCTTTTTTTATATAACTATGTACAAACATAAGTTTCCATCTTCATTTGTCAAAAGACATCAAATGGGAACCTCAATAGTGGGTCAACGCACTTGGAAAGGGAACATGACACCACGCGGGGCCAGAATACTCATGCGTGGGCCCCCTTCACAAAGATCACAAGATGAAATGAGAGGTTCATGAATTGGACGCAAAGGTGTCTCATTCAAAGGATCAAACTGAAAGAGCTTGAACCTCTCAAGAGTTTGGGAAATATGGGGCAACGGAAGAAGAGTTTCTCCCATTGCGGTGCTGAAGTTATGATCGTCAATCCAAACTCTCAACCCAACAGGCTGGTGCATCAGAACGAGGTCAAGAACCGCGTTAGGCATGTCCAACACACCAGGCAAACAAAAAGTGGGTCTCATACCTAAGGTTTCCTCCAAGGAACTCCTAATACCCCCATGAGCAATGTAGTTGTTTGATGTTCCATCATTTTCAAGATGATCAGGAACAATAGTGAGAGGAAAACTCTCATAAGGTTGTTTGAAATTGAGGGTACTAGGGAGCTCTTGCTCCACCAGAGGTACAACATCAAGATCATGTGGCTCAAGGTCCACGAGACAAAAAGATAAGGCACAATCCTATGCCGACTCATAATGAATTTGGTCCTTGTTTTTCTCAATTTGAATTGAATCCTCCATTAAGTGATCGTGAATTGAAACCCCAAGTCCCTCAGACTGACTAGGAGTTTGACTTTGAAAGATTGTGCTTTGAATTTGTGGATGTGGTGGTGGTTCGATATCAAAAGATAAATCCTCATGTTGACAAGAAAAGTTACTCTCCTCACGTTCACGTAATTGCTACGACAATTGACTCACTTGCAGTGCCATATTTTGTATGGACTGTTGAGTGGTTTCCATGAACGTAAGGAAAGTTTGTTTCAAGGAATCCGGTATGCAGTCAACTATGAGGTTCAAGTTAGAGCTTGGGAAATTTTTGGGTTGGGTGTTGATGGGCTGAGAATGAGTCCAATGATTTGAAGTGGGGTGTTGGTAGAATTCTGGGTATTCGGGAGGAGAATACTGGGGTGAAAATGAAGTATAAGAATTTGGATATGAATTGTCTCCCCATGAATCCATCCCTCTCGGGTTGTACGCGGATGCGTAATGGTCATATTGAGCATTTTGGGAAAATGTATGCTCATACTCAGGTTCTGGGGGAACATAAGGACATTCCCCGATAACATGACCACTCAACCCACATGAGTCGCACGGTACGGCTACTAGAGCCACCGGTGCACTCATGTCGTCTACCGCATGCTTGAAAGATGCCAAAGTTTCTTGCAATGTCTCAATTTGATGACCAACATATGATCCGACGTAACTAGATGGAGATCTAGCAGTCGATGCCTCTCTCATATCACCCCTATATGAAGATTGCTCAGTCACACAATGAAGATTATCCCAACCATACGAGGTGTTCGTCTGAGCCACCCCAGGTTGCATGGGTCCGGAATACTAGGGAGAATTGTCCTGGTCCCAACAATGATATGGATGGTCGACCATGTAACCATCCATCTCAACAAAAAATTCTTGAGTCGACCACTCTCACCACCACGAGGCTAAACTCGCAAAAAGTGCTCGACTCGACCCTAAAACGCTACCAGAGAGTGTAAAGGGGAGGAGACTATAACGTAGAAGAAGGTGAGAGGAAGATGACTCAGAGGAGATGGGAAGAATCCCTAAATCTAGCGTGGGTAATGGGATCAGGTAGAAGCCTAACAAGCACAGCTGAAACAATGTAAGGCAATGGGTCCTTAGGCTAGACGACGCCTAACTTCGAGGTCACTAGCCTCGACACGCCTCACCTCCCTACAACGATGACCACAATGCCAACCAAGTGATACAAAAATGGAGATCCAGTACCTCCTACTATCGACAAGGTAGGCAATGCCGATCAGGCCATGACGGTCTACACTAGATTACTCTCCTAGTGCGTCCGAAATCCTAGGGCCAATGTCTACTTGCTTTTAGTTAAGGATTGATTAAGAGTGATTTTTGGGGCGAAGGAAAGGGTGATGAAATCCCCCACCTTATCTTTTACGGGGCAACCCCTCCTTAGTAGTGTTTTGATCCTAAAGCTAGCAATCAACGCTCCAATCAAACGCTCAACTCACTCTTGTCCTAATGCAATTCCTACTAACTAATGCATGGGCATACAATATGCATGAATGAGTATAGAAAATGCGTACCTCACGCCAGCACTCAACAACTGAAAATAAAGCTAAAAGAAAAGACAACTACATGCCTAAGTCAAGTACATGATGCGTGGCCTAAACAAGTAAGAATGTCTAGTCTTTTGCTTTGGATTTTAAGGCCAAGTTTAGTAATGGGGCTTGGTTTAATGATCTGGGAGCAAACTAAAAGTCATAGCATGCAAAATAGTGCTCCTAGATAACTAAAATGAAAGAACCAACTACCAGAAGAAAACTGAGAGCACGAAAAGCTCACCAGGCCGCCAATTGGCGGTCCCAAACCGCTGATTGACGGTCCCTGTTGAAGCTTTTGTGCTCCAACTCGTCCAATAACCTCCCCTTGATACGAAGGTTCCCTGAAACAAATAAAAACAAAAAACAAAAAATTAAAACCACTCGAATCGTCCAAACCAAAGTATGGACAAAGCACCTCCCCGGCAACGGCGCTAAAAACTTGATTGATTCGTTTTATATTAAACCGCAAGTGCACGACCGCATTGAAGCAGTGGCAAATACGGGTCGTCCAAAGGGAGGTGTGTCGACGTTTGGTTTGTGCGAAGACGAGTGGGAAAGAAATGAGATAAAGATGGATTACACTAAACTACACTAATCTAAATTAGTAAACTAGGAAAGCTGTAATGAAATCACAAAACAAACTAAACTAAGCAACTAATGAAAGGAGATAAAACTCAGGAATGGAAAACCCCTAAGGGGTGGAGTGTGTGTGTGCACATGAAATAAGTGTGGTGAATGCAAACAATAAGCTCAAGTGTGGTTAGTGTTTGTTAACGCATAAGAAGTACCTCATGACAAGACCTATCATTTACAACACTAACCTAGGTGATTAATATGAGCAATGCAAGGTTGTTATTAAGAACATTACGAGCATGGAGTGTACCTAACTATGGCAGAAACCATCAAGTAAAGTTCTTATTAGTTAAAGCAAGCATACTAATATCTCTCACAACAATAATATCTAGCATTCATACCACCTACATAACATGTACATACCTCTACTCCACCCCCAAAGGGGATGGAACTACTCACTCATAATTAAACTAACTACATTAACAAAATGAAACATTATACTGAAAAGAAATTCAACTAAGCAAGAAAGGAACATTAAAGAAGCTAATTGAAAGAAACATAAACTAAAGAAACATGCAAAAATTAAAAGACAAGATTAAAAGAAACTAAGAACAATTATTTTATTAACAATGACTCACATTGAAGGTAGCATTCTTCTCCACCTTGAGTTTTGCTTCAAGGCTTACTCCTTAGTAGAGAGAATGCCACCAAGCAATGGGTGGTTTACAATAGAAGGTGAAAAGTTCTATTTATAGCTATAGAAAAGGTAATCCGGGACAATTCCCCGATGTCGGACTAAACAAATACCAAAAATAGACTAAACATCCACTAATATGCGTGCTCCTGGAATCTTAGCGGATCCGGGAAGATCCCGACCGCCAATTGGTGGTCTACAGGATCTGAATCTGGCTCATTTTTGTTGTGCGCCTGTCTTGATGTATTTGTTGGTCTTGGATGCATCTACTTCACTTGTTGGAGCTCCGACCCGAATAGAATTGCCAAAATACTCCCCATGATGGTGTGGATTTTTTTTGCTCTTTGGTCCTTCGGTGTTACGTTCAGGTCCTTCTCCCTTGCATCTTAGTCCCCAGGTCTCACAATTAAGTCCTTTTTCCCTGCTTTTGGGTCCTTTCATGCTTCATCTCTTCAAACCTATTTATTTCTGAAATTCAAACAGAAAACTCGTCACGTAGCATTGCTTAGGTGTAAGATAATGGATATAAGATACAAATATAAGCATGAAATGATGTCAATCAAATTGTTAAATAAATTACAAAAAAATGCTAATGACATGAGAGCCTCTTAGTTCATGAACACGTTTCGGATAAAATAGCGAGCCATCGGTCGCGAGTATCATCGAACTCCTCTTGCATGTAGGGATCACTATAATATTATTTACTACATCCCATTCTTATTACAAACATCAAACATTCATATCATGTATTCTAGTAGATTAAATAGGTTCTAGTAGGTATCAATCCAACTAAAATCCAACTAAAAATCTAGCAATCTAATATCTACTGAAATTCAACTAAAATTTGTGTCATTTGTAAAATTCAACTAAAAATATACATGTTTTTGCTGATTTATATATATATAATAATATACATGGTTTTGCTGAAAGAATATATATGTTTATACATGTTTTTGCTGTGAACAATATACTTGTTTTTTTGCTGAAAACACATTTATACATGTAATGGAAACAAATTAAGCCTAATGAAAACACATTTATACATTCATACATGTTTATACACGTAGGAAAACAAAAAATTCAAGCAAGAACCAACAAAATCTTCTTCTCAATAGCAAGCACGACGCGTGCCCTCCTTCGTCTTCTGCCCAATTGTCGTCAAACCAAGTTGAAACACAACCAAAATCCACCTCACAGCAACCCAAACTAACCCAAAACCTTTAACAAAAACCTGGTAGTCAACTAACATGAACGTATTCTTACATGTGGAGGTCGGTGGTCGTCGTGGAGGCTGCAGTGGTGGTTGGGGAGGAGGAGGGGGTGCATTGACGGTGGTCGAAGGAGGCTACTGTGGTTGGGGAAGTAGAGGAAGACGGCCGGTGTTATGGAGGTTAGGCAAACAATAAAGGATATAAGACATATATATATATATATATGCATGATATGATGTCAATCAAATACCCCTACACCTATACTTTGCTAGTCCCGAGAAAAACCAAGAAAGAGAAAAATGAAAGAAAGGAAGAACATTTGCAAAACAGGGAAATCGTAACTCACTTTCTTAGGTATCACAGTTGCACTTAACTGAGTCTTAACATATATGTTGAGTCACGTATTATTAATTACGCTGCTTAATTATTTTGCTCTTTTTGTCGTTTTATTGAGTGGAATTTAGATTTTTGGGATGGATTGTGAATTGCTCCTTCTTATTGTGGTGTGGAATTTCTGGTTTGAGTTTTGATAATTAAGCCTAATTTCATGTCTCTTCTGATGATGATGATTGCTTGGGCCATTGGGCATTTTGTTGGTTTTTATGCTCTGACTGTGTCCTTTTGTTCTAAAAGTTTGTGGGTCGGCTAGACTCATGTTTTTTGCTGAAAATAGTACATTTATGATTTATGTGTGCGCAATCATTTGTCGATGATGGTGAACTTCATTCAATTTTCATTATCTGATAACTTGCCAATTGATTGACAACATGGATATATTTATGTCTTATAACCTTTATTGTGAGCCTAAGTAATGCTATGTTACGAGTTTTATGTAACTTTCAGGAATAAACAAGGTTGAGAATAAGAGACTCAAAAAGGGCTTAAAAGAAAGGAAAATGACTAAGTTGCAAGACATATGGACTGAGATAAAAGAGAGAATGACCCAAATGTAAAACCAAAAGTACCAATGAGTAAATCAAGAAACTTGACACCATCATGAGGAATATTTTGGCAATTAAATCAAGGCCTAACCATCAACAACCAATTTGGGTTCATCAAACATCAAGAAATCAAGCCAGAAACGAGCAACTGAAATTCAGACACGATCCAAGACAACTAGACAACTAATTGGTGTCTCCAGACCGCTAATCAGCGGTTCCGATGGCTGCAAATCATGTGTGTCTTAGTCAGGTCATGGATTATGTTGTTTAATGTCCATTTATGGTATTCTTTTAGTACCGCATCGGGGGATTGTCCCCGATTACCTTTTTCTATGACTATAAATGTAGCTATTCCTCCTCCATTGTAAACATCTCCTCTCTTGGTGGCCATTCTCTCTACTAGGAGTGAACCTTTGAGCAAAACTCTAGCGAAGAGAGGCTACATGTAATGCGACTGAGCAATAAAAAATGTTTTGTTAGTTTCTTTTAGTTTTTGCATGCTTAGTTAACTTTGTTTGTTTTCGTAGAATTAATTAGCATGTTTGTTTTCCTTAATATGAATGTTAGATTAATAATGTGTGAGTAGTTTCATCCCTTTTTGGGGGTGGAGTTGATGTTTATACATGTTATATAGAAGGGAATGAATGCTAAATGTTGTTGTATGTGAGAAATGTGAGTATGCATGTTTGAATTAAAGAGAATACTTAACTTGATGGTTTCTGTCATAATCTTTAGGTATATTCCATGCTCATTTATGTTCTTAATAACAAACTTGTTCATGATAATATTAATCACTTAGGGTAGTGGTTTGGATGATAGGTCTTGCCATGAGGTACTTCTTACACATAGAAACACTCCCTACACTTGTGCTCTATTGAATGCATTCATCACCACTTATTTCTTGAGTACACACACTCCACCCCTTAGGGGTTTTCCATTCCTGATTTCCAGCTTGCTTCTATTAGTCACTTAGTTTAGTTTTATTTAGTCTCGTGCTTTCATCATCTTTGTTGTTTCGTACTAGTGTAGCGTAACTTAGTTTAGTCAAGTTTAGTGTAATCAATTTCTTCTCCCCTCTTTTCCGACTTGGCTTCGAACAAACCAGAGTCGACACACCTCCTCATGGACATGACCCGTATTTGCAACATTTTCATCTACGTCATGCACTTGCGGTAATATAAACAATCAATCAAGTTTTCGGTTTCGTTGTCGGAGAAGTGCTTTGTCCAGACTCTAGTTTGGACGATTCGAGTGGGTTTAATCTTTTGTCTTTAGTTTTTGGTTGTAGTAGTCACTTTGCACCATCAAGGGGAGTCACTAGGAGAAGTGTGGAGGCAAACATACCTCCAATCAGCGGTGGTGGACCGCCAACTGGTGGCTTGGTAAGCTCAACTTGCTCTCTCCTTTCTTCCTCTTGTTTATGGTTTCAATATAAAGGTCTGGGACTCAATTTGGCATGTTGTGATTTGTAGTTTGCCCCCAGATCAATTATCAATCCCCATTTTAAAACAACTTGGGCTCTAAAACTCAAAGCAAAAGACTAGATTATTTTCCATCTAGGTCATGCAACATCTGTAGACCTTGCACGCATCTTATCTTTCCATTGCTTTAATTTCTCATTGTCGATTCCTGGCGTGAGGTACGTGCATCCGTTATCTGATTCATGGATTAGTTAGTAAGGTGCATTGTAACAAGAGTGAGGTAAGAAGTTCGGGCAGAATTTGCACGCTCTTCGGTAGACCGTTAACCCAACGGATTACCGAAGATGGTCGTTTCGGTTTACCGAATTCTATTCGGTGAACCGCTCACTCAACTCCAGTAGCTCTCTAACTAGCAACCCTAATGTTTTTCGGTGTACCGAATATGATTCGGTTAACCGTTCCAAAATGGACAGTAAGTTTGGTAGGGTTCTGTTTATGCTAGATTCGGTTGACCGTCTCTACTTCGGTAGACCGAAGTTTGCGCGGGTTTTGCGCTGACAAAGCGTGGGAGATTGGTTTACCAATAACGGTCAAGTTAAATAGCCGTTGGTCTCCTAAAGCAATATGATTCGGTTGACCGAATGAAGTTCGGTGTACCGAATATGGATAAGTCAATTTGGCTTTAGGTCAATATTTAAATACGACCGTTGGAGCAAAGTCCAAAACCGGTCCAGGCTAAGTGCTTGTTTGCTAGCCTAAGATTTCAAAACATCTTTAAGGGGCATCACCTATAGTCTTCAAAGATAAGGTGGGGGATTTCATGACCCCTACCTTAGCCCCAAAAAGCACACTCAAGTAAAGCCTTAATCTAAAAGCAAGTAGACATTGACCCTAAGACTCGGGCACATTATGAAAGTGATCCGGTCATGACCGTCATGGCCTGATTGGTGTCGCCCACTTTGTCGATAGTAGGAGAGACGAGATATCCGGATCTTGGCTCACTTGCTGGGCTCTGTGGTCTTCGTCATAGGGAGGTGAGGCGTGTTGAGGTCATGTGACCTTGAAGTTTGACGTCGTCTAGCTGTAAGTACATGTAGTGACCGTAGGCTACTTGAGTCGTGTTTGCTAGACTAGGCTTCCTACTCCCACCCTTTACCCAGGCTAGCTTTAGGGATTCTTCCCTGTTCCTCTGAGTCATCTTCTTCTCAGCTACTTCTACATTCTAGTCTCCTCCCCTTTACACTCTCTGTTAGCGTTTTAGGGTCGAGTTGAGCACTTTTTGCGAGCTTGGCCTCGTGGTGGTGAGAGTGGTGGACTCGAGAGTTCTTTGTCGAGATGGATGGTGACATGGGCGACCATCCATATCATTGTTGGGACCAAGACAATTCTCCCTGGTATTCCAGACCCATACAACATGGGATGGCTCAGACTAACACCCCGTATTGTTGGGACAATCTTAATTGTATGACTGAGCAATCTTCATATTGGGGTAATATGAGAGAGGCACCGACTGCAAGACCATCATCTATTTATGTCGGATCAAATGTTGGTCAACAAACTGAGACAATACAAGAACCTTTGGCCTCTTTCATGCATGTGGTAGATGACATGAGTGCACCGGTGGCTCTAGTAGCCGTACCGTGCGACTGTTGTACGTTGAGTGGTTATGTTATCGGGGAATGTCCTTATGTTCCCCCAGAGCCTGAGTATGAGCATACATTTTCCCAAAATGCTCAATATGACCATTACGCTTCCACGTACAACCCGAGAGTGATGGATTCGTAGAGAGACAATTTGTATTCAAATTCTTATACATCATTTTCACCCCAGTATCCTCCTCCCAAATACCCATAATTCTACAAACACCCCACTCCGAATCATTGGACTCATTCTCAGCCCATTTACACCCAAACCCAAAATTTCCCAAGCTCCGACTTGGACGTCATAGTTGACCGCATACCGGATTCCTTGAAACAAACTTTCCTTACGTTCATGGAAACCACTCAATAGTCCATACAAAATATGACACTACAAGTTAGTCAAATGACACAATCATTACATGAATGTGAGGAGGGTAACTTTTCTTATCAACATGAGGATTTATCTTCTGATATCGAGCCGCAACGACATCAACAAATTAAAAGCACAATCATTCCAAGTCAAACTCCTAATCAGCCTTAGGGACTTGAGGTTTCAATTGACGATCACATGGTGGGGGATTTGATCCAAATTGAGAATAACATGGACCAACTTCATTATGAGTCGGCACAGGATTGTGCCTCACCTTTTTGTCCCGTGGCCCGTGAGCCACATGATCTTCATGTTGTGCCTCTTAAGGACTCACCTCTGGTGGAGCAAGAGCTCCCTGGTACCCTTACTTTCAAATGACCTGGTGAGAGTTTGCCTCTCGCTAGTGTTCCTGATCATCTTGGAAATGATGAGACATCAAACAACTACATTGCCAATGAGGGTATTGGGAGTTCCATAGAGAATACCTTGGGTAAGAGACCCACTTTCTGTTTGCCTGGTGAGTCAAACATGCATAACGAGGTACTTGACCTCGTTCTGACCCACCAGCCTGTTGGTTGAGAGTTTGGATTGATGATCATAACTTCAGAACCGCAACGAGAGAAACTCTTCTTCCGTTGTCCCATATTTTCCAAATTCTTGAGTGGTTCAAGCTCTTTCAGTTTGATCCTTTGAATAAGACGCCTTTGCGTCTAATTCATGAACCTCTCCTTTCATCTTGTGCTATTTGTGAGGGGGCCCACTCATGAGTATTCTGGCACCACGTGGTGTCATGTTCCCACTCCACATGCATTGACCCACTTTTGAGGTTTCCATTTGATGACCTTTGACAAATGAAGATGGGAACTTATTTTTGTACATAGTTATATTAAAAAAAGGAAAAAAGAAAAAAAGAACAATAAAAGACTCCATGAGCAAGCATTGATTGTTGTGGGCCACGCTCTTGTTTATTTGGGGGCCATTATTTAGTATTTCACAGGTTTTTATGGGAATTTTGGTTGTGTCCATCAACATAACCATGAACTTCCCTTTGCGCTTCATGTTGGTGAGATCTTTTTTTAATGCTTAAATCCACGTAGTGTCATGCTCGCATTCATTGAGGACAATGCATGATGTAAGTACGGGGAGTATTTTACGTGTGTACATAGTTGAGTCTTTTCCTTTGATTTTGTGTTCTTTTGTGTGCATTGTTAGGGTCATGTTAGTATGCTAGATTTAATATCGATATATCTGCTTGTCATGATCCTTGGGTGACTTGTCTTCTTTTGCTTGCCTAGTGCTTTAAAAATTGTACATTTCTTTCAAAATCTTCATGTGTTTGCGAATGAAAATGTAGGATTACCGTGTCCAATGATCGACAAAAAATGTCCATCGAGACGAATTTCTAGATTGAATAATGCATCTATGTTTGGATTTTGTGGGTATATCCGCTGAAAACCCTTAGGAGACAACACTCCTCCTCCTTGACGACAATGAGGTTTAACGGCTTGTTGCACATGCTAAGTGCAACCGTGATTCCTACGAAAGTGAGTTAAGATTTCCCTGTTTTTTGTATGCTTTTTCCTTTCTTTCATTTTTACTTTTCTTTGTTTTGCTCGGGACTATCAAAAGTTTGGTGTGGGGGTATTTGATTGACATCATATCATGCATACATTTGTGTCTTATATCTGTTATCTTTCACCTAAACAATGCTACGTAACGAGTTTAATGTTTAAGTTTCAGGAATAAGCAGGTTTGAGGAGAAGAGGCACAAAAAAGACTCGAAAGCAAGGAAAATGACTAAGTTGCAAGACTTCTGGAACCAAGATGAAAGAGAGAAAGACCCAGATGAAAAGGCAAAAGGACCAACGAGTAAATGAAGAAACTCCGCACCATCATGAGGAGTATTTTGGCAATTGGATTCGGGTTGCAACCTACACAACCGATTATGGTGCATCAGACATGAAAAAATCAAGCCAGACAACCACACGCCAAAACTTGACCAAATCCATACAATATAAGCTGCCAATTAGAGGTCCAAGACCGCTGATTGGCAGTATGTTTTGCTCCAGATCCGATAAAGTATAGGTGGGTCATGTATTAGAGTGTTTTATGTCTATTTTTAGTAGTGTATTACTCTCATACCGGGGGATTGTCCCCGGTTACCTTTTTCATGCCTATAAATAGAACTCTTCCACCTCATTTGTATTTACCCATTGCTTGGTGGCATTCTCTCTACTTGGAGTAAGCCTTCGAGCAAAACTCAAGGTGGAGAAGAATGCCACTAGTAATGTGAGTCATGTAAATAAAATAATTCTTCATAGTTTGTTTTAATGTTGTCTTTGTTTTAATGTTTGCTTGTTTAGCTTGTTTTGTTTGTCTTAATCTTAGCAGAAGTAATTAGCATGTCTCCCTTTCCTATCTTAATTTCCTAATTTCGTTTTGTCTTCTTTTAATGAGTAGTGAGTAGTTTCATCCCCCTTTGGGGGTGGAGTTGATGTTTATACATGTCATGTAGTATGGAATGAATGTTATATGTTGTTGTATGTGAGAAATGTAAGTATCCTTGTTTGAATTAAAGAGAATACTTAAGTTGATGGTTTCTGCCATAACCTTTAGGTACATTCCATGCTTGTTTAGGTTCTTAATAACAAGCTTGTCATGCTAGTATTAATCACCTAGGTTAGTGATTGGGATGATAGGTTTTCCCATGAGGTACATCTTATGCATAGCAAACACTACCTACACTTGTGCTTAATGAATGCATTCATCACCACTTATTTCATGTGTACACACACTCCACCGCTTAGGGGTTTTCCATTCCTGATTTCTAGCTTCTTCTATTAGTCACTTAGTTTCATTTCTTCTCGCACTTTAATCTTGTTTATTGCTTACTCGTGTAGTGTAGTTAGTCTAGTTAGTGTAATCAATCTTTTCTCCACCTTGTTTCCCACTCACCTTCGAACTAGCCAAAGTTGACACACCTCCCTGTGGATCGACCCGTATTTGTCACCGCTTCAACGCGGTCGTGCACTTGCGGTTATTATAACAGAATCAATCACATACCTTGTAATGAACACTACTGGGAAAAAAGAACTATAACGTCGGATATTAAGGGGCTATAGCATCGGGTTGACCACCTCTTTGACGATGTGGTAAGTGGGAGATGTTATACAGGGCTACTCTGTCGACCGACGTGATATTTCCTCTATCACATCGGTCATCACGATCGATGTGATATTTCTCTTTTACGTCGATTGTTGTTTCAACCACAATCGACGTGGTATACCTACATGGTAGTATTAAAAAAGAGTTTTAAGTGGACCCTACCACGTCAGTCCGACACAAACACCGACGTGGTAGGGTATGATTTATTTTATTAAAAAAATTGAGGAGAGGTCTATCACATCGGTCATAGAAACCGATGTGGTAGGTGCATGAATTATTTTTCAAAATGAAAAGAAACACCCTTCAATGTTGATTTTTGTGGAGAACCGACGTGTTAGATTATCTACAATGTCGGTCGTGCTTAAAGCCAACGTTGTAGGGTATTTCTTTTAAATTTTTTCTATTTTTCATTTTTATTTATTTCATGCCTGTAATTCAGACTCAAACCCTACAATTCATTTTCAATCTAGGAATTTGCAACAAAGAATCACAACATTCATATCTATCAAATGCACCAATTCTTATCTAGTTCATATGTAACATACAAATTGCACATAATTAATACTACAACATACAATGAACCTTTATTTTCGACGTTTTCATTTTTTACTAATAGGATCCTCGATCCATATTCCTTCATGATGATCATCTTGGTTAAGTTGTCAATAGTTCTATCGTCATCGAGAGATTTAAGTTCAGGTACTTGTGGAAATGGGGGAATTTGTCCAATCTCATTAACATCTTCTTCAGCCACGATTTGCCATTTCCTTCTAAAACTACCTACAATTCATTAGTGGACGGGTCTGTTACATAGAAAATTTGTTTTGCTTGAGATGCCAGAATGAAAAGGTCTTCTTTAAAACCTTTTTTAAGGTTCACCAAAGTAAACCCCAAGTCATCGACTTGAAGAACATTCTTATTGTCCACCCACTTGCATTAAAATACCGCAACACTAAATTTAGAAAAATTCAGCTCCCATATTTCTTCAATCTGACCATAATATGACATATTGGCATATATGAGATTTCTATCTTTTGAACTAGAAATGTGCAACGATTTAGCTACCAAAGTGACCCCACTGTTCTGCATTGTGTGCTTTTGTTGTCCTCCATTTTGGTATAGAAAGAAAAAAAACCATTGATATCGTAGCCATTGTAAGATGTCACTATAGGATTAGGTCGGTATGCCAACCACTTCAAAATTTTGAAAACATCACGGTTATACACAGTTTCCCTGAACCAATCAAGGAAATCTTTATTGTGAGAATTAATTACTTGTTGATCAGTCCATGTAAGAGGTTTTTCCTTCACTATGGTCATATGCTCATCCAAATTAGGTTGGACTTCATCAAAATTGCACAACACATAGAAATACGCTTTCCAGAGAACCTCATGTAATGCCCCCGATCTCGCGGGTACACACACTGGCAAAGGAACACTAGTGTGGCAATCAGAGACCTCCACGACGACCGAAGGAGTTACAATAATAAGACCAACAAACTAACTCGACGATGTACAAAAGACATATATGGATAGCTGACCTATGAAAATAACTGAAACCACCGAATATCAATATATGAAAAGATTCATTACAATACTTGAGTTTCAAAAGGAAATACAATAACCATAAGTGGAAGTAAAGATAATTGAAGACTCTGGTCGACGTGTCCCCAGTGTACAGAATCTTAGACTACTCATCCAGTCCTCCTTGTAGGAACGTAAGTACCTGCAAGCACCGTATTAACATATGCGTGCGTTTTTAAAAAAGAAAACCCAGTATGCCCCGACCCAATCAGAGGTTTACATAAGCATGCAATCTAACAAAGACAAAGGCATCAGAATCATAACAGAAAAGCACAATACGCAATATAAGGCTACAACTCCAACAGTCGTGCCACTCAGGCGCACCCGACCACATTCCTCTAAAACGAACCAGAACACCAGCCATGTTGGTCAGATACAGAAGTGGGTCACTCGACAGTGACCCACCGCTTGGCACAACGCGGTACGCCGGATAGACTCCCCAAGTCGGGGAAATAAACCTACATGGTGCCATCGTGAACTTGGGAACATATAACCTGAGACAAAATGGCAGTGCACTTGCCCAAGACTTATATTATGCATGTGCTCCAAATAAAGGTCTTGTGTGAATGGCCTCTGAAGCTAGAGGACCACCTCGTGGCCCGTCGTCCCAGAAAACAGAACGTGCCCATAATTACTTATCAGATTAAATGCAATGCAAGCTACTTAAGTATCTAAAATCTAATGTAGCTACAAAGTTCAGAATGAGCACAAGGAAGGATATTAGAATACCCTCCTCACAGCCCCAAACAACAATCAGAAACAACATCCCAAAATCAGGGATCATATAGCATCCACAACTTCAACCAATCCTAACTGAATCGGTAAAACCGTCTAGCAACTAATCGAGTCGTCTACGGGTCATGATAATGATGTTATAAGGTCTGATATCCTAAGGGTCATACACAAACACAATATAACTTATCACATTAGTAACACATAGACATGAAAGAAGCAATAGGATGCTGGATTGCAACAAGATATGTCATGATTGAACTCCACAATAATTGATAGCATGCATCATCAATTTCAGAGCGTATATGCGATAGTAATTAAAATCTTAGAACATGATCAGAGTTGATATGGGTATGAATTACACACACACACACACACACACACACACACACATATATATATATATATATATATTAGTAGAATGACATGATGGAGCATGCATAAAATATCAGCAGACAATATAGATCTCAAAACAAGCATACATGCGTGCAAACGGGTTAACATGTTGCATTAGAATATGACACAATTATCATCTGACATGAAAGAGCACGATTAGATTCATAAGTGCAGGCATGAATCCAACATCAGGAAATACACGCACATCAGATCATAAAAATACATTATATCTACTACTGAAACACAAACAACTCATATATTGTAACACAACATTCAACACATAGAACACGATAATTTACATCAGACGAGCTAACAAGTCAAACCAACTCACCACCAGATGCATGAGCCCCTGACCCGTCCAACCCATGTGCCTAGAGTATCCTTCACAGGTGGTCTGAGGTGGGAGAAGGTCAGTAGAGATCCGTCCAAGCAGCTCAGTCCAACAACCGAGCAAGATGGCGCGCATGGTGCACTAACTGCATGGTTAGCCCACCCTGGCACACCCTCCTCAGACCAAGCTAGCCCATCCAGATCCCCCTCACCCCTAGACTCCCTACGGTCCATCCACGCCCCCTCCTGACCCCAGCCACCATCTGGAAGGGCTGGACCAGCCAGCCCCCCAAGACAAGGAGTCAAAAGGGTTGAAGATAAATCCTAGCCGGATCTTGTGTGCACCAGCCAACCACTCAAAATTCAGCCCAGAAGAAACCCTCTTCACCCCTGGTCGGAACTCACTAGAACTCGCAAGATCTCTGGTGCCTATGGCGGCTCCACAGCCAGTCCCATCTAGTGCATGCACCATGAGTGCGCTAGAAGGGATCCGGTTTGTGGTGCAACCATTGCACAAGCACCACATGGTGATGGAAGGCCCCTCCAGCCAACACCCTTCCCATAAAGCTCATCAGAGGTTAGGAGCATACCCGATTCACTCGATGCCTTCCTGAGTTAGTCGGAGGTAAGCCACTAAAACACCTTCTAGCCACACAAGGAGATGCACACTTTCGTGCTCCACAAATCTCGTCGGAGCTCAACCCACTAGCACACCGGAGAGGGAGGTGGAGATGATGTGAGGTGAGTGATTTTCATGGAGAAGAGTTTGGGGTAGGGGACGGCTGAGTGGGGTAGGTTTTTTGTCTCAAGGAAACAAAAGAAAAGGCGAGTGATTGCAAATAACTCTTCAATCACTAGTGCAGAATATTCTTTACTCGTCGCCCAATAGAAGTCGGTTGTTATAACAGCCGATGTCTAGTTGGACGAAGAGAGCATAGACTTCAGTCGTTACCAAGGCTGACGTCTATATGGTACTATAGACGTCGGCTATTGAATACTGATTTTATTCGACGTCTATACACTATAGTCGTCGACCTATAGACGTCTGGTGTTGGAATACCATGTGCATCCGATGTCTATAGGGTATAGACGTCGACCTGTAGACGTTGGATATTATAGACGCCCGATGTCTATACCCCATATAGACGTCGGGATATAGACGTCGTCCGTCTATAACATCTGACGTCTATAGGTCGACGTCTATAGGTCTTAAAGAAATCGAACAATTGCGTTTTTTGCCATTCATTCCAGACGAAAACCCAACCAAACCCTAGCCGTTCCGCGGCCGAACCCTCCTCTACGACCGATCTGCAGCATCTCCGGCACCGTAGCTCTGTCCCAACCTCTCCTCCCCTTCTCCGGCCCTCTCCTCTGTCTTCCTCTGTCTTCCTACACCTCCCTAACCACTGTAAGTGTTAAGTTAGTTTTGGTTGGTTTATTTTCGGATTTTTTGTGGAGTAATGATTATTTTCTTTCTTGGTAAACTTCTCCTCTCGTTCGAATCCAACATTTCGATTTTTGTTTGTATTAGAAGTAAATCAGCCCATTAACCGCAAACGTCGTGTTCCCTTGCTACCAACTGTGAGTATTTCAGTTATGAGATCCCCATCTTTATTTATATGTTTGATATGTTAGAATTTAAGACGGGATAGGTAGTAGAGACGGTAGAGTAGATAAAATTAAAATATTGGATCATTTATTCTAATGTTTCATAAATATTAATGCATAAACCATGGTCTGTATTTTGGTTGATTTAAAAACTATCAACTTAAATAACACCAACAGACCTACAGAATTTCTAACGTAATTGTTAATATACTTAAATGTGCTATTCAAGTACTTGTCCTTATTATGGTGATATTAACTAAATCTTAAATTTTGTTTTATGTAATTCAATGTAGTCCATTTTTATTCATTATATCTTGCATATCATCTTTAGTGTCATCAAACCAACTCCATAATATTTGTATTAATTGCCAAAGTAAATATTCATTACAATGCAATTTTTAAGAGCTCATGGATTAAGTGGGCATTAAAATGTCAAGTTTTATCATAAGAGAAATTCAGTTATTTAGGTTGGATTCTATCTATATTTGCCAAATTCGAGTGAGGACGCGCATTCAAGAAGAATGAAGACGCGCGTTTGTTGGTTCGTGATTCCACTCATTTTGTCTCTTAGTTTTAATTGTTGGTAGTAAATTTCCGTTGTGTGTTTAAAACATATATATGTAGTAAATCGTATGTTTGTGTCCACTTAGTTATGTATTTCTCAATAATTGTTGTTAATGTAGTTTGTTGGTAGCTTGCTTATGAGATAACATGTATTAAGGACTACCCTTTAGCTATTTATTCTTTAATGAATAAGCCAATTTTGTTATGTGGAAAATGTAAACATGTGTTGTGTTGAAGTTTGAGGGGTTTGGATATAGTGTGTTTGTGATGAATGAGGTGGAATTGAGATGAAGTTTATATCGTGTAATGTTACAAAATTTTCTTGTTAATTCCAGGATTTGAAGACTTTTACATAGCAAATTTTAGGGGAGGTTCTGGCAAAATTTCAAAAAAATATAATCTCAATTGTTATTAATAACATGATATTTTAAAATAATAACTTAGTTTTTCTATTAAAAGGAATATAACTTAGATCATGTAAAAAAATTATGTTTAATTAGTTTAGTGAGTTCATACATTCATTTATGTTTATTAATGTTTAGCTTAGTTAAAAGTTTATTTATTTATGTTTATCTATGCTTAAAATAATTTATTTTATTCAGTTAACTCATTGTCCCCATTAAGCAACTTGACCTTTAATAACCTAAAGCAAAAGAATAGACAATATTGCTAAGTCATTCATCATATAGGATTTGCATTCATCGTATTTATTATTTATTTAGGATTTCTGTCGTAGATTGTTGGCGTAAGGTACGTAATATCTTTCAGTCATCATTCATTAGAAAGCACGCATTAGTTAGTAGGACTTGCATTTTAACAAGAGTGAGGTGAGTGTTTGTTTGGTGTGTGGTTTGTTAGATTAAGGTATGAAAAACCCTTAGGGGGTACTCACCTATAGGAGATGAGGTGGGAGATTTCATGACCCGTTCCTTGGCCCAAAAACCACTTAATAAAAGAGCCTTAATAAAATCAATTTGACGTTGGGCCCTAGGATTTCCAGACGCATTAAGGAGAGGAAATTGTTTAAGACTGTTATGGCCTGAATGTCGTTGCTCATCTAGTCCCTGAGATTTTAGGAACCTCCGGGTTCTTGATTTCCTACAGCCTCGATGTTTTAGACAGTTTTAGTCTGAACGTCGTTGCCTATCTAGTCTCCCTGAGATATTAAGGACCTCCGGGTTCTTGATTTCCTACAGACTAGTGGTCCTCGGTGGGACCTCGAAGTTAGGTGTCATCTATTACTAAGGACCTATAGTGGACTTTAGGCTTGTTTTGGCCTTGATTGCTTAGTTAGATTTCTAACCTTCCTTATTCTCACGCTAGATTAAAGACTTCATCTCCTCTCCTCTGAGTCATTCTTTGTTAATGTTTAGAATTAATTTCTTGTAAATTGAAATTTTATTTATTTCCTCCAATAATAACTATCATTTTTGTTAATGTTTAGATTGAAATGGATCGAGAGTGGATTGTTTCAAACAGATTGAGTGATGAGTATGAGAACGGAGTGAATATGTTCTTAGAGGTTGCCAAAAACCATTCAAAAAAATGAAAGACAGCGACATGGCGTATTGTCTGTGCAATAAGTGTCATAATATGTCAGTGCTGAATTTTTGGAAAATGAAAGATCATTTGTTTGAGAAAGGTTTCGACCCAAATTACAGACGGTGGATATGGCACAGCGAAAACGAATCATTTAGTTGTTCCAAGAATGATGGAGACAACGTTAGTGTGGAAGATCACTTAGAGAAAATGGTTCGGGATATGGCTGAAAAGTTTTCGTCCAACCAAGATTTACTTGGTAAGTTGTTGAGTAACAATGAGAATCCATTGTATAAGAGTTGTACCAAATTCACTACATTGTCAGCGGTGTTGAAGTTGTACAATTTAAAAGCTGGAAATGGTTGGTCCGGTGTCAGTTTCATATCACTGTTGAAGTTATTGAAAGAGATGCTTCCAGATGATAATGAGTTGCCAGATAGAACTTATGATGCTAAGAAAGTGTTGTGTCCTATGGGAATGGAATGTAGGAAGATACATGCATGCCCAAATGATTGTATATTGTATAGGGGTGAGTTTGAAAACTTACATTCCTGTCCCAGGTGTAATGTTTCACGATACAAAAGGAAACATGGTGGACCGAACCACAATGAAGAGGCTGATGAGATGAAAATCAAAGGACATCCTGCTAAGATTTTGTGGTATCTTCCGATAATACTAAGGCTTAAACGTTTGTTTGCGGGTAAGGAGGATTCCAAGAATATGGCATGGCATGCTGATCGTGAGAAACCAAATGATCAGTTGCTACGTCACCTTGTAGATTCACCTCAAGGGAAAAAAATAGATTTCGACTTTCCTGTGATTGGTGAAGATTCCAGGAATGTACGACTTCAACTCTGTACTGACGGAATGAATCCTTTCGGTAGTTTGAGTAGCATTCACAGTTCTTGGCATGTTCTGAATTTAATTTATAATCTGACCCCGTGGTTATGCATGAAATGCAAATATATTATGTTGTCCTTAATGATTTCTGGTCCGAAACAACCTAGAAACGACATGGATGTGTATTTAAGACCTTTAATTGATGACGTAAAGAGATTGTGGGATGACAGAGAGCCACTTTTTTATTCTTATCGTCAGGAGTCGTTCGTAATGCGGGCAATGATATTTTACACGATTAATGACTTTCCAGCTTCTGGTAATCTGTCTGGATATTCAGTCAGAGGTCATAAAGCTGGTCCAATTTGTGAAGAAAATACATGCTCTTTGCAACTAGTTAATGGTTCTAAGACCGTCTATCTTGGTCATCGGAGATTTTTGCCGAACTCCCACCCTTATCGTAGGTTGAAGAAACATTTAACGGAAAACATGAGTTTCAAAATCCACCAGTTGAAGTCAACGTCGAAAAGGTGTACGAACATGTAATGAACATTGAATGTGAATTTGGAAAACCGTACAAACGAGCAAACGAGAAAAGTAGTTGGGAAAAAAGATCCATATGTTTTGATCTCCTTTACTGGAAAACTTTAGAAGTTAGACATTGTATTGATGTGATGCACGTAGAGAAAAATGTTTGTGATAGTCTTGTTGGCACTCTATTGAACATACGTAGTAAAACCAAAGATGGATATAGTGCAAGACTTGATCTTGTTGATCTTGGTATACGAGCAATGTTGGCACCAGAAAAGAAAGGAGAACGGAATTACCTACCTTCAGCTAGTTATACATTCTCTAGAAAGAAGAGAAAAATTCTCTGTCAGTGTTTGCACAATGTAAGGGTTCCACAAGGTTATTCTTCAAATATCAGTAGTCTTGTTGTTATGAAGGATTTGAAACTTGTAGGGATGAAGTCTCACGATTGTCATACTTTAATGCAGCAGTTGTTACTTGTAGCACTGAGATCCATATTACCGAAAGATGTTAGACATGCAATAATAAAGTTGTGTTCCTTTTTCAATAAGATTTGCAGTAAAGTGGTCGATCTCGTGCAGTTAGATAAGTTGCAGAATGAAATTGTGGTGACATTATGTCAGTTGGAGATATTCTTTCCCCCTGCTTTTTTCGACATTATGATTCATCTAGTTATTCATTTGGTTAGAGAAGTTAAATTGTGTGGACTAGTTTTTTTAAGGTGGATGTATCCTTTCGAGCATTATATGAAAGTGTTGAAAGGTTATTGTAAAAATCGTCAAAGAACAGATGCTAGTATTGTTGAAGCATACATAGCTGAGGAGGTTATCGAGTTTTGCAGTGGATACCTAGAAAACACCAAAAATGTTGGACATCCGAAGAATCGTCATGATAAAAGTGCCGATGGTAAAGGGACACGTGGGATGAAAATGTTAAATCCAAATGGCAAGGACTTAATGACAGCATATTTTTATGTGTTGTGCAATTCCAATGAAGTTCAACCTTACCTAAATGAACACATGACGCTTCTAAAGGAAAGAAATCCTTTGTGGAGTGATCAACAAGTAATTAATAGTCACAATAAAAATTTCATCTCTTGGTTCAAAAATTTGGCTTACAAGCGTGATGTTTCTGAGACAATACAATGGTTGGCCTACGGTCCGCATTGTGTTGTTATAAGTTACAATGGTTATGATATCAATGGATATTCTTTTTGCACAGTCTGTAAAGATGTGAAAACTGATGTTCAGAACAGTGGCGTGACCTTAATAGAAGAGTCTTTGCATGTGTCTAGTTCTAAAGACAAGAATCTTGTATACGCCGACATGTCCTATTACGGTGTAATTTAACACATATGGGAGCTAGACTTTGTTAAATTCAAAGTACATGTATTAAGATGCAAGTGGGCTGATAATAAAAGTGGAGTTCGAGTGGATGACTATGGGTTCACTTTAATTGATTTTTTTCCAAAAAAAGGGTATAAAGGAGAACCTTTTATTCTCGCTTCCCAAGCAAAACAAGTCTTCTATGTGGCTGATCCATTTGATAACAAATGGGCACTAATTCTGGAAGGGAAAAAAAATTGTATCAGATGATAGTCTGATTGAGTATGAAGAGACACCACCTTTCTCTAAGCAAGCACCAGAGTTGAACTAAGTAGACCAAGAAATAAATTTTGAGACTTGTATGTTTAGAGATGACCACGGTGAAGGTATATGGACTAAAAATCCATTAATGAAAAAATAACAGTAAAGGTGGAAATTTTCTGTCGTAACACATTGTAATAGCCATTTAATGTCTTGACCTTTTATTTTTTAATGCCTTGAGTTTATCTTTTATAGTATCATGGCTCCGAAAAAGAAACCCACTCCATCAGATTCTGAAGGCTCGAAGACATACAGTTCACGAGGTCTTTGTCTCATGAAAGAATTCGTGGGGAGAAGAAATAGAGACGGTAGAGTTCCAATCCAGTTTGATGACCGTCTTGAGCCGATAGGCATGCTGTCTGATAATTGGAAAAGTTATCTGGGTAGCTTAGCGAGGGCCAAAGTTTACAATTGTTTTACGAGTTGGGTCGATGTAGATGAGAAGTTGGACACAATATGGGATAACGTGCAGGTAATGATTCCATTATAGATTTATATAGTTTTAGTCGAAATTTTGATATATATAAAGTTAACGTGTTGTAGGAATCTTTTGAGTTCCAATCCACTGAAAAGTTGAAGAAAACGTGGATGACATACATGTCGGTTCGTTGGAGGGATTTCAAAACAAATTTAACGAACAAGTACATATTCAGAGACTACCAGGATAGAAATCCATGCGATGTCTATAACTTTATCACTCTGAATCAATGGGAGCAATTCAGAAAATCCAGAGATAGCCCGGAGTTTGAGGTAACTGAGTTTAATTTAGAATATAAACTTATTTAGTTATTGTTTTAAGTGACAATCTAATAAACTTGGTTTTAGACCATTCGAGCCTAAAACCAAAAGATTAGATCTTCTAACAAGTATACACATCGTATGTCTTGAGCGGGGTACCAAAAGATAGAAGCACAAATGATGGCCACCCATACTTGCCACCGTATTTAATAAAACGTTTAACAACTTCTATAAGGAACCTAGTGTCTATGTTAATGGATTTTAAATCTTGTATGCTAAAGATTACATAGATTCCTAAGGCTCAAAAGAAATACAAAATTACATATCTTTAATATCTTGATTACATGTCTTGACTTGAGTTTCTTTCTTACTTGAGTCTTGATCACCTCTAGATGTTAGCGCAAAGCAATATATATGCTATGCAATATGTGTGCTACTCTACATTGATTAATATGAAGATTAGGTTGATTAAATCATGAATGGATTAAGGCCTAAAAGCCAACAGTATGCCGGTTCAATAGATGCATGTTGTTTTACTCACACTTGTGGAGTGAGGAGTTGGCTGGTCGACGGAGGTTGGAGACCTCGCTGGCATTGAGTGAGCAACAAGTTCGACCTAGTTTGGCTAGGTAGTTGCTGACCAACAGAACTTGTACCCTTGCCTAGAGTGTGAGCCAGGAAGTGGCGGTGGGTGCGTTGATCGTGCCTACCCAGGGATCGCCTAGTGGAAGAGTGTGGGTACTTCGATCATGCCACTTCTAGTTTTAGATTGTGGCATAATGAAAGCTTTTAGGGACTCTCTGTAGAGTAGTGCACCTGAGGGATCACGGATCCCAATGTATGATGATGCATGGCTAACGGAGCATAATTATCTAGCGGACTTCGTTCGAAACCGTCTGATGTTGTGCTGAACGTAGTGATTGGCTCAACCGATGTTGTGCCGGCAAGTATGCCGTGGATGTTATTCCGACGATGATAGGGCCGATGTTGTTTCGACATGATACCTCAGTTGGGCACCTACTGAGTGATTGATGGACCGACCTGGGTGATGGCTGATGCATTGCATACATTGCATCATATGTCTTTCATTTAGATTACTTTTACATCAATAAATGCTACGAAGGTATGTGTTTAGTCTTATTTACAGAATACAGGGACCTGAATGCAAATTACCCACATTCCGAGCATAAACGCGTGCAAAAGATTCATTTCTATCATAAAGACCGAGTTCAAGTTTATCGGGTTCCGAATGGAAATGAATCCAAGCATAAAAGCATTCAAGGAGCTAATCACAAAAAGGTCAAGGGCTTAATTGCAAAATGCCAAGGACCTGATTGCAAAAGAAAAGGATAAAGTTATTTTGTTGGAAAAGTCAAAAGAAAAGTCAAAAATAAATCCCCAACAATGGAAGGAATTAATCCGGAGTTCAAGACAATGGAAAGAATCATCCAGACGTGCAAATAAAGATCAAATCATACCATAAACACATGACCAAAATCCGGACCCGAGCAGACCTGATTGTGCGGCGTTTTCGCCGCACAACACCTTCAATATGCGGCGTTTCCGCCGCCCAGTCATTGATCTGTGTGCCCGATTTTTGTCCAGTGTCGGGTCGACGCGTGTACTATCCTTTTATGTATTGGTATCCCCTGTATCGGCTATAAATAGCCCTGTAGGACGAATGTAACACATCTTTGAACCTTTGGTCTTGGATCATTAGTAATAAAATTCTGTTCTTTTAATTCTTGTTTTTATTTTATTTTAATGTCTCTAGGATCCCCTCTTCTTCCTCCCTCCATGAGTTTCTAACTCTTTCCAAAGGGTGGAGGTGATGGAATTAGGGGTAGAGAAGATGAATGCATGTTATTGTTTTAAGTTCGTGATTAGTATATTTTGATTACTTGAGTTTATGTTAAATCATTTATCTTGTAATGCTTCATAACTAACATGATTTATTTCAAGTTTCTCCATTCTCCAATCTAAACCTAAATCTAAACCTCCACCCAACGGATTTCTCTTCTTATTTCTTGTTTTAGTTCTAATTGCTTTTGTTTCGTACTTTAGATAATTAAATCAAAAATATCAAAAACTCAAATTAATTCTTCTCTCCTTTCTCTCCCACAATCGAAATAACAAAAATAACGAAATCTCTCCCTCCTTGTGTTCGACCCGTACTTGCCACGTCTTCATAGACGCCGTGCACTTGCGGTATAAATTAAATTCTCATCAAGTTTTTGGCGCCGTTGCCGGGGAGGCGACGCAGATTTTGTGTTTTTGTGTTTTCGATTTTATCCTGTCTACCTTGTGCGCGATCTAAGTATTTGAATTTGTGTAGCAGGAGACAACAGAGCGCGCGGCGAAATCCGGGAGCGTTCTAAGACACTTGGGCGGCGGAATCGCCGCATCTACAAGGTAACGTGCGGCGGAATCGCCGCACCAGTGTGGGTTCTGGTCTTCAAATTTCTGGGGCGTCGTCGGCATCGCTGGGTGGTCGCATTGAGCTACTGGAATCTCCGAGAGCGGGCGGCGAACCCGACTGAGCATTGCGGAGGTAACTTTTCTTGCCATTCTCGTAAAATCTGAATAGTTGAAAAGTTTCCTTTCGTAGAATTGCACGTGTTAGGGTTACAATTCCATAATTGGCAATAATTCAACTCTGACCTAAAATTGGCAAAATTAGAAAGACCTTAGTGCATGCATCATATAATGTTTTGCTTGCATTATTCTTGCTAAATTCTTGTAAATTAATACTTGTTGAAGATTGCTGGAGGCAAGGTACGTATCGAGGTTTTTATCGATTGCATTAGAGCATATAATTTAGTTGCATACAACCTTGCAATTGCCCCCATTAAAAGGACCATTGTTTGACTATCTTTGCTAGATTTAAGTTAAACTATCTTAAGGGCAACTCCGTAGGAAAAGATACGGTGGGGATTTCATCACCCTCCCGTAGCCCACAAACCACAATCCTGAAGTGTCGCCTAAGCCTAAAATTTAAAATCAATTAGACATTGGCCCCTAAGGACTCGGACTCAATTAAGGAGGAGATTGGTTTGACTTGCTATGACCTGAAGCTAATTGAATTCAATTTGGTGTCTAGAAAGTGTTTTTGTGTCGACGAAAGTCTTCCAAGCGACGTTGTTGTCTAATTGGCACCGACTCTGTCGGAAGCGCCCCCACTAGCTATACACTAACTGGCCAACTTGGTTTGATTGGTGAGGGAGGTGAATCAAGCAAATCAATTCGACTCAACCAGTTAGGAGTCGTCTAGATCTAAGTGACACTAGGTCTAGGATTGTTTTGACCGTGCTTGTTCAGGAAATTTCTGACCAACCCTAATTTTTATCCTTTAGAGTTAAGTTTCCCTTCTCGTCTGAGTCTTCTTTCCCTTCTCATCCTTACCTTTCTATTGTTTGTTTCCTTTAAAAAAAAATTAAATTCAAAAAAAAAAAAACGAAAAAAGAGTAATTAATTCTTGAAATTAAATTTGGAATTTAAATTTCGAATTTGAATTCAAAAATTGATTCAACCCGGTGCACTCAGATTTGGATTCGGGACTTGAGTAATCGACTCTCACGAGTTCATCTAGATTCCAGTCTGGAACTTAACCCCAATCCACCTGTTGCACCACCTCACCCGGATCCAATGGGTGAGAATGTAGTGGACCCGCCTGTTGCACAACCTATAACTCTGAGGGATCGGTGCTACCCAACGATGGCTGCTCAGCCATCGTGCATCGTCATGCCCACCATACCGGGTCGCGACTTCGAACTTAAGGCACAATACATGAGTATGTTGCCTAAGTTCACCTCTAGGGAAGATCCATATCTCTTCCTTAGAGAATTTGAGGAAATCTGCTCTCTTATGCAATACCAGCATATCCCTGAAGAGGCAGTGCGTCTGAAATTTGTGCCTCTGGCACTAAAGGATGACGCTAAGAAATGGCTATATAGTCTAGCCGAAAGATCTATTAGGAGTTGGGCTGAGTTTGTTCAAGTGTTTCTAAAAAAATATTTCCCCAACCATAAGACTATGAAGATTAGGAATGAAATTGTTGCATTCGTTCAGTCTGAGAGCGAGCCGTTCTATTCCTATCTTGAGAGATTTAAGAGTGTCTTGACCCAATGCCCTCATCACGGAATTCCGAAGTGGCAATTATGCCAAATTATTTATGAGGGATTGACACCCACATCTAGAGTTATGCTAGAATCTGTGAGCCAAGGGAATTTCATGTCGAAAAACGAAAATGATGCCTGGACTTTTCTTGAGGATTTAGCCGAAAACAGTATGCAATGGGACAATGCTAGAACACCCATCAACCCGAGTATTGGATCTAGAATAGCAAGTCAACCCCGACCAGGTGTCTTAGCTATAGATGCCAACATAGCGGCTGAGGCAAAACTAGCCACCCTTATGCGTAGAATGGAAAGTCTAGAACTGCAAAACCAAACCCGACAAGCATCCCCTACCCCTTGCTCTAGATGTGGTCAGACTGGTCATTTAATGGAGGACTGTGTGAACCTGGAACATGTTAATGCCACATTTAACAATTCTAGAAATGATCCTTACGCATCAACCTATAACCCAGGTTGGCGTAATCATCCCAATTTTTCGTGGACCCAACAAGGACAACCTCCTAGACAACAACAAACCCCATATAACAAAAATAATACATCATCTGGGGGTAATAACAATGGAAATCATGAGGTTAGGTTGACAAAATTAGAAACTTTAATGACAACTTTTATACAAACAACCAACCAATCATTCCAAAGGATAGAGACACAGGTCAGCCAATTAGCACAGATAATAGGTGAAAGAGAAAAGGGCCAATTTCCAAGTCAACCTGAGGTGAACCCCAGAACTAATAATCAATATCAATCTTATCAACCACCTTCAGGAAATAACAACCCTAGACCGGTTCAAATGGTTAACGAGGAAGGACCGTTCCAACAAATCAATGCTGTAGTATCATTACGGTCCGGAAGACAAATTGACAATAATGTGGTAAACCCTAGAATGACTAATCAATCTAGCCCTCAAGCACCCACATATGACTTGACCATTGAACCCGACGTCCAAATTGAAAAGCCCGATCCACCTACCCAACCTGAACCTGTAGCTCAACCTGAACCTGAGCGAGTCTATGTGCCTAAAGCCCCATTTCCCAATAGACTCAAAAAGAACTCTAGTGCACAAATAGAGAAAATCTTGGAAGTATTTAAGCAAGTTAAGGTAAACATTCCACTCTTAGACATGATTCAACAAATACCTACTTATGCTAAATTCTTAAAAGATTTGTGCACTAAGAAGAGAAAAACGAATGTACCAAAGAAGGCATTCTTAACTGCAAACATATGCTCAATTCTTTCCAACACATCTCCTATAAAATATAAGGACCCGGGGTGTCCCACAATTTCATGTTCAATAGGAGATACGTTTATCAATAAAGCCCTTCTAGACCTTGGTGCAAGCGTTAACTTGCTCCCATTTTCTGTCTACGAGCAACTCAACCTTGGTCCACTGAAACCCTCTAGGACAACCCTCCAATTCGCTGATTGTTCAGTTAAGAAACCGAGAGGTATAGTAGAGGACGTTTTGATTAAGGTTGGTGACTTCATTTATCCAGTGGATTTTGTCGTACTTGATACTGAACCTGTTGTAAATCCTAATCGACAAATCCCTGTAATTTTAGGTAGACCCTTTTTAGCCACTTCGGAAGCATTAATAAACTGTCAAAATGAGCTCATGCAATTATCTTTCGGAAACTTAAAAGCAGAATTTAATATCTTCCATATTGATAATGAGCCAGAAATAATATGCAACCCAAGTGATGTTGTGATGAGAGCACGTATTTATCAGAATTCTGAATCAAATAAATCATCACATAAGCAAAAAGGAAGTAAGAAAAAAGGGAGTGATTCATTTACTCAACCACCATCAATCGAGCAAACAAGCGAACCAATTCAAGTGAGAAGAGTGGAATCTTTTCCTTAAGTCAACATGGGGAACAATTCAACTGGATACATGCACCAACATGGTGTCATTCAATCCAGTTCTGATTACGGTTGACTCTGAGCAAACTAACCCCTCTACCGCAAGCCGACTCAGGTAATAAGTGCATTTATTTTATCTATGCATACATTGAGGACAATGCATGATTTAGGTGTGGGGGGTGTTTATATATGTACATATCTATCTATTTGAATTTCTGTTCTTTTAAATAAAAAAAAAAAATTCAATATTCTATAGCTTAAGATTGAACTGCCAAAACCCGTGTACAAATTGCATTAAGTTTTTGTTCCTTAGTATATAGTTCTGCTTGTAGAAATTATGACATAAATCTAAGTTCCAAAGAAATAACCCATGACCCGTGTAAGACATGTATGCACTTAAATTGGATGAATCAAATCTTTGAAGTGGTTGATAAAAAGCAGAGGTTGAGGAAAATATACCGGGAAGTGTGGACTTCTAATAGCAATTAAGCCTTGAGGAAAATAAAAGTAAAATAAAAATAAAGTGAGGAAAACACATTTTGCAAAATGATTACAAAAGCCCAAGCCTTCGAGTCACTGGTCCGTAGGGGTATCTTGAAACCCGGTAACTTGAGTCTGCCTGCTCGGGATTATCGACCAAACTCGCTACACGAATGCAAAAAGGGTATAAGTGTCAAAAAGAAAAGCAAATGTGTTGAATCACGGAAAAAGGATAAAAATAAATAAATACTTTAAGATACTCAAGGCTCAAAGCTAAAGGAATGATCCATGCCATGGTTGATCCAAATGATACTTCACCACCAGAGGAGGCGTGCAAAATAATTTATGTGACAACATGTGTAGAGGGGTTAGTGGTGTGAATGTTGGAGGAATAAAGACCAAGTCAAACTTTTTATAAGTTAGAACTGTATAATGAGCATGCGAGAACTTTAAGTGAGATGTATAAGGTTAAGGCAGAGATATTAAGAGCTATTAATGGAATGTTGAATTAAGACTTTGTGGGTGTGTCAACTGAAAACCCTCAGGAGACAACACTCCTCCCACTTGGCAACAAGGAGGTTTAAAGGCTTGTTGCACATGCTAAGTGCAACCGTGATTCCTACGAAAGTGAGTTAGGATTTCCCTGTTTTCATTTTTCTTATATTCTGTTTTGCTAGGGACTAGCAAAATCTAGGTGTGGGGGTATTTGATGCATTGCATACATTGCATCATATGTCTTTCATTTAGATTACTTTTACATCAATAAATGCTACGAAGGTATGTGTTTAGTCTTATTTACAGAATACAGGGACCTGAATGCAAATTACCCACATTCCGAGCATAAACGCGTGCAAAAGATTCATTTCTATCATAAAGACCGAGTTCAAGTTTATCGGGTTCCGAATGGAAATGAATCCAAGCATAAAAGCATTCAAGGAGCTAATCACAAAAAGGTCAAGGGCTTAATTGCAAAATGCCAAGGACCTGATTGCAAAAGAAAAGGATAAAGTTATTTTGTTGGAAAAGTCAAAAGAAAAGTCAAAAATAAATCCCCAACAATGGAAGGAATTAATCCGGAGTTCAAGACAATGGAAAGAATCATCCAGACGTGCAAATAAAGATCAAATCATACCATAAACACATGACCAAAATCCGGACCCGAGCAGACCTGATTGTGCGGCGTTTTCGCCGCAAAAAACCTTCAATATGCGGCGTTTCCGCCGCCCAGTCATTGATCTGTGTGCCCGATTTTTGTCCAGTGTCGGGTCGACGCGTGTACTATCCTTTTATGTATTGGTATCCCCTGTATCGGCTATAAATAGCCCTGTAGGACGAATGTAACACATCTTTGAACCTTTGGTCTTGGATCATTAGTAATAAAATTCTGTTCTTTTAATTCTTGTTTTTATTTTATTTTAATGTCTCTAGGATCCCCTCTTCTTCCTCCCTCCATGAGTTTCTAACTCTTTCCAAAGGGTGGAGGTGATGGAATTAGGGGTAGAGAAGATGAATGCATGTTATTGTTTTAAGTTCGTGATTAGTATATTTTGATTACTTGAGTTTATGTTAAATCATTTATCTTGTAATGCTTCATAACTAACATGATTTATTTCAAGTTTCTCCATTCTCCAATCTAAACCTAAATCTAAACCTCCACCCAACGGATTTCTCTTCTTATTTCTTGTTTTAGTTCTAATTGCTTTTGTTTCGTACTTTAGATAATTAAATCAAAAATATCAAAAACTCAAATTAATTCTTCTCTCCTTTCTCTCCCACAATCGAAATAACAAAAATAACGAAATCTCTCCCTCCTTGTGTTCGACCCGTACTTGCCACGTCTTCATAGACGCCGTGCACTTGCGGTATAAATTAAATTCTCATCAATGGCCCCATTGGTGTGGAGATGACCACGATGATTCAGATCTGATTCTTATGACACGAAAATGCGGATGCCCCTCACCAAACCCCATGATTAGTGTAGAAGACTATAGGATGCGTTGCGTACTGTCTGTAAGACTGTATCTGCCTATGGTAGGTCCCCGATGATACCCGATGATGTTTGTGGGACTGATGTCCAGATTTACCCTTGGAGGGGAACTATTTTCCTTACTGTTGATGACATGACATGCTACTAGTATGATAGGTTCATTTTATTGTATTGTTGCATTCATATAGGTGAGCTTGCCATACGGGGTTTTCTTATGGAAACTCAGGCATTGTTGTTACAATTGTGTTTCAGGAACGCGGTAGGTTCTGTGGGATGGTGACAGCGGGCGAACACATTTTGGGACCAGGATCCTCTCTTCGGACCATTCGAGGGTGTCATGATTACTTGCACTTGTCACTCGTCATATTTGATGTAATCATGTCTTTTAACAAACTCTGATGTATTATGGTGCACCGACAAGTTATTTATATGAGTAACATTCCCTCTTTGATGATCTTCCCTTGTGATCTGTTATTTGCATATTTTAAATTTTTCCGCTATTTCGGGATGTTACGACTACAAAGCTGGAAGAGCACAAGGTTTCTTTTCATATTGTCTATATGTTTGGATAACTTGAATTTTCTTGTTGGAGGTGTTTTGAGTTTTGCAAACCTCAAATCTCAATTTTGTCACCTATACATACTTCTCTTACATTATGTTTTGAATTTTTGGTTGTCATTTTACCTTGCAGCATGGGTTTTACAACACACCAACACGGACCAATGTTTTACAAAACTCAGCGTTTATTCAAATAATTATCCCAATTAGCGTCCTTTTTTACCAGTCTGAAATTCATGAGTTTTCAGGTTTGAGTCTTAAGCTTTCGTAGGGGTTCCAAAACAAATATTTTGAAACTCAAACCCCAAAAGGTAAGCTTCATGTTTAAGATTGAAATATAAAATCAATGTAGTGTTTTGGGGCTTGAGAGTAGCCTCAAAACGTTTAGTTTTGTATTTTGAAACTTAGGTGTGTTTGGATGCGTCATTTGCAAATTCCATGGAACTTTGAAACGATGAAATTTGCAAATCCTGGGATTTCTAAATGGCGTCATTTGTTTTCACCTTGTTTTGCTAAGTATGTCATTTCGAGATGACACGTGGCGGATCTTGGGGTGACGGTGGATCTTGATGGTAGTGAAACTCAACGGATGAGGTGAAAAGTTTAGTGGGTGCGGAGGGGTAGAGGTGGCAAGAGGAGGTGTCAGGATTTGTGGTGGAATTTGTTGTTGGGAAATAGGTTGGCATTTGTAAATTCCACCGAAAAATGTGGAATTTTGAGATGTATTTTGAAATTCCACAAATATGAAATTCCATGCATGAAAGTGTAATATCATCAAAAAAACGGAAAATTTAGGATTTTAAAACAGAAAATCAATTTAGATCAAACTCACACCTGGGACATTACGAAAAACCAACACTAGGTGCACCATCATATATATCAAATATATAAATCTGAGTTTTACAAAAGGTGATTACATCAAAAGACTATAAGATAAAATATACAACTGTAATCACAACAACCTCTGAAAAGGGAGAAAGTAGGATCTGGTCCATAAAGTCTCCTCCGCACTCACCACCCTCTAGTGTCGATCACGGCCTGAAAAGCAAACATGCAACAATGTCTGAGTTTGCAGAAGGAAACCTCGTATACCAAACCCCTAAAACATATATGAACTGATAGACAATAATGAAACATGGCTTGAGCCTATCAAACGAAAAATCACAACATTGCCTCTATCACTGGACCCACAGTTTGCGTCTATGTTACCGGAGCCATGGTTTCGTATCTATCACTGGAGCCACGGTTTGCCTCTATCACCAGAGCCATAGTTTTAACAAACACAACAAGCAACAAAGGATCACAATACATCGCTATCGGACCGACCAATTCGTATGTTGCCCGAAAAGGGACCGGAAAACAAATCACCCTTCAAGCGATCAAACCAACACCATAAATACAAAACTGGGTAGAAACGGTCCACCACGAAGGCATGACGGCCAACCAGATTCTTTATGGAACGTACATGGGCTCGACCGTCCATAGACCGGTCGAACCAAAAACAACGATCAAAACGACCAAACGGTCGAACAAGGTCACTGGCAGTCGACCATTTCGATGGTTGATGCCAGAAGCGAATGGAACAAGACTGCACAACCGGTCGACCGACAAATGGGTCCTAGTCAACCGAAACCTTGCAGAAGAAACTAAGTTTCCTAAGTCCTCACCCGGTCGACAAACACAAGTCTGTCCACCAGGGTTTAAGTCATCAGTTGAACCAAAATCACAAAGTAGTCGACCGTTTAGATGGTGTACACCCCCAACTGACTCACCAATAGTGTAATCGGTCGAACAGAAAAGGGGACATGTTCGTCCGAAAACACCTAGAGCATGCCTAACAGGCTTGATCGGTCGATCGCACAAGGCATCATTCGATAGGTAAAAGGCAAAGCTTCCCAATTTATACTAGCGACGGTCGACCGCTGCACCATCTGGTCGACCAAATGCAGCAGAAACTCTGCTGAAACAGAACTTCCGACGAACCCCTCGGCCTACCGTCGACTCCACAATCACTCACACAATCTTAAGTGAGTCTTAAATACAAGCTTGACATGCCTAAAGGCTTGAAGAAACCTTTGAAGATCCAACGGAGAGTGATTCCACGATTAAGCTAAACACTGGTGAACTTCCTTTACTCTGATCTCTTTGTCAACTCTAGAGACTTACGTAATTCTTCCTTCCTTCCTTCCTTCCTCCCGTCGACAGCACCGGCAACCAATCAACTGAGAGGGAGACGAATTAGAGGAAGAGATTAGAGAGAGAAAACAGAAGAAGGAGATGAGTTCTCCTTAAATAACCTCACATTTATGTCCACCAATCACACACTCTCAACCATCCAATCAATAAATATCTCAAAGTTAGGGTTAGATTAGTCTTAAACCCAATTAGCCTAATAAAGTAGGATTAGGTTCTAACAATATACCCTCCTTAAAGAATTTTTTCCCACGAAATTAAATCCAGAACTTACCAAACAGCTCCAGATACTTCTTTTGGACTTCCTCCTCAATCTCCCAGGTGGCCTCTCGAACACTGGGATGCTGCCATCGGACCTTCACCAGCGGAATGGTCCTCCTTCTGAGCTGGTGTTCCATCCGATCCACTATCTCAACTAGTCTCTCCTGAAGAGACAAATCCTGACGGATCTTTGGAACCTCTAATTGAATCACATGAGTTGGATCTGCCACGTACTTCCTCAACATCAAAACGTGGAAGACGTTATTAATACCCGAATACAGTGGTGACAATTAAGGCAATCCTGTAGGTGACATCTATAACACGGTTGAGGATCTCAAATGGTCCGACATGCCTCAGACTGAACTTCCCCTTCTTCCCAAATCTCATCAAACAAAGAGCATACAAAATCTTTACGAACACATGATCGCCCACCTCAAACCTCAATTCTCGCCTATGCTTATCCGCGTACCTCTTCTGCCTGCACTTAACGGTCGTTAATCTCTGTCTGATCAGCATACATCTGTACAATCTCAGGCCCAACCAACTACCTCTCGCCTACATCACTCCAGCACACTAGTGATCTGCATGGTCTCCCGTACAAAGCCTCGTACAGATCCATCCCAATAATCGAATGATAGTTGTTGTAGTAGGCGAACTTGATCAGCGGAAAAAGCTCATCCCAATGTCTTGCCGAATCCAGAGTACACGCTCTCAACATATCTTCAAAAGTCTGGATGGTCCGCTCAGACTGACCGTCTGTATGAGGATGAAAATTTGTACTTAACTTCAATTGAGTTCCCAAAGCCATCTGCAAACTCTTCCAAAATTTGGACGTGAACCTGGGATCTCTATGTGAAATGATACTCATAGGACTCTGTGAAGTCTTACTATCTCCTCAATATACAACTTAGCTAGACCATCCCGAGGCAAGGTGGTCTTAATAGCCAAGAAGTGCGCCGACTTGATCAGTCGATCGACTAAGACACAAATCGCGCGTGCAATCTCCTCGTCCTCGGCACACCGGTGACAAAATCCATAGTCACGTGCTCCCATTTCCACTTTGGAATCTAGATCCTCTGCATAGGCCCCGTGGGTCTCTGGTGCTTAATTTTCACCTACTGACAGACCAAACAGCTATTCACAAACTCTGCTACGTCTAGTTTCATCCCCTTCCACCAGAAGTTCCTCTAAAGATCTTTATAAATCTTTGTGCTGCCTGGGTGTATCGTATACCGAGATCGATTTGCCTCCTCCATGATTTCCTTCATCAGGTATCCTCCTTTCGGCACCCAGATTCGGTCTCTAAATGTCAGACCCCCATTGACTCCAACTCTGAAGTCTGATACATCTCTAGCAGCTAATAGCAACAACCCTGACAACTTATCATCAGAAACCTGACCCTTACCAATACTCGAAACCATATGAGGTTCTACTCTCAGACCCGCAATCACTGCCCGCTATGATTGATCTGTGAAAGGCTTCCACTCTGCCAAAGTCTCTAGCAGCTTCCACTCTTGGATACACAGACCAGCTACTTAGACCTCCATCTTCCTGCTACCGTATTCACCTTTCCCGGATGATAGGAAATGGTGTAGCCATAGTCCTTAATGAACTCGAGTCATCTTCGTTGTCTCATGTTCAGCTCCTTCTGAGAGAACAAATACTTCAGACTTTAATGATTTGTGAATACCTCAAATTGTTCTCCATACAAATAATGTCTCCAACTCTTCAAGGCATGAACCACTTCTGCTAACTCCAAATCATGAGTCGGGTAATTCTTCTTAGGAACCTTCTGTTGGCTTTTTGGCCTTACTCTATATTTATTTTGATGATTAGTCAAACTAATCTTAATTAATCAAAGTGAGCAAACACGATTACATGCATTGCATACATACTTGTATACTTGCAATCATCTTAATAGGTTGATCAAGACATTCAAGGAAAGGAGCATTGGGACAAAGACATCAAGACTCAAGACTTGTAATCAAAGCTTTGGACCAAGACATGTAATTTTGTATTTATTGAGTCTATAAGGTTTAATTTAAACTTGAGCACTAGGATTCTATCCCGTCAAGATTTGGTAACCGAACCCCTCACGCTCAACCGAAACCTTTCTAGTTTGGTCCACCGAACACCTATTGGTTACCCAGATACTTCCCATCAGTAAACCTTAGGTGTTATCTGGAATTGCCCCGACGGAAGACCAAACAACCATCGGTCGACCGAATAGCCCTGGACCGGTTTTGGACATTGCTCCAATGGTTGCATTTGATTGAAGACCTTAGAGCCCAATTGATTAGTCCTAATTCGGACGACTGAATACATATCGATCAACCGAGTCCTTCTTTCATTTAGGCGCCTAACGGTTATTTACACGTGGCACTTGACTGTTGTACCCAACGACTATTTGAGCTATAATTGTCAGCACAAAACCCACGCTAAGTTCGTTCTACCAAAGTGTACACGATCAACAGAACTTGAGTAATCAGAGCCCAACCAATCCTACTGTCCACCTTCGAATGGTGAACCAAATGTAATTCGGTTAACCGAACTTATTAGGGCTAAATTGATAATAGTTACTGGAAGTGGGTGAACCGTGATCCGAACCCTATTCGGTCAACCGTATGTTTAGTTTAGACCAATCAAACCTTTCTGTCTCGGACTACCGTCACTTGAACAGTCTACGAAACCTGGTCTAAAATCTGCCCGAGCTTAAGTCAAATCGTCCTTCTCATTGGTCCATTTTCCCCACCAACTCCCAAATTGATAGTAGAGCTTGAAGACATATAAATAGGACCCCATTTGTTGGTTTTGACCGTCTTGAACACTCTCTATCAATCCAATAGTCAAGGCCAAATTCTCTTCATCTTCAAGCTCTCAATCCTCAATACTAAAACCAAAACTTCAGCACTTGCATATCCAATTCCATATCAATATTCAAGTGTGCTAAAGTATAGAGTGTTAGTTAGATTGTGATTCCATATCTATATTCAAGAATCACCAAAGAGTTGTAAAGCTTCGTGGAATTGTCCTAGTTTTTGAAATAGGTCTGCTGGGTCCACCTCCACTAGACATGGATTGTCCTAGTTTTCCAATAGGTCTGCTTGCCCTACTAAGGCAGAAACGAACGAGGTGGCCCAGCTGGCCACAACCATGACAAGCTCCGGGATGGCCCCACACCCCCGTCTTGGATGAACTTCTCCACACTGCCGGCACTGCGCTGCCTGATGTACTCCGCCTCCATCGATCTGGGGCTTCTTACCCGGATTCCCCGGGATATGACCACCTGGATGTCCTCCAGGCTTCACCTGTGACCTCTTGGTCTCCTGCATGACCTCCTGGTAATCCTCGTCAATGTTGGTCGCAAACTTCACATCATCTGCTAAAGTCTGTGTTATACTCGTGGTGACACGAGATCTGAACTGCAGTCTCAGACCCCCACAAACTTTTGTGTCCTCTGCTCTAGAGTCACGTAAATCTCTGGGCAATAACGTTCCAAAGCATGGAACCTGATGATGTAGGTTGGCAGAGTCATCTCTCTATGCTCTAAGGCCAGAAACTCCTCTCTCTTCCGATCTCAGACGTGCTAAGGGAAGTATTGCTGGTTGAACTCCACAAGGTAGTCCTCCCAGCCCACTTCCTCCCTGTCCTAAAAGACCACAGCAGACGTGTCCTCCACCAGTTGGACGCCATGCCATCTAGAAGATAGGTGGTCAGATCCACCTTCCTCTCCGGTGCCACTCCAATCGTCTGGAAAATCTTCTGGTCTTAAAGATACAATCCTCAGCTGTCTCAGGTCACCTAACCCTGGAAGGTTGTTGGATGCTGGCGTATAAAACGATCATGAATTGCGCCTGTCTGGTTGGCGCGGGCTACCCGACCCTCTGATGGTCGCCCAACATCTCCATCGTAACCGACTCCAACCGCCGCTCTCCTGCCCTCGCAGCCCCACCGGTATCCTCACTGGTACAACGATAGCGTGGGGGAGGTCTCACGTATCTCGGAGGCATTGTTGAACGTTTTATTTTAAACCGCAAGTGCAAGGCCGCGATGAAGCGGTGGCAAGTACGGGTCGTCCTCAGGGAGGTGAGTAGCCTCTTGCTTGTACGAAATCAAGTGGCAAAAATAGGGGGAGAAAGATGTTTATGCTACTCTACTCTATACTACGCTAAGAAGTATGAAATGCGAACGAAAGAAACAAACAATGAACTAACAACTAAGCTAAGAACAAAGGAAGAATGCTGGAATATAGAAATGGAAAAACCCCTAAGGGGTGGAGTGAGTGCACACATGCAAAGAGGTGGGTGTAGAATACATTCTTTAAGCACATGAAGGTGGTGTTTATCATGCATAGGAAGTGTCTAAATGTGTGGCAAAACCTATCAATCTATTCACCAACTTAGTTGATTAACATTTACATATGCAAGGTGTTTATTTCAGAACCTAAACAAGCATGAGAGGTGTCTAATCATTTTGGCAAAACTCATCAAGTTATAAATTCTATCCTAAACAAGCAAGCATACATTCATGTTTAATCAACACATTGAAATTAAATCATTCATCCCATTCTCTAATGCATGTATGTACATCTACTCCACCCCCCAAATGGGATGGAACTACTCACTAAACATTACACTAATTATTAAACTAAGCAAAGAAAGCATATTAAAACTAAGCTAGAAATAAAAGACGATTAAACTAAAACATGCACAAACAATAAAAAGAAGCATAAACAAACAATGAAAGAAACACAAAAATTTATTGATAAAATGACTCACATTAAAAGTAGCATCCTCCTACTTTAGTGTGTGCTTCAAGGCCTCACTTCTAGTAGGAAGAATAGCCACTTAAAATATGGAGTGATTACAAAAGGAGGTGAAGAGTTCTATTTATAGGCATGGAAAAAGCTAATCCGGGACAATCCCCCGATGTGGGACTAAACCAATACCAAAAATACACTAAGCATACACTAATACACGTGCTACAGAAAACTAAACGGATTCTGGGCCATCTGGACCGCCAATTGGCGGTCTATATGGTTTAGATCCGTTTGGTTTTCTTTGTGGGCTTTGCTTGAAGTGTTTGTTGGTCTTGGATGCATCTGATTGGTTTGTTGGAGCTCCGACCCGAATCCAATTGCTAAAATACTCCCCATGATGGTGTGAAGTATTCTGTTTTGCTTTTAGGTCCTTCTGTCTTGCGTTCAGGTCCTTCTCCCTTGCATTTTGGTCCCCATATCTCACAATCCAGTCCTTTTTCCCAGCTTTTGGGTCCTTTTATGTTTCATCTCTTCAAACCTATTTATTCCTGAAAACTAAACATAAAACTCGTAACATAGCATTGTTTAGGTGAAAGATAATGGATATAAGATACAAATATAAGCATGAAATGATGTCAATCAAATACCCCCACACCTAACTTTTGCTAGTCCCGAGCAAAACAAAGAAAGAGAAAAGCATACGAAAAACAAGAAATCCTAACTCACTTTCGTAGGAATCACAGTTGCACTTAGCACGTTCAACAAGCCGTTAAACCTCCTTGTCGCCAAGGAGGATGAGTGTTGTCTACTGAGGGTTTTCAGCGGATATACCCACAAAATCCGAACAAGATGCATTAATCAATCTAGCTACACGACTCGTTGGACTTATTTTGTCGATCATGAGACGCGGTAATACTACGGGTCGACTCTATATATGTAATCCGTCCACACACCTAGCCTAACGAGTTATTCGTGAAAGTTAGCCAAGGACTTAAGTGAAAGACATGGGCAACCTTAACTTCTGAATGTGATACAATGTGTAAAGTCCATTTTGGTTTTTATTTGACTCTTTTTTTTTCTTCTTTTTTTTCCTTTTTTCTTTTTTTTCTTTTTCTTTGGAGCATTTTATTGGTTGGTGTTTGATTCTCCCAGGGTCAGGTTTCATGCATCATTGCCTATGACGACTTACACTATCACGTACATCTTCCCCCAAATCTCCACATAGGGTGATCCCTACCACCCGTGTAACGGGAGTTCGGTCGGTGCATCCCAAGTCAGATGACTCGAAAGCACCAGGCACAAAGTCCCCTCAGACCTACTTTCCCGAGTGAAAGGAGCCATGCGAGAAGAGAGAACACCACTTATTTATCTATATGGGAACCAAAACCCCTACACTTAAGTTTCACAAAAAGAGATTAAGGGCCCTCGACTACGACAAACTTCCTTATACTCACAAACACGAATTATTTGACTCACTAGGTTCAGGGTGGACTTCTTTAAATGTTTGAGTACTGAAACCCTATGATTACACGCCCCCTGAGGGAAAACCAGGGTGCATCCTAACGACTCGACAAGACCTAAGGCCAATAAACTAGAAATCCTAATGCATCAAGTTCAAGACAATTTTGGGAGCTTTCTTTTTACTTTGCCTCTCAACGGTTTTGCACATGCTAAACACACGCAAAACCCACAAAAAAAAACATTTTCTTTCGCAAACACATGAAGATTTTGAAAGAAATGTGAAAATTTTAAAGCACTAGGCAAGCAAAAGAAGACAAGTCACCCAAGGATCATGGCAAGCAGATATATCGATATTAAATGCGGCACACTAACATGACCCTAACAGTACACACAAAAGAACATAAAACCAAAGGAAAAATACTCGACTATGTACACACGTAAAACACCCCCCAAACCTACTTCATGCATTGTCCTCAATGAATGTGAACAAGATACTACATGGATACATGCATGAAAAAGGAATATCTCACCAACATGAAGTACAAAGGGACGTTCAGGGTCATGTTGATGGACACAAATCCAAATTCCCTCAAAACCTGTGAGAAGCTGAAGAAAGGAGATAAATACGTGAAGAGATTGGGCCCAAGTACACAAGGGTTGGGGCCCACAACAATCGATGCTCACTGAAGGAGTCTTTTATTACACACTTTTTTTTAAAGATATATACATCAACCAAGATATTCTCATAATCATTTGGTCAAGGAACATCAAATGAGAACATCAAGTCAGGAGGACCAGAGACTTGCCGAGATGGGCAAACTCCACTGGTACTCTGAGGTGTCATGAGAGGTGAAAGGTCAAAGCTGAAAGGCTCGAACCCCTCATGATATTGGTCGGGTGTGGGCAACAAAGAATGAAGTTGTGTTGCCTCACTAGGGTTTAATTGCTCATCGAAGAAAACCCTCCAACCAATAGGCGGGTGCATCGGAATGAGTTCCTCAGGCTCATTCGATGGATGCAGCAGACCTGCATCGCGAAGAATGGGGCTTCTCCCCAAGTCATCCAACAAGGACCTCCCACCATCATTTAGATCATCAAGCATAAGCTCGGTCATAGGTGGGTCCTTGTTGGAGTCAATATGAAGCTCAAATGGCTCAATGGCCATGGGACATGAGGTAGAGACACCTTCTGTTATAGGCATATGATGAGGTGTCTCACTCTCACTAGTACTCTCAACTTAATCATGCAACGAACACTCCCTTTGGACATTCATGTTCGGGGCCATCTCACTCTGTTGCATTGCGAAGATAGGCAATGAGTTTTCGCTGGGCCCACGAATATTCTCAACGGGTTGCATTGGGGTTAGGGGTGTTCGTTAATTTTGTGGTGTTTTCTCCAGTTGGCGGATGAGATTTAGATTTAAAGGTTCATCCATGGGTTCCTGTTGCTTACCAGAGTTGAACACATGAAACTCGGCACTGATGTTACCGAATGAGAGCTTCATGAGACCATTTCTACAATTAATAAAGGCATTGGAGGTTGCCAGAAATGGTCTACCCAAAATCAAAGGTATTTGAGAGTGGGTGTTCGCAACAGGATTGGTATCGAGGACAACAAAATGGACTGGAAATATAAAATCTCCAACTTTGATAAGCACGTCCTCGATAATCCCCATGGGAATACGAATGGATCTATCCGCTAGTTGGAGGGTGATCTTAGTTGGTTTCAATTCTCCCAAGTTCAACTGTTGATAAACAGAGAATGGGAGGAGGTTGACCGCTGATCCTAAATCAAGCAAAACATTGCTCAATCTAGTGTCCCCTATCGTACACTGAATAGTAGGACACCCAGGGTCCATGTATTTTGTGTAGGTAGGATTGGACAAAAGTGAGCTGATATTTGCAGCCAAGAATGCTTTCTTAGGAACATTGGTCTTCCTCTTGGTTGTGCAGAGATCCTTCAACACTTTGGCATATTTAGGTATTTGTTGGATGACATCCAACAAGGGGATGTTAACCTTTACTTGCTTAAACACCTCTACTATCTTGTCCATGTTGTCACTCTGCTTTTTGTTTAACCTACTTGGATAGGGAGCTTTTGGCAGGTAGGTTTTCTGCTGTGCCTGAGAAGAAAGCTTTGCTGTATTACCCTCACCCTCAGCTTCTTCTTCACCACCATTCCCACTGGGGGGCTGCATAGATGGTGGTGGGTGTGGCAAGGAAATGTGATTGTCAACCTGTTTTCCATTCCTTAAGGTCACAATGGAATTGACATGGTGAACAAGTTCCTCCACATGGTTCACTTGCCTCCCCCGAGGTACCACATTCTCATTTTGCATTTGTTGTTGTTGGTACATGCGGGGGTTAGCCTCAGGCTGGCTAGGAAAAGACCCTCTCTATCTTTCATGTACAGACTGAGCCAATTGGCCCATCTGAAGCTCTAGAGATTTGATGGTTTGTTGATTTGAAGTGAGAACTTGACTCGTGGTTGACATAAAAAATTTCATTTAGTTTTCAAGTCCACGAGTCAAGGTCTCAAGCGAATTGTTGAACGTTTTAATTTAAACCGCAAGTGCACGGCCGCGATGAAGCGGTGGCAAGTACGGGTCGTCCTCAGGGAGGTGAGCAGCCTCTTGTTTGCACGAAATCAAGTGGCGAAAATAATGGAGAAGAGAGTTGGTTACGTTACTCTACACTAAACTACGCTAAGAAGTACGAAATGCGAAACAAAGAAATAAACGATCAAATAAAAACTAAGCTAAGAACAAAATAGAAGTGCTGCAATTTCAGGAATGGAAAAACCCCTAAGGGGTGGAGTGAGTGCACACATGCAAAGAGGTGGGTGTAGAATACATTCTTTAAGCACATGAAGGTGGTGTTTATCAAGCATAGGAAGTGTCTAAATGTTATGGCAAAACCTATCAATCTATTCACCAACTTAGTTGATTAACATTTACATATGCAAGGTGTTTATTTCAGAACCTAAACAAGCATGAGAGGTGTCTAATCATTTTGGCAAAACTCATCAAGTTGTAAATTCTATCCTAAACAAGCAAGCATACATTCATGTTTAATCAACACATTGAAATTAAAGCATTCATCCCATTCTCTAATACATGTATGTACATCTACTCCACCCCCCAAAGGGGATGGAACTACTCACTAAACATTACACTAATTATTAAACTATGGAAAGAAAGCATATTAAAACTAAGCTAGAATTAAAAGACGATTAAACTAAAACATGCACAACAATAAAAGAAGCATAAAACAAACAATGAAAGAAACAAAAAACTTTATTGATAAAAATGACTCACATTAAAAGTAGCATCCTCCTACTTTAGTGTGTGCTTCAAGGCCTCACTTCTAGTAGGAAGAATAGCCACTTAAAATATGGAGTGATTACAAAAGGAGGTGAAGAGTTCTATTTATAGCCATGGAAAAAGCTAATCCGGGACAATCTCCCGATGTGGGACTAAACCAACACCAAAAATAGCCTAAACGAACATTAATACAAGTCCAGGAGAAATCTTGGCAGATCTGGGCTAATCCAGACCGCCAATTGGCGGTTCCAGACCGCCAATTGGCGGTCCAAAATGCCCGGATCCGGTTGAGTTTTATTCTGGGCTTTCCTTTGTGCTTTTGGTGGTCTTTGATGCATCTACCTCGTTTGTTGGAGCTCCGACCCGAATCCAATTGCAAAAATACTCCCCATAATGGTGTGAAGTATTCTGTTTTACTCTTAGGTCCCTCTGTCTTGCAATCAGGTCCTTCTCCCTTGCATCTTAGTCCCTAGATCTCACAATTCAGTCCTTTTTCCCAGCTTTTGGGTCCTTTTATGCTTCATCTCTTCAAACCTATTTATTCCTGAAAACTAAACATAAAACTCGTGACATAGCATTGTTTAGGTGAACGATAATGGATATAAGATACAAATATGAGCATGAAATGATGTCAATCAAATACCCCCACACCTAACTTTTGCTAGTCCCGAGCAAAACAAAGAAAGAGAAAAGCATGCGAAAAACAAGAAATCCTAACTCACTTTCGTAGGAATCACGGTTGCACTTAGCACGTGCAACAAGCCGTTAAACCTCCTTGTCGCCAAGGAGGAGGAGTGTTGTCTCCTGAGGGTTTTCAGCGGATATACCCACAAAATCCGAACAAGATGCATTAATCAATCTAGCTACACGACTCGTTGGACTTATTTTGTCGATCATGGGATGCGGTAATACTACGGGTCGACTCTATATATGTAATCAGTCCACACACCTAGCCTAATGAGTTATTCGTGAGAGTTAACTAAGGAATTAAGTGAAAGACATGGGCAACCTTAACTTCTGAATGTGATACAACGTGTAAAGTCCATTTTGGTTCTTATTTGACTCTTTTTTTTTTCTTTTCTTTGGAGCATTTTATTGGTTGGTGTTTGATTCTCCCAGGGTCAGGTTTCGTGCATCATTGCCTATGAGGACTTACACTATCACGTACACCTTCCCCCAAATCTCCACATAGGGCGATCCCTACCACCCGTGTAACGGGAGTTCGGTCGGTGCATCCCAAGTCAGATGACTCGAAAGCACCAGGCACAAAGTCCCCTCAGACCTACTTTCCCGAGTGATAGGAGCCGTGCGAGAAGAGAGAACACCACTTATTTATTTATCTACATGGGAACCAAAACCCCTACACTTAAGTTTCACAAAAAGAGATTAAGGGCCCTTGACTACGACAAACTTCCTTATACTAACAGACACGAATTATTTGACTCACTAGGTTCAGGGTGGACTTCTTTAAATGTTTGAGTACTGAAACCCTATGATTACACGCCCCCCGAGGGAAAACCGGGGTGCATCCTAACGACTCGATAAGACCTAAAGCCAGTAAACTAGAAATCCTAATGCATCAAGTTCAAGACAATTTTTGGGAGCTTTCTTTTTACTTTGCCTCTCAACGGTTTTGAACATGCTAAACACACGCAAAACCCACAAAAAAAACATTTTCTTTCGCAAACACATGAAGATTTTGAAAGAAATGTGAAAATTTTAAAGCACTAGGCAAGCAAAAGAAGACAAGTCACCCAAGGATCATGGCAAGCAGATATATCGATATTAAATGCGGCACACTAACATGACCCTAACAGTACACACAAAAGAAAAGAAAACCAAAGGAAAAAGACTCGAATATGTACACACGTAAAACACCCCCCCACACCTACCTCATGCATTGTCCTCAATGAATGTGAACAAGATACTACATGGATACATGCATGAAAAAGGAACGATCTCACCAACATGAAGTACAAAGGGACGTTCAGGGTCATGTTGATGGACACAAACCCAAATTCCCTCAAAACCTGTGAGAAGCTGAAGAAGGGAGATAAATACGTGAAGAGATTGGGCCCAAGTACACAAGGGTTGGGGCCCACAACAATCGATGCTCACTGAAGGAGTCTTTTATTACACACTTCTTCTTTTTTTTTGTTTTTTTTTTCTTTTCTTTTTTTTTTTTACAAGATATATACAACAACCAAGATATTCTCATAATCATTTGGTCAAGGAACATCAAATGAGAACATCAAGTCATGAGGACCAGAGACTTGCCGAGATGGGCAAACTTCACCGGTACTCTGAGGTGTCATGAGGGGTGAAAGGTCAAAGCTGAAAGGCTCGAACCCCTCATGATATTGGTTGGGTGTGGGCAACAAAGAATGAAGTTGTGTTGCCTCACTAGGGTTTAATTGCTCATCGAAGAAAACCCTCCAACCAATAGGCGGGTGCATCGGAATGAGTTCCTCAGGCTCATTCGATGGATGCAGCAGACCTGCATCACTAAAAATGGGGCTTCTCCCCAAGTCATCCAACAAGGACCTCCCACCATCATTTAGATCATCAAGCATAAGCTCGGTCATAGGTGGGTCCTTGTTGGAGTCAAAATGAAGCTCAAATGGCTCAATGGCCATGGGACATGAGGTAGAGACACCTTCTGGTATAGGCATATGGTGAGGTGTCTCACTCTCACTAGTACTCTCAACTGAATCATGCAACGAACACTCCCTTTGAACATTCATGTTTGAGGCCAGCTCACTCTGTTGCATTGCAAAGACAGGCAATGAGTCTTCGCTGAGCCTACAAACATTCTCAACGGGTTGCATTGGTGTTAGAGGTGTTCGTTGATTTTGTGGTGTTTTCTCCAATTGGCGGATGAGATTGAGATTTAAAGGTTCATCCATGGGTTCCTGTTGCCTACCAGAGTTGAACACATGAAACTCGGCACTCATGTTACCGAATGAGAGCTTCATGAGACCATTTCTACAATTAATCAAGGCATTGGAGGTTGCCAGAAATGGTCTACCCAAAATCAAAGGTATTTGAGAGTGGGTGTTCGCAACAGGATTGGTATCGAGGACAACAAAATCGACTGGAAATATAAAATCTCCAACTTTGATAAGCACGTCCTCGATAATCCCCATGGGAATACGAATGGATCTATCCGCTAATTGGAGGGTGATCTTAGTTGGTTTCAATTCTCCCAAGTTCAACTGTTGATAAACAGAGAATGGGAGGAGGTTGACCGCTGATCCTAAATCAAGCAAAATATTGCTCAATCTAGTGTCCCCAATCGTACACTGAATAGTAGGACACCCAGGGTCCTTGTATTTTGTGTAGGTGGGATTGGACAAAAGTGAGCTGATATTTGCAGCCAAGAATGCTCTCTTAGGAACATTGGTCTTCCTCTTGGTTGTGCAGAGATCCTTCAACACTTTGGCATATTGAGGTATTTGTTGGATGACATCCAACAAGGGGATGTTAACCTTTACTTGCTTAAACACCTCTACTATCTTGTCCATGTTGTCACTCTGCTTTTTGGTTAACCTACTTGGATAAGGAGCTTTTGGCAGGTAGGTTTTCTGCTGTGCCTGAGAAGAAGGAAGCGTTGGTGTATTACCCTCACCCTCAGCTTCTTCTTCACCACCATTCCCACGGAGGGGCTGCATAGATGGTGGTGGGTGTGGCAAGGAAATGTGATTGTCAACCTGTTTTCCATTCCTTAAGGTCGCAATGGAATTGACATGGTGTACAGGTTCCTCCACATGGTTCACTTGCCTCCCCCGAGGTACCACATTCTCATTTTGCATTTGTTGTTGTTGGTACATGCGGGGGTTAGCCTCAGGCTGGCTAGGAAAAGACCCTCTCTCTCTTTCATGTACAGACTGAGCCAATTGGCCCATCTGAAGCTCTAGAGATTTCATGGTCTGCTGATTTGAAGTGAGAACTTGACTTGTGGTAGACATAAAATTTTTCACTGAGTTTTCAAGTCCACGAGTCAAGGTCTCAAGCGAATTGAATCGGGTTTCCATATTATTGGAATTTGGGAAACCCGATTGATTGGTGGTTTGCGCTTGGGGTGGCTGATAGGATTGCGCATGCATGGGAGGTTGGTGTGATTGGTAAGGTGGTCTAGAGGAGTTTGAAGGACCACCCGGGGCATTATTTTGGTTCCATGAAAAATTGGGGTGGTTCCTCCATCCAGGGTTATAAGATGATGAGTATGGGTCATTCCTAGCTCTGTCATAGATGGCGTTGACACGCTCCATCTCAGGAGGAATGGACTCACACTCGCTCTCTACATGACCTATCCTACCACATGAATGACAAGGAACTGGACCAGATGTGGACATGTGAGGTACACTTTGTTGGTTTTGGAGCTCAATCGAATCCATACGGCGCATTAAGGCCGCCATGCGTGCCTCGGTGGCCGTAGTGGTATCGATAGCAAATGCGGTACCCGATCTAGTCGAGTTTGCATTCGCGATCCTCGCTCCTATACTAGATGGTGCAGGTGGTTCCCTCACACTCTCCCATTGCATGGTTTTCTCAGCGAGGTCTTCTAGGAAGGCCCATGCCTCCCTTTCATCCTTTCCCAAGAACTCTCCTTGACACATGGACTCAAGGAGCGTTCTGGACGGGATGTGAAGACCCTCATACACAATCTGACAAAGACGCCACAACTCAATGCCATGGTGAGGGCACGAGGATAGTAGCTCTTTGAACCTCTCAAGATATGCATGAAATGGTTCGGTCTCATGTTGATAGAACGAATTGATTTCGTTCCTCAATTTTTGAGTCCGATGATTAGGAAAGTACTTCTTGAGGAATGCAGATTGAAACTCATCCCAAGTCCTAAAGGAATTCGCCTGGTTGCTGTACAACCACTTCTTGGCATCATCCTTCAGCGCAAAGGGGACAAGCCTAAGATGGATGGAGTCTGTGCTAAGTTGTTGCAGCTTGAACATAGCACAGACCTCCTCAAATTCCCTGAGAAAGATATAGGGGTCACCTTTCCCAGTGAAATGAGGGAGCATGGAAATGAATTGAGGCTTAACCTCAAAATGGTTCCCATTAGCCTCTGGTAATACGATGCATGAGGGTAGAGCGGTACGGCTCGGGTAGCATCGATCACGAAGAGGTATGGGAACGACAACTGGAAGCACAGGTGGAATAGGTGGGTCCAGCAACTGCTCCTCCTCACGGAAATTAGCAGCCATTGGACCCGAACTACGTGCGACACGAGAGGAGGGAGGTGTCGAGAAATCGATGACCGAAGCCGGATTGACAACGCTCCTCGTCAAACGACCACTCTCGTCTCGTGTCCACGAAAGCATGCACAAAGGTGCACACACAAACCACAACTCTCTTTTTTTTCTTTTCTTTTTTTTTTCTTTTTTTTTTCAAATGAAGAATGTACGTAGAAGAGAAGACGAGGGAACACAGGAGAGAAAGAATGACTCAGGAGAGAAGGGAAGAAGTCCTTAAGCTACGGCGGATGGGTACAGGTAGAAGCACACAAGCAAACAAGGCTCAAACAATCCTAAGTTCGCTATAGGTCCTTACAGCTAGACGACGCCTAACTGCGAGGTCACACGGCCTCAACACGCCTCACCTCCCTACAACGAGGACCACAAAGCCCAGCAAGTGAGCCAAGATCCGGGGATCTCGTCTCTCCTACTATCGACAAAGTGGGCAACGCCGATCAGGTCATGACGGTCGGGACCGGATCACTCTCCTAATGCGTCCAAGATCCTTAGGGCCAATGTCTACTTTATTTTAAAATTAGGCTCTTGATTAGTGTGGTTTTTGGGGCGAAGGAAAGGGTGATGAAATCCCCCACCTTATCTTTTATGGGACAGCCCCTCCTTAGTAGCGTTTTGGAGTCCTAAATCTAGCAATCAACTCTCCAAACAACGCTCAACTCACACTTGTTGCAATGCACTTCCTACTAACTAATGCATGTTCATACGAAATGCATGAATGAGAGTAGAAGGTGCGTACCTCACGCCAGCTCTCAGCAACAGAAAATAAAGCTAAGATAAAAGACAATCTAAATGCCTAAGTCACATACATGATGCATGACCTAAACAAGAATGAATGCCTAATCTTTTGCTTTGAGTTTTAGGGTCCAAGTTGCTTAAAGGAGGTTTGATTATTGATCTGGGAACGAACTATAAGTCAAAACATGCCAAATTGAGTCCCAGATAACTAGATCATTTAGAGCAACAACAGCAAGAAATTAAAAGATGAACAGAGCTCACCAGACCGCTGATTGGCGGTCTGAAGTGCTCAGGTCGTCTGGAAATTTCTCCAGTAGCCCCCACTTGCTATTCCCAGTCTCCTGAAACAAAGAAAAACTACAACACACAAATTAAATCCACTCGAATCGTCCAAACAAGAGTCTGGACTGGCACCTCCCCGGCAACGGCGCCAAAAACTTGTTGAACGTTTTAATTTAAACCGCAAGTGCACGGCCGCGATGAAGCGGTGGCAAGTACGGGTCGTCCTCAGGGAGGTGAGCAGCCTCTTGTTTGCACGAAATCAAGTGGCGAAAATAATGGAGAAGAGAGTTGGTTACGTTACTCTACACTAAACTACGCTAAGAAGTACGAAATGCGAAACAAAGAAATAAACGATCAAATAAAAACTAAGCTAAGAACAAAATAGAAGTGCTGGAATTTCAGGAATGGAAAAACCCCTAAGGGGTGGAGTGAGTGCACACATGCAAAGAGGTGGGTGTAGAATACATTCTTTAAGCACATGAAGGTGGTGTTTATCAAGCATAGGAAGTGTCTAAATGTTATGGCAAAACCTATCAATCTATTCACCAACTTAGTTGATTAACATTTACATATGCAAGGTGTTTATTTCAGAACCTAAACAAGCATGAGAGGTGTCTAATCATTTTGGCAAAACTCATCAAGTTGTAAATTCTATCCTAAACAAGCAAGCATACATTCATGTTTAATCAACACATTGAAATTAAAGCATTCATCCCATTCTCTAATACATGTATGTACATCTACTCCACCCCCCAAAGGGGATGGAACTACTCACTAAACATTACACTAATTATTAAACTATGGAAAGAAAGCATATTAAAACTAAGCTAGAATTAAAAGACGATTAAACTAAAACATGCACAACAATAAAAGAAGCATAAAACAAACAATGAAAGAAACAAAAAACTTTATTGATAAAAATGACTCACATTAAAAGTAGCATCCTCCTACTTTAGTGTGTGCTTCAAGGCCTCACTTCTAGTAGGAAGAATAGCCACTTAAAATATGGAGTGATTACAAAAGGAGGTGAAGAGTTCTATTTATAGCCATGGAAAAAGCTAATCCGGGACAAACTCCCGATGTGGGACTAAACCAACACCAAAAATAGCCTAAACGAACATTAATACAAGTCCAGGAGAAATCTTGGCAGATCTGGGCTAATCCAGACCGCCAATTGGCGGTTCCAGACCGCCAATTGGCGGTCCAAAATGCCCGGATCCGGTTGAGTTTTATTCTGGGCTTTCCTTTGTGCTTTTGGTGGTCTTTGATGCATCTACCTCGTTTGTTGGAGCTCCGACCCGAATCCAATTGCTAAAATACTCCCCATAATGGTGTGAAGTATTCTGTTTTACTCTTAGGTCCCTCTGTCTTGCAATCAGGTCCTTCTCCCTTGCATCTTAGTCCCTAGATCTCACAATTCAGTCCTTTTTCCCAGCTTTTGGGTCCTTTTATGCTTCATCTCTTCAAACCTATTTATTCCTGAAAACTAAACATAAAACTCGTGACATAGCATTGTTTAGGTGAACGATAATGGATATAAGATACAAATATGAGCATGAAATGATGTCAATCACGAATTGAATCAGGTTTCCATATTATTGGAATTTGGGAAACCCGATTGATTGGTGGTTTGCGCTTGGGGTGGCTGATAGGAATGCGCATGCATGGGAGGTTGGTGTGATTGGTAAGGTGGTCTAGAGGAGTTTGGAGGACCACCCGGGGCATTAGTTTGGTTCCATGAAAAATTGGGGTGGTTCCTCCATCCAGGATTATAAGATGATGAGTATGGGTCATTCCTGGCTCTATCATAGACGGCGTTGACACACTCCATCTCAGGAGGAATGGACTCACACTCACTTTCTACATGACCTATCCTACCACATGAATGACAGGGAACTGGACCAGATGTAGACATGTGAGGTGCACTTTGTTGGTTTTGGAGCTCAATCGAATCCATACGGCGCATTAAGGCCGCCATGCGTGCCTCGGTGGCCGTAGTGGTATCGATTGCAAATGCGGAACCCGATCTAGTTGAGTTTGCATTCGCGATCCTCGCTCCTATACTAGATGATGCAGGTGGTTCCCTCACACTCTCCCATTGCATGGTTTTCTCAGCGAGGTCTTCTAGGAAGGCCCATGCCTCCCTTTCATCCTTTCCCAAGAACTCTCCTTGACACATGGACTCAAGGAGCGTTCTGGACGGGATGTGAAGACCCTCATACACAATCTGACAAAGACGCTACAACTCAATGCCATGGTGAGGGAACGAGGATATTAGCTCTTTGAACCTCTCAAGATATGAATGAAATGGTTCGGTCTCATGTTGATAGAACGAATTGATTTCGTTCCTCAATTTTTGAGTCCGATGATTAGGAAAGTACTTCTTGAGGAATGCAGATTGAAACTCATCCCAAGTCCTAAAGGAATTCGCCTGGTTGCTGTACAACCACTTCTTGGCGTCATCCTTTAGTGCAAAAGGAACGAGCCTAAGATGGATGGAGTCTGTGCTAAGTTGTTGCAGCTTGAACATAGCACAGACCTCCTCAAATTCCCTGAGAAAGATATAGGGGTCACCTTTCCCAGTGAAATGAGGGAGCATGGAAATGAATTGAGGCTTAACCTCAAAATGGTTCCCATTAGCCTCTGGTAATACGATGCATGAGGGTAGAGTTGTACGGCTCGGGTAGCATCGATCACGTAGAGGTATGGGAACGACAACTGGAAGCACTGGTCGAACTGGTGGGTCAAGCAACTACTCCTCCTCATGGAAATTAGCAGCCATTGAACTCGGACTGCGTGCGACACGAGAGGAGGAAGGTGTCGAGAAATCGATGACCGAAGCCGGATTGACAACGCTCCTCGTCAAACGACCACTCCCGTCTCGTGTCCACGAAAGCATGCACAAAGGTGCACACACAAACCACAACTCTTTTTTTCAAAGAATGTACGTAGGGGAGAAGACGGAGGAACACAGGAGAGAAAGAATGACTCAGGAGAGAAAGGAAGAAGTCCTTAAGCTACGGCGGATGGGTACAGGTAGAAGCACACAAGCAAACAAGGCTCAAACAATCCTAAGGTCGCTATAGGTCCTTACAGCTAGACGACGCCTAACTGCGAGGTCACACAGCCTCAACACGCCTCACCTCCCTACGACGAGGACCACAAAGCCCAGCAAGTGAGTCAAGATCTGGAGATCTCGTCTCTCCTACTATCGACAAAGTGGGCAACGCCGATCAGGTCATGACGGTCGGGACCGGATCACTCTCCTAATGCGTCTGAATTCCTTAAGGTCAATGCCTACTTGATTTTAAAATTAGGCCCACATTATCTTTTACGGGACAACCCCTCCTTAGTAGCGTTTTGGAGTCCTAAATCTAGCAATCAACTCTCCAAACAACGCTCAACTCACACTTGTTGCAATGCACTTCCTACTAACTAATGCATGTTCATACGAAATGCATGAATGAGAGTAGAAGGTGCGTACTTCACGCCAGCTCTCAGCAACAGAAAATAAAGCTAAGATAAAAGACAATCTAAATGCCTAAGTCACATACATGATGCATGGCCTAAACAAAAAAAAATGCCTAATCTTTTGCTTTGAGTTTTAGGGTCCAAGTTGCTTAAGGGAGGTTTGATTATTGATCTGGGAACAAACTATAAGTCAAAACATGCCAAATTAAGTCCCATACCACTATATCAGATAAAGTAAACAGACCAAAGAAATAAGAAAGCGAGCTGAGCTTACCAGACCGCCAATTGGCGGTCTCAGGCCGCTGATTGGCAGTCTACAGTGCCCAGCTTGCTTCAAAACTTCTCCAGGTGCTCCTCCTGACCACTCCAAGTCTCCTGAAACAAAGAAAAACTACAAAACAAAAATTAAATCCACTCGAATCGTCCAAACAAGAGTCTGGACTGGCACCTCCCCGGCAACGGCGCCAAAAACTTGTTGAATGTTTTATTTTAAACCGCAAGTGCACGGCCGCGATGAAGCGGTGGCAAGTACGGGTCGTCCTTAGGGAGGTGAGTAGCCTCTTGCTTGTACGAAATCAAGTGGCAAAAATAGGGGAGAAAGATGTTTATGCTACTATACTCTATACTACGCTAAGAAGTATGAAATGCGAACGAAAGAAACAAACAATGAACTAACAACTAAGCTAAGAACAAAGGAAGAATGCTGGAATATAGAAATGGAAAAACCCCTAAGGGGTGGAGTGAGTGCACACATGCAAAGAGGTGGGTATAGAATACATTCTTTAAGCACATGAAGGTGGTGTTTATCATGCATAGGAAGTGTCTAAATGTGTGGCAAAACCTATCAATCTATTCACCAACTTAGTTGATTAACATTTACATATGCAAGGTGTTTATTTCAGAACCTATACAAGCATGAGAGGTGTCTAATCATTTTGGCAAAACTCATCAAGTTATAAATTCTATCCTAAACAAGCAAGCATACATTCATGTTTAATCAACACATTGAAATTAAAGCATTCATCCCATTGTCTAATGCATGTATGTACATCTACTCCACCCCCTAAAGGGGATGGAACTACTCACTAAACATTACACTAATTATTAAACTAAGCAAATAAAGCATATTAAAACTAAGCTAGAAATAAAAGACGATTAAACTAAAACATGCACAAACAATAAAAAGAAGCATAAACAAACAATGAAAGAAACACAAAAATTTATTGATAAAATGACTCACATTAAAAGTAGCATCCTCCTACTTTAGTGTGTGCTTCAAGGCCTCACTTCTAGTAGGAAAAATAGCCACTTAAAATATGGAGTGATTACAAAAGGAGATGAAGAGTTCTATTTATAGGCATGGAAAAAGCTAATCCGGGACAATCCCCCGATGTGGGACTAAACCAATACCAAAAATACACTAAGCATACACTAATACACGTGCTACAGAAAACTAAACGGATTCTGGGCCATCTGGACCACCAATTGGCGGTCTATATGGTTTAGATCCGTTTGGTTTTCTTTGTGGGCTTTTCTTGAAGTGTTTGTTGGTCTTGGATGCATCTGGTTGGTTTGTTGGAGCCCCGACCCGAATCCAATTGCTAAAATACTCCCCATGATGGTGTGAAGTATTCTGTTTTGCTTTTAGGTCCTTCTGTCTTGCGTTCAGGTCCTTCTCCCTTGCATTTTGGTCCCCAGATCTCACAATCCAGTCCTTTTTCCGAGCTTTTGGGTCCTTTTATGTTTCATCTCTTCAAACCTATTTATTCCTGAAAACTAAACATAAAACTCGTAACATAGCATTGTTTAGGTGAAAGATAATGGATATAAGATACAAATATAAGCATGAAATGATGTCAATCAGGCATCTACACCAAGACAGGAACACAAATCAAAAATGATAATGCATGCATGGGCTACAACAATACTAAACACAACTCCTAATGGTGGTTTCTTTGGACAAAGACATCAGAATCGACAACTCTGATACCAAGTTGTAACATACTCAAAACAATGGAACATTTAAAACTTTAAAAGAGAAATTCAACGAGATCAAACAGACACCGAGGACATTACGAAAAACCAACAACAAGTGCACCATCATGTATATCTCAAATATATAGATATGAGTTTTACAAAAGTTGATTACACCAAAAGACTATAAGATAAAATATACAATTGTAGTCACAACAACCTCTAAAAAGGGAGAAAGCAGGATCTGGTCCCTAAAGCTCACTTCCGCAGTCACCACCCTCTAGTGCCGATCACGGCCTGAAAATCAAACGTGCAATAATGTCTGAGTTTCCAGAAGGAAACCCCGTATACTAAACCCCTAGCACATATATAAACTGACAGATAATAATGAAACATGCCATGAGCCTATCACAACATTGCCTCTATCACTGGAGCCACAATTTGCCTCGATGTTACCGAAGCCACGATTTTGCCTATCACCGGAGCCACGGTTTGCCTCTATCACCGGAGCCACGATTTTAAGAAACACAGCAAGAAACAAAGGATCACAACACATCGCTATCGGACCAACCAGTTCGTACCATTGCCCTAAAAGGGACCGGAAAACCAATCGCCCTCAATCGATCAAACCAACACCATAAATACAACACAAGGCAGAAACTGTCGACCACAAAGGCATGATGGTCCTCACCAACAGTGTAACCGGTCAAACGACAAAGGAGATCTATTCAACCGAAAACACCCAGAGCATGCCTAACAGGCTTGACCGGTCGACCGCACAAGGCATCGTTCGACCGGTGCAAGGCAAAGCTTCCCGATTTACACTAGTGACGGTCGACCGTTACGCCAGCCAGTGGACCGAATGCAGTAGAAACTCTGCTGAAATAGAACTTTCGACGAGCCTTTCGGCCTACCGTCGACTCAACGATTACTCACACAATCTTAAGTGAGTCTTAAATACAAGCTTGACATACCTAAAGGGTTGAAGAAACCTTTGAAAATCCAACGGCGAGCGATTCAACGATTAAGCTAAACTCTGGCAAACTTCCTTTACTCTGATCTCTTTGTCAACTCTGGCGACTCTAGCTGAACTCTTCCTTCCTTCCTCCCGTCGACAACACCAACAACCAATCAGCTGAGAAGGAGACGGATTAAAGAGAGAAAGGAGACGAGTTCTCCTTAAATAACCTCACCTTTATCTTCACGAATCACACCCTCTCAACCATCCAATCACCTCTCCCACAACCAATCACAAGCCTTCAATTAACAAATTAATATCTCAAAATTAGGATTAGATTAGTCTTAAACCCAATTAGCCTAATAAAATAAGATTAGGTTCTAACAGAACGACACAATCATACCCTTATGTTATCCAAACGGACCTTATGTTTGTTTGTGTGATGGTGTATGTTTTAGGAAAATCAAACTGTCCCCTAAATATTGCAAATTTAAAAGGTTAGGCCCGTAGTAGGAGAGGTAATGTAAGAACCGCTCTCCTGCTATAATATTAGTAAGCCCACTCTCCTCGGTTATGCATAATTTAGTTCTTAGAATGTAAATTTGTGTTATGGTATGTTTGTTTAAGTATATTTGATCTGATTTCTCATTGGTCGATCGGGTGCGACACATCGAGCTAGTGCGTGGTGGGTTGACTCGATCACCCCATTTTGGGCCCTGGTGAGTGTAGAGCCGGCTTTGGGATGAGCTTGGTTAGGAGTGGCGTGGAATGGGAAGAGATCTTGGGAGTTACACGAATTTTTCAAGGGAGACTTTTGGGTGTCCAAGCTGGCACCATTCTTGGCAAGTCTTGAAGTGGCTTGATAGCTAGGAAGTTGGAGGGTTGTGTGCACAAATATAAGGCCATCCCAGCCATCCTCTTCCTCCTTTTCCATCTTCTCACGCACCACTTCAGACCACTCATTCCTCCCTCTCCAGCTGATTGGTGGGCTGATCTCCGTAGAGTTGGGAGCTACGTCAAGTGCAGCCTGGTGCAGCTAGAAGAAGAGATTGTGTGGCAGAATCTCCGGAAAAGCTTGGGCAATCTTACTTGCCGATCAGGTATGCTCCTGGACCCTTAGTGTAATAGGAAGCATGGAGTGTTGGATGGAGATTAGTCTAGCACAAATAGAGTGGCGGTCTGAGGTTTGGAGTTGCACAAATGGAGATCTACCCGGTAGGGTGGACTGTGGTGCACTCTCCAAATTTTCAAAGGTCGGCTGAGCACCTCTCTCTCTCTACCACGACTTTTGACTCATGATTCCTTGGTGGTTTGTTGGAAAAACTACAGGTGGTGAGGCTGGGCCGTGGAGATCTAGAGGGGAGGGGTTTTGCGTGCATGTTGTGCTTCTTGCTATTCATCTTGTGATGTTATTTTGTTAGCTTCGAATATTATACTTGTGGGTGATATTGTGATCATGTCTAGATGTGTTTGCATGAGATATTTTCAGATATTAGAGTCACATATTTATGTGTTATTTCACGAGTAGGGTCAGACAACATATGTAGGACTCGTTACTGAATTCTGCTCTTACGTCCATGCATGATCTAACTAGTAAGTATAAATAATATTGCATGAATCGCTCTGATTTTAGTCCAGAAATCATTAACACCCATACACACTCTGATTTGTTGATCCCTTATGATATATTAATGACATTCCATCAGTGAATAAATCGAATACTTTCATCAAGATTGTAATGTAACAAGTATAGTTACCCGTCTCGACTTGAACATGCGTTGAGTTAATCGAATCTGATTTTATACGAACCATGTCTAGCTCAGGTGTACAATCAGATTTGTGTATGATTTATCTGACATATCTCGTTATGCTCTCACACGAGACTAAACCAGGACTCATCTATGATCTATGCTATTCATACTATGACATCTAGTATGGTGCAAATCAACCAACATGCATGTCAATATATCTGTTTCGACTATGAAGAAACATAGACTCCTGATTTCAGAGGCATGTTTTATATATATAGGACTACTGATACATGTATGAATTAATTCCCATCCACCTATTCTCTGACCATGTTCGGGATCACAAGTTCTAATGCATGCGTCTTCTCAAATTTATAGTTTATGCTATCGATTACCTGTAGTGGTTGATCATCATGTATTATGTTGTTATACATGCTTTTTGTTATTCGTTTAGTACCAATATATGACTGATATGAGGTGTTGTGTGGTGATTTTAGTTGACCCTTAGGATATCAGACCTTATGACATCTTTATCATGACCCGTAGATAACTCAATGTGTTGTTACCTTGAATTGCCATCAGGGTTGTCTGCTTGCTGATTTTTGTTTGGTTATTGTTGGGATGTTCTGATTTTGTTTTGTTTGGGGCTGTTAGGAGGGTATCCGGATGCCTTTCCTTGAGCTCACTCCATCCACTATAGATGCATTAGATTTTAGATTCTTAAGTAGCTTGCATCGCATTTAATCTGATTAATAATTCTGGGCACATTCTGTTTTTGGGCCGACGGGCCACGAGTGGGTCCTCTAGCTAGAGAGACCATTCGCATAAGACCTTCACGTTGGGATGCCAGGTGTAAGATAAGTCCTGGGCAGGCGCGCTGCCATTCTGTCTCAGGGTAAGTATTCCCAAGTTCGTGATGACACCATGTAGGTCACTTGCCGCGAATTGGGACACTTATCCGGCGCACCGCTTTGTGCCGAGCGGTGGGTCACTGTCGAGTGACCGCCTTTGACCAGCGAGGCTGGTGTTCTGGTTCCTATTGAGGAATGATTCGGGTGCGCCCGACCGGCACGGCTTATGGAGTCGTGGACTTCTGTTGCATTATGTGCTTTTCTGTTTCTGTTTCGGATGCTTTTGTTTTACATAGATTTCATTCATTCTTCCATATAACTCTGATTGGGCCAGGGGCATACTGGGTTTTCTTTAAAGAAAACTCACGCATATGTTGATGCGGTGCCTGCAGGTACTTAGATTCCTACAGGGTAGACTGGACGAGTAGTCGAAGATTCTGTACACGAGGGACACGTCGACCAGATTCTTCAGTTTGTCTTTTGCTTCCGCATTATTTATGATGTATTTCCCTTTTGAACTCGATGTAATGTATTTGACCTTGTTACCATATATGGATAATCTCTCACTTTTCAGTCATGTTTTATGTTAGTCTATCAATGTATGATCTCTCTATGTATTGTCGAGTCGTTGTTGGTCTGTCTTTTGTAACTCCTTCGGTCGTCGCGGAGGTCTCTGATCGCGACACTTGTAGTCTTTCCCAGTGTGCGTACCCGCGAGATGGGGGGCGTTACAGGTAAGGTCATTGCATTCTGCTTCGGTAGCATTCTAGTATGAATCATTGTAAAGACCAAGAGAATGAGAGCCCGAAGGGGGATCAATCACTTTACCTAATGTTGTTTCTAGTACTGAAATATGTTGATGGGCCACCACTAGCGAGGATATTGCGAACAAGGCGTTGTTGAGACGCCAGTGTATGATGCTATGCATCAACAATATGAAATTATTAAATGATCAATCGGTGCCCACTCAACATCATCTATTCAATCATCTCATAGAATCACAATAAAGGCATATGTGTGATCCCTTTGCACTTTAATAAACACCTTTACAAAACACAAAAGATAACACTATTTTGTAACACCCCGAAGCAGCGGAAATTTAAAAATTTAAACAATCAAGAGATTATCAGAATAAACTCATCAACGGGAATGTCACTCAATAAATCAACCGTCGGTGCACCAATAATAAAACAGAGTTTGTCAAAAGACGTGATTACAACAATACAATGAAAAGACAGATAAAGTAATCACGACGACCTCGAAGAGTCCTATGAGGATCTTGGACCCAAAATGAGTGCACCCGCGGTCACCACCCGACAGAACCTACTGCGGTCCTAAAACATGAATCAAACAACGATGCCTAAGTTACCCATTAGGAAACCCCGTATGCCAAGCTCACCTATATGCATGTAATAGTACGGTAAATGAACCTATCATACTAGTAGCATATCATGTCACATCTGCAATGCATCAAATCCCTCAACAGGATAAACAGGACCTCAGTCCAACAACAACGACCCTCAACAGGGTCTACAAGGACATCATTCCAGCAACAACAACAATGGGTCTCCCTCGAAAACCTACCATAGGCACATACGGTCTTATGGACAGTACGCGACGCGTCCCCCCACACATGACTACTCGAGCCAAAGGGACCGGTGAGGAGCGTTCACACTTCCGCGCAAAGAACCACGTAGTCTACACCACCTTCGACAGAGCCGTAGCCCGGTCGGTCAACATCCCAGGATAGGTGTCCAATCGGGTATCATCGTTGGCACAACCTCAGCGGCATCGCCGGCACAACATCGACGGTACAACATACGTCCGGCACAACATCGGGCGGCACAACCACAAGCCGGAACATCGTCGGCACCATCATCGCCGGCAACAACCTCGGTGGCATCGCCGGCACAACATCGGCGATACAACATACATCCGACACAACATCGGACGGGTCCAGACTGTAGTATGCAGGGTCATAATGCTCCACGAGCCATGCGTCAACACGCATTGGGATCAGCGTTCCCTCAAGTCTGCTCCTCCACAATGAGTCCAATTAATCCATCAAAATAGTCACGATCCATAAATGGAGGTGACGCGTCCCGGACACCCACACTCTTCCACACGGCGGTCCCTGGGCAGGCACGCATAACGCGCCCACCGTCACCTCCCAGCTTATGCACAAGGCGAGGACACGGGCTACCGTGGACAAAGTTGGCATCCTACATGGAACCAAGAATTCTGTCCTACGCAAAATGGTCGACCGAAGGAGGCAACCCGGTCGACCGTTTCCTCAAGGGAATCGATCGACCGAAAGTGACATCCGGTCGACCGTTTCCTCAAGGAAAACAGTCGACCGAAAGTGACAACTCGGTCGACCGCTTCCACAAGGGAATCGGTCGACCGAAACGTCTGCAACGGTCGAACTATTTGCGCAAAACATAAGTCCCAACGGTCTACCGAAGGTCTAAAACCCGTCGACCGAACGAGGTCAAAATCCGGAGTCTGGTCAACATTAATTCAAACTATCGGTCGACCGACTCAGGGGTCTCGGTCGACCGAACTAACAGGGTCATCCTAATGTTTCTACGCCATATAACGGTCGACCGAAACATGCATAACAACCAGTACACTTAAGTTCCGGTCGACCGAACAGAAGGAACCGGTCGACCGAAACACAACAGACAGACAAAATTACATACATTCCGTCGACCGCCCGAAGGCCCCGGTCGACCGTTGGTTTCCTTCAACCTCGTGCCAGTCGAGGTTTTTCACGGAAAACGACGTCGGAGAGGTCTCCGACCTCCCCGACCGACCAACACCACCCTCCCACGAGGGTGAGCAACAACAAACCAAACGAAGAACCGGCATACCTGGACGAGAAGACGGAGCACACCGGAGATCCGTCCACGTCCACGCCCGACAGCACCCTCCGGTCATGTTTGCCTTCCGCTCTCCTCCTCGACTCCACGCTCACCACCATGCGTCGGGGTCTCCTCCACCGCCTCTGGACGTCGGAGAGAAGAAGAAGAATGAAATGAGAGAGTGAGAGAGATGAGATCAAGAGTTAAAGTGAGATGGAAATGGAAGAGGTTAAGAGGAAAGAGAGGAGAACACATGTTTTCTCCCAAATCCAAACCAAATCCCCACCCATCAATCCAGCCACCCTATCTGTTCAACACCCATTCCCAACAGTACCCTACAAGGGTTAGGGACGTGACAATATTTGAAAGGAAACTGGAGATAGAAAAGAGACTAGATTTTTAGGGTTTGCTGCAAATAAATATATAACATGGTTTTATACCACAATTATCCCAAAACCTTTAGGTCCCGTTTGGCAAAAAAAATTCGGTTGATTTTTGGAAAATCCGTAGAGATTTTGAAACGCAATTGGCAAACGAAAAATAAACTGACAGGTTTTTGGAAAAATTAATTTTTGAAACTCTCCATTCTTATACATTTTTCTCTCTTGCAAAAAACTAAGTTGGGGCTTCTTTTTGCTGTTTTTTGTTATTACCCGTTGAATTTACCCTTTTTCCTTTACCACTTCTACAAAATATCATTATTTCAAATATTGTTTATTTACGATATTACAAAGCTCTAGTGAACCCAGGGCTCATCAAATTTAGTTTAAGTCCTCTACAATCTCACCATTGGATCTAATTTACAGTTAATCTCACCATTCATTAACATAACCGTTTTTTTCTTAATCTACCTTACAATTTGAAATGAGTGATGGATATTGTGGGAGTTTAATTTACAAAAGTTGAGCCTGGGCACACTAGAGAATTCCTATATTCTTAATATTAATATTATCTAATTTTAAACTATCTATATAATTCAAATAAATCACGTCATTCTTCATTCTCCGGAATCATTAATAGATTCTGGTTTGACTCCATTCGGCAAGTCTTACATGTTTCGAAAATGTTAGATTATTAAGTAAAATACAAGTATACAACAAATGTTACGACTTTACTAATTAATCACCCTAGAATATACACACCTTCTGAATCACATCAAATATTTTCTACGAAACAAGAGGAAACCCTTTTCGAACACATGCATATATAGTTGCAATAAGAATTCTCAAAAAAGGAAAACCCGTAAAACTGCACATGTGCGTAATACCTAACCCTAATCATCATGATTGTGTATTGTATGTGTGCACAACATTTTGCAGGTGTCTCCCTGGATTATAGAAAATTATGTACATCACCACGATACAAAATTAGTCCTTACTAATCTTGCTTGTGATCATCGTTTTTGTCACAATTGTCGTCGTCAACGTCGTCACAATCGACCGCCACAATTTTAGACAAACCGAACCTCCCACTGCCCATAAGGTTCTCGGTCGGGAACTGACGTCGATCAAGCGATTGTTGCCGATCGGCAGGAGACAAGCTTACTTCCTTCTCCGGGAAAACTATGTCCGCCGGTGGCAAGAAGCAATCCGTTGACAAATCTCTTATGTTGAACTCCACCTCCACCACGGACCACGTCTCCTCCATTTTAGTTTTCTTGTTGTCTTCTACAGTATCCCCGAACCGCAACAACGAAATGGTGGTTCTCCCTGAGTGCGCAATGTAGACCCCATCAATCGGCCTATAGTCCTCGATGGTTGTCTCCATCGTTGTCTCCCAGTAAAAACTTGTCATTTCTTCGTTTGGGGGCTTCATGCGGAGGAGATGGGTGTCGTCAAGTTGGATTAAGAGGCCCATCCGATGACTAAAGTAGCCCCAAATAGTGTGTCGGAGGATCTCGACATTATTGGTGCTTCTGGACCGAAGTGCCGAGGCATCCGCATCTAGGCGGAGTACGAATGTTTCTTCGCCATTTATCGACTTTTCGCCTATGCATGTAGCATTCAAGAACAGGTTAGCGGTCGACCTCGGGTCCAGACCCTGTCATAATCATATTCATTGAATCAAAATATTAGTATTATCGGGTTTTTCAGTGAGAAGAGGGGTATTATTTAATTACTCCGAATTGTTGTAATGTTAGGTAGACGTGCTAATTTGACATGGAAACAATACATGAAATATCCGTGTTATGATTTAAAGATTTCGTGTTTCGTATCATGTTCGTGTCGTTTTCATGTTACCTTATACAAACACGAAAATACCATATGTAAATTATATGATTATATTATGTTAGTAGAAATATGGATGAATGTGTTGTGATAGCCGAGTGGTCAGTTGAGGCACCTTAGGATGTTGGGATTCCAGGTTTGTTCCCAGCAGGTGTAGTAATTTTCTTTTAAATTTTTTTAGGCAGCAACGTTGATCCTCAACTGCACTCTGAATATATTTCGTGGCTTTTCGATTTCAGTTGTGTAAGTTTGCATATATATATATATATATATATATATATATAATCACACACACGCTGCATTATGATGCTGGATCGTTTATTTTAATGAGTCTTTGTCTTCACCTGGGTATAGGCGGCACTTTATTGAAGATCAATGAGTGTAGATAATTAACATATAAATTGGAGGAAGTCAAGATTACGGATCAAACCTGTAATAACCTAATCTAAACCATCTTAATTAACTAAACCTAAACATCATTAACCCTAATTAATCCTGCATGGAGAGCAGGAGGTGTTGGAAGGAGAGGGAGAGGGAGTTGGATGGCTTTGGTTGGTTAAGGTTTAGGTGAATGGTGATTGGAGGATGGGGAGGTGAGATAAGATTAGGTTTTTAGTATAAATAGGCATGTGAGGTTTAGCTGAGAACGTTTTCTTCATCAGTACATTTTCCAGAGAGTGAAAGAGAGGAGTGGTCGTTGGAGAAGAAGAAGGTGAAGTAGAAGAAGAGGAGAAGAAGGAGAAGAAGGAAGAAGAAGAGGAGTGAAGTGATTAAAGCTCGGGAGACATCTACAACCGTCAAAAAGGTATGCCAAGTCTTCATATTAACTCCCCAAGAGGTGTGGGAGTGTAGAGGACGGCGTTGGTGCCGTTCCTCCGGTGAAAACCCTACTGGACGGAGGTTGAAGACGACTGGCTCGGTCGACCGTTGAGTGTTTCGGTCGACCGAACAGCGTCTAAATGATGCCTGTCGGGTGGGAAGATGTATTGTTCGGTCGACCGGTATATGGGTCGGTCGACCGATATTTATAAATATTGAATTACTACCCGAAAACGGTCGAACGATGTCTGTGTGACGGTCGACCGTTTATGCCAAATTACGCGGGAAAATAAAGGGTTACATTAGCCGGTCGACCGGTGTTGTTTCGGTCGACCGAACCCAGTAGATAGGTTAGACAGGCCTTCGGCCGACCGAGTGTGTGTCTCGGTCGACCGAACTGCGCAAGGTCGGTTACGAGCGTTGACCATCTAAACGGTCGACCGCTCTGGATCCGGTCGACCGACCGAGTGCAGTTTTCCTGTAGTGAAGTGCTTGTTGATCCGGTTGACCGAAGGAGTTCCGGTCGACCGAATCCAGTGGGCAGGATTCATGCGGACTTTCTTATCGGTTGAACGGACCCTGGTTCGACCGACAAGATATATATGTATATAAAATGTATAGCATAGACCTTCCAAACGGTCGACTGCTAGATGACTTTTGTTAGACCAAGTGGTTAGTATTTCGGTTGACGTGGTTCAACCAATAGATTTGTTTGTACAGTACCGTGTACTGTGTGGGGGACCGGTTGACCGGTGTGATTGTAGCGGTTGACCGATCTGCCGCAGGTTGGTGGATTTATCCACACGCGATCCGTCGATGTCAGGTCGACTACCGGCTCCGAGGCGACGGTTGATTACCGGCTTTGAGAGCTACGGATTTCACCTTCGACGAAGGCGTATTATTGTTGTACCTTTTTCCTCTCTTACCGAGCGGGGTGTGAGGGATGTGTACCGTAAACCTTGGGCAGTTTGCGAGGGTTTAGCGGTAGGCCGAGGATGTTCCGGCAGGGTGCGCGCTAGGCGACTCTTGGGGGAGCAGTGGCTGTCGTCTGACCCGAGTTGTGTATTCGGCGGGCTGACTCGCTCCTTGGGTGCGGCGTGTACCAGGGGTTCCTTCCTACACGTTTTGGGGAGCAGTGGTGTCGACTGACCCTTGTGAGGCAGCGGTGGACTGACTTGACCCTAGTGGCAGGAGTGGTTCAGTGCCGCGGAGGCGGTGAGGGCATTATTGTGGGCCCGAGGCGGATGACCATGTGCATAGCATTGCATTGTCTTTAATTCCTTTTTATATTTTTAGGAGGTTTGGTATACGGGGTTCCTGCAGGGAACTCAGGCATGTTTGTTGTTTGCATTTCAGGTAGCGAGCAGGGTTAGAGTTTGAGGTGGTGACCGAGGACGGTGCCCCCGAGATCGGATCCTGTAGTTGTCTTCTTCTTTTGAGGTGATTACATGTTGTATAGTTTTTGTTGTAATCACAGTCAGTCGGTATAGTATGTATAGTTGACTTCCACGTGGGTCTGTACTTGATATATTATATATATATATATGTTGGTTTATTTCCCGTGACGTGCCCAGTGTTGACCGTTGACGGTCTTTATTATTGTTTAAATTTTCCGCTGTTTTCGGGTACGTTACAATTTGGTATCAGAGCGTTGATCTCGGCGTACTTGTCCAAAGAAACCACCTTTGAGTTAGGAGTTAGGTCTAGAGGATCATGCATGCACAGATTATATTGATATTGTCTTGTTTCCTTTGGCAGATGCCTCCTAGACGGGGGAAGGCGGTTGCCCATACTCGCGGTGAGAGTGAGACTGCGAGGGATGAGGCTTGGGAGGATGAGCGTCGGACGTTGTTCGATACGGTCGGACGTCTGACAGAGATGCTACAGCAGCAGACGGCACAGACTGGGCAGACGGGAACTGGCGCTATGCATGACCGGTTTATGCGCCAGCATCCGCCTACCTTTCTGGGGCAGTACGACGCGGAGGCTGCGGAGGAGTGGATCTTCACGATGCAGAAGATCTTCAGTGCTATTGGTTGTCCTCCAGAGGCGAGAGTGGGCCTGGCTACTTATGTGTTGGGCGGTGCTGCGTCCAACTGGTGGAGGTCCACATCTGCAGTGGTGTTTGCAGACAGAGATGATATAGCCTGGGAGGAGTTCGTTGGCGAATTCAACGAGCAGTATTTTCCGCAGCATGTCCAGGATCAGAAGAGGGAGGAGTTTCTGAGTCTTCAGCAGGGAGACATGACCCTGGCAGGCTACATCGGGAAGTTCAACGCCCTTGAGCGTTACTGTCCCGAGATGTATGTTACACAGGAGCAGAGGGCTGGGAAGTTCGTCCGAGGGCTCCGGAAGCAGCTGAGGACGAAGGTGCTGACACACATGCCGAGCACATTAGCTGATGCGGTGAAGAGTGCTACTGTTCTTGATCGTGACTACAGGGAGAACTACCAGGATGAGAGGAGACCATCAGGTAGGTTCTCAGGGAGGCCAGGAGGTCAGACTGGAGGGAATCCGGGCAAGAGGCCCAGATACGAGGGAGCAGGAGTTGCAGTACCACGACCTGAGCCTTGTGGTACTTGTGGGAGGTTTCACTCCGGGCCGTGCTTCACCCCCGGAGCGTGTTATGGTTGTGGCCAGATGGGTCACTTTATCAGGAGCTGTCCGAGCCGAGGAGCTGGACCGAGTAGACCACCGGGCTTACCCGCACCAGGCAGAGGAGGAGGCGGAGGTAGACCACCTTTCAGACCTCAGCAGGGGCAGCGCACTGGCAGAGTTTTCACCATCCAGGCAGAGGAGGCTCGTGATGGAGGCGCTGTCGTGGAAGGTACACTTCTTGTCGCAGGTTCAGTAGCTAGGGTGTTATTTGATTGTGGCGCGACACACTCGTTCATCTCAGAGCGATTTGCGGGAGTGTTGGGCTGTACCCTTGCGATGTTGACTGCCACTTTGGAGGTCAGCACACCCCTGGGTCTGGTGGGCACTGTGGGGAGATTTGTCCCCGGCGCCACGGTTGTTTCGGGAGATCAGGAGTTTCCGGCAGACCTGGTCTTGCTACCGATGGAAGACTTTGATGTCATACTTGGGATGGATTGGCTGTCCCAATATGATGTTCGAGTCTTGTGCCGTGAGAAGAAGATTTTGATCCCGAGGAAGGGTTTGCCTGATATTCTGATTAGAGGGATCAGAAGCAGAGAGGGTCGCATTATTGTATCTGCTGTTAGAGCTCAGAGACTGTTACAGCAGGGATGTGCAGCATTTCTGGCGACGCTTGTGGTTGCGGAGGCAGAGTCCCAGAGGCTAGAGGACATTGAGGTGGTGCAGGAGTTCACGGATGTTTTCCCAGCGGAGATTCCAGGTTTACCACCACACCGGGAGTTGGAGTTCGGCATTGAGTTGGTAGCTGGCACTACACCACAGTCGAAGGCTCCATACCGGATGGCACCTGCTGAGTTGACAGAGTTGAAGAAGCAGTTGCAGGAGTTGATGGACTCTGGATTTATCAGACCGAGCGTCTCGCCATGGGGTGCACCAGTTTTGTTTGTGAAGAAGAAGGACGGATCCTTGAGGATGTGCATAGACTACAGGATGCTGAACCAGGTGACGGTGAAGAATAGGTACCCCTTACCTAGGATCGAGGACCTCTTTGACCAGCTGCAGTCAGCGAAGGTTTTCTCGAAGATTGACCTGCGTTCAGGATATCACCAGTTGAGGATCCGAGATGAGGACATCCAGAAGACAGCCTTCAGGACGAGATATGGACACTATGAGTTCTTGGTGATGCCTTTTGGATTGACGAATGCTCCGGCAGCGTTCATGGATCTGATGCACCGGACATTCAGGCAGTACATTGATATATTTGTGATTGTCTTCGTGGATGACATCTTGATCTATTCACCAGATGTGGAGCAGCACAGAGAGCATCTGAGGATTGTACTCAGCATCTTGAGGGCTCAGCAGTTATATGCTAAGTTCTCAAAGTGCGAGTTTTGGTTGGACAGAGTGGCATTCCTCGGACACATTGTATCGGCAGAGGGGATATCAGTGGATCCGGCGAAGGTAGAGGCGGTGACACAGTGGAGGACCCCTACGAGCGTGACGGAGATTAGGAGCTTTGTTGGACTGGCGGGTTATTACCGTCGCTTCATCAAAGACTTCTCGAGATTGGCAGCACCACTGACAGCTCTGACGCAGAAGGGAGTCACTTTTGTTTGGTCGCAGAAGTGCGAGGACAGCTTTCAGGAGCTGAAGAGACTGTTGACCACAGCACCAGTTTTATCATTGCCGAGTGGCACGGGTGGATTCGTGATTTATAGCGACGCTTCAGGTATTGGCTTAGGATGTGTACTTATGCAGCACGGGAGGGTGATCGCGTACGCATCCAGACAGCTGAAGGTCCATGAGAGGAATTACCCGACACATGATTTGGAGTTAGCAGCAGTGGTTCATGCACTGAAGACCTGGAGACACTATCTTTATGGCGAGCAGTTCGAGGTGTTTACAGATCATCAGAGTCTGAAGTACCTGTTCTCGCAGAAGGAGCTGAACATGAGGCAGCGCAGATGGCTTGAGTTCATTAAGGACTATGACTTCACTATCTCTTACCATCCGGGGAAGGCGAACACAGTTGCAGACGCTTTGAGCCGGAAGGTGGAGGTATCAGTAGCAGGCCTATGCATTCAGGAGTGGCGACTGCTGGAGTCTTTAGCAGAGTGGAGACCATTTGCAGATAGCTCTGAGGGTGCAGTGATTGCAGGATTGAGAGTAGAGCCTCAGACAGTATCAGCACTGATTCGTGCTCAGACTACAGATGAGGAGTTGAGCAGTTTGTTACAGTTAGCTGCCAGAGATGGGTCAGACTTCAGAGTTGGAGTGGACGGAGGTCTGAGATTCAGAGACCGTATCTGGGTGCCGAAGACAGAGGACCTGAGACATGATATCATGGAGGAGGCACACAGATCGAGATATTCCATTCATCCAGGGAGCACCAAGATGTACAAAGACCTGCAGCGGAACTTCTGGTGGCGAGGTATGAAGAAGGACGTTGCAGACTTCGTGTCGAGGTGTTTGGTCTGTCAGCAGGTGAAGATCGAGCACCAGAGACCAGCAGGGCAGATGCAGAGGATTGAGTTGCCCGAGTGGAAGTGGGAGCACGTGACGATGGATTTTGTTACGGGGCTACCGAAGACACGGAGATTCCACGACGCGATTTGGGTTATAGTCGATCGACTGACCAAGTCGGCGCATTTCTTAGCTATTAAGACCACTCTTGCTCTGGAGGGTCTAGCTAAGTTATATATTGAGGAGATTGTCAGACTTCATGGCGTACCGGTCAGTATTATTTCAGACAGAGATCCCAGATTCACTTCGAGATTTTGGGAGAGTCTACACAGAGCACTGGGGACACGTCTGAAGTTTAGCACAGCTTTCCACCCACAGACAGATGGCCAGTCAGAGCGGACGATACAGACTTTGGAGGACATGCTGAGAGCGTGTACACTTGACTGGGCAGGACATTGGGATGAGCATTTGCCGTTGATCGAGTTCGCCTACAACAACAGCTACCATTCGAGTATTGGGATGGCACCCTATGAGGCATTATACGGGAGACCGTGTAGATCGCCGGTATGCTGGAGTGATGTGGGCGAGAGACAGCTAGTTGGACCTGACATTATCCAGTTGTATTCAGAGAAGGTCGACGTGATTCGGAGACGACTAGCTACGGCGCAGAGCAGGCAGAAGAGTTATGCTGATACGCGGAGGCGTGAGCTGACTTTTGAAGTAGGAGACCATGTCTTCCTGAAGATCTCGCCTTCCAGAGGAGTGATGAGATTCGGGAAGAAGGGGAAGCTGAGTCCGAGATATGTCGGGCCGTTTGAGATATTGGATCGGGTTGGTGAGGTGGCGTATAGGATTGCACTACCACCACAGTTCGCAGGACTTCACAACGTCTTCCATGTTTCTATGTTGAGGAAGTACGTGGCCGATCCAGCTCATGTGATAGAGATATCAGTACCGGAGATCCAGCAGGATTTATCATTAGATGAGAGACCAGTTGAGATTGTGGATCAGATGGTACATCAGCTCAGGAGGAGAGCAATTCCGATGGTGAAGGTCAGGTGGCAGCATCACACTGACAGAGAGGCTACCTGGGAGATCGAGGAGGATGTCAGGAAGCAGTATCCAGAGTTATTCCGGTAAGTCTGTTGTTTCGAATTTCGCGGACGAAATTCTTTTAAGGAGGGTAGATTGTAATAACCTAATCTAAACCATCTTAATTAACTAAACCTAAACATCATTAACCCTAATTAATCCTGCATGGAGAGCAGGAGGTGTTGGAAGGAGAGGGAGAGGGAGTTGGATGGCTTTGGTTGGTTAAGGTTTAGGTGAATGGTGATTGGAGGATGGGGAGGTGAGATAAGATTAGGTTTTTAGTATAAATAGGCATGTGAGGTTTAGCTGAGAACGTTTTCTTCATCAGTACATTTTCCAGAGAGTGAAAGAGAGGAGTGGTCGTTGGAGAAGAAGAAGGTGAAGTAGAAGAAGAGGAGAAGAAGGAGAAGAAGGAAGAAGAAGAGGAGTGAAGTGATTAAAGCTCGGGAGACATCTACAACCGTCAAAAAGGTATGCCAAGTCTTCATATTAACTCCCCAAGAGGTGTGGGAGTGTAGAGGACGGCGTTGGTGCCGTTCCTCCGGTGAAAACCCTACTGGACGGAGGTTGAAGACGACTGGCTCGGTCGACCGTTGAGTGTTTCGGTCGACCGAACAGCGTCTAAATGATGCCTGTCGGGTGGGAAGATGTATTGTTCGGTCGACCGGTATATGGGTCGGTCGACCGATATTTATAAATATTGAATTACTACCCGAAAACGGTCGAACGATGTCTGTGTGACGGTCGACCGTTTATGCCAAATTACGCGGGAAAATAAAGGGTTACATTAGCCGGTCGACCGGTGTTGTTTCGGTCGACCGAACCCAGTAGATAGGTTAGACAGGCCTTCGGCCGACCGAGTGTGTGTCTCGGTCGACCGAACTGCGCAAGGTCGGTTACGAGCGTTGACCATCTAAACGGTCGACCGCTCTGGATCCGGTCGACCGACCGAGTGCAGTTTTCCTGTAGTGAAGTGCTTGTTGATCCGGTTGACCGAAGGAGTTCCGGTCGACCGAATCCAGTGGGCAGGATTCATGCGGACTTTCTTATCGGTTGAACGGACCCTGGTTCGACCGACAAGATATATATGTATATAAAATGTATAGCATAGACCTTCCAAACGGTCGACTGCTAGATGACTTTTGTTAGACCAAGTGGTTAGTATTTCGGTTGACGTGGTTCAACCAATAGATTTGTTTGTACAGTACCGTGTACTGTGTGGGGGACCGGTTGACCGGTGTGATTGTAGCGGTTGACCGATCTGCCGCAGGTTGGTGGATTTATCCACACGCGATCCGTCGATGTCAGGTCGACTACCGGCTCCGAGGCGACGGTTGATTACCGGCTTTGAGAGCTACGGATTTCACCTTCGACGAAGGCGTATTATTGTTGTACCTTTTTCCTCTCTTACCGAGCGGGGTGTGAGGGATGTGTACCGTAAACCTTGGGCAGTTTGCGAGGGTTTAGCGGTAGGCCGAGGATGTTCCGGCAGGGTGCGCGCTAGGCGACTCTTGGGGGAGCAGTGGCTGTCGTCTGACCCGAGTTGTGTATTCGGCGGGCTGACTCGCTCCTTGGGTGCGGCGTGTACCAGGGGTTCCTTCCTACACGTTTTGGGGAGCAGTGGTGTCGACTGACCCTTGTGAGGCAGCGGTGGACTGACTTGACCCTAGTGGCAGGAGTGGTTCAGTGCCGCGGAGGCGGTGAGGGCATTATTGTGGGCCCGAGGCGGATGACCATGTGCATAGCATTGCATTGTCTTTAATTCCTTTTTATATTTTTAGGAGGTTTGGTATACGGGGTTCCTGCAGGGAACTCAGGCATGTTTGTTGTTTGCATTTCAGGTAGCGAGCAGGGTTAGAGTTTGAGGTGGTGACCGAGGACGGTGCCCCCGAGATCGGATCCTGTAGTTGTCTTCTTCTTTTGAGGTGATTACATGTTGTATAGTTTTTGTTGTAATCACAGTCAGTCGGTATAGTATGTATAGTTGACTTCCACGTGGGTCTGTACTTGATATATTATATATATATATGTTGGTTTATTTCCCGTGACGTGCCCAGTGTTGACCGTTGACGGTCTTTATTATTGTTTAAATTTTCCGCTGTTTTCGGGTACGTTACAAAACCTTAACAATATTCTTATTCGCATGTGTTAGGATGTTTGAGGTTTAGAACACAGTGGAGTAGAATAGCTAAAAAAACATTCAAAACTTGTATTTTAAGGATAAATTTGAGTGAACGCTCAAGGAAATTCATTACAAGATGGTGGGGGAGGTTATAAATCGCCATAGATAAAAAGTTCAAACCAACCAAAGGAGGGTATAAATGGAAAAATAATTGATTAATTTACGGTTTCAAACCATGCATGCCACCAAACTATTCATTTGTTCTTCATTATAATGAATCGGCATGATTAGAAAAGTATTTTCAGAATATTTTTAGATGCATGTTAATTAAAATATGAGATACAAGTTTCAGCACAGTTCACCATATCTAAAGTTGCTTCCAAAAGTCAAACTTGCAAAAACGACTCAATAACCTCAATTACCATCTCGAATAACTTCCATGTTTATTATCATTATCATATTCTAATTGCCATTCATTATTTATTAGCACGAGAACATCACCTCCGGGTTTGTTTCACTATGGAGTGAATTTGGATTTGTGTCGGCAATTGTATAAAAATATGAACAATTTTATGATTGGATCACAACATGTAGACAACATCAACTGAAGTCGAAAATAAATAAATAAGAAGTAGATGTTTAGGCACCATCCATGTGTCATATTTAATCATAGACTTTTTGGGGTTTATGCATGTACTTTTACCCTACACATTTGCACACAAAGAAAAGTTTAACTCTTAGTTTTTTCATAATATTTGTCATTTTAGTATATCTATTATTACTTCTTCATCATATCCTCTATTTCAAATTTGTAGTTATAACTATAAGCACAATACGATTCAAGGAGAAATAGGAGAGCAACGCGAGAGAAAAGGAACATCTAATTAAAAACTTTTTTAATTGTAGTTACTGGTCAAATTTCCAACGATATTCTTTTGATTTGCCAAAGAGTTATTCCGGAGTCATTTGGAAAAAGTCTTGGACAAAGGTATAATTTGGTCTTGTAGGTTGGGATAAATGAAAAAATAATTTTATTTTTTTTATCATTTCAATGCTAAACGAAACCTCGTTTGACAGGAAGCTAACATAGTTAACATACCACTACTTATGACATGGTTTATAAGTAATTTAGGTACACAACATGTGAATCATACCAATTTCCTGAAATTGATGGGGAAAAAGCATGTCATTATTTGGTATGGATACGCAAGAAAAAAAAACATTATGAAATGTATTCCCACGCAAGTTTTTCTCATCTTCACAAAATGTAATATAATTTTTTACTTTATTCATGCTAAATTAAACTGGTTGCGAATGATATGGAAGGTTTGTAGGTGAATTCAAATTGTGAACTTATAAAGAAATAAACATAAATTTATTAAAGTGAAGTTAAGATTTAACAATTCAGATTTTTTTGTCGGTTTTAAGATAATAAAACAAAAGAGGATATCCGCATCCGCAGGCATTGCCATTTCGAGTATTGGAGGGTTTTATTTTTAAAAAATGAATTTAAAAAAGTCAAAAATAAGTTCTACGAGTTAACCATGAAAAATTACTTGGTGGGTTACCTGAAGTGCTCGCCGGAGAGGTCTCGGTGGGCCCCGAGATGCCTGAGGTGGATGCCAAGGCGTATGTCGCCATGCCACTTTCCCATCGCTACCGGCACCAATTTTGCAGCCTGACACCAATAGCTCCAAACACCACAAATCAGGTTTCATCTGCCAGAGCACAAATCCTCCAACCTCTCCACCTTTTGCCCCTTTTTTGTTCACAACCGGCATCTCTGACGACGTCATCCGAACCTTTCCCATTGCGTACATGCTCTCTATCCTGCCTATGGCATACTCACCTCCGATGTTGGCCACATATTGACGGACTATGTACTTCGCCATTGATACTTCCTATGTTGATTAGTAGTGAAGCATATTATGAGCTCGTTTTTGAAGCCGTTTTGGATATTCAACTACTTTTATTCCAATCTAGTGAAGCTTGATCCTTGATGTTAGCCATTTTTATCAATAATGGTCTACTAACTCAATTACCTTTAGTTAATTTTTTTTTTGTTAACTTTGTCCTTTAAATCTATGAAAATGTTAATTATGCCACCTTAACTAAATCTTTTGACGCAATAAACATCGCTTAACAAGATCCATGATCTTAGTTAATCAAATGCAAAAGATCTAATAACTTTTTGTCTGCATGTAGTTTATGCTAATAATAATCGTCAAACATCTTGTATTTTACTACATTTGACACAATTATATAATCAGGAGAGAAAGGTACATTCAAACATACAATGGGATCTTCCTTGATGCTGATTGCGTTATCTGGTTTTGTCACCGCAATCGGAACTAGAGGAGCACCAGCCACCCCAAGGATGAGTTGCAAATCAGCACATCGCCCATCGGTCGGCGACAAAGAGCATGATTTCACGGGAGGAAACTTCACCCACGGATTGGCATAACTGCTAAGGCGTTTGGTTTTGGATTTGCTTCCAGTTGAAGAGAAGATCTCCTCGGGGATTGGGATCTCCAACACCGTCTCCAATCCATTTTCTTTCACATGGTTTCTGCAGACCTTCCTCATTAGAGGACAAAAGGAAATCGAAGATGGTGGTGAAGAAGTTGGAATTTGTTAGTGCAAGTGGTTTTCTTTTGTGCCCATGCATGGACGAAGAGTTTGTATCACACGTTGTGGTGTGGTGTCTTAGTGTTGTCCTCTTTCCCCCATTCTCTCTCTATACAATACAAATCTCTCTCTAGATTGATATCTTCGTGGTCGCACGCCCTCCTCTCCATATCTTCTTTTCTGATTAATGTATAGTGGTGAAAATAATATGAGTATATGACCCTTAATGCCACAGTATTTTAATCTTTAAATAATCTTGAATGTTTGTGTCTTTATTTAAAGATAACCCTTTTCGACTACAAAATATTATTGAATTTTGGCATTTTTTTTAAAATAACAAGTTGTTGGTATTTAGAACACCGAATAAGTAAAATACGCAAATAAGAAAATTAGAAACCTTAATCTATTATTTCGTTTTACAAAGATCGTGCCTCATTACCATGCGCACTTCTATATTTGTTCTTATTTGTTAGACAAAAGTAGGTAACTTCGGTAAGATTTGAGGAGTGGCCATGTTAGTTGCACGATCCACCTTTCAGTTGTTTTTGAGATAAAGTAGCATGGATTGATAGCAATCTAGCATTAAATTGATGTTGGGCATTTTGAGGATTTGTGAATACAAAAGGAAAATGATAGATGACCGTTCTTTAGGACGCTCCTTGAGGACGCGGTTTAGTTGGCACTCTCCATGTCAGTATAGAAAAAAGTTTCTTTTTTTATTTTATTTCTCAATTCTTTGGTTATCCATACAAATGTCTACATCTCTCCATCCCTCCCTCCATCCCTCATTAATGCGTCTCAAATCACTTCTTTCCTTCGCCATTTTGGCGCTCCTACACAGCAGAAGACTTGTTAGTCATCTCAAAATGTGTCTTCCTTTTTCTTCCCTTCTCTTTTCTGTTCCTTCTCCGTACTCTAATGGGAATCGTTAATGTGTCTTCCCAAGTGGAGCAGCCGGCAAACGTTCCTAAGGAGGATATGTTTTTTCCTTCTTTCGAAGAAGCCAAAACATTTTACGTGGCCTATAGCGATTCTTGTGGGTTTGGTGTTAAGACAAGGCAATCTCATTACATCGTGGTGTTGTTATACGGGTCATGCTGACTTGCTCCAAGTAGGGCACGACACCAACAAATCAAGGGCAAGGAAAATTGAAGCCTAGGTTATCCTGTAGTGTCCAATGCACTGCTCAGATAAGGGTCTCCGGAAACCCAGCAAGGGGTTACCACATTAACTTTGTGGATCTTAAACATAACCACGCCTTGTTTGAATAGGAGTAAATGCGTTTTCTCAAACAAAAATGAATCGTCCCTGAGGCCACCAAAGCACGCATATCGTGTAATGATACTGCTGGGATATCAGCTGCTAAGACCATGCAATCTTTTGTGGTCGAGGCTGGAGGTCATGACAAATTGACTTTCAACGAAAGGGATTTAAGGTTTGTGTTCTTTCCGCCTAACATAATTGAAGTTCAACATTTTGCGCCTGGTCTTAGTGGTTTCTGTGTGCAGGAATGTTGTAAACGAAGTCAGAAATTTAAAGATGGGACCTGGTGATGCACAAGCTCTTCAGAACTATTTCATTAGGATGCAGAAGATTGATTCCATGTTTTTCTATGTAATGGATATGGATGACGAAGGAAAACTACGGAACGTGTTTTGGGCTGACTGTCGTTCTAGAGCTGCATATTCATACTTTGGAGACGCAATATGTTTCGACACCACCTACATTACAAACAAATACGACATGCCTTTTGCCCCATCTGTAGGAGATAATCACCATTTCGAGTCAGTTTTACTCGGTTGCGCTTTTCTGTCTTCTGAGACCACTGAAAATTACATATGGTTGTTCCAATCATGGTTGTCGTGCATGAACGGAAAGGTGTGGCTATGTCCAGTTAAAGGTCTATGACTGTTTAGTTTAAGCTGTGAATGTGTTCGGTTTAAGTGGTGGAACTTTTCGGTTTAAGTGGTGTGACTGTTCGGTTTAAGGTGTGAATCTGTTCGGTTTAAGTGGTGTGACTGTTCGGTTTAGGTGGTGGAACAATTTGGTTTAAGTGGTGTGACTGTTCGGTTTAAGGTGTGTATGTGTTCGGTCTAAGTGGTGGAACTGTTCGGTTTAAGTGGTGTGACTATTCGGTTTAAGGTGTGCATCCGTTCGGTTTAAGTTGTGTTCCTGTTCGGTTTAAGGTGTGAATCCGTTCGGTTTAAGTTGTATGTCTGTTCGGATTAAGTTGTCTGTCTGTTCGGAATATGTTGTGTGTCTGTTCAGAATAAGTTGTCTGTCTGTTCGGAATAAGTTGTGGGTCTGTTCGGATTAAGTTGTGTGTCTGTTCGGATTAAGTTGTCTGTATGTTCGGATTAAGTTGTATGTATGTTCGGATTAAGTTGTCTGTCTGTTCGGAATAAGTTGTCTGTTTGTTCGGAATATGATGTGTGTCTATTCGGAATAAGTTGTCTGTCTGTTCGGAATAAGTTGTGGGTCTGTTCGGATTAAGTTGTGTGTCTGTTCGGATTAAGTTGTCTGTCTGTTCGGATTAAGTTGTCGGTCTGTTCGGATTAAGTTGTGGGTCTATCCGGATTAAGTTGTGTGACTGTTCGGTTTAAGGTGTGAATCCGTTCGGTTTAAGTTGTGTGCCTGTTCGGATTAAGTTGTCTGTCTGTTCGGATTAAGTCGTCGGTCTATTTGGATTAAGTTGTGGGTCCGTTCAGATTAAGTTGTGTGACTGTTCGGTTTAAGGTGTGAATCCGTTTGGTTTAAGTTGTGTGTCTGTTTGGTTTTAGGTGTGTGACTGTTCTATTAAAGTTTTCAAAGTAGGATTTTGTACATTTCAATATATGACTCACTCCTTTTAAATTGCCCTCCTTATGCAAATATAACCTCCCCAGCCATAATAACAGATCAATGTGGTGCCATTACTGTTGCTGTAAGAAATGTCTTCCCAGATTCATGACATATTCTGTATATGACACATAATGAACAAAGCTCCCGTGAAGTTGCCGACGCAGTATCGGATGCACATGTTATTTGATCTGAAATTGATTGTATATGATTCCAAAACCCCAGCAAAATTTGATCGTAATTGGCAGGGTTTCCTTCTTGATTTTGACCTGCAGAACCATAGCAGGCTCAAATCGATTTATGCAATCCGAGAGTCGTGGATACCTGCAATTCTTGGTGATATTTGTTTCGCAGGAATGACATCTACTGAGAGAAGCGAGAGTATGAACACCTTTTTCGACAAGTATCTTACTTCGAAGACCACTCTTAAGCAATTTTTTCAACAATACGAACTTACGCTCCGCCATAAGTACGAGAAGGAAGCTCAATCAGATTTTGATTGTCTTCATAAGAGACCCCAGTTGGTTTCAATTTATCCATTCGAGAGACAGATGAGCGAGTTGTATACGTAGGGGTCTTCAAGAAAGTGCAGTTAGAAATTGGGAAGATGATATACTGCGATATAACGGAGGAGTTCAATACGAATGACACATTTCAGTACAAGGTATCTGAACGTGTTTTGGCTGGTGAGCAGCTACTGTCGAAACGTTTCCTAGTACAAAACATATCCATGAACTTCACATGTGATTGTAGAATGTTTCAGCACGTTGGCCTTCTATGCTGCCACGTTTTTGTTGTACTTGGACGCTTAAATCCTAGTGCATTGCTCCCAGACTCTTACATCGTTAATCGATGGCGGAAGGATATTCAAAGGAGTTATCGAGATAAGATGTACCCAGACGATGACATAATGGAGAAGGATGTGCTTCATCGTCACGACGACATCATGGGTCGTGCCGTTTGGATCACACAGGAAGCCTTCATTTCCCACGAAAGGTATATTGAGGCCGTGAAGTGTATTGAAATGCCTAAGGCACGTATGCACACTACCCAGTTCTTGGTTTGACTTGATGAACCTGAGTCTGCGGGTACATCGGTTCTTAATCCAGATAATGTCAGACGTATAGGTAGACCGCCGACTAGACGTCGGGTGTCTTTAGCTGAGAAGACAATTAAAACAAGCCATAAAAGGCACGCCGAACAACAAAAGAGAAAGTTCAAGATGAAGGTTACATCGTCGCTTCACGAAGTCGCACCAAAACCCGGGGATCCTGATTTCTCTGATTGGGACATGAATTTGTATTACGAGGAACTTCCTCCTTAATTTAATATTTCTTGTTATTTTTAGTTCTTGTAAAACCAATAAACTTCTAATTGTTGATCTGTTTGGATCTGTAAATGGTTGTTATACACGTTCAGTTCGTATTAAACTGTCTCCTTGTTCGGTTTAAGTTTTGGGATTGCTCGGTTTTAAGTTGTGGATCTGTTCTGTTTAAGTTCTGTGTCTGTTCGGTTTAAGATGTGTTACTGTTCTGTTTAAGTTGTGTGCCTGTTCGGAATATGTTGTGTCTGTTCAGAATATGTTGTGGGTCTGTTCGGAATAAGTTGTGTCTGTTCGGATTAAGTTGTGTGTCTGTTCGGAATAAGATGTCTGCCTGTTTGGTTTAAGTTGTGTGTTTGTTCGGATTAAGGTGTGGATCTCTTGAAGTTGTTAGGGAAGATTTTGTAATATGTACATTTAAAAATTGACTGTTGTGTTTAAGGTGTGCATCTGTCTGGTTTAAGTTGTGTGACAGTTCAGTTTAATTTGTTTGACTGTTCGGTTTAAGGTGTCAATTTGTTCGGTTTAAGTTGTGTGTCTGTTCGGTTTAGTTGTGTGTCTGTTCGGTTTATGGTGTGCATCTGTTCGGTTTAAGTTAAGTGACTATTCGGTTTAAGGTGTGCATCTGTCCGGTTTAAGTTGTGTGTCTGTTCGGTTTATGGTGTGTGTCTGTTTGGTTTAAGTTGTGTGACTGTTCTGTTTAAGGTGTGCATCTGTCCGGTTTAAGTTGTGTGACAGTTCGATTTAAGTTGTTTGACTGTTCGGTTTAAGGTGTCAATCTGTTAGGTTTAAGTTGTGTGTCTGTTCGGTTTAAGTTGTGTGTCTGTTAGGTTTATGGTGTGCATATGTTCGGTTTAAGTTGTGTGACTGTTCAGTTTAAGGTGTGCATTTGTCCTGTTTAAGTTGTGTCTGTTCGGTTTATGGTGTGTGTTTGTTCGGTTTAAGTTGTTTGACTGTTCTATATAAGGTGTGCATCTGTCCGGTTTAAGTGGTGTGACAGTTCAGTTTAAGTTGTGTGATTGTTCGGTTTAAGTTGTGTGTTTGTTCGGATTAATCTGTATGTCTGTTCGGAATAAGCTATCTGTCTGTTCGGAATATGTTGTGTGTCTGTTCGGAATATGTTGTGGGTCTGTTCGGAATAAGTTGTGTTTCTATTCAGATTAAGTTGTGTGTCTGTTCGGAATAAGTTGTCTGTCTGTTCGGTTTAAGTTGTGTGACTGTTTAGTTTAAGTTGTGTGACTGTTCGGTTTAAGTTGTATGTCTGTTCGGTTTAAGTTGTGTGACTGTTCAGTTTAAGTTGTATTTCTGTTCGGATTAAAAAACACAACACTAAAAAAATAACAAAAAAAGAGTTGGTAATTTGTACATGTAAAAAAATAAACACTACAAAAATTGGACTTCAGATCTGCACACACGATCGGCAGTCCCTAAGTAACATGACCGCCAATTCACCCTAATACAGCTGCCCGAGCTGGGGAGAACTTCAGAAACACATGGTCGCCAACCTCAAAGCTCAACGCCCGTCTGCGTCTGTCAGCATAACTCTTCTGCCTGCTCTATGCAATCGCAAATCTCCTCCTGATCACATCCACCTTGTGTGCAAAAATCTGCATGAGCTCTGGTCCCACCAACTGTCTCTTGCCTACATCACTCCAGCATACCGGTGATCTGCATGGCCTCCCGTACAACACCTCATACGGTGTCATCCCAATACTCGAATGGTAGTTGTTGTTGTAGGCAAACTCTATCAATGACATGTGCTCATCCTAGTGTCTTGCCCATTCCAGTGTGCTTGCTCTCAGCAAATCCTCCAGGGTCTAGATCATCCTCTCTGATTGACCATCTGTCTGTGGTTGAAACATTGTACTGAACCTCAATCGTGTCCTTAAAGCCTGTTGCAGATTCCCCCAAAACTTGAATGTAAATCTGGGATCTCGATCAGAGATGATGCTAACGGGTACTCCCTGTAGCCTGACTATCTCCTCCACATACAACTTAGCTAGACCCTCCAGAGGCAACGTGTTCGTGATCACTAAGAAATGCACCGACTTGGTCAGTCGATCGAATATCACCCAAATCGCGTAGTGGAATGTCCTCATCTTTGGCAGCCCCGTGACAAAATTCATCGTCACGTGCTCCCACTTCCACTCTGGCAACTCAATACACTGCATCAGCCCTACTGGTCGCTGATGCTCAATCTTCACCTGCTGACAGACTAAGCACCGGTCAACAAACTTTGCAATGCCTCTCTTCATGCCCTTCCACGAGAAGTTCCGCTGCAGGTCCTTATACATCTTCGTACTCCGTCGGTGAATGGTATATCTTGCTCGGTGTGCCTCCTCCATGATGTCATCTCTCAGCCCATCGACCTTCGACACCCAGATCCGACTCCTGAACCTCAGACCGCCATCAACCCCCACACTGAAGTCTGATCCATCTCTGGAGACCAATAGTAGCAGACCAGCTAACTCCTCTTCATCATGTTGTGCCTGCACCACTCGCAAGATGGCCTGCGGCTCCACCCGAAACCCAGCAATCACTGCCCTCTAAGAGCCCTCTGTGAACGGCCTCCCTCTGACAACGTCTCGAGTAGCCTCCACTTCTGAATGCATAAACTCGCAACTGAGACCTCAACATTCCTGCTTAGTGCATCTGCAACCAAATTCGCCTTCCCCGGATGAAAGGAGATGGTGAAGTCGTAATCTTTAACGAACTCGAGCCATCTGTGCTGCCTCATATTCAACTCCTTCTGCAAAAAGAAATACTTCAGCCTCTGATAATCTGTGAAGACCTCGAACTGCTCTCCATAAATATAATAACGCCAGGTCTTCAACGCGTGAACCACCGCAGCTCACTCCATATTATGAGTAGGGTAGTTCTTCTCATGTATCTTCAGCTGCCTCGAAGCGTATGCCATCACCTTCCAGTGATGCATCAGAACGCAACCCAAGCCAATCCTTGACGTATCACTGTCACATAGCCTCTGCTGCCACTTGGTAGCATCAGAATCGACATTGTTGTCAGTCGCCTCTTCAGCTCCTGGAAACTGTCCTCACACTTCTAGGACTAAACGAACTTGACGCCCTTCTACGTCAATGCTAGCAGCGACGAAGCACGTCTGGAGAAATCCTGAATGAACCATTTGTAATACCCATCTAGTACCACGAAGCTCCTAATCTCTGTCACGCTTGTCGGGGCCCTCCACTGAGTCACACCCTCAACCTTCGCCGGATCCACTGAAATCCCATCCGCTGACACAATATGCCCCAGAAATGCCACCTGATCCAACCAAAACTCGCACTTCATGTACTTGACATAGAGTTGTTGATCCCTCAAGATGCCAAGCACAATCCTCAGGTGCTCCCGATGCTGCTCCCTGTCAGGCGAGTACACCAAGATGTCATCCACGAAGACAATGATGAATATATTAAGGTACGGCTAAAAGGTCCTATTCATCAGGTCCATCAATGCTGCAGGTGCATTCATCAGTCCAAACGGCATCACGAAGAACTCGTAGTGCGTGTACCACGTCCTGAAGGTTGTCTTCTAACATCTGCCTCTCTGATCTACAACTGGTGATAACCCGAACGCAGATCAATGTTAGAGAACACTCTCGCCATCTGCAACTGATCAAATAGATCTTCAATCTTGGGCAAAGGGTACCGGTTCCTGACGGTAACCTTATTCAACATCGTGTAGTCGACGCAGATCCATAACGATCTATCTTTCTTCTTCACAAACAACACAGACACTCCCCATTGCGAGACACTCGGTCGGATAAACCCATAGTCCATCAAATCCTGCAACTACTTCTTCAGCTCAGTCAACTCAGCAAGTGTCATCTGGTATGGAGCCTTCTACTGGGGTGTCGTGTCAGCCACTAACTCAATGCCAAACTCAATCTCTCAGTGTGGTGGTAAATGAGGAATCTATGCAGGAAACACCTCTGGAAACTCTTGTACAACCTCTATATCCCCCAGCCTCCTCATCTCAGGATCAGCCATAAATGCTCTATAACCCTGCTGCATCAGCCTCTGTGCCTTAACCGCAAACACATCAGACGACCACCTCTACTCCTCGTCCCTCTGATCAACACATCAGGTACGTCCTTCCTCAGAATAAGGATCTTCTTCTCATGGCAAAAGACTCGCACATCGTACTATGACAATCAGTCCATCCCCAGTATGACGTCGAGGTCCTCCATCGATAGCAAGACCAGATCTGCCAAAAAATCATGGTCTCCCAAAACAACTGTGGTGACGGGGAGAAAGCTCGCCATAGTGCCCACCTCACCCATGGGCGTACTGACTTTCAACAAATCAGTCAGTAGCTCAGGGGTCTGATCCAACTCGCCAGCAAACTTATCCAAAATGAAGGAGTGTGTGGTGTCGCAATCAAATAAAACACGAGCAACCAAACCGGAAACAACAAGGGTACCTTCCACGACAATGTTGGAGTCCTTCGCCTCCTTAGCCCGGACAGTGAAGACTCACCCCGCTCTGCTGGTCTAGCCCTGTGGAACAACAGAGCTGCTGCCTCTGCTCCTCCCTGAGACTAGTGGACCCGGCCTCCTACTCGGCTCGCCCTGCCTGCTCGGGCACTTCTGGATAAAATGACCCATCTGACTGCATCCGAAGCATACACATGTACGCCAGGGGCACTCCTGACCCGGATGAGATCTCCTGCAGGTATTGCACGCACCAAACAGGTGTGCTCCTCCTCCATCAACTCGGGGCCTCTTGCCCGGGTTCCCTGTGGAACATCCAACTGCACGTCCTCCCGTGCTCACTTGTGGCGTCTGTGCCTCCTGGTAATGCTCCTGACAGTCCTGATAAATGATAGTCGTGAACTTCACCGCATCCACCAAGGTCTGCGGCATGCCTGTAATCACACGCAACCTGAGCTGCTTCCTCGACCCCTTGATGAACTTCCACTCTCTCTGCTCGAGTGTCACATATGTCTCAGAAAAATAATGCTCCAGGGCGTTAAACCTATTGATGTAGCTAGCCAAGGACATCTCCTTCTGCTCGAGGGCCAAGAACTCCTCCTTCTTTTTGTCTCTCACGTGCTGCGGAAAGAACTCTTGGTTGAACTCCTCAAGGAATTCCTCCCAGCTCATGTCATCTCGGTCAGCAAACACCACTGCAGATGTGGTCCCCCACAAGTTTGCTGCTGCACCATCCAGCACATAGGTGGCCAGGTCCACCATCCTCTCTGGTACACAGCCAATCGCCCGAAAAATCCTCTGGATCTTAAAGACCCAGTCCTCTGCATCCTCATGGTCACTCCTGCCCTCGAAACTAGGCGGGTGATGCCACATGAAGCGATCGTGCTCCACACATGTCCCTGTCTGTTCTGCCCTCGCTACCTGACACTTGAGCAACTCGCCCAACCTATCCCAGGTAACACCCTCAGTGGCATTACTGGCACTACGCTCATTCGCGGCATTCCTCACAAGTCTCAGAGTAATTTGGCACAAGAAACAACTCAAGATTAGCCATGAATGCATGCTAAATGTAAAGTCCAACCTAACGCTACTACACCTGGGTGATTTCTTTTGGAGTCACACATAGGGACCGACCGCTCTGATACCACGTTGTAACATCCCGAAATAGTGGAAAATTTGAAAATTTAAACAAAGAAGATCACAAGACAAAAGTCATCAAATAGGAATGTTACTCGTATAACTATAATCAGTAGGTGCACCACGATATAACAGAGTTTGTCAAAATACATGATTACACCAATACAACGAAAGACAGATACAAGTAATCATAAAGACCTCGAAGAGTCCGAAGAGGATCTTCGCCCCAAAACGTGTGTGCCCGCTGTCACCACCTGACAGAACCTACTGCGTTCCTAAAATATGAATCAACAACAATGCCTGAGCTTCCCATTAGGAAACCCGGTATGGCAAGCTCGCCTATATGAATGCAACAGTACGGTAAAGGAACCTATCTTACTAGTAGCGTGTCATATCAACATCTGCAATGCAACAAATCCTCTCCAAGGAGGTAAAACAGGACCTCAGCCCAACAACAACAAATACCCTCAAAGGGTCAACAAGGACATCAGTCCAGCAACAACAATGGGTCCCCTCGGAAAAATACCATAGGCGCATACTGTCTTATGGATAGTGCGTGACGCACCACCACACGCGACTACTCGAGCCAAAGGGATCGGTGAGGAGCGTCCGCACTTCTGTGCAAAGTAACCCTATGGTCTACTGTTTAATTGTTTAATCTACTGCAAGTGCACGACATCGGTGAAGACGTGGCAAATACGGGTCGATCGACGGGGAGGAGAAACCACTCTATTTTTTCTGAAATCAAGTGGTAACAATAAGGGATAAGAGTTTATCTAAGCTAATCTATGCTACACTAAACTACTAACAAGAAAATATAGGAAAGCGACTACGATTACTTCGAACTAAACTAAGAGAGAGACCCCTTAGGGGGCGGAGTGATTACACATACACAATAAGAAGGTAAGAATGTCTTCCTATGGGCACAAGTGGAGGTAGTGTTTTTATGTATTGTCTACTTATCATGGCAAAACCCATCAATTCAATCACAAACCTATTTGATTAACATTCATAAACACAAGCTGGTTATTTAAGAAACTAAACAAGCATGGCAGGTGTCTTAAGATTTGTGGCAAAACCTATCTAGTGAAGTGTTCTATTCTAACAAGCAAGCATACATTCATATTAATCAACACATTTCAAGATAAAACATTCTTCCCTCCTTAATTGCATATATAAGTATCATCTCCACCCCCCCAAAAGGGGAGTGGTTTTACTCACTAAACATTAAACTAACTATTACACTAAGATAAGAAAACATATTAACTAAGCTAGATTTAATAAAAGACAATTACAGTAAACATGCAAAAACTATAAAAGAAGCAACAAAACAAGGAAAACTTTATTGATTTCAGATTCACAATACCAATAGCATCTCCCCCACTTGAGTTTCTTGCTTCAAGGCTTTCACTTCAAGTAGAGATAATGGCCACAAAGCATGGAGTGCTTACAATAGTAGGTGAAGAGTTTTATTTATAGCCATAGAAAAAGGTAATCCGGGACAATCTGTAAGACCCGCTCTCCTGCTATAATAATAATAAGTCCACTCTCTGCGGTTATGCATAATTGACTTCTTGGAATGTAAAATTGTGTTATGGCATGCTTGTTTGAGTAGGTTTGATCAGACTTTTCGTTCGTCGATCGGGTGCGACACATCGGACGAGCGCGCGGTTGTTTAGGCCCGAGTGAGTGTAGGGTCGGTTTTGGACTAAAACCGTGTTGAAGTGGCATGGAATTGGAAGGGTTGCATTAGGGTTTGGATGTGCATTTTCGTGGCTTTTTGATGCCTTTGGAATGGTGCCATTTTGGCATGCCTTAATGTGACTTGAATAGCCATCAAGCCTATGGAAGTTGGAGGGTTGTTTGCAAACAAAACCCCCTCAACCCAAGCCATCCCTACCCTCTCACTCTCTCACCCACGAAATTCGGACCCTATCCATCTCCCTCTCCGGTGTGCTAGTGGTTGGAGCTCCGACGAGTCAAGTGGAGCAAGCTAGAGTGCATCTTCTGGGAGCAACTAGACGAAGATCTGGGTGGGCTGATCTCCGGTAATCTCAGGCAAAGATTTTCGTGAATTCAGGTATGCTCCTGACCCTTGAAGAGTTTTGTGGGAGGGTGTGTTGACTGGAGGGCCGGCCAACACCAAGTTGGTGGTTGGTGCAAACGGTTGCACCATCAATCGAGTTCCTTGCTAGCGTGCGCATGGAGCATGCGCTAGATGGGGCGGGCTGTGAGACAACCAAAGGGACCGGGGCTCCAGCGAGCTCTGGTGAGTTCCTACCAGGAGTGATGAGGTTTCTTCTGGGCTGAGTTTTGGGGTGGACACGGATCTGATTGGGTGTGGCTGGTGCACACAAGATCCGTCTAGGATTTGTCTTCAACCCTTTTGACTCTTTGTTTGGATTGGCTGGCTGGTCCAGCTCTTCTAGATGGTGGAAAAGGTCAGGAAAAGGTGTGGAACAACCCTAGGGAGACTAAGGGTGAGGGGGATCTGGATGGGCTAGCTCGGTCTGAGCAGGGTGCGCTTGAATGGGCTAGCCATGCGGTTAGTGCACCATGTGCATCAGCTTGCTCGGTTGTTGGGCTGAGCTGCTTGGATGGATCTCTACTGAGCCTCTCCCACCATAGACCGCCTGAGAGGGATACTCTAAGCACGTGGGTTGGAGTGGTCAGGGGCTCATGCATCTGGTTGTGAGTCGATTGAACTTGTTAGCTTGTGTATTGCAAGTTATCGTGTTCTATGTGTTGAATGTGTATTTCTATATATGACTTGTTGTGTTTCAGTAGCAATTAAAATGTGGTTATATGATCTGGTGTGTGTGTATTCTTGATGTTGTAGTCATGCATGCACTTATGAATGTAAACGGGCTCTTCCATATCATGTGCTGATTGTGTCATATTCTAAAGCAACATATTAACCCGTTGTACGCATGTATGCTAGTTTAGAGATCTATATTGTCTACTGATATTTTATGCATGTTCAAACATGATTATCCTACTGATAGACATGTAATACATACCCATATATACTCTGATCATGCTCCGAGATTTCAGTTATCATCGCATATACACTCTGAAATTAAGGATGCATGCTATCGATTATTGTGGAGTTTGATTTTGATATATCTAGCTGTAATGCATCATCCTATTGCGTCTTTCATGTCTATATGTTACTGAAGTGAAGTATTATGATATGGTTATGTATGACCCTTAGGATATCAGACCTTATAACATCCTTATCATGACCCGTAGATGACTCGATTAGCTATTATCTTGATTTGCCGATCCGGTTATGATTGCTTGTTGTTGTGAGTTTTGTTTGATTCCTGATTGTAATGTTCTGATTTTGATTTGTTTGGGGGATGTTACGAGGGTATCCGGATACCTTTCCTTGAGCTCGTTCCACACACTATAGATGCACTAGATTTTATAGGCTTAAGTAGCTTGCATTGCATTTAATCTGATTAATAATTCTAGGCACTTTCTGTTTTCTGGGCCGATGGGCCACGAGTGGGTCCTCTAGCTCCAGAGGCCATTCGCATAAGACCTTCACGTTGGGAGGCTAGGCGTAAGATAAGTCCTGCGCAGGCGGCTGCCATTTTGTCTCAGGGTAGGTGTTCCCAAGTTCGCGATGACACCATGTTGGTCACTTGCCGCGAATTGGGACACTTATCCGGCGCACCGCTTTGTGCTGAGCGGTGGGTCACTGTCGAGTGACCAACTTTGTCCAGCGAGGCTGGTGTTCTGGTTCCTTTCGAGGAATGGTTTGGGTGCGCCTGACCGGCACGGCTTATGGAGTTGTAGCCTTCTGTTGCATTTGATGCTTTTCTGTTTCTGTGTCGGATGCTTTTGTCTTATATAGATTGCATGCATTCTTCCATATAACTCCAATGTGGCCAAGGGCATACTGGGTTTTCTTTATAGAAAACTCACGCATATGTTGATGCGGTGCTTGCATGTACTTAGATTCGTACAGGGTAGACTGGATGAGTAGTCAAAGATTCTGTACACAAGGGACAAGTCGACCAGATTCTTCAGTTTATCTTTGGCTTCCGCATTATTTATGATGTATTTCCCTTTTGAACTCAATGTAATTTATTTGACCTTGTCACCATATATGGATAATCTCTCACTTTTCAATTATGTCTTATGTTAGTCTATCCATGTATGATCTCTCTACGTATTGTTGAGTCGTTGTTTGGTCTGTCTTTTGTAACTACTTTGGTCATCGTGGAGGTCTCTAATCGCGGCACTTGTAGTCTTTCCCAGTGTGCGTACCCGTGAGATCGGGGGCGTTACAACTTGGTATCAGAGCAGGTCGATCCCTAAAGTGTACAAAATCCGAAGACTCACCAGTGGGGCATCTTGCCCAAACCCTGTCTGTACTTTCCTATCTTTTAGAATTGCATTCTGATAGTGATAGATCATATTTGCATTGGTTAAATTGCTTTCTTGTGGATTGCCTTGTGTGCTTGGAGACCAAAACCACCCAGCCCTATCTACATTTATCAGTTCCTTTGCCTCCTCCCCATTTTGGTGTCGAGATCACCAACAAGTCCAGCCGGTCAAGCAAGCAAGAAGTGCAAGTGAAAGAGGCGACTAGCTAGCAAGCATGGGAGGCAGTTGCAGCGGGATTCCCGCAAAATCGAAGGCTCTTCTCCACCAGTGTCAGGTATGCTTCTACCCCCTTAGCATAAGAGGATCTAGAGTGGGTGTTGGACAAAGTTTAGTCCAACACCATTGGGTTAGCCGATCTTAGATTCGGAGTGCACAAGTGCAGATCCACCCGATAGTGTGGACTGTGTAGCACCATCCGAATTTCAGAGGTTGGCTGGGCTTTTGTCCCACTAGCACGACCCTTGCTTCATGCTTTCCTTGTTGGTTTGATAAAGAAACTAGAAGGGATGAGGCTGGGCTGTGTGGAGCAAGTTGGGGTTGTGTTTGCATGCATTTTGTGCGTGATTTGCCACCACCTCTTGTTGTTTGAAATTATGATTTCTTGGTTGATTTGTTAATGCATTTAACATGCTGTAACATGCGATTTTTCTAGGGTGTTACTGATTTTAGAACTCATGCTCCTACATTATTTCATGACCTTGTTTATGTGATATTTGCATGAATTTTTTATTGATCACATATCCTAGGTCTATGCATGACTTAGCAATGAGTCCAGATTTCCTTGCATGAGGTGCTTGTTGATTTAGGTCTTATATTCATGTATGGATTTATAATTTCGTTCAGACATTAGTTTCATGAATTGTTACTGTTTTAGGTCACCTAATCTTGCATGATTTCATGACTTGTTACGTCAGTAGTTCATAAGTCATCACTGATTTCAGACCTTATATCTATGCATGATCTAGCTAATAGGTCTAAATAATACAGCATGACTCATTCTGATTTTAGTCCACTAACGACCAATACAAGTATACGCTCTAATTTGACGATTTCCTACGATGACATCTCATCTGAGAATAAGTTGCGTAATTCCATATAGATGATAATGCAATCGGTAGGGTTGTTATGTGTTGATTGCTATGATTGCTAATCTAGTTTGATTTCATTCCAGCAGTAGCCATATCACATATATAATCTGATTTTCGTATACCTCCTCTGATATGTCTTGTTATGCTCTCACATGAAAATGAAATCATAACTCATCCATGTTTTATGCAACTCATTCTATGGCTTATAAGTAAGAAGCAAATCTGAATGCATGCATGTATATCAATTTATAAATCGGTTTGGGTGATTGATATCACATGCATGTTTCATTAGCTTATGTTATTGTTATATACTTGTGCATGTTCATACCATCTCTGATCATGTTGGGTGTTGCTAGAACTAACGTCCATGTGGTCTGAAATTTAATGAATGCTTGTAGTATCTCTTTTGTGATACCTCTTTTTGTTATGGATGTGTTTCTCATATTGAAGACATGCTATTGTTTGAATTTGATTTTCTGTTAATTAGGTACATCACATACATGTGTAATTATCCTTTGAGATCTGGTTTTTATTTTAATTTAATTGTTGTGAAGATGCTACATGTTGATATATCTTTAGTTGCTAAATACATGTGATTCTTTCCTAAGTTGTTGTTAAGATGCAACACGCCTATGTATTATTTAGCTACTAGATTTATGGGAATATTCATGTTTAGATTATTGTTAGGAAGCTATACTTTTACGCATGACATCGTCGCTGGAAATAGGAAATTGCACTACATGTAAAGGCTAACCGAACATTTTAATTCAACTATGTGCATGATGCTATGCTCTAAAATTTTGGAATCAGAAGTGATTTGCCATCCATTCGTGCATCCACGCCTATCACTCTTATTATCATGATTGCATCGTGGGATCTTGTATTAGGCATATAGTCTCATATATCTCCTAAACATACTTAGATTCATGCATGAATGAATTCTAAACCCATGATTGCGTTATACTAGAGTGAAGTGTTGTGTAATCATCTCATCGTGACCATAGCTTCCACAGGTTGCATGTTTGATTCCCATGATCTACAATTATTATGGCATGTGCTATACCTAATTTATTATTATTGTTGTGGCTTTTGTTATGTGTATGATGACGTGAGTGCATGTCGTGCATGAAAGTAAGTTTGTGTTGTGATATTATGACTATGATTCCATGATTTATTGGTTGTGTAGATACATCATGCCCATATATATTTAGCCATCGAGATCTTATTATGATTACACGACTTAATTGCTATCCTCATACATCATGTGCATGTAGATATATAAACGCATGGAGATCTTGTTATTAGCACATGATTTAATTGCTGCCTAGATATATCTTGTGCATGGGTATTGTCTATCGAGATCTTGTCAATAATTCCATGTTTTATTTGTTGTTCTCATACACCTTGTCCATATAGATATAAATATATTATATGTTCATGTATGTTTAGTGATTGTATTTTGTGTGACCTTCCTAATTAGTTTGTTTTCAATAGACATTATGATGATGCATGATTTGCTTGCTATTGTTAGGTCATACGTATATAGGTTGTTAGTTGTTGGATTCATGTGATTTGTCATGGTTAGTTCTCAGAATCTATGGCTATCATGACACTTGTATTTCATTGTCTTATGGCCATTGTTGGCAATGTTTTTGCGGTTCCCCTTGTTTTTGTTGTTATTGCATGTTTTTTGTCTGGAGGATGATGTAAGGAGTTTGTATCCAGAGCTCTTCTTAAGAGTTAGGGATAGAAAATTTCGAGGACGAAATTTATTTAAGGGGGGGTAGGTTGTAAGACACGCTCTCCTGATATAATAATAATAAGTCCACTCTCTGTGGTTATGCATAACTGACTTCTTGGAATGTCAAATTGTGTTATGGCATGCTTGTTTGAGTAGATTTGATCAGATTTGTCGTTCGTCGATCGGGTGCGACACATCGGACGAGCGCGCGGTTGTTTGACTCGATCGACTCAATTTGGGCCTGAGTGAGTGTAGGGTCAGTTTTGGACTAAAACCGTGTTGAAGTGGCATGGAATTGGAAGGGTTGCATTAGGGTTTGGATGTGCATTTTCGTGGCTTTTGGATGCCTTTGGAATGGTGCCATTTTGGCATGCCTTAATGTGACTTGAATAGCCATCAAGCCTATGGAAGTTGGAGGGTTATTTGCAAACAAAACCCCCTCAACCCAAGCCATCCCTACCCTCTCACTCCCTCACCACGAAATTAAGACCCTATCCATCTCCCTCTCCGGTGTGCTAGTGGTTGGACCTCCGACGAGTCAAGTGGAGCAAGCTAGAGTGCATCTTCTGGGAGCAACTAGACGAAGATCTGGGTGGGCTGATCTTCGGTAATCTAGGGCAAAGTTTTTCATGAATTCACGTATGCTCCTGACCCTTGAAGAGTTTTGTGGGAGGGTGTGTTGGCTGGAGGGCCGGACAGCACCATGTTGGTGGTTGGTGCAATCGGTTCACCATCAACCGAGTTCCCTGCTAGCGTGCTCATGGAGCGTGCGCTAGATGGGGCTGGCTGTGAGACAGCCAGAGGGACCGGGGCTCCAGCGAGCTCTGGTGAGTTCCTACCAGGAGTGATGAGGATTCTTCTGGGATGAGTTTTGGGGTGGACACGGATCTGGTTTGGTGTGGCTGGTGCACACAAGATCCGTCTAGGATTTGTCTTCAACCCTTTTGACTCTTTGTCTGGATTGGCTGGCTGGTCCAGCTCTTCTAGATGGTGGAAAAGGTCAGGAAAAGGTGTGGAACAACCCTAGCGAGACTAAGGGTGAGGGGTATCTGGATGGGCTAGCTCGGTCTGAGCAGGGTGCGCTTGAATGGGCTAGCCATGCGGTTAGTGCACCATGTGCATCAGCTTGCTCGGTTGTTGGGCTGAGCTGCTTGGATGGATCTCTACCGACCCTCTCCCACCATAGACCGCCTGAGAGGGATACTCTAAGCACGTGGTTTGGAGTGGTCAGGGGCTCATGCATCTGGTTGTGAGTCGATTGAACTTGTTAGCTTGTCTATTGCAAGTTATCGTGTTCTATGTGTTGAATGTGTTTTTCTATATATGACTTGTTGTGTTTCAGTAGCAATTATAATGTGGTTATATGATCTGGTGTGTGTTTGTTCCTGATGTTGTAGTCATGCATGCACTTATGAATGTAAACGGGCTCTTCCATATCATGTGCTGATTGTGTCATATTCTAAAGCAACATATTAACCCGTTGCACGCATGTATGCTAGTTTAGAGATCTATATTGTCTACTGATATTTTATGCATGTTCCAACATGATTATCCTACTAATATACATGTAATACATACCCATATAAACTCTGATCATGCTCTGAGATTTCAGTTATCATCGCATATACACTCTGAAATTAAGGATGCATGCTATCGATTATTGTGGAGTTTGATTTTGATATATCTAGCTGTAATGCATCATCCTATTGTGTCTTTCATGTCTATATGTTACTGAAGTGAAGTATTATGATATGGTTATGTTTGACCCTTAGGATATCAGACCTTATAACATCCATATCATGACCCGTAGATGACTCGATTAGCTATTATCTTGATTTGCCGATCCGGTTATGATCGCTTGTTGTTGTCAGTTTCGTTTGATTCCTGATTGTAATGTTATGATTTTGATTTGTTTGGGGGATGTTACGAGGGTATCCGGATACCTTTCCTTGAGCTCGTTCCACACACTATAGATGCATTAGATTTTAGATGCTTTAGTAGCTTGCATTGCATTTAATCTGATTAATAATTCTAGGCACGTTCTGTTTTCTGGGCCGACGGGCCACGAGTGGGTCCTCTAGCTCCAGAGGCCATTCGCATAAGACCTTCACATTGGGAGGCCTGGCGTAAGATAAGTCCTGCGCAGGCGCGCTGCCATTTTGTCTCAGGGTAAGTTTTCCCAAGTTCGCGATGGCACCATGTAGGTCACTGTCGAGGGACCACCTTTGTCCAGCGAGGCTGGTGTTCTGGTTCCTTTTGAGGAATGGTTTTGGTGCGCCCGACCGACACGGCTTATGGAGTTGTAGCCTTCTGTTGCATTTGATGCTTTTCTATTTCTGTGTCGGATGCTTTTGTCTTATATAGATTGCATGCATTCTTCCATATAACTCTGATGGGGCCAGGGGCATACTGGGTTTTCTTTATAGAAAACTCACGCATATGTTGATGCGGTGCTTGCATGTACTTAGATTCCTACAGGGTAGACTCGATGAGTAGTCAAAGATTCTGTACACGAGGGACACGTCGACCAGATTCTTCAGTTTATCTTTTGCTTCCGCATTATTTATGATGTATTTCCCTTTTGAACTCGATGTAATGTATTTGACCTTGTCACCATATATGGATAATCTCTCACTTTTCAATTATGTCTTATGTTAGTCTATCCATGTATGATCTCTCTACGTATTGTTGAGTCGTTGTATGGTCTGTCTTTTGTAACTCCTACGGTCGTCGCGGAGGTCTCTGATCACGACACTTGTAGTCTTTCCCAGTGTGCGTACCCGTGAGATTGGGGGCGTTACACAATCCCTCAGTATGGGACTAAACAAATACCAGAAATAGACTAAAGACACACTAATATACGCCCCACATAAAGATTAACGGATTCTGAGCCACCAGGACCGCTAATTAACGGTCCCGGGCCGCTAATTAACGGTCTACAGAGTCCGGATCCGTCTGGGCTTTCTTCTGGGCTTTGCTGGATCTCTTTGTTTGTCTTTGATGCATCTACTAGGCTTGCTCGAGCTCCGACCCGAATTGAATTGTCAAAATACTCCCCATGATGGTGTGGAGTATTCTTGTTTGCTCATTGGTCCTTCGATCTTGCATCTTAGTCAATTTTCATGCTTTTTGGTCCTTTTATGCCTCTTCTCTTCAAACCTATTTATTTCTGAAATTCAAACATAAAACTCGTCATGTAGCATTGTTTAGGTGAAAGATAATGGATATAAGATACAAATATAAGCATGAAATGATGTCAATCAAATACCCCCACACCTAACTTTTGATAGTCCCAAACAAAACAAAGAAAGAGAAAAGCATACGAAAAACAAGAAATCCTAACTCACTTTCGTAGGAATCACGGTTGCACTTAGCACGTGCAACAAGCCGTTAAACCTCCTTGTAGCCAAGGAGGAGGATTGTTGTCTCCTAAGGATTTTCAGAGGATACACCCACAAAATCCGTACAAAGATGCATTATTCAATCTAGCTACACGACTCGTTGGACTTATTTTGTCGATCATGGGACGCGGTAATACTACGGGCCGACTCTATATATGTAATCAGTCCACACACCTATCCTAATGAATCATTCGTGAAAGTTAATTAATTACTTAACTGAAAGACATGGGCAACCTTAACTTCTAAAAGTGATACAATGTGTAAAGTCCATTATGGTTCTTATTTGACTCTTTTTTTCTTTTTCTTTTTTTTCTTTTTTTCTTTCTTTGGAGCATTATATTGGTTGGTGTTTGATTCTCACAGCGTCGGGTTTCGTGCATCATTACCTATGAGGACTTACATTATCACATACACCGACTCTATATAGGTAATCAGTCCACACACCTAACCTAATGAACCATTCGTGCAAGTTAAATAAGGAATTAAGTGAAAGACATGGACAACCTCAACATCCTCTAGTGCTACAAAGTGTAAAGTCAATTAAGGTTCTTATTTGCATTACCATTTTTTTTCTATCTGTTTCTTTTCACATTTTTTTTCTTTTTTTTCTTTCTATTAGTTGGAGCTTCATTCTCCCAGGGTCAGGTTTCGTGCATCATTGCCCATGAGGACCTACATTATCACGTACACCTTCCCCCAAACCTCCACATAGGGCGATCCCTACCACCCGTGTAACGGGAGTTCGGTCGGTGCATCCCAAGTCAGATGACTTGAAAGCACCAGGCACAAAGTCCCCTCAGACCTACTTTCCCGAGTGATAGGAGCCGTGCGAGAAGAGAGAACATCATTTATTCATTTATCAACATGGGAAACAAAACCCATACACTTAAGTTTCACAAAAAGAGATTAAGGGCACTTGACTACGACAAACTTCCTTATACTAATAGACACAAATTATTTGACTCACTAAGTTCAGGGTGAACTTCTTTATTTGTTTGAGTATTGAAACCCTATGATTACTCGCCCCTGAGGGAAAACCGGGGTGCATCCTAATGACTCGATAAGACCTAAAGCCAGCAAACTAGACATCCTAATGCATCATGTTCAAGACAATTTTGGGAGCTTTCTTCTTACTTTGCCTCTCAACGGTTTTGCACATGCTAAACACACGCAAAACCAACAAAAACATTTTCTTTCGCAAAGACATGAAGATTTTGAAAGAAATGTGAAAATTTTAAAGCACTAGGCAAGCACAAGAAGACAAGTCACCCAAGGATCATGGCAAGCAGATATATCAATATTAAATGCAGCACACTAACATGACCCTAGCAGTACAACCAAAAGAAAACAAAATAAAAACAAAAAAGACACACAAACTATGTACAAACGTGAAAACACCTCCCCACACCTAATCCATGCATTGCCCTCAATGTATGGCAAAATGGTGTCAATGCATGGATAGGGTGTACCGGACTAATGACGGCGGCCAGAGGTGCCCGAAGAGGTACCTCTCTCAAGAGCCGACAATTTCCTATAGATCTTCTAGTTTTGTTTGGCTAAGATGATGTTTTGCTGCTCGACCACCATCTTAGAAATGTCGGTGTTAAAGAGCGTTCCTGAGCTCACAGATGAGCTTGAGGAACTGGCTCTAACATCCTCCTCCATGTAGTCAGGAACCCATGCCTCAGGAAGGCAATGGCGAAATGACGGGGTCATCTTCGCGACCTCCAGGTCGGTGCCTTGGCGCCTCAGATTGCGCTCAAATCGTGGGATGTCGAACATGCCACACAATTTGGTAACCAGAGTAGGCAAACAATGTATTTCTTTCAGCTTAGCGTTCATCGAGTAAGGGGATCCCAGTCACGTCGGAGATAAATTGGGGTGTCACGGTGTGCTTCACCCCTCTAAGAGTGACACTAAACTTGAGTGGTCCGGTCTGGTCACACTCGAGTTTAGTGAAAAACTCATGTACGAGAGGCTCTACGTACATGGTTTCGTCACCCTCATACAACAAACGGTACCACCCTTTAGCTACGATTCGATCGTAGAAGGTTCTCCGAATTCACGAATCAGGGAGGCAAAATTGAGTTCTGGAATTAAATATTGGCCGGCCATACCTGCACCTACCTTGGCGAGCTTTAACGGCGGAGCACACGATGGCGAAGACGAACACGACATGAGAGGGATGGAGACCACCACACGCCGACACAAGCAGCAAAACAGAAACTCCACCAATGAAACCAACAGAACACCCAAAATCACGCGACCCGACGAAGAGAAAATAAAAACAAAGCACAACAGTCCGCTGATTGGCGGTGAAAAACCCCTGATTAGCAGTCTGTTCGTGCGATTTGGGGGTGGGATTTGGGTGGTGGCGAAAGCAATGGGCAAGACGTATTTTCTTCTGCTGGCGAATGTGTAGGGCAAGGGAATCACACGTTTTAAAAAAGGAAAGGGAAAACATCCAAAAGGCCTTCCAATTTTTTGGTTTTCTCCATTTTTCCAATTTTTTTAGCAACAAAACAAGGATATGTACAAACAAATGAAGGGATGGATCACATTAAGTGACAACATCCGTGGGGAGTTCGTGTAAAGACATGACTTCCTCCTCGACCTCTTCCAAGTACGGTTTGAGGCGTTGTCCATTAACTTTGAACACGTCCTCATTCCTTGGATTTTGAATCTCAACCGCCCCATGAGGGGAGACGGTTAAAATAATAAAGGGCCCTGACCAACGACTCCGAAGTTTCCCCGGAAACAAGTAGAGGCGAGAATTATACAACAAGACCTTTTGTCCCACCTCGAAGGTTTTGATTCGAACCAAACGGTCGTGAAAATTTTTAGTGTGGGACTTGCAGATCTTGGCATTCTCATATGCTTCATTTCTCAACTCCTCCAACTCGTAGAGGTCTAACTTGCGATTGGCACTGGAAACATCAAGACTCATGCTAAGATGTTTGATTGCCCATAATGCCCGGTGCTCAATCTCTACCGGAACATGGCAAGCTTTGCCATAAACTAGCCGGTAGGGGGACATGCCATGGTCAGTTTTAAATGCAGTACGGGAAGCCAACAATGCATCAGTAAGCTTGACCGACCAATCTTTCCTTGAAGCATTAATCATTTTCTCAAGAATTTGCTTGAGTTGACAGTTGGAAATTTCCACCTGGCCACAGGTTTGAGGATGATAAGGTGTCGCCAAGTTGTGCATGATGGAGTATTTTCTCAGCGCTGCCTCAAGGGACCGGTTCACAAAGTGTGTCCCCCGATCACTTATGATACAACGAGGTGTCTCAAACCTCGCAAGGATGTGTTCTTTTAGAAAGTTGATCACAACCTTGCGATCGATAGTACGAGTGGGGATTGCGTCAACCCACTTTGACACATAATCAACCACCACAAGGATGTAGGTGTGACCATGGGACACGGGGAAAGGACCCATGAAATCAATTCCCCAAACATCAAAGATGTTGACCACTAAGATAGGATTTAGTGGAATCATATCACGTCTGCCAATGCGGCCGACACGTTGACACCTATCGCAAGCTTTGCCAAATGAAAAAGCGTCTTGGAACAACGTAGGCCAGTGAAAACCACATTGGAGCACTTTGGCGGTGATTTTCTTGGCACCGAAGTGTCCACCAAATGCCTCCTTATGGCAAAAGGAGAAGACACTCTGAATCTCGTCGTCATGAATGCACCTCCTTATGATTTGATCGGCACAATACTTAAATAAGTAGGGATCATCCCAATAGAAGTGCTTGACTAACGACTTCAACTTCACTGTCTCACTGTGTCTCCAATGAGCCGGCACCTCCCCGGTTGCTAAATAGTTCACAATATCAGTGAAGCAGGGGGTGAGGCTATTGCTATAAGGTTCGCATCATGGGAAGAACTTGTTCACTGGTGGATCCGGTGAAAGATCAATAGGGATGCGAGAGAGGTGATCAGCCACGACATTCTCGCATCACTTCTTGTCCCGTATTTCAAGGTTGAATTCTTGTAACAATAAGATCCAACACAGGAGACGGGGTTTTGCATCCTTTTTAGACAAAAGGTAGCGGAGAGCTCAGTGATCAATTTAGATGATGACATGCGACCCAATGAGGTACTGGCGAAATTTTTCCAACACAAATATGATCGCGAGGATGTCTTTCTCAGTAACGAAGTAGTTTAGTTGGGCGTCATTGAGAGTACAACTTGCATAGTAGATCACATGAGGCAATTTGTGGACTTTCTGACCCAAAACCGCTCCTATCGCGTAATCAGATGCATCACACATCAGCTCGAAAAGTAGAGTCCACACCGGTGCCTTAATAATAGGAGCGAAGGTCAACTTACGCTTCAGAAACTCATACACAGTCATGCACTCGGGTGTGAACTCAAAAGAGGTACCTTTAGCAAGCAAGCTCGTCAAGGGGCGAGCTATTTTGCGGCGTGTCCAAGGAATGAACGGATTTCGTTTACCGAGGTGGGTGGCGGAAGCTTAGAAATAACCTCAATTTTTGCTCTATCCACCTCAATACCATCACGAGATACCACGTGACCCAAGACGATGCCTTTTGTAACCATGAAATGACACTTTTCCCAATTAAGAGCTAAGTTCGGTTCCGAACACCTTTTGAGAACAAGGCTCAGGGGTGCAAGCACTCATCAAAGGAGGTGCCATGAACCGAGAAATCATCCCTGAAGATCTCAAGGATGTTCTCGACCATATCGGAAAAGATACTTAACATGCAATGTTGAAATGTTATCGGTGCATTGCATAGTCCAAAAGGCATCCGTCTATAAGCAAACGTCCCAAAAGGACAAGTGAACGTGGTTTTCTCCTTGTCTTCGAGGGCGACTGGGATTTGATTGTACCCCGAATAACCATCAAGGAAACAGTAATAGGCATACCCAGCGAGTCTCTCCAACATCTGGTCGATGAAAGGTAGAGGGAAGTGGTCCTTACGCATGACCGCGTTCAACTTCCTATAGTCAATACAAACTCGCCACCTAGTTTGAAGTTGTGTGGGTACAAGCTCATTGTTGTCATTCTGGACAACAGTGATACCCAACTTCTTGGGCACAACCTGGACAGGACTTACCCAACTACTGTCCGAAATGGGGAAAATGATGCCATGATCTAAACACTTGATGATTTCTTTCTTAACTACTTCTGCCATGGCTGGATTTAAACGCCTCTGTGGGTCACGACGTGGTCGTGCCTCATCCTCCATAAAGATGTGGCGCTACACGACGTCGGGACTTATCCCTTTAATGTCCTTCAAGGACCACCCAATGGCTGATTTGTGCTACTTTAGGACTGAAATCAGACATTCTTCCTGATCACCAGTCAACATCGATGAAATAATCACCGGAAATGACTTGTTTGAGCCGAGAAAAACGTGTTTCAGTTCCTTAGGGAGTTCTTTAAGCTCAACTATGGGTGGTTCCTCAAGGCGAGGTGTGATATCTAGCTCGAGATGTAAGATAGGATGAGCTCGCATGTACTGAACAACATGCACATCATTGCTCAACTCGCCCCCGTCCTCTTCATGATCGGAATCGTCCATGATGTAAGCACTTAGATTTTCATGAATCAGGGGATACTCTTCTTCTATTTCTTCTTCCAAGTCCTGGATAAGATTGACTTCCATGGGGTCTTCGAAAGATGTTGGTTGCCTAGACATATTGAACACATGGAATGTCGCGATCAAGTTCCCGAACGACAATTTCATGAGTCCAGTACGACAATTGATCAAGGCATTTGACGTCGCCAAAAAAGGTCTACCCAAAATCAATGGAATCTGAGAGTGGGTTGTCTTAATTGGTTCGGTCTCAAGGACGACAAAGTCAACAGTAAATATGAAATCACTGACCTTGATTAGGACATCTTAGGACATCTTCGATGACCCCCAACGGGACTTTGATCGAACGATCAGCCAACTGCAAAGTTGTTTTTGTAAGCTTGAGCGTGCCTAGGCTTAATCGTTGATACACAGAAGCTGACCCTAGATCTAGAAAAACATTATTAATGCGAGAGTCCCCAATGATACATGAAATTGTTGGACTACCTGGGTCCTTCGATTTTACATATGTAGGGTTCGAAATGATAGAGCTCACATTAGCCGCCAAAAAGGCTTTGCTAAAGACGTTGGTTTTCGTCTTAGTTGTACAGAGATCCTTCATGAATTTTGCATAGGGAGGTCTTTGTTGAATCATGTCTAACAAAGCAATGTTGACATTCACTTTCTTAAATATCTCCAACATTTTATCCACATTGTCACTCTGTTTCTTAGACAACCTACTAGGATAAGAAGCTTTTGGTAGGTATGTCTTAAGCGGAGCCGAAGAAGGAGGCGTTAGTGTATTACTCTCACCCTCGGCCTCTTTCTCACCATCATTCCCACAAGGGGGCTGCACAGATGGATTTACTGGCAAGGAAACATGGTTGTTGACCTACTTCCCATTTCTCAGGGTCACAATGGCATTAACATGGTCCACAGGTTCTTCCACGTAGTTCACTTGCCCCCCCTATGGTCTTGAACTTGCATTTTGCATGTTCGAGTGTTGTTGAGCGCAGGTGTTAGCCACAAGTTGGCTAGGTAGACACCCTCTCTCTCTCATGTACAGACTGAGCCATCTGGAGCTTAAGAGATTTGATGGTCTGCTGATTCGAAGTGAGGACTTGACTCGTGGACGACATAAAGTTTTTTACAGAGTTCTCAAGTCCACGAGTTAAGTTCTCAAGCGAATTAATCTGGGTTTCCAAGTTGTTATAATTTGGGAAACCTGGTCAGTTGATGTTCTGACCTTGGGGTGGTTGATAAGACTGAGAATGCATGGGAGGGTGGTGTGGTCGGTTAGGTTGTCGAGAAAAGTTTGAAGGACCACCTGGGGCATTGTTATGGTTGAATGAAAAATTAGGGTGGTTCCTCCATCCCGGGTTATATGATGATGAATATGGGTCATTCCTGGATCTATCATAGATGGCATTTACATGTTCCATCTCACGAGGAATGGATGCACACTCACCCCCTATATGACCTATCCAACAACATAAATGACATGGAACTGAACTAGATACAGACACATGAGACACATCATGCTGGTTCGTGCTGGTTTTGGAGCTCAATCGAATCCATATGACACATTATGGCCGCCATGCGTACCTCGGTGGCCGTAGTGGTATCGACAGCGAATGCAGCACCCGATCTAGTCGAGTATGCATTTGCGATCCTCGCTCCAATGCTAGATGATGCAGGTGGTTCCCTTAGACTCTCCTATTGCATGGTTTTCTTAGCGAGGTCTTCTAGGAAATCCCATACCTCACTTTCATCCTTTCCCAGGATCTCTCCTTGACATATGGACTCAAGGAGCGTTCGGGATGGGATGTGAAGACCCTCGTACACAATCTGACACAAGCACCACAACTCGATGCCATGGTGAGGGCATGAGGATAGTAGCTCCTTGAACCTCTGTAAGTATGCATGGAATGATTTGGTCTCGTGAAAAGGGGACAAGCCTAAGATGGATGGAGTCTGTGCTAAGTTATTGTAGCTTGAACATAGCACAGACCTCCTCAAATTCCCTGAGAATGATATAGGTGTCACCTTTCCCAGTGAAGTGAGGGAGCATGGAAATAAACTAGGGCTTAACCTCAAAGTGGTTCCCATTTGCCTCTGGCAATACAATGCATGAGGGTAGAGCGGTACGGCTCGAGTAGCATAGATCACGGAGAGGTATGGGAGCGACAACAGGAAAAACAGGTAGAACAGGTGGGTCCTGTAACTGCTCCTCCTCGCGGAAATTAGCAGTCATTGAACCCAGACTATGTGCGACACGAGAGGAGGAAGGCGTCGAGAAATCGACTACCGAAGCAGGGTTGACGACACGCCTCGTCAAACGGCCGTTCTCGTCTCGTGCCCACACAAGCATGCACAAAGGTGCACACATACAAACCAAAACTTTTTTTAAACAAAGAATGTGCGTAGAGGAGAAGACGGAGGGATATAGAAGAGAGAGAAAGACTCAGGAGAGAAGGGAAGAAGTCCTTATGCTACGGCGGGTGGGTACAGGTAGAAGCACACAAGCAAACAAGGCTCAAACAATCCTAAGGTCGCAATAGGTCCTTACAGCTAGACGATGCCTAACTGCGAGGTCACACGACCTCAACCCGCCTCACCTCCCTACGACGAGGACCACAAAGCCCAGCAAGTGAGTTAAGATCCAGAGATCTTGGTTCTCCTACTATCGACAGAGTGGGCGACGCCGATCAGGCCATGACGGTCGGGACCGGATCACTCTCCTAATGTGTCTGAAATCCTTAGGGCCAATGTCTACTTGATTTTAAAATTAGGCTCTTGATTAGTGTGGTTTTTGGGGCGAAGGAAAGGGTGACGAAATCACTAATCGTTCTTCCAAAAACACAAAGAGTTACTGATATTGGTGAAGTGAGTGTTCATTTCTCTTATGTTCTCACTGATTTGCATAGTGAAATTTTCATATTTATGCATGAGGAGACTAATTCTTGTTTCTTTTGTTTTGTTATCACCCTCATGATGCATTTGTTATCTATGCCATATTTTAGATGCGCTTTCACAACCCCTCATTCTATTGTATTCACCCTCATTTAAGCCACAATAAAGAATGTTCATGATGGTAGAGTTCATCTCATATTCTTTTTTTTGTTTTTTTGCAAACCACAAAGGAGGCTTGGCTTCGAAATTTATTGATTTGCGTAAATTAACTTACATACAAACCAACACAAACTACTACACACTTATGCCCTCAGAACTTGCTGAAGCACAAGCTCGGATCCTCACATATTACATCCACTATCACAAGTCCCACCTGTTACCATATTACATCACATTACTGTACTCGTTTACTTAGCTAAAGGCAGCCATATCAAACCACCTCTTCTCGAAATTTGCCTTCTCAAGCTCGTGTCCCCTTCCTTACAGCATTCCAGATCCTTTAATCCGAACCACATCCTTCACTTCCTGGACAATGGCCTCCACTTGCCGTTCCTTGCCATCCATACATCTTCTATTCCGTTCCGCCCAACATTCGAAAACCACCACTCCCGAAGCGAGCTTAATCGTGAGTGCACCATATTTGGAGGGTGCACTCCACCTCTGAATTCCATAGAGTTGCTCCATGGTGGTTAGTTTCATACGACCACCATATCCTCCCACCTTCCTAATTACGTCCTATACTACCTGCACAAAATGACACTCCTAAAACAAGTGCGTCAAGTCCTCATATGCACTCTTACATCAGGCGCATCTCGATATAACACATAGCTTCAACCCCCTTCGCCTCATCATGTCGTGAGTGGGCAATCTACCGTGCACCACCCTCCATAAGGTTAGTGCGTGCTTAGGGACAACCCACTTGTGCCACACCATCGACCCCCACCTAACAATGGGTCTTTCCGGCTTCACCCAACTTCAAGTTTCGCTCAATGAATGTTTGCTGCGAGTAGCGCCGACCCCTAATAGTGTGTCTTCCCCGTGGCCCATAAGAATGGAGGGCAACCTCGCCCAAAGTTGCATGAGGTCGTGGGAGGTAGACGAGGCACTCTCCACGTACCGTTCTCTAGAAAGTGGGAAACCTTGATGTCTTGTGGAACTCCTAAATCATACCTCATTCTCTCGCCCTCTGGTTGTGTAAGAAGCGGGGGGCACACCAAGGGTTCTAAAAAAATCATGTTGCGCCCATAACCTATTTTGAATAGCATCTTCTCTCTTGCAATGTCCCGAACACGCATAATACCTCTCCACGCCCAAGAAGAAAGTGGGGGAGGTCGCATCATCCATATGGTCTTGCCCCTAATGTATTTACTCTGCAAGCAAGTAGCCCATAAAGCTGTAACATTTGAAGCAATAACCAAAATAAACGAAGAAGTCCGGCATCATTCCATTGCACCAACCTACGCAACCCTAAGCCACCTTCAATCTTTGGTGCGCATATATCCTTCCACGACACAGCAACCATCTTCTTTGGTACCCCCAAACAAAATGCATCATAAGCCTTTCTATAAATACTAAAGGATGTGAGTACACTTCGCACAAGCTTCACTCTCCCGGCCATGGAGAGGAGCTTGCCTTTCCACAAACTCAGCCTCCCACTTATCCTTTCAGTAAGTGTTCTGCAATGGCTTTTAGCAAACCTTGAGGCAAAAAGTGGTAGCCAAGATATGTCACCAGGAACTCGCTCCTTTGCATTCGTAAGTGGATGCAAATCCAGTCCCCGTCCGGTGTATTGCGTCCCAAGAAGACTTGTCTCTTCAACTTATTTAGTTGCAGCCCTGAACATCTTGAAAACTCATCCAACACTCCTTTTAGTTCATGGGCATCAGACTTGGTGGCGCTCGCAAAAAGCATTACGTCATCAGTAAACATCAAGTGTGATATCGATACATCTCCACACTTAACCGGGCGAATACCACCTCTCATTTCCTCGCGACGTATCAAAGCGCCCAACACTTCCATGAAAAGAATAAAGAGGTACAGGGCAAGAGGATTGCCTTGTCGAAGCCCATTGGAAGCCATAAAGGGTCTCAAGTATGCACCATTAACATTCACAACAAAAGAGGCCACACAAGCTGCCACTAGCTTTCTCCACTTGTTGTCGAACCCGAACCGACCTAATACCTCACTCAAGAACTCCCATGATACCATATCATAAGCCTTCATCAAGTCGATCTGGACAACCATTCATCCCAAGCCCCGTTTGGAATGCATGTTGTGACGAAGTTCATGAGCAAGCAACACATTATCTCCAATCCAATGCCCTCTAATAAATTTACTTTGATTCTCGCTTACAAGTTTTGGCAGCACTTCCTTCAACAAATTTTCAAGGATCTTTGAAATATATCGATACACCGTGTTGCACAATGATATCGGATAATAGTCATCAATCAAGATGGGTGCTTTCTTCTTCGGAATCAATGTAATGGCCATATAGTTAACTTGCTTGAAGAGTTTACCCTCACGAAAGAAAGATGCAACGGCCTTAAAGAGGTCCTTCTTTATAATCTCCCACGCCGCCTTGAGGAACTTTGTGTTAAAGCCATCCGGTCCGGGTGCTTTGTCTACGTTCGAATGCATCACCACATGTTCAAGTTCAGCCATACACATTGGGCGCGTGAGCAAATCAGCCTCGATATTATTTGGCATTGGAAGATCAATATTTGCAGCAATGTTTCCCCCTTGCACACTACAAGAAAACAAGTTAGCAAACCAGCATCCTATCGCCTCGTGGATTTGGTCCACATCCTCGATCGTCTCTCCTCCCTCAACTATCCTACGCATTGTATTGGTGGCTCTCCTCACTCGAAGGGAAGCATGGTAGAACCTCGAAATAGAGCAAATTAGCCTCCGAACTATTGACTCCACCACCAAGTGACAGGACAGCTTGTCCACAACCATGCTTTCTTTTCTCTTTAACTCCTCATCCCCCGGATTCCGATTAACCTCCATCCGAACCTTTTGTAAATCATGCCTCACCTTGCTTAATCATTCATTTACATTCCCAAACACTTCATCACTCCACCTTTTTAGTTCCCTTTTTACAGCCTCCAACTTACCCATGACACGATACATAGGAGTGACAACAATGTAGGTTGACCAAGCCTCCTTGACCACCCCTAGGAATTGGTCGTGGCCAGCCAAAGCATTTACCGATCTAAACATCTTCCTTTTCCGTGCACCATGAGGCTCAAGATCCACCACCAAAGGACAATGGTCACTAGGCTCCTTGCCTTCCACATAACATATAGAATCCGGGAAGCATTCCAACCATTCATGTGAGCACAAGACTCGATCAATTCTTGTCTCTATCCGCCCGGGGCCATGCGATGAGTTTGACCAAGTGAACTTTCCTCCCGTCGTTTGTACCTCGAGCAAGCTACTAGACTCAATCCAATGGTTAAACTCCGCCATAGCCACCGTATTGAATCCACCCCCTCCCCATTTCTCACATGCACTACTAATGCAATTGATGTCCCCTGTGACCATCCACGCCACGCCATCCTTAGTTTCACACCCGTGTAAGGCCTCCTAAAGTGCTCTCCTCGTAACATAGTTATTGTCGCCATGCACAAAAGTTATCACGATTTGCTGACCCGTGGCCCGAACCAATCCCTCCATATGAACCAGTTGAGCCATCTCACGAGTCTTCTGAAGAGCATATTCTGAGTCCTTCTACAACACAATGATCCTCCCGAAGTTAACCACCTCACTATTCGACGCCCATTAATCTTGCCAAATTTACCTTACGAACCTCGTCAACCTCTACTTTTTAACTTTGTGCTCAATAATACAAGCCAAACCACCCTCCCCCGGATTATCTTATCACGAATCTTGTACAGACGCATCCGGGCATTCACGCCACGTACGTTCCAACAAAGCCACTTCATGGATGTGGAAGTGGGGAGTGAACTCCCTTCTTTCCTCGATTTCCTTTACTTTTCTACTTCCACCTCTCTCACATGTCAAAGGGAGTACGGAGGTGTAGCTTCCTCAAGATTTACCTTGGTAGGGGGCGAAAACATCTTCCTTCCAATCTTGCCTTGCTTCTCGATGCCACTTCCATCCGTCTCTCCTACAAGATACTTTACTTCCATAGCTATTGGTCTTTCCTCAGAAACCCTACCACCCCCTCCAAGTCGTGATTTCTAGAATCAGCAAGGAGCTAGAATTTATTTGGTGAGAGAGCACCATCATCCTCCCTCAGTTTGGCCCCATGCAATGCTTCCACTCTTGCTTCTCTTGACATGCATGAAAGTTTCACTTGTATTTTGTTGGCCTTCCCATTCCTTTGTTGTGTTCCACTCAGCATTTCTTCATCTAGCCACTCCTCCTCACATTGCATACATCCATTCGCATGCAAGTCATGCACACCATCTTGGGTGCATTTTTTGTCACTCCACCTACTTCCTCCCCCAAGTACAGCCCAATTTCCTTATTTGCCCCAACCAAAAACGGTGCTCCCTTGTATGGTGTTGCCTCCTTGCTATTCTCATTTCGAAACACACCTTCCACTCCACCTACTATTGGATTAATCTAAGGATTAAGATGATGTTTGCCCAAAGCACTGACACGTGGCGCACTCTCATTGGATGCGCATTAGGGTTTAGGGTGGGGCCATCTATATAAGGAGGGGAGCCTCCCATTGGATGGATGATTTGGTGTGTGCAAACCCTAGCTCCACCAAACCCTTGCCGCCACCTCTCCCTCTCTCTCCCATTCGTCCCTCCACATCCACCAAGCCAATCCGTGGACTCTTGGGTTGTGGACTCGTGCTTCTTCTCCAAGAGAGTAGAAGACCGACCGGTGCTCCAGAGGATTCCGTGAGCTGATCGCCAATCCATTTCGCTGCCACAGGTTATCTCCACCAAAGGTCATTCCGAACCCATAGATTCAATCGTAGATTGCTAACATTGGTACCAGAGTCATCTTGGTCACCTCCGAATTTTTTGAGCTCTTTCTTATTTCATATATGTTGAAATAATTTCGGTAGCTCTTTGAGAGAAATCGCATACATGTGTAGTTTTTTCTGTTCATCATGCGCCTAGGGTTTGATGGCATTTTTTCTCACCCTTGCGCATGTTTTTTCTTGATTTATTTGATTACATGCGAATTGTATTACAAGTTTCATCATTATTTCATTCTTGCACATAGCTTAGATTTCACTTTATGCATGTACCTAGGGTTACATGTTAATCTATGTTTGTTGCGCATATTTCTTTCATCCTTGAAGCTTGCGGCTAGAGTTTGTTTGTTCTTGATTATATGCGCATATATGTTGTATGAAATATGATGATAATTTTACAAGAGTTAATTATTGCATGTATCATATAATGTGATCATACATTTCGGATGGTATGATTTGATTGTGCCTTTTTTTAAACTCTTGTACATACATCTAAGGTTAGATGCTTGTTGCCTTATTCATGTATATGTAATTTTTTAATCACATGTGCATGCATCTAGGATTAGATGTTGATTGCAAAATCATGCACATACATGAATATTGAGTTACCATATTGTATATTTCGGATTTTTGGAATGAGAGCATTCATTTCATTTGAAATATTTCCTTTATGATTGAATGCACATATATGTTAATCTCATTAAGGATTTTCGGATTTCTTTTGGAATGATTGCATGCATTTCATTTCAAATATTTCCTTTTCATCAAATGTGCATATATGTGATGCCATCCACCAAAGAATTTCGAGTTTTTCTTTCCATTACAAGTAGCATAATTATTGTTGATTGCATGCTTATATTGATTATGGAAAGATTGGCTAATTCTGAAATTTTTGGGAGATATTATGGGCTGGAATTTTATTGCCTTCAAAATATGTTTGGATTCTTTCCTTTGATGCAAAAATATGTGTTGCTCTCCACCATATAATTTCGGATTTTTCTTTCATAATCAAAGTAGGATAATTTTGTGTTATCATGATTATATTGATTAGGGAAAGAAGAAAAAAAATAATTCTATTTTGAGAATGAATATTGTGGAGATTGGTTGTCATTAGCTAACACGTTTTTTTGCCTATTTTCGTGCCCCATTCATGCATTGTTTCCTTATGCATTACTTCCTTATTGTTTGAATGAGGTGCACACTTTATGGTATTTTTTTCATACGTCAGATTGTGCTAACGTATGGAAAGATTGTGCTTGTATGCAATGAATGATTGCTGATTTTATTTACTGCCTTATTGAGAGATGAGCGTAATTTCATTCATTTATTTCCATTTGCAATAGTTATCGCAATGGGCTGTAATATTTATGGACTGTAATAATTATGGACTGCGGACTGTTTATTGCTCTGAGGAGACGAGGGGCTCCTTTATTTTTATTATTGCGATATTATTGCTATAAGACTTATGCAGGTTCCCGTCGACGAGGCTAAATCCCTAATGGGGATCATTAGCTCAATATGGAAGTAATGTAGTAATCATATCTGTGTGATGTTGATTGGGTTTTTTTTTAAACCGTTTTTTGGAACTCGCATGCCTAGTGGGAGTTGCAAGGTAGAAGTGTTTTGTGTAAACCACCTTGCAACCAGTGGCAAATATCTTTTTTATTTGCTGATTTTCCATGATTTAAAACGTTTTTTTTGGGTCATTAAATCATGATGGAGCTCAATATCTAGATTAGTAAAATGGCTTTATTAACTATTGCATGAGGATTTGATCGAATGCTTTATGTTTTCTTTTGGTCTGAATGTTATAGCTATTAAGTCAGTTTATTTTTTATGACTATTGTAGCTCGTTATATTTTATGCTAGAACTCTTGTATCGCTATGTATTTTGATTGTCCTAGATTCTTTATGGCTGCTTCCAAAAGCATTGTCGCTGATCTGACTCGAGGAGATAAACTCAATGAAAGAAATTACGATCTGTGGCATCGTAAAATTGAGTATCTCTTAGAGGATCAGGACATGTTAGAAAACATAAACTAATCTATGTCTCCCCCCGAGGAGGGGAATACTACGCAACATCGCAGAAACTTGGATGTTTATAATGCATGGAAACAGAAAGACCGAATTGCTCGAATCACAATTCTAAGTTCAATGAGGGACGATCTGTTACTGCCGTTTGAAAAGTTTCGAACTGCAAAGGCCTTGTGGGAAACTGTGAAGTTTCAGTACGGAGTGACCTCCGTCACAAGGGCCCGCCAACTTGGGCTCATGTTTGATGGGTATAAAATGCGCCAAGGTCACACAATGAGGCAGCATATTACCGCAATGTCAAACATGATTAGCGAGCTGAGCACTGCCGGTCTTGCTAAGACCGATGAGGAGCAAGTGTCTGCTCTCATCAGATCGTTGCCTTCAAAGAATTGGGAGCATATGAAGGTCCATCTGACTCATGCTGATGATATTAGGACATTTGACCAGGCCGCGAATCACCTAGAGCTGGAGGAGGACCGCATGCTTGCGGAAGCCCCTCTAACTGAAGTATTTGCTGCTGAGGCTGGCGCTCCTCGGAGGAGTGCAGGTTTTAAGCGCAAAAGAGATAGAGCTCAGGGTTTTAAAGGCAAGAAGGGTGCAAATGTAAACAAAACAGAAAACAAAGCTGGAAAGAAACGACCTCGAGGATCCAGAGGTGGGAAAGATATGTCTAATGTGACTTTTTTTAACTACCGAAAGACTGGACATTTTGCTCGTGAGTGCACAGAGCAAAAGGTAATTACTGTGTGTAATCCCTCGAATTGTAACGTGACTAGTTCTGTGATGCTCACTGATCATTCTCCTGTGTCGAATGTGGATTCAGGTGTCACAGACCACGTAACAAAGGATCGTTCTGCCTTCATGGAATATCGCCGTGTTCCAAGTGGGAGGCGAATAAACATGGCGAACAACACTAGCATTGAAGTTCTTGGAGTTGGCACATGCAAAGTGGCTTTGCGAAGTGTCCGGATCCTATTACTTCATGACGTGTTGTATGCACCAGCTATACGGTGAAATATTATTTCTGTTGTTGTTTTGATGAGACATAGTTTTAAAGTTGTTTTTGAGAACAATGATATGAGTTTATACCTTTCTAACATTTATTATGGATGTGCCTTTCTTTCAGACGGTTTTATTGTGTTGGACACAATTTATGATTTCAATCATAACGCTAGTGCCTTTATGAGCCAAAGTTCCATGAATAATGATTCAGTTATGTGGCATGCTAGACTAGGTCACATTGGTGTTGACCGGATGAACAGGTTGGCAAAGGAGGGGGTATTAGGAGAATGCTCCAAATTTGAATTGCCAACCTGTGAATCTTGTCTAGCTGAGAAGGCAACTAGAAAACCGTTCGGAAAAGCCATTAGGGCTACTTCTCCTTTAGAACTAATTCACTCAGATATTTGTGGACCTTTAAATGTGCGTACTAGACATGGACAAAGTTACTTCATCACATTCATTGATGACTTCACTAGATATGGTCATATTTATCTTATTTCTCACAAGTCAGAAGCTCTAGAATGTTTGAAGAAATTCATGAGCTTAGTTGAGAATCAGTTGGATAATAAGATAAAAACTCTTAGAACGGATAGAGGTGGTGAGTATCTCTCCATAATGTTCAAGGAGTTACGTGATGAAAAGGGGATATCTAGACAACTGACTATGCATTATACTCCTTAGCAAAATGGTGTTGCCGAGAGAAGGAATAGAACGTTGCTAGACATGGTTAGATCCATGATGGCGCATGCGAGCTTGCCAATTTCGTTTTGGGGAGATGCTCTAATGACTGCTGCTTATATCCTCAATAGAGTTCCAACAAAATCGGTTCCCTCAACTCCATATGAGTTATGGACAGGACGGAAGCCTGATTTTAGTCTGCTGCGTCCTTGGGATGCGCAACATACATTCATTCTACTAGTCACCGATATGGAAAACTAGGACCTCGAGGGAAAAGTGTATCTTTGTAAAATACAGTGATCTCTCCAAATGTTATGTTTTTATCGAGTTAGACGAGAATGAAAGAAGGACGGAACTGGAGGCTAGGGATGCCACATTCTTGGAAAATGATTTTCCAACTCTTGCTGGAGCTATCAAAGAGTCAGTGGACTTCTTTGAACAACAAGATGAGGACATTGCCACTCCACGGGATCATGATCTGGAAGTTGAACATGAGGTTCCACCAATCAATCCTAGTGGGAGCAGCAATGTTGAGGATCTGATGGCTCTCACAGAGGATGAGCCATCAAATACCCATCTGCGTCGAAGTAAACGTGGGCTCATTCCTTGTAGGCGATTTCGCTTAGAGGAAGAGGCCCTCATGATAGCTCAAGAAGAAATTGATTATGAATCATCCGGGATGACAGTAATCGATGAGCAAGAACCGGAGACCTTGGAAGAGGCTTTGGAAGGTCCAAATGCAAAAGAGTGGTTAGAAGCTATAAAGGAAGAGTTGGAGTCGATGAAAGTTAATCGAGTCTGGGACTTGGTCGACTTACCGCCAAACCGAAAGGCCATTGGGGGCAAGTGGATCCTCAAGATTAAGAGGAAGGCAGATGGATCTATTGATAGATTCAAGGCTAGACTGGTAGCTAAAGGCTACACCCAAAGAGAAGGCGTGGATTTTGAGGGAACCTTTTTACCCGTGGTTAGGTTTGCCTCCATCCGCCTTCTACTAGCTATTGTAGCTCAGATGGACTTAGAGTTTTACCAAATGGATGCAAAGACTGCTTTTCTCAATGGAGAACTTGAGGAGGAGATCTATATGGATCAACCTCAAGGTTTTGAAGTCAAAGGACAAGAGCGCAAAGTGTGCAAGCTCAATAAGTCCTTATATGGATTAAAACAAGCGTCTAGACAGTGGAACATTCGCTTCCATCAAGCTATATCAGAGAATGCGTTCTCTATGCTTGAGGAAGATCACTGTGTGTACGTTAAGAGATCCAATGGTAAATTTGTCATTCTGACCTTGTATGTTGATGACATACTCATGGCTGGCAATAGCAAAGAGTTTCTGAAATCCACTAAAGAGTGGTTGTCCTCCACGTTTGATATGAAGGACATGGGTGAAGCTAGGTATGTCCTTGGTGTCAAGATTGTTAGAGATAGGTCCAAGAGACTTCTGGGATTGTCTTAAGAGACTTATATTAACAACGTCTTAAAGAAATACCATATGGACAAATGCAAACCAATCGACACTCCTGTTGAGAAGGGTTTGCACTTAAGCCTTGATAAGCATCCTGAGACTCCTGAAGAGAAGGCCAAAATGAGCAAGGTTCCATACTCCAATGTTGTGGGAAGCCTTATGTACGCTATGATGTGTACTAGGCCAGACATTTGTTATGTTGTGGGCATGGTGAGTCGATACCAGTCCAATCCAAGCATGGAGCACTGGAAGGCGGTCAAGAGAATCTTGAGATACCTCAGAGGAACGAGTAACTACATGTTGTGTTACCAAGCATCATATCTCCGCCTGATTGGCTATAGTGACGCCGATTGGGCTGGAGACATTGATGAAAGGAAGTCTACCTCTGGTTATGCTTTCTTGCTTGCTAATGGGGCCATCTCATGGTCCAGCAAGAAGCAAACTTGTATAGCCCTGTCGACTATGGAAGCAGAGTATGTTGCATGCTCTGTAGCAGTACAGGAGGCAGTTTGGTTGAGGAGGTTCTTACAACATACTGGGCTTGTAGAGACATCTGATGAGCCTGTTGTTGTCTATTGTGACAGCATGGCTGCCCTTTATTATGTGAAAGACCCCAAATATCATGGAAAGACCAAACATATACAGGTTAGGTATCATTTTGTGAAGGACATCATAGCAAGAAAGGAAGTTGTGTTAAGACATGTATCTACTAGTCTTATGGTAGCTGACCCTCTTACCAAGGCTATAGCTAAGGACTCGTTTGTGTCTCATGTGAAGTCCTTAGGCTTACGCAGACTTTGATGTATTGGCATGTCTAACTTCCTTTTATAAGTGATTGTGTTTTTCCTTTCAACTATATCTGTTTGGTTGATGTAGTTGTTCTAGCATAAAATATTATTCTGTCAATAGGCTGAAGAATGCTTACTCACACGAGCATTCGCCTCTGGCGCTTTTGATAGCGAGCAGAGATGAGACTGATCATGAGGAGATCTTGTATGATAGATCCAGAGTAGTTCATGATAGGACAGTCGCCTTGATTAGGAATCAAGATGAGATCCTCTATGTTGGTGAGGATTGACATGAATGTTCCCATGATTCATGTGACCTATAGAAGCCAAGTGCGAGCATCACATGTGGCGCCAGGTGACACCTGTATAGTGTTAAGGCGACAATGATGAAGCTCCGGTCAGGCGCAGACGGGTGCGACTGGACTAAGACTTGTATGGTGTTGAGAGACAGACATACTGTTGTGTACAGTATGATCCACCATAACATGTTTGTCATACAACATGTGTTGAGCGAGCATTTGGAAGTGAAAGGATGGATCCCTGCTCCTTCACTGTGTGAGTCCAAGACTTGATTGCCATTTAGTTGCCCTCAGTGACCTTCGACGACACCATGAAGCAAAGAGTTGATGTGGCTACTTTGGGATGTTATCTATTACCATGAGAGATTCGATCTAAATAGGCATCTTCGGGAAAGGAGTCAACTGCGAGTGTAATGGTGGTCTGGGGCGAAGGGAACGGTTTGACTCGGCTGCACTAAAAGTATTTGCTGGGCCCAACTGTATTGGATACAGTACCAAGTACCTTGAGGACAAGAAGGTATTCTCTCCGAGGGATATAGATACCGTTCATGTCAAGTTTGTTTCTGAGTAAACCTGTGGAACAGTGATGTGCATTTGACTGCTTAATTGTTATTTTTGTGAGGATGTTGTCATTCTGGCCTTCTAGTAAGGTTTCTAGTTTGAGACTCCTAATTGCAGGTGCATCACCGGTCGCACGACCCATTTGTCCGTATGATCTGAAGAGTAAATGTGTCGGGGACACAGATGGTCTTGTATCAGGGATACATGATCAGATACTTGCGTATTGTGGATGCATTCTTGGAAGAGAGAAATAGTTGTATATATCAGGGATGTATACATATGTGTCGGGGACACATGAAGAGGTGACACATTGCCATCTTATGATTGTATGTATCGGGGATATATATGTATGTGTCAGGGACACAAAAGGAGATGACGTGTTGTTGTGCAAGGGGGAGATATTGGATTAATCTAAGGATTCAGATGATGTTTGCCCAAAGCACTGACACGTGGCACACTCTCATTGGCTGCGCATTAGGGTTTAGGGTGGGACCATCTATATAAGGAGGGGAGCCCCCCATTGGATGGATGATTTGGTGTGTGCAAACCCTAGCTCCACAAAACCCTAGGCACCACCTCTCCCTCTCTCTCCCATTTATCCCTCCACATCCACCAAGCCAATCCGTGGACTCTTGGGTTGTGGACTCGTGCTTCTTCTCCAAGAGAGTAGAAGACCGACCGGTGCTCCAGAGGATTCCGTGAGGTGATCACCGATCCATTCCGCTGCCACAGGTTCTCTCCACCAAAGGTAATTCCGAACCTGTAGATTCAATCGTAGATTCAATCGTAGATTGCTAACACCTACCTCAGCTCCTATTGGCTCCTCTCCTTCCACCCCACCTACCTCAGCTTCAATTTGTTCCCTCCCTTCACTTGACCCCTTCTCATTGGTTCCCATTCCACTGTCTTTTTTGGGTAGCTCCATCCCAACGAATTTCTTTCTTTGCATGGTTCTTGTTTGAGGCAACTAAGGAAGTGGCCATCTCTCTTACACTTATGGACTCCACCTCTTCTCCTAACGGAACACCCTCAACACCATTATCCTTTGTTCATTTTCCTTCACACCATTCCTCACGCCGTTACACCCACTTCAAGAACTTGTTCTTCAACCTCTAGCAAGCCCCCATCTCCGGCGAGCGGTTAGCCCTCATTCTCCCATGAGCTCCATCCGTACCCTGATCAGCACCACCAACAACACCCCCTCCACTACCCCCACTCCCTCCTTCCTAGCCTTCCTCTTCTCCACCCACCTATGCCCTCTAACCATTGCTTCCTTCCCAACAGCCCTCACCTCCAATGCCTTCTTGGGGCAAAAAGTATCAAGATGAACAAACATGGAACATAACTACAAAATAATGGCTTGCACTCGTACCCACATGCATGACCTCTCCCTCCTCCTTCTCGTTTTGTACCAAGATGTGTGATGGATAATCAAAATCACCACTAACCTCCACACACACTCGAGCATAAGCTAGCTGGCATCCCGTCGTTGTGTTCTCATCCATGTACATTGGCGACCCCAACACACTTGCAAGTGTGCCAAGGTGATTTCTCGACCAGAAATTTAAATCCAAATCTGGGAACCTCACCCAAATTGGGATCATGCAAACCTTATCTTAAGTCTTAATGCCAGCCGACCATGGTTGGAGAATGAGTGGCACGCCCCTCACAAACCATGGCCCATTCTCAAGAGCAAACATTCGGTCAGAATCGGGGGAGAACCTGAAAATCATCATATTGAACCTCCGGTGAACAATCTCCAACTCTCCCAAAACTTTCCACACCTTAGCTAGATGCTTTTCAAGTGTAGGTAAATGAGGAGTAAAACCAACGAAATATCCCATCAATACATTCTTCCATGTGCCAATGGCCTTTTCTTGCTCTTGACTCGAAATGGTAGCAACCCTAGTGCCTCCCAACCTAATTGTTGGTGCAACAAACTCCAAAGTTGTGCTTGGCTTGGCCCTCTTCTCAAAGAGGTCAGACCATTTTCAAGGCTGAGCGTGTTCATTTGGTTGCTCTACATCCCTTAGGCGTGCTTCTTTACTACCCTTTGCAACACTTTTGAGACTTGGAAACTCCACCAAGTCGATGGGGGTTGCTCTAACACTCAATGATTTCTCCATAACAAGGGAATGGAGAAGAAAAAAAACTAGAAACAAGAAGAATTTAGGTGGAAAAATGGTTGCAAACGACCCTAGAAACCCTAGGAACACCCATGCTTTCCTCCCGGGACATGACTCTCTCTCTTTCCTCCTCTCTCCCTCAACTTCTTCTTCTCTCTTCTCACTTCTCATCTCATTTTCTTTCATTTTAGCTCTAGTTAAAGTGGCAAGTTCTTCTTCATTTGGAGGTGTGTAGGGGATTTGAAAGAAGATCCAATACTTAAGGTCATTTGAAATCAAGAAAATCTTCATTCTATTTTCCAATAGACATAGGTTGACCAATTAAGCAATGGAGACCTAGTTGTGCATAATCCCTCTACATGACTAGATGTTGAAGTCATGCTAAAATATGGTTAGGTATATGAAATTTAGGACCTATGTTCTGATACCAAATGTAGGATCGTGTATGGCCCCTAATTCTAATAAAATTAACTTAATCTCTACTTGATTGAACAAACAAAGATGCAGCGGAATAAAACAAACAATTAAGTAAAGACAATGCAAACCACAAAGATGACCTAGAAGATTTTTATAGATGTTCAACCTCTCACCTACTTTCTCTTTTGCAAGTTTCTCTCAACTCTGCGAGCTCCACCTACGTCTTCACTATCAATCTCGTTTTGGGCCGAGATTAAGCCTTTTACACAGCAAGCTAGCGAACAACCCTTGCCTAGCTTGGATCATATTCTCACAATCCGAGAAGGAACACTTTGGACTCTCACCAAAGTCTATACTCTTTGTCTTGGGCTTTCACCAAGACCCTTGCTTTTTGACAACAATTTGTGAGTGGAACAACACTCTCTAGCGTGAGCACACTTTGAGTAGTATTTGGAAAAGATTAAAGATGTGGAAATTTAAGGCTTTGAGTGTTTGAGGATTCTCTTTAATGTAGGAGGCAAATAGTAGTGGGAGAGTTCTCAAAATAAGGTTGGGAAACCTCTATTTATAAGCTCTAAGAGAGTTATAGCCACTGGGACATAAGTGGTAAAAGATTGTGTGAGAAACACAAAACAGAAAAGCTCAGGGAACTATTCGGGTTAAGTTCGGTTGACCGAAACGGGCCTAACGGTCAACTGAAGGATGTCCAAAAATTTAGTCCAACAAATTCCAGAGAAGTCCAGAAACAAAATGGTCGACCGAACAAAGGCGGTCGAAAATATAAGGTTGTAACATAAGTTCACTTAAGTGAACCGTATGGGATGGTCGACCGGGGTCATGGGAACGGTCGACCGGAAACTTCCAGGTACTTTGGGAAACAAAAGAAATGTTCATCCGATCGACCAATTGAAGGTCATCGTTCGACCGTTGGCCAAATGTATGTTAGGGGTGGTTGAATTTATATGAATACGACCATTGTATAAAATGACAAAGGTAAAACATTTATTTTTTATTGATGTAATTAAGGTTTTGCTCTTACGTAAAGTTATCTCTACCCGTTCCGGTAGTGGCGCACCACTGTTCAACAATCCACGTAACGGACATCCGAAAAAGACAGGAACAGTCGACCGAAAAGCCAAGGGGGTCCGCAGGTGGAAGTAATAAAATTGCACTTCGAATGACTAGACGAATGGACAAAATGGGCAACTAGAAGTCTAGATGAGTGGACGGATCGGTTGACCGATTGGCACAGGAAATCTAGAATAAAATTTGGGTGATCTATTGAAGTCCAAATGATTTGAGATTTTGTGAGTGACTTCTACAAGAAACCTAGTGTGTGTGGAATTAGATATTTACTCTAGTATGCTCAAGCTTACACAAGTTCCTAAGACTAAATTACAATTAAAATTACATGTCTTCAAAAGTATGATTACATGCCTTGACTTGAATTACTTTCTTCGTTGAGTCTTGATCACCTGTAGAAGTTAGCACAAGGCAATATATGTGCTATGCATAATGTGTGCTACTGTACTTTTGATTGTTCTCAAGATTGGATTGATTAAATCATCAAAACGTAGTTGAAGGCCTAAAAGACAACAAAGATGACATACAATTTCAGATCTAAGCCGTCTTCCAGCTTGTAGCCTACGATTTCTTTATTCAAAAAACTCCACATAGCATCATCCTCGGGTTTATATTTTACGTTATTATATAACATTAAACAACTCTTAGGCAACATGTTTTCATCAAACTTGGTAGAATTTTTGGATCCGTTGGATGGTGGAGGTTCAACCTTTAACATTAAAATATACATTGTTAGAACATTTCTACTTAAACCATGTTAGACGATTAAAAAATCGTATATTAATACTAAGTAATTACATTCTTTTTCTTTTTCGGTTTTACCAAAGAACGTGGCTATTCCAATATGTATGCTTCAGCGTCCCCAACAATATAAACTTCAGATTCCGGTATTGGCAAAAACGCATCACATTCGACCTGAACATCTAAAGTCACTATTATTTGATCTGATTTGAGCCCCTTTGTGCGTCTTCAACGCATATACATTTCCATAAGCTACAAGTCGCAAAGCGGGATCACTTTAAAAAGTCCACATTCGTGACCCTCCTGTAAATATATTTAAGTTAGAATTAACCACTTACAATATATACAAACGTAATTTAATTTTTACCTCGATTGTTTTGTTTTTCCCAGTGTTGGTATTGATGTTTCTTCAATTACTATTGGCACTATATGGGTTGGCTTGACGAATACCTCTTCAGGATTAACACTTGTGGCGCTATGGGGCGTTGGCATGTTAAAAGGCAGGTTGTTCATTGCATAGAGATTTCTCACGATATTCTCCAAATCTCCCATGCTTTGTCTTAATTCATGATTTTCCCGAGTAAGCCCTTGATCTGAAGAGGTAGATGATGACCCAAAGTACTGACGAATCCCAATTCGACTACCCACACCTCGAACTCGTCCTGGATGCCCTTCTTTACCCCAAATCGTGAATATATGTCATTTCTACCATCCGAGACAAATTCTCATGATAAGGATTGTAGTGAAAGCTCGCCCTATAAGAAAATTATGTTATGAATATTATATGGATTAATATAGAAATATTACATTTAAAATTAATACTTACAATCTTTTATGCAACATTTGTAGACTTGTCAGTCATGTAACTTTCGTCGGGTCTAATACGTGCTCTTTTCCACTTTTCTTGACTAGGTGGTCGCGACGGTGGAAGCAAATTACTTGCTTGCTCTTCGCTTAGACCAAACTGCAAAGCATTTTTTTTCTTTGCTTGTTTTTCAACCATCATTTGCTCATCAAGTTTACGATAGCCTACCCAAGACAATCGATGAATAAACTTATTTTTGGATTGTCGATCTTTATTTACCTATCATAGAGCCTATAACGAGAGAATAAAAGTTAATTATGTAAAAACATATTTTGAAAATCTAACTCAGTTTGTAAGAAACTATTAAAATCTTACCAAAAATTTAATAGATTGTTTTGATTTGAGGAAATACTCCCATGTTGTTACAATAATACAGTTAAAAATCAAACAAGGATTTTGATCCTTGTAGGCCCCAAATATAAAGGTTGCTGTCAACTTTGTTTTAAAATCTTTCCACTGATTACCCACATACGAAATCCATTTCTTTTTCAAAATTTTCGTGGGCTCAAAAGCAATTTTCTCCTACATTAAACAACAATAGATAGTTAGATAAAAAACATACAAGACAAAAATCACTAACAATGTAGGAAGTAAAATCTTACCATAACATCTTGCCAAATTTGGTCGTTTAGTGAAGCGTCGACCACAGATGTCGACTTTCGTTCTTGCAAGAGTACCCAAATAACTTCTCTAGTATAATTGGTTTCGTCCGACTGGCTCCAACACTTCATCAAACTGGAGAGGCAATGGACCTTCTTTCTTAACCAGTAACTGAAACTGCATTATCAAAGTAGCTCCACGTCTTTGAGATGTAATTAAATCCTCATCGTCATTTTTAACTTCAACATCGACATCAGTGTTAGGGACGTCAGTTTCTGGCTTTCGCCAATCGGCCTTCTTCTTCATACCTATCTACCTGAAACAAAAAAAACAAAGTTTAGATCAACTTATAAAGTATGAAATAATAACAAATAACATAAGATATTAACATGCATGAAACTTTACTTTCTTTTCTTTCCCATAGGATCCTCGATCCATATTCCTTCATGATGATCATCTCGGATAAGTAAGCTATCAACAGTTCTATCGTCCACCAGTGATTTAAGTTTAGGTACTTTTGCAAACGGGGGAATTTCTCCAATCTCATTAACATTTTCTTGACAAACGATTTGTCACTTTCTTCTACAACTACCGACCATTCATTTGCACGTGGGTCTGTTACTTAGAAAATATGTTTTACTTGAGATGCCAAAATCAAAGGATCTTCTTTAAAACCTTCTTTTTAAGGTTCACCAAAGTGAACCCCAACTCATTGACTTGAAGACCCTTTTTATTGTCCACCAACATGCATTTAAATACCGCAACATTAAATTCAGAAAAAATTCAGCACCCATATTTCTTCAATCTAACCATAATAAGACATATTGGGATATATGGGATTTCCATATTTCGAACTAGAGATGTGCAACGATTCAGCTCCCAAAGTGACCCCACTATTCTGCATTGTGCTTTTCTTATCCTCCAGTTTGGTATAAAAAGAAAACTCATTGATATCATAACCATTATAAGATGTCACTAGAGGATTTGGTTTGTATGCCAACAATTTCAATTTTTCAGAAACATTACGGTTGTATACAGTTTCGCTGAACCAATCAACGAAAGCCTTATTATGAGCTTTAATTACGTGTTGATCGGTCCATGAAGGATGTTTTCCCTCATTATGTTCACGTGCTCATCCAAATAAGGTTGGACTTCATCAGAATTGCACAATACATAGAAATATGATTTCAAGAGATCCTCACGTTTTGGACTTATCATCTTCGGACCATGCGTACCTTTGCCTTCAATTCTATTTGTTGGCCTTTTGGCCTCTTTAATCTTCATTTTGATTATTAACAAACTAAATTTATCCACAACTCCAATCAACATATCACATTGTCAAATTGCATAGATATTGTGTATTCCTAACATTGTAGGTGCTCAAACTAAGGGACTAATCAACTGTAATATCAAGGCTCAAGACTTGTAATCAAAATTGAAGGACTTTACATGTAATATTCTATTTAGTTTAGTTATAGGATCAAATGTACACTTGATGCACAAATGGATAAATCTATTTCTATCGGTCGAGCGTTTTCCCCTTCGGTCTACCAAACATGTCCCAAACGGACGACTGAGTTACCCTCAGTGAATCGGCTCTCTAAAGTCAGTAGCCACTTGATCTTTCCTGGAATCCTTGGTTCGGATAACCGAAGGCTAACCGGTGAACCGTTCTATCCTTTTCAGTAGCTTCGGACCTTCTCTGGATATCTCAATTCGGCCTCCCGCATTTGTATCGGTCATCCAAACTTGAAATGCGCCTTTTATTCTAAATGACTAGATCTTATTGGCCCACGTGGCACAAACGATCTTTTGTCGTTTCGCAACAACCTTTGAAATGTCCAAAATCGGTCTACCGAATCCCCTTCGGTTTACCGAAGCCTTGTTGTTAATCAAAATGTAACGACTCTTTTCCACGTAACTTTTCAACCATTAGTTGTAAATCAACTTCTGAATCAATGTCAGCGGGAAAACCTACACTTTCGTCGGTCTACCGTATATCCTATGGCTGACCGAACTTGATTACCATAGCTCACCAATTCTTTATTGTCCATCTTTGTACGGTGAACCGAATTGCTTTCGGTTAACCAAATTTAATTCATCGATATTAAGAAAAAGCTACTGGAAGTTGGTGAATGGATATCTGACACATAGTCAGTTAACCGAGTCGTGCAATCTGACCAATACACCCACATCCTGTCGGACGTCCGTTGGTTTCCCGGTCGACTGAATTATGCTCGAGCTTAAGTCACTTCTTATTTCTTATTGGTCCAAACTTCACCAACTCACCATAACGGCTCTATTTGTTTTGAAGGGTATATGAGCTTCATTTAAGAGACACATTACTCCTCTACTTGCCAAAAATCATTCATACTCTTGTGCTCTCAATCTCTAAGCTTTCAAAGCTCCACCAACTCTCAAACTTCCACTAAATTCACTCCAAGCTCAATTCCAATCGTTGGGTGTATTCAAGTTAGAGTTCAACAACTTCTTTCAATTTCCATTGTGTTGTAAATCTTCGAGGAAGCATTTGGTCGAGTTGTAAGAGGAGATTCGAGCTAGGCGAGAGTGTTTGTAAGGCTCTGATTGTAAGATGGTTTATCTTCGACCCAGAATGAAGATAATAGTGAATTCTCAAGTAGGGATCGGAGGAGAGATCGGAACTTGTGGAGAGGACTAGATCATGGTGGTGTGATCGAACCTCTATAAATCTCCAGAGTCATCTTGTGGTTTGCAATCTTTCTCTTAATATTTTAATTGTCCAATTATTTAAGAAAATTTGTACATAATCTATTCACCCCCTCTAGATTAGTGATCGATCTACTTACATTTTGTATTAGAGCGTAGGTTTACTCATCTAATCCATTTAGCCATAGAGAGTAACACTAATCAACTTAGAGAAGGATTATCTACTACTAGACCCCCTTTGCTTACTGGGAATAATTATGCACATTGGAAGAATAGAATGAGGATCTACATCCAATCAATTTCCTTGACAATGTGGATATTTCTTGGTAGTAAATATGTTCCACTCACTAGTGAACAACTAGCAACATTAACCAATGGTATAATTGCTAATGCCGAGATGAAGGGAAAACTTATGAATATATTTGCTTGTGGAGTGGACACTCAAAAATATGGTAAAATTAGCAGATGTGATACCTCTTATGAAATATGGAAATTACTTGAATCTCATCATGAAGGATCAGCTAGAATGAAAGAAACTAGGGTTGATATATTCGTGTGCAATATGAATTATTTTCTATGCAACCCGGTGAAAGTATAAGCGAGATGAACACTCAATTCACCGAGATTACTTACAATTTGAAAAATCTAGGTAAGAAGGTGAATGAAGGTAACAAGTAGTGGAAGATTCTTCGATCCCTCTTAAGCGATTGGGAGAAAAAGACAACCACCATTGATGAGGCTCAAGACCACAACACTTTGTCAATGGACGATCTAATTGGAAGCGTTATGGCTTATGAGATTCAAATGAATGAGAGAAAAGAGACGGAAATCTCGAAAAAGAAAGAAAAAAGCTATTTCCCTTAAGGCTAGCCTTGAATCTGAAAAGTCGGACGACGACGAGAGTGATGAAGAGCTTGCAGTGATGGTTAAGAGATTCAAGAAGCGACGGGTGAAAAGAAATTCCAAAGAAAAAGAAGGGATGATGGAGAGAGCTCAAAAGGTCCTATTTGTTATGGATGTGATAAAGTTGGGCATATAAAGAAAGATTGTCCCTTAATCCAATCCAGGGCAACAAAAAGAGAAGAGAAAATGAGAAGAAAGAAAGAAGGTTCTAAAGAAGAGAAAAGAGGGATAAGGAGAAGAAAAAGGCCTTCAAGGCAACTAGGGATGGATCATCCAATTCATCCGTCAGTTCATCAAGTGAGTCAGAAAATGAAGAAGCTCATCTATGCCTCTACACTCAAAAAGAAGTTCATGGAGAATTGGGTAGTGCATCTTCATCAAGTGAGCAAGATGAGCCCAATACTTGTAATGTGGCCAAAGATGGAGAAAAAGAGGTACTCACAACTCATGACTCAAACTCATATGACGAATTACTTGATGCCTTTCATGAATTGCTTGAAAAATATGAACTATTAAGGCATAAAAGTAAACTATCGAGGAAAGTTAACCATGATCTAGCTCGCTCAAATGAATCATTATCGTATGAAGTTGATAAGCTTGTCTTGGAAAATAATAGTTTAAAAGAACTTAATGATGATCTAATGCTAAAGAAATACATGATCTTAGAGATGTAATAAGCAATTGAGAATTGATCTTGAGAAATTCACATGAGGAAAGAAAATGCTAGACATGTTACTTAGTAACCAAATTCAATAATTAGAAAAGCATGGCTTAGGATACAAAAATAAAAAGAAAAATTCTAAGAGTTATTTTGTGCATGCTTCAAATAGTGTAGTGAAAAAGAAATTTTCTTCAAATGTTTGGCTACCTACAACCAAACAAGTTTGGGTACCTAAAGGTCACCCCAAAGGACCCAAACAAATATGGGTACCAAAATTATGTTCTTCTTCTTAGGATGTAGGTGAAAAGGAAGGGGAAGTGTGTAAGGCATCTGATCTCGCGGGTACGCACACTGGAAAAGACTACTAGTGTCGCGATCAGAGACCTCCGCGACGACCAAAGTACTTACCAAAAGACAGACCAAACAACGACTCGACAATACGTAGAGCGATCATACATGGATAAACTAACATAAAATATAACTGAAAAGTGAGAGATTATCCATATATGATAACAAGGTCAAATACATTAGATCGAGTTCAAAAGGGAAATACATCATAAATAATGCAGAAACAAATGACAAACTGAAGAATCTGGTCGACGTGCCCCTCGTCTACAGAATCTTCGACTACTCGTCTAGTCTGCCCTGTAGGATCTAAGTACCTGCAAGTACCGCATCAACATATGCATGAGTTTTCTATAAAGAAAACCGAGTATGCCCCTGACCAAATCAGAGTTTTACAGAATTATGCATGCAGTCTAACTAAGACAAAAGCATCAGAAACCGAACAGAAAGGTATCAAATGCAACAGAAGCTACGACTCCAAAAGTTGTGCCAGTTGAGCGCATCCAAACACATTCCTCAAAAGGAACCAGAACACTAGCCACACTGGTCAGAAATAGGACAAAATCAATGCAACAGAAGACTATGACTCCACAAGCCATGCCTGTCGGGCGCACCCAAACCATTCATTTCTGGTCCAGCAGCATATGTGATACATTCATGATCTGATTTCGGTTATATCCTCTGATATTTTTGATATGCATGCACTCAGGAACTAAATTGCACTCCTTCTTGTTTTATGTTATTCATATTATATCTTACTGCAACACATGCTTCCGAATATACGCATAGATAATAATATTGGATAGATTGAGCCGTCTGATATTATGTGCATGTTTCACCATGTTGTATTACTGATATATAACCTATTTCATGCCCACATATGATCTGATCATATTCTGATATTTTAATTCGATTCCATGTATGCTCTGGAATTAATAATTCATTTCGTCGATTGTAGTGTGGTGCAATTTTGGTATCTTCTACTGTTTGCATGGCTATGTTACTCTTTTCACGCTGATCTATGTCTGATGTGATGTGTTATGTTGTGCTCGTGCATGACCCTAAAGATTTCAGACCTCAAAAGGTCCCAATCATGACCCGTAGATGACTAAATTAGTTGTTATATCGATTTACCGATTCGGTAATGTTTGTTTGCTGTTGTGAGTTTCATTTATTCCTGATTGGTATGTCTGATTTCCGAGTTGGTTCGGGCTTCTAGGAGGGTATCCGGATACTCCTCCTGGAGCTCGTTCCATACATTGTAGATGCATTAGATTTTAGATGCTTATGTAGCTTGCATTACATTTAATCTGATTAATAATTCTGGGCACGTTCTGTTTTCTGGGCCGACGGGCCACGAGTGGGTCCTCTAGCTCAAGAGGCCATTCACATAAAACCTTCACATTGGGAGGTCAAGCATAAGAAAAGTCCTGGGCAGGCACGCTGCCATTCTGTCTCAGGGTAGGTGTTCCCAAGTTCGCAATGGCACCATGTAGGTCACTTGCCGCGAATTGGGACACTTATCTGGCGCACCGCTTTGTGTCGAGCGGTGGGTCACTGTCGAGTGACCTCCTTTGACCAGCGGAGCTGGTGTTGTTGTTCCTTTCGAGAACAACAATGTTAATGTAAAAAATATATATTTGGGTCATAAAAAAATTAAAAAGTTATTGGAAAATAGTTTTCTAATTTATAATAACTTCTTGATGAGTTCAAATTTAAGAAATATATTATTAATATCTTAAGTAAATACACTTATATTGAGGGGAAAACCTTAAAATCGTACGTTCGATCTGAACCAGACAAAACCTGAAAAAATCGGATTAAATCCTAATTATGAAAAGCCCCCATCGAGAATATTGCACACTGAAATTTCTTAGATACATATGTAACTAGAGCACTATTAAATTCATTTGATGCATGCTAAATATTGTGAGTTTAATATCAAAACAGAATTAAATTATCATTCCCTGTTGATTATATGCATTCAAAAGGGTAAATATTCAGATTTGTGAAAACTTGTTTCAGAATAGCATCGGTACTAGGGGTGCAAACTATATGAGTATATGTATATTAATATTCAAATCTATTTTCAAAATCCAGGTACAGATATACATGTAAAGATACAGATAATACAAAATTAGATATTCATACAAAACGGATGTAGACATGGTCTGGTCACAAATAGATATGGAATAAAAAACAGAAAGAAACGAGTACGGATACAGATAAGATGTAAAAACCTTGGAGAATTGGAGAGGTCCAATTTATGTCATCTCAATCTTCAATTTTATATGGATGGTTGAGAGCATGCTACATCATATTCATGTCATTAAATGTCGTTTACCAATGTAATTACATTCTATTATTGGAATGAATATTCATACATTAATCACATGTCAGGAACCAGGTTTGAACTTGTGACACGAGTATTTTCAGTCCTCTACTCTTATATTGAGGGGATAATATAAGAGTAGAACACCTCCCTGGAAACGAGTAGAATATTTATAATCACGTTTTTTGGGTTAATATTTTCTGTCAAATGCAAAAGAGTTGTTAAGACAATCATGTACCTGTAGAGACTAAAGCATGCATCTTAAAAATAAATTTGAATTGGAACAAATTAGCTTGAGATAAAAACTTGAAATTGGTGTTTTTTGTTCTCAAAAACGTGGTTATGGGTTTGAACTTCAAATAGATCAACTTCAAAGTGGATCTATTGTGCGAAGAGTGCGTTATGAGCACATTTGACATGGGTGTAGCTTGGCATCTTGTTCGACGGCGAGGAGGTAAAGGTCAACGACTTTTTCAATCATTTCGACCCTGGTTGCGTAGGAGCAAAAAGATTGAAAAATAGAACCAGGTTACAAGTTCAAACCCATAATCACGTTTTTGAGGTAAAGGTCGACCCAGAGTAGAGGAGGTAAAGGTCAACGACTTTTTCAATCATTTCGACCCTGGTTGCGTAGGAGCAAAAAGATTGAAAAATAGAACCAGGTTACAAGTTCAAAAAACGTGAGCTACAAATGATGCATGACCTAGATGACAATCAATCTAATATTTTTATTTGAGTTTTATGGTCCAAGTTGTCTTAAAAAGGATTTGATTGTTAATCTATGGAGCAAACTACAAGTCAAAACATTCCAAATTGAGCCCCCAAATGACTTAGTGAATTTAGAAACAACCAGAAAAAATAAGAGGGAATTTGGAGCTCATCAGGCTGCCAATTGGCGGTCCAAAACCGCTGATTGGCGGTTAGTTTGGTCCTGTTCCCCTCCCGGCTTCTCCTGGTAACGTGTCCTGATCTTTAGAGCCTCCTGAAACAAAGCACAACTACAAACAAAAATTAAAACCACTCGAATCGTCCAAACCAAAGTCTAGATAGAACACCTCCCTGGAAACGATGCCAAAAAACTTCATTGGATCGGTTATAATAAACCGCAAGTGCACAGCCATTAGGGCTACTTCTCCTTTAGAACTAATTCACTCAGATATTTGTGGACCTTTAAATGTGCGTACTAGACATGGACAAAGTTACTTCATCACATTCATTGATGACTTCACTAGATATGGTCATATTTATCTTATTTCTCACAAGTCAGAAGCTCTAGAATGTTTGAAGAAATTCATGAGCTTAGTTGAGAATCAGTTGGATAATAAGATAAAAACTCTTAGAACGGATAGAGGTGGTGAGTATCTCTCCATAATGTTCAAGGAGTTACGTGATGAAAAGGGGATATCTAGACAACTGACTATGCATTATACTCCTTAGCAAAATGGTGTTGCCGAGAGAAGGAATAGAACGTTGCTAGACATGGTTAGATCCATGATGGCGCATGCGAGCTTGCCAATTTCGTTTTGGGGAGATGCTCTAATGACTGCTGCTTATATCCTCAATAGAGTTCCAACAAAATCGGTTCCCTCAACTCCATATGAGTTATGGACAGGACGGAAGCCTGATTTTAGTCTGCTGCGTCCTTGGGATGCGCAACATACATTCATTCTACTAGTCACCGATATGGAAAACTAGGACCTCGAGGGAAAAGTGTATCTTTGTAAAATACAGTGATCTCTCCAAATGTTATGTTTTTATCGAGTTAGACGAGAATGAAAGAAGGACGGAACTGGAGGCTAGGGATGCCACATTCTTGGAAAATGATTTTCCAACTCTTGCTGGAGCTATCAAAGAGTCAGTGGACTTCTTTGAACAACAAGATGAGGACATTGCCACTCCACGGGATCATGATCTGGAAGTTGAACATGAGGTTCCACCAATCAATCCTAGTGGGAGCAGCAATGTTGAGGATTTGATGGCTCTCACAGAGGATGAGCCATCAAATACCCATCTGCGTCGAAGTAAACGTGGGCTCATTCCTTGTAGGCGATTTCGCTTAGAGGAAGAGGCCCTCATGATAGCTCAAGAAGAAATTGATTATGAATCATCCGGGATGACAGTAATCGATGAGCAAGAACCGGAGACCTTGGAAGAGGCTTTGGAAGGTCCAAATGCAAAAGAGTGGTTAGAAGCTATAAAGGAAGAGTTGGAGTCGATGAAAGTTAATCGAGTCTGGGACTTGGTCGACTTACCGCCAAACCGAAAGGCCATTGGGGGCAAGTGGATCCTCAAGATTAAGAGGAAGGCAGATGGATCTATTGATAGATTCAAGGCTAGACTGGTAGCTAAAGGCTACACCCAAAGAGAAGGCGTGGATTTTGAGGGAACCTTTTTACCCGTGGTTAGGTTTGCCTCCATCCGCCTTCTACTAGCTATTGTAGCTCAGATGGACTTAGAGTTTTACCAAATGGATGCAAAGACTGCTTTTCTCAATGGAGAACTTGAGGAGGAGATCTATATGGATCAACCTCAAGGTTTTGAAGTCAAAGGACAAGAGCGCAAAGTGTGCAAGCTCAATAAGTCCTTATATGGATTAAAACAAGCGTCTAGACAGTGGAACATTCGCTTCCATCAAGCTATATCAGAGAATGCGTTCTCTATGCTTGAGGAAGATCACTGTGTGTACGTTAAGAGATCCAATGGTAAATTTGTCATTCTGACCTTGTATGTTGATGACTTACTCATGGCTGGCAATAGCAAAGAGTTTCTGAAATCCACTAAAGAGTGGTTGTCCTCCACGTTTGATATGAAGGACATGGGTGAAGCTAGGTATGTCCTTGGTGTCAAGATTGTTAGAGATAGGTCCAAGAGACTTCTGGGATTGTCTCAAGAGACTTATATTAACAACGTCTTAAAGAAATACCATATGGACAAATGCAAACCAATCGACACTCCTGTTGAGAAGGGTTTGCACTTAAGCCTTGATAAGCATCCTGAGACTCCTGAAGAGAAGGCCAAAATGAGCAAGGTTCCATACTCCAATGTTGTGGGAAGCCTTATGTACGCTATGATGTGTACTAGGCCAGACATTTGTTATGTTGTGGGCATGGTGAGTCGATACCAGTCCAATCCAAGCATGGAGCACTGGAAGGCGGTCAAGAGAATCTTGAGATACCTCAGAGGAACGAGTAACTACATGTTGTGTTACCAAGCATCATATCTCCGCCTGATTGGCTATAGTGACGCCGATTGGGCTGGAGACATTGATGAAAGGAAGTCTACCTCTGGTTATGCTTTCTTGCTTGCTAATGGGGCCATCTCATGGTCCAGCAAGAAGCAAACTTGTATAGCCCTGTCGACTATGGAAGCAGAGTATGTTGCATGCTCTGCAGCAGTACAGGAGGCAGTTTGGTTGAGGAGGTTCTTACAACATACTGGGCTTGTAGAGACATCTGATGAGCCTGTTGTTGTCTATTGTGACAGCATGGCTGCCCTTTATTATGTGAAAGACCCCAAATATCATGGAAAGACCAAACATATACAGGTTAGGTATCATTTTGTGAAGGACATCATAGCAAGAAAGGAAGTTGTGTTAAGACATGTATCTACTAGTCTTATGGTAGCTGACCCTCTTACCAAGGCTATAGCTAAGGACTCGTTTGTGTCTCATGTGAAGTCCTTAGGCTTACGCAGACTTTGATGTATTGGCATGTCTAACTTCCTTTTATAAGTGATTGTGTTTTTCCTTTCAACTATATCTGTTTGGTTGATGTAGTTGTTCTAGCATAAAATATTATTCTGTCAATAGGCTGAAGAATGCTTACTCACACGAGCATTCGCCTCTGGCGCTTTTGATAGCGAGCAGAGATGAGACTGATCATGAGGAGATCTTGTATGATAGATCCAGAGTAGTTCATGATAGGATAGTCGCCTTGATTAGGAATCAAGATGAGATCCTCTATGTTGGTGAGGATTGACATGAATGTTCCCATGATTCATGTGACCTATAGAAGCCAAGTGCGAGCATCACATGTGGCACCAGGTGACACCTGTATAGTGTTAAGGGGACAATGATGAAGCTCCGGTCAGGCGCAGAGGGGTGCGACTGGACTAAGACTTGTATGGTGTTGAGAGACAGACATACTGTTGTGTACAGTATGATCCACCATAACATGTTTGTCATACAACATGTGTTGAGCGAGCATTTGGAAGTGAAAGGATGGATCCCTGCTCCTTCACTGTGTGAGTCCAAGACTTGATTGTCATTTAGTTGCCCTCAGTGACCTTCGACGACACCATGAAGCAAAGAGTTGATGTGGCTACTTTGGGATGTTATCTATTACCATGAGAGATTCGATCTAAATAGGCATCTTCGGGAAAGGAGTCAACTGTGAGTGTAATGGTGGTCTGGGGCGAAGGGAAAGGTTTGACTCGGCTGCACTAAAAGTATTTGCTGGGCCCAACTGTATTGGATACAGTACCAAGTACCTTGAGGACAAGAAGGTATTCTCTCCGAGGGATATAGAAACCGTTCATGTCAAGTTTGTTTCTGAGTAAACCTGTGGAACAGTGATGTGCATTTGACTGCTTAATTGTTATTTTTGTGAGGATGTTGTCATTCTGGCCTTCTAGTAAGGTTTCTAGTTTGAGACTCCTAATTGCAGGTGCATCACCGGTCGCACGACCCATTTGTCCGTATGATCTGAAGAGTAAATGTGTCGGGGACACAGATGGTCTTGTATCAGGGATACATGATCAGATACTTGCGTATTGTGGATGCATTCTTGGAAGAGAGAAATAGTTGTATATATCAGGGATGTATACATATGTGTCGGGGACACATGAAGAGGTGACACATTGCCATCTTATGATTGTATGTATCGGGGATATATATGTATGTGTCAGGGACACAAAAGGAGATGACGTGTTGTTGTGCAAGGGGGAGATATTGGATTAATCTAAGGATTCAGATGATGTTTGCCCAAAGCACTGACACGTGGCACACTCTCATTGGCTGCGCATTAGGGTTTAGGGTGGGACCATCTATATAAGGAGGGGAGCCCCCCATTGGATGGATGATTTGGTGTGTGCAAACCCTAGCTCCACAAAACCCTAGGCACCACCTCTCCCTCTCTCTCCCATTTATCCCTCCACATCCACCAAGCCAATCCGTGGACTCTTGGGTTGTGGACTCGTGCTTCTTCTCCAAGAGAGTAGAAGACCGACCGGTGCTCCAGAGGATTCCGTGAGGTGATCACCGATCCATTCCGCTGCCACAGGTTCTCTCCACCAAAGGTAATTCCGAACCTGTAGATTCAATCGTAGATTCAATCGTAGATTGCTAACACCTACCTCAGCTCCTATTGGCTCCTCTCCTTCCACCCCACCTACCTCAGCTTCAATTTGTTCCCTCCCTTCACTTGACCCCTTCTCATTGGTTCCCATTCCACTGTCTTTTTTGGGTAGCTCCATCCCAACGAATTTCTTTCTTTGCATGGTTCTTGTTTGAGGCAACTAAGGAAGTGGCCATCTCTCTTACACTTATGGACTCCACCTCTTCTCCTAACGGAACACCCTCAACACCATTATCCTTTGTTCATTTTCCTTCACACCATTCCTCACGCCGTTACACCCACTTCAAGAACTTGTTCTTCAACCTCTAGCAAGCCCCCATCTCCGGCGAGCGGTTAGCCCTCATTCTCCCATGAGCTCCATCCGTACCCTGATCAGCACCACCAACAACACCCCCTCCACTACCCCCACTCCCTCCTTCCTAGCCTTCCTCTTCTCCACCCACCTATGCCCTCTAACCATTGCTTCCTTCCCAACAGCCCTCACCTCCAATGCCTTCTTGGGGCAAAAAGTATCAAGATGAACAAACATGGAACATAACTACAAAATAATGGCTTGCACTCGTACCCACATGCATGACCTCTCCCTCCTCCTTCTCGTTTTGTACCAAGATGTGTGATGGATAATCAAAATCACCACTAACCTCCACACACACTCGAGCATAAGCTAGCTGGCATCCCGTCGTTGTGTTCTCATCCATGTACATTGGCGACCCCAACACACTTGCAAGTGTGCCAAGGTGATTTCTCGACCAGAAATTTAAATCCAAATCTGGGAACCTCACCCAAATTGGGATCATGCAAACCTTATCTTAAGTCTTAATGCCAGCCGACCATGGTTGGAGAATGAGTGGCACGCCCCTCACAAACCATGGCCCATTCTCAAGAGCAAACATTCGGTCAGAATCGGGGGAGAACCTGAAAATCATCATATTGAACCTCCGGTGAACAATCTCCAACTCTCCCAAAACTTTCCACACCTTAGCTAGATGCTTTTCAAGTGTAGGTAAATGAGGAGTAAAACCAACGAAATATCCCATCAATACATTCTTCCATGTGCCAATGGCCTTTTCTTGCTCTTGACTCGAAATGGTAGCAACCCTAGTGCCTCCCAACCTAATTGTTGGTGCAACAAACTCCAAAGTTGTGCTTGGCTTGGCCCTCTTCTCAAAGAGGTCAGACCATTTTCAAGGCTGAGCGTGTTCATTTGGTTGCTCTACATCCCTTAGGCGTGCTTCTTTACTACCCTTTGCAACACTTTTGAGACTTGGAAACTCCACCAAGTCGATGGGGGTTGCTCTAACACTCAATGATTTCTCCATAACAAGGGAATGGAGAAGAAAAAAAACTAGAAACAAGAAGAATTTAGGTGGAAAAATGGTTGCAAACGACCCTAGAAACCCTAGGAACACCCATGCTTTCCTCCCGGGACATGACTCTCTCTCTTTCCTCCTCTCTCCCTCAACTTCTTCTTCTCTCTTCTCACTTCTCATCTCATTTTCTTTCATTTTAGCTCTAGTTAAAGTGGCAAGTTCTTCTTCATTTGGAGGTGTGTAGGGGATTTGAAAGAAGATCCAATACTTAAGGTCATTTGAAATCAAGAAAATCTTCATTCTATTTTCCAATAGACATAGGTTGACCAATTAAGCAATGGAGACCTAGTTGTGCATAATCCCTCTACATGACTAGATGTTGAAGTCATGCTAAAATATGGTTAGGTATATGAAATTTAGGACCTATGTTCTGATACCAAATGTAGGATCGTGTATGGCCCCTAATTCTAATAAAATTAACTTAATCTCTACTTGATTGAACAAACAAAGATGCAGCGGAATAAAACAAACAATTAAGTAAAGACAATGCAAACCACAAAGATGACCTAGAAGATTTTTATAGATGTTCAACCTCTCACCTACTTTCTCTTTTGCAAGTTTCTCTCAACTCTGCGAGCTCCACCTACGTCTTCACTATCAATCTCATTTTGGGCCGAGATTAAGCCTTTTACACAGCAAGCTAGCGAACAACCCTTGCCTAGCTTGGATCATATTCTCACAATCCGAGAAGGAACACTTTGGACTCTCACCAAAGTCTATACTCTTTGTCTTGGGCTTTCACCAAGACCCTTGCTTTTTGACAACAATTTGTGAGTGGAACAACACTCTCTAGCGTGAGCACACTTTGAGTAGTATTTGGAAAAGATTAAAGATGTGGAAATTTAAGGCTTTGAGTGTTTGAGGATTCTCTTTAATGTAGGAGGCAAATAGTAGTGGGAGAGTTCTCAAAATAAGGTTGGGAAACCTCTATTTATAAGCTCTAAGAGAGTTATAGCCACTGGGACATAAGTGGTAAAAGATTGTGTGAGAAACACAAAACAGAAAAGCTCAGGGAACTATTCGGGTTAAGTTCGGTTGACCGAAACGGGCCTAACGGTCAACTGAAGGATGTCCAAAAATTTAGTCCAACAAATTCCAGAGAAGTCCAGAAACAAAATGGTCGACCGAACAAAGGCGGTCGAACATATAAGGTTGTAACATAAGTTCACTTAAGTGAACCGTATGGGATGGTCGACCGGGGTCATGGGAACGGTCGACCGGAAACTTCCAGGTACTTTGGGAAACAAAAGAAATGTTCATCCGATCGACCAATTGAAGGTCATCGTTCGACCGTTGGCCAAATGTATGTTAGGGGTGGTTGAATTTATATGAATACGACCATTGTATAAAATGGCAAAGGTAAAACATTTATTTTTTATTGATGTAATTAAGGTTTTGCTCTTACGTAAAGTTATCTCTACCCGTTCCGGTAGTGGCGCACCACTGTTCAACAATCCACGTAACGGTCATCCGAAAAAGACAGGAACAGTCGACCGAAAAGCCAAGGGGGTCCGCCGGTGGAAGTAATAAAATTGCACTTCGAATGACTAGACGAATGGACAAAATGGGCAACTAGAAGTCTAGATGAGTGGACGGATCGGTTGACCAATTGGCACAGGAAATCTAGAATAAAATTTGGGTGATCTATTGAAGTCCAAATGATTTGAGATTTTGTGAGTGACTTCTACAAGAAACCTAGTGTGTGTGGAATTAGATATTTACTCTAGTATGCTCAAGCTTACACAAGTTCCTAAGACTAAATTACAATTAAAATTACATGTCTTCAAAAGTATGATTACATGCCTTGACTTGAATTACTTTCTTCGTTGAGTCTTGATCACCTGTAGAAGTTAGCACAAGGCAATATATGTGCTATGCATAATGTGTGCTACTGTACTTTTGATTGTTCTCAAGATTGGATTGATTAAATCATCAAAACGTAGTTGAAGGCCTAAAAGACAACAAAGATGACATACAATTTCAGATCTAAGCCGTCTTCCAGCTTGTAGCCTACGATTTCTTTATTCAAAAAACTCCACATAGCATCATCCTCGGGTTTATATTTTACGTTATTATATAACATTAAACAACTCTTAGGCAACATGTTTTCATCAAACTTGGTAGAATTTTTGGATCCGTTGGATGGTGGAGGTTCAACCTTTAACATTAAAATATACATTGTTAGAACATTTCTACTTAAACCATGTTAGACGATTAAAAAATCGTATATTAATACTAAGTAATTACATTCTTTTTCTTTTTCGGTTTTACCAAAGAACGTGGCTATTCCAATATGTATGCTTCAGCGTCCCCAACAATATAAACTTCAGATTCCGGTATTGGCAAAAACGCATCACATTCGACCTGAACATCTAAAGTCACTATTATTTGATCTGATTTGAGCCCCTTTGTGCGTCTTCAACGCATATACATTTCCATAAGCTACAAGTCGCAAAGCGGGATCACTTTAAAAAGTCCACATTCGTGACCCTCCTGTAAATATATTTAAGTTAGAATTAACCACTTACAATATATACAAACGTAATTTAATTTTTACCTCGATTGTTTTGTTTTTCCCAGTGTTGGTATTGATGTTTCTTCAATTACTATTGGCACTATATGGGTTGGCTTGACGAATACCTCTTCAGGATTAACACTTGTGGCGCTATGGGGCGTTGGCATGTTAAAAGGCAGGTTGTTCATTGCATAGAGATTTCTCACGATATTCTCCAAATCTCCCATGCTTTGTCTTAATTCATGATTTTCCCGAGTAAGCCCTTGATCTGAAGAGGTAGATGATGACCCAAAGTACTGACGAATCCCAATTCGACTACCCACACCTCGAACTCGTCCTGGATGCCCTTCTTTACCCCAAATCGTGAATATATGTCATTTCTACCATCCGAGACAAATTCTCATGATAAGGATTGTAGTGAAAGCTCGCCCTATAAGAAAATTATGTTATGAATATTATATGGATTAATATAGAAATATTACATTTAAAATTAATACTTACAATCTTTTATGCAACATTTGTAGACTTGTCAGTCATGTAACTTTCGTCGGGTCTAATACGTGCTCTTTTCCACTTTTCTTGACTAGGTGGTCGCGACGGTGGAAGCAAATTACTTGCTTGCTCTTCGCTTAGACCAAACTGCAAAGCATTTTTTTTCTTTGCTTGTTTTTCAACCATCATTTGCTCATCAAGTTTACGATAGCCTACCCAAGACAATCGATGAATAAACTTATTTTTGGATTGCCGATCTTTATTTACCTATCATAGAGCCTATAACGAGAGAATAAAAGTTAATTATGTAAAAACATATTTTGAAAATCTAACTCAGTTTGTAAGAAACTATTAAAATCTTACCAAAAATTTAATAGATTGTCTTGATTTGAGGAAATACTCCCATGTTGTTACAATAATACAGTTGAAAATCAAACAAGGATTTTGATCCTTGTACGCCCCAAATATAAAGGTTGCTGTCAACTTTGTTTTAAAATCTTTCCACTGATTACCCACATACGAAATCCATTTCTTTTTCAAAATTTTCGTGGGCTCAAAAGCAATTTTCTCCTACATTAAACAACAATAGATAGTTAGATAAAAAACATACAAGACAAAAATCACTAACAATGTAGGAAGTAAAATCTTACCACAACATCTTGCCAAATTTGGTCGTTTAGTGAAGCGTCGACCACAGATGTCGACTTTCGTTCTTGCAAGAGTACCCAAATAACTTCTCTAGTATAATTGGTTTCGTCCGACTGGCTCCAACACTTCATCAAACTGGAGAGGCAATGGACCTTCTTTCTTAACCAGTAACTGAAACTGCATTATCAAAGTAGATCCACGTCTTTGAGATGTAATTAAATCCTCATCGTCATTTTTAACTTCAACATCGACATCAGTGTTAGGGACGTCAGTTTCTGGCTTTCGCCAATCGGCCTTCTTCTTCATACCTATCTACCTGAAACAAAAAAAACAAAGTTTAGATCAACTTATAAAGTATGAAATAATAACAAATAACATAAGATATTAACATGCATGCAACTTTACTTTCTTTTCTTTCCCATAGGATCCTCGATCCATATTCCTTCATGATGATCATCTCGGATAAGTAAGCTATCAACAGTTCTATCGTCCACCAGTGATTTAAGTTTAGGTACTTTTGCAAACGGGGGAATTTCTCCAATCTCATTAACATTTTCTTGACAAACGATTTGTCACTTTCTTCTACAACTACCGACCATTCATTTGCACGTGGGTCTGTTACTTAGAAAATATGTTTTACTTGAGATGCCAAAATCAAAGGATCTTCTTTAAAACCTTCTTTTTAAGGTTCACCAAAGTGAACCCCAACTCATTGACTTGAAGACCCTTTTTATTGTCCACCAACATGCATTTAAATACCGCAACATTAAATTCAGAAAAAATTCAGCACCCATATTTCTTCAATCTAACCATAATAAGACATATTGGGATATATGGGATTTCCATATTTCGAACTAGAGATGTGCAACGATTCAGCTCCCAAAGTGACCCCACTATTCTGCATTGTGCTTTTCTTATCCTCCAGTTTGGTATAAAAAGAAAACTCATTGATATCATAACCATTATAAGATGTCACTAGAGGATTTGGTTTGTATGCCAACAATTTCAATTTTTCAGAAACATTACGGTTGTATACAGTTTCGCTGAACCAATCAACGAAAGCCTTATTATGAGCATTAATTACGTGTTGATCGGTCCATGAAGGATGTTTTCCCTCATTATGTTCACGTGCTCATCCAAATAAGGTTGGACTTCATCAGAATTGCACAATACATAGAAATATGATTTCAAGAGATCCTCACGTTTTGGACTTATCATCTTCGGACCATGCGTACCTTTGCCTTCAATTCTATTTGTTGGCCTTTTGGCCTCTTTAATCTTCATTTTGATTATTAACAAACTAAATTTATCCACAACTCCAATCAACATATCACATTGTCAAATTGCATAGATATTGTGTATTCCTAACATTGTAGGTGCTCAAACTAAGGGACTAATCAACTGTAATATCAAGGCTCAAGACTTGTAATCAAAATTGAAGGACTTTACATGTAATATTCTATTTAGTTTAGTTATAGGATCAAATGTACACTTGATGCACAAATGGATAAATCTATTTCTATCGGTCGAGCGTTTTCCCCTTCGGTCTACCAAACATGTCCCAAACGGACGACTGAGTTACCCTCAGTGAATCGGCTCTCTAAAGTCAGTAGCCACTTGATCTTTCCTGGAATCCTTGGTTCGGATAACCGAAGGCTAACCGGTGAACCGTTCTATCCTTTTCAGTAGCTTTGGACCTTCTCTGGATATCTCAATTCGGCCTCCCGCATTTGTATCGGTCATCCAAACTTGAAATGCGCCTTTTATTCTAAATGACTAGATCTTATTGGCCCACGTGGCACAAACGATCTTTTGTCATTTCGCAACAACCTTTGAAATGTACAAAATCGGTCTACCGAATCCCCTTCGGTTTACCGAAGCCTTGTTGTTAATCAAAATGTAACGACTCTTTTCCACGTAACTTTTCAACCATTAGTTGTAAATCAACTTCTGAATCAATGTCAGCGGGAAAACCTACACTTTCGTCGGTCTACCGTATATCCTATGGCTGACCGAACTTGATTACCATAGCTCACCAATTCTTTATTGTCCATCTTTGTACGGTGAACCGAATTGCTTTCGGTTAACCAAATTTAATTCATCGATATTAAGAAAAAGCTACTGGAAGTTGGTGAATGGCTATCTGACACATAGTCAGTTAACCGAGTCGTGCAATCTGACCAATACACCCACATCCTGTCGGACGTCCGTTGGTTTCCCGGTCGACTGAATTATGCTCGAGCTTAAGTCACTTCTTATTTCTTATTGGTCCAAACTTCACCAACTCACCATAACGGCTCTATTTGTTTTGAAGGGTATATGAGCTTCATTTAAGAGACACATTACTCCTCTACTTGCCAAAAATCATTCATACTCTTGTGCTCTCAATCTCTAAGCTTTCAAAGCTCCACCAACTCTCAAACTTCCACTAAATTCACTCCAAGCTCAATTCCAATCGTTGGGTGTATTCAAGTTAGAGTTCAACAACTTCTTTCAATTTCCATTGTGTTGTAAATCTTCGAGGAAGCATTTGGTCGAGTTGTAAGAGGAGATTCGAGCTAGGCGAGAGTGTTTGTAAGGCTCTGATTGTAAGATGGTTTATCTTCGACCCAGAATGAAGATAATAGTGAATTCTCAAGTAGGGATCGGAGGAGAGATCGGAACTTGTGGAGAGGACTAGATCATGGTGGTGTGATCGAACCTCTATAAATCTCCAGAGTCATCTTGTGGTTTGCAATCTTTCTCTTAATATTTTAATTGTCCAATTATTTAAGAAAATTTGTACATAATCTATTCACCCCCTCTAGATTAGTGATCGATCTACTTACATTTTGTATTAGAGCGTAGGTTTACTCATCTAATCCATTTAGCCATAGAGAGTAACACTAATCAACTTAGAGAAGGATTATCTACTACTAGACCCCCTTTGCTTACTGGGAATAATTATGCACATTGGAAGAATAGAATGAGGATCTACATCCAATCAATTTCCTTGACAATGTGGATATTTCTTGGTAGTAAATATGTTCCACTCACTAGTGAACAACTAGCAACATTAACCAATGGTATAATTGCTAATGCCGAGATGAAGGGAAAACTTATGAATATATTTGCTTGTGGAGTGGACACTCAAAAATATGGTAAAATTAGCAGATGTGATACCTCTTATGAAATATGGAAATTACTTGAATCTCATCATGAAGGATCAGCTAGAATGAAAGAAACTAGGGTTGATATATTCGTGTGCAATATGAATTATTTTCTATGCAACCCGGTGAAAGTATAAGCGAGATGAACACTCAATTCACCGAGATTACTTACAATTTGAAAAATCTAGGTAAGAAGGTGAATGAAGGTAACAAGTAGTGGAAGATTCTTCGATCCCTCTTAAGCGATTGGGAGAAAAAGACAACCACCATTGATGAGGCTCAAGACCTCAACACTTTGTCAATGGACGATCTAATTGGAAGCGTTATGGCTTATGAGATTCAAATGAATGAGAGAAAAGAGACGGAAATCTCGAAAAAGAAAGAAAAAAGCTATTGCCCTTAAGGCTAGCCTTGAATCTGAAAAGTCGGACGACGACGAGAGTGATGAAGAGCTTGCAGTGATGGTTAAGAGATTCAAGAAGCGACGGGTGAAAATAAATTCCAAAGAAAAAGAAGGGATGATGGAGAGAGCTCAAAAGGTCCTATTTGTTATGGATGTGATAAAGTTGGGCATATAAAGAAAGATTGTCCCTTAATCCAATCCAGGGCAACAAAAAGAGAAGAGAAAATGAGAAGAAAGAAAGAAGGTTCTAAAGAAGAGAAAAGAGGGATAAGGAGAAGAAAAAGGCCTTCAAGGCAACTAGGGATGGATCATCCAATTCATCCGTCAGTTCATCAAGTGAGTCAGAAAATGAAGAAGCTCATCTATGCCTCTACACTCAAAAAGAAGTTCATGGAGAATTGGGTAGTGCATCTTCATCAAGTGAGCAAGATGAGCCCAATACTTGTAATGTGGCCAAAGATGGAGAAAAAGAGGTACTCACAACACATGACTCAAACTCATATGACGAATTACTTGATGCCTTTCATGAATTGCTTGAAAAATATGAACTATTAAGGCATAAAAGTAAACTATCGAGGAAAGTTAACCATGATCTAGCTCGCTCAAATGAATCATTATCGTATGAAGTTGATAAGCTTGTCTTGGAAAATAATAGTTTAAAAGAACTTAATGATGATCTAATGCTAAATAAATACATGATCTTAGAGATGTAATAAGCAATTGAGAATTGATCTTGAGAAATTCACATGAGGAAAGAAAATGCTAGACATGTTACTTAGTAACCAAATTCAATAATTAGAAAAGCATGGCTTAGGATACAAAAATAAAAAGAAAAATTCTAAGAGTTATTTTGTGCATGCTTCAAATAGTGTAGTGAAAAAGAAATTTTCTTCAAATGTTTGGCTACCTACAACCAAACAAGTTTGGGTACCTAAAGGTCACCCCAAAGGACCCAAACAAATATGAGTACCAAAATTATGTTCTTCTTCTTAGGATGTAGGTGAAAAGGAAGGGGAAGTGTGTAAGGCATCTGATCTCGCGGGTACGCACACTGGAAAAGACTACTAGTGTCGCGATCAGAGACCTCCGCGACGACCAAAGTACTTACCAAAAGACAGACCAAACAACGACTCGACAATACGTAGAGCGATCATACATGGATAAACTAACATAAAATATAACTGAAAAGTGAGAGATTATCCATATATGATAACAAGGTCAAATACATTAGATCGAGTTCAAAAGGGAAATACATCATAAATAATGCAGAAACAAATGACAAACTGAAGAATCTGGTCGACGTGCCCCTCGTCTACAGAATCTTCGACTACTCGTCTAGTCTGCCCTGTAGGATCTAAGTACCTGCAAGTACCGCATCAACATATGCATGAGTTTTCTATAAAGTAAACCGAGTATGCCCCTGACCAAATCAGAGTTTTACAGAATTATGCATGCAGTCTAACTAAGACAAAAGCATCAGAAACAGAACAGAAAGGTATCAAATGCAACAGAAGCTACGACTCCAAAAGTTGTGCCAGTTGAGCGCATCCAAACACATTCCTCAAAAGGAACCAGAACACTAGCCACACTGGTCAGAAATAGGACAAAATCAATGCAACAGAAGACTATGACTCCACAAGCCATGCCTGTCGGGCGCACCCAAACCATTCATTTCTGGTCCAGCAGCATATGTGATACATTCATGATCTGATTTCGGTTATATCCTCTGATATTTTTGATATGCATGCACTCAGGAACTAAATTGCACTCCTTCTTGTTTTATGTTATTCATATTATATCTTACTGCAACACATGCTTCCGAATATACGCATAGATAATAATATTGGATAGATTGAGCCGTCTGATATTATGTGCATGTTTCACCATGTTGTATTACTGATATATAACCTATTTCATGCCCACATATGATCTGATCATATTCTGATATTTTAATTCGATTCCATGTATGCTCTGGAATTAATAATTCATTTCGTCGATTGTAGTGTGGTGCAATTTTGGTATCTTCTACTGTTTGCATGGCTATGTTACTCTTTTCACGCTGATCTATGTCTGATGTGATGTGTTATGTTGTGCTCGTGCATGACCCTAAAGATTTCAGACCTCAAAAGGTCCCAATCATGACCCGTAGATGACTAAATTAGTTGTTATATCGATTTACCGATTCGGTAATGTTTGTTTGCTGTTGTGAGTTTCATTTATTCCTGATTGGTATGTCTGATTTCCGAGTTGGTTCGGGCTTCTAGGAGGGTATCCGGATACTCCTCCTGGAGCTCGTTCCATACATTGTAGATGCATTAGATTTTAGATGCTTATGTAGCTTGCATTACATTTAATCTGATTAATAATTCTGGGCACGTTCTGTTTTCTGGGCCGACGGGCCACGAGTGGGTCCTCTAGCTCAAGAGGCCATTCACATAAAACCTTCACATTGGGAGGTCAAGCATAAGAAAAGTCCTGGGCAGGCACGCTGCCATTCTGTCTCAGGGTAGGTGTTCCCAAGTTCGCAATGGCACCATGTAGGTCACTTGCCGCGAATTGGGACACTTATCTGGCGCACCGCTTTGTGTCGAGCGGTGGGTCACTGTCGAGTGACCTCCTTTGACCAGCGGAGCTGGTGTTGTTGTTCCTTTCGAGAACAACAATGTTAATGTAAAAAATATATATTTGGGTCATAAAAAAATTAAAAAGTTATTGGAAAATAGTTTTCTAATTTATAATAACTTCTTGATGAGTTCAAATTTAAGAAATATATTATTAATATCTTAAGTAAATACACTTATATTGAGGGGAAAACCTTAAAATCGTACGTTCGATCTGAACCAGACAAAACCTGAAAAAATCGGATTAAATCCTAATTATGAAAAGCCCCCATCGAGAATATTGCACACTGAAATTTCTTAGATACATATGTAACTAGAGCACTATTAAATTCATTTGATGCATGCTAAATATTGTGAGTTTAATATCAAAACAGAATTAAATTATCATTCCCTGTTGATTATATGCATTCAAAAGGGTAAATATTCAGATTTGTGAAAACTTGTTTCAGAATAGCATCGGTACTAGGGGTGCAAACTATATGAGTATATGTATATTAATATTCAAATCTATTTTCAAAATCCAGGTACAGATATACATGTAAAGATACAGATAATACAAAATTAGATATTCATACAAAACGGATGTAGACATGGTCTGGTCACAAATAGATATGGAATAAAAAACAGAAAGAAACGAGTACGGATACAGATAAGATGTAAAAACCTTGGAGAATTGGAGAGGTCCAATTTATGTCATCTCAATCTTCAATTTTATATGGATGGTTGAGAGCATGCTACATCATATTCATGTCATTAAATGTCGTTTACCAATGTAATTACATTCTATTATTGGAATGAATATTCATACATTAATCACATGTCAGGAACCAGGTTTGAACTTGTGACACGAGTATTTTCAGTCCTCTACTCTTATATTGAGGGGATAATATAAGAGTAGAACACCTCCCTGGAAACGAGTAGAATATTTATAATCACGTTTTTTGGGTTAATATTTTCTGTCAAATGCAAAAGAGTTGTTAAGACAATCATGTACCTGTAGAGACTAAAGCATGCATCTTAAAAATAAATTTGAATTGGAACAAATTAGCTTGAGATAAAAACTTGAAATTGGTGTTTTTTGTTCTCAAAAACGTGGTTATGGGTTTGAACTTCAAATAGATCAACTTCAAAGTGGATCTATTGTGCGAAGAGTGCGTTATGAGCACATTTGACATGGGTGTAGCTTGGCATCTTGTTCGACGGCGAGGAGGTAAAGGTCAACGACTTTTTCAATCATTTCGACCCTGGTTGCGTAGGAGCAAAAAGATTGAAAAATAGAACCAGGTTACAAGTTCAAACCCATAATCACGTTTTTGAGGTAAAGGTCGACCCAGAGTAGAGGAGGTAAAGGTCAACGACTTTTTCAATCATTTCGACCCTGGTTGCGTAGGAGCAAAAAGATTGAAAATAGAACCAGGTTACAAGTTCAAAAAACGTGAGCTACAAATGATGCATGACCTAGATGACAATCAATCTAATATTTTTATTTGAGTTTTATGGTCCAAGTTGTCTTAAAAAGGATTTGATTGTTAATCTATGGAGCAAACTACAAGTCAAAACATTCCAAATTGAGCCCCCAAATGACTTAGTGAATTTAGAAACAACCAGAAAAAATAAGAGGGAATTTGGAGCTCATCAGGCTGCCAATTGGCGGTCCAAAACCGCTGATTGGCGGTTAGTTTGGTCCTGTTCCCCTCCCGGCTTCTCCTGGTAACGTGTCCTGATCTTTAGAGCCTCCTGAAACAAAGCACAACTACAAACAAAAATTAAAACCACTTGAATCGTCCAAACCAAAGTCTAGATAGAACACCTCCCTGGAAACGATGCCAAAAAACTTCATTGGATCGGTTATAATAAACCGCAAGTGCACAACCATTAGGGCTACTTCTCCTTTAGAACTAATTCACTCAGATATTTGTGGACCTTTAAATGTGCGTACTAGACATGGACAAAGTTACTTCATCACATTCATTGATGACTTCACTAGATATGGTCATATTTATCTTATTTCTCACAAGTCAGAAGCTCTAGAATGTTTGAAGAAATTCATGAGCTTAGTTGAGAATCAGTTGGATAATAAGATAAAAACTCTTAGAACGGATAGAGGTGGTGAGTATCTCTCCATAATGTTCAAGGAGTTACGTGATGAAAAGGGGATATCTAGACAACTGACTATGCATTATACTCCTTAGCAAAATGGTGTTGCCGAGAGAAGGAATAGAACGTTGCTAGACATGGTTAGATCCATGATGGCGCATGCGAGCTTGCCAATTTCGTTTTGGGGAGATGCTCTAATGACTGCTGCTTATATCCTCAATAGAGTTCCAACAAAATCGGTTCCCTCAACTCCATATGAGTTATGGACAGGACGGAAGCCTGATTTTAGTCTGCTACGTCCTTGGGATGCGCAACATACATTCATTCTACTAGTCACCGATATGGAAAACTAGGACCTCGAGGGAAAAGTGTATCTTTGTAAAATACAGTGATCTCTCCAAATGTTATGTTTTTATCGAGTTAGATGAGAATGAAAGAAGGACGGAACTGGAGGCTAGGGATGCCACATTCTTGGAAAATGATTTTCCAACTCTTGCTGGAGCTATCAAAGAGTCAGTGGACTTCTTTGAACAACAAGATGAGGACATTGCCACTCCACGGGATCATGATCTGGAAGTTGAACATGAGGTTCCACCAATCAATCCTAGTGGGAGCAGCAATGTTGAGGATTTGATGGCTCTCACAGAGGATGAGCCATCAAATACCCATCTGCGTCGAAGTAAATGTGGGCTCATTCCTTGTAGGCGATTTCGCTTAGAGGAAGAGGCCCTCATGATAGCTCAAGAAGAAATTGATTATGAATCATCCGGGATGACAGTAATCGATGAGCAAGAACCGGAGACCTTGGAAGAGGCTTTGGAAGGTCCAAATGCAAAAGAGTGGTTAGAAGCTATAAAGGAAGAGTTGGAGTCGATGAAAGTTAATCGAGTCTGGGACTTGGTCGACTTACCGCCAAACCGAAAGGCCATTGGGGGCAAGTGGATCCTCAAGATTAAGAGGAAGGCAGATGGATCTATTGATAGATTCAAGGCTAGACTGGTAGCTAAAGGCTACACCCAAAGAGAAGGCGTGGATTTTGAGGGAACCTTTTTACCCGTGGTTAGGTTTGCCTCCATCCGCCTTCTACTAGCTATTGTAGCTCAGATGGACTTAGAGTTTTACCAAATGGATGCAAAGACTGCTTTTCTCAATGGAGAACTTGAGGAGGAGATCTATATGGATCAACCTCAAGGTTTTGAAGTCAAAGGACAAGAGCGCAAAGTGTGCAAGCTCAATAAGTCCTTATATGGATTAAAACAAGCGTCTAGACAGTGGAACATTCGCTTCCATCAAGCTATATCAGAGAATGCGTTCTCTATGCTTGAGGAAGATCACTGTGTGTACGTTAAGAGATCCAATGGTAAATTTGTCATTCTGACCTTGTATGTTGATGACATACTCATGGCTGGCAATAGCAAAGAGTTTCTGAAATCCACTAAAGAGTGGTTGTCCTCCACGTTTGATATGAAGGACATGGGTGAAGCTAGGTATGTCCTTGGTGTCAAGATTGTTAGAGATAGGTCCAAGAGACTTCTGGGATTGTCTCAAGAGACTTATATTAACAACGTCTTAAAGAAATACCATATGGACAAATGCAAACCAATCGACACTCCTGTTGAGAAGGGTTTGCACTTAAGCCTTGATAAGCATCCTGAGACTCCTGAAGAGAAGGCCAAAATGAGCAAGGTTCCATACTCCAATGTTGTGGGAAGCCTTATGTACGCTATGATGTGTACTAGGCCAGACATTTGTTATGTTGTGGGCATGGTGAGTCGATACCAGTCCAATCCAAGCATGGAGCACTGGAAGGCGGTCAAGAGAATCTTGAGATACCTCAGAGGAACGAGTAACTACATGTTGTGTTACCAAGCATCATATCTCCGCCTGATTGGCTATAGTGACGCCGATTGGGCTGGAGACATTGATGAAAGGAAGTCTACCTCTGGTTATGCTTTCTTGCTTTCTAATGGGGCCATCTCATGGTCCAGCAAGAAGCAAACTTGTATAGCCCTGTCGACTATGGAAGCAGAGTATGTTGCATGCTCTGCAGCAGTACAGGAGGCAGTTTGGTTGAGGAGGTTCTTACAACATACTGGGCTTGTAGAGACATCTGATGAGCCTGTTGTTGTCTATTGTGACAGCATGGCTGCCCTTTATTATGTGAAAGACCCCAAATATCATGGAAAGACCAAACATATACAGGTTAGGTATCATTTTGTGAAGGACATCATAGCAAGAAAGGAAGTTGTGTTAAGACATGTATCTACTAGTCTTATGGTAGCTGACCCTCTTACCAAGGCTATAGCTAAGGACTCGTTTGTGTCTCATGTGAAGTCCTTAGGCTTACGCAGACTTTGATGTATTGGCATGTCTAACTTCCTTTTATAAGTGATTGTGTTTTTCCTTTCAACTATATCTGTTTGGTTGATGTAGTTGTTCTAGCATAAAATATTATTCTGTCAATAGGCTGAAGAATGCTTACTCACACGAGCATTCGCCTCTGGCGCTTTTGATAGCGAGCAGAGATGAGACTGATCATGAGGAGATCTTGTATGATAGATCCAGAGTAGTTCATGATAGGACAGTCGCCTTGATTAGGAATCAAGATGAGATCCTCTATGTTGGTGAGGATTGACATGAATGTTCCCATGATTCATGTGACCTATAGAAGCCAAGTGCGAGCATCACATGTGGCACCAGGTGACACCTGTATAGTGTTAAGGCGACAATGATGAAGCTCCGGTCAGGCGCAGAGGGGTGCGACTGGACTAAGACTTGTATGGTGTTGAGAGACAGACATACTGTTGTGTACAGTATGATCCACCATAACATGTTTGTCATACAACATGTGTTGAGCGAGCATTTGGAAGTGAAAGGATGGATCCCTGCTCCTTCACTGTGTGAGTCCAAGACTTGATTGTCATTTAGTTGCCCTCAGTGACCTTCGACGACACCATGAAGCAAAGAGTTGATGTGGCTACTTTGGGATGTTATCTATTACCATGAGAGATTCGATCTAAATAGGCATCTTCGGGAAAGGAGTCAACTGTGAGTGTAATGGTGGTCTGGGGCGAAGGGAAAGGTTTGACTCGGCTGCACTAAAAGTATTTGCTGGGCCCAACTGTATTGGATACAGTACCAAGTACCTTGAGGACAAGAAGGTATTCTCTCCGAGGGATATAGATACCGTTCATGTCAAGTTTGTTTCTGAGTAAACCTGTGGAACAGTGATGTGCATTTGACTGCTTAATTGTTATTTTTGTGAGGATGTTGTCATTCTGGCCTTCTAGTAAGGTTTCTAGTTTGAGACTCCTAATTGCAGGTGCATCACCGGTCGCACGACCCATTTGTCCGTATGATCTGAAGAGTAAATGTGTCGGGGACACAGATGGTCTTGTATCAGGGATACATGATCAGATACTTGCGTATTGTGGATGCATTCTTGGAAGAGAGAAATAGTTGTATATATCAGGGATGTATACATATGTGTCGGGGACACATGAAGAGGTGACACATTGCCATCTTATGATTGTATGTATCGGGGATATATATGTATGTGTCAGGGACACAAAAGGAGATGACGTGTTGTTGTGCAAGGGGGAGATATTGGATTAATCTAAGGATTCAGATGATGTTTGCCCAAAGCACTGACACGTGGCACACTCTCATTGGCTGCGCATTAGGGTTTAGGGTGGGACCATCTATATAAGGAGGGGAGCCCCCCATTGGATGGATGATTTGGTGTGTGCAAACCCTAGCTCCACAAAACCCTAGGCACCACCTCTCCCTCTCTCTCCCATTTATCCCTCCACATCCACCAAGCCAATCCGTGGACTCTTGGGTTGTGGACTCGTGCTTCTTCTCCAAGAGAGTAGAAGACCGACCGGTGCTCCAGAGGATTCCGTGAGGTGATCACCGATCCATTCCGCTGCCACAGGTTCTCTCCACCAAAGGTAATTCCGAACCTGTAGATTCAATCGTAGATTCAATCGTAGATTGCTAACACCTACCTCAGCTCCTATTGGCTCCTCTCCTTCCACCCCACCTACCTCAGCTTCAATTTGTTCCCTCCCTTCACTTGACCCCTTCTCATTGGTTCCCATTCCACTGTCTTTTTTGGGTAGCTCCATCCCAACGAATTTCTTTCTTTGCATGGTTCTTGTTTGAGGCAACTAAGGAAGTGGCCATCTCTCTTACACTTATGGACTCCACCTCTTCTCCTAACGGAACACCCTCAACACCATTATCCTTTGTTCATTTTCCTTCACACCATTCCTCACGCCGTTACACCCACTTCAAGAACTTGTTCTTCAACCTCTAGCAAGCCCCCATCTCCGGCGAGCGGTTAGCCCTCATTCTCCCATGAGCTCCATCCGTACCCTGATCAGCACCACCAACAACACCCCCTCCACTACCCCCACTCCCTCCTTCCTAGCCTTCCTCTTCTCCACCCACCTATGCCCTCTAACCATTGCTTCCTTCCCAACAGCCCTCACCTCCAATGCCTTCTTGGGGCAAAAAGTATCAAGATGAACAAACATGGAACATAACTACAAAATAATGGCTTGCACTCGTACCCACATGCATGACCTCTCCCTCCTCCTTCTCGTTTTGTACCAAGATGTGTGATGGATAATCAAAATCACCACTAACCTCCACACACACTCGAGCATAAGCTAGCTGGCATCCCGTCGTTGTGTTCTCATCCATGTACATTGGCGACCCCAACACACTTGCAAGTGTGCCAAGGTGATTTCTCGACCAGAAATTTAAATCCAAATCTGGGAACCTCACCCAAATTGGGATCATGCAAACCTTATCTTAAGTCTTAATGCCAGCCGACCATGGTTGGAGAATGAGTGGCACGCCCCTCACAAACCATGGCCCATTCTCAAGAGCAAACATTCGGTCAGAATCGGGGGAGAACCTGAAAATCATCATATTGAACCTCCGGTGAACAATCTCCAACTCTCCCAAAACTTTCCACACCTTAGCTAGATGCTTTTCAAGTGTAGGTAAATGAGGAGTAAAACCAACGAAATATCCCATCAATACATTCTTCCATGTGCCAATGGCCTTTTCTTGCTCTTGACTCGAAATGGTAGCAACCCTAGTGCCTCCCAACCTAATTGTTGGTGCAACAAACTCCAAAGTTGTGCTTGGCTTGGCCCTCTTCTCAAAGAGGTCAGACCATTTTCAAGGCTGAGCGTGTTCATTTGGTTGCTCTACATCCCTTAGGCGTGCTTCTTTACTACCCTTTGCAACACTTTTGAGACTTGGAAACTCCACCAAGTCGATGGGGGTTGCTCTAACACTCAATGATTTCTCCATAACAAGGGAATGGAGAAGAAAAAAACTAGAAACAAGAAGAATTTAGGTGGAAAAATGGTTGCAAACGACCCTAGAAACCCTAGGAACACCCATGCTTTCCTCCCGGGACATGACTCTCTCTCTTTCCTCCTCTCTCCCTCAACTTCTTCTTCTCTCTTCTCACTTCTCATCTCATTTTCTTTCATTTTAGCTCTAGTTAAAGTGGCAAGTTCTTCTTCATTTGGAGGTGTGTAGGGGATTTGAAAGAAGATCCAATACTTAAGGTCATTTGAAATCAAGAAAATCTTCATTCTATTTTCCAATAGACATAGGTTGACCAATTAAGCAATGGAGACCTAGTTGTGCATAATCCCTCTACATGACTAGATGTTGAAGTCATGCTAAAATATGGTTAGGTATATGAAATTTAGGACCTATGTTCTGATACCAAATGTAGGATCGTGTATGGCCCCTAATTCTAATAAAATTAACTTAATCTCTACTTGATTGAACAAACAAAGATGCAGCGGAATAAAACAAACAATTAAGTAAAGACAATGCAAACCACAAAGATGACCTAGAAGATTTTTATAGATGTTCAACCTCTCACCTACTTTCTCTTTTGCAAGTTTCTCTCAACTCTGCGAGCTCCACCTACGTCTTCACTATCAATCTCGTTTTGGGCCGAGATTAAGCCTTTTACACAGCAAGCTAGCGAACAACCCTTGCCTAGCTTGGATCATATTCTCACAATCCGAGAAGGAACACTTTGGACTCTCACCAAAGTCTATACTCTTTGTCTTGGGCTTTCACCAAGACCCTTGCTTTTTGACAACAATTTGTGAGTGGAACAACACTCTCTAGCGTGAGCACACTTTGAGTAGTATTTGGAAAAGATTAAAGATGTGGAAATTTAAGGCTTTGAGTGTTTGAGGATTCTCTTTAATGTAGGAGGCAAATAGTAGTGGGAGAGTTCTCAAAATAAGGTTGGGAAACCTCTATTTATAAGCTCTAAGAGAGTTATAGCCACTGGGACATAAGTGGTAAAAGATTGTGTGAGAAACACAAAACAGAAAAGCTCAGGGAACTATTCGGGTTAAGTTCGGTTGACCGAAACGGGCCTAACGGTCAACTGAAGGATGTCCAAAAATTTAGTCCAACAAATTCCAGAAAAGTCCAGAAACAAAATGGTCGACCGAACAAAGGCGGTCGAACATATAAGGTTGTAACATAAGTTCACTTAAGTGAACCGTATGGGATGGTCGACCGGGGTCATGGGAACGGTCGACCGGAAACTTCCAGGTACTTTGGGAAACAAAAGAAATGTTCATCCGATCGACCAATTGAAGGTCATCGTTCGACCGTTGGCCAAATGTATGTTAGGGGTGGTTGAATTTATATGAATACGACCATTGTATAAAATGGCAAAGGTAAAACATTTATTTTTTATTGATGTAATTAAGGTTTTGCTCTTACATAAAGTTATCTCTACCCGTTCCGGTAGTGGCGCACCACTGTTCAACAATCCACGTAACGGTCATCCGAAAAAGACAGGAACAGTCGACCGAAAAGCCAAGGGGGTCCGCCGGTGGAAGTAATAAAATTGCACTTCGAATGACTAGACGAATGGACAAAATGGGCAACTAGAAGTCTAGATGAGTGGACGGATCGGTTGACCGATTGGCACAGGAAATCTAGAATAAAATTTGGGTGATCTATTGAAGTCCAAATGATTTGAGATTTTGTGAGTGACTTCTACAAGAAACCTAGTGTGTGTGGAATTAGATATTTACTCTAGTATGCTCAAGCTTACACAAGTTCCTAAGACTAAATTACAATTAAAATTACATGTCTTCAAAAGTATGATTACATGCCTTGACTTGAATTACTTTCTTCGTTGAGTCTTGATCACCTGTAGAAGTTAGCACAAGGCAATATATGTGCTATGCATAATGTGTGCTACTGTACTTTTGATTGTTCTCAAGATTGGATTGATTAAATCATCAAAACGTAGTTGAAGGCCTAAAAGACAACAAAGATGACATACAATTTCAGATCTAAGCCGTCTTCCAGCTTGTAGCCTACGATTTCTTTATTCAAAAAACTCCACATAGCATCATCCTCGGGTTTATATTTTACGTTATTATATAACATTAAACAACTCTTAGGCAACATGTTTTCATCAAACTTGGTAGAATTTTTGGATCCGTTGGATGGTGGAGGTTCAACCTTTAACATTAAAATATACATTGTTAGAACATTTCTACTTAAACCATGTTAGACGATTAAAAAATCGTATATTAATACTAAGTAATTACATTCTTTTTCTTTTTCGGTTTTACCAAAGAACGTGGCTATTCCAATATGTATGCTTCAGCGTCCCCAACAATATAAACTTCAGATTCCGGTATTGGCAAAAACGCATCACATTCGACCTGAACATCTAAAGTCACTATTATTTGATCTGATTTGAGCCCCTTTGTGCGTCTTCAACGCATATACATTTCCATAAGCTACAAGTCGCAAAGCGGGATCACTTTAAAAAGTCCACATTCGTGACCCTCCTGTAAATATATTTAAGTTAGAATTAACCACTTACAATATATACAAACGTAATTTAATTTTTACCTCGATTGTTTTGTTTTTCCCAGTGTTGGTATTGATGTTTCTTCAATTACTATTGGCACTATATGGGTTGGCTTGACGAATACCTCTTCAGGATTAACACTTGTGGCGCTATGGGGCGTTGGCATGTTAAAAGGCAGGTTGTTCATTGCATAGAGATTTCTCACGATATTCTCCAAATCTCCCATGCTTTGTCTTAATTCATGATTTTCCCGAGTAAGCCCTTGATCTGAAGAGGTAGATGATGACCCAAAGTACTGACGAATCCCAATTCGACTACCCACACCTCGAACTCGTCCTGGATGCCCTTCTTTACCCCAAATCGTGAATATATGTCATTTCTACCATCCGAGACAAATTCTCATGATAAGGATTGTAGTGAAAGCTCGCCCTATAAGAAAATTATGTTATGAATATTATATGGATTAATATAGAAATATTACATTTAAAATTAATACTTACAATCTTTTATGCAACATTTGTAGACTTGTCAGTCATGTAACTTTCGTCGGGTCTAATACGTGCTCTTTTCCACTTTTCTTGACTAGGTGGTCGCGACGGTGGAAGCAAATTACTTGCTTGCTCTTCGCTTAGACCAAACTGCAAAGCATTTTTTTTCTTTGCTTGTTTTTCAACCATCATTTTCTCATCAAGTTTACGATAGCCTACCCAAGACAATCGATGAATAAACTTATTTTTGGATTGCCGATCTTTATTTACCTATCATAGAGCCTATAACGAGAGAATAAAAGTTAATTATGTAAAAACATATTTTGAAAATCTAACTCAGTTTGTAAGAAACTATTAAAATCTTACCAAAAATTTAATAGATTGTCTTGATTTGAGGAAATACTCCCATGTTGTTACAATAATACAGTTGAAAATCAAACAAGGATTTTGATCCTTGTACGCCCCAAATATAAAGGTTGCTGTCAACTTTGTTTTAAAATCTTTCCACTGATTACCCACATACGAAATCCATTTCTTTTTCAAAATTTTCGTGGGCTCAAAAGCAATTTTCTCCTACATTAAACAACAATAGATGTTAGATAAAAAACATACAAGACAAAAATCACTAACAATGTAGGAAGTAAAATCTTACCACAACATCTTGCCAAATTTGGTCGTTTAGTGAAGCGTCGACCACAGATGTCGACTTTCGTTCTTGCAAGAGTACCCAAATAACTTCTCTAGTATAATTGGTTTCGTCCGACTGGCTCCAACACTTCATCAAACTGGAGAGGCAATGGACCTTCTTTCTTAACCAGTAACTGAAACTGCATTATCAAAGTAGCTCCACGTCTTTGAGATGTAATTAAATCCTCATCGTCATTTTTAACTTCAACATCGACATCAGTGTTAGGGACGTCAGTTTCTGGCTTTCGCCAATCGGCCTTCTTCTTCATACCTATCTACCTGAAACAAAAAAAAACAAAGTTTAGATCAACTTATAAAGTATGAAATAATAACAAATAACATAAGATATTAACATGCATGCAACTTTACTTTCTTTTCTTTCCCATAGGATCCTCGATCCATATTCCTTCATGATGATCATCTCGGATAAGTAAGCTATCAACAGTTCTATCGTCCACCAGTGATTTAAGTTTAGGTACTTTTGCAAACGGGGGAATTTCTCCAATCTCATTAACATTTTCTTGACAAACGATTTGTCACTTTCTTCTACAACTACCGACCATTCATTTGCACGTGGGTCTGTTACTTAGAAAATATGTTTTACTTGAGATGCCAAAATCAAAGGATCTTCTTTAAAACCTTCTTTTTAAGGTTCACTCCAACTCATTGACTTGAAGACCCTTTTTATTGTCCACCAACATGCATTTAAATACCGCAACATTAAATTCAGAAAAAATTCAGCACCCATATTTCTTCAATCTAACCATAATAAGACATATTGGGATATATGGGATTTCCATATTTCGAACTAGAGATGTGCAACGATTCAGCTCCCAAAGTGACCCCACTATTCTGCATTGTGCTTTTCTTATACTCCAGTTTGGTATAAAAAGAAAACTCATTGATATCATAACCATTATAAGATGTCACTAGAGGATTTGGTTTGTATGCCAACAATTTCAATTTTTCAGAAACATTACGGTTGTATACAGTTTCGCTGAACCAATCAACGAAAGCCTTATTATGAGCTTTAATTACGTGTTGATCGGTCCATGAAGGATGTTTTCCCTCATTATGTTCACGTGCTCATCCAAATAAGGTTGGACTTCATCAGAATTGCACAATACATAGAAATATGATTTCAAGAGATCCTCACGTTTTGGACTTATCATCTTCGGACCATGCGTACCTTTGCCTTCAATTCTATTTGTTGGCCTTTTGGCCTCTTTAATCTTCATTTTGATTATTAACAAACTAAATTTATCCACAACTCCAATCAACATATCACATTGTCAAATTGCATAGATATTGTGTATTCCTAACATTGTAGGTGCTCAAACTAAGGGACTAATCAACTGTAATATCAAGGCTCAAGACTTGTAATCAAAATTGAAGGACTTTACATGTAATATTCTATTTAGTTTAGTTATAGGATCAAATGTACACTTGATGCACAAATGGATAAATCTATTTCTATCGGTCGAGCGTTTTCCCCTTCGGTCTACCAAACATGTCCCAAACGGACGACTGAGTTACCCTCAGTGAATCGGCTCTCTAAAGTCAGTAGCCACTTGATCTTTCCTGGAATCCTTGGTTCGGATAACCGAAGGCTAACCGGTGAACCGTTCTATCCTTTTCAGTAGCTTCGGACCTTCTCTGGATATCTCAATTCGGCCTCCCGCATTTGTATCGGTCATCCAAACTTGAAATGCGCCTTTTATTCTAAATGACTAGATCTTATTGGCCCACGTGGCACAAACAATCTTTTGTCATTTCGCAACAACCTTTGAAATGTCCAAAATCGGTCTACCGAATCCCCTTCGGTTTACCGAAGCCTTGTTGTTAATCAAAATGTAACGACTCTTTTCCACGTAACTTTTCAACCATTAGTTGTAAATCAACTTCTGAATCAATGTCAGCGGGAAAACCTACACTTTCGTCGGTCTACCGTATATCCTATGGCTGACCGAACTTGATTACCATAGCTCACCAATTCTTTATTGTCCATCTTTGTACGGTGAACCGAATTGCTTTCGGTTAACCAAATTTAATTCATCGATATTAAGAAAAAGCTACTGGAAGTTGGTGAATGGATATCTGACACATAGTCAGTTAACCGAGTCGTGCAATCTGACCAATACACCCACATCCTGTCGGACGTCCGTTGGTTTCCCGGTCGACTGAATTATGCTCGAGCTTAAGTCACTTCTTATTTCTTATTGGTCCAAACTTCACCAACTCACCATAACGGCTCTATTTGTTTTGAAGGGTATATGAGCTTCATTTAAGAGACACATTACTCCTCTACTTGCCAAAAATCATTCATACTCTTGTGCTCTCAATCTCTAAGCTTTCAAAGCTCCACCAACTCTCAAACTTCCACTAAATTCACTCCAAGCTCAATTCCAATCGTTGGGTGTATTCAAGTTAGAGTTCAACAACTTCTTTCAATTTCCATTGTGTTGTAAATCTTCGAGGAAGCATTTGGTCGAGTTGTAAGAGGAGATTCGAGCTAGGCGAGAGTGTTTGTAAGGCTCTGATTGTAAGATGGTTTATCTTCGACCCAGAATGAAGATAATAGTGAATTCTCAAGTAGGGATCGGAGGAGAGATCGGAACTTGTGGAGAGGACTAGATCATGGTGGTGTGATCGAACCTCTATAAATCTCCAGAGTCATCTTGTGGTTTGCAATCTTTCTCTTAATATTTTAATTGTCCAATTATTTAAGAAAATTTGTACATAATCTATTCACCCCCTCTAGATTAGTGATCGATCTACTTACATTTTGTATTAGAGCGTAGGTTTACTCATCTAATCCATTTAGCCATAGAGAGTAACACTAATCAACTTAGAGAAGGATTATCTACTACTAGACCCCCTTTGCTTACTGGGAATAATTATGCACATTGGAAGAATAGAATGAGGATCTACATCCAATCAATTTCCTTGACAATGTGGATATTTCTTGGTAGTAAATATGTTCCACTCACTAGTGAACAACTAGCAACATTAACCAATGGTATAATTGCTAATGCCGAGATGAAGGGAAAACTTATGAATATATTTGCTTGTGGAGTGGACACTCAAAAATATGGTAAAATTAGCAGATGTGATACCTCTTATGAAATATGGAAATTACTTGAATCTCATCATGAAGGATCAGCTAGAATGAAAGAAACTAGGGTTGATATATTCGTGTGCAATATGAATTATTTTCTATGCAACCCGGTGAAAGTATAAGCGAGATGAACACTCAATTCACAAAGATTACTTACAATTTGAAAAATCTAGGTAAGAAGGTGAATGAAGGTAACAAGTAGTGGAAGATTCTTCGATCCCTCTTAAGCGATTGGGAGAAAAAGACAACCACCATTGATGAGGCTCAAGACCTCAACACTTTGTCAATGGACGATCTAATTGGAAGCGTTATGGCTTATGAGATTCAAATGAATGAGAGAAAAGAGACGGAAATCTCGAAAAAGAAAGAAAAAAGCTATTGCCCTTAAGGCTAGCCTTGAATCTGAAAAGTCGGACGACGACGAGAGTGATGAAGAGCTTGCAGTGATGGTTAAGAGATTCAAGAAGCGACGGGTGAAAAGAAATTCCAAAGAAAAAGAAGGGATGATGGAGAGAGCTCAAAAGGTCCTATTTGTTATGGATGTGATAAAGTTGGGCATATAAAGAAAGATTGTCCCTTAATCCAATCCAGGGCAACAAAAAGAGAAGAGAAAATGAGAAGAAAGAAAGAAGGTTCTAAAGAAGAGAAAAGAGGGATAAGGAGAAGAAAAAGGCCTTCAAGGCAACTAGGGATGGATCATCCAATTCATCCGTCAGTTCATCAAGTGAGTCAGAAAATGAAGAAGCTCATCTATGCCTCTACACTCAAAAAGAAGTTCATGGAGAATTGGGTAGTGCATCTTCATCAAGTGAGCAAGATGAGCCCAATACTTGTAATGTGGCCAAAGATGGAGAAAAAGAGGTACTCACAACTCATGACTCAAACTCATATGACGAATTACTTGATGCCTTTCATGAATTGCTTGAAAAATATGAACTATTAAGGCATAAAAGTAAACTATCGAGGAAAGTTAACCATGATCTAGCTCGCTCAAATGAATCATTATCGTATGAAGTTGATAAGCTTGTCTTGGAAAATAATAGTTTAAAAGAACTTAATGATGATCTAATGCTAAATAAATACATGATCTTAGAGATGTAATAAGCAATTGAGAATTGATCTTGAGAAATTCACATGAGGAAAGAAAATGCTAGACATGTTACTTAGTAACCAAATTCAATAATTAGAAAAGCATGGCTTAGGATACAAAAATAAAAAGAAAAATTCTAAGAGTTATTTTGTGCATGCTTCAAATAGTGTAGTGAAAAAGAAATTTTCTTCAAATGTTTGGCTACCTACAACCAAACAAGTTTGGGTACCTAAAGGTCACCCCAAAGGACCCAAACAAATATGGGTACCAAAATTATGTTCTTCTTCTTAGGATGTAGGTGAAAAGGAAGGGGAAGTGTGTAAGGCATCTGATCTCGCGGGTACGCACACTGGAAAAGACTACTAGTGTCGCGATCAGAGACCTCCGCGACGACCAAAGTACTTACCAAAAGACAGACCAAACAACGACTCGACAATACGTAGAGCGATCATACATGGATAAACTAACATAAAATATAACTGAAAAGTGAGAGATTATCCATATATGATAACAAGGTCAAATACATTAGATCGAGTTCAAAAGGGAAATACATCATAAATAATGCAGAAACAAATGACAAACTGAAGAATCTGGTCGACGTGCCCCTCGTCTACAGAATCTTCGACTACTCGTCTAGTCTGCCCTGTAGGATCTAAGTACCTGCAAGTACCGCATCAACATATGCATGAGTTTTCTATAAAGAAAACCGAGTATGCCCCTGACCAAATCAGAGTTTTACAGAATTATGCATGCAGTCTAACTAAGACAAAAGCATCAGAAACAGAACAGAAAGGTATCAAATGTAACAGAAGCTACGACTCCAAAAGTTGTGCCAGTTGAGCGCATCCAAACACATTCCTCAAAAGGAACCAGAACACTAGCCACACTGGTCAGAAATAGGACAAAATCAATGCAACAGAAGACTATGACTCCACAAGCCATGCCTGTCGGGCGCACCCAAACCATTCATTTCTGGTCCAGCAGCATATGTGATACATTCATGATCTGATTTCGGTTATATCCTCTGATATTTTTGATATGCATGCACTCAGGAACTAAATTGCACTCCTTCTTGTTTTATGTTATTCATATTATATCTTACTGCAACACATGCTTCCGAATATACGCATAGATAATAATATTGGATAGATTGAGCCGTCTGATATTATGTGCATGTTTCACCATGTTGTATTACTGATATATAACCTATTTCATGCCCACATATGATCTGATCATATTCTGATATTTTAATTCGATTCCATGTATGCTCTGGAATTAATAATTCATTTCGTCGATTGTAGTGTGGTGCAATTTTGGTATCTTCTACTGTTTGCATGGCTATGTTACTCTTTTCACGCTGATCTATCTCTGATGTGATGTGTTATGTTGTGCTCGTGCATGACCCTAAAGATTTCAGACCTCAAAAGGTCCCAATCATGACCCGTAGATGACTAAATTAGTTGTTATATCGATTTACCGATTCGGTAATGTTTGTTTGCTGTTGTGAGTTTCATTTATTCCTGATTGGTATGTCTGATTTCCGAGTTGGTTCGGGCTTCTAGGAGGGTATCCGGATACTCCTCCTGGAGCTCGTTCCATACATTGTAGATGCATTAGATTTTAGATGCTTACGTAGCTTGCATTACATTTAATCTGATTAATAATTCTGGGCACGTTCTGTTTTCTGGGCCGACGGGCCACGAGTGGGTCCTCTAGCTCAAGAGGCCATTCACATAAAACCTTCACATTGGGAGGTCAAGCATAAGAAAAGTCCTGGGCAGGCACGCTGCCATTCTGTCTCAGGGTAGGTGTTCCCAAGTTCGCAATGGCACCATGTAGGTCACTTGCCGCGAATTGGGACACTTATCTGGCGCACCGCTTTGTGTCGAGCGGTGGGTCACTGTCGAGTGACCTCCTTTGACCAGCGGAGCTGGTGTTGTTGTTCCTTTCGAGAACAACAATGTTAATGTAAAAAATATATATTTGGGTCATAAAAAAATTAAAAAGTTATTGGAAAATAGTTTTCTAATTTATAATAACTTCTTGATGAGTTCAAATTTAAGAAATATATTATTAATATCTTAAGTAAATACACTTATATTGAGGGGAAAACCTTAAAATCGTACGTTCGATCTGAACCAGACAAAACCTGAAAAAATCGGATTAAATCCTAATTATGAAAAGCCCCCATCGAGAATATTGCACACTGAAATTTCTTAGATACATATGTAACTAGAGCACTATTAAATTCATTTGATGCATGCTAAATATTGTGAGTTTAATATCAAAACAGAATTAAATTATCATTCCCTGTTGATTATATGCATTCAAAAGGGTAAATATTCAGATTTGTGAAAACTTGTTTCAGAATAGCATCGGTACTAGGGGTGCAAACTATATGAGTATATGTATATTAATATTCAAATCTATTTTCAAAATCCAGGTACAGATATACATGTAAAGATACAGATAATACAAAATTAGATATTCATACAAAACGGATGTAGACATGGTCTGGTCACAAATAGATATGGAATAAAAAACAGAAAGAAACGAGTACGGATACAGATAAGATGTAAAAACCTTGGAGAATTGGAGAGGTCCAATTTATGTCATCTCAATCTTCAATTTTATATGGATGGTTGAGAGCATGCTACATCATATTCATGTCATTAAATGTCGTTTACCAATGTAATTACATTCTATTATTGGAATGAATATTCATACATTAATCACATGTCAGGAACCAGGTTTGAACTTGTGACACGAGTATTTTCAGTCCTCTACTCTTATATTGAGGGGATAATATAAGAGTAGAACACCTCCCTGGAAACGAGTAGAATATTTATAATCACGTTTTTTGGGTTAATATTTTCTGTCAAATGCAAAAGAGTTGTTAAGACAATCATGTACCTGTAGAGACTAAAGCATGCATCTTAAAAATAAATTTGAATTGGAACAAATTAGCTTGAGATAAAAACTTGAAATTGGTGTTTTTTGTTCTCAAAAACGTGGTTATGGGTTTGAACTTCAAATAGATCAACTTCAAAGTGGATCTATTGTGCGAAGAGTGCGTTATGAGCACATTTGACATGGGTGTAGCTTGGCATCTTGTTCGACGGCGAGGAGGTAAAGGTCAACGACTTTTTCAATCATTTCGACCCTGGTTGCGTAGGAGCAAAAAGATTGAAAAATAGAACCAGGTTACAAGTTCAAACCCATAATCACGTTTTTGAGGTAAAGGTCGACCCAGAGTAGAGGAGGTAAAGGTCAACGACTTTTTCAATCATTTCGACCCTGGTTGCGTAGGAGCAAAAAGATTGAAAAATAGAACCAGGTTACAAGTTCAAAAAACGTGAGCTACAAATGATGCATGACCTAGATGACAATCAATCTAATATTTTTATTTGAGTTTTATGGTCCAAGTTGTCTTAAAAAGGATTTGATTGTTAATCTATGGAGCAAACTACAAGTCAAAACATTCCAAATTGAGCCCCCAAATGACTTAGTGAATTTAGAAACAACCAGAAAAAATAAGAGGGAATTTGGAGCTCATCAGGCTGCCAATTGGCGGTCCAAAACCGCTGATTGGCGGTTAGTTTGGTCCTGTTCCCCTCCCGGCTTCTCCTGGTAACGTGTCCTGATCTTTAGAGCCTCCTGAAACAAAGCACAACTACAAACAAAAATTAAAACCACTCGAATCGTCCAAACCAAAGTCTAGATAGAACACCTCCCTGGAAACGATGCCAAAAAACTTCATTGGATCGGTTATAATAAACCGCAAGTGCACAGCCATTAGGGCTACTTCTCCTTTAGAACTAATTCACTCAGATATTTGTGGACCTTTAAATGTGCGTACTAGACATGGACAAAGTTACTTCATCACATTCATTGATGACTTCACTAGATATGGTCATATTTATCTTATTTCTCACAAGTCAGAAGCTCTAGAATGTTTGAAGAAATTCATGAGCTTAGTTGAGAATCAGTTGGATAATAAGATAAAAACTCTTAGAACAGATAGAGGTGGTGAGTATCTCTCCATAATGTTCAAGGAGTTACGTGATGAAAAGGGGATATCTAGACAACTGACTATGCATTATACTCCTTAGCAAAATGGTGTTGCCGAGAGAAGGAATAGAACGTTGCTAGACATGGTTAGATCCATGATGGCGCATGCGAGCTTGCCAATTTCGTTTTGGGGAGATGCTCTAATGACTGCTGCTTATATCCTCAATAGAGTTCCAACAAAATCGGTTCCCTCAACTCCATATGAGTTATGGACAGGACGGAAGCCTGATTTTAGTCTGCTGCGTCCTTGGGATGCGCAACATACATTCATTCTACTAGTCACCGATATGGAAAACTAGGACCTCGAGGGAAAAGTGTATCTTTGTAAAATACAGTGATCTCTCCAAATGTTATGTTTTTATCGAGTTAGACGAGAATGAAAGAAGGACGGAACTGGAGGCTAGGGATGCCACATTCTTGGAAAATGATTTTCCAACTCTTGCTGGAGCTATCAAAGAGTCAGTGGACTTCTTTGAACAACAAGATGAGGACATTGCCACTCCACGGGATCATGATCTGGAAGTTGAACATGAGGTTCCACCAATCAATCCTAGTGGGAGCAGCAATGTTGAGGATTTGATGGCTCTCACAGAGGATGAGCCATCAAATACCCATCTGCGTCGAAGTAAACGTGGGCTCATTCCTTGTAGGCGATTTCGCTTAGAGGAAGAGGCCCTCATGATAGCTCAAGAAGAAATTGATTATGAATCATCCGGGATGACAGTAATCGATGAGCAAGAACCGGAGACCTTGGAAGAGGCTTTGGAAGGTCCAAATGCAAAAGAGTGGTTAGAAGCTATAAAGGAAGAGTTGGAGTCGATGAAAGTTAATCGAGTCTGGGACTTGGTCGACTTACCGCCAAACCGAAAGGCCATTGGGGGCAAGTGGATCCTCAAGATTAAGAGGAAGGCAGATGGATCTATTGATAGATTCAAGGCTAGACTGGTAGCTAAAGGCTACACCCAAAGAGAAGGCGTGGATTTTGAGGGAACCTTTTTACCCGTGGTTAGGTTTGCCTCCATCCGCCTTCTACTAGCTATTGTAGCTCAGATGGACTTAGAGTTTTACCAAATGGATGCAAAGACTGCTTTTCTCAATGGAGAACTTGAGGAGGAGATCTATATGGATCAACCTCAAGGTTTTGAAGTCAAAGGACAAGAGCGCAAAGTGTGCAAGCTCAATAAGTCCTTATATGGATTAAAACAAGCGTCTAGACAGTGGAACATTCGCTTCCATCAAGCTATATCAGAGAATGCGTTCTCTATGCTTGAGGAAGATCACTGTGTGTACGTTAAGAGATCCAATGGTAAATTTGTCATTCTGACCTTGTATGTTGATGACATACTCATGGCTGGCAATAGCAAAGAGTTTCTGAAATCCACTAAAGAGTGGTTGTCCTCCACGTTTGATATGAAGGACATGGGTGAAGCTAGGTATGTCCTTGGTGTCAAGATTGTTAGAGATAGGTCCAAGAGACTTCTGGGATTGTCTCAAGAGACTTATATTAACAACGTCTTAAAGAAATACCATATGGACAAATGCAAACCAATCGACACTCCTGTTGAGAAGGGTTTGCACTTAAGCCTTGATAAGCATCCTGAGACTCCTGAAGAGAAGGCCAAAATGAGCAAGGTTCCATACTCCAATGTTGTGGGAAGCCTTATGTACGCTATGATGTGTACTAGGCCAGACATTTGTTATGTTGTGGGCATGGTGAGTCGATACCAGTCCAATCCAAGCATGGAGCACTGGAAGGCGGTCAAGAGAATCTTGAGATACCTCAGAGGAACGAGTAACTACATGTTGTGTTACCAAGCATCATATCTCCGCCTGATTGGCTATAGTGACGCCGATTGGGCTGGAGACATTGATGAAAGGAAGTCTACCTCTGGTTATGCTTTCTTGCTTGCTAATGGGGCCATCTCATGGTCCAGCAAGAAGCAAACTTGTATAGCCCTGTCGACTATGGAAGCAGAGTATGTTGCATGCTCTGCAGCAGTACAGGAGGCAGTTTGGTTGAGGAGGTTCTTACAACATACTGGGCTTGTAGAGACATCTGATGAGCCTGTTGTTGTCTATTGTGACAGCATGGCTGCCCTTTATTATGTGAAAGACCCCAAATATCATGGAAAGACCAAACATATACAGGTTAGGTATCATTTTGTGAAGGACATCATAGCAAGAAAGGAAGTTGTGTTAAGACATGTATCTACTAGTCTTATGGTAGCTGACCCTCTTACCAAGGCTATAGCTAAGGACTCGTTTGTGTCTCATGTGAAGTCCTTAGGCTTACGCAGACTTTGATGTATTGGCATGTCTAACTTCCTTTTATAAGTGATTGTGTTTTTCCTTTCAACTATATCTGTTTGGTTGATGTAGTTGTTCTAGCATAAAATATTATTCTGTCAATAGGCTGAAGAATGCTTACTCACACGAGCATTCGCCTCTGGCGCTTTTGATAGCGAGCAGAGATGAGACTGATCATGAGGAGATCTTGTATGATAGATCCAGAGTAGTTCATGATAGGACAGTCGCCTTGATTAGGAATCAAGATGAGATCCTCTATGTTGGTGAGGATTGACATGAATGTTCCCATGATTCATGTGACCTATAGAAGCCAAGTGCGAGCATCACATGTGGCACCAGGTGACACCTGTATAGTGTTAAGGCGACAATGATGAAGCTCCGGTCAGGCGCAGAGGGGTGCGACTGGACTAAGACTTGTATGGTGTTGAGAGACAGACATACTGTTGTGTACAGTATGATCCACCATAACATGTTTGTCATACAACATGTGTTGAGCGAGCATTTGGAAGTGAAAGGATGGATCCCTGCTCCTTCACTGTGTGAGTCCAAGACTTGATTGTCATTTAGTTGCCCTCAGTGACCTTCGACGACACCATGAAGCAAAGAGTTGATGTGGCTACTTTGGGATGTTATCTATTACCATGAGAGATTCGATCTAAATAGGCATCTTCGGGAAAGGAGTCAACTGTGAGTGTAATGGTGGTCTGGGGCGAAGGGAAAGGTTTGACTCGGCTGCACTAAAAGTATTTGCTGGGCCCAACTGTATTGGATACAGTACCAAGTACCTTGAGGACAAGAAGGTATTCTCTCCGAGGGATATAGATACCGTTCATGTCAAGTTTGTTTCTGAGTAAACCTGTGGAACAGTGATGTGCATTTGACTGCTTAATTGTTATTTTTGTGAGGATGTTGTCATTCTGGCCTTCTAGTAAGGTTTCTAGTTTGAGACTCCTAATTGCAGGTGCATCACCGGTCGCACGACCCATTTGTCCGTATGATCTGAAGAGTAAATGTGTCGGGGACACAGATGGTCTTGTATCAGGGATACATGATCAGATACTTGCGTATTGTGGATGCATTCTTGGAAGAGAGAAATAGTTGTATATATCAGGGATGTATACATATGTGTCGGGGACACATGAAGAGGTGACACATTGCCATCTTATGATTGTATGTATCGGGGATATATATGTATGTGTCAGGGACACAAAAGGAGATGACGTGTTGTTGTGCAAGGGGGAGATATTGGATTAATCTAAGGATTCAGATGATGTTTGCCCAAAGCACTGACACGTGGCACACTCTCATTGGCTGCGCATTAGGGTTTAGGGTGGGACCATCTATATAAGGAGGGGAGCCCCCCATTGGATGGATGATTTGGTGTGTGCAAACCCTAGCTCCACAAAACCCTAGGCACCACCTCTCCCTCTCTCTCCCATTTATCCCTCCACATCCACCAAGCCAATCCGTGGACTCTTGGGTTGTGGACTCGTGCTTCTTCTCCAAGAGAGTAGAAGACCGACCGGTGCTCCAGAGGATTCCGTGAGGTGATCACCGATCCATTCCGCTGCCACAGGTTCTCTCCACCAAAGGTAATTCCGAACCTGTAGATTCAATCGTAGATTCAATCGTAGATTGCTAACACCTACCTCAGCTCCTATTGGCTCCTCTCCTTCCACCCCACCTACCTCAGCTTCAATTTGTTCCCTCCCTTCACTTGACCCCTTCTCATTGGTTCCCATTCCACTGTCTTTTTTGGGTAGCTCCATCCCAACGAATTTCTTTCTTTGCATGGTTCTTGTTTGAGGCAACTAAGGAAGTGGCCATCTCTCTTACACTTATGGACTCCACCTCTTCTCCTAACGGAACACCCTCAACACCATTATCCTTTGTTCATTTTCCTTCACACCATTCCTCACGCCGTTACACCCACTTCAAGAACTTGTTCTTCAACCTCTAGCAAGCCCCCATCTCCGGCGAGCGGTTAGCCCTCATTCTCCCATGAGCTCCATCCGTACCCTGATCAGCACCACCAACAACACCCCCTCCACTACCCCCACTCCCTCCTTCCTAGCCTTCCTCTTCTCCACCCACCTATGCCCTCTAACCATTGCTTCCTTCCCAACAGCCCTCACCTCCAATGCCTTCTTGGGGCAAAAAGTATCAAGATGAACAAACATGGAACATAACTACAAAATAATGGCTTGCACTCGTACCCACATGCATGACCTCTCCCTCCTCCTTCTCGTTTTGTACCAAGATGTGTGATGGATAATCAAAATCACCACTAACCTCCACACACACTCGAGCATAAGCTAGCTGGCATCCCGTCGTTGTGTTCTCATCCATGTACATTGGCGACCCCAACACACTTGCAAGTGTGCCAAGGTGATTTCTCGACCAGAAATTTAAATCCAAATCTGGGAACCTCACCCAAATTGGGATCATGCAAACCTTATCTTAAGTCTTAATGCCAGCCGACCATGGTTGGAGAATGAGTGGCACGCCCCTCACAAACCATGGCCCATTCTCAAGAGCAAACATTCGGTCAGAATCGGGGGAGAACCTGAAAATCATCATATTGAACCTCCGGTGAACAATCTCCAACTCTCCCAAAACTTTCCACACCTTAGCTAGATGCTTTTCAAGTGTAGGTAAATGAGGAGTAAAACCAACGAAATATCCCATCAATACATTCTTCCATGTGCCAATGGCCTTTTCTTGCTCTTGACTCGAAATGGTAGCAACCCTAGTGCCTCCCAACCTAATTGTTGGTGCAACAAACTCCAAAGTTGTGCTTGGCTTGGCCCTCTTCTCAAAGAGGTCAGACCATTTTCAAGGCTGAGCGTGTTCATTTGGTTGCTCTACATCCCTTAGGCGTGCTTCTTTACTACCCTTTGCAACACTTTTGAGACTTGGAAACTCCACCAAGTCGATGGGGGTTGCTCTAACACTCAATGATTTCTCCATAACAAGGGAATGGAGAAGAAAAAAACTAGAAACAAGAAGAATTTAGGTGGAAAAATGGTTGCAAACGACCCTAGAAACCCTAGGAACACCCATGCTTTCCTCCCGGGACATGACTCTCTCTCTTTCCTCCTCTCTCCCTCAACTTCTTCTTCTCTCTTCTCACTTCTCATCTCATTTTCTTTCATTTTAGCTCTAGTTAAAGTGGCAAGTTCTTCTTCATTTGGAGGTGTGTAGGGGATTTGAAAGAAGATCCAATACTTAAGGTCATTTGAAATCAAGAAAATCTTCATTCTATTTTCCAATAGACATAGGTTGACCAATTAAGCAATGGAGACCTAGTTGTGCATAATCCCTCTACATGACTAGATGTTGAAGTCATGCTAAAATATGGTTAGGTATATGAAATTTAGGACCTATGTTCTGATACCAAATGTAGGATCGTGTATGGCCCCTAATTCTAATAAAATTAACTTAATCTCTACTTGATTGAACAAACAAAGATGCAGCGGAATAAAACAAACAATTAAGTAAAGACAATGCAAACCACAAAGATGACCTAGAAGATTTTTATAGATGTTCAACCTCTCACCTACTTTCTCTTTTGCAAGTTTCTCTCAACTCTGCGAGCTCCACCTACGTCTTCACTATCAATCTCATTTTGGGCCGAGATTAAGCCTTTTACACAGCAAGCTAGCGAACAACCCTTGCCTAGCTTGGATCATATTCTCACAATCCGAGAAGGAACACTTTGGACTCTCACCAAAGTCTATACTCTTTGTCTTGGGCTTTCACCAAGACCCTTGCTTTCTGACAACAATTTGTGAGTGGAACAACACTCTCTAGCGTGAGCACACTTTGAGTAGTATTTGGAAAAGATTAAAGATGTGGAAATTTAAGGCTTTGAGTGTTTGAGGATTCTCTTTAATGTAGGAGGCAAATAGTAGTGGGAGAGTTCTCAAAATAAGGTTGGGAAACCTCTATTTATAAGCTCTAAGAGAGTTATAGCCACTGGGACATAAGTGGTAAAAGATTGTGTGAGAAACACAAAACAGAAAAGCTCAGGGAACTATTCGGGTTAAGTTCGGTTGACCGAAACGGGCCTAACGGTCAACTGAAGGATGTCCAAAAATTTAGTCCAACAAATTCCAGAGAAGTCCAGAAACAAAATGGTCGACCGAACAAAGGCGGTCGAACATATAAGGTTGTAACATAAGTTCACTTAAGTGAACCGTATGGGATGGTCGACCGGGGTCATGGGAACGGTCGACCGGAAACTTCCAGGTACTTTGGGAAACAAAAGAAATGTTCATCCGATCGACCAATTGAAGGTCATCGTTCGACCGTTGGCCAAATGTATGTTAGGGGTGGTTGAATTTATATGAATACGACCATTGTATAAAATGGCAAAGGTAAAACATTTATTTTTTATTGATGTAATTAAGGTTTTGCTCTTACGTAAAGTTATCTCTACCCGTTCCGGTAGTGGCGCACCACTGTTCAACAATCCACGTAACGGTCATCCGAAAAAGACAGGAACAGTCGACCGAAAAGCCAAGGGGGTCCGCCGGTGGAAGTAATAAAATTGCACTTCGAATGACTAGACGAATGGACAAAATGGGCAACTAGAAGTCTAGATGAGTGGACGGATCGGTTGACCGATTGGCACAGGAAATCTAGAATAAAATTTGGGTGATCTATTGAAGTCCAAATGATTTGAGATTTTGTGAGTGACTTCTACAAGAAACCTAGTGTGTGTGGAATTAGATATTTACTCTAGTATGCTCAAGCTTACACAAGTTCCTAAGACTAAATTACAATTAAAATTACATGTCTTCAAAAGTATGATTACATGCCTTGACTTGAATTACTTTCTTCGTTGAGTCTTGATCACCTGTAGAAGTTAGCACAAGGCAATATATGTGCTATGCATAATGTGTGCTACTGTACTTTTGATTGTTCTCAAGATTGGATTGATTAAATCATCAAAACGTAGTTGAAGGCCTAAAAGACAACAAAGATGACATACAATTTCAGATCTAAGCCGTCTTCCAGCTTGTAGCCTACGATTTCTTTATTCAAAAAACTCCACATAGCATCATCCTCGGGTTTATATTTTACGTTATTATATAACATTAAACAACTCTTAGGCAACATGTTTTCATCAAACTTGGTAGAATTTTTGGATCCGTTGGATGGTGGAGGTTCAACCTTTAACATTAAAATATACATTGTTAGAACATTTCTACTTAAACCATGTTAGACGATTAAAAAATCGTATATTAATACTAAGTAATTACATTCTTTTTCTTTTTCGGTTTTACCAAAGAACGTGGCTATTCCAATATGTATGCTTCAGCGTCCCCAACAATATAAACTTCAGATTCCGGTATTGGCAAAAACGCATCACATTCGACCTGAACATCTAAAGTCACTATTATTTGATCTGATTTGAGCCCCTTTGTGCGTCTTCAACGCATATACATTTCCATAAGCTACAAGTCGCAAAGCGGGATCACTTTAAAAAGTCCACATTCGTGACCCTCCTGTAAATATATTTAAGTTAGAATTAACCACTTACAATATATACAAACGTAATTTAATTTTTACCTCGATTATTTTGTTTTTCCCAGTGTTGGTATTGATGTTTCTTCAATTACTATTGGCACTATATGGGTTGGCTTGACGAATACCTCTTCAGGATTAACACTTGTGGCGCTATGGGGCGTTGGCATGTTAAAAGGCAGGTTGTTCATTGCATAGAGATTTCTCACGATATTCTCCAAATCTCCCATGCTTTGTCTTAATTCATGATTTTCCCGAGTAAGCCCTTGATCTGAAGAGGTAGATGATGACCCAAAGTACTCACGAATCCCAATTCGACTACCCACACCTCGAACTCGTCCTGGATGCCCTTCTTTACCCCAAATCGTGAATATATGTCATTTCTACCATCCGAGACAAATTCTCATGATAAGGATTGTAGTGAAAGCTCGCCCTATAAGAAAATTATGTTATGAATATTATATGGATTAATATAGAAATATTACATTTAAAATTAATACTTACAATCTTTTATGCAACATTTGTAGACTTGTCAGTCATGTAACTTTCGTCGGGTCTAATACGTGCTCTTTTCCACTTTTCTTGACTAGGTGGTCGCGACGGTGGAAGCAAATTACTTGCTTGCTCTTCGCTTAGACCAAACTGCAAAGCATTTTTTTTCTTTGCTTGTTTTTCAACCATCATTTGCTCATCAAGTTTACGATAGCCTACCCAAGACAATCGATGAATAAACTTATTTTTGGATTGCCGATCTTTATTTACCTATCATAGAGCCTATAACGAGAGAATAAAAGTTAATTATGTAAAAACATATTTTGAAAATCTAACTCAGTTTGTAAGAAACTATTAAAATCTTACCAAAAATTTAATAGATTGTCTTGATTTGAGGAAATACTCCCATGTTGTTACAATAATACAGTTGAAAATCAAACAAGGATTTTGATCCTTGTACGCCCCAAATATAAAGGTTGCTGTCAACTTTGTTTTAAAATCTTTCCACTGATTACCCACATACGAAATCCATTTCTTTTTCAAAATTTTCGTGGGCTCAAAAGCAATTTTCTCCTACATTAAACAACAATAGATAGTTAGATAAAAAACATACAAGACAAAAATCACTAACAATGTAGGAAGTAAAATCTTACCACAACATCTTGCCAAATTTGGTCGTTTAGTGAAGCGTCGACCACAGATGTCGACTTTCGTTCTTGCAAGAGTACCCAAATAACTTCTCTAGTATAATTGGTTTCGTCCGACTGGCTCCAACACTTCATCAAACTGGAGAGGCAATGGACCTTCTTTCTTAACCAGTAACTGAAACTGCATTATCAAAGTAGATCCACGTCTTTGAGATGTAATTAAATCCTCATCGTCATTTTTAACTTCAACATCGACATCAGTGTTAGGGACGTCAGTTTCTGGCTTTCGCCAATCGGCCTTCTTCTTCATACCTATCTACCTGAAACAAAAAAAACAAAGTTTAGATCAACTTATAAAGTATGAAATAATAACAAATAACATAAGATATTAACATGCATGCAACTTTACTTTCTTTTCTTTCCCATAGGATCCTCGATCCATATTCCTTCATGATGATCATCTCGGATAAGTAAGCTATCAACAGTTCTATCGTCCACCAGTGATTTAAGTTTAGGTACTTTTGCAAACGGGGGAATTTCTCCAATCTCATTAACATTTTCTTGACAAACGATTTGTCACTTTCTTCTACAACTACCGACCATTCATTTGCACGTGGGTCTGTTACTTAGAAAATATGTTTTACTTGAGATGCCAAAATCAAAGGATCTTCTTTAAAACCTTCTTTTTAAGGTTCACCAAAGTGAACCCCAACTCATTGACTTGAAGACCCTTTTTATTGTCCACCAACATGCATTTAAATACCGCAACATTAAATTCAGAAAAAATTCAGCACCCATATTTCTTCAATCTAACCATAATAAGACATATTGGGATATATGGGATTTCCATATTTCGAACTAGAGATGTGCAACGATTCAGCTCCCAAAGTGACCCCACTATTCTGCATTGTGCTTTTCTTATCCTCCAGTTTGGTATAAAAAGAAAACTCATTGATATCATAACCATTATAAGATGTCACTAGAGGATTTGGTTTGTATGCCAACAATTTCAATTTTTCAGAAACATTACGGTTGTATACAGTTTCGCTGAACCAATCAACGAAAGCCTTATTATGAGCATTAATTACGTGTTGATCGGTCCATGAAGGATGTTTTCCCTCATTATGTTCACGTGCTCATCCAAATAAGGTTGGACTTCATCAGAATTGCACAATACATAGAAATATGATTTCAAGAGATCCTCACGTTTTGGACTTATCATCTTCGGACCATGCGTACCTTTGCCTTCAATTCTATTTGTTGGCCTTTTGGCCTCTTTAATCTTCATTTTGATTATTAACAAACTAAATTTATCCACAACTCCAATCAACATATCACATTGTCAAATTGCATAGATATTGTGTATTCCTAACATTGTAGGTGCTCAAACTAAGGGACTAATCAACTGTAATATCAAGGCTCAAGACTTGTAATCAAAATTGAAGGACTTTACATGTAATATTCTATTTAGTTTAGTTATAGGATCAAATGTACACTTGATGCACAAATGGATAAATCTATTTCTATCGGTCGAGCGTTTTCCCCTTCGGTCTACCAAACATGTCCCAAACGGACGACTGAGTTACCCTCAGTGAATCGGCTCTCTAAAGTCAGTAGCCACTTGATCTTTCCTGGAATCCTTGGTTCGGATAACCGAAGGCTAACCGGTGAACCGTTCTATCCTTTTCAGTAGCTTTGGACCTTCTCTGGATATCTCAATTCGGCCTCCCGCATTTGTATCGGTCATCCAAACTTGAAATGCGCCTTTTATTCTAAATGACTAGATCTTATTGGCCCACGTGGCACAAACGATCTTTTGTCATTTCGCAACAACCTTTGAAATGTCCAAAATCGGTCTACCGAATCCCCTTCGGTTTACCGAAGCCTTGTTGTTAATCAAAATGTAACGACTCTTTTCCACGTAACTTTTCAACCATTAGTTGTAAATCAACTTCTGAATCAATGTCAGCGGGAAAACCTACACTTTCGTCGGTCTACCGTATATCCTATGGCTGACCGAACTTGATTACCATAGCTCACCAATTCTTTATTGTCCATCTTTGTACGGTGAACCGAATTGCTTTCGGTTAACCAAATTTAATTCATCGATATTAAGAAAAAGCTACTGGAAGTTGGTGAATGGCTATCTGACACATAGTCAGTTAACCGAGTCGTGCAATCTGACCAATACACCCACATCCTGTCGGACGTCCGTTGGTTTCCCGGTCGACTGAATTATGCTCGAGCTTAAGTCACTTCTTATTTCTTATTGGTCCAAACTTCACCAACTCACCATAACGGCTCTATTTGTTTTGAAGGGTATATGAGCTTCATTTAAGAGACACATTACTCCTCTACTTGCCAAAAATCATTCATACTCTTGTGCTCTCAATCTCTAAGCTTTCAAAGCTCCACCAACTCTCAAACTTCCACTAAATTCACTCCAAGCTCAATTCCAATCGTTGGGTGTATTCAAGTTAGAGTTCAACAACTTCTTTCAATTTCCATTGTGTTGTAAATCTTCGAGGAAGCATTTGGTCGAGTTGTAAGAGGAGATTCGAGCTAGGCGAGAGTGTTTGTAAGGCTCTGATTGTAAGATGGTTTATCTTCGACCCAGAATGAAGATAATAGTGAATTCTCAAGTAGGGATCGGAGGAGAGATCGGAACTTGTGGAGAGGACTAGATCATGGTGGTGTGATCGAACCTCTATAAATCTCCAGAGTCATCTTGTGGTTTGCAATCTTTCTCTTAATATTTTAATTGTCCAATTATTTAAGAAAATTTGTACATAATCTATTCACCCCCTCTAGATTAGTGATCGATCTACTTACATTTTGTATTAGAGCGTAGGTTTACTCATCTAATCCATTTAGCCATAGAGAGTAACACTAATCAACTTAGAGAAGGATTATCTACTACTAGACCCCCTTTGCTTACTGGGAATAATTATGCACATTGGAAGAATAGAATGAGGATCTACATCCAATCAATTTCCTTGACAATGTGGATATTTCTTGGTAGTAAATATGTTCCACTCACTAGTGAACAACTAGCAACATTAACCAATGGTATAATTGCTAATGCCGAGATGAAGGGAAAACTTATGAATATATTTGCTTGTGGAGTGGACACTCAAAAATATGGTAAAATTAGCAGATGTGATACCTCTTATGAAATATGGAAATTACTTGAATCTCATCATGAAGGATCAGCTAGAATGAAAGAAACTAGGGTTGATATATTCGTGTGCAATATGAATTATTTTCTATGCAACCCGGTGAAAGTATAAGCGAGATGAACACTCAATTCACCGAGATTACTTACAATTTGAAAAATCTAGGTAAGAAGGTGAATGAAGGTAACAAGTAGTGGAAGATTCTTCGATCCCTCTTAAGCGATTGGGAGAAAAAGACAACCACCATTGATGAGGCTCAAGACCTCAACACTTTGTCAATGGACGATCTAATTGGAAGCGTTATGGCTTATGAGATTCAAATGAATGAGAGAAAAGAGACGGAAATCTCGAAAAAGAAAGAAAAAAGCTATTGCCCTTAAGGCTAGCCTTGAATCTGAAAAGTCGGACGACGACGAGAGTGATGAAGAGCTTGCAGTGATGGTTAAGAGATTCAAGAAGCGACGGGTGAAAATAAATTCCAAAGAAAAAGAAGGGATGATGGAGAGAGCTCAAAAGGTCCTATTTGTTATGGATGTGATAAAGTTGGGCATATAAAGAAAGATTGTCCCTTAATCCAATCCAGGGCAACAAAAAGAGAAGAGAAAATGAGAAGAAAGAAAGAAGGTTCTAAAGAAGAGAAAAGAGGGATAAGGAGAAGAAAAAGGCCTTCAAGGCAACTAGGGATGGATCATCCAATTCATCCGTCAGTTCATCAAGTGAGTCAGAAAATGAAGAAGCTCATCTATGCCTCTACACTCAAAAAGAAGTTCATGGAGAATTGGGTAGTGCATCTTCATCAAGTGAGCAAGATGAGCCCAATACTTGTAATGTGGCCAAAGATGGAGAAAAAGAGGTACTCACAACTCATGACTCAAACTCATATGACGAATTACTTGATGCCTTTCATGAATTGCTTGAAAAATATGAACTATTAAGGCATAAAAGTAAACTATCGAGGAAAGTTAACCATGATCTAGCTCGCTCAAATGAATCATTATCGTATGAAGTTGATAAGCTTGTCTTGGAAAATAATAGTTTAAAAGAACTTAATGATGATCTAATGCTAAATAAATACATGATCTTAGAGATGTAATAAGCAATTGAGAATTGATCTTGAGAAATTCACATGAGGAAAGAAAATGCTAGACATGTTACTTAGTAACCAAATTCAATAATTAGAAAAGCATGGCTTAGGATACAAAAATAAAAAGAAAAATTCTAAGAGTTATTTTGTGCATGCTTCAAATAGTGTAGTGAAAAAGAAATTTTCTTCAAATGTTTGGCTACCTACAACCAAACAAGTTTGGGTACCTAAAGGTCACCCCAAAGGACCCAAACAAATATGGGTACCAAAATTATGTTCTTCTTCTTAGGATGTAGGTGAAAAGGAAGGGGAAGTGTGTAAGGCATCTGATCTCGCGGGTACGCACACTGGAAAAGACTACTAGTGTCGCGATCAGAGACCTCCGCGACGACCAAAGTACTTACCAAAAGACAGACCAAACAACGACTCGACAATACGTAGAGCGATCATACATGGATAAACTAACATAAAATATAACTGAAAAGTGAGAGATTATCCATATATGATAACAAGGTCAAATACATTAGATCGAGTTCAAAAGGGAAATACATCATAAATAATGCAGAAACAAATGACAAACTGAAGAATCTGGTCGACGTGCCCCTCGTCTACAGAATCTTCGACTACTCGTCTAGTCTGCCCTGTAGGATCTAAGTACCTGCAAGTACCGCATCAACATATGCATGAGTTTTCTATAAAGAAAACCGAGTATGCCCCTGACCAAATCAGAGTTTTACAGAATTATGCATGCAGTCTAACTAAGACAAAAGCATCAGAAACAGAACAGAAAGGTATCAAATGCAACAGAAGCTACGACTCCAAAAGTTGTGCCAGTTGAGCGCATCCAAACACATTCCTCAAAAGGAACCAGAACACTAGCCACACTGGTCAGAAATAGGACAAAATCAATGCAACAGAAGACTATGACTCCACAAGCCATGCCTGTCGGGCGCACCCAAACCATTCATTTCTGGTCCAGCAGCATATGTGATACATTCATGATCTGATTTCGGTTATATCCTCTGATATTTTTGATATGCATGCACTCAGGAACTAAATTGCACTCCTTCTTGTTTTATGTTATTCATATTATATCTTACTGCAACACATGCTTCCGAATATACGCATAGGTAATAATATTGGATAGATTGAGCCGTCTGATATTATGTGCATGTTTCACCATGTTGTATTACTGATATATAACCTATTTCATGCCCACATATGATCTGATCATATTCTGATATTTTAATTCGATTCCATGTATGCTCTGGAATTAATAATTCATTTCGTCGATTGTAGTGTGGTGCAATTTTGGTATCTTCTACTGTTTGCATGGCTATGTTACTCTTTTCACGCTGATATATGCCTGATGTGATGTGTTATGTTGTGCTCGTGCATGACCCTAAAGATTTCAGACCTCAAAAGGTCCCAATCATGACCCGTAGATGACTAAATTAGTTGTTATATCGATTTACCGATTCGGTAATGTTTGTTTGCTGTTGTGAGTTTCATTTATTCCTGATTGGTATGTCTGATTTCCGAGTTGGTTCGGGCTTCTAGGAGGGTATCCGGATACTCCTCCTGGAGCTCGTTCCATACATTGTAGATGCATTAGATTTTAGATGCTTATGTAGCTTGCATTACATTTAATCTGATTAATAATTCTGGGCACGTTCTGTTTTCTGGGCCGACGGGCCACGAGTGGGTCCTCTAGCTCAAGAGGCCATTCACATAAAACCTTCACATTGGGAGGTCAGGCATAAGAAAAGTCCTGGGCAGGCACGCTGCCATTCTGTCTCAGGGTAGGTGTTCCCAAGTTCGCAATGGCACCATGTAGGTCACTTGCCGCGAATTGGGACACTTATCTGGCGCACCGCTTTGTGTCGAGCGGTGGGTCACTGTCGAGTGACCTCCTTTGACCAGCGGAGCTAGTGTTGTTGTTCCTTTCGAGAACAACAATGTTAATGTAAAAAATATATATTTGGGTCATAAAAAAATTAAAAAGTTATTGGAAAATAGTTTTCTAATTTATAATAACTTCTTGATGAGTTCAAATTTAAGAAATATATTATTAATATCTTAAGTAAATACACTTATATTGAGGGGAAAACCTTAAAATCGTACGTTCGATCTGAACCAGACAAAACCTGAAAAAATCGGATTAAATCCTAATTATGAAAAGCCCCCATCGAGAATATTGCACACTGAAATTTCTTAGATACATATGTAACTAGAGCACTATTAAATTCATTTGATGCATGCTAAATATTGTGAGTTTAATATCAAAACAGAATTAAATTATCATTCCCTGTTGATTATATGCATTCAAAAGGGTAAATATTCAGATTTGTGAAAACTTGTTTCAGAATAGCATCGGTACTAGGGGTGCAAACTATATGAGTATATGTATATTAATATTCAAATCTATTTTCAAAATCCAGGTACAGATATACATGTAAAGATACAGATAATACAAAATTAGATATTCATACAAAACGGATGTAGACATGGTCTGGTCACAAATAGATATGGAATAAAAAACAGAAAGAAACGAGTACGGATACAGATAAGATGTAAAAACCTTGGAGAATTGGAGAGGTCCAATTTATGTCATCTCAATCTTCAATTTTATATGGATGGTTGAGAGCATGCTACATCATATTCATGTCATTAAATGTCGTTTACCAATGTAATTACATTCTATTATTGGAATGAATATTCATACATTAATCACATGTCAGGAACCAGGTTTGAACTTGTGACACGAGTATTTTCAGTCCTCTACTCTTATATTGAGGGGATAATATAAGAGTAGAACACCTCCCTGGAAACGAGTAGAATATTTATAATCACGTTTTTTGGGTTAATATTTTCTGTCAAATGCAAAAGAGTTGTTAAGACAATCATGTACCTGTAGAGACTAAAGCATGCATCTTAAAAATAAATTTGAATTGGAACAAATTAGCTTGAGATAAAAACTTGAAATTGGTGTTTTTTGTTCTCAAAAACGTGGTTATGGGTTTGAACTTCAAATAGATCAACTTCAAAGTGGATCTATTGTGCGAAGAGTGCGTTATGAGCACATTTGACATGGGTGTAGCTTGGCATCTTGTTCGACGGCGAGGAGGTAAAGGTCAACGACTTTTTCAATCATTTCGACCCTGGTTGCGTAGGAGCAAAAAGATTGAAAAATAGAACCAGGTTACAAGTTCAAACCCATAATCACGTTTTTGAGGTAAAGGTCGACCCAGAGTAGAGGAGGTAAAGGTCAACGACTTTTTCAATCATTTCGACCCTGGTTGCGTAGGAGCAAAAAGATTGAAAAATAGAACCAGGTTACAAGTTCAAAAAACGTGAGCTACAAATGATGCATGACCTAGATGACAATCAATCTAATATTTTTATTTGAGTTTTATGGTCCAAGTTGTCTTAAAAAGGATTTGATTGTTAATCTATGGAGCAAACTACAAGTCAAAACATTCCAAATTGAGCCCCCAAATGACTTAGTGAATTTAGAAACAACCAGAAAAAATAAGAGGGAATTTGGAGCTCATCAGGCTGCCAATTGGCGGTCCAAAACCGCTGATTGGCGGTTAGTTTGGTCATGTTCCCCTCCCGGCTTCTCCTGGTAACGTGTCCTGATCTTTAGAGCCTCCTGAAACAAAGCACAACTACAAACAAAAATTAAAACCACTCGAATCGTCCAAACCAAAGTCTAGATAGAACACCTCCCTGGAAACGATGCCAAAAAACTTCATTGGATCGGTTATAATAAACCGCAAGTGCACAGCCGCGTTGAAGCGGTGGGAAATATGGGTCGATCCACGGGGAGGTGTGTCGACTTTGGTTAGTTCGAAGGTGAGTGGGAAACAAGGTGGAGAAAAGATTGATTAAACTAAACTACACTAGACTAGTAAGCAACAAAGAAGTAAATGAAAGCACCAAACGAACTAAAACTAAACTAAGCAACTACTAATAAGAAAGATGAAATTCAGGAATGGGAAAACCCCCTAAGGGGTGGAGTGTGTACACATAAAATAAGTGTGATGAGTGCATACAATAAGCTCATGTGTAGTTAGTGTTTGTTATGCATAAGAAATACCTCATGCCAAGACCTATCATCCAAAGCACTAACCTAGGTGATTAATATGAGCATGACAAGTTTGTTATTAAGAACCTAAACAAGCATGGAATGTACCTAAATATTATGGCAGAAACCATCAAGTTAAGTATTCTCTTTAATTGAAACAAGCATACTAACATTTCTCACATACAACAATGTTTAGCATTCATTCTTTCTACATAACATGTATAGACATCTACTCCACCCCCAAAAGGGGATGGAACTACTCACACATTATTAAACTAACATTCATAGTAAGGAAAGAAAACATGTTAATTAATTCTAAGAAGACTAAAACAAACAGTTAACTAAGTATGAAAGAATTGAAAAGAGACAATATGAAGAAACTAACAAAACATGATTCATTACTCACTCAATTACAAGTAGCCTCTCTCCACCAGAGTTTTGCTTCAAGGCTTTACTCCTAGTAGAGAGGATGGCCACCAAGAGAGGAGATGGTATACAAAGGAGGAGGAAGACTTCTATTTATAGCCATAGAAAAAGGTAATCCAGGACAATCCCCCGGTATGGGACTAAATGTATACCAAAAATAGACTAGATACAACCTAATACATGAGCCGCCAAAGTCTTAGCGGATCCTGAGCTGACCCGACCGCCAATTGGCGGTCTATGAACTCTAGATCGAGTCTGGATTTTAGGGGTAGTTGTCTGGCTTGCTTTATTCATGTTTGATGCACCCAAGTCGATTGTTGGAGCTCAAGCCCGAATCAAATTGTCAAAATACTCCTCATGATGGTGTGGAGTTTCTTGATTTGCTCATTGGTCCTTTAGGCTTACATCCAGGTCCTTTTCTCTTGCATCTCAGTCCCCAAGTCTTGCAACTCAGTCGTTTTCCTTGCTTTTGAGTCATTTTTGTGCCTTTTCTCCTCAAACCTGCTTATTCCTGAAACTTAAACATTAAACTCATTACGTAACATTGTTTAGGTAAAAGATAACGGATATAAGACACAAATGTATGCATGATATGATGTCAATCAAATACCCCCACATCAAAGACATGGTCGGGTGCTTATGGGATAAAATCAAGCAACTTGCGAGGAATGAAGAGGAGGAGCAGAAATTTCAGACCACGTGGTGTTAGTAGCTGATACATATTGGTGTAATATTTAACTACAATGCCTATATTGATGTAATACATACCATGTAGTGTAGAGGCCGGGTATGCATGAAGCATACACCTGCGGACTAAGCATTTACATTTTTGGTAGGTTGTAAACTTCTTTTTAATTAATTGAATTAGAGGCCAAGCCTCCCTTTTGCTTTGCAAAAATAAAAGAACAGACCTATTTATAGGCTCTCCCAACACCCACACAGGGGTTATCCACTAACCCATGATCTTTTGTTTTTCTCTTCCTTAAATCAATCACAAATTGTCACATAATCATCCTTAAAAACGTTTGACCACAATTGGAATAAATCCAGCCCATGATCAACATTAATCCATTCATTAATTGCATCAAAATTGTGTTCATCGGTCGACCGATAGGCAGTTAATTGTGGTTTCGGTTGGACCATAAAACCGGGCGGTCTACCCATCACACGTTACCAAAATCACTGTGATTTTTTGGTCAAACAAACATGCCCAAATGGTCGACTGATTCTACACAATAACAATTACCGTGAATTTTCGGTCGGACGGTGCTACAAGTCGTTCGACCATTCACAACCAAGAAAAGTTCCTGGGAACGTTCGGTCGACCCAAGCATCCATCCGGTTGACCATTTACGAACTCAAAAGTTACTGTAAATATTCGGTCGACCGGTTCCTGAAAACGTTCGATTGTTTTGCTCGATTTTTTGCCTTTATCAAATTTTGGATTAACATCCAACAAAATTTGATATTTGGGTTTTTTAGCAAATTCATATATCATGTTATATATTATCCTATGTAATGTCAAACTATGACACTCCATAATACATACATCTCATATGAATTTATTCATGATTCTAATTATATCATTTCTCACGACATATGATTTTGTCGATTCACCACATGTATCGTATTTCACACGAAACCCGATACATCTTATGAACTTAAAATCAAGCTTCTTGTTTCTCAGTTTTGTGGTGTGACCTATTGGAGGATCTAAGCTAATTTGACAATGATATTAAACACTTAATACCATAAACTATAAGCAGTATCTTGCTACACATTATAGTTACCCAATTAGTATAGATGTCTTGTTCACTCGAACCAAACACGATCCATTTAGTGATGTAAAGACATCGGTTGTGTCTATCCCTTGCCTCGTGATATTAAGAATATATCCAAAGTAGAAATGTGTCACCTTTGTATTATATATTTAATTCTTGATCTCTTAAGCTAATTATAAATATGTAACTTAACTCAAGTCACATTGTGCACATTATAATTTTGCTTTATCAATGAGTCACTAATATCATCACTCAAATTAAGAGGGACAATGATAATTTTTTGACTAGCTATCTTTTCTACCACAAGTCAAGCTCAACCAACTATTGCCTTTATCACTATGCTCATTGATAGCTTTTGACAATAATCAAATTGAACATTTCTTATGTGAAAAGACATAAGTCTCATATCTTAGGATTCAAGACACAGTGAAAGCATTAATGACAAATAAGACAATTCCATAATGTTTCACTTGCTAGGTCTATTCAATATATAAAAGTAACTATTTTCCTCTTTTATATACTCGTGTCGTCAAATATTTGTAGAGCTACAATAATCGATGACCAACACAAGAATCTTATATCGGTAATTAATGTTCCATGTTAATTACCATGATTGTGAATAACTTTTAATTTATGTAAACCATTATCTTTTAGAGCTCTACGGTTAAAGACCTAGAGCCTCTTCTTTAACACTTCCAAAAGACGAGTACAATAATAAATGAACAAAATGTTTGCACATTCAATTCATAACAATTGACATATAAAAGTAAAACTTGTAGAACACATTCCTTTCAGCAAGAGGTTCACAGATGCCCCTAAATCAAGTAAAGCTCGATGGATAAACACATTACCAATGACACAAGAAATAGTCGGACAATCAAGGTCCTTGTATTTTACTTGCACATGGTGTGTCAGTGTGTCAGAATCGAACTTACATTGGCAGTCAGGAAGGCTTTCTTTGGATCCGAGTTTTCATTTGGCCCTAACCCGACCAACTAAGGCCACATGCTGGTAGGTTTTGTTTTTAAAATGGGTTGACGAGTTTAACCTACCTCATTTAGAACTCTACAACTAAGGTATAAATAGTCACGTACAATTTGAAACCACATTACTACGTCCGATACACAAGATATGTACTGTGATTTTAGACCATACCTAGCTTGTACTCATTTCCAGTGAGTACTGGTAGAACAAAATCAACGTTCTTAAATAACAAATTTTCTGAATCAACATCCTGACCGTACAATGCAAGTGATGGATAAATTGATTCTAAGGAAACAAAGTTAATTGTGCCAAGGTAGTTCCAGTAATTCAGTTTGAAATGTGTTCGCTTAAGCTTCTTCCTGTACAACTCTTAACTTCATAAACTAAAAGTGAGATTGTTTGTTAGTACCATAACATAACAAGCTGAAGATAAACCTGGATCAATTTGATAATTAACACCTCGATTCACTTAGACAATACTCGAAACATAATGTATACTTTATATTAATACATCTAAGAATTATTAAACTCATGAATATGGAAAACGATTTGTTGACGCGATGCCTCCCCGATCCCGTCTGACGTGGTCAATCCAGTCAGCAAAAACCAAAGATTAATTAAATTACATATTATTTATTTATTTTGTGTCACATCACGTGCACGTTAAACTATGAGACTTTTAGTTTTCACCGCACATATCTCCTCAAAACCTTCTATTATCTTCAAAACCTTCTATTGGTCATCATTCACATGAGTAGTTTTAAGCCTTTTGTTATTGATGTTTAAGATTTGTTTATAATTTAATTCAAGCAAATAGAGATCATTCCTCACGAATGCATTTGCATAGAAAATATCATTCTTCGATATAGACAAGCAAGAATTTGAAATATTTATATTAAAATTATCCATATCTAAACATGATACAGAAATAATATTCTTGTTAATCGAATGCACATAATAAACATTCTTTAAACATAAATTTAAACCACTAGATAATTGAAGCTCCACAAAACCTTGTGCAATCGCAGCAACGCTCGCACCATTTCCGACCTTCAAAATCATCTCGTTCTTCACGAGTTCCTTCCTATCCTTTAGTAGTTGCACATTAGAAATTATGTGAGCACAAGATCCGGTATCAATTACCCAATCATGGACAGAGGTGACTAAATTTATTTCAATAACAAATATACCTTGGCCTTTTTGGGGCGCTTACGTTCAATCACTCCATTGTCAAGGTCTTCCTTGTACTTGGGGCAATTTGGCCGGATGTGTCCCTTTTCACCGCAGTGAAAGCACAACGTATTGGGAGTCGGAGATTTTAGAGATTTCCCCCTTGAGGCACTCGCACGAGCACCTCCTACTCCCTTGCTCTTGATTGACGTATTTTTGGTGAATTTGCCTTTACCTTTGGTGATCTTCTTGCTCCCTCCATAGACGGCTAGGACGTGCTTGTCCCGACCCTTGCCCATGTCAACTTCAGCCATTTTGAGAGTGTTGTGAAGTTCCTCTAGACTCACCCCTTTCTCACGCACGTGATAGTTCATAATGAAGTCCTTATAGGACGGGGCTAGAGAGCCAAGAATCAAATCTTCCGCAATGTCATCGGGCATCAGGGAAGATAGCTTCGACAACTTCTCAAGGTATCCTTGCATCGTGAGAAAATGCACGGATACTGATGTTCCCTCCGCCATGTGGCACCTTGTGAGTGCGATGGTGGTCTTATAGCGCTCTTTTCTAGCACTATCCATGAACATCTTTGTTGAAGCTTTCATGGTCTTTTTGGGTTTTGAATCCAAGTATTTCGCTTGAAGCGAGTCACCCATGGAGGCCAACATTAGACCGTGAACTTGGTTCTCTTGGTCTTCCCACTTGGCTTTTGTCTCTCTCTCTCTATCGGTTGCCTTCTCATTTAATTTTGGGATTTCACCATCCAAAATATGAGATAATTTCTCAAACTTTAACACAATAATGAGCTTGAGTTGCCAGCTTATGAAGTTTGAGCCATCATTTGCTAAATGATGTTTTTCAATCATAGATCGCACAATAGGTTGAATATTCGACATTTCTACAAAATAAATTATATGGGATTTAATGTCAATTTTATGTTTTAAAAATCAATACCGCAAATAAAAATATGTCCATAAATGCAGCAATTCAAGATCCTATCAATTATAATATAAACTAGCTAAGGGCTATCAGATACATTATAAAATCAAGGTAAGAAAACATTTTTCTAATCATAACCATTTCGAAATATCGCAGCATTTGCATTTTCAAACTCTTATGACTCTTGTCGTTTTAATTAAGAGGGAATTTGACCAATCCTCGTAAGAAAAACTCTTTTTCTCAAAACCGAGCTAGGGCTCCGAGTCTTGTTAAGAAAACTTATTTCATTTGATACGAGATACGTTTATCCATTGTATTCACAAACAAATATACTCGGTGTCCACTAAGGGTGAATCACACCTCGTACATCTATTCATGGCACAACAATAGACAACCTTATATCTCCCACTATTTTCAAAGACGGAGGAAGCTATCTCCCGCTAAGGGCGAGCAGAATATCCCTCGATCGATGGCTGCTAGTGGATGAATTAAGAGCATAATACTCTTAATTTTTGGTTGGACAATTTAAACATGTACATGTGATTTTAGAATTTAGGTGATCATGCATATTCATCATCTATACACATCCTAACATTCATCCATACAATCACATATATATCAAGCATACAAACATAAATAAATCCATTCACACACACATTGTGTGAGTTTATATGTTCCCGCATCCTTGATCCTCGGGCTTCTTCAGCGTCTTCCTCTTGCACCATGGATGTTGATATTGCGAAACTATAAACATGCATATCTCAATTTTGAAAAATTGTCTAGTGCAAGTCCAATGTAAAAAATCCTCTCATATGCATGCATATACATAGAAATAGAAATTTTGCTTTCACATATACATAGGCCCCTGTGATTGAATAATAATAACATACACATTCATTCATTCACACATGGCTTCGTCGGAACATACAAACTCACATATCCCTGCATTAGAGAACTCGAGCAACGCATGTACATATACTATATATTACTCGATTTAGTTTATCATGCATCTCTAAATCAAACAATTCTAAAATCATTTGAAATCCTTTAAAATGATTTTATGCATCCATAGTTCAATACACAAAACATTTTGAATCGCTGTTTATCCAATTTCCAAAAATAAAAATTTAAAGAAAGATAAACATATGCCTTTTTCGTTTTGTCGATTCCTTATAAAATAATCATTTAATTAAAAATGAAAATTCTATAAATTAGACATAAGTCTAAATTTTAATTCTAACATTCACATGCTATGTTTCAAAACATTTAAAACTATCAAAAGAATCAATTGGAATTAAATCAACAAAACTATCGGAAAACTCGAAAAAGACATAGAACATGAATTGTTTCGATTGTAGATGATAAACTAAAATTAATTTTATAGTCTAATCATTGAAAATATGAACTAAAATCTCTGATACCACTGTAAGATTTCGTGTCCCCATGTATGTATATATTTTAAAATTTTAATACAACTTACAAGATCGTTTTCATATTTTCAACAATTTCTATGTACATTAGTTTGTGTTTATTCTAATAACATGCAACCCTACATTTATTAAAATAAACCACAAAGGTAGAATCATATCTAAAGGTTCTCTAAAACCTTTTTGAAGATTCGGAGTCGCGTTGCCCGTGGAATCGTCCACGAAATTGCCTCCGAGTGTTCACCAAACTCTAAACAAAATTAGATAGAAAGGAGCTACCCAATCAATCTCTAACAAGGTTTAGAATCTAGCTAATAACCCCTCTTTAAGCTCCTGAGATTCTTATCTCTAAAAGTTAAATTTACTAAGAGATTTTCGTGGTGATTAGGGAGAGATTAATGAGAGAAAGAATTTTTGCATTAGTATTAAACAAGTAGGAGTAGGGGTCCTTTTATAGTCTCCCAAAACATCCTTATCAATAACTATTCTTTAGCCATGATCTCTTGCTTATTCTCTCCTAAAATTAATCTCCAAGTTCCACATAAACACCCACAAAAACGTTTTAATTAAATCTGGAATTAATCCACCTATTATTTAATTAATCTCTTAATAATTCAGGCAGAATCGTTCTTGTTCGGTGGACCGAGTATAACTCGGTTCAACTGAACCGTTCGGTTATAACACGTGTTCGGTACACCGTGAGCTAGACGGTCGACCGAATCCGTATGATAAAAATTCCCTGGAAGAATTCTGGCGTACCACGTCTTTTATTCGGTCGATCGTTGACCCACCAGAATCGCTCATGGGACATAGTCATCGGATGACCGTGTCACCCTCGGTCTACCGAAAATACTACTTCTTGGTTGACCGTGCACACTCGGTTAACCGAACCCGATTGTCGAGGCACTCCAGACAATTTCGGTCAACCAATTGCGCTTACCCGTTCTCTATTCGGTTAACCGATCCGAAGATCCCCGGTCGACCGAACCATGAACGGTTCACCGTGTTTGACCTTGATTTTCCTTTGTAAAATTTTGGATTTATTTCCAACAAAATTTGATTTTTTGGGGTTTTTAGCAACTTCACATCTTATGTGGTATATTATCCTATGTAATATTAAATTATTACACCCCATAACATATACACCTCATATGAATTTATTATGATTTTAATTGTGTCAATTCTCATGACATATTGATTTTATTCATTCACCACATGTGTCACATTTTCATATGAAACCCGACACATCATATGAACTTAAAATCAACCCTCTTGTTTCCCAGTTTTGTGGTGTGACCTATAGGAGGATCTAAGCCAAATTAGCAGAGATAATAAACACTTAATATCTCAAACTATAAGCGGTATCTAGCTACACATTATAGTTACCCAATTAACATAGATGTGTTTGTTCCACTCGAACTAAAACACTATCCATTTAGTGATGTAAGTGCACCACTTGTGTCGGTCCCTTGCCTCATGATATTAAGAATATATACAAAGTAGAAATGTGTCACTTTTGTATTATATTCATTTCTTGATCTCTTTAAGCTAATTATAAATATGTAACTTAACTCAAGTTACATTGTGCACATTATAATTTTGCTTTATCAAGGGGCCAACTAATATCATAACTCAATTAAGAGGGGCAATGTCAATCGTTTGACTAGCTATCTTTTCCAACACAACTCATGTTCAACCAACTATTGTCTTTATCACTACACTCGTTGAAAGCTTTTGATAATAATCAAATTAAGCACTTCTTGAGTGAAAAGATATAAGTCTCATATCTTAGGATCCAAGACACAGTAAAAACATTAATGACACGAAACACAATTCCATAATGTTTTACTTGTTATGTCTGTTCAATATATAAAAGTAATCTTTTCCTCTTTTATATACTCATGTCGTCAATTATTTGTAGAAATGTAATAATCGATGACGAACACGACAATCTTATCTCGGTAATTAATGTTCCATGTTAATTACCATGATTATAGACAACTTTTGATTTATGTAAAACATTATCTTTTAGAGCTCTACGGTTAAGGACCAAGCACCTCTTTCTTAACACTTCCAAAAGACGAATACCATAATAAAGGAACAAAATGTTTGTACATCCAATTCATAATAATTGACATATAACAGTAAAACTTTTAGAATACATTCCTTTCAGTGCGTTCGGTACCACAACCCATGAATATATAGTAAATACATTAACCAGTGATCACTTGTTTAATTTGATGCTTGCAAATTAGCTGTTCTTTGCTTTTACAACAACAAAAATGTACATTGTGCTATAAAAGTCTCGCTCATGCTTGAATCGATTTTGAGATGAGTTGAGCAAAACGAAGTCAAAAAACTTATTCAACACCAACAAACTAAATACAAACGGATTCGATTCAAACACGGACAAACCCAAAAAAAAACTAGGTGAACACCAATAAACTCCATTTCAATAAAGTTTAATTCGATTAACTCTGTAAGTAAGAAAATCCTTGGAAAATGGCATTGAAAAGGAAAGCAGCTATACCCACCGATATGCCCAAGAAAGTAAGTTCTTATCGAACCCGCAATAATGGAGAGGAAGAACTGGACAATAATTACCAATATGGTGCATGGAGTACCACGCCACGTGTACGGTGAATGCTTACCCCTGTCCCTTGACCCAATCATAAATACGTGCCATTTAGTAACACCACGGCATTGTTCTCGAACACAAACTCCCATAATTAATTTTCTCTGATCAACTCGATCTTAACAACAAGAAAAGAATCATGTCTTGCTGTGGAGGAAACTGTGGGTGTGGATCCGGTTGCAAGTGCGGCAGTGGCTGCGGAGGGTATTAATTTTTTTTCATATGCTTTTCATCTGTTTGATTTGATAGAATATGACCTACCGGAGGGGTTTGTCCACTTTGTAGATCCTTAATTTTGGATTAGAAAGGATTGTAAATTAATGTTGGAATTTAATTTAAAATACGTAATGCTTTCAGAATTAATTAATAGTAGTATGATCTCATCATGTGAAAAAATTGTTTGTTGTATGTTTGTGGTTGATGTGTATTTTAGTTTTTGGATCATGTGTGATGTTTTGTTGCATGCATGAATTTTAAGATGTAATGTTTTTTTCTTTTCTCTCTCTCGGTTTTTGTGTGATATTTTTGCAGGCATAACAACTTTTTCTTTCTTTTATTTGGATTTTTGCAGATGCAAGATGTACCCGGATCTGACTGAGAAGAGCACCACTTCTGAGACCATCATCATGGGAGTTGCATCTCAGAAGAAGTGAGACCACAATTTCATCTTCACTTTAAGATTTAGAAATATATGGATCATCTGATAGAACTGCCTCATATTTTAGCCCTTTTGGTTCCTTCAACAACTGAATCTAAAAAAATAAATATAAATCATATGTACTTATTAATCATGTGATTATGTGATATCTGTAGTTCTTGTATTAAGTAGGCACATGGTCAGTTCAATAATTGAATTTAATAATTAATTTTGGAAACAGTAGATAAAAAGAAAAAATATATATATAAAAGGGTGTACCCTGTTATGCAATCATGTGATCCCTAGTAACGCTCGTATTTAATTACCCATGCACTTGTTAGGAAATCACGTCTGTCATAGTTTGAAAAGTGTTAGTCAATCATGTTTAGATTTGTTGGCCTACAAATAATTCTACTGTGCAGTTTTCAGATAAATATAAATCCAGCAAGTCGAATTTGATTATGTCAAATAATATATGTCTCCGTAAATTATCATAACGAAGCTAATCAATTAAAGAACTTTTTGTGTCAAGCATGTAGTTAAATTATCGCATTACCTTCTTGTGTTAAAAATTGCCAGCCATAATATAAAGGCTAGCAAAGAAACAATGTGTTTATGCTTTCCCAAACAGAAGTTGGATTGACAATTTGCTGTTTCAAATTTTCCAGGATTTTTGATGATGGATTTGAGACGGTGGGAGCAACAGAGAATGGATGCAAGTGTGGGTCAAACTGCACCTGTGACCCCTGCACTTGCAAATGATAACCCTTTTATCCTATCAGTTAAACTCTTTCCATGCATGTTGTGGTTCAAGTCTGGAGTCTAGAAATCACTGTGATGTCTAGTCATAGTCTAAATAAATTATTGTCGTGATGTTGGTTTCATGTTTGGTAGTTGAGCTGTTTGTTGTGTCTATCAAGTGGTTTCTGTAGTGTCTGTGACTATGCTACTATGATGGTTCTATATATAGATGAATGTTGTTGAGTTTGTGTGCTTTTTCTGAACATTTGCAAGTGCATTTGTGAGTTTGTTGAGTTTGTCTACGGTTAGTGATGCAAGATTGCATCAACGATGAAATGAACAAGGAGAAGATTAGTTCACCAATAAAGATGCAGTTAAAACGACAAAGTTTCAAACTTCTGGACAGCGAATGGACTCCAGCTAAAGCAAGTTAATTCAATGTTCAGAACAGAGAACAAATCCAGCGACCAGAAGTTGAGTAAAATATGGGGGAAAAAGTGGAAAATCCGAAATGACACAATTTACAACCTAGTCAAAGTAAACCTGGGTACCGGGCCTAGCCGAAATAAACGGGACGAACTCTCGGCCCTGGCATGTTAATGGAAACAGGCGGGCGGGCCCGTTTGTTTTAAAAAAACAAAAAAAAACTCGGGCCCGTCTGCCCGGCTCGAATCGGACGAGAATAAAGAGAGAGTACTGTCCTACATGTCAATATCGACAACAATGAAATTTATAGTAAGAGGAAGATCGGTCGAGTTTAGAAATCGTGAGGGTTCAAGTCCCTCTATCCCCAATGAAAACCTATTCGACTTCCTAACGATTTTTTTTATTCCAGGGACTGGGTAAGATTTTCATCTTTTTTAGTCCCTTTAATTGACATAAACATGAGTCCTATGCTATAGTAGAATTATGTGCAAAAAGTAGTCGGGATAGTTCAATTGTTAGAGTAGAGGACTGAAAATACTCGTGTCACAAGTTCAAACCTGGTTCCTGACATGTGATTAATGTATGAATATTCATTCCAAACCCCTAAAGATGGTTTGGCTACCCATTTTTTATGGTATCTCGTACACATTCCGACGATTGGCCGAGCAAATAAGTCAACTTCAAAGTGGATCTATTGTGCGAAGAGTGCGTTATGAGCACATTTGACATGGGTGTAGCTTGGCATCTTGTTCGACGGCGAGGAGGTAAAGGTCAACGACTTTTTCAATCATTTCGACCCTGGTTGCGTAGGAGCAAAAAGATTGAAAAATAGAACCAGGTTACAAGTTCAAACCCATAATCACGTTTTTGGTCGCAAAGCATGTATTTATCAATATCTAAACCAATCGGCCCGCAACGGATTAGTGGAGGACGCGAAGTTGCTCGAGTAAGAGTAATTCGTAAGAGAGGACTAGGATCCGGTGGTTGGATCCAAACCTCTATACATCCGGAGTAGTGGTTTGTTTGTTCTCTCTTTAATATTATTGTTTTATCTTTGAATTTGGCATAGTTATCCTTATAACCGTAATTAGTCTATTCACCCCCCCCCCCCTTTAGACTAAGTTTAGGGACTAGTAGATCCTACAAAAAATTCATATCTAGTGCTTACGGATACAAGTTTAAATTATGCTTGTAACGCCCCGAAACAACGGAAAATTTAAAACTTTAAACAGATAAAAGAATTAACATCGGGGTCGTCACCAAACCACAAGTTTATATAATATAAAGTGGTAACTATACAATACAAGAGTCAAGGATGATTACAACCCAACACAAAAGATATACAACACATGTACAAGGGAAAATCATCCACCTCGAACGATAAAAAGACAGGATCTGGTCTGGGTGCTCCTGCCTGCAGTCACCACCTCCTACTGACGTGAACGACCTGACATGTAAACAAACAATGCCTGAGTTTCCCCTAGGCAAACCCCGTATGCCAAACCCCTAAATATGGACATAACATGCGTATATGAAACATGAAATGAAAAATGCAGTAAAAGCATATCAAACTCCCGTGCACACAAGGCACTACCGGAAAAGATCGGCCACAACAACACACGTGCACACAAGCCACCGCCGGAAAATCATCGGCCACGGGTCTCAAGGGTCCTCTCACCCCAACCCCACAATCACACGTGCACTCAAGGCACCGCCGGAAAATCATCGACCACAACAATGTGCACACAAGGCACCACTCCGTTGAGCCACAACAACGATCTTTCTCTAAGGCCGGCAATGTCTGTACCGTCACCCCCAAAAAGGCCGGAGACCCGTTGCCCTCAAGGCAGATCCAACCACACACGACACAAGCATCCATATGCAAAACAGTGCCCAAACGGTCGAACAGAAGACCCCAAACGGTCGACCGAACACCACTACTATTCCGCAATAAAACTGAAATAACGTCCAACCGGTCGAAAGGCAAAGGAGCCCCATTCGAACGAAATCCAACAGTGAAAAAGCACCAACGGTCGAACCATCCTAAAATCACGGTCGACCGATTTCCACCAGTAAAACTCACCAACAATCCGCACTACACGGTCGACCGAAACAACTCTTCGCGTCGACCGGTCAATAAGTTAACTTAAGTTCCGGTCGGACGAAGTCAACGAGCGGTCGACCATTTAGATGGTCAACGCCCCCAACCGACTTACAACAGTGCTTTCGGTCGACCGGCAAAGGGGACCCGTTCGACCGAAAACACCTAGAGCCTTTTTCCCTTGGTAAAATGTACCACCGGTCGACCACTCCTAGAGTATCGTCCGACCGGTGCAAGGGTTTTTGCCCGAATTACACTACGCCCAGTCGACTGCGCCAACCCGCCGGTCGACCGTTGAAGAGCAGAAAAGCTGCTGCAAGGTTCTCGACGAGCCTTTCGGCCTACCGTCGGCCACACCAATCCTCGCAAAGGCTAAAAGACGATTAAACTAAAACTTCGCATACCTTTAAGGCTTGAAGAAGCCTTCGAAGAAGCCCGGCGAGCTCTTCCTCGCCAAAACTCTTCTTCTCCGGCGAAAACCCGAACACGATCGCCTCGACTCCGGCAACTCCTGATCTCCTACGAGCTTCGCCGGCCTCGCCTCCGCGTCTTCCTCAGCTGGATGAGAAGGATCGAGAGAGAGACACACGCGTGAGAGATGAGTGAGGGAGAGAGAGAAAACCAAATCTTACATACCTCTCCTCCTTCAATCTCCACCATCCACCACATCACCTCCCATCAATCCCAGCTATCCATCTCCACCCATCTCTTCATCCTCTAATACACCACCTAAAACACAATAAACCCAATTAGCAAAGGGTTAGGTTGTAACAATGCTTTTTTCAAAACAAATTATACGGGTATGGATATCAAATTCAAAAAACAAAAATGGATACATAAGATTATATCATTTTTTCTCGGATATGGATTATATCTACAGGGTCAAAAACTGCATATAGATGTTACAAAGAAACCTAACAACACCATACGTTTTTGATTTCTTATAATTAATAAGTAATCGTAACGTATTAGATTACTATGTTTGAATTAATTAACAAGATCATAATTCTAAGGTTACTAAAATTGTCGTGTAGGCTTTTATTTCCTCAAACCATATATTTTTTCTATGCCAATTAACCTTAATTACTTCAAACACTAGAACAGTCGCTAAGCTAGTTTTAAACACAAAATCTAACCTTCTTCTCGCGTTGGATGCTCGTAACTCCACTATCCTAAAACATCTCCTAACAAACTTAATTGAAGTTTATGTTTTATTGTTAAACTTAAGTTATTTTTAAAACATTTAGTGCTAACTCATATGTGTATATGACATGTATTTGATATTTAAGATTTTATATTTTCAAAAGGAAATGTATTGTTACATATTATATTACGAAAATATGGATATTTGTATTTTACGGACCGAGATCCTCTCTAATTTTTCTAGGATTGGTGACATCGCTTGACGACGACCCATCGACCGATCCAACTTCTTCAAGCCTTAGTTAGTACTTGTTAGTTAGTTTTTTCTTGTGGTGTAGTGTGACTTATGAATATATGTGAATTATATGTCTTCACTTTCGTATGACTTATGAAATCTATATATTGCATTTCGAATGAGTTATAGATTTGATATTGTTGTAAATGTGTTTGGTTGAATGAGTTCTAGATTTGATATTGTTGTGAATGTGTTTGGTTGAATGAATTGTAGATTTGAATGGATTGGTTGAATGAGTGAAGGTCGACGAGAATTTTTATTGTAGGGTGTATCGACCCGACCAAGGTCATCTTATGTTGACTAACAACACTTTTTTGTAGCATGCGCTATTATTGCCGATCGAATTTCCGTTAGAAATAATAATAATTTTTTTGGCTTGCCGACCGAATTTCCGTTAGAAATAATAATAATTTTTTTGGCTTGCCGACCGAATAGTCGTTATTATTCATGTCCAGGGAGGTGTTCTATCTACCCATTTTTTTGAGGTAAAGGTCGACCAGTTCAATCATTTCGACCCTGGTTGCGTCCGGAAGCTTGTACAACTCTTGAACAATAAAACTTCAGCAACTAATCTTGGCACTTGAAAACGATGATGCAATCTAGTGAGGATGATTTCAAGTTAGAAGATTTGTGAGCACAAGGGTTTAGAGCACTTTGGAAGTAGTAATGAGATTTTGAGCTTAGAGAAAGATTGGTTGCACTTGTAAGAGTGTTCTAAGCTCTATTTATATGCTCCAAACAAGTTCTAGCCGTTGGGACTTAAGAGATGGACAGATGTGTAAGAAAACACAAACCAGAAAAGACAGGACATGTTTCTGGCGATAAACGGTCGACCAGTTCGCGTTACGCGGTCGACCGATCATTAGCAGTGCTTGGTTCGGTCGTCCGAAGCTGCTAACGGTCGATCCAACTTGGCTCGAACTTAAGTGATCGGTCGAACGGTTTGGAACATCAGTTCGACCGAAAAGAGGCAGTAGCACTGGGTCTGGAAAAGACTTAAGTTTCGGTCGACCGTGAATTGAGTTTCGGTCGACCGGTGGACATGTTTGATTTAAGACCCGATAACAACAAGTGTAATCGGTCAAACGAGGTAAGTGCAATGTTCGACCGAATATGCCCAGTAGAAAAGAGTCAGGGAAGAATCAACATTCGGTCGACCGTAAAGGGTTTCCGGTCGACCGAAACACTAAATCCAAACTTCGGTTTGTTAGGAAAATGTGTATACGACCGTTGAAGTATACAACAAGTATAACAGTCATAATGAATACAAATACGGAAACCAATCGGTCAAACAGATAACAACTTTCGGTCGACCGAAAGTCCTACTCAGAGGACACGTGTCGATAAGAGATAAGCTGAAGGATTTGTATATGGTAAAATAATTTCTCACTCGACAAGGTCAAACGGTCGAACAAAACAAATATTTCGGTCGACCGTAAAATAACAGTAACACAGGATATGAAGACACGGTCGAACGGATGAAGAAATTGGGTCGATCGATTTCTAACAGGCAAAATAGATAGGCTGAATGGTCGACCGGATGAAGGAATTGGGTCGACCATTTTGGGAAAAAATTTGTTGCCTGGGAAAGCCTGGTGAAAAACGGTCGAACCAAATGATTCTACCGGTCGACCGTTTTAGTTCAGTTTTCCTGTTCTTTGGTTGTAATGAGTTTGGTTGAGTTTCTAATGAAGTCTAGGATATATGGAAGATAATGTGAGACTTCTATAAGTATCCTAAGTGATGTGTAATGCAATGAATCATGACTTTCAAGTGCCAAGTTACATTTAGAGCCTAAATACATGGAATTGAAACCTGACTACTCTTCAATCTACATCTTTAATTTAACTCAAACTTGACTCCTGAAATGTTAGATAACACATATATATACAAGCAATGATATTTTAATTGATACATGTTTTTATTGAGAAGTTGATTAATCATCAAAACGGATTAACGATTATTAGCCAAAAAGCCAACAATCTCCCCCTTTTTGAGGATGACAACTTATCAACCTAAATACATATTTAGATTCGATTTTTATCATTTACAATCAATATCTAAAGCTCCCCCTATTTTATAGCTCCCCCTATCTATAAGCATGTATTTATTTCTCCCCCTTTGGCATAAGCAAAAAGACCCATAAGACAATGTGATAAGCGATTTAAGCATATGAGATATGGTACCGGAAGCGAGCTTATTTAGTCAAGCCAAAACATAGAATAGACAACAATAAACCATGCATTTAACTTAGAATTCATAACAAACAACATCATCGAAAGAAAATACTACAAAGAGGTTCAAAACAAAATACATCAATAAACCAAAGTTTGAACCAACAACATCATAAACCGAAATACAACGACAAAACGATACACACGCTCCACAAAACACAACATAAAATCACCCAAGCCTCTGATCACGCAGGAGCGATGAAAGGGAGTCAAGAGAGGCTTCAATCCGGCCGAGCTGAGCGGATGTGGACGCCTCAAACGCATCGAAGCGAGCAGAAGTGGAGGCCTCAAGTGCATCAAAGCGAGCAGAAGTGGAGGCCTCGAAAGATTGAACTTGATCCGAAAGTTGTTGAAACCGATAGAGATCAATGGAAGAACAAGATGACCACTGCCCTTGATCCCATGCAGCAGAGTCTCCCACACCCCACCAAGAGCTGGAGTCGCGAGGGACGGAACGAGGCATCCACCTCGGATCTTCAGATACTTCTTCTGCTTCTTCTCCTTCTTCGTCGGAATTTTGAGCAGAGTCCTCAGTAGATGAATGAGATGGCGAAGGAAGAGGAATGGTTTTCATTTTGAAAAGGGTGGTCTTACAGAAAGGAAATTTGTAGAGCATAGAGGGAAAAGAAGTGACATCGATGTTCCATTTTTCAAAAAGCACAGTGAGCAACATAGGGTAGGGAAGATACGATCCACTACGATGGCACATGTGCGAGATGATGAAACTAGGCCAATCTACCAACTCTTTCTTAAAGATGCAATAACTGCACATAAAAGCCAAATTAGATATCTCGTTTCGGTGACCAAGTTTTGGAAAGATGTTGTAAGATATGATTTGGGCAAGAATCCTGGATAGAGGGTGTAAAAGAGAAGCATTGTGTTTGAAACGACCATTTACCCGAGGAGGAGGAATAGCATATAACTCATCAACCATTGACTCTAGATTGGTGTCGGGGAGAGCAGCTTGAGGAAAGTCACGATAAATGTTTATTCCCTTTGACGAAAAACCTAGAGTCTATGACAACAATTCGGGTGTGATCCTATATTCAATCCCATTGATTAAGGTAGTCAAGACATGCTTATGAGGGACTTTTCTAAGATTGCAATAGAATTGTTGCACAAGAAAGGGATAATAGGGTTTAGATGCAATAATAGTGTGAGAGTAAGTGAGTTTGTTTGCATCTAAAAAGGATTGTAAAGACAAGTTATCAAAGTCGGCTACCTCAACCTTGCGACACGGTATGAAGTTAGCAACCGAGTAAAATTCATCCAACGCCTTTTTAGCATCATCATCAACCGGAAGGAACTGAAGCAAAGGTTGAACCGGAGAAGCCGGAGCACGAGAAGAGGAAGGTTGAGCGTCTTGTTTCTTCTTGGAGCGACGCTCAGAAGCCTTCTCTTGAGAGGGACGTTTCTTGGAGATGGTGAGTTTTGAGCGACCCATTTTGGAGGAAGATGGTGGAGAAGGTAGAAGGTGGTTGAAGGGAGTCGAAAAATGGACGAACGAGGGGAGGAGGACGGCTGGAGAGGGTGGCGGTCGACCGGAATGGGTGGGGCGGCACTTAGCGTTTGAGGAGTGGAAAGGGTGAAATGAGGGAAAGCCTCGCAGAAGCCCTAAAAGCACAAAAAAAACACGAACGGCTGACCGCTCGCATTTTTCGGTCGACCGGTGGGTTGAAAAAATTTAAAATTCCACGACCGCACAACTACTGGTCAAACTCGGTCGGACGAACATTACGAAACGGTCGACCAAAACACGAAGATTCAAAGAAGGTGGACGTACTGACGATTTTCGGTCGGACGGAAGGAGACTTTAGGTCGACCGAACGATGTGTGAAAGTTGCTGGGTGATTTTCGGTTGGACAAAAACACACATACGGTCGAACGCAAAACTACTACGGTCGACCGAAACCCAACAAAGGTTCGACCGGAAACTTAAGTGAACTTAAGTCAGGTTAACCAAGTGAGAAACGGTCGGACGAAGTGGAATAAGTGGCCGACCGAAACACACCAGGGAAACTCAAAAACGACACAGCATGCGACCGATCGACCGACAACATATAATGGTCGACCGAAAATGCGAAAATTTGAAAAACTGCTTGATAAAAAACAGTAATCCGGTCGAACGAAACTTGATTTTGGTTCGACCAAATAACGTCTGAAAAGCCCAAGTTTGATAAACGTGCAATAAATCTGCAAGCAATTTGAAAGAAATCACAACAAAGTATCAAAATATGACAGAGTCACATGAAATGTTCAAGTTATACGTCATTTAAGTTGCACATACCTAGATTTAGCCTTATATGAATGAATTGATCAACGTTTAAAGGTTTTGTGAAGATATCCGCAAATTGATCATTAGTGGGAACAAATATGAGCTTAATGTCTTCCTTTGTTGCATGATCTCTAAGAAAATGATGTCTAACCTCAATGTGTTTAGTTCTAGAATGCAAAATGGGATTTTTCAAAAGATTTATTGCACTAGTATTATCACATTATATAGGAGTACTTTGAAACTCAAGTTTCAAGTCTTTGAGGGTTTGCCTCATCCACAAGACTTGTGCACATGCACAACCGGCGGCAATGTATTCGGCCTCGGTTGTCGACAATGCAACACTATTTTGTTTCTTACTAAACCAGGAGACAAGCGATTTTCCCAAGAATTGGCAAGTGCCACTAGTACTTTTACGATCTAAAATGCAACCGGCATAGTCGGCGTCACTATAGGCAACAAGATCAAAAGCCCTAGTCTTGGGGTAAAACAAACCAAATTCTTGAGATCCTTTGAGATAGCGAAAAATGCGTTTTAAATCATTGAAATGAGATTCTTTAGGACAAGCTTGAAAACATGCACACAAACACACGGAAAACATAATATCCGGACGACTAGCGGTAAGATAAAGTAAGGATCCGATCATACCTCGATATTTCTTGATATCCACCTCCTTGCCATTTTCATCTTTATCTAACTTAGTGCTAGTGCTCATGGGAGTGTTGTGAGGCTTGCTATCTTCAAGACCGGCAACCCTCTTCAATCACTTGTCGAGCTTTGCAACTACAGTGGATTTCGGTGGTGAAGTAGCTTACAAAGGTGCCGATCACACATCCACAGACATGGGAAGTGGCCACTTTGCAAAAGAGGGTTTGGTTAGAGCTGCGTACTTTCAAAACCTTTAGGTTGTGAATTCCGCCTTTGCTCTTTACTATGCCACTCCACTCCAATTCTCTAACATCCCCGAACAGCGGAAAATTTAAACTTTTAAAATCAAAGGAAACACAATGATAAAGACCATCAAGAGTGGGGACATTACTCAAAGAAATACTCAAATATATCTGGTGCACCATATTAGATAGGAGTTTGTCAAAAGAGTGATTACATCACAATACGAAATACATAACACATGTAATCACGACAACCAAAAATAGGCAGACAACAGGATCCAGTCCCAAAGTGCAATCTCCCTTAGTCACCACCTGCTGGAACCTAACGTGGTCCTGAAAATAAACATAACAACAATGCCTGAGTTTCAATAAGGAAACCCCGTATGACAAGATCACATATATGCCCAAACATACTAGTATAGCATGACATGAATACAAGCAATAAAACAACATTCCCACAAGGGCAAAACCGGACATCCGTCCTGCAATCGTTCCCGTTGCCACGCAGGCCGCGCGGTCTACAATCGCCACCGCTGCCACACAGGACCCACGTTCTGCAACATCGCCGTCGCCACACAGGCCGCACAGTCCACATCCACCGGTACCACGCAAGCCACACGGTCCACAGCATCGCCGCCGCCACACAGGCTGCACGGTCCACCACATCGTCGCCGCCACACAGGCCTCCCACGATCCTCCCTGCCGCCACTCAGGTCGCACAAGGGCCCTCCCACCGCCACATAGGTCGCACGAGCCGAACATCAGGTCTCCGTAGAGACCTACCGTAGGCACATACGGTCTACCGGACAGTACACAATGCATCCCCACACGCGGCTACTCAAGCCACATGGTTTGGTGAGGAGTCATTCGCACTTCCGCGCAGGTAGAATCAGATGTGAAAATATCGTGGTCCACCACCACACCAACAAAGCTGTCTATTAGGTCGGTCCATCACCGGCGCCACACAGACCGCATGGTATCTCACTCGATAGGTGTCCAATCGAGCTACCTGTCGGAAATCATCATCGGCAGTCCATCGCCGCTAAAACACAGACCACGCGCGATCCTCCCTGCCGCCACACAAGCCGCACAGGGGCCCTCCCGCCGCCACACAGGTCGTACAGGCACATGCAATCACTGCCTATCAAGGCCAGTCGAACATATCCGCCACACAAAGGCCAGACAATCGACAGATCAAAACCGAAGCCTGCGGGGTCATCGAGTTCCACGTGCAGACACCAACTCCGCCGCTATAAAAGCAGGGCAGCAGCCTCCGTAGCAATCCAGGCTGGTAGTCACTGCACCCAACGACAGTTGCGTGCCCACTGAAGCAATGGGATTCACAATCCCTCAGGCTACTACTCTAACACGAGTCACCCTCTATAATGCAGAGGACACACATCCCAAGTATCCACACGGCGGTCCCTCGGCACGCACGCGCAACGCACCCACTGTCACCTCCCGGCTCACGCTTCAAGCGAGGACACGGGTTTCCGTGGACAGAGTTGACACTTCACTAGGACCAGGATTCCGTTCTAGGCTCAAACGGTCAACCGGAAAAGGTATACCGGTGACCGCTTCCGTAGAGAAATCGGTCGACCGAACTCCTACAACGGTCGAACTCTGTGCTCAAAACTCAATCCCCAACGGTCGAACAAAGGTCTAAGACCGGTCGACCGAACGTGTTCCAAATCCGGAGTCTAGTCAAAATCATACAAGTCTATTCGGTCGAGCGACTCAGGGGTCCCTGTCGACCGAAAACTACCAGGGGCATCCTAGGATTCTAGGTCATCTACCGGTCTAAGAAGACACAACTATCTGTCGAACAATATACTATATACTTAAGTTCACTTAAGTTTTGGTCGGATTAAAGGTCTACGATGGTCGACCGTTGGGATGGTCAACGTCCGGTCCACGCGAAACACGAAGCAACGGTTGAACGATCCAAGGATCCCGTTCGACCAAAAACATCCAGAAAAACCTCGACTCACCAGCACACACACGACCAGTCGACCACCACACAAGGCATCGTTCGACCGGTGTTGGTTAAAGTCGGGCAAAACACTAAACTGGTCGACCGCCAGAAGGAAACCGGTCGACCGTTGGTTGACAGCAACCTTGCGCCACCCAAGGATTTTACGTCGTTTCCTCGTCGCCGGCGATGTCTCCGACCTCCCGCGACCGACCACAACCCCACCCCAACGTGGGTGAAAAAATAAAGGCCTCTAACGCAAGAACTTGGCATACCTCACTTCCGAAGAGACAAAGAACGCCGGAGCTCCGCAACCACTCCGGTCCGCACAACACACACCTCCTCCTCTCGCCTTATTCCCGCCACGTCCTTGCCTCACGTGCCTTCTCCACCAGCGCTCAAGCCACAGAGGGAGAGGAAGAGATGGATGGAGAGGAGAATGGTTGAAGAGGAAGAAGAACACGTGAGAAGAGAGGGAGAGAAGATGAGATGGGTGTTTTCTCCCAACACAACACAACACCCCAACCCATCCCCTACACCACTAGCCCATGCCTCCTTCACATCACCCATGCCTCCACCATCACTCATCTTATTTCCTCCATTCCCATGCAACCACCATCATCACTCCACCTAAACACTCATTAAATCCTAATCAAGGTTTGGGTCATTACAAATTCAATGCGGAAAGGAAGGGGTGTTATGATTTTCTTGGTGGGGCAAGCCCCTCATAGGGTCAGTACTTCTTCTATGGTGGTCCTGCAAGAAGCTCCATATGCCCATGATAATGAAAATTTAATCATCCGTGAAGTGAGCCTGAGCTATTTGTATATAGGTTTGATGGTTGGAGTTGTTTCCTTCTCGCATTTTTGCATTGAAACCTCATACACCATTACGTTTTTAATCAAATCCTCTGCAATAAGTTTGTTCAAGCCTTTGTCTTCTTCTATCGTGGTTGTCTTTTCCTTCCAGTTAGAACTAAGAGATCTATGGATTTTCTGAATGATTCTTCCCCACAGGTATGGCTATCAATAGTCGTAAAAAAATCAATTGGTATACTTTCTGATTTCCTATAATTAATAATTGTTCATAATGTATTGTTTTAGCACATGCATAATTTACTTCAAAAATCATAAATTTAAAAAATACTAAAACCTACCTTATGGAATTTTGTTTCCTCAAACGCTACCTTATACGTTTAGAGGCAAATTCTCTTTCGGATCCAATCACTTCTTTAGTCATTTGATCGTTGTTTTCTTTAGAGGTCTTTATATCATATATAGCTACTATAATAGGAGATTCAAACTTTATCACAATGGTATATCTACATTTGTCTGATGCGACCTTTAAATTCAGATGGCCAAACCAAAATTGGACAACCTAACATCGGAGTCTCCAAGACAACTTGGTCTGTTTCATAACTCCGTCGACTCGGTTGTCGTTTAGTTGTCCGAATTCAGCCTGTCTATTGGAGTAACTTTTTGCTCTCTATTCCAAAGTTGACCAAACCACCTCAAACATTTTCCAACGACTATGAGACATTGTAACATTCCTGAACAGTGGGAAAATTTAAACTTTTAAAATCAAGAAAACACAATGATAAAAACCATAAAGAGTGGGGACATTACTCATAGAAATACCCAAATATCTGGTGCACCATATTACATAAGAGTTTGTCAAAAGAGTGATTATATCATAATACGAAAATACATAATACATGTAATAACGACAACCTAAAATAGGCAGACAACAGTATCCAATCCCAAAGTGCAATCTCCTTCGGTCACCACCCGCCAGAACCTATCGCGCTCCTGAAAATAAACATAACAACAATGCCTGAGTTTCCATAAGGAAACCCCGAATGACAAGCTCACCTACATGCCCTATCATACTAGTATAGCATGGCATGGAATACAAAACAATCAAACAATATTCCCACCAAGGGCAAAGCCGAACATCCGCCCCACGATCGTTCCCGCTGCCACACAGGCCGCACGGTCTACAATCGCCACCGCAGCCACACAGGCCCCACAGTCCACAACATCGTCGTCGCCACACAAGCCGCACGGTCCACAGCATCGCCGCCGCCACATAGGCCGTATGATCCACAACCATCGGGTCTCCAGGGAGACCTACCAAAGGCACATACGGTCTATCGAACGATACGCAACACATCCCCATATGCGGCTACACAAGCCAAAGGGATCGGTGAGGAGGTGTTCACACTTCTGCGCAGGTAGAATCAAATCTGAAAACATCGTGGTCCACGACCACACCAACGGAGCCGTCGCTTAGGTCAATCCATCACTGGCGCCACACAGATTGCACGGTATCTCACTCGCCGGTCCCTGGGCAGGCACGCGCAACGTACCCACCGTCACCTCCCGGTTCACACTCCAAGCGAGGATACGGGTCTCCGTGGACAGAGTTGACACTTCATTAGGACACGGATTCAGTTTTTGGATCAAACGGTCGACCGGTAAATGTATACCGGTCCGCTTCCACAACGGAATCGGTTGACCTCCAACGGTCAAACTCCGTGCTCAAAACTTAATTCCAAACGGTCGAACGAAAGTCAAAAATCGGTCAACCGAATGTGGTCAAAATCTAGAGTCTGGTCAAAATCACACAAGTCTATTCGGTCGACCAACTCAGAGGTCTTGGTCGACCGAAAACTACCAGGGGCATCGTAGCAGTCTATGTCACCTACCGGTCGAACAATATACAACAATCAGTCACACAACATACTAAACAATTAAGTTCACTTAAGTTTCGGTCGGACCAAAGGTCAGGAATGGTCGACCGTTTAGATGGTCAACGTCCAGTGCAAGCAAAACACGAATCAACGGTCGAACGACTCAGGGGTCCCGTCCGACCGAAAAGATCCAGGCAAACCCCGACCCACCAGCACAAGCACGACCGATCGACCACCACAAGGCATTGTTCGACTGGTGTTGGTTAAAGTCGGGAAAAATACACTAAACTGGGTGACCGCCCGAAGGCACCGGTCGACCGTTGGTCGACAGCAACCTTGCGTCAGCCAAGGATTTTACGTCGTTTCTCGTCGCCAGTGAGGTCTCCGACCTCCCGCGACCGACCACAACTCCACCCCAACGTGGGTGAGCAACACAAGCATCTAATGCAAGAACTTGGCATACCTTCTTCATGAAGAACGACGACGAATGCCGAAGCTCACACGACGACACCTCGAGACAGCGACCTCACGCGCGTCTTCCTCCATGCTCAGCACGCTCGCTTGCACGTCCTCCATGCTCCGCAACCCTCACCACCAAAGCTGAATATCAGAAGGAGCCAAATAGATGGGTTGAGAGAAGAAATGAAGAGAGGAAGAAGAAGAAAAGAATGAGAGAACGTGAAAGAGAGAGAGAGGTGTGTTTCTTCTTTTCTCCAAAACCAACACCAACAGCAACCCAACTTCCCTCACCTCAACCCATGCCTCCACCATGCTCCTACACCATCCCCTACCACCCCACCATCACGACCACCTTACCTCCCAACACATCCACCACTCCTTCCTCCATTCCCATGCAAACACCACCATTAAGCCCACCTAATCACCATTAGCCTCTTAAATAGGTTAGGGTCATTACAGACATCTTCTTGAAACTCCACGAGCCCTTTTATTTAAAATGCATGTTCCTAAAACTTTTTGGGCCGATGTCATTTCTACAGCTTGTTTTCTTATTATTTGCATTCCACCCTCTATTCTTAATGGTCAGATCCCTTACAAAATATTTTTTCCCCAATAAGTCATTGTTTCTTGTTCATCCTAGAATATGTGGTAGTACTTGTTTCGTTCGGGATGTTCGTCACATGTCACTAAATTAGATTCCAAGTCTTTGAGGTGTGTATTCCACGGTTACTCTCGTCTTCAGAAACGTTATAAGTGTTATTGTCTCAGTGGATGTTACTTTCATGGAAGACACACCTTATTTTCCGTCTTTACCTATTCCCGTTCGTCAGGGGGAGGATGATGATTTGCTGGTCTACTCTATTACATTCTCCTCTCCTCTCCTCTCTTAGAACCTGGTCCGGTCAAGCCCACTATTACTCAAGTCTATTCCCGGCATCCACCTCCTGATTCATGTCTTGCACCTGCTCCTTCGTCATCAGATCTCATCCCGAGCGATAACTTTCCTATTGCCATGTGCAAAGGTAAACGCCAATGCACTTATCCCATTTCTTGTTTTGTTTCATATACAGGTTGTCGTCTTCCTCTTGTTCTTTTATTGCTTACTTGATTCTATTTTGTCCCTAAAACAGTTTTTGAAATCATATCTCAACCTGGTTAGCATAATGCAATGATAAAGGAGATAAATGCTTTCGATGTCATTGGTACTTGGGAGTAAGTCTATTTACCTTCAGGAAACAGGCTATAGGATGCAAATGGGTGTTCGTAGTTAAGGTCAATCCTGATGGGTCAATTGCTCGATTGAAAGCCCATCTTGTTGTTAAGGGCTACGCTCAAACCTATGGAGTGGATTAATCTGTCACTTTTTCTCCTATCGCAAAATTAACATTTGTTTTGTTCTTTATTTCGATGGCAGGTACTCGTCATTGGACTTTGCATCAACTTGATATAAAGAATGTTTTTATTCATGGTGATCTTCAAGATGAGGTGTATATGGAGCAACCTCCTGGTTTTGTTGTTCAGGTGGAGTCAGAGCGAGTTTGTCGACTTTGTAATTCTTTAAATGGTTTAAAATAGAGTCATCAGGTTTGGTTTGGAAAATTTAGTCAGGTTGTTGAAAAGTTTGGTACGATGAAGACCAAGTCGTCCAACCATTCAGTGTTCTACAAGCAATCAGATACTGGTATCATTCTATTAGTTGTGTATGTGGATGACATTGTTATTACTGGAAGTGATACTATCAGAATCTCACCTCTTAAGTCTTTCGTTCGTACTTAGTTTCATACAAAAGACTTGGGGTGCTAAAGTATTTCTTGGGTGTTGAAGTTACAAAGAGTAAAAATGGTATTCTCCTATCTCAGAGAAAATATGTCATTGACTTATTATCTAAGAAAGGAAATTTGGGGGCGAGTGGCGCCAACACCGGAACAGGAGGTACGTTATCAGTTTTTTGGCCTCGTTGTTAGTGTGGTTTGGTTTTTTGTTGTGGTTTCCATCTTCTCGGAGGAGTTCGGAAGGAGGACTCAGAGCTTTGGTGGGCGGCATGTCGCAATTTCGAGGACGAAATCCTTTTAAGGAGGGTGGATTGTAAAGACCCTAACCTTGCTTAGTTTAATAGGTGATTAGGAGGGCTTAATGATGGCTTTGCATGGGAGTTGGGGGAAGGAATAGGAGGAGACGTGATTTGCTAGTGGTGTAGGGGAATGAAGGGAGTGTTTTGCTTGGTGTTGGGAAACATGGGAGCAGTGGTGAAGAGTATGGGTTGCTGATGGTGTTGGATTTGGTGAAGGAAGAAACACATCTCTCTCTTACGTTCTCTCTTTGTTTCTTCTCCTTCCTCTCTTCATTTCTTCTCTCCACCCATCCATTTCCCTCCTTCAAATCTTCAGATCAGTGGTGAGGGTTGCGGAGCAAGGAGAACGTGCAAGCGAGCGTGCGGGGCTAGGTGCGGTGCGGGGAGAACGTGCGTGACGTCGCAGTCTCGAGGCGTCCTTGGAGCTCCGGTGTTCTTCGGTGAAGTCGTAATTCTTCGCGAAGAAGGTATGCCAAGTTCTTGCATTAGAGGCCTTTTTGCTCACCCAAGTTGGGGTGGAGTTGTGGTCGGTCGTGGGAGGTCGGAGACCTCGCCGGCGACGAGGAAATAGCGTAAAATCCTTGGCTGGCGCAAGGTTGTTCTCGACCAACGGTCGACCGGTCTACTTCGGGCGGTCGACCGGTTTAGTGTTTTTCCTGGCTTTAACCAACACCGGTCGAATGATGCATGTGTGGCTGTCTGTTGAACGTTTTAATTTAAACCGCAAGTGCACGGCCGCGATGAAGCGGTTGCAAGTACGGGTCGTCCTCAGGGAGGTGAGCAGTCTCTTGTTTGCACGAAATCAAGTGGAGAAAATAATGGAGAAGAGAGTTGGTTACGCTACTCTACACTAACCTACGCTAAGAAGTATGAAATGCGAACGAAACAAACAAACGATGGAATAAGAACTAAGCTAAGAACAAAGGAAGAATGCTGGAATACAGGAAATGGAAAACCCCTAAGGGGTGGAGTGAGTGCACACAAGCAAAGAGGTGGGTGTAGAATACATTCTTTAAGCATATGAAGGTGGTGTTTATCAAGCATAGGAAGTGTCTAAATGTTATGGCAAAACCTATCAATCTATTCACCAACTTGGTTGATTAACATTTACATATGCAAGTTGTTTATTTCAGAACCTAAACAAGCATGAGAGGTGTCTAATCATTTTGGCAAAACTCATCAAGTTATAAATTCTATCCTAAACAAGCAAGCATACATTCATGTTTTATCAAAACATTGAAATTAAAGCATTCATCCCATTCTCTAATGCATGTATGTACATCTACTCCACCCCCCAAAGGGGATGGAACTACTCACTAAACATTACACTAATTATTAAACTAAACAAAGAAAGCATATTAACTAAGCTAGTAAAACTAATGAAATGAGATTAAGCAAAGCAAAACAAGAAACATAAAACAAACAACATAATAAAGAAAACTTATATTAAAATGACTCAGATTAAAAGTAGCATCCTCCTACTTTAGTGTGTGCTTCAAGGCCTCACTTCTAGTAGGAAGAATAGCCACTTAAAATATGGAGTGATTACAAAAGGAGGTGAAGAGTTCTATTTATAGGCATGGAAAAAGCTAATCCGGGACAATCACCCAATGTGGGACTAAACAGATACCACACATAGCCTAAACATCCTCTAATACATGTGCTGGAGAAATTTGAGCGCATTTGGGCCAAAAATGACCGCCAATTAGCGGTCTTGGACCGCTAATTAGCGGTCTACAGTGTCCGGATCGCTCTGGAATTTCTTGTGGGCTTTTCTGGAAGACTTTTTTGGTATTTGATGCATCTAGTTTGCATGTTGGAGCTCCGACCCGAATAGAATTGCCAAAATACTCCCCATGATGGTGAGGAGTATTCTGTTTTGCTCTTAGGTCCTTCTGTCTTGCAATCAGGTCCTTCTTCCTTGCATCTTGGTCCCCAGATCTCACAATTCAGTCCTTTTTCCCAGCTTTTGGGTCCTTTTATCCTTCATCTCTTCAAACCTATTTATTCCTGAAAACTAAACATAAAACTCGTGACATAGTATTGTTTAGGTGAAAGATAATGGATATAAGATACAAATATAAGCATGAAATGATGTCAATCAAATACCCCCACACCTAACCTTTGCTAGTCCCGAGCAAAACAAAGAAAGAGAAAAGCATACGAAAAAACAAGAAATCCTAACTCACTTTCGTAGGAATCACGGTTGCACTTAGCACGTGCAACAAGCCGTTAAACCTACTTGTCGCCAAGGAGGAGGAGTGTTGTCTCCTGAGGGTTTTCAGCGGATATACCCACAAAATCCTAATATATTTATAACTATCTTAAAGAGATCAAGAAATGAATACTAATACAAAGATGACACAATACTACTTTGTGTGTATTCTTAATATCAGAGGCAAGGGACGGACACAAGTGGTGCACGCTGTTGAACGTTTTAATTAAAACCGCAAGTGCACGGCCGTGATGAAGCGGTGGCAAGTACGGGTCATCCTCAGGGATGTGAGTAGCCTCTTGCTTGTACGAAATCAAGTGACAAAAATAGGGGGAAGAAAGTTGTTTATGCTAATCTAGACTACGCTACACTAAGAAGTTTGAAATGCGAACGAAACAAACAAACGATGAAATAACAACTAAACTAAGAACAAAACAAGAATGCTGGAATTTCAGGAATGGAAAACCCCTAAGGGGTGGAGTGAGTGCACACAAGCAAAGAGGTGGGTGTAGAATACATTCTTTAAGCACATGAAGGTGGTGTTTATCAAGCATAGGAAGTGTCTAAATGTTATGGCAAAATCTATCAATCTATTCACCAACTTGGTTGATTAACATTTACATATGCAAGTTGTTTATTCCAGAACCTAAACAAGCATGAGAGGTGTCTAATCATTTTGGCAAAACTCATCAAGTTATAAATTCTATCCTAAACAAGCAAGCATACATTCATGTTTAATCAACACATTGAAATTAAAGCATTCATCCCATTCTCATTTGCATGTATGTACATCTACTCCACCCCCCAAAGGGGATGGAACTACTCACTAAACATTACACTAATTATTAAACTAAACAAAGAAAGCATATTAACTAAGCTAATAAAACTAATGAAATGAGATTAAGCAAAGCAAAACAAGAAACATAAAACAAACAACATAATAAAGAAAACTTGTATTAAAATGACTCACATTAAAAGTAGCATCCTCCTACTTTAGTGTGTGCTTCAAGGCCTCACTTCTAGTAGGAAGAATAGCCACTTAAAATATGGAGTGATTACAATGGAAGGTGAAGAGTTCTATTTATAGCCATGGAAAAAGGCAAACCGGGACAATCCCCCGATGTGAGACTAAACAAACACCAAAAATAGCCTAAACGAACATTAATACAAGTCCAGGAGAAATTTGAGCGCATTTGGGCCAAAAGTGACCGCCAATTAGCGGTCTTGGACCGCTAATTTGCGGTCTACAGTGTCCGGATCGCTCTGGAATTTCTTGTGGGCTTTTCTGGAAGGCTTTGTTGGTATTTGATGCATCTATTTTGCATGTTGGAGCTCCGACCCGAATAGAATTGCCAAAATACTCCCCATGATGGTGAGGAGTATTCTGTTTTGCTCTTAGGTCCTTCGGGCTTGCATTCAGGTCCTTCTTCCTTGCATCTTGGTCCACAGATCTCACAATTCAGTCCTTTTTCCCAGCTTTTGGGTCCTTTTATGCTTCATCTCTTCAAACCTATTTATTCCTGAAAACTAAACATAAAACTCGTAACATAGCATTATTTAGGTGAAAGATAATGGATATAAGATACAAATATGAGCATGAAATGATGTCAATCAAATACCCCCACACCTAACTTTTGCTAGTCCCGAGCAAAACAAAGAAAGAGAAAAGCATGTGAAAAAAAACAAGAAATCCTAACTCACTTTCGTAGGAATCACGGTTGCACTTAGCACGTGCAACAAGCCGTTAAACCTCCTTGTCGCCAAGGAGGAGGAGTGTTGTCTCCTGAGGGATTTCAGCGGATATACCCACAAAATTCGAACAAGATGCATTAATCAATCTAGCTACACGACTCGTTGGACTTATTTTGTCGATCATGGGACGCGGTAATACTATGGGTCGACTCTATATATGTAATCGGTCCACACACCTAGCCTAATGAGTTATTCGTGAGAGTTAGTCAAGGACTTAAGTGAAAGACATGGGCAACCTTAACTTCTGAATGTGATACAATGTGTAAAGTCCATTTTGGTTCTTATTTGACTCTTTTTTTTCTTTTTCTTTTTCTTCTTTTTTTTCTTTTTCTTTGGGGCATTTTATTGGTTGGTGTTTGATTCTCCCAGGGTCAGGTTTCGTGCATCATTGCCTATGAGGACTTACACTATCACGTACACCTTCCCCCAAATATCCACATAGGGCGATCCCTACCACCCGTGTAACGGGAGTTCGGTCGGTGCATCCCAAGTCAGATGACTCGAAAACACCAGGCACAAAGTCCCCTCAGACCTACTTTCCCGAGTGATAGGAGCCGTGCGAGAAGAGAGAACACCACTTATTTATTTATCTACGTGGGAACCAAAACCCCTACACTTAAGTTTCACAAAAAGAGATTAAGGGCCCTTGACTACGACAAACTTCCTTATACTAACAAACACGAATTATTTGACTCACTAGGTTCAGGGTGGACTTCTTTAAATGTTTGAGTACTGAAACCCTATGATTACACGCCCCCTGAGGGAAAACCAGGGTGCATCCTAACGACACGACAAGACCTAAAGCCATTAAACTAGAAATCCTAATGCATCAAGTTCAAGACAATTTTGGGAGCTTTCTTTTTACTTTGCCTCTCAACGGTTTTGCACATGCTAAACACACGCAAAACCCACAAAAACATTTTCTTTCGCAAACACATGAAGATTTTGAAAGAAATGTGAAAATTTTAAAGCACTCGGCAAGCAAAAGAAGACAAGTCACCCAAGGATCATGGCAAGCAGATATATCAATGTTAAATACGGCACACTAACATGACTCTAGCAATACAAACAAAAGAAAACAAAAAATCAAAAGAAAAGACTCGACTATGTACACACGTAAAATACCCCCCCACACCTACTTCATGCATTGTCCTCAATGAATGTGAACAAGATACTACATGGATACATGCATGAAAAAGGAAAGATCTCACCAACATGAAGTACAAAGGGACGTTCACGGTCATGTTGATGGACACAAACCCAAATTACCTCAAAACCTGTGAGAAGCTGAAGAAGGGAGATAAATACGTGAAGAGATTGGGCCCAAGTACACAAGGGTTGGGGCCCACAACAATCGATGCTCACTGAAGGAGTCTTTTATTACACACTTCTTCTTTTTTTTGTTTTTTTTGTTTTTTTTTGTTTTTTTTGTTTTTTTTGTTTTAATAAAGATATATACATCAACCAAGATATTCTCATAATCATTTGGTCAAGGAACATCAAATGAGAACATCAAGTCAGGAGGACCAGAGACTTGCCGAGATGGGAAACTCCACTGGTACTCTGAGGTGTCATGAGGGGTGAAAGGTCAAAGCTGAAAGGCTCGAACCCCTCATGATATTGGTTGGGTGTGGGCAACAAAGAATGAAGTTGTGTTGCCTCACTAGGGTTTAATTGCTCATCGAAGAAAACCCTCCAACCAATAGGCGGGTGCATCGGAATGAGTTCCTCAGGCTCATTCGATGGATGCAGCAGACTTGCATCACTAAGAATGGGGATTCTCCCCAAGTCATCCAACAAGGACCTCCCACCATCATTTAGATCATCAAGCATAAGCTCGGTCATAAGTGGGTCCTTGTTGGAGTCAATATGAAGCTCAAATGGCTCAATGGCCATGGGACATGAGGTAGAGACACCTTCTGGTATAGGCATATGATGAGGTGTCTCACCCTCACTAGTACTCTCAACTGAATCATGCAACAAACACTCCCTTTGGACATTCATGTTCGAGGCCAGCTCACTCTGTTGCATTGCAAAGACAGGCAACGAGTCTTCGCTGGGCCCACGAACATTCTCAATGGGTTGCATTGGGGTTAGGGGTGTTCGTTGATTTTGTGGTGCTTTCTCCAATTGGCGGATGAGATTTAGATTTAAAGGTTCATCCATGGGTTCCTGTTGCCTACCAGAGTTGAACACATGAAACTCGGCACTCATGTTACCGAATGAGAGCTTCATGAGACCATTTCTACAATTAATCAAAGCATTGGAGGTTGCCAGAAATGGTCTACCCAAAATCAAAGGTATTTGAGAGTGGGTGTTCGCAACAGGATTGGTATCGAGGACAACAAAATCGACTGGAAATATAAAATCTCCAACTTTGATAAGCACATCCTCGATAATCCCCATGGGAATACGAATGGATCTATCCGCCAATTGGAGGGTGATCTTAGTTGGTTTCAATTCTCCCAAGTTCAACTGTTGATAAACAGAGAATGGGAGGAGGTTGACCGCTGATCCTAAATCAAGCAAAACATTGCTCAGTCTAGTGTCCCCTATCGTACACTGAATAGTAGGACACCCAGGGTCCTTGTATTTTGTGTAGGTGGGATTGGACAAAAGTGAGCTGATATTTGCAGCCAAGAATGCTTTCTTAGGAACATTGGTCTTCCTCTTGGTTGTGCAGAGATCCTTCAACACTTTGACATATTGAGGTATTTGTTGGATGACATCCAACAAGGGGATGTTAACCTTCACTTGCTTAAATACCTCTAATATCTTGTCCATGTTGTCACTCTGCTTTTTGTTTAACCTACTTGGATAAGGAGCTTTTGGCAGGTAGGTTTTCTGTTGTGCCTGAGAAGAAAGCTTTGGTGTATTACCCTCACCCTCAGCTTCTTCTTCACCACCATTCCCACTGAGGGGCTGCATAGATGGTGGTGGGTGTGGCAAGGAAATGTGATTGTCAACCTGTTTTCCATTCCTTAAGGTCACAATGGAATTGACATGGTGAACAGGTTCCTCCACATGGTTCACTTGCCTCCCCTGAGGTACCACATTCTCATTTTGCATTTGTTGTTGTTGGTACATGCGGGGGTTAGCCTCAGGCTGGCTAGGAAAAGACCAACTCTCTCTTTCATGTACAGACTGAGCCAATTGTCCTATCTGAAGCTCTAGAGATTTGATGGTCTGCTGATTTGAAGTGAGAACTTGACTCGTGGTTGACATAAAAATTTTCATTGAGTTTTCAAGTCCACGAGTCAAGGTCTCAAGCGAATTGAATCGGGTTTCCATATTATTGGAATTTGGGAAACCCGATTGATTGGTGGTTTGCGCTTGGGGTGGCTGATAGGAATGCGCATGCATGGGAGGTTGGTGTGATTGGTAAGGTGGTCTCGAGGAGTTTGGAGGATCACCTGGGGCATTAGTTTGGTTCCATGAAAAATTGGGGTGGTTCCTCCATCCAGGATTATAAGATGATGAGTATGGGTCATTCCTGGCTCTATCATAGACGGCGTTGACATGCTCCATCTCAGGAGGAATGGACTCACACTCGCTTTCTACATGACCTATCCTACCACATGAATGACAGGGAACTGGACCAGATGTAGACATGTGAGGTGCACTTTGTTGGTTTTGGAGCTCAATAGAGTCCATACGGCGCATTAAGGCCGCCATGCGTGCCTCGGTGGCCGTAGTGGTATCGATAGCAAATGCGGTACCCGATCTAGTCGAGTTTGCATTCGCGATCCTCGCTCCTATACTAGATGATGCAGGTGGTTCCCTCACACTCTCCCACTGCATGGTTTTCTCAGTGAGGTCTTCTAGCAAGGCCCATGCCTCCCTTTCATCCTTTCCCAAGAACTCTCCTTGACACATGGACTCAAGGAGCGTTCTGGACGGGATGTGAAGACCCTCATACACAATCTGACAAAGACGCCACAACTCAATGCCATGGTGAGGGCACGAGGATAGTAACTCTTTGAACCTCTCAAGATATGCATGAAATGGTTCGGTCTCATGTTGATAGAACGAATTGATTTCGTTCCTCAATTTTTGAGTCCGATGATTGGGAAAGTACTTCTTGAGGAATGCAGATTGAAACTCATCCCAAGTCCTAAAGGAATTCGCCTGGTTGCTGTACAACCACTTCTTGGCGTCATCCTTTAGTGCAAAAGGAACGAGCCTAAGATGGATGGAGTCTGTGCTAAGTTGTTGCAGCTTGAACATAGCACAGACCTCCTCAAATTCCCTGAGAAAGATATAGGGGTCACCTTTCCCAGTGAAATGAGGGAGCATGGAAATGAATTGAGGCTTAACCTCAAAATGGTTCCCATTAGCCTCTGGTAATACGATGCATGAGGGTAGAGCTGTACGGCTCGGGTAGCATCGATCACGAAGAGGTATGGGAACGACAACTGGAAGCACTGGTCGAACAGGTGGGTCCAGCAACTGCTCCTCCTCACGGAAATTAGCAGCCATTGAACCCAGACTGCGTGCGACACGAGAGGAGGGAGGTGTCGAGAAATCGATGACCGAAGCCGGATTGACAACGCTCCTCGTCAAACGACCACTCTCGTCTCGTGTCCACGAAAGCATGCACAAAGGTGCACACACACAAAACAAAACTTTTTTTTTCTTTTTTTTTCTAACAAAGAATGTGTGTAGAGGAGAAGACGGGGGAACACAGGAGAGAAAGAATGACTCAGGAGAGAAGAGAAGAAGTCCTTATGCTACGGCGGATGGGTACAGGTAGAAGCACACAAGCAAACAAGGCTCAAGCAATCCTAAGGTCGCTATAGGTCCTTACAGCTAGACGACGCCTAACTGCGAGGTCACACGGCCTCAACACGCCTCACCTCCCTACAACGAGGACCACAAAGCCCAGCAAGTGAGCCAAGATCCGGGGATCTCGTCTCTCCTACTATCGACAAAGTGGGCAACGCCGATCAGGTCATGACGGTCGGGACCGGATCACTCTCCTAATGCGTCCGAATTCCTTAAGGCCAATGTCTACTTGATTTTAAAATTAGGCTCTTGATTAGTGTGGTTTTTGGGGCGAAGGAAAGGGTGATGAAATCCCCCACCTTATCTTTTATGGGACAACCCCTCCTTAGTAGCGTTTTGGAGTCCTAAATGTAGCAATAAACTATCCAAACAACGCTCAACTCACACTTGTTGCAATGCACTTCCTACTAACTAATGCATGTTCATACGAAATGCATGAATGAGAGTAGAAGGTGCGTACCTCACGCCAGCTCTCAGCAACAGAAAATAAAGCTAAGATAAAAGACAATCTAAATGCCTAAGTCACATACATGATGCATGGCCTAAACAAAAAAATGCCTAATCTTTTGCTTTGAGTTTTAGGGTCCAAGTTGCTTAAAGGAGGTTGATTATGGATCTGGGAACAAACTATAAGTCAAAACATGCACAAATGGAGTCCCAGATTACTATATCAATTAGGCTAACAACAACAAAAAACTAGAAGGTGAACTGAGCTCACCCAACCGCTGATTAGCGGTCTCAGACCGCTGATTGGCGGTCTGAAGTGCCCAGGTAGCCTTGCAATTTTTCCAGAAGCCTTCCCTTGCTATTCCCAGTCTCCTGAAACAAAGAAAAACTACAACACACAAATTAAATCCACTCGAATCGTCCAAACAAGAGTCTGGACTGGCACCTCCCCAGCAACGGCGCCAAAAACTTGTTGAACGTTTTAATTTAAACCGCAAGTGCACGGCCGCGATGAAGCGGTGGCAAGTACGGGTCGTCCTCAGGGAGGTGAGCAGTCTCTTGTTTGCACGAAATCAAGTGGAGAAAATAATGGAGAAGAGAGTTGGTTACGCTACTCTACACTAACCTACGCTAAGAAGTATGAAATGCGAACGAAACAAACAAACGATGGAATAAGAACTAAGCTAAGAACAAAGGAAGAAAGCTGGAATACAGGAAATGGAAAACCCCTAAGGGGTGGAGTGAGTGCACACAAGCAAAGAGGTGGGTGTAGAATACATTCTTTAAGCATATGAAGGTGGTGTTTATCAAGCATAGGAAGTGTCTAAATGTTATGGCAAAACCTATCAATCTATTCACCAACTTGGTTGATTAACATTTACATATGCAAGTTGTTTATTTCAGAACCTAAACAAGCATGAGAGGTGTCTAATCATTTTGGCAAAACTCATCAAGTTATAAATTCTATCCTAAACAAGCAAGCATACATTCATGTTTTATCAAAACATTGAAATTAAAGCATTCATCCCATTCTCTAATGCATGTATGTACATCTACTCCACCCCCCAAAGGGGATGGAACTACTCACTAAACATTACACTAATTATTAAACTAAACAAAGAAAGCATATTAACTAAGCTAATAAAACTAATGAAATGAGATTAAGCAAAGCAAAACAAGAAACATAAAACAAACAACATAATAAAGAAAACTTGTATTAAAATGACTCACATTAAAAGTAGCATCCTCCTACTTTAGTGTGTGCTTCAAGGCCTCACTTCTAGTAGGAAGAATAACCACTTAAAATATGGAGTGATTACAAAAGGAGGTGAAGAGTTCTATTTATAGGCATGGAAAAAGCTAATCCGGGACAATCCCCCAATGTGGGACTAAACAGATACCACACATAGCCTAAACATCCTCTAATACATGTGATGGAGAAATTTGAGCGCATTTGGGCCAAAAGTGACCGCCAATTAGCGGTCTTGGACCGCTAATTAGCGGTCTACAGTGTCCGGATCGCTCTGGAATTTCTTGTGGGCTTTTCTGGAAGACTTTGTTGGTATTTGATGCATCTAGTTTGCATGTTGGAGCTCCGACCCGAATAGAATTGCCAAAATACTCCCCATGATGGTGAGGAGTATTCTGTTTTGCTCTTAGGTCCTTCTGTCTTGCAATCAGGTCCTTCTTCCTTGCATCTTGGTCCCCAGATCTCACAATTCAGTCCTTTTTCCCAGCTTTTGGGTCCTTTTATCCTTCATCTCTTCAAACCTATTTATTCCTAAAAACTAAACATAAAACTCGTGACATAGCATTGTTTAGGTGAAAGATAATGGATATAAGATACAAATATAGGCATGAAATGATGTCAATCACTGTCGACCGGTTGTGCTTGTGCTGGTGGGTCGGGGTTTGTCTGCGAGTTTTCGGTCGACCGGGACCCTTGAGCCGTTCGACCGATTGCTTCGTGTTTCGCTTGGACCGAACGTTGACCATCGAAACGGTCGACCGTTCTTTACCTTTGGTCCGACCGGAACTTAAGTGAACTTAATCGAACAATCAACTCTGCAAACAAACACTCAACTCACACTTGTTTCAATGCACTTCCTACTAACTAATGCATGTTCATACGAAATGCATGAATGAGAGTAGAAGGTGTGTACCTCACGGCAGCACTCTACAACTGCAAATAAAGCTAAAATAAAAGACAATCTACATGCCTAAGTCACATACATGATGCATGACCTAAACAAGAGAGAATGCCTAATCTTTTCCTTTGGGTTTTAGGGTCCAAGTTGCTTAAAGGAGGCTTGATTATTGATCTGGGAACAAACTATAAGTCAAAACATGCCAAATCAAGTCCCAGATCACTACATCAATTATGGAAACAAGCTGAAGAAACGAGAAGGGAAACAGGGCTCACCCGACCGCTGATTGGAGGTCCAAAGTGCCCAGGTTGGCCTCCAACTTCTCCTGCTACCTCCCCTTGTGACTCCAAGTCTCCTGAAACAGAGCAAAACTACAAAACACAAATTAAATCCACTCGAATCGTCCAAACAAGAGTCTAGACTGGCACCTCCCCGGCAACGGCGCCAAAAACTTGTTGAACGTTTTATATTAAATCGCAAGTGCACGGCCGCGTTGAAGCGGTGTCCACAGGGAGGTGAGCAGTCTCTCGTTTGCACGAAATCAAGTGGCAAAAATAGGGAAGAGAGTTTGATTATCCTATTCTACGCTACACTACACTACGAAGTATGAAATGCGAACAAAAGCAATAAACGATGGACTACCAAACTAAACTAAGAACTAAATAAGTGCTGGAATTCAGAAATAGAAAACCCCTAAGGGGTGGAGTAAGTGCACACATGCAAAGAGGTGGGTGTTGAACACATTCTTTAGGCACAAATAAAGGGAGTGTTTTCATGCATAGGAGGTGTCTAAATGTTATGGCAAAACCTATCAATACATTCACTAACCTAGTTGATTAAAATTAACATACACAAGTTGGTTTATTTCAGAACCTAAACAAGCATGAGAGGTGTCTAATCATTTTGGCAAAACTCATCAAGTTATAAGTTATATCCTAAACAAGCAAGCATAGATTCATGTTTCATCAACACATTGTAAATACAATATTCATTCCATTCTCTAATGCATGTATTAACATCTACTCCACCCCCCAAAGGGGATGTAACTACTCACTACACATTAGACTAATGATTAAACTAAGCAAGGAAAGCATATTAACTAAACGACTAAAACTAATGAAATGAAATTAAACAAAGTAAAACAAGCAACATGAAACAAACAACATAATAAAGAAACTTTTATTAAAATGACTCACAATTCAAGTAGCATCCTCCTACTTTAGTGTGTGCTTCAAGGCCTCACTTCTAGTAGGAAGAATAGTCACTCAAAATGTGAAGTGATTACAATAGAAGGTGAAGAGTTCTATTTTTAGCCATAGAAAAAGGTAATCCAGGACAATCCCCCGATGTGGGACTAAGCAAATACCAGAAAGGGACTAAATACACACTAATACGCTACCCACAAAAATCTTAGCTAATTTGGGCCAAAACAGACCGCAAATTAGCAGTCTTGGACCTCCAATTGGCGGTCTATATGGTTCGGATCACGTTGGATTTTCTTCTGGGCTTTTCTGGATGGCTTTGTCGGTCTTTGATGCATCTACTTGTTTATTGGAGATCCGACCTGAATCTAATTGCCAAAATACTCCCCAAGATGGTGTGGAGTTTTCTGTTTTGCTCTTTGGTCCTTCGGTCTTACGTTCAGGTCCTTCTCCCTTGCATTTTAGTCCCCAGGTCTCACAATTCAGTCCTTTTTCCTTGCTTTTGGGTCCTTTTATGCTTCATCTATTCAAACCTATTTATTCCCGAAAACTAAACATAAAACTCGTTACATAGCATTGTTTAGGTGAAAGATAATGGATATAAGATACAAATATAAGCATGAAATGATGTCAATCACAAGACAATAATTGAAATGAAGCTAATAGGTTCACATGCAAAATGACTCTAATCCAACTATGTCTCCATAGGAAATAAGATTTATCACAATCATTAAAACATACAAGACATTAATTTGGAAAAAGCCAACATGAGAACATGCATGCACATGCTTTGTTTCCTTCTTCCACTCCATCCTTATCCTAACCTCATCATTCTCCATAGAATAGGCTCACTAATCTAAGCATGTGCTAAGCTTCATTCAAGAGCATTAGCACATCAAAGATAAGAGTGAAATCCATTAGATAGTTATGGTAATCATGTAAGACTCAAATGATTAAGATTAACACACACCATCACATGATCAATCACCTTCTTCTCCATCCCCCATGGGGATGGACTACTCTCTACTCATCTCTACACTAAAGAAAGCATAAAAACAAGAAGAACCCATAATAGAAATTACTTAAAACAAGATTAACTAAACAACAACATCAAAGAAATTGTATCAAAGTAAAAGACATGTATTTAAAGAACACAACTCACTATTGATTGAAATGAAAAGATTGCAAAGTGTGCTTCTTCTCCTCCAACTACACTAAGCAGCAACAAAATAAAACCTAAAACTAGTGGAGAAGAACAAAGAAGAGGGATAGGAGGGATTACAATGGTATATATAGACTAATACATGGTTAGGATTAATCTGGGAATAATCGGACGGCTCTAAATTATATTTGATAGTCCAAGAGTGCTCTAAACCGAATATTTGACCCACGACTGAAATTTCAACTTATTTGGACAATTTTGATCCGCCAGTGGCGGATCAAATGGCTATGATTGAGCTGAAATTTTGTGTCGCGCTTGATTTCTTCATTTGGCACATGGAGTGAAGTCCTGCTCTGCTGGCTTGAACCGATTTGAGTTTAATTGGTGAAATATTGATTTGATTCAAGTCACGTGTCACAATACTTTGCATTTCACAATCAGGTCCTTCCGAATTTTCACTTGGGTCCTTCCTGATTTGTGATCCAGTCCTTGTGCATTACAAATAGGTCCAGAACCTTCCAAATCAGTCCATACTTGCTACATTTAGGTCCTTTTTTCTCATTTCCTCTTCTTTATTACCTAACTCCTGAAACACTACAAACAACAACTCGAGTAGCACAATATTGGTGTAAAATAAAGGATATATAGCATGAATATGATGCATGATATGCTACTAATCAAATACCCCCACACTTACATTTTGCTAGTCCCGAGCAAAACAAAGAAAAGTGAAACATGCAAAAAACATGGAAATCCTAACTTACTTTCATAGGAATCACGGTTGCACTTAGCGTGTGCAACAAGTCATTAAACCTACATGTTTCCAAGGAGGATGAGTGTTGTCTCCTCAGGGTTTTCAATGGATATACCCACAAAATCCGAACATTGATGCATTATTCAATCTAGAAACTCGACTCGATGGACTCATTGTTGTTGATCATTAAACACGCTTAATCATACGGGCCGACTCTATACATGTATCCAGTCACACACCTAGCCTAATGAATCATTCGTGAAAATTAATTAAGGACTTAAGTGAAAGATATGGACAACCTTAACATCCTCAAGTGATACAAAGTGTAAAGTCCATTAAGGTTCTTATTTGCATTACCCTTTTTTCCTTCTTTTTTTGTTTTTGTTTTTGTTTTGTTTTTTCCTTTTGTTTTTGTTTGTGTGTGATTCTCCCATGGTCAGGTTTCGTGGATCATTGCCTATGAGGACTTACACTATCACGTACACATTTGCTCACATCTCCACATTGGGCGATCCCTACCACCCGTGTAACGGGAGTTCGCTCGGTGCATCCCGAGTCAGATGACTCGAAAGCACCAAACACAAAGTCCCCTCGGACCACACGCATGAAAGAGACCAAAATTTGTTGTAATGTCTCAGTTTGTTGACCTGCATATGATTCGACATAACTAGATGGTGGTCTAGTAGTTAGTGTCTCTCTCATATTATCCCAATCTGAAGATTGCTCCACCACACAATTTAGATTCTCCCAACCATACGGGGTGTTCGTATGAGGCACCCCAGGATGCATGGGTCCGGAGTACAAGTGAGAATTGTCTTGGTCCCAACAATGATATAGATGGTCGCCCATGTAACCATCCATCTCGACAAAGAACTCTTGAGTCGACCATTCTCACCACCACGAGGTGAAGCTCACAAAAAGTGCTCGACTCGACTCTAAAATGCTAATAGAGAGTGTAAAGGGAAGGAGACTAGAACGTAGAAGTAGGTGAGAAGAAGATGACTCAGAGGAGAAGGGAAGAATCCCTAAAAACTAGTGTGGGTAAAGGGTGAGGGTAGAAGCCTAGTCTAGGAAACACGGCTCAAGCAACCTACGATTACTATAGGTACTTACAGCTATACGACGCCTAACTATGAGGTCACACAGCCTCACCACATGAGGATATGCTGAGAGCTTCTGCTCTGGATTGGGCAGGACACTGGGATGAGCATTTATCGTTGATAGAGTTCGCCTACAAGAACAGCTACCATTCGAGTATTGGAATGACACCGTACGAGGCTTTGTACGGGAGACCTTGCAGATCACCAGTGTGCTGGAGTGATGTAGGCGGGAGATATCGGATTGGGCCTAAGATTGTGCAGATGTATGCTGAAAAAGTCAATGTGATCAGGCAAAGATTAGCGACAGCTCAAAGCAGGCAGAAGAGCTACGCGGATAGGCGTAGGCGTGCGCTGATGTTTGAGGTAGGCAATCACGTTTTCCTGAAGTTTTACCATCTCGAGGAGTGATGAGGTTCAGGAAGAAGGGGAAGCTCAGTCCGAGGTATGTCGGGTCGTTTGAGATTCTCGATCGGATCGGAGAGGTTGCCTACAGGATTGCGCTGCCACCGCGGTTTTCGGGTCTTCATAATTTCTTCCATGTTTCGATGCTGAGGAAGTACGTAGCAGATCCTTCTCGTGTGATTCAGTTTGAGGTTCCGCAGATCCAACATGATTTGTCTCTCGAGGAGGGACCTGTAGAGATCGTGGATCGGATGGAGCGCCAGCTCAGGAGAAGGACCATTCCGATGGTGAAGGGTAGGTGGCAGCACCATAGTGAGCGAGAGGTCACTTGGGAGATCGAGGAAGAGGTCCGGAAGAAGTTCCCGGAACTGTTTTGTGAGTTTCGGTTCTAATTTCGGGAACAAAATTCTTTTAAGAATGGTGGATTGTAATATTCTAAACCCTTATTAATTGGGTTAATTGCCTTTTAGGTGGCTAATTGGAGGTTTTGGATGGATGGATGGGATTGAGTTGGTGGAGAAGAGGTGGATGGTGGAGATGAGAAGAGAAGAGTATAAATTTGGTGGGTTCTCTCTCTCTCTCGTCTCTCTTTCTCCCGCTCAATTCTCTCTCTACTCTGATCCGTAGCAAAATCGAAAGCTCCGCAAGGCGGTGGAATCGGAGAAGCAAGGTGAAGCTTAGGTGTTTGCCAGAGGGGAGTCGATCGTTGCTCGATTAGTTTTCACCGGAGTTTGGGTTCGTGAGGGAAAAGCTCGTTGTTGGATCTTCAAAGGCTTCTTCAAGCCTTCAAGGTATGTCAAGCTTTACTTTGATACTCACTTATGCTTTCGTGAGTGTTGGAGTGGTCGACAGTAGGCTGGATGGCTCGTCGGACTAGTGCAGCAAGTTCAACGCTGAATCGGTCGACCGTTTCGTAATGCAATTTTGGTATTTATCTCTCACATCGGTCGAACGATACCCTTGGGTGGTCGACCGGTGGTGCATGTTAAGCGAGAAGATGGCGCTACTGGTGGGTTTGGTCAAACGGGACCCTTTGTCGTTCGACCAAAACACAATTTTAAGTCGGTTGGGGGTGTAGACCTCAAAACAGTCGACCGCCGTAAGACCTCGTTCGACCGATGACTTAAAATAACTTAAAAGTTTGTCCGACCGTTTGTGGTTCGATCGACCGGTGTATTTTTGTTATGAATTGGATTTTACTGGCCATTTTTAGTCGACCGTCGATCTCGTGTTGTTCGACCGTTTGTGCTTTTTATGCGGCAATGGGTTTTTACTGGTGGAATTCGGTCGAACGGGTCCCCTTTGTTGTTCGACTGGTTGGCGGGATTTTTGGTTGGGCCGGTCCTCTGAATAGGGATTCGGTCGACCGGTTTGTTATTTTTGTTCGACCGTTTTGGTGCAGTTTTGTATTATTCTTGTGTTGTGGGACCAACTCAAGGGCAACGGGTCTCCGGCCTTTTGGGGGCAACACTACAGACATTGTCGGCCTGAGAGTGGTTCGTTGGTGTTGTGGAGCTAGCTCGAAGGCAACGGGTCCCCGGCCTTGTAGGGGCAACGGTACAGATATTGCCAGCCTGAGAGTGGTTCGTCGAATCAGCTTTGAAGGCAACGGGTCCCGGGCCTTGGAGGGCAACGGTACGGACATTGCCGGCCTGATAGTGATCCAGAGTTGTGTTGTAGCCGAGGAGAATTCCGGTTATTGTGCCTGGGGCACGTGTGAGGGTTGGGTTAGAGGACCCACGAGACCCGATATTATTTTGTGTCCACAGTGGTAAGGAGAGAGTTCCCGGAGGCCCAGTGAGACGTTGATGTTTATTTACTGCATTTCATATCACACATGCTTATAGATGTCTAGTCCATTTATTGGGATAAGAGTTTGGCATACGTGGTTTCCTTATGGGAAACTTAGGCATAGTCATGTTTTATTTCAGGCCGTGAGCGGCATTAGGAGGTGGTGACCGAGGAGGAGCGTGTTCGGAGCTAGATCCTGCTTTTCCTGTTTTTGAGGTCTTAGTGATTATATTTACATTTCCCTTTAGCTTTTGTTGTAATCACACTCTTGAAAATCTCATATATATATATATTGTATATATGTTGGTGCACTAATGACATGTTTTCTTCAGTAATATCCTCGTGTTTGTGTTATATTGAAAATTTTGAATTTCTTCAGTAATATCCTCGTGTTTGAGGATGTTACCGGTTATCCCAATTAAATGTTTTCTGGCCCAACAAATAAATTTCATCACATTATCTGATTGATTGCTTTGCTGTATAAATTTGTTTTGTTATAGTGTTATTCAAGTATACTTCTAAAGAAACACTATTGAAGGATTTTCTTCCTTCCTGTATAATAATAATAATTGTAATTAATAATGATAACTCCTACTCCACAAGACCAAAGAGAGTCACACTAGCTTTGTTGTCGCAATCATTTTTTTTCTACGCTATGAAGCTAGAGATCACTTCTCTTGCAGATCATCAATTAAAGACCAAGTATTTGATAAATATATCTATTAGTTCCATTTTTTTAAAAACGAAAAGTATGGAATTGTGGTGAAGTTAACCATCAATAATTGGTAGACACCCTTATCTGAATTGAGAAAACCAAGGATCAAGTTAAAAGTCAAGTTTTTAGTTGATACTGGGAAGGTTTTTATGACTACATTCAGAGTAAAGGGCATAATTAATTAGAATTTAAGCTACGAAAACAAACTCATATTTTGATTTAGGACTAGACCACCAAAAATTGTGGTAGATATGGGTACATATTTACGTCAACAACTCTAGTTTACGCTAGTTGGTTACCAAAGTATTTTTGAAGCTGGTTTAAGCCCAATTTAATTTGTTCGTTTGTCATAGATTGCCCGTTCCCAGATGTCAGATGAGTTCCGAAGGAAAAGGACGTCAATCTCCTACGTAAAGCAAAAGATAAGGTTTAACCTTTTATTCTCTTCCTCCATTTTAGGTTACTTATAAGTTATTACACAACTCATTTAAGTCAGTTACAACTTCGTTCATGTAATGTTACTCTATAGATCTTATCTAGTCATGGGTTTAAGTGTTTTCTCTTCCTGTTTTTCAATTTCATTTGACCCCAGCTTCAAATCGAAAGATTCTACCTAGTCATGGATTTAAGTGTTTTCTCTTCCCGTATCCAATTTCATTTGACACCAGCTTCAAATGGAATTTGATTTTATAACGTTATAGCAGTTTGATTATTTGTAAAGAAATTTCATTGGAAGAATGGTTCCACGAAAGATTAAATTATGGGAAATTTCACTTTGCATCCCTCAAATGTACTCATCTATCACTTTGCACCTCTTAATTGTTGATGTTCACAATTTGACTCCCTCAAATCTTTTAAATCATCAAATAACAAGGCAACTGGTTCTCCCCCCACACCGACCCCGACTGAGCCTCCCTAATCTTTTCCTCTCCCTTCACATGTTTTCTCATTCACTCCACCCCCGTTGCCACCATGGATCTCCCACCCTATCCTCCTACTCCACTTCTTCCTCTCCCTCTCCCCCCTAACAAGACCGACCCCGACTATGCCCGTCGAACATCTCTCCCCAAATCATCTCTTGTCCGTCGATCATCTCCCGTCGCCATCGTCATCGTCTTTGAGGTGTGATTTTCAGTTTGTGTGCTCGTAATTTAGGTTTTGCATATTGATTTTTTCGTAGGTTTTCATAGTTGAACATTGTTGATTTTTGTTGATTCTCATTATCGACAAAACATTTAGGCTAGACGTGTTGATTTTTGTTGATTCTCATTATCAATACCCCTTTGGAATTTGATAATCAATGCCAACGTTCAGGCGGGTTGTTGTTGATGCGACCACCCGCACACATCTGTGTGCGGTGTTTGCGATCGCACATGGTCACCAAGACGACCATGTGCACAACAACACAGTAGCAACGGCTAGGTGCCCTTCTTCTCCCTCCCTTCGCTGAAGCAACAACGCCGTGAGCCATCTTCTCCTCCTGGCTGCAACCGCCATTGGTGATAATGGGAGAGAAGAAGACTAGGGTTACTAGGTTAGAGTTTGGGGGAGAGAGGGTTGTCGTTCGTTTGGCCTTTAGGGATTAGGGTTAGGGTTTAAGGGAAAGGGAAAATGGGTTATATAGGGGAGATAGGGTGGCTCTTTTGGTGTGATGCAATCTTGGTCATTCGTTTTCCTTCCATTTTTTACCCCCTCCCCTACCCCTTTTCCATTCCTATAAATACCTAGTGAGACAGTGATTTAAGTGTTTTTAAGCCCAAACATGTAAGGTTTTTTTCAAAATTTTATTTTTATTTTTCCTGTATTTTTCCTATTATTCTAATTAAAACCAAAACTATTTAATTAAATAATTATTAAAAATTGTCACCCACACCTGGGCGACCACCTAATCGCCTAGGCATTACCTGAGCATTGATTATTGAAATTGATACATGCTAACTTTAGCTCTTAGATGTGTATGTAGGCCTTCAAAATTATTGAGGTTGATTTCTTGATGACTTGATGTAACAAAATCCATAATTCTTTCCAGTGACACAACCAGTAATTTTCATGAAAACCTACCAAGAGAAATGTCTAGGAAATATTTTTCAATGTAAAGTAAGGAACATCACAATGTCAAAATTGATAAGTGATTCCCACTTCACTATACATTGAACATGCAAGAGTAGCAGTTCCTTGAACATATTCTGTTGCAGGGATGACAAAGAGTAATTTAGCATTCAACATATTTTGATTATTCCAAAGAGTAATTTAGCATCTTGACATTGACTGTAACTGATATCATTTTCATTGTAATATACATCCACTAAAATCGCTTGACATGCTATTTGAAATGTAGGACCCTATGCACTTCAAATGCATGATATCTATTTGCCAATTTTGTATGCTTGTTTTAGCATTTTCTTTAGTTGGTATTAACTTTGATAGATTGTAGGTTGTTTCGCAACATTTGTAACTGATATTACAATCTGAGATGACATTTTATACGTCGCTAATGGCCACTTTTTATGTCTTGTACATGTACATGGAATCATGAACCCTTCGTTTTTGTTGGTTTTCCACCATTCAGGTTTTTTTGATGGTGGTCACTACAAGGATAAAGAGTTGAGTTATTTCGAAAATTGTAATTCGGATTTGATGTCATACTTTGAGTTAGTAGGGTTCTTAGAAGAAATTGGTTTGCCCATGGATAATCGGATGTTCTTTCGGACCCCCAATGAAAGTAATAGTGGCAGCTTATAGTGGTACAGATGAGCAAATTACTAGAATGTTTGGTATCTATGGTGGTTATGACGGAATAAATTTGTTTGTTGAGCCTTATAATGTCTGCGTAGAACCTTTACAAGTTGTAGATATTGATGATGAAGTTAGTGATGTCGAGTCTGGGTTTAGAGCCTCAGATCAGTCTGCAGAAGATGGCAGTGATGCTAGTGATGACAACCTAGATATAGAGGATGTTGATGATGATCTAAGTATGTTGATTCTGATGCAATGCCATTACTGCACCTAATACTGAGCAAACGAAAGGAAAAATGACCACGAGCTTCTCTACTCCCACCACTTAGCAGCCAAATTTCAGCAATGAAGAAGTGAACTTGAAGTATTCATGGTTCTTCACATGAGGAAATAAATTTCCCTAGGTTTAGTCATAGACTCACCACGGTACTGCATTCATGCTTCTTGGATGGAAAAGAGCATTGCCTCCAAATTAAATGCTTTCATAATGTCCGCTCTTGCGAGAGAAAATACGTAAATCAGTTGGCCAAATCAACTTGGTATCTAAGAAGATAGTTGACCGAGTTAGGGATGACATTAAATGCACAGTCAATGTCATTCAAAAGAGCATTAAAAGAGATTATACGATCAATCCTTCCAACAACAAGTGTACAGAGCTAAGCAAAAGGCATCAAAGATTGTTCAAGGGCATCACAAGGTGTAGTATGCTAGGATATGGGATTATTGCTACATTTTGTAATTCACAAACCCAGGATCTACCACCTTTTAAAGATTGAAAGAGTATTAGAGTGTCCCATTGCACTTTTTTAGAGTCTTTTTGTGAGTTTACTACACGCAAAAAGGGATTTTTAGATGGGTGCAGACCTTTCATTTGTCTAGACGGTTGTCACTTGAAGACCGTTTATGGTGGTATTTTATTATGTGTCATTGGAAGAGATGCTAACAATCAGTTGTTCCCTATAGCAGTGGCAGTGTTGGAGTATGAAAGTAAGGTTGTCTGGACTATGTTTCTGCAGTCTCTGATAGAGAGCTTAGGTGGTCAATACAAAAGTTGGAACGTCATGTCAGATAGGGAAAAGGTACTTAATATAAATATGTAATAGATATGATTTGAGTTGGTTCATCACCTTTTTATCCACTAATTGTGTTCTGTGTTTTACAGGGTTTAATAGAGGCTTTTAATGTTGTCCTTCCTAAGGTGGATCATCATTTCTATGTGAGGCATATGTATGCTAATTTAATATCAAAATTTAAGGGGTGCCACTTGTTGGTTTGATGGAACACATAAGGAGGTTGTTTATGACAAGGTTGCAAGAAAAAAAAAGTCCATTGAGATGGTGGATGGCATTACGTATCCCAACATTAAGAGAAAATTATACAAAAATAAAGATGAATCAATGTCTTCTGTTGCATGTCTTGGAGGGGATCAAATCTTTGAAGTTTGTCGATAGGATTAAATCCAAATGGTTGACTTGTCAGAGAGAACATGTGGATGTAAAGAGTGGGATATCACTGGCATCCCATGCAAACATGCTTATGCTTGCATCTTGAACGGTTTGGGGTCACTCGAGGCATATGTGGATGTACGTTATCATGTAGAAACCTACATACAAAAACACATGTAGAAGTTTTACGCCCTGTTCCAAATATGTCACAATGGCGACCGACTGGTATGAAAGAAGTGGCATCCCTAATTAACAATCCACGACAGCCTAGTAGACCCAAAAAAAGACCCCATATGAGGTAGCCAAAACCGGTAAGTTGAAGAGAGTTTTGACATTTAAGTGCTCCAAGTGCGGCGAACGTAGACACAACATGTCCACTTGCAAGACTCCGACAACTAAGTTTCAAGCTAGAAGAGGACGAGGGTCGCAGGGAAAGAAAGAGGACTTTCTCGAAGTGGTGGAGCTTATATAGGACTATCATCAAACCGAGGAGGAAGTGGGGTTGGTTCTGCAGTGGATAATTAAATTTGTATCGCGGGATTTTTGATGTGTTAGTTTTTTAGCAGTCTAGTGAATTATTGTGATTTGGTTCAAATTCAAAGTTTGTTGTAGTCTTGTTTGGAAATTATTTATCTTGTTTCCATGTAGGAAGCATTTTCAATATACTTATATTCACTCTGCATCAAAGATAAGCTAGGATTTTTATGTGGCAGGAGTAGGGGTGCACATGGGTCGGGTTGGGTTTGGTTTGGGCCAGAACCCGACCCAACCCGAAAAATTCGGGTTTGTGAAAAACCCTAACCGATTCGGGTTCAACCCAACCCGACCTAATTCGGGTTGGGTTGGGTCGGTTCGGGTTGGACCCGAATTTATTTGGGAAATGGACCTTGTCTCTGCATCCCCCGCTAACGATCGCAGTGGGGAAATATCTTGCAACATCCATCACCAGAACTCTCATCGGCTCGTGTTACAACAAGATATATAAAAATTAATTACCAACACTTAATTTGCGACAGAAAATAGACATGTTTGGACACGATATTTAAATACAAAGAATTAACGTGGTGTTATTCTTTCAGAATCTGACATTAAGGCCTGATCTGGGTCTTCCACGATTGGAGAAAGAGTGTTATCGTAATCGAGGAACATGGCGATTTGCTTCCCTTTGGATGTCTTCACTATCTCCTCAAACATACTTAAAGCAGATGGATGACTCATCTGATCAAAAACCAAACCAACACATGATCATTCTTTTGTAAGTCTAGAACCCATATCCCAACTCTCATAAAGTTCAAATATTTTTGGACTTAATTTGTTGCAGATTAATAATCTAGAATTTAAAACTAACCAAAACCATGAGTTAGCTAGATAAAACTAAAAACCCAACAAAACCCACAAATCCTTTTGGTTTTAACCAATATTCCAAAACAAAACCCACGTCCAAAATTGCATGAAAATTCAAATCTTTATGGTTTTACTCACCATTCATCTTTTAAAATCTTCAGCCAAGGCATGCGTGGGTGAGGAAGCCCTCATGGTTTCAACCCAAGCATTGGTTCTCACACCACCACTTCCAATCTCAAGCGGCTTGGGGGCGTGACTGCGTGAGGGAGAGTGATCGACGGAATCACGGAGCTACATCACATTATTTACTACTTAAAAGAATGTATTGTGCTCAAATTCTTTAATCCTTGTGATGTAGTTTTTGTTTTGGTGGATACTCTTCAGAAAGTATTTGTGCAAGGCAGACAATTTAATGTGTGTTAAGATGGGAAATGCCAGACGAAAAGCTTCTTCCGTCATACTGAAAATCATACGTCGCCAAATCCATCATCTTGTTACAACAAACCAAAATGAAATCAAACTAAAAACCAAACATCACCAAACTGACAACCCAACCTACTTCTACCGCCTCTGGCAGTGCCGTGACGGTCGTTCACCCATCCTACTTCCTTTCCATCCTCAGGCGTTGCACAACTTCAGCAACCTCAATCCCGACCCTGACTCAATCGAGCTCCACGATGCCACATTCTTCTCTGGCATTTCATCGAACAACCTCTTTGCATAAAAAAAATCACCACGAAGGTGCAGGAGATTTGGGGGAAGGTGGGATCATGGTGGGAGGAGCAGATCATGCTGTTCGAAGAGAGGGCGGGAGGGAGAAGGAAGGGAGGAGAAGATGGAGACTCAGTCGGTATCGGTGTGGGAGAACCCGTTGGTGGCGAGGAGGGCCATTGACGGGAGTGGCGCGGGCACGATCTTGCTGGGGGGGGGGGGGGGGCGTGTTTAGATTTTTTCGTTTGAAGGAAGGGAAAAGGAGTGATTTGGCTTTTGTTAATAGAGAATGGATAATTAGGTCTTTTAATCCAAGCAATGGGACATTTTTAATGGCAGAGCAACGGAAGGGGAGTCATTTGATGAACTGAGGGGGGCAAATTTATGAGATCAACAATTAAGGAGTCCAAAATGATACTCCGATAAATTTGAAGGGTGCAAAATGAAATTTCTCTTAAATTATTGCATTCAAATTTTAAAATTTAATGAGAATGATTTGTAGACAACCTCCTCCAGCCAATTAACAGGCAGAAGACCTCTAACACCCATCTTGAAAACCTAAAATTAATGTTTCGTCTGTGTTTGAGTCTTTAAAGATATTTATTTTAATTTAATAAGACAACTTGTATATTTATGTTTGCCTCGCTAAAGCAACCGTGTTTGCGTGTCTGATCTTTCAAAAAAAAGTCTTGGTTGTGACGGTGTGTAATGTGTATACATGTAGCTCATTAATTTTAAAAAAAGTGTTAGTAAGGTAGAAATATTTCAAAAGCTTGACGACATCGTTGATTTTGTGACGTCATTGAAGTTAGTTTTTGGGAAGTTAGCGTTGAAGTTAGAGGGAAGTTTTAACATGTTAAATTAAACGGGTCATGAAAAACAAACAAAAGTTGTCGAAAGTGGGTCAGGAAGTTTTTTTTTGTACGTTAACACAAAAAAAGGCATCTAACCGATGCCACTCATCCACATGTATTGTTTGATATAGAGCTACAATGAAAAGTAAGTATCAACGCCTCGAAGTAGATGTGGGTCTTATACATATGCACTATATATTGGTCCATATATGCATTGCAATGCTATGTATCGCTAAACATTGATCCATGCATTATGCAATCGCTAATTATTTTCAGTGTAGACAATGTCAGCACAAAGTTAAAATTAAATGCAAATTTGCATCTCTTTCGGCAAATAAGTAAAGAAAGTTAAGTTGGTGGGAAAATACGGCTGTAAACTTTTGTTCGCGCTCGCTAACTCGCTCGCTCAATTTCGCTCGATCAACAACTCAGCTCGATTGTTAATGAGTCGAGCACGAGCAAAAAATTCCGCTCAGGAAAATAAATGTGCTGAGCTGAGAGAAACCTTGCTCGCTCGTTAGCTCGCTCACTCGATCGACTCGGTTGCTCGTATATACGTATACGAGCATACATCTATATACATACACGACATGTACACTACAAATATACATTTAGCCATTTACACATTACAATTTACCAAATCCAATTATCCAAATACACATTTACCATTTACCAAATACTCATTTTCTATTTTACCTTACTACTTTGTCCTTACCCTAAAATCATATACTCTACTCATCTTGCTCCAGCCGCCATTGCAAATCCTCCCAATCCTCTCATTCCTCCCATTATTGTTGTCTTGAATGCCAAATATTTTCTTTGAGGTGATGATTTTGTTTCTTTAGATATTTCACGCAACAGATGAAAATATATGTTTTTTGTTTTTTTCGCAAAGTCAGATGTTATGGTTGTTTACGTTATTATTTAGATATATTTTTTCTGCTCGGGAAATTTGAGTTTATTAGATATTAGTGGACAGAATTATGCTAGCATGAAAAATATTTGTTATAGTATTACATCAATGTTGTTGTTATGTTTGGTGGCCACTTAATAAAGCCATAATGTTGTGATTTTTTCAATAATGCGTTGAGTGGGAAGTCATGATATTATGATGGCTCATGTAAGCTAAAAATTAAGTAGAAACAACATATTATATATATCATATATGTGTCGATAGTAGTTTTCCTTGCATTCCCAGGCTCAAGCAAGAGATCATTTTCTAACAAACGAGTCGGACAAACTCGCGAGCAAACGAATTGAGTCGAACGGCTTGCGAGCCATAAACGAGCCGAGCACAAATGCAATTTTCGAGCTCGAAACCAAGCCACGAGCGGATCAAAATTTCAATGAGCCGAGTTCGAGCCATCGCTCGCTCGAAACTGGCTCGTTTATAGTCCTATGGGAAAAACAATGAATACAAAATTCGGGCTATGTTCCACTTTTCATATAACACTTGAAGCTCCAAAATCGGGCATTTCATAAGACTCGCGCCCTCTGTAGAAATCCTCCACAACTGTCCTTTATGGAGGATTTCAACTTGGTGTTGGTCGTTTAGGGGTTATGGGAATAAAGAAAGAAGGATAGTATAAAAGGTAAATTTTTGTAGAGGAGACTAAGCAATTTGGCAATATATTTTTAACTTTAACCATTTGTTTTTTCACTATGAGAAATAATATTGTTTTGTTTAAATAATTTATAGTAGATTGCATTTACAAATGGAAGCTAAGGTTCAAATATAGTTGAACTTTAGAAAAGTAACAAGTACGCATATTTCTAAAATTTCATTAAACATTTGTAGAAGTTGGCTCCTTCAAGCCTTAGGTTTGCCCATGGGTTTGAGTTTAATATTAACTATTGATGTCAGAATGACGACACATACGTTTTATTTGATTATAAATAAGCTTAAAATGTCAACCAACAATTGTACAAAAAATCATCACAACCATCAAAAGATTCACATGAGATTGAGAAGATGTCTATACATATGTGAAGAAGCTGAAACATTAAATTCAATTGGTATCCTGTTATGGCTATGGAGTTATCACATGCAACAATTGGTTTCCTTCTGTTGTGTGTTTGCGTTTCTCCATCTATGGTGATTGCTACAGTGAACCAAGCTGTCGATGAAGCACTAGAAACTCCTCTTGAAGAATATAACCAGCCAACCATTAAAACTATTCAGGTACAGAATTTACAAAACTAATTATGTTTTTTTTTTCGTTTTTTTTACTCCAGTGCACCCTCTTCTTGATTGAAAAATATAGTCGTTGTGATGTTATTTAGAGTCCAGATGGTGATGTGGTGGATTGTGTTCCCTTTAACCTCCAGCCAACATTTAACAACCAACATGTTAAAGGAGTGAAACTACCGGTATGTGGATTATTTATGAAGTTAATTCCTGCAGCACATTTTCTTTTATTAACTCCTTGTAATTGTAATTATATTTATTTTAGTGTAATAATGTGTTGGTTAGGATCCACCAGAAATACCAAAAGAACTTAGCTTATTCAATGATTCTTCTTCCAAAGTCATTCAGCAAACTTGGATGGAGTCGGGAGAATCATGCCCTCAAGGAAGTATTCCTGTCCTTAGATCAAATAAGAAAGAGTTTTTCAGACGAAATTCTACGGAAAGTTACAGAAGAAAGACCATGGTTCGATCAGGTTTCGTTGGTGGATACATTCATGAGGTCAGTTATTAATTACAAATTAAAAAGAAAATGTACTGGTCAAGATAAAAGCTCTTTGGAAGCGCTGTTTTGGTTCACTTCATATTTTAGAAGCCTATTTAAATTAAAATGAAACTAGCATTCAAATGTTAATTTTTAGTAGTGAAAGTGATTTCAACTTAGTTATAATGTAAAATGTAACATCCTCGAAACAGCCGAAATTAAAAATTTTAAAACGTACAATCAACACGAGAATATTATGGAAAGAAATCAGGAACACTAGGTGCACCAAAATAGATATATAATATCTGAGTATTTCAAAAATATGATTACATCAAAAGGGTATAAAATAAATGTACAAGTAATCATTACGACCTCCAAAATGGGGAAAAACATGATCTAACCCCAAATGTGCTCCTCCGCAGTCACCACCTCCTAACGCCGCTCACGGCCTGAAATGCAAACATAAACTATGCCAGAGTTTCCAATAAGGAAAATCCCGTATGCCAACCCATATCACATAAATGAACTAGACAATTACAAGCATGGTATGATACAAAATGCAACAATATAAAGGTCATCGTCAAAACTAGTCTCCAGGAATCTCTCTCCCCACCCCAGCAGACACAAACCACAACGGGTCTCTAGGGTCCTCTCACTCATCACCCACACATGCACCAGGGAACCATAGCCGGAAACATCCACGGCCAACAACATGTGCACCACAACCGGAAACATCCTCGGCCAACAACACTTGCACACAGGCACCACAACCGGAAACATTCTCGACCAACAACACGTGCACACAGGCACCAAAGCCGGAAACATTCTCGGCCAACAACAACACACACACTACAGATCACTATCAGGCCGGAATGTCTGTACCGTTGCCCCCTAAAGGTCGGGGACCCGTTGCCCTCAAAGTTGATCCCACAATACAAAAAAACCCAGACTGAGGAGAAACGGTCGACCAAACAGGCATGTCAGTCGGCCGGTTCCCTTCAGGAACGCACAAGGGCTCGATCGTCTCTTCGACCGGTTGAACCAACACACGAACAAAATGACCAACCGGTCCAACAAAAGGTCACGAGTGGTCGACCGTTTGGATGGTCTACGCCAAGACAATAAATAAATGTCCCAACGGTTGAACAGAAAAGGGGACTTGGTCGACCGAACAAAGCTGGGACTCACGACTCACTCTCAGTTTCTACCAGTCGACCGTTTGGAACAGAACATCGGTCAATCCAACACATAACAGTCTCCCAACCGTTAGGGTTGTCCACGCTCTTTCCAGACAAATCCAGAAAACAATGGTCGAACAAAACAACAACTGGTCGACCGCCTAGACAGAACATGCTCTGTCCAAACCAGCCCAACAATCATCGATCGAAAAAATCAGAAGGTGGTAAACCATTTAGAAGGTCTAGGCCCCAACCGACTTAGCCACTGGTACAATCGGTCAAACAGATCAGAAGGGCGGTCGACCATTTTGAAGGTCTACACCCCCAATCGACATATAAGAGTGTAATCGGTCGAATGACAAATGGGACCCGGTGGCCCGAAATACATTAGGACTTGCCTAAAACACACAACCGGTCGACCGCCCAAGGGCATCGTTTGACCGGTGCAAGGCTAAAACCTTCACTTACACTAGCATCGGTCGACCAAGGCGAAACGCTGGTCAACCGTTATTCAGCAGAAACCTGCTGTCAGCAACATCCGACGAGACTAACGACCACCGTCGACTAAATCCACCACTCACACACCTTGGGTGAGTCTTAACTAGAAGCTTTGCATACCTTGAAGGTTTGAAGAAATCTTCGAAGAACCACAACGTTCACTTCCTCGCCAAAAGCTCTATCCTCCGTCGAGCTTCCTCTCGATCGACGATCGCATCACCTCGCCGACCCAACTCAAAGCTTCCTTTCCTAGCCAATCACTTCCACCACCACGAACCAGAGGCTGAGAGGGAGAGACGGATTGAGAGAGAAAAAAGAAGAAGAAAGGGAAAGATAGGTTTAGCCTATAACCCCTCACCTCAATCGAAACAAATCTCAGTCATCCACTTCAAACTAAACACAAAAAAACACAATCAAGGATCAGGATCTCACATAAAATCTCTCTACTTATGCATTTTATTTATATAGTGAAGGTAGTAGAAGTTATTTGAAGTACCACTTTTGACCTCAATGAACTGTGGTTTTGTAGCTTATTCTAAAATTAATCTCACATAAATCGATTTTTAGATTCACCATATCATAATGATAGACTTGATTTGAGTGCCTAAATAAAAATCAGAATAAATTATAAGTTTATGATAGAAGCTTCAACAATATTAATCCATAACTCCAATATTCAACAAGGCATATTATAAGCTTTTTCACTTTGCACCCGCGGAAGCCAGGACAAATATACAACACACAATCACAGAAAATGTTTGGGGATGATTTTCCCGATACAATTTTGAAACATCTTTCTCTACCATTTGTTCCTGTTTATGTTGTCTATTAATGTAGTTCACTTTGAAATTTTAGACCAAGTAAGTTCACATATATTCTGTAACATCCCAAAACAGCGGAAATTTTAAAAATTTAAACAATCAAGAGAATATCAGGATAAACTCATCAACGGGAATGTCACTCAATAAATCAACCGTAGGTGCACCAATAATACAACAGAGTTTGTCAAAAGGGGTGATTACAACAATACAATGAAAAGACAGATAAAGTAATCACGACGACCTCGAAGAGTCCGATGAGGATCCTGGCCCCAAAATTAGTGCGCCCGCGGTCACCACTCGACAGAACCTACTGCGGTCCTGAAACATGAATCAAACAACGATGCCTGAGTTTCCCATTAGGAAACCTTGTATGCCAAGCTCACCTATATGCATGCAATAGTACGGTAAATGAACCTATCGTACTAGTAGCATGTCATGTCACATCTGCAATGCATCAAGTCCCTCAACAGGGTAAACGGGACCTAAGTCCAACAACAACGACCCTGAACAAGGTCCACAAGGACATCAGTCCAGCAACAACAACAACGGGTCTCCCTCAGAAACCTACCGTAGGCACATACGGTATTACGGACAACACGCGACGCGCCCCCCCCACACGCGACTACTCGAGCCCAAGGGATCAGTGAGGAGCGTCCGCACTTCCACGCAAGGAACCACGTGGTCAACACCACCTTCGACGGAGCCGTAGCCCGGTCGGTAAACATCCCAGGATAGGTGCCCAATCGGGGATCATCGTTGGCACCTCATCAGCGACATCGCCGACAGAACATCGGCGGTACAACATACGTCCGGCACAACATCAGACAACACAACCACAAGCCGGAACATCGTCGGCACCATCATCGCCGGAAACAACCTCGGCGGCATCGCCGACACAACATCGGCGGTACAATATACGTCCGGCACAACATCGGACGGGTCCAGACCGTAGTCTGCAGGGTCACAATGCTCCACGAGCCATGCGTCAACACGCATTGGGATCCGCGATCCCTCAGGTCTGCTACTCTACAATGAGTCCAATCAATCCATCAAAAATAGTCACGATCCATACATGGAGGTGACGCGTCCCGGACACCCACACTCTTCCACACGGCGGTCCCTGGGCAGGCACGCGTAACGCGCCCACTGTCACCTCCCGGCTCACACACAAGGCGAGGACATGGGCTTCCGTGGACAGAGTTGGCATCCTAAATGGAACCAGGAATTCTGTCCTGTGCAAAACGGTCGACCGAAAGAGACAACTCGGTCGACCGTTTTCCTCAAGGGAATCGGTCGACCGAAGTGACAACCGGTCCACCGCTTCCACAAGGGAATCAGTCGACCGAAGCGTCTGCAACGGTCGAACTATTTGCGCAAAACATAAGTCTTAACGGTCTACCGAAGGTCTAAAACCGGTTGACCGAAACGAGGTCAAAATCCAGAGTCTGGTCAACATTAATTTCAAAACTATCGGTCAACCGACTCAGGGGTCTCGGTCGACCAAAAACTAACAGGGTCAACCTATTATTTCTACGTCAAAACGGTCGACCGCAAACACATGCATAATACCAGTACACTTAAGTTCGGGTCTACCGAACACAAGGAATCGGTCGACCGAAACACAACAGACAGTCAAAAATGCACTACTTCGGTCAACCGCCCGAAGGGCCCGGTCGATCGTTGGTCGTCTTCAACCTCGCGTCAGCCGAGGTTTTTCACGGAGAACGCCGCCGGAGAGGTCTCCGACCTTCCCCGCCCGACCAACTTAACTCTCCCATGAGAGTGAGCAACAAGAAAACACGCTAAGAACCGGCATACCTCAAATGTGTGATCAACGACGCCCGCCGGAGAAATCGCGACACCACCTCCAATCCGCGACCGCACGCGCATCTCCTCGCACACCGACCTCTGCGCCTCACGCCGGAGAAACATCCACGTCTCCTAGTCGCCGGAAGAGAAGTAGAAAGGGTGAGAGAATGCAAGAGTGAGAGAGTGAGAGATGGGTGTGGTTTTGCCTCCCAACCAAGCACAAAACCCAACCAACCCATCACCCTACACTCCTACCCCATCACACCACACAACCAGACACTATTCTCCTCCCCTTCCCCATGGTAATCCCCCCACTAATCACGGGATTAGCCTAAACATGGGTTAGGGTCTAACAACCCACCCACCTTAAAAGGATTTCGTCCTGAAATCAAAGCAAAATACTCACCGAAAAGCTCCGGACTGCCTTCTAACTTCTTCCTCGATCTCCCAAGTGGCCTCACGCTCACTGTGATGTTGCCACCGTACCTTCACCATCGGAATGGTCTGCCTCCTGAGATGGTGATCCATACGATCAACGATCTCGACTGATCTCTCCTCGAGTGACAAGTCCTGCTGTATCTCTGGTACTGCAATCTCATTCACGTGAGCTGGATCTGCAACATACTTCCTTAACATCGATACATAGAAGACGTTGTGAAGACCGAAAAACTGCGGTGGCAATGCAATCCTGTAGGCAACCTCTCCAACTCGGTCTAGGATCTCAAATGGCCCAACATACCTCGGACTGAGCTTCCCCTTCTTCCCAAACCTCATCACACCCCGAGCTGGGGAGATCTTCAGAAACACGTGGTCACCAACCTCAAAGCTCAACGCCCGTCTGCGTCTGTCGGCATAACTCTTCTGCCTGCTCTGCGCTGTGGCCAATCTCCTCCGGATCACATCCACCTTCTCTGCATACATCTGCACAAGCTCTGGCCCCACTAGCTGCCTCTCGCCCACATCACTCCAGCATACCGGTGATCTGCAAGGCCTCCCGTACAAAGCCTCGTACGGTGTCATCCCAATACTCGAATGGTAGCTGTTGTTGAAGGAGAACTCTATCAACGGCAGGTGCTCATCCCAATGTCCTGACCAATCCAGTGTGCATGCTCTCAGCATATCCTCCAGGGTCTAGATCGTCCTCTCTGACTGACCATCTGTCTGCAGATGGAACGCCGTACTGAATCTCAGACGCGTCCCTAATGCCTGTTGCGGACTCCCCCAAAATCTGGAAGTGATCGAGGATCTTGATCGGAGATGATGCTCACTGGCACTCCATGCAACCTGACTATCTCCTCCACGTACAACTTAGCCAGACCCTCCAAAGGCAACGTGGTCCTGATCGCTAAGAAGTGCACCGACTTGGTCAGTCGATCTACTATCACCCAAATCGCGTCGTGGAATCTCCTCGTCTTCGGCAACCCTGTGACAAAAAATCCATCGTTACGTGCTCCCACTTCCACTTAGGAAGCTCAATACACTGCATTGGTCCCGTTGGTCGCTGATGCTCAATCTTCACCTGCTGACAGACTAAGCATCGCTCCACAAACTCTGCAATGTCTCTCTTCATGCCCTTCCACCAAAAGCTCCACTGCAGGTCCTTGTACATCTTCGTGCTCCCAGGGTGGATGGTGTATCTAGCTCTGTATGCCTCCTCCATGATGTCATCTCTCAACCCATCGACCTTCGGCACCCAGATCTGACTCCTGAATCTCAAACCACCATCAACCACTACACTGAAGTCTGACTCAGCTCTGGAAGCCAACTGTAGCAGACCAGCTAACTCATCATCCCCAAGCTGAGCCTGCACCAACCGTGAGACAGTCTGCGGCTCCACCTGAAGCCCAGCAATCACTGCTCCCTCTGAACCCTCTGTGAACGGTCTCCACTCTGACAATGCCTCGAGTAGCCTCCACTCCTGGATGCACAGACTCGCAACTGAAACCTCCACCTTCCTGCTCAGCGCATCCGCAACCGAATTCGCCTTCCCCAGATGATAGGAAATGGTGAACTCAAGCCATCTGCGCTGCCTCATATTCAGCTCCTTCTGCGAGAACAAATACTTCAAGCTCTGATGATCTGTGAAGACCTCGAACTGCTCGCCATAAAGATAGTACGGAAATCCCATCCGCTGACACAATATGCCCCAGAAAAGCCACCCGATCCAACCAAAACTCACACTTCGTGTACTTGGCATAAAGTTGCTGATCCCTCAAGATGCCAAGCACAATCCTCAGGTGCTCTCGATGCTGCTCCCTATCAGGCGAGTATACCAAGATGTTGTCCACGAATACAACGACAAATCTGTCGAGGTACGGCTGAAAGATCCTATTCATCAGATCCATGAATGCTGCAGGTGCTTTCGTCAGTCCAAATGGCATCACCAAGAACTCGTAGTGGCCGTACCGCGTCCTGAAGGCTGTCTTCTGAACATCTGCCTTCCTAATCCGCAACTGGTGATAACCTGAGTGCAGATCAATCTTCGAGAACACTCTCGCTGTCTGCAAATGATCAAACAGATCATCAATCCTGGGCAAAGGGTACCGGTTCCTGACGGTAACCTTATTCAGCATCCTGTAGTCGACGCACATCCGCAACGACCCATCCTTCTTCTTCACGAACAACACAGGCGCTCCCCACGGCGAGACACTCGGTCGGATAAAACCAGAGTCCATCAACTCCTACAACTGCTTCTTCAGCTCTGTCAACTCAGCAGGTGCCATCCGATACGGTGCCTTTGACTGAGGTGTCGTGCCAACCGTCAACTCAATACCGAACTCGATCTCTCAGTGTGACGGTAAATGAGGAATCTCTGCAGGAAACACATCTGGAAACTCCCGTACGACCTCTATATCCTCCAGCCTCCTCGTCTCAGGATCGGGAACAACTAAAGTCGCCACGAACGCTCTGCAACCCTGATGCAACAACCTTTGTGCCTTAACCGCAGACACAATCAAACGACCTCCTCTACTCCTCGTCCCACTGATCAACACATCAGGTACGTCCTTCCTCGGAATAAGGATCTTCTTCTCACGGAAAAAGACTCGCACATCGTATTGTGATAGCCAGTCCATCCCCAGTATGACGTCGAAGTCCTCCATCGGTAGTAAGACCAGATCTGCCGGAAAATCATGGTCTCCCGAAACAACTGTGGTGCCGGGGAGAAAGCTCCCCACAGTGCCCACCTCACCCATGGGCGTACTGACCTCCAGCAAATCAGTCAGTAGCTCAGGGGTCCGATCAAACTCAACAGCAAACTTCTCCGAAATGAAGGAGTGTGTGGCGTCGCAATCAAATAAAACACGAGCAACCAAACCTGAAATGACAAGGGTACCTTCCACGACAGTGTTGGAGTCCTTCGCCTCCTCAGCCCGGACGGTGAAGACTCGACCTGCTCTCCTGGTATGGCTCTGCGGAACGACGGACCTGCTGCCTCCGCTCCTCCTTGGGACCGGTGGTCTTGGCCTCCTGCTCGTCTCGCCCTGCCTGTTCGGGCAATCTCGGATGAAATGGCCCATCTGACCGCATCCCAAGCATGCACCTGTACGTTGGGGCACTCCTGACACGGATGAGATCTCTCACACGTACCACACGCACCAGACTGGCTTGATCCTCCTCTATCAAACCGGGGCCTCTTGCCCGAGTTCCCAGTGGAACGTCCAACTGCACGTCCTCCCGTGCTCATTGGTGGCTTCCGCGCCTCCTGGTAGTTCTCCTGGTTGTCTTGATCGATGATAGTCGCATACTTCACCGCATCCGCCAGGGTCTGTGGTATGCTAGTAATCACACGCGACTTGAGATGCTTCCTCGGCCCCTTGATGAACTTCCGTGCACGCTGCTTCGGCGTCACGTAGGTCTCAGAATAATAATGCTCAAGGGCGTTAAACCTGCTGATGTAACTAGCCAAGGACATCACCTTCTGCTCGAGGGCCAAGAACTCCTCCTTCTTCCTGTCTCTGATGTGCTATGGAAAGAACTGCTGGTTGAACTCCTCAAGGAATTCCTCCCAGTTCACGTCAACTCGGTCAGCAATCACCACCGCAGATGTGGTCCTCCACCAGTTTGCTACCTCTCCATCCAGCACATAGGTGGCCAGGCTCACCAACCGCTCTGGTACACAACTGATCGCCTGGAAAATCCTCTGGATCTAAAAGACTCAGTCCTCTACAGCCTCAGGGTGACTCCTGCCGTCGAAACTAGGCGGGTGCTGCCACATGAAGCGATCATGCTCCGCACCTGTCCTTGTCTGCTCTGCCCTCGCGGCCTGACGCTCAAGGAACTCGCTCAACCTATCCTAGGTAGCGCCCTCAGTGGCATCACTGGCAACGTGCTCATTCGCGATGTTCCTCACACGTCTCGGAGGCATCTGGCATAAGAAACAACTCAAGATCAGCCATGAATGCATGCTAAATGGAAAGTGCAACCTACACTACTACACTGGGGTGATTTATTTGGGAGCCACACATAGGGACCGACCACTTTGATACCAAGTTGAAACATCCCGAAATAGCGGAAATTTTAAAAATTTAAACAGTCAAGAGAATATAAGAATAAACTCATCAACGGGAATGTCACTCAATAAATCAACCATCGGTGCACCAATAATACAACAAACTTTGTCAAAAGGCGTGATTACAACAATACAATGAAAAGACAGACAAAGTAATCACGACAACCTCGAAGAGTCCGATGAGGATCCTGACCCCAAAATGAGTGCGCCCGCGGTCACCACCCGACAGAACCTACTGCGGTCCCAAAACATGAATCAAACAACGATGCCTGAGTTTCCCATTAGGAAACCCTGTATGCCAAGCTCACCTATATACATGCAATAGTACGGTAAATGAACCTATCATACTAGTAGCATGTTATGTCACATCTGCAATGCATCAAGTCTCTCAACAGGGTAAACGAGACCTAAGTCCAACAACAACGACCCTCAACAGGGTCCACAAGGACATCAGTCCAGCAACAACAACGGGTCTCCCTCGGAAACCTACCGTAGGCACATACAGTCTTACAGACAGTACGCAACGCGCCCCCCCACACGCGACTACTCGAGCCCAAGGGATCGGTGAGGAGTTTCCGCACTTCCGCGCAAGGAACCACGTAGTCAACACCACCTTCGACGGAGCCGTAGCCCGGTCGGTCAACATCCCAGGATAGGTGTCCAATCGGGGATCATCGCTGGCACCTCATCAGCGGCATCACCGGCACAACATCGGCGGTACAACATACGTCCGGCACAACATCGGACGGCACAACCACAAGCCGGAACATCGTCGGCACCATCATCGCCGGTAACAACCTCGGCGGCATCGCCGACACAACATCGGCGGTACAACATACGTCCAGCACAACATCGGACGGGTCCAGACCGTAGTCTGCAGGGTCATAATGCTCCACGAGCCATGCGTCAACACGCATTGGGATCCGCGATCCCTCACGTCTGCTACTCTACAATGAGTCCAATCAATCCATCAAAAATAGTCACGATCCATACATGGAGGTGACGCGTCCCGGACACCCACACTCTTCCACACGGCGGTCCCTCGGCAGGCACGCGTAACGCGCTAACCGTCACCTCCCAGCTCACGCACAAGGCGAGGACACGGGCTTCCGTGGACAGAGTTGGCATCCTAAATGGAACCAGGAATTCTGTCTTGTGCAAAACGATCGACTGAAAGAGACAACTCGGTCGACCGTTTTCCTCAAGGGAATCGGTCGACCGAAGTGACAACCGGTTGACCGCTTCCACAAGGGAATCAGTTGACCGAAGCGTCTGCAACGGTTGAACTATTTGCGCAAAAATAAGTCCTAACGGTCTACCAAAGATCTAAAACCGCTCGACCGAAATGAGGTCAAAATCCGGAGTCTGGTCAACATTAATTTCAAAACTATCGGTCGACCGACTCAGGGGTCTCGGTCGACCGAAAACTAATAGGGTGAACCTATTATTTCTACGTCAAAACAGTCGACCGCAAACACATGCATAATACCAGTACACTTAAGTTCCGGTCGACCGAACACAAGGAACCGGTCGACCAGAACACAACAGACAGTAAAAAATGCACTACTTCGGTCGACCGCCCGAAGAGCCCGGTCGACGCTGGTCGTCTTCAATCTCACGCCAGTCGAGGTTTTTCACAGAGAACACCGCCGGAGAGGTCTCCGACCTTCCCCGCCTGACCAACCTAACTCTCCCATGAGAGTGAGCAACAAGAAAACACGCTAAGAACCGGCATACCTCAAATGTGTGATCAACGACGCCCGCCGGAGAAACCGCGACACCACCTCCGATCCGCGACCGCACGCGCGCCTCCTCCACACCGACCTCTGTGCCTCACGCCGGAGCAACCTCCACGTCTCCTGGTCTCCGGAAGAGAAGAAGAAAGGGTGAGAGAATGAAAGAGTGAGAGAGAGTGAGAGATGGGTGTGGTTTTGCCTCCCAACCAAGCACAAAACCCAACCAACCCATCACCCTACACTCCTACCCCATCACACCACACAACCAGACACTATTCTCCTCCCCTTCCCCATGCTAATCCCCCCACTAATCACGGGATTAGCCTAAACATGGGTTAGGGTCTAACATATTCACTTCAAGAAGGTGACATATAGCTGAATGACAATAACCGTAATTAATTTGGTTAAATAACATTTTTCATTTTAACGACTTTTATTTGCAGCATGCATATGGTAGGCTAAGTGGTGGGGAGTACTATGGCGCCCAGGCAACCATAAACATTTGGCAACCGTTTGTATCTCCTCTATCTGCATTCAGTTTGGCACAACTATGGTTATCAACAGGCTCCTATGATACTGAACTTGAAACTATTGAAGTTGGTTGGCAGGTTATTTATAGCATATTTCTTGACTAAACTGAAGAGAAATACATTCAAACAGTTGTAGCCTCCTAACCAATTTCTTTTCATCTTTCTAGGTGTGCTATGGAGATTTCAAGCCCAGATTGTTCATTTATTGGACAGTAAGAAAGCATGCATATTACTTCGATAAAGATAAGACATATGCTGTCAAATACATGCATTAAATGGTTAATTACTTGAAATGTTTACAGGGTGATACATACAAAAATGGAACTGGATGCTACAATCTTAATTGTACAGGCTTTGTGCAAACAAACCATCAGATAGCCATCGGAGCCTCCCTATCACCGTCGGCCTATGGTGGTCAACAAAACGAATTTACTATATTGGTTTGGAGGGTAAGTTATTTGCCTAAATGGCTTATGAAAAATAACAGATTTACTAGCTAGAATATTTATAATCACGTTTTTTGGGTTAATATTATCTGTCAAATGCAAAAGAGTTGTTAAGACAATCATGTACCTGTAGAGACTAAAGCATGCATCTTAAAAATAAATTTGAATTGGAACAAATTAGCTTGAGATAAAAACTTGAAATTGGTGTTTTTTGTTCCTAGAATATATTATATCCTTTGCTTTTACAACGATCACAATAAGACCACTGAACTATTTGGTCTGCCGCTTTGTATATAATTATGTCATTATGTCTGTCAGTGCTGATCTAAGTCAAAGTTCTTGTTGTTCAATATCTTATCATTAAAAAAACAAGATATAAATTTGATTGCCAATTTACTAAAGTTAAAATGAAGGCACGAGACACTTTGGAATGAACACTTTTTTGAGGGCTCATAGGACAATCTTTTTCGTATTTTAGTTTGTATCATGAAATAGAAGCCACACTATTTCAATCTTCTTTTAAGAGCAATGGGATCCTAACTACTGACTTGTTGTGTTCTCAAATGTATTTTTCTTCTTCTTTACGTGTGGATCAAAATTTTCCCGGGAATCACGACCGGACGGGGCCGAACCTAACCGAACAAGACTGAGTACAAAAAAACTCATCGACCCTACTACAAAAAATTGGATTGATCGGTTTCAACAGACAACCTGTTCGGGCCTGATTGTTTATAATTTTATTTCGTAAAATACGTTAATGTAAAATATATATATTTGGGTCATAAAAAAATTTAAAAGTTATTGGAAAATAGTTTTCTTATTTATAATAACTTCTTGATGAGTTCAAATTTAACAAATATATTATTTATATCTTAAATAAATACCCTTATATTGAGGGGAAAACCTTAAAATCGTATGTTCGATCTGAACCAGACCAAACCTGAAAAAACGGATTGAATCCTAATTATGAAAACCCCCGATCGAGAATATTGCACGCTGAAATTTCTTAGATACATATGTAACTAGAGCACTATTAAATTCGTTTGATGCATGCTAAATATTGTGAGTTTAATATCAAAACAACATTAAATTTATCATCCCCTATTGATTATATGCATTCAAAAGGGTAAATATTCAGATTTGTGAAAACTTGTTTCAGAATAGCATCAGTACTAGGGGTGCAAACTATACGAGTACATGTATATTAATATTCATATCTATTTTCAAAATCCAGATACAGATATATAGATAAAGATACAGATAATACAAAATTCGATATTCATAAAAAACGGATACAGACATGGTGTGGTCACAAATAGATATGGAATAAAAAACAGAAAGAAATGAGTACGGATACAGATAAGATGTAAAAACCCTTGGAGAATTGGAGAGGTCCAATTTATGTCATCTCAACCTTCAATTTTATATGGATGGTTGAGAGCATGCTACATCATATTCATGTCATTAAATGTCGTTTACCAATGTAATTACATTCTACTATTGGACAAATATTGTTAATGTTCCATATTTATTAAAATAGTTATGAGGTTGTACATTACATTTTTACCACTATAAAACTATTTCTTACTTGAAGATTTGTTTGTTATATTATTAAAATATCGTATAACGATCGAAATTTAAGTTAAAATGTTATGCAATTTAATTTACTAAGATAGTGTAAAAGGTTTTACTTTTATGAAGCAATCGATTCACAACCTGGAAGTGAAAACTTTCATCATAATAAGATATTAACACTACAGGAAATAGTGACTTTGCCGGCGGACGTTTTCGTCGACAAAATGCATCATTTCCATCGGCATTCACTCTTGCCGACGGAAATATCGTCGGCATTGATCCACTGGGAATACCATCGTCGGGACCCGACGAAATACTCATCGCCAAGAAATATTTTCGTGCCAAAAAAGGCACGCAAAATGTGGGTCCCAACGGAATTTCCGTTGGACAAGAATTGCCTCACCGACGGCCATTCCGTCGTCACTAAATTGGCAGCCCAACGACTATTCGGTCGGCAAGCCGAAAATTTTATTATTATTTCCGACGGAAATTCGGTAGGCAATAATACCGCCTCCTACAAAAAAGTGTTGTTAGTCAGCATAAGATGACCTTGGTCGGGTCGATACACCCTACAATAAAAATTCCCGTCGACCTCCACTCATTCAACCAATCCATTCAAATCTACAATTCATTCAACCAAACACATTCACAACAATATCAAATCTACAACTCATTCAACCAAAACACATTCACAACAATATCAAATGTAGAAATCATTCGAAATGCAATATATAGATTTCATAAGTCATACGAAAGTGAAGACATATAATTCACATATATTCATAAGTCACACTACATCACAAGAAAAAAACTAACTAAGAAGTACTAACTAAGGCTTGGAAGAAGTTGGATCGGTCGATGGGTCGTCGTCAAGCGACACCAATCCTAGAAGAATTGGAGAGGATCTCGGTCTGTAAAATACAAATATCCATATTTTCATAATATGATATGTAACAATACATTTCCTTTGAAAATATAACATCTTAAATATCGAATATCATATACACATATGAGTTAGCATTAAATGTTTAAAAATAACTTAAGTTTAACAATAAAAGATAAACTTCAATTAAGTTTGTTAGGAGATGTTTTAGGATAGTGGAGTTACGAGCATCCAACGATAGAAGAAGGTTAGATTTTGTGTTTAAAACTATCTTAGCGACTGTTCTAGTGTTTGAAGTAATTAAGGTTAATTGGCAGAGAAAAAAATATAAGGTTTGAGGAAATAAAAGCCTACACGACAATTTTAGTAACTTTTGAATTATGATCTTGTTAATTAATTCAAACATAGTAATATAATACATTACGATTACTTATTAATTATAAGAAATCAAAAACGTATGGTGCAGTTAGGTTTCTTTGTAATATCTATATGCAGTTTTCGACCCTGTGGATATAATCCATATCTGAGAAAAAATGATATAATCTTCTATATCCATTTTTGTTTTTTGAATTTGATATCCATACCCGTATAATTTTTTAAAAAAAAGCATAATTTAAACTTGTATCCGTAAGCACTAGATATGAAATTTTGACATGCAAAATCATTTCAATTTCCTGGACGGAAACGGATACCACCGCATAATCCATATTCAATTGCACCCCTAGGTACTAAGCACTATATAGGTATGAAATTTTGACATACAAAATCATTACAATTTCGTGGACGGAAACAGATACCACGGCATAATCCATATTCATTTGCACCCGTAGGTACTATTCATTCATTGAAATTGCCTCATAAAAATTTAATTTGTGGAGTCACATCCCTCCATTTGTCATGTCTTTACTTACATTTTCTTGTTAATGTAGCTAATGTGAGTAGTGTGCTTATTAACTGATTAATACATCCATTGTAAACTTGAGAAATTAACTTAAACTCACACTAACGGAATTTTACCCAAGAAATTTTGGGATGAAAAAGTAAGTATATCAAACTCATTTTTGAAACGTACAAATAAATATTCAATTTAGCCATCTTAAGTGTTTACCAAAGCCCAAAAAACCCTTATCGATTTCCCAATTTGTTTCTTTAGTTTTTCTCATGTGACAGTGGAATATCAATTTGGTAGGACATTTATTTTTGTTTCCGTTGGGAAATTCCACGGACGAGTCATTTATGAAACCTACAAATAAATATTCAATTTGACCATCATAAAATTTTAACTTAACAATACAAAACCATTTGAAATGGGTACAATTATAAGTTGGTTTCCAATTTTTTTTTCTTTCATCCTTTCCCTGGTGATAGTGGAGGTTTCGTAGGATATGTATTTTTTTCTTCATTGGGCGACTCTGTTGGAGACTAGGGGTTGTGATAATCCTGGACTCTTCTCAGATCGTGTACGAATCACTTTCCGAACAAGATTATTCGACCCTTTTACAATGCCCGGGTTGCACGAATACCTTGCTGGGATAATCCTGAGAAGGAACAATCTCGTTCAGGCAATATGAACTTCGATCAGAAAGGTAGAGAAGGAGTATGAGAATTTCGTATCTTTGTTTTGAGTACCGAATTTCTCTTATAAAGCAGAATGGTGGTTGGGCGGTTACACAAGCACCTTTTGGGTTGGTATTATCCACTCAAACGGAAATACATAAAATCAAATGAAAATTAATATGGATTTTCCGAAGAGCTTTCGGGGCGCTGCCCCTTGGAACCCCGCCCGCTGACCTGGCAGCGGGATCCCAGCCAGGGGCTCTGCCCCTTGGACCCCGCAGGGGCTCCGCCCCTCGACCCCGCGAGGGGGCGCAGCCCCCTCGACCCTTGCTTCATATTCGTAATCGATAAACCGTTAGCTCAACAAGCGTGCACTCCGCACTCCCCAAACTCGTTTCCGAGCCTAACAATAAATCGCATCGGTCTCAAGTAGATCACATTACGACTAAAATGAATCGATGACACTAAAATCACCAACAGACTCCTCCGACGAAATTATTGATTGAATTTTTTGTTAACACGAGATATAGAGATTCTTGTACTATTTTTCTGACAAGAGTTAGAAAATATCATTTTAGTTTTCTCTATTCATATTTCAATATGTATGAATTAACCATGTAGGATCCTGAACATGGGAATTGGTGGTTGAAAGTTGGAGGGCAAGTGGTTGGATATTGGCCGGCAACCCTCTTCAATAACTTGTCGAGCTTTGCAACCACAGTGGATTTCGGTGGTGAAGTAGCTTACAAAGGTGCCGATCACACATCCACAGACATGGGAAGTGGCCACTTCGCAAAAGAGGGTTTTGGTAGAGCTGCGTACTTTCGAAACCTTGAGGTTGTGAATTCCGCCCTTGCTCTTTACTCTGCCACTCCACTCCAATTCAATGCGGAAAGGAAGGGGTGTTATGATATTCTTGGTGGGGCAAGCCCCTCATGGGGTCAGTACTTCTTCTACGGTGGTCCTGGAAGAAGCTCCATATGCCCATGATAATGAAAATTTAATCATCCGTGAAGTGACCCTGGGCTATTTGTATATAGGTTTGATGGTTGGAGTTGTTTCCTTCTCGCATTTTTGCATTTAAACCTCATACACCATTACGTTTTTAATCAACTCCTCTGCAATAAGTTTGTTCAAGCCTTTGTCTTCTTCTATCGTGGTTGTCTTTCCCTTCGAGTTAGAACTAAGAGATCTATTGTAACGTCCCGAAAACAACGGAAAATTTAAACAATAATAAAGACCGTCAACGGTCAACACCGGGCACGTCACGGGAAACAAACCAACATATATAATATAAATATGATCCACGTGGAAGTCAAATATACAAACTGACTGTGATTACAACAAAAAACTATACAATATGTAATCACCACAAAAGGAAGAGACTGACAACTACAGGATCGAATCCCGGGGGCACTCTCCTCAGTCACCACCTCGACGCTAATGCGACTCGCTACCTGAAATGAAAACAATTGAAACATGCCTGAGTTCCCTGCTGGAACCCCGTATACCAAACCTCCTAAAATACAAAATGGAATTAAAGACAATGCAATGCAATGCACATGATCATCCACATCGGGCCCACAACAATGCCCCTCTCCGCCTCCGCGGTACTGAACCACTCCTGCCACCACAAGGGTCAAGTCAGTCCACCGCTGCCTCACATGGGTCAGTCGGCACCACTGCTCGCCAAAAGTGCAGAAAGGAACCCTAGTACTACGCCGCCACCCCAGGAGCGAGTCAGCCCCCCGAATACACAACTCGGGTCAGACGACAGCTGCTGAGCCGCCAGACGCGCACCCTGCCGGAACATCCTCGGCCTACCGACAAACCCCAGCAAACAGCCTAAGGTTTACGACACTCATCTCTCACACCCCGCTCGATATGAGAGGCCAACAATAATACGCCTTCGTCGAAGGTGAAATCCGTCGCTCTCAAGGCCGGTAATCGACCGTCTCCTCGGAGCCGGTAGTCGACCTATACTCAACGGATCGCGTGTGGATAAATCCACCAACCTGCGGCAGATCGGTCGACCGCTACAAGCACACCGGTCGACCGGTCTTCCACACAGTACTCGGTACTGTACAACCAATAGCATCCGGTCGAACCACGCCAACCGAATTACTGACCAATCGGTCAAACAAAAGTCATCTAGCGGTCGACCGTTTGGATGGTCTACGCTATACCAATTTTATAATATATATATATCCGATCGGTCGAACCAAGGGGTCGTTCAACCGATAACAGGGATTTCAGCATTTTGCCCAAGTCTTATTCGGTCGACCGGAACTGAAATACAGTTCGACCGAAACGTCACATGCACTCTACTGCTTAATTAAATGCTCAGTCGGTCGACCGAAAGTTAAAGAGCGGTCGACCGTTTTGATGGTCAAAGCTCCCAACCGACTTAGCATCGAATAGATCGGTCGAACAAGGTTAAGGGCGTTCGACCGTTTAATAAGTCAAAAACCCCAAACCGACCTATTCTCATTGTTTCGGTCAACCGGCTAAGTGGACCCGTTCGACCGATAACAGCATTAAACTCTTTTTCCCGCACGAATCTGGCATAACGGTCGACCGTCCTCAGACATCGTTCGACCGTTTGCGGGTGCAAAACAATATAATAATAGAATCGGTCGACTGCCACAAGCACCGGCCGACCGATCGTCATCTTCAACCTCTGAATAGGTTGCAACCCGACGGGGAATTCGACACCAACGTCGATCCCCAACACCCACAAAGCTTAAGTAAGTTATAATGAAGACTTGGCATACCTTATTGACGTTTGTGGACGCCTCCCGAGCTTTGGCAAGCCCAACCCAACTCTTCTCCTTCACTTCCTCTCCTTCTCCTTTTCTCCTTCTCCTTCTTCCCGAAATTCGCCTCTCTCACTCCCTGAAGAAACCAAGTTATGAAGAAAACGTTTTAATTAAACCTAACACCTCTATTTATATAAATTCCAAATCTTATCCAATCCTCCACCTCATGTTTCACTATTAATGGCTTAATTAGGTTAATTAGGTTTAGTTTAGTTAATTAGGGTGTTTTAGATTTAGGTTATTACAATCTACCATCCTTAAAGGAATTTCGTCCGCGAAATTCGAAACAACTGACTTACCGGAATAACGCTGGATACTGCTTCCTGACATCCTCCTCGATCTCCCAGGTAGCCTCTCTGACACTCTGATGCTGCCACCTGACCTTCACCATCGGAATCGCTCTCCTCCTGAGCTGATGTACCATTTGATCCACAATCTCAACTGGTCTCTCATCTAATGACAAATCCTGCTGGATATCTGGTACTGCTATCTCTATCACATGAGCTAGATCGGCCACGTACTTCCACAGCATAGAAACATGGAAGACGTTGTGAAGTCCTGCGAACTGTGGCGGTAAAGCAATCCTATATGCCACCTCTCCGACTCGATCCAATATCTCAAACGGTCCGACATACCTCGGACTCAGCTTCCCCTTCTTCCCGAATCTCATCACCCCTCTGGAAGGTGAGATCTTCAGGAATACATGATCTCCTACATCAAAAGTCAGCTCACGCCTCCGCGTATCAGCATAACTCTTCTGTGAATAGTGAAGTCATAGTCCGTAAGAGATAGTGAAGTCATAGTCCGTAATGAACTCAAGCCATCTGCGCTGCCTCATGTTCAGCTCCTTCTGCGAGAACAGGTACTTCAGACTCTGACGATCTGTAAACACCTCAAACTGCTCGCCATAAAGATAGTGTCTCCAGGTCTTCAGTTCGTGAACCACTACTGCTAACTCCATATCATGCGTCGGGTAATTCCTCTCATAGACCTTCAGCTGTCTGGATGCGTACGCGATCACCCTCCCGTGCTGCATAAGTACACATCCTAAGACAATACCCGAAGCGTCGCTATAAATCACAAATCCACCTGTGCCACTCGGCAATGATAAAACTGGTGCTGTGGTCAGCAGTCTCTTCAGCTCTCGAAAGCTGTCCTCGCACTTCTGTGACCATACAAAAGTGACTCCCTTCTGTGTCAGAGCCGTCAGTGGTGCTGCCAATATCGAGAAGTCTTTGATGAAGCGACGGTAATAACCCGCCAGTCCAAGAAAGCTCCTAATCTCCGTCACGCTCGTAGGGGTCCTCCACTGTGTCACTGCCTCTACCTTCGCCGGATCCACTGCTATCCCCTCTGCCGATACAATGTGTCCAAGGAATGCCACTCTGTCCAACCAAAACTCGCACTTTGAGAACTTAGCATATAACTGCTGAGCTCTCAAGATGCTGAGTACAATCCTCAGATGCTCTCTATGCGGCTCCACATCTGGTGAATAGATCAAAATGTCATCCACAAAGACAATCACAAATCTGTCAATATACTCCCTGAATGTCTGGTGCATCAGATCCATGAACGCTGCTGCAGCATTCGTCAATCCAAAAGGCATCACCAAGAACTCGTAGTGTCCATATCTCGTCCTGAAAGCTGTCTTCTGGATGTCCTCATTTCGGATCCTCAACTGGTGATATCCTGAACGCAGGTCAATCTTCGAGAAAACCTTCGCTGACTGCAGCTGGTCAAAGAGGTCCTCGATCCTAGGTAAGGGATACCTATTCTTCACCGTCACCTGGTTCAACATCCTGTAGTCTATGCACATCCTCAAGGATCCGTCCTTCTTCTTCACAAACAAAACTGGTGCACCCCAAGGTGAAACACTCGGTCTGATAAATCCAGAGTCCATCAACTCCTGCAACTGCTTCTTCAACTCTGTCAACTCAGCAGGTGCCATCCGGTATGGAGCCTTCGACTGTGGTGTAGTGCCAGCCGCCAACTCGATGCCGAACTCCAACTCTCGGTGTGGGGGTAAACCTGGAATATCTGCTGGAAAAACATCCGCGAACTCCTGTACCACCTCAATGTCCACCAACCTCTGAGACTCTGCCTCCGCCATCACAAGTGTCGCTAAAAATGCTGCACAACCCTGCTGTAACAGCCTCTGAGCCCTCACAGCAGATACAATAACGCGACCTCCTCTGTTTCTGACCCCACTGATCAGAATATCAGGCAAACCCTTCCTCGGGATCAAAACCCTTTTCTCACGGCACAAGACTTGAACATCATATTGGGACAGCCAATCCATCCCAAGTATGACATCAAAGTCCTCCATCGGTAGCAAGACCACGTTTGCCGGAAACTCCTGATCTCCCGAAACAACCGTGGCACCAGGGACAAATCTCCCCACAGTGCCCACCAGACCCAGGGGTGTGCTGACCTCCAAAGTGGCAGTCAACATCGCAAGGGTACAACCCAACACTCCCGCAAATCGCTCTGAGATGAACGAGTGTGTCGCGCCACAATCAAAAAGCACCCTAGTTACTGAACCAGCGACAAGAAGCGTACCTTCCACTACAGCGCCTACATCCCTAGCCTCCTCTGCCTGGATGGTGAAAACTCTGCCAGTGCGCTGCCCCTGCTGTGGCCTAAAAGGTGGTCTACCTCCGCCTCCACCTCTGCCTAGTGCTGGTAATCCTGGTGGTCTGCTCGGCCCCGTCCCTCGGCTCGGACAGCTCCTAATAAAGTGACCCAGCTGGCCACAACCATGACAAGCTCTGGTGGTGAAACACTGCCAAGAGTGAAACCTGCCACAACTACCACAAGGCTCAGGTCGTGGTGCTGCAGCTCCTGCGCCCTCGAATCAGGGCCTCTTGCCCGGATTTCCCCCAGTCTGACCTCCTGGCCTCCCAGAGAACCTACCCGATGGCCTCCTCTCATCCTGGTAGTTCTCTCTGTAGTCACGATCAAGAACAGTGACACTCTTCACGGCCTCGGATAACGTGCTCGGCATACGCGTCAGCACCTTCGTCCTCAACTGCTTTCGGAGCCCCCTGACGAACTTCCCAGCCCTCTACTCCTGAGTGATGTACATCTCGGAACAGTAACGCTCAAGGGCGTTGAACTTCCCGATGTAGCCTGCCAGAGTCATGTCTCCCTGCTGAAGGCTCAGACACTCCTCCCTCTTCGCATCCTGGACATGCTGCGGGAAGTACTGCTCGTTGAACTCGCCAACGAACTCCTCCCAGGCTATATCGTCTCTGTCCGCAAACACCATTGCAGATGTGGACCTCCACCAGTTGGACGCAGCACCGCCCAACACATAAGTGGCCAGACCCACCTTCGCCTCTGGAGGACAACCAATAACACTGAAGATCTTCTGCATCGTGAAGATCCACTCCTCAGCTGCCTCTGCATCGTACTGCCCCAGAAAGGTAGGCGGATGCTGGCGCATTAACCGGTCATGCATAGCACCAGTCCCCGTATGCCCGTCCGACGCCCTCCTCCCAAGCCTCATCCCTCGCAGTCTCACTCTCACCGCGAGTATGAGCGACGGCCTTCCCCCGTCTAGGAGGCATCTGCCAAAGGAAACAAGACAATCATCAATATAAAATATGCATGCATGATCCACTAAGACCTACTTCCTAACTCAAAGGTGGTTTCTTTGGACAAGTACGCCGGAATCAATGCTCTGATACCAAATTGTAACGTCCCGAAAACAGCGGAAAATTTAAACAATACTAAAGACCGTCAACGGTCAACACCTTGGGCACGTCACGGGAAACAAACCAACATATATAATATAAATATGATCCACGTGGAAGTCAAATTTACAAACTGACTGTGATTACAACAAAAACTATACAATATGTAATCACCACAAAAGGAAGAGACTGACAACTACAGGATCGAATCCCGGGGGCACTCTCCTCAGTCACCACCTCGACGCTAATGCGACTCGCTACCTGAAATGAAAACAATTGAAACATGCCTGAGTTCCCTGCTGGAACCCCGTATACCAAACCTCCTAAAATACAAAATGGAATTAAAGACAATGCAATGCAATGCACATGATCATCCACATCGGGCCCACAACAATGCCCCTCTCCGCCTCCGCGGTACTGAACCACTCCTGCCACCACAAGGGTCAAGTCAGTCCACCGCTGCCTCACATGGGTCAGTCGGCACCACTGCTCCCCAAAAGTTCAGAAAGGAACCCTAGTACTACGCCGCCACCCCAGGAGCGAGTCAGCCCCCCGAATACACAACTCGGGTCAGACGACAGCCGCTGAGCCGCCAGACGCGCACCCTGCCAGAACATCCTCGGCCTACCGACAAACCCCAGCAAACAGCCCAAGGTTTACGGCACTCATCTCTCACACCCCGCTCGATATGAGAGGCCAACACTAATACGCCTTCGTCGAAGGTGAAATCCGTCGCTCTCAAGGCCGGTAATCGACCGTCTCCTCGGAGCCGGTAGTCGACCTATACTCAACGGATCGCGTGTGGATAAATCCACCAACCTGCGGCAGATTGGTCGACCGCTACAAGCACACCGGTCGACCGATCTTCCACACAGTACTCGGTACTGTACAACCAATAGCATCTGGTCAAACCACGCCAACCGAATTACCGACCAATCGGTCGAACAAAAGCCATCTAGCGGTCTACCGTTTGGATGGTCTACGCTATACCAATTTTATAATATATATATCCCATCGGTCGAACCAAGGGGCCGTTCAACCGATAACAGGGATTTCAGCATTTTGCCCAAGTCTTATTCGGTCGATCGGAACTGAAATACAGTTCGACCGAAACGTCACATGCACTCTACTGCTTAATTAAATGCTCAGTCGGTCGATCGAAAGTTAAAGAGCGGTCGACCGTTTTGATGGTCAAAGCTCCCAACCAACTTAGCATCGAATAGATCGGTCGAACAAGGTTAAGGGCGTTCGACCGTTTAATAAGTCAAAAACCCCAAACCGACCTATTCTCATTGTTTCGGTCGACCGGCTAAGTGGACCCGTTCGACCGATAACAGCATTAAACTCTTTTTCCCGCACGAATCTGGCATAACGGTCGACCGTCCTCAGACATCGTTCGACCGTTTGCGGGTGCAAAACAATATAATAATAGAATCGGTCGACTGCCCACAGGCACCGGTGGACCGATCGTCGTCTTCAACCTCTTAATATGTTGCAATTCGACGGGGAATTCGACACCAACGTCGATCCCCAACACCCACAAAGCTTAAGTGAGTTATAATGAAGACTTGGCATACTTTATTGACGTTTGTGGACGCCTCCCGAGCTTTGGCAAGCCCAACCCAACTCTTCTCCTTCACTTCCTCTCCTTCTCCTTCTCTCCTTCTCCTTCTTCCCCAAATTCGCCTCTCTCACTCTCTGAAGAAACCAAGTTATGAAGAAAACGTTTTAATTAAACCTAACACATCTATTTATATCAATTCCAAATCTTATCCAATCCTCCACCTCATGTTTCACTATTCATGGCTTAATTAGGTTAATTAGGTTTAGTTTAGTTAATTAGGGTGTTTTAGATTTAGGTTATTACATCTATGGATTTTCTGAATGATTCTTCCCCACAGGTATGGCTATCAACAATCGTAAAAAAAATCAATAGGTATACTTTCTGATTTCCTATAATTAATAATTGTTCATAATGTATTGTTTTAGCACATGCATAATTTACTTCAAAAATCATAAATTTAAAAAATACTAAAACCTACCTTATGGAATTTTGTTTCCTCAAACACAACCTTATACGTTTAGAGGCACATTCTCTTTCGGATGCAATCACTTCTTCAGTCATTTGATCGTTGTTTTCTTTAGAGGTATTTATATCAAATATAGCAGATACTATAATAGCAGATTCAAACTTTATCACAATGGTATATCTACATTTGTCTGATGCGACCTTTAAATTCAGATGACCAAACCAAAATTAGACAACCTAACATCGGAGTCTCCAAATCATCTTGGTCTGTTTCATAACTCCGTCGACTCGGTTGTCGTTTAGTTTTCCGAATTCAGCCGTTTATTGGAGTAAGTTTTTGCTCTCTATTCCAAAGTTGACCAAACCACCTCAAACATTTTCCCACGACTATGAGACATCTTCTTGAAACTCCACGAGCCCTTTTATTTCAAATGCATGTTCCTAAACCGTTTTTGGCCGATGTCATTTCTACAGCATGTTTTCTGATTATTTGCATGCCATCCTCTATTCTTAATTGTGAGATCCCTTAAAAAATCTTTTTTCCCAATAAGTCATTGATTCTTGTTCATCCTAGAATATGTGGTAGTACTTGTTTCGTTCGGGATATTCGTCACATGTCACTAAATTAGATTCCAAGTCTTTGAAGTGTGTATTCCTCGATTACTCTCATCTTCAGAAACATTATAAGTGTTATTGTCTCAGTGGATGTTACTTTCATGGAAGACACACCTTATTTTCCGTCTTTACCTATTCCCGTTCATCAGGGGGAGGATGATGATTTGCTGGTCTACTCTATTACATTCTCCTCTCCTCTCTTAGAACTTGCTCCTGTCAAGCCCACTAGAACGATCACGTTGAAGCGGTGGCAAGCACGAGTCAATCCACAAGGAGCGTGCGCGAGTCGGATTCACGATATTCGAGTGGAAAAAGAAAATGAAAGAGATGCGATCGGAATCAAACTAAAACACGTAAGAAATTGAAAACAAACAATAAAACGAAACCCCTCGGGTGTTGAGAAAGAACATGAATATGAAAATGTGTGGTGTAGTGTGTTCAAATGTGCTCATTAAAACATGTCACACACGAAATCCAAAAAAACTCAATTCCAACTTTACTTCCACATGAAATAAGATAAAAAAACTCATTATTAAAACATACAAGATCTTAATTGAAATGAAGCTAATATGTTTACATGCAAAATGTCTCTAATCCAACTATGTCTCCACATGAAATAAGATTTATCACAATCATTAAAACATACAAGACATTAATTTGGATAAAGCCAACATGAACACATGCATGCACATGCTTTGTTTCCTTCTTCCACTCCATCCTTATCCTAACATCATCATTCCCCATAAAATAGGCTCACTAATCTAAGCATGTGTTAAGCTTCATTGAAGAGCATTAGCACATCAAAGATAAGAGTGAAATCCATTAGATGGTTATGGAAATCATGAAAGACTCAAATGATTAAGATTAACAGACACCAATCCATCACATGATCAATCACATTCTTCTCCATCCCCCAATGGGGATGGACTACTCTCTACTCATCTCTACACTAAAGAAAGCATAAAAACAAGAAGAACCCATAATGGAAATTACTGAAAATAAGATTAACTAAACAACAACATCAAAGAAATTGCGTCAAAGTAAAAAACATGTATTTAAAGAACACAACTCACTATTGATTGAAATGAAAAGATTACAAAGTGTGCTTCTTCTCCTCTAACTACACTAAGCAGCAACAAAATAAAACCTAAAACTAGTGGAGAAGAACAAAGAAGAGGGATAGGAGGGATTACAATGGTATATATAGACTAATACATGGTTAGGATTAATCTGGGAATAATCGGACGGCTCTAAATTATATTTGATCGTCCAGGAGTGCTCTAAACTGAATCGTCCAAACCAAAGTCTGGACAGAGCACCTCCCCGGCAACGGCACAAAAAACTTGATTGATTCGTTTTATATTAAACCGCAAGTGCACGACCGCGTTGAAGCGGTGGCAAATACAGGTCGATCCACAGGGAGGTGTGTCGACTTTTGGTTTGTGCGAAGGCAAGTGGGAAAGAAAGAGAAGAAGAGATTGATTACACTAAACTACACTAATCTAAACTAGGAAACTAGAAAACATGAAATGAAATGACAAAACAAATTAAACTAAGCAACTAATGAAAGGAGATAAAACTCAGGAATGGAAAACCCCTAAGGGGTGGAGTGTGTGTGCACATGAAATAAGTGTGGTGAATGCGTACAATAAACTGAAGTGTGGTTAGTGTTTGTTAATGCATAAGAAGTACCTCATGGCAAGACCTACATTTTCAACGCTAACCTAGGTGATTAATATGAGCAATGCAAGGTTGTTATTAAGAACCTAACAAGCATGGAGTGTACCTACATATGGCAGAAACCATGAAGTAAACTTCTTATTAATTCAAGCAAGCAAACTAATATCTCTCACAACAATAATATCTAGCATTCATACCACCTACATAACATGTACATACCTCTACTCCACCCACAAAGGGGATGGAACTACTCACTCATAATTAAACTAACTACATTAACAAAATGAAACATTATACTGAAAAGAAATTCAACTAAGCAAGAAAGGAACATTAAAGAAGCTAATTGAAATAAACATAAACTAAAGAAACATGCAAGAATTAAAAGACAAGATTAAAAGAAACTAAGAACAATTATTTTATTAACAATGACTCATATTTAAGGTAGCATTCTTCTCCACCTTGAGTTTTTCTTCAAGGCTTACTCCTTAGTAGAGAGAATGCCACCAAGAAATGGGTCGTTACAATGGAAGGTGAAGAGTTCTATTTATAGACATAGAAAAAGGTAATTAGGGACAATCCCCCGATGTGGGACTAAACAAATACCAAAAATAGAATAAACACACTCTAATACACATGCCCGCAAAAGATTAGCGGATCCAGAGCTAAACAGACCGCCAATTGGCGGTCTATTGGTTCTGGATCGGTCTGGAATTTGTTGTGGGCTTTTCTGGATATCTTTGTTGGTCTTTGATGCATATACTTTGTTTATTGGAGCTCCGACCCGAATTGAATTGCCAAAATACTCCCCATGATGGTGTGGAGTTTTCTGTTTTGCTCTTTCGTCATTTGTTCTTACGTTCAGGTCCTTCTCCCTTGCATCTTAGTCCCCAGGTCTCACAATTCAGTCCTTTTTCCTTGCTTTTGGGTACTTTTATGCTTCATCTCTTCAAACATATTTATTTCTGAAATTCAAACATAAAACTCGTCACGTAGCATTGCTTAGGTGTAAGAAAATGGATATAATATACAAATATAAGCATGAAATGATGTCAATCAATTTCCATAGTTTGTATGGAATTTTGAGTGGACTTCGTTATATTTTGAGTGGTTTCCATGAACGTTTGGAGGGTTTGTTCTAAAGAATCAAGTACGGGGTCAACTGTGAGGCTCAAGTCAGAATTTGGGAAATTGTTGGGTTGGGTTTGGAAGGGATTTGGGTTGGGTCAGGTTCAAAAATTCTGAAAACCGAATTTTCAGGTCGGGTTCGGGTTGAGGTGTCGGGTTGTCCCAACCCAACCCGAACCCGAAGAAGTTTTTTAATATATTCCCCTACATGTATCATGACCGTCCCTTTTGGCTTGAGTCGATCTTCACCTCTCATTTAACTCTAACCCTAAAAATCTTCTCCTCAGGACCTCAACAATCAACCCCCAAAGAAAACACACAAATCTTCTCCTCAGAACCTCAACAATCATCCTCCACTCTCCAGCCTCCTCAGGACCTCAGCAATCAGCCTCCTCCCGCATCAATCAGCCTTCTACTCGCCGCCTTCCTCGACATCCTCGCCCTCAGCATCTAGCACGCCTACTCTCCTGTCCTCGCGGCTCGCCCCTTGTCCTCGTCGGCTTCCCCTCACAGATCTCCTCGCTTCTTGTCCTCGATGGCTTCCTCGACATCCTCGCCCTCAGCAGCCATGAAGCAGCACGCCTATTCTCCTCTCCCCTTCCCCTCGCCGGCTACTCCTCACCGATCTCCTCACCCCCTCTCCTCGCGGCGCCACTCCTTGCCACACTTCTCGTCTTCTCCGTCGATCCCTCCTCTCTGTCAACCCCTCTGCTCCTCCGATCAACGTCAGCACGACTTCCTCGTCATGTTCCGTCCATGTATGTTAGTAAGCTTGATTATATGTATATTAGTAACTTAGATTTTGTGATTTTAGTATACTTGATTTCTCCACTTTAGTAAACTTGATTGTTTCACTGGTGAAAAATTAATTAGAGGTTCGTAAAAGAAGGAATTACTACAACTAGATTGTCTTATAGAGGAGCTCATATCAACTAATAATAGATATGAATCAAACTAATCCAACAAATCCTTTGCCACAGTTTCAAGTTTTGATGTATTTAGAGTAGGCTCAGGATCTAGAGTAGTATCAATCTAGAAGTATATGTGTTGTCAACTCCAAATCAGTGATTCAAAATGATGTTAGTGGTTATAATAATGAGTTTGAAGGGAATAAGATGATAAGTGGTGTGAAAGTTGTAATAGGTATCATCACCAACCACAATATTGCAAATCACTTACAGATTGGTAGATTTTTGAGTGCTTAATTATGTAAGCTTAATCAAACTAATTATTGTTTGGTATAGAAGTGCTTTAATATTTTGTGGTATTTTTCTAAGTACACATTGCAATCATCCAATGGGTACTCGATCCCATTTTTTTATAATTTAGTAACTTGGGTTTGTCTTGTTTCATCATTAAAGAAAAATATATCATGGACTAGAACTACTAATTAGCTTTCTAAAAATTCAACCTTAATAGAAGTGCACGAAGTGGCCACTAGTGGAAGTTGTTGTGTTGTGTAGTGGTCAAAATCATGGATAACAATGTCTTCTTGGGTTGGGGAATAAGACATTCTTTCAGAATTCACTTCTAAAAAAGCTTCTTTACATGCAATTCCTTATTTTTTTGGCTTTCTTTACAAGGTAGTTGGCTTAGATTTTCATTAGAAGCGTGTTTGACCCAAATTTAGTTATCCTGCAGCATGTTTTTTTGCAAGTTTATGAAATTCTTATGTCGGCATGTTTATTAATGAAATCATATTCTTTAGTGTTTAAACTTGTTTTTATATATGACCCTTGATAGATGTCGTCTGATCAAGAAAAAGATCCTTTAGAAAATTTGGATGTTGTTGATGAAATAGTTGAACCTAATTGTACTGCATCTGAAAAGAAATTGAGCAAAAAACGTAAGTCTGAAGTATGGAGTCACTATAAGAGGGTCAAAGGAAAGGCAGGTACTGAACGAGCTATTTGTAACTATTGTCAGAACACAGATTATTCATGTAATACAACTCATGGAACAAGTACAATGTGGAAACATCTTAGGTTCCTGTGTCGTAAAAGTCCTCTTTAGTCAGAACGTCAACCAAAGTCAGAAAACCTTGTCCTTTACAACATCTGGATCAAATATTGGAAGTTCTAGTACTTTGTCAGTGTGGAAGTTCGACCCAGAGGTTTGTAGAGATGCCTACACAAAAATGATTGTGGTTGATGAATTGCCTTTTAACTTTGGGGATGGAGAGGGTTTTAAGAATTTCATGAGTAAGGTCCAACCGAAGTTTAAAATTCTTTATAGAACAACTCATGCTAGAGATGTTGTAACATCCCCGAACAGCGGAAAACTTAAACTTTTAAAATCAAGGGAAACACGTGGATAAAACCATCAAGAGTGGGGACATTACTGAAAGAAATACCCAAATACATAAGGTGCACCATATTACATAAGAGTTTGTCAAAAGAGTGATTACATCGGAATACAAAACACATAAAACATGTAATCACGACAACCTAAGTAGGCAGATGACAGGATCCAGTCCCAAAGTGCAATCTCCCTCGGTCATCACCCGTCGGAACCTAATGTGGTCCTGAAAAAGATGCAACAACAATGCCTGAGTTTCCATAAGGAAACCCCGTATGACAAGCTCACCTATATGCCTTAACATACTAGTATAGCACGGCATGGAATACAAACCAGTAAACATTCCCACAAGGGCAAAACCGGACATCCATCCTGCAATCGTTCCCGCTGCCACACAGGCCCCGCGGTCTACAATCGCCACCGCTGCCACACAGGCCCCACGGTCCGCAACATCACCGTCGCCACACAGGCCGCACGGTACAACAACCACCGGTACAACACAGGCCACACGGTCAAACAACACCACCGCCACACAGGCCACATGGTCCAACATCGGGTCCCCGTAGACACCTACCATAGGCACATACGGTCTAACGGACAGTACGCAACACATCCCCACACATGACTACACAAGCCAAGGGATCGGTGAGGAGGCGTTCGCACTTCCGCACAGGTAGAATCAGATCTGAAAACATCGTGGTCCACCACCACACCAACAGAGCCGTTGCTCAGGTCGGTCCATCAACCGACGCCACACAGACCACACGGGATCTCACTCGATAGGTGCCCAGTCGAGCTACCTGCCGGAACACATCATCGGCAGTCCATGGCCGCAACCACACAGGCTACGCGTGATCCTCCCTGCTGCCACACAGGCCGCACAGGGGCCCTACCGCCGCCACACAGGCCGCACGACACATGCAATCACTGCCATCAAGGCCAGTCGAACATATCCGCCACACAAAGGCCAGACAATCGACAGATCCGAACCGAAGTCCGCGGGGTCAACGAGCTCCACGTGTAGACACCAACTCCGCCACTATAAAAGCAAGGCAGCGACCTCCGTAGCCCCTCAAGCCGTTAGTCACGTCACCCAACGACAGTTGCGTGCCCGCTGAAGCAATGTGATCTGCCATCCCTCAGGCTGCTACTCTAACGCGAGTCAAACAATCCACCAGATTTGTCACGATCCATACATGGAGGTGACGTGTTCCGGACACCCACACTCTTCCACACGGCGGTCCCTGGGCAGGCACGCATAACGTGCCCACCGTCACCTCCCGGCTCATGCACAAGGCGAGGACACGGGCTTCCGTGGACAGAGTTGGCATCCTAAGCGGAACCTGGAATTCTGTCATGTGCAAAACGGTCAACCGAAAGAGACACTTGGTCGACCGTTTCCTCAAGGGAATCGGTCGACCGTTGTGACAACCGGTCGACCGCTTCCACAAGGGAAAACGGTCGACCAAAAGTGACAGCTCGGTCGACCGCTTCCACAAGGGAATCGGTCGACCGAAGCGTCTGCAACAGTCGAACTATTTGCGCAACACAATAATTCCAACGGTCTACTAGAGGTATAAAACCGTCGACCGAACGAGGTCAAAATCCGGAGTCTGGTCAACATTAAAATCGAATCTATCGGTCGACCGACTCAGGGGTCTCGGTCGACCGAAACCTTACAGGGTCAACCTATTATTTTCTACGTCCTAAACGGTCGACCACAACCACACCAAGGGTCCGGTACACTTAAGTTCCGATCGACCGAACACAAGGACCCGGTCGACCAAAACACGCCAGGCAGTCTAAAAGCACTGCGTTCGGTCGACCGTCGAAGGGACCCGGTCGACCGACATACGTCTTCAACCTCGCGCCAGCCGAGGTTTTGACGCTGAAACTCGTCGCCGACGAGGTCTCCGACCTCCCGCGACCTACCAAAACATCACCCCAACGTGGGTGATCACTATGGACTCTAATGCAAGAACTTGGCATACCTCAACGCGAAGGACAACGATGAACGCCGGAGCTCGCTCGACCACGCCTCCGGACCGCAACCTCACGCCCGCTCTCCTTCTCGCACCTCAACAGACCTCGCACGCCTTTGCCTCACGCACCTTCACCACCACACACGAGAAGAAGAGAAATGGGTGGAGAGGGGAAGGTTTGAAGAAGAAGAAAGGAAGAGAGAAAGGAACGTGAGAGAGTGAGAAGAAAGGAGAGAGAGGTGAGTTTCTCCACCAACCAAGTCACCATCAACCCATGCCTCCCATCACCTCACCCTTCACTTCACCACTCCACACCATCACCCTACCACCCTACTTCCCATCACCAACATACCTCCATTATTCACTCTTCAACTCCCCATGCAAAGCCTCCAATTAGCAAGCTAATCACCATTAATCCATTAAAAAAGTTAGGGTTTTTTCAGATGTTGTAAAGTTGTTCGTAACAAAAAAGAATGAATTGAAAAATATGTTGTCTTCTGGTCAAAGAGTTTGTCTTACTTCTGATCAATGGACTTCTAGGAACCAAGTGTCTTACATGTGTCTCACTGGTCATTTCATTGATGTCGATTGGAAGTTACACAAAAAGATACTCAGCTTTGTTAGTGTTCCGAGTCATAAAGGCGTAGAAATTGGTAAAGCAATTGAGTTGTTTCTTCTTGATTGGGGAATTGGAAACGTTGGATGCATCACTCTTGATAATGCTAGTGCAAATCTAACTGCTGTTGAATACTTGAAAAGAAAATTGGTGAAGAAGAACAATTTAATATTAGGTGGACAGTTTTCCATGTTCGATGTTGTGCTCATATACTTAATTTGATAGTCAAAGATGGACTAGAGGAGGTAGATGATTCTATAAAAAGAATTCGTACAACTATAAAATACACCAAAAGCTCCACTGCAAGAGGACAACACTTCAAATCATGTGTTGAACAAGAAAGCATAACTTCCAAAAAAGCTTGAGTTTGGATGTTTGTACTAGGTGGAATTCAACTTGTGAAATGTTGGATAGTGCTTTGAAGTATCAAAAAGCCTTTGAACGGATGGAAGAACAAGTTCCATTATTTGTTAGTGATGTTGGTGCAGAAATTTCAACTGAAACCGATTGGGTGAAAGCTCGTATTTTAGTGAGAATTTTGAGGCTTTTTTATGAGTCAACGAAGCGTCTGTCAGGCACTTTGTATGTTACATCAAACCTTTACTTCAAGGAAGTGTGTTTGGTTGATAATATGTTGAAGGAATGGTCCAAGAATAGTGATGTACATCTGTCTTCTATGGCTTTAAAAATGAAATTGAAGTTTGACAAATATTGGGGGAGAAGTATTAAAGTGAATGAGATGTTGTTAATTGCGGTTGTTTTAGATCCTCGTTACAAAATTAAGTTCGTGAGATTTTGTTATGGCAAATTATACAGTACTGAAGAGGAGATTGACACACAAACTGAAACAGTATTGAAGAAATTGCAAACTCTTTTTGAAGAATATAAGTTGTCTGAAATTACCTCTCGTAGTGGGAATCAGACTGCACATGACATACAGGTTGTTGTAGAGTCAAATCTTGGTATTGATGAAGACATTGATGATGACTGCTTTAGGTTTGATTTCCAAAAGAAACTAAAAGAGGACGACCGAAATGCAAAATCAGAATTGGACAAGTACTTGGAAGAAAGTTGTGAAGATGATAATTCAAGTTTTGTGTTACTGGATTGGTGGAAAGTTACGGCAAACAAGTACCCTACTCTTGCAGCTATAGCGAGAGATGTGTTTGCCATTCTAGTTTTAACAGTTACTTCAGAATCAACTTTTAGTATAGGTGGACATATTCTTAGTGATTATCGCAGTTCACTTACTCCAAAACTTGTTGAGTGTTTGATTTGTACACAAGATTGGGTGTGAGGAAACCTTGAAGTTGAATTGCCTACAAGTTTGGAAGAGCTTCAAGAACTTGAGACTCTAGGTACGAATCAGTTACATTTGCAATCACTTTAATATTTATGAATCTCATCTTATGTGTGTTTTGTATTGTATGTTTCAACTATTTCAGAGGATAAAGACATTGTGGAGAGGCTTGCTCAAGTGTTTTAGTTTATATTGTGAAATTTTAATGCTTGATGTTTATGTATTTTACGTTTATGAATCTCATCTTATGATGCGTATTGTACTTGACGTTTGACTATGATGTATCTTAAATTCAGTTGGCTTTACTTTTGTTTGGTTCAAAGGTGTTGTAATTATTGTTTTTATTAAAGTTAGTCCTTCTTATGTGCAAATTGGTTGCTTTTATTTCTGAAATTTGTATACCCAATGTTGATGTAGATTTTTTAGGTGAAATTTGGTTATGGCTTATTGATTCGAGTCCAACCCGAACCAACCCGAAAATTTCGGCTTGGGTTGGGTTGAACCCAATTCGGTTCGGGTTCGGGTTGGGTTTTTCGAAAACCCAAAACTTTCGGGTTGGGTCAGGTTATGACCCAACACGACCCATGTGCACCCCTAGAGTAGGGTGTTGGTAGAATTCGGGGTATTCAGGAGGAGGATACTGGGGTGGAAATGATGTATAAGAATTTGAATAAGTATTGTCTCCCCACGAATCCATCCCTCTAGGGTTGTACGCGGATGCGTTATAGTCATATTGAACATTTTGGGAAAAGGTATGCTCATAGTTAGGCTCTGGGGGAACATAAGGGCATTCCCTGATAACATGACCACTCAACCCACAACAATCACATGGTATGGCTACTAGAGCCACCGGTGCACTCATGTTGTCTACCACACGCATGAAAGAGGCCAAAGTTTGTTGTAATGTCTTAGTGTGTTGACCAGCATATGAGTCGACATAACTAGATGGTGGTCGAGCAGTCGGTGCCTCTCTCATATTATTCCAATCTGAAGATTGCTCAGTCACACAATTAAGATTCTCCCAACCATACATGGTGTTTGTATGAGGCACCCCAAGATGCATGGGTCCGGAGTACCAGGGAGAATTGTCATGGTCCCAACAATGATATGGATGGTCGCCCATGTAACCATCCATCTAGACAAAGAACTCTCGAGTCGACCATTCTCGTTGTAGGGAGGTGAGGCGTGTTGAGGCCGTGTGACCTCGCAGTTAGGTGTCGTCTAGTTGTAAGGACCTATAACGACCTTAGGATTACTTGAGCCTTGTTTGCTTGTGTGCTTCTACCTGTACCCATACGCCGTAGCATAAGGACTTCTTCCTTTCTCTCCTGAGTCATTCTTTCTCTCCTGTGTCCCCCCGTCTTCTCCTCTACATACATTATTTGTTATAAAAAAATAATTTTTTTTTGGTGTGTGTGCACCTTTGTGCATGCTTTCGTGGACACGAGATGAGAGTGGTCGTTTGACGAGGAGCGTTGTCAATCCGGCTTCGATCATCGATTTCTCGACACCTTCCTCCTCCCGTGTCGCAAATAGTTTGGGTTCAATGGCTGCTAATTTCCGCGAGGAGGAGCAGTTGCTGGACCCACCTGAGCGTCCTGTTGTCGCTCCCATACCTCTACCTGATCGATGCTACCCGAGCCGTACAACTCTACCCTCATGCATCGTATTACCAGAGGCTAATGGGAACCATTTTGAGGTTAAGCCTCAGTTTATTTCCATGCTCCCTCGCTTCACTGGGAAGGGTGACCCCTATATCTTTCTCAGGGAATTTGAGGAGGTCTGTGCTATGTTCAAGCTGCAACAACTTAGCACAGACTCCATCCATCTTAGGCTCGTTCCTTTTGCACTAAAGGATGATGCCAAGAAGTGGTTGTACAGCAACCAGGCGAATGCCTTTAAGACTTGGGACGGGTTTCAATCTGCATTCCTCAAGAAGTACTTTCCAAATCATCAGACTCAAAAATTGAGGAACGAAATCAATTCATTCTTTCAACATGAGACCGAACCATTCCATGCATACTTAGAGAGGTTCAAGGAGCTAGTAGACTCATGCCCTCACCATGGCATCAAGTTGTGGCGCCTTTGTCAGATTGTTTACGAAGGTCTTCACATCCCGTCAAGAATGCTCCTTGAGTCCATGTGTCAAGGAGAGTTCTTGGGAAAGGATGAAAGGGAGGCATGGGCTTTCCTAGAAGACCTCGCTGAGAAACCATGCAATGGGAGAGTGTGAGGGAGCCACCTGCATCGTCTAGTATAGGAGCAAGGATCGCAAATGCAAACTCGTCTAGATCGGGTGCAACATTTGTTGTCGATACCACTACGGCCACCGAGGCGCGCATGGTGGCCCAAATGCGCCGCATGGATTCGATTGAGCTCCAAAACCAACAGGGTGCATCTCACATGTCCACATCTAGTCCAGTTCCCTGTCATTCATGTGGTAGGATAGGTCATGTAGAAAGCGAGTGTGTGTCTATTCCTCCTGAGATGGAGCGTGTCAACGCCATCTATGACAGAGCTAGGAATAACCCATACTCATCATCTTATAATCCTGGATGGAGGAACCACCCTAATTTTTCATGGAACCAAACTAATGCCCAGGGTGGTCCTTCAAACTCCTCTAGACCACCTTACCAATCACACCAACCTTCCATGCATGCACAATCCTATCAGCCACCCTAAGCGCAAACAACCAATCAATCGGGCTTCCCAAATTCCAACAATATGGAAACCCGATTCAATTCGCTTGAGACCTTGACTCGTGGACTAGAAAACTCAATGAAATTTTTTATGTCAACCACGAGTCAAGTTCTCACTTCAAATCAGCAGACCATCAAATCTCTAGAGCTTCAGATGGGCCAATTGTCTCAGTCTGTACATGAAAGAGAGAGAGGGTCTTTTCCTAGCCAGCCTGAGGCTAACCCCCATGTGTACCAGCAACAACACATGCAAAATGAGAATGTGGTACCTCGGGGGAGGCAAGTGAACCATGTGGAGGAACCTGTTCACCATGTCAATGCCATTGTTACCTTAAGAAATGGAAAACAGGTTGACAATCACATTTCCTTGCCACACCCACCACCATCTATGCAGCCCCTAAGTGGGAATGGTGGTGCAGAAGAGGCTGAGGGTGAGGGTAATACACCAAGACTTCCTTCTCAGGCACCGTAGAAAACCTACCTGCCAAAAGCTCCCTATCAAAGTAGGTTAACCAAAAAGTAGAGTGACAACATGGACAAGATATTAGAGTTGTTTAAGCAAGTAAAGGTTAACATCCCCTTGTTGGATGTCATCCAACAAATACCTCAATATGCCAAAGTGTTGAAGGATCTCTGCACAACCAAGAGGAAGACCAATGTTCCTAAGAAAGCATTCTTGGCTGCCAATATCAGCTCACTTTTGTCCAATCCCACCTACCCAAAATACAAGGACCCTGGATGTCCTACTATTCAGTGTACGATAAGGGACACTAGAATGAGCAATGTTTTCCTTGATTTAGGATCAGCGGTCAACCTCCTCCCATTCTCTATTTATCAACAGTTGAACTTGGGAGAATTGAAACCAACTAAGATCACCCTTCAATTGGCGGATAGATCCATTCGTATTCCCATGGGGATTATCGAAGACGTGCTTATCAAAGTTGGAGATTTTATATTTCCAGTCGATTTTGTTGTCCTCGATACCAATCCTGTTGCGAACACCCACTCTCAAATACCTTTGATTTTGGGTAGACCATTTCTGGCAACCTCCCATGCCTTGATTAATTGTAGAAATGGTCTCACGAAGCTCTCATTCGGTAACATGAGTGTCGAGTTTCATGTGTTCAACTCTGGTAGGCAACAGGAACCCAGGGATGAACCTTTAAATCTAAATCTCATCCGCCAATTGGAGAAAGCACCACAAAATCAACGAACACCCCTAACCATAATGCAACCCGTTGAGAATGTTCGTGGGCCCAGCGAAAACTCATTGCCTGTCTTCGCAATGCAACAGAGTGAGCTGGCCTCGAACATGAATGTCCAAAGGGAGTGTTCGTTGCATGATTCAGTTGAGAGTACTAGTGAGATACCTCATCATATGCCTATACCAGAAGGTGTCTCTACCTCATGTCCTATGGCCATTGAGCCATTTGAGCTTCATATTGACTCCAACAAGGACCCACCTTTGACCGAGCTTATGCTTGATGATATAAATGATGGTGGGAGGTCCCTGTTGGATGACTTGGGGAGAAGCCCCTTTTTTAGTGATGCAGGTCTGCTGCATCCATCGAATGAGCTTGAGGAACTCATTCCGATGCACCCGCCTATTTGTTGGAGGGTTTTCTTCGATGAACAATTAAACCCTAGTGAGACAACACAACTTCATTCTTTGTTGCCCACACCCAACCAATATCACGAGGGGTTCGAGCCTTTCAGCTTTGACCTTTCACCCCTCATGACACCTCAGAGTACCAGTGAAGTTTGCCCAACTCGGCAAGTCTCTGGTCCTCAAAACTCGATGTTCTCATTTGATGTTCCTTGACCAAATGATTATGAGAATATCTTCGTTTATGTATATATCTTGTAAAAAAACAAAAACAAAAACAAAAACAAAAACAAAACAAAAAAAAAACAAAAAAAAACAAAAAAATCGAAAAAAGCAATAAAAGACTCCTTCAGTGAGCATCGATTGTTGTGGGCTCCAACCCTTGAGTACTAGGGCCCCATTTCTTCACGTATTTGTCTCCCTTCTTCAGCATCACACATGTTTTGAGGGAATTCGGGTTCGTGTCCATCAACATGACCTTGAACTTCCCTTTGTACTTCATGTTGGTGAGATCTCTCCTTTTTTATGCATATATCCATGTAGTATCTTGCTCGCATTCATTGAGGACAATGCATGAGGTAGGTGTGGGGGAGTGTTTTACGTGTGTACATATTCGAGTCTTTTTCCTTTGGTTTTGTTTTCTTTTGTGTGTACTGCTGGGGTCATGTTTGTGTGCCGCATTTAACATTGATATATATGCTTGCCATGATCCTTGGCTGACTTGTCTTCTTTTGCTTGCTGAGTGCTTTACAATTTCCACATTTCATTCAAAATCTTCATGTGTTTGCGAAAGCAAATTTTTTTGAAGGTTTTGCGTGTGTTTAGCATGTGCAAAACCGTTGAGAGGCAAAGTAAAAAGAAAGCTCCAAAAATTGTCTTGAACTTGATGCATTAGGATATCTAGTTTACTGCCTTTAGGTCTTATAGAGTCGTTAGGATGCACCCCGGTTTTCCCTCAGGGGGTGTGTAATCATAGGGTTTCAGCACATAAACATTTAAAGAAGTCCACCCTGAACCTAGTGAGTCAAATAATTCGTGTCTGTTAGTATATGAAAGTTTGTCGTGGTCAATGACCCTTAATCTCTTTTCGTTAAACTTAAGTGTAGGGGTTTTGGTTCCCATGTAGATAAATGAATAAGTGGTGTTCTCTCTTCTCCCACGGCTCCTATCACTCGGGAAAGTAGGTCTGAGGGGCCTTTGTGCCTGGTGCTTTCGAGTCATCTGACTTGGGATGCACCGACCGAACTCCCGTTACACGGGTGGTAGGGATCGCCCTATGTGGAGATTCTGGGGAAGGTGTACGTGATAGTGTAAGTCCTCATAGGCAATGATTCACGAAACCTGTCCCTGGGAGAATAAAACACCAACCAATAAAATGCTCTAAAGAAAAAAAAAGAAAAAAAGAAAAAAAAGAGTCAATAAGAACCAAAATGGACTTTACGCATTGTATCACATTCAGAAGTTATGGTTGCTCATGTCTTTCACTTAAGTCCTTAACTAACTCTCACGAATAACTCATTAGGCTAGGTGTGTGGACCGATTACATATATAGAGTCGACCCGTAGTATTACCGCGTCCCATGATCGACATATGAGTCAACCGAGTCGTGTAGCTAGATTAATTAATGCATCTTGTTCGGATTTTGTGGGTATATCTGCTGAAAACCCTCAGGAGACAACACTCCTCCTCCTTGGTGACAAGGAGGTTTAACGGCTTGTCGCACGTGCTAAGTGCAACCATGATTCCTACAAAAGTAAGTTAGGATTTCTTGTTTTTCGTATGCTTTTCTCTTTCTTTGTTTTGCTCGGGACTAGCAAAATTTAGGTGTGGGGGTATTTGATTGACATCATTTCATGCTTATATTTGTATCTTATATCCATTATCTTTCACCTAAACAATGTTATGTTACGAGTTTTATGTTTAGTTTTCAGGAAGAAATAGGTTTGAAGAGATGAAGCATAAAAGGACTCAAAAGCTGGGAAAAAGGACTGAACTGTGAGATCTGGGGACCAAGATGCAAGGGAGAAGGACCTGAACGCAAGATAGAAGGACCTAAGAGCAAAAATGAAAACTCCACACCATCATGGGGAGTATTTTGCCAATTCTATTCGGGTCGGAGCTCAAATAAACGACGTAGATGCATCCAAGACCACCAAATACACTAAGCAAAGCCTAACACAAATTCCAGATGGATCCAGACATTTTAGACCGCCAATTGGCGGTCCATTTTGGCCCAAATCCGCTAAAATTTCTCCAACACATGTATTAGAGGATGTTTAGGCTATTTTTGGTATCTGTTTAGTCCCACATCGGGGGATTGTCCCAGTTTGCCTTTTTCCATGGCTATAAATAGAACTCTTCACCTTCCATTGTAATCACTCCATATTTTAAGTGGCTATTCTTCCTACTAGAAGTGAGGTCTTGAAGCACACACTAAAGTAGGAGGATGCTACTTGAAATGTGAGTCATTTTATCAATAAAGTTTTGTGTTTCTTTCATTGTTTGTTTATGCTTCTTTTATTGTTTGTGCATGTTTTAGTTTAATCGTCTTTTATTTCTAGCTTAGTTTTAATATGCTTTCTTTGCTTAGTTTAATAATTAGTGTAATGTTTAGTGAGTAGTTCCATCCCCTTTGGGGGGTGGATTAGATGTACATACATGCATTAGAGAATGTGATGAATGCTTTATTTTTGATGTGTGGATAAAACATGAATGTATGTTTGCTTGTTTAGGATAGAATTTATAACTTCATGAGTTTTGCCAAAATGATTAGACACCTCTCATGCTTGTTTAGGTTCTGAAATAAACAACTTGCATATGTAAATGTTAATCAACTAAGTTGGTGAATAGATTGATAGGTTTTGCCATAACATTTAGACACTTCCTCTGCTTGATAAACACCACCTTCATGTGCTTAAAGAATGTATTCTACACCCACCTCTTTGCTTGTGTGCACTCACACCACCCCTTAGGGGTTTTCCCATTTCTGTATTCCAGCATTCATCCTTTGTTCTTAGCTTAGTTATTATTTCATTGTTTGGTTCTTCCTTTCGCATTTCCTACTTCTTAGCGTAGTATAGAGTAGAGTAGCATAAACATCTTTCTCCCCTTATTTTTGCCACTTGATTTCGTACAAGCAAGAGGCTACTCACCTCCCTGAGGACGACCCGTACTTGCCACCGCTTCATCGCGGCCGTGCACTTGCGGTTTAAATAAAACGTTCAACAGCATGCAAGTCAAATTAATTTTTAACACTAAAATAGAGCATGCATGACATCAACAGAAAGGAAAGAACTTAAAATAGGCAAAGGAAACTACTGTAAAAATAGAATTTGAAATCAACTCAACCTTCGTTCTGGGGATTCAGGTTCCCAGAATTCAGAAGTATCCTTCGTGCTCCAATAGATCCTCTTGTTCATTTGTGACCCCACTATAGTAACCAAAACAAAAATGGAAACGTAAAAACAAAGAAAAATCCCACCAAAATGGCGAACTCGGCTACAAAAACAATGCTCCCTGGCAACGGTGCCAAAACTTGATTGAATCGAGTTAATATACCGCAAGTGCACGACCGCGTTGAAGCAGTGTCAAGCACGGGTCGATCCACAAGGAGCGTACGCAAGTCGGATTCCCGATACTCGAGTGGGAAAAGAAAAGGAGAGAGATGCGATCGACATCAAACTAAAACACGTAAGAAATCAAAAACAAACAATAAACCTAAACCCGTCGGGGGGGGGGGGGGTAGAGAAAGAACATGAATATGAAAATGTGTGTTGTAGTGTGTGTTCAAATGTGCTCATTAAAACAGGCGACCATTGGGACCATCCTCTTATTTATACCACAAGCCAAAACGATAGAACAAAATAACCTTCTAGTTTGGGAGTAATTAGGGTGAAAAATAATGCTTAGGCAACCTTCTAGTTTGGCTCTTGATACCAAATGTTAGACATAAGTGTGTTCTAAACATCTAGAACATAATAAACAATCAAGATCTACTACTAAATTCTCTATAAAATAACATAGAGAAAATACTTACAACTAGATGTCAAAGACATCTTGAAGAACGCGAAGCGGAAGCGAAATCCTGAGGAAATGACCTTCAACGGTTTTCCTAATCCAAAACGATGGAACAAACGAACCTTCTAGTTTAGGAGTAATTAGAGTGAAAATAATGCTTGGGCGACCTTTGGGACCATCCTCTTATTCTGTATAAACATAAGTGTGTTTTAAACATTACACATAAGTGTGTTTTAAACATCTAGAACATAATAAGTGTGTTTTAAACATCTAGAACATAATAAATAATCAAGATCTACTACTAAATTCTGTATAAAATAATGTTGAACGTTTTATTTAAAACCGCAAGTGCACGACCGCGATGAAGCGGTGGCAAGTACGGGTCGTCCTCAGGGAGGTGAGCAACCTCTTGTTTATCAGAAATCAAGTGGCACAAAAAGATTGAAGAAAGTTGTTTATGCTAATCTAAACTATGCTAACACAAAGAAGCAAATGCAAAGGAAACAAAACAAACGAATACTTCAACTAAGCTAGAGAAACTTGATACTATGGAGAAATCAGTAAGAGAGAGAGACCCCTTACGGGGTGGAGTGACTACACATACACAATAAGGAGGCAAGAATATCTTCCTATAGGCATAAGTGGAGGTAGTGTTTGCATGTATGGGAGGTGTCTACTTATCATGGCAAAAACCATCAATTAAATCACTAACCTACTTTGATTAACATTCATAAACACAAGCTGGTTATTTAAGAAACTAAACAAGCATGGGAGGTGTCTTCAAACTTGTGGCAAAACCCATCTAGTAAAGTGTTCTATTCTAAGAAGCAAGCATGCATTCATATTAATCAACACATTTCAAAATAAACATCCCCATTTCCTTAATTGCATATATGATAATCATCTCCACCCCCCAAAAAGGGAGTGGTTTTACTCACTACACATTACACTACACATTACACTAAGATAAGAAAACATATTAACTAAGCTAGATTGAATAAAAGACAATTAAACTAAAACATGCACCAACAATAAAAGAAGCACAAAACTAAGGAAATTTTATTGATTGAAGACTCACAATACCAGTAGCATCTCCCCCATTAAGTTTCTTGCTTCAAGGCTTTCACTTCAATTAGGGAGAATGACCACAAGCATGGAGTAAATACAATAGAAGGTGAAGAGTTCTATTTATAGGCATGGAAAAAGCAAATCTGGGACAATCCCCCGATGTGGGACTAAAACAACACCAGAAATAGCATAAACACACTCTAATACACATGCCACAAAAAGCTAAGCGGATTCGGGGCTCTCTGGACCGCCAATTAGCGGTACTAGACCGCCAATTGGCGGTCTACAGGATCCGGATCCATCTGGAATTTATACTGGGCTTTGCTTAGTGTAGTTGGTGGTCTTTGATGCGGTTACTTGACTTGTTGGAGCTCCGACCCGAATCGAATTGGTAAAATACTCCCCATGATGGTGTGGACTATTATGTTTTGCTCTTAGGTCCTTCTGTCTTGCAATCAGGTACTTCTTCCTTGCATCTTGGTCCCCAGATCTCACAATTCAGTTCTTTTTCCCAGCTTTTAGGTCCTTTTATGCTTCATCTCTTCAAACCTCTTTATTCCTGAAAACTAAACATAAAACTCGTAACATAGCATTGTTTAGGTGAAAGATAATGGATATAAGATACAAATATAAGCATGACATGATGTCAATCAAATACCCCCACACCTAACTTTTGCTAGTCCCGAGCAAAACAAAGAAAGAGAAAAGCATACGAAAAACAAGCAATCCTAACTCACTTTCGTAGGAATCACGGTTGCACTTAGCACGTGCAACAAGCCGTTAAACCTCCTTGTCGCCAAGGAGGAGGAGTGTTGTCTCCTGAGGGTTTTTAGCGGATACACCCACAAAATCCCTACAAGATGCATTAATCAATCTAGCTACACGACTCGTTGGACTTATTTTGTCGATCATGGGACGCGGTAATACTACGGGTCGACTCTATATATGTAATCGGTCCACACACCTAGCCTAATGAGTTATTCGTGAAAGTTAGTCAAGGACTTAAGTGAAAGACATGGGCAACCTTAACTTCTGAATGTGATACAATGTGAAAAGTCCATTTTGGTTCTTATTTGACTCTTTTTTTTCTCTTTTTTTCTTTTTTTTTCTTTGGAGCATTTTATTGGTTCTTGTTTGATTCTCCCAGGGTCAGGTTTCATGCATCATTTCCTATGAGGACTTACACTATCACGTACACCTTCCCCCAAATCTCCACATAGGGCGATCCCTACCACCCGTGTAACAGGAGTTCGGTCGGTGCATCCCAAGTCAGATGACTCAAACGCACCAGGCACAAAGGCCCCTCAGACCTACTTTCCCGAGTGATAGGAGCCGTGTGAGAAGAGAGAATACCACTTATTTATTTATCTACATGGGAACCAAAACCCCTACACTTAAGTTTCACAAAAAGAGATTAAGGGCCCTTGACCACGACAAACTTCCTTATACTAAAAGACACGAATTATTTGACTCACTGGGTTAAGGGTGGACTTCTTTAAATGTTTGAGTGCCGAAACCCTATGATTACACGCCCGCCGAGGGAAAACCGGGGTGCATCCTAACGACTCGATGAGACCTAAAGCCAGTAAACTAGAAATCCTAATGCATTAAGTTCAAGACAATTTTGGGAGCTTTCTTTTTACTTTGCCTCTCAACGGTTTTGCACATGCTAAACACACGCAAAACCTACAAAAACATTTTCTTTCGCAAACACATGAAGATTTTGAAAGAAATGTGAAAATTTTAAAGCACTAGGCAAGCAAAAGAAGACAAGTCACCCATGGATCATGGCAAGGAGGTATATCAATGTTAAATGCGGCACACTAACATGACCCTAACAGTACAACCAAAAGAAAACTAACAAAAAACAAAAAAAGACACAAACTATGTACAAACGTGAAAACACCCCCCCCCCCCACACCTAATCCATGCATTGTCCTCAATGTATGGCAAAATGGTACCAATGCATGGATAGGGTGTACCAGACTAATGACGACGGCCAGAAGTGCCTGAAGAGGCACCTCTCTCAAGAGCCGACAACTTCCTATAGATCTTCCGGTTTTGCTTGGCTAAGATGACGTTCTGCTCCTCGACCGCCATCTCAGAAACGTCGGTGTTAAAGAGCGTTCCTGAGCTCACAGACGAGCTTGAGGAACTGGCTCTAACATCCTCCTCCATATAGTCAGGCACCCATGCCTCAGGAAGGCAATGGCGAAATGACGGGGTCATCTTCGCTACCTCGAGGTCGGTGCCTTGGCGCCTCAGCATGCGCTCAAATCGTGGGGTGTCCAACATGCCACACAATTTGGTAACCAGAGTCGGCAAAGAGTGTATATCTTTTAGCCTGGCGTTCACTAAAACGTCGAACAATGTTCGACAAATGCAGTGCGGTGAACCGTCCATCAGACTATACACGATTCACAAACTAGGTGTGAAAAATGTGGAGGTCCGCTCTTGGCCCAACACATTTCTACACACCCACCTGGCTACAATGTGCACATTGGAGTAAATGTGCGCATTAGGTACTCCCCCATGTGATGATACAGGCTGCCCACGCCCAAGCATAGATCGATAAAAATTGATATCATGGGTAGGCGCGAGCTCATCAACCAAGGGGATCCCAGTCGCGTCGGAGATTAGCTGAGGTGTCACGGTGTGTTTCACCCCTCTGAGAGTGATACTGAGCTCGAGTGGACCGGTCTGGTCACGCTCGAGTTTAGTAAAGAATTCATGTACGAGAGGCTCTACGTACATGGATTCATCGCCTTCGTACAATAAATGGTACCACCCTTTAGCTACGATTCGATCGTAGAAGTGTTCTCCGAATTCACGAATAAATGTACGAGAGGCTCTATCGGAAGATGGCAAGCTTTGCCATAAACTAGCCGGTAGGGGCACATGCCAAGGTCGGTTTTAAATGCAGTGCGGAAAGCCCACAATGCATCATTAAGCTTGACCGACCAATCTTTCCTTGAAGCATTAACCGCTTTCTCAAGAATTTGCTTGAGTTGACGGTTGGAAATTTCCACCTGGCCACAGGTTTGAGGATGATAAGGTGTGGCCAACTTGTACGTGATGGAGTATTTCCTCAGCACTGCCTCAAGGGATCGGTTCACAAAGTGTCCCCCGATCACTTATGATACAACGAGGTGTCCCAAACCTCGCGAAGATGTGTTCTTTAAGAAATTTGATCACAACCTTACGATCGTTAGTGCGAGTAGGGATTGCTTCAACCCACTTTGACACATAATCGACCGCCACCAGGATGTAAATGTGACCATGGGACACGGGGAAGGGACCCATGAAGTAAATTCCCCAAAACATCAAAGATTTTAACCACTAAGATAGGATTGAGTGGCATCATATCACGTCTACCAATGCGGCCCACACGTTGGCACCTATCGCATGCTTTGCAAAATGCAAAAGCGTCTTGGAACAACGAGGGCCAGTAAAAACCGCATTGGAGTACTTTGGCAGCGGTTTTCTTGGCACCGAAGTGCCCACCACATGCCTCCTTATGGCAAAAGGACAAGACACTCTGAATCTCGTCGTCAGGAATGCACCTCCTTATGATTTGATCAGCACAATACTTAAATAAGTATGGATCATCCCAATAGAAGTGCTTGACTAACGACTTGAATTTCGTTGTCTCACTGTGTCTCCAATGAGCCGGCACCTCCCCGGTTGCTAAATAGTTCACAATGTCAGCGAACCAGGGGGGTGAGGTTATTGCCATAAGGTTCTCATCAGGAAAAAACTCGTTCACTGGTGGATCCGGTGAAAGATCAATGGGGATGCAAGATAGGTGATTTGCCACGACATTCTCGCATCCCTTCTTGTCCCGTATTTCAAGGTCGAATCCTTGTAACAACAAGATCCAACGCAGGAGACGGGGTTTCGCATCCTTTTTAGACAAAAGGTAGCGAAGAGCTGAGTGATCAGTGTAGATGATGACATGCGACCCTATGAGGTACTGGCGAAAATTTTCCAACGCAAATATGATCGCGAGGAACTCTTTCTCAGTAACAGAGTAGTTGAGCTGGGCGTCATTGAGAGTACGACTTGCATAATAGATCACATGAGGTAATTTGTCGACTTTCTGACCCAAAACCGCTCCTATCGCGTAATCAGAAGCATCACACATCCGCTCGAAAGGTAGAGTCCACACCGGTGCCTTAATAATAGGAGCGGAGATCAACTCACGCTTCAGAAACTCAAAAGCAGTCAGGCACTCGGGTGTGAACTCAAAGGAATTTCCTTTAGCAAGCAAGCTCGTCAAAGGACGAGCTATCTTGCTGAAATCCTTAATAAATCGCCGGTAAAAACCGGCGTGTCCAAGGAATGAACGGATTTCTTTTACCGAGGTGGGTGGCGGAAGCTTAGAAATAAGCTCAATCTTTGCCCTATTGATTGACATCATTTCATGCTCATATTTGTATCTTATATCCATTATCTTTCACCTAAATAATGCTATGTTACGAGTTTTATGTTTAGTTTTCAGGAATAAATAGGTTTGAAGAGATAAAGCATAAAAGGACCCAAAAGCTGGGAAAAAGAACTGAATTGTGAGATTTGTGGACCAAGATGTAAGGAAGAAGGACCTGAATGCAAGACCGAAGGACCTAAGAGCAAAACAGAATACTCCTCACCATCATGGGGAGTATTTTGGCAATTCTATTCGGGTCGGAGCTCCAACATGCAAAATAGATGCATCAAATACCAACAAAGCCTTCCAGAAAAGCCCACAAGAAATTCGAGAGCGATCCGGACACTATAGACCGCTAATTGGCGGTCACTTTTGGCCCAAATGCGCTCAAATGTCTCCAGCACATGTATTAGAGGATGTTTAGGCTATTTGTGGTATCTGTTTAGTCCCACATCGGGGGATTGTCCCGGATTAGCTTTTTCCATGGCTATAAATAGAACTCTTCACCTCCTATTGTAATCACTCCATATTTTAAGTGGCTATTCTTCCTACTAGAAGTGAGGCCTTGAAGCACACACTAAAGTAGGAGGATGCTACTTTTAATGTGAGTCATTTTATCAATAAATTTTTGTGTTTCTTTCATTGTTTGTTTATGCTTCTTTTTATTGTTTGTGCATGTTTTAGTTTAATCGTCTTTTATTTCTAGCTTAGTTTTAATATGCTTTCTTTGCTTAGTTTAATAATTAGTGTAATGTTTAGTGAGTAGTTCCATCCCCTTTGGGGGGTGGAGTAGATGTACATACATGCATTAGAGAATGGGATGAATGCTTTAATTTCAATGTGTTGATTAAACATGAATGTATGCTTGCTTGTTTAGGATAGAATTTATAACTTGATGAGTTTTGCCAAAATGATTAGACACCTCTCATGCTTGTTTAGGTTCTGAAATAAACACCTTGCATATGTAAATGTTAATCAACTAAGTTGGTGAATAGATTGATAGGTTTTGCCACACATTTAGACACTTCCTATGCATGATAAACACCACCTTCATGTGCTTAAAGAATGTATTATACACCCACCACTTTGCATGTGTGCACTCACACCACCCGTTAGGGGTTTTCCCATTTCTGTATTCCAGCATTCTTCCTTTGTTCTTAGTTTAGTTGTTATTCCATCGTTTGTTTGTTTCGTTCGCATTTCATACTTCTTAGTGTAGCGTAGTCTAGATTAGCATAAACAACTTTCTTCCCCCTATTTTTGCCACTTGATTTTGTACAAGCAAGAGGCTACTCACCTCCCTGAGGATGACCCATACTTGCCACTGCTTCATCGCGGTCGTGCACTTGCAGTTTAAATAAAACGTTCAACAAGTTTTTGGCGCCGTTGCCGGGGAGGTGCCAGTCCAGACTCTTGTTTGGACGATTCGAGTGGATTTAATTTTTGTTTTGTAGTTTTTCTTTGTTTCAGGAGACTTGGAGTGGTCAGGAGGAGCACCTGGAGAAGTTTTGAAGCAAGCTGGGCACTATAGACCGCCAATCAGCGGCCTGAGACCGCCAATTGGCGGTCTGGTAAGCTCAGCTCGCTCTCTTATTTCTTTGGTTTGTTTACTTTATCTGATATAGTGGTCTGGGACTTAATTTGGCATGTTTTGACTTATAGTTTGTTCCCAGATCAATAATCAAACCTCCCTTAAGCAACTTGGACCCTAAAACTCAAAGCAAAAGATTAGGCATTCTTTTTGTTTAGGCCATGCATCATGTATGTGACTTAGGCATTTAGATTGTCTTTTATCTTAGCTTTATTTTCTGTTGCTGAGAGCTGGCGTGAGGTACGCACCTTCTACTCTCATTCATGCATTTCGTATGAACATGCATTAGTTAGTAGGAAGTGCAATGCAACAAGTGTGAGTTGAGCGTTGTTTGGAGAGTTGATTGCTAGATTTAGGACTCCAAAATGCTACTAAGGAGGGTCTGTCCCATAAAAGATAAGGTGGGGGATTTCATCACCCTTTCCTTCGCCCCAAAAAACACACTAATCAAGAGCCTAATTTTAAAATCAAGTAGACATTGGCCTTAAGGAATTCGGACGCATTAGGAGAGTGATCCGGTCCCGACCGTCATGACCTGATCGGCGTTGCCCACTTTGTCGATAGTAGGAGAGACGAGATCCCCGGATCTTGGCTCACTTGCTGGGCTTTGTGGTTGTCGTTGTAGGGAGGTGAGGCGTGATGAGGCCGTGTGACCTTGTTTGCTTGTGTGCTTCTACCTGTACCCATCCGCCGTAGTATAAGGACTTCTTCCCTTCTCTCCTGAGTCATTCTTTCTCTCTTATGTTCCCCCGTCTTCTCCTCTACGCACATTCTTTGTTTGAAAAAAAAAGAGTTGTGGTTTGTGTGTGCACCTTTGTGCATGCTTTCGTGGACACGAGACGAGAGGGGTCGTTTGACGAGGAGCGTTGTCAATCCGGCTTCGGTCATCGATTTCTCGACACCTTCCTCCTCTCGTGTCGCACGCAGTCCGGGTTCAATGGCTGCTAATTTCCGTGAGGAGGAGCAGTTGCTGGACCCACCTGTTCGACCAGTGCTTCCAGTTGTCGTTCCCATACCTCTACGTGATCGATGCTACCCGAGCCGTACAACTCTACCCTCATGCATCGTATTTCCAGAGGCTAATGGGAACCATTTTGAGGTTAAGCCTCAGTTTATCTCCATGCTCCCTCATTTCACTGGGAAAGGTGACCCCTATATCTTTCTCAGGGAATTTGAGGAGGTCTGTGCTATGTTCAAGCTGCAACAACTTAGCACAGACTCCATCCATCTTAGGGTCGTTCCTTTTGAACTAAAGGATGACGCCAAGAAGTGGTTGTACAGCAACCAGGCGAATTCCTTTAGGACTTGGGATGAGTTTCAATCTGCATTCCTCAAGAAGTACTTTCCTAATCATCGGACTCAAAAATTGAGGAACGAAATCAATTCGTTCTATCAACATGAGACCGAACCATTTCATGCATATCTTGAGAGGTTCAAAGAGCTACTATGCTCGTGCCCTCACCATGGCATTGAGTTGTGGCGTCTTTGTCAGATTGTGTATGAGGGTCTTCACATCCCGTCCAGAACGATCCTTGAGTCCATGTGTCAAAGAGAGTTCTTGGGAAAGGATGAAAGGGAGGCATGGGCCTTCCTAGAAGGCCTCGCTGAGAAAACCATGCAGTGGGAGAGTGTAAGGGATCTACCTGCATCATCTAGCATAGGAGCGAGGATCGCGAATGCAAACTCAACTAGATCGGGTTCCGCATTTGCTATCGATACCACTACGGCCACCGAGGCGCGCATGGCAGCCTTAATGCGCCGTATGATTCGATTGAGCTCCAAAACCAACAAAGTGCACCTCACATGTCCACATCTGGTCCAGTTCCCTATCATTCATGTGGTAGGATAGGTCATGTAGAAAGCGAGTGTGAGTCCATTCCTCCTGAGATGGAGCGTGTCAACGCCGTCTATGATAGAGCCAGGAATGACCCATACTCATCATCTTATAATCCTGGATGGAGGAACCACCCCAATTTTTCATGTAACCAAACTAATTCCCCGGGTGGTCCTTCAAACTCCTCTAGACCACCTTACCAATCACACCAACCTCCAATGCATGCACAATCTTATCAGCAACCCCAAGTTCCAAGTACCAACCAACCAGGTTTCCCAAATTCTAACAACTTTGAAACCCGGTTTAATTCGCTTGAGAACTTGACTCGTGGACTTGAGAACTCTATGAAAAATTTTATGTCGTCCACAAGTCAAGTTCTCACTTCAAATCAGCTGACCATCAAATCTCTAGAGCTTCAGATGGGCCAATTGGCTCAGTCTGTACATGAAAGAGACAGAGGGTCTTTTCCTAGCCAGCCTGAGACTAACCCCCGTATGTACCAACAACAACACATGCAAAATGAGAATGTGGTACCTCGGGGGAGGCAAGTGAACCATGTGGAGGAACCTGTTCACCATGTCAATTCCATTGTGACCTTAAGGAATGGAAAACAGGTTGACAATCACATTTCCTTGCCACACCCATCACCATCTATGCAGCCCCTCAGTGGGAATGGTGGTGAAGAAGAAGCTGAGGGTGAGGGTAATACACCAAAGCTTTCTTCTCAGGCACAGCAAAAAACCTACCTGCCAAAAGCTCCCTATCCAAGTAGGTTAAACAAAAAGCAGAGTGACAACATGAACAAGATATTAGAGGTGTTTAAGCAAGTGAAGGTTAACATCCCCTTGTTGGATGTCATCCAAAAAATACCTCAATATGCCAAAGTGTTGAAGGATCTCTGCACAACCAAGAGGAAGACCAATGTTCCTAAGAAAGCGTTCTTGGCTGCAAATATCAGCTCACTTTTGTCCAATCCTACCTACACAAAATACAAGGACCCTGGGTATCCTACTATTCAGTGTACGATAGGGGACACTAGATTGAGCAATGTTTTGCTTGATTTAGGATCAGCGGTCAACCTCCTCCCATTCTCTATTTATCAACAGTTGAACTTGGGAGAATTGAAACCAACTAAGATCACCCTTCAATTGGCGGATAGATCCATTCGTATTCCCATGGGGATTATCGAAGACGTGCTTATCAAAATTGGAGATTTTATATTTCCAGTCGATTTTGTTGTCCTCGATACCAATCCTGTTGCGAACACCCACTCTCAAATACCTTTGATTTTGGGTAGACCATTTCTGGCAACCTCCCATGCCTTGATTAATTGTAGAAATGGTCTCACGAAGCTCTCATTCGGTAACATGAGTGTCGAGTTTCATGTGTTCAACTCTGGTAGGCAACAGGAACCCAGGGATGAACCTTTAAATCTAAATCTCATCCGCCAATTGGAGAAAGCACCACAAAATCAACGAACACCCCTAACCCCAATGCAACCCATTGAGAATGTTCGTGGGCCCAGCGAAGACTCATTGCCTGTCTTTGCAATGCAACAGGGTGAGCTGGCCTCGAACATGAATGTCCAAAGGGAGTGTTCGTTGCATGATTCAGTTGAGAGTACTAGTGAGAGTGAGACACCTCATCATATGCCTATACCAGAAGGTGTCTCTACCTCATGTCCCATGGCCATTGAGCCATTTGAGCTTCATATTGACTCCAACAAGGACCCACCTATGACCGAGCTTATGCTTGATGATCTAAATGATGGTGGGAGGTCCTTGTTGGATGACTTGGGGAGAAGCCCCGTTCTTAGCGATGCAGGTCTGCTGCATCCATTGAATGAGCCTGAGGAACTCATTCCGATGCACCCGCCTATTGGTTGGAGGGTTTTCTTCGATGAGCAATTAAACCCTAGTGAGGCAACACAACTTCATTCTTTGTTGCCCACACCCAACCAATATCATGAGGGGTTCGAGCCTTTCAGCTTTGACCTTTCACCCCGTATGACACCTCAGAGTACCAGTGGAGTTTGCCCATCTCGGCAAGTCTCTGGTCCTCAAAACATGATGTTCTCATTTGATGTTCCTTGACCAAATGATTATGAGAATATCTTGGTTGATGTATATATCTTGAAAAAAAACAAAAAAAAGAAAAAAAGAAAAAAAGTGTGTAATAAAAAACTCCTTCAGTGAGCATCGATTGTTGTGGGCCCCAACCCTTGTTTACTTGGGCCCAATCTCTTCACGTATTTATCTCCCTTATTCAGCTTCTCACAGGTTTTGAGGGAATTTGGGTTTGTGTCCATCAACATGACCCTGAACGTCCCTTTGTACTTCATGTTGGTGAGATCTTTCCTTTTTCATGCATGTATCCATGTAGTATCTTGTTCACATTCATTGAGGACAATGCATGAAGTAGGTTGGGGGGGTGTTTTACGTGTGTACATAGTCGAGTCTTTTTCCTTTGGTTTTATTTTCTTTTGTTTGTACTGCTAGGGTCATGTTAGTGTGCCGCATTTAGCATTGATATATCTGCTTGCCATGATCCTTGGGTGACTTGTCTTCTTTTGCTTGCCGAGTGCTTTAAAATTTTCACATTTCTTTCAAAATCTTCATGTGTTTGCGAAAAAAAATGTTTTTGTGGGTTTTGCGTGTGTTTAGCATGTGCAAAACCGTTGAGAGGCAAAGTAAAAAGAAAGCTCCCAAAATTGTCTTGAACTTGATGCATTAGGATTTCTAGTTTATTGGCTTTAGGTCTTGTCGAGTCGTTAGGATGCACCCTGGTTTTCCCTCAGGGGGCGTGTAATCATAGGGTTTCAGTAGTCAAACATTTAAAGAAGTCCACCCTGAACCTAGTGAGTCAAATAATTCGTGTTTGTGAGTATAAGGAAGTTTGTCGTAGTCGAGGGCCCTTAATCTCTTTTTGTGAAACTTAAGTGTAGGGGTTTTGGTTCCCATATAGATAAATAAGTGGTGTTCTCTCTTCTCGCACGGCTCCTATCACTCGGGAAAGTAGGTCTGAGGGGACTTTGTGCCTGGTGCTTTCGAGTCATCTGACTTGGGATGCACCGACCGAACTCCCGTTACACGGGTGGTAGGGATCGCCCTATGTGGAGATTTGGGGGAAGGTGTACGTGATAGTGTAAGTCCTCATAGGCAATGATGCACGAAACCTGACCCTGGGAGAATCAAACACCAACCAATAAAATGCTCCAAAGAAAAAAAATGATGAAAGAAAAAAAAAGCAAATAAGAACCAAAATGGACTCTACACATTGTATCACATTCAGAAGTTAAGGTTGCCCATGTCTTTCACTTAAGTCCTTAACTAACTCTCACGAATAACTCATTAGGCTAGGTGTGTGGACCGATTACATATATAGAGTCGACCCGTAGTATTACCGCGTCCCATGATCGACAATATAAGTCCAACGAGTCGTGTAGCTAGATTGATTAATGCATCTTGTTCGGATTTTGTGGGTATATCCGCTGAAAACCCTCAGGAGACACCACTCCTCCTCCTTGGCGACAAAGAGGTTTAACGGCTTGTTGCACGTGCTAAGTGCAACCGTGATTCCTACGAAAGTGAGTTAGGATTTCTTGTTTTTTTCGCATGCTTTTCTCTTTCTTTGTTTTGCTCGGGACTAGCAAAAGTTAGGTGTGGGGGTATTTGATTGACATCATTTCATGCTCATATTTGTATCTTATATCCATTATCTTTCACCTAAATAATGCTATGTTACGAGTTTTATGTTTAGTTTTCTGGAATAAATAGGTTTGAAGAGATAAAGCATAAAAGGACCCAAAAGTTGGGAAAAAGGACTGAATTGTGAGATCTGTGGACCAAGATGCAAGGAAGAAGGACCTGAATGCAAGACCGAAGGACCTAAGAGCAAAACAGAATACTCCTCACCATCATGGGGAGTATTTTGGCAATTCTATTAAGGTCGGAGCTCCAACATGCAAAATAGATGCATCAAATACCAACAAAGCCTTCCAGAAAAGCCCACAAGAAATTCCAGAGCGATCCGGACACTGTAGACCGCTAATTAGCGGTCCAAGACTGCTAATTGGCGGTCACTTTTGGCCCAAATGCGCTCAAATTTCTCCAGCACATGTATTAGAGGATGTTTAGGCTATTTGTGGTATCTGTTTAGTCCCACATCGGGGGATTGTCCCGGATTAGCTTTTTCCATGGCTACAAATAGAACTCTTCACCTCCTATTGTAATCACTCCATATTTTAAGTGGCTATTCTTCCTACTAGAAGTGAGGCCTTGAAGCACACACTAAAGTAGGAGGATGCTACTTTTAATGTGAGTCATTTTATCAATAAATTTTTGTGTTTCTTTCGTTGTTTGTTTATGCTTCTTTTTATTGTTTGTGCATGTTTTAGTTTAATCGTCTTTTATTTCTAGCTTAGTTTTAATATACTTTCTTTGCTTAGTTTAATAATTAGTGTAATGTTTAGTGAGTAGTTCCATCCCCTTTGGGGGGTGGAGTAGATGTACATACATGCATTAGAGAATGGGATGAATGCTTTAATTTCAATGTGTTGATTAAACATGAATGTATGCTTGCTTGTTTAGGATAGAATTTATAACTTGATGAGTTTTGCCAAAATGATTAGACACCTCTCATGCTTGTTTAGGTTCTGAAATAAACACCTTGCATATGTAAATGTTAATCAACTAAGTTGGTGAATAGATTGATAGGTTTTGCCACACATTTAGACACTTCCTATGCATGATAAACACCACCTTCATGTGCTTAAAGAATGTATTCTACACCCACCTCTTTGCATGTGTGCACTCACTCCACCCCTTAGGGGTTTTCCCATTTCTGTATTCCAGCATTCTTCCTTTGTTCTTAGTTTAGTTGTTATTCCATCGTTTGTTTGTTTCGTTCGCATTTCATACTTCTTAGTGTAGCGTAGTCTAGATTAGCATAAACAACTTTCTTCCCCCTATTTTTGCCACTTGATTTCGTACAAGCAAGAGGCTACTCACCTCCCTGAGGACGACCCGTACTTGCCACCGCTTCATCGCGGCCGTGCACTTGCGGTTTAAATAAAACGTTCAACACCTATCCACCTCGATACCATCACGAGATACCACGTGACCCAACACGATGCCTTTTGTGACCATGAAATGACACTTTTCCCAATTAAGGGCTAAGTTCGTTTCCGAACACCTTTTGAGAACAAGGCTCAGGTGGCGCAAGCACTCATCAAAGGAGGTGCCATGAACCGAGAAATCATCCATGAAGATCTCAAGGAAGTTCTCGACCATATCTGAAAAGATACTTAACATGCAACGTTGGAATGTTGCAGGTGCATTGCATAGTCCAAAAGGCATCCGTCTATAAGCAAACGTCCCAAAAGGACAAGTGAACGTTGTTTTATCCTGGTCTTCGGGGGCGTCTGGGATTTGATTGTACCCCGAATAACCATCAAGGAAACAGTAATAGGCATGCCCGGCGAGTCTCTCCAACATCTGGTCGATGAAAGGTAGAGGGAAGTGGTCCTTACGCGTGACTGCGTTCAACTTCCTATAGTCAATACAAACTCGCCACCCAATTTGAAGTCGTGTGGGCACAAGCTCATTGTTGTCATTCTGAACAACAGTCATACCCGACTTCTTGGGCACAACCTGGACAGGACTTACCCAAGTACTGTCCGAAATGGGGAAAATGATGCCATGATCTAAACACTTGATGATCTCTTTCTTAACTACTTCTGTCATGGCTGGATTTAAACGCCTCTGTGGGTCGCGACGTGGTCGAGCCTCATCCTCCATAAAGATGTGGTGCTGCACGACGTCGGGACTTATCCCTTTGATGTCCCTCAAGGACCACCCAATGGCAGATTTGTGCTCCTTTAGGACTTGCATCAAACGTTCTTCCTGATCACCAGTCAACGTCGATGAAACAATCACCGGAAATGACCTATTGGGACCAAGAAAAACGTGTTTCAATTCCTCGGGGAGTTCTTTGAGCTCAGGCGCGGGTGGCTCCTCAAGGTGAGGCGTGATATCTAGCTCGAGATGTAAGATAGTAGGAGCTCGCATGTACTGAACAACATGCACATCATTGCTCAACTCACCCCCGTCCTCTTCATGATCGGAGTCATCCATGAAGTGATCATTTAAATTCTCATGAATCACGGGGTACTCTTCTTCCAATTCTTCTTCCAAGTCCCGGATAAGATTGACTTCCATGGGGTCCTCGAAAGATGCCGGCTGCCTAGCCATATTGAACACATGGAATGTCGCGGTCAAGTTCCCGAATGACAATTTCATGAGTCCAGTACGACAATTGATCAAGGCCTTTGACGTCGCCAAAAAAGGTCTACCCAAAATCAATGGAATCTGAGAGTGGGTAGTCTTAATTGGTTCAGTCTCAAGGACGACGAAATCAACAGGAAATATGAAATCACCGACCTTTATTAGGACATCTTCAATGACCCCCAACGGGACTTTGATCGAACGATCAGCCAACTGCAAAGTTGTTTTCGTAGGCTTGAGAGTGCCTAGTCTTAATCGTTGATACACAGAAGTAGGTAAAAGGTTAACCGCCAACCCTAGATCTAGCAAAACATTGTTAATGCGAGAATCCCCAATGATACATGAAATTGTTGGACTGCCCGGGTCCTTCAATTTCACGTACGTAGGGTTCGAGATGATAAAGCTCACATTAGCCGCCAAAAAGGGTTTGCTAGGGACGTTGGTTTTCCTCTTAGTTGTACAGAGATCCTTCAGGAATTTTGCATAGGGAGGTATTTGTTGAATCATGTCTAACAAAGGGATGTTGACATTCACTTTCTTAAATATCTCCAGCATTTTATCCACACTGTCACTCTGTTTCTTAGACAACCTACTCGGATAAGGAGCTTTTGGTAGGTATGTCTTGGGCGGAGCCGGAGAAGGAGGCTTTGGTGTATTACTCTCACCCTCGGCCTCTTTCTCACCATCATTCCCACAAGGGGGCAGCACAGATGGATTTTCTGGCAAGGATACGTGGTTGTTGACCTGCTTCCCATTTCTCAGGGTCACAATGGCATTAACATGGTCCACAGGTTCTTCCACGTAGTTCACTTGCCCCCCCTGTGGTCTTGAACTTGCATTTTGCATGTTCGAGTGATGGTGAGCACGGGGGTTAGCCACATGTTGGCTAGGTAGGCTCCCTCTCTCTCTCATGTACAGACTGAGCCAACTGACCCATCTGAAGGTCGAGAGATTTGATGGTGTGCTGATTCGAAGTGAGAACTTGACTCGTGGATGACATAAAGTTTTTTACAGAGTTCTCAAGTCCACGAGTTAAGTTCTCAAGCGAATTAAACTGGGTTTCCAAGGTGTTTGAATTTGGGAAACTTGGTTGGTTGGTGTTCTGACTTTGGGGTGGCTTATGAGATTGTGAATGCATGAGAGGGTGGTGTGGTCGGTTAGGTTGTCGAGAAAAGTTTGAAGGACCACCTGAGGCATTGTTATGGTTCCATGAAAAATTAGGGTGGTTCCTCCATCCAGGGTTATATGATGATGAATATGGGTCATTCCTGGATCTATCAAAGATGGCATTTACATGTTCCATCTCAGGAGGAATGGATGCAAACTCACCCCCTATATGACCTATCCTAGCACATAAATGACATGGAACTGAACCAGATGCAGACACATGAGATACATCGTGCTGGTTATGGAGCTCAATCAAATCCATACGGCGCATAAAGGCCGCCATGCGTGCCTCGGTGGCCGTAGTGGTATCGATGGCAAATGCGGAACCCGATCTAGTCGAGTTTGCATTTGCGATCCTCGCTCCTATGCTAGATGATGCAGGTGGTTACCTTACACTCTCCCATTGCATGGTCTTCTCAGTGAGGTCTTCTAGGAAAGCCCATGCCTCCCTTTCATCCTTTCCTAAGAACTCTCCTTGACACATGGACTCAAGGAGCGTTCAGGACGGGATGTGAAGACCCTCGTAAACAATCTGACACAGGCATCACAACTCGATGCCATGGTGAGGGCATGAGGATAGTAGCTCCTTGAACCTCTCTAAGTATGCATGGAATGATTCGGTCTCATGTTGATAGAACGAATTGATTTCGTTCCAAAATTTTTGAGTCCGATGATTTGGAAAATACTTTTTGAGGAATGCAGACTGAAACTCATCCCAAGTCCTAAAGGAATTCGCCTGGTTGTTGTACAACCACTTCTTGGCATCATCCTTCAGCGCAAAGGGGACAAGCCTAAGATGAATGGAGTCTGTGCTAAGTTGTTGCAGTTTGAACATAGCATAGACCTCCTCAAATTCCCTGAGAAAGATATAGGGGTCACCTTTCCCAGTGAAGTGAGGGAGCATGGAAATAAACTGAGGCTTAACCTCAAAATGGTTCCCATTTGCCTCTGGCAATACGATGCATGAGGGTAGAGCTGTACGGCTCGGGTAGCATCGATCACGTAGAGGTATGGGAACGACCACTGGAAGCACTGGTGGAGCAGGTGGGTCCAGCAACTGCTCCTCCTCATGGAAATTAGCAGCCATTGAACCCGGATTACGTGCGACACGAGAGGAGGAAGGCGTCGAGAAGTCGACTACCGAAGTAGGGTTGACAACGCGCCTCGTCAAACGACCACTCTCGTCTCGTGCCCACGAAAGCATGCACAAAGGTGCACACACACAAAACAAATTTTTTTTTCTGACAAAGAATGTGCGTAGAGGAGAAGACGGGGGAACAGAGGAGAGAAAGAATGGCTCAGGAGAGAAGGGAAGAAGTCCTTATGCTACGACGGATTGGTACAGGTAGAAGCACACAAGCAAACAAGGCTCAAGCAATCCTAAGGTCGCTATAGGTCCTTACAGCTAGATGACGCCTAACTGCGAGGTCACACGGCCTCAACACGCCTAACCTCCCTACAACGAGGACCACAAAGCCCAGCAAGTGAGCCAAGATCCGGGGATCTCGTCTCTCCTACTATCGACAAAGTGGGCAACGCCGATCAGGTCATGACGGTCGGGACCGGATCACTCTCCTAATGCGCCCGAAATCCGTAGGGCCAATGTCTACTTGATTTTAAAATTAGGCTCTTGATTAGTGTGGTTTTTGGGGCGAAGGAAAGGGTGATGAAATCCCCCACCTTAGCTTTTATGGGACAGCCCTCCTTAGTAGCGTTTTGGAGTCCTAATCTAGCAATCAACTCTCCAAACAAAACCCTCAACTCACACTTGTTTCAATGCACTTCCTACTAACTAATGCATGTTCATACGAAATGCATGAATGAGAGTAGAAGGTGCGTACCTCACGCCAGCTCTCAGCAACAGAAAATAAAGCTAAGATAAAAGACAATCTAAATGCCTAAGTCACATACATGATGCATGACCTAAACAACAAGAATGCCTAAACTTTTGCTTTGAGTTTTAGGGTCCAAGTTGCTTAAAGGAGGTTGATTATGGATCTGGGAACAAACTATAAGTCAAAACATGCCAAATTAAATCCCAGATCACTACATCAATTATGAAAACCAACCAAAGAAATACGAGACAAAACCGAGCTTACCGGACCGCTGATTGGCGGTCTTAAATGCTCAGATTCACTCAAAACTTCTCCAGGCGTTCCGCCTGATGACTCCAAGTCTCCTGAAACAAGGAAAAACTACACAACACAAATTAAATCCACTCGAATCGTCCAAACAAGAGTCTGGACTGACACTTCCCCGGCAACGGTGCCAAAAACTTGTTGAACATTTTATTTAAAACCGCAAGTGCACGTCCGCGATGAAGCGGTGGCAAGTACGGGTCGTCCTCAGGGAGGTGAGCAACCTCTTGTTTATCAGAAATCAAGTGGCACAAAAAGATGGAAGAAAGTTGTTTATGCTAATCTAAACTATGCTAACACGAAGAAGCAAATGCGAAGGAAACAAAACAAACGAATACTTCAACTAAGCTAGAGAAACTTGATACTATGGAGAAATCAGTAAGAGAGAGAGACCCCTTAGGGGGTGGAGTGACTACACATACACAATAAGGAGGCAAGAATATCTTCCTATAGGCATAAGTGGAGGTAGTGTTTGCATGTATGGGAGGTGTCTACTTATCATGGCAAAACCCATCAATTAAATCACTAACCTACTTTGATTAACATTCATAAACACAAGTTGGTTATTTAAAAAACTAAACAAGCATGGGAGGTGTCTTAAAACTTGTGGCAAAACCCATCTAGTGAAGTGTTCTATTCTAACAAGCAAGCATGCATTCATATTAATCAACACATTTCAAAATAAACATCCCAATTTCCTTAATTGCATATATGATAATCATCTCCACCCCCCAAAAGGGGAGGGTTTTACTCACTACAAATTACACTACCCATTACACTAAGATAAGAAAACATATTAACTAAGCTAGATTGAATAAAAGACAATTAAACTAAAACATGCACCAACAATAAAAGAAGCACAAAACTAAGGAAATTTTATTGATTGAAGACTCACAATACCAGTAGCATCTCCCCCATTGAGTTTCTTGCTTCAAGGCTTTCACTTCAATTAGGGAGAATGGCCACAAGAACGGACTAAAGACAATAGAAGGTGAAGAGTTCTATTTATAGGCATGGAAAAAGCTAATCCGGGACAATCCCCCGATGTGGGACTAAAACAACACCAGAAATAGGATAAACGCACTCTAATACACATGCCACAAAAAGCTAAGCGGACTCGGGGCTCTTTGGACCGCCAATTAGCGGTTCTAGACCGCCAATTGGCGGTCTACAGGATCCGGATCCATCTGGAATTTATACTGGGCTTTGCTTAGTGTAGTTGGTGGTCTTTGATGCGGTTACTTGACTTGTTGGAGCTCCGACCCGAATCGAATTGGTAAAATACTCCCCATGATGGTGTGGAGTATTCTGTTTTGCTCTTAGGTCCATCTGTCTTGCAATCAGGTCCTTGTTCCTTGCATCTTTGTCCCCAGATCTCACAATCAGTCCTTTTCCCAGCTTTTAGGTCCTTTTATGCTTCATCTCTTCAAACCTCTTTATTCCTGAAAACTAAACATAAAACTCGTAACATAACATTGTTTAGGTGAAAGATAATGGATATAAGATACAAATATAAGCATGAAATGATGTCAATCAAATAACATAGAGAAAATACTTACAACTAGATGCCAAATACATCTTGAAGAACGCGAAGCGGAAGCGAAATCCAGAGGAAATGACCTTCAATGGTTTTCCTAAGTCAGAACGATGGAACAAAAGAACCTTCTAGTTTAGGAGTAATTATAATAAAAAATAATACTTGGGCAACATTTGGGACCATCCTCTTATTTTTACCACAAGCCAAAACGATAGAACAAAAGAACCTTCTAGTTTGGGAGTAATTAAGGTGAAAAATAATGCTTGGGCAACCTTTAGGACCATCCTATTATTTATAAAGTTTTCAATGGGTGATTTCCTCCATTAAATAATCATCATCCATAACTACCCATTAACCCATGTAATGGATAATTGCTTTAATTAAATTATTTTAGGCCATATAATTCTAACAGTGTGAAGTTAAAGATTACAGAAATGTCTTGGTTAAGTCAGATTCCAAGGTTCCACTGGATCTTATCAACAATAAATACCATATCCACCCTTCTCTTGCTAGTTGGACCAAAGAATTCAGATATATTTCGAAGAAAAGAGTAATCTCTTCATCTCATCAGTTCAGGGAAGCAAATAGTCCTGCAGATAATTTAGCAAACCTAGGTATTATGATGAAGAAGACTAAAATCTATGGATCCCATGCAAGGATACCTAGACCTGGTAGGGGGATGATCAACCTGGAAAGGGAAGGCCTTCCTAATATTAGGACCAGTTCAAACAACAATGTGGAATTTAATGATAAGGGTGACTTTGGATTAACATTTTAGGAAAGTTCATTATAGCATATTGTATCTTGTTGATGAAGAGTGGCAAGGTCAGAAAGCATGAATCAAATTGCTCAAAAAGCTAAATCAAAAATAATAATTAACTGACCTAAACATTTCATTTGAAAAGTTTGGGGTCGGGAAGCGGTTGTTTCTTTTCATTATGATTATACATTTAATTTCTTATTGAACATGACAACTGTAAAAAAATATCGTCCTTTGATTACAGGGATTGACTACAAGATGAAAATTAAACCAGCAACAGTCGTGAAGTCTTTTCATTCAAGTCCAAATCATACTCAATCAAGGAACCAATAAAACTAAGGTGGCAGACAATATCCATCAAGGTTTATGATAAAACTCAATGATTTTATTCTCAAATAGTCAACATGGAAGGTGAAAGACATCAAAGATTGAAAGAGGATAAAAAATCATCTTCATATCTAACGTCTATTATTCAATTTAAGCAAATAAAGTCCATTTCTTATGAAAGCATTTGCGAAGAAAATTCCATTCTTCATAAAGCCATGCAAGAATTTGAAATATTTATTATAAGGTCATCCATATCTAAACACGATACAAATATAATATTCTTACTGATTGAAGGAACATAATAGACTTTATTTAAACTTAAAATTAAACCACTAGACAAAAGAAGATCCATGGAGCCTTGTGCAACCGCAACAACACTTGCACAATTTCCGACTTTCAAAATCATATCTCCTCTTTCGAGGTCCTTCCTATCCTCTAGTTGCTGCACATTAGAAACTATGTGGGCACAAAATCCGATATCGAGTACCCAATCATGGACAAATGTGGCTAAATTTATTTCAATAACAAATATACCTTTGGCCCTTTTGGGGTACTTACGCTCAATCACTCCATTGTCAAGGTTTTCCTTGTACTTGGGGCAATTTGGATGGATGTGTTGGGAGATGGAGATTTCGAAGAATTCCACCTCGAGCCACTCACATGAGCACCTCCTACCCCCTTGCCCTTGATTGGTGTCTTTTTGGTGAATTTACCTTTTGCTTTACTTTTGGTGATCTTTCTACTTCCACCATGGATGGCTAGGACATTCTTGTCCTTACCTTTGCCCATATCAACTTCAACCATTTGAGAGCATTATGAAACTCCTCAAGATTCACCCCTTTCTTACGCACATGATAATGCATGATGAAGTCCTTATAGGATGGGGCTAGAGAGCCAAGAATCAAATCTTCTACAATGTCATTTGGCATCGGAGAAGAGCGGTTTTCTAACTTCTCAAGATATCCTTGCATCGTGAGAAAATGCATGGAAACAGATGTTCCATCCGCCATGTGGCACCTTCTGACTATTATGGTGGTCTTGTAGCACTCCTTTTAGTCACTATCCATAAACATCTTTGTGAGAGCTTCAATGGTCTTCTTGGGTTGTGAGTCCAAGTATTTTGGTTCAAGCGAGTCACCCATGGAGGCTAACATTAGACTGTGAACTTGGTTCACTTGGTCTTCCGACTTTGCTGCAACATCTTTCTCAGCATCGGTTGCCTTCTCATTTAATTTTGGGATTTCAACATCCAAAATATGAGATAGTTTTTCAAACTTCAACACGATGTTAAGCTTGAGTTGCCAACTATTGAAGTTGGAGCCATCATTAGCCAATATATGTTTTTCAATCATAGATCGCACAATAGGTTGAATGTTCAACATTTCTACAAAATAATTTATAAGGGTTTTAATGTCAATTTTATGTTTGTAAAAATCTGTACCTCAAATAAATAAATATGTCCATAGATGCAGTAAAACTAGATCCTATAATTTATAACAGACTAGCTAAGGGCTATCGAATATGTCATAAATTCAAGGTAAGAAACATTTTCTAATCATAACCATTTTGAAATTTTGCAAACATTTTCATCTATCAAACTCTTATGATTCTTATCATTTTAATTAAGAGGCAATTTGTCCAATCCTCCTAAGAAAGATTCCATTTCTGAAAACCGAGCGAGGGATCCTGGTTTTGTTAAGAAGACTTATTTCGATTGATACGAGATACGATTGTCCATTGTATTCATGGACAAATACACTTAGGGTTCACTAAGGGTGAAACTCACTTCATGTACTTATTCATGACACAACAATGAATATTCTTATATCCCCTACTATTTCCAAAGATGAAGGAAGCTATCTCTTGCTAAGGGCGAGCAAAATATCCCTCAATCATTGACTTCTAGGGTATGAAATAAGAATGAAAGAACTTCTTAATTTTTAATTTGGATAATTAAACATTTTACATGTGATTTTAGAATTAGAGTGGTCATGCAAGCATACATTCATACCTATCTTAACAATTCATTCAATCACATACAGGTCAAGCACACAAACATAAATAAATCCAATCACACATTAGTGTGAGTTTATATGTTCCCACGTCCTCAACGTTCATGCCTTCTTCGCACCTTCTTCTTGCACCATGGATGCAAATATTGCAAAATATAAACATGCATCTCTTAATTTGAAAATTGTCTAGTGCAAGTCCTATATATAAAAGTCCTCTCATATGCATGCATATAAAATAAATGACTTTTACATATACATAAGCCCCTATGATTTATAGTAATAATAACAACACTGATATACACATATCATTCATTCATATATTGCTTCAATTGAAACATATAAACTCACTTTTTCCTACAGTACCGAACAAGTGCAACAATATGTACATATGCTATTCTACATTATTTAGTTGATCCTTCATCTCTCAATTAAATAATCCAAAATCATTTGAAATACTTTAAAATGATTCAAGAATCCATAGTTCAAGAAGTTAAAAATATTTGAACTGAAGTTTATCTAAATTACCAAGAACACTTCAAGGAAAAATAAACTTATTTGCTCTTTTTTGTTTCGTCGATTCCAAGTAAAATAATCATTTAAAATAAACAAAAATTTTAAAAAATTAGACAGAAATCTAAAACTTGATTTCAATAATCATCTAACATGTTTTAAAACATTAAAAACTCCCAAATAAAAAATTAAAATCAAAATCGACAAAACAGTCATACCTTCACGATTTTCTTTGTTTCACCTTAAAGATTAGAATTAATCCATTGATCTTAATGGTTAAAATATTTTCGAACATTCAAATTAATGTTGGAAAAAAAGAAACAAAAAAATCCAGGATTACAATTTGATGCTTCCATTAAAAATAAAAAAAGACTCGAAAAAGGGCAAAACTCGAATTAGTCAATCATGTGATTGAAACTAAATATATTAAATAACCTAATCATTGAAAATATGAATAAAAAACTCTGATACCACTGTAGGATTTCATGCCTTATACTTGTGTATACATTTAAAATGTTTAACAAACACTTAGGATCAATTTTCATATTTTTCAACAATTTTGTGTACAAATTTCCTAATTGTATTTCAATGTATGTAATTAACTATTTAATATTGAAATACATAGATTGGATCATACCTCGGGGATTATCAAATCCCTTTTACCAATATGAAGATGTGTTGTATGTCAGATCGCCTCGGAACTACCTCCAAGTGTTCACCAAACTCTAAACAAGATTAGAGAGATCGGAGCTAGCCAATCGATCTCTAAATCATGGCTAGAATTTAGCTAACTACCCCTTTAATGCTCCTGAGAATTTAATCCCTCGAAAACTCAACTAACAAGGGAATTTTCGGATGGATTTGGTGGAGAAATATGGAGAGGAGAATTTTTGTATTCATGTAAACAAAGAGGTGAGGAGGGTCCTATTTATAGGGTTTCCTCTATCCCACATCATGTGTAACCCACCTACACATGATCCCTTGTTTTTAGCTCTTCTAAACCAATCATATTTCGACACGTAATCATACTTTAACTCCTCTGACCTAATTGGAACAAATCCAACTCATGATCAAAGAAATTCTCTAATTAATTCAAGCAAAATCATGCAAACACGGTCGACCCAAATAACCAACTGTTTGACCGATTGGTTGCAAGATCGACACTTTCGGTTGGATGGTGTTGCCAGTCGGTCAACCGAATCCTTACGAAAAACGCTCCTGATAATTTAGTGATATTTAATATCACATGTGTCTAATCCTTGCCTCATCATATTGAGAATATTATACAAAGTAGAAATGTGTCATCTTTGTATTATATATTCATTTCTTGATCTATCAAGCCAATTATAAATATCTAGCTTTACAAAAGTCATATTGTGCAGATTATAGTTTTGTTTTATCAAGGGGCCTAACCATATCATCACTCAAGCCATGAGAGATAATGATAATCCTTTGACATATCAAATTTTCCCCCACAAGTTATGTACAACCAACTAATACCTTTAATACTATAAGCATTGATAGCTTTTGATAATAATTAAATCATACATTCCTTATGTGAAAAGATATAAGTCTCATATCTTGGGATTCAATGACACAATGAAACATTAATGATACAAACACAATTCCATAATGTTTTATTTTTTAGGTCAATTCAATATATGAAAGAAACATTTTCTATTTCACATAGTCATGTTGTTAAATATTTGTGGAGCTAAAATATTTCTTTCAACCAACATGACAATCTTAACTCGGTAATCAATGTTCCACCTTAATTACCATGATTGTGAATTACTTTTGATTTATGTAAACCATTATCTTTTAGAACTCTACGGTTAAGGACCAAGAGCCTATTCCTTAACACTTCTAAAAGATGAATACATTAATGTTCAAAACATTCAATTCATAATAAAAGACATATAAGAGTAAAACTTTTAGAATACATTCCTTTCACATAAATCCATTAGGTATATGTAAGATACCTTGCATCTCGAAGAACAACTTTGAGAACATGCTAAAGCTTCAATTGTATCGGGATGTCACCTACTCGATGGGGACTAATCAATCTACCACCCATGCTAAATGCTGACTCAGAAGAAACAGTGGAAACATGGATGACATAAATATCCCGATCAAGTTTTTGCAAACAAGGATATTTGATACCATCGAATTTCTACCATGTTAATATTTCAAGATTCTTATCCCTTGGAAAAACATGCTCATCCAAGTAGTGGTGTAACTCTGATTTCACATGGCCCCTCTTTCTTTTCTTTGAATTAACATACAAATCATAACCACTCATTTCCACCTCAGATTTTGTCATAACAGAACTTCCACCTGTCTCCATTGCACTGGATGACTTTGTTTGGTACTCATGAAGCAAAACATAGAAAACCATTGTCACTTGATCAACTTCTGACTCAACTTTCTCTTCTTCGTAATCGTCTCAAAATAGAACTCAAACAAACATAGCTTATACCTTGGATCCAATACAAAACCAACTCCTAGAACTTCATTAGTTGTATCCCAATATTTTTTAAACTTGACCAACATTTTAGAAGCCATTGATGATATCATTTGATCAGGACAAGAACACCATTCCATCAAAGCCAATCGAATCTCACAAATTTTGGGGAAACCTAAATTTGAAGTTACAAACTTAGAACCTGAAAAAAGCAATGTTGTCTCACAAAATATCTTAAACTTCTCACAAATTCTTTCACAATTTGTCCAATCATCTTAACTAGGCACATCTTCTCTTCGAAGAGCGATTTTTTTTGCATTGTTGTAAATGGTGAAATACCTCCTTATTCTTAATTGCCACTTCTAACATTAGATAAGTTGAGTTCCACCTAGTTTTACAATCTAGAGACAACTTTTTTGATGAAGGAGTTCTTAATTGTCGTGTTGCTTCTACAAATTTCTCTAACCTTTTTGTTGTTGCCGTCCAAAATTGCACAATATGACTAACTTTCTTAATTGCCACACTAATTACCGACAACCCATCCTATACAATTAAGTTCAGAATGAGCACAAGACTTCATATGACAGAAGCTGCCATCTAATATCAACTCCCCCGACCCAAGTTTGGCAATAATTTCTCCAAGAAGACCTTCGTAGAACAATTATCCGTAATGAGACATGAAAGCTTTCTATCAATGTTCCAATCCAATAGACAAGTTAATAATTTCTCATCAATAACTTCTCTAGTATGTGGTGCAAAAACAAAAACAAAACCTAGCAACATCAATAATTCCTCGATTTAAAATGTAAAAAGTAAAACAAAACATACACAACAAAAAAATGTCTGAAATTAAAATGTACAACTAAAACAAAACATACACAACATAAAAAATATATTAAATTAAAATGTACAACTCAAACAAACATGAAAAAATTGCTTAAAGTTTCATCGATATAATGTCCAGTGATGGCCATGTGTCCATTCCTTTGACGATCTGACGTCCACATATCTTTTGTAACAACAATCTGACTAGAATTGAAATCTATATTTTGCATCAGCTTCACCATTTTTTGGTTATACATCTTTGTAATGTCGCTCTTAATAGTATTCCGAGTGGGTACATTAAATAGAGGTTGAAGGCCTTGTGAATATGTCATAAAACCAACATGATCAACAATGGCCAACGGGCACTCGTACAATACTATCATATTAGCAAGATCAGTTCATGATGCTACATGATCAAAATTGTAAGTCCCAAGTGTTGACGAACCATCTGAACTCTTCTTTGCCTTATCCAAAAATCTATCGAGGATCTCTATTACCCCATCTAGGACAACTCAACAAATGCTTACGTAAATTGCTAGTCCCATTTGCACTATTTGCGTTTATTTTTTTACAGCTCCTACATATTGCTTTGTCTTTGCCATCAATTTTTTTAAATCAAATTCAAGCCAAACATTTGATGTGAACTTCTTAGTATGGACACTACTAGAATCTATCAAAGGCAGCCTTGCATATGGTGTAGGTCCAGTTTTAGTGTATTCAATGGATGAATTCGTTGATTCCACTACTAAGGGTGAAGGCGAAGAGTCCAACAATGGTGTAGATGGAACACTACCACCATCATCCAAGGGCAACACTGTAGGAGTTAAACATTGGATACCATATTTGAAATTAACCTTCAAAATCATATGATAAATTACAATCATTAGATGATTTATTCCTATAAATAATGTTACACACCATATATTTAAGTAATGTTTATGTTCAAAACATCTATATGAAATTTAATTAGCATAATAATTTCAAAATATAAAGAGCTAAAACTTACACCAAATTTAACCATAGAGGAATAAGTGTAATGACCAATACATTGCACATCAAGACTTTTCTATTGCATTTATGAACTGAAAGAATATCAAACTCATTTAACATGAGGCTACCTTTGCAGCCTATATGGCCGTATATGAAGCCAATTTGCCTGGCATGTGTTCTAACTTCAAAGAATTATTAGACCTCATATGTTGTCCAGATGTACTAAACTAGGGGCAAAGATAAATTTGTCACATGAACCAATAGTGCTAGTGGAAAATAGACAAAGTATGGACTGGAGATGATATACAAATGTGCATAGCTATCAATATGAAAGTGCAAAGCCATAAATTTAAGGTATATTTGAAGTACACAAAAGGAAAAATGCATGCAGGAGAAGAATCTTTTCAGAGTTGTAGCACAAATTTGGTTCATGCTAACTGAAGTTTGTTTGACTAAATTGTTCAACCTAAGACCACCAAATCTAGAACAACATGAGTCTGGACTTCGGAGAGGCGTGGAGAAGACCAGAGAGGCGTGGAGGCGGCAGCAACGAGAGAGGGTGGATGCCCCAATGAGAGTGGAGACTTGGGAGAGGGAGAGGGAGAGGGAGAGGGAGCGGGAGTGGAGGCGACAACAACGAGTGGAATGGAGGTGACTGGTTAGTGAGACTTGGGAGAGGGAGTGACAGTGGAGATGGCAACAACTAGTGGGAGTGGAGGCAACAAGCTTGTGTTGGTCTCACGTAGGGTTAGGTGAGTTTTTTCTTCATAATATACCAGATCCGGATATGGTTCTAGCTACTAGAACCGAAACCGGATCGATTTTGAAATTGGATATCCAAATCCGACCCATAACCATTTTACTGGTTCGGTACCACCGGTTCCGGTTCGGTTTGATCAATTCCGGATACCCGTTGCCACCCCTAATTTGAATATAGAAAATATGTATATTATAATAGGGAGCTCGACTCCCCTATAATGTTGTAAACAATTATTTTGAGATGAATAAATTCCACACCAAGGAGAGAGAGATGTAAGAGGGGTAATCAAGGAGGCACAAGATGACAATGAGTTGGATCATTTTTCTAAAATATCTTATTTAGTATGTTTTATTAAAAAACCAAAAACAAATCATCCTACAAGACTTCATCCTACACCTAGTCCTGTTGGACCGAACTTCCAAGATTCCCATGATGCCACACCCCCATTAATCCAATATCACCATCTCACAAAAAACCACGCTTAATAACATTACGAGACCATAATAATTAACTTAAGCCCACTAAAAACAAGCCCGTCAACCACCCCAAACCCTAACCCCACTCCTTAACCCACCTATATAAACCCCTTCCTATCCCCTAACTCACTCTCAGCCTCTCCACTCCCTCCTCCCCTTTCCCCCTCAAGCAACCTCCCTCTACCTAAGGTTCAATGATGGTCCTTGTCGTCCGCCTTGGCAAAGCCCAGCTTTGCCTTGCTCCTTCCTATCTCCTGCACCCCACCTCCCAAAAAAAATCTTCTCATTCCCTTCAGGATCTAGCTTTTGAGCAGCAACAGTGATGGTAGTGAAGGTATCGAAAGAGGAGAGGAAGGTGTTGGAAATAACTACATGTGTGGGTTTGGTCCCACATCGAAAGTTGTGGGATGTGGAAAAAGGTTTAAAACATTTTGCCTCCCTTAATTTCCGAGAAGTGGAGAGAGTGGAAGGAGTGGAAGTGTGGTTGAACCCATGTACACCCACACACGTGGTGATCATGGAAGCGTGTTTGTAGGGGTCAAGGGGTCCTATTTTTGTGCATGGACTACTATAAAATGTCTTGCACTCCAGCTAGGAAAAATACATCTTTTATTTCTCTCCCTCTCAACGAAAAAACAACTCTGGTAATTTTTTCTGGTTTCTCCAAGTTCCAGCATTCTCTGGCAGTTGAATCTAGCGAGGTTTTGATCTGCTTTCCTGGTTCGTCGACTCCGGTGTGCGCCCACTTGATGAGAGAACTGTTCTATCATGGGAGAAAAGCGTCAAACCCATTGCATTGGTACGTCGGGGCGATTTTTTCTCTGAGGCAAGTTGGAATTCAATGCTCGGTTTGTAAGGTGTTTTCTGATCATTATTCTTCGTTGTTTGTTGTGCAAACATGAATTTGTACGTTGGCTTAATCTAGATGCTGCTAAATTATTTATTCGATATCAGTAACCCACTGTGTTACATGATTATATTTATAATTGTATCAACAATCTCAAAGAAAATATTGGCTATGTCGAGTAATAATTCATGTGCACCAAAAGTGGACATGTCAGGCAAGCTGGAAAAAAATTCCAATCAGATTTTCAAACGTTGGCAACAACGTATGAAAATCTGGTTGACCACTGTTGGTTTGGCTGATGTAATTGAAAAAACTTTTCCTCTTTCTAAAACTGAAGATCCCAAAATCAAAGCAGCACAAGATCGGTGGATAGAGAAGGACAAATTATGTCTAGGTTGCATTCTATTGGCTCTGTCCAACGTGATCTTCAATGTATATAGTTGGTCCTCCTTTGCTTTTGTAACTACAAAGGATTTGTGGGATGAGTTGGATAAAAATATAACAATGAAGACTTAGGTCATGAAAATTTTTATGTTGGAAAATTCTTGAAGTTTCAGATGATTGAAAGCAAGTCAGATACCGAACAGGCTCATCAGTTTATGATCCCGATCCATGGCTTAAAAAAGGCTGACATGAAGCTTCCTGAGAAGTTTCTAGTAATGTTAATTATAGAGAAGTTCCATCGATCTTGGGAGGACTTTTGTATGTCTCTACAACATAGGAGAGGAAAACTGACAATGGATGACCCCATGGTTGCTATTCCAATTGAGGAGGAACATCGGGGTGAAAAAACCATTGATGCATGTGGAGTTCCAACCAAAAGAAAACATATTTATTGGAACCTCTTCTAAGTTGCATTTTAAAGGAAAACAACATTCTTCTAACAAGATAAAACCTAAGGCCAAAATCCAGAAAAAACCAACAAACAAACCACGTTGAAATTGTCGACAGGTTGGGCATTTGGCTAAGGAATGTCCTTCGAAGATATCCAAATGCCACAATGTACCACTGAATCGACTCCACAGGTCAATGTATTGACTGGGGTGGACGAGCCCACATGAGTGGTTGGTTGATGCTGGGGCTAATGTGCATGTATGTGCTGACCAGTCCATGTTTGTCTCTTACAAGCCGGTTGATGGAAAATAAGTGTCGATGGCCGATGGGAATGTTGCAAAGGTGCTTGGTGTTGGACGTATCAAGTTGAAGTTACCTTCAAGACGAGTTCTTTCGCTGCACAAGATGAGTCATGTACCTGTTGTTCGTCGCAATATTTTTAGTGGTCCGTGTCTGGTACTAAACTTGTTAAGTCACTTTATGGACTAAACAAGTCCCAAAAGCCTGGCATGAGAAATTTAACAAAATAATATTATCATTTGGATTCCAGGTTATTGATTATGACAAGTGTGTCTACTATAAAGTTCAAGGTGATGCATGCATTGCATTGTGTTTATATGTCGATGACATATTACTGTTTGACTTGAACCTTAATATAATACATGAAACAAAGTCCTTCTTGTGTACTAAGTTTGAAATGAAGGATATGGGTGTTGCAAATGTGATCTTAGGTATCAAACTGACTAGATAAGTTTAGGGTACTTTCATATCTCAATCTCACTATGTTCAGAAAGTTCTTGAGAGATTTGGTTATACAAATTGTAGATCTGTGGTGAAAATCTCAAATGATTCTTCAAAACCTTTGTACAAGAACAAGAGTGGTGTTCCAGTTTCGCAATTGACATATTCTCAAATTATAGGTAGCTTGATGTATCTTGCAAATTGCACACGACAAGATATTTCATTCTCGGTGAGCAAACTTAGTAGCTACACAAGTTGTCCTGATCATACTCATTCAGAGGATTTGGATAGAGTACTAAAGTACTTTAAGGGTACTACCCTTGGGCTGCATTATGGGAAATTCCCAACTGTACTCGAAGGATAAAGTGATGCAAGCTGGATAGCCAAAAACTCTGGGAGTAATAGTGTTACAAGGTATGTCTTTACTTTGGGTGGAGGTGCAATCTCCTGGAGGTCTACAAAGCAGACCATACTGTCTCGATCTACGTTCGAGGCTGAACTTTGTGCTTTGGATACAAGTGGAATGGAAGTTGAATGATTGAAATGACTCCTTTCTGAATTGCCAATGACCAGCAAACCAGTTCCTGCAATATATACGCATTGTGATAGTATGACTACTATTGCAAAGCTGAAAAGCTCAAAGTATAATAACAAACAAAGGAGACACATCCAAGTCAGACTGAAGTCTGTAAAGGAGTTAGTCTCGGAAAGAGTGATAGTTGTTGATTTTGTTGGTATCAAAGACAATATAGCCGATCCTTTCACCAAAGGACTTGATCTAGCTCAAGTTCTGAAATCCAAGTTGGTGATGGGACTGAGACCCATTTCATGACTCATCTAGAATAGCAACCCAACCAATTTGAGTGGAGATCCCATGAAGTTGGTTCAATGGGCTAATAACAAGATCTTGAGTTAGTTAAGTGCAACAAATTGGTAATACATTTTATATGTGTCAATAGCCCAAAGAACGGATATGTTACTGAAACTGCAAGTTTAGTAAGAGTGTATCCTCTGAATGGGTTTGAGTTCTTCGAACAATATGTTAGCAGTGCGTCTTTTGACATTCCGAACTATGTGAATACAATTGTGTGGCCGCAATTAGAGGAATAAGGGTCATTCCTTGAAAGCATTCATGAAATAGGATACAAATGCATGACCATAAAGCATAAACCCTGTAGATTACAGTATGATCTGCTTAGTGTTGTTCCCAATGGACATCTCTACAACAAAGGTTTCTAGTTCAAGACTTCGTTTCACTTAGTTCCCGTGGGGGTTAAGTTGAAGAACTTAGTCTGTGGTTCAAACCCAAAAGATACTATTGCTGAAAGCACTAGGCTACAATGTTTTGTCGCTTGATCAACAATGGATTTGTGGGGGAATGATGGAAATAAATCAATGTATGGTTTTAGTCCCACATCGGAAGTTGTGGGATATGGAAAAAGGTTTAAAACATTTTGCCTCCCTTAATTTCCGAGAGGTGGAGATAGTGGAAGGAGTGGATGGGTGGTTGGACCCATGTACACCCATACGTGGTGATCATGGACCCGTGTTTGTGGGGTTAAGGGGTCTAATGTTTGTGCATAGACTACTATAAAATATCTTGCCCTTCACCCAAGAAAAATACATCTTTTATTTCTCTCTTAATGAAAAAAAATGCTCCGATGATTTTTATCAGTTTCTTTGAATTCCAACATACTACGGTGGTCGAATCTCGCAAGCTTTTGATCTGCTTTTGTGGTTCGTCGACTCCGTTGTGCGTACACTTGACTAAAGAATCGTTCTATCCAGGGAGAAAAGCATCAAACCCATCGCACTACTACGTGGGGACTATTTTCTCTTACGCCAGTCGGAATTTGACGACTCGGTTTGTAATGCATTTTTTGATCATTATTCTTCATTGTTTTTTGTTCAAACGTGAATTTGTACGCTGACTTAATCTGGATTTTGCTAAAATATTTATTCGACATGTGTAACTCGCTGTATTACATGATTATATTTGTAATTGTATCAATAGAAGGTAGCCTACGACCATAGACTCTGCGATCTTCTCGACGAGTACAGCCCAATACTGGTGGTGAATGCCGATGATGCATTGCATACATTGCATCATATGTCTTTCATTTAGATTACTTTTACATCAATAAATGCTACGAAGGTATGTGTTTATTCTTATTTACAGAATACAGGGACCTGAATGCAAATTACCCACATTCCGAGCATAAACGCGTGCAAAAGATTCATTTCTATCATAAAGACCGAGTTCAAGTTTATCGGGTTCCGAATGGAAATGAATCCAAGCATAAAAGCATTCAAGGAGCTAATCACAAAAAGGTCAAGGGCTTAATTGCAAAATGCCAAGGACCTGATTGGAAAAGAAAAGGATAAAGTTATTTTGTTGGAAAAGTCAAAAGAAAAGTCAAAAATAAATCCCCAACAATGGAAGGAATTAATCCGGAGTTCAAGACAATGGAAAGAATCATCCACACGTGCAAATAAAGATCAAATCATACCATAAACACATGACCAAAATCCGGACCCGAGCAGACCTGATTGTGCGGCGTTTTCGCCGCACAACACCTTCAATATGCGGCGTTTCCGCCGCCCAGTCATTGATCTGTGTGCCCGATTTTTGTCCAGTGTCGGGTCGACGCGTGTACTATCCTTTTATGTATTGGTATCCCCTGTATCGGCTATAAATAGCCCTGTAGGACGAATGTAACACATCTTTGAACCTTTGGTCTTGGATCATTAGTAATAAAATTATGTTCTTTTAATTCTTGTTTTTATTTTATTTTAATGTCTCTAGGATCCCCTCTTCTTCCTCCCTCCATGAGTTTCTAACTCTTTCCAAAGGGTGGAGGTGATGGAATTAGGGGTAGAGAAGATGAATGCATGTTATTGTTTTAAGTTCGTGATTAGTATATTTTGATTACTTGAGTTTATGTTAAATCATTTATCTTGTAATGCTTCATAACTAACATGATTTATTTCAAGTTTCTCCATTCTCCAATCTAAACCTAAATCTAAACCTCCACCCAACGGATTTCTCTTCTTATTTCTTGTTTTAGTTCTAATTGCTTTTGTTTCGTACTTTAGATAATTAAATCAAAAATATCAAAAACTCAAATTAATTCTTCTCTCCTTTCTCTCCCACAATCGAAATAACAAAAATAACGAAATCTCTCCCTCCTTGTGTTCGACTCGTACTTGCCACGTCTTCATAGACGCCGTGCACTTGCGGTATAAATTAAATTCCCATCAAGTTTTTGGCGCCGTTGCCGGGGAGGCGACGCAGATTTTTGTTGTTCTTGTGTTTTCGATTTTTCCTGTCTACCTTGTGCGCGATCTAAGTATTTGAATCTGTGTAGCAGGAGACAACAGAGCGCGCGGCGAAATTCGGGAGCGTTCTGAGGCACTTGGGCGGCGGAATCGCCGCATCTTCAAGAGGACTTGCGGCGGAATCGCCGCACCAGTGTGTCCTCTGGTCTTCATTTTTCTCTGGGGTCGTCGGCATCGCTGGGTGGTCGCATTGAGCTACTGGAATCTCCGAGAGCGGGCGGCGAACCCGACTGAGCATTGCGGAGGTAACTTTTCTTGCCATTCTCGTAAAATCTGAATAGTTGAAAAGTTTCCTTTCGTAGAATTGCACGTGTTAGGGTTACAATTCCATAATTGGCAATAATTCAACTCTGACCAAAAATTGGCAAAATTAGAAAGACCTTAGTGCATGCATCATATAATGTTTTGCTTGCATTATTCTTGCTAAATTCTTGCAAATTAATACTTGTTGAAGATTGCTGGAGGCAAGGTACGTATCGAGGTTTTTATCGATTGCATTAGAGCATATAATTTAGTTGCATACAACCTTGCAATTGCCCCCATTAAAAGGACCATTGTTTGACTATCTTTGCTAGATTTAAGTTAAACTATCTTAAGGGCAACTCCGTAGGAAAAGATACGGTGGGGATTTCATCACCCTCCCGTAGCCCACAAACCACAATCCTGAAGTGTCGCCTAAGCCTAAAATTTAAAATCAATTAGACATTGGCCCCTAAGGACTCGGACTCAATTAAGGAGGAGATTGGTTTGACTTGCTATGACCTGAAGCTAATTGAATTCAATTTGGTGTCTAGAAAGTGTTTTTGTGTCGACGAAAGTCTTCCAAGCGACGTGGTTGTCTAATTGGCACCGACTCTGTCGGAAGCGCCCCCACTAGCTATACACTAACTGGCCAACTTGGTTTGATTGGTGAGGGAGGTGAATCAAGCAAATCAATTCGACTCAACCAGTTAGGAGTCGTCTAGATCTAAGTGACACTAGGTCTAGGATTGTTTTGACCGTGCTTGTTCAGGAAATTTCTGACCAACCCTAATTTTTATCCTTTAGAGTTAAGTTTCCCTTCTCGTCTGAGTCTTCTTTCCCTTCTCATCCTTACCTTTCTATTGTTTGTTTCCTTTAAAAAAAAATTAAATTCAAAAAAAAAAAAAAAAAAAAACGAAAAAAGAGTAATTAATTCTTGAAATTAAATTTGGAAATTAAATTTCGAATTTGAATTCAAAAATTGATTCAACCCGGTGCACTCAGATTTGGATTCGGGACTTGAGTAATCGACTCTCACGAGTTCATCTAGATTCCAGTCTGGAACTTAACCCCAATCCACCTGTTGCACCACCTCACCCGGATCCAATGGGTGAGAATGTAGTGGACCCGCCTGTTGCACAACCTATAGCTCTGAGGGATTGGTGCTACCCAACGATGGCTGCTCAGCCATCGTGCATCGTCATGCCCACCATACCGGGTCGCGACTTCGAACTTAAGGCACAATACATGAGTATGTTGCCTAAGTTCACCTCTAGGGAAGATCCATATCTCTTCCTTAGAGAATTTGAGGAAATCTGCTCTCTTATGCAATACCAGCATATCCCTGAAGAGGCAGTGCGTCTGAAATTTGTGCCTCTGGCACTAAAGGATGACGCTAAGAAATGGCTATATAGTCTAGCCGAAAGATCTATTAGGAGTTGGGCTGAGTTTGTTCAAGTGTTTCTAAAAAAATATTTCCCCAACCATAAGACTATGAAGATTAGGAATGAAATTGTTGCATTCGTTCAGTCTGAGAGCGAGCCGTTCTATTCCTATCTTGAGAGATTTAAGAGTGTCTTGACCCAATGCCCTCATCACGGAATTCCGAAGTGGCAATTATGCCAAATTATTTATGAGGGATTGACACCCACATCTAGAGTTATGCTAGAATCTGTGAGCCAAGGGAATTTCATGTCGAAAAACGAAAATGATGCCTGGACTTTTCTTGAGGATTTAGCCGAAAACAGTATGCAATGGGACAATGCTAGAACACCCATCAACCCGAGTATTGGATCTAGAATAGCAAGTCAGCCCCGACCAGGTGTCTTAGCTATAGATGCCAACATAGCGGCTGAGGCAAAACTAGCCACCCTTATGCGTAGAATGGAAAGTCTAGAACTGCAAAACCAAACCCGACAAGCATCCCCTACCCCTTGCTCTAGATGTGGTCAGACTGGTCATTTAATGGAGGACTGTGTGAACCTGGAACATGTTAATGCCACATTTAACAATTCTAGAAATGATCCTTACGCATCAACCTATAACCCAGGTTGGCGTAATCATCCCAATTTTTCGTGGACCCAACAAGGACAACCTCCTAGACAACAACAAACCCCATATAACCAAAATAATACATCATCTGGGGGTAATAACAATGGAAATCATGAGGTTAGGTTGACAAAATTAGAAACTTTAATGACAACTTTTATACAAACAACCAACCAATCATTCCAAAGGATAGAGACACAGGTCAGCCAATTAGCACAGATAATAGGTGAAAGAGAAAAGGGCCAATTTCCAAGTCAACCTGAGGTGAACCCCAGAACTAATAATCAATATCAATCTTATCAACCACCTTCAGGAAATAACAACCCTAGACCGGTTCAAATGGTTAACGAGGAAGGACCGTTCCAACAAATCAATGTTGTAGTATCATTACGGTCCGGAAGACAAATTGACAATAATGTGGTAAACCCTAGAATGACTAATCAATTTAGCCATCAAGCACCCACATATGACTTGACCATTGAACCCGACGTCCAAATTGAAAAGCCCGATCCACCTACCCAACCTGAACCTGTAGCTCAACCTGAACCTGAGCGAGTCTATGTGCCTAAAGCCCCATTTCCCAATAGACTCAAAAAGAACTCTAGTGCACAAATAGAGAAAATCTTGGAAGTATTTAAGCAAGTTAAGGTAAACATTCCACTCTTAGACATGATTCAACAAATACCTGCTTATGCTAAATTCTTAAAAGATTTGTGCACTAAGAAGAGAAAAACGAATGTACCAAAGAAGGCATTCTTAACTGCAAACATATGCTCAATTCTTTCCAACACATCTCCTATAAAATATAAGGACCCGGGGTGTCCCACAATTTCATGTTCAATAGGAGATACGTTTATCAATAAAGCCCTTCTAGACCTTGGTGCAAGCGTTAACTTGCTCCCATTTTCTGTCTACGAGCAACTCAACCTTGGTCCACTGAAACCCTCTAGGACAACCCTCCAATTCGCTGATTGTTCTGTTAAGAAACCGAGAGGTATAGTAGAGGACGTTTTGATTAAGGTTGGTGACTTCATTTATCCAGTGGATTTTGTCGTACTTGATACTGAACCTGTTGTAAATCCTAATCGACAAATCCCTGTAATTTTAGGTAGACCCTTTTTAGCCACTTCGGAAGCATTAATAAACTGTCGAAATGGGCTCATGCAATTATCTTTCGGAAACTTAAAAGCAGAATTTAATATCTTCCATATTGATAATGAGCCAGAAATAATATGCAACCCAAGTGATGTTGTGATGAGAGCACGTATTTATCAGAATTCTGAATCAAATAAATCATCACATAAGCAAAAAGGAAGTAAGAAAAAAGGGAGTGATTCATTTACTCAACCACCATCAATCGAGCAAACAAGCGAACCAATTCAAGTGAGAAGAGTGGAATCTTTTCCTCAAGTCAACATGGGGAACAATTCAACTGGATACATGCACCAACATGGTGTCATTCAATCCAGTTCTGATTACGGTTGACTCTGAGCAAACTCACCCCTCTACCGCAAGCCGACTCAGGTAATAAGTGCATTTATTTTATCTATGCATACATTGAGGACAATGCATGATTTAGGTGTGGGGGGGTGTTTATATATGTACATATCTATCTATTTGAATTTCTGTTCTTTAAAAAAAAAAAAATTCAATATTCTATAGCTTAAGATTGCATTAAGTTTTTGTTCCTTAGTATATAGTTCTGCTTGTAGAAATTATGACATAAATCTAAGTTCCAAAGAAATAACCCATGACCCGTGTAAGACATGTATGCACTTAAATTGGATGAATCAAATCTTTGAAGTGGTTGATAAAAAGCAGAGGTTGAGGAAAATATACCGGGAAGTGTGGACTTCTAATAGCAATTAAGCCTTGAGGAAAATAAAAGTAAAATAAAAATAAAGTGAGGAAAACACATTTTGCAAAATGATTACAAAAGCCCAAGCCTTCGAGTCACTGGTCCGTAGGGGTATCTTGAAACCCGGTAACTTGAGTCTGCCAGCTCGGGATTATCGACCAAACTCGCTACACGAATGCAAAAAGGGTATAAGTGTCAAAAAGAAAAGCAAATGTGTTGAATCACGGAAAAAGGATAAAAATAAATAAATACTTTAAGATACTCAAGGCTCAAAGCTAAAGGAATGATCCATGCCATGGTTGATCCAAATGATACTTCACCACCAGAGGAGGCGTGCAAAATAATTTATGTGACAACATGTGTAGAGGGGTTAGTGGTGTGAATGTTGGAGGAATAAAGACCAAGTCAAACTTTTTATAAGTTAGAACTGTATAATGAGCATGCGAGAACTTTAAGTGAGATGTATAAGGTTAAGGCAGAGATATTAAGAGCTATTAATGGAATGTTGAATTAAGACTTTGTGGGTGTGTCAACTGAAAACCCTCAGGAGACAACACTCCTCCCCCTTGGCAACAAGGATGTTTAAAGGCTTGTTGCACATGCTAAGTGCAACCGTGATTCCTACGAAAGTGAGTTAGGATTTCCCTGTTTTCATTTTTCTTATATTCTGTTTTGCTAGGGACTAGCAAAATCTAGGTGTGGGGGTATTTGATGCATTGCATACATTGCATCATATGTCTTTCATTTAGATTACTTTTACATCAATAAATGCTACGAAGGTATGTGTTTAGTCTTATTTACAGAATACAGGGACCTGAATGCAAATTACCCACATTCCGAGCATAAACGCGTGCAAAAGATTCATTTCTATCATAAAGACCGAGTTCAAGTTTATCGGGTTCCGAATGGAAATGAATCCAAGCATAAAAGCATTCAAGGAGCTAATCACAAAAAGGTCAAGGGCTTAATTGCAAAATGCCAAGGACCTGATTGCAAAAGAAAAGGATAAAGTTATTTTGTTGGAAAAGTCAAAAGAAAAGTCAAAAATAAATCCCCAACAATGGAAGGAATTAATCCGGAGTTCAAGACAATGGAAAGAATCATCCAGACGTGCAAATAAAGATCAAATCATACCATAAACACATGACCAAAATCCGGACCCGAGCAGACCTGATTGTGCGGCGTTTTCGCCGCACAACACCTTCAATATGCGGCGTTTCCACCGCCCAGTCATTGATCTGTGTGCCCGATTTTTGTCCAGTGTCGGGTCGACGCGTGTACTATCCTTTTATGTATTGGTATCCCCTGTATCGGCTATAAATAGCCCTGTAGGACGAATGTAACACATCTTTGAACCTTTGGTCTTGGATCATTAGTAATAAAATTATGTTCTTTTAATTCTTGTTTTTATTTTATTTTAATGTCTCTAGGATCCCCTCTTCTTCCTCCCTCCATGAGTTTCTAACTCTTTCCAAAGGGTGGAGGTGATGGAATTAGGGGTAGAGAAGATGAATGCATGTTATTGTTTTAAGTTCGTGATTAGTATATTTTGATTACTTGAGTTTATGTTAAATCATTTATCTTGTAATGATTCATAACTAACATGATTTATTTCAAGTTTCTCCATTTTCCAATCTAAACCTAAATCTAAACCTCCACCCAACGGATTTCTCTTCTTATTTCTTGTTTTAGTTCTAATTGCTTTTGTTTCGTACTTTAGATAATTAAATCAAAAATATCAAAAACTCAAATTAATTCTTCTCTCCTTTCTCTCCCACAATCGAAATAACAAAAATAACAAAATCTCTCCCTCCTTGTGTTCGACCCGTACTTGCCACGTCTTCATAGACGCCGTGCACTTGCGGTATAAATTAAATTCCCATCAGCCGACAACATCGGCTTCAACTAGCTCCAGAGCATCATGTCTTGGCTGAGGGATGAGTCAGTGATCCTGATGTGGAAAAACACCATGATGAAGCGGACCATCATGAACCATGCCGAGACCACTGGGAATGAGGATTTTCTTAGCCTCCTTTCCCTTATCAGTGGCAACGTTGGCCTGATCTTCACTATGGGGGACCTCAAGGAGATCAACAAGAAAATCTCGAAGTACAAGGTTGGCTTCTTCTTTTTTGGATTATGAAATTTATTTTTGACTGCATATATTTTGGACTTTGAGTTGGTTTTTAACTTGATTTTTTTGTGTGATCGTTATGAAATTTCGATTTACAGGTGGCAACTCCTGCTCGTGTTGGACTAGTCTCTCCAATCGTTGTTGTCGTTCTGCCAAGCAATACTGGACTCGATCCATCCCACACCTCTTTTTTCCATGTAAGTTAGGAACATCTTTACATAAATGTTGTGTCTGCTGTTGAAATACTCAAGTTTGTTGTGTTGCGATTTAGGTGCTCAACATCCCAACGAAAATCAACAAAGGCACAGTGGAAATCGTGACCGACGTCGAACTCGTTAAGAAAGGGGACAAATTGGGATCTTCTGAGGCTACTCTGCTGACAAAGCTTGGGAAGAAGCCCTTCCATTATGGTCTTCTTTTGACGTCTGTGTACGAGAATGGGTCAATCTTCAGTCCAAATATTCATCATCTCGCCATTGATGATCTAGCGATGAAGTTCACTGCTGGTGTCTCGGAGGTGGTATACCTTTGAATGGTTGTATCTTTACCTTCCGTTGTCGCTGTTCCGCACATGTTGTCGGATGCATATAAGAATGTGCTTGCTATTGTGCTTTCCACTGACTATACCTATTCAAAAGCTCAAGAGATCAAAAGTTTTTGAACGTAAAATTACGACAACATTTAATTTGTCAAACGTTTTGTAGTTGTCACTGTGATTTTTCTTCCGTTGAGGTTCATTTTGATTTATGTTATAGCAGGACCTTAGTAAGTTTGCTGCTGCCCCTCCCCTGCTGCTATTGAAGAGGAAAAGAAGGAAGAGCTCGTTGAGGAGTGAGATGGTGACCTGGGCTTAAGCCTTTTTTATTCGGCACTTGTTCGATGGCTGGCTGGCTTCTATCACCTATGTGTAACGTCCCGTCCCCGAACTCGCATCGAGCCTGGGTCCTGGTCCGTCACCCATGTGCCCACTGGCCACAACACTCACCTATTGCCACAAAACTTAAGTTGGTAAGTGTTATGGTAGTGGGCTCATGTCTTTATATCGTACCCCAACATTCTCATGTTAAGCAATGTAGGACTAAACTTGGGGGTTTTACAACATACCCCACTTGAACACCTGACGTCCTCGTCAGGGTCAAGCCACTCAGTCACCAGGCGTTGTGGGATTCTAGAGGTGGCTCCCAACCTTTAGGTGTAGCACTTAGTTCCCACAATTCCGGCTCGTTCAGGCTCTAATACCATCTGTAACGTCCTGTCCCCGAACCCGCATCGAGCCCGGGTCCCTGTCCATCACCCATGTGCCCACTGACCGACAACACCCACCTATTGCCACAAAACGTAAGTTGGTAAGTGTTATGGTAGTGGGCTCATGTCTTTATATCCCACCCCAACATTCTCATGTTAAGCAATGTGAGACTAAACTTGGGGGTTTTACACTATGTCCTTAGCGAAGATAAAATAGTTGGGGGTCTTCGATTACTATGTTTGTGTGTTGTGTTGTTGATGACTTGTTATTTCCGTTGTGTAGGGCATTGATCATCATGTCATCGCTCTGAATTGTCTGATTTAATTGCATGTGCTTTGGTTTTATGGTAATACGATCTTCATGATTTCACAATAAATTGAAACAACTATGCACATAAATCTGCAGGCATCCGCGCAATCACATTCAATGACTTCGGTTGATAGACTGTAGCTTTGCCTGAATAAGTAATTTTCTTCAATGGCTAGTAACGATGGAACATAAGCTATGATTGGCAAACTAAAGTCCATATTCAAAGGGCGTGAAACAAGATTTAGAGTTCAACAAAGGAAATGTATGGTTTATTGTTGATTTTGTAAGACAACTCAAGGGTATATTTGTTTTCCGATAATTGGGCTTTGATTCCTTAAAATAAAAGTTTTAAATGTTGTAGGATATAATATTTAGTTGTAGGCTTGATAATTTGACACGTGACACAAAACATTCGTGTTTGGGTTTCAGGAATTTTTGTTCGTTCCGTGTTTCAGTTACTTGAAATAATTTTCTTTTGTTCGGGTACTCGGAAAGACACGAAATACATGAAATGAAATCACTCAACTATTCAGCCACTCACTAAACAAAACAAAACAATACTCATCCACACCGCACAAAACAAAACCCTAAGTCCTAACCATCCTCCCTCAGCCGCTCAACTCACGTCATGGCCAATCAACCACTCCTCAACCCTCGGCCACCGTTCCATGGAGTACTCTACTCCCACCGTCCCAGAACCCTCAGTCGTTAGAGATCGACGCTGTTATGGCCCACCAACGTTGTAGCTCAAGGAGAGGAAGGGGTGGAGCTCGTCATAGATCGACGTTGTTTGGGACCATCAACTGTATTACACCGTGAGAGGGGGAGATTTTTGGTGACCAAGGCGGTCATTTTGCCGTTTAGGAAGGATCTCGTTGGAATATTTGCCAGTGTGAATGGGACGAGTCGTAGTTTCCACCCCTTCTAGTATGTTAATTTCTCTTATTTGTGTCATGAGAACCATTAAGCTATGGTTTTACATATTTTTAAACATTCGAGATGCATATTATCTACTAAATCCTTCACTTACAAGAGTTTGTAAATGTTAACTATAAGTTATGCTGTTGGACTTAAATATTGTATAAAAATGTCATTTTTTTCTTTAAATATATAGTATTTACTATTTTTTATATGTTGATTTACATGTTACTATATTCAAGTAACTATTATTGGCTACGAGTAAGATAGAATTTTAGATCTGGTATTGTACATGTCAAAATACAGGTTCTATTTGTTAAATTTAAATGACAAAAACTATCTTGATTTTACTATTATTTTCTTTTTTCCTCATATTCCTCTGGTGCTTTTAATTTAATTCATTTGTTTCACAATGATTGGATCATTAGAGATTTGGTTCTTGGGTTTTGGTGCTTCCTTGGTTTCAGTTATAGCCTATAGGGTTGTGTAACTTGTGGTTATGCTTGGTTAAGTGGTTGTATTATGTATATGTAAAGATTGTACTGCTGACAACTTTGATTGGTTCTCTCTCTATCCAATTCAATTGAGCTACTTTCTCAGATCAAAGTCTTGTTTGATGTTTCAATTCATGGTCCAGTGGTAATTTCTTGACAATACATTATCTTAATCAAAATTTTATTTCAATTGGACATGATTTCCTTACACTTCTTATCTTTCCTATCATAGATGCTAGTGATTTTACTTGGGAAGAACTTACAGAGGACATTATGGAAGTGATACTTGACGAAGATTCGGGTCAAGGTTCAAATCCTTCTATCCGGTAATGGCTCCTAAGAGTTCAAGGTGAGTTCAAGATTGTGTTTGCTTGTTAAATTGGAAAGTTTAGATTTTTACGGCTTTTAATTCCACCATGACGGAGTTGCATGATTGATTCAGTTATAATACCGCAAGTGCATGGTCGCAATGAAGCGGTTGCAAGTACAAGTCGAGTCCAGAGAGAGCGCATGCGAGTCGAAATCCACAATACTCGAGTGGGAAAAGAAGAGAGAAATGAGGTCGGAATTACCCTACGATGCGTACTAAACTAGAAAACAAACGATAAAAATAAATGCAGAAATGAGAATATTTGTACGTGTGTGTGTTCATTGGTGCTCATCACAACATGTAATACATGAAATCCATAAAAACCAAATCCAAGTTTGTCTCCACATGAAATAAGATAAAATATTATCATTAAAACATACGAGACAATAATTGAAAATAAGGCTAATATGAGCACATGCATAATAACCAAACGCCACTATGTCTCCACATGAAATAAAATTTAACACAATCATTAAAACATACAAGACATTAATTAGGATGAGGCCAACATGAGCACATGCATGCACATATCATGTTTCCTCCTTATCCACTTCATCATTATCATCACCTCATCATTCCCCATAAAATGGGCCCACTAATCTAAGCATGTGCTAAGCATCACTTAAGAGTATTAACACATCAAGCATAAGAGTGAAAATCCTATTAGATAGTTTTGGAATTTATGTGAGGTTCAAAGGTTAGGATTAACACACACACTTAATATATCACCTTCTTCTCCACCCCCCAATGGGGATGGATGATTAATATCATATCATGCATATATTCATGTCTTATATCCTCTATTTTGACCTAAGCAATGCTATGTAATGAGTTTTATGTTTAAGTTTCAAGAATAAACATGTTTAAGAAGAAGAAGACACAAAAATGACCAAAATGAGAGAAAAAGGCTGATCGGTGAGACTTATGGACCTATCTGCAAGAGGAGATGACCTGGATGCAAGCCAAAAGGACTAATTAGCAAATCGATAAACTTTACACCATCACGAGGAGTATTTTGGCAATTTGACATGGGCCTAGACTCAAAGAACTGATAGAGTGCACTCCACGTGAAGAAATGAAGCCATTTAGAAATCATCCGAAAACAATCCAAGTCGCTAATTGGCGGCTCCAGACTGCTGATTGGTGGTTGCTTCTTCTCTGGATCCGACATGTCTTCTCTCAGTTGTGTATTAGGTTGTTTATGTCTATTTTTAATATGTTCCATTAGTCCCACACTGGGGGATTGTCCCTAGTGGCTTTTTAGGCCTATAAATAGAACTCTTCTTCCTCCTTTGTAATACTAAGCATTGCTTGGTGGTCATTCTCTCTACTTGGAGTAAAGCCTTGGAGCAAAACTCAAGTGTAGAAGAATACCCTACTTGTAATGTGAGTTATTAATAAAATAATTCTTCTTTGTTTGTTCTCATGTTGTTTCTTTTTGCATGTTTAGCTTAGTTCTGCTTCTTTAATAGCATTATAATAAGTAGAATGTCTTTTTCCTTAATATAGTTGTTAGCCTAATGTATAGTGAGTAGTTACATCCCTCTTGGGGGTGGAGATGATGTTATACATGTAATGAAGAATGTGAATGAATGCTATCTTATGTAATATTTGATGAATGTGAATGTATTCTTGTTTATTCAAAGGAGAATACTAAACTTGATGAGTTTTGCCATAATCATTAGGTACTTCTCATGCTTGTTTAGCTTCTTAATAACCAACTTGTTTATTCTCATGTTAATCAAGTAGGTTAGTGATTGGTATGATAGGTTTTGCCCCAACCATTAGGTACTTCATATGCATGAAAACACAACCTACACTTGTGCCTCATTGAATGCATCATTCACCACCTTATTACATGTGTACACACAGTCCACCCCTTGGGGGTTTTTTCTTCCTGAATTTCAGCTTGGTTTGCTAGTTACTTAGTTTAGTTTCAAGTATTCTCGTGCTTTCATCTTCCTTATTTGTTGCTTGCTAGTTTAGTGTAGCTTAGTTAGTTTAATCAACTTCTTCTCCCCTTTATTTCCACTCGATTTCTAAAAAACCAGAGTTGACACACCACCCTTTGGACTCGACCCGTACTTGTCACCGCTTCATCGTGGTCGTGCACTTGTGGTTTAAACTTTAATCAAACAAGTTTTTGGCGTCGTTGCTGAGGAGATGCTCTGTCCAGACTCTGGTTTAGACTCTAATTTGAGTCGATTAGATCCTTTGTTGTAGTTTTGTTTTATTTTAGGGCATTTAAAGTTCACTTAGGAAGACGCAAGACAAATCTTGGAGCATTTGAAGCTACCAAGACCTCCACGTAGCGGTTTGAGATCACTAATTGGCAGCCTAGTGAGCTTCTTTCTCCCCATATTTTCTTCTTGTTATTGGTAATGATACAGTAGTTGTCTGGGAGCTCACTTGTACATGTCTGGACCTATAGTTTGCTCACAAATTAATAAATAAACCAATCAACTCCCCATTTAATCAACTTGGCCATTAAAGTCAAAGCAAAAGATTAGTGGATTGCCATCTAAGTCGTGCATCATTTCTAGACCTTGTACGCATTCATCTTTTCTTTTCTTTATTTTTTCTATTGATGATCACTGGCGTGAGGTACGTGCACCAATTTTCTCATTCATGCATAGTTAAAACATTCATTAGTTAGTAAGGTGCAGTTGACCAAGAGTGAGGTGAGTGCTTGTTTGGTGAGTTGTTTGCTAGCCTAAGGATTCAAAATGTCTTTAAGGGGCACTACCTATAGTCTTCAAGATAAGGTGGGGGATTTCATCACCCTTCCCTTAGCCCCTCAAACCACACTGAAGTGAAGCCTAATTTTAAAATCAGGTAGACATTGACCCCTAAGGACCTCAGGCGCATTAGGAGAGTGATCTGATCACGACTGTCATAGCCTGATCGGCGTCACCCACTTTATCGATAGTACGAGAGACGAGATATTCGGATCTTGGCTCACTTGGTGGGCTTTGTGTTCGTCGTAGGGAGGTGAGGCCGCGTGACCTCGTAGTTAGGCGTCGTCTAGCTGTAAGGACCTATTGTGACCTTAGGTTGTTTGAGCCGTGTTTGCTGATTAGACTTCTACCCTCACCCTTTACCCATGCTAGGTTTAGGAATTATCCCCTTGTCCTCTGAGTCATCTTCTTCTCACCTACTTCTACGTTTTAATCTCCTCCCCTTTACATTCTCTATAAACGCTTTAAGGTCGATTCAAGCACTTTTTGCGAGATTGGCCTCGTGGTGGTGAGAGTGGTAGACTCGAGAGTACTATGTCAAAATGGATGGTTACATGGGAAACCATCCATTTAATTGTTGGGACCAGGACTATTCTCCCTGGTATTCCGGACCCATACATCCTGGGGTGCCTCAAATAAACACTCAACATAGTTCGGAGAATTTTAATTGTGTGGCTGAACAATCTTTAGATGGAGGTAATATGAGATAGGCACTGACTGCTAAACCACCATCTAGTTGTGTCAGATCATATGTTGGTCAACAAACGGAGACATTACAAGAAACGCTGGCATCTTTCATGGGTGTGGTAGAGGATATGAGTGCATCGGTGGCTCCAGTAGTCATACCGTGTGACTGTTACGGGTTGAGTGCTCACGTTATCGGGGAATGTCCTTATGTTCCCACAGATCCTGAGTATGAGCATATATTTTCCAAAAATGCTCAATGTGACCTTTACCCATCCGCGTAAAACCCAAGAGGGATGGATTCATGTGGAGACAATACTGATTCAAATTTTTATACATCATACCCACCCTATTATTCTCCTCCCGATTACCCACAGTCACCACCCATGAACAATCATTGGACTCATTCTTAGCCCACAAACCCCTTATGAGTTTTTCCATAATCATTAGGTACTTCTCATGCTTGTTTAGCTTCTTAATGACCAACTTGTTTATGCTCATGTTAATCAAGTAGGTTAGTGATTGGTATGATAGGTTTTGCCATAACCATTAAGTACTTCCTATGCATGAAAACATAACCTACACTTGTGCCTTACTGAATGCATCATTCACCACCTTATTACATGTGTACACACAGTCCACCCCTTTGGGGTTTTTTCTTCCTGAATTTCACCTTGGTTTGCTAGTTACTTAGTTTAGTTTCAAGTCTTCTCGTGCTTTCATCTTCCTTATTTGTTGCTTGCTAGTTTAGTGTAACTTAGTTAGTTTAATCAACTTCTTCTCCCCTTTATTTCGACTCGATTTTGGAAAAACCATAGTTGACACACCTCCCTGTGGACTCGACCAAAACTTGTCACTGCTTCATCGTGGTCATGCACTTGCGGTTTAAACTTTAATTAAACAATGGACTACTCCCTACCCATCGGTAAACTCAAGAAAATATAAAAACAACACAAAACGATAATGGAATAGTAGAAAACTAGATTAAGCAAGGAACAAACATATAGGAAATTTCATCAAAGGAAAGATATCAATGTAAAGAACAAGAATTAAATTAGATTGAAATGAAAGATTACAAGGTTTTCTCATTCTCCTCCTTTTACACTACTAATTAAGAAACTAAAACCTACTCTAATAAACAAGAAATAAAACATATTGTACTAAACAAGGAAGGAAACTAACGTAAGGAGGAGAGGAAGGAAGAAGAAAGGAGGCATTACAAATCCATTTATAGAAGATTAGAGGGTTTGGATGGATCTTGCCATAATCAGACGGTTGTAACTTAGATATAGATGTTGAATATTTCTTTGACCTGACAACCCAACCCACGAGCAAATTTGTGGCTGGAATGGAGAAAAATGATCGGTCAATGGTAGATCAAATGACCCTGATCAACCTCTACTTTCTCCAGCATGTTAAGTTCAGTGTTTTGCACGTGGGGTTGACTCATGGTCCATTGTCTCAAGCCAATTTGATTTTAATTGTTGATTTACTCCTTAAGTTATGGACTTTTGCGACACAATATATTTATTTACACTTTGGTCCCTCTAGTTTTTCACTTGGATCCCCCTACCTTTTCAGTCCAGTCTTTGGGCATTACAAGCAGGTCCAAAAACCTTCCAAATCAGTCCATTCCTCTTGCATTTATATCCTTTTCTCTTCTTTTGTCTTCTTTATTGTCTAAAGCCAAAACACATCAAACAAACACTCTAGTAGCACAAATATGGGTAAAATAAAGGATATATAGCATGAATGCAATTTATGATATGCTACTAATCATTGCATTATTCAGATTCTATTAATCAAACAACACATGTTGCAATGAAAATCAGATGTGGAGGCACAAAACATTTGATAGAAATTGTATTTCCATGTTTTTGTCGTATTCATCTCCTGTGTATACTTGTGCTTCTTAGAGCATGACAAATGAAATTACATAGAGAACGATTGACATAAATAAGTTTCAAGTATTTCTTCCATGATTTACCATGAACAAGTAGAAGTTTGATGCTTGTTTTTTTCTAGAGCATTGATAGTTTCTTTAAGTCATTATACATATAAATTTAGAAAGGACTTCGGGAGTAATTACAAAATAGGACCTAAATATACCTTCCTCTTCAACTTGTGCCTCTTTTAGTCATTGGGTCTCCTCTTCAATTTGTTTCCTCGTCATTTTCTCATGTCTACTTGTACTTGCCACAAAGTCAGACTATGGAATCAGATAATCCATCATTTTTCTCGACCTTATGCTTAACATCATGTTAGCATAGGAAATGATACTTTTGTGTTTCTATTCTAATTTAATATCTACTATTCCAATTCTATTCCATGGACTAATCTTTTGCTTTTGAGTTGATTACATTCAACCACAAAGTCTTCCAAAGCACTGTGGGTTGTGAACTTGCGATTGAAATAGTCTACTGATCCAGCTATTTAATATCCATTGATCCAGCTATTCGATGGACTACTCTATTCCAATTTTATACTGTACGTAATAGTCTTATCTCTTACGTAATACGATGCTACTTGTTGCGTTGTTGGTGGATGATGATTGGATACCTACATGTTATTATTTTGGAGATGAAATGATGGCTATATTTACAAGTTCATGTTTTATTTTTAGATTTGATGAATGTATTTTAATTTTTAGGTGTTCTAATCTTGAAGTGAAGCATATTTAGGGAAATCATGTACTTTGTGTGAAATCATGTACATGTTTTGTGTAATCATTTTGTGTAAATCGTGTACAGGTTTTGTGTAAATTGTGTACAGGTTACGTGTATATTCGTATATCGTGTCATCGTTACACGATATGTACATGAACAATTTTGTGTCCATACTGTGTCATGTCCCTGTTTAGCAAAAATGTCTAGTACACGTGAAATTACACGACATGAAAGTACACGACACAACATTATTGCCTTGTCTATTTAGCTGCACACAAAATGGTTCCCCAATGCTTGAGGAAGAGCCTATCAAGGTGCACGAAAGGAAAACCAAGTTTTGACACGGAAAATAATAATAAACTTTCAACCTAGGAGATCAGGTTTTGTAGGTAGGTAAGGAAGGTTGAGAGGTCGATGGAAGTAGCATACCGTCTCTTATCTCAGCTAGGTGATGTATCTCACGAATCTTGGTTTCTAAAGGAGTGGATAAGTCCAAAGTCCGTCTTCCACCTGATGAATGAGCCTGTGATGGTACTTCGGTCGACACCATTTCCTTCGGCCCCGCATCTACTTTATTCTTCCACATCCAGTCTCTCTCGAGTAGCTTCCTTGATCTTAGCTAGGCGATGTATATAATAAATCTTGGTTTTCAAAATAGTGGAGAGAGCGAAAGTCGTCTGCCACCTGATAAATGAACCTATGAAAGTGCTAGTGTTGGTACTTCGGTCGACACATGAAATGGCTGGGCATTGGACGTCGATTCTTTAGTAGCCGGGATGAAAGCCAATCTTGCCCTTTTCTTGACCAATGGTTGGAGTGTTTCCCATTTCTCAAAGGGGGTATAAAAGCTTCTTCGATTTGAATACTTAACTTGTTGATTTTATTTCAAAAGCTTCTCACATTTGTAAAACCTTGTCTGTTTCTGACCCTTTTTCCAACTCAAACAAGGCAATTTGAGTTAAGCAATCAACTTTGTAATAAACTTGAATTCAAATAGTGTGGAATCTTACTTAGGGTGCGTTTAAGTTCACCTTCCTGTAGAAGCTCTTGGGGTGAAGGAGCTAATGACTGCTCCTATCACACATTATCTCTCAAATCAAAAGAGTTACTGGATTTTGGGTGGAAGAGTCACTGTTATGTGTTTTTCTCGTGGAGAAGCCCCTTTCTACTCTCCTCTTTCCCGCGCCTTCTCTATATAACCCCCCAATATACCTTCATCGTCAACCCTTCCTTTCAACCTTTTGCTCTCTGTGTTGTTAAGTTTACGATGTTAGATTGTTCATCCTCTGTCGAGTCTGTTTGCTTTTGTAGGCCAACTCGTCTTTGCAGCTACCCACCTTCAAAGGAGTGTCACACACGCCTAGGAACCCCAATAGGTGGTTTTATGCTTGTAGATCCCCCTACTTAGTGCGTTAGGTTTCATATAGTTTCAGACCCGTTTCATATATATTTTAGATGCTTGGTTTTACTAATCTACTTGTACTGAACAACTAATAGTAGTAGTATGTGTAATGGGTTGGTGTTTTAGTTGATTCATCTCTATGTAATGACTCCCAACCTGATGAAGTGAAAAAGACCACATTGCCCGACTTCTAATGATTTTTGTCTAATTTGAGATTTGCTTGTATTTTGATTCTAGTGATTGGATAACTTTCAAAAAGGGATTGTGATTCATTTGAATGTTATTGTTTGTTGGTTTGAATTCGGTTCAAGTGCTCTGTTCCAAGCTTGTTTTTTGTCAAGGGCATATTATTTAAGAGTTGGGGTTTCGTGTATCTTGGTTTGGTTGACTCAGAGTGATTACTAATTTTGTAAGGAAAAATTGACTTTCTATGCTCAAAGTGTCCCAAAATTGAACACCCCCACATTGACATCCTCTGAAAAATATTATTATCTTTCCATTTCTCACCAAAATACCCTTGCATAAGCCGTGGGACCATCCCTTCCAATCCTTCTATTTCTCCCTCTTTCTCTTTCTTTCTTTCTTTCTTTCTTCCTTTCTCTCTTTCTTTCAGCCGTATCGAGTTCAGATCTTTCAGTTGGTAGTGAAGACCATATAGAGCACACAATAGCCAATATCGAGCTTAGGTCGTCTCCTTCGGACTCCTAGCAGACCCCCACTGGAATGCAAAAGTTTTTTTGGTGTTCTTGGAGAAGAAACTGGTCAACAAAAGAATGGGTAACTGAACTTGTAAAAAATTGATGTGGGTGTTACTGTGTTGCATTTTCTTTTGATTTTCGAATAGATTTATGATTGACATCATTTCATGCTTATATTTGTACCTTATATCCATTTTCTTACACCTAAGAAATGCTATGTGACGAGTTTTATGTTTGATTTTCAGAAATGAAGAGGTTTGAAGAGAAGAGCCATGAAAGGACCCAAAAGCAGGAAAAAGGACTTAATTGTGAGACCTGGGGACCAAGATGCAAGGGAGAAGGACCTGAACGTAAGACAGGAGGACCTAAGAGCAAACCAGGAAACTCCATACCATTGTGGGGAGTATTTTGTCAATTCGATTCAGGTCGGAGCTCCACTAAACCAAGTAGATGCATCCAAGACCAAGAAACACTCCAAGCAAAGCCCACAACAAAAACCAACGTGATCTGAAGTTTATAGACCGCCAATTGGCGGTCTTCGATCGCTAATTGGCAGTCCATATGGCCCCAGATCTGCTAAGCTTTCTCCGGGACTTGTATTATTATGTGTTTAGGCTATGTTTGGTATTGGTTTAGTCCCACATCGGGGGATTCTCCCCGATTAGCTTTTTTCATGCTTATAAATAGAACTCTTCACCTCCCATTGTATCGATCTCTCTCTTTGGTGGCATCTTCCCTACTAAGAGTGAATCCTTGAAGCAAAACTCTAGTGGAGGAAGGGCTGCTTGTAATCTGAGTGAGTTCATAATAGAAGTTTTTCATTAGCTTGTTAATTCCGGCTTAGTTAATTTTCTTCAATGTGTTTGCTTTGGTGCTTGTTTTGTTTTATGCTTCTTTAATGTTTCTTAGTTGATTAGTATAGTTTCATTTCAGTATTATGCTTGCTTTTGTTAATATAGTTAGTGTAATGAGTAGTGAGTAGTTCCATCCCCATTTGGGGGGTGGAGAAATATGTGATATAAACATGTAGTGTATTAAGTGTGTGTTATCTTAATCCCTTGAGCTTTAAATGATTTCCATAACCATCTAATGGGTCTCCATTCTTATCTTTGATATGCTAATGCTCTTGAATGAAGCTTAGCTTATGCTTTGATTAGTGGATCTATTTTATGGGAAATGATAAGGTTAGGATATGGATAGGAATTAATATTAGAAACACAAGTTGTAGTGTATGAATTCTTGTGCCTTTACCTTGGTTAATGTCTTGTGTGTTTTAATGATGTAGTGAAATCTTAATTCATGTAGAGGCATAGTAGGGTCTAGTCTTTATACTTGAGTTCATTTAGCTTCATTCCAATTATTGTCTTGTATGTTTTAATGATGTAGTGAAATCTTAATTCATGTAGAGGCAAAGTTGGATGTAGTTTTATGATTTCATGCACTACATGTTGTGAGGAGCTTAATTACACACACACACACACATCTTTATATTCACATCATTTCTCTACCCCCTTTGGGGTTTAGTTTTTCTTGCTTCTTTTCCATTTCCATTTGCATCTTAGTGTAGTTTAGTGTAATCAATACATCCTTTCTTTCCTTCTTTTACCTCTCGCCTTCGAACAAACAAAGTGTTGACACACCTCCCAGTGGATGACCCGTATTTGCGACCGCTCCAACGCGGCGGTGCACCTGCGGTTAAATATAAAATGATCAATCAAGTTTTTGGCGCCGTTGCCGGGGAGGTGCTCTGTCCAGACCTTGGTTTGGACGATTCGAGGGGTTTTTGATTTTTTGTTTCCAGTTTTTCTTAGTTTCAGGGAACCATCGGAGCAAGGGGAGGCTACTGGGCAAGTTTGAGGACCAGAAGCTCCAAAAGGACCGCCAATCAGCGGTTGGAGACCGCCAATTGGCGGCCTGGTGAGGGTTTCCTACTCTCAAATTTTTCCTGGTCGTTAGTTCAGCAATTTGTGTTATCTGGGATCCCTATTTTGCATGCTGTGACTTCTCGTTTGCTCCCAGATCATTAATCACTCCCCCATTAATCAACTTGGCCCTAAAATCCAAAGCAAAAGACTAGACGTTCTTACTTGTTTAGGTCACGCATCATGTATTGACTTAGGCATATAGTTGTCTTTTCTTTTAGCTTTATATTTAGTTGTTGAGTGCTGGCGTGAGGTACGCAATTTCCTACACTCATTCATTCATCTCGTATGCTCATGCATTAGTTAGTAGGAATTGCATCAGGACAAGAGTGAGAGAGCGTTTGATTGGAGCGATTGATTGCTAGATCTAGGATTAAATCGCTACTAAGGAGGGGCTGTCCCATAAAAGATAAGGTGGGGGATTTCATCACCCTTTCCTTGTCCCCAAAATCACTCTTAATAAAGCCTTAACTAAAAACAAGTTGACATTGGCCCTAGGATTGCGGGCGTACTAGGAGAGTAATCTAGTTGAGACCGTCATGACCTGATCGGCGTTGCCTACCTTGTCGATAGTAGGAGGTACTGGATCTTTGGATCTGGTATCACTTGCTGGGCATTGTGGTCCTCGTTGTAGGGAGGTGAGACGTGTCGAGGCTAGTGACCTCGAAGTTAGGCGTCGTCTAGCCTAAGGACCCATTGCCTTACATTGTTTGAGTCGTGCTTGCTAGTTAGGCTTCTTCCTGATCCCTCTACCCACACTAGCTCTAGGGATTCTTCCCTCCTCACCTGAGTCCTCTCCTCATCTATTCTCTACGTATAGTTTCCTCCTCTAGTACACCTTCTGTTGAGTGTTTGTTAGAGTCGAGTCGAGCATTTTATGCGAGGTTGGGCTCGTTTTGGTGAGAGCGCTCGACTTGAGAGAGTGCATTCTTCTGAGATGGACGGTCTTAGTGATCAAGCATCTCCGCCTCGTGCTCCTTTGGAGCAAGAGGCCGAGTCGTCTCGTGGTGGCGAGGGAGACCGGGTTCCATACATGGAGTACCTCGGTCCGCTCCCACCACCACGTAGACCTCCTTCTCCTCCTCCTCTGTCTCGAGAGGAAAGGAGATTCGGTCAGGATCGAGTTCTTGGTGCACCACCACCTTTAGCTCAACATGATAGACCGATGACTTTGTGGGAGCGGACCCATCCTGTTCGGGCCGCGCAGCCTTCTTGCATAGTTGTTCCCCCTGCTCGCGGGAACAACTATGAGCTGAAACCTCAATATGTGAGCATGCTTCCAACCTTTACTGCCAATAAGGAGGATCCGTATATCTTTAGACGCGAATTCGAGGAAGTATGCTCCATGTTCAAGCTTCAACAGCTTGACGAGGATTCAGTCCGGTTGAGGATGATTTCTTTCACATTGAAGGATAATGCGAAGAAATGGATGTATAGCCTCCCGGCGAGCTCGATTCGGTCTTGGGATGACTGACCGTCTTTCTGAAGAGATTTTTCCCTCAAAGAAAAACTCAACAGATACGGCACCAGATACATCAAATGTATCAGACCGAGACCGAATCTTTTCATGGTTTCTTTGAGAGGTTCAAGGACCTTCTCCAGCAATGCCCTCATCATGGACTTGAGCTATGGCAGCTGTGCCAGATTGTTTATGAGGGCATCAACTACAACACCCGCACATTGTTGGAGTCGATGTGTCAGGGTGACTTCCAAATGAAACCCATCGAGGAGGCATGGGACACTTTTGAGTCTATGTCTGAGCGTACCTTTGAGTGGGACACCATGAGAGAGCCACCAGCCGCCAGGTCTTCTGGTCGAGCTGGATCATATCATGTTGAGTCAACTATCGCGTCTGAGGCGAACATGGCTGCTCTCATGCGTAGGATAGAGAGTTTGGAGATGGACCGAGCTCCTGTAGCTCAGGTCGCTACTCCCGGGTGTGCGCTTACGCTCCAAGGGATACTGAGCATGCAAATGCGATGTATCAGCAAAGGCCCCGAAACGACCCGTACAGTCATTCCTACAACCCGGGATGGCGTAACCATCCTAACTTTTCTTGGGGGTCTAGTGGAGGCCACGGTCAGAGCTCACACGCTCAACCTCAACCTCCACCTTAACAACCTCCACGCCCATCGGCGACCTACCAACCCCCACATCAAAGGTCTCAGCACCATAATTACCAACCTGGTCAGGCCTCTTCGTCGGGTTATTCTAACCAGACTCCACCACCCCAGCGGGTTGACCCTAAGGACTCTACCCTTGAACAAACCCTTCAAACGTTCATGCAGAGCACTCAATCCATGTTTGCGGCCAGCAATAATTCGGTCAAAGCATTGGAAATGCAAGTTAGCCAGTTGGCTCATCAGCTCCATGAACGTGAGAAGGGTCAGTTACCGAGTCAACCTGTGGTTAATCCCAGGGGTCAGCCTGCTCATACCAGGCAAAATGTAGACAATGTTGAAAGTGACCCTTCCCAACATGCCAATGTGTTCTAAAAGTTTTACTTTTAAATGTCAATTATTATGAATTGAATGAGAAAGCATTTTGTTCCTTGTTTATCTTATTCGTCTTTTAGAATTCTTAAGGAAGAGACTCTTCGTCCTTAACCGTAGAGCTCTAAAAGATATTGGTTTACATAAAACAAAAGATATTCGCAATCATGGCAATTAACATGGGACATTAATTACTGAGTTAAGATTGTCGTGTTGGTCATAGATCATTGTAGCTCTACAAGTGAGTGACAACACGGGTACACAAAAGAGGAAAATAGTACTTTTGTATACCGAATTGACCTAACAAGTAAAATATTATAGGAATGTGTTTCTGTGTCATTAATATTTTACTGTGTCCTTGGTCCTTTGATATGAGACTTATATCCGATCGCTTAAGGAGTTCTTAATTAGACTAATGTCTTGAGCTATCGATGAGTGTAGTGTAAAGGCATTGGTTGGTTAAGTATAACTTTCGTTGGAGAAGATAGTTAGTCAAAAGATTATCATTGCCCCTCTTAATTGAGTGATGATATTAGTGGGCCCCTTGATAAAGCAAAGTTGTAATGTGCACAATGTGATTTGAGTTAAGTCACATATTTATAACTAGCTTAAATAGATCAAGAAATGAATACTAATACAAAGATGACACAATACTACTTTGTGTGTATTCTTAATATCATGAGGCAAGGGACGGACACAAGTGGTGCACTCTATCACTAAATGGATCGGGTTTTGGTTCGAGTGGAATTAAGACATCTAACTAATTGGGAGCTATAATGTGTAGCTAGATACCACTTACAGCTTGTGATATTAAGCTCTTAATATCACTGCCAACTTAGTTTAGATCCTCCCATAGGTCACACCACGAAACTGGGAAACAAGAAATGGGGATTTTGAGTTCATAAGATGTGTCAGGTTTCATGTAGAAAATATGACATGATTGACATCATTTCATGCTCATATTTGTATCTTATATCCATTATCTTTCACCTAAACAATGCTATGTTACGAGTTTTATGTTTAGTTTTCAGGAATAAATAGGTTTGAAGAGATGAAGCATAAAAGGACCCAAAAGCTGGGAAAAAGGACTGAATTGTAAGATCTGTGGACCAAGATGCAAGGAAGAAGGACCTGAATGCAAGACCGAAGGACCTAAGAGCAAAACAGAATACTCCTCACCATCATGGGGAGTATTTTGGCAATTCTATTCGGGTCGGAGCTCCAACATGCAAAATAGATGCATCAAATACCAACAAAGCCTTCCAGAAAAGCCCACAAGAAATTCCAGAGCGATCCGGACACTGTAGACCGCTAATTAGCGGTCCAAGACCGCTAATTGGCGGTCACTTTTGGCCCAAATGCGCTCAAATTTCTCCTGGACTTGTATTAATGTTCGTTTAGGCTATGTTTGGTGTTTGTTTAGTCCCACATCGGGGGATTGTCCCGGTTTGCCTTTTTCCATGGCTATAAATAGAACTCTTCACCTTCCATTGTAATCACTCCATATTTTAAGTGGCTATTCTTCCTACTAGAAGTGAGGCCTTGAAGCACACACTAAAGTAGGAGGATGCTACTTTTAATGTGAGTCATTTTATCAATAAAGTTTTGTGTTTATTTCATTGTTTGTTTTATGCTTCTTTTATTGTTTGTGCATGCTTTAGTTTAATCGTCTTTTAATTCTAGCTTAGTTTTAATATGCTTTCTTTCCATAGTTTAATAATTAGTGTAATGTTTAGTGAGTAGTTCCATCCCCTTTGGGGGGTGGAGTAGATGTACATACATGCATTAGAGAATGGGATGAATGCTTTAATTTCAATGTGTTGATTAAACATGAATGTATGTTTGCTTGTTTAGGATAGAATTTACAACTTGATGAGTTTTGCCAAAATGATTAGACACCGCTCATGCTTGTTTAGGTTCTGAAATAAACACCTTGCATATGTAAATGTTAATCAACTAAGTTGGTGCATAGATTGATAGGTTTTGCCATAACATTTAGACACTTCCTATGCTTGATAAACACCACCTTCATGTGCTTAAAGAATGTATTCTACACCCACCTCTTTGCATGTGTGCACTCACTCCACCCCTTAGGGGTTTTTCCATTCCTGAAATTCCAGCATTCTTGTTTTGTTCTTAGCTTAGTTCTAATTTCATCGTTTGTTTGCTTCTTTCACATTTCATACTTCTTAGAGTAGTTTAGGGTAGAGTAGCGTAACCAACTTTCTTCCCTCTCTTTTTGCCACTTGATTTCTGATAAACAAGAGGCTGCTCACCTTCCTGAGGACGACCCGTACTTGCCACCGCTTCATCGCGGCCGTGCACTTGCGGTTTTAAATAAAACGTTCAACAAGTTTTTGGCGCCGTTGCCGGGGAGATGTCAGTCCAGACTCTTGTTTGGACGATTCGAGTGGATTTCATTTTTTCTTGTAGTTTTCTTTGTTTCAGGAGACTCACATTGAGAAGGGGAAGCATCTGGTGAAGTTTGGAGGCGGTTTGAGAGAAGAAGACCGCCAATCAGCGGTCTGGTTGTTTCATTTCACCTCGAAATTTCTTTGGAGTATTTTTTTATATGATATAGTGGTCTGGGACTTAATTTGGCATGTTTTGACGTATAGTTTGTTCATAGATCAATAATCAAACCTCCCTTAAGCAACTTGGACCCTAAAACTCAAAGCAAAAGATTAGGCATTGTTTTGTTTAGGCCATGCATCATGTATGTGACTTAGGCATTTAGATTGTCTTTTATCTTAGCTTTATTTTCTGTTGCTGAGAGCTGGCGTGAGGTACGCACCTTCTACTCTCATTCATGCATTTCGTATGAACATGCATTAGTTAGTAGGAAGTGCATTGCAACAAGTGTGAGTTGAGCGTTGTTTGGAGAGTTGATTGCTAGATTTAGGACTCCAAAACGCTACTAAGGAGGGGTTGTCCCATAAAAGATAAGGTGGGGGATTTCATCACCCTTTCCTTCGCCCCAAAAACCACACTAATCAAGAGCCTAATTTTAAAATCAAGTAGACATTGGCCTTAAGGAATTCGGACGCATTAGGAGAGTGATCCGGTCCCGACCGTCATGACCTGATCGGCGTTGCCCACTTTGTCGATAGTAGGAGAGACGAGATCCCCGGATCTTGGCTCACTTGCTGGGCTTTGTGGTCCTCGTTGTAGGGAGGTGAGGCGTGTTGAGGCCGTGTGACCTCGCAGTTAGGCGTCGTCTAGCTGTAAGGACCTATAGCGACCTTAGGATTGCTTGAGCCTTGTTTGCTTGTGTGCTTCTACCTGTACCCATCCGCCGTAGCATAAGGACTTCTTCCCTTCTCTCCTGAGTCATTCTTTCTCTCCTTTGTTCCCCCGTCTTCTCCTCTACGCACATTCTTTGTTAAAAAAAAAGTTTTGTTTTGTGTGTGTGTGCACCTTTGTGCATGCTTTCGTGGACACGAGACGAGAGTGGTCGTTTGACGAGGAGCGTTGTCAATCCGGCTTCGGTCATCGATTTCTCGACACCTCCCTCCTCTCGTGTCGCACGCAGTCCGGGTTCAATTGCTGCTAATTTCCGTGAGGAGGAGCAGTTGCTGGACCAACCTGTTCGACCAGTGCTTCCAGTTGTCGTTCCCATACCTCTACGTGATCGATGCTACCCGAGCCGTACAGCTCTACCCTCATGCATCGTATTACCAGAGGCTAATGGGAACCATTTTGAGGTTAAGCCTCAATTCATTTCCATGCTCCCTCATTTCACTGGGAAAGGTGACCCCTATATTTTTCTCAGGGAATTTGAGGAGGTCTGTGCTATGTTCAAGCTGCAACAACTTAGCACAGACTCCATCCATCTTAGGCTTGTCCCCTTTGCGCTGAAGGATGATGCCAAGAAGTGGTTGTACAGCAACCAGGCGAATTCCTTTAGGACTTGGGATGAGTTTCAATCTGCATTCCTCAAGAAGTACTTTCCTAATCATCGGACTCAAAAATTGAGGAACGAAATCAATTCGTTCTATCAACATGAGACCGAGACATTTCATGCATATCTAGAGAGGTTCAAAGAGCTACTATCCTCGTGCCCTCACCATGGCATTGAGTTGTGGCGTCTTTGTCAGATTGTGTATGAGGGTCTTCACATCCCGTCCAGAACGCTCCTTGAGTCCATGTGTCAAGGAGAGTTCTTGGGAAAGGATGAAAGGGAGGCATGGGCCTTCCTAGAAGACCTCGCTGAGAAAACCATGCAGTGGGAGAGTGTGAGGGAACCACCTGCATCATCTAGTATAGGAGCGAGGATCGCGAATGCAAACTCGACTAGTTCGGGTACCACATTTGCTATCGATACCACTACGGCCACCGAGGCACGCATGGCGGCCTTAATGCGCCGTATGGACTCGATTGAGCTCCAAAACCAACAAAGTGCACCTCACATGTCTACATCTGGTCCAGTTCCCTGTCATTCATGTGGTAGGATAGGTCATGTAGAAAGCGAGTGTGAGTCCATTCCTCCTGAGATGGAGCGTGTCAACGCCGTCTATGATAGAGCCAGGAATGACCCATACTCATCATCTTATAATCCTGGATGGAGGAACCACCCCAATTTTTCATGGAACCAAACTAATGCCCCGGGTGGTCCTCGAAACTCCTCGAGACCACCTTACCAATCACACCAACCTCCCATGCATGCGCATTCCTATCAGCCACCCCAAGCGCAAACCACCAATCAATCGGGTTTCCCAAATTCCAATAATATGGAAACCCGATTCAATTCGCTTGAGACCTTGACTCGTGGACTTGAAAACTCAAAGAAAAATTTTATGTCAACCACGAGTCAAGTTCTCACTTCAAATCAGCAGACCATCAAATCTCTAGAGCTTCAGATGGGCCAGTTGGCTCAGTCTGTACATGAAAGAGAGAGAGGGTCTTTTCCTAGCCAGCCTGAGGCTAACCCCCGCATGTACCAACAACAACAAATGCAAAATGAGAATGTGGTACCTCGGGGGAGGCAAGTGAACCATGTGGAGGAACCTGTTCACCATGTCAATTCCATTGCGACCTTAAGGAATGGAAAACAGGTTGACAATCACATTTCCTTGCCACACCCACCACCATCTATGCAGACCCCCAGTGGGAATGGTGGTGAAGAAGAAGCTGAGGGTGAGGGTAATACACCAAAGCTTTCTTCTCAGGCACAGCAGAAAACCTACCTGCCAAAAGCTCCCTATCCAAGTAGGTTAAACAAAAAGCAGAGTGACAACATGGACAAGATAGTAGAGGTGTTTAAGCAAGTAAAGGTTAACATCCCCTTGTTGGATGTCATCCAACAAATACCTCAATATGCCAAAGTGTTGAAGGATCTCTGCACAACCAAGAGGAAGACCAATGTTCCTAAGAAAGCATTCTTGGCTGCAAATATCAGCTCACTTTTGTCCAATCCTACCTACACAAAATACAAGGACCCGGGGTGTCCTACTATTCAGTGTACGATAGGGGACACTAGATTGAGCAATGTTTTGCTTGATTTAGGATCAGCGGTCAACCTCCTCCCATTCTCTGTTTATCAACAGTTGAACTTGGGAGAATTGAAACCAACTAAGATCACCCTCCAATTGGCGAATAGATCCATTCGTATTCCCATGGGGATTATCGAGGATGTGCTTATCAAAGTTGGAGATTTTATATTTCCAGTCGATTTTGTTGTCCTCGATACCAATCCTGTTGCGAACACCCACTCTCAAATACCTTTGATTTTGGGTAGACCATTTCTGGCAACCTCCAATGCTTTGATTAATTGTAGAAATGGTCTCATGAAGCTCTCATTCGGTAACATGAGTGCCGAGTTTCATGTGTTCAACTCTGGTAGGCAACAGGAACCCATGGATGAACCTTTAAATCTCAATCTCATCTGCCAATTGGAGAAAGCACCACAAAACCAACGAACACCTCTAACACCAATGCAGGCCGTTGAGAATGTTTGTAGGCTCAGCGAAGACTCATTGCCTGTCTTTGCAATGCAACAGAGTGAGCTGGCCTCGAACATGAATGTCCAAAGGGAGTGTTCGTTGCATGATTCAGTTGAGAGTACTAGTGAGAGTGAGACACCTCACCATATGCCTAGACAAGAAGGTGTCTCTACCTCATGTCCCATGGCCATTGAGCCATTTGAGCTTCATATTGACTCCAACAAGGACCCACTTATGACCGAGCTTTTGCTTGATGATCTAAATGATGGTGGGAGGTCCTTGTTGGATGACTTGGGGAGAAGCCCCATTCTTAGTGATGCAAGTGTGTTGCATCCATCGAATGAGCCTGAGGAACTCATTCCGATGCACCCGCCTATTGGTTGGAGGGTTTTCTTCGATGAGCAATTAAACCCTAGTGAGGCAACACAACTTCATTCTTTGTTGCCCACACCCAACCAATATCATGAGGGGTTCGAGCCTTTCAGCTTTGACCTTTCACCCCTCATGACACCTCAGAGTACCAGTGGAGTTTGCCCATCTCGGCAAGTCTCTGGTCCTCATGACTTGATGTTCTCATTTGATGTTCCTTGACCAAATGATTATAAGAATATCTTGGGTGATGTATATATCTTGAAAAAAAAAGTGTGTAATAAAAGACTCCTTCAGTGAGCATCGATTGTTGTGGGCCCCAACCCTTGTGTACTTGGGCCCAATTTCTTCACGTATTTATCTCCCTTCTTCAGCTTCTCACAGGTTTCGAGGGAATTTGGGTTTGTGTCCATCAACATGACCCTGATTCTTTTTCCTTTGGTTTTATTTTCGTTTGTTTGTACTGCTAGGGTCATGTTAGTGTGCCGCATTTAACATTGATATATCTGCTTGCCATGATCCTTGGGTGACTTGTCTCCTTTTGCTTGCCGAGTGCTTTAAAATTTTCACATTTCTTTCAAAATCTTCATGTGTTTGCGAAAGAAAATGTTTTTGTGGGTTTTGCGTGTGTTTAGCATGTGCAAAACCGTTGAGAGGCAAAGTAAAAAGAAAGCTCCCAAAATTGTCTTGAACTTGATGCATTAGGATTTTTGGTTTACTGGCTTTAGGTCTTATCGAGTCGTTAGGATGCACCCCGGTTTTCCCTCGGGGGGCGTGTAATCATAGGGTTTCAGTACTCAAAAATTTAAAGAAGTCCACCCTGAACCTAGTGAGTCAAATAATTCGTGTCTGTTAGTATAAGGAAGTTTGTCGTAGTCAATGGCCCTTAATCTCTTTTTGTGAAACTTAAGTGTAGGGGTTTTGGTTCCCATGTAGATAAATAAGTGGTGTTCTCTCTTCTCGCACGGCTCCTATCACTCGGGAAAGTAGGTCTGAGGGGACTTTGTGCCTGGTGCTTTCGAGTCATCTGACTTGGGATGCACCGACCGAACTCCCGTTACACGGGTGGTAGGGATCGCCCTATGTAGAGATTTGGGGGAAGGTGTACGTGATAGTGTAAGTCCTCATAGGCAATGATGCACGAAACCTAACCCTGGGAGAATCAAACACCAACCAATAAATGCTCCAAAGAAAAAGAAAAAAAAAGAAGAAAAAAAAGAAAAAAAGAGTCAAATAAGAACCAAAATGGACTTTACACGTTGTATCACATTCAGAAGTTAAGGTTGGCCATGTCTTTCACTTAATTCCTTAGTTAACTCTCACGAATAACTCATTAGTCTAGGTGTGTAGACCGATTACATTTATAGAGTTGACCCGTAGTATTACCGCGTCCCATGATCGACAAAATAAGTCCAGCGAGTCGTGTAGCTAGATTGATTAATGCATCTGGTTCGGATTTTGTGGGTAGATCCGCTGAAAACCCTCAGGAGACAACACTCCTCCTCCTTGGCGACAAGGAGGTTTAACGGCTTGTTGCACGTGCTAAGTGCAACCGTGATTCCTACGAAAGTGAGTTAGGATTTCTTGTTTTTTTCGCATGCTTTTCTCTTTCTTTGTTTTGCTCGGGACTAGCAAAAGTTAGGTGTGGGGGTATTTGATTGACATCATTTCATGCTCATATTTGTATCTTATATCCATTATCTTTCACCTAAACAATGCTATGTTACGAGTTTTATGTTTAGTTTTCAGGAATAAATAGGTTTGAAGAGATGAAGCATAAAAGGACCCAAAAGCTGGGAAAAAGGACTGAATTGTGAGATCTGTGGACCAAGATGCAAGGAAGAAGGACCTGAATGCAAGACCGAAGGACCTAACAGCAAAACAGAATACTCCTCACCATCATGGGGAGTATTTTGGCAATTCTATTCGGGTCGGAGCTCCAACATGCAAAATAGATGCATCAAATACCAACAAAGCCTTCCAGAAAAGCCCACAAGAAATTCCAGAGCGATCCGGACACTGTAGACCGCTAATTAGCGGTCCAAGACCGCTAATTGGCGGTCACTTTTGGCCCAAATGCGCTCAAATTTCTCCTGGACTTGTATTAATGTTCGTTTAGGCTATTTTTGGTGTTTGTTTAGTCCCACATCGGGGGATTGTCCCAGTTTGCCTTTTCCATGGCTATAAATAGAACTCTTCACCTTCCATTGTAATCACTCCATATTTTAAGTGGCTATTCTTCCTACTAGAAGTGAGGCCTTGAAGCACACACCAAAGTAGGAGGATGCTACTTTTAATGTGAGTCATTTTATCAATAAAGTTTTGTGTTTATTTCATTGTTTGTTTTATGCTTCTTTTATTGTTTGTACATGTTTTAGTTTAATCGTCTTTTAATTCTAGCTTAGTTTTAATATGCTTTCTTTCCATAGTTTAATAATTAGTGTAATGTTTAGTGAGTAGTTCCATCCCCTTTGGGGGGTGGAGTAGATGTACATACATGCATTAGAGAATGGGATGAATGCTTTAATTTCAATGTGTTGATTAAACATGAATGTATGTTTGCTTGTTTAGGATAGAATTTACAACTTGATGAGTTTTGCCAAAATGATTAGACACCTCTCATGCTTGTTTAGGTTCTGAAATAAACACCTTGCATATGTAAATGTTAATCAACTAAGTTGGTGAATAGATTGATAGGTTTTGCCATAACATTTAGACACTTCCTATGCTTGATAAACACCACCTTCATGTGCTTAAAGAATGTATTCTACACCCACCTCTTTGCATGTGTGCACTCACTCCACCCCTTAGGGGTTTTTCCATTCCTGAAATTCCAGCATTCTTGTTTTGTTCTTAGCTTAGTTCTAATTTCATCGTTTGTTTGCTTCTTTCACATTTCATACTTCTTAGAGTAGTTTAGGGTAGAGTAGCGTAACCAACTTTCTTCCCTCTCTTTTTGCCACTTGATTTCTGATAAACAAGAGGCTGCTCACCTCCCTGAGAACGACCCGTACTTGCCACCGCTTCATCGCGGCCGTGCACTTGCGGTTTTAAATAAAACGTTCAACATGACACATGGGATGAACAAGCAAAATCAAAATTATGTTGTGATTAATAACATAATTAGAATCTAAATTAAATTCATATGTGATGTAAATATTATGGGGTGTAATGATTGATCATTACATAGGATAATATGTTACATAAGTTGTGAATTTACTACTAATCCCGAAATGTCAAATTTTGTAGGGGTTAAACCGAAATTTGACAAGTCTGCAGAATAGTGCTCAAATGGTCGACTGGATAGCAGTAAACGGTCGACCGATAGGGCACGGTCGACCGGACGTGTCTCAACCGATAACAGGGAATTTTCATCTGTTTGAACGGTCGACCAAATGTGATCGATCGGTCGACCGAACATTGCGAGGGAATAGTTCCTGTTACGAACGGTCGACCGAGTTATAGAACGATCGACCGAAACTAGGTTCGAGCGGTCGACCGAACCTTGAAACGGTCGACCGGTCCAGACGGTTTTGTGCAGAATTAATTTAAGAATTAATTAGATCATGCATGGAATTGGTCCATAATTGATTTAATTTGTGGCTAATATTATTTATTATTAAATAATGGATGGTTAGATGGAATTTTGCATGAGATCATGGGCAAGGGGTTGCACATGAATAGGTAATTTGGAGAGAGCTTATAAATACAAGCGTATTTCATTACCCAATTAATCTAATTCATTATTTCTTGTGCAAAAATTCTCTCTCCATAATTCTCCACGAAAATCCCTTAATTCTTAAGTTTAGTTTTAGTTCCTAAGAGATCATCTTCTCATGAGAATTAAAGAGGGGTTAGTAATTGGCTTCTAAACCCTATCGGAGATTGAGAGACTAGCTTCCCTCTCTCCGATCTTGTTTAGAGTTTGGTGAATACTCGGAGGCATCCGGCGCAGCGAGGAGCATCCCCAACGTCTCCGAATCTTCAAGAAGTTTTAGAGAACTTCTAGGTATGAATTTCGGAGACTCATGTTTGGTTTAATAAGTTTTTAAAACTAGTTATTGAAACAAACCAATACATGCATGAAATAAATCGTAGAAAATTGTAGATGATCCTTATTATACATAAAAATTCGAAAATATATATATATAATTAAACATGAAATCCTACAGTGCTATCAGAGCTTAGGGTTCAATTTTCTCATGATTTATGGCTGTAAACAAATTTAGTTTACCATCTAGGATTTAAACAATTCGTTTTACAGGTTTTTCGGTCTTTAAATGTTTGCCGATATAATTCTCTGTAATAATTCGTCTGAATGTTTTAAGAGTTTTAAAACATGCCATGTAATTATTAGAATTAATATTAAGACATTAGTCTAACTTACAATAATTTCATTTTATTTAAAAAACGATTATTTTGTAAGAGAATCAACAAGACCGAAAAACTGCAGTTCATCTTTCCATTGGAAATTGGATGGACAGCGGTTCAAAATTAATTTTTGAACTATGGATGAATGAAAAATGTTTTTAATGGATTTCAAAATATTTTTCAAAGAATTGTTTAGGATTCTAGATGATTGATAAATTAGATTCTGTAGTTTATAGCAATTGCGTGCATGGATGCTTGAATTGCTTTGCAGGATTGTGAGTTTATATGTTCCAAATCAGCAATTATGAATGTGTGTAATCATTATTATACAGGGTCTAATGTATGTAAAAGCCAAAATTCTCTCTTTTTCCGTCTTTTAGATAGTTGCATTTGCATATGAGAGGTTTTTACATAGGACTTCCACTAGTCGGTTTTTATCGAATGTGATGAGCATGTTTATTTTCTGTAAAATCTACATCTCTGGTGCAAGAGGAAGTCGCCGCTGTAGCGCATCGATCGAGGATCGAAGATCAGGGATCGAGGATCGAGGATCGAAGGGAACATATAAACTCACACGATGTGGATTGTGTGAATGTTTAATTTCTGTTTTTATCTTGCTATGCATGTGATGAATGTGTTGAATGTTACGATGTGTATGATTAATAATATGCATGATAACCTAAAATTCTAAATCACATGTTAAATTGTCCAAACAAAAATTAAGAATAAATTTCCTTCTTATTTCATCCACTAGCAGCCATTGATCGAGGGATACTCTGCTCGCCCTTAGCGGGAGAAAGCTCCCTCCATCTTTGGGAATAGTGGGAGATATAATGGTTGTTTGTTGTTGTGCCACAATTAAATATATGAGGTGTGTTTCACCCTCGTGAACCCCAAGTATGTTTAGTTGTGAATACAATGGATAAACGTATCTCGTATCAAATGAAAATAAGTTTTCTTAACATTACCTAGAGCCCTCGCTCGGTTTTGGGAAAACGTTTTTCTTACGAGGATAGGTCGTATTCCCTCATAATTAAAACGACAAGAGTCACAAGAGTTTGAAGACGCTAAATGTTGCTAAAATTCAAAAAGGTTGTGATTAGAAAATGTTTTCTTACCTTGATATTGTAATGTATTCCATAGCCCTTAGCTAGTCTACGTTACGATTGATGGGATCTTGGATTGTTGCATTTATGGGCAATTTTTTTTATTTGCAACATTTACATTTATATTCAATATATGTATGCATGTGTATTAAAACATAAAATTGGCATTAAAATCCTATATGATTTATTTTGTATAAAAATGTCGAACATCCAACCTATCGTACGATCCATGATAGAAAAGCACCCTTTAGCAAATGATGGCTCAAACTTCATTAGTTGGCAACTCAAACTCAACATCGTGTTAAAGTTTGAGAAACTATCTCACATTTTGGAAGGTCCAATCCCAAAGTGGAATGAGAGATTAACCGATGAAGAGAAAGAGGCAAAAGCCAAGTGGGAAGACCAAGAGAACCAAGTTCACGGTCTTATGCTAAGCATCCATGGGTGACTCGCTTCAGGCGAAATACTTGGATTCAAAACCCAAGAAGACCATGGAGGCTTTATCAAAGATGTTCATGGATAGTGCCCGAAAGGAGCGCTATAAGACCACCATCGCACTCACGAGGTGCCATATGGCGGAGGGAACATCGGTATCTATGCATTTTCTCACGATGCAAGGATACCTTGAGAAGTCGGCAAAGCTCTCTTCACCAATGCCCGAGGACATTGCTGAAGATATGATTCTTGGCTCTCTAGCCCCGTCCTTTAAGGACTTTGTTATGCACTACCACGTGCGTGAAAAAGGGGTGAGTCTTGAGGAGCTGCACAACTCTCTCAAAACTGCTGAAGTTGACATGGGCAAGGGTAGGGACAAGCATGTCCTTGCCGTCCATGGGAGGAGCCAAAAGATTGGTAAAGGAAAGGGCAAATCTACCAAAAGTGGTTCAATCAAGAGCAAGGGAGTAGGAGGTGCTCGTGCGAGTGCCTCGAGGGGGAAATCTCAGAAATCTCCAACTCCCAACACGGAGTGCTTTCACTGCGGTGAAAAAGGACACATCCGGCCAAATTACCCCAAGTACAAGGAAGACCTTGACAACGGAGTGATTGAACGTCGGCGCCCTAAAAAGGCCAAAGGTATATTTGTTATTGAAATAAATTTAGCCACCTCTGTCAAGGATTGGGTAATAGATACCGGATATTGTGCTCACATAGTTTGTAATGTGCAGCTACTCATGGATAGGAAGGAACTCGTAAGGAACGAGGTAGAATTGAAGGTCGGAAATGGTGCGAACGTGTCTGCGGTTGCACAAGGTTCTGTGGTGCTTCAATTATGTAGTGGTTTAAATTTATGTCTAAAGAATGTTTATTATGTACCTTCGATTAGCAAGAATATTATTTCTGTATCATGTCTGGATATGGATAATTTTAATATAAATATTTCAAATTCTTGTTTGTCTATATCGAAGAATGATGTTTTCTATGCAAATGCGTTCAGAAGGAATGATCTCTATTTGCTTCAATTGGATAATAAACAAATCTTTAATATCAATAACAAAAGACTTAAGACCACTCACGAGAATGATACTCTCTTGTGGCACTATCGTCTTGGTCACATAAATGAAAAGCGCATCAAGAAATTGCAAGAAGCTAACCTTCTTGGTATACTTGATTTTAAATCATTGGAGACGTGCTAACCATGTCTAATGGGAAAAATGACCAAAAAGCCTTTCAAGAAGAAAGGCCCAAGGGCGAGTGGCTTGTTGGATTTGATACATTCCGATGTATGTGGTCCAATGAGTACTAGTGCACGAGATTGTTTCAGGTACTTCATTACGTTCACGGATGATTATAGTCGTTATGGCTATGTTTATCTAATGAGAAACAAAAGTGATTCTTTTGACAAGTTCAAGGAATTCAAGAATGAAGAAGAGAACCAACTCGACAAGAAAATCAAGTCTCTACGAATGGATCGTGGAGGTGAGTACTTAAGTGCCAAATTTGACTCATACCTAAAGGAGTTTGGTATTGTACCTCAACTCACCCCTCCCGGTACACCTCAGTGGAATGGGGTATCCGAAAGGAGGAATAGGACATTGCTCGACATGGTTCGGTCAATGATGAGTCATGCGGAATTACCTCTTTACTTTTGGAGTTATGCACTACAAACTGCGGCTTACACACTAAACAATGTTCCATCCAAATCCGTGGAGAAAACTCCTTATGAGCTATGGAGTTGTAAAACACCTAAGCTCAGTTTTCTCAAGATTTGGGGTTGTGAGGCTTACGTCAAGAAATTGATGTCAACCAATCTACAACCAAAAGCGGATAAGTGCTTCTTCATTGGTTATCCTCGTGAGACAAGAGGATACTACTTTTGGCATATCACCTCCAATCGAGTGATTGTAGAGAGGGATGCAACATTTCTGGAAAAGGAATTTCTAGAAAGAGTAAAAGGTAGTGGGGGTAGGGTTGTGCTTGAGGAAACTCAAGATAATCTACAAGATCATGACATGAATGATGACATTCAAGATCATGAAGGCCCAACTGAGATTCCTTTGGTTAGTGGGAGCGTGAGCGAGAGACCATCACAAGAAATTGTGAGAGAATCTCAATCATCCCCACCAAGTGTACGTTCAGGAGTTGAACGTGAACCCACTCCTCAAGAAATTGTGGAAGAAGTTCGAGAGACACGAGAAGAACCAAGAGAACTTAGAAGGTCAACAAGGGAAAGGAAGAAACCCGATTTGTATCTGGGACTTCATGAAATCATGGTACTAGATACCAATGATCCCTTGACCTTCCAAGAAGCAATGGAAAGGGAAGAGTCCTAACTATGGCTTAAGGTCATGGAATCCGAAATAGAATCCATGTATGATAATCAAGTATGGGACTTGGTTGACCTTCCTCAAGGGAAAAAGGCCATTCATAATAAATGGGTTTTTAAGAGGAAGATGGACATGGATGGGAACTTGACAACCTACAAAGCGAGGCTTGTAGCGAAGGGTTTCACTCATGTTCAAGGAATTGACTATGATGAAACTTTTTCACCGGTTGCCATGTTCAAGTCTATTCGGATCATGCTCGTTATTGCCGCATTTCACGATTATGAAATATGGTAAATGGATGTCAAAATGGCGTTCCTGAATGGGAACTTGGAGGAGGATGTGTACATGGTACAACCTCAAGGTTTTGAAGATCCAAAGAATAGCGAGAAGGTATGCAAGCTTTAAAGATCCATCTATGGATTGAAGCAAGCATCAAGGACTTGGAACAAACGCTTTGACGAGGAAGTGAAAAAGCTTCACTTCATTCAAAGTAAGGAAGAGCCTTGTATATACAAGAAGGTTAGTGGGAGCCATGTAGTATTCCTAATCTTATATGTCGATGACATATTGCTTATGGGCAATCATATTCCTTTGCTTGAGCAAACGAGAAGTTCATTGAAATCTGCATTTTCAATGAAAGATATGGGTGAGGCTCAATACATCTTGGGAATCAAGATATATCGAGATAGAACTCGTAGACTCATTGGCCTCAGTCAACGTACATACATTGACAAGGTCTTGGAAAGGTTCAAGATGAACAACTCCAAAAAGGGCAGTGTGCCAATGAGTATGGGTGCGCAACTCAAGAAGTCTCAACGTGCGCAATCACGTAAGGACTTAGAGTACATGAAGGATGTCCCTTATGCTTCGGCAATTGGGTCGATCATGTACGCGATGACTTGCACAAGACCCGATGTCTCGTATGCTCTAAGCGTGACAAGTCGTCACCAATCCAACGCAGGTCCTGAGCATTGGACTGCGGTCAAGAATGTCTTGAAGTACCTTAACCGGACTAAGGATAAGATTCTTGTTTATGGAGGACAAAGGGAATTGATAGCTGAAGGTTACTCGGATGCGAGTTTCATGAGTGATCCAGACGATAGAAGGTCGCAATCAGGATACGTCTTTCTTCTGAATGGTGGAGCTGTGAATTGGCGTAGTTCGAAGCAAAGCACTACGGCCGACTCAACCACTGCTTCCGAAGTAATGGCTGTCGCTGAAGCGAGCAAGGAAGGAGTGTGGATCAAGAAGTTCCTTGAAGAGCTTGGAGTAGTTCCCACGAACGAGGGACCCATTGAGCTATTTTGCGATAATAGTGCATCTATCTCGCAAATCAAGGATCCTAGATCACACCACAAAGTGAAGTACATGGATCGTAAGTAATTCGTGTCACGTGACCTCATCGACGAAGGCAAAATAAATCTTTTATGGGTGGACACCAACAGCAACACAGCTGATCCGTTCACAAAACCCTTATCCCAAGCCAAGGGCAAAATGCATTTCGAGTCCATGGGATTGAGGAACCATGTAGATTGGCTTGATGATTGATATGTAATGGGGTTTACCCTAGTTATTATTGTTTTATGCATTGAGTATGTATGAGAAAGAAAACTTTAATAACAAGTGGGAGATTGAAGGGAATGTGTTCTAAAAGTTTAACTTTTAAATGTCAATTATTATGAATTGAATGAGAAATCCTTTTGTTCCTTGTTTATGTTATTCGTCTTTTAGAAGTGTTAAGGAAGAGGCTCTTGGTCCTTAACCGTAGAGCTCTAAAAGATATTGGTTTACATAAAACAAAAGATATTCGCAATCATGGTAATTAACATGGGACATTAATTACCGAGTTAAGATTGTCGTGTTGGTCATAGATCATGGTAGCTCTACAAGTGAGTGACAACACGGGTACACAAAAGTGGAAAATAGTACTTTTGTATACCGAATTGACCTAACAAGTAAAATATTATAGGAATGTGTTTCTGTGTCATTAATATTTTACTGTGTCCTTGGACCTTTGATATGAGACTTATATCCGATCACTTAAGGAGGTCTTAATTAGACTAGTGTCTTGAGCTATCGATGAGTGTAGTGTAAAGGCATTGGTTGGTTAAGTATAACTTTCGTTGTAGAAGATAATTTGTCAAAAGATTATCATTGCCCCTCTTAATTGAGTGATGATATTAGTGGGCCCCTTGATAAAGCAAAGTTGTAATGTGCACAATGTGATTTGAGTTAAGTCACATATTTATAAGTAGCTTAAAGAGATCAAGAAATGAATACTAATACAAAAATGACACAATACTACTTTCTGTGTATTCTTAATATCATGAGGCAAGGGACGGACACAAGTGGTGCACTCCATCACTAAATGGATCGGGTTTTGGTTCGAGTGGAATTAAGACATCTAACTAATTGGGAGCTATAATGTGTATCTAGATACCGCTTATAGCTTGTGATATTAAGCTCTTAATATCACTGCCAACTTAGTTTAGATCCTCCCATAGGTCACACCACAAAACTGGGAAACAAGAAATTGGGATTTTGAGTTCATAAGATGTGTCGGGCTTCATGTAGAAAATATGACACATGGGGTGAAAAAGCAAAATCAAAATTATGTTGTGATTAATAACATAATTAGAATCTAAATTAAATTCATATGTGATGTAATGATTGGTCATTACATAGGAAAATATGTTACATAAGTTGTGAATTTACTACTAATCCCGAAATGTCAAATTTTGTAGGGGTTAAACCGAAATTTGACAAGTCTGCAGAATAGTGCTCAAACGGTCGACCAGATAGCAGTAAACGGTCGACCGATAGGGCACGGTCGACCGGACGTGTCTCGACTGATAACAGGAAATTTTCATCTATTCGAACGGTCGACCGAACATTGCGATGGAATAGTTCCTGTTACGAACGGTCGATCGAGTTATAGAACGGTCGACCGAAACTAGGTTCGAGCGGTCGACTGAACCTTGAAACGGTTGACCGGTCCAGACGGTTTTGTGCAGAATTAATTTAAGAATTAATTAGATCATGCATGGAATTGGTCCATAATTGATTTAATTCGTGGCTAATATTATTTATTATTAAATAATGGATGGTTAGATTGAATTTTGCATGAGATCATGGGCAAGGGGTTGAACAGGAATAGGTAATTTGGAGAGAGCTTATAAATACAAGCTTATTTCATTACCCAATTAATCTAATTCATTATTTCTTGTGCAAAAATTCTCTCTCCATAATTCTCCACGAAAATCCCTTAATTCTTAAGTTTAGTTTTAGTTCTTAAGAGATCATCTTCTCAAGAGAATTAAAGAGGGGTTAGTAATTGGATTTTAAACCCTATCGGAGATTGGGAGACTAGCTTCCCTCTCTCCGATCTTGTTTAGAGTTTGGTGAATACTCGGAGGCATCCGGCGCAGCGAGGAGCATCCCCAACGTCTCCGAATCTTCAAGAAGTTTTAGAGAACTTCTAGGTATGAATTCCGGAGACTCATGTTTGTTTTAATTAGTTTTTAAAACTAGTTATTGAAACAAACCAATACATGCATGAAATAAATCATAGAAAATTGTAGATGATCGTTATTATACATAAAAATTCTAATATATATATATGTATAATTAAACATGAAATCCTACACAATGTTGTTCATACCTTGAGATCGGGAAGGGTCGTTGACAACAATGTGGAAATGCCTGAAGCCAACCCTGTTGGCGAGACTTCCGAGTAGAGTCTTGAGCCTGTTAAGGAACCTAATTCTGAGACTCCTCCTCGTGATTCTTATGTCCCCAAGGCACCATTCCCTCACCGGTTGACGAAAAAACGTGATGAGCATTGGGACAAGATCGTTGAGGTAGTTAGGCAAGTAAAGGTGAACATCCCGTTGTTGGACGTTGTTCAACAAATACCACCGTATGCCAAGTTCTTCAAGGACCTTTGCACCACCAAGAGAAAAACAAATGTGCCCAAAATGGCCTTTTTGGCCGCCAATGTGAGCTCCATATTGACATAACCCATGCAAGTCAAATACAAGGACCCAGGTTGTCCAACTGTCTCTTGCATGATTGGGAATGTGACAATCTCTCAAGTTTTATTGGATTTGGGGGCATCTGTGAATCTCCTTCCTTACTTAGTCTATGTCAACCTTGGAATAGACGATCTTAAACCAACGAGGACAACCCTCCAGTTGGCTGATAGATCCGTCAAAATTCCACGAGAGAGTGTGGAGGATGTCCTTATCAAAGTGGGTGAGTTCGTATTTCCAGTTGATTTCATCATCTTGGATACCGAACCCGTGTCCAACCCACAAGGATAGATTCCTGTGATCCTTGGGAGGCCATTTCTTGCGACATCTAATGCTTTGATCAATTGTCGCAATGGTTTGATGAGGTTGTCTTTTGGAAACCTCACGGCGGATTTCAACATCTTCACTCTTGGTAAGCAACCTGGGCTCTTCGACGACACTGTCGGAGCCAATTTCATCCAGGACACGGATGAGCCTGATTCATTAGGCATGTTCGACTCACATCGACATATTATTGAGGTGCCTAATGATCAGGTTACGAGTGAAGAGGATCTTGAGGAATCCGCCAGCATATCTCTGGACGAGGATGCACATCTGGGTGCTTGCTCCTCTTACCTCGTGGCCCTTGAGCCACTTGAAAGTAACTCTGAATCTGACAAGGACCCACCTCTGGTCGAGCTTAAAGGATATCAAGGGAATTAGCCCTGGTATTGTTCAGCATCGGATCCACATGGAAGAGGATTCTAGGCCCCGCAGGGACCCACAACGAAGATTGAATCCTGTACTGAAAGAAGTCGTCCGAAAGGAGGTTCTTAAGTGCTTGGATCATGGCATAATCTATCCTATCTCTGATAGTTCGTGGGTGAGTCATGTCCATGTGGTTCCCAAGAAGTCAGGCGTGACGGTTGTGGAGAATGAGCATAATGAGCTTATCCCGACACGCCTGCAGACTGGCTGGCGAGTTTGCGTTGATTATCGCAAGCTCAATGCGGCAACGCAGAAAGATCATTTCCCGTTGCCATTCATTGATCAGATGTTGGAAAGGTTGGCTGGACATGAGTATTATTGTTTTCTTGATGGATACTCCGGTTACAACAAAATTCCCATCACCCCCGAGGATCAAGAGAAAACCACATATACTTGTCCCTTTGGCACGTTTGCCTACCGTCGCATGCCCTTTGGGTTATGTAATGTGCCGGCAACGTTTCAAAGGTGTATGATCAGCATCTTCTCCGATATGGTTGAGCGTTTCCTTGAGATCTTCATGGACGACTTTTCCATATTTGGCGCTTCCTTTGATGAGTGTCTTCATCACTTGAGCCTTGTCCTCAAGCGATGCCGTGAGAAGAACCTCGCTCTCAATTGGGAGAAATGTCACTTCATGGTGAAGCGAGGGATTGTACTTGGACATGTGGTCTCAAGTAGGGGAATTTAGGTCGATCCCGCCAAAGTGGGTATCATTGCTAATCTTCCATCGGTACGTAATGTGAAGGATATCCGTGCTTTTTGGGGCATGCTGGATTCTATCGGCGGTTCATTCGGGATTTTAGCAAAATTGCTCGACCTCTCACCGCCTTGTTGGCTAAGGATGCCATTTTTGAGTTCACACCGGATTGCCACCATGCCTTTTGACCTTGAAGAAAGAGCTAACTTCAGCTCCCATTATCAAGGCACCGGTGTGGACTGAACGCTTTGAGTTAATGTGTGATGCATCTGACTTCGCTGTGGGAGCAGTGCTTGGGCAACGATTGCACAAATTGCCTCATGTGATCTACTATGCCAGTAGAACACTCAATGATGCCCAATTGAACTACACTGTGACCGAGAAGGAATTCTTAGCAATCATATTTGCTTTGGAGAAATTCCGGTCGTACTTGATTGGCTCCCACGTGATTATCTATTCTGATCATACAGCCATCAAGCACCTCATGGCGAAGAAAGATGCAAAATCCCGACTCTTGAGATGGATCTTGTTGTTACAAGAATTCGATCTCAAGATTCGGGACAAAAAAAGGGTGTGAAAATGTTGTAGCTGACCACTTGTCTCGTCTAGAGACGACCAACCCACAGGACCAAATCATTGATGACAAATTTACTGACGAGCAGTTGTTCACGATCGAAGATAACCCTTGGTTTGCCGACATCGTGAACTATCTCGTGACCGAGCAACTTCCTGTGGGTTGGTCAAAATCTGACCAATCCAAATTTAGATCTTATGTCAGATTCTTCCACTGGGACGACCCCTACCTATTCAAATACTGCTCTGACCAAATTTTTTAGGCGGTGCGTCCTAGATACCGAGTTCCAAAGTGTACTCCACTTCTGCCATTCCAAGGCATGTGGAGGACACTTTGGAGCAAAGAAAACTGCTGCCAAGGTGCTCCAATCTGGATTCTACTGGCCCTCTCTTTTCAAGGATGCTTACGACTTGTGTAAGCAATGTGATAGGTGGCAACGCCTTGGCAGGATTGGTCGACGTGACATGATGTCTTTGCAAAATGTCCTTGTTGTCAACATCTTCAATGTGTGGGGCATCGATTTCATGGGTCCCTTCCCGAACTCATTCGGGAATGGTTACATTCTGGTGGTCGTTGACTATGTGTCTAAGTGGGTTGATGTTATACCCACAAAGACCAATGACAACAAGGTGGTCACCAAATTCTTGTGGGACATTTTTGCGTGATTTGGTACTCCTCGTACCATAATCAGCAATAGGGGTACCCACTTCTGTAATCGCTCCTTTGAAGCGCTTATGAGGAAATATTCGATCACCCACAAGCTTGCGACCCCATACCATCCGCAAACTAGTGGGCAGGTCGAAATCTCTAACCGTCAATTAAAGCAAATTCTTGAGAAGACGGTTAGTTCCTCGAGGAAGGATTGGTCTACCAAGTTGAATGACGCGTTGTGGGCTTTCCGCACCGCATACAAGACCAATTTGGGTATGTCCCCATATCGGGTAGTGTACGACAAGGGTTGCCACCTACTCGTCGAGCTTGAGCATCGTGCGTTCTGGGCCATCGAGAACCTGAATATAGATCTTGATCAAGCGGGAGTACAACGTAAGCTCGACATTGTGGAATTGGAAGAGCTACGCAATGATACGTACGAGAATGCCAAAATTCATAAGTCCCGAGCCAAGATGTTTCATGATCGCATGATTATGCGAAAGGTGTTTACGGCCGGGCAGAAGGTGTTGCTCTACAATTCCCGGCTTCATCTGTTTGCGGGTAAGCTCCGTAGTCGCTGGTCTGACCCGTTTATTGTCCAAACCGTCTATCCTCATGGAGCGGTTGAGATCTTGAACCCAGGGAATGGGGACGTGTTCAAAGTTAATGGACAACGCCTGAAACCCTACTTGGAGGGGGCACCAGCCGAAGTCGAGGAGGTCATGTTCCTTCATGAACCTCCCTCGCACTCAACCATTCATGCTCCTACATGAGCGGTTGAGCGTTCATGTGTATATATGTTAAAAAAAAGAAAAAAAAGTAAAAAAAGAGAAGACACCTTCAGTGAGCATCGATTGTAGTGGGCCCCAACCCTTGAGTATTTGGGCCCCATTTCTTTCACGTATTTGTATCCCTTCTTTAGCATCTCACAGGTTTTGAGGGAAGTTGGGTTGTGTCCATCAACATAGCCATGAACTTCCTTGTGTACTTCACGTTGGTGAGATCTATTCTGTTTCATGCATACATCCATGTAGTATTTTGCGCACATTCATTGAGGACAATGCATGAAGTAGGTGTGGGGGGGTGTTTTACGTGTGTACATAGTCAAGTCTTTTCTTTTGATGTTGTTTTCTTTTGTTTGCATCTTTAGGGTCATGTTAGTGTACTGCATTTAATATCGATAGATCTGCTTGCCATGATCCTTGGGTGACTTCTCTTCTTTTGCTTGCCGAGTGCTTCAAAATTTTCACATTTCTTTCGAAATATTCATGTGTTTGTGAAAGAAAATGTTTTGTGGGTTTTTGCGTGTATTTAGCATGTGCAAAACCGTTGAGAGGCAAAGTAAAAAGAAAGCTCCCAAAAAGAAATCATGTAGTGTATTAAGTGTGTGTTATCTTTATCCCTTGAGCTTTAAATGATTTCCACAACCATCTAATGGGTCTCCACTCTTATCTTTGATATGCTAATGCTCTTGAAAAAAACTTAGCTTATGCTTTGATTAGTGGATCTATTTTATGGGGAATGATAACGTTAGGATATGGATAGGAATTAATATTGGAAACACAAGTTGTAGTGTATGAACTCTTGTGCCTTTACCTTGGTTAATGTCTTGTATGATTTAATGATGTAGTGAAATCTTAATTCATGTAGAGGCATAGTAGGGTCTAGTCTTTATACTTGAGTTCATTTAGCTTCATTCCAATTATTGTCTTGTATGTTTTAATGATGTAGTGAAATCTTAATTCATGTAGAGGCAAAGTTGGATGTAGTTTTATGATTTCATGCACTACATGTTGTGAGGAGCTTAATTACACACACACACACACACACATCTTTATATTCACATCATTTCTCTACCCCCTTTGGGGTCTAGTTTTTCTTGCTTCTTGTCCATTTCCATTTGCATCTTAGTGTAGTTTAGTGTAATCAATACATCCGTTCTCTCCTTCTTTTACCTCTCGCCTTCGAACAAACCAAGTGTCGACACACCTCCCAGCGGACGACCCGTATTTGCCACCGCTCCAACGCGGCTGTGCAGTTGCGGTTAAATATAAAACGATCAATCACTTTATCAAGGGAATGTCTTGATGTGCTTTCTTAGTTTGTTCAAGTTTTGTTTGAATCTGCATTTTGTGCTATAGTTGTCTGGATGGTTGAAGATGATGGAGTTCGATAGAGCTCGACGAATGAATATTTGTGGTGGTTGAAGATGATGGCAAATGGTACGCGATGGTACTTGGGGATACCCAATAGATAGGCTGGATGGGTATGCTTCATAGTTAAAATGGTTTTAGAGTTTGATCAAGTTCGAGTATAATCGAAAATACGTGGTAGTGTGAATCGATGTTTATGCTCGATACTTAAACCTGTTTGGACTTTGATTAAACTCGATTTTCTCGATTGTTGTACTTGATATGAGTACAATAGAAACTCGATAGAGCTCGATAGTTTATGAATATTTTTTATGTGAATCCTACTTTTTTACAATTTTTTTGTCGTATCAGGTTCGACACTTAACGTATTGGCTGCGTACAATGGTGTTTGGGAAATGGATGATAGGGATTGGATTTTCAAGGATGGTAAGAGTAAAGGGATCACGGTAGAAAAGGATGTAATGTACTTGCAACTACTTAAAAATTTTCAAAAGGCGTTTGATATTGATAAGTTGAAGTATGAGCTCACACTAGAGGCCCTTTACAAAATACATGGGTAGCCATAGAAACCTTTTGAAATCACAAAAGATTCTGACGTCCATTTCTTCGTCTCTGAAATATTGCACTAAAGGATCCCCTTTATCTGTGTCTCTGGTTAAGAAGATTGCACATGTAGTACCATCACCCAATTCCAACTTTCATAAAGAAGTTCGTCAGGTTAGACTTTTATTCCCCAAATAGATCCCATGCCAACCGGAGATGAGATAGTTGTTCCAGAAGTTGTTGTCCCCCACCAATTGAATGAGTATGAACCCTATGCGAATGAAGATCCTGCTGTGAACTTAAGTGACGAAGACGGAAATTGGGAAGAAGATTTCGAAGGAGATAACAGTGGAGTTTAGGAAACCAAAAACCTGGGACAAGTAGTAGTCAATCAAGTAGAACAGAAAATAACACAGGATGGAGTTCTTAATTCATTTCATCAGAATATCACAGAAGATGGAGTTCTCCAATGTTAACAAGAGACGATATCTTGGATTCTAGCCACATTCATACGTCCTCTGCCGATGAATTATATGGAGATTTCCACCTTGGTAAGACTTTCGAAAACAAGGTTGAATTGAAAACCAAAGCTGCTCTATATGCCACGAACAATGATTTTGAGTTTGTAGTGGGGTGTGGTATATCACTTACAACGATCCTAATAGGGGTTGGAGATTGACGGGCAAAAAAAGTGTGGTTACCCATGTTTGAGCTTACTGTCTTATATAATGTACATAATTGCACATTGGAAGTCAGACAGAAAGACCACCAACAAGTAGCAAACTGGTCCGGTCCGGTCCGGTCCAGGTGGGGTTGGACCTATTTGGGATTAAAACCTGTGCAAATCATATTTTCATACTTGAATTCCTACAAATCTAATAAACATAGAAATGTTCCAGCCACAACTTTCTGCAAACAAACCAAATAATATTCAACTCTTCCACAAAAGTCACAACAAAACAATATCTTACTGTAAATATTTTACGTTGATCGTGTAATTGTTTTACATGTTCGTTTCCAAATAGTATACTTACATAAGTTAATCATATTCCAGTAAAATTATCATATGCAACACACCAATAGAAACACAACACCAACATGTCGGTGCAATTGTTTTGCAGGAACTCAAGAAGACTTCACAGGAACAACAAAAAAAGCGAAATAGAGTAATTTCGTTTCCAGAAAACAAATCCAATTCCTTACCGAAATCTCAAACCGAAACCCTCACCAAAAATCCAAACGCCGAAATCTTGTTCAATTGTCCTCTCGGAACGGCGACGAGCAAATCCTAGGATTCCGAACGGATTCCTCCAAATCAGGGAGCGAAAGTGAAACGAATGGTGAGGAGTGGAGAAGTATCGTACCTTGGAAGCTTGAAGAGGCAGTTCATGGCGAGATTCGCGAGAACTCGGATGGCTGGAGGAGGAAGATGGAACGACCTCGGCCCGGGACGGATCCCGGCGGCGACCAAACCCTAAACAACCTCCGTCGCGCCGGCGGGATCGCGGCTTCTCGCCCGCTCCATGATCTCCTCCATGAAGGTGAACCGTAAGCCCTTCTCGATCATGGAAAGAGACACGCCGGAGGGAGAGAGATCGTCGTCGGAGGACTTCTTCCTCGTTTTCCTTGGCTTCTTCCTGTCCGAGATGGAGGCGGCGACGGGGAGGAGGCGGAGGGGTTTGGGAGGAGAGGAGGAAAGGGAGTTTGTGGGAGAAAGGTGGATGTTTTTTATTTCAGTTTGGGAACAGGGGTCAGAACTGTGGAAATAGCCGAACTGGGGTCGGGGTTAACGAGTTTGCACTTATCGGGTTACTCGGATCCGGTCTGGGTCGGGTTATTTCGGGTTTCGTCGGGTTTCGGTGTGGACCGGACCGAAACCCGAATTTTACAAAAATAAGAACCTGAAACCCGGACCGACTTTCATCGGGGTCTGTACCGACCCGACCCGATCGGTCCGGTCCAAAAACCCGGACCGGACCAGATGTTGCACAACCCTAGTCCACAACCTTAATCAATTTGAATTTCATGTGTTACACGGGGATGGTGACGGTGAGGTTTTGATGAAAAAAACTTATTCTTGTGGCATGTTTGAAATTATTGGAATACCTTGTATTCATGCTGTTGCTGCAGCTCTTAATTAGGGGGTTAACATATACTCTCTTTATTCCCCATTTCACACCATCGAGTCGTGCTGGGAGACATATAGAGAAACAATTTACTATTGCGGTAAAGAGGATGAATGGATTGATCTTGATGACATAAAGAATATGCAAGTGAAAGTGCCTGTTGAGAAAAATCCAATTGGTCGTCCGAAGAAGAAAAAAGTAGGAAAGATAATGACGAAACGTCTACCATCTCTGGTGGAAGTTGTGGTGAAATCGTGCAAGTGCAGTAGATGCGATGGAAGTGGACACAATATGAGGGGACGTAAAGTTAAACTTTAAAGTTATTTTTTTACTTCAAATTTTATTAAATTATCTTTTGTTTGAACAGGTACTCCATAGTACTGATGGATGCACGATATAGCTCGATGGTCGTTTTCCAATGATGTTGGGTTCGTTTTCCTCTGTTATGTTGTTGTACTCGATCGAGAGTGAGGGAAGCTTGACTGTGCTCGACACTTTATGACTTTACATCGAACAACCATAATTTTGAATATGTTGTAATGTTGCACTCGAGAGTGCTCGAGAACACTCGATGGTTATTTTCCTAGAACATTGAGTTCGTTTAGATCATTTTTAATGCTGCACTTGATAATACTCAATGGATGTACGATATAGCTCGATGGTCTTTTTTCCTCTTTCTTTTGTTGTACTGGATTGAGAGTGATGGAAGCTCGACGCTTAAAGACTTAACGTGGAACCAATATGTTTGATTTGTTGTTATTTACTCTATCCTTCCATCCAATTGACCACAACATTCCAACATATTCAAAAAAATTAACCGTGAAACATTATCAACATCCAAAAAAGTTAACAAAGAAACATTAACAACATTTAAAAAAGTTTCTAACTTCAACATTAACTACATTCAAACAGAAACCAATTTTTTTGTAACTTCAACATTAACCAAAAAAAGTTTGTGACTTCAAAACACGCAAAATAAAATTCAAAACATTGCCAGTTTCCTGGTGCACCTAGAGTGGTCTTCATAGCCAAGACGCACGTCAGGCATTGGGGATACTGTGAGATCGTATGGGTCTCTAATTCTAATCACTTTTAACTCTAATTACCAACTTGTTTAACGATCAAAGATATGCAGCAAATTTAAACTAAACAAGAAAGTAAAGGAATGGAAAATGCAAACCACAAGGAGTCGGGGGATTTTTATGGAGGTTCGGCATCCCACCTGGGTCCTAGTCCTCTCTTGAAAGCTCCACTCGGATCACCGAGCTCCGCTCACGACTTCACTAACCACTCCCCCTTCCGGGCCGAGAGAGAATGCCTTTACAATCTTCAAGCTCGCGAACAACCCTCACCGAGCTTGGCTCCTCCTCCCACAATCCGAGAGGGACACTTCAGGCTCTCACCAAAGTCTATACTCTGGTATTGGGCTTTCACGAAGACCCTTGCTTCTTTGACAATGGTTGAGTGGAACAACACTCTCTAATCTTGAGCACACTTGCGTGAGAATAGGATTTAAGACTAAAGTGTGGAAGGTTTGAGGCTTGGAGTGTTTGGAGTTTTCACTCTAATGTAAGGGACAAATAGTAGTGAGAGAGTTGTGTTAAAATGTGTTTTACAACTCTATTTATAAGCTCCTAAAGAGTTATAGCCGTTGGGGATAAATTGGGTAAAGATTGTGTAAGATACACTAAATAGAAACTGACAGGACCCAATTCTGAGTAAGTTCGGTCGACCGGATCAGGCTGAACGGTCGACCGTTTGGCAATTTGATTAAGGTTCGGTCGACCGTTAACCGGTCGACCGCCAAAGGCTATAATCTAGGCACACTTAAGTGATCGATCAAACACCGAGATAGGTTCGGTCGACCGATTCACACCAGGCTCTTTGGGGTTGACAAACAAGATCATATTCGGTTGAACGAAACAAGGTCCACGGTCGACCGAAAACCGACATGCACTTCTGGTTTGTCGAGTCTTCTATGTTCGGTCGACCGAACAAGGTCTTCGGTCGACCGATACACTAAATGTATTTGGGTATATGGAGATAATACGAATACGACCGTTGGGTATAATACGACAAAACAAACGGTCGGAAATTTGTTGACTCGGTCAACCGAAAAGGTCTGGACGGTCGATCGAACATGGGCAGCAGAACACTTACAGGATATATGATCACTCGGTCGACCGAATGTGGGCAGACTATTGAGGTTTTGGTTCAGTGTTTTCCGGTCCAAGTTTGGGTGATCTATTGATGTCCAAATTAAGTAAAATTTTGTGTGTGACTTCTATAGGGAACTTAGTGTGTGTTTGAGTAGTTTTTAGCTCAAGTATGATCAATTACACAAAGTTCCTAAGACTCAAAGAAATACAAATTACATGTCTTCAAATGAGCTTGATTACATGTCTTGATTTGATTTCCTTTCTTCCTTGAGGCTTGATCACCTGTAGAGGTTAGCACAAAGCAATATATATGCAATGCAACATTTGTGCTACTCTACATAATCACAATTAAGATTAGGTTGATTAAATCATCAAAACATAGATTAAGGCCAAAAAGCCAACAATCTCCCGTTTTTTGATGATAGCAACCTATATCTTAATACTTGAAATTTTTAGATGTAAAGTATGCAGATAAATGCTCCCCCTGTGGATATGCATAGTTTTTGTTCAATTATAATCAAATTTCAAGTTACCCCCATAATTATCTCTCCCCCTTTGACATCCATAAAAAATTATAAGATTTAAGCATTGAATTGTGGATGTCTTGTAATGAAGTTTCTCCTCCTGAATTTTGCACTTCATTACACTAAGAAAATGATATTCATTAAGCTCCCCCTATCAATATGAATATGATTTAACAACAATCAAATATTACAATTAAGCATGTGATGTATTAATCCCCTTTGATATCCATTTAAAAAATTGACACTATAGCAATGGATGAGATACTAATTTCAAGATATGCAATGGATGAATATATGATATGTCAATTAGGCATGTAAAACCTAGACTAGAACTAATTGATTGAAAAATATAGAGGATAAGAAATGATACCCACTTTGAAACATGAATGGGTTCTATCCTTCCTTCGATGATGAAACCGGCTTTGAATTCGACTCTTAAGCTTGCCCAGTCACCACCGATCTCCTCCTCAAGTACCTACAAGTGTAGATTTAGGTACCCAAACAACTTTGGGTCCTTGAATGTTAGCTTTGGGAACCCAAATCATTTTGGTTTTAGGAGCCCACACACTTGAAGAGCTATGTTTTACAACTAAGTGCTTTCCATTTAAAGTTGTATGAATTACATGGTTTTTAACTTATGAATCATTATATCCTAAACCATGTTTTTGCGAAGGTTGCCTTTGACTTCCTAATAGCATATTAAGCATCTTAGTTCCATTTGTGAATTTTTCTAGATCTTTTCTTAATTGCACATTGCAAGCATGAAGATCTAATTGTTCAACATCTATAGCTGTTGCTTTTAAATTATCAAGAGTTGATGCATTATTTTTCAAGTTTAGCAAGCACCTCATTCTTCTCATGCATGATTGCTTCAATTTGGCTTTGGAGATCCTTGATTAACTTTCTAGCATTCTTATTTTTGTCACAAATGATCTCATATAGTTTAACTAAGTCATGGAATGCACTTTGAAGATCATCATGTGTATGGGTTTCTTCACTAACACTAGAATGTGAGCTATCACTATAATATGACTTAATTGAGCATGAATTAATAGAACAAGAGTTAGAGGATACCTCACTTCCTTCATCTTGAATTACCATGTAGCACATATGTGCATATTACTTTGTTGACAAAGGTGCGTTTGATTGGGATGATGATGAAGACAATGAATCGTCCCAAGTAGCCTTGTGAGCTTCCAACCTCTTCTCTTTTCTATTACTCCTCTCCTTTTCTCTCCTTCTCTCCCTTCTCTCATTTTTCTTCTCCTTCTCTTTTCTCTCTTTTTCACACTCCATCTCCTTCTTCTCTCTCATTTCACTTCTTCTACCTCTTCTTTCATTCTTTTCTTCTTTATCCTTCTTGAGGTATTTGAAGAAGTCTTTGGCTAGGACTTCAATGTCCTCATCTTCTACACTCCTCCTTGGTTGGTCAATATTTGCATGTAATCCCAAGAAGGGTTTGTTCTTTGAAGCTTCCTTCTCCTTTCGATGGTTGATTTGAAGTTCATACGCCATCAAGTTTCCGACGAGTTCCTCCATCTTTAATTTGGAAAGATCATGCGCCTCTTCTATTGCGATGACTTTATCTTCCCAATCGAAGCTAAGCGACCGGAGGAACTTCCGTGTCATCTCTCCTTCATTGATTTTTTGTTCCAAGAACCAAAAGAGAGTTACTAATATCGGTTAAGTGAGTGTTCATTTCGCTTATGTTTTCACCGATTTGCATAGAAAAAATCACATATTTATGCATGAGGAGACTAATGCGAGTTTTCTTAGTTTTGCTATCACCCACATGATGCATTTGTAATCTATGCCAAATTTCATATGCACTTTCACAACCCCTAATTCTATTGTATTCACCCTCATTTAGCCCACAATATAGAATGTTCATTATTTTAGAGGTCCTCACAATTTCTTTCATTTTGGGCCTTGTAAGTGAATCTAATTCATCTTCATTTGGGGGTGTGTATGGATTTTGAAGAAACATCCAATACTTAAGGCAATTTCAAATTAGGAATATTTTCATCATATTCTTCCAATAATCATAATTTGACCCATTTAGCAAAGGCGGTCGAGTTGTGCATAGACCCTCTACATAATTAGGAGTTGAAAAAATGCTAAAAATTACGGTTAAGTAATGCGATTTAGCTCACAAGGCTCTGATACCAAATGTGGGATCGTATGGGTCTCTAATTCTAATGACTTTTAACCCTAATTACCTACTTGTTTAACAATGAAAGATATGCAGCAAAATTTAAACTAAACAAGCAAGTAAAGGAATGGAAAATGCAAACCACAAGGAGTCGGGGGATTTGTATAGAGGTTCGGCACCCCACCCGGGTCCTAGTCCTCTCTTGAAAGCTCCACTCAGATCACCGAGCTCCGCTCACGACTTCACTAACCACTCCCCGTTCCGGGCCGAGAGAGAACGCCTTTACAATCTTCAAGCTCGCGAACAACCCTCGCCGAGCTTGGCTCCTCCTCTCACAATCCGAGAGGGACACTTCGGGCTCTCACCAAAGTCTATACTCTGGTATTGGGCTTTCACGAAGACCCTTGCTTCTTTGACAATGGTTGAGTGGAACAACACTCTCTAATCTTGAGCATACTTGAGTGAGAATAGGATTTAAGACTAAAGTGTGGAAGGTTTGAGGCTTGGAGTGTTTGGAGTTTTCTCTCTAATGTAAGGGACAAATAGTTGTGACAGAGTTGTGTTAAAATGTGTTTTGATTAAGGTTCGGTCGACCAGTTAAGGAGCGGTCGACCGCCAAAGGCTATAATCTAGGTAAACTTAAGTGATCAGGCGAATACCGACATAGGTTCGGTCGACCGATTCACACCAGGCTCTTTGGGGTTGAAAAACAAGATCTTATTCGGTCGACCGAAACAAGGTCCACAGTCAACCGAAAATCGACAGACACTTTTAGTTTTTCGTGTCTTCTAAGTTCGGTCGACCGAACAAGGTTCTCGGTCGACCTATACAATAAATGTATTTGGGGTATATGGAGATAATATGAATACGATCGTTGGGCATAATACGAAAAAACAAACGGTCAGAAATTTGTTGACTCGGTCAACCGAAAAGGTCTGGACGGTCGACCGAACATGGGCAGTAAAGAACTTACAGGATATATGATCACTCGGTCAACCGAACGTTCTGTTATTGTCGACCGAATGTGGGCAGACCGTTCAGGTTTTGGTTTAGTATTTTCCGATCTATGTTTGGGTGATCTATTGATTTCCAAATTATGTGAAATTGTGTGCGACTTCTATAGGGAACCTAGTGTGTGTTTGAGTAGTTTTTAGCTCATGTTTGCTCAATTACACAAAGTTCCTAAGACTTAAAGAAATACAAATTACATGTCTTCAAATGAGCTTTATTACATGTCTTGACTTGATTTACTTTCTTCCTTGAGTCTTGATCAGCTGTAGAGGTTAGCACAAAGCAATATAAATGAAAGGCAACATGTGTGCTAGTCTACATGATCACAATTAAGATTAGGTTGATTAAATCATCAAAACATAGATTAAGGCCAAAAGGCCAACAGATACCGTAGTTTGGCGCTGGGTGTATTTGGGGTGTTCCCAAAGAGAGGATCAGGAATGGGTGTCTCTGTGAGGTAGGTCGTACCAGAATTTTGTTCCAGGAAGGGCGGTGATGTTGTTGTGGCTTCGGGGAGGAAACTACCTAGTAAAAATAAGGAAATATCGTAACAACTCAATGTATAACAACTTTTAAGTAAAAAATAAAGAAATAACAAAAACATACTACTGTCTATGAGGAGGTCTGCCACCATGTCTTGGACGACGGCTATGATGGTCTAGTTTGCCCACGAGTCGGGCGGGTTCAGCCAGGGAATGGATGATCTGTTGGAGTAGTTCCGGGGACAAAAGTAAGGTTGACCTTGCGTCATAAACATAAAATATGCATTTGGGGTGGGCCACTGCCCCACACTGCCATGAAACCTGCAAATTCCTGGTCGTCGTCCCTATGCAAACACATTTTGTTGGGGGCAACCACACATTCATAGCAGCTCATGAAGACCCATTACCTCCTGGATGTCAACACCATGCATTATTGTCAGACTTTTCCAATTAGAAATTAAGGAGGATGGAAGATGGCAGTGGCGAGAGAAGTGGAACAAAATAATGAAATAAAGAAAGGGACCTACTTAAGATGCAGCGGAAACGATAATTAAAAAAATGAGTTGGGAAAGAGGCCATGCAAACCACAAATGAGCATGGCCATTTTATAGAGGTTCGGCACCCCACCTGGATCCTTCTTCCTCTCTTGCAAGGTCCACTCGATTCCATGAGCTTCACTCACATCTTCAGTATCGACTCCTCATTCCGGGCCGGGACACAATGCCTTTACATCACGAACTCGCGAACAATCGTTGCCGAGCTCGAATCCTCTTCTCAAAATCCAAGAAAGATGCTTCCAGCTTTCGCTGAAACCTTTACAGCTTTGACAAGGTAACTTGAGAATTGTACACTCTAACTTGAGCGCACTTTCAGTATGATAAGGATTTGGATTAAAGGTGTGGAAGTTTAAGCTTGGAGTGTAGAGGATTGGGATTTCTTGAGTGGGAGAGTTTCTTTCTAGTGTATGAGGCAAATAGAAGTTTGAGAGATATGTAAATAAGGTGTATGAACCTCTATTTATAAGCTCTTAGAGAGATATAGCTATTGGGGAAGATTTGGTAAAGATTTGTGTAAGATACACAAACAGAAACATTTGAACCAAAAGGAGAACGAGCGAACCAAACAGGCTACAACTTATGTTACCGGTCGAACTACATCTACGACTGGTCGATCGATTAGATGGTTTTGACCAGCTAAAAGATTAGCAGTTCAATGCAACAAAAAGGTTCGTCCGACCAAAAATATCAGGCACTTTTGGGAGACAAAAATGTCTTCATCCGGTCGACCGTCCATAAGGCATCGTTCTACTGGTGACCAAATACTCTAACGGAGTAAGGTAGAAAATACGAATAGGACCGTTGTAGAATACAACAAGAAAAATAGTCATTTAAGAATACCAGGAACGGTCGACTGAAAGGTCAAAAGTGGTCGACTGGTTGACCTGGATAAAATAAGTTTTGGAGTTAACGATTAACTGATAGAAATGGTTGAACGGAAAACTTGTTTTGGTCGACCGTTTTGCACAGACAGTTTAGCTTTCTATTAAGTAATTTTCCTCCTAAGGGTTGGGTGATCTATTGAAGTGCAAATAATGTGAAATTTAGTGTGTGACTTCTACACGTTACCTAGTGTATACGTGAATAGGTTACATCTCTTGTATGCTCAAGTTCACATAAATTCCTAAGACTTAAATAAAGACAAAATTACATATCTTCAAATAACTAGATTACATGTCTTGAATTCATTCGATTCTTTCTTGAGTCTTAATCACCTGTAGATGTTAGCATAATACAATATATATTCCATGCATAATGTGTGATACACTACATTTGATGGTAATTAAGATTAGGTTAAATCATCAAAACATAGATTAAGGCCTAAAACCCAACGATCTCCCCTTTTTTAATACTTGAAATTTAAATTTTGATTTTCACCTCTATATATGTAAATTATGCATATATAATGCTCCCCCTATGGATGTGCATAGTTTTTATGCAATTATTTCAATTTTAAGGTTTCTTCTCCTCCTTTAACATCAATAGAATGATAGATAATGTTATCATGAAATCCCTAATGTAATAAATTTGATCAATGTAACTAGGTTGAAATAACTAGATTACATGTCTTGACTTCATTCCATTCTTTCTCACTCTTAGTGATATCCATTATGCTATCCCTAATTGATCAATGTATGAGATAAATGATATAACAATTAAGCATTCAAATACCTTTGATTAGGACCCATCTAACATAAATTAAGGGGATTGAAAATTTTGCCCAACTTTTTGATCATCGATTTGGTTTCACTCTTCTTTTGATAGTGAAACTGGCTTGGTAATCGACTTTGAAAGTTTTGGCTGGCCACTATCGATCTCTCATCTTCTAAGTACCTACAAGTGAAGATTTAGGTACCCAAACAACTTTGGGTCCTTGAACGTTAGCCTTTGGCACCCAAACCATTTTAGTTTTAGGAGCCCATACACTTGAGCAACTGAGCTTTACAAATAAATGCTTCCCATTTAAAGTAGTATGAGATACATGGTTTTCATGTTGACATTATATCCTAAACCATGTTTGTCTACATATTGTCTTTGACTACCTAAAAGCATGTCAGGCACTTTTTGTCTCTTAGTGAACTTTTCTAGATCTTTTCTTAGTTGAATATTACATGCTTTAAGATGTAATTGTTCAAAATTAATGGGTGTTGCTTTTAGACTAGCAAGTTGTAATGCATAATTTTCATGTCTAGAAAGCACATCATTCTTCACATTCATGATAGTTTCAGTTTGGTATTAGAGATCATTTATAATCTTTCTAGCATTCTTGTTCTTATCACAAATGATCTCATATTGTGTAACTAATTCATGAAATGCATTTTCAAGCTCATCAAATGTAAATGAGTCATGATTAGAGCTAGAGCTTTGACTAGAATAAGATCTAGTTGAACAAGAGTTAGAAGATACCTCCTTTGTTCATCTTCAATGGCCATGAAGCACATGTAGGCAACTTCTCCTCTACTTTGTATGGACGATGATGATGAAGATGATGACGAATCATCCCATGTAGTTTTTTAAGCTTCCTCCTTCTTTTCTTTTCTCTTGCACTTTTCCGTTTCTCTCATTCTTTTCTTTCTGTCATTTTCACTCTTCTCTTTCTCCTTTTCTGTTTCCTTCTTCTCACTTTTTCCCTCTTCTTTCTTTCATTTCTCCCTTCTCTTTCTTAAGGAACATGAAGAAATCTTTTGCAAGGACTTCAATGTCCTCATTCACCTCTTTTCTTCTTGGTCCATCAGATTTTGCAACGGAGTGCAATGCCAAGGTTGAATTCCTTCCAGCGGCTTCTTTCTCTTTTCGATGATTCATTTGAAGTTCATCAGCCATGAGGTTTCCAATCAAGTCCTCCATCTTTAGTTGGGACATGTCATGTTCTTCTTCAATTACAACGACCTTGTCTTCCCATTCAATGTTGAGTGATTGGAGAAACTTCCTTTCCATGTCTCCCACACTAAAATTTCTTCCAAGAACTTTGAGAGAGTTAGTTATATCAGTCAAGCGAGTGTTCATCTCGCTTATGTTCTCACCTGGTTGCATAGTGAAAATTTCATATTTATGCATGAGGAGACTAATTCTAGTTTCTTTGGTTTTACTATCTCCCTCATGATGCATTTCTAATATATGCCAAATCTCATTAGCACTTTTTGCAACCTCTAATCCTATTGTATTGTCCATCGTTTAAGCCACAATAAAGAATATTCGTAATGCTAGAGTTCATTTCATATTCTTTCATTTTAGCCTTAGATAAGTTGGCTAACTCTTCTTCATTTGGAGGTGTGTATGGTTTTGGACAAAATCCCAATACTTAAGGTCATTTGAAATCAAGATGATTTTCATTCTATTCTTCCAATAATCATAGTTTAACCCATTAACCAAAGGATGCCTAGTTGTGCATAACCCCTCGACATGATAAGATGATGACGTCATGCTAAACTACGGTTAAGTTGATGAAATTTAACACATGCACTGATACCAATTGTAGGATCGAATGACCCCTAATTAATCTAAACAATTTATCTAATCCGTACTTAAGATGTAGCGGAAACAATAATTTAAAAAATGAGTTGGTAAAGACACCAAGCAAACCACAAATGGACAAAGCGATTTTATAGAGGTTCGACACCCCACCCGGGTCCTACTTCCTCTCTTGCAATCTCCGCTCAATTCCACGAGCTCGGCTCATGTCTTCACTATAGACTCCCCGTTCTGGACTGGGAGACAAGGCTTTTACACCACAAACTCGTGAACAATCCTCGTCGAGCTCTAATCCTCCTCTCACAATCAGAGAGGGATGCTCCGGGCTTTCACCAAAACTTTTACAACTTTGACTTAAACAAGATAACTTGAGTATTGGACACTCTAACTTGAGCACACTTTGAGTATGACAAGGATTTGGATCAAATGTGTGGAAGTTTAAGCATAGAGTGTAGAGGATTGGGATCTCTTGAGTGGAATAGTTTCTCTCTAGTGTATGAGGCAAATAGAATTTGGAATGATGTGTAAATAAGGTGTGAGAACCTCTATTTATAAGATCCTAGAGAGATATAGTCGTCGGGAAGATTTGGTAAGATTTGTGTAAGATACATAAAATAGAAACTCGGATTCAGCAAATCAGTCCTACACCGGTCGATCGTGTCTTTAAGAATAACACTACTGGAAAAAAACTATAAAGTCAGCCTTTCACGCTAGATTTAAAAAACTGACAGTAAAGGACCTTATCACGTCGGTTTAGAAAAACCGACGTGAAAAGACCATATCATGTTGGTTTAAGAAAAACCGACATGAAATACTAATATTACGTCGGTTTATCCTAAACCAATGGAACGAAGAACTTCCACCGTGTTTTGTTTCTAACAATCGACGTGTTTTGTTTGTTTTTTTAAATGTCACCCTAGATGACGTACTCTCGATCACCCACATCTTCTCCATGTCTCCTCCTCCTCCACCCCACCCTCTCGTGCCCCCACCCCGGTCCAACAAATCTCCTACCCGGCCAAACCCAGCCCCCCTCTAAACAACCTGAAGATCCATTTCCTCCGCCTTTCACACCAACCCAATCCCGACCCTAGAGACCCCCTTCAGGATCTCCCCTCGATTCTGACTCTCACACCTGAACAAGAGAGGATGAAGTCGAGGCCGACTCGAAGCGTTCCGCATCTGATCTCGAGGACGAGATCGGAAGGGGAGAGGCAGACGGAAGGAGCATCGCACGATTTACAATGTCAAGGGCATCAAGGTGCCAGTGGGGAAGCTTGAGATCGACACGAGGCTTGACATCTCCAATCTCGACTACGGCATTTCCGACCAGGACATAATGGTGCTTTTGCTTTTGCAAAAGTATGATCTATGGAAGTTTGTGTGTTGGGTAGTTTTTGTTGTTTGAAGTTTATGTTTAATTATTCATTATGGTGACTTTCAGGGTGGGATTGAGATTTTAGTGTTGTAGTTTTATTTTTGTTTTTTATCGGTAATGTTGTACTTTTGTTTTTGCAACCAAAATTATGCTTCTGACGTCGAAATGGTTTGATCTTTGGAGTTTTTAATGTTGGGTTGTCTTGAATTATTGAGCATGCAATTGCCGAGTTAGGTTCATTCTTTGTAGATTTCTGACTTTTTGTGTAATGTGTGTTTGAAGTTTATGATGAACTATTCATTAGGCAATTCTCCGGATCTAAATCTCGACTACGGTGCCTCCAAGCAAGACATAAAGGTGTGACTTTGATGGTGAATTCAAGTTTTTGCAACCAAAATGTTTGATTTTTGGAGCTTTTAATGTTGGGTTGTGTTTTTACTATTGGAGATTTATGACTTTTGTTGTAATGTGGGTTTGAGGTTTATGTTGAATTATCACCAATCAAGCAATTATCTGGATTTTGTGGTTGGAAGTGGTAGTGCTTGGAAAATAATTTAGTATTAGCTTTGTTACTATTAATTTGTTTCCTTGTAAAGACATGGTATTTCTCTTGAGATCACAATTATAAAGTTATGATGTATCTTATTTAGTGTGATTTAAGCATGATAACAAATATTCCTCGTTCATTGTTGTTAGCAAACAACGATTCTACAGGTTCAGGAGTACCTTTCTTGGAGAGAACCTGTGGCAGCGGAAGGAAGATCGGAGGTCACCTTACGAAATCCTTTTCACCGGTCGGTCTCCTACTCTCTTGGAGAAGGAGTGTGAGTCCACAACCCAAGAGTCCACGGAATGAGCTTGGTGGAGGTGGAGGGACGAAATGGGAGAGAGAGAAGGTGGCGGCTTGGGTGGGTGGAGGCTAGGGTTTGCACACTTGTTCTTCTATCCAATGGGAGGCTCCCCTCCTTATATAGATGGCTCCACCCTAAACCCTTAAATGTGTAGTCCAATAGGGACGCGCCATGTGTCAGTGCTTTACGCCAATATCTTATTAATCCTAGATTCATCCAATATCTCCCACTTGCACTACAGCACGATAACAACATGTCATCTGATTTTGTGTCCCCGACACATATGCATATATCCCTGATATATACAATCACACAATGGCAATATGTCACCTCTTTATGTGTCCCCGACACATATGTATATATCCCTGATACATACAACTACTCCTCTCTCCAAGTACACATCCACAATACGCAAGTCTCTGATCATGTATCCTCGATACACGACCATCAGTGTCCCCGACACATGTACTCTTCCGATCATACGGACAAATGGTTCGTGCGACCGGGGATGCACCTGCAATTTAGGAGTCTCAAACTAGAAACCTTAGTAGAAGGCCAGAATGACAACATCGTCATAAAACAACAAATAAGCAGTCAAAATGCACATCACAGTTCCCCTGGTTTACTCAGAAACTCACTTAACATGAACGATATCTCGATCCCTCGGAGAGAATACCTTCTTGTCCTCAAGGTACTTGCTACTGTATCCAATACAGTTGGGCCTAGCAAATACTTTTACTGCAGTCGAGTCAAACCTTTCCCTTCCCCCGAGACCACCATTACACTCAGAGTTGACTCCTTTCCCGAAGATGCCTCTTTAGACCGAATCTCTCATGGTCATAGATAACATCCCAAAGTAGACACATCAACTCTTTGCTTCATGGTGTCGTCGAAGGTCACTGAGGGCAACTAATGACAATCAAGTCTTGGACTCGCACAGTGAAGGAGCAGGGATCCATCCTTTCACTTCCAAATGGTCGCTCAACACATGTTGTATGACAAACAAGTTATGGTGGATAATACTGTACACAACAGTATGTCTGTCTCTCAACACCATACAAGTCTTAGTCCAGTTGCACCCCCTCTGCGCCTGACCTGAGCTTCATCATTGTCGCCTTAACACCATACAGGTGTCACTTGGCGCCACATGTGATGCTCGCACTTGGCTTCTATAGGTAACATGAATCGTGGGAACAATTATGTCAATCCTCACCAACATAGAGGATCTCATCTTGATTCCTAATCAAGGCGACTGTCCTATCATGAACTGCTCTGGATCTATCATACAAGATCTCCTCATGATCAGTCTCATCTCTACTCGCTATCAAAAGCGCCAGAGGCGAATGCTCGTGTGAGTGAGCATTCTTCAGCCTATTGACAGAATAATATTTTATGCTTGAACAACTACATCAACCAAATAGATATAGTCGAAAGGAAAACACAATCACTCATAAAAGGAAGTCAGACATGTCAATGCATCAAAGTCTGCGTAAGCCTAAGGACTTCACATGGGACACAAACGAGCCCTTAACTATAGCCTTGGTAAGAGGGTCAGCTACCATAAGACTAGTAGACACATGTCTTAACACAACTTCCTTTATCGCTATGATGTCCTTCACAAAATGATACCTAACATGTATATGTTTGGTCTTTCCATGATATTTGGGGTCTTTCACATAACAAAGGGCAGCCATGCTGTCACAATAGACAACAACAGGCTCATCCGATGTCTCTACTAGCCTAGTATGTTGTAAGAACCTCCTCAACCAAACTGCCTCCTATACTGCTGTAGAGCATGCAACATACTCTGCTTCCATAGTCGACATGGCTATACATGTTTGCTTCTTGCTGGACCATGAGATGGTCCCATTAGCCAGCAAGAAAGCATAACCAGAGGTAGACTTCCTTTCATCAATGTCTCCAACCCAATTGGCATCACTATAGCCAATCAGGCGGAGATCTGATGCTTGGTAACACAACATGTAGTTACTCGTTCCTTTGAGGTATCTCATGATTCTCTTGACTGCCTTCCAGTGCTCCATGCTTGGGCTAGACTGACATCGACTCACCATGCCCACTACATAACAAATGTCTGGCCTAGTACACAACATAGCATACATAAGGCTTCCCACAGCATTTGAGTATGGAACCTTGCTCATTTTGGCCTTCTCTTCAGGAGTCTCAGGATGCTTATCAAGGCTCAAGTGCAAACCCTTCTCAACAGGAGTGTCGATTGGTTTGCATTTGTCCATATGGTATTTCTTCAAGATGTTGTTAATATAAGTCTCTTAAGACAATCCCAAAAGTCTCTTGGACCTATTTCCAACTATCTTGACACCAAGGACGTAGCTAGCTTCACCCATGTCCTTCATAACAAACGTGGAGGACAACCACTCTTTAGTGGATTTCAGCAACTCTTTGCTATTGCCAACCATGAGTATGTCGTTAACATACAAGGTCAGAATGACAAATTTACCATTGGATCTCTTAACGTACACACAATGATATTCCTCAAGCATAGAGAACGCATTCTCTGATATAGCTTGATGGAAGCGAATGTTCCACTGTCTAGACGCTTGTTTTAAGCCATATAAGGACTTATTGAGCTTGCACACTTTGCGCTCTTGTCCTTTGACTTCAAAATCTTGAGGTTGATCCATATAGATCTCCTCCTCAAGTTCTCCATTGAGAAAAGCAGTCTTTATATCCATTTGGTAAAGCTCTAAGTCCATCTGAGCTACAATAGCTAGTAGAAGGCGGATGGAGGCAAACCTAACCACGGGTGAAAAAGTTTCCTCAAACTCCACGCCTTCTCTTTGGGTGTAGCCTTTAGCTACCAGTCTAGCCTTGAATCTATCAATAGATCCATCCGCCTTCCTCTTAATCTTCAAGATCCACTTGGTCCGAATGGCCTTTTGGTTCGGCACTAAGTTGACCAAGTCCGAGACTCGATTAACTTTCATCGACTCCAACTCTTCCTTTAAAGCTTCTCACCACTCTTTCGCATTTGGACCTTCCAAAGCCTCTTTCAAGGTCTCCGGTTCTTGCTCATCGATTACTGTCATCCCAGATGATTCATAATCAATTTCTTCTTGAGCTATCATGAGGGCCTCTTCCTCTAAGCAAAACCACCTACGAGGAATGAGCCCGCGTTTACTTCGACGCAGATGAGTATCGGATGGCTCATCCTCCGTGAGAGCTATCGGATCCTCAGCATTGCTACTCCCACTAGGATTGACTGGTGGAACCTCATGTTCAACTTCCAGATCCAGATCCCGTGGAGTGGCAATGTCCTCATCTTGTTGTTCAAAGAAGTCCACTGACTCTTTGATAGCTACATCAACAGTTGGAAAAACATTTTCCAAGAATGTGGCATCCCTAGACTCCAGTTCCGTCCTTCTTTCATTCTCGTCTAACCCGATAGAAACATAACCTTTGGCGAGATTACTGTATTTTACAAAGATACACTTTTTCCCTCTAGGTCCTAGTTTTCCATATTGGTGACTAGTAGAATGAATGTATGCCGCGCATCCCCAAGGATGCAACAGACTAAAATCAGGCTTCCGTCCTATCCATAACTCATATGGAGTTGAGGGAACAGATTTTGTTGGAACTCTATTGAGGATATAGGCAGCAGTCATTAGAGCATCTCCCCAAAACAAAATTGGCAATCTCGCATGCGCCATCATGGATCTAACCATGTCTAGCAACGTTCTATTCCTTCTCTCGGCAACACCATTTTGCTGAGGAGTATAAGGCATAGTGAGTTGTCTAGATATCCCCTTTTCATCACATAACTCCTTGAACATTATGGAGAGATACTCCCCACCTCTGTCCGTTCTGAGAGTTTTTATCTTATTATCCAATTGATTCTCTACCAAGCTCATGAATTTCTTAAAGCATTCTAGAGCTTCTGACTTGTGAGAAATAAGATAAATATGACCATATCTAGTGTAGTGATCAATAAATGTGATGAAGTAACTTTGTCCATGTCTAGTACGCACATTCAAAGGTCCACAAATATCCGAGTGAATTAGTTCTAAAGGAGAAGTAGCCGTAATGGCTTTTCTTAACGGTTTTCTAGTTGCCTTTCCAGCTAGACAATATTCACAGGTTGGCAATTCAAATTTGGAGCATTCTCTTAATACCCCCTCCTTTGCCAACCTGTTCATCCGGTCAACACCAATGTGACCTAGTCTAGCATGCCACATAACTTAATCATTATTCGTGGAACTTTGACTCATAAAGGCACTACTGTTATGATTGAAATCATAAATTGCGTCCAACACAATAAAACCGTCTGAAAGAAAGGCACATCCATAATAAATGTTAGCAAGGTATAAACCCATATCATTGTTCTCAAAAATAACTTTAAAACCATGTCTCATCAAAACAACAACAGAAATAATATTTTGCCATATAGCTGGTGCATACAACACGTCGTGAAGTAATAGGATCCGGCCACTTCGCAAAGCCATTTTGCATGTGCCAACTCCAAGAACTCTAATGCTAGTGTTGTTCCCCATGTTTATTCGCCTCCCACTTGGAACACGACAATATTCCACGAAGGCAGAACGATCCATTGTTACGTGGTCCGTGGCACCTGAATCCACAATCCACACAGGAGAGTGATCAGTGAGCAACACAGAACTAGTCACGTTACAATTCAAGGGATTACACACAGTAATTACCTTTTGCTTAGTGCACTCATGAGCAAAATGTCCACTCTTTCGGCAGTTAAAACAAGTCACATTAGACTTATCTTTCCCACCTCTGGATCCTCGAGGTCGTTTCTTTCTAGCTTTGTTTTTTGTTTTGTTTTTATTTGCACCCTTGTTGCCTTTAAAATCCTGATCTCTATCTCTTTGGCGCTTAAAACCTGCACTCCTCCGAGGAGCGCCAGCTTCAACAGCAAACACTTCAGTTAGAGGGGCTTCCGCAAGCATGCGGTCCTCCTCTAGCGCTAGGTGTTTTGCGGCCTGGTCAAATGTCCTGATGTCATCAGCATGAGTCAGATGGACCTTCATATGCTCCCAACTCTTTCAAGGCAATGATCTGATGAGAGCAGACACTTGCTCCTCATCGGTCTTAGCACGACCGGCAGCGCTCAGCTCGCTTATCATGTTTGACATTGCAGTAATATGCTACCTCATCGTGTGACCTTGGCGCATTTTATACCCATCAAACATGAGCCCAAGCTGGCGGGCCCTTGTGACGGAGGTCACTCCGTACTGAAACTTCACAGCTTCCCACAAGGCCTTTGCAGTTCGCAATTTTTTGAACTACAGTAACAGATCATCTCGCATCGAACTCAGAATTGTAATGCGAGCAATACGGTCTTTCTTTTTCCATGTATTATAGACATCCATATTTCTGCGATGCTGTGCAGTGTTCCCCTCCTCGGGGGGAGACATAATTTGGGTTATATTTTCTAACATGTCCTGATCCTCTAAGAGATACTCAATTTTACGATGCCACAAATCGTAATTTCTTTCATTGAGTTTATCTCCTCGAGTCAGATCAGCGACAATGCTTTTGGAAGCAGCCATAAAAATCTAGGACGAAAAACCACATAGTGATACATGAGTTCTAGCATAAACAAATAAACTTACTTAATAACTATAGCATTCAGACCAAAGGAAAACATAAAGCATTCGATCAAATCCTCCGCAGCAAATAAATAATTATCCGCCGGTTGCAAGGTGGTTTACACAAAACACTTCTACCTTGCAACTCCCTCTAGGCATGCATGTTCCAAAAAAACGTTCCTTTCAGAACATTCCAATAAAGATCACACAGAAATTAATTGCTACATTACTTCCATATCGAGCTAAGGATCCCCCATAGGGATTTAGCACTGTAGATGGGAACCTGCATAAGCCTTATAGCAATAATATCGCAATAATAAAAATAAAGGAGCCCCTCGTCTCCCTAGGGCAATAAACAGTCCACAATCCATAATTATTACAGTTCATAAATATTACAGCCCATTGCGATATCTATTGCAAATGGAAATGAATGATGAAATTACGCTTAACTCTCAATATGGCAGCAAAAATAAATCAGCATCCATTCACACCATTCATACCATACAAGCGCAATCTTTCCATACGTTAGCACAATCACACGCATGAATAAAGTGTACACCACTTCCAAATAAGAAGGAAGTGATATATAAGGAAACAACGCATATATGGAGCATAAGAAAAACATATATGGAAATACCAATCAATCTCCATAATAGTATCTCAAAACAGAAATTTTCTTTTCTTTCCCCAATCAACATAATCATGAGAGCGTAAAAATTATCCTACTCGCATTAGGAAAGAAAAATCCGGAAAAATCCTCAATGAGATCAACACATGTATGTGGATTTAATCATAAAGGAAATATTTCAAATGAAATGCATGCTATCATTCCAAAAAATCTGAAATTCCTTAAATGAGATCAACACATATATGTGCATCAAAGGAAAGCATTCAAAAAATACTTTTAAGGCAACAAAACTCCAGCCCATAATATGCTCTAAAAAATTTCAGAATTTGCCAATCTTTCCTTAATCAATATAAGCATGCAATCAACAATAATTATGTTACTTGTATTGGAAAGAAAAAATTCGAAATTTTCAAGAGAACAGGAAGCATATATGCGCATTTTTCAGTAAGAAAACCAATCAATCACATGCATGTTAATGCTCCAAAAAAGCCATATCCGAAATTCTTTGGAGCAACAAGGCAACACAATTATCATGCATATGCATATGGCAATAAACATCTACTCTAGATTCATGCTCATATTGAAAACTGCTAAATAAACAAGCATATACACGAAATTCCAGCAAACATGAGATTTAGTCATGCATGTACACGAATCAGAGATAACAACATTTGATCCATCCATGCAATCCGACATGCATGATGAAATACAAATGACATACAAACATTATCATCTAATTCAAGCATGAAAAAATATCAGAGAATTAAACTACTGATTATCATATAAAACATGCGCAAAAACAGAAGATCATCATGATAGGGTTAACACAGATTTCATGTATACATGCTCAAAGATTATAATAAATAATATCTAACCCTAATTCGGAAAAATCAGGAAAAATAGACATCTGATTTCATGTATACATGTGCATGATTTAGAAGAATCAACATGGAAAATAACTTCTGATTTTATCTAATACATGCGCAAAGAATAGAGGTAACAACACAGAAACAACAGAATTCTGGTCACATCTATGTATGTGCAATGATAGGAGAGGAACATATCATATTGGCTCGAAATAAAATCAGGAAAAATCCATCTTAAACCATGCATACATGCGCAAGAATGGAGGAGAAAAATCTAACCCTAGATGCATGCTCTAATGAACCAAAAGGTGCGCATCATGTAAATAAGCAATGCTGATTTTTCTGTTATCTTTCTTTCTCCAAAAAACATAACCACCGAATTTTCATCTCAAATCAGATTATCATGAAACAAAAATTCGTCAAGCATGGTGAGGATTAGAAGGTAACCGAGATGGCTCTGGTACCAATGTTAGCAAACAACGATTCTACAGGTTCAGGAGTACCTTTCTTGGAGAGAACCTGTGGCAGCGGAAGGAAGATCGGAGGTCACCTTACGGATTCCTTTTCACCGGTCGGTCTCCTACTCTCTTGGAGAAGGAGCGCGAGTCCACAACCCAAGAGTCCATGGAATGAGCTTGGTGGAGGTGGAGGGACGAAATGGGAGAGAGAGAAGGGGGCGGCTAGGGTGGGTGGAGGCTAGGGTTTGCACACTTGTTCTTCTATCCAATGGGAGGCTCCCCTCCTTATATAGATGGCTCCACCCTAAACCCTTAAATGTGTAGTCCAATAGGGACGCGCCATGTGTCAGTGCATTGGGCAAATATCTTATTAATCCTAGATTAATCCAATAATTATCAAACCAAACAAGTTCATAAGGTAGGTATATGAGTTATGACTGCAACAATTAAAGCAGTTTGGTTGTGGCAGGAATATATTGCTGTGAATTTAGACTTTTTTTTGCTGATTGCCAACAGGTTAATTGATGTATTAAGGATAGTTTGACTTGTTTAATCTTTATAAATTGGAAATCGCAGTGATGTTTGTTGTATAATAGTAACTCATAAATTACAAGAGACATTGACCCTTGTTATTTCATGCAAGAACATATAAGTTGGCCTGGGAACTACTTCTATTGCCGTTCTTTTTAATTGAAGTTGCATACTAGATTACACTTGCTTGCCCCTGCAATTGAGCTTACACAGCTAGTATTTTGCGTGATCTGACAATGCTACATGTTTATGCCATAATTTCGTAAATTTTACGACTTCTTTTGTACCATACCGTCTTAAAGGTTATGCTTGGAGATTGATGTGCTTTTTTTTCCGACATTTGTCTTAGGAACTTTTTTATGAAATTGGTGGTCTACAACGCTGTGGAGTACACTACGATTGGAGTGGACGATCCGAGGTGCTTTATCGACCTGCCAATGAAATTTAAATCTGCAATTTTTTGACTTTTGCAAGTTCAGAACTTAATTGATATCTGTCTGACATTGTATTTTTTTATTTATTTGTTCATCAGGGAACTGCAGATTTTGTCTTCAGTCGGAGGGATGATGCTCTAGCTGCTGTAAGGAGATACAACAATGTTCAGCTGGATTGAAAGCGTTTGAACATAGAGATTGTGGGATCAAATATCGTTACTCCTATAGTTGTACCTAAAGTTAGAACCGGAGCTTTCACAAACCCAATCCTGCTGGTGTTCAAAGGTCTTGTGATGTCTTCCTAAAGTTGTTTTTGAAGTTCTAGTATTATATATTAGTGGTGATGTTTTCAAATTTCTAGATTGAAGCTTCATTCTCGCTGATAGTAAATTCATTCTTTTGAACCTTTTGTGCTCTCAAATGGAAATCTCATTCTTTTGACGATTATGTAATGTACATTTGTTGGTTGTGTAAATACAGGAATTTATATAAGATACATATATAAAATATAATGATTTTTTTGTTCCAGCAGGACATTCTACGTTGGTTATTAAAAACCAACGTGATAAGGCAAGCATATCACGTCCGTTTTTCTAAAAACCAACGTGGTATGCCTACCAATATCATGTCGGTTTTTAGAACAATCGACATGATATGCTTGCCTTATCACGTCGGTTTTTGAATAACCAACATGATATTCCCTCATATCACGTCGGTTTTACAACCATGATAACTTGAGTATTTGACACTCTATGTTGAGCACATTTTGAGTATGATAAAGATTTGGATCAAATGTGTTGAAGTTTAAGCTTGGATTGTAGAGGATTGGAGAGATGTGTCAATAAGGTGTGGGAACCTATATTTATAAGCTCCCAGAGAGATATAGTCGTTGGGGAAGATTTGGTAAAGATTTGTATAAGATACACAAAAAAGAAACTCGGATTCAGTAAATCTGTCTTACACCGGTCGACCGACATGGGAAGAACGGTCGACTGTGTCTTTAAGAACACTACTAGAAAAATAGCTACAAAGTCAGCATTTCACGCGAAATTTTAAAAAAACCGACGTCAAAGGACTTTATCACGTCGGTTTAGAAGAATAACCGTGAAAAGACCATATCACGTCAATTTTATCCTAAACCTATATACAAAAATAACCCATCCAAAAATCAGAGCAATTTAAATCCAAAAATGTGCTCAAAACATGCAGAACTTGAACCAAAAGACAAGAGGTAGATTAACTAAGCCCTTATGCATCAAACCACATGACTAAAATGTTCTAATTAGCATAATAGAGAACCTTAAAGGTGCATTTCGATGCGTCACTCATTCATGGAATTTCAAAATGCGTCATTTGTAAATAACATGGTTGGTTGGTTGAAGATTAGAATTTGTAAATTCGAAGTGGAATTTTGGAAATTCCAACCCAATACAAAATAGACAAAACAAAATTCCACATTTTTTGGTGGAATTTACAAATCCCCGCCCTAATTCTCAACAACAAATTCCACCCTAAATCCCAACACCAAACCCCCAACACCTCATCCCCACCTCTACCCCTCCGCCGTCGTCGTCGTTCGAGCTCTAGTCGTGAGCCCTCGTCTTCTACCTTGCTCAAGCAGGTTTCTCCATTACTTTCTCCTCTTTTTCTTAATTACGGCATCTTCTCTCCATCTCGATCTCTTGCTCATTCTCAATTAGGGTTTCATCGTGCTTCAATCTCGACTCGTCTTCTCTCTGTAAGATCCTAGACTTCATCCATTTCCGCAGCTGTGATCTTTTCGTTATAATCGTGTTTTTCATTTTGCTATGACTATGATCTTTTCGTTATAATCGTGTTTTTCATTTTGGTGTGGAGATTGTGAGATTTTGAGTGGTTACATGTGTGTTGTGGTTTCTTTCTTCTAAGATGAGCTGTATGTGTAGTTGTTTGAAGGATTTTTAGAAGCTTTCTCGGGTTGGTTGGTGTTTTGAGTGTTCTAGCATGATCTGGGTTGAAAACCAAACATATGATCTAAGTTTGCAGATTTTCTTTTTAGAGTTTCAGTGATCAAATAAACATGACAACAATGATCCATATTGGAATTGCCAACCCAAAAGGTTAATTACTATTTACCTCAGTGAGTAAGCATGAGTTGTAAGCTTTAAACTTAAACAGGAGAATCTTTAGGCTTTCAGAACTACGTCAGATTAAAATTTTAAGTGATTCGTATTTGATAACAATCTGGTAATTATAGAATGTTAATATTCTAAAATATGTCTCACATATTTTTAAGCAGATTCTGCCTGTTTGGTATTTTCTGAACTATGCTAGATTCAACACATGATTAGCATTTGACAACTATCTGGTAATAATAGAATGCTATGAGTTGTACTTGACAACCATCTGGTAATTATAGAATGCCAGTATTCAAAATTATGTCTCAAAGATTTTTGAGCAGGGGTCTACCCGTTTGATTGCACAAATTCCTGGAAATGATGACATCCCTCTACATTAGAATCAACCCACCAGCCTTGCTGGTCAAATCCACAAGCGGGTCACTCGATAGTGACCCACAGCTTGGAACAAAGCGATACATCGGATAGACACCCAAATTTGTGGCAACTGACCTACATGGTTTCATCACAACATTGGGAACACCTAACCAGAGACAAAATGACAGCGCGCTTGTCTAGGTATTATCTTATGCTTGGCCTCTCTACATAGAAGTTTTGGCGAATAGGCCTCTCTCCATAGAGGTCCTACTCATGCCCATCGGCCCAATTAATCGTGCCCTGAATTCATTTATTACATTATTATACAATGCAAGCTATCTAAAGATCTATAAAATATCTCCATAGCTACCGAATCCCGATTGAGCCCAATGTGATGAGCATACAATTACTCAAATCATGAATAAAAGACAAAAATCAGCAACTAAAAGTGCCAATAACAGTAAACAACCATAACAACAATCAATCAAACAACATGACAACGACATTAGTCATCTACGGGGTCATGAAAATGAGTTATGGAGTCGAATTCCTAAGTGGCACACACATTCACATGAGGATACATCAGATCAGTAGCATATATACACAATATACATGATAAAACATACACAACAGCAAGGAATGTCATGAAAAGGATGATACGAGCGTTATATGGCATAATCACTTAGATTAAGGACATAGATACGTTTAATCCTTCCAACTCAGGACATAATAAGATGTTATATGAGCATGCATAAACATATATCGGTAAATCATGATGATAGAACATGCATATGAAATCAGAAATTCAAATACATCCATACGTTATTATACATGCATGCATGCCAATTAACATACAACAACCAGGCATAGGATGAGTTGCATATGAAATCAGAAATTCAAATACATCCATACGTTATTATACATGCATGCATACCAATTAACATACAACAACCAGGCATAGGATGAGCGTTATTATGCTTGATGATCTAAATGATAGTGGGAGGTCCTTGTTGGATGACTTGGTGAGAAGCCTCATTCTTAGTGATGCAAGTCTGCTGCATCCATCGAATGAGCATGAGGAACTCATTCCGATGCACCTGCCTATTGGTTGGAGTGTTTTCTTCGATGAGCAATTAAACACTAGTGAGGCAACACAACTTCATTCTTTGTTGCCCACACCCAACCAATATCATGAGGGGTTCGAGCCTTTCATCTTTGACCTTTCACCCCTCATGACACCTCAGAGTACCAGTGAAGTTTGCCCATCTCGGCAAGTCTCTGGTCCTCAAAACTTGATGTTCTCATTTGATGTTCCTTGAACAAATGATTATGAGAATATCTTGGTTGATGTATATATCTTGTAAAAAAACAAAAAAAACAAAAAAGTGTGTAATAAAAGACTCATTCAGTAAGCATCGTTTGTTGAGGGACCCAACCCTTGTGTACTTGGGCCCAATTTCTTAACGTATTTATCTCCCTTCTTCAGCTTCTCACAGGTTTTGAGGGAATTTGGGTTTGTGTCCATCAACATGACCCTGAACATCCCTTTGTACTTCATGTTGGTGAGATCTTTCTTTTTTCATGCATATATCCATGTAGTATCTTGTTCACATTCATTGAGGACAATGCATGAAGTAGGTGTGGGGGGTGTTTTACGTGTGTACATAGTCGAGTCTTTACTTTTGATTTTTTTGTTTTCTTTTGTGTGCATTGTTAGGGTCATGTTAGTGTGCCGCATTTAATATCTATATATCTGCTTGCCATGATCCTTGGGTGACTTGTCTTCTTTTGCTTGCCTAGTGCTTTAAAATTTTCACATTTTTTCAAAATCTTCATGTGTTTGCGAAAGAAAATGTTTTTGTAGGTTTTGCGAGTGTTTAGCATGTCCAAAACTGTTGAGAGGCAAAGTAAAAAGAAAGCTCCCAAAATTGTCTTGAACTTGATGCATTAGGATTTCTAGTTTAGTGGCTTTAGGTCTTATCGAGTCGTTAGGATGCACCCCGGTTTCCCTCGGGGGGCGTGTAATCATAGGGTTTCAGCACTCAAACATTTAAAGAAGTCCACCCTGAACCTAGTGAGTCAAATAATTCGTGTATGTTAGTATAAGAAAGTTTGTCGTAGTCAATGACCCTTAATCTCTTTTTGTGAAACTTAAGTGTAGGGGTTTTGGTTCCCATGTAGATAAATGAATAAGTGGTGTTCTCTCTTCTCGCACGACTCCTATCACTCGGGAAAGTTGGTCTGAGGGGCCTTTGTACCTGGTGCTTTCGAGTCATCTGACTTGGATGCACCGACCGAACTCCCGTTACACGGGTGGTAGGGATCGCCCTATGTGGAGATTTGGGGGAACGTGTACGTGATAGTGTAAGTCCTCATAGGCAATGATGCACGAAACATGACCCTGGGAGAATCAAACACCAACCAATAAAATGCTCTAAAGAAAAAAAAGAAGAAAAAAAGAGTAAAATAAGAACCAAAATGGACTTTACACATTGTATCACATTCAGAAGTTAAGGTTGCCCATGTCTTTCACTTACGTCCTTAACTAACTCTCACGAATAACTCATTAGGCTAGGTGTGTAAACCGATTACATATATAGAGTTGACCCGTAGTATTACCGCGTCCCATGATCGACAATATGAGTCCAACGAGTCGTGTGGCTAGATTGATTAATGCATCTTGTTCAGATTTTGTGGGTATATCTGCTGAAAACCCTCAGGAGACAAAACTCCTCCTCCTTGGCGACAAGGAGGTTTAACGGCTTGTTGAACGTGCTAAGTGCAACCGTGATTCCTATGAAAGTGAGTTAGGATTTCTTGTTTTTCGTATGCTTTTCTCTTTCTTTGTTTTACTCGGGACTAGCAAAAGTTAGGTGTGGAGGTATTTGATTGACATCATTTCATGCTTATATTTATATCTTATATCCCTTATCTTTTACCTAGACAATGCTATGTTACGAGTTTTATGTTTAGTTTTCAGGAATAAATAGGTTTGAAGAGATGAAGCATAAAAGGACCCAAAAGCTGGGAAAAAGGACTGAATTGTAAGATCTGGGGACTGAGATACAAGGGGAAGGACCTGAATGTAAGACAGAAGGACCTAATAGCAAAACAGAATACTCCACACCATCATGGGGAGTATATACCAAGAAAAGTCCACAACAAAAATGAGCAGGATCTGAACCGTATAGACCGCCAATTGGCGGTCCAAGACCGCTAATTGGCGGTCTAGTTTGGCCCAAATCCGCTAAAATTTCTCCAACACATGTATTAGAGGATGTTTAGGCTATTTTTGGTATCTCTTTAGTCCCACATCGGGGGATTGTCCCGGTTTGCCTTTTTCCATGGCTATAAATAGAACTCTTCACCTTCCATTGTAATCACCCCATATTTTAAGTGGTTATTCTTCCTACTAGAAGTCAGGCCTTGAAGCACACACTAAAGTAGGAGGATGCTACTTTTAATGTGAGTCATTTTAATACAACTTTTGTTTATTATGTTGTTTGTTTTATGTTTCTTGTTTTGCTTTGCTTAATGTCATTTCATTAGTTTTATTAGCTTAGTTAAAATGCTTTCTTTGTTTAGTTTAATAATTAGTGTAATGTTTAGTGAGTAGTTCCATCCCCTTTGGGGGGTGGAGTAGATGTACATACATGCAAATGAGACTGGATTGAATGCTTTAATTCCAATGTGTTGATAAAACATGAATGTATGCTTGCTTGTTTAGGATAGAATTTATAACTTGATGAGTTTTGCCAAAATGATTAGACACCTCTAATGCTTGTTTAGATTCTGAAATAAACATCTTGCATATGTAAATGTTAATCAACTAAGTTGGTGAATAGATTGATAAGTTTTGCCACAACATTTAGACACGTCCTATGCATGATAACACCACCTTAATTTGTGCTTAATGAATGTGTTCAACACCCACCTCTTTGCTTGTGTGCACTCACTCCACCCTTTAGGGGTTTTACCATTTCTTTATTCCAGCATTCTTCTTTTGTTCTTAGCTTAGTTGTCATTTCATTGTTTGCTTCCTTCGTTCGCATTTCATACTTCTTAGCGTAGTTTAGTGTAGAGTAGCGTAATCAATCTTTCTCCCCTAATTTTTGCCACTTGATTTCTGATAAACAAGAGGCTGCTCACCTCCCTGAGGATGACCCCTACTTGACACTGCTTCATCGCGGCCGTGCACTTGCGGTTTAATTAAAACGTTTAACAGGCATCGTCTAGCCTAAGGACCCATTGTCTTACATTGTTTGAGTCGTGCTTTATAGATTAGGCTTCTACCTTCACCTACTACCCACACAAGTTTCTAGGGATTCTTCCCTTCTCCTCTGAGTCATCTTCTTCTCACATACTTCTTCATTCTAGTCTCCTCCCTTTTACACTCTCTGGTAGCAGTTTAGGGTCGAGTCGAGCACTTTTTGCCAGCTTAGCCTCGTGGTAGTGAGAGTGGTCGATGATTGATCTCGTTTTATATTTAACCGCAAGTGCACGGCCGCGTTGAAGCGGTGGCAAATACGGGTCGTCCACTGGGAGGTGTGTCAACGATTGGTTTGTTCGAAGGCGAGAGGTAAAAAGAAGGAAAGAAAGGTTGGTTACACTAAACTACACTAAGATGCAAAAAAGAAATGAAGATAAGCAATAAAACTAAGCCCCATAGGGGGTAGAGAAATAATGTGAACATAAAGAAGTGTGTGTGTATTCATTAAGCTCCTCACAACATGTAGTGCATGAAATCATAAAACTACATCCAACTTTGCCTCCACATGAATTAAGATAAGACTACATCATTAAAACATACAAGACAATAATTGGAATGAAGCTACATGAACTCAAGTATAAAGACTATACCCTACTATGCCTCGACATGAATTAAGATTTCACTACATCATTAAAACATACAAGACATTAGCTAAGGTAAAGGCAACAAGAGCACATACACTACAAATTGTGTTTCCAATATTAACTTCATCCATATCCTAATCTTATCATTCCCCATAAAATAGGTCCACTAATCAAAGCATAAGCTAAGCTTCATTCAAGAGCATTAGCATATCAAAGATAAGAGTGGAGACCCATTAGATGGTTATGGAAATCATATAAAGCTCAAGGGATAAAAATAACACACACTTAATACACTACATGATTATATCACATATTTCTCCACCCCCCAAATGGGGATGGAACTACTCACTACTCATTACACTAACTATATTAGGAAAATAAAGCATAATACTGAAATGAAAGTTAACTAAGAAGGCAAGAAGCATTAAAGAAACATAAAAGGAAAGGAAAGACTAAACAAACATGCACAAATTAAAAGACAAGATTTAAATAAACTAGAAGAATTATTTTCTTAACAAATGACTCACATTGAAGGTAGCATTCTTCTCCACCTTGAGTTTTTGCTTCAAGGCTCATTCCTTAGTAGAGAGAATGCCACCAAGCAATGGGTAAATACAATGGAACGTGAAGAGTTCTATTTATAAGCATGGGAAAAGCTAATCGGGGACAATCCCCCGATGTGGGACTAAACCAATACCAAAAATAGCCAAAACGAACATTAATACAAGTCCAGAAGAAATTTCGACGGATCCTGAGCAATATGGACCGCCAATTAGCGGTCCAAAATTGTCGGATCGTGTTGGAATTTGTTGTGGGCTTTCCTTTCTGGTATTGTTGGTCTTTGATGCGGTTACTCGACTTGTTGGAGCTCCAACCCGAATAGAATTGGTAAAATACTCCCCATGATGGTGTGGAGTATTCTGTTTTGCTCTTAGGTCCTTCTGTCTTACATTCAGGTCCTTCTCCCTTGCATCTTGGTCCCTAGATCTCACCATTCAGTCCTTTTTCCCAGCTTTTGGGTCCTTTCATGGCTCTTCTCTTCAAACCTCTTTATTCCTGAAAACTAAACATAAAACTCGTCACGTAGCATTGCTTAGGTGTAAGATAATTGATATAAGATACAAATATGAGCATGAAATGATGTCAATCAAATACCCCCACACCTAAGTTTTTGCTAGTCTCGAGCAAAACAAAGAAAGAGAAAAACAAACGAGAAACAAGAAATCCTAACTCACTTTCGTAGGAATAACGGTTGCACTTAGCACGTGCAACAAGCCGTTAAACCTCTTTGTTGCCAAGGAGGAGGAGTGTTGTCTCCTGAGTGTTTTCAGCGGATATACCCACAAAATCCGAACAAGATGCATTATTCAATCTAGACCTCGACTCGTTGGAAATATTTTGTCGATCAATGGACGCGGTAATGCTACGGGCTGACTCTATATAGATGATCAGTCCACACCTCTACCCTAATGAACCATTCGTGCAAGTTAAATAAGGAATTATGTGAAAGACATGGACAACCTCAACATCCTCAAGTGCTACAAAGTGTAAAGTCCATTAAGGTTCTTATTTGCATTATCATATTTTTTTTTCTTTTTGTTTCTTTTCACAATTTTTTTTTCTTTTACTTTTTATTAGTTGGAGCTTCATTCTCCCAGGGTCAGGTTCCGTGCATCATTGCCCATGAGGACTTACACTATCACGTACACCTTTCCCCACATCTCCACATAGGGCAATCCCTACCACCCGTGTAACGGGAGTTCAGTCGGCGCATCCCAAGTCAGATGACTCGAAAGCACCAGGCACAAAGTCCCCTCAGACCTACTTTCCCGAGTGATAGGAGCCGTGCGAGAAGAGAGAACACCTACTCACTTATTTCTTATCTACACATGAACCAAAACCCCTACACTAATGTCTCAAAACAGGATTTAGAGGGTCCTTGACTACAACAAACTTCCTTAAGTTAACAGACACGAATTATTGACTCACTAGGTTCAGGGTGGACTTCATTAAATGTTTGAGCACTGAAACCCTATGATTACTCACCCCCAAGGGAAAACTGGGGTGCATCCTAACGACTCGATAAATCCTAAAGCCACGTACTAGATATCCTAATGCATCAAGTTCAAGACAATTTTGGGAGCTTTCTTTTTACTTTGCCTCTCAACGGTTTTGCACATGCTAAACACACGCAAAACCCACAAAACATTTTCTTTCGAAAACACATGAAGATTTTGAAAGAAATGTGAAAATTTTGAAGCACTAGGCAAGCAAAAGAAGACAAGTCACCCAAGGATCATGGCAAGCAGATATATCGATATTAAATGCAGCACACTATCATGACCCTAACAATGCAAACAAAAGAAAACAAAATCAAAGGAAAAAAGACTCGACTATGTACACACGTAAAACACCCCCCCCACACCTACTTCATGCATTGTCCTCAATGAATGCAAGCAAGATACTACATGGATTGATGCATAAAAAGGAGAGATCTCACCAACATGAAGTACAAAGGGAAGTGCAAGGTCATGTTGATGGACATAACCCGAATTCCCTCAAAACCTGTGAGATGCTAAAGAAGGGATACAAATACGTGAAAGAAATGGAGCCCAAATACACAATGGTTGGGGCTCACAACAATCAATGCTCACTGAAGGAGTCTTTTATTGTACTTCTTTTTTTTCTTTTTTTTCTTTTTTTTATATAACTATGTACAAACATAAGTTCCCATCTTCATTTGTCAAAAGACATCAAATGGGAACCTCAAGAGTGGGTCAATGCACTTGGAAAGGGAACATGACACCACGCGGGGCCAGAATACGCATGCGTGGGCCCCCTTCACAAAGAGCACTAGACGAAATGAGAGGTTCATGAATTGGACGCAAAGGCGTCTCATTCAAAGGATCAAACTGAAAGAGCTTGAACCTCTCGAGAGTTTGGGAAATAAGGGGCAACGGAAGAAAAATATCTCCCGTTGCGGAACTGAAGTTATGATCATCAATCCAAACTCTCCAACCAACAGGTTGGTGGGTCGGAACGAGGTCAAGCACCTCGTTATGCATATCCGACACACCAAGCGAACAAACAGTGGGTTTCATACCCAAGGTATCCTCCCAGAAACTCCTAATACCCTCATGAGCAATGTAGTTGTTTGATGTTCCATCATTTCCAAGATGATCAGGAACAATAGTGAGAGGCAAACTCTCATCAGGTTGTTTGAAGTTGAGGGTACTAGGGAGCTCTTACTCCACTAGAGGTGAGTCCTTAGGAGGTACAACAATAAGATCATGTGGCTCAAGGGCCACGGGACAAAAAGGTAAGGCACAATCCTGTGCCGACTCATAATAGAATTGGTCCAAGTTATTCTCAATTTGAATCGAATCCTCCACTAAGTGATCGTGAATTGAAACCCCAAGTCCCTCAGACTGACTAGGAGTTTGACTTTGAAAGGTTGTGCTTTGAATTTGTGGATGTGGTGGTGGTTCGATATCAAAAGAAGAATCCTCAGGTTGACAAGAAAGGTTACTTTCCTCACATTCACGTAATTTCTGCGACATTTGACTCACTTGCAGTGTCATATTTTGTATGGACTGTTGAGTGGTTTCCATGAACGTAAGGAAAGTTTGTTTCAAGGAATCAGGTATGCGGTCAAAGATGAGGTCCAAGTCAGAGCTTGGGAAATTTTGTGGTTGGGTAATTATGGGCTGAGAATGAGTCCAATAATTTGGACTGGGGTGCTGGTAGAATTCTGGGTATTCGGGAGGAGGATACTGGGGTGAATATGAAGTATAAGAATTTGAATAAGAATTGTTTCCCCATGAATCCATCACTCTCGGGATGTACGCGGATGCGTAATGGTCATATTGAGCATTTTGGGAAAATGTATGCTCATACTCAGGCTCTGGGGAACATAAGGACATTCCCCGATATTATGACCACTCAACCCACAACAATCGCACGGTATGGCTACTGGAGCCACTGGTGCACTCATGTCGTCTACCGCATGCATGAAAGAGGCCAAAGTTTGTTGCCCAGAGTATGATCCAACATAACTAGATGGAGATCTAGCCGTCGGTGCCTCTCTCATATCACCCCTATATGAAGATTGCTCAGTCACATAATGAAGATCATCCCAACCGTACGGGGTGTTCGTCTGAGCCACCCCAGGTTGCATGGGTCCGGAATACCAGGGAGAATCATCCTGGTCCCAACAATGATATGAATGGTCGCCCATGTAACCATCCATCTCAACAAACAACTCTCGAGTCGACCACTCTCACCACCACGAGACTAAGCTCGCAAAAAGTGCTCGACTCGACCCTAAAACGCTACCAGAGAGTGTAAAGGGGAGGAGACTATAACGTAGAAGAGGGTGAGAAGAAGATGACTCAGAGGAGAAGGGAAGAATCCCTAAAGCTAGCGTGGGTAACGGGATCAGGAAGAAGCCTAACTAGCAAGCACGGCTCAAACAATGTAAGGCAATGGGTCCTTAAGCTAGACGACGCCTAACTTCGAGCTCACTAGCCTTGACACGCCTCACCTCCCTACAACGAGGACCACAATGCCCAGCAAGTGATACCAGATCCGGAGATCCAGTACCTCCTACTATCGACAAGGTAGGCAACGCCGATCAGGTCATGACGGTCTCGACTAGATTACTCTCCTAGTGCGTCCGAATTCCTTAGGGCCAATGTCTACTTGCTTTTAGTTAAGGCTTTATTACGAGTGATTTTTGGGGCCAAGGAAAGGGTGATGAAATCCCCCACCTTATCTTTTATGGGACAGCCCCTCCTTAGTAGCGATTTGATCCTAGATCTAGCAATCAATCGCTCCAATCAAACGCTCTCTCACTCTTGTCCCGATGCACCTTACTAACTAATGCATGAACGAAACATGCATGAATGAGGGATGTGGGTGCACGTACCTCACGCCAGCAATCAACGACAAAATGTAAAGAAAAGAAAAGACAAATGCATGCAAGGTCTACCAATGGTGCATGACCTAGATGGCAAGAGGTCTAATCTTTTGCTTTGGATTTTAGGGCCAAGTTGATTAATGGGGTAGTGATTAAAGATCTGGGAGCAAACCAGAAGTCAAATCATGCCAAATAGGGCTCCCAGATAACACAAATTACAAAACTAACTACCAGAAAAAATTTGAAAGAAGCCCTCACCAGGCCGCCAATTGGCGGTCTCCAACCGCTGATTGGCGGTCCTTTTAGGTCTTCTGTTCCTCAAATTTGTCCAGCAGCCTCCCCTTGATCCAGTGGTTCCCTGAAACTAAGAAAAACTGAAAACAAAAAATTAAAAACCCCTCGAATCGTCCAAACCAAGGTCTGGACAGAGCACCTCCCCGGCAACGGCGCCAAAAACTTGTTTGATCGTTTTATATTTCTACCGCAAGTGCACGACCGCGTTGAAGCGGTGGCAAATACGGGTCGTCCACTGGGAGGTGTGTCGACACTTGGTTCGTGCGAAGGCAAGGGGTAAAGAAAGGAGAAAAGTATTGGTTACACTAAACTACACTAAGATGCAAAAAGGAAATGAAGATAAGCAATAAAACTAAGCCCCATAGGGGGTAGAGAAATAATGTGAACATAAAGAAGTGTGTGTGTGTTCATTAAGCTCCTCACAACATGTAGTGCATGAAATCATAAAACTACATCCAACTTTGCCTCCACATGAATTAAGATAAGACTACATCATTAAAACATACAAGACAATAATTGGAATGAAGCTACATGAACTCAAGTATAAAGACTATACCCTACTATGCCTCTACATGAATTAAGATTTCACTACATCATTAAAACATACAAGACATTAGCTAATGTAAAGGCAACAAGAGCACATACACTACAAATTGTGTTTCCAATATTAACTTCATCCATATCCTAACCTTATGATTCCCCATAAAATAGGTCCACTAATCAAAGCATAAGCTAAGCTTCATTCAAGAGCATTAGCATATCAAAGATAAGAGTGGAGACCCATTAGATGGTTATGGAAATCATATAAAGCTCAAGGGATAAAAATAACACACACTTAATACACTACATGATTATATCACATATTTCTCCACCCCCCCAAATGGGGATGGAACTACTCACTACTCATTACACTAACTATATTAGCAAAAGAAAGCATAATACTGAAATGAAAGTTAACTAAGAAGGCAAGAAGCATTAAAGAAACATAAAAGGAAAGGAAAGACTAAACAAACATGCACAAATTAAAAGACAAGATTTAAAGAAACTAGAAGAATTATTTTATTAACAAATGACTCACATTGAAGGTAGCATTCTTCTCCACCTTGAGTTTTTGCTTCAAGGCTCACTCCTTAGTAGAGAGAATGCCACCAAGCAATGGGTAAATATAATGGAAGGTGAAGAGTTCTATTTATAAGCATGGGAAAAGCTAATCGGGGACAATCCCCCGATGTGGGACTAAACCAATACCAAAAATAGCCTAAACGAACATTAATACAAGTCCAGAAGAAATTTCGACGGATCCTGAGCAATATGGAGCGCCAATTAGCGGTCCAAGACCGCCAATTGGCGGTCCAAAATTGTCGGATCGTGTTGGAATTTGTTGTGGGCTTTGCTTTCTGGTATTGTTGGTCTTTGATGCGGTTACTCGACTTGTTGGAGCTCCGACCCGAATAGAATTGGTAAAATACTCCCCATGATGGTGTGGAGTATTCTGTTATGCTCTTAGGTCCTTCTGTCTTACATTCAGGTCCTTCTCCCTTGCATCTTGGTCCCTAGATCTCACCATTCAGTCCTTTTTCCCAGCTTTTGGGTCCTTTCATGGCTCTTCTCTTCAAACCTCTTTATTCCTGAAAACTAAACATAAAACTCGTCACGTAGCATTGCTTAGGTGTAAGATAATTGATATAAGATACAAATATGAGCATGAAATGATGTCAATCAGTCGACTCGAGAGTTTTTTTGTTGAGATGGATGGTTACATGGGTGACCATCCATATCATTGTTGGGACCAGGACAATTCTCCTGGTATTCCGGACCCATGCAACCCGGGGTGGCTCAGACTAACACCCCGTACGGTTGGGACAATCTTAATTGTGTGGCTGAGCAAACTTTACATTGGGATAATATGAGAGAGGCACCGACTACTAGACCACAATCTAGTTATGTCGGATCATTTGTTGGTCAACAAACTGAGACATTACAACAAACTTTGGCCTCTTTCATGCGTATGGTAGATGACATGAGTGCACCGGTGGGTCTAGTTTCCGTACCGTGCGACTGTTGTGGGTTGAGTGGTCATGTTATCAGGGAATGTCCTTATGTTCCCCAAGAGCCTGAGTATGTGCATACATTTTCCCAAAATGCTCAATATGACCATTACGCATCCGCGTACAACCCGAGAGCGATGGATTCGTGGGGAGACAATTCTTATTAAAATTCTTATACATCATTTTCACGCCACTATCCTCCTTTCGAATACCCGGAATTCTACCAACACCCTACTTTAAATCATTGGACTCATTCTCAGCCCGTCAACACCCAACCCCAAAATTTCCCAAGCTCTGACTTGGACCTCATAGTTGACCGCAAACCTGATTCCTTGAAACAAACTTTCCTTACGTTCATGAAAACCACTCAACAGTCCATACGAAACATGGCACTGCAAGTGAGTCAAATGATGCAACAATTACGTGAATGTGAGGAGAGTAACTGTTCTTGTCAACATGAGAATTTATCTTCTGATATCGAACCACCACCACATCCACAAATTCAAAGCACAATCTTTCAAAGTCAAACTCCTAGTCAGTCTGAGGGACTTGGGGTTTCAATTCACGATCACTTAGTGGAGGATTCAATTTAAATTGAGAATAACATGGACCAACTTCATTATGAGTCGACACAAGATTGTGCCTTATCTTTTTGTCATGTGTCCCTTGAGTCCCTTCATGTTGTGCCTCTTAAGACTCACCTCTGGTGGAGCAAGAGCTCCCTAGTACCCTTAATTTCAAACGAACTGATGAGAGTTTGCCTTTCACTACTGTTCCTGATCATCTTGGAAATGATGGAACATCAAACAACTACATTGCTAATGAGGGTATTAGGAGTTCCTTGGAGGATACCTTGGGTAAGACCCACTTTTTGTTCACCTGGTGAGTTGGAATTCCTAAGGAGGTTCTTGACCTCGTTTCGTCCCACCATCATGTTGGTTGGAGAGTTTGGATTGACGATCATAACTTCAGCACCGCAACGGGAGAAACTCTTCTTCCGTTGCCCCCATATTTCCCAAACTCTTGAGAGGTTCAAGCTCTTTCAGTTTGATCATTTGAATGAGATGTCTTTTCGTCCAATTCATGAACCTCTCCTTTCATCTTAGATTGCCATCATTTCATGCTTATATTTGTATCTTATATCCATTATCTTACACCTAAGCAATGCTACGTGATGAGTTTTATGTTTGAATTTCAGAAATAAATAGGTTTGAAGAGATGAAGCATAAAAGGACCCAAAAGCATGGAAAAAGAACTTAATTGTGAGACCTGGGGACTAAGATGCAAGGGAGAAGCACCTGAATGTAAGACCAAAGGACAAAAGAGCAAAACAGAAAACTCCACACCATCATGGGGAGTATTTTTGCAATTCTAGTCGGGTCGGAGCTCCAATAAGTGAAGTAGATGCATCAAAGACCAACAAAGATATCCAGAAAAGACCATAATAAAATCTAGCGTGATCCGAACCATATAGACCGCCAATTGGCGGTCCAAGACCGATAATTGGCGGTCTGTTTTGGCCCAAATCCGCTAAGATTTTGGTGGGTAGCGTATTAGTGTGTATTTAATCCATTTGTGGTATTTGTTTAGTCCCACATCGGGGGATTGTCCCGGATTGCCTTTTTCTTTGGCTATAAATAAAACTCTTCACCTTCTATTGTAAACGACCCATTGCTTGGTGGCATTCTCTCTACTAAGGAGTAAGCCTTGAAGCAAAACTCAAGGTTGAGAAGAATGCTACCTTCAATGTGAGTGATTGTTAATAAAATAATTGTTATTAGTTTCTTTTAATCTTGTCTTTGAATTCTTGCATGTTTCTTTAGTTTATGTTTCTTTCAATTAGCGTCTTTAATGTTCCTTTCTTGCCGAGTTAAATTTCCTTTCAGTATAATGTCTAATTTCGTGAATGTAGGTAGTATAATGATTAGTGAGTAGTTCCATCTCCTTTGGGGGTGGAGTAGATGTATGTACATGTTATGTAGGTGGTATGAATGCTAGATATTATTGTTTGTGAGAGATATTAGTATGCTTGCTGGAATTAATAAGAACTTTACTTGATGCTTTCTGCCATAGTTAGGTACACTCCATTCTCGTTATGTTCTTAATAACAACCTTGCATTGCTCATATTAATCACCTAGGTTAGTGTTGTAAATGATAGGTCTTGCCATGAGGTACTTCTTATGCATTAACAAACACTAACCACACTTGAGCATATTGTGTGCATTCACTACCCTTATTTCATGTGCACACACCCTCCACCCCTTAGGGGTTTTCCATTCCTGAGTTTTATCTCCTTTCATTACTTGCTTAGTTTAGTTTGTTTTTTTGATTTGATTTCAGCTTTCCTAGTTTACTAGTTTAGATTAGTATAGTTAGTGTAATCAATCTTTCTGACCTTTCTTTCCCACTCGCCTTCACACAAACCAAAAGTCGACACACCTCCATGTGGATCGATGCGCATTTGCCACCGCTTCAACGTGGCAGTGCACTTGCGGTTTAATATAAAACGAATCAATCAGTGCTATTTGTGGGGGGGGGGGCAAACATGAGTACTCTGGCCCGCGTGGTGTAATGTTCCCTTTCCAATTGCATTGACCTAGTTTTGAGGTTCCCATTTGATGTCTTTTGAGAAATGAAGATGGGAACTTAATTTTGTACGTACTTATATTAAAAAAAGTATAATAAAAGACTCATTCAGTGAGCATCGATTGTTGTGGGCTCCAACCTATGAGTATTTCGGCCCATTTTTTCATGTATTTTTATCCCTTCTTTAGCATCTCACAGGTTTTTAGGGAATTCAGGTTTGCGTCCATCAACATAACCATCAACTTCTCTTTGTACTTCACGTTGGTGAGATCTCTTCATTTTCATGCATAAATCCATGTAGTTTCATCACATTCATTGAGGACAATGCATGAAGTAGGTGTGGGGGGGGGGGGCTTACGTGTGTACATAGTCGAGTCTTTTTCCTTTGATTTTGTTTTCTTTTGTGAGTATTTATAAGGTCATGTTAATGTGTTGCATTTAATATCGACATATTTGCTTGCCATGATCCATTGGTGACTTGTCTTCTTTTGCTTGCCTAGTGCTTTAAAATTTTCACATTTCTTTCAAAAATCTTCATGTGTTTGTGAAAGAAAATGTTTTGTTGGTTTCGCGTGTTTTTAGCATGTGCAAAACCGTTGAGAGGCAAAGTAAAAAGAAAGCTCCCAAAATTGTCTTGAACTTGATGCATTAGGATATTTAGTACATTGGCTTTAGGACTTATCTAGTCATTAGGATGCACCCCGGTTTTCCCTCGGGGGCGAGTAATCATAGGGTTTCCGTACTCAAATATTTAAAGAAGTCCACCCTGAACCTAGTGAGTCAATAATTGGCGGTCTTATGGACCAATTGTAATCAAATCCCAACCAGATCCAGATCTTATGGACCGCCAATATTTAAACAAATTCCAACCAGATCCAGATCTTATGGACCGCCAATTGGCGGTCTGGATCTCAAACTTTGCGGGCACATGTATTAGAGGGTGTTTATTCTATTTCTGGTATTTGTTTAGTCCCACATCTGGGGATTGTCCCGGATTGCCTTTTTCTTTGGCTATAAATAGAACTCTTCACCTTCTATTGTAATCACTTCACATTTTGAGTGGTTATTCTTCCTACTAGAAGTGAGGCCTTGAAGCACACACTAAAGTAGGAGGATGCTACTTGAATTGTTAGTCATTTTAATAAAAAATTCTTTATTATGTTGTTTTAAGACATAAGTGGCAATACCAATCTAGAATAGAACACTTCAGTAGATGGGTTTTGCCACAAGTTTTAAGACACCTCCCATGCTTGTTTAGTTTCTTAAATAACCAACTTGTGTTTATGAATGTTAATCAAAGTAGGTTAGTGATTTAATTGATGGGTTTTGCCATGATAAGTAGACACCTCCCATACATGCAAACACTACCTCCACTTATGCCTATAGGAAGATATTCTTGCCTCCTTATTGTGTATGTGTAGTCACTCCACCCCCTAAGGGGTCTCTCTCTCTTACTGATTTCTCCATAGTGTCAAGTTTCTCTAGCTTAGTTGAAGTATTCGTTTGTTTTGTTTCCTTCGCATTTGCTTCTTCGTGTTAACATAGTTTAGATTAGAATAAACAACTTTCTTCCATCTTTTTGTGCCACTTGATTTCTGATAAACAAGAGGCTGCTCACCTCCCTCTGGACGACCCGTATTTGCCACGTCTTCACCGACGCCGTGCACCTGCAGTTTAATTAAAACGTTGAACAAGTTTTTAGTGTTGTTGCCGAGGAGGTGCCAGTCCAGACTCTTGTTTGGACGATTCGAGTGGATTTAATTTGTGTTTTGTAGTTTTCTTTGTTTCACGAGACTTGGAGTCGCAAGGGGAGGCAGCAGGAAAAGTTGGAGGCCAACCAAGGCACTTTGGACCGCCAATCAGCGGTCTGGTGAGCCTTGTTTCCCTTCTCGTTTCTTCAGCTTGTTTCCATAATTGATTTAGTGATCTGGGACTTGATTTGGCATGTTTCTCTCTTGTTTAGGTCATGCATCATGTATGTGACGCATGTAGATTGTCTTTTATTTTAGCTTTATTTTCAGTTGCTGAGTGCTGGCATGAGGTATGCACTTTCTACTCTCATTCATGCATTTCGTATGAACATGCATTAGTTAGTAGGAAGTGCATTGAAACAAGTGTGAGTTGAGCGTTTGTTTGGAGAGTTGATTGTTGTATTAAGACTCTAAAACACTACTACGGAGGGGTTGCCCCACAAACCACACTAATCAAGAGCCTAATTCTTAAAACAAGTAGACATTGGCCCTAGGGATCTCGGACGCATTAGGAGAGTGATCCGGTCACGACCGTCATGGTGTGTTCGGCGTTGCCCACTTTGTCGATAGTAGGAGAGACGAGATCTCCAGATCTTGGCTCACTTGCTGGGCTTTGTGGTCCTCGTCATAGGGAGGTGAGGCGTGTTGAGGTCGTGTGACGTGGCAGTTAGGCGTCGTCTAGCTGTAAGGACCTATAGCGAACTTAGGATTGCTAGAGCCTTATTTGCTTGTGTGTTTCTACCTGTACCCATCCGCCGTAGCATAAGGACTTCTTGCCTTCTCTCCTGAGTCATTCTTTCTCTCCTGTGTTCCCCCGTCTTCTCCTCTACGCACATTCTTTGTTTAAAAAAACAAGTTTTGGTTTGTGTGTGTGCACCTTCGTGCATGCTTTTGTGGGCATGAGACGAGAGTGGCCGTTTGACGAGGCGCGTTGTCAACCCTGCTTCGGTAGTCGATTTCTCGACACCTTCCTCCTCTCGTGTCGCACACAGTTCGGGTTCAATGGCTACTAATTTCCGTGAGTAGGAGCAGTTGCTAGACCCACCTGTTCCACCTTTGCTTCTTGTTGTGGCTCCCATACCTCTACGTGATAGATGCTACCGAAGTCGTACTGCTCTACCCTTATGCATTGTATTGCCAGAGGCAAATGGGAACCATTTTGAGGTTAAGCCTCAGTTTATTTCCATGCTCCCTGACTTCACTGGGAAAGGTGACCCCTATATCTTTCACATGGAATTTGAGGAGGTCTGTGCTATGTTCAAGCTGCAACAACTTAGCACAGACTCCATCCATCTTAGGCTTGTTCCTTTTGCACTAAAGGATGACGCCAAGAAGTGGTTGTACAGCAACCAGGCGAATTCCTTCAGGACATGGGATGAGTTTCAATATGCATTCCTCAAGAAATACTTTCCAAATCATCTGACTCAAAAGTTGAGGAACAAAATCAATTCGTTTTATCAACTTGAGACCGAAACATTTCATGCATATCTAGAGATGTTCAAATAGCTACTATCCTCGTGCCCTCACCATGGCATTGAGTTGTGGTGTCTTTGTCAGATTGTTTACGAGGGTCTTCACATCCCGTCCCGAACCCTCCTTGAGTCCATGTGTCAAGGAGAGTTCTTGGGAAAGGATGAAAGGGAGGCATGGGCTTTCCTAGAAGTCCTCGCTGAGAAAACCATGCAATGGGAGAGCCTAAGGGAACCACCTGTATCATCCAGCATAGGAGCGAGGTTCGCGAATGCAAACTCGACTAGATCTGGTGCCACATGTGTCGTCGATACCACTACGGCCACCGAGGCCCGCATGGTGGCCTTAATGCGTCGTATGGATTCGATTGAGCTCCAAAACAAACAAGGTGCACCTCACATGTCCACATCTGGTCCAGTTCCCTGTCATTCATGTGGTAGGATAGGTCATGTAGAAAGAGAGTGTGCGTCCATTCCTCCTGAGATGGAACATGTCAACGCCATCTATGACAGAGCTACGAATGACCCATACTCGTCATCTTATAATCCTGGATGGAGGAACCACCCCAATTTTTCATGGAACCAAAATAGTACCCTGGGTGGTACTTCAAACTCCTCTCGACCACCTAACCAATCATACCAACCTCCCATGCATGCACAATCTTATTAGCCACCCAAGCTCCAATCACCAATCATTCGGGTTTCCCAAATTCCAATAATATGGAAACACGATTCAATTCGTTTGAGACCTTGACAAGTGGACTTAAAAACTCAATGAAATTTTTTATGTCATCCACAAGTCAAGTTCTCACTTCAAATCAGCAGACCATTAAATATCTAGAGCTTCAGATGGGCCAATTGGCTCAGTCTGTACATGAAAGAGAGAGATGCTATTTGCCTAGCCAGGCTGAGGCTAACCCCTGTATGTACCAGCAACAACACATGCAAAATGAGAATGTGGTACCCCGGGGGCAGCAAGTGAACCATGTAGAGGAACCTGCTCACCATGTCAATTCCATTGTGACCTTAAGGAATGGAAAGAAGGTTGACAATCACGTTTCCTTGCCACACCCACCACCATCTATGCAGCCCCTCAGTGGGAATGGTGGTGAAGAAGAGGCTGAGGGTGAGGGTAATACACCAACGCCTCCTTCTCAGGCATCGTAGAAAACCTACCTGCCAAAAGCTCCCTATCCAAGTAGGTTAACCAAAAAACAGAGTGACACAATGGATAAGATATTAGAGGTGTTTAAGCAAGTGAAGGTTAACATCCCCTTGTTGGATGTCATCCAACAAATACCTCAATATGTTCAAGTGTTGAAGGATCTCTGCACAACCAAGAGGAAGACCGATGTTCCTAAGAAAGCTTTCTTGGCTGCAAATGTAAGCTCACTTTTGTCCAATCCCTCCTACACAAAATACAAGGACCCTGGGTGTCCTACTATTCAGTGTACGACAGGGGACACTAGCATGAGTAATGTATTGCTTGATTTAGGATCAGCGATCAACCTCCTCCCATTTTCTGTTTATCAACAGTTGAACTTGGGAGAATTGAAACCAACTAACATCACCCTCCAATTGGCGGATAGATCCATTCGTATTCCAAGGGGGATTATCGAGGACGTGCTTATCAAAGTTGGAGATTTTATATTTCCAGTCAATTTTGTTGTCCTCGATACCAATCCTGTTGCGAACACCCATTCTCAAATACCTTTGATTTTGGGTAGACCATTTCTGGCAACCTCCAATGCCTTAATTAATTGTGGAAATGGTCTTATGAAGCTCTTATTCGGTAACATGAGTGCTGAGTTTCGTGTGTTCAACTTTGGAAGGCAACATGAGCCCATGGACCAACCTTTAAATCTCAATCTCATCCGCCAATTAGAGAAAGCACCACAAAATCAACGAACACCCCTAACACCAATGCAACCCATTGAGAATGTTTGTGGGCCCAGCGAAAACTAATTGCCTGTCTTTGCAATGCAACAGAGTGAGCTAACATCAAACATGAATGTCCAAAAGGAGTGTTCGTTGCATGATTCAGTTGAGATTATTAGTGAGAGTGAGACACCGCATCATATGCCTATACCAGAAGGTGTCTCTGTCTCATTTCCCTTGGCCATTGAGCCATTTGAGCTTCATCTTGACTCCAACAAGGACCCACCTACGACCGAGCTTATCCTTGATGATTAAAATGATGGTGGGAGGTCCTTGTTGGATGACTTGGGGAGAAGCCTCATTCTTAGTGATGCAGGTCTGCTGCATCCATCGAATGAGCTTGAGGAACTCATTCCGATGCAACCACCTATTGGTTGGAGGGTTTTGTTTGATGAGCAACTAAACCCTAGTGAGGCAACACATCTTCACTCATTCACGTTTCCTACACCCAACCAATATCATGAGGGGTTCGAGCCTTTCAGCTTTGACCTTTCACCCCTCATGACACCTCTGAGTACTAGTGAAGTTTGCCCATCTCGGCAAGTCTATGGTCCTCATAACTCAATGTCCTCATTTGATGTTCCTTGACAAAAGGATTATGAGAATATCTTTGTTGATCTAAATACCTTGTAAAAAAATGTAATAAAAGACTCCATGAGCAAGCATTGATTGTTGTGGGCCCCAACCCTTGTGTACTGGGGCCCCATTTATTTCACGTATTTGTCTCCCTTCTTCAGTATATGACAAGTTTTGAGGGAATTCAGGTTTGTGTCCATCACTATAACCATGAACTTCTTGTTGCATTTCATGTTGGTGAGATCTTCCCTTTCTCATGCATAAATCCATGTAGTATCATGCTCACATTCATTGAGGACAATGCATGAAGTAGGTGTCGGGGGGGGGGGGGTTACGTGTGTACATAGTTGAGTCTTTTCCTTTGATTTTGTTTTCTTTTGTGTGCATTGATAGGGTCATGTTAGTGTGCTGCACTTAATATCGATATATCTGCTTGCCATGATCCTTGGGTGACTTGTCTTCTTTTGCTTACCTAGTGCTTTAAAATTTTCACATTTCTTTCAAACTCTTCATGTGCTTGCGAAAGAAAATGTTTTGTGGGTTTTGTGTGTGTTTAGTATGTGCAAAACCGTTGAGAGGCAAAGTAAAAAGAAAGCTCCCAAAATTGTCTTGACCTTCATGCATTAGGATATCTAGTTTACTGGCGTTAGGTCTTATCGAGTCGTTAGGATGCAACCCTATTTTCCCTCGAGGAGCGTGTAATCATAGGGTTTCAGTACTCAAACATTTAAAGAAGTCCACCCTGAACCTATTGAGTCAATAATTCGTGTGTGTTAGTATAAGGAAGTTTGTCGTAGTCAATGACTCTTAAGCTCTTTTTGTGAAACTGTAAGTGTAGGGGGTTTGGTTCCCATGTAGATAAGTGAATAAGTGGTGTTCTCTCTTCTCGCACGACTCCTATGACTCGGGAAAGTAGGTCTGAGGGGACTTTGTGCTTGGTGCTCTCGAGTCATCTGACTTAGGATGCACCGACCGAACTCCCGTTGCACGGGTGGTAGGGATCACCCTATGTCGAGATTTTGGGGAAGGTGTACGTGATAGTGAAAGTCCTCATAGGAAATGCTGCACGAAACCTGACCCTGGGAGAATCAAACACCAACAAATATAATGCTTCAAAGAAAAAGAAGAAAAAAAAGTTAAAAAGAAAAAGAAAAAAAGAGTCTAATAAGAACCTTAATGGACCTTACACTTTGTATCACTTGAGGATGTTGAGGTTGTCCATGTCTTGCACTTAAGTCCTTAATTAACTTTCACGAATGATTCATTAGGCTAGGTGTGTGGACTGATTAAATACATAGAGTCGTCCCGTAGTATTACCACGTCGCATGATCGATAAAATAAGCCAACGAGTCATGTAGCTAGACTGATTAATGCATCTTTGTTCGGATTTTGTGGGTGTAACCGCTGAAAACCCTCAGGAGACAACACTCCTCCTCCTTGGCGAAAAAGAGGATTAACGGCTTGTTGCATGGGCTATGTCCAACCGTGATTCCTACGAAAGTGAGTTAGGATTTCTTGTTTTTCGTATGCTTTTCTCTTTCTTTGTTTTGCTTGGTACTAGCAAAAGTTAGGTGTGGGGGTATTTGATTGACATCATTTCATGCTTACATTTGCATCTTATATCCATTATCTTTCACCTAAACAATGCTACATGATGAGTTTTATGTTTGAATTTCAGAAATAAATAGGTTTGAAGAGATGAAGCATAAAACGACCCAAAAGCAGGGAAAAAGGACTGAATTGTGATACCAGAGGACTAAGATGCAAGGGACAAGGACCTGAACGCAAGACCGAAGGACCAAAGAGCAAAACAGAAAACTCCACACCTTCTTGGGGAGAATTTTGGCAATTTGATTCGGGTCGGAGTTCCAATAAACAAAGTAGATGCATCAAAGACCGACAAAGAAAACAAGAAAAGCACACAACGAATCCCAACCAGATCCAGATCTTATGGACCGCTAATTGGCGGTCTGGATCTCTTTTGATCTGCTCAAACTTCGTGGCCACATGTATTAGAGGGTGTTTATTCTATTTCTGGTATTTGTTTAGGCCCACATCGGGGGATTGTCCCGGATTGCCTTTTTCTTTGGCTATAAATAGAACCCTTCACCTTCCATTGTAATCATTTCACATTTTGAGTGGCTATTCTTCCAACTAGAAGTGAGGCCTTGAAGCACATACTAAAGTAGGTGGATGCTACTTGAATTGTGAGTCATTTTAATAAAAGTTTCTTTATTATGTTGTTTGTTTCATGTTGCTTGTTTACTTTGTTTAATTTCATTTCATTAGTTTTAGTAGCTTAGTTAATATGCTTTCCTTTCTTAGTTTAATCATTAGTCTAATGTGTAGTGAGTAGTTCCATCCCCTTTGGGGGTAGAGTAGATGTTCATACATGCAAATGAGAATGTAATGAATGCGTTATTTACAATGTGTTAATAAAACATGAATGTATGCTTGCTTGTTTAGGATAGAATTTATAACTTGATGAGTTTTGCCAAAATGATTAGACACCCCTCATGCTTGTTTAGGTTCTGAAATAAACTACTTGTATATGTAAATGTTAATCAACTAGGTTGGTGAATGGATTGATAGGTTTTGTCATAACATTTAGAAACTTCCTATGCATGATAACAACACCTTTATTTGTGCTTAAAGAATGTGTTCAACACCCACCTTTTTGCATGTGTGCACTCACTCCCCCCTTAGGGGTTTTCTATTTGTGAATTCCAGCACTTATTTAGTTCTTAGTTTATTTTGGTAGTTCATTGTTTATTGCTTTCGTTCGTACTTCGTAGTGTAGTGTAGCGTAGAGTAGGATAATCAAACTCTCTTCTCCATTTTTCGCCACTGGATTTCTGATAAACAAGAGGCTACTCACCTCCCTGTGGACGACCCTTATTTGCCACATCTTCACCGACGTCGTGCACTTGCGGTTTAATTAAAACGTTTAACACCTACCAACCCTCACATCAAAGGCTTCAGAACCATAATTACCAACCTGCTCAGGCCTCATCGTCAGGTTATTCCAACCCGACTCCACTTCCACAGCGGGTTGACCCCAAGGACCCTTTAGTGATCCGACACTTCAAGCATTAATGCAGAGGATGCAAAGTACAGTCAAAACTTTGGAAATGCAAGTTAGCCAATTGGCTCATCAGTTCCATGAACGCGAGAAGGGTCAGATCCCGAGTCAACCTGTGGTAAATCACATGGGTCAAACTGCTCGTGATAGGCAGAATGTACACAATGTTGAAAGTGACCCTTCCCAACATGCCAATGTTGTCCATACCATGAGATCGGGATGGGTTGTTGACAACAATTTGGAAATGCCTGAAGCCAACCCTGTTGGCGAGACTTCCAAGGAGGGTGGTGAGTCTGTCAAGGAACCTAATTCTGAGACTCCTCCTCGTGATTGTTAGGTCCCCAAGGCACCATTCCCTCATAGGTTGACTAAAAAACGTGATGAGCATTGGGACAAAATCGTTGAGGTACTTAGGCAAGTAAAGGTGAACATCTCGTTGTTGGACGTTGTTCAACAAATGCCACCGTTGGCCATGTTCCTCAAGGACCTTTGCACCATTAAGAGAAGAACAAATGTTCCCAAAAAGGCATTTTTGGCCTCCAATGTGAGCTTGATATTGACACGACCGATGGAAGTAAGATACAAGGACTCAGGTTGTCAAACTGTCTCTTTCATGATCGTTAATGTGACAATCTCTCAAGCTTTATTGAATTTGGGAGCATTTGTGAACCTCCTGCCCTACTCTGTCTATGTCAACCTTGGAATAGGCAATCTTAAACCAACGTGGACAACCCTCCAGTTGGCTAACAGATCCGTCAAGATTCCACGAGAGAGTGTAGAGGATGTCCTTATTAAAGTGGGTGAGTTCGTATTTCCAGTTGATTTCATCATCTTGGATACTGAACCTGTGTCCAACGCACAATGACAAATTCCTGTGATCCTTGGGGGGTTGTTTCTTGCGACATCTAATGCTTTGATCAATTGTCGCAATGGCTTGGTGAGGTTGTCTTTTGGAAACCTCACAGTGGATTTCAACATCTTTATTCTTGGTAAGTGATTGACATCATTTCATGCTTATATTTGTATCTTATATCCATTATCTTACACCTAAGCAATGCTACGTGACGAGTTTTATGTTTGAATTTCAGAAATAAAGAGGTTTGAAGAGAAGAGGCATGAAAGGACCCAAAAGCAAGGAAAACAGACTTAATTGTGAGACCTCGGGACTAAGATGCAAGGGAGAAGGACCTGAACGTAACACCGAATGACCTAAGAGCAAAATAGAAAACTCCACACCAGCATGCACCGTATTTTGACAATTCAATTCGGGTCGGAGCTCCAACAAGCAAAGTAGATGCATCCAAGACCAACAAATATATCAAGGAAAGCCCACAACAAAATTTAGCTCTATCTGGATCCTGTAGACTGCCAATTGGCGAATCGGATCTTCCCGGATCCGCTAAGATTTCTGGAGCGTAGGTTTTAGTGGTTTGTTTAGGCTATTTTTGGTATTTGTTTAGTCCACATCGGGGGATTGTCCCGGATTATCTTTTTCTATGGCTATAAATAGAATTCTTCACCTTTTATTGTAAACTATCCATTGCTTGGTGGCATTCTCTCTACTAAGGAGTACGCCTTGAAGCAAAACTCAAGGTGGAGAAGAATGCTACCTTCAATGTGAGACATTATTAATAAAATAATTGTTCTTAGTTTCTTTTAATCTTGTCTTTTAATTGTTGCATGTTTCTTTAATTTATGTTCCTTTCAATTAGCTTCTTTAATATTCCTTTCTTGCTTAGTCTAATTTCATTTCAGTAGAATGTTTCATTTTCATGTAGGTTGTAGTGTAATGATTAGTTAGTAGTTCCATCCCCATTTGGGGGGTGGAGAAATATGTGATATGATCATTGTTGAACGTTTTAATTAAACCGCAGGTGCACGGCTGCGTTGAAGCGGTGGCAAATACGGGTCGTCCTCAGGGAGGTGAGCAGTTTTTGTTTGCACGAAATCAAGTGGCAAAAATATGGAAGAGAGTTTGAATATCCTACTCTACGCTACACTACACTACGAAGTACGAAAGAAAGCAACAAACGATTAACTAAAACCTAACTAAGAATGAAATAAGAGTGCTGGAATTCAGAAATGGAAAAAACCCTAAGGGGTGGAGTGAGTGCACACATGCAAAGAGGTGGGTGTTGAACACATTCTTTAAGCACAAATAAAGGTGGTGTTATCATGCATAGGAAGTGTGTAAATGTTATGGCAAAACCTATCAATCCATTCACCATCCTAGTTGATTAACATTTACATATACAAGTTGTTTATTTCAGAACCTAAACAAGCATGAGAGGTGTCTAATCATTTTGCCAAAACTCATCAAGTTATAAATTCTATCCTAAACAAGCAAGCATACATTCATGTTTTATCAACACATTGTAACTAAAGCATTCATTCCATTCTCATTTGCATGTATGAACTTCTACTCCACCCCCCAAAGGGGATGGAACTACTCACTAAACATTAAACTACTATTACACTAAGCAAGGAAAGCATATTAACTAAGCTACTAAAACTAATGAAATGAAATTAAACAAAGTAAAACAAGAAATATGAAACAAACAACATAATAAAGAAACTTTTATTAAAGTGACTCACATTTCAAGTAGCATCCTCCTACTTTAGTGTGTTCTTCGAGGCATCACTTCTAGTAGGAAGAATAGCCACTTAAAATATGGAGTGATTACATTAGATGGTGAAGAGTTCTATTTATAGCCATATAAAAAGGCACTCTGGGACAATCCCTCGATGTGGGACTAAACAAATACCAAAAAATAGACTACACATCCTCTAATACATGTGCTAGAGAAATTGGGGCGGATCCAGATTGATCTGGACCGCCAATTAGCGGTCCATAAACTTTGGATCGGGTTGGAATTTGTTGTGGGCTTTTCTGTTGCCAAAATACTCCCCATGATGGTGTGAAGTTTTCTGTTTTGCTCTTTGGTCCTTTGGTCTTACATTCAGGTCCTTCTCCCTTGCATCTTAGTCTCCAGATCTCACAATTCAGTAATTTTTCCCAGCTTTTGTGTCCTTTTATGCTTAATCTCTTCAAACCTATTTATTTCTGAAATTCAAACATAAAAATCGTAACATAGCATTATTTAGGTGAAAGATAATGGATATAAGATGCAAATATGAGCATGATATGATGTCAATCAATTATGTAGTGTATTAGGTGTGTGTTATCTTAATCCCTTGAGCCTTATATGACTTCCATAACCATCTAATGGGATTTCACTCTTATCTTTGATATGCTAATGCTCTTGAATGAAGCTTAGCTTATGCTTAGATTAGTGGACCTATTTTATGGGGAATGATAAGGTGAGGATATGGATGGAATTTGTAACGCCCCTGATCTCGCGGGTACGCACACTGGGAAAGGAAACTAGTGTCGCGATCAGAGACCTCCGCGACGACCGAAGGGGTTACAAAAGACAGACCGAATAGACTCGACAAACTGAAAGAAATCATACACAAATGGACTGACATAAAACATAATAGGAATAATAGAATAATCATAACAATAAAAGTCTTATTACAACACATCGAGTATCAAAAAGGAAATACATAGGGAAATATGCGGAAGCAAAGATAAATGGGAATCTGGTCGACGCGTCCCTCGTGTACAGAATCTTCGGAACTCGTCCAGTCTGCCCTGTGGAACCTAAGTACCTGCAAGCACCGCATTTAACAATGCGTGAGTTTTCAATTAAGAAAACCCAGTATGCCCCCGCCAATGCAATAAATGAAAGGTAGCATGAAATGCAAAAATGGCAGGTTTCATAAACAGAACAGAAAGCATCAAATGCAACAGAAGGCTACGACTACACAAGTCGTGCCAGTCAAGCTCACCCGAATCGTTCCTCCATAGGAACCAGAACACCAGCCTCGCTGGTCAGAGGTGGTCACTCGTCAGTGACCCACCGCTCGGCACAAAGCGGTGCGCCGGATAAGTGTCCCAATCCGCGGAAAATAAACCTACATGGTGTCATCGCGAACTGAGGAACACCTACCCTGAGACAGAATGGCAGTGCACATGCCCAGGACTTATCTTAGGCCTGGCCCCCTACAGGGGTCTTAGCCGAGTGGCCTCTGAAGCTAGAGGACCCACCCGTGGCCCGTCGGCCCAGAAAACAGAACGTGCCCAGAATTACTCCATCAGATTAGATGCAATGCAACTACTCTATAGTCTAGTGCAACTAAATTATTCAGAAATGAGTCCAAAGGAGAACATGCAATATCTCCCTCAAGCTCTATGCAAAACAGAATATTAATTCAGCAAAATCACACCAAGATCAACAACAAGACTCATGGTTGTTTCCTAAATTCAACCAGCACACAATTCCGGAAATAAAGGCATGTCATAAGCATCCATAATATATACAGCCAACAAAATAAAGCATACAAGTTTGAATCCAGCAATTATTTAACATGACATCATGATACATCCTTGAAATAGACAAATCAGGATAATAGGCCATGTAACCAGCCACAAGGTAAGCAATATTATTCGTCAACCTTATAGTACATGATTTAGGAAATAATTATGTAACCAGTAGCTAACTAATATATGGTTAAACGTCAACTTATTAGCATAAGATTTAGGAAACACAATGCCTAATACACGGGCATGTAAGGTCTAGCAACAAGTCCGGTCATGGAAGTTTCCTATTTCCAACAATGACATGGTGAATGAATATGCAATGACTTGTATCAACCAGCCATGAAACTTTCCTATATTCAACAACCTATTAGTGCATGAAATATGGTGCTTAAAATCAGAAACAAATCCGGAAGTAAACCTTGTATCCAGCCAGCAAATCCGGATCTTCTAGGTCTGAATCCAGCAGTAATCCGAACATTGATCAAGCAAGGTTTTTGGTAATAATCCAGCCATGTGGTCTATTGATTTCCGTACCCGTTAAGGAATGAATTTTTCGGCTTATACCCAACACTAAAATCAGGAGATAAATCATGTGTCCAGCAACCTAAGATGTCTAGATATCCGGAATAGATGGTTGTGATTATGCGAAAACTTAGAAGCAAACCGGGTCATGGAACTTTCCTAATTTCAGCAACCTAATGATGCATGACCTATGGCATCTAATATCAATCTTTGTGGAGAATTAATCACGTAACTAACAATAAAGATGCGCAACATGTAATAACATGAACCATCCAAGAATATGAAATCAAATTCAGAATCACATCTAGGAAATCCGGTAACAACATAAATCAACCGCATGAAACCCTAGATAAGTTAGGTTGGGAATTGCATGAACTTATTTCAGAAAACCTACATGATATGCTCCCGAAATCCTCCTTCTTCCCCCCTGATTGGTCCAGCAAAACCACAAGGAAAGTCGCAAGAAAGGTGCCACGACCGGAAGAGTATTCCAGCCACCCGCCGGAACTAGTGTTGCACCGCAACCTTCCATTCGTGCAACTATCAACACATCCCAACCCCAACATAAAATCCGTCCCCAGCAGCCTTCACTACCCACCATGCAACCTAAAGCTAACGGAGAGAGGCATACCTGAAGAGAGGAGAGGCTGAGCTACACCGAAGACCGACAAGAAACTTCTCCTCCTAGCTGCGCACCAAGAGCACCGCCGGGTTTCTCCTTCCAAGCTGCTGGAGCTCCAATGTTAATTTCGGTGGTGAGGGTGGAGAAAAGGTCTAGGGAAAGTTGTCTAGGGTGCTATATTTATAAGGGTGCAAGTTCGAAAGAAGAAACTAGGAAAAAGGCAAGAGATAATTGGGAGTTAATTTGCTTTGATGGCAAAATCAGCACTTTCCTAAATCCAAATCAAAGCACATGCTAGCAAGATTTTCTCTCATTAATTTCGGATATGGTAAGGCCAGCCCAACCTCCCAATCTAACCAACACGCCTCATCAAGCAACAAATAAATCCGCACACCAGGTTTTAGGCACCCGATAAACCTGGTTAAGTCTAACGAATGCAACCGCGCCCGGCGGTTAAATTTTCCCAAAAAGGAAACTTTTGCAAAACCAACTTAACTCAAAACAAAGACAATAAAACACATAAAAGGACAAATAAAACCTAAAACAGAGTGGCAGGAGAGCGGGTCTTACAACCTACCCCCCTTAAAGAAATTTCGTCCTCGAAATTTGCCAGCCCTAACTCTCAGCGAAGAGCTCTGGGTATAGACTCCTCACATCCTCCTCGCACTCCCAAGTGGCCTCCTCCACACTGTGGTGCTGCCAACGGACCTTAACCATCGGAATGGTTCGACGCCTCAGCTGTCTTCGTCGGACGGTCCAGGAAATGAGCAGTCTTCGTCAGACGGTCCACGATCACCCAAATAGCATCGTGCGAACGACTAGTCCTTGGTAACCCAGTGACGAAGTCCATAGTAACATGCTCCCACTTCCACTCCGGAAGCTCTATCCTCTGCATCACACCTGCTGGACGTTGGTGTTCGATCTTAACCTGCTGACAGACCAAGCACCTTGATACGAACTCAACCACGTCTTGTTTCATTCCCTTCCACCAGAAATTCCTTTGCAGGTCCGTATACATCTTAGTACTACCTGGATGCACCGTGTACTTCGAGCCGTGAGCTTCATCCAAAATCTCTTGTCTCAAACCATCTACATTTGGAACCCACAAACGATCCCGAAAATGTAGTCCCCCATCAGCTGCGACCCGAAGCTCGGCTCCCTCAACCTCAGCTGCCTGGAGTAGGGAATTCAACTCCGGATCTTCGCATTGCTTCTGCACTACTTTCTGGACGATAGACGGTTCAACGTGCAAACTCGCCAACCCCAACCGACCAGTCTTTTCCACGAATGGATGCCAATTAATCAGATCCTCCAAGAGCCTCCACTTTTGGACCCTCAAGTGAGCCACAGATCCTTCCCACTTCCGGCTCAGTGCGTCGGCAACGGAATTAGCCTTTCCCGGGTGATAAGAGATCGAGAAATCATAGTCCTTGATGAACTCCAACCACCGACGCTGCCTCATATTCAGCTCCTTCTGCGAGAACAGGTATTTCAGACTCTGATGATCAGTGAATACCTCAAACTGTTCCCCGTACAGATAGTGCCTCCAGATCTTTAGAGCAAAAACCACGGCTGCAAGCTCCAAGTCATGCGTGGGATAATTCTTCTCATGCACCTTAAGTTGTCTCGATGCATATGCTACAACCTTCTCATGCTGCATGAGTACACATCCCAAACCAGTCCCCGATGCATCGCTATAGATTACGAATCCGCCTGATCCATTCGGAAGCGTCAGCACCGGTGCTGAAGTCAACCTCCTCTTCAGCTCCTGGAATGCTTGCTCGCACTTTTGAGACCAAACAAACTTCACTCCCTTCCGGGTCAAGGTCGTCAATGGTGCCGCAATTTTGGAGAAGTCCTGGATGAACCGCCGGTAATAACCTGCGAGCCCAACAAAACTTCGAATCTCCGACACATTGGTTGGTGCCTTCCAGTTCAGAACCACCTCAACTTTCCCTGGGTCCACCTTAATACCATCCTTCGACACTACGTGCCCAAGGAATGCTACCTGCTCCAACCAAAAATCGCATTTCGAGAACTTGGCAAATAGCCGCTCCCTCCTCAAGATCTCAAGCACTGTCCTCAAATGCTCCTCATGCTGCTTCACGTCTGGGGAGTAGATCAGAATGTCATCCACGAACACTATCACGAACTGATCTAGAAAAGGCTTGAATGCTCGGTTCATCAGATCCATAAAAGCCGCCGGTGCATTAGTCAGTCCAAATGGCATCACCAGAAACTCATAATGACCATAACGTGTTCTGAATGCAGTCTTTGAAACATCCTCGCCCTTAATCCTCAGTTGATGATATCCGGACCTCAAATCGATTTTTGAGAAAACACTAGCCATCTGCAGCTGGTCGAACAAGTCATCAATCCTCGGTAGGGGATACCGATTCTTGATCGTCACCTTGTTCAGCATCCGATAGTCGATACACATTCGCATTGATCCGTCCTTCTTCTTGACCAACAACACTGGAGCACCCCAAGGGGAAACACTTGGCCTAATGAAACCTTTATCCAGAAGCTCTTGTAGCTGGTCCTTCAATTCCGCTAACTCCGCCGGAGCCATGCGGTACGGTGCCTTAGAGATGGGGGTTGTTCCTAGCAGCAGGTCGATGGAGAACTCAATCTCTAGAGGTGGGGGCAGTCCTTGGATATCGTCCGGAAACACATCTGGGAACTCCCGGACCACGGCGATCTCCTCCAGAGGCTTGACCACCTCTTCAACTGACACCAAACTTGCCAGAAACGCGCAACACCCTTTCTCCAAAAGTCACCGTGCCTTCAGGGCAGAGATCACCACCCGACCATCCTTGCCCTGAACGCCCTTGACCACCAGCGGGGGTCCCTCCGGTCTGGGAATCACAACTCTCCTTTCCCGGCAAAGAACGCACGCATCGTGGTCAGAAAGCCAATCCATTTCAAGGATCACATCAAAATCAGACATTGGAAGAATGACTAGGTCAGCCGGAAGGTCCCGATCACCCAGTACCACCGACACCCTCGGGAGATATGTCCTTACCGCAAGGACATCGCCGACTAGGGTACTAATCTCCAGGCAGAAAGTTAGCCCCTCAGGCGTCCTATTCACTACGGCTGCGAACCCCTCCGAAATGAAGGAGTGCGTCGCCCCACAATCAAATAGTGTCTTCACGACACAACCACAAATAACAATTTTACCTTCGATGATGTCAGTGGATTTCTCTGCATCTTCTGCACGGATGGCGAAGACACGCCCAGCTGGCCTGCCCTGGTATGCGCTACGGCCCTGCCTACCTGAGGTCCGGTCCTAACTCGTACTGGCACCCGCTCTGCTAGTGCTCCCAACCTGACCTCCTGGAAGCTTCTGTGGACACTCCCGGACGAAATGCCCCATCTGGCCGCACCTCAGACAAGCTCCAGACTTCCTAAAACAGTCTCTCGTGGCGTGTGCTCCACCACAGTGCTCGCATTTACCACCTCCAGCCTTCTGGCCCTTCTTCTCATCTCTGCGAGGCCGCTTCGACGAGCCACTGCCCTGCCTCCCTTTGTCATGACGACCACGAGAAGCCTCAAATGGTCGCTTTCCTTCCACCTGTGCCTCCCGATAATCATCCTCCAGCAAGGTGGCACACTTCACAGCCTCCTCCAGAGTCTGTGGCATCCTAATCAGCACCTTCGATCTCAGGGCACGTTGCAACCCGCGAACAAACTTCATGGCGCGCTGCTCCTCAGTGACATAAATTCCTTGGCTATACTTCTCCAGTGCGTGAAACTTGTTGATGTACGCCTCCAACCCTAGGTCGCGTTGCTCTAGCGCCAGGAATTCCTCGCGCTTCCGGTCATGCACATGCTGGGGAAAGAACTTCCTGTTGAACTCGACGAGAAATTCGTCCCAGCCAACATCAGTCCTGTCCCTGAACACGACCCCAGCAGTTGCCCTCCACCAGGTCACTGCATGCTCTTGGAAGACATAAGTCGCTAGGTCCACCTTCCTCTCAGGTGGGCAGTCAATGACCCCAAAGATTCGCTGGATCTTGTAGACCCACTCCTCAGCAGCATTTGGGTTCACTCCACCCTTGAAGACTGGCGGATTCTGCCTCATGAACCGCTCATGCACCACCGCGCCTCCCGCAGCTCGGGGTCCTTGAGCCTGACCCTCCACCAGTGCACCCAAACGCCCGACCGCCTCAAACAGCAGGCGCCGATCTGCCTCCCAATAGTCGGTCGTCCCAGAGGACTCAGGTCTCCGCCTAGGTGCCATAATCTGCTCATGCCAACACATTCTATTACTATCAAAACAATTCAAGAGGTAAGAAATTTACCGACAGGGTTTGGGCAAGATGCCCCACTGGAGAGTCTTTAGATTCTGTACACTTTAGAGACCGACCTGCTCTGATACCAAGTTGTAACGCCCCTGATCTCGCGGGTACGCACACTGGGAAAGGAAACTAGTGTCGCGATCAGAGACCTCCGCGACGACCGAAGGGGTTACAAAAGACAGACCGAATAGACTCGACAAACTGAAAGAAATCATACACAAATGGACTGACATAAAACATAATAGGAATAATAGAATAATCATAACAATAAAAGTCTTATTACAACACATCGAGTATCAAAAAGGAAATACATAGGGAAATATGCGGAAGCAAAGATAACTGGGAATCTGGTCGACGCGTCCCTCGTGTACAGAATCTTCGGAACTCGTCCAGTCTGCCCTGTGGAACCTAAGTACCTGCAAGCACCGCATTTAACAATGCGTGAGTTTTCAATGAAGAAAACCCAGTATGCCCCCGCCAATGCAATAAATGAAAGGTAGCATGAAATGCAAAAATGGCAGGTTTCAGAAACAGAACAGAACAGAACAGAAAGCATCAAATGCAACAGAAGGCTACGACTACACCAGTCGTGCCAGTCAAGCTCACCCGAATCGTTCCTCCATAGGAACCAGAACACCAGCCTCGCTGGTCAGAGGTGGTCACTCATCAGTGACCCACCACTCAGCACAAAGCGGTGCGCCGGATAAGTGTCCCAATCCGCGGAAAATAAACCTACAAGGTGTCATCGCGAACTGAGGAACACCTACCCTGAGACAGAATGGCAGTGCACATGCCCAGGACTTATCTTAGGCCTGGCCCCCTACAGGGGTCTTAGCCGAGTGGCCTCTGAAGCTAGAGGACCCACCCGTGGCCCGTCGGCCCAGAAAACAGAACGTGCCCAGAATTACTCCATCAGATTAGATGCAATGCAACTACTCTATAGTCTAGTGCAACTAAATTATTCAGAAATGAGTCCAAAGGAGAACATGCAATATCTCCCTCAAGCTCTATGCAAAACAGAATATTAATTCAGCAAAATCACACCAAGATCAACAACAAGACTCATGGTTGTTTCCTAAATTCAACCAGCACACAATTCCGGAAATAAAGGCATGTCATAAGCATCCATAATATATACAGCCAACAAAATAAAGCATACAAGTTTGAATCCAGCAATTATTTAACATGACATCATGATACATCCTTGAAATAGACAAATCAGGATAATAGGCCATGTAACCAGCCACAAGGTAAGCAATATTATTCGTCAACCTTATAGTACATGATTTAGGAAATAATTATGTAACCAGTAGCTAACTAATATATGGTTAAACGTCAACTTATTAGCATAAGATTTAGGAAACACAATGCCTAATACACGGGCATGTAAGGTCTAGCAACAAGTCCGGTCATGGAAGTTTCCTATTTCCAACAATGACATGGTGAATGAATATGCAATGACTTGTATCAACCAGCCATGAAACTTTCCTATATTCAACAACCTATTAGTGCATGAAATATGGGGCTTAAAATCAGAAACAAATCCGGAAGTAAACCTTGTATCCAGCTAGCAAATCCGGATCTTCTAGGTCTGAATCCAGCAGTAATCCGAACATTGATCAAGCAAGGTTTTTGGTAATAATCCAGCCATGTGGTCTATTGATTTCCGTACCCGTTAAGGAATGAATTTTTCGGCTTATACCCAACACTAAAATCAGGAGATAAATCATGTGTCCAGCAACCTAAGATGTCTAGATATCCGGAATAGATGGTTGTGATTATGCGAAAACTTAGAAGCAAACCGGGTCATGGAACTTTCCTAATTTCAGCAACCTAATGATGCATGACCTATGGCATCTAATATCAATCTTTGTGGAGAATTAATCACGTAACTAACAATAAAGATGCGCAACATGTAATAACATGAACCATCCAAGAATATGAAATCAAATTCAGAATCACATCTAGGAAATCCGGTAACAACATAAATCAACCGCATGAAACCCTAGATAAGTTAGGTTGGGAATTGCATGAACTTATTTCAGAAAACCTACATGATATGCTCCCGAAATCCTCCTTCTTCCCCCCTGATTGGTCCAGCAAAACCACAAGGAAAGTCGCAAGAAAGGTGCCACGACCGGAAGAGTATTCCAGCCACCCGCCGGAACTAGTGTTGCACCGCAACCTTCCATTCGTGCAACTATCAACACGTCCCAACCCCAACATAAAATCCGTCCCCAGCAGCCTTCACTACCCACCATGCAACCTAAAGCTAACGGAGAGAGGCATACCTGAAGAGAGGAGAGGCTGAGCTACACCGAAGACCGACAAGAAACTTCTCCTCCTAGCTGCGCACCAAGAGCACCTCCGGGTTTCTCCTTCCAAGCTGCTGGAGCTCCAATGTTAATTTCGGTGGTGAGGGTGGAGAAAAGGTCTATGGAAAGTTGGCTAGGGTGCTATATTTATAAGGGTGCAAGTTGGAAAGAAGAAACTAGGAAAAAGGCAAGAGATAATTGGGAGTTAATTTGCTTTGATGGCAAAATCAGCACTTTCCTAAATCCAAATCAAAGCACATGCTAGCAAGATTTTCTCTCATTAATTTCGGATATGGTAAGGCCAGCCCAACCTCCCAATCTAACCAACACGCCTCATCAAGCAACAAATAAATCCGCACACCAGGTTTTAGGCACCCGATAAACCTGGTTAAGTCTAACGAATGCAACCGCGCCCGGCGGTTAAATTCGCCCAAAAAGGAAACTTTTGCAAAACCAACTTAACTCAAAACAAAGACAATAAAACACATAAAAGGACAAATGAAACCTAAAACAGAGTGGCAGGAGAGCGGGTCTTACAGAATTAATATTGGAAAGACAATTTGCAGTGTATGTACTCTTGTTGCCTTTACCTTGGTTAATGCCTTGTATGATTTAATGATATTGGGTTATTTTATTTAATGTGGAGGCATAGTAGGGTCTAGTCTTTATACATGAGTTCATTTAGCTTCATTTCAATTATTGTCTTGTATGTTTTAATGATATGATCTTATCTTATTTCATGTGTAGGCAAAGTTGGATTTTGTTTTATGATTTCATGCACTACATGTTGTGATGAGCATAATTGAACACACACACACACACACATCTTCATATTCACTTTATTTCTCTACGCCCTTTAAGGTTTAGTTTTATTGCTTATCTTCAATTTCCTTTTGTATTTTAGTGTAGTTTAGTGTAACCAACCTTTCTCTCCTTTCTTTCCCACTCGCCTTCACACAAACAAAAACTTGACACCTCCCTGTGGATCGACCCGTATTTGCCACCATTTCAACGCGGTCGTGCACTTATGGTTTAATATAAAATGAATCATCAAGTTTTTGGCGCCATTGCTGGGGAGGTGCTCTGTCCAGACCTTGGTTTGGACGATTCAAGTGGTTTTAGTTTTTTGTTTGTAGTTTTTTCTTAGTTTCGAGGATCCTAGAGCTCACGGGGAGGCTATTGGAGGAGTTGGAGAACAAAAGCTTCAACAGGGACCGCCAATCAGCGGTCTGGGACCGCCAATTGGCAGCCTGGTGAGCGTTTCTTGCTCTCAGTTTTCTTCTGGTAGTTGATTCTTTTATTGTAGTTATCTGGGATCCCTATTTTGCATGTTGTGACTTCTAGTTTGCTCCCAGATCATTAAACAAATCCCCATTAATCAACTTGGTCTTAAAATCCAAAGCAAAAGATTTGACATTCTTGTTTAGGTCACGCATCATGTACTTGACATAGGCACATAGTTGTCTTTTCTTTTAGCTTTATTTTCAGTTGTTGAGCGCTGGCGTGAGGTACGTATTTCCTACACTCATTCATGCATATTCTATGCCCATGCATTAGTTAGTAGGAATTGTATCAGAACAAGAGTGAGTTGAGCGTTTGATTGAAGCGTTGATTGGTAGATTTAGGATCAAAACGCTACTAAGGAGGGGTTGTCCCGTAAAATATAAGGTGGGGGATTTCATCACCCTTTCCTTCACCCCAAAATCACTCTTACTCAAGCCTTAACTAAAAGCAAGTAGACATTGGCCCTGGGATTTCGGACGCATTAGGAGAGTAATCTAGTTGAGACCGTCATAGCCTGATCGGCATTGCCTACCTTGTCGATAGTAGGAGGTACTGGATCTCCGGATCTGGTATCACTTGCTGGGCATTGTGGTCGCCATTGTAGGGAGGTGAGGCGTGTCGAGGCTAGTGACCTCGAAGATAGGCGTCGTCTAGCCTAAGGACCCATTGCCTTACATTGGTTGAGTTGTGCTTGCTAGTTATGCTTCTACCCTCTCCCACCACCCACGCTAGTTTCTAGGGATTCTTCCCTTATCCTCTGAGTCATCTTCTTCTCACCTACATCTATGTCTAGTCTCCTTCCCTTTACACTCTCTGGTAGCGTTTTAGGGTCGAGTCGAGCACTTGTTGCGAGCTTAGCCTCGTGGTGGTGACAGTGGTCGACTCAAGAGTTTTTGTTGAGATGGATGGTTACATGGGCGACCATCCATATCATTGTTGAGACCAGGACAATTCTACCTGGTACTCCAAACCCATGCATCCTGGGGTGGCTCAGATGAACACCACGTATGGTTGGGATAATCTTCATTGTGTGACTGAGCAATCTTCATATAGGGGTGATATGAGAGAGTCACCGACTGCTAGATCTCCATCTACTTACGTTGGATCATATGTTTGTCAACAAACTGAGACATTGCAAGAAACTTTGGCCTCTTTCATGTGTTCGGTAGACGACATGAGTGCACTGGTGGCTCCAGTAGATGTACCGTGCGACTGTTGTGGGTTGAGTGGTCATGTTATCGGGGAATGTCCTTATGTTTTCCCAGAGCCTGAGTATGAGCGTACCTTTTCCCAAAATGCTCAATATGACCATTACGCATCCGCGTACAACCCGAGAGGGACGGATTCGTGGGGAGACAATTCATATCCAAATTCATATACTTCATTTTCACACCAGTATCCTCCTCCCGAACACCAAGAATTCTACCAGCACCCCACTTCAAATCATTGGACTCATTCTCAGCCCATCAACACCCAACCCCAAAATTTCCCAAGCTCTGAGGTGGACCTCATAGTTGTCCGAATACCTGATTCCTTGAAACAAACTTTCCTTACGTTCATGGAAACCACTCAACAGTCCATACAAAATATGGCACTGCAAGTGAGTCAAATGTCGCAGCAATTACGTAAACGTGAGGAGAGTAACTTTTCTTGTCAACATGAGGATTCATCTTTTGATATCGAACCACCACCACATCCAGAAATTTAAAGCACAATCTGTCGAAGTCAAACTCCTAGTCAGTCTGAGGGACTTGGGGTTTCAATTCACGATCACTTGGTGGAGGATTCGATTCCAACTGAGGATAGCATGGACCACTTCTATTATGAGTCGGCACATGATTGTGCCTTACCTATTTGTCTTGTGGCCCTTGAGCCACATGATCTTATTGTTGTACCTCCTAAGGACTCACCTTTGGTGGAGCAAGAGCTCCCTAGTACCTTTAATCTCATACGACCTGATGAGAGTTTGCCTCTCAGTATTGTTCCTGATCACCTTGGAAATGATGGCACAACAAGTAATTACATTGCCAATGAGGGTATTAGGAGTTCCTTGGAGGATACCTTGGCTATGAGACCCACTCTTTGTTCGCCTGGTGTGTCGGACATGCCTAATGACGTTCTTGACCTCGTTCCGACGCACCAGCCTGTTGGTTGGAGAGTTTGGATTGACGATCATAACTTCAGCAGCGCAACAGGAGAAATTCTTCTTCTGTTGCCCCATATTTCCCAAACTCTTGAGAGGTTCAAGCTCTTTCAATTTGATCCTTTGAATGAGACGCCTTTCCGTCCAATTCATGAACCTCTCCTTTCATCTTGTGCTCTTTGTGAAGGGGGCCCACGTATGAGTATCCTGACCCTGCGTGGTGTCATGTTCCCTTTCCAAGTGCATTGACCCACTCTTGAGGTTCCCATTTGATGTCTTTTGACAAATGAAGATGGGATCTTAAGTTTGTACATAGTTATATAAAAAAAAAAGTAAAATAAAAGACTCCTTCAGTGAGCATCGATTGTTGTGGGCTCCGAACCGTGTGTATTTGGGCCCATTTCTTTCACGTATTTGTATCCCTTCATTAGCATCTCACAGGTTTTTAGGTAATTCGGGTTTTGTTCATCAACATAACCTTGAACTTCTTTTTGCGCTTCATATTGGCGAGATCTTTCCTTTTTCATGCATAAATCCATGTCGTATTTTGCTCACATTCATTGAGGACAATGCATGAAGTAGGTGTGGGGGGGTGTTTTACATTTGTACATAGTCGAGTCTTTTTCCTTTGAATTTATTTTCTTTTGTGTGTATGGTTAGGGTCATGTTGGTGTGCTGCATTTAATATCGATATATATGATTGCCATGATCCTTGGGTAACTTGTCTTCTTTTGCTTGCCTAATGCTTCAAAATTTTCACATTTCTTTCAAAATCTTCATTTGTTTGCGAAAGAACATGTTTTGTGGGTTTTGCGTGTGTTTAGCATGAGCAAAACCGTTGAGAGGCAAAGTAAAAAGAAAGCTTCCAAAATTGTCTTGAACTTGATGCATTAGGATATCTAGTACTGTGGCTTTAGGATTTATCTAGTCGTTAGGATGCACCCCAGTTTTCCCTAGGGGGTGAGTAATCATAGGGTTTGAGTGCTCAAACAATTAAAGAAGTCCACCCTGAACGTAGTGAGTCAATAATTTGTGCTTGTTAAGTTAAGGGAGTTTGTTGTAGTCAAGGACCCTTTAAATCTTGTTGTGAGACATTAAGTGTAGGGCTTTTGGTTCATGTGTAGCTAAGAAATAAGTGAGTATGTGTTCTCTCTTCTCGCAAGGCTCCTATCACTCGGGAAAGTAGGTCTGAGGGACTTTGTGGCTGGTTCTTTCAAGTCATCTGACTTGGGATGCGTCGACCGAACTCTCGTCACACGGGTGGTAGGGATTGCCCTATGTGGAGATTTAGGGAAAGGTGTACGTGATAGTGTAAGTCCTCCTTAGCAATGACACACGAAACCTGACCCTGGGAGAATGAAGCTCCAACTAATAAAAAGAAAAGAAGAAAAACAAAAAAAGAAGAGAAAAGACACAAAAAGAAAAAAAAGGTAATGCAAATAAGAACCTTAATGGACTTTACACTTTGTATCACATTAGGATGTTGAGGTTGTCCATGTCTTTCACTTAATTCCTTATTTAACTTGCACGAATGGTTCATTAGGCTAGGTGTGTGGACTGATTACCTATATTTTATCGGCCCGTAGGATTACCGCGTCCAATGATCGACAAAATTTGTCCAACGAGTCAAGTGTCTAGATTGAGTAATGCATCTTGTTCGGATTTTGTGGTTATATCCACTGAAAACCCTCAGGAGAAAATACTCCCCCTCCCTGGCAACAAGGAGGTTTAACGGTTTCTCGCACGTGCTAAGTGCAACCGTGATCCTACGAAAGTGAGTTAGGATTTCTTGTTTCTCGTTTGTTTTTCTTTTTCTTTGTTTTGCTCGGGACTAGCAAAAACTTAGGTGTGGGGGTATTTGATTGACATCATTTCATGGTTATATTTGTATCTTATATCCATTATATTACACCTAAGCAATGCTACGTGACGAGTTTTATGTTTGAATTTCAGAAATAAAGAGGTTTGAAGAGAAGAGGCATGAAAGGACCCAAAAACAAGGGAAAAGGACTTAATTGTGAGACCTGGGGACTAAGATGCAAGAGAGAAGGACCTGAACGTAAGACTGAAGGACCTAAGAGCAAAACAGAAAACTCGACACCATAATGGGGAGTCTTTTGGCAATTTAATTCGGGTCGGAGCTCCAACAAGCAAAGTAGATGTATCCAAGACCAACAAATATATCAAGGAAAGGCCACAATAAATTTAGCTTGATCTGGATCCTGTAGACCTCCAATTGGCGGTCCGGATCTTCTCGGATCTGCTAAGATTTCTGGAGCGGACGTTTTAGTGTTTGTTTAGGCTATTTTTGGTATTTGTTTAGTCCCACATCGGGGGATTGTCCCGGATTACCTTTTTCTATGACTATAAATAGAACTCTTCACCTTCTATTGTAAACTACCCATTGCTTGGTGGCATTCTCTCTACTAAGGAGTAAGCCTTGAAGCAAAACTCAAGGTGGAGAAGAATGCTACCTTCAATGTGAGACATTGTTAATAAAATAATTGTTCTTAGTTTCTTTTAATCATGTCTTTTAATTGTTGCATGTTTCTTTAGTTTATGTTCCTTTCAATTAGCTTCTTTAATATTCCTTTCTTGCTTAGTCTAATTTCATTTCCGTAGAATGTTTCATTTTAATGTAGGTTGTAGTTTAATGATTAGTGAGTAGTTCCATCCCCATTTGGGGGGTGGAGAAATATGTGATATGATCATGTAGTGTATTAGGTGTGTGTTATCCTAATCCCTTGAGCCTTATATGATTTCCATAACCATCTAATGGGATTTCACTCCTATCTTCGATATGCGAATGCTCTTGAATGAAGCTTAGCTTATGCTTAGATTAGTGGACCTATTTTATGGGGAATGATAATGTGAGGATATGGATGAAATTAATATTGGAAACACAATTTGTATTGTGTGTACTCTTGTTGCCTTTACCTTGGTTAATGCCTTGTATGTTTTAATGATATTGGGTTATCTTATTTCATGTGGAGGCATAGTATGGTCTAGTCTTTATACATGAGTTCATTTAGCTTAATTCCAATTATTGCCTTGTATGTTTTAATGATATGATCTTATCTTATTTCATGTGGAGGCAAAGTTGGTTTATGTAATGTGTTGGCAAAGTTTCAAAGGTGTATGATCAGCATCTTATCCGATATGGTAGAGCGTTTTCTTGAGATTTTCATGGACGACTTTTCCATATTTGGCACTTCCTTTGATGAGTACCTTCGTCACTTGAGCCTTGTCCTCAAGCGATGCCGTAAGAAGAACCTCACTCTCAATTGGGAGAAATGTCACTTCATTGTGAAATGAGGGATTGTACTTGGACATGTGGTCTCAAGTAGGGGAATTGAGGTCGATCCCGCCAAAGTGGGTATTATTGCTAATCTCCCACCGCCACGTAGTGTGAAGGATATCCACGCCTTTTTGGAGCATGCTGGATTCTATCGACGGTTCATTCGGGATTTTAGCAAAATTGCTCGACCTCTCACCGCCTTGTTGGCTAAGGATGCCATTTTTGAGTTCACACCGGATTGCCACCGTGCCTTTATGACCTTGAAGAAAGCGTTGACTTCAGCTCCCATAATTAAGGCACCGGTATAGACTGAACTCTTTGAGTTAATGTGTGATGCATCTGACTTTGCTGTGGGAGCAGTGCTTGGGCAACGATTGGACAAATTGCCTCATGTGATCTACTATGCCAGTAGAACACTCAATGATGCCCAATTGAACTACACTGTGACTGAGAAGGAATTCTTAGCGATCATTTTTGCTTTGGAGAAATTCCGGTCATACTTGATTGGCTCCCACGTGATTAGCTATTCTGATCACACAACCATCAAGCACCTCATGGCGAAGAAAGATGCAAAATCCTGACTCTTGAGATGGATCTTGTTGTTACAAGAATTCGATCTCGAGATTTGGGACAAAAAAAGGGTGTGAAAATGTTATAGCAGACCATCTGTCTCGTCTAGAGACGACCAACCAACAGTACCAAATTATTGATGAAACATTTCCTGAGGAGCGGTTGTTCACGATCGAAGATAACCCTTGGTTTGCCGACAACGTGAACTACCTCGTGATCGAGCAACTTCCTGTGGGTTGGTCAAAATCTGACCAAACCAAATTTAAATACTGCTCTGCCCTTGGTTCTTTCACTGGGACGACCCCTACCTATTCAAATACTGCTCTGCCCAAATTTTCAGGCGGTGCCTCCCATATATCGAATTCCAAAGTGTGCTCCATTTCTGCCACTCTAAGGCATGTGGAGGACACTTTGAAGCAAAGAAAACTGCCACCAAGGTGCTCCAATCTGGATTCTACTAGTCTTCTCTTTTCAAAGATGCTTACGACTTTTGCAAGCAATATGATAGGTGTCAGCGCCTTGGCAGTATTAGTCGACGTGACCTTATGCCTTTGCAAAATGTCCTTGTTGTTGACATCTTCGATGTGTGGGGCATGGACTTTATGGGTCCCTTCCCGAACTCGTTCGGGAATGTTTACATTCTGGTGGACGTTGACTAAGTGTCTAAGTGGGTTGAGGTTATACCCACAAAGACCAATGACAACAAGGTGGTCACCAAATTCTTAAGGGACATTTTTGCGTGATTTGGTACTCCTCGTACCATAATCACCGATAGGGGTACCCTCTGAATCGCTCCTTTGAAGTGCTTATGAGGAAATATTCGATCACCCACAAGCTTGCGACCCTATATCATCCGCAAACTAGTAGGTAGGTCGAAGTCTCTAACCGTCAATTAAAGCAAATTCTTGAGAATACGGTTAATTCCTCGAGGAAGGATTGGTCAACTAAATTGAATGACGTGTTGTGGGCCTTCCGCACCGCGTACAAGACCAATTTAGGTATGTCCCCATATCGAGTAGTGTACGGCAAGGCTTGCCACCTACCCGCTGAGCTTGAGCATCGTGCTTTCTGGGCGATCAAGAACCTGAATATGGATCTTGATCAAGCAGGGGTGCAGCGTAATCTCGACATTGTGGAGTTGGAAGAGCTACGCATTGATGCGTATGAAAATGCTAAAATTCATATGTCTCGAGCCAAGTTGTTTCACGATCGCATGATTATGTGAAAGGTGTTTACGGCCGGGCAGAAGGTGTTGCTCTACAATTCCCGACTTCATCTGTTTGCAGGGAAGCTCCACAGTCGTTGGTCTGGCCCTTTTATTGTCCAAACCGTGTTTCCTCATGGAGCGGTTGTGTAATAACCTTAATCTAAACATCCCAATTAAACTAAACTAAACCTAATTACCCTTAATTAAGCCGTGAACAGTAAAGCATGAGGTGGAGGTTTGGATAAGAGTTAGATTTTTAGGTTTTAGCTATAAATAGGGGTGTTAGGTTTTATCTGAAACGTTTTTCTTCATACTTGAGTTAAGCAGAGAGTGAGAGAGGCAATCTTGGAGGAGAAGAAGAAGGAGAGAAGGAGAAGGAGAAGAAGTGAAGGTTGAGAGTTGGGTTAGGCTTGCCAAAGCTTGGGAAGCTTCCACAAACTTCAAAAAGGTATGCCAAGTCTTCATTATAACTCACTTAAGCTTGGTGGGTGTTGGGGATCGACGTTGGTGTCGAATTCCCCGTCGGATTGCAACCTATTTAGAGGTTGAAGAAGGCAATCGGTCCACCGGTGCCTATGGGCAGTCGACCGATTCTATTATTATATTGTTTTGCACCCGCACGGTCGAACGATGTCTGCGGACGGTCGACCGTTATGCAAGATTTCTGCGCGAAAAAAGGTTTAATGCTGTTATCGGTCGAACGAATCTACTTCGCCTGTCGACCGAAACAATAAGAATAGGTCGGTTGGGGATTTTGACTTATTAAACGGTCGAACATCCTTAACCTGGTTCGACCGATCTATTCGATGCTAAGTCGGTTGGGAGCTTTGACCATCCAAACGGTCGACCGCTCTTTAACTTTCGGTCGACCGACTGAGCATTTTAAATAAGCAGTAGAGCGCCTGTGTTCGGTCGAACTGTATCTCAGTTCCGGTCGACCGAATATGACTTGGGAAAAATGCTGAGAATCCCTGATATCGGTTGAACGGACCCTTGGTTCGACCGGTCGGATATATATATTATAAATATTGTATAGCGTAGACCATCCAAACGGTCGACCACTAGATGACTTTTATTCGACCGATTGGTCGGTAATTCGGTTGGCGTGGTTCGACCGATACACTTTTTTGTACAGTACTGAGTACTGTGTGGAAGACCGGTCGACCGGTGTGCTTGTAGCGGTCGACTGATCTGCCGCAGGTTGGTGGATTTATCCACACGCGAGCCGTCGAGTATAGGTCGACTACCGGCTCTGAGGCGACGGTCGATTACCGGTCTTGAGAGCGACGGATTTCACATTCGACGAGGGCGTATTATTGTTGGGCCTCTCATATCGAGCAGGGTGTGAGAGATGATTGTCGTAAACCTTGGGCTTTTTGCTGGGGTTTGTCAGTAGGCCGAGGATGTTCCGGCAGGGTGCGCGTCTGGCGGCTCTTGGGAGAGCAGCGGCTGTCGTCTGGCCCGAGTTGTGCATTCGGCGGGCTAACTCACTCCTGGGGTGGCGACGTAGTACCAGGGTTCCTTTCTGTGGCTCTTGGGGAGCAGTGGTGCCGACTGACCATTGTGAGGCAGCGGTAGACTGACTTGACCCTAGTGGTGGCATGAGTGGTTCAGTACCGCGGAGGCGGAGAGGGGTATTATTGTGGGCCCATGGTGGATGATCATGTGCATTGCATTGTCTTTAATGCTATTTTGTATTTTCGGAGGTTTGGCATACGGGGTTCCAGTAGGGAACTCAGGCATGTTTGTTTCTTTTCATTTCACGTAGCGAGCAACATTAGAGTCGAGGTGGTGACCGGGGAGGGTACCCTCAGGATCTGATCCTGTAGTTTATCTGTCTCTTCTTTTGAGGTGATTACATGTTGTATAGCTTTTGTTTCTAATCACAGACAGTTTGTATATTTGACTTCCACGTGGATGTTTATATTTTATATATGTTGGTTGTTTTCCCGTGACGTGCCTTTGTTGACCGTTGATTGTCTTTTATATTATTTAAATTTTCCGCTATTTTCGGGGACGTTACAATTTGGTATGAGAGCGTTTATCCCGGCGTACTTGTCCAAAGAAACCACCTTTGAGTTAGGAATTAGGTGTGAGAGGATCATGCCTGCATAAATTATATTGATGATTGTCTTGTTTCCTTTGCCAAATGCCTCCTACACGGGAGAAGGTCATCGCTCATACTCGCAGTGAGAGTGAGACTGCGAGGAATGAGGCTTGGGAGGAGGAGCGTCGGACGTCTGACAGAGATGCTACAGCAGCAGACAGCACAGACTGGGCAGACGGGGACTGGTGCTATGCATGACCGGTTTATGCGGCAGCATCCTCCTGCCTTTCTGGTGCAGTATGATGCAGAGGCAGCGGAGGAGTGGATCTACACGATGCAGAAGATCTTCAGTGCTATTGGTTGTCCTCCAGAGGTGAAGGTGGGTCTGGCTACATATGTTTTTGGCGGTGCTGCGTCCAACTGGTGGAGGTCCACATCGGCAGTGGTGTTTGCGGATAGAGATGATATAGCCTGGGAGGAGTTCGTTGGCGAGTACAACGAGCAGTATTTTCCACAGCATGTGTAGGATGCAAAGAGGGAGGAGTTTCTGAGCCTTCAGCAGGGAGACATGACCTTGGCAGGCTACATAGGGAAGTTCAACGCCCTTGAGCGTTACTGTCCCGAGATGTACATCACGCAGGAGCAGAGGGTTGGGATGTTTGTCCGGGGGCTCCGGAAGCAGTTAAGGACAAAGGTGCTGACGCGTATGCCGAGCACGTTAGCCGAGGCCATGAAGAGTTCCACTGTTGTTGAAGAGTGCCACTGTTCTTGATCGTGACTACATGAAGAGGCCTGGAGGTCAGGCTGGGGGAAATCTGGGCAAGAGGCGCCAGTTTGGGGGAGCAGGAGCTGCAGCACCACGACTTGAGCCTTGTGGTAGTTGTGGCAGGTTTCACTCTGGGCAGTGTTTCACCACTGGAGCTTGTCATGGATGTGCCCAGCTGGGCCACTTTATTAGGAGTTGTCCGAGTCGAGGAGCTGGGCCGAGCAGACCACCGGGATTACCAGCGCCAGGCAGAGGTGGAGGCGGAGGTAGACCACCTTTTAGACCACAGTACGGGCAGCGCACTGGCAGAGTTTTCACCACCCAGGCAGAAGAGGCTAGGGATGGAGGCGCTATAGTGTAAGGTACGCTTCTTGTTGCTGGTTCGGTAGCTAGAGTGCTATTTGATTGTGGCGCGACACACTCATTTATCTCAGAGCGATTTGCGGGAGTTTTGGGCTGTACCCTTGCGATATTGACTGCCACCTTGGAAGTCAGCACTCCCCTGGGTCTGGTGGGCACTGTGGGGAGATTTGTCCCCGGCGCCACGGTTGTTTCGGGAGATCACGAGTTTCCGGCCGACCTGGTCTTGCTACCGATGGAGGACTTTGATGTCATACTTGGGATGGATTGGCTGTCCCAATATGATGTTCGAATCTTGTGCCGTGAGAAGAAGATTTTGATCCCGAGGAAGGGTTTGCCTGATATTCTGATATGAGGGGTTAGAAACAGAGGAGGTCGCGTTATTGTATCTGCTGTGAGGGCTCCGAGGCTGTTCCAGCAGGGTTGTGCAGCATTTTTAGCGACGCTTGTGGTTGCGGAGACAAAATTTCAGAGGTTAGAGGACATTGAGGTGGTGCCGGAGTTTGCGGATGTTTTTCCAGTGGAGATTCCAGGTTTACCACTGCACCGAGAGTTGGAGTTCGGCATTGAGTTGGAAGTTGGCACTACACCGCAGTCGAAGGCTCCATACCGGATGGCACCTGCTGAGTTGACAGCGTTGAAGAATCTGTTGCAGGAGTTGATGGACTCTGGATTTATCAGACGGAGTGTCTCGCCTTGGGGTGCACCGGTTTTGTTTGTGAAGAAGAAGGACAGATCTTTAAGGATGTGCATAGACTCCAGGATGCTGAACCAGATGACGGTGAAGAATAGGTATCCTTTACCTAGGATCGAGGACCTTTTCGACCAGCTGCAGTCAGCGAAGGTTTTCTCGAAGATTGACCTGCGTTCAGGATATCACCATTTGGGGATCCGAGATGAGGACATCCAGAAGATAGCTTTCAGGACTAGATATGGACACTACGAGTTCTTGGTGCATTTGGATTGATGAATGCTCAAGCAGAGTTTATGGATCTGATGCACCGGACATTCAGGCAGTATATTGAAAGATTTCTGATTGTCTTCGTGGATGATATTTTGATATATTCACAAGATGTGACGCAACATAGAGAGCATCTGAGGATTGTACTCAGCATCTTGAGAGCTCAGCAGTTATATGCTAAGTTCTCAAAGTGCGAGTTTTGGTTGGACAGAGTGGCGTTCCTCGGGCACATTGTATCAGCAGAGGGGATATCAGTGGATCCGACGAAGGTAGAGGCAATGACACAGTGGAGGATCCCTACGAGCGTGACGAAGATTAGGAGCTTTATTGGAATGGCGGGTTATTACCGTCGCTTCATCAAAGACTTCTCGAGGTTGGCAGCACCACTGACGGCTTTGACGCAGAAGGGAGTCACTTTTGTAAGGTCACAGAAGTGCGAGGACAGCTTTCGGGAGCTGAAGAGATTGTTGACCACGGCACCAGTTTTGTCATTGCCGAGTGGCACAGGTGGATTTGTGATTTATAGTGACGCTTCAGGTATTGGCTTAGGATGTGTACTTATGCAGCACAGGAGGGTGATCGCGTACGCATCCAGACAGTTGAAGGTCCATGAAAGGAATTACCCGACTCATGATTTGTAGTTAGCAGCGGTGGTTCACGCACTGAAGATCTGGAGACACTACCTTTATGGAGAGCAGTTTGAGGTGTTTACAGATCATCAGAGTCTGAAGTACCTGCTCTCGCAGAAGGAGCTGAACATGAGGCAGCGCAGGTGGCTTGAGTTCATTAAAGACTACGATTTCACTATCTCTTACTTTCCGGGGAAGGCAAACACGGTTGCAGATGCTTTGAGCCGGAAGGTGGAGGTATCAGTAGCAGGCCTATGCATTCAGGAGTGGTGACTGCTGGAGACTTTAGCAGAGTGGAGACCATTTACAGATAGTTCTAAGGGTGCAGTGATTGCAGGATTGAGAGTAGAGCCTCAGACAGTATCGACAGTGATTCATGCTCAGACTACAGATGAGGAGTTGAGAAATTTACTACAGTTAGCGGCTAGAGATGGGTCAGACTTCAGAGTTGGAGTGGATGGAGGTCTGAGATTCAGAGACCGTATCTGGGTGCCGAGGACAAAGGACCTGAGACATGATATCATGGAGGAGGCACACAGATCGAGATATTCCATTCATCCAGGAAGCACCAAGATGTACAAAGATCTGCAGCGGAACTTCTGGTGGCGAGGGATGAAGAAGGACGTTGCAGACTTTGTGTCGAGGTGTTTGGTCTGTCAGCAGGTGAAGATTTAGCACCAGAGACCAGCTGGGCAGATGCAGAGGATTGAGTTGCCCCAGTGGAAGTGGGAGCACGTGACGATGGATTTTGCTACGGGGCTACCGAAGACACGGAGATTCCACGATGCGATTTGGGTTATAGTCGATCGACTGACCAAGTTGGCGAAATTCTTAGCTATTAAGACCACTCTTGCTCTGGAGGGTCTAGCTAAGTTATATATTGAGGAGATTGTCAGACTTCATGGTGTACCAGTCAGTATCAATTTAGATAGAGATCCCAGGTTCACTTCGCGATTTTGGGAGAGTCTACACAGAGCATTGGGGACACGTCTGATGTTTAGCACAACTTTCCACCCTCAGACATTGGAGGACATGCTGAGAGCGTGCACACTCGACTGGGCCGGGCATTGGGATGAGCACTTGCCGCTGGTAGAGTTCGCCTACAACAACAACTACCACTCGAGTATTGGGATGGCACCATATGTGGCATTATACGGGAGGCCGTGTAGATCGCCAGTATGTTGGAGTGATGTGGGCGAGAGATAGCTAGTTGGACCTGACATTATACGTTTATATTCAGAGAAGGTTGACATGATCAGGAGACGACTAGCTACAGCACAGAGCAGAGCAGGCATAAGTGTTATGCTGATACGCGGAGGCGTGAGCTGACTTTTGATGCAGGCGATCATGTCTTCCTGAAGATCTCACCTTCCAGAGGGGTGATGAGATTCAGGAAGAAGGGGAAGCTTAGTCTGAGGTATGTCGGACCGTTTGAGATATTGGATCGAGTCGGAGAGGTGGCATATAGGGTTGCTTTACCGCCACAGTTCGCAGGACTTCACAACGTCTTCCATGTTTCTATACTGAGGAAGTACGTGGCCAATCCAGCTCATGTGATAGAGATAGCAGTACCAAAGATCCAACAAGATTTGCCATTAGATGAGAGACCAGTTGAGATTGTGGATCAGATGGTACCTCAGCTCAAGAGGAGAGCGATTCCGATGGTGAAGGTCAGGTGGCAGCATCACAGTATCAGAGAGGCTACCTGGGAGATCGAAGAGGACGTCAGGAGGCAGTCTCCAGAGTTGTTCTGGTAAGTCAGTTGTTTCGAATTTCGCGGACGAAATTCCTTAAAGGAGGGTACATTGTAATAACCTTAATCTAAACATCCCAATTAAACTAAACTAAACCTAATTACCGTTAATTAATCATTGAACAATAAAGCATGAGGTGGGGTTTGGATAATAGTTAGATTTTTAGGTTTTAGCTATAAATAGAGGTGTTTGGTTTTTTCTGAAACATTTTTCTTATACTTGAGTTCATGTGTAAATCTTATACTTGTTTGGGTAAATCTTATTTCATGTGGAGGCATAGTGGGGTTTGGTCTTTATACTTGAGTTCATGTAGCTTCCTTCCAATTATTGTCTTGTATGTTTTAATGATATTGTGTTATCTTAATTCATGTGGAGGCCAAGTTGGATAAAGTTTTATGATTTTCATGAACTACATGTTGTGATGAGCTTAATTGAACACACACACTCATACACATTTCTTTGTATTCACACTCTTTTCTCTACCCCCTATGGGTTTTAGTTTTATTGCGTATTTCCATTTCCTTTCATACTGTAGTGTAGTTTAGATCATAACTCATTTCTCTCCTTTCTTTCCCACTCACCTTCGAACAAACTAAAGTTGACACACCTCCCTGTGGATCCACTCGTATTTGCCACCGCTTCAACGCGGCCGTGCACTTGCGATTATAATTAAAACGTTCAATTAGTAGCATATCATACATTGCATTCATGCTATATATCCTTTATTTTACCCTATATTTGTGTTACTCGAGTGTTTCTTTGATGTGTTTCAGGGTTTAGGCAATAAAAAGAGAAAGGAGGAGAAAAATGACCTAAAAGGAAGAAGAATGGACTGGATTGTTACTCAGAAAGGACCCAAGTGAAAATCTAGTGGGACTTAAGTGTAAAGAAAAATATGTTGTTAGCAAAAGTCAAGAATCTCCTGAAACTGAGTAATTCAAAAATAAAAACCAAACGGGCTCGAACAAACAGCTCCGGGCGCACCCCATGTGTTTATTATGTTAACTAAAGTTGTGGTTAAAATTTGGAAAGGATCGGAGAACAATGATCCTCCAGTAGTGGATTAAAATCCACCACTCACAGATCCAGTTAAGAGTTTGACATCGAGATTTCTTTGGTGAGTCGGGTGCTCATGTCAGATATGCCACATCCATAACTGATTTACAGTCGTTAGATTGTTTGTAGGTCCATCCAAACCCTCTAAACATCTATAAATACACTTGTAATGCATCCTTTCTTCTTCTTCCTCCCTCTCCTCCTTAGGATATTTTCCTTTCTTTTCTAGTAGAGTTGGTTTTATTTCTGTTTTGGTAGTGTAGAGGAGGACAGGAGAAGAAAACTTTGTAAGCTTTCATTTTAATATAGTTTTGTCTTGTTCTTTATTTTGATGTCTTTCCTTTGATGTCATTTCCTTTGTGCTTGTTTTCCTTCATTTAGTTTTCTGAATTTTGCATTATGGTTTTGGGTTGTTTATATGGATTCTTTAGTTTAGAGTTGAGTATAGAGTAGTCCATCCTGATTGGGGCATGGAGAAGAAGGAGTTTGTGATTATGTGATGTATTAGTGTGTCTTAATCCTACCTTTGAACCTCATATGAGTTCCTTGACCATCTAATTGGATTTTCACTCTAATCTTTGATGTGCTAATGCTCTTGAGTGAAGCTTAGCACATGCTTAGATTAGTTGGCCTAGTTTATGGGGAATGATGAGGTGTGGATAAGGATGGAGTGGATAAGGAATGATTAGTAGCATATCATGCGTCATATTCATGCTATATTTTCTTTATTTTACCCCAATTTTGTGCTACTTGAGTTGTTGTTTGTAGTTTTTCAGGAGTTAGGCAATAAAGAAGAGGAAAGGAGAAAAAAGGACCTAAATGTAGCAAGTATGAACTGATTTAGAAGGTTCTGGACCTATTTGTAATGCACAAGGTGTAAGACCCCGCTCTCCTGCTATAATAATAATAAGTCCACTCTCCGTGGTTATGCATAATTCACTTGTTGGAATATCAAATTGTGTTATGGCATGCTTGTTTGGGTAGATTTGATCGGATTTCTTATTGGTTGATTGGGTGCGACAGATCGGGCTAACGCGCGGTTGTTTGACTCGATCGACTCAATTTGGGTCCAAGTGAGTGTAGGGTTGGTTTTGGACTAAAACCGTGTTGAAGTGGCATGGAACTGGAAGGCTTGCATTAGGATTTGGATTTGAATTTTCGTGGCTTTTGGGATGTCTTTGCTGGTGCCATTTTTGGCATGTGTTGAGGTGGCTGGATTATCCATGAAGGCATGGAAATTGAAGAGTCCTAGCAAGCTAACAAAAAACCTCTCCCACCAGCCAACCCTTGCACACCTCTTCACGTCCCACACATCTCCTCCACCTCTTCCACTCCTCAGCCACGTGGTCAGGCCACTCAGGTGGTGCTCCAGCAAACTTCAAATCCAGCGAGGCTAGAAGCGACGTCTAGTGCAACCTGTGATGCGGCTAGAAATATGGTTGGCAGACTCTCCGGCTAATTTCAGGCAACTTCCTTTCTAATCAGGTATGATCCTGACCCTTTAAGAGTTTTGTGTGAGGAGGTGTCTGGAGGGCCAGCCAGCACCATGTTGGTGGTTGGTGCAATCGGTTGCACCATCATCCGAGTTCCCTTCTAGCGTGCGCATGGAGCATGCGCTAGATGGGTCTGGCTGTGGTACAGCCAGAGGGACCGGGGCTCCGGAGAGCTCTGGTGAGGTCTGACCAGGGGTGATGAGGTTTCTTCTGGGATGAGTTTTGGGGTGGACACGGATCTGGTTGGGTGTGGCTGATGCACACAAGATCCGACTAGGATTTGTCTTCAACCCTCTTGACTCTTTGTTTGGATCGGCTGGCTGGTCCAGCCCTTCTAGACGGTGGCAAGGGTCAGGAAAAGGTGTGGAACAACTCTAGGGAGGCTAAGGGTGAGGGGGATCTGGATGGGCTAGCTCGGTCTGAGCAGGGTGCGCTTGAATGGGCTAGCCATGCGGTTAGTGCACCATGTACATCAGCTTGCTCTGTTGTTGGGCTGAGCTTCTTAGATGGATCTCTACTGGCCCTCTCCCACCACCGACCACCTAAGAGGGATACTATAAGCACGTGGGTTGGAGTGGTCAGGGGCTCATGCCTCTGGTTGTGAGTCGATTGAACTTGTTAGCTTGCCTATTGTAAGTTATCGTGTTCTATGTATTGAATGTGTTTTGCTTTATATGACTTGTTGTGTTTCAGAAGAACATATATAATGTGGTTATATGATCTGGTGTGTGTGTATTCCTGATGTTGTAGTCATGCATGCACTTATTGTAAATGGGTTCTTCCATATCATGTGCTGATTGTGTCATATTCTAAAGCAACATATTAACCTGTTGCATGCATGTATGCTAGTTTAGAGATCTATATTGTCTACTGATATTTTATGCATCTTCCAACATGATTATCCTACTGATATATATGTAATCCATACCCATATCAACTCTGATCATGCTCTGAGATTTCAGTTATCATATAATATACACTCTGAAATTAAGGATGCATGCTATCGATTATTGTAGAGTTTGATTTTGATATATCTAGTTGTAATGCATCATCCTATTGCGTCTTTCATGTCTATATGTTACTGAAGTGAAGTGTTATGATATGGTTATGTATGACCCTTAGGATATCAGAGCTTATAACATCCATATCATGGCCCGTAGATGACTCGATTAGCTATTATCTTGATTTGCCGATCCGGTTATTATTGCTTGTTGTGAGTTTAATTTGATTCCTGATTTAGATGTTCTGATTTTGATTTGTTTCGGGGCTGTTAGGAGGGTATCCGGATACCTTTCCTTGAGCTCCTTCCATACACTGTAGATGCATTAGATTTTACATGAGTAGCTTGCATTGCATTTAATATGATTAATAATTCTGGGCACGTTCTGTTTTCTGGGCCGACGGGCCACGAGTGGGTCCTCTAGCTCCAGAGGCCATTCACATAAGACCTTCACGTTGGGAGGCCATGCGTAAGATATGTCTTGGGTAGGCTCGCTGTCATTCTGTCTCTGGGTAGGTGTTCCCAAGTTCGCGATGACACCATGTAGGTCACTTGCCGCAAATTGGGACACTCATCCGGCGCATCGCTTAGTGCCGAGCGGTGGGTCACTGTCGAGTGACCGCCTTTGACCAGCGAGGGTGGTGTTCTGGTTCCTTCGAGGAATGGTTCGGGTGCGCCCGACCGGCACGACTTATGGAGTCGTAGCCTTTTGTTGCATTATGTGCTTTTCTGTTTCTGTTTTGAAAGGTTTTGTCTTAGATAGATTGCATGCATTCTTCCATATAACTCTGATTGGGCTAGGGGCATACTGGGTTTTCTTTATAGAAAACTCACGCATATGTTGTTGCGGTGCTTGCAGATACTTAGATTCCTACAGGGTAGACTAGACGAGTAGTCAAAGATTCTGTACACGAGGGACACGTCGACCAGATTCTTCAGTTTGTCTTTTGCTTCCGCATTATTTATGATATATTTCCCTTTTGAACTCGATGTAATGTATTTGACCTGGATATCGGGGGCATTACACAAGGACTGGATCGCAAATCAAGAAGGACCCAGTGTGCGTACCCGCGATATCGGGGGCGTTACACAAGGACTGGATCGCAAATCAAGAAGGACCCAAGTGAAAACCTGGAATGACCTGCTTGTGAAATGCAAAGTAGTGTGACACAATACGTGAACCAAATCAATATTTCAGCAATTAAACTCAAATCGGTTCAAGGAAGCATACCAGGACTTCACCTCATGTTCCAAATGAAGAAATTAAGTGTGACACAAAATTTTAGCCCGACTGGAGCCATTTGATCTACCAATGGCGGCTTTGGATCCACCACTCGCGGATCAAAATTGTCCAAATAGGTTGAAATTTTGGTTGTAGGTCGGGTATTCGGTTTAGAGCACTCCTGGACTACCGGATATAGTTTAGAGCCGTCTGATTATTTCTTGATTGATCCTAACCATGTATTAGTCTATATATAGTTCGATTTCTGTCGTAGATTGCTGGCGTAAGGTACGTACTATCTTTCACTCATCATTCATTAGAAAGCACACATTAGTTAGTAGGACTTGCATTGTAACAAGAGTGAGGTGAGTGTTTGTTTGGTGTGTTGTTTGTTAGATTAAGGTATGAAAAATACTTAGGGGGCAGTCACCTATAGGAGATGAGGTGGGGATTTCATCACCCTTTCCTTAGCCCAAAAACCACTTAATAAAAGAGCCTTAATAAAATCAATTAGACATTGGCCTTAGGATTTTCAGACGCATTAAGGAGATGAAACTGTTAAAGACTGTTATGGCCTGAATCTCGTTGCCCATCTAGTCTCGCTGAGTTTTTCGGAACCTCCGGGTTCTTGATTTCCTATAGATTAGTGATCCTCGATGTTTAAGATTGTTTCGGCCTGAACGTCGTTGCCCATCTAGTCTCCCTGAGATATTAGAAACCTCCAGGTTCTTGATTTCCTACAGACTAGTGGTCCTCGGTGAGACCTCGAAGTAGGCGTCGTCTATTACTAAGAACCTATAGTGGCTTTAGGCTTGTTTTGGCCTTAATTGCTTAGTTAGGTTTCTAACCTTCCTTATTCCCACGCTAGATTAAGGACTTCATCTCCTCTCCTCTGAGTCATTTTTTCTCATCTTAATGTCTCCGAATCTTCTCATATACGAACACATTCTTTTAAATTGAAATTTTATTTATTTTCGCCAATAATAACTATCATTTTTGTTAATGTTTAGATTGAAATGGATCGAGAGTGGATTGTTTGAAACAGATTGAGTGATGAGTATGAGAATGGACTGAATATGTTCTTAGAGGTTGCCAAAAACCATTCCAAGAAAATGAAAGAAAGTGACATGGCGTATTGTCCGTGCAATAAGTGTCATAATATGTCAGTGCTGACTTTTCGGAAAATGAAAGATCATTTGTTTGAGAAAGGTTTCGACCCAAATTACAGACGGTGGATATGGCATGGCGAAAATAAATCATTTAGTCATTCCAAGAATGATGAAGAAGACGTTAGTGTGGAAGATCACTTAGAGGAAATGGTTCAGGATATGGCTGAAAAGTTTTGGTCCAACCCCAATTTACTTGGTAATTTGTTGAGTGACAATGAGAAGCCGTTGTATAATAATTGTACCAAATTCACTAGATTGTCAGCAGTGTTGAAGTTGTACAATTTAGAAGCTGGAAATGGTTGGTCCGATGTGAGTTTCACATCAATGTTGAAGTTATTGAAAGAGATGCTTCCAGATGATAATGAGTTTCCAGATATAACTTATGATGCTAAGAAAGTGTTGTGTCCTATGGGAATGGAATATAGGAAGATACACGCATGCCCGAACGATTGTATATTGTATAAGGGTGAGTTTGAAAACTTACATTCCTGTCCCAGGTGTAATGTTTCAAGATACAAAATGAAACGTAGTGGACCAAACCACAAGGAAGAGGCTGATGAGATGAAAATCAAAGGACCTCCTGCTAAGATTTTGTGGTATCTTCCGATAATACCAAGGCTTAAACGTTTGTTTGCGGGTAAGGAGGATTCCAAGAACATGACATGGCATGCTAATCGTGAGAAACCAAGTGATCAGTTGCTACGTGACCCTGCAAAAAAATAAATTTCGACTTTCTTGTGTTTGGTGAAGAATCCAGGAATGTACGACTTGGACTTTGTACTGACAGAATGAATCATTTCAGTAGTTTGAGTAGCATTCACAGTTCTTGGCCCGTTTTGCTTGTAATTTACAATCTGCCTCCATGGTTATGCATGAAACGCAAATATATCTTGTTGTCTTTAATGATTTCTGGTCTGAAACAACCTGGAAACGACATCGATGTGTATTTAAGACCTTTAATTGATGACCTAAAGAGATCGTGGGATGACGGAGAGTCAGTTTTTGATTCTTATCGTCAGGAGTCGTTCGTAATGCGGGCAATGATATTTTGCATGATTAATAATTTTCCAGCTTATGGTAATCTGTTTGGATATTCAGTCAAAGGTCATAAAGTTTGTCCAATTTGCGAAGAAAATACATGTTCATTGCAACTAGTTAAGGGTTCTAAGACTGTCTATCTTGGTCATCGGAGATTTTTGCCGAACTCCCATCCTTATCATAGGTTGAAGAAGGCATTTAACGGAAAATAGGAATTTCAGAATTCGCCAGTTGAAATCAACGTCGAAGAGGTGTACGAACGTGTAATGAACATTGAATGTGAATTTGGAAAACCGTACAAACGACCGAACAACAAGAGTAGTTCGAAAAAAAGATCCATATTTTTTGATCTCCCGTACTGGAAAACTTTAGAAGTTAGACATTGTATTGATGTGATGCACGTAGAGAAAAACGTTTGTGATAGTCTTGTTGGCACTCTGTTGAACATACCTGCTAAAACCAAAGATGGATATAATGCAAGACTTGATCTTGTTGATATTGGTATACGAGCAATGTTGGCACCAGAGAAGAAAGAGATCGGAATTACTTACCTCCAGCTAGTTATACCTTGTCTAGTAAGGAGAGAAAAATTCTCTATCAGTGTTTGCACGATGTAAGGGTTCCACAAGGTTATTCTTCACATATCAGTAGTTTTTTGGTTATGAAGGATTTGAAACTTGTGGGGATGAAGTCTTACGATTGTCACACTTTAATGCAACAGTTGTTACCTGTAGCACTGAGATCCATATTACCAAAAGATGTTAGACATGCAATAATAAAGTCGTGTTCCTTTTTCAATAAGATTTGTAGTAAAGTGGTCGATCCCGTGCAGTTAGATAAGTTACAAAATGAAATTGTGGTGACATTATGTCAGTTGGAGATGTTTTTTTCGACATTATGATTCATCTAGTTATTCATTTGGTTAGAGAAGTTAAATTGTGTGGAGCAGTTTTTTTAAGGTGGATGTATCCTTTCGAGCGTTATATGAAAGTGTTGAAAGGTTATTGCAAAAATCGTCAAAGGCGAGATGATAGTATTGTTGAAGGATATATAGCTGAGGAGGTTATCGAGTTTTGCACTGGATACCTAGCAAACACCAAAATTGTTGGACTTCCGAAGAATCGTCATGATAAACGTGCCGATGGTAAAGGGACACGTGGGATGAAAATGTTAAATCCAAATGGCAAGGACTTAATGACAACATATTTTTATGTGTTGTGCAATTTGAATGAAGTTCAACCTGACCTAAATGAACACATTAAATTTCTAAAGGAAAGAAATCCTTTGTGGAGTGATCAACAAGTCATTAATAGTCACAATAAGAATTTCATCTCTTGGTTCAAAAATTTGGCTTACAAGCGTGATGTTTCTGAGACAATACAATGGTTGCCCTACGGTCCACATTCTGTTGTTATAAGTTATAGTGGTTATGATATCAATGGATATTCTTTCTACACAGTTTGTGAAGATGCGAAAACTGTTGTTCAGAACAGTGGCGTCACCATAATAGCAGAATCTTTGCATGTCTAGTTCAAAAGACAAGAATCATGTATACGCCGACATGTCCTATTACGGTGTAATTGAAGACATATGGGAGATAGACTTTGTTAAATTCAGAGTACCTGTATTTAGATGCAAGTTGGCTGATAATAAAAGTGGAGTTCGAGTGGATGACTATGGGTTCACCTTAATTGATTTTTCAAAAAAAAGGGTATAAAGGAGAACCTTTTATTCTCGCTTCCCAAGCGAAACAAGTCTTCTATGTGGCTTATCCATGTGATAAGAAATGGGCAGTAATTCTGGAAGGGAAGAAAAATATTGTATCAAATGATAGTCTGATCGAGTATGAAGAGACACCACCTTTCTCAAAGCAAGCACCTGAGGTGAACTCAGTAGATGAAGAAATAAATGTTGAGACTTGTATGTTTAGAGATGACCACGGTGAAGGTATATGGATTGAAAATCCATTAAGGAAAAAAGCAGTAAAGGTGCAAATTTTCTGTTGTAACACATTGTAATAGACATTTAATGTCTTGACCTTATTTAGTGACTTGAATTTATCTTTTATAGTATCATGTCCCCGAAAAAGAACCCACTTCCTCAGAGTATGAAGGCTCAAAGACATACAGTACACGAGGTCCTTGACTCATGAAAGAATTCGTGGGGAGAAGAAATAGAGACGGTAGAGTTCCAGTCCAGTTTGATGAGTGTCTTGAGCTGTTAGGCATGCTGTCTGATAATTGGAAAAGTTTTCTGGGTAGCTTAGCGAGGGCCAAAGTTGACATTTGTTTCTCGAGTTGGGCCGATGTAGATGAGAAGTTTGACACAATATGGGATAACGTGCAGGTAATGATTCCATTATAGATTTCTATAGTTTTAGTCGAAATTTTGATATATATAAAGTTTGTAGGAATCTTTTGAGTTCCAATACACTGAAAAGTTGAAGAAAAAGTGGATGACATACATGTCAATTCGTTGGAGGGATTTCAAAACAAATTTAACGAACAAGTACATATTCAGAGACTACCAGGATAGAAATCCATGCGATGTCTATAACTTTATCACTCCGAATCAATGGGAGTTGTTCAGAAAATCCAGAGATAGCCAGGAGTTTGAGGTAACTGAAATTAATTTAGAATATAGTAACTGAGTTTCAAAACAATCTTTTTAGTTATTGTGTTTTTAGTGACAATCTAATAAACTTCATTTTAGGCCATCCGAGCGAAAAACCAAAAGATTAGATCTCATAACAAGTATACACATCGTATGTCTCGAGCGGGGCACCAAAAGTTAGAAGCACAAATGATGGCTGATAAAATTGCTCTGAAGAAACAAGAGGCAATTGACTCCGGTATGAGTGAGGAGCAAGCAAGTAACCTATCTCGTCCTTCTCCCCTAGCTCGTTGTGATTCTTGGAAGAGAGTGAGAGTAAACTCCAGAGGGGAGTACGTCACAGACGACTCGCAAGCGATCGGCTCGAAGATAGTAAGTTGCATCAGTTATATATATGTTATTAATTTAGAATCATTAATTTTATATTTTTCAATTGTTAGTAAATATTGTTTTAAACTTAGGACTCTCTGAAGTTGAGAGAATCTCAAGGAGAATTTGCTTCCGATGGTCGGAATGAGGGGTAGGGAGTAGAGTTGGACTTTGACAATATTATGGAAAGACTCAACGGTCTACTTCGTCCACTGGTCATACAAAATGCCAGCAAGAGATCGCAGATTTGAAGAATACGTTGCAACTTGATTTGGAGAGATTGGATGGTGATTTACCTACTTCTCCTACCCGTCGTAAGACCGGTTCTTCCTCGGAGACTACTCCTCCAGTGCCGCCAGTGTTCCACCCCGATCGACAATATGATTTCGTATCTCATTCTCGAGAATTGGCCCTCGTTGGTGGTCCCTCGGTTGGAAAGTTCGCGAATGGATCTAGATGTTCTTTATGTGTCGAAAACCCTGATCGTAGATTGGTGGGACACGGGAAAGTTTATAACATCTCCAGACACCACTTCACAGATGTAGGAGAGGGAGAAGTGAAGGTTGCAGTTGAGAGTTGCTTAGATGCTGGTGCTTTTGTGCCATTTCTGGAAGAAGAGATTGTTACTCTTGGCGATGCTATCGGTGAGTTCGTACGGTGGCCTAGTTATTTAGTAGAGCTAAATGACAAACATGAGGTATAGTTTAACTTTGAAAGACTTTAAACTTCAAATTTGTTAAAAATTGTATTTTAATGGTTGTATATATATCTGTAAGGTGTCAAGCCCCCGGAGCAAAGGGTCAAACAACCAATCTCCGATCAACATTAATTCGCTTCCAAGTAGGTGCAAAATGTTGTATCAATGTATGGTAGGCAGGGAAGCGCAATCCTTAAGTACCTGAGAGTTGGAGGGGGATAACGGGTGGCCTCTGGCTTTGTGCGTCACCAAAGAGGATATCATGCAGTTCTTGGTGATGGATTCGTTGTGTATCATGATTATCGACGTGCAAGTGAAGTAAGTGTTTTTTGTATACAATGAAAAGTATTGAATAATTTTATCGAAACAGTAATAAAGTATAATTTTTATACTTGTAGACATCTTTATGACGCCAGAAAGTCAGTCTTTCCCGACGATCAAGTATTTGGATTTATCAGTCCATGTACATATATATACGGGAATGACGATAAATCAGGTCAGCTTGGGACATTCTTTAAAGAAGAAGACAAAAGATATTATCTGCTCCCTTATCACGAGAGGTAAACTTTGTAATTCAAAGTCAATTTTTTTTTTGTAATAAGCTTCTAATTATATATATAATAGGGCTCATTGCGTGCTTGTCGTTGTATGCCCCACGACTAATTCGGCATATTGGTTTGTCCGTTGGGGTCGAATAAACCAAGGGACTCAATAAAGAAACTTCTAAATTTGTAAGTTCATTTTAGTCGTGGGAAAAGTAATTCGTGGATTTTTATTAGTATTATTGAATGAAATTTTAACTTGTACTACTCAGGGCAATTAAGGTTTACACAGCTTTGGGTGGGAGGAGAACAACCACAAAAGCAGTAATAACATGGCATGGAATGAGAGTACGTTCTCTCCATTTTTTGTTAATTAAGTTAGGAACATAAATTTAGCGAATTTCTATGTTTGTAGTACCAGAAGCAGGTTGGAAATACGGAATGTGGTTACTACGTGATGAGATGCATGGAGGAAATCCTCGAATTGGCAACTCAAGACGTATGCCTATCCGACGTAATGTAGATCGTTAATCAATTGTATAGTTGTAGTTTCAATATTTAGTTGATAACATTTACACTTGTATTTTTTGATAGGTCTTCCCAAAAAGTAGTGATCCTTTCTCGCAAAAGGAGCTCGATGAAGCTCGCGACAGATGGGTTCGCTATTTTATCAGAAACATGTTGACGAACTAAGAGGTTCTCCTGTCACTAACATTTTTTTGTAATTTAGTTAACAAGTGCACTTGTATTACAAACCTTTAATTTATGCCTTAATATAATCGCCTTAATTTTAGAATGAATTAATTGCAAGTGTGTTGAATGTCAATTGTGTACGCTTGTATATTTGTGTTTGTGCATGTATGGTTGTATGTTTCTGTTTGTGCAAGTTGGCAAATGTGTGTTTGTGTTTGTACGTACATGTGGATGAAAGTGTGAGCATATGTGAACGAATTTGGTGCATCTTGTATGTACATGAATACGATGACTAAAAACAAGTTTGCTGGATGATATTTATTTTTTTGTCCAGGTTTAGGAATAGACATCGGATATTTATACTAGCCGACGTCTATTCCTCTGAAGAAAAGACTAAACGTCGGCTTTATATATAATCAGATGTCTATTCTTGAAGAATAGAGATCGTCTGTACGTTCACCGACGTCTATACCAAAATAATAGACGTCGGTTAGATGTAAAGGCCGACGTCTAATCGTAATGAATAGACGTCGACCGTATGTAGAAGCCGACGTCTATTCCTAAGGAATAGACGTCGGATATTGGACGTCTGACGTCTATGTATAGACGACGCACGCATAGACGTCAGATCTGGGAGTGCTTATAACTGACGTATATACCCCCGTACATCCGACGTATATGCCATTTTCTGTAGTAGTGTAATAATAAAACATTACGGCCTGTAGACATCGACTACCCTATAAAACGACGTCTATATAGGGGTAAATAATAATAATAAAATTGTAACCGTCTTCAGCCCAAGTTCCAATCTTTTGAACATTAAAAATATATATTTATCCCATTTACCTATTTTAGTATGGTGTGGTACCCAACTCCCATTTAGAAGTAAATGAGTGGTGGAGTACTATTGATCATTTTATATTAATCGCAAGTGCACGGCCGCGTTGAAGCGGTGGCAAATACGGGTCGTTCACTGGGAGGTGTGTCGACGATTGGTTTGTTCGAAGGAGAGAGGTAAAAAGAAGGAGAGAAAGGTTGGTTAAACTAAACTACACTAACTTGCAAAAAGGAAATGAATATAAGCAATAAAACTAAGCCCCATAGGGGGTAGAGAAATAATGTGAATATGAAGATGTGTGTGTGTGTAATAACCTTAATCTAAACACCTAAATTAAACTAAACTAAACCTAATTAACCTAATTAAGCCTTGATTAGTAAAGCATGAGGTGGCTTGCTATGGTTGGAAGCTTTGGAGGTGGAGTTGAAGATAAACTTGGTTTCTTCTATAAATAGGGTTGAGGTTAAGGAAAAACATTTTCTTGATCATTTGTTTTCTTCAGAGAGTGAGAGAAGTGATTTCAGAGGAGAAGAAGAAGGAGAAGGAGAAGAAGGGAAGGAGAAGGAGTTGGGTGGAGTTTGCCAAAGCTTGGGAAGCGTCCACAAACGTCAATAAGGTATGCCAGGTCTTCAATATAACTCACATAAGCTTTGTAAGTGTTGGGGATCGACGTTGGTGTCGAATTCCCCGTCGGATTGCAACCTATTCAGAGGTTGAAGACGACGATCGGTCGACCGGTGCCTGTGGGCAGTCGACCGATCCTATTATTATATTGATTTGCACCCACAAACGGTCGAACGATGGCTATGGACGGTCGACCATTATGCCAGATTTGTGCGGAAAAAAGGTTGATGCTGTTATCGGTCGAACGGGTCCACTTAGCCGGTCGACCGAAAAATAATGAGAATAGGTCGGTTTGGGGTTTTGACTTATTAAACGGTCGAACACCTTTAACCTTGTTCGACCGATCTATTCGATGCTAAGTCGGTTGGGAGCTTTAACCATCAAAACGGTCGACCGCTCTTTAACTTTCGGTCGACCGACTGAGCAATTAATTAAGCAGTAGAGTGCCTGTGTTGTTTCGGTCGAACTGTATTTCAGTTCCGGTTGACCGAATAAGACTTGGGCAAAATGCTGAAATTCCTGTTATCGGTTGAATGACCCCTTGGTTCGACCAGTCGGATATATATATATATATATTATATAAAATTGGTATAGCGTAGACCATCCAAACTGTCGACCGCTAGATGACTTTTGTTCGACCGATTGGTCGGTAATTCGGTTGTCGTGGTTCGACCGATACACTTGTTTGTACAGTACCGTGTGCTGTGTGGAGGACCGGTCGAACTGTGTGCTTGTAGCGGTCGACCGATCTGCCGCAGGTTGGTGGATTTATCCACACGCGATCCGTTGAGTATAGGTCGACTACCGGCTCCGAGGCGACGATCGATTATCGGCCTTGAGAACGACGGATTTCACCTTCGACGAGGGCGTATTATTGTATTACTGTTGCCTCTCTTACCGAGCGGGGTGTGAGGGATGTGTGCCATAAACCTTGGGCAGTTTGCTGGGGTTTAGCGGTAGGCCGAGGATGTTCCGGCAGGGTGCGCGTCTGGCGGCTCTTGGAGGAGCAGCGGCTGTTGTCTGACCCGAGTTGTGTATTAGGCGGGCTGACTCGCTCCTGGGGTGGCGGCGTAGTGCTAGGATTCCTTTCTGCACTTTTGGGGAGCAGTGGTGCCGACTGACCCTTGTGAGGCAGCGGTGGACTGACTTGACCCTAGTGGCAGGAGTGGTTCAGTGCCGCGGAGGCGGTGAGGGCATTATTGTGGGCCCGAGGTGGATGATCAAGTGCATTTCATTGCATTGTCTTTAATTCCTTTTTGTATTCTAGGAGGTTTGGCATACGGGGTTCCTGCAGGGAACTTAGGCATGTTTCAATTGTTTGCATTTCAGGTAGTGAGCAGGTTTAGAGTGGAGGTGGTGACCGAGGACGGTGCCCCCGGGATCAGATCTTGTCCTCTTTTGTATCTTTAGTTGAGGTAGTGATTACATGTATATTCATTTTTGTTGTAATCACAATTGACTCTTATGTATATTTTGACTTCCACGTGGATCTATATCTTATATATATTATATATGTTGGTTTGTTCCCCGTGACGTGCCCAGTATTGACCGTTGACGGTCTTTATTATTGTTTTAATTTTCCGTTATTTTCGGGTACGTTACAATTTGGTATCAGAGCGTTGATTCCGGCGTACTTGTCCAAAGAAACCACCTTTGAGTTAGGAAGTAGGTCTTAGAGGATCATACATGCATATTTTATATTGATGATTGTCTTGTTTCCTTTGGCAGATGCCTCCTAGACGGTGGAGGACCGTCGCTCATACTCGCGGTGAGAGTGAGACTGCGAGGGATGAGGCTTGGGAGGAGTAGCGTCGGACGTTGTTCGATACGGTCGGACGTCTGACTGAGATGCTACAGCAGCAGGCAGCACAGACTGGGCAGACGGGGACTGGCGCTATGCATGACCGGTTTATGCGCCAGCATCCGCCTACCTTTCTAGGGCAGTATGATGCAGAGGTTGCGGAGGAGTGGATCTTCACGATGCAGAAGATCTTCGGTGCTATTGGTTGTCCTCCGGAGGCGAGAGTGGGCCTGGCTATTTATGTGTTGGGCGGTGCTGCGTCCAACTGGTGGAGGTCCACGTCTGCAGTAGTGTTTGCGGATAGAGATGATAGAGCCTGGGAGGAGTTCGTTGGCGAGTTCAACAAGCAGTACTTTCCGCAGCATGTTCAGGATGCGAAGAGGGAGGAGTTTCTGAGTCTTCAGCAGGGGGACATGACCCTGACAGGCTATATCTGGAAGTTCAACGCCCTTGAGCGTTATTGTCCCGAGATGTATATCACACAGGAGCAGAGAGCTGGGAAGTTCGTCCGAGGGCTCCGGAAGCAGTTGAGGACGAAGGTGCTGACGCGTATGCCGAGCACGTTAGCCGAGGCCGTGAAGAGTGCCACTGTTCTTGATCGTGACTACAGAGAGAACTACCAGGATGAGAGGAGGTCATCGGGTAGGTTCTCTGGGCGGCCAGGAGGTCAGACTGGGGGGAATCCGGGCTAGAGGCCCCGATTTGAGGGAGCAGGAGCTGCAGTACCACGACCTGAGCCTTGTGGTACTTGTGGGAGGTTTCACTCTGGACAGTGTTTCACCACCGGAGCTTGTCATGGGTGTGGCCAGCTGGGTCACTTTATTAGGAGCTGTCCGAGCTGAGGAGCTGTCCGAGCCGAGGAGCTGGGCCGAGCAAACCACCGGGATTACCAGCACCAGGCAGAGGTGGAGGCGGAGGTAGACCACCAGTTAGGCAACAACAGGGGTAGCGCACTGGCAGAGTTTTCACCACCCAGGCAGAAGAGGCTAGGGATGGAGGCGCTATAGTGTAAGGTACGCTTCTTGTTGCTGGTTCGGTAGCTAGAGTGCTATTTGATTGTGGCGCGACACACTCATTTATCTCAGAGCGATTTGCGGGAGTTTTGGGTTGTACCCTTGCGATGTTGACTGCCACCTTGGAAGTCAGCACTCCCCTGGGTCTGGTGGGCACTGTGGGGAGATTTGTCCCCGGCGCCACGGTTGTTTCGGGAGATCACGAGTTTCCGGCCGACCTGGTCTTGCTACCGATGGAGGACTTTGATGTCATACTTGGGATGGATTGGCTGTCCCAATATGATGTTCGAATCTTGTGCCGTGAGAAGAAGATTTTGATCCCGAGGAAGGGTTTGCCTGATATTCTGATTAGAGGGATCAGAAGCAGAGGAGGTCGCATTATTGTATCTGCCGTGAGAGCTCAGAGGCTGTTACAGCAGGATTGTGCAGCATTTTTAGCGACACTTGTGGTTGCGGAGGCAGAGTCTCAGAGGTTAGAGGACATTGAGGTGGTGCAGGAGTTCGCGGATGTTTTTCCAGCGGAGATTCCAGGTTTACCACCACACCGAGAGTTGGAGTTCGGCATAGAGTTGGTAGCTAACACTACACCACAGTCGAAGGCTCCATACCGGATGGCACCTGCTGAGTTGACAGAGTTGAAGAAGAAGTTGCAGGAGTTGATGGACTCTGGATTTATCAGACCGAGTGTTTCGCCTTGGGGTGCACCACTTTTGTTTGTGAAGAAGAAGGACGGATCTTTGAGGATGTGCATAGAATACTGGATGCTGGACCAGGTGACAGTGAAGAATAGGTGTCCCTTACCTAGGATCGAGGACCTCTTTGACCAGCTGCAGTCAGCGAAGGTGTTCTCGAAGATTGACCTGCGTTCAGGATATCACCAATTGAGGATTCGAGATGAGGACATCCAGAAGACAGCTTTCAGGACGAGATATGGACACGAGTTCTTGGTGATGCCATTTGGATTGACGAATGCTCCGGCAGCGTTCATGGATCTGATGCACCGGACATTCAGGCAGTATATTGATATATTTGTGATTGTCTTCGTGGATGACATTTTGATCTATTCACCAGATGTGGAGCAGCATAGAGAGCATCTGAGGATTGTACTCAGCATCTTGAGGGCTCAGCAGTTATATGCTAAGTTCTCAAAGTGCGAGTTTTGGTTGGACAGAGTAGCATTTCTCGGGTACGTTGTATCGGCAGAGGGGATACCAGTGGATCCGGCGAAGGTAGAGGCAGTGACACAGTGGAGGACCCCTACGAGCGTGACGGAGATTAGGAGCTTTGTTGGACTGGCGGGTTATTACCGTCGCTTCATCAAAGACTTCTCGAGATTGGCAGCTCCACTGACGGCTCTGACGCAGAAGGGAGTCACCTTTGTATGGTCACAGAAGTGCGAGGACAACTTTCAAGAGCTGAAGAGACTGTTGACCACAGCGCCAGTTTTGTCATTGCCGAGTGGCACGGGTGGATTCGTGATTTATAATGACGCTTCAGGTGTTGGCATAGGATGTGTACTTATGCAGCACGGGAGGGTGATTGCGTACGCATCCAGACAGCTGAAGGTCCATGAGAAGAATTACCCGACACATGATTTGGAGTTAGCAGTAGTGGTTCACGCACTGAAGACCTGGAGACACTATCTTTATGGCGAGCAGTTTGAGGTGTTTACAGATCATCAGAGTGTGAAGTACCTGTTCTCGCAGAAGGAGCTGAACATGAGGCAGCGCAGATGGCTTGAGTTCATTAAGGACTACGATTTCACTATCTCTTACCATCCGGGGAAGGCGAACACAGTTGCGGACGCTTTGAGCCGGAAGGTGGAGGTATCAGTAGCAGGCCAATGCATCCAGGAGTGGCGACTACTAGAGTCTTTAGCAGAGTGGAGACCATTTGCAGATAGTTCGGAGGGTGCAGTGATTGCAGGATTGAGAGTAGAGCCTCAGACAATATCGGCAGTGATTCATGCTCAGACTACAGATGAGGAGTTGAGCAGTTTACTACAGTTAGCGGCTAGAGATGGGTCAGACTTCAGAGTTGGAGTGGATGGAGGTCTAATATTCAGAGACCGTATCTGGGTGCCGAGGACAGAGGACCTGAGACATGATATCATGGAGGAGGCACACAGATCGAGATATTCCATTCATCCAGGGAGCACCAAGATGTACAAAGATCTGCAGCGGAACTTCTGGTGGGGAGGTATGAAGAAGGACGTTGCAGACTTTGTGTCGAGGTGTTTGGTCTATCAGCAGGTGAAGATCGAGCACCAGAGACCAGCGGGGTAGATGCAGAGGATTGAGTTGCCCGAGTGGAAGTGGGAGCACGTGACGATGGATTTTGTTACGGGGCTACCGAAGACACGGAGATTCCACGACGCGATTTGGGTTATAGTCGATCGACTGACCAAGTCGGCGCATTTCTTAGCTATTAAGACCACTCTTGCTCTGGATGGTCTAGCTAAGTTATATATTGAGGAGATTGTCAGACTTCATGGTGTACCAGTCAGTATCATTTCAGATAGAGATCCCAGATTCACTTCGCGATTTTGGGAGAGTCTACACAGAGCACTGGGGACACGTCTGAAGTTTAGCACAGCTTTCCACCCACAGACTGATGGCCAGTCAGAGCGGACGATACAGACATTGGAGGACATGCCGAGAGCGTGTACACTTGACTGGGCCGGGCATTGGGATGAGCACTTGCCGCTGATAGAGTTTGCCTACAACAACATCTACCACTCGAGTATTGGGATGACACCATATGAGGCATTATACGGGAGACCGTGTAGATTACCGGTATGCTGGAGTGATGTAGGCGAGAGACAGCTAGTTGGACCTACATTATACAGTTATATTCAGAGAAGGTCGACGTGATTCGGAGACGACTAGCTACAGCACAGAGCAGGCAGAAGAGTTATGCTGATACGCGGAGGCGTGAACTGACTTTTGAGGTAGGAGATCATGTCTTCCTGAAGATCTCACCTTCCAGAGGGGTGATGAGATTCGGGAAGAAGGGGAAGCTGAGTCCGAGGTATGTCGGACCTTTTGAGATATTGGATCAGGTCGGTGAGGTGGCATATAGGATTGCTTTACTGCCACAGTTCGCAGGACTTCACAACGTCTTCCATGTTTCTATGTTGAGGAAGTACGTGGCCGATCCAGCTCATGTGATTGAGATAGCAGTACCGGAGATCCAGCAGGATTTGTCATTAGATGAGAGACCAGTTGAGATTGTGGATCAGATGGTACATCAGCTCAGGAGGAGAGCGATTCCGATGGTGAAGGTCAGGTGGTAGCATCACAGTGTCAGAGAGCCTACCTGGGAGATCGAGGAGGATGTCAGGAGGCAATATCCAGAGTTGTTCCGGTAAGTCTGTTGTTTCGAATTTCGCAGACGAAATTCTTTTAAGGAGGGTAGATTGTAATAACCTTAATCTAAACACCTAAATTAAACTAAACTAAACCTAATTAACCTAATTAAGCCTTGATTAGTAAAGCATGAGGTGGCTTGCTATGGTTGGAAGCTTTGGAGGTGGAGTTGAAGATAAACTTGGTTTCTTCTATAAATAGGGTTGAGGTTAAGGAAAAACGTTTTCTTGATCATTTGTTTTCTTCATAGAGTGAGAGAAGTGATTTCAGAGGAGAAGAAGAAGGAGAGAAGGAGAAGGAGAAGAAGGGAAGGAGAAGGAGTTGGGTGGAGTTTGCTAAAGCTTGGGAAGCGTCCATAAACGTCAATAAGGTATGCCAAGTCTTCAATATAACTCACATAAGCTTTGTGAGTGTTGGGGTCGACGTTGGTGTCGAATTCCCCATCGGATTGCAACCTATTCAGAGGTTGAAGACGACGATCGGTCGACCGGTGCCTGTGGGCAGTCGACCGATCCTATTATTATATTGATTTGCACCGGCAAACGGTCGAACGATGGCTATGGACGGTCGACCGTTATGCCAGATTTGTACGGGAAAAAGAGTTGATGTTGTTATCGGTCGAACGGGTCCACTTAGCCGGTCGACCGAAAAACAATGAGAATACGTCGGTTTGAGGTTTTGACTTATTAAACGGTCGAACGCCCTTAACCTTGTTCGACCGATCTATTCGATGCTAAGTCGGTTGGGAGCTTTGACCATCAAAACGGTCGACCGCTCTTTAACTTACGGTTGACCGACTGAGCATTTAATTAAGCAGTAGAGTGCATGTGTTGTTTCGGTCGAACTGTATTTCAGTTGCGGTCGACCGAATAAGACTTGGGCAAAAATGCTGAAATTCCTGTTATCGGTTGAACGATCTCTTGGTTCGACCGGTCAGATATATATATTATATAAAATTGGTATAGCGTAGACCATTACCGCTAGATGACTTTTGTAAGACCGATTGGTCGGTAATTCGGTTGACGTGGTTCGACCGATACACTTGTTTGTACAGTACCGTGTACTGTGTGGAGGACCGGTCGACCGGTGTGCTTGTAGCGGTCGACCGATCTGCCGCAGGTTGGTGGATTTATCCACACGCGATCCGTTGAGTATAGGTCGACTACCGGCTCCGAGGCGACGGTCGATTACCGGCCTTGATTGCGACGGATTTCACCTTCGACGAGGGTGTATTATTGTATTACTGTTGCCTCTCTTACCGAGCGGGGTGTGAGGGATGTGTGTCGTAAACCTTTGGGCAGTTTGCTGGGGTTTAGCGGTAGGCCGAGGATGTTCCGGCAGGGTGCGCGTCTGGCGGCTCTTGGGGGAGCAGCGGCTCTCGTCCGACCCGAGTTGTGTATTGGGCGGGCTGACTCACTCCTGGGGTGGCGGCGTAGTGCCAAGGTTCCTTTCTGCACTTTTGGGGAGCAGTGGTGCCGACTGACCCTTGTGAGGCAGCGGTGGACTGACTTGACCCTAGTGGCAGGAGTGGTTCAGTGCCGCGGAGGCAGTGAGGGCATTATTGTCGGCCCGAGGTGGATGATCATGTGCAATGCATTGCATTGTCTTTAATTCCTTTTGGTATTTTAGGAGGTTTGGCATACGGGGTTCCTGCCGGGAACTAAGGCATGTTTCAATTGTTTGCATTTCAGGTCGTGAGCAGGTTTAGAGTTGTGGTGGTGACCGAGGACGGTGCCCCCGGGATCAGATCTTGTCCTCTTTTGTATCTTTAGTTGAGGTAGTGATAACATGTATATTCATTTTTGTTGTAATCACAGTTGACTCTTATGTATATTTTGACTTCCACGTGGATCTATATCTTATATATATTATATATGTTGGTTTGTTCCCCGTGACGTTCCCAGTATTGACCGTTGACGGTCTTTATTATTGTTTTAATTTTCCGCTGTTTTCGGGTACCTTACAGTGTGTGTTCAATTAAGCTCCTCACAACATGTAGTGCATGAAATCATAAAACTACATCCAACTTTGCCTCCACATGAATTAAGATAAGACTTCATCATTAAAACATACAAGACAATAATTGGGATGAAGCTAAATGAACTCAAGTATAAAGACTAGACCCTACTATGCCTCCACATGAATTAAGATAAGACTACATCATTAAAACATACAAGAGCACATACACTACAAATTGTGTTTCCAATATTAACTTCATCCATATCCTAACCTTATCATTCCCCATAAAATAGGTCCACTAATCAAAGCATAAGCTAAGCTTAATTCAAGAGCATTAGCATATCAAAGATAATAGTGAAACCCATTAGATGGTTATGGAAATCATATAAAGCTCAAGGGATAAAGATAACACAAACTTAATACACTACATGATTATATCACATATTTCTCCACCCCCAAAATGGGGATGGAACTACTCACTACTCATTACACTAACTATATTAACAAAGGAAAGCATAATACTGAAATGAAAGTTAAGTAAGAAAGCAAGAGGTTTTAAAGAAGCTTAAAAGGAAAGGAACGACAAAACAAACATGCACAAATTAAAAGACAAGAAAAAAAAAACTAGAAGAATTATTTTATTAACAAATGACTCACATTGAAGGTAGCATTCTTCTCGAGTTTTTGCTTCAAGGCTCACTCCTTAGTAGAGAGAATGCCACCAAGCAATGGGTAATTACAATGGAAGGTGAAGAGTTCTATTTATAGGTATGGAAAAAGCTAATCGAGGACAATCCCCCGATGTGGGACTAAACAAATACCAAAAATTGCCTAAGCATACACTAATACATGTGCTACAGAAAACTAAACGGATCCTGGGCTATATGGACCGCCAATTGGCGGTCTATAAGCTTTAGATCCGTCTGGTTTTCTTTGTGGGCTTTGCTTGAAGTATTTCTGGGTCTTTGATGCATCTACTTGGTCTGTTAGAGCTCCGACCCGAATCGAATTGCCAAAATACTCCCCATGATGGTGTGGAGTTTCCTGTTTTGCTCTAAGGTCCTTTGGTCTTACGATCAGGTCCTTCTCCCTTGCTTCTTAGTCCCCAGGTCTCACGATTAAGTCCTTTTTCTTGCTTTTGGGTCCTTTCATGGCTCTTCTCTTCAAACCTCTTTATTTCTGAAATTCAAACATAAAACTCGTCACATAGCATTGCTTAGATGTAAGATAATGGATATAAGATACGAATATGAGCATGAAATAATGTCAATCAAATACCCCCACACCTAAGTTTTTGCTAGTCCCGAGCAAAACAAAGAAAGAGAAAAGCAAACGAGAAACAAAAAATCCTAACTCACTTTCCTAGGAATCACGGATGCACTTATTACATGCAACAAGCCGTTAAACCTCTTTGTTGCCAAGGAGGAGTGTTGTCTCTTGAGGGTTTTCAGCGGATATGCCCACAAAATCGGAACAAGATGCATTATTCAATCTAGACACTCGACTCGTTGGAAATATTTTGTCGATGAATGGAAGCAGTAATGCTACGGGCCGACTCTATATAGGTGATCAGTCCACATCTAGCCTAATAAACCATTCGTGCAAGTTAAATAAGGAATTAAGTGAAAGACATAGACAACCTCAACATCCTCAAGTGCTACAAAGTGTAAAGTCCATTAAGGTTCTTATTTGCATTACCAAATTTTTTCTTTTTTTCTTTTCCCATTTTTTTTTCTTTTTCTTTTTATTAGTTGGAGCTTCATTCTCCAAGGGTCAGGATTCGTGCATCATTGCCCATGAGGACTTACACAATCAGGTACACCTTTCCCCAAATCTCCACATAGGGCAATCCCTACCACCCGTGTAACAAGAGTTCGGTAGGCGCATCCCAAGTCAGATGACTCGAAAGCACCTGGCACAAAGTCCCCTTAGACCTACTTTCCTGAGTGATAGGAGCCGTGCGAGAAGAGAGAACACCTACTCACTTATTTCTTATCTACACATGAACCAAAACCCCTACACTAATGTCTCACAACAGGATTTAGAGGGTCCTTGACTACAACAAACTTCCTTAAGTTAACAAACACGAATTATTGACTCACTAGGTTCGGGGTGGACTTCATTAAATGTTTGAGAACTGAAACCCTATGATTACTCACCCCGAAGGGAAAATTAGGGTGCATCCTAACGACTCGATAAATCCTAAAGTCACTGTACTAGATATCCTAAAGCATCAACTTCAAGACAATTTTGGGAGCTTTCTTTTTACTTTGCCTCTCAACGGTTTTGCACATGCTAAACACACGCAAAACCCGCAAAACATTTTCTTTCGCAAACACATGAAGATTTTGAAAGAAATGTGGAAATTTTAAAGCACTAGGCAAGCAAAAGAAGACAAGTCACCCAAGGATCATGGCAAGCAGATATATCGATATTAAATGCAGCACACTATCATGACCCTAACAATGCAAACAAAAGAAAACAAAATCAAAAGAAAAGACTCGACTATGTACACACGTAAAACACCCCCCACACCTACTTCATGCATTGTCCTCAATGAATTCGAGCAAGATACTACATGGAGTTATGCATGAAACAAGGAGAGATCTCACCAACATGAAGTACAAAGGGAAGTTGAAGGTCATGTTGATGGACACAAACCCGAATTCCCTCAGAACCTGTGAGATGCTAAAGAAAGGATACAAATACGTGAAAGAAATGGAGCCCAAATACACAAGGGTTGGGGCTCACAACAATCGATGCTCACTGAAGGAGTCTTTTATTGTACTTTCTTTTTTTTCTTCTTTTTTCTCTTTTTTTATTTTTTTTCTTTTATATAACTATGTACAAACATAAGTTCCCATCTTCATTTGTCAAAAGACATCAAATGGGAACCTCAAGAGTGGGTCAATGCACTTGGAAAGGGAAAATGACACCACGCGGGGCCAGAATACTCATGCATGGGCCCCCTTCTCAAAGAGCACAAGATGGAATGAGAGGTTCATGAATTGGAGGCAAAGGCGTCTCATTCAAAGGATCCAACTGAAAGAGCTTGAACCTCTCGAGAGTTTGGGAAATAAGGGGCAACGGAGGAAGAGTTTCTCCTGTTGCAGTACTGAAGTTATGATCGTCAATCCAAACTCTCCAACCAACAGGCTGGTGCGTCGGAACGAGGTCAAGAACCTCGTTAGGCATGTCTGACACACTAGGCGAACAAAAAGTGGGTCTTATACCCAAGGTATCCTCCAAGGAACTCCTAATACCCTCATTAGCAATGTAGTTGTTTGATGTTCCATCATTTCCAAAATGATCAGGAATAATAGTGAGAGGTAAACTCTCATCAGGTTGTTTGAAATTGAGGGCACTAGGGAGCTCTTGCTCCACCAGAGGTGAGTCCTTAGGAGGTACAAAAATAAGGTCATGTGGCTCAAGGGCCACGGGACAAGAAGATAAGGCACAATCATGTGCCGACTCGTAATGAAGCTGGTCCATGTTATTCTCAAGTGATCATGAATTGAAACCCCAAGTCCCTCAGACTGACTAGGATTTTGACTTTGAAAGATTGTGGTCTGAATTTGTGGATGTGGTGGTGGCGGTTCGATATCAAAAGTTGAATCCTCATGTTGACAAGAAAAGTTACTCTCCTCACGTTCACGTAATTGCTGCGACATTTGACTCACTTGCATTTCCATATTTTGCAAGGAATTCAAGTTGGCCTTCAATAATGTTTGAGTGGTTTCCATGAACGTTTGGAGGGTTTGTTTTAAGGAATCAAATTCGGGGTCAATAGTGAGGTCCAAGTCAGAGCTTGGGAAATTTTGGGGTTGGGTGTTGATGGGCTGAGAATGAGTCCAATGATTTGAAGTGGGGTGTTGGTAGAATTCTGGGTATTCGGGAGGAGGATACGGGGGTGAAAATGAGGTATAAGAATTTGGATAAGAATTGTCTCCCCACGAATCCATCACTCTCGGGTTGTACGCAGAAGTGTAATGGTCACATTGAGCATTTTGGGAAAGGTATGCTCATACTCAGGCTCAGTGGGAACATAAGGACATTCCCCGATAACATGACCACTCAACCCACAACAATCGCACGGTACGGCTACTGGAGCCACCGGTGCACTCATGTCGTCTGCCATACGCATGAAAGAGGCCAAAGTTTGTTGTAATGTCTCAGTTTGTTGACCAGCATATGATCCGACATAACTAGAATGTGGTCTAGAAGTCGGTGCCTCTCTCATGTTACCCCTATATGAAGATTCTCAGTCACACAATGAAGATTATCCCAACCATACGGGGTGTTAGTCTGAGCCACCCTAGGATGCATGGGTTGGGAGTACCAGGGAGAATCGTCCTGGTCCCAACAATGATATGGATGGTCGCACATGTAAGCATACATCACAACAGAGAACTCTAGAGTCGACCACTCTCACCACCACGAGGCTAAACTCGCAAAAAGTGCTCGACTCGACCCTAAAACGCTAACAGAGAGTGTGAAGTGGAGGAGACTATAATGTAGAAGATGGTGAAAAGAAGATGACTCAGAGGTGAAGGGAAGAATCCCTAAAGCAAGCGTGGGTAACGGGATCAGGTAGAAGCCTAACTAGCAAGCGCGGCTCAAACAACGTAAGGTAATGGGTCCTTAGGCTAGACGACGCCTAACTTCGAGGTCACTAGCCTCGACACGTCTCACCTCCCTACAACGAAGACCACAATGCCCAGCAAGTGATACCAGATCCGGAGATCCAGTACCTCCTACTATCGACAAGGTAGGCAACGCCGATCAGGTCATGACGTTCTCGACTAGATTACTCTCCTAGTGCGTCCAAATTCCTTAGGGCCAATGTCTACTTGCTTTTAGAATTAAGGATTTGATTAAGAGTGATTTTTGGGGCCAAGGAAAGGGTGATGAAATCCCCCACCTTATCTTCTATGGGACAGCCCCTCCTTAGTAGCATTTTGAGCTTAAATCTAGCAATCAATCACTCCAATCAAACGCTCAACTCACTCTTGTCCCGATGCACCTTACTAACTAATGCATGATCGAAACATGCATGAATTAGAGATTTGGGTGCACGTACCTCACGCCAGCAATCAACAACAAAATGTAAAGCAAAGAAAAGACAAATGCATGCAAGATCTACACATGATGCATGACCTAGATGGCAAGAAGTCTAATCTTTTGCTTTGAGTTTTATGGTTCAAGTTGATTAAAGGGGATTGAAATAAATTCTAGGAGCAAACTAGAAGTCCCAACATGCAAAATTGTGCTCCCAGATAACAAAAATAAACAACATAACAACTGGAAAAAATTTGAGAGCAATTGAGGCTCACTAGGCCGCCAATTGGCGGTCCCAGACCGCTAATTGGCGGTCCCTTTGGGGTCGTTTGCTCTGCCATTCCTCCAGTCGCTTCCCCTTCATCCTCAGGTTCCCTGAAACATACAAAAACTAAAAACAAAAAATTAAAACCACTCGAATCGTCCAAACCAAAGTCTGGACAGAGCACCTCCCCGGCAACGGCGCCAAAAACTTGATTGATCGTTTTATATTAAACGCAAGTGCACGACCGCGTTGAAGCGGTGGAAAATACGGGTAGTCTACTGGGAGGTGTGTCGACGATTGGTTTGTTCGAAGGCGAGAGGTAAAAAGAAGGAGAGAAAGGTTGGTTACACTAAACTACACTAAGTTACAAAAAGGAAATGAAGATAAGCAATAAAACTAAGCCCCATAGGGGGTAGAGAAATAATGTGAATATGAAGATGTGTATGTGTGTGTGTGTTCAATTAAGCTCCTCACAACATGTACTGCATGAAATCATAAAACTACATCCAACTTTGCCTCCACATGAATTAAGATAAGACTACGTCATTAAAACATACAAGCCAATAATTGGGATGAAGCTACATGAACTCAAGTATAAAGACTAGACCCTACTATGCCTCCACATTAATTAAGATAAGACTACATCATTAAAACATACAAGACATTAGCTAAGGTAAAGGCAACAAGAGCACATACACTACAAATTGTGTTTCCAATATTAACTTCATCCATATCCTAACCTTATCATTCCCCGTAAAATAGGTCTACTAATCAAAGCATAAGCTAAGCTTCATTCAAGAGCATTAGCATATCAAAGATAAGAGTGAAAACCCATTAGATGGTTATGGAAATCATATAAAGCTCAAGGGATAAAGATAACACACACTTAATACACTACATGATTATATCACATATTTCTCCACCCCTTAATGGGGATGGAACTACTCACTACTCATTACACTAACTATATTAACAAAAGAAAGCATAATACTAAAATGAAAGTTAACTAAGAAAGCAAGAAGTATTAAAGAAGCTTAAAAGGAAAGGAAAGACTAAACAAACATGCACAAATTAAAAGACAAGATTAAAAGAAACTAGAAGAATTATTTTATTAACAAATGACTCACATTGAAGGTAGCATTCTTCTCCACCTTAAGTTTTTGCTCAAGGCTCACTCCTTAGTAGAGAGAATGCCACCAAGCAATGGGTAATTACAATGGAAGGTGAAAAGTTCTATTTATAAGCATGGAAAAAGCTAATCGGGGACAATCCCCCGATGTGGGACTAAACCAATACCAAAAATAGCCTAAGCATACACTAATACACGTGCTACAGAAAACTAAACGGATCCTGGGCTATATGGACCGCCAATTGTGTTGCCTTTTTGGCCTTAATCTTATGTTTTGATGATTTAATCAACCGAATCTTAATTAGAGTAGCACACACTATGCTTGCATATATATTGCATGTGCTAACCTCTACCGGTGATCAAGACTCATGGAAGGAAGGAAATCAAGTCAAGATTTGTAATAAATCTAAATGAAGACTTGTAATCTTGATTTTATTTTGAGTCTTAGGAACATCTGTAAATTGAGCATGCAAGAGTTTAAAACATATCACATACACACTAGGTTCCTTAGAGAAGTCACACACAAAATTTCACCTTATTTGGACTTCATTAGATCACCCAAACCTTAGTCGGAAATCACTTATAAACTTAAACCCAGATTTCCTGTGTGAATCGGTCGACCGAACCAGTTCTCAGTTCGACCGATTTATAACAGACTCTCCACAGTGATTTTACCGAACTCTATCGGTCGACCGGTTCTACCTTTTCGGTCGACCGATCCCGGATTTTAATATGACCGTTTTTCTTGTCGTATTCCTATAACGGTCGTATTCGTATAAATCAAAACTTAACCCCAAAATACATTCGGTAACCAGTCGAACGAAGACCTTGTTTCGGTCGACCGGTTGAACATATTTTCAGAAACCAAATTCCCTGCTATCGGTCGACACATTTCTCGTTCGACCGATTGACCTTTGTCTCAACCGAATCCCTTTTTCGGTCGACCGCCCCATACTTTGGTTCGACCGATTCACTTAAGTAGAGTTAAGTTCTAGCTCGTTTGTCCGACCGAATATTCTTTTGTTCGACCGTTCTCTTTGAAATCAAGTTAACGGTCGACCGATTTACTAGTTTCGGTCGACCGGTTCTGGACAGATTTGCAGCCCGATTTTCTGCTTTGTGTATCTTGCACAAAACCCAATCAAATCTATCCCCAACGGCTAGAATACCTTAGGAGCTTATAAATAGAGGATCAAGACTTGTTGTTAACACAACTCTCCAACTCCAATTGTCCCAACTCATTAGAGATAAACCTCAATCCTCAAAGCTCCCATTTCTACACTCTATAAGCCTAAACTTCACACACTTGATCAATTACTCATCCTACTCAAAGTGTGCTCAATTAGAGAGTGAATCCCACTCAGTTACAAGTGTTGTCAAAAGAAGCAAGGACTTCGATGAAAGCCCGAAGTGTCCCTCTCGGATTGTGAGAGGAAGAATTCAAGCAAGCGAGGGTTGTTCGCGTTGCTTGTGGTGTAAAGGCATTCTCTCCCGGCCCGGAACGGGGAGTGGTTAGTGAAGACGTAGGCGGAGCTCGCGGAGTCGAGCAGAGCTTACAAGAGAGGACTATGACCCGGGTGGGGTGCTGAACCTCTATAAAAACGCCGAGTCTCTTTGTGGTTTGCATGTTATTTCCTTACTAGTTTTTAATTTTGTTTCCACTGCGTTTATTGTTTGATTAGTTAGGGATTAGATTAAAAGTGATTAGTGGACCCATAACCCACACGATCCTACATTTGGTATCAGAGCCTTGTTAGCTAAATTCTATACTTAATCGTATTTTTAGCATGGCTAGCAAATCTAATCACTTAGAGGGTTTATGCACCACAAGGCCTCCTTTGCTTAATGGGTCAAATTATGATTATTGGAAAAATAGAATGAAAATCTTTTTAATATCAAATGACCTTAAGTATTGGAAGTTTATTCAAAATCCATACATACCCCCAAATGAAGATGATTTAGATTCTCTATCTAGGGCTCAAATGAAAGAAATTGAAATGAACTCTAAAATCATGAACATTCTTTATTGTGGCCTTAATGAGGGAGAATACAATAGAATTAGGGGTTGTGAAAGTGCAAATGAAATATGGCATAGGTTACAAATGCATCATGAGGGTGATAGTAAAACTAAAGAAACTAGGGTTAGTCTTCTTATGCATAAATATGAAATATTTTCTATGCAAATCGGTGAGAACATAAGCGACATGAACACTCGCTTCACCGATATCACTAACTCTCTTTTGATTCTTGGAAGAAGGATAAATGAAGGAGAGATGACTCGAAAATTCCTCCGGTCATTGAGCAACGATTGGGAAGACAAGGTCGTGGCAATCGAAGAATCGCACGATCTTTCAAAATTGAAGATGGAGGAACTCATTGGAAATCTCATGGCCTATGAGCTCCAATTGAGTCATCGAAGAGAGAAGGAAGCTTCAAAGAAAAACTCCATGGTGGCATTGCATGCAAATTTTGATGAGCCAAGGAGGGTGGAAGAAGAGGACATTGAGGTCCTTGCCCAATATTTCTTCAAATACCTCAAGAGGGATAAGGGAGAAAAGAATGAAAGAAGAGGTAGAAGAAGTGGGAAAAGAGAAAAAGAAAAAGAGAGGGAGGAGAGCGAAAATGAGAGAAAAGAGAGGGAGAAGAAAAATGAGAGAAGAGAGAGGAGAAGAGAAAAGGAGAAGAGTAAGAGGAAAGAAAGGAAGGAGGAAGCTCACAAAGCCACTTGGGATGACTCTTCATCTCCATCATCATCATCCTCTTCCTTGCAAAGTAGAAGAGAGGTTGCACATTCATGCTTCATGGCCATTGAAGATGAACAAAGTGAGGTAGCTTCTAACTCCTCTAAATCTTATTCCACTAGAAGTAATTCATGTTCAAGTAAATCATATTCTAGTGCTAGCTCTAACTCTAATGCTAATGATGAATCATATACACATGATGAGCTACAAAATGCATTTCATGATTTAGTTAAACAATATGAGATCATTTGTGAAAAGAACAAAAATGCTAGAAAAACTATAAATGATCTCAAATGCCAAATTGAATTTATCATGAATGAAAAGATTGAGGTGATTGCTAGAATTGAATCAAATGAATCATCACTTGCTAGTCTAAGTAAAACACCCATTATTGATGAACATGTAGATCTTAAAGCCTCAAATATGCAATTAAGAAAATATCTTGAAATGTTCGCTAAAGGAACAAAAATGCTTGATATGCTTTTGAGTAGTCAAAGACAATCATTAGCTAAACATGGTTTAGGATACAATGTGCATTTGAAAAACCATGTATCTCATACTACTTTAAATGGCAAGCATTTATTTGTTAAATCTAGTTCCTCAAGTGTGTGGGCACCCAAAACCAAAATGGTTTGGATCCCAAAAGCTAATGTTCAAGGACCCAAAGTTGTTTGGGTACCTAAGTCTACACTTGTAGGAGCTTGAGGAGGAAATTGGTGGTGACCGGGTGAGCCAAAGCGTCGAATTCGAATCCGGTTGCATCACCAAATGAGATTGGAGCTAATCAAGATTCAAGTTTGGTATAAATTTCTATCCTTGAAATTTCTGAAAATTTAGCTCTAATCTAGTTTATATGCTTAATTGTCATATCTTTAGAATTTCAATTCATTGAAAATCATTAACCCTATTCATTGCAAATCATTTATTACATCCATTGATTTTAAATGTCAATTCTAAATGGATGTTAGAATAAGGCTTAAGAAGAAACTTAATTGAACTTAAATTTCATCATACTCATTGTTTCAATTTAGCCTTATTGATAGGGGGAGCTTAAATGTTATATCTTTTATTAGAGTAATGAAGTGCAAAATTTAGGGGGAGCAACTTCATTACGAGACATCCAAATTCTATGCTTAAAGTCTTAGATAATTATTATTTTTGATGGATGTCAAAGGGGGAGAGATAATTAAGGGTGTAACTTGAAAAATGTGATAAAAGTTGAATAAAAACTATGCACATCCATAGGGGGAGCATTTATATGCATAGTTTACATATAAAATTTTCAAGTATTAAGATATCGGTTGCCATCATCAAAAAGGGGGAGATTGTTGGCTTTTTGGCCTTAATCTTATGTTTTGATGATTTAATCAACCGAATCTTAATTAGAGTAGCACACACTATACATTGCAGATATATTGCATGTGCTAACCTCTACAGGTGATCAAGACTCATGGAAGGACGGAAATCAGGTCAAGATTTGTAATAAAGCTAAATGAAGACTTGTAATCTTGATTTTATTTTGAGTCTTAGGAACATGTGTAAATTGAGCATGCAAGAGTTTAAAACATATCACATACACACTAGGTTCCTTAGAGAAGTCACACACAAAATTTCACCTTATTTGGACTTAATTAGATCACCCAAACCTTAGTCGGAAATCACTTATAAACTTAAACCCAGATTTCTTGTGTGAATCGGTCGACCGAACCAGTTCTCAGTTCGACCGATTTATAACAGACTCTCCACAGTGATTTTACCGAACTCTATCGGTCGACCGGTTCTACCTTTTCGGTCGACCGATCCCGGATTTTAATATGACTGTGTTTCTTGTCGTATTCCTATAACGGTCGTATTCGTATAAAACAAAACCTAACCCCAAAATACATTCGGTAACCGGTCGAACGAAGACCTTGTTTCGGTCGACCGGTTGAACATATTTTCAGAAACCAAATTCCCTGCTATCGGTCGACACATTTCTCGTTCGACCGATTGACCTTTGTCTCAACCGAATCCCCTTTTCGGTCGACCGCCCCATACTTTGGTTCGACCGATTCACTTAAGTAGAGTTAAGTTCTAGCTCGTTTGTCCGACCGAATATTCTTTTGTTCGACTGTTCTCTTTGAAATCAAGTTAATGGTCGACCGATTTACTAGTTTCGGTCGACCGGTTCTGGACAGATTTGCAGCCCGATTTTCTGCTTTGTGTATCTTGCACAAAACCCAATCAAATCTATCCCCAACGGCTAGAATACCTTAGGAGCTTATAAATAGAGGATCAAGACTTGTTGTTAACACAACTCTCCAACTCCAATTGTCCCAACTCATTAGAGAGAAACCTCAATCCTCAAAGCTCCCATTTCTACACTCTATAAGCCTAAACTTCACACACTTGATCAATTACTCATCCTACTCAAAGTGTGCTCAATTAGAGAGTGAATCCCACTCAGTTACAAGTGTTGTCAAAAGAAGCAAGGACTTCGGTGAAAGCCCGAAGTGTCCCTCTCGGATTGTGAGAGGAAGAATTCAAGCAAGCGAGGGTTGTTCGCGTTGCTTGTGGTGTAAAGGCGTTCTCTCCCGGCCCGGAACGGGGAGTGGTTAGTGAAGACGTAGGCGGAGCTCGCGGAGTCGAGCGGAGCTTACAAGAGAGGACTAGGACCCGGGTGGGGTGCCGAACCTCTATAAAAACGCCGAGTCTCTTTGTGGTTTGCATGTTATTTCCTTACTAGTTTTTAATTTTGTTTCCGCTGCGTTTATTGTTTGATTAGTTAGGGATTAGATTAAAAGTGATTAGTGGACCCATAACCCACACGATCCTACAAATTGGCGGTCTATAAGCTTTAGATCCGTCTGGTTTTCTTTGTGGGCTTTGCTTGAAGTATTTCTGGGTCTTTGATGCATCTACTTGGTCTGTTGGAGCTCCGACCCGAATCGAATTGCCAAAATACTCCCCATGATGGTGTGGAGTTTCCTGTTTTGCTCTTAGGTCCTTTGGTCTTACGATCAGGTCCTTCTCCCTTGCTTCTTAGTCCCCAGGTTTCACGATTAATTCTTTTTTCTTGCTTTTGGGTCCTTTCATGGCTCTTCTCTTCAAACCTCTTTATTTACGAAATTCAAACATAAAACTTGTCACATAGCATTGCTTAGATGTAAGATAATGGATATAAGATACGAATATGAGCATGAAATGATGTCAATCAGAGTATATCAAGCCCACCAAAAATAACAATTCTCCAATGTTGGACTAAACTTCAACACATATGGGATAGTTACATTGATGTAACTAATTTTAAATCAATCCAAATAATTCACATCAATTTTATCTCATCCAAAAATTGGAGAAAACTATAAATCCATATAAATTCTTATACGAAATAAATCGAAAAAATAAACAAAAAGCATTTTTCTTATTTCAGGAGGTATAGACGTCAGTTATACTACAAAACTGACGTCTATACAAACCTATAGATGTTGGATGTTCTGATATCCGACGTCTATTGTGCATTATGCACTAGTGAATACTCTACCCCGGGGCCTAAGGCATACCTGAGGGAGAAGTTGAGATCGTCGGAAGTTGTTGACTTCAGCCCTCCAAGTACACCTTCCTTCTTTCCGTGTTGCCTCTAGTCTAGTCGGAGATGTTGCTTGCCGAAGATCCGCCTAAGTGGTCTGATCACTGGATGGTGGAGGAGAAGAGATGGGGATGGTGGAGACGTCAGCAGGTGGGAGAGGAGGAAAGATGCAAACAAGGGTCGGCAAGAGTGTTTGTTTGTTTCATGCATGCAGTCTCCCCACAAAGAAGGTCATCAAGATCATTGATAAACCATAAACACATTCCATGCATGGTGCAATTCAAATCCAAGACAACTTAGCTAACCCTCCACCTCATCCCTCCAATTCAAAGCCCCACGTGTCCACTCCCATGCCACGTGGCCTGACCATCCACGTCCCCAACTAATTCCCTTGCTAACCTAGTGAAGCGAGTCCTACAAGCCACACTTCTCCGAGAGCCAAACACCAACACAAACACTTCTCGTTATTAAGTCACACATGCAATTTATGATTCAAGGATTAAAGTATGCATAAGTGAGGAGAGTGGACTTATTGTTAATATAACAGGAGTACGAGTCCTACAACCTACCCCCCTTAAATAAATTTAGTCCTCGAAATTTATTATCCGTGATTCCTACGAAAGTGAGTTAGGATTTCTTGTTTTTTTTCGTATGCTTCTTCCTTTCTTTGTTTTGCTCGGGACTAGCAAAAGTTAGGTGTGGGGGTATTTGATTGACATCATTTCATGCTTATATTTGTATCTTATATCCATTATCTTTCACCTAAACAATGCTATGTTATGAGTTTTATGTTTAGTTTTCGGGAATAAATGGGTTTGAAGAGATGAAGCATAAAAGAACCCAAAAGCTGGGAAAAAGGACTGAATTGTGAGATCTGGGGACTAATATGCAAGGGAGAAGGACCTGAATGTAAGACAGAAGGACCTAATAGCAAAACAGAATACTCCACACCATCATGGGGAGTATTTTAGCAATTCGATTCGGGTCGGAGCTCCAACAAACCAAGTGAATGCATCCAAGCCCAACAAATATACAAAAAAAAGCCCACAACAAAAATGAGCAGGATCTGAACCATATAGACCGCCAATTGGCGGTCCAAGACCGCCAATTGGCGGTCCATTTTGGCCCAAATCCGCTAACATTTCTCCAGCACATGTATTAGAGGATGCTTAGGCTATGTTTTGTATCTGTTTAGTCCGACATCGGGAGATTGTCCCAGATTAGCTTTTTCTCTAGCTATAAATATAACTCTTCACCTTCCATTGTAATCACTCCATATTTTAAGTGGCTATTCTTCCTACTAGAAGTGAGGCCTTGAAGCACACACTAAAGTAGGAGGATGCTACTTTTAATGTGAGTCATTTTAATATAAGTTTTCTTTATTATGTTGTTTGTTTTATGTTTCTTGTTTTGCTTTGCTTAATCTCATTTCATTAGTTTTATTAGCTTAGTTAATATGCTTTCTTTGTTTAGTTTAATAATTAGTGTAATGTTTAGTGAGTAGTTTCATCCCCTTTGGGGGGTGGAGTAGATGTACATACATGCCAATGAGAATGGATTGAATGCTTTAATTCCAATGTGTTGATAAAACATGAATGTATGCTTGCTTGTTTAGGATAGAATTTATAACTTGATGAGTTTTGCCAAAATGATTAGACACCTCTCATGCTTGTTTAGGTTCTGAAATAAACATCTTGCATATGTAAATGTTAAACAACTAAGTTGGTGAATAGATTGATAGGTTTTGCCACAACATTTAGACACTTCCTATGCATGATAACACCACCTTTATTTGTGCTTAAAGAATGTGTTCAACACCCACATCTTTGCTTGTGTGCACTCACTCCACCCGTTAGGGGTTTTCCCATTTCAGTATTCCAGCATTCTTCTTTTGTTCTTAGCTTAGTTGTCATTTCATTGTTTGTTTCTTTCGTTCGCATTTCATACTTCTTAGCGTAGTTTAGTGTAGAGTAGCATAATCAATCTTTCTCCCCCAATTTTTGCCACTTGATTTCTGATAAACAAGAGGTTGCTCACCTCCCTGGGGACGACCCGTACTTGCCACCGCTTCATCGCGGTCGTGCACTTGCGGTTTAATTAAAACGTTCAACAAGAGACTTGAGGACTAAGATGCAAGATCGAAGGACCTGAATGTAAGATCGAAGAACCAATGAGCAAACAAGAATACTCCACACCATCATGGGGAGTATTTTGGCAATTCTATTCGGTTGGAGCTCCAACAAGCTAAGTAGATGCATCAAAGACAAATAAAGTCATCCAACAAAGCCCAAAATAAAATTCAGAGCAATCCAAACCCTGTAGACCGCTGATTGGTTGTCAGGGTTGCTCCAGATCTGTTAAGATTTATGTGGGTCGTGTATTAGAGCGTATTTAGTCTATTTTTGGTATTTCTTTACTCCCATACAGGGAGATTGTCCCAGATTACCTTATTCTATGGCTATAAATAGAACTCTTCACCTTCCTTTGTATTCACCCATTGCTTGGTGGCATTCTCTCAACTTGGAGTAAAAGCTGATGAGAATTTTATTTATACCGTAAGTGCACAGCGTCAATGAAGACGTGGCAAGTACGCGTCGAACACAAGGAGGGAGAGATATTGTTATTTTTGTGATTTTCGATTAAGGAAAGAAAGAGAGAGAAATAAGATTGGTTTGAGATTTTTGGATTTTCAATTTTCTAAAGCAAGAACAACAAAAACTAAGAAGAAAGCAAATATGGATGAGAGTCCAGCGGGTGGGGGTTTAGATATCGAGTTTTGTTTAGAGAAATCTGAAACTTATAATAAATCACATTAGTTATAAAGCATTACATGATAAATGACTCAACATAAACTTAAGTAATCAAAATATACTAACACGAAATTAAAATAATAACATCATTCTTCTTCTCGTCACCCTAAATCTGTCACCCCCACCCTTTGGAGAGAGTTAGAAACTCATGGATGGAGGGAAGGAGAAGGGGTCCTAGAGAAACTACAAAAGAAAACTAAAAACACGAAATAAACCAACAAAATTTTATTGCTAAAGAATGGAATAGAACAAGTTTTTTTTTTACAACATAATCTCGGGGCTATTTATAGCCGATACAAGGGACCCAAGTATGAAATAGGAAAGTACACGCGTCATGACACGACTGGACAAAATCCGGGGGCACGAATCGAAAGGGGTGCGGCGTTGTCACCGCAAATCACATGTAATGGGCGGCGGAATAGCCGCAATTTTGGCTCAGATTTAATCCGGATTTTTCCTGTGTGTTTATGGTATGATTTAAATGTCCTTTGCATGTCCGGATTGATTTCTTTCCTTTCTTTTGAGCTCCGAATTAATTCTTCATATATTTGGAGATACAAATTGATTTTTCTTTAGAACTTCTCCAAAATAATATTTTGGTACTTGTAATTTACAGTCGGGTCCTCGACTTTTTGCAATTAAGTCCCTGGCCTTTTTGGGTGTAAGTCCTTGGCCTTTTTGTAATTAGGTCTTTGAATGCTTTTACGCTTGGATGAACTTCAATTTGAACCCCGATAATCTGGAACTTGGTCTTTATGACAGAAATGAGTCCTTTGCACGCGTTTATGCTCGGGATATGGGTAATTTGCATTCAGGTCCCTGTATTCTGTAAATAAGAATAAACACATACCTTAGTAGCATTTATTGATATAAAGTTAATCTAAATGAACGACATATGATGCAATGTATGCAATGCATCAAATACCCCCACACCTAGATTTTGTTGGTCCCTAGCAAAACAAAATATAAGAAAAATGAAAACAGGGTAATCCTAACTCACTTTCGTAGGAATCACGGTTGCACTTAGCATGTGCAACAAGCCTTTAAACCCCTAAGTTTCCTTAGAGGATGAGTTTTGTCTCGTGAGGGTTTTCAGTTGACATACCCACAAAGTCTTAATTCAACATTTCATTAATAACTCTCAATATCTCCACCTCAACCTTATACATCTCACTTAGAATTCTTGCATGCTCATTATATAAATCTAACTCATAAAAAGTCTGACTTCGTCTTTGTTCCTCCAACATTCACACCACTAAACCGTGATTCATACTGAAGTGAGTTAGGATTTCTTGTTTTTCGTATGCTATTCTCTTTCTTTGTTTTGCTCCGGACTAGCAAAAGTTAAGTGTGGGGTGATTGACATCATTTCATGCTTACATTTGTATCTTATATCCATTATCTTTCACCTAAGCAATGCTATGTAACGAGCTTTATGTTTGAATTTCAGAAACAAAGAGGTTTGAAGAGAAGAGGCATGAAAGGACATAAAAGAAGGAAAAAAGACTGAGTTGAGAGACTCGAGGGCTAATATGCAAGATCGAAGGACCAGAATGCAAGATAGAAGGACCAATGAGCAAACAAGAATACTCCACACCATCATGGGGAGTATTTTGGCAATTCTTTTCGGGTCGGAGCTCCAGCAAGCTACGTAGATGCATCAAAGACCAACAAATCCATCCAGAAAAGTCCAGAATAAAAACCAAACGGATCCAACCCCTGTAGACCGCCAATTGGCAGTCTGGGACCGCTAGTTGGCTGTCCGCGTTGTTCCGGATCCGCTAATATTTCTGTGGGTTATGTATTAGAGTGTGTTTAGTCTATTTCTGGTATTTGTTTAGTCCCATACCGGGGGATTGTCCCAGATTACCTTTTCTATGGCTATAAATAGAACTCTCCCTCCTATCTTGTACCCCATCTCTCTCTTGGTGGCCATCCTCTCTACTAGGAGTTAAAGCCTTTTTGCAAAAACCCTGGTGGAGAGAGGCTACCTGTAATTGAGTGAGTAATAATAGATGTTTTCCTTTAGTTATGTTGTTTCTTTGTTAGTTTATTTTCCTTTCATATGCTTGTATGCTTCTTTAGTTTTATGTCCTTTTAGTTTCATATGCTTGCTTTCTTAGTTTAGTTTCATTTCAGTAGAATGTTTCATTTTAATGTAGGTTGTAGTGTAATGATAATTGAGTACTTCCATCCCCATTTGGGGGGTGGAGAAATGTGTGATATGATCATGTGGTGTATTAGGTGTGTTATCTTAATCCCTTGAGCCTTATATGATTTCCATAACCATCTAATGGGATTTCACTCTTGTCTTTGATATGTTAATGTTCCTGAATGAAGCATAGCTTATACTTAGATTAGTGGACCTATTTTATGGGGAATGATAAGGTGAGGATATGGATGGAATTGATAAAGGAAACATCATTTGTAGTTGCATGTACTCTTGTTGCATTTACCTTGGTTAATGCCTTGTATGTTTTAATGATATTGGGTTATCTTATTTCATGTGGAGGCATAGTAGGGTCTAGTCTTTATACATGAGTTCATTTAGCTTCATTCCAATTATTGTCTTGTATGTTTTAATGATATTGTGTGATCTTAATTCATGTAGAGGCAAAGTTGGATGTAGTTTTTTGATTTTCATGCACTACATGTTGTGTTGAGCTTAATTGAACGCGCATACACACACATCTTTATATTCACATTATTTCTCTACCCCCTATGGGGTTTAGTTTTATTGCTTATCTTCCATTTCCTTTTTGCATTGTAGTGTAGTTTAGTGTAACCAACCTTTCTCTCCTTTCTTTACCACTCACCATCGAACAAACCAAAACTCGACACACCTCCCTGTGGATCGTCCCGTATTTGCCACCGCTTCAACGCGGTCGTGCACTTGCGGTTTAATATAAAACGAATCAATCAAGTTTTTGGCGCCGTTGCCGGGGAGGTGCTCTGTCCAGACTTTGGTTTGGACGATTCAAGTGGTTTTTAATATTTTTCAGTTTTTCTTAGTTTCCGGGATCCTAGAGCTCACGGGGAGGCTACTGGACGAGTTGGAGTGCTAAAGCTTTAACAACGACCGCCAATCAGCGGTCTTGGACCACCAATTGGCGGGCTGGTGCGTGTTTCTTGCTCTCAATTTTCTTCTAGTAGTTGGTTCTTTCATTTTTGTTATCTTGGAGCACTATTTTGCATGCTATGACTTCTAGTTTTCTCCCAGATCAATAAACCAATCCCCATTAATCAACTTGACCATAAAATCCAAAGCAAAAGATTAGACATTCTTACTTGTTTAGGTCACGCATCATGTACTTGACTTAGGCACGTAGTTGTCTTTTCTTTTAGCTTTATTTTTAGTTGTTGAGCGCTGGCGTGAGGTACGTATTTCCAACACTCATTCATGCGTCTTGTATGCCCATGCATTAGTTAGTAGGAATTGTATCAGGACAAGAGTGAGTTGAGCGTTTGATTGGAGCGTTGATTGCTAGATTTAGGATCAAAACGCTACTAAGGAGGGGTTGTCCCGTAAAAGATAAGGTGGGGGATTTCATCACCCATTCCTTCGCCCCAAAAATCACTCTTAATCAAGCCTTAACTAAAAGCAAGTAGACATTGGCCCTAGGATTTCGGACGCACTAGGAGAGTAATCTAGTTGAGACCGTCATGGCCTGATCGGCGTTGCCTAGCTTGTCGATAGTAGGAGGTACTGGATCTCCGGATTGAAGGGAATGTGTTCTAAAAGTTTTACTTTTAAATGACAATTATTATGAATTGAATGAGAAATCATTTTGTTCCTCGTTTATGTTATTCGTCTTTAGAAGTGTTAAGGAAAAGACTCTTGGTCCTTAACCGTAGAGCTCTAAAAGATATTGGTTTACATAAAACAAAAGATATTCGCAATCATGGTAATTAACATGGGACATTAATTACCGCTTATAGCTTGTGATATTAAGATCTTAATATCACTGCCAACTTAGTCTAGATCCTCTCATAGGTCACACCACAAAACTAGGAAACAAGAAATGGGGATTTTGAGTTCATAAGATGTGTCGGGTTTCATGTAGAAAATATGACACATGGGGTGAGCAAGCAAAATCAAAATTATGTTATGATGAATAACATAATTAGAATCTAAACTAAATTCATATGTTACATATGAGAACGGTCGACCGAGTGTCTAACGGTCGACCGAAACTTGGTTCGAACGGTCGTAGGTGCATGGGCAAGTGGTTGCACATGAATAGGTAATTTGGAGAGAACTTATAAATACAAGTTTATCTCATTACCTAATCAATTAATATATTCATTATCTTCTTGTGCAAACTTCTCTCTCCATAATTATCCACGAAATTTCTTTAATTCTTGAGTTTAGTTTTAGTTTTCAAAGAGCTTCTTCTCGAAGGGAACTAAAGAGGGGTTAGTAGTTATATTCTAAACCCTATTGGAGATTGAGAGGCTAGCTCTTCTCTCTCCAATCTTGTTTAGAGTTTGGTGAATACTCGGAGGGATCCGGCGCAGCAACAAGCATCCTCAACGTATCCGGATCTTCAAGAAGTTTTAGAGAACTTCTAGGTATGAATTTCGGAGCCCAATGTTTGTTTTAATGTGTTTTAAGGAATCATTAAAACAAACCGATGCATGCATGAAAAACAAATCGTAGAAAATATATGAATGGTCCTTATTGTACAAAAAATTCGAAAAAATATATGTACAATTAAACTAGAAATCTTTCAGTGGTATCAGAGCCAGGTTCAATTTTCTAACGATTTGAAACTATAAACAAATTTAGTTTACCATGTAGGGTTCGAACAATTAGATTTTCCGGTTTTTCGGCCTTTGAATGTTTTGTTGACATAATTCTCTGTAGTAATTCGTATTAAATGTTTTAAGTGTTTTAAAACATGCTATGTAATTACTAGAATTATGATTTAGACATAAGTCTAACTTGCAATAATTTCGTTTTAAGTATAAACGATTATTTTGCAAGAGAATCAATAAAACCGAAAAACTGTGGTTCATCTTTCCTTTTAGGAAATTGGATGGACAGCGGTTCAAAATAATTTTTGAACTTATGGATGGATGAAAAACATTTTTAATGGATTTCAAACTGTTTTTCAAAGAACTGTTTGGGATTCTAGATACTTGACAAACTAGGTTGTATAGTTTATAGCAAATTGCGTGCATGGATGCTCGAGTTGTTTTTGCAGGAATTGTGAGTTTATATGTTCCAAATCAATAACTATGAATGTATGTAATTATTATTTTACAGGGACTTAGTCATATATAAAAGCCAAATTCTCTCTTTCTATCTTTAGATAATTGCATTGCATATGAGAGGTTTTTCATAGGACTTGCACTAGTCGGTTTTTAGCGAATGTGAGGAGCATGTTTATTTTCTGTAAAATCTACATCTCCGGTGCAAGAGGAAGTCGCCGCTGTAGCGCACGATCGAGGATCAAGGATCAAAGATCAAAGGGAACATATTAACTCACACGATGTGGATTGTGTAAATCGTTTAATTTCTGTTTTTATAATCTTGTTATGCATGTGATGAATGTGTTGAATGTTAGGATGTGTATGAATGATAATATGCAGGATAACCTAAAAATTCCGAATCACAAGTTAATATATGAAATTGTCCAACAAAATTAAGAGTAATTTTCCTTCTTATTTCATCCACTAGCAGCCATAGATCGAGGGATACTCTGCTCGCCCTTAGCGGGAGATAGCTTCCTCCATCTTTGGGAATAGTGGGAGATATAATGGTTGTCTATTGTTGTGCCACGATTAAATATATAAGGTGCGTTTCACCCTAGTGAACCCCAAGTATGCTTAGTTGTGAATACAATGGATAAACGTATCTCGTATCAAATGAAAATAAGTTTTCTTAACATTACCTAGAGCCTTTGCTCGGTTTTGGGAAAAAGCTTTTCTTACGAGGATAGGTCATATTCCCTCATAATTAAAACGACAAGAATCACAAGAGTTTGAAGATGCTAATATTCCTAAAATTCAAAGAGGTTGTGATTATAAAGAGTTTTTCTTACCTTGATATTGTGATGTATTTGATAGCCCTTAGCTAGTCTATATTGCAATTGATAGGATCTTGGATTACTGCATTTACGGGCAAAATTTTATTTGCAGTGTTTACATTTGTATTCGATATATATGTATGTGTTTTAAAACATAAAATTGGCATTAAAATCCTATATAATTTATTTTGTAGAAATGTCTAATATCCAACCAATTGTGCGATCTATGATCGAAAAGAATCCTTTGCAAAATGATGGCTCAAACTTCATGAAATGGCAACTCAATCTTAATATCGTGTTGAGGTTTGAAAAACTATCTCATATTTTGGATGGTGAAATCCCAAAATTGAATGAGAAGGCAACCGGTAATGAGAAAGAGCCGATAGCCAAGTGGGAAGACCAAGAAAACCAAGTTCACGGTCTAATGTTGGCATCCATGGGTGACTCACTTCAATCGAATACTTGGATTCAAAGCCCAAGAAGACCATGGAAGCTTTAACAAAGATGTTCATGGATAGTGCCCGAAAGGAGCGTTATAAGACCACCATCACACTCACAAGGTGCCACATGGTGGAGGGAACATCGGTATCCATGCATTTTCTCACGATGCAAGGATACCTTGAGAAATTGTCGAAGCTCTCTTCTCCAATGCCCGAGGACATTGCCGAAGATCTAATTCTTGCCTCTCTAACCCCGTCCTTTAAGGACTTTGTGATGCACTATCATGTGCGTGAAAAAGGGGTGAGTCTTGAGGAACTTCACAACACTCTCGAAACGGAAGAAGTTGACATGGGCATGGGTCGGGACAATCAGGGCCTAGCAGTCCATGAGAGGAGCAAAAAGATCAACAAAGGTAAAGGCAAATTTACCAAAGATACGTCAATCAAGATCAAGGGAGTAGGAGGTGCTCATAGGAGTGCCTCAAGGGGGAAATCTTTCAAATCTCCAACTCCCAACACGGAGTGCTTTCACTGCGGTGAAAAGGGACACATCCGACCTAATTGCCCCAAATACAAGGAAGACCTTGAAAATGGGATGATTGAACGTAGGTGCCCGAGAAACGCCGTAGGTATGTTTGTTATTGAGATAAATTTAATCACCTTTGTCCTGGATTTGGTAATGGTTACCAGATCTTGTGCTCACATAATTTTGATGTGCAGCTATTGAAGGATAGGAAGGAACTCGTGGAGAACGAGATGATATTGAAGATTGGAAATAGTACAAGCATAGCTGCGATTGTACAAGGTTCTATGGAACTTCAATAGTCTAATGATTTAAATTTATGTTTTGAAGAATGTTTATTATGTGCCTTCGATTAGCAAGAACTATTCTGTATCATGTTTTGGGTATTGATAACTTAATATATATTTCTAATTCTTGCTTGTCTATATCGAGGAATGGAATTCTCTATGCAAATACATTCATTTGGAATGACTTCTATTTGCTTGAAATGAATAATAAACAAACTCAAACAAACAATAACAAAAAGAACTAAGATAACTCACGTGAATGATTCATTCTTATGGCACTATCGGATTGGTGAAGTAAATGACCAAGAGACCTTTCAAGAAGAAATGAACGAAATTGAATGACTAATTGGATATGATACATTCTAATGTATGTGGTCCGATAAGTACAAGTGCAAGAGACGGTTTAAGGTACTTCATTTTGTTCACGGATAACTATAGTCATTATAGCTATATTTGTCTAATGGGAAACAAAAGTGAATTCTTTGACAAGTTCAAGGGATTCGAGGATGAAGTAGTGAACCGACTCAACAAGAATATCGAGTCTCTTTGAAAGGTTCGTAGGGGTGAGTGCTTAGGATACCTAATTTGACTCATTCCTAAAGTAGGAATAGGATATTGCTCGACATGGTTCGATCAATGATAAGTCAATCTAAATTGCCTATTTACTTTTGGAATTATGAACTACAAGTGATGACCAACTCACTAAATAATGTTCCATCCATATCCGTGGAGAAAATGTCTTGTGAGCTATGGAGTTGAAAGACACCTTAACTCGACTTTCTCAAGATTTGGGTTGTGAGGTCCACGTCAAGAAATTTATGTCGACCAAACTTCAACCAAAAGCGGATGAATGCTTCTTCATAGGTTGTCCTCGTGTCACAAGAGGATACTACTTTTGGTGTATCACCTCCAATCGAAAGATTGTAGAGAGAGAGATATGGTTTTTCTAGAATTTCTGGAAAAGAGAGAAAAGTAGTGGGAGTAGAGTTAAGTTTGGGGAAACTCAAGATACTCTACAAGATCATGATGTGAATTTTGCATTCAAAATCTTGAAGGCCCAGCCGAAATTCATTTGGTTAGTGGGAGCATGAGCGAGAGATCCCTACAAGAAATTGTGAGAAAATCTCAATCATCCCCACCTAGTGTACGTTCGAGAGTCGAACGTGAACCTATTCCTCAAAAAATTGTGGAAGAAGTTCAAGAGACACGAGAAGAACTAAAAGAATAGAGAAGGTCGACGATGGAAAGGAAGAAACCCAATAAGTATGTGGGACTTCATGAGATCGTGGTACTAGATACCAAAGATCCCTCGACCTTCCAAGAAGCAATGGAAAAGGAAGACTACAGACTATGGTTTAAGGTCATGGAATCCGAAATAGAATCCATGTATGACAATCAAGTATGGAACTTGATTTGCCTTCCTCAAGAGAAAATGTCATTTAGTATAAATGAGATTTTAGGAGGAAGATAGACAGTGATAGTAACTTGACAACCTACAAAGCAAGGCTTGTAGCAAAAGTTATACTCAAATTCAAGCAATTGAGTTTGACGAAATTTTTGAGAGGTTGCCATGTTAAAATCTATTCGGATTAAGCTCAGTATTACCACATTTCACAATTGTGAGATATGGAAGATGGATTTCAAAATGGCGTTCCTTAACGGGAACTTGGAGGAGGATATGTACATGGTACAACCTCAAGGTTTTGATGATCCAAAGAATAGCGAGAAGATATGCATGTTTCAAAGATCCATTTATGGATTGAAACAAGCATCGAGGAGTTGGAACAAACGCTTTGGCGAAGAGGTGAAGAAGATTCACTTCATTCAAAGTAAAGGAAAACCTTGTATGTACAAGGAGATTAGTGGGAGTCATGTAGTACTTCTGATCTTATGTGTCGATGACATATGGCTTATGAGCAATCATATACCTTTGCATTAGCAAACGAGAGATTTCATTGAAATCAGCATTTTCAATGAAAAGAAATGGATGAGGCTCAACACATATTGAGAATCAAGATACGCTGAGATACCTCCCGTAGACTCATTGGCTTCAGTCAACGTGCATACATTGACAAGGTCTTGGAAAAGTTCAGGGTGAAACATTCCAATATGGACAATGTGCCAATAAGTATGGGTATAGGTGTGCAACTCAAGAAGTCTCAACGTGCTCAATCACGCATAGACTTGGAGTACATGAAGGTATCCCTTATGCTTCGGCAAAAGGAAGGACCATGTACACAATGACTTGCACAAGACTCGATATCTCGTATGCTCTAAGCGTGACAGGTAGTGACCAATCCAACGCAGGTCCTACTTGTAGGATTGCGGTCAAGAATATTCTGAAGTACTTTAACCGGACTAAGGATAAGATTCTTGTTTATGGAAGACAAAGGAGAAAACAACCGAGGGCTATTTTGATGCAATTCTCATAGGAATTCTTGACAATAGGAGGTTGGAATGATGATGCGTCATCATTATCGAAGGTGGAGGTATGAGCTAGTTGGTTAAGTATGACTTTTGTTGGAGAAGATAGTTAGTCAAAAGATTATCATTGCCCCTCTTAATTGAGTGATGATATTAGTGGGCCCCTTGATAAAGCAAAGTTATAATGTGCACAATGTGATTTGAGTTCAGTTACATATTTATAACTAGCTTAAAGACATCAAGAAATGAATACTAATACAAAGATGACACAATACTACTTTGTGTGTATTCTTAATATCAGAGGCAAGGGACGGACACAAGTGGTGCACGCCATCACTAAATGGATTGGGTTTTGGTTCGAGTGGAATTAAGACATCTAACTAATTGGGAGCTATAATGTGTAGCTAGATACCGCTTATAGCTTGTGATATTAAGATCTTAATATCACTGCCAACTTAGTCTAGATCCTCCCAAAGGTCACACCACAAAACTGGGAAACAAGAAATGGGATTTTCAGTTCACAAGATGTGTCGGGTTTCATGTAGAAAATATGACACATGGGTTATCTAAATTAAATTCATATGTTACATAGGTTGTGAATTTACTACTAATCCCGAAATATCAAATTTTGTAGGGGTAAAACCAAAATTTGACCAATCTGCAGAACAGTGCTCAACGGTCGACCGAACAACAGTAAACGGTCGACCGGTCGGTGCACGGTGGACCGAACACGTCTCGACCGATAACAAGGAATTTTTGTCTGTTCGGAACGGTCGACCGAATCTATCGGTCGGTCGACCGAACATTGCGATGAAATATTTTACTGTTGAGAACGGTCGACCGAGTGTCTAACGGTCGACCGAAACTTGGTTCGAATGGTCGACCGAACCTCCAAACGGTCGACCGGTCCAGACAATTTTCTGCAGAATTAATTTAAGAATTAATTAGATCATGCATGGAATTGGTCCATAATTGATTTAGTTCGTGGCTAAGATTATTTGATAGCAAATATTGGATGGTTAGATGGAAGTTTCCATGAAATAATGGGCAAGTGGTTGCACATGAATAGGTAATTTGGAAAGAACTTATAAATACAAGTTTATCTCATTACCTAATCAATTAATATATTCATTATCTTCTTGTGCAAACTTCTCTCTCCATAATTATCCACGAATTTTCTTTAATTCTTGAGTTTAGTTTTAGTTTTAGTTTTCAGAGAACTTCTTCTCAAAGGGAACTAAAGAGGGGTTAGTAGTTAGATTCTAAACCCTATTGGAGATTGAGAGGCTAGCTCTTCTCTCTCCAATCTTGTTTAGAGTTTGGTGAATACTCGGAGGGATCCGGCGCAACAACAAGCATCATCAACGTCTCCGGATCTTCAAGAAGTTTTAGAGAACTTCTAGGTATGAATTTCGGAGCCCAATGTTTGTTTTAATGTGTTTTAAGCAATCATTAAAACAAACTGATGCATGCATGAAAAACAAATTGTAGAAAATATATGAATGATCCTTATTGTACAAACATTTCGAAAATATATATGTACAATTAAACTAGAAATCCTTCACGGATGTGGTATCACTTGCTGGGCATTGTGGTCTTCCTTGTAGGGAGGTGAGGCGTGTCGAGGCTAGTGACCTAGAAGTTAGGTGTCGTCTAGCCTAAGGACCCATTGCCTTGCATTGTTTGAGCCGTGCTTGCTAGTTAGGCTTCTACCTTCACCCTTTACGCACGCTAGCTTCAGGGATTCTTCCCTTCTCCTCTGAGTCATCTTCTTCTCACCTACTTCTACATTCTAGTCTCCTCCCCTTTACACTCTCTGTTAGCGTTTGAGGGTCGAGTCGAGCACCTTTTGCGAGCTTAGCCTCGTGGTGGTGAGAGTGATCGACTCGAGAATTTTTTTTGTTGAGATGGATGGTTACATGGGCGACCATCCATATCATTGTTGGGACTAGGACAATTCGTCCTGGTATTCTGGACCCATGCAACCTGGGGTGGCTCAGACTAACACCCCGTATGGTTGGGACAATCTTAGTTGTGTGACTGAGCAATCGTCATATTGGGGTAACATGAGAGGGTACCGACTGCTAGACCAGAATCTAGTTATGTCGGATCATATGCTGGTCAACAAACTGAGACATTACAACCCCATGTGTTTATTATGTTAACTAAAGTTGTGGTTAAAATTTGGAAACGATCGGAGAACAATGATCCTCCAGTAGCGGATTAAAATCCACCACTCACAGATCCAGTTAAGAGTTTGACATCCAAATTTCTTTGGTGAGTCGGGTGCTCATGTCAGATATGCCACATCCAGAATTGATTTACAGTCGTTAGATTGTTTGTAGGTCCATCCAAACCCTCTAAACATCTATAAATACACTTGTAATGCCTCCTTACTTCTTCTTCCTCCCTCTCCGCCTTAGGATATTTTCCTTTCTTGTTTAGTAGAGTTGGTTTTATTTCTGTTTTGGTAGTGTAGAGGAGGACAGGAGAAGCAAACTTTGTAAGCTTTCATTTTAATATAGTTTTGTCTTGTTGTTTATTTTGATGTCTTTCCTTTGATGTCATTTCCTTTGTGCTTGTTTTCCTTCATTTAGTTTTTTGAATTTTGCATTATGGTTTTGGGTTGTTTATATGGATTCTTTAGTTTAGAGTTGAGTAGAGAGTAGTCCATCCTCATTGGGGCATGGAGAAGAAGGAGTTTGTGATTATGTGATGTATTAGTGTGTCTTAATCCTACCTTTGAACCTCATATGAGTTCCTTGACCATCTAATTGGATTTTCACTCTAATCTTTGATGTGCTAATGCTCTTGAGTGAAGCTTAGCACATGCTTAGATTAGTTGGCCTACTTTATGGGGAATGATGAGGTGTGGGTAAGGATGGCGTGGATAAGGAATGATTAGTAGCATATCATGCGTCATATTCATGCTATATTTGCTTTATTTTACCCCAATTTTGTGCTACTTGAGTTGTTGTTTGTAGTGTTTCAGGAGTTAGGAAATAAAGAAGGGGAAAGGAGCAAAAAGGACCTAAATGTAGCAAGTATGAACTGATTTAGAAGGTTCTGGACCTATTTGTAATGCACAAGGTGTAAGACCCGCTCTCCTGCTATAATAATAATAAGTCCACTCTCCGTGGTTATGCATAATTCACTTCTTGGAATATCAAATTGTGTTATGGCATGCTTGTTTGGGTAGATTTGATCGGATTTCTTGTTGGTTGATTGGGTGCGACAGATCGGGCAAACACGCGGTTGTTTGACTCGATCGACTCAATTTGGGTCCGAGTGAGTGTAGGGTCGGTTTTGGACTAAAACCGTGTTGAAGTGGCATGGAACTGGATGGGTTGCATTAGGAGTTGGATGTGAATTTTCGTGGCTTTTGGGATGTCTTTTCTGATGCCATTTTTGGCATGTGTTGAGGTGTCTTGATTAACCATGAAGGCATGGAAATTGAAGAGTCCTAGCAAGCTAACAAAAAGCCTCTCCCACCAGCCAACCGTTGCACACCTCTTCACGTCCCACACATCTCCTCCACCTCTTGCACTCCTCAGCCACGTGGTCAGGCCACTCAGGTGGTGCTCCAGCAAACTGCAAATCCAGCGAGGCTAGAAGCGACGTCTAGTGCAACCTGTGGTGCGGCTAGAAGTTTGGTGGGCAGACTCTCCGGCTAATTTCAGGCAACTTCCATCTAATCAGGTATGCTCCTGACCCTTTAAGTGTTTTGTGGGAGGAGGTGTGTCTGGAGGGCCAGCCAGCACCATGTTGGTGGTTGGTGCAGTCGGTTGCACCATCAACCGAGTTCCCTTCTAGCGTGCGCATGAAGCATGCGCTAGATGGGTCTGGCTGTGGTACAGCCAGAGGGACCGGGGCTCCGGAGAGCTCTAGTGAGATCCGACCAGGGGTGACGAGGTTTCTTCTGGGCTGAGTTTTGGGGTGGACATGGATCTGGTTGGGTGTGGCTGATGCACACAAGATCCGACTAGGATTTGTCTTCAACCCTCTTGACTCTTTGTTTGGATCGGCTGGCTAGTCCGGCCCTTCTAGACGGTGGCAAGGGTCAGGAAAAGGTGTGGAACAACCCTAGGGAGGCTAAGGGTGAGGGGGATCTGGATGGGCTAGCTCGGTCTGAGCAGGGTGCGCTTGAATGGGCTAGCCATGCGGTTAGTGCACCATGTGCATCAGCTTGCTCTGTTGTTGGGCTGAGCTGCTTAGATGGATCTCTACTGACCCTCTCCCACCACCGACCACCTAAGAGGGATTCTATAAGCACGTGGGTTGGAGTGGTCAGGGGCTCACGCATCTGGTTGTAAGTCGATTGAACTTGTTAGCTTGCCTATTGTAAGTTATCGTGTTCTATGTATTGAATGTGTTTTGCTTTATTTGACTTATTGTGTTTCAGAAGCAAATATAATGTGGTTATATGATCTGGTGTGTGTATTCCTGATGTTGTAGTCATGCATGCACTTATGAATGTAAATGGGCTCTTCCATATCATGTGCTGATTGTGTCATATTCTAAAGCAACATATTAACCCGTTGCATGCATGTATGCTAGTTTAGAGATCTATATTTTCTACTGATATTTTATGCATCTTCCAACATGATTATCCTACTGATATATATGTAATCCATACCCATATCAACTCTGATCATGCTCTGAGATTTCAGTTATCATATAATATACACTCTGAAATTAAGGATGCATGCTATCGATTATTGTGGAGTTTGATTTTGATATATCTAGTTGTAATGCATCATCCTATTGCGTCTTTCATGTCTATATGTTACTGAAGTGAAGTGTTATGATATGGTTATGTATGACCCTTAGGATATCAGACCTTATAACATCCATATCATGACCCGTAGATGACTCGATTAGCTATTATCTTGATTTGCCGATCCGGTTATTATTGCTTGTTGTTGTGAGTTTAATTTGATTCCTGATTTGGATGTTCTGATTTTGATTTGTTTGGGGGCTGTTAGGAGGGTATCCGGATACCTTTCCTTGAGCTCCTTCCATACACTGTAGATGCATTAGATTGTACATGCTTAAGTAGCTTGCATTGCATTTAATATGATTAATAATTCTGGGCATGTTCTGTTTTCTGGGCCGACAGGCCATGAGTGGGTCCTCTAGCTCCAGAGGCCATTCACATAGACCTTCACGTTGGGAGGCCATGCGTAAGATAAGTCCTGGGCATGCTCGCTGCCATTCTGTCTCTGGGTAGGTGTTCCCAAGTTCGCGATGGCACCATGTAGGTCACTTGCCGCAAATTGGGACACTTATCCGGCGCACCGCTTAGTGCCGAGCGGTGGGTCACTGTCGAGTGACCGCCTTTGACCAGCAAGGTTGGTGTTCTGGTTCCTTTCGAGGAATTGTTCGGGTGCGCCCGACCGGCACGACTTATGGAGTCGTAGCCTTTTGTTGCATTATGTGCTTTTCTGTTTCTGTTTCGAATGGTTTTGTCTTAGATAGATTGCATGCATTCTTCCATATAACTCTGATTGGGCCAGGGGCATACTGGGTTTTCTTTATAGAAAACTCACGCATATGTTGTTGCGGTGCTTCCAGGTACTTAGATTCCTACTGGGTAGACTGGACGAGTAGTCGAAGATTCTGTACACGAGGGACACGTCGACCAGATTCTTCAGTTTGTCTTTTGCTTCCGCATTATTTATGATATATTTCCCTTTTGAACTCGATGTAATGTATTTGACCTGGATATCGGGGCCGTTACACAAGGACTGGATCACAAATCAAGAAGGACCCAGTGTGCGTACCCACGATATCGGGGGTGTTACACAAGGACTGGATCACAAATCAAGAAGGACCCAAGTGAAAACCCGGAATGACCTACTTATGAAATGCAAAGTATTGTGACACAATACGTGAACCAAATCAATATTTCGGCAATTAAACTCAAATCGGTTCAAGGTAGCATACCAGGACTTCACCTTATGTTCCAAATGAAGAAATTAAGTGTGACACAAAATTTTAGCCCGACTAGAGCCATTTGATCTACCAATGGCGGCTTTGGATCCACCACTCACGGATTAAAATGGTCCAAATAGTTGAAATTTTGGTCGTAGGTCGGGTATTTGGTTTAGAGCACTCCTGGACTACCAGATATAATTTAGAGTCGTCCGATTATTTCTTAATTGATCCTAACCATGTATTAGTCTATATATAGTTTGATTTCTGTCGTAGATTGCTGGCATAAGGTACGTACTATCTTTCACTCATCATTCATTAGAAAGCACACATGAGTTAGTAGGACTTGCATTGTAACAAGTGTGAGGTGAGTGTTTGTTTGGTCTGTTGTTTGTTAGATTAAGGTATGAAAAATACTTAGGGGGCAGTCACCTATAGGAGATGAGGTGGGGGATTTCATCACCCTTTCCTTAGCCCAAAAACCACTTAATAAAAGAGCCTTAATAAAATCAATTAGACGTTGGCCCTAGGATTTTCAGACGCATTAAGGAGATGAAACCGTTAAAGACCGTTATGGCCTGAATCTCGTTGCCCATCTAGTCTCCCTGAGTTTTTCAGAACCTCGGGGTTCTTGATTTCCTATAGATTAGTGGTCCTCGATGTTTAAGACTGTTTCGGCCTGAACGTCATTGCCCATCTAGTCTCCCCAAGATATTAGGAAACTCCAGGTTCTTGATTTCCTACAGACTAGTGGTCCTCGGTGAGACCTCGAAGTTAGGCGTCGTCTATTACTAAGGACCTATAGTGGCTTTAGGCTTGTTTTGGCCTTAATTGCTTAGTTAGGTTTCTAACCTTCCTTATTCCCACACTAGATTAAGGACTTCATCTCCTCTCCTCTGAGTCATTCTTTTCTCATCTTAATGTCTCCGAATCTTCTCATATACGAACACATTCTTTTAAATTGAAATTTTATTTATTTTCGCCAATAATAACTATCATTTTTGTTAATGTTTAGATTGAAATGGATCGAGAGTGGATTGTTTCAAACAGATTGAGTGATGAGTATGAGAATGGAGTGAATATGTTCTTAGATGTTACCAAAAAAATTCCAAGAAAATGAAAGAAAGTGACATGGCGTATTGTCCGTGCAATAAGTGTCATAATATGTCAGTGCTGACTTTTCGGAAAATGAAAGACCATTTGTTTGAGAAAGGTTTCGACCCAAATTAGAGATGGTGGATATGGCATGGCGAAAATGAATCATTTAGTCGTTCCAAGAATGATGAAGAAGACGTTCGTGTTGAAGATCACTTAGAGGAAATGGTTCAGGATATGGCTGAAAAGTTTTCGTCCAACCCCAATTTACTTGGTAATTTGTTGAGTGACAATGAGAAGCCGTTGTATAAGAATTGTACCAAATTCACTTGATTGTCAACAGTGTTGAAGTTGTACAATTTAAAAGCTGGAAATGGTTGGTCCGATGTGAGTTTCACATCAATGTTGAAGTTATTGAAAGAGATGATTTCAGATGATAATGAGTTTCCAGATAGAACTTATGATGCTAAGAAAGTGTTGTGTCCTATGGGAATGGAATATAGGAAGATACACGCATGCCCGAACGATTGTATATTGTATAAGGGTGAGTTTGAAAACTTACATTCCTGTCCGAGGTGTAATGTTTCAAGATACAAAATGAAACGTAGTGGACCAAACAACAATGAAGAGGCTGATGAGATGAAAAACAAAGGACCTCCTGCTAAGATTTTGTGGTATCTTCTGATAATACCAAGGCTTAAACGTTTGTTTGCGGATAAGGAGGATTCCAAGAACATGACATGGCATGCTAATCGTGAGAAACCAAGTGATCAGTTGCTACGTCACCCTGCAAAAAAAAAATTGACTTTCCTGTGTTTGGTGAAGAATCCAGGAATGTACGACTTGGACTCAGTACTGACGGAATAAATCCTTTCGGTAGTTTGAGTAGCATTCACAGTTCTTGGCTCGTTCTGCTTGTAATTTACAATCTGCCTCCATGGTTATGCATGAAACGCAAATATATCATGTTGTCCTTAATGATTTCTGGTCTGAAACAACCTGGAAACGACATCGATGTGTATTTAAGACCTTTAATTGATGACCTAAAGAGATCGTGGGATGACGGAGAGTCAGTTTTTGATTCTTATCGTCAAGAGTCGTTCGTAATGCGGGCAATGATATTTTGCATGATTAATAATTTTCCAGCTTATGGTAATCTGTTTCAATTTTCAGTCAAAGGTCATAAAGTTTGTCCAATTTGCGAAGAAAATACATGTTCTTTGCAACTAGTTAATGGTTCTAAGACTGTCTATCTTGGTCATCGGAGATTTTTGCCGAACTCCCATCCTTATCATAGGTTGAAAAAGGCATTTAACGGAAAATAGGAGTTTCAGAATTCGCCAGTTGAAATCAGCGTCGAAAAGGTGTACGAACGTGTAATGAAGTTAGACATTGTATTGATGTGATGCACGCAGAGAAAAACATTTGTGATAGTCTTGTTGGCACTCTGTTGAACATACCTGGTAAAACCAAAGATGGATATAATGCAAGACTTGATCTTGTTGATATTTGTATACGAGCAATGTTGGCACCAGGGAAGAAAGGAGATCGGAATTACTTACCTCCAGCTAGTTATACATTGTCTAGTAAGGAGAGAAAAATTCTCTATCAGTGTTTGCACGATGTAAGGGTTCCACAAGGTTATTCTTCACATATCAGTAGTCTTGTGGTTATGAAGGATTTGAAACTTGTGGGGATGAAGTCTTACGATTGTCTCACTTTAATGCAACAGTTGTTACCTGTAGCACTGAGATCCATATTACAAAAAGATGTTAGACATGCAATAATAAAGTTGTGTTCCTTTTTCAATAAGATTTGCAGTAAAGTGGTCGATCCTGTGTAGTTAGATAAGTTACAGAATGAAATTGTGGTGACATTATGTCAGTTGGAGATGTTTTTTCGACATTATGATTCATCTAGTTATTCATTTGGTTAGAGAAGTTAAATCGTGTGGAGCAGTTTTTTAAGGTGGATGTATCTTTTCGAGCGTCATATGAAAATGTTGAAAGGTTATTGCATAAATCGTCAAAGACCAGATGATAGTATTGTTGAAGGATATATAGCTGAGGAGGTTATCGAGTTTTGCACTGGATACCTAGCAAACACCAAAATTGTTAGACTTCCGAAGAATCGTCATGATAAACATGGCGATGGTAAATGGACACGTGGGATGAAAATGTTAAATCCAAACGGCAACGACTTAATGACAGCATATTTTTATGTGTTGTGCAATTCGAATGAAGTTCAACCTGACCTAAATGAACACATGAAGTTTCTAAAGGAAAGAAATCCTTTGTGGAGTGATCAACAAGTCATTAATAGTCACAATAAGAATTTCATCTCTTCGTTCAAAAATTTGGCTTACAAGCGTGATGTTTCTGAGATAATACAATGGTTGGTCTACGGTCCGCATTCTGTTGTTATAAGTTATAGTGGTTATGATATCAATGGATATTCTTTCTACACAGTTTGTGAAGATGCGAAAAGTGTTGTTAAGAACAGTGGCGTCACCTTAATAGCAGAATCTTTGCATGTGTCTAGTTCTAAAGACAAGAATCATGTATACGCCGACATGTCCTATTACGGTGTAATTGAAGACATATGGGAGCTAGACTTTGTTAAATTCAGAGTACCTGTATTTAGATGCAAGTTGGCTGCTAATAAAAGTGGAGTTCGAGTGGATGACTATGGGTTCACTTTAATTGATTTTTCAAAAAAAGGGTATAAAGGAGAACCTTTTATTCTCGCTTCCCAAGCAAAACAAGTCTTTTATGTGGCTTTTCCATGTGATAAGAAATGGGCAGTAATTCTGGAAGGGAAGAAAAATATTGTATCAAATGATAGTCTGATCGAGTATGAAGAGACACCACCTTTCTCAAAGCAAGCACCTGAGGTGAACTCAGTAGATGAAGAAATCAATGTTGAGACTTGTACGTTTAGAGATGACCACGGTGAAGGTATATCCATTAAGGAAAAAAGCAATAAAGGTGCAAATTTTCTGTTGTAACACATTGTAATAGACATTTAATGTCTTGACCTTATTTAATGACTTGAATTTATCTTTTATAGTATCATGGCTCCGAAAAAGAACCCACTTCCTCAGAGTCTGAAGGCTCAAAGACATACAGTACACGAGGTCCTTGTCTCATGAAAGAATTCGTGGGGAGAAGAAATAGAGACGGTAGAGTTCCAATCCAGTTTGATGAGTGTCTTGAGCTGTTAGGCATGCTGTCTGATAATTGGAAAAGTTTTCTGGGTAGCTTAGCGAGGGCCAAAGTTGACATTTGTTTCTCGAGTTGGGCCGATGTAGATGAGAAGTTGGACACAATATGAGATAACGTGCAGGTAATTATTCCATTATAGATTTCAATAGTTTTAGTCGAAATTTTGATATATATAAAGTTAACGTGTTGTAGGAATCTTTTGAGTTCCAATCCACTGAAAAGTTGAAGAAAAAGTGGATGACATACATGTCAATTCGTTGGAGGGATTTCAAAACAAATTTAACGAACAAGTACATATTCAGAGACTACCAGGATAGAAATCCATGCGATGTCTATAACTTTATCACTCCGAATAAATGGGAGCTATTCAGAAAATCCAGAGATAGCCCAGAGTTTGAGGTAACTGAGTTTAATTTAGAATATAGTAACTGAGTTTCAAAACAAACTTTTTAGTTATTGTGTTTTTAGTGACAATCTAATAAACTTGATTTTAGGCCATCCGAGCGAAAAAAATAAAAGATTAGATCTCATAACAAGTATACACATCTTATGTCTCGAGCGGGGTACCAAAAGTTAGAAGCATAAATGATGGCTGATAAAATTGCTCTAAAGAAACAAGAGGCAATTGACTCCGGTATGAGTGCAAGCAAGTAACCTATCTCGTCCTTCTCCCGTAGCTCGTTGTTTTTCTTGGAAGAGAGCGAGAGTAAACTTTAGAGGGGAGTACGTCACAGACGAGTCGCAAGCGATCGACTCGAAGATAGTAAGTTGCATCAGTTATATATATGTTATTAATTCAGAATCATTAATTTTATAATTTTCAATTGTTAGGCAGGGAAGCACAATCCTTAAGTACATGGGAGTTGGAGGGGGATAACGGGTTGCCTCTGGCTTTCTACGTCACCAAAGAGGATATCATACAGTTCTTGGCGATGGATTCGTTGTGTATCATGATTATCGACGTGCAAGTGAAGTAAGTGTTTTTTGTACACAATGAAAAGTATTGAACAACAAAAACTAAGAAGAAAGCAAATATGGATGAGAGTCCAGCGGGTGGGGGTTTAGATATCAGGTTCTGTTTAGAGAAATCTGAAACTTATAATAAATCACATTAGTTATAAAGCATTACATGATAAATGACTCAACATAAACTCAAGTAATCAAAATATACTAACACGAAATTAAAATAATAACATCATTCTTCTTCTCGTCACCCTAAATCCGTCACCCCCACCCTTTGGAGAGAGTTAGAAACTCATGGATGGAGGGAAGGAGAAGGGATCCTAGAGAAACTACAAAATAAAACTACAAACACGAAATAAACCAACAAAATTTTATTGCTAAAGAATGGAATAGAACAAAAAAAAAATTCACAACATAATCTCGGGGCTATTTATAGCTGATACAAGGGACCCAAGTATGAAATAGGAAGTACACGCGTCATGACACGACTGGACAAAATCCGGGGGCACGGATCAAAAGGGGTGCGGTGTTGTCACCGCAAATCACATGTAATGTGCGGCGGAATCGCCGCAATTTTGGCTCAGATTTAATCTGGATTTTTCCTATGTGTTTATGGTATGATTTAAATGTCATTTGCGCGTCGTGATTGATTTCTTTCCTTTCTTTTGAGCTCCGAATTAATTCTTCATATATTTGGAGATCCAAATTGATTTTTCTTAAAACTTCTCCAAAATAATATTTTGGTACTTGTAATTTGCAGTCGGGTCCTCGGCTTTTTGCAATTAAGTCCCTCGCCTTTTTGTGTTTAAGTCCTTGGCCTTTTTTGTAATTAGGTCTTTGAATGCTTTTACACTTGGATGGACTTCAATTTCGAACAAACTAAAGTTGACACACCTCCCTGTGGATCCACCCGTATTTGTCACCACTTCAACGCGGCCGTGCACTTACGGTTATAATTAAAATGTTCAATCATGTTTTTGGCGCCGTTGCTGGGGAGGTATTCTGTCCTGACTTTAGTTTGGACGATTCGAGTGGTTTTAATTTTTTGTTTTTAGTTTTGTCTATTTCAGGAGGCTTCAAGGATCAAGAGACGTCTCCAGGAGAAGACGGGAGAATATGAGAAGCAAACAGACCGCCAATTAGTTGTTCTTGACCGCCAAATGGCGGCCTGGTTAGCTCCACTTTCTCTCCCATTTTTTCTGGTTGTTTCTACTTTCACTAGGTTGTTTGGGAGTTCAATTTTTCTTGTTTTTACTTGTAGTTTCTCCTAGATTAACAATCAAGTCCCTTTAATCAACTTGGACCTTAAAACTCAAAGCAAAAGAATAGATTGATTGCCATCTAGGTCATGCATCATTTGTAGACCTTGCACGCATTTGTCTTTTCTTTGCTTTACATTTCTGTTGTTGATTGCTGGTGTGAGGTACGTGCACCCAATTCCCTCATTCATGCATGTTTACATCATGCATTTGTTAGTAAGGTGCATCGGGACAATAGTGAGTTGAGCGTTTGATTGGAATGTTGATTGCTAGATTTAAGATAAAAACGCTACTAAGGAGGGGTTGTCCCATAAAAGATAAGGTGGGGGATTTCATCACCCTTTCCTTGGCCCCAAAAATTACTCATAATAAAGTATTAATTCTAAAAGCAAGTAGACATTGGCCCTAAGGATTTCGGACGCACTAGGAGAGTAATCTAGTCGAGACAGTCATGGCCTGATCGGCGTTTCCTACCTTGTTGATAGTAGGAGTAAACTGGATCTCCGGATCTGGTATCACTTGCTGGGCATTGTGGTCTTCATTGTAGGGAGGTGAGGAGTGTTGAGACTAGTGACCACGAAGTTAGGCGTCGCTAGCCTAAGGACCCATTGTCTTACATTGTTTTAGCCGTGCTTTCTAGATTGGGCTTCTACCTACACCCACTACCCACGTTAGTTTCTAGCGATTCTTCCCTTCTCCTCTGAGTCATCTTCTTCTCACCTACTTCTACATTCCAGTCTCCTCCCCTTTACACTCTCTGGTAGCATTTTAGGGTCGAGTCGAGAACTTTTTGCCAGCTTAGCGTCGTGGTTGTGAGAGTGGTCGACTCGAGAGTTTTTTGTTGAGATGGATGGTTACATGGGTGACCATCCATATCATTGCTGGGACCAAAACAATTCTCTCTGTATTCCTGACCCATGCAAGCTGGGGTGGCTTGGACTAACACCCTGTATGGTTGGGACAATATTAATTGTGTGGCTGAGCAATCTTTAGATTGGGATAATATGAGAGAGGCACCGACTGCTAGACCACAATCTAGTTATGTCGGATCATATCCTGGTCAACAAACTGAGACATTACAACAAACTTTGGCCTCTTTCATGCGTGTGGTACATGACATGAGGTCACCGGTGGGTCCAGTTGTCGTACCGTGCGACTGTTGTGGGTTGAGTGGTCATGTTATCGGGGAATGCCCTTATGTTCCCCCAGAGCCTGAGTATGTGCCTACATTTTCCCAAAATGCTCAATATGACCATTACGCATCCACGTACAACTCGAGAGCGATGGATTCGTGGGGAGACAATTCTTATTAAAATTCTTATACATCATTTTCACCCCAGTATCCTCCTTTCGAATACCCGGAATTCTACCAACACCCAGGTTTAAATCATTGGACTCATTCTCAGCCCGTCAACACCCAACCCCAAAATTTCCCAAGCTCCGACTTAGACCTCATAGTTGACTGCATACCTGATTCCTTGAAACAAACTTTTCTTACGTTCATGGAAACCACTCAACACTCCATACGAAACAGGCACTGCAAGTGAGTCAAATGACGCAGCAATTACCTGAATGTGAGTAGAGTATCTTTTCTTGTCAACATGAGAATTTATCTTCTGATATCGAACCACCACCACATCCACAAATTCAAAGCACAATCTTTCAAAGTCAAACTCCTAGTCAGTCTGAGGGACTTGGGGTTTCAATTCACGATCACTTAGTGGAGGATTCGATTCAAATTGAGAATAACATGGACCAACTTCATTATGAGTCGATACAGGATTGTGCCTTATCTTTTTGTCATGTGGCCCTTGAGCCACATGATCTTCATGTTGTGCCTCTTAAGGACTCACCTCTGGTGGAGTAAGAGCTCCTTAGTACCCTTAATTTCAAACGACCTGATGAAAGTTTGCATGCCACTAGTGTTCCTGATCATCTTGGAATTGATGGAACATCAAATAACTACATTGCTAATGAGGGTATTAGGAGTTCCTTGGAGGATATTTTGGGTAAGACCCACTTTTTGTTCACCTGAAGAGTCAGAATACCTAACGAGGTTGTTGACGATCATAACGTCAGCACCTCAACGGGAGAAGCTCTTCTTCTATTGCCCCATATTTCCCAAACTCTTGAGAGGTGCAAGCTCTTTAAGTTTGATCATTTGAATGAGACGCCTTTTCGTCCAATTCATGAACCTCTCCTTTCAGCTTGTGTTATTTGTGAGGGGGCCCAAACATGAGTACTCTGGCCCACGTGGTGTCATGTTCCCTTTCCAAGTGCATTGACCCACTTTTGAGGTTCCCATTAGATGTCATTTGACAAATCAAGATGGGAACTTATTTTTGTACATAGTTATATTAAAAAAAAGTATAATTAAAGACTCATTCAGTGAGCATCGATTGTTGTGGTCTCCAACCTTTGAGTATTTGGGATGCACCCCGGTTTTCCTTCGGGGGTGAGTAATCATAGGGTTTCAGTACTCAAACATTTAAAGAAGTCCACCCTGAACCTAGTGAGTCAATAATTCATGTCGGTTAATATAAGGAAATTTGTTGTAGTCAAGGACCCTTTAAATATTGTTGTGAGACATTAAGTGTAGGGTTTTGGTATGTGTAGATAAGAAATAAGTGAGTAGGTGTTCTCTCTTCTCGCACGGCTCCTATCACTCGGGAAATTAGGTCCGATGGACTTTGTGCCTAGTGCTTTCGAGTCATCTGACTTGGGATGTACTGACCGAACAACCGTTACACGGGTGGTAGGGTGTACGTGATAGTATAAGTCCTCATAGGCAATGATGCACGAAACCTGATCCTGGGAGAATGAAACTCTAACTAGTAAGAAAAAGGAAAAAAAGTAATGCAAATAAGAACCTTAATGGACCTTACACTTTGTATCACTTGACGATGTTGAGGTTGTCTATGTCTTGCACTTAAGTCCATAATTAACCTGCACGAATGATTCACTAGGCTCGGTGTGTGGATTGATTACATTTATAGAGTCGGCCCGTTAGGATTACCGTGTCCAATGATGGACAAAATAAGTCCAACAAGCCGAGTGTCTAGATTGAAAAATGCATCTTTGTTCAGATTTTGTGGGTATATCCGTTGAAAACCCTTAGGAGACAACACTCCTCCTCCTTGGCGACAAGGAGGTTTAACGGCTTGTTGCACGTGCAAAGTGCAACCGTGATTCATACTAAAGTGAGTTAGGATTTCTTGTTTTTCGTATGCTATTCTCTTTCTTTGTTTTGCTCTGGACTAGCAAAAGTTAAGTGTGTGGTGATTGACATCATTTCATGCTTACATTTGTATCTTATATCCATTATCTTTCACCTAAGCAATGCTATGTAACGAGCCTTATGTTTGAATTTCATAAACAAAGAGGTTTGAAGAGAAGAGGCATGAAAGGACATAAAAGAAGGAAAAAAGACTGAGTTGAGAGACTCGAGGGCTAAGATGCAAGATCGAAGGACCAGAATGCAAGATAGAAGGACCAATGAGCAAACAAGAATACTCCACACCATCATGGGGAGTATTTTGGAAATTCTTTTCGGGTCGGAGCTCCAGCAAGCTAGGTAGATGCATCAAAGACCAACAAATCCATCCAGAAAAGCCCAGAATAAAAACCAGACGGATCCAACCCCCGTAGACCGCAAATTGGCGGTCTGGGACCGCTAGTTGGCTGTCCGCGTTGTTCCGGATCCGCTAATATTTCTATGGGTTATGTATTAGAGTGTGTTTAGTCTATTTCTGGTATTTGTTTAGTCCCATACCGGGGGATTGTCCCAGATTACCTTTTCTATGGCTATAAATAGAAGTCTCCCTTCTATCTTGTACCCCATCTCTCTCTTGGTGGCCATCCTCTCTACTAGGAGTTAAAGCTTTTTTGCAAAAACCCTGGTGGAGAGAGGCTACTTGTAATTGAGTGAGTAATAATAGATGTTTTCCTTTAGTTATGTTGTTTCTTTGTTAGTTTATTTTCCTTTCATATGCTTGTATGCTTCTTTAGTTTTATGTCCTTTTAGTTTCATATGCTTGCTTGCTTAGTTTAGTTTCATTTCAGTAGAATGTTTCATTTTAATGTAGGTTGTAGTGTAATGATAATTGAGTACTTCCATCCCCATTTGGGGGGTGGAGAAATGTGTGATATGATCATGTGGTGTATTAGGTGTGTGTTATCTTGGGAATGATAAGGTGATGATATGGATGGAATTGATAAAGGAAACATCATTTGTAGTTGCATGTACTCTTGTTGCATTTACCTTGGTTAATGCCTTGTATGTTTTAATGATATTGGGTTATCTTATTTCATGTGGAGGCATAGTAGGGTCTAGTCTTTATACATGAGTTCATTTAGCTTCATTCCAATTATTGTCTTATATGTTTTAATGATATTGTGTGATCTTAATTCATGTGGAGGCAAAGTTGGATGTAGTTTTTTGATTTTCGTGCACTACATGTTGTGTTGAGCTTAATTGAACGCGCACACACACACATCTTTATATTCACATTATTTCTCTACCCCCTATGGGGTTTAGTTTTATTGCTTATCTTCCATTTCCTTTTTGCATTGTAGTGTAGTTTAGTGTAACCAACCTTTCTCTCCTTTCTTTACCACTCACCTTCGAACAAACCAAAACTCGACACACCTCCCTGTGGATCGTCCCGTATTTGCCACCGCTTCAACGCGGTCGTGCACTTGCGGTTTAATATAAAACGAATCAATCAAGTTTTTGGCGCCGTTGCCGGGGAGGTGCTCTGTCCAGTCTTTGGTTTGGACGATTCAAGTGGTTTTTAATTTTTTTTCAGTTTTTCTTAGTTTCCGGGATCCTAGAGCTCACGGGGAGGCTACTAGACGAGTTGGAGTGCTAAAGCTTTAACAAGGACCGCCAATCAGCGGTCTTGGACCACCAATTGGCGGGCTGGTGCGCGTTTCTTGCTCTAAATTTTCTTCAAGTAGTTGGTTCTTTCATTTTTGTTATCTTGGAGCACTATTTTGCATGCTATGACTTCTAGTTTGCTCCCAGATCAATAAACCAATCCCCATTAATCAACTTGACCATAAAATCCAAAGCAAAAGATTAGACATTCTTACTTGTTTTGGTCACGCATCATGTACTTGACTTAGGCACGTAGTTGTCTTTTCTTTTAGCTTTATTTTTAGTTGTTGAGCGCTGGCGTGAGGTACGTATTTCCAACACTCATTCATGCATCTTGTAGGCCCATGCATTAGTTAGTAGGAATTGTATCAGGACAAGAGTGAGTTGAGTGTTTGATGGGAGCGTTGATTGCTAGATTTAGGATCAAAACGCTACTAAGGAGGGGTTGTCCCGTAAAAGATAAGGTGGGGGATTTCATCACCGTTTCCTTCGCCACAAAAATCACTCTTAATCAAGCCTTAACTAAAAGCAAGTAGACATTGGCCCTAGGATTTCGGACGCACTAGGAGAGTAATCTAGTTCGGACCGTCATGGCCTGATCGGCGTTGCCTAGCTTGTCGATAGTAGGAGGTACTGGATCTCCGGATTGAAGGGAATGTGTTCAAAAAGTTTTACTTTTAAATGACAATTATTATGAATTGAATGAGAAATTATTTTGTTCCTCGTTTATGTTATTCGTCTTTTAGAAGTGTTAAGGAAAAGACTCTTGGTCTTTAACCGTAGAGCTCTAAAAGATATTGGTTTACATAAAACAAAAGATATTCGCAATCATGGTAATTAACATGGGACATTAATTACCGAGTTAAGATTGTTGTGTTGGTCATAGATCATTATAGCTCTACAAGTGAGTGACAACACGGGTAGGCAAAAGAGGAAAATATTACTTTTGTATACCGAATTGACCTAACAAGTAAAATATTATAGAAATGTGTTTCTGTGTCATTAATATTTTACTGTGTCCTTTGTCCTTTGATATGAGACTTATATCCGGTCGCTTAAGGAGTGCTTAATTAGACTAGTGTCTTAAGCTATCAATGAGTGTAGTGCAAAGGCATTAGTTGGTTAAGTATGACTTTTGTTGGAGAAGATAGTTAGTTAAAAGATTATCATTGCCCCTCTTAATTGAGTGATGATATTAGTGGGCCCCTTCATAAAGCAAAGTTATAATGTGCACAATGTGATTTGAATTAAGTCACACATTTATAACTAGCTTAAAGAGATCAAGAAATGAATACTAATACAAAGATGACACAATACTACTTTGTGTGTATTCTTAATATCAGAGGCAAGGGACGGACACAAGTGGTGCACGCTGTTGAACGTTTTAATTAAAACCGCAAGTGCACGGCCGCGATGAAGCGGTGGCAAGTACGGGTCATCCTCAGGGATGTGAGTAGCCTCTTGCTTGTACGAAATCAAGTGACAAAAATAGGGGGACGAAAGTTGTTTATGCTAATCTAGACTACGCTACACTAAGAAGTATGAAATGCGAACGAAACAAACAAACGATGAAATAACAACTAAACTAAGAACAAAACAAGAATGCTGGAATTTCAGGAATGGAAAACCCCTAAGGGGTGGAGTGAGTGCACACAAGCAAAGAGGTGGGTGTAGAATACATTCTTTAAGCACATGAAGGTGGTGTTTATCAAGCATAGGAAGTGTCTAAATGTTATGGCAAAATCTATCAATCTATTCACCAACTTGGTTGATTAACATTTACATATGCAAGTTGTTTATTTCAGAACCTAAACAAGCATGAGAGGTGTCTAATCATTTTGGCAAAACTCATCAAGTTATAAATTCTATCCTAAACAAGCAAGCATACATTCATGTTTAATCAACACATTGAAATTAAAGCATTCATCCCATTCTCATTTGCATGTATGTACATCTACTCCACCCCCCAAAGGGGATGGAACTACTCACTAAACATTACACTAATTATTAAACTAAACAAAGAAAGCATATTAACTAAGCTAATAAAACTAATGAAATGAGATTAAGCAAAGCAAAACAAGAAACATAAAACAAACAACATAATAAAGAAAACTTGTATTAAAATGACTCACATTAAAAGTAGCATCCTCCTACTTTAGTGTGTGCTTCAAGGCCTCACTTCTAGTAGGAAGAATAGCCACTTAAAATATGGAGTGATTACAATGGAAGGTGAAGAGTTCTATTTATAGCCATGGAAAAAGGCAAACCGGGACAATCCCCCGATGTGGGACTAAACAAACACCAAAAATAGCCTAAACGAACATTAATACAAGTCCAGGAGAAATTTGAGCGCATTTGGGCCAAAAGTGACCGCCAATTAGCGGTCTTGGACCGCTAATTTGCGGTCTACAGTGTCCGGATCGCTCTGGAATTTCTTGTGGCCTTTTCTGGAAGGCTTTGTTGGTATTTGATGCATCTATTTTGCATGTTGGAGCTCCGACCCGAATAGAATTGCCAAAATACTCCCCATGATGGTGAGGAGTATTCTGTTTTGCTCTTAGGTCCTTCGGTCTTGCATTCAGGTCCTTCTTCCTTGCATCTTGGTCCACAGATCTCACAATTCAGTCCTTTTTCCCAGCTTTTGGGTCCTTTTATGCTTCATCTCTTCAAACCTATTTATTCCTGAAAACTAAACATAAAACTCGTAACATAGCATTATTTAGGTGAAAGATAATGGATATAAGATACAAATATGAGCATGAAATGATGTCAATCAAATACCCCCACACCTAACTTTTGCTAGTCCCGAGCAAAACAAAGAAAGAGAAAAGCATGCGAAAAAAAACAAGAAATCCTTACTCACTTTCGTAGGAATCACGGTTGCACTTAGCACGTGCAACAAGCCGTTAAACCTCCTTGTCGCCAAGGAGGAGGAGTGTTGTCTCCTGAGGGATTTCAGCGGATATACCCACAAAATTCGAACAAGATGCATTAATCAATCTAGCTACACGACTCGTTGGACTTATTTTGTCGATCATGGGACGCGGTAATACTATGGGTCGACTCTATATATGTAATCGGTCCACACACCTAGCCTAATGAGTTATTCGTGAGAGTTAGTCAAGGACTTAAGTGAAAGACATGGGCAACCTTAACTTCTGAATGTGATACAATTTGTAAAGTCCATTTTGGTTCTTATTTGACTCTTTTTTTTCTTTTTCTTTTTCTTCTTTTTTTTCTTTTTCTTTGGGGCATTTTATTGGTTGGTGTTTGATTCTCCCAGGGTCAGGTTTCGTGCATCATTGCCTATGAGGACTTACACTATCACGTACACCTTCCCCCAAATCTCCACATAGGGCGATCCCTACCACCCGTGTAACGGGAGTTCGGTCGGTGCATCCCAAGTCAGATGACTCGAAAGCACCAGGCACAAAGTCCCCTCAGACCTACTTTCCCGAGTGATAGGAGCCGTGCGAGAAGAGAGAACACCACTTATTTATCTACATGGGAACCAAAACCCATGTAGATAAATAAGTCGGTGCATCCCAAAAACTTGTTGAACGTTTTATTTAAACCGCAAGTGCACGGCCGCGATGAAGCGGTGGCAAGTACGGGTCGTCCTCAGGGAGGTGAGCAGCCTCTTGCTTGTACGAAATCAAGTGGCGAAAATAATGGAGAAGAGAGTTGGTTACGCTACTCTACACTAAACTATGCTAAGAAGTATGAAATGCGAAACAAAGAAATAAACGATCAAATAAAAACTAAGCTAAGAACAAAACAAGAATGCTGGAATTTCAGGAAGGGAAAACCCCTAAGGGGTGGAGTGAGTGCACACATGCAAAGAGGTGGGTGTAGAATACATTCTTTAAGCACAAATTAAGGTGGTGTTTATCAAGCATAGGAAGTGTCTAAATGTTATGGCAAAACCTATCAATCTATTCACCAACTTGGTTGATTAACATTTACATATGCAAGGTGTTTATTTCAGAACCTAAACAAGCATGATATATCAATGTTAAATGCGGCACACTAACATGACCCAAGGATCATGGCAAGCAGATATATCAATGTTAAATGCGGCACACTAACATGACCCTAGCAGTACAAACAAAAGAAAATAAAACCAAAGGAAAAAGACTCGACTATGTACACACGTAAAACACCCCCCACACCTACTTCATGCATTGTCCTCAATGAATGTGAACAAGATACTACATGGATACATGCATGAAAATGGAAAGATCTCACCAACATGAAGTACAAAGGGACGTTCAGGGTCATGTTGATGGACACAAACCCAAATTCCCTCAAAACCTATGAGAAGCTGAAGAAGGGAGATAAATACGTGAAGAAATTGGGGCCCAAGTACACAAGGGTTGGGTCCCACAACAATCGATGCTCACTGAAGGAGTCTTTTATTACACACTTTTTCTTATCTTTTTTGTTTTTTTTTCTTTTTTGTTTTGTTTTTTTGTTTTTTTTACAAGATATACACATCAACCAAGATATTCTCATAATCATTTGGTCAAGGAACATCAAATGAGAACATCAAGTCAGGAGGACCAGAGACTTGCCGAGATGGGCAAACTCCATTGGTACTCTGAGGTGTCATGAGGGGTGAAAGGTCAAAGCTGAAAGGCTCGAACCCCTCATGATATTGGTCGGGTGTGGGCAACAAAGAATGAAGTTGTGTTGCCTCACTAGGGTTTAATTGCTCATCGAAGAAAACCCTCCAACCAATAGGCGGGTGCATCGGAATGAGTTCCTCAAGCTCATTCGATGGATGCAGCAGACCTGCATCACTAAGAATGGGGCTTCTCCCCAAGTCATCCAACAAGGACCTCCCACCATCGTTTAGATCATCAAGCATAAGCTCGGTCATAGGTGGGTCCTTGTTGGAGTCAATATGAAGCTCAAATGGCTCAATGGCCATGGGACATGAGGTAGAGACACCTTCTGGTATAGGCATATGATGAGGTGTCTCACTCTCACTAGTACTCTCAACTGAATCATGCAACGAACACTCCCTTTGGACATTCATGTTCGAGGCCAGCTCACTCTGTTGCATTGCGAAGACAGGCAATGAGTTTTCGCTGGGCCCACGAACATTCTCAATGGGTTGCATTGGGGTTAGGGGTGTTCGTTGATTTTGTGGTGCTTTCTCCAATTGGCGGATGAGATTTAGATTTAAAGGTTCATCCATGGGTTCTTGTTGCCTACCAGAGTTGAACACATGAAACTCGGCACTCATGTTACCGAATGAGAGCTTCATGAGACCATTTCTACAATTAATCAAGGCATTGGAGGTTGCCAGAAATGGTCTACCCAAAATCAAAGGTATTTGAGAGTGGGTGTTCGCAACAGGATTGGTATCGAGGACAACAAAATCGACTGGAAATATAAAATCTCCAACTTTGATAAGCACGTCCTCGATAATCCCCATGGGAATACGAATGGATCTATCTGCCAGTTGGAGGGTGATCTTAGTTGGTTTCAATTCTCCCAAGTTCAACTGTTGATAAACAGAGAATGGGAGGAGGTTGACCGCTGATCCTAAATCAAGCAAAACATTGCTCAATCTAGTGTCCCCTATCATACACTGAATAGTAGGACACCCCGGGTCCTTGTATTTTGTGTAGGTGGGATTGGACAAAAGTGAGCTGATATTTGCAGCCAAGAATGCTTTCTTAGGAACATTGGTCTTCCTCTTGGTTGTGCAGAGATCCTTCAACACTTTGGCATATTGAGGTATTTGTTGGATGACATCCAACAAGGGGATGTTAACCTTCACTTGCTTAAACACCTCTAATATCTTGTCCATGTTGTCACTCTGCTTTTTGTTTAACCTACTTGGATATGGAGCTTTTGGCAGGTAGGTTTTCTGTTGTGCCTGAGAAGAAAGCTTTGGTGTATTACCCTCACCCTCAGCTTCTTCTTCACCACCATTCCCACGGAGGGGCTGCATAGATGGTGGTGGGTGTGGCAAGGAAATGTGATTGTCAACCTGTTTTCCATTCCTTAAGGTCACAATGGAATTGACATGGTGAACAGGTTCCTCTACATGGTTCACTTGCCTCCCCTGAGGTACCACATTCTCATTTTGCATTTGTTGTTGTTGGTACATGCGGGGGTTAGCCTCAGGCTGCCTAGGAAAAGACCCTCTCTCTCTCTCATGTACAGACTGAGCCAATTGGCCCATCTGAAGCTCTAGAGATTTCATGGTCTGCTGATTTGAAGTGAGAACTTGACTTGTGGTAGACATAAAAATTTTCATTGAGTTTTCAAGTCCACGAGTCAAGGTCTCAAGCGAATTGAATCGGGTTTCCATATTATTGGAATTTGGGAAACCCGATGGATTGGTGGTTTGCGCTTGGGGTGGCTGATAGGAATGTGCATGCATGTGAGGTTGGTGTGATTGGTAAGGTGGTCTAAAGGAGTTTGAAGGACCACCCAGGGCATTATTTTGGTTCCATGAAAAATTGGGGTGGTTCCTCCATCCAGGGTTATAAGATGATGAGTATGGGTCATTCCTAGCTCTGTCATAGATGGCGTTGACACGCTCCATCTCAGGAGGAATGGACTCACACCCGTTGTCTACATGACCTATCCTACCACATGAATGACAAGGAACTGGACCAGATGTGGACATGTGAGGTGCACTTTGTCGGTTTTGGAGCTCAATCGAATCCATACGGCGCATTAAGGCCGCCATGCGTGCCTCGGTGGCCGTAGTGGTATCGATAGCAAATGCGGAACCCGATCTATTTGAGTTTGCATTCGCGATCCTCACTCCTATACTACATGATGCAGGTGGTTCCCTCACACTCTCCCACTGCATGGTTTTCTCAGCGAGGTCTTCTAGGAAGGCCCATGCCTCCCTTTCATCCTTTCCCAAGAACTCTCCTTGACACATGGACTCAAGGAGCGTTCTGGACGGGATGTGAAGACCCTCATACACAATCTGACAAAGACGCCACAACTCAATGCCATGGTGAGGGCACGAGGATAGTAGCTCTTTGAACCTCTCAAGATATGCATGAAATGGTTCGGTCTCATGTTGATAGAATGAATTGATTTCGGTCCTCAATTTTTGAGTCCGATGATTAGGAAAGTACTTCTTGAGGAATGCAGATGGAAACTCATCCCAAGTCCTAAACGAATTCGCCTGGTTGCTGTACAACCACTTCTTGGCGTCATCCTTTAGTGCAAAAGGAACGAGCCTAAGATGGATGGAGTCTGTGCTAAGTTGTTGCAGCTTGAACATAGCACAGACCTCCTCAAATTCCCTGAGAAAGATATAGGGGTCACCTTTCCCAGTGAAATGAGGGAGCATGGAGATAAACTGAGGCTTAACCTCAAAATGGTTCCCATTAGCCTCTGGCAATACGATGCATGAGGGTAGAGCTGTACGGCTCGGGTAGCATCGATCACGTAGAGGTATGGGAACGACAACTGGAAGCACTGGTCGAATAGGTGGGTCCAGCAACTGCTCCTCCTCACGGAAATTAGCAGCCATTGGACCCGAACTACGTGTGACACGAGAGGAGGAAGGTGTCGAGAAATCGATGACCGAAGCCGGATTGACAACGCTCCTCGTCAAACGACCACTCTCGTCTCGTGTCGACGAAAGCATGCACAAAGGTGCACACACAAACCACAACTCTATTTTTTTTTCTTTTTTTTTTCAAATGAAGAATGTACGTAGAAGAGAAGACGAGGGAACACAGGAGAGAAAGAATGACTCAGGAGAGAAGGGAAGAAGTCCTTAAGCTATGGCGGATGGGTACAGGTAGAAGCACACAAGCAAACAAGGCTCAAACAATCCTAAGGTCGCTATAGGTCCTTACAGCTAGACGACGCCTAACTGCGAGGTCACACGGCCTCAACACGCCTCACCTCCCTACAACGAGGACCACAAAGCCCAGCAAGTGAGCCAAGATCCGAGGATCTCGTCTCTCCTACTATCGACAAAGTGGGCAACGCCGATCAGGTCATGACGGTCGGGACCGGATCACTCTCCTAATGCGTCCAAGATCCTTAGGGCCAATGTCTACTTGATTTTAAAATTAGGCTCTTGATTAGTGTGGTTTTTGGGGCGAAGGAAAGGGTGATGAAATCCCCCGCCTTATCTTTTACGGGACAGCCCCTCCTTAGTAGCGTTTTGGAGTCCTAAATCTAGCAATCAACTCTCCAAACAACGCTCAACTCACACTTGTTGCAATGCACTTCCTACTAACTAATGCATGTTCATACGAAATGCATGAATGAGAGTAGAAGGTGCGTACCTCACGCCAGCTCTCAGCAACAGAAAATAAAGCTAAGATAAAAGACAATCTAAATGCCTAAGTCACATACATGATGCATGACCTAAACAAGAATGAATGCCTAATCTTTTGCTTTGAGTTTTAGGGTCCAAGTTGCTTAATGGAGGTTTGATTATTGATCTGGGAACGAACTATAAGTCAAAACATGCCAAATTGAGTCCCAGATAACTAGATCATTTAGAGCAACAACAGCAAGAAATTAAAAGATGAACAGAGCTCACCAGACCGCTGATTAGCGGTCTCAGCCAGCTGATTGGCGGTCTGAAGTGCTCAGGTCGTCTGGAAATTTCTCTAGTAGCCTCCACTTGCTATTCCCAGTCTCCTGAAACAAAGAAAAACTACAACACACAAATTAAATCCACTCGAATCGTCATAACAAGAGTCTGGACTGGCACCTCCCCGGCAACGGCGCCAAAAACTTGTTGAACGTTTTAATTAAAACCGCAAGTGCACGGCCGCGATGAAGCGGTGGCAAGTACGGGTCATCCTCAGGGAGGTGAGTAGCCTCTTGCTTGTACGAAATCAAGTGGCAAAAATAGGGGGAAGAAAGTTGTTTATGCTAATCTAGACTACACTACACTAAGAAGTATGAAATGCGAACGAAACAAACAAACGATGAAATAACAACTAAACTAAGAACAAAACAAGAATGCTGGAATTTCAGGAATGGAAAACCCCTAAGGGGTGGAGTGAGTGCACACAAGCAAAGAGGTGGGTGTAGAATACATTCTTTAAGCACATGAAGGTGGTGTTTATCAAGCATAGGAAGTGTCTAAATGTTATGGCAAAATCTATCAATCTATTCACCAACTTGGTTGATTAACATTTACATATGCAAGTTGTTTATTTCAGAACCTAAACAAGCATGAGAGGTGTCTAATCATTTTGGCAAAACTCATCAAGTTATAAATTCTATCCTAAACAAGCAAGCATACATTCATGTTTAATCAACACATTGAAATTAAAGCATTCATCCCATTCTCATTTGCATGTATGTACATCTACTCCACCCCCCAAAGGGGATGGAACTACTCACTAAACATTACACTAATTATTAAACTAAACAAAGAAAGCATATTAACTAAGCTAATAAAACTAATGAAATGAGATTAAGCAAAGCAAAACAAGAAACATAAAACAAACAACATAATAAAGAAAACTTGTATTAAAATGACTCACATTAAAAGTAGCATCCTCCTACTTTAGTGTGTGCTTCAAGGCCTCACTTCTAGTAGGAAGAATAGCCACTTAAAATATGGAGTGATTACAATGGAAGGTGAAGAGTTCTATTTATAGCCATGGAAAAAGGCAAACCGGGACAATCCCCCGATGTGGGACTAAACAAACACCAAAAATAGCCTAAACGAACATTAATACAAGTCCAGGAGAAATTTGAGCGCATTTGGGCCAAAAGTGACCGCCAATTAGCGGTCTACAGTGTCCGGATCGCTCTGGAATTTCTTGTGGGCTTTTCTGGAAGGCTTTGTTGGTATTTGATGCATCTATTTTGCATGTTGGTGCTCCGACCCGAATAGAATTGCCAAAATACTCCCCATGATGGTGAGGAGTATTTTGTTTTGCTCTTAGGTCCTTCGGTCTTGCATTCAGGTCCTTCTTCCTTGCATCTTGGTCCACAGATCTCACAATTCAGTCCTTTTTCCCAGCTTTTGGGTCCTTTTATGCTTCATCTCTTCAAACCTATTTATTCCTGAAAACTAAACATAAAACTCGTAACATAGCATTATTTAGGTGAAAGATAATGGATATAAGATACAAATATGAGCATGAAATGATGTCAATCACACTCCATCACTAAATGGATCGGGTTTTGGTTCGAGTGGAATTAAGACATCTAACTAATTGGGAGGTATAATGTGTAGCTAGATACCGCTTATAGCTTGTGATATTAAGATCTTAATATCACTGCCAACTTAGTCTAGATCCTCTCATAGGTCACACCACAAAACTGGGAAACAAGAAATGGGGATTTTGAGTTCATAAGATGTGTCGGGTTTCATGTAGAAAATATGACACATGGGGTGAACAAGCAAAATCAAAATTAAGTTATGATGAATAGCATAATTAGAATCTTAATTAAATTCATATGTTACATAAGTTGTGAATTTACTACTAATCCCGAAATATCAAATTTTGTAGGGGTAAAACCAAAATTTGACCAATCTGCAAAACAATGCTCAACGGTCGACCGAACAACAGTAAACGGTCGACCGGCCAGTGCACGGTCGACCGGACACGTCTCGACCGATAACAGGGAATTTTCGTCTGTTCGGAACGGTCGACCGAATTTATCAGTCGGTCGACCGAACATTGCGATGAAATATTTTACTGTTGAGAACGGTCGACCGAGTGTCTAACGGTCGACCGAAACTTGGTTCGAACGGTCGTAGGTGCATGGGCAAGTGGTTGCACATGAATAGGTAATTTGGAGAGAACTTATAAATACAAGTTTATCTCATTACCTAATCAATTAATATATTCATTATCTTCTTGTGCAAACTTCTCTCTCCATAATTATCCACGAATTTTCTTTAATTCTTGAGTTTAGTTTTAGTTTTAGTTTTCAGAGAGCTTCTTCTCAAAGGGAACTAAAGAGGGGTTAGTAGTTAGATTCTAAACCCTATTGGAGATTGAGAGGCTAGCTCTTCTCTCTCCAATCTTGTTTAGAGTTTGGTGAACACTCGTTGGGATCCGGCGCAGCAACAAGCATCCTCAACGTATCCAGATCTTCAAGAAGTTTTAGAGAACTTCTAGGTATGAATTTCGGAGCCCAATGTTTGTTTTAATGTGTTTTAAGCAATCATTAAAACAAACCGATGCATGCATGAAAAACAAATCGTAGAAAATATATGAATGATCCTTATTGTACAAAAAATTTGAAAATATATATGTACAATTACACTAGAAATCCTTCAGTGGTATCAGAGCCAGGTTCAATTTTCTAACGATTTGAAACTATAAACAAATTTAGTTTACCATCTAGGGTTCGAACAATTCGATTTTCAGGTTTTTCGGCCTTTGAATGTTTTGTTGAAATAATTCTCTGTAGTAATTCGTATTAAATGTTTTAAGTGTTTTAAAACGTGTTATGTAATTACTAGAATTATGATTTAGACATAAGTCTAACTTGCAATAATTTCGTTTTAAGTATAAACGATTATTTTGCAAGAGAATCAATAAAACCGAAAAACTGTGGTTCATCTTTCCTTTTAGGAAATTGGATGGACAACGGTTCAAAATAATTTTTGAACTTATAATAGGTGATGAATGTGAATGTATGTTTGTTTGTTTAAATTAAAATACTTAACTAGATGGGTTGTTCCACAACTTTTAGACAGTTCCCATGCTTTTTTAGGTTCTTAATAACCACTTGTTTAAACTCATGTTAATCAACTAGGTTAGTTATTGGATTGATGATAGGTTTTGCCACAACCATTAAACACTTCATATGCATGAAAACTGTAATGCCCCTGGGAAAGGATTACTAGTGTCACGATCAGAGACCTCCACAACGACCGAAGGAGTTACAATAGACAGACCCAAACAAACAACTCGACAACACATAGAGCAACATACATGGATAGACCAACAGAATATAACTGAAACAATTGATTATCCATATATATAAAGGATTCAATTACAACACATCAACTTCAAAAGGAAATACAACAATATAAAAGCAGAAGTAAAGATAATACAAAGACTCTGGTCGACGTGTCCCTCGTGCACAGAATCCCTCGAAACTCGTCCACTCCACCCCTGAAGGAACCTAAGTACCCGAGGCAAAACAACAACAAATATGCGTGAGTTTTCAATAAACAAAACCCAGTATGCATCCAAAGGCATCAGAATCATAATAGAAAAACACAATATCCAACAGTCAGGCGCACTCGACCACATTCCTCTAAAAGGAACCAGAACACCACCCATGCTGGTGAGAAACATAAGTGGGTCACTCGACAGTGACCCTTCCGCTTGGCACAAAGCGATACGCCGGTTAGACGCCCCAAATTGTGGAATAGACCTACATGGTGCCATCGCGAACTTGGGAACATCTAACTTAAGACAAAATGGCAGCGCACCTGCACAAGACTTATCTTACACCGGGCCTCCACATAGAGGTCTTATGCGAATGGCCTTTGAAGCTAGAGGACCCACTCGTGGCCCGTCGGCCAGAAAACAAAATGTGCCCATAATTACTTATCAGAGTAAACGCAATGCAAGCTACTTAAGCATCTAAAATCTAATGTAGCTATAGTCCAGAACAACCTCAAGGAAGGATATAAGAATACCCTCCTCATATCCCCAAACAACAATCAGAAACAATGTCCCAAATCAGGGAACAAATAGCATCCACAACAACAACCAATCTTTACCAAAACGGTAAAACCATCAAGCAACTAATCGGGTCGTCTACGGTCATGATAATGATGTTATAAGGTCTGATGTCTTAAGCAACATACATAACCAGATCATAACACTTCACATCAGTAACACATAGACATGTTAGAAGCAATAGGATGATGCATTACAGCAAGGTACATCATAATCGAACTACACAATAATTGATAACATGCATCATCAATTTCAGAGCGTATATGCGATAGTAGTTAAAATCTCAGAACATGATCAGAGTTGATATGGGTATGAATTATATATATAGATATATCAGTAGAATAACATGATGGGGGCATGCATGAAATATCAGCAAACAATATAGATCTCTAAACTATATGTGTGCAAACGGATTAACATATTGCATTAGAATATGACACGAATAGCATATAACATGAAAGAGTCCGATTACGTTCATGAGTGCATGCATGACTCCATCATCAGTAAACACACACCAGATTATAAATCAACATGAACAAAGTAACATAACGTGCACAGCAGTTGGAGACAACATAAACTAACGTCATAAACAATCGGTAATGTGCACCATCAATTTCAGGACATGCATGCGATAGGACTAGAACCTCAGAACATGATCAGACCTTATGTGGACATGATACAACATATATATCAGTGACACAACATGGCCAAAGATACATAAAATATTAGGAAGCTATATCTATATATATACATCCATAGACAATACACATGCATGCAATGGGTTACACATGGTAATAAACCATATAATGGGCAACATATAATATTGATGGATATAATAGCATTTCTAATTGAGAACATGACATTAATATCAGAGGATATACACGAAATCAGATGATGAATATATCATTTTGCACTGCTGGAATGGAAACGATTCAAACAGCAAACCATAGCAACCGACGCACATCATACTACCGACAGCATCAATTAAATCACAGAAAATACAAGACTCATAGATATTCATATGAATCCCTGACCCGTCCAAACGACATGCTCAGATCACCCTTCCAGGATGGCCTGAGGTGGGAGAAGCTCAGTAGAGGTCCGTCCAAGTAGCTCAGTCCAGCAACCGAGCAAGATGGCGCGCATGGTGAACTAACTGCACGGTTAGCCCACCCTAGCGCACCTTGCTCAGACAAAGGTAGCCCATCCAAATCCCCTCACCCTTAGACTACCTAGGGTCCATCCAAACCCCCTCCTGACCCTAGCACCATCTGGAAGGGCTGCACCAGCCAGCCGCCCAAGACAAGGAGTCAAAAAGGGTTGAACATTAATCCGAGCCGGATCATGTGTGCACCAGCCACACCCAACCAGACGCGTGACCACTCCAAACTCAGCCCAGAACAAACTCTCTGCACCCCTACAAGACCTCACCGGAACTCTCCGGAGCCCCGGTGCTCTGGCTGCCCCACAACCAACACCATATAGCGCATGCTCCATGCGCGCACTAGAAGGGATCCGGTTGGTGGTGCATTCGTTGCACCAACCACCACATGGTGCTGGCCGGCCCCTCCAGCCAACACCCTTCCCATAAAACTCATCAGCGGTTAGGAGCATACATAATCTGCAAAAAGAATGTCTAAGCTAAGTTGCAAGATCTGCCCACCAAGCTTCTAGTCGCACCAAAAGTTGCGCTAGATATTGCTTCAAGCCTTGCCAGATTCAAAGTTCACTGGAGAACCACCTGAGTGGTCTGAATGTCTAGCTGGAGAGTGGAGGAAGTGTTGAAGTCCAATTGATGTAAAATTTCGTGTGTAACTTCTACTAGGAACCTATTGTGTTTGTGAATAGGTTACAACTCTTGTATACTCAAGTTCACATAGATTTATAAGACTCAAATAAATGTAGAATTACATGTCTTCAATTAGCTTGATTACATGTCTTGACTTCATTCCGTTCTTCCTTGGGTCTTGATCACCTGTAGATGTTAGCACAATACAAGATATAGTCTATGCAGAATGTGTCCTGCATTACATTTGATTGTGATTGATATTATGTTAGTTAAATCATCAAAACATAGATTAAGGCCAAAAAACCAACAAAGCAACTACTCTATCGATGTATCTCGATCTGCATGCCATGTCAGATTCTTTAAGTCCTCAAAACATGAAAACAAATGCTTCAACCTTGGAATTATCACAACACAACACCTATGCAGTGGGTCCTTATAGTTTTCTGTTCTGTTTAGCACTCATATTTTTCTTTTGTTTATATTATGAGACATTACAAATAGTACAATAATGCAGGTGTTCAGAGTCACCCATATAGAGTATACAATCATTAGGACACGTCTGCTTTTTCCTACACTACATCCCCATGGGACACAATATCTTTTTAGCCTCATAGGTACAATCCAGAAGTTCATTGCTATCCAGAAGATCACTTTCGTAGGGTAGTGAAACTAACATAACTCCAACCATTTGTTGCTTTCAAGGTTACAACCTTAAAGCTGCGGACAACCTACTGTACTAGGTGGAACCCGGATAGAAAGGCCTTTCATTGTCACACAGTAGATTAACAAGCACATCGGGTTTATCATAATAATTGTTGGCAACATCTCGGATCATATCCTCTAATCGTCACCCTCAATGCTATACTCCACTGGGTAACTATGATCACCTTCTTGTTTCGTGCTTATTTCATTTCCACCATGCCATATCAAACGAGTATATCCTTTGTTGAATCTTTTCTCGAAAAAGTGAGTTTTATCTCTTTGGCTTCTCATAAGACCATGTTAAAACAACTCCTGCATGGAATTAAGACCTTTCTCTTATTTGGAGCATTTGCATCCTTCAAGGCAAATTGTAGAAATTCATCCATCCTAGCCTCGTAGTCATCACTCGAATCTACCAGCGAAAATCCATTTTCAATCCACAAATTTCTACACATCAAGAAGAAGAATGTAAAGATAGATATAAATTTTGATTCTTAGTCTTCAAAAAGTTCTATTACCAATAAACAATCCAACATCAACAGAACAACACATTCAAGTCCACCAAATATCATTCCATTATAAAGTTCAAACAAACAAAAAATTTATATATGCTCTCTGGGAACTAATTATAGTAATTAAATTTCATTGTACATAGAAGCATTGATCGCACCTTCATGAGCAAGTGCTAGATTTCAAAGATGATCGAGGCTAGTCAGGTGGCCCTGGTCGGGCAGGGGTGACCGATCGAGGTTGGTCGGTCTGAATGAGTCAATCAGCCGGGTGGAGCTGACAGGGGATTGGGGATAGGGAAAGAAAATGAGGGTTTGCCTAGCTCGTATTTAGGTTTATCAATCTGTGTTTGATTTTGGGTTGAATATTAAATATGACAACACATTACAATTTACAAAAAAAAATTGTATTTCACCACGTCGGTTAACCTACAAAATGTCGTGGTTAATCCTTATATGGATATTATGTGCTAACTGAACGACCAGACACAATTTGGTTCACTGAAACCGCTAACTAGAATCATTAGTTCAGACAACCAAAATGCATTCGATCAATATAAGACAAATGCTTGAGAAATATTGTCTACAAGGGTCAACATACACCATCTCGATTTCTATTGCGTCAACGTGATAAGCCGAAAACCACGTCGGTGCATGTCGAACATATTATAGCTGACACCTCCTACGATGGAACATGTCAATGTAATCTAGAGCTTCAGATGGGCCAATTGGCTCAATCTGTACATGAAAGAGAGAGAGGGACTCTGCCAAGCCAGCGTAAGGCTAACCCCCACATGTACCAGCAACAACACATGCAAAATGAGAGGTTGGTACCTCAGGGATGGCAAGTGAACCACGTGGAGGAACATGTTCACCATGTCAACGCCATTGTCACCTCAAGGAATGGAATGCATGTTGAAAATCACATTTCCTTACCAGCACCACAATCTGTGCAACCCCTCAGTGGGAATGATGGTGAAGAAGAGGCCGAGGGTGAGGGTAATACACCAACTCCTTCTCAAGCACCACCACCATCTGTGCAGCCCCTCGGTGGGAATATGGTGAGAAAGCGGCTGAGGGTACGGGTAATACACCAACACCTCATTCTCAAGCACCGTATAAAACCTACCTGCCAAAAGCTCCCTATCGTAGTAGGTTAACTAAAAAGCAGAGTGACACATTGGATAAGATATTAGAGGCCTTTAAGCAAGTGAAGTTTAACATCCCTTGTTGGATGTCATCCAACAAATACCTCAATATGCAAAAGTGTTAAAATATCTCTGCACAACCTAGAGGAAGACCAATGTTCCTCAGAAAGCATTCTTAGCTGCAAGTGTAAGCTCAAAGTTGGAGATTTTATATTTTCGGTAGATTTTGTCATCCTCGACACAAACTCTGTTGCGAACACCCACTCTCAAATACCTTTGATTTTGGGTATACCATTTCTAGCAACCACCAATGCCTTAATTAATTGTAGAAATGGTCTCATGAAGCTCTCATTCGGTAACATGAGTACCGAGTTTCATGTGTTCAACTCCTGTAGGCAACATGAACCCTTCGACCAACCTTTAAATCTCAACCTCATCCGCCAATTAGAGAAAGCACCACAAAATCAACAAACACCCCTAGCACCCATGCAACCCGTGGAGAATGTTTATTTGCCCAGGGAAAACTCATTGCTTGTCTTTGGAATGCACCCATACAAAGGGAGTGTTTGTTAGATGATTTAGTTGAGACTGTTAGTGAGGGGAACACACCTCAGCATATGCCCATACCAGAAGGTGTCTCTACCCCATGTCCGACGGTCGTTGAGCCTTCTGTGCTTCATCTTGACTAAAACAAGAACTCACTTGCAAGTGAGCTTATGATTGATAATATAAAGGAGCTTGGGTGGTCCGTTTTGCATGAATTGGGGAGAAGCAACATTCTTTGTGAAAGTGGTGTGCCACATCCATCGAATGAGCCTGAGGAACTCATTCCGATGCACCTGCCTACTTGTTGGAGGGTTTTGTTCGATGAGAAACTAAACCCTAGTGAGGCAACACAACTCCACTCATTCATTTTGCCTACACCCAACCAATATCATGAGGGGTTCGAGCCTTTCAGCTTTGACCTTTCACCCCTCATGACACCTCTGAGTACCAATAAAGCAGGCCTAACTTGGCAGATCTCTGGTCCGCATGACTCGATGTTCTCATTTGATGTTCCTTGACCAAATGATTATGAGAATATCCTTGTTGATGTATATATCTTGTTTAGAAAAGAAAAAAAAACGAAAACAAACACAAAAGACTCCACAAGTGATCTTGGTTGTTGTGGCCCCAACCCTTGAGTATTTGGGCTCCATTTCTTTCATGTGTTTGTATCCCTTCTGAAGTATTTCACAGGTTTTGAGGGAATTAGAGTTTGTGTCCATCAACATAACCATGAACTTCCCGTTGCCCTTCATGTTGGTGAGATCTTTTCTTTTTCATGCATAAATCCATGTAGTATCATGCTCACATTCATTGAGGACAATGCATGAAGTAGGTGTGGGGGTGCGTTTTACGTATGTACATAGTTGAGTTTTTCCTTTGATTTTGTTTTCTTTTGTTTGTATTGTTAGGGTCATGATAGTGTGCTGCAATTAATATTGTTATATCTGCCTACCATGATCCTTGGGTGTCTTGTCTTCTTTTGCTTGTCTAGTGCTTTAAAAGTTTCACATTTCTTTCAAAATATTCATGTCTTTGCAAAAGAAAATGTTTTGTTGGCTTTGTGTGTGTTTAGCATGTGCAAAACTGTTGAGAGACAAAGTAAAAACGAAGCTCCCAAAATTGTCTTGAACATGTTGCATTAGGATACCTAGTATACCGGGTTTAGGTCTTATCGAGTCGCAAGGATGCACCCCAGTTTTCCCTCGGGAGGCGAGTAATCATAGGGTTTTAGTACTCAAACAATTAAAGAATTCCACCCTGAACCTAGTGAGTCAATAATTCGTCTATTAATATAAGGAAGTTTGTTGTATTCAAGGACCCCAACCATGGATGAAATTTATATGACACAAGCACGATGCGCCAAAACATGCCATCACATCTTGGAAGGCGATGAGAGGTTGGTTTCTAACAAAGAAACTCTTGTTGCAAAGGGGTTGTGATTTCATAAAGGAAGTACGGAGAGAATACCATGTTTCATAAAGGAAGTATGGAGAGGAGTAAAAAGGAAGGCTGGGTTGGAGGGTGCCATAAAGCCAAACCTCGAGCTCGAGGTGAAGCAACTACAAGGTGCATCTGAGGGACATATAAGAAGGATGACAAGCCAATGGGCTTTTGATTGACATCATTTCATGCTCATATTTGTATCTTATATCCATTATATTACATCTAAGCAATGCTACGTGACGAGTTTTATGTTTAGTTTTCAGGAATAAAGAGGTTTGAAGAGAAGAGCCATGAAAGGATCCAAAAGCAGGAAAAAGGACTTAATTGTGAGACCTGGGGACTAAGATGCATGGGAGAAGGACCTGATCGTAAGACCGAATGACCTAAGAGCAAAACATAATACTCCACACCATCATGGGGAGTATTTTACCAATTCGAGTCGGGTCGGAGCTCCAACAAGTCAAGTAACCGCATCAAAGACCAACAATACCAGAAAGAAAAGCCCACAACAAATTCCAACACGATCCGAAGATTTTGGACCGCTAATTGGCGGTCCATATTGCTCAGCATCCGTCGAAATTTCTCCTGGACTTGTATTAATGTTTGTTTAGGCTATTTTTGGTATTGGTTTAGTCCCACATCGGGGGATTGTCCCCGATTAGCTTTTTCCATGCTTATAAATAGAACTCTTCACCTTCCATTGTAATTACCCATTGCTTGGTGGCATTCTCTCTACTAAGGAGTGAGCCTTGAAGCAAAAACTCAAGGTAGGGAAGAATGCTACCTTCAATGTGAGTCATTTGTTAATAAAATAATTCTTCTAGTTTCTTTTAATCTTGTCTTTTAATTTGTGCATGTTTGTTTAGTCTTTCCTTTAACTTTCATTAATGTTTCTTTAATGTTTCTTGCCTTCTTAGTTAACTTTCATTTCAGTATTATGCTTTCTTTTGCTAATATAGTTAGTGTAATGAGTAGTGAGTAGTTCCATCCCCATTTGGGGGGTGGAGAAATATGTGATATAATCATGTAGTGTATTAAGTGTGTGTTATCTTTATCCCTTGAGCTTTATATGATTTCCATAACCATCTAATGGGTTTTCACTCTTATCTTTGATATGCTAATGCTCTTGAATGAAGCTTAGCTTATGCTTTGATTAGTGGACCTATTTTATGGGGAATGATAAGGTTAGGATATGGATGAAGTCAATATTGGAAACACAATTTGTAGTGTATGAGCTCTTGTTGCCTTTACCTTAGCTAATGTCTTGTATGTTTTAATGATGTAGTGAAATCTTAATTCATGTGGAGGCATAGTAGGGTATAGTCTTTATACTTGAGTTCATGTAGCTTCATTCCAATTATTGTCTTGTATGTTTTAATGATGTAGTCTTATCTTAATTTATGTAGAGGCAAAGTTGGATGTAGTTTTATGATTTCATGCACTACATGTTGTGAGGAGCTTAATGAACACACACACACTTCTTTATGTTCACATTATTTCTCTACCCCCTTTGGGGTTTAGTTTTCTTGCTTTTCTTCCATTTCCATTTGCACCTTAGTGTAGTTTAGTGTAACCAACCTCTCTTCCCTTTCTTTACCTCTCGCCTTCGCACAAACCAAGTGTCGACACACCTCCCAGTGGACGACCCGTATTTGCCACCGCCTCAACGCGGCCGTGCACTTGCGGTTAAATATAAAACGATCAATCAAGTTTCTGGCGCCGTTGCCGGGGAGGTGCTCTGTCCAGACGTTGGTTTGGGCGATTCGAGGGGTTTTTAATTTTTTGTTTCCAGTGTTGTTTAGTTTCAGGGAAACTAAGGATCAAGGGGAGGCTACTGGAGAAGTTTGAGGATCAGAAGCTACAAAGACCGCCAATTGGCGGCCTGGTGAGCCTCAATTGTTCTCAAATTTGTTCCAGTTGTTATATTTTTCATGTTAGTTATCTGGGAGCACAATTTTGCATGCTGTGACTTCTACTTTGCTCCCAGATTTAATTTCAATCCCCTTTTAATCAACTTGGACCATAAAACTCAAAACAAAAGATTAGACTTCTTGCCATCTAGGTCATGCATCATTTGTAGACCTTGCATGCATTTGTCTTTTCTTTTCTTTACATTTTGTTGTTGATTGCTGGCGTGAGGTACGTGCACCCCAATCTCTCATTCATGCACGTTTCGATCATGCATTAGTTAGTAAGGTGCATCGGGACAAGAGTGAGAGAGCGTTTGATTGGAGCGATTGATTGCTAGATCTAGGATCAAATCGCTACTAAGGAGGGGCTGTCCCATAAAAGATAAGGTGGGGGATTTCATCACCCTTTCCTTGGCCCCAAAAATCACTCTTAATAAAGCCTTAACTAAAAGCAAGTAGACATTGGCCCTAAGGAATTCGGACGCACTAGGAGAGTAATCTAGTCGAGACCGTCATGACCTGATCGGCGTTGCCTACCTTGTCGATAGTAGGAGGTACTGGATCTCCGGATCTGGTATCACTTGCTGGGCATTGTGGTCCTCGTTGTAGGGAGGTGAGGCGTGACGAGGCTAGTGACCTCGAAGTTAGGCGTCGTCTAGCCTAAGGACCCATTGCCTTACATTGTTTGAGTCGTGCTTGCTAGATTAGGCTTCTTCCTGATCCCTCTACCCACGCTAGCTTTAGGGATTCTTCCATTCTCCTCTGAGTCATCTTCTTCTCACCTACTTCTACGTTTTAGTCTCCTCCCCTTTACACTCTCTGGTAGCGTTTTAGGGTCGAGTCGAGCACTTTTTGTGAGCTTAGTCTCGTGGTGGTGAGAGTGGTCGACTCGAGAGTTGTTTGTTGAGATGGATGGTTACATGGGTGACCATTCATATCATTGTTGGGACCAGGATGATTCTCCCTGGTATTCCAGACCCATGCAACCTGGGGTGGCTCAGACGAACACCCCGTACGGTTGGGATGATCTTCATTATGTGACTGAGCAATCTTCATATAGGGGTGATATGAGAGAGGCACCGACGGCTAGATCTCCATCTAGTTATGTTGGATCATACTCTGGACAACAAACTTTGGCCTCTTTCATGCATGCGGTAGACGACATGAGTGCACCAGTGGCTCCAGTAGCCATACCATGCGATTGTTGTGGGTTGAGTGGTCATAATATCGGGGAATGTCCTTATGTTCCCCCAGAGCCTGAGTATGAGCATACATTTTCCGAAAATGCTCAATATGACCATTACGCATCCGCGTACATCCCGAGAGTGATGGATTCATGGGGAAACAATTCTTATTCAAATTCTTATACTTCATATGCACCCCAGTATCCTCCTCCCGAATACCCAGAATTCTACCAGCACCCCACTCCAAATCATTGGACTCATTCTCAGCCCATCAACACCCAACCCCAAAATTTCCCAAGCTCTGACTTGGACCCCATCGTTGACCACATACCTGATTCCTTGAAACAAACTCTCCAAACATTCATGGAAACCACACAAAACTTATTGAAGTCCAACTTGAATTCCTTGCAAACCATGGAAATGCAAGTGAGCCAGATGACACAACAATTCCATGAATGTGAGGAGGGTAGCTTTTCTTGTCAACATGAGGATTCATCTTTTGATATCTAACCACCACCACATCCACAAATTCAAAGCACAACCTTTCAAAGTCAAACTCCTAGTCAGTCTTATATCCATTATCTTTCACCTAAACAATGCTATGTTACGAGTTTTATGTTTAGTTTTAAGGAATAATTAGGTTTGAAGAGATGAAACATAAAAGACCCAAAAGCTGGGAAAAAGTACTGGATTGTGAGATCTGGGGACCAAGATGCAAAGGAGAAGGACCTGATCGTAAGACAGAGGGACCTAAGAGCAAAACAGAATACTCCACACCATCATGGGGAGTATTTTACCAATTCTATTCGGGTCGTAGCTCCAATAAACAAAGTAGATGCATCCAAGACCACCAAACACACAAAGCAAAGCCCAGAAGAAGATTCAACTGGATCCGGATCTTTTTGACCGCCAATTGGCGGTCCAAGACCGCTAATTGGCGGTCACTTTTGGACCAAATCCACCAAGTTTTCTCCTGGACGTGTATTAATGTTTGTTTAGGGTAGTTTTGGTATTGGTTTAGTCCCACATCGGGGGATTGTCCCGGATTAGCTTTTTCCATGCCTATAAATAGAACTCTTCACCTCCTTTTGTAATCACTCCATATTTTAAGTGGCTATTCTTCCTACTAGAAGTGAGGCCTTGAAGCACACACTAAAGTAGGAGGATGCTACTTTTAATGTGAGTCATTTTATCAATAAAGTTTTATGTTTCTTTCATTGTTTGTTTTATGCTTCTTTTATTGTTGTGCATGTTTTAGTTTAATCGTCTTTTAATTCTAGCTTAGTTTTAATATGCTTTCTTTCCATAGTTTAATAATTAGTGTAATGTTTAGTGAGTAGTTCCATCCCCTTTGGGGGTGGAGTAGATGTACATACATGCATTAGAGAATGGGATGAATGCTTTAATTTCAATGTGTTGATTAAACATGAATGTATGCTTGCTTGTTTAGGATAGAATTTACAACTTGATGAGTTTTGCCAAAATGATTAGACACCTCTCATGCTTGTTTAGGTTCTGAAATAAACACCTTGCATATGTAAATGTTAATCAACTAAGTTGGTGAATAGATTGATAGGTTTTGCCATAACATTTAGACACTTCCTATGCTTGATAAACACCACCTTCATGTGCTTAAAGAATGTATTCTACACCCACCTCTTTGCTTGTGTGCACTCTGATTGACATCATTTCATGCTCATATTTGTATCTTATATCCATTATCTTTCACCTAAACAATGCTATGTCACGAGTTTTATGTTTAGTTTTCAGGAATAAATAGGTTTGAAGAGATGAAACATAAAAGGACCCAAAAGCTGGGAAAAAGGACTGGATTGTGAGATCTGGGGACCAAGATGCAAGGAAAAAGGACCTGAACGCAAGACAGAGGGATCTAATAGTAAAACAGAATACTTCACACCATCATGGGAAGTATTTTAGCAATTGGATTCGGGTCGGAGCTCCAACAAATGAGGTAGATGCATCAAAGACAACAAATACCAACATGGAAAGCCCAGAAGAAAGCCCAGGACGATCTGGAGTTTATAGACCGCTAATTAGCGGTCTTGGACCGCTAATTGGCGGTCCAAGTTGCTCCAAATTCTCTGAGCTTGTTATGGCCTGTGTATTAGAGCATTCTTAGTCCATTTATGGTATCTTTTTAGTCCCACATCGGGGGATTGTCCCGGATTAGCTTTTTCCATGGCTATAAATAGAACTCTTCACCTTCTTATGTAAACTACTCCATATTTTAAGTGGCTATTCTTCCTACTAGAAGTGAGGCCTTGAAGCACACACTAAAGTAGGAGGATGCTACTTTTAATGTGAGTCATTTTATTAATAAAGTTTTATGTTTCTTTCATTATTTGTTTTATGCTTCTTTTATTGTTGTGCATATTTTAGTTTAATCGTCTTTTAATTCTAGCTTAGTTTTAATATGCTTTCTTTCCATAGTTTAATAATTAGTGTAATGTTTAGTGAGTAGTTCCATCCCCTTTGGGGGGTGGAGTAGATGTACATACATGCATTAGAGAATGGGATGAATGCTTTAATTTCAATGTGTTGATTAAACATGAATGTATGCTTGTTTGTTTAGGATAGAATTTATAACTTGATGAGTTTTGCCAAAATGATTAGACACCTCTCATGCTTGTTTAGGTTCTGAAATAAACACCTTGCATATGTAAATGTTAATCAACTAAGTTGGTGAATAGATTGATAGGTTTTCCCATAACATTTAGACACTTCCTATGCTTGATAAACACCACCTTCATGTGCTTAAAGAATGTATTCTACACCCACCTCTTTGCTTGTGTGCACTCACTCCACCCCTTAGGGGTTTTACCTTCCTGAAATTCCAGCATTCTTGTTTTGTTCTTAGCTTAGTTTTTATTTGATCGTTTATTTCTTTGTTTCGCATTTCATACTTCTTAGCATAGTTTAGTGTAGAGTAGCGTAACCAACTCTCTTCTCCATTATTTTCGCCACTTGATTTCTGATAAGCGAGAGGCTGCTCACCTCCCTGAGGACGACCCGTACTTGCCACCGCTTCATCGCGGCCGTGCACTTGCGGTAGAAATATAAAACGTTCAACAAGTTTTTGGCGCCGTTGCCGGGGAGGTGCCAGTCCAGACTCTTGTTTGGACGATTCGAGTGGATTTAATTTGTTTTTTGTAGTTTGTCTTTGTTTCAGGAGATTGGGAATAGCAAGTGGAGGCTACTGGAGAAATTTCAAGACGATCTGAGCACTCCAGACCGCCAATCAGCGGTCGGAGACCGCCAATCAGCGGTCTGGTGAGCTCTTCTCATCTTCTAATTTCTTTGTGTTGTTGCTCTAATTGATCTAGTAATCTGGGACTCAATTTGGCATGTTTTGACTTATAGTTCGTTCCCAGATCAATAATCAAACCTCCTTTAATCAACTTGGACACTAAAACCCAAAGCAAAAGATTAGGCATTTGCTATGTTTAGGTCATGCATCATCTAGTAATGACTTGAGCATGTTAATTGTCTTCTCTTAATTTTAATCTTTGTCGTTGATTGCTGGAGCGAGGTACGCATTCCTTAACACTCATTCACGCATTAGGACATTCATTAGTGAGTAAGGTTTGCATCGAAACAAGAGTGAGGTGAGTGTTTGCTTGGTGAGTTGCTTGCTAGCTTAAGGATCAAAACATCTTAAGGGGCACCACCTATAGTCTTCAAAGATAAGGTGGGGGATTTCATCACCCCTTCCTTAGCCCCAAAAAGCACACTCAAGTAAAGCCTTAATCTAAAAGCAAGTAGACATTGGCCATTAGGACTTGGGCGCATTAGGAGAGTGAACCGGTCACGACCGTCATAGCCTGATCGGCGTCGCCCACTTTGTCGATAGTAGGAGAGACGAGATCTCCGGATCTTGGCTCACTTGCTGGGCATTGTGGTCTTCGTCGTAGGGAGGTGAGGCGTGTTGAGGCCGTGTGACCTCGCAGTTAGGCGTCGTCTAGCTGTAAGGACCCATAGCTAGCCTAAGCTTGTTTGAGCCGTGTTTGCTAGACTAGGCTTCTAACCTCACCCTTTACCCACGCTAGTTTTTAGGGATTCGTCCCTTCTCCTCTGAGTCATCTTCTTCTCACCTACTTCTACGTTTTAGTCTCCCCCCCTTTACACTCTCTGTTAGTGTTTTAGGGTCGAGTCGAGCACTTTTTGCGAGGTTGGCCTCGTGGTGGTGAGAGTGATCGACTCGAGAGTTCTTTGTCGAGATGGATGGTTACATGGGCGACCATCCATATCATTGTTGGGACCAGGACAATTCTCCCTGGTACTCCGGACCCATGCAACCTGGGGTGGCTCAGACAAACACCCCGTATGGTTGGGATAATCTTCATTGTGTGACTGAGCAATCTTCATATAGGGGTGATATGAGAGAGGCACCGACTGCTAGATCTCCATCTAGTTACATCGGATCATATGTTGGTCATCAAACTGAGACATTGCAAGAACCTTTGGCCTCTTTCATGCATGTGGTAGAAGACATGAGTGCACTGGTGGCTCCAGTAGCCGTACCATGTCGCTGTTGTGGGTTGAGTGGTCATGTTTGCGGGGAATGTCCTTATGTTCCCTCAGAGCCTGAGTATGAGCATACCTTTTTCCAAAATGCTCAGTATGACCATTACGCATCCGCGTACAACCCGAGAAGGATGGATTCATGGGGAGACAATTCTTATTCAAATTCTTATACATCACTCCCACCCCAGTACCCTCCTTCTGAATATCCTGAATTCTACCAACACCCCACGACCAATCATTGGACTCATTCTCAGCCCATCACCACCCAACCCATCCATTTCCCAAATTCTGACATGAACCTCACAGTTGACCCCAAACTTGATTCTTTGGAACAAGCCCTCCAAATGTTCATGGAAACCACTCAAAATGTGTTGAAGTCCAATCACGATTCCCTGCAAACTATGGAAATGTATGTGGGTCAAATTACACAACAATTAAGTAAACGTGAGGAGGGTGACATTTCTTGTCAACATGTGGATTCATCGTTTGATATCGAACCACCACCACATTCACAAATTCGAAGCACAATCTTTCAGAGTCAAACTCCTAGTCAGTCTGAGGGACTTGGGGTTTCAATTCACGATCACATTGTAGGGGATTCGATCCGAATTGAGAATAACATGGACCAATTTCATTATGAGTCGGCACAGGATTGTGCCCTATCTTTTTGTCCCATGGCCCTTGAGCCACATGATCTTCATGTTGTGCCCCTTAAGGACTCACCTCTGGTGGAGCAAGAGCTCCCTAGTACCCTCAATTTCAAACCACCTGATGAGAGTTTGCCTCTCACTATTGTTCCTGATCATCTTGGAAATGATGGAACATCAAACAACTACATTGCTAATGAGGGTATTAGGAGTTTCTTAGAGGATACCTTGGGTATGAGACCCACTTTTTGTTCGCCTGGTGAGTCGGACATGCCTAACGAGGTTCTTGACCTCGTTCCGGCTCACCAGCCAGTTGGTTGGAGAGTTTGGATTGACGATCATAACTTCAGCAGCGCAACAGAAGATTTTCTTCTTCCGTTGCCCCTTATTTCCCAAACTCTCGAGAGGTTCAAGCTCTTTCAGTTTGATCCTTTGATTGAGACGCCTTTGTGTCCAATTCATGAACCTCTCATTTCATCTTATGCTCTTTGTGAAGGGGGCCCACGCATGAGTATTCTGGCCCCGCGTGGTGTCATGTTCCCTTTCCAAGTACATTGACCCACTTTTGAGATTCCCATTTGATGTCTTTTGACAAATGAAGATGGGAACTTATGATTGTACATAGTTATATTCAAAAAAAAAACAAAAAAAGAAGTGAGAAATAAAAGACTCCTTCAGTGAGCATCGATTGTTGTGGACCCCAACCCTTGTGTACTTGGGCCCAATCTCTTCACGTATTTATCTCCCTTCTTCAGCTTCTCACAGGTTTTGAAGGAATTTGGGTTTGTGTTCATCAACATGACCCTGAACGTCCCTTTGTACTTCATGTTGGTGAGATCTTTCCTTTTTCATGCATATCTTCATGTAGTATCTTGTTCACATTCATTGAGGACAATGCATGAAGTAGGTGTGGGGGGGTGTTTTACGTGTGTACATAGTCGAGTCTTTTCTTTTGATTTTTTGTTTTCTTTTGTGTGCATTGTTAGGGTCATGTTAGTGTGCCGCATTTAACATTGATATATCTGCTTGCCATGATCCTTGGGTGACTTGTCTTCTTTTGCTTGCCTAGTGCTTTAAAATTTTCACATTTCTTTCAAAATCTTCATGTGTTTGCGAAAGAAAATGTTTTTGTAGGTTTTGCGTGTGTTTAGCATGTGCAAAACCGTTGAGAGGCAAAGTAAAAAGAAAGCTCCCAAAATTGTCTTGAACTTGATGCATTAGGATTTCTGGTTTACTGGCTTTAGGTCTTATCGAGTCGTTAGGATGCACCCCGGTTTTCCCTCGGGGGGCGAGTAATCATAGGGTTTCAGTACTCAAACATTTAAATAAGTCCACCCTGAACCTAGTGAGTCAAATAATTCGTGTCTGTTAGTATAAGGAAGTTTGTCGTAGTCAAGGGCCCTTAATATCTTTTTGTGAAACTTAAGTGTAGGGGTTTTGGTTCCCATGTAGATAAGTAAATAAGTGGTGTTCTCTCTTCTCGCACGGCTCCTATCACTCGGGAAAGTAGGTCTGAGGGGACTTTGTGCCTGGTGCTTTCGAGTCATCTGACTTGGGATGCATCGACCGAACTCCCGTTACACGGGTGGTAGGGATCGCCCTATGTGGAGATTTGGGGGAAGGTGTACGTGATAGTGTAAGTCCTCATAGGCAATGATGCACGAAACCTGATCCTGAGAGAATCAAACACCAACCAATAAAATGCTCCAATGAAAAAGAAAAAAAAAAGAAGAAAAAAAAAAGAAAAAAAGAAAAAAGAAAAAAAAGAGTCAAATAAGAACCAAAATGGACTTTACACATTGTATCACATTCAGAAGTTAAGGTTGCCCATGTCTTTCACTTAAGTCCTTGACTAACTTTCACGAATAACTCATTAGGCTAGGTGTGTGGACTGATTACATATATAGAGTCGACCCGTAGTGTTACCGCGTCCCATGATCGACAAAATAAGTCCAGCGAGTCGTGTAGCTAGATTGACTAATGCATCTTGTTCGGATTTTGTGGGTAGATCCGCTGAAAACCCTCAGGAGACAACACTCCTCCTCCTTGGCGACAAGGAGGTTTAACGGCTTGTTGCACGTGCTAAGTGCAACCGTGATTCCTACGAAAGTGAGTTAGGATTTCTTGTTTTTCGTTTGCTTTTCTCTTTCTTTGTTTTGCTCGGGACTAGCAAAAGTTAGGTGTGGGGGTATTTGATTGACATCATTTCATGCTCATATTTGTATCTTATATCCATTATCTTTCACCTAAACAATGCTATGTCACGAGTTTTATGTTTAGTTTTCAGGAATAAATAGGTTTGAAGAGATGAAACATAAAAGGACCCAAAAGCTGGGAAAAAGGACTGGATTGTGAGATCTGGGGACCAAGATGCAAGGAAAAAGGACCTGAACGCAAGACAGAGGGATCTAATAGTAAAACAGAATACTTCACACCATCATGGGAAGTATTTTAGCAATTGGATTCGGGTCGGAGCTCCAACAAACGAGGTAGATGCATCAAAGACAACAAATACCAACATGGAAAGCCCAGAAGAAAGCCCAGGACGATCTGGAGTTTATAGACCGCTAATTAGCGGTCTTGGACCGCTAATTGGCGGTCCAAGTTGCTCCAAATTCTCTGAGCTTGTTATGGCCTGTGTATTAGAGCATTCTTAGTCCATTTATGGTATCTTTTTAGTCCCACATCGGGGGATTGTCCCGGATTAGCTTTTTCCATGGCTATAAATAGAACTCTTCACCTTCTTATGTAAACTACTCCATATTTTAAGTGGCTATTCTTCCTACTAGAAGTGAGGCCTTGAAGCACACACTAAAGTAGGAGGATGCTACTTTTAATGTGAGTCATTTTATTAATAAAGTTTTATGTTTCTTTCATTATTTGTTTTATGCTTCTTTTATTGTTGTGCATATTTTAGTTTAATCGTCTTTTAATTCTAGCTTAGTTTTAATATGCTTTCTTTCCATAGTTTAATAATTAGTGTAATGTTTAGTGAGTAGTTCCATCCCCTTTGGGGGGTGGAGTAGATGTACATACATGCATTAGAGAATGGGATGAATGCTTTAATTTCAATGTGTTGATTAAACATGAATGTATGCTTGTTTGTTTAGGATAGAATTTATAACTTGATGAGTTTTGCCAAAATGATTAGACACCTCTCATGCTTGTTTAGGTTCTGAAATAAACACCTTGCATATGTAAATGTTAATCAACTAAGTTGGTGAATAGATTGATAGGTTTTGCCATAACATTTAGACACTTCCTATGCTTGATAAACACCACCTTCATGTGCTTAAAGAATGTATTCTACACCCACCTCTTTGCTTGTGTGCACTCACTCCACCCCTTAGGGGTTTTACCTTCCTGAAATTCCAGCATTCTTGTTTTGTTCTTAGCTTAGTTTTTATTTGATCGTTTATTTCTTTGTTTCGCATTTCATACTTCTTAGCATAGTTTAGTGTAGAGTAGCGTAACCAACTCTCTTCTCCATTATTTTCGCCACTTGATTTCTGATAAGCGAGAGGCTGCTCACCTCCCTGAGGACGACCCGTACTTGCCACCGCTTCATCGCGGCCGTGCACTTGCGGTAGAAATATAAAACGTTCAACACACTCACTCTACCCCTTAGGGGTTTTCCATTCCTGAAATTCCAGCATTCTTGTTTTGTTCTTAGCTTAGTTCTTATTTCATCGTTTGTTTGCTTCTTTCACATTTCATACTTCTTAGCGTAGTGTAGCGTAGGTTAGCATAATCAATCTTTCTCTTCCCTATTTTGCCACTTGATTTCGTACAAGCAAGAGGCTACTCACCTCCCTGAGGACGACCCGTACTTGCCACCGCTTCATCGCGGCCGTGCACTTGCGGTTTAATTAAAACGTTCAACAAGTTTTTCGCGCCGCTTCCGGGGAGGTGCCAGTCCAGACTCTTGTTTGGACGATTCGAGTGGATTTAATTTGTGTTGTGTAGTTTTTCCTTGTTTCAGGAGAGTTAGAGTCATCAGGAGGAACGCCTGGAGAAGTTTGGAGTGAATCTAAGCATTTAAGACCGCCAATCAGCGGCTTGAGACCGCCAATTGGCGGTCTGGTAAGCTCGTTTTTGTCTCTTATTTCTTTGGTTGGTTTTCATAACTGATGTAGTGATCTGGGATTTAATTTGGCATGTTTTGACTTATAGTTTGTTCCCAGATCCATAATCAACCTCCTTTAAGCAACTTGGACCCTAAAACTCAAAGCAAAAGATTAGGCATTTTTTTTGTTTAGGCCATGCATCATGTATGTGACTTAGGCATTTAGATTGTCTTTTATCTTAGCTTTATTTTCTGTTGTTGAGAGCTGGCGTGAGGTACGCACCTTCTACTCTCATTCATGCATTTCGTATGAACATGCATTAGTTAGTAGGAAGTGCATTGCAACAAGTGTGAGTTGAGCGTTGTTTGGAGAGTTGATTGCTAGATTTAGGACTCCAAAACGCTACTAAGGAGGGGCTGTCCCATAAAAGATAAGGTGCGGGATTTCATCACCCTTTCCTTCGCCCCAAAAACCACACTAATCAAGAGCCTAATTTTAAAATCAAGTAGACATTGGCCTTAAGGAATTCAGACGCATTAGGAGAGTGATCCGGTCCCGACCGTCATGACCTGATCGGCGTTGCCCACTTTGTCGATAGTAGGAGAGACGAGATCCCCGGATCTTGGCTCACTTGCTGGGCTTTGTGGTCCTCGTTGTAGGGAGGTGAGGCGTGTTGAGGCCGTGTGACCTCGCAGTTAGGCGTCGTCTAGCTGTAAGGACCTATAGCGACCTTAGGATTGCTTGAGCCTTGTTTGCTTGTGTGCTTCTACCTGTACCCATCCGCCGTAGCAGAAGGACTTCTTCCCTTCTCTCCTGAGTCATTCTTTCTCTCCTGTGTTCCCCCGTCTTCTCCTCTACGCACATTCTTTGTTAGAAAAAAAATTGTTTTCTGTGTGTGCACCTTTGTGCATGCTTTCGTGGACACGAGACGAGAGTGGTCGTTTGACGAGGAGCGTTGTCAATCCGGCTTCGGTCATCGATTTCTCGACACCTCCCTCCTCTCGTGTCGCACGTAGTCCGGGTTCAATGGCTGCTAATTTCCGTGAGGAGGAGCAGTTGCTGGACCCACCTGTTCGACCAGTGCTTCCAGTTGTCGTTCCCATACCTCTACGTGATCGATGCTACCCAAGCCGTACAGCTCTACCCTCATGCATCGTATTGCCAGAGGCTAATGGGAACCATTTTGAGGTTAAGCCTCAGTTTATCTCCATGCTCCCTCATTTCACTGGGAAAGGTGACCCCTATATCTTTCTCAGGGAATTTGAGGAGGTCTGTGTTATGTTCAAGCTGCAACAACTTAGCACAGACTCCATCCATCTTAGGCTCGTTCCTTTTGCACTAAAGGATGATGCCAAGAAGTGGTTGTACAGCAACCAGGCGAATTCCTTTAAGACTTGGGATGAGTTTCAATCTGCATTCCTCAAGAAGTACTTTCCTAATCATCGGACTCAAAAGTTGAGGAACGAAATCAATTCGTTCTATCAACATGAGACCGAACCATTTCATGCATATCTTGAGAGGTTCAAACAGCTACTATCCTCGTGCCCTCACCATGGCATTGAGTTGTGGCGTCTTTGTCAGATTGTGTATGAGGGTCTTCACATCCCGTCCAGAACGCTCCTTGAGTCCATGTGTCAAGGAGAGTTCTTGGGAAAGGATGAAAGGGAGGCATGGGCCTTCCTAGAAGACCTTGCTGAGAAAACCATGCAGTGTGAGAGTGTGAGGGAACCACCTGCATCATCTAGTATAGGAGCGAGGATCGCGAATGCAAACTCGACTAGATCGGGTACCGCATTTGCTATCGATACCACTACGGCCACCGAGGCACGCATGGCGGCCTTAATGCGCCGTATGGACTCGATTGAGCTCCAAAACCAACAAATTGCACCTCACATGTCTACATCTGGTCCAGTTCCCTGTCATTCATGTGGTAGGATAGGTCATGTAGAAAGCGAGTGTGAGTCCATTCCTCCTGAGATGGAGTGTGTCAACGCCATCTATGATAGAGTCAGGAATGACCCATACTCATCATCTTATAATCCTGGATGGAGGAACCACCCCAATTTTTCATGGAACCAAACTAATGCCCCGGGTGGTCCTCCAAACTCCTCGAGACCACCTTACCAATCACACCAACCTCCCATGCATGCGTATTCCTATCAGCCACCCCAAGCGCAAACCACCAATCAATCGGGTTTCCCAAATTCCAATAATACGGAAACCCGATTCAATTCGCTTGAGACCTTGACTCGTGGACTTGAAAACTCAATGAAAAATTTTATGTCAACCACGAGTCAAATTCTCACTTCAAATCAGCAGACCATCAAATCTCTAGAGCTTCAGATGGGCCAATTGGCTCAGTCTGTACATGAAAGAGAGAGAGGGTCTTTTCCTAGCCAGCCTGAGGCTAACCCCCGCATGTACCAACAACAACAAATGAAAAATGAGAATGTGGTACCTCGGGGGAGGCAAGTGAACCATGTGGAGGAACATGTTCACCATGTCAATTCCATTGTGACCTTAAGGAATGGAAAACAGGTTGACAATCACATTTCCTTACCACACCCACCACCATCTATGCAGCCCCTCAGTGGGAATGGTGGTGAAGAAGAAGCTGAGGGTGAGGGTAATACACCAAAGCTTTCTTCCCAGGCACAGCAGAAAATCTACCTGCCAAAAGCTCCTTATCCAAGTAGGTTAAACAAAAAGCAGAGTGACAACATGGACAAGATATTAGAGGTATTTAAGCAAGTGAAGGTTAACATCCCCTTGTTGGATGTCATCCAACAAATACCTCAATATGCCAAAGTGTTGAAGGATCTCTGCACAACCAAGAGGAAGACCAATGTTCCTAAGAAAGTATTCTTGGCTGCAAATATCAGCTCACTTTTGTCCAATCCCACCTACACAAAATACAAGGACCCTGGGTGTCCTACTATTCAGTGTACGATAGGGGACACTAGACTGAGCAATGTTTTGCTTGATTTAGGATCAACGGTCAACCTCCTCCCATTCTCTGTTTATCAACAGTTGAACTTGGGAGAATTGAAACCAACTAAGATCACCCTCCAACTGGCGGATAGTTCCATTCGTATTCCAATGGGGATTATCGAGGACGTGCTTATCAAAGTTGGAGATTTTATATTTCTAGTCGATTTTGTTGTCCTCGATACCAATCCTGTTGCGAACACCCACTCTGAAATACCTTTGATTTTGGGTAGACCATTTCTGGCAACCTCCAATGCCTTGATTAATTGTAGAAATGGTCTCATGAAGCTCTCATTCGGTAACATGAGTGCCGAGTTTCATGTGTTCAACTCTGGTAGGCAACAAGAACCCATGGATGAACCTTTAAATCTAAATCTCATCCACCAATTGGAGAAAGCACCACAAAATCAACGAACACCCCTAACCCCAATGCAACCCATTGAGAATGTTCGTGGGCCCAGCGAAAACTCATTGCCTGTCTTCGCAATGCAACAGAGTGAGCTGGCCTCGAACATGAATGTCCAAAGGGAGTGTTCGTTGCATGATTGAGTTGAGAGTACTAGTGAGAGTGAGACACCTCATCATATGCCTATACCAGAAGGTGTCTCTACCTCATGTCCCATGGCCATTGAGCCATTTGAGCTTCATATTGACTCCAACAAGGACCCACCTATGACCGAGCTTATGCTTGATGATCTAAATGATGGTGGGAGGTCCTTGTTGGATGACTTGGGGAGAAGCCCCATTCTTAGTGATGCAAGTCTGCTGCATCGATCGAATGAGCCTGAGGAACTCATTCCGATGCACCCGCCTATTGGTTGGAGGGTTTTCTTCGATGAGCAATTAAACCCTAGTGAGGCAACACAACTTCATTCTTTGTTGCCCACACCCGACCAATATCATGAGGGGTTCGAGCCTTTCAGCTTTGACCTTTCACCCCTCATGACACCTCAGAGTACCACTGGAGTTTGCCCATCTCGGCAAGTCTCTGGTCCTCCTGACTTGATGTTCTCATTTGATGTTCGTTGACCAAATGATTATGAGAATATCTTGGTTGATGTATATATCTTAAAAAAAAGGAAAAAAAAAGTGTGTAATAAAAGACTCCTTCAGTGAGCATCGATTGTTGTGGGCCCCAACCCTTGTGTACTTGGGCCCCAATTTCTTCACGTATTTATCTCCCTTCTTCAGCTTCTCACAGGTTTTGAGGGAATTTGGGTTTGTGTCCATCAACATGACCCCGAACGTCCCTTTGTACTTCATGTTGCTGAGATCGTTCCTTTTTCATGCATGTATCCATGTAGTATCTTGTTCACATTCATTGAGGACAATGCATGAAGTAGGTGTGGGGGGTGTTTTACGTGTGTACATAGTCGAGTCTTTTTCCTTTGGTTTTATTTTCTTTTGTTTGCATTGTTAGGGTCATGTTAGTGTGCCGCATTTAATATTGATATATCTACTTGCCATGATCCTTGGGTGACTTGTCTTCTTTTGCTTGCCGAGTGCTTTTAAATTTTCACATTTCTTTCAAAATCTTCATGTGTTTGCGAAAGAAAATGTTTTGTGGGTTTTGCGTGTGTTTAGCATGTGCAAAACCGTTGAGAGGCAAAGTAAAAAGAAAGCTCCCAAAATTGTCTTGAACTTGATGCATTAGGATTTCTAGTTTACTGGCTTTAGGTCTTATCGAGTCATGAGGATGCACCCCGGTTTTCCCTTGGGGGGCGTGTAATCATAGGGTTTCAGTACTCAAACATTTAAATAAGTCCACCCTGAACCTAGTGAGTAAATAATTCGTGTCTGTTAGTATAAGGAAGTTTGTCGTAGTCAAGAGCCCTTAATCTCTTTTTGTGAAACTTAAGTGTAGGGGTTTTGGTTCCCATGTAGAAGAATAAGTGGTGTTCTCTCTTCTCGCACGGCTCCTATCACTCGGGAAAGTAGGTCTGAGGGGACTTTGTGCCTGGTACTTTTGAGTCATATGACTTGGGATGCACCGACCGAACTCCCGTTACACGGGTGGTAGGGATCGCCCTATGTGGAGATTTGGGGGAAGGTCTACGTGATAGTGTAAGTCCTCATAGGCAATGATGCACGAAACCTGACCCTGGGAGAATCAAACACCAACCAATAAATGCTTCAAAAAAAAGAAAAAAAAAGAAAAAGAAAAAAAGAGTCAAATTAGAACCAAAATGGACTTTACACATTGTATCACATTAAGAAGTTAAGGTTGCCCATGTCTTTCACTTAATTCCTTAGTTAACTCTCACGAATAACTCATTAGGCTAGGTGTGTGGACTGATTACATATATAGAGTCGACCCGTAGTATTACCGCGTCCCATGATCGACAAAATAAGTCCAACGAGTCGTGTAGCTAGAGTGATTAATGCATCTTGTTCGGATTTTGTGGGTATATCCGCTGAAAACCCTCAGGAGACAACACTCCTCCTCCTTGGCGACAAGGAGGTTTAACGGCTTGTTGCACGTGCTAAGTGCAACCGTGATTCCTACGAAAGTGAGTTAGGATTTCCTGGTTTTCGCATGCTTTTCTCTTTCTTTGTTTTGCTCGGGACTAGCAAAAGTTAGGTGTGGGGGTATTTGATTGACATCATTTCATGCTCATATTTGTATCTTATATCCATTATCTTTCACCTAAACAATGCTATGTTACGAGTTTTATGTTTAGTTTTAAGGAATAATTAGGTTTGAAGAGATGAAACATAAAAGGACCCAAAAGCTGGGAAAAAGGACTGGATTGTGAGATCTGGGGACCAAGATGCAAAGGAGAAGGACCTGATCGTAAGACAGAGGGACCTAAGAGCAAAACAGAATACTCCACACCATCATGGGGAGTATTTTACCAATTCTATTTGGGTCGTAGCTCCAATAAACAAAGTAGATGCATCCAAGACCACCAAACACACAAAGCAAAGCCCAGAAGAAGATTCAACTGGATCCGGATCTTTTTGACCGCCAATTGGCGGTCCAAGACCGCTAATTGGCGGTCACTTTTGGCCCAAATCCACCAAGTTTTCTCCTGGACGTGTATTAATGTTTGTTTAGGGTAGTTTTGGTATTGGTTTAGTCCCACATCGGGGGATTGTCCCGGATTAGCTTTTTCCATGCCTATAAATAGAACTCTTCACCTCCTTTTGTAATCACTCCATATTTTAAGTGGCTATTCTTCCTACTAGAAGTGAGGCCTTGAAGCACACACTAAAGTAGGAGGATGCTACTTTTAATGTGAGTCATTTTATCAATAAAGTTTTATGTTTCTTTCATTGTTTGTTTTATGCTTCTTTTATTGTTGTGCATGTTTTAGTTTAATCGTCTTTTAATTCTAGCTTAGTTTTAATATGCTTTCTTTCCATAGTTTAATAATTAGTGTAATGTTTAGTGAGTAGTTCCATCCCCTTTGGGGGGTGGAGTAGATGTACATACATGCATTAGAGAATGAGATGAATGCTTTAATTTCAATGTGTTGATTAAACATGAATGTATGCTTGCTTGTTTAGGATAGAATTTACAACTTGATGAGTTTTGCCAAAATGATTAGACACCTCTGATGCTTGTTTAGGTTCTGAAATAAACACCTTGCATATGTAAATGTTAATCAACTAAGTTGGTGAATAGATTGATAGGTTTTGCCATAACATTTAGACACTTCCTATGCTTGATAAACACCACCTTCATGTGCTTAAAGAATGTATTCTACACCCACCTCTTTGCTTGTGTGCACTCACTCTACCCCTTAGGGGTTTTCCATTCCTGAAATTCCAGCATTCTTGTTTTGTTCTTAGCTTAGTTCTTATTTCATCGTTTGTTTGCTTCTTTCACATTTCATACTTCTTAGCTTAGTGTAGCGTAGGTTCGCATAATCAATCTTTCTCTTCCCTATTTTGCCACTTGATTTCATACAAGCAAGAGGCTACTCACCTCCCTGAGGACGACCCGTACTTGCCACCGCTTCATCGCGGCCGTGTACTTGCGGTTTAATTAAAACGTTCAACAGTGTACGTGATAGTGTAAGTCCTCATGGGCAATGATGCACGAAACCTGACCCTGGGAGAACGAAGCTCCAACTAATAAAAAAGAAGAAAAAAAAAGAAAAAAAATGTGAAAATAAACAAAAAGAAAAAAAATATGGTAATGCAAATAAGAACCTTAATGGACCTTACACTTTGTATCACTTGAGGATCTTGAGGTTGTCCATGTCTTTCACTTAATTCCTTATTTAACTAACACGAATGGTTCATTAAGTTATGTGTGTGGACTGATTACCTATATAGAGTCGGCCCGTAGGATTACCGCGTCCAATGATCGACAACATAAGTCCAACGAGTCGAGTGTCTAGATTGAATAATGCATCTTGTTCGGATTTTGTGGGTATATCCGCTGAAAACCCTCAGGAGACAACACTCCTCCTCCTTGGCAACAAAGAGGTTTAACGGCTTGTTGCACGTGCTAAGTGCAACCGTGATTCCTACGAAAGTGAGTTAAGATTTCTTGTTTCTCGTTTGCTTTTCTCTTTCTTTGTTTTGCTCGGGACTAGCAAAAACTTAGGTGTGGGGGTATTTGATTGACATCATTTCATGCTCATATTTGTATCTTATATCCATTATATTACACCTAAGCAATGCTACGTGACGAGTTTTATGTTTAGTTTTCACGAATAAAGAGGTTTGAAGAGAAAAGTCATGAAAGGATCCAAAAGCAGGAAAAAGGACTTAATTGTGAGACCTGGGGACTAAGATGCAAGGGAGAAGGACCTGATCGTAAGACCGAAGGACCTAAGAGCAAAACAGAATACTCCACACCATCATGGGGAGTATTTTACCAATTCGAGTCGGGTCGGAGCTCCAACAAGTCAAGTAACCGCATCAAAGACCAACAATACCAGAAAGAAAAGCCCACAACAAATTCCAACACGATCCGAAGATTTTGGACCGCTAATTGGCGGTCCATATTGCTCAGGATCCGTCGAAATTTCTCCTGGACTTGTATTAATGTTTGTTTAGGCTATTTTTGGTATTGGTTTAGTCCCACATCGGGGGATTGTCCCCGATTAGCTTTTTCTATGCTTATAAATAGAACTCTTCACCTTCCATTGTAATTACCCATTGCTTGGTGGCATTCTCTCTACTAAGGAGTGAGCCTTGAAGCAAAAACTCAAGGTGGGGAAGAATGCTACCTTCAATGTGGGTCATTTGTTAATAAAATAATTCTTCTAGTTTCTTTTAATCTTGTCTTTTAATTTGTGCATGTTTGTTTAGTCTTTCCTTTCCTTTTATGTTTCTTTAATGTTTCTTGCCTTCTTAGTTAACTTTCATTTCAGTATTATGCTTTCTTTTGCTAATATAGTTAGTGTAATGAGTAGTGAGTAGTTCCATCCCCATTTGGGGGGTGGAGAAATATGTGATATAATCATGTAGTGTATTAAGTGTGTGTTATCTTTATCCCTTGAGCTTTATATGATTTCCATAACCATCTAATGGGTTTTCACTCTTATCCTTGATATGCTAATGCTCTTGAAGGAAGCTTAGTTTATGCTTTGATTAGAGGACCTATTTTATGGGGAATGATAAGGTTAGGATATGGATGAAGTTAATATTGGAAACACAATTTGTAGTGTATGTGCTCTGGTTGCCTTTACCTTAGCTAATGTCTTGTATGTTTTAATGATGTAGTGAAATCTTAATTCATGTGGAGGCATAGTAGGGTATAGTCTTTATACTTGAGTTCATGTAGCTTCATTCCAATTATTGTCTTGTATGTTTTAATGATGTAGTCTTATCTTAATTCATGTGGAGGCAAAGTTGGATGTAGTTTTATGATTTCATACACTACATGTTGTGAGGAGCTTAATGAACACACACACACTTCTTTACGTTCACATTATTTCTCTACCACCTTTGGTGTTTAGTTTTTCTTGCTTCTTTTCCATTTCCATTTGCATCTTAGTGTAGTTTAGTGTAACCAACCTTTCTTCCCTTTCTTTACCTCTCGCCTTCGCACAAACCAAGTCTCGACACACCTCCCAGTGGACGACCCGTATTTGCCACCGCTTCAACGCGGCCGTGCACTTGCGGTTAAATATAAAACGAGATCAATCAGCTTTCAATGCCAGGATTTACGAATGTTGGTAGGAAAGAAAATGGCTCATCTTCGACGATGAAAGGAAGAGGCTCCAAGAGATTTATGGGCTTATAAAGGATACTATCTGAGGGATGGGGGCAAGATTAAACAAGCAAGCCCACGACCATGAGAAGCTACGGAAGTTTGAAGAAGAGGGGACCTAACACATAGCATATATACTCATAGTAAGATAGAAGGTAGAAAGTAGAGTTCTTTGTAATACACGTGTAAAGTGTAGCTTGGAATACTTGTAATAAGCATAGTAGATAGGAGCTGGCCTTGTATCTAGCATAGGCCCGCGAACCAAAAAATCAGTTTTGTAGGTTGTGCAAAACTTTTTAGTAATACATTTGAGGCAACGCCTCCCTTTTCGCTTTGCAAAAAAAATATTACCTTCATTTCAATTATTGTCTTATATATTTTAATGACAAGGTTTTATATTATGTCATGTGGGGGCAAAGTTGGAGTTGAGTTTTACAGATTTCATGTATGACATGTTTTGATGAGCACATTTGAACACACCAATTTTCAATTCCATGTTCTTTCTCTACCCATGTGGGTCTAGTTTTTCTTATTTTCTGATTTCTTTCGCATTGTAGTGTAGTTTCGACCTTCATCTCCTTCTCTTCTCCCCCACTTGAGTATACCGAATCTGACTCACACACTCTCCTCGTGGATCAACCCATACTTACCACTGCTTCAACGTCGTCGTGCACTTACGGTAATTAAACTAATTCAATCAGATTTTTCGCATCGTTGCCAGGGAGCCTCGTTTTCGTAGTTGAGTTTACCTTTTTGGTGGGCTTTTTCCTTTGATTTTCCATTTTATTTTCCCTTTTGCTTACTGGAAGGGGCTACAAGTTCACAAGAGGACCTACATGAGCATAGAAGGAATCTACTGAAGTCTGGGGACCTGAATCCTTAGACAATCTGCTACTAACGGATTTAAATCCGCCACAGGCGGCTCTGGTGCGTGCAAATTCACATATGTTTCAACTGGAGAATCATTTTTTGTATTTCAAATTGTTTCCTGCCACTTTTGATGCCATGCATTCTCGGTTTTAGTGTTAAAAATTAATTTGGCTTGCAAGGCTGGACCATAAAACTCAATGAAAAAGATTAGACTTATTGTCATCTAGGTCATGCGTCATTTGTAGACCTTGCAAGCATTTGTCTTTTTCTTTACATTTTTGTTCTCGATTGCTGGCGTGAGGTACGTGCACCCGATCTCCCATTCACGTATGTTTAGATCATGCATTAGTAAGGTGCATTGCAATAAAAGTGTGGTAAGTGGTTTTTTTGGTGAGTTGGTTACTCACTTAAGCTTTCAAAGTATCCTTAAGGGGCAACACCTATAGTCTTAAAGATAAGGTGGGAGATTTCATCACCCCTTCCTTAGCCGTAAAAAACATACTCAGGTGAAACCCTAAATCTAAAATCAAGTAGACATTTGCCCTAGGACGCAGGCGCATTAGGAGAGTGATCTGGTCATAACCGTCATGGCCCGATCAGCATCGCCCACTTTGTCGATAGTAGGAGAGACAAGATCTCCGGATGTTGGATCACTTGCTGGGCTTTGTGGTCTTCGTCGTAGCTATAAGGAAATATAGTGACCTTAGGTTGTTTAAGCCATGTTTGCTAGATTAGGCATCTACATTCACCCACTACCCACGCTAGTTCTAGAGATTCTTCCCTTCTCATCTGAGTCTCCTCCTCCTATATATTCTATGAGTAGTCTCCTTCCTCCGATTACACCATCTGTTGTGTGTTATTTTTGAGTCGAGTCGAACGTTTTATGCAAGGTTGGGCTCGTTCTGGTGAGAGCGCTCGACTTGACAGAGTGCATTTTTCTGGGATGGACGGTCTAGGTCATCGCCCATCTCCGCCTCGAGCTCCTTTAGAGTGTTATGCCGAGTAGTCTCATGGAGATGGGGGAGAATGGGTTCCATACATGGATTACCTCGGCCCACTCCCACCACCACGAAAATGACCTTCCCCTCTGACTCTGACCTAGGAAGAAGATGGATTCGTTTTTGATCGAGTTCTTGGTGCACCACCACCTTTAGCTCGACGGGATAGACCGATGACTTTGTGGGAGTGGACCCATCCTGTTCGGGCCACGCAACCTTCTTGCATAGTTCTTCCACAAGCTCACGGGAACAAATATGAACTGAAACCTCAATATGTGAGCATGCTTCCTACCTTCACGGAAAATAAAGAGGATCTATATATTTTTATACGTGAATTCGAGGAGTTATGCTCCATGTTCGAGCTTCAACAACTTCACTAGGATTCAGTCCACTTGTGAATAATTTCTTTCGTGTTGAACAATAATGCGAAGAAATTGATGTACAACCTCCCGGCGAGCTCGATTCGGTATGGGATGACTTCGTGATTGTATTTCTGAAGAGATTATTCCCTTAAAGAAAGACTCAATAGATACGACACCAGATACACCAAATGTATCATACTAAGACCGAATCGTTTCATGCTTTCTTTGAGAGGTTCAAGGACCTTATCTTGCAGTGCCCTCATCATGGAATTGAGTTGTGGTAGTTGTGCTAAATTTTTTATGAGGGCCTAAACTACAACACCCGCACATTGTTGGAGTCGATGTGTGATTGATATGTTTTAATTAACCGCAAGTGCACGGCTGCGTTGAAGCGGTGGCAAATACGGGTTGATCCACAGGGAGGTGTGTCGACTTTTGGTTTGTTCAAAGGCGAGTGGGAAAGAAAGGAGAGAAAGGAGTTACGATCTACACTACACTACAATACGAAGGGAAATGGAAAATAAGCAATAAAACTAAACCCCATAGGGGGTAGAGAAAAGAATGTGAATACAAAGATATGTGTATGTGTGTGTTCAATTAAGCTCATCACAATATGTAGTGCATGAAAACCATAAAACTACATCCAACTTTGCCTCCACATGAATTAAGATAACACAATATCATTAAAACATACAAGACAATAATTGGAATGAAGGTAAATGAACTCATGTATAAAGACTAGACCGTACTATGCCTCCACATGAAATAAGATAACACAATATCATTAAAACATACAAGACATTAACCAAGGTAAAGGCAACAATAGTACATGCAACCACAAGTCATGTTTCCAATATTAATTCCATCCATATCCTCACTTATTATTCCCCATAAAATAGGTCCAGAAGTCTAAGAATTTGCTAAGCTTCATTCAAGAGCATTAGCATATCAAAGACAATAGTGAAATCCCATTAGATGGTTATGGAAATCATGTAAGGTTCAACGGATTAAGATAACACACACCTAATACAACACATTATTGATATCACATATTTCTCCACCCCCAAATGGGGATGGAACTACTCACAAATCATTACACTAACTACATTAACAAAATGAAACATTGTACTGACATGAAATTAAACTAAGAAAGCAAGAAATATTAAAGAAGCTAAAAGGAAAGGAAAGTAAAACTAAAGAAGCATGCAAGAATTAAAAGACGAGATTATAAGAAACTAAGAACAACTATTTTATTAAAATGACTCACATTGAAGGTAGCACTCTTCTCCACCTTGAGTTTTGCTTCAAGGCTTACTCCAAGTAGAGAGAATGCCACCAAGCAATTGATAAATACAAAAGGAGGAGGAGTTCTATTTATAGCCATAGAAAAAGGTAATTCGGGACAATCCCCTGGTATAGGACTAAACATATACCAAAAATAGACTAAAGACACCCTAATAAACGACCCGCCAAGTCTTAGCGGATTCGGACCCAAACCGGCCACCAATCCGAGGTCTTGGACCACCATTTGGCAGTCTATATGGTTCAGATCCGGCCTGGATTTGGTGTGTTGTTGTCTGTCTTTATTTCTTCATGTTTGATGCATCCGAGTAGGTTATTGGAGCTCCGACCCAAGTAGAATTGCCAAAATACTCCCCATGATGGTGTGGAAAATTCTTGTTTGCTCATTGGTCCTTCGATCTTACATTCAGGTCTTTCGATCTTGCATTTTAGTCCTCTAGTCTCTCAACGCAGTCATTTCCCTGCTATTAGGTCCATTTATAGTCTCTCCTTCTCAAACCTACTTATTCCTGAAAACTAAACATAAAACTCATTACATAGTATTGTTTGGGGTGAAAGATAATGGATATAAGACACAAAGATATGCATGAAATGATGCCAATCAATGTGTTAGGGTGGTTTCCAAATGAAACTCATCGATGAGGCATGTGACACTTTTGAATTAATGCCTGAATGTACCTTTGAGTGGGCCACCATGAGAGAGCCACCAGCCGCCATGTCTTTTGGTCGAACTGGATCATATCAAGTTGAGTCAACTATCACATTTAAGGTGAAAATGGCTGCTCTCATGCGTAGGGTTGAGAGTTTATAGTTGGACCGAGCTCCTGTAGCTCAGGTCTCTACTCTCTCTTGTAGTAGGTGTGGACTTAGGGGATATAATGACTTGGAATGTGTCTACGCTCCAAATGCTACTGAGCATGCAAATGTGATGTATCAACAGAGGCCCCGTAATGACACGTACAATCACTTTTACAACCCAGGATGACGAAACCACCCTAACTTCTCTTGGTCAACAGTTAGAGCTCGCACACTCAACCTCAACCTCTACCTTATCACCCTCCACCCCCATCGGAGACCTACCAACCCCTACATGAAAGGTCTTAGCCGTATACTCTCCAACCTACTCAGGCTTCACCGTCAGGTTATTCTAGTCAGACTCTACCTTAGCGGGTTGACCCAGGGACTCCACTCTTTAAAAAACCCTTCGCACGTTCATGCAGAGCATGCAAACCATGATTGTGGCCAATAACCCAAGGGTCAAAGCATTGGAAGTGCAAGTTAGCCAGTTGGGTCATCGGCTCCATGAACGTGAAAATGGTCAATTCCCAAGTCAATCCGAGGTGAATCCCTGGGGTACACAATCGCAAGGAAGGCCACCCGTTCCTCAAGCTACCTCTGAATGGACCCATCATGTTAATGTGATTCATACTCTGAGGTATGGTAAGCAGGTGGAAAGTCAAATTGGGTTGCCATCCTTGCAATCATCGTCTCTTGGTGTCACCAGACCTGCGGTGATACATGCATCTATGAGGGAGCCGGATCGTGAGGTTCCCTCAACAAATACTTCCATGAAGGAGATTGATCCTGAGGTTCCTTCTACATTTTTTTCGATAATGGCGCCAAATTCTGAGGTCCCCTTGTCTCATCTTGTGTCGAAGGAATCATATTCTGAGGTCCCCACTCAAGTTTCTATGGACCAGAATTCTGAGGATCCTTCGAAAGACCCGTATGCCCTGAAGGCTCCATTCCCCGAGTGCCTTAAAAAAACACTTCAGATCAGCATGACAAGATGCTTGAGATCTTTTGGCAAGTTAAGGTGAACATCCCTTTATTGGAGGTGATTCAGCAAATGTCACCTTATGTCAAGATTCTCAAGGACTTATGCACCAATAAGAGAAAAACCCATGTTCCCAAGAAAGCTTTTCCTATGGCTAACATGAGTTCATTGTTGGCACAACCCACGCAAGTCAAATAGAAGGACCCTAGTTGTCCTAGTATCCCTTATTCTATTTGTGATGTGTCCATACATCGAGCTTTATTGGACCTTGGTGCATCTGTCAATCTTTTGTTGTATTCTGTCTATGTCCACTTTGGTCTTGGAGACCTCAAACAAACAAAAATCACTCTTCAATTGGCTAATCGGTCTATGAAGAAATAGAGGGGCGTAGTGGAAGATGTTCTGATCAAAGTTGGAGAGTTCATTTATCCAGTCGATTTCTTTGTTTTGGATACAGAACTTGTGCCAAACTAACTTGGACAAATTCCTGTTATTTTGGGGTGACTACTTCTAGTGGCTTCCAATGCCTTGATCGATTGCGACAATGGTCTGATGCACTTGACATATGGTAGTCAATGTGCTTATTTCAATATCTTCACCAACGGAAAAAAGCTAGGTTCATTCGATGACCCTGTTGGGGTCAACCTTATCCAAGGCACATATGAGATTTAAGTCGAAGGCACCTTCAAGTATTTCAGAGAGTTGTTCAATGGAAATCTTGATGGTGGTGAAGATGTTTCACTTGGGTTGGCACAAGAAGGTGCCTTATCTTGTGATCATGTGGCCTTTGATCCACATCCTTTCGATCATGTGGCTCTTGAGCCGCAATATACCATTTTTGTGGCCTCTGGGCACTTGCTCTTCACTTTGTATCTGTTGAGGACCCCATGTGGGTAAAGAATCAACTACCTGATACCCTACATTTCAAACAACTAGGCAAAAGTTCACCTCTCTTTCATGCCTCCTATCTTGTGGCCCCAACCCTTGTGTATTTGGGCCACATTTCTTTCACGTTTTTGACTTCCTTCTTAAGTATCTCAAAGGTTTTGAGGGGAATTTGGAGTTGTGTCGATAAACATAACCATGAACTTCCTTTTGCGGTTCACGTTGGTGAGATCTTTTCTTTTTCATGCATATATCCATGTAGTATCATGCTCACATTCATTGAGGACAATGCATGAAGTGTGGGAGGTGTTTTACGTATGTACATAGTCGAGTATTTTTCCTTTTGTTTTGTTTTCTTTTGTTTGTATTGTCAGGGTCATGTTAGTGTGCTGCATTTAATATTGATATATCTGCATGCCATGATCCTTGGGGGACTTGTCTTCTTTTGCTTGCCTAGTGTTTTAAAATTTTAATTTCTCTCAAAAATCTTCTTGTGTTTGTGAAAGGAAATGTTTTGTGGGTTTTTCATGTGTTTGGCATGTGCAAAACCGTTGAGAGGCAAAGTAAAAGGAAGCTCCCAAAATTGACTTGAACATGATGCATTAGGATATCTAGTATACCGATTTTAGGCCTTATCTAGTCTTTAGGATACACCCCCGTTTTCCCTCGGGGGTAGAGTAATCACAGGGTTTCCGTACTAAAACAAATAAATAAGTTCACCCATAACCTAGTGAGTGGAATAATCGTGTCTGTTAGTATATGGAAGTTTGTTGTAGTCAAGGACCCTTAAACTCCTATTGTGAAACGGTACGTGTAGGGGTTTTGGTTCATGTGTAGATAAGAAATAAGTGAGTAGGTGTTCTCTCTTCTTTCACGACTCCTATCACTTGGGAAATTAAGTCTAAGGGGACTTTGTGCCTGGTGCTTTCGAGTCATCTGACTTGGGATGCACCGACCAAACTCCCGTTACACGGGTGGTAGGGATCACTCTATGTGGAGATGTGGGGAAAGGTGTACGTGATAGTGTAAGTCCTCATAGGTAATGATGCACGAAACCTGACCCTGGGAGAATTACACACCAACTAGAGGAAAAAAAGATAAAAAAGGATAATGCAAATAAGAACCTTAATGGACTTTACGCTTTGTTTCACTTGAGGATGTTAAGGTTGTCCATTTTTTCACTTAAGTCTTAGTTAACTTGCACGAATGGTTCCCTAGGCTAGGTGTGTGGACTGGATACATATATAGAGTCGGCCCGTAGGACTACCGTGTCCAATGATCGACAAAAAATAGGTCAAACAGGTTGAGTGGCTAGGTTGATTTATGCATCGGTGTTCGGATTTTGTGGGTATATCTGCTAAAACCCCTCAGGAAACACCACTACTTCTCCTTGGAGAGAAGAAAGTTTAACGGCTTGTTGCACGTGCTAAGTGCAACCGTGATTCCTATGAAAGTGAGTTCGGATTTCCCTGTTTTTCGTATGTTTTCCTTTCCTTCATTTTTCTCTTTTTTCTTTTTTCTCGAGACTAGCAAAAAGGTAACTGTGGGGGTATTTGATTTCTAGCATATCATGCATCATATTCATGCTATATATCGTTTATTTTACCCCAATATTGTGCTACTCGAGTTGTTGTTTGTAGTGTTTCAAGAGTTAGGTAATAAAGAAGAGGAAGGGAGCAAAAAAGGACCTAAATGTAACAAGTATGGACTAATTTGGAAGGTTCTGGACCTATTTGTAATGCACAAGGACTGGATCACAAATCAGGAAGGACCCAAGTGCAAACCTAGAGGGACCTGATTTTGAAGTGTAAAATATGGTGACACATGACTTGACTCAGATTAGTAATTTGCCAATTAAACTCAAAGTGATTCGAGCCAGCAGACCAGGACTTCACCCCACGTCCTAAATGAAAAAAATAAAGTGGGACACAAAATTGCAGACCGATCAGATCCATTTGATCCGCCACTGGAGGATCAAAATGTTCCAAACGGTTTCAAATTTTGGTTGCGGTTCAGGTTGTTGGGTCAGAGCATTCTAAGACTATCAGATGTGATTTAGAGTGGTCTGATTATTCCCAGATTAATCCTAACAATTTATTAGTCTATATATACCAATGTAATCCCTCCTCCCCCGCTTGTTTTTGCTTCTCCATTAGTTTTAAGTTTTGTTTTGCTGCTGATTAGTATAGTTGGAGGAGAAGAAGCATACTTTGTAATCCTTTCAATTGAATCCAGTGTGAGTTTTGTTCTTTAAATACATGTCTTTTACTTTGATGCAATTTCTTTGATGTTGTTGTTTGTTTAATCTTATTTTTAGTCATTTCCATTATGGGTTCATGTTATTTTTCTATTTTATTTAGTGTAGAGATAAGTAGAGAGTAGTCCATCCTGACTAGGGGTGGAGAAGATGGTGATTTGATCATGTGATGGATTAGTGTGTGTTAATCTTAATCCTTTGTACTTTACATGATTCCATAATCATCTTATGGGATTTCACTCTTATCTTTGATGTGCTAACGCTACTGAGTGGAGCTTAGCACATGCTTAGATTAGTGGGCCTATTTTATGGGGAATGATGAGGTGGGGATAAGGATGGAGTTGAAGAAGGGAACAAGACATGTGCATGCATGTGCTCATGTTGATTTTATCTTAATTAATGTCTTGTATGCTTAAATGATTGTGATAAATCTTATTTCATGTGGAGACATAGTAGGATTTGAGTCATGATGCATGTTAACATATTACCTTCATTTTAATTATTGTCTTGTATGTTTTAATGATAATGTTTTATCTTATTTCATGTGGAGGAAAAGTTGGAGTTGAGTTTTATGGATTTCCTGTATGACATGTTTTGATGAGCACATTTGAACACAAACTACTCTACACATTTTCAATTCCATGTTATCTCTCTACCCCCTAGGGGTCTAGTTTTATTGCTTATTTTCCGATTTCTTTAGCATTGTAGTGTAGTTTCTGTTAGGATCTATGGCCCTCTAATTGCTACTTAAAATGCGGAATTAAAATGCTAAGCGAAGGATTAAGGAAAGAGACAATGCAAACCACAAAATCGTCGACACCGGAGTTTAGAAAGGTTCGGCACCCACACCCGGGTCCTAGTCCTCCTCGCAAGCATCGCTCGATCCCCCAAGCCTCACTTATGGTTCCACTAACCGATCTCCATTTTGGGCCGAGATCAACGCCGTTTAGAACACCGAGCCTCGCGAACACCCTCGCCTCGCTCGTGTCTCCTCTCACAACCCGAGAGTGACCTTCCTTGAAGCTTTTACAACTCTTTGATTCTTTGATGTGGAAGTTGAATCACACTCTAACTAACACTCTATACTTGAGCACACTTGGATGTGATATTGAATTGGATATGCAAGTGGTGAAGTTTAGGCTTGAGTGTTGTGGATTGAGAGCTTGAAGATGGAGAGGATTTGGCTTTGAGTATTGGTTAGATAGGAAGTCTTCAAGATGCTAAAAGCAGCCAAATGAGGTCCTATTTATAAGCCTTCAAGCTCATATAGCCGTTAGGGAGTTCGTGGTGAATGGACCAATGAGAAAGCAAGATGTGACTTAAGTTCGTCCAGAAATCGAGATAGATTCGGTCGACCAATATCCACACGGTAGTCCACAACATTGGTCTGAACTAAGAACTCGATTGACCGATTAAGTATCGGATCACCGTTCACCAACCTTCTCTAGCTTTTCTGTTTGTAGCCCTAATTAAATTCGGTTCACCGAAGTCCATTCGGTTCACCATTCCAAGGTGGACAGTAGAATTGATTGGGCTCTGATCTACTCAGTTTCGGTTGACCGTGTATACTTCAGTAGACCGAAGTAGCGCGGGTATTCCGCTGACAATGCGTGGGAAATTGTTTTGTTGATAACGGTCAAGTTGAATATCCGTTGGGCTCCTAAAGCCAATTTGGATTCGGTAGACCGAAGTGTGTACGGTCGTCCGAAGTGGGTCAAGTTAATTGGGCTCTAGGGACTTGATTTGAATGCCACCGTTGGAGAAAAGTCCAAAACCGATCCAGGGCTATTCGGTCGACCGAAGGTGTTTGGTCTTTCATTGGGGCAATTCCAGAGAACACCTAAGTTTCACTGTTGGGAAGTATTCGACTATCCGATAGGTGTTCGGTGGACCGAACTAGGTAGAGTTCGGTTAAGCGAAATAGGTTCGGTTTACCGAGAAATGACGGGACAGAATCCTAGTGCTCAAGTTTACATAAAACCTTAGGGACTCAATAAATATATAAGTTACATGTCTTCGTCCAAAGCTTTGATTACAAGTCTGGAGTCTTGATGTCCTTGTCCCAATGGTCATTTCCTTGATTGTTATGATCAACCTATTAAGATGATTGCAAGTATACAAACATATATGCAATGCATGTAATCGTGTTTGCTCACTTTGATTGAATAGGTTTATTGATTAAGATTAGTTTAATTAATCATCAAAATTAATATAGATTAAGGCCAAAAAGCCAACAATCTCCCCCTTTTTGATGATGGCAAATCTATATCTTAATGCTTGAGTTTCAATTTAAGTTCTCCCCTATTCTAAATGATTGCTCCCCCTTCATATATGTAAAGTATGCATGTATAGGATGCTCCCCCTAAGAATGTGCATAGTATGAGTAAATTGAAGCTCAATCCTTATCATTCTCCCCCTTTGACATCAATCAAATGCAAACAATACAAGCATATGATGTAAAGGTATAGGATTTCATAATTCTCCCCTTAATTAGATGATATGATATGTTCCCCCTATCACTAAGGCCTAAAAGCAATGATGTATGATATCAATTAAGCATGTAATATCCCTAGATTAGAACCAAATGTTAAAATAAACATGATTGAGAGGATTGAAAATATTACCCAACTTTTGATCCTCGATATTGTATTGGTTCCAATCTCCTTTCGATAGCGATGATGACTTTATGAATTCGATCCAAATGATTTCCTTGAAGCTTGGAATCGATCTTTTGTAGTTTGAGCCGATCACTATCGATTTTCCTTCTTGTAAGTACGTACAAGTGAAGATTTTGGTACCCAAACAACTTTGGGTCCTTTGACATTAATCTTTGGTACCCAAACCATTTTGGTCTTAGGTGCCCAAACACTTGAAGAACGTTTATTCACAATGAAATGCTTTCCATTCATAGTAGTGTGAATAACATGGTTTTTGTAGTTGTTTACACAATAGCCTACACCATGCTTATCTAAAGATTGTTTTTGACTCCCTATGAGCATATCAAGCATTTTCTTTCCACTTGTGAATTTTTCAATATCCTTTTGTATTTGAACATTCTTAGCAATTAGATCTTGAATATCATTTCTACATGAAGGTTTTGCATTTAGAGTTGTAATTTCATCAATCAATTGAGTGTTCCTTAATGCAATTTTATCATGACTAGCAAGCAATTCATTCTTCTCATTCATGATAGATTCAATTTGAGATTGTAGCTCATTGATTTTCTTTCTTGCTAGTTTATTCTTTTGACAAATTTTCTCAAAATTTTCAAGCAATTCATTGAATTCACATTGAAGTTCATTATATGCATTTGAATTATTTGAATCAATTGAATCACGACTAGAGCAAGAAGATACCTCACCTTCGTCATCTTCTATTGCCATGAAGCACATCGAGGCAAACTCGCCTTCAATTGATGAAGATGATGAACTATCGCAAGTTGCTTTGAGAGCTTTCTTCTTCTCTTTTCTCCTTTCTTTCTCTTCTTTGAGAAACTCCTTAAATTGATGTGTCACCAATTGTTCCTCGATATCACTATCTCCTTTGATCGAATTGCCGACGGCGTGTAACCCAAAGGATTTGTTGACTCTCTTCTCAATGCGGTCTTTCATTTGTATATCATATGTCATGAGACTACCCATTAGCTCCTCGACTGATAATTTGGTGAGATCTTGTGCTTCTTTGATAGCGGTCATTTTCTCCTCCCAATCGTCGGTGAGTGACCGGAGTATCTTTTGAGTCATTTCCCCTTGCTAAAATCATTGCCAAGTGCGTTAAGAGAGTTAATTATCTCGGTGAAACGAGTGTGCATCTCACTTATGTTTTCACTGTATTGCATACGAAATAATTCATATTTATGCATGAGCAAATTTATCCTAGTTTCTTTCAATCTATTTCAACCCACATGATGCATTGCTAATGTATGCCAAATATCATAAGCACTTTCACAACCTCTTACCCTATTGTATTCCGCTTCATTTAACCCACAATACAAGATATTCATAGTGCGGGAATTCATCTCCGCTTCCTTAATTTTGGGTTTTGTTAAGGATACAATTTCATCATCATTAGGAGGTGTATATGAGTTTAATATGAATGTCCAATATTTCAAATCATTTGATTGCAAATATATTCTCATTCTTTTCTTCCAATAGTCATAGTTTAACCCATTAAACTAAGGTGGCTTAGTTGTGGATAATCCTTCACAATGATTAGAAGTAGATGGCATGCTAAATTACGATTAAGTAAATGAAATTAGCAACCTAATGCTCTGATACCAATTGTTATGTTTAAATATATAAGTTACATGTTTTCGTCCAAAGCTTTGATTACAAGTCTTGAGTCTTGATATCCTTGTCTCAATGCTCATTTCCTTGATTGTCTTGATCAACCTATTAAGATGATTGCAAGTATACAAACATATATGCAATGCATGTAATCGTGTTTGCTCACTTTGATTGATTATGTTGATTGATTAAGATTAGTTTAATTAATCATCAAAATTAATATAGATTAAGGCCAAAAAGCCAACAGTTTCAACCTTCATCTCCTTTTCTTGTCCCCCACCCGAGTATCGTGAATCTGATGCGCGCACACTCTTTGTGGATCGACCCGTGCTTGTCATTGCTTCAACGCGGCCGTGCACTTGCGGTAATTAAACTGATTCAATCAAGTTTTTGTTTGAGTATAGTCTCCCTGAAATTTTAGGAACCTATCGGTTCTTGATTTCCTACAGACTATTGGTCCTCGGTGGGACCTCGAAGTTAGGCGTCGTCTAGTGCTACGGACCTATAGTGGACTTTAGCCTTGTTTTTACCTTGATTACTTAGTTAGGTTTCTAACCTTCCTCATTCTCATGCTAGATTAAGGACTTCATCTACTCTCTCTTGAGTTATTCTTTTATCATCTCCATGTCTCCAGATCTTCTCATCTATGAACGACTTCTTTTAAATTGAAATTTTATTTTTGGACTTCAATAATAACTATTATTTTTCTTAAAGTTTAAGTTGAAATGGATCAAGATTAGATTCCTTCAAACCGATTGAGTGATGAGTATGAGAATGGAGTGAATATGTTCTTAGAGGTTGCCAAAAATCATTCAAAGAATAGGAATGACAGAGATATGACGTATTGTCCATGGAGTAAGTGTCATAATATGTTAGTGCTGACTTTTCAGAAAATAAAAGACCTATGTTTGAGAAAGGTTTCGTCACAAGTTACAGACGCTGGATAGGGCACGATGAAAATGAATCATTTAGTTCTTTAAGAATGATGGGACCAATGTAAGTGTGGGAGATAGTAAGAGGAAATGGTTCAGGATATAGTTGAATTTTTTTTCCAACCCTGATTTACTTGGTAGTTTGTTGAGTGACAATGAGAAATCGGTGTATAAGGGTTGCTCCAAATTTACTAGATTGTGAGTATTGTTGAAATTGTATGATTTAAAAGAAGAAAATCGTTGGACCGATGTCAGTTTCACATCATTGTTGAAGCTATTGAAAGAGATACTTCCAAATGATACTGAACTGCCGGATAGAACTTATGATGCTAAGAAAGTGTTGTGTCCTACAGGAATAAAATGTAGGAAGATACATGCATGTCCGAATGATTGTATATTGTATTTTGTATAGGGCGAGTTTGAAAACATACATTCCTGCCCAATGTGTAATGTTTCACAGTACAAATGAAACGTAGTGGACCAAAACATAATGTAGATGGTGAAGATTTGAAAAATCAAAAGACATGCTTCAAAAGTTTTGTGGTATCTTCCGATCATACCAAGGCTTAAACGTTTGTTTGCGCGTAAGGATGATACAAAAACTTGACATGGCGTGCTGATCATGAGAAACCAAATTATCAGTTGCTACATCATCCTGTAGATTCACCTCAAGGGAAAAAAGTAGATGACGACTTTCCTTTGTTTGGTGAAAAATCCAGCAATCTACAACTTGGACTTTTTACTGACGGAATGAATCTTTTGGGTAGTCTGAGTAGCATTCACAGTTCTTGGCATGTTATGTTTGTAATGTACAATCTGCCACCATGGTGATGCATGAAACGTAGATATACTATGTTGTCCTTAATTATTTCTTGTCCAAAGCAACCTGGAAGTGTTATTGATGTGTATTTAAAACCCTTAATGGATGACCGAAAGAGATTGTGGGATGATGTAGAGCCAGCTTTTAATGCTTATCTTCTGCAATAATTTGTAATGTGAGATATGATTTATTGCACGATTAATGACTTTCCCGCTTATGGTAATCTATCGGGATATTCTGTCAAAGGTCATAAAGTTTGTCAAATTTGTGAAGAGAATACATGCTCCATGCAACTTGTTAATGGTTGTAAGACAGTCTATCTTGGTGATCAGATATTTTTGCCAAACTCATATCCTAATTGTAGGTTGAAGAAGGCATTTAATGGAAAACAAGAGTTTCGGAATCTGCAAGTTGAAATCAGTGTCGAAAAGGTGTATGAACGTGTAATGAACGTTGAATGTGAGTTGGGAAAACCCTACAAACGGTCAAATGACAAAAGTTCTTGGAAAAAAATATCCATATTTTTTGATCTTCCTTTTTGGAAAACTTTAGAAGTTCGACATTGTATGGATGTTATACATGTAGAGAAAAACGTTTGTGATAGTCTTGTTGGCACTCTATTGAACATACCTGGTAAGACAAAAGATGGATATAATGCTAGACTTGATCTTGTTGACCTTGGTATACATGCAAGGTTAGCACGAGAGAAGAAGGGAGACCCTAGCTACTTACCTCTAGCTTTTTCTACGTTGTATAAAAGGAGAAAAACATTCTCTGTCAGTGTATGCATGATGTAAGGGTTCCACAAGATTATTCTTCAAATATTAGCAGTTTTGTTGATATGAAGGATTTGAAACTTGTGGGGATGAAGTCTCACGATTGCCACACTTTAATGCAGTAATTGTTACCTGTAGCACTGAGATCCATACTACCAAAACATGTTAGACATGCCATAATAAAGTTGTGTTGCTTTTTCCCAAAATTTGAAGAAAAGTGATAGATCCTGTGCAGTTGGAGTAGTTGCAGAATGAACACGTGGTCATGTTATGTCAGTTGGAGATGTATTTTCTAGCTTATTTTTTCAATGTTATGATTTATCTAGTTATTCATGTCGTTAGAGAAGTTAAATTGTGTGGACCCATATTTTTATGGTGGACGTATCTTTTCAAGCACTATATGAAAGTGTTTATATGTTATTGTAAAACTCGGCAAAGGCCATATGCTAGTATTGTTGAACGATACATCGCTGTGGAGGTTATCAGGTTTTGCACTAGATACCTAGCAAACACTAAAAGTATTTGACATCTAAACAATAATCATGATGAACATTCTGATGGTAAACGAACGCACGGGATGAAAATGGTAAATCCAAATGGCGATAACTTAATGACAAGATATTTGTATGTGTTTTGCAATTCTAATGCGGTTCAACCTTATCTAAATGAACACATGAATCTTTAAAAGAAAGAAATCCTTTACGGAGTGATCAACAAGTAATTAATAGCCACAATATGAATTTCTTCTCTTGGTTCAAAAGGGTTGCTTACACGCATGATGTTTTTCAATAATAACCATTTAATGTCTTGAGTCTTGACTTTACTTTTTAATGTCTTCATTTTACATTTTATAGTATCATGGCTCCGAAAAAGAAACCCACTCCATCAGAGTCTGAGGTCTCGAAGACTTACAATTCACGAGGTCTTACTCTCATGAATAAATTCAAAGGGAAAAGGAATAGAGACGGTAAAAGTCCAATCTAGTTTGATATCCATTTTGAGCCAATAAGCATGATGTTGGATCACTGGTATAGTTATGTGGGGAGCCTAGCGAGTTCAAAAATTGACATATGTTGTCGAGTTGGACATTTAGGATGTCTTACGAGTAATGAGTCCATTATAATGTTGTTTAGTTTTAGTCAAACTTTTAATTTATAGAAATTGAAAATATTAACATATTATAGGCAAGTTTTGGGTTCCAATCCACTGCCACTTTGAAAAAAAGTGGAAGAAATATGTTGTGGTCCATTGGAGGGAATTCAAGACAAAGTTAAGAAAAAAGTTGATATTTGAAGAGTATCAGGACAGAAATTTGTGCGATTACTATAACTTCATCACTCCGAGTACATGGGCTCAATTCAAAAAATCAAGAGAAACCCAGACTTTCAGGTAACTGAGTTTAATTTAGAATAGGAACTTAGTAAGTTATTGCTTTGAATGATAATCTAATAAAATTGGTTGTAGGCCCTCTGAGCAAAAAACCAACAACATCAATCTTCTAACAAGTATCTTCATCGTATGTCTCGATCGGGATACCGAAAATTGGAAAAACAAATGATGGCCGAAAAAATTACCCGGAATAAAGAAGAAGCAATTGACTCTAGTATGAGTTAGGAGCAAGCAAGCAACTTGTCTCCTCCTTCCCCCGTCGCTCGATGTGATTCTTGGAAGAGAGTGAGAATAAACTCCAAAATGGAGTAAGTGACAGATGAGTCGTAGGAGGTCGCCACGAAGATAGTAAGTTTCATCAGTTCTATGTCATTAAATCACATTCAAAAAAATTATATTTTTCAATTATTTGTAAATTTGTTTTTACAAATTTAGGACTCTGAAGTTGAGAGAATCCCATGCGATCTTGCTTAAGATGGTCATAATCACATTCTACGTAAAGGCTTGTGAAATTATGAGCATCCGGGCCGTGTACTGAGGGTAGGGAGTAGGGTTGGATTGGGACAATATTATTGAAAAACTAATCGCCCAAGCTCATCAACAGTTCAAACGAAATATGAGCAGAAAATTTTAGAATTGCAAAATAAATTGCAATATGTTATGGACAAATTAGATCACCATTTGCCTACTTCTCCAACCCATTGTAGGACCACTTCTTCCCTAGTGACCACTCCTACGATGCAGCTAGTGGTCAGCTCAGTCTGACCGTCTAATTTCCAGGCTCATTCTGGAGATTTGGCCCTCGTAGAATGGCCCTCGTTGGTAAGTTTAAGGATGGTAGTAGATGTCATCTATTTGTTGAAGAGCCTAAGAGAAGATTGGTGGGACATGGAAAAGTTTATAACCTCTCTAAACACCACTTCAAACATGTGGAAGAGGGAGTTGTGAAGGTTATCGGGGGGAATTGTTTAGATGATGATGTTCTGGTGCTAATTCCAGAAACAGAGGTTGTTACGCTTATTGAAGCATGTGGTGGGTTCCTGAGGTGGCATTGTCATTTAGTAGAGATTCAAGACACACATGAGGTATCCTTTAATTATGAAAACAAATAAATTACCATTTTGTTAATAATTGCATTTCTAACATTTTTATATATATCGGTAAGATTATTGGTTCCCCATCCAGCAAAGGATCAAACAACCAACCTCTTATAAACATTAATTTGCCACCAAATAGGTGCCAAATGTTGTGACAATTAATGCTCGGTATGGTATCACAAGCCTTAATTACTTGGCATTTGGGGGATGTATCCAAAGGTTTGCTTTTGGATTTATATGTCACCAAAGAGAATGTTATGCAATTCTTGGTGATGGATCAATTCTGCATATCAATTATTGACGTGGAAGTGAAGTAAGTTTTTTCTTGTGTATAAGATGAAATGTATTGAATAATTTTATCGTAATTATAACAAAATGTAATTTTTACACTTGTAGACACATTTATGACGCCAGAAGGTTAGTCTTCTTAGATGATAAAGTATTTGGATTTGTGTGTCCATCTACTTTCATACACGGGAATGACGATATATTATGAAAGAACATGCGAAAATATATTATATGGTCCCTTATCCTGAGAGGTAACTTTGTTAATTGAAAGTAATAATTAGAATTTGATTTTGGAATAAACTTCTAATTATACATATAATCAGAGCTCATTGGATGCTTGCCATTATATGCCCCGAAGTGGATTTTGCATATTGGCTTAATCCTTTGGAGACGACTACACCAACGATATCCGTAAAGAAACATGTTTCACTGTAAGTTCGTTTTAATCATCATATTTGTAATTTCTGTATTTTTATTAGTATTATCAACTTCATATTGAATAACTTTTTTACTCAGGACAATGAAGGTTTACAAAATGTTGGGTCGAATAAGGACTACCAAAAATACTAGGGTAACATGGCATGTAATGGGAGTAAGTTTCTCCCCTCTTTGTTAAATTTTTAAGTACTTGAATGTATATTTAGTGAATATATATCTTTGCAGTGCCGCAAGAAGACTGCAAATACCGAATGTGGGTACTACATTATGTATTACATGCAGGAAATCATCGAGATTGCACCTGAAAACATAGAGATATTTGAGGAAATATAGGTCATTTTCAGTGGTATACTGATTGACATCATTTCATGCTCATATTTGTATCTTATATCCATTATCTTTCACCTAAAGTAGGAGGATGCTACTTTTAATGTGAGTCATTTTATCAATAAAGTTTTGTGTTTCTTTCATTGTTTGTTTTATGCTTCTTTTATTGTTGTGCATGTTTTAGTTTAATCGTCTTTTAATTCTAGCTTAGTTTTAATATGCTTTCTTTCCATAGTTTAATAATTAGTGTAATGTTTAGTGAGTAGTTCCATCCCCTTTGGGGGGTGGAGTAGATGTACATACATGCATTAGAGAATGGGATGAATGCTTTAATTTCAATGTGTTGATTAAACATGAATGTATGCTTGTTTGTTTAGGATAGAATTTATAACTTGATGGGTTTTGCCAAAATGATTAGACACCTCTCATGCTTGTTTAGGTTCTGAAATAAACACCTTGCATATGTAAATGTTAATCAACTAAGTTGGTGAATAGATTGATAGGTTTTGCCATAACATTTAGACACTTCCTATGCTTGATAAACACCACCTTCATGTGCTTAAAGAATGTATTCTACACCCACCTCTTTGCTTGTGTGCACTCACTCCACCCCTTAGGGCTTTTACCTTCCTGAAATTCCAGCATTCTTGTTTTGTTCTTAGCTTAGTTCTTATTTCATCGTTTGTTTGCTTCTTTCACCTTTCATACTTCTTAGAGTAGTTTAGTGTAGAGTAGCATAATCAATCATCTTCTCCATTTTTGCGCCACTTGATTTCGTACAAACAAGAGGCTGCTCACCTCCCTGAGGACGACCCGTACTTGCCACCGCTTCATCGCGGCCATGCACTTGCGGTTTAATTAAAACGTTCAACAAGTTTTTGGCGCCGTTGCCGGGGAGGTGCCAGTCAAGACTCTTGTTTGGACGATTCGAGTGGATTTAATTTTTGTTTTGTAGTTTGTCTTTGTTTCAGGAGACTTGGAGTGGTCAGGAGGAGCACCTGGAGAAGTTTTGAAGCAAGCTGAGCACTGTAGACCGCCAATCAGCGGCCTGAGACCGCCAATTGGCGGTCTGGTAAGCTCTGTTTGCTCTCTTATTTCTTTGGTCGGTTTTCATAATTGATGTAGTGATCTGGGATTTAATTTGGCATGTTTTGACTTATAGTTTGTTCCCAGATCCATAATCAACCTCCTTTAAGCAACTTGGACCCTAAAACTCAAAGCAAAAGATTAGGCATTCTTTTTGTTTAGGCCATGCATCATGTATGTGACTTAGGCATTTAGATTGTCTTTTATCTTAGCTTTATTTTCTGTTGCTGAGAGCTGGCGTGAGGTACGCACCTTCTACTCTCATTCATGCATTTCGTATGAACATGCATTAGTTAGTAGGAAGTGCATTGAAACAAGTGTGAGTTGAGCGTTGTTTGGAGAGTTGATTGCTAGATTTAGGACTCCAAAACACTACTAAGGAGGGGCTGTCCCATAAAAGATAAGGTGGGGGATTTCATCACCCTTTCCTTCGCCCCAAAAACCACACTAATCAAGAGCCTAATTTTAAAATCAAGTAGACATTGGCCTTAAGGAATTCGGACGCATTAGGAGAGTGATCCGGTCCCGACCGTCATGACCTGATCGGCGTTGCCCACTTTGTCGATAGTAGGAGAGACGAGATCCCCGGATCTTGGCTCACTTGCTGGGCTTTGTGGTCCTCGTTGTAGGGAGGTGAGGCGTGTTGAGGCCGTGTGACCTCGCAGTTAGGCGTCGTCTAGCTGTAAGGACCTATAGCGACCTTAGGATTGTTTGAGCCTTGTTTGCTTGTGTGCTTCTACCTGTACCCATCCGCCGTAGCTTAAGGACTTCTTCCCTTCTCTCCTGAGTCATTCTTTCTCTCCTGTGTTCCCTCGTCTTCTCTTCTACGTACATTCTTCATTTGAAAAAAAAGAAAAAAAAGAGAGTTGTGGTTTGTGTGTGCACCTTTGTGCATGCTTTCGTGGACACGAGACGAGAGTGGTCGTTTGACGAGGAGCGTTGTCAATCCGGCTTCGGTCATCGATTTCTCGACACCTCCCTCCTCTCGTGTCGCACGTAGTTCGGGTCCAATGGCTGCTAATTTCCGTGAGGAGGATCAGTTGCTGGACCCACCTGTTCGACCAGTGCTCCCAGTTGTCGTTCCCATACCTCTACGTGATCGATGCTACCCGAGCCGTACAGCTCTACCCTCATGCATCGTATTACCAGAGGCTAATGGGAACCATTTTGAGGTTAAGCCTCAATTCATTTCCATGCTCCCTCATTTCACTGGGAAAGGTGACCCCTATATCTTTCTCAGGGAATTTGAGGAGGTCTGTGCTATGTTCAAGCTGCAACAACTTAGCACAGACTCCATCCATCTTAGGCTCGTTCCTTTTGCACTAAAGGATGACGCCAAGAAGTGGTTGTACAGCAACCAGGCGAATTCCTTTAGGACTTGGGATGAGTTTCAATCTGCATTCCTCAAGAAGTACTTTCCTAATCATCGGACTCAAAAATTGAGGAACGAAATCAATTCGTTCTATCAACATGAGACCGAACCATTTAATGCATATCTTGAGAGGTTCAAAGAGCTACTATCCTCGTGCCCTCACCATGGCATTGAGTTGTGGCGTCTTTGTCAGATTGTGTATGAGGGTCTTCACATCCCGTCAAGAACGCTCCTTGAGTCCATGTGTCAAGGAGAGTTCTTGGGAAAGGATGAAAGGGAGGCATGGGCCTTCCTAGAAGACCTCTCTGAGAAAACCATGCAATGGGAGAGTGTGAGGGAACCACCTGCACCATCTAGTATAGGAGCGAGGATCGCGAATGCAAACTCGACTAGATCGGGTGCCGCATTTGCTATCGATACCACTACGGCCACCGAGGCACGCATGGCGTCCTTAATGCGCCGTATGGATTCGATTGAGCTCCAAAACCGACAAAGTGCACCTCACATGTCCACATCTGGTCCAGTTCCTTGTCATTCATGTGGTAGGATAGGTCATGTAGAGAGCGAGTGTGAGTCCATTCCTCCTGAGATGGAGCGTGTCAACGCCATCTATGACAGAGCTAGGAATGACCCATACTCATCATCTTATAACCCTGGATGGAGGAACCACCCCAATTTTTCATGGAACCAAAATAATGCCCCGGGTGGTCCTTCAAACTCCTCTAGACCACCTTACCAATCACACCAACCTCCCATGCATGCGCATTCCTATCAGCCACCCCAAGCGCAAACCACCAATCAATCGGGTTTCCCAAATTCCAATAATATGGAAACCCGATTCAATTCGCTTGAGACCTTGACTCGTGGACTTGAAAACTCAATGAAAAATTTTATGTCTACCACAAGTCAAGTTCTCACTTCAAATCAGCAGACCATGAAATCTCTAGAGCTTCAGATGGGCCAATTGGCTCAGTCTGTACATGAAAGAGAGAGAGGATCTTTTCCTAGCCAGCCTGAGGCTAACCCCCGCATGTACCAACAACAACAAATGCAAAATGAGAATGTGGTACCTCGGGGGAGGCAAGTGAACCATGTGGAGGAACCTGTTCACCATGTCAATTCCATTGTGACCTTAAGGAATGGAAAACAGGTTGACAATCACATTTCCTTGCCACACCCACCACCATCTATGCAGCCCCCCAGTGGGAATGGTGGTGAAGAAGAAGCTGAGAGTGAGGGTAATACACCAAAGCTTTCTTCTCAGGCAAAGCGGAAAACCTACCTGCCAAAAGCTCCTTATCCAAGCAGGTTAAACAAAAAGCAGAGTGACAACATGGACAAGATATTAGAGGTATTTAAGCAAGTAAAGGTTAACATCCCCTTGTTGGATGTCATCCAACAAATACCTCAATATGCCAAAGTGTTGAAGGATCTCTGCACAACCAAGAGGAAGACCAATGTTCCTAAGAAAGCATTCTTGGCTGCAAATATCAGCTCACTTTTGTCCAATCCTACCTACACAAAATACAAGGACCCGGGGTGTCCTACTATTCAGTGTACGATAGGGGACACTAGATTGAGCAATGTTTTGCTTGATTTAGGATCAGCGGTCAACCTCCTCCCATTCTCTGTTTATCAACAGTTGAACTTGGGAGAATTGAAACCAACTAAGATCACCCTCCAATTGGCAGATAGATCCATTCGTATTCCCATGGGGATTATCGAGGACGTGCTTATCAAGGTTGGAGATTTTATATTTCGAGTCGATTTTGTTGTCCTCGATACCAATCCTGTTGCGAACACCCACTCTCAAATACCTTTGATTTTGGGTAGACCATTTCTGGCAACCTCCAATGCCTTGATTAATTGTAGAAATGGTCTCATGAAGCTCTCATTCGGTAACATGAGTGCCGAGTTTCATGTGTTCAACTCTGGTAGGCAACAGGAACCCATGGATGAACCTTTAAATCTCAATCTCATCCGCCAATTGGAGAATGCACCACAAAATCAACGAACACCTCTAACACCAATGCAACCCGTTGAGAATGTTTGTAGGCTCAGCGAAGACTCATTGCCTGTCTTTGCAATGCAACAGAGTGAGCTGGCCTCAAACATGAATGTTCAAAGGGAGTGTTCGTTGCATGATTCAGTTGAGAGTACTAGTGAGAGTGAGACACCTCACCATATGCCTATACCAGAAGGTGTCTCTACCTCATGTCCCATGGCCATTGAGCCATTTGAGCTTCATTTTGACTCCAACAAGGACCCACCTATGACCGAGCTTATGCTTGATGATCTAAATCATGGTGGGAGGTCCTTGTTGGATGACTTGGGGAGAAGCCCCATTTTTAGTGATGCAGGTCTGCTGCATCCATCGAATGAGCCTGAGGAACTCATTCCGATGCACCCGCCTATTGGTTGGAGGGTTTTCTTCGATGAGCAATTAAACCCTAGTGAGGCAACACAACTTCATTCTTTGTTGCCCACACCCAACCAATATCATGAGGGGTTCGAGCCTTTCAGCTTTGACCTTTCACCCCTCATGACACCTCAGAGTACCGGTGAAGTTTGCCCATCTCGGCAAGTCTCTGGTCCTCATGACTTGATGTTCTCATTTGATGTTCCTTGACCAAATGATCATGAGAATATCGTTGCTGCTGTATATATCATGTTAAAAATCAAAAAAAAAAAGAAAAAAAGAAAAAAAAAGAAAAATAAAAGACTCCTTCAGTGAGCATCGATTGTTGTGGGCCCCAACCCTTGTGTACTTGGGCCCAATCTCTTCACGTATTTATCTCCCTTCTTCAGCTTCTCACAGGTTTTGAGGGAATTTGGGTTTGTGTCCATCAACATGACCCTGAACGTCCCTTTGTACTTCATGTTGGTGAGATCTTTCCTTTTTCATGCATGTATCCATGTAGTATCTTGTTCACATTCATTGAGGACACTGCATGAAGTAGGTGTGGGGGGTGTTTTACGTGTGTACATAGTCGAGTCTTTTTACTTTGGTTTTATTTTCGTTTGTTTGTACTGCTAGGGTCAGGCTAGTGTGCCGCATTTAACATTGATATATCTGCTTGCCATGATCCTTGGGTGACTTGTCTTCTTTTGCTTGCCTAGTGCTTTAAAATTTTCACATTTCTTTCAAAATCTTCATGTGTTTGTGAAAGAAAATGTTTTTGTGGGTTTTGCGTGTGTTTAGCAGGTGCAAAACCGTTGAGAGGCAAAGTAAAAAGAAAGCTCCCAAAATTGTCTTGAACTTGATGCATTAGGATTTCTAGTTTACTGACTTTAGGTCTTATCGAGTCGTTAGGATGCACCCCGGTTTTCCCTCGGGGGGCGTGTAATCATAGGGTTTCAGTACTCAAACATTTAAATAAGTCCACCCTGAACCTAGTGAGTCAAATAATTCGTGTTTGTGAGTATAAGGAAGTTTGTCGTAGTCGAGGGCCCTTAATCTCTTTTTGTGAAACTTAAGTGTAGGGGTTTTGGTTCCCATATAGATAAATAAGTGGTGTTCTCTCTTCTCGCACGGCTCCTATCACTCGGGAAAGTAGGTCTGAGGGGACTTTGTGCCTGGTGCTTTCGAGTCATCTGACTTGGGATGCGCCGACCGAACTCCCGTTACACGGGTGGTAGGGATCGCCCTATGTGGAGATTTGGGGGAAGGTGTACGTGATAGTGTAAGTCCTCATAGGCAATGATGCACGAAACCTGACCCTGGGAGAATCAAACACCGACCAATAAAATTCTCCAAAACAAAAAGAAAAAAAAAAGAAAAAAAAAGAAAAAAAAAGAAAAAAAAGAAGCAAATAAGAACCAAAATGGACTTTACACATTGTATCACATTCAGAAGTTAAGGTTGCCCATGTCTTTCACTTAAGTCCTTAACTAACTCTCACGAATAACTCATTAGGCTAGGTGTGTGGACTGATTACATATATAGAGTCGACCCGTAGTATTACCGCGTCCCATGATCGACAAAATAAGTCCAACGAGTCGTGTAGCTAGATTGATTAATGCATCTTGTTCGGATTTTGTGGGTATATCCGCTGAAAACCCTCAGGAGACAACACTCCTCCTCCTTGGCGACAAGGAGGTTTAACGGCTTGTTGCACGTGCTAAGTGCAACCGTGATTCCTACGAAAGTGAGTTAGGATTTCTTGTTTTTTTCGCATGCTTTTCTCTTTCTTTGTTTTGCTCGGGACTAGCAAAAGTTAGGTGTGGGGGTATTTGATTGACATCATTTCATGCTCATATTTGTATCTTATATCCATTATCTTTCACCTAAACAATGCTATGTCACGAGTTTTATGTTTAGTTTTCAGGAATAAATAGGTTTGAAGAGATGAAACATAAAAGGACCCAAAAGCTGGGAAAAAGGACTGGATTGTGAGATCTGGGGACCAAGATGCAAGGGAGAAGGACCTGAACGCAAGACAGAAGGACCTAAGAGCAAAACAGAATACTCCACACCATCATGGGGAGTAGTTTAGCAATTGGATTCGGGTCGGAGCTCCAATAAACAAAGTAGATGCATCCAAGACCACCAAATACGCCAAGCAAATCCCAGAACAAGATTCAACTCGATCCGGAAAATTTGGACCGCCAATTAGCGGTCCAAGACCGCCAATTGGCAGTCACTTTGGGCCCAAATCCACCAAGTTTTCTCCTGGACGTGTATTAATGTTTGTTTAGGCTATTTTTGGTATTGGTTTAGTCCCACATCGGGAGATTGTCTCGGATTAGCTTTTTCCATGGCTATAAATAGAACTCTTCACCTCCTTTTGTAATCACTCCATATTTTAAGTGGCTATTCTTCCTACTAGAAGTGAGGCCTTGAAGCACACACTAAAGTAGGAGGATGCTACTTTTAATGTGAGTCATTTTATCAATAAAGTTTTGTGTTTCTTTCATTGTTTGTTTTATGCTTCTTTTATTGTTGTGCATGTTTTAGTTTAATCGTCTTTTAATTCTAGCTTAGTTTTAATATGCTTTCTTTCCATAGTTTAATAATTAGTGTAATGTTTAGTGAGTAGTTCCATCCCCTTTGGGGGGTGGAGTAGATGTACATACATGCATTAGAGAATGGGATGAATGCTTTAATTTCAATGTGTTGATTAAACATGAATGTATGCTTGTTTGTTTAGGATAGATTTTATAACTTGATGAGTTTTGCCAAAATGATTAGACACCTCTCATGCTTGTTTAGGTTCTGAAATAAACACCTTGCATATGTAAATGTTAATCAACTAAGTTGGTGAATAGATTGATAGGTTTTGCCATAACATTTAGACACTTCCTATGCTTGATAAACACCACCTTCATGTGCTTAAAGAATGTATTCTACACCCACCTCTTTGCTTGTGTGCACTCACTCCACCCCTTAGGGGTTTTACCTTCCTGAAATTCCAGCATTCTTGTTTTGTTCTTAGCTTAGTTCTTATTTCATCGTTTGTTTGCTTCTTTCACCTTTCATACTTCTTAGAGTAGTTTAGTGTAGAGTAGCATAATCAATCATCTTCTCCATTTTTGCGCCACTTGATTTCGTACAAACAAGAGGCTGCTCACCTCCCTGAGGACGACCCGTACTTGCCACCGCTTCATCGCGGTCGTGCACTTGCGGTTTAATTAAAACGTTCAACATATACTTACAGTTTCATTATTTACCTATTTATATTGTGTACTTGTATTTTCATAGGTCTTCCAAAAGACTAGCGATCCCTATTTGCAACGTGAGCGATGGGCTCGCTACTTTATTAGCAATATGTTATTGAGCTAGAATGTCACAACTGCAATTTTATTGAACCACATTATTTGTATTACCACCATTCTTTGTAAATACATTCTTTTTATTAGACTAACATTTTCTGACTTAAATGTGAATTTGTAAATCATTGTGTTTATGAATTTCTGAATGAAATGTTGTCAATAATTGTGTTTATGAGTTTCTAAAATATGTGGGTGAACGAAATTAGTTGAATTTGTGTCGGATTGTGTAGGATGAAAGATTGTGAATTGTGCTTTGTGAATTTGTTCTGTAGGCTTGTGCAAGATGAATGAAAATTAATTATGTGCATTTTATTATTTATTTATTAAAATTTGGGAAGGGTATAGACGTCGATTATTAGGTTAACCCGACGTCTACACCCTAGCATAGACGTCGACGGTTAGCATGACCGACGCCAAGTCTTTTTCGAAGGGGAATAAAATTCGACAGTAAGTATTGTTGGCTTGTTGGCCATTCAATCTTAATTTTGATGATTAACAAACTAATAATATGCATAACTTCAATTATAACATCACACACATCATATTGTCAAATTGCATAGATATTGTGTATTCCTAACAATGTAGGTGATCAAACCAAGGGACTAAACAACTTCAAAATCAAGGCTGAAGACTTGTAATCAAAGATCAAGAACTTCATATGTAATTTTCCATTTATTTGAGTTATAGGATCAAATATACACTTGATGCACAAAGGATAAACCAATCTATCACGGTCGACCATTTCCTTGTCGGTCTACCGAAAATGTTCCCAACGGATGACCGAGTGTCTCTCAGTGAACTGTTTCCTTAGAGTCAGTAAACTCTTGATCTCCTGGAATCCTTGTTTCGGTGTACCAAACCTTACCCGGTCAACCGTCTCCTTAGAGTCAGTAAACACTTGATCTCCTGGAATCCTTGTTTCGGTGTACCGAACCATACCGTCTCCTTATAGGCAGTAGTCATTAGAGCATCTCCCCAAAACGAAATTGGCAAGCTCGCATGCGACATCATGGATCTAACCATGTCTAGCAATGTTCTATTCCTTCTCTCGGCAACACTATTTTGTTGAGGAGTATAAGGCATAGTGAGTTGTCTAGATATCCCTTTTCATCACATAACTCTTTGAACATTATGAAGAGATACTCACCACCTCTATCCGTTCTAAGAGTTTTTATCTTATTATCCAACTGATTCTCAACTAAGTTCATGAATTTCTTAAAACATTCTAGAGCTTCTGACTTGTGAGAAATAACATAAATATGACCATATCTAGAGAAGTCACCAATGAATGTGATGAAATAACTCTGTCCATGTCTAGTACGCACATTCAAAAGTCCACAAATATCTGAGTGAATTAGTTCTAAAGGTGAAGTAGCCCTAACGGCTTTTCCGAACGGTTTTCTAGTTGCCTTTCCAGCTAGACAAGATTCACAGGTCGGCAATTCAAATTTGGAGCATTCTCCTCATACTCCCTCCTTTGCCAACCTGTTCATCCGGTCAACACTAATGTGACCTAGTCTTGCATGCCACATAACTGAATCATTATTCATGGAACTTTGGCTCATAAAGACACTAGTGTTATGATTGAAATCATAAATTGCGTCCAACACAATAAAACCGTCTGAAAGATAGGCACGTCCATAATAAATGTTAGCAAGGTATAAACCCATATCATTGTTCCCAAAGACAACTTTAAAACCATGTCTCATCAAAACAACAACCGAAATAATATTTCGCCGTATAGCTGGTGCATACAACACGTCGTGAAGTAATAGGATCCGGCCACTTCGCAAATCCACTTTGCATGTGCCAACTCCAAGAACTTCAATGCTAGTGTTGTTTGCCATGTTTATTCGCCTCCCACTTGGAACACGGCGATATTCCACGAAGGCAGAACGATCCTTTGTTACGTGGTCCGTGGCACCTGAATCCACAATCCACACAGGAGAATGATCGGTGAGCATCACAAAACTAGTCACGTTACAATTCGAGGGATTACACACAGTAATTACCTTTTGCTCAGTGCACTCACGAGCAAAATGTCCAGTCTTTCGGCAGTTAAAACAAGTCACATTAGACTTATCTTTCCCACCTCTGGATCCTCGAGGTCGTTTCTTTCCAGCTTTGTTTTCTGTTTTGTTTGCATTTGCACCCTTCTTGCCTTTAAAACCCTGAGCTCTATCTCTTTTGTGCTTAAAACCTGCACTCCTCCGAGGAGCGCCAGCCTCAGAAGCAAATAGTCCAGTTAGAGGGGCTTCCGCAAGCATGCGGTCCTCCTCCAGCTCTAGGTGTTTCGTGGCCTGGTCAAATGTCTTGATGTCATCAGCATGAGTCAGATGGACCTTCATATGCTCCCAATTCTTCGAAGGCAACGATCTGATGAGAGCAGACACTTGCTCCTCATCGGTCTTAGCACGACCGGCAGCGCTCAACTCGTTAATCATGTTTGACATTGCGGTAATATGCTGCCTCATCGTGTGACCTTGGTGCATTTTATACCCATCAAACATGAGCCCAAGCTGGTGGGCCCTTGTGACGGAGGTCACTCCGTACTGAAACTTCACAGCTTCCCACAAGGCCTTTGCAAATCGAAACTTTTTGAACCGCAGTAATAGATCGTCCCTCATTGAACTTAGAATTGTATTTCGAGCAATTCGGTCTTTCTTTTTCCATGCATTATAAACATCCAAGTTTCTGCGATGTTGCGCAGTATTCCCCTCCTCGGGGGGAGACATTGATTGGTTTATGTTTTCTAACATGTCCTGATACTCTAAGAGATACTCAATTTTACGATGCCACAAATCGTAATTCCTTTCATTGAGTTTATCTCCTCGAGTCAGATCAGTGACAATACTTTTGGAAGCAGCCATAAAAATCTTGGACAATCAAAAAAAAATAGTGATACATGAGTTCTAGCATAAAATACAACGAGCTACAATAGTCATAAAAAAATAAATTGACTTAATAGCTATAGCATTCATACCAAAAGAAAACAAAAAACATTCGATCAAATCCTCATGCAATAGTTAATAAAGCCATTTTACTAATCTATATATTGAGCTCCATCGTGATTTAGAGACCCCAAAAAAATGTTTAAATCATGGCAAATCAGCAAATAAAGAAAGTATTTGCCGCCGGTTGCAAGGTGGTTTACACAAAACACTTCTACCTTGCAACTCCCACTAGGCACGCAAGTTCCCAAAAAATGGTTTTCAAAAATAAATCCAATCAACATCACACATATATGATTACTACATTACTTCCATATTGAGCTAATGATCCCTATTAGGGATTTAGCCTCGTCGACGGGAACCTGCATGAGTATTATAGCAATAACATCGCAATAATAAAAAAATAAAGGAGCCCCTCGTCTCCTTAGGGCAATAAACAGTCCACAATCCATAATTATTACAATCCATAAATATTACAGCCCATTGCGATAACTATTGCAAATGGAAATGAATGAATGAAATTACGCTCATCTCTCAATAAGGCAGTAAATAAAATCAGCAACCATTCATTCCATACAAGCACAATCTTTCCATACGTTAGCACAAGCCGACTTATGGAAAAAAATACCATAAAGTGTACACCTCATTCAAACAAGAAGGAAGTAATGCATAAGGAAACAATGCTTTTATGGTGCATGAATATAGGCAAAAAACGTGTTAGGTAATAACGACCAATCTCCACAATAATCATTCTCAAAACAGAATTTTTTTTCTTCTTTCCCTAATCAATATAATCATGATAGCACAAAAATTATCCTACTTTGATTAGGAATGAAAAAATCCGAAATTCTATGGTGGAGAGCAAGACATATTTCTGCATCAAAGGAAAGCATTCAAACATATTTTTAAGGCAATAAAACTCCAGCCCATAATATCTTCCCAAAAATTTCAGAATTAGCCAATCTTTCCTTAATCAATATAAGCATGCAATCAACAATAATTATGCGACTTGTATTGGAAAAAAAAATCGAAATTCTTTGGTGGAGGGCGTCACATATATGCACATTTGATGGAAAGGAAATATTTCAAATGAAATGGATGCTATCATTCCAAAAAAATCCGAAAATCCTTAATGAGATCAACATATATGTGCATTTAATCATAAACGAAATATTTCAAATGAAATGAATGCTATCATTTAAAAAATTCGAAAATCCTTAATGAGATTAACATATATGTGCATTTAATCATAAAGGAAATATTTCAAATGAATGAATGCTCTCATTCCAAAAAAAAACCCAAATTATACAATATGGTAACTCAATATTCATGTATGTGCATGATTTTGCAATAAACATCTAATCCTAGATGCATGCACATGTGATTAAAAATTACATATACATGAATAAGGCAACAAGCATCTAACCTTAGATGTATGTACAAGAGTTAAGAAAAAAAATGCACAATCAAATCATACCATCCGAAATGTATGATCACATTATATGATTTATGCAATAATTAACTCTTGTAAAAATATCATCATATTTCAAACAACATATATGCGCATATTAGCAAGAACAAACATACTCTAGCTGCAAGCTTCAAGGATGAAAAAATGCGCAGCAAACATAGATTAACATGTAACCATAGGTACATGCATAAAATGAAATCCAAGCTATGCGCAAGAGTGAAATAATGATGAAACTTGTAATGCAATTCGCATGTAATGAAATGAATCAAGAAAACATGCACAAGGGTGAGGAAAAATGCCATCAAACCCTAGGCGCATGAAGAAGAGAAAAAACTACATATGTATGCGATTTCACTCAAAAACAACGGAAATTATTTCAACATATATGAAATAAGAAAGTGCTCAAAAAATTCGGAGGTGACCAAGATGGCTCTGGTACGAATGTTAGCAATCTACGATTGAATCTACAGGTTCGAATTTACCTTATTGGAGAGAACCTGTGGCAGCGGAATGGATCGGCGATCACCTCACGGAATCATCTGGAGCATCGGTCGATCTTCTACTCTCTTGGAGAAGAAGCACGAGTCCACAACCCAAGAGTCCACGGATTGGCTTGTTGGAGGTGGAGGGACGAATGGGAGAGAGAGGGAGAGGTGGCGGCTAGGGTTTGGTGGGGCTAGGGTTTGCACACATCAACATCCATCCATCCAATGGGAGGCTCCCCTCCTTATATAGATGGCCCCACCCAAAACCCTAAATGTGTAGTCCAATGGGGACATGCCATGTGTCAGTGCTTTGGGCAAATATCATATTAATGCTAGATTAATCCAATACCAAGCACTTAAGAACCTCCTTTCGGACGGCTTCTTTCAGTACAGGATTCAATCTCTGTTGTGGGTCCCTGCGGGGCCTTGAATCCTTTTCCATGTGGATCCGATGCTGAACAATACCAAGGCTAATTCCCTTGATATCCTTCAAGGACCACCCGATTGCCTCCTTGTTTTCAAAGAGTACTTTTTTGAGGGCCACCTCTTGATCTTGTGCAAGATCAGAAGCAATAATGAGTGGCAAGGTCTCATTATCCCCTAAAAAGATGTACTTTACGTTATCGGGGAGCGGTTTAAGCTCGACCAGAGGTGGGTCCTTGTCGGATTCATAGTTACTTTCAAGTGGCTCAAGGTCCACGAGGTAAGAGGAGCAAGAACCCAGATGTGCCTCCTCGTCCAGAGAAACGCTGGAGGATTCCTCAAGATCCTCTTCACTCGCAACCTGGTGATTAGGCACCTCAATAATATGTCGATGTGAGTCGAACATGCCTAATCAATCGGGCTCATCCGTGTCCTAGATGAAATTGGCTCCGACAGTGTCGTCGAAGATCCCAGGTTGCTTACCAAGAGTGAAGATGTTGAAATCCGCCGTGAGGTTTCCAAAAGACAGCCTCATCAAGCCATTGCGACTATTGATCGAAGCATTAGATGTCGCGAGAAATGACTTCCCAAGGATCACAGGAATTTGTCCTTGTGGATTGGACACGGGTTCAGTATCCAAGATGATGAAATCAACTAGAAATACGAACTCACCCACTTTGATAAGGACATCCTCCACACTCTCTCGTGGAATCTTGACGGGTCTGTCAGCCAACTGGAGGGTTGTCCTCGTTGGTTTAAGATCGCCTATTCCAAGGTTGACATAGACAGAGTAAGGCAGGAGATTCACATATGCCCCCAAATCCAATAAAGCTTGAGAGATTGTCACATCCCCAATTATGCAAGAGACAGTTGGACAACCTGGGTCCTTGTACTTCACATTCATGGGTTGTGTCAATATTGAGCTCACATTGGCGGCCAAAAAGGCCTTTATGGTCACATTTGTTTTGTCTTGGTGGTGCAAAGATCCTTGAGGAACTTGGCATACGGTGGCCTTTGTTGAACAACGTCCAACAACGGGATGTTCACCTTGACTTTCCTAAGTACCTCAACGATCTTGTCCCAATGCTCATCACGTTTTTTAGTCAACCTACGAGGGAATGGTGCCTTGGGGACATAAGAATCACGAGGAGGAGTCTCAGAATTAGGTTCCTTAACAGGCTCAAGACTCTCCTCGGAAGACTCGTCAACAGGGTTGGCTTCAGGCATTTCCACATTGTTGTCAACGACCCTTCTCGATCTCAAGGTATGGACAACATTTGCATGTTGGGAAGGGTCACTTTCAACATTGTGTACATTCTGCCTAGCATGGGCAGGCTGACCCCTGGGATTAACCACAGGTTGACTCGGGAACTGACCCTTCTTGCGTTCATGGAATTGATGAGCCAACTGGCTAACTTGCATTTCCAAAGCCTTGACTGTACTTTGCATGCTCTGCATGAACGCTTGAAGGGCCGGATCACTAGAAGGGTCCTCGGGGTCAACCCGCTGAGGTGGTGGAGTCTGGTTGGAATAACCCGACGATGAGGCATGAGCAGGTTGGTAATTTTGGTGCTGAGACCTTTGATGTGGGGGTTGGTAGGTCGCCGATGGGCGTGGAGGTTGATAAGGTGGAGGTTGAGGTTGAGCGTGCGAGCTCTGACCGTGACCCCCACTAGGCCCCCAAGAGAAGTTAGGATGGTTACGCCATCCTGGGTTGTAGGAGTGACTCTACGGGTCGTTACGGAGTCTAGGTTGATACATCGCTTTTGCATGCTCAGTATCCCTTGGAGCGTAAGCACATTCCAAGTCATCTTGTCCCGACAGTCCACACCTACTACACCCCGGAGTAGCGACCTGAGCTACCGGAGCTCGTTTCATCTCCAAACTCTCAATCCTACGCATGAGAGCATCCATTTTCGCCTCAGACGCGATAGTTGACTCAACATGATACGATCCAGCTCGACCAGAAGACCTGGCGGTTGGAGGCTCTCTCATGGTGTCCCACTCGAAGGTACGCTCAGCCATAGCCTCAAAAGTGTCACATGCCTCTTCGATGGGTTTCATTTGGAAGTCACCCTGACACATCGACTCCAACAATGTGCGGGTGTTGTAGTTGATGCCCTCATAAACAATTTGGCACAGCTGCCATAACTCAAATCCATGATGGGGGCACTGCTGGAGAAGGTCCTTGAACCTCTCAAAGAAACCATGAAACGATTCGGTCTCGGTCTGATACATTTGATGTATCTGGTGCCGTATCTGTTGAGTTTTCCTTTGAGGGAAAAATCTCTTCAGAAAGACGGTCACAAAGTCATCCCATGACCGAATCGAGCTCGGCGGGAGGTTATACATCCATTTCTTCGCATTATCCTTCAATGCAAAAGAAATCATCCTCAACCAGACTGAATCCTCGTCAAGCTATTGAAGCTTGAACATGGAGCATACTTCCTCGAATTCGCGTATAAAGATATATGGATCCTCCTTATTGGCAGTAAAGGTTGGAAGCATGCTCACATATTGAGGTTTCAGCTCATAGTTGTTCCCGCGAGCAGGGGGAACAACTATGCAAGAAGGCTGCGCGGCCTGAACAGGATGGGTCTGCTCCCACAAAGTCATCGGTCTATCATGTCAAGCTAAAGGTGGTGGTGCACCAAGAACTCGATCCTGACCGAATCTCCCTTCCTCTTGAGTCAGAGGAGGAGGAGAATGAGGTCTACGTGGTGGTGGGAGCGGACCGAGGTACTACATGTATGGAACCCGGTCTCCCTTGCCACCACGAGACGACTCGGCCTCTTGCTCCAAAGGAGCACGAGGCAGAGATGGTCGATCACCAAGACCGTCCATCTCAGAAATATGCACTCTCTCTAGTCGAGCGCTCTCACCAGAACGAGCCCAACCTCACATAAAAATGCTCGACTCGACTCTAAACAACACACAACAGAAGGTGTACTAGAGGAGGAGACTAAACGTAGAGAATAGTTGAGGAGAGGACTCAGGTGAGGAGGGAAGAATCCCTAGAGCTTGCGTGGGTAGTGGGATCAGGAACAAGCCTAACTAACAAGCACGACTCAAACAATGTAAGGCAATGGGTCCTTAGGCTAGACGACGCCTAACTTCGATGTCACTAGCCTCGACACGACTCACCTCCCTACAACAAGGACAACAATGCCCAGCAAGTGATATCAGATCCGGAGATCTAGTACCACCTACTATCGACAAGGTAGGCAACACCGATCAGGTTATGAAAGTCTCAACTAGATTACTCTCCTAGTGCGCCCGCAATCCTAGGGCCAATGTCTACTTGCTTTTAGTTAAGGCTTTATTAAGAGTGATTTTTGGGGCCAAGGAAAGGGTGATGAAATCCCCCACCTTATCTTTTATGGGACAGCCCCTCCTTAATAGCGTTTTGATCCTAAGTCTAACAATCAATCGCTCCAATCAAACGCTCGCTCACTCTTGTCCTGATGCAATTCCTACTAACTAATGCATGGGCATACGAGATGAATGAATGAGTGTAGGAAATTGCGTACCTCACACCAGCACTCAACAACTGAAAATAAAGCTAAAAGAAAAGACAATTACGTGCCTAAGTCAATACATGATGCGTGACCTAAACAAATAAGAACGTCTAGTCTTTTGCTTCGGATTTTAAGGCCAAGTTGATTAATGGGGGAGTGATTAATGATCTGGGAGCAAACGAGAAGTCACAACATGCAAAATAGGGCTCCCAGATAACACAAATTACAGAACTAACTACCAGCAAAAATTTGAGAGCACGAAACCCTCACCAGGCCGCCAATTGGCGGTCTCCAACCGCTGATTGGCGGTCCTTTTAGGTCTTCTGTTCCTCAAATTTGTCCAGTAGCCTCCCCTTGATCAGATGGTTCCCTGAAACTAAGAAAATCTGGAAACAAAAAAATTAAAAACCCCTCGAATCGTCCAAACCAACGTCTGGACAGAGCACCTCCCCGGCAACGGCGCCAAAAACTTGATTGATCGTTTTATATTAACCGCAAGTGCACGACCGCGTTGAAGCGGTGGCAAATACGGGTCGTCCACTGGGAGGTGTGTCGACAATTGGTTTGTTCGAAGGTGAGAGTTAAAGAAGGAGAGAAAGATGTATTACACTACACTACACTAATCTAAACTAGTAAACATGCAAGTTGAAATGAAATAACTAAACAACTAATGAAAAAGATAAAAAGACAGGAATGGAAACCCCTAAGGGGTGGTGGAATGCATACAAGAAGCTCAAGTTAGTTAGTGTTTGTTAATGCATAAGAGGTACCTAATGTCAAAACATATCATTTACAACACTAACTTATGTGAATAATATGAGCAATGAAAGGTTGTTATTAAGACACTTAGACAAGAATGGAATGTACCTAAGCTATGGCAGAAACCATCAAGTAAGGTTCTTAATAATTCAAGCAAGCATACTAATATCAACACAAAACATTCATATTAAGCATTCAAACCATCTACATAACATGTACACACATCTACTCCACCCCCAAAAGGGGATGGAACTTCTCACACATATTTAAACTAACTACTCTAATAAAATGAAGCATTATACTGAAATGAAACTATACTAATCAAGCAAGAAATATTAAAGAAGCATACAACAAAACAAGCACCAAAGCAAACACATTAAAGGAAATTAACTAAGCAAGAATTAACAAGCTAAAGAAAACATCTATTATTAACTCACTCAAATTACAAGCAGCTCTTCCTCCACCAGAGTTTTGCTTCAAGGCTTCACTCTTAGTAGGGAAGATGCCACCAAAGAGAGAGATGGATACAATGGAAGGTGAAGAGTTCTATTTATAAGCATGGAAAAAGCTAATCAGGGACAATCCCCCGATGTGGGACTAAACCAATACCAAAAATAGCCTAAACACGCATTAATACAAGTCCAGGAGAAAGCTGAGCGGATCTGGGCTGATCCGGACCGCCAATTGGCGGTCTATAAGGCCCAGATCCGTCTGGGTTTTGTGTTGGGCTTTGCTGGAAGTATTTCTTGGTCTTTGATGCATCTACTTGGTTTGTTGGAGCTCCGACCCGAATCGAATTGGCAAAAGACTCCCCATGATGTTGTGGGGTTTCCTGTTTTGCTCTTAGGTCATTCGTTCTTACGATCAGGTCCTTCTCCCTTGCATCTTTGTCCCCATGTCTCACAATTAAGTCTTTTTTCCTGCTCTTGGGTCCTTTCATGGCTCTTCTCTTCAAACCTCTTTATTCCTGAAAAGTAAACAAAAAACTCGTCACGTCGCATTGCTTAGGTGTAAGATAATGGATATAAGGTACAAATATAAGCATGAAATGATGTCAATCAATTACCGCGTCCAATGATCGACAAATTTGTCCAACGAGTCGAGTTTAGATTGAATAATGCATCTTGTTCGGATTTTGTGGGTATATCCGCTAAAAACCCTCAGGAGACAACACTCCTCCTCCTTGGCAACAAGGAGGTTTAACGGCTTGTTGCACGTGCTAAGTGCAACCGTGATTCCTACGAAAGTGAGTTAGGATTTCTTGTTTCTCGTTTGTTTTTCTCTTTCTTTGTTTTGCTCGAGACTAGCAAAAACTTAGGTTTGGGGGTATTTGATTGACATCATTTCATGCTTATATTTGTACCTTATATCCATTATCTTACACCTAAGCAATTCTACGTGACGAGTTTTATGTTTGAATTTCAGAAATAAAGAGGTTTGAAGAGAAGAGTCATGAAAGACCCAAAAGCAGGAAAAAAGGACTTAATTGTGAGACCTGGGGACTAAGATGCAAGGGAGAAGGACCTGATCGTAAGACCGAAGGACCTAAGAGCAAAACAGGAAACTCCACACCATCATGGGGGAGTAGTTTGGCAATTCGATTCGAGTTGGAGCTCCAACAAACCAAATACATGCATCCAAGACCAAGAAATACTTCAAGCAAAGCCCACAACGAAAACCAAACGGATCTAAAGCATATAGTCCGCCAATTGGAGGTCTGGAACCGCCAATTGGCGGCCCAGATAGCCCAGGATCCGTTTAGTTTTCTGTAGCACGTGTATTAGTGTATGCTTAGTCTATTTTTGGTATTGGTTTAGTCCCACATCGGGGGATTGTCCCAGATTAGCTTTTTCCATGCCTATAAATAGAACTCTTCACCTTCCATTATAATTACCCATTGCTCGGTGGCATTCTCTCTACTACGGAGTGAGCCTTGAAGCAAAAACTCAAGGTGGAGAAGAATGCTACCTTCAATGTGAGTCATTTGTTAATAAAATAATTCTTCTATTTTCTTTTAATCTTGTCTTTTAATTTGTGCATGTTTGTTTAGTCTTTCCTTTCCTTTTAAGCTTCTTTAATACTTCTTGCTTTCTTAGTTAACTTTCATTTCAGTATTATGCTTTCTTTTGTTAATATAGTTAGTGTAATGAGTAGTGAGTAGTTCCATCCCCATTTGGGGGTGGAGAAATATGTGATATAATCATGTAGTGTATTAAGTGTGTGTTATCCTTATCCCTTGAGCTTTATATGATTTCCATAACCATCTAATGGGTTTTCACTCTTATCTTTGATATGCTAATGCTCTTGAATGAAGCTTAGCTTATGTTTTGATTAGTGGACCTATTTTATGGGGAATGATAAGGTTAGGATATGGATGAAGTTAATATTGGAAATAGAATTTGTAGTGTATGTGCTCTTGTTGCCTTTACCTTAGCTAATGTCTTGTATGTTTTAATGATGTAGTTTTATCTTAATTCATGTAAAGGCACAGTAGGGTCTAGTCTTTATACTTGAGTTCATTTAGCTTCATTCCAATTATTGTCTTGTATGTTTTAATGATGTAGTCTTATCTTAATTCATGTGGAGGCAAAGTTGGATGTAGTTTTATGATTTCATGCACTACATGTTGTGAGGAACTTAATTGAACTCACACACACACACACATCTTCATATTCACATTATTTCTGTACCCCCTATGGGGCTTAGTTTTATTGCTTATCTTCATTTACTTTTTGCATCTTAATGTAGTTTAGTGTAACCAACCTTTCTCTCCTTCTTTTTACCTCTCGCCTTCGAATGAACCAATCGTCGACACACCTCCCAGTGGACGACCCGTATTTGCCACCGCTTCAACGCGGCCGTGCACTTGCGGTTAATATAAAACGATCAATCACTCCTAGTAGAGAGGATGGCCACCAGGAGAGTGATGAATACAAGGGGGAGGAGGAGTTCTATTTATAGTCAAAGAAAAAGGCAATCAGGGACAATCCCCCGGTATGGGACTAAACATATACCAGAAATAGACTAAATACACTCGAACACACGACCCGACTAAACCGCATCAGATCCGGAGAAACCCAGACCGCCAATCAGCGGTCCCAGACTGCCAATTAGTGGTCTACAAGGTTCGGATTCGGTCGGGCTTTTGTGTGGGCTTTCCTGGATTGTTTTCTTCAAGTGTGATGTACCCAAGTCGGTTGATGGAGCTCCGACCCGAATCTAATTGCCAAAATACTCCCCATGATGGTGTGAAGTTTCTTCATTTGCTCATTGGTCCTTTGGTTTTGCATTTGGGTCCCTCTATCTTGTATCTTAGTCCATAAGTCTTGCAATTTAGTCATTTTTCTTGCTTTTGAGTCCTTTTGTTCTCTCCTTCGAAAACCTACTTATTCCTGAAACTTAAACATTAAACTCGTTACATAGCATTGTTTGGGTGAAAGATAATGGATATAAGAAACAAAGATATGAGTGATAAGCTGTCAATCACCTTACAACTTCAATTTCTTTGCAAGTGTACGCTTGTTTCTATAAGATGCACGTATTATAAGTTTTGAGATTATGTGTAATAGGTTAACTAATATGTGTGTGTGTGTATGACATTTTTGGTATATACATTTAAAGGATCCAAGTGTAAAGTGATATATATGACATTTTCGTAATCTACATTGGTTAGAACACAATCAGATTTATATGCGATGATCAGAATGTTGTGGTGTATACCTGTTTCAATTGTAGAGAATTTTACGTGGGGCGCACGTGGAGCTATTGGTTTGAGCTCGTTTGGTCTTAATTGTTGAGTTATTCCTCAGGTTCATGATATTATGGACTTTTGCAACCAACATATTTTCTTTACGATCAGGTTCCTCCAGGTTTTCACCAAGGTCCTTCCTAACTTGCAATCTGCTCCTTGAGCATTACAAACATGTCCACAACAGGCTTCCAAATCAATACTCTCTTCTGCCATTTATGTTATTTTTGTTTCATTTCTCTTCTTTATTACCTAAACCCTGAAATGTAAGAAACAAATACCCAAGTAGCACAATTATGGAGTAAAATAAGGAATATATAGTATGAATGAGTCATGTGATATGCTACTAATCAATAATTAAAATAAAAAAAAATCTTGAAAACCATTAACTAACCATTGAATCTTTCCAATTTTTCTCTTTTAATGATACATCCACATTTGACCACTTGTCAATACAAATATTTACTTTGCTTCTCCCAATAGTACCCAAATAACTTCCCCATTAAATTTTGTTTTATCCGATTGGCTCCAAGTAAGAATCAAACTTCAAAGGTAATGGAACCCTTCCCACTTAATTTTGTACTGAAACTCTAACATTTGAGTAGTACCTGTAGGATCTACTAGCCCCTAAACTTAGTCTAAACGGGGGTGAATAGACTAATTAAGGTTGTTTAAGTAACTATGCCAAATTAAAAGCTAAGACAATAAATATGAAAGAGAGAACAACAAACCACAACTTCGGATGTATAGAGGTTTGGATCCAACCACCGGATCCTAGTCATCCCTTACGAATTGCTCTTAGTCGATCAACTTCGCGTCCTCCACTAATCTGATCTCCGTTGTGGGCCGAGATCACGCCTTTACACCACAAGCTTTGCGACCACCCTCGCCTAGCTTGGACCACCTTCTCACAATCCGAGAAGAGCATCACTCTGGAAGCTTTGTACAACTCTTGAAGAATATTACTTCAGCAACTAATCTTGAGCAGTTGAAATGAATGATGCAATCAAAGGATGGTGATTTCAAGTGAGAAGATGTGAGCACAAGTGTTTAGAGAAAATTGAGAGTAATAATTAGATTTGAGCTTGGAGAAAGATTGGTGATCTTGTATGAGTGTTCTCAGCTCTATTTATATGTTCTAAACTAGTTCTAGCCGTTGGGTTGAAATGGTGAAAAGATGTGCAAGAAAACACAAGTCAAAAAGTGACAGGACACATTTCAGGACACGAACGGTCGACCGGATCGTGTAACACGGTCGATCGGAATGCAACAACGCAAGGTTCAGTCAAACGAAGATGCAAACGGTCGATCCAATTTGGCTAGAACTTAAGTGATTTGTCAAACGGTTTGCATCACCAGTTTGACCGAAAATGACCAGTAGGACTGGATCTGGAAAAGATGTAAGTATCGGTCTACCGTGAGTAGAGTTTCGGTTTACCGGTTGACGTGTTGGATTTTAGACAAGATAAAAACAAATGCAATCGGTCGAAAATAATGAGATGATGGTTCGACCGAAAACTCCCAGTAAGAATGGGTCTGGGAAGTTTTCAAGACTCCGTTGACCGTTAAGGAACTTTCGGTCGACCGGAAGACCAAATCCAAAATAGGGTTAAGTGAGAAATGTGTATACGACCGTTGGAGTACACGACAAGTATAACGGTTATATTTAATACAAATACGGAAATACAATCAGTCGAACAAAAACTAAGTTTCAGTCGACCGGAAGTCTCACTAACCGGACACGTGTCGACAACTGATAGGTTCAAGGATTTGTATAAGATAAACTAAGTCCTATCACTCGACAAGGTGAGACGGTCGAACCAAACAAGTGTTTCGGTCGACCGATTTCAGACAGTCAAAAAGGGTTGACGAAATGGTTCAACAGAATGTATATGCCGGTCGACCGATTTCAGACAGGCAAACCAAATAGAAGGCACGGTTGAACGGGAAATGTAAGTTGGTCGACCGTTTTGGACAGAATAAGTTTTCTTGGAAGGTCTGTTGAAATCCGGTCGAACCAAATGGTTCTACCGGTCAACCAGTTGAGTACAAATTTCATGTTCTACATTTCTAATGAGTTTCGATGATTTTCTATTGAAGTCTAAGATAGATGGAATGTTGTGTGAGACTTCTATAGGTATTCTAAGTGTCATGTAATGAATCAAAGATTTCAAGTGTGAAGTTATATTTGTAACCTTAATACATAGAATTTAAACCTAGCTACGCTTCAATCTACATCTTTCAATTCAACTCAAACTTGATTCCTGAAACGTTAGATAATACAAGTATATGCAAGCAATTGATATATGTGTTTATTGATATTTTAATTAATTATCAAAACGGATTAACGATTATTAGCCAAAAAGCCAACAGTACCACGGGCGTGAGACACTATCATTTTAAAGTCACTTGCAGAGTCGACATTTTGTCAATGTTCGATTTGGGCCCGTCGGGCTTCTTGTTGAGATCATTCACCTCAAATAAACAAAAAAAACAATGTTAATGCAATATGAATTGTAATGCATGGTCGGTTTATAAACATAATAAATTCATAAATTCATAACCCAAGCCTTTAAAGAATGAAGATTATGAAACATGTCTCGGAAAACACTCTCTTCTCTCAGATACTAAATCATTATATCTAAATATATGCATTTATTTGAACCTAGACTCAACTTTCTAAACATTAGTTGACAAGCAACACTTGTACTAAAAATAAATACAATTTCAGCCAAGTGCATCCAATGTAACCCATGTCCATATCTGAAAACATCAATATTTAATTTCCAATAGTTTCAGAAACATCATGTATTATTTTTGTTCTTCACCAGTGAACAGAGTTTGAAAATCATCATTAGATACTACTATCTCATTAGAAAATAAATACCATTTCACTTTTTGGTGATTTGTATGGTCAAGTATTTCTAGTAACTTGATTTTTTGGTGATTGGTTTGGGGGAACTGTATGTTAGGGAAAACAAACCATTAGAGCACTAACATTAAAATACTCATTTGATTAACATAGGCTTTATGTTGTATGGAAACTATTTTGTAAACTTGATACTATACACATGTTGGTCAATCTTTTAACTTCGCCTCTATAACTTATGCCCAACATTTACAAATTTAATATCAAATTCTGAATTGGTGCGTAATCTATATTACGAATGCCAATTACTTTTCTACTCTTTCTGGTAGAAATAATTTTTGGACTGGTATGCATCATATTACCACCAAACCAGTAAACCACCGAATGAGTTACAATCCTATTCAAGCATATTTAATATCTTTTTGAGACTTTCCATGATTCTGCATAAAATGAAACACCACCGTTCATCACAGTAAATCATGGATTTCACAAACACCCTAAATAGTTCCAGCATTATCATTGTTATGTCCCTAACCCTTGTTTAGGGTGCTAATGATGTTTAGAGAGGAAGTTTGCATGGGGAAGGGGAGAGTGAACAGTGACGTGGAGTAGGGTGATGGTGAGGGTGAAGGTGGTTGGGTTCTGTGTTTTTGGAGAAAACTCATCTCTCTCTCACTCTCTCTTCCATTTCCGTTTCTCTCCCTCTCAGCGGCTCGGTTAGACGGCGAAGTGGCGGAGACAGAGTTGACGTTGGGCGAGGTGCTCGAGCGCGGCTCCGAGGTTGCGTGCGACGTTGAGCAGATCTCCGGCGTCCTCCGTCTTGTTTTGAGGTATGCCGGTTTAATAACTTGGTTTTGTTGCTCACTACGATGGTGGGGAGTTGTGGTCAGTCGTGGATCTCACCGGCGACGAGAAACGACGTAAAATCCTCGGCTGGTGCGTGGTTGCTGTCGACCAACGGTCGACCGGTGCCTTTGGGCGGTCGACCAATCTAGTTTTTTTGCCCGACTTTAACCAACATCGGTCAAACGATGTCATGTGGTGGTCGACCGTTCCTATTTTTGGGTTCGACCGAAACTTAAGTGAACTTGATTATATTGCATGCTTTTTGACCGATTAGTTATCTTGTTCGACTGATGTATGACCTAGATTTCTAGGATGCTCTGGTAGTTTTTAGTTGACCGGGACCCCTGAGTCGGTCGACCGATTAGACTCGTACGATTTTTACTAGACTCCGTATTTTGACCCCATATTCGTTACACCAGTTTTAGATTGGTGTTCAACCATTGGGACTTAAGTTATGTGCAGAGAGTTCGACCATTGAAGACTTTCGGTCGACCGAACCTATTGGGAACGGTCGACCATGTGGTTTGCTTTGCACAGAAGTGCGGACACTCCTTACCTGACCCCTTTGGCACGAGTAGTCGTGTGTGGGGGTGCGTCGCGTACTAACCGTAAGACGGTATGTGCCTACGGTAGGTTTCCGAGGGAGACCATTTGTTGTTGTGGGACTGATGTCCTGTTTTACCCTTGGAGGGGATTTGTTGCATTGCTGATGATGACATCAAATGCTACTAGTATGATAGGTTCATTACCGTACTGTTGCATTTATGTAGGCGAGCTTGGCATATGAGGTTTCCTAATGGGAAACTCAGGCGTTGTTGTTTGATTCATGTTATAGGACCGTAGTAGGTTATGTCCGGTGGAGACAGCGGGCGCACACATTTTGGGACCAAGATCCTCTTTGGACTCTTCGAGGTCGTTATGATTACTTGTACTTGTCCTTCGTTGTATTGATGTAATCATGTATTTTGACAAACTTTATTGTATTTGGTGCACCGACTAGTTATTTTTATGAGTGACATTCCCGCTTGGATTGACGTTATCTTGAAATCTCTTGTTGGTTTATTTTTGAAAAACAATTCCATTGTTCCGGGATGTTAAAATCCACGATTAAATATTGATGAAATTTCCATCTACAGAAATGATGAAATTTCCATCTACTCTAATTTAGTACATAAATAAACCAACCACTAGAACAAGTTTGAAATCACTGATTGACTCCAACATTAAGAGTATGCAAAAGATATGATTCAGGCAAATTTACTTAAGAATGTGAAAAAACAAAAAAAGGAAACCACATCTTCAAAATTATGGGACCAGCCTAGTGGTGGTAGGCAGCGACGTAGTGGTGGTTTAGGCATGGTGGATTTGGTCAGGTGGGATGGGCGGCTCGGCAGAGGCGGGTGGGATCTTTGTCGGTACACCGAGGTGGCTGGTCGGGGAATGGCGGCAAAGCGGGAGGCGGTGATAATTCCTGGCGTGGAGGAATTATGTGTTTGATTTTGGGCTGAAAATTCAAAGTGAAGATGGATTACTATGAAATAGGACATCACCAAAAAATCGAAAGAAAGAACATATCATGTCGGCCTTCAACCTAACAACCGACGTGGTATGCCTTCTTATTGAGAAACATCATGTTGCAAAAAAATACAATAAAAAGGACATATCACGCCAGATTTTAACCTAAAAACCGATGTTGTATGTCTTATTATTAAGAAAAAAAATCCCAAAAATCCAATAAAAAGGACATGTCATGTTGGATTTTAACAAAAAAATAGTGACGTGGTATGTCTTATTATTAATAAACAGAATGCCACAAAAAATACAATCAAAATGACATATCACGTCGGATTTTAATAGAAACCAACATGGTATGTCTTATTATTAAGAAACATAATGTCTCAAAAAAATCCAATAGAAATGAGATATCATATTGGACTTCAACCTAAAAACTGATTTGATTTGTCTTATTATTAAGAAACAGAACGTCACAAAAAATCCAATAAAAAGGACATATCATGTCAAATTTTAACCAAAATACTAACATGGTATGTCTTATTGTTAAGAAATAGAACATCAGTAAAAATACAATAAGGACATATCACATAGGATTTTATCCTAAAAATCATCATCTTTTTCTAATTATTTAGAAACAGAACGTTGCAAAAAAATCCAACAAAAATGACTTATCATGTCATATTTTAACCTAGAAACCGACGTTGAATGTCTTATTATTAAAAAAATAGAATTTCGCTAAAAAATCCAATGAAGAAATAGAGCGTTGCAAAAAATACAATAAAAACGACACATCATCTCGGATTTAACCAAAAAACCGACGTGATATGTCTTATCATTAAGAAACATAATTTCGTAAATTAGGAGTATGTGATATGTCCTAATGTAAATGGACACAACCTCATTATAGGGTCTATAAAATCATCGGTTCTAGTTCCAAAATATTCCATACATAGTTCCTATCCAGTTCTAGTTACAGTTTAGTCCACTAAAAAATGGCTTCCAATACAACAATGACTACAAAAGAGATGACGGCAAGTACATTTTCGGTGAACTAATGTGGGAAGGTTGTCCTGATGTTGAGCTACCGTAAGTTCCACGTATAGACCCTATTGCACATGTAAGTGTTGTTTTAAGGCCATGGAGTTATGGTCTAACAACCCAAACAAGATAAGCTGAATGATTTATATTTGTGGCTCCTTGGAGGAAACCCATTACTACTGCTACTTCATTTGGGACGATGGAACACTAATACCATCACAAGAATCCGATGAGAGAATATAACTGACAAAGGGTTGTGTAGAGTTTACTGGTCGGTCGTGAAGTTGGAGCAAATGAGTGAGCTTGTAGTATTATGTGGTGGGCTTGCAGGCGATAGTATTATGTAGGACGTTGTTCCTATTGACCATATTTTTTTTGCAGGAAGAGTTTAGTAATTTTGGAGAAGGTGGTGAAGATGTGTCTGTGTCTGTTTGGTGTATGTCAATATCTATATATAACAGTTTTTTGTATTAGTTGTAGTTCTCTAATATGTTTGGTGAATCTTATGTTTTCTTGTGTGATTCTGTGGAATTTATCTACCAAATATTTTCTTCTTATCGTACTCTTTTTTATGGATGTTTGGAATTTTAATTTTAAATAATATATATATAACTTTTTGGGTTTGTGGAATTATTTTAGAAATTGCAAGAAATCAAATAAAAAGGACATATCACTTCTAGAAAAATAACCTTTGGAAATTTATGCAACACGCTTACTAAAAGAAGATTTTGAGAAAAAAATAATAATTAAGAGGGCCTATCACATTAGATTTTTACCTAGAAACTGACATGGTATGTCTACTAATTATCAAAAAAATGCAAAAAATTAAAAAAATTACATCGCACGTCGGATTTTAACCTACAAACCAATGTGATATTTTTTTAATTTAATTTTTTTGCAAAATTTTGTTTTTTTGTAATTTCTCATAAAATTCCTGCAATTAGAAAAGAAGTTGCACCACGGTCACTTTTAGTTTTGTCACAGCAAATGTAATGTACAACATCAAATATAACAACATCAAATGTATCAACAACAAATATTATGTACAACAGCAAATGTATCAACTGCAAATATTGTCATGCTTCGACCTGTGAGAAAGACATTCACTTTAAAAAATTCATAAAAAACAAATTTAATGCATATTGAATTCTAATGGTCAGTTCATAAACACAATAATCTCATAAGATCTTAAAATAAACCAATAAAACACTAACTTAACACTTATGATTTTGCTTTCCATTGAATGTCTTCTTCAATCTATAGTACGAATGACTCATAGGAACAAAATGTCTGATGGCCAAGATACACCTTCTTACTGTCATGCACTAGCTGCAAGGAACACGTGTTTTCTTCACAACACGGATGATTGATTCAGTTATATTACCGCGAGTGCACGGCCACGATGAAGCAGTTGTAAGTACGAGTCGAGTCCACAGGGAGGTGTGTCAACTATGATTCTTTGGAAATCAAGGGGAGAATAATTAGGGAAGAAGTTGATAACACTAAACTAGGCTACACTAAACAAGCAATTAACCAATGAGAAGGATAAACGCATAAGACTAACTAAAACTAACTAAGTAACTAACAAAGCAAGATGAAATTCAGTAAGGAAAAACCCCAATGGTGGAGTGTGTGTACACATGTGATAAAGTGGTGAATAATTCATTCAATAAGGAACAAGTATAGGTTGTGTTTTCATGCATAGGAAGTACCTAATGGTTGTGGAAAAACCTATCATTCCAATCACTAACCTAGTTGATTAACATGAGCATAAACAAGTTGGATATTAAGAACCAAAACATGCATGGAAAGTACCTAATGATTATGGCAAAACCCATCATGTTAAGTATTCTCTTTCAAACAAACAAGCATACATTCACGTTCATCACATATTGCAAAAGATAGCATTCATTCCCATTCTTCATTACATGTATAAACATCATCTCCACCCCCAAAGGGGGTGAAACTACTTACTACACAATAAGCTAACAATTATACTAAGGAAGAGAAATATTATAACTAATTATACTACGATTAAGGAAACAAAACTAAGCTAAATATGCAAGCATTAAAAGAGATTAAAACAAAACTAAGAAAATATGTTATTTACATGACTCACATTACAAGTAACATTCTTCTACACTTGAGTTTTACTCCAACGCTTTACTCCAAGTAGAGAGAATCGCCACCAAGCAATGGGTAGGTTACAAAGGAGGAAGAAGAGTTCTATTTATAGACATGAAAAAGGCAAATGGGGGCAATCCCCCGATGTGGGACTAATGAAACATTCCCATAATATATATAAACACATAATCCATATCAGTGCGAAACCGAGTCAGATTCTGACCAAAACCAAGTCACATTTTGTTGGATTGGATCCAATTTCGGATATCTTCTTTAGTGTTTCAATTCTTCACATAGGGTGCACTCGGATCGGTTATTGGAGTCTGGGCCCGAATCTAATTGCCTAAATACTCCTCATGATGGTGTGGAGTTTTTCGGTTTGCTATTTGGTCCCTCCGTCTTACATCCTGGTCTTTCCCTCTTGCAGATGGGTCCTTGTGCATGACAGAGAGGTCTAGTATGCCTCATTCAAGTCATTTCTTCTTATGTTTCAGTCCTTTTTTCTCTTCCCTTCTCTTCTTTATTACCTAATACTTGAAATATAACAACAAACACTCGAGTAGCATAATATTGGGGGTACAATTAAGAACATATAGCATGAATATAATGGATAATAAGCTACTAATCAACGGACATGCATTATGGTCTTTCACAGAATATGAAGACAAATTTTCATATTCAAGAAAGTCATTTATTGTGCAAAAGATCATCGTACACATAGTAAATGACTATTGATAATGGACAAACCACACTTGCTCACCATTGTCCCACAATTTCTTTAGGTCATCAATTAACGGTCTCAATACACATCATTGTAGTTTCCCAGTTGTTTTGGACCATAAATCATTAACAACAGCTTCATGTTTCTTCGTTTTATGCTTAACCACGGAGGGAGATTTTAAATAACAAGGAAAACAAGCCACAAACTATGAAGGCTACTCAAACAATCATAAGGATTCATTCCATCGGTAAATAGACCAAGTCTAGGATTTCGAGATTTCTCACCAAATAATGAAAAGTCTGAATCAATTTTCTTCCACTGGGAGAATCTGCAAAATGGCAAAGCAACCGATCATTCGTTGTCTCACGATCTACATGCCATGTTAGGTTATTGGAGTCCTCAGAACATGCAAACAAATACTTCAAATTTGGAATTATCAGAAGATACAAAAACACATTTGCACGCGGCCCTTGTAGTTTTTTGTTCTTATAACCACTCACATTTTCCTTTTGTTTGTACAGTAGGACTTTACACACATTGTTGGTTGTTTGGCTTTAATCTATGTTTTCATGATTTAATCAACCTAATCTTAATTATAATCAATGTAGAGTAGCACACATTATGCATGACATATATATTGTATTGTGCTAACTTCTACAGGTGATCAAGATTCAATGAAGAAAGGAATTCAAGTCAATACATGTAATCAAGCTATTGAAGACATGTAATTTATATTTCTTTTGAGTCTTAGGAACCTATGTAATCTTGAGTATACAAGAGTTAAAATTCATTCACATAGACACTAGGTTCCTTATAGAAGTCATACACAAAATCTCAAATCATTTGGACTTCAATAGGTCACGCAAACTTTCACCGACATTAACTAAACTTAAACCAGAACTTCTTGCGCCAATTCGGTCGACCGAATTGCCTTCGTTTGACCGATTAATCCTTTAACAAATAGTGAACTTAAGAGCTCGACCGGTCAACCGTTCAGACCTTCTCGGTCGAATGTATACACGTGTCATTTGACTGTTAGACTTGTCGTATTATACCAACGGTCGTATTCGTATAAACTTAACCAAACCCCTAAATACCATAGCTTTCGGTCGACTGATGCCAGCCTTGCGGTTGACCGATTGAAACACTCTTGTTCATCCATAATTTACTGGACGAATCCGGTCAATCGTTACTTTGTCCTCGGTCGACCGTCTATAGGATTTCTCTTAAACCCCTTAGTGCCTGGACATTTTCGAGCAACGGAACCTAGCGTGTTGTTCGACCGTTAACTTAAGAGAAGTTAAGTTATAGCCTATTTTTTTGTTCGACTGATCCTTGCTCGGTCAACCGTTCCTTGTTCTGAACTGTCTATCGGTCGACCGTTTGACCCGTTTGGTCGACAGAACTTGCCGAGAAAAGTGTGCTGCAGTTTTCTTTTTTGTGTTTCTTACACAACTCTTCACCACACTTAACCCCAATGGCTATAACTCTCTTAGAGCTTAAAAATAGAGGTCCCTAACCTTATTTACACATCTCTCCCACTACTATTTGCCTCCTACATTAGATATATCATTTCAATCACTGAAAACCTTCATTTCCACACTTTAGTCTCAATTCCAGTCATACTCAAGTGTGCTCAAGTTAGAGAGTGTTTGAATCACTCACGTTTGTTACTGTCAACAAGTTGTAAAGGTTTTGGTGAAAGCCTGAAGCATCCCTCTCGGATTGTGAGGCGAGGAGTCAAGCTCGGCGTGGGTTGTTCGCGAGCTTGATGATTGTAAAGGCGTTGTCTCCTGGCCCGGAACGGGAGCAGATAGTGAAGTCATGAGCGGAGCTCGAAGTGTCGAGTGGATCTTGCAATAGAGGACGTAAGTGGGTGGCCAAACCTTTGTAAAACCCTGAGTCCATTTGTCGTTTGCAATTTCATCCATTATTTGCTTGCTTATTTTTATTCCGCTGCGTATTCTTGTTTGCTTAAGCAAGTAGGTAATTAACCTTAAAAGTAATTAGATTATCGAACCATAATGATCCTACAAACATGACAATAATGTAGGTTTTCAAACTCACCAATATATAGTATACAATCATTAGGATATGTATGTATTTTTCATATTGCATCCCCATTGGACACAATATTTTTTTGCCTCATAGGTACGATCTGAAAATTCATTGCTATTTGGATGAATCTCTTTGAACAACTTTAAAAAGTAGTGAAACTAACGTCACTCCAACTGTTTGCTATTTTAAAGGTATACAACCTTAAAACTATGGACAACCTACCAAACTAAAAGAAACTCGGACACAAAGGTTTTTCATTGTCGGAAAATAGACTACCAAGTACATCGGGCTTATCGCCAAAAAATTCAGCAACATCTCACATCATATCCTCTAACTGATCACCGTCATTGACATACCCCTTTCAGTCACTATGATCACCTTCGTCCTTCGTACTTATTTCATTTTCACCTTGTCATATCCAACATGTATATCCTTCATCAAAACCTTTCTCGAACAAATGTGCTTTTATCTCTTTTACATGTCGTAAGAACATGTTAAAATAATTCTTACATAGGTAAGACATTTCTTTCATTTTTAACATGTGCATTCTTCTGGGCAAACTCTATAATTATCAACCATGACCTCATATTCATCACTCATTCGAAGTGCGAAAATTCAATTTCGATTCATAGTTTTCTACAGACCAAGAGAAACAAACACAATTTATAACATGATCAATATATTTGAATACCTACCAATAAACAATATCCAACACAAATAGAATAATGCATTAAATTCGATTAACTTCCATTCCATTATATATTTCAAACAAATAAAACTTTGATATCTAAATTCCTCTTCTGCGAACTAATTAAAATGAGTACTTTTAATTAGAGTACTTAAAAGAGTAGCATATGGAAGAATTTATCGCACCTTGCTGAGCAAGTGTTGGATTTGAAGGATGGTCGGGATGGTCAGGATGGGCAGATTTGGCGGGGCAGTCTGGGTGGCAAAGGGGGATGGAGTCGATCGGGTTTGGCTAGCGCGTTGGGTTTATTTGTTTGATGTTGGGTTGTAAAATAAAAGTCAAAATGCATTACAAGTTATTAAAAAAATTAAAGTTTACCATGTCGGTTTTTCTATAGGCCATGTTGGTTTCTAGCGAACCAACATTATAATCCTAAAATCACGTCGGTTTATTGACAATCGACGTAGTACACCTAATATCACATCGTATTTTCTAAGAACGACGCGATTACGCTAACATTCACGTAAGTTTCCTCAAAACTGACCACTTCATAGCAATACGTATGTTGGGTTTTATTTTAATAGCTTAAAGGGTTCAGAATAATTAAAACACCAACTACTAAGTTTAATTTCCATTAATGCATTGAAAGTTTACTTATTTTTGTGCCTTTTGAAACCAAACATAAATTAATTATTTTACATCAAACCAGATTTGTGAAAGTGCCGAAGGTGGTAATGTGCTACTGGCCAGGGATAAGGTCCAACAAACCCTTTGATGTTTGGTTGAGTTGTCCAAATCAGAAATCAAACAAACAAATGCTGATACGGAATTCCACCAAACATATTCCGAGAATTGATTGCGTTGTGTTTTCGATCGGAACATAATTAGTACTGGTTTTTGCTAAAGTCAAACTTGATTATTTATAAGGGAAAGTAGATATATACCCTCCTTTCCACCCACTTCTCACACACAGTGATGCGGCAAACAAACAAAAATTCTATGTGAAACACCTTTCACTCGCTCAAATACCACCCTCTACACTAAATCACTCTCTCACAACTTCCTCCTCAATTGCAAGTCGAGGACGGTGGTTGTACTACCTACGACTAGCATTAATGTGAGTTTTTTGAATTTGAATGCCAAGGTTTTGCGTGTTAGGTGGGGTCATTCTTTTCAACTCAATAGAAAGCATTGAACTCTTCCATTTGGGACATACTTTCTTCTTCCTCAAGCTTCGTAGCTTCCCTTTCAAACCATGAGTGGCGAGATCTGGTTCCTAAAGCTTCATGCCTCATTTTACCCTTTTTGATTATCATTGTTTGTTTCATTTTTCCTTTTTTAAACTTTTTCTATAGCACTAAATCTATCATTGTTCAATTTGTTAAGCTCCTTCTCCCCTATAAACATCACCACCTCTCTTCCCGAATCAGGGTTTTGCGATGGGAGATGATTGGTCGAAGGGCACCATGAAGTGTTTCCACGATACGAAGGATCAATTTGGATGTTTGTCGATTTATCGTTGAGGGTGAGCCTGTCAACTTCGCTAAAGACTTCACTGGACACAGTGGATCTAAAGTGAAAGACAACAACATTGACAACTGAAGTCGTGCAGGTGGGTATGGTGGCAGTGGAGGTGGTTATGGTGGTTGTTACAAAGGAGGTGGTGGTTATAGAGGAGAATGGAGAGTGTGTATTATACCTATGGGGAGACGTAGTACATGACCATTGATTGTAACCATGGTGGAGTAAGATACGAAGGAGGTGGGAGGTATGAAGGTGGTGGTGATGGTGAAAGGTATGGAGGAGAAGGTGGTTGTTACAATTCTGTGAGCACTGAGGGTGCTCAAATACTAACGTGAGATATTGTGGTTTAGAGTTTAATTTTGTTTGATTTTTTGTTTTGATGTTTCGATGTTTATCATTTTGTCATCCAAACTAATAGTTTTGATTGAGATAATTTGGTGTTAGGGTTGTGAGTGTCTTTTACAACCCATTGGGGATCTACTTCATTTTGCAAAGAAGATCAAATGCCATGTGGTTGTATATTAATGTTGTTTTGTTAGTTGTTGTGGTAAAAAAAGAATTTTGTATCTTATTGTTTGAAATTCCATTAGTAAGAAGAATTTTCATTTTGTAATCTATTTGTACTTCATTTTGGCAAGAGCTTGACGATGAAGACACAAAGTTATCAATACAACTCAACAAAAATCCCCCACAGTCATCCCAAAATACCACGCAATGAAGCCAAATGTGGGGTGATTGATAATCATTCCAATATACTCATTGTCATGTACCAAGATACCTATACTTATTTTTTTAATTTATACAACTCTTCGTTTCCCTTTTCCCTATCATCTTCTCCCTGGATATGTTACTTTTGTTCCACATTCTATCATCATCCTTCTTGGTTGTTTTGGTACTCCAAGTTCTATATATGGATTTGAAGCAAGGGATTTACTCATACTATGTTAAGCGATTTGCCACACTTCGTGCTTGAATTTACCATCATTTTGTACTTGGGAATCTGTGATAAATTGTACACAAAATCTGCCTCATTAAACCCCAAAAAGGAACTTGTCATGTTAAATACATTTGGTCACATACCCCTAACATTGTTGTTGTTGATTGATAGGAATGGGTAAATTAAATTCAAGTACAAGGTAAGTTCGTTTCTTGCTTTAGATGTACGTAGTTCGCTAAATTCATAATGTACTCAGGGTAAATTGATACGATTCTGACCCAAACAAAGACCCTTTCAATGAACTTTTTCTGTAGCTGTAATATTTCTTGATATAGTTGTTTCATCCTTGGGTAGTTATTTGTTGTCGTTAATTAATGTGCTTCTACTCTATTTTTATCTGATTGATCATTCTATAGTTTGAGGTTATTTACCTTGGGTAATTTCGTAGAGAGCCAAGGGTATTTACAATTGAATGTGGAATTCATGTTTTACCGCAATTCAAATTTGTTTAAGTTTATTGATAAGAGAGAGTAAATTCATAACAAGTATAGAGTAACGTAATAAATCTCATACCTAGGAGTGGGTAGATTCAAAATGAAGTGAGGGTGATCTCATATGATACAAATTTTCAAATGATCTCATATGAAGTACTTTCATACTTCCTATAGGGTATTTTCATACTTCATTGGGGGTATTCTCGCTAATTGTCTAATTTATGTGCCTAAAATAGCAAGAATTTCGTCAACACAATGTTGAGAGGTGATTGATGTATTTTTCAAGGATTGTGTGAATTTTCAAACTTCCCTCAAGTAATTTGTTGGCCAAGACGAAGTCGCATTAAGGAACAAATACAAAATCAAAACTCATATACGTGGAAGAATTCAAAGCTCGAGAGATAAAAACCAAGTACTTAAACACAATCACCAGCCATGCACCTCTCTTACAACAATTCCCATTAGATAGGATATAAAAAAGTCAAAACAATGGTAGTACATTCGATTTGCCCTCATTGAGTTTTTGACTTTAGTTTTATGTTTGGGTTATGGTGTTCCTCTTCGAACTGAGTTGTGTTGCTTTTGTTTTATTCCATCATTTGGTTGCTTTTGTTCTACTTTTATACCTTAGTTTGATGTTTCTATTGATCGCCGAACCTAGGAATTCCACTAAACCACTTATGTTCCTAATTCTACGTTATCATATCCTGCTATTAGAAGTTAGCCATTCCAGTGAACTGTTAGTTTATAACGATCTACAGGTTCAGGAGTACCTTTCTTGGAGAGAACCTGTGGCAGCGGAAGGGATCGGCGATCACCTCACGGAATCCTCTGGAGCACCAGTCGGTCTTCTACTCTCTTGGAGAAGAAGCACGAGTCCACAACCCAAGAGTCCACGGATTGACTTGGTGAAGGTGGAAGGACGAATGGGAGAGAGAGAGAGGTGGCGGCTATGGTTGGTGGGGCTAGGGTTTGCACACATGAACCTCCATCCAATGGGAGGCTTCCCTCCTTATATAGATGGCCCCTCCTGAAACCCTAATGTGTAGTCCAATAGGGACGTGCCATGTGTCAGTGCTTTGGGCAAATAACTTATTAGTCCCAGATTAATCCAATATCTCCCACTTGCACAACAACACGATAGCAACATGTCATCTCCATTTGTGTCCCCAACACATAAGTATATATCCCTGATACATACAATCACAAGATGGCAATATGTCACCTCTTTCTGTGTCCCTGACACATATGTATATATCCCTGATATATACAACTATTGCTCTCTCCAAGTACGCATCCACAATACGCAAGTCTCTGATCATGTATCCTCGATACACGACCATCTGTGTCCCCAACACATGCACTCTTCCGATCATACGGACAAATGGGTCGTGCGACCGGTGATGCACCTGCAATTAGGAGTCTCAAACTAGAAACCTTACTAGAAGGCCAGAATGACAACATCCTCACAAAAATAATAATTAAGCAGTCAAATGCACATCATTGTTCCCCAGGTTTACTCAGAAACTCACTTGACATGAACGGTATCTGGATCCCTCGGAGAGAATACCTTCTTGTCCTCAAGGTACTTGCTACTGTATCCAATACAGTTGGGCCCAGCAAATAATTTTAGTGCAGTCGAGTCAAACCTTTCCCTTCGCCCCAGACCACCATTACACTCAGAGTTGACTCCTTTCCCGAAGATGCCTCTTTAGCCTGAGTCTCTCATGGTCGTAGATAACATCCCAAAGTAGCCACATCAACTCTTTGCTTCATGGTGTCATCGAAGGTCACTGAGGGTAACTAATGACAATCAAGTCTTGGACTCACACAGTGAAGGAGCAGGGATCCATCCTTTCACTTCCCAATGGTCGCTCAGCACATGTTGTATGACAAACATGTTATGGTGGATCATACTGTACACAATAGTATGTCTGTCTCTCAACACCATACAAGTCTTAGTCCAGTCGCACCCCCTCTGCGTCTGACCCGAGCTTCATCATTGTCGCCTTAACACCATACAGGTGCCACCTGGCGCCACATGTGATGCTCTCACTTGGATTCTACAGGTCACATGAATCGTGGGAACATTCATGTCAATCCTCACCAACATAGAGGATCTCATCTTGATTTCTAATCAAGGCGACTATCCGATCATGAACTTCTCTAGATCTATCATGCAACATCTCTTCATGATCAGTCTCATCTCTGCTCACTATCAAAAGCGCCAGAGGCGAATGCTCGTGTGAGTGAGCATTCTTCAGCCTATTGACAGAATGATATTTTATGCTAGAACAACTACATCAACAAAACAGATATAGTCGAAAGAAAAAACACAATCAATCATAAAAGGAAGTTAGACATGCCAATACATCAAAGTCTGCGTAAGCCTAAGGACTTCACATGAGACACAAATGAGTCCTTAGCTATAGCCTTGGTAAGAGGGTCAATTACCATAAGACTAGTACACACATGTCTGAATACAACTTCCTTTCTCGCTATGATGTCCTTCACAAAATGATACCAAACCTGTATATGTTTGGTCTTTCCTTGATATTTGGGGTCTTTCACATAACAAAGGGCAGCCATGCTGTCACAATAGACAACAACAGGCTCATCCAATGTCTCTACTAGCCCAGTATGTTGTAAGAACCTCCTCAACCAAACTACCTCCTGTACTGCTGCAGAGCATGCAACATACTCTGCCTCCATAGTGGACAGGGCTATACAGGTTTGCTTCTTGCTGGACCATGAGATGGCCCCATTAGCCAGCAAGAAAGCATAACCAGAGGTAGACTTCCTTTCATCAATGTCTCTAGCCCATCACTATAGCCAATCAGCCGGAGATCTGATGCTTGGTAACACAACATGTAGTTACTCGTTCCTCTGAGGTATCTCATGATTCTCTTGACCGCCTTACAGTGCTCCATGCTTGGGCTGGACTGGTAGCGACTCACCATGCCCACAACATAACAAATGTCTGGCCTAGTACACATCATAGCGTACATAAGGCTTCCCACAACATTGGAGTATGGAACCTTGCTCATTTTAGCCTTCTCTTCAGGACTCTCATGATGCTTATCAAGGCTCAAGTGCAAACCCCTCTCAACAGGTCTGTCGATTGGTTTGCATTTATTCATATGGTATTTCTTCAAGACGTTGTTAATATAAGTCTCTTGAGACAATCCCAGAAGTCTCTTGGACCTATCTCTAACAATCTTGACACCAAGGATGTAGCTAGCTTCACCCATGTCCTTCGTATCAAACGTGGAGGACAACCACTCTTTAGTGGATTTCAGAAACTCTTTGCTATTGTCAGCCATGAGTATGTCATCAACATACAAGGTCAGAATGACAAATTTACCATTGGATCTCTTAACGTACACACAGTGATCTTCCTCAAGCATAGAGAACGTATTCTCTGATATAGCTTGATGGAAGTGAATGTTCCACTGTCTAGACGCTTGTTTGAAGCCATAGAAGGACTTATTGAGCTTGCACACTTTGCGCTCTTGTCCTTTGACTTCAGAACCTTGAGGTTGATCCATATAGATCTCCTCCTCAAGTTCTCCATTGAGAAAAACAGTCTTTACATCCATTTGGTAAAGCTCTAAGTCCATCTGAGCTACAATAGCTAGTAGAAGGCGGATGGAGGCAAACCTAACCACGAGTGAAAAGGTTTCCTCAAAATCCACGCATTCTCTTTGGGTGTAGCCTTTAGCTACCAGTCTAGCCTTGAATCTATCAATAGATCCATCCGCCTTCCTCTTAATCTTGAGGATCCACTTGGTCCCAATGGCCTTTCGGTTCGGCGGTAAGTCGACCAAGTCCTAGACTCGATTAACTTTCATCGACTCCAACTCTTCCTTTATAGCTTCTAACCACTCTTTCACATTTGGACCTTCCAAAGCCTCTTTCAAGGTCTCCGGTTCTTGCTCATCGATTACTATCATCCTAGAAGATTCATAATGAATTTCTTCTTGAGCTATCATGAGGGCCTCTTCCTCTAAGCGAAACCGCCTACGAGGAATGAGCCCGCGTTTACTTCGACGCAGATGGGTATCTAATGGCTCATCCTCCGTGAGAGCTATCGGATCCTCAGCATTGCTGCTCCCACTAGGATTGACTGCTGGCCGTGGAGTGGCAATGTCCTCATCTTGTTGTTCAAAGAAGTTCTCTGACTCTTTGATAGCTCCAGCAAGAGTTGGAAAATCATTTTCCAAGAATGTTGAATCCCTAGACTTTCCAAGAATGTGGCATCCCTAGACTCCAGTTCCGTCCTTCTTTCATTCTCGTCTAACCTGATAAAAACAAAACCTTTGGAGAGATCACTGTATTTTACAAAGATACACTTTTCCCTCTAGGTCCTAGTTTTCCATATCAGTGACTAGTAGAATGAATGTATGCCGCGCTTCCCCAAGGACACAGCAGACTAAAATCAGGCTTTCGTCCTGTCCATAACTCATATGGAGTTGAGGGAACCGATTTTGTTGGAACTCTATTGAGGATATAGGCAGCAGTCATTAGAGCATCTCCCCAAACCGAAATTGGTAAGCTCGCATGCGCCATCATGGATCTAACCATTTCTAGCAACATTCTATTCCTTCTCTCGGCAACACCATTTTGCTGAGGAGTATAAGGCATAGTGAGTTGTCTAGATATCCCATTTTCATCACATAACTCCTTAAACATTATGGAGAGATACTCCCCACCACTATCCGTTCTTAGAGTTTTTATCTTATTATCCAATTGATTCTCTACCAAGCTCATGAATCTCTTAAAGCATTCTAGAGCTTCTGACTTGTGAGAAATAAGATAAATATGACCATATCTAGTGTAGTCATCAATAAATGTGATGAAGTAACTTTGTCCATGTCTAGTACACACATTCAAAGGTCCAAAAATATCCGAGTGAATTAGTTCTAAAGGAGAAGTAGCCCTAATGGCTTTTCCGAACGGTTTTCTAGTTGCCTTTCCAGCTAGACAAGATTCACAGGTCGGCAATTCAAATTTGGAGCATTCTCCTAATACCCCCTCCTTTGCCAACCTGTTCATCCGAACAACACCAATGTGACCTAGTCTAGCATGCCACATAACTGAATCATTATTCATAGAACTTTGACTCATAAAGGCACTAGTGTTATGATTGAAATCATAAATTGTGTCCAACACAATAAAACCGTCTGAAAGAAAGGCACGTCCATAATAAATGTTAGCAAGGTATAAACTCATATTATTGTTCTCAAAAACAACTTTAAAACCATGTCTCATCAAAACAACAACAGAAATAATATTTCGCCGTATAGCGGGTGCATACAATACGTCATGAAGTAATAAGATTCGGCCACTTCGCAAAGTCACTTTGCATGTGCGAACTCCAAGAACTTCAATGCTAGTGTTGTTCGCCATGTTTATTCGCCTCCCACTTGGAACACGGTGATATTCCACGAAGGCAGAACAATCCTTTGTTACGTGGTTCGTGGCACCTGAATCCACAATCCACACAGGAGAATGATCAGTGAGCATCACAGAACTAGTCACGTTACAATTCGAGGGATTACACACAGTAATTACCTTTTGCTCAGTGCACTCACGAGCAAAATGTCTAGTCTTTCGGCAGTTAAAACAAGTCACATTAGACTTATCTTTCCCACCTCTGGATCCTCGAGGTCGTTTCTTTCCAGCTTTGTTTTCTGTTTTGTCCTTATTTGCACCCTTCTTGCCTTTAAAACCCTGAGCTCTATCTCTTTTGCGCTTAAAACCTGCACTCCTCCGAGGAGCGTCAGCTTCAGCAGCAAACACTTCAATTAGAGGGGCTTCCGCAAGCATGCGCTCGTCCTCCAGCTCTAGGTGTTTTGCGGCCTGGTCAAATGTCCTGATGTCAACAGCATGGGTCAGATGGACATTCATATGCTCCCAACTCTTCGAATGCAATGATCTGATGAGAGCAGACACTTAGCTCATCATCGGTCTTAGCACGACCGACAGTGCTCAGCTCGCTAATCATGTTTGACATTGCGGTAATATGCTGCCTCATTGTGTGACCTTGGCGCATTTTATACCCATCAAACATGAACCCAAGTTGGCGGGCCCTTGTGACGGAGGTCACTCTGTACTGAAACTTCACAGCTTCCAACAAGGCCTTTGCAGTTCGCAATTTTTCGAACCGCAGTAACAGATCATCTCGCATTGAAATCAAAATTGTAATGCAAGCAATACGGTCTTTCTTTTTCCATGCATTATAAACATCCATATTTCTGCGATGCTGCGCAGTGGTCCCCTCCTCGGGGGGAGACATCGTTTGGGTTATATTTTCTAACATGTCCTAATCTTCTAAGAGACACTCAATTTTACGATGCCACCGATCGTAATTTCTTTCATTGAGTTTATCTCCTCGAGACATATCAGCGACAATGCTTTTGGAAGCAGCCATAAAGAATCTAGGACAAAAACACATAGCGATACATGAGTTCTAGCATAAAATACAACGAGCTACAATAGTCATAAAATATAAAACATTCGATCAAATCCTCATGCAATAGTTAATAAAGCCATTTTACTAATCTATATATTGAGCTCCATCATGACTGAGAGACCCAAAAAATGATCAAATCATGGCAAATCAGCAAATAAAGAAAGTATTGCCGCCGGTTGCAAGGTGGTTTACACAAAACACTTCTACCTTGCAACTCCCACTAGGCATGTAGGTTCCAAAAAAAACGTTTACTTTCAAAATAAATTCAATCAAGATCACACAGAAATCGATTGCTTCATTACTTGCATATCAAGCTAAGGATCCCCCATAGGGATTTAGCCTCTTAGACGGGAACCTGCATGAGCCTTATAGCAATAATATCGCAATAATAAAAATAAAGGAGCCCCTCGTCTCCTTAGGGCAATAAACAGTCCACAATCCATAAATATTACAGTCCATAAATATTACAGCCCATTGCGATATCTATTGCAAATGGAAATGAATGAATGAAATTACGCTCATCTCTCAATAAGGCAGTAAATAAAATCAGCAACCATTCATTCTATACAAGCACAATCTTTCCATACGTTGGCACAATCCGACGTATGAAAAAATACCATAAAGTGTGCACCTTTTTCAATCAAGAAGGAAGTTATGCATAAGGAAACAATGCATTTATGGTGCACGAATATTGGCAAAAAACGTGTTAGGTAATAACAATCAATCTCCACAATAATCATTCTCCAAACAAAATTTTTTCTTCTTTCCCTAATCAATATAATCATGATAGCACAAAGATTTATCCCACTTTGATTAGGAAAGAAAAGAAATCGGAAATTCTATGGTGGAGAGCAACACATATTTTTGCATCAAAGGAAAGCATTCAAAAATATTTTTAAGGCAATAAAACTCCATCCCATAATATCCCCTCAAAATTTTCAGAATTAGCCAATCTTTCCTTAATCAATATAAGCATGCAATCAACAATAATTATGCTACTTGTATTGGAAAGAAAATTTCGAAATTCTTTGGTGGAGGGTAACACGTATATGCACATATGATGAAAAGGAAATATTTCAAATGAAATGCATGCTATCATTCCAAAAAATCCGAAACATCCTTAATGAGATAAACATATATGTGCATTCAATCATAAAGGAAATATTTCAAATAAAATGCATGCTATCAATCCAAAAAAAAAATATTTCTGAATTATACAATATGGTAACTCAATATTCATGTATGTGCATGATTTTGCAATCAACATCTAATCCTAGATGCATGCACATGAGATTAAAAATCACATATACATGAATAAGGCAACAAGCATCTAACCTTGGATGTATGTACAAGAGTTTAGAAAGAAAAAAATGCACAATCAAATCATAAAATCCGAAATGTATGATCACATTATATGATACATGCAATAATTAACTCTTGTAAAATTATCATCATATTTCAAACAACATATATGCGCATATCATCAAGAACACACAAACTCTTGCCGCAAGCTTGAAGGATGAAAGAAATATGTGCAACAAACATAGATTAACATGTAACCCTAGGTACATGCATAAAATGAAATCTAAGTTATGCGCAATAATGAAATAATGATGAAACTTGTAATACAATTCGCATGTAATGAAAGGAATCAAGAAAACATGCGCAATGGTGAGGAAATATGTCATCAAACCCTAGGCGCATGATGAAGAGAAAAAAAACCCACACATGTATGCGATTTCTCTCAAAAGCTACCGAAATTATTTCAACATAAATGAAATAAGAAAGTGCTAAAAAAATTTTCGGAGGTAACCAAGATGGCTCTGGTACCAATGTTAGTTTATAACGATCTACAGGTTTAGGAGTACCTTTCTTGGAGAGAACCTGTGGCAGCGGATGGGATCGGCGATCACCTCACGGAATCCTCTGGAGCACCGGTCGGTCTTCTACTCTCTTGGAGAAGAAGCACGAGTCCACAACCCAAGAGTCCACGGATTGACTTGGTCGAGGTGGAGGGACGAACGGGAGAGAGAGAGAGGTGGCGGCTAGGGTTGGTGGGGCTAGGGTTTGCACACATGAACCTCCATCCAATGGGAGGCTTCCCTCCTTATATAGATGGCCCCTCTCGAAACCCTAATGTGTAGTCCAATAGGGACGTGTCATGTGTCTGTGCTTTGGGCAAATAGCTTATTAATCCCAGATTAATCCAATATGAAATACTCCTGGTCAAACAAGTGCTTCAACTTACTACTAGTTATTGAAGTTACCCCCGACAGATTATTAAATTTACCCATTTATACATTTATAATTTCCTTCGGACTTTCATTACCTTACTCGTTTGTATTAAATAGTGAGATGTATACTTATTTTGCTAAAATGTTGATGTGCTATGATCCAAGTTGTTGGTCTAACTTTAGTTATGTTGAGATACACCATGAAATTACACTCATATTAACCACAAACTACCTTCTGTATTCATGATACACTCATCCCCAAATAATAGTTGAATCATACATCGCATAACCAAAAAAACTAGAAAGGAGAGTGAAAGTGGTGAACAAATCTTAAGGTGTTTCGGAAATATGCAAGTGTTATTTGGATTTCAAATAAGTTTAAAATTGGGGTACAAAGGTACACTACCTTTTGTTGTAAAGGTACCATGAAAAAAAGCAAAATCAAACCTACGTTATTAAGGTACCATCGGAAAAAGCAAAACCACCGATTCAAAAACTTCTTACCAAGGTATCCATTGGCCAGAGACAAGGTCCAACAAACCCTTTGATGTTTGGTTGAGTTGTCAAAATCATAAATCATAAATCAAACAAGCAAATGCTGATACGGAAATCCACCAAACATATATATTCCGAGAATTGTTTCGTTGTGTTTTCGGAACCTAATTGGTAGTGATTTTTCCTAAAATCCAACTTGATTATTTCTGAGTTGGAGTACCCAACACTCATTTGTAAATGCTAGAAGAGGAAAATATGTTTTAAAAGAATCGGATATGCAGCATATGCTGCAACTGATCCGTGATTAGAATGAAAGGTACATTTGTTACAATCCATATCACGATTTTACATGTGATGTTTAGTGTCTGACCTCTGAGTTTTAACACTATTGTACGCAAAACTGCATTGGTGATGAAAATTTGTTGTTCACGCGTCACCTTGGAAATCACTCCGGGTCATCGATAGAATGCATAAAATGAATATTACGTGAAGAAACTTCAGAAAGGTAAAACAACCGGTGTGATGAAAGTTAGTTCAATAAAGTAAGAGTTAGAGGTTAGAAACAAAACGTTGGCGTCTATTCAACGCATCGTGAATACCAACCAGACTTGCGTTTTTGCTATTTCACATAAGGTGAACCTAACGTGAACGCTTGGTGGTGGTAATAGATTTGTTTTTAAAAAAAATGGTGGTGGTAATAGTTTTCATTTAGCTTGTGCTTTGAGCCCACAGCTGGTTAAGAAGTATTCTATTAACCATCACTAGGTAAAAGGTTCAACTCTTGGAACTGTTACTCTGGGGTTGTGAATACTTTGTGCTCGGTTGAGGCCCAAAAGGTGCTGTTTTGCAATTTTGGGAGCGTACACCTCGATGCAAAAGGCATTGGATATCCTCTAAGTTATCCAGCATTCGTCTCAGAGACTGTGAAATTTTGTATGATCAAAAAAGAACCGGAGAATAAATTCAATATGTATCTTAAATTCATGTCTAACTATTTTAGTCATGTATTCATGTAAATGTAGTTGATATTAATTAGACTCCGCATTAGTTTCAAGTTGATTTCACCTATTTTACACACTTGTGCCTCATGTCATCAAGAACCACTCACACACGCATACCTACACACATCCACTTCATGGGAGTTTAGTTTGATTGTTGATTAATTCATCGTTTAGTGTAGTTATAAGTAAGCATATTCCTTTCATTCTCCTCTCATTTACCACTCGGGTATGGTAGTCACAACAGCACTCACAACTCCTTGAGGTTCGACCTGTATTTGTTATGTCTTCACCGACGTCCTGCACTTGTGGTTATTAAAACAATCAATTACTCAGGCATTCTTGATTAAATTTTTAGTCCTTCAAATTTACCCTAACCATCTACGAAGACCCCACTAATTTCTGGACGCTCCATTCGAACTCAGTTGTTTGTTGATATTATTGTTTTCTAAAATCAATCTCGGCCATCTAAAAGATAAAAAAATGATTTTTAGATTTTAATCTCAACCATTTGTTGTTTGGTCTCTCTAATTTATCTCATTCACCTGCTATTTATTTTTATTTAAAAACATACAATTAATCTTAATTGTCCACATTCTGATCCTCAAATTCATCATGATTGCTACATCATTTGGAAGAATCAACTATTTTGATAAAGAAAAATCTAATGTTTGAAACCATTCTCATCCTTCGATACATAAGATTCATATGACAAATATTCATTTTTTGTAGTTTCTTCTTTTGACGTAGTCAACTACTCTTTGAGACACTCGTTAAGCCCACATGGGTAGTGATTAGTACCATATCATGTGTAATATCGATGATATATTTGTTTAATTTAGCTCTCAACTAGTGCTACTCAAGTATGTTTACAAGTATTACAGGAATAAATATAACTTGGCTAGAATAAATAATTATGTACCAAATAAAAAGTTAATTGGAATAAAATCCCGCTAGAAATGATGCATGGACCTAAAAAGTCTCTCCACAAGTCTTGAGAAGTTCAAATTAGGTCAAAATGGTACTCAAATTGACCAGCTCGACGAGAAAAATCTAAATCTACACCCACATTTCCAATATATGTACGACGTCAGGACAAATTAACAAAATAGTGATGAAAAACGTGGGAAATCATCTTGACTGTTGGATTGAATTCATCAAAAAAATCTAATACCTTAATCCTATATAAGGAGACGGTAGCCTCCATTCCATGTCTCTCTCTTCTCTTCCCTTTCTCTTCTATTTTACTTTTTTCCACCATTAGAATAGGTTAGGAGTAGATTTAATGTTCAACCTTTGAATTTCTATTTTGTATTGTTGCAACATTTATTTCATAAGTATCGTCACTCACTTCCTTATTTACTACTTCTCATGTTAATGTGTGGCTAAACCACCTCTTAGGAGATGGGGATGATGGTAGGATAGGTTAATGGTGGTTGTGTGTTTTTGTTTTTACATGGAATTTGGTTGTTGAGAATCTAATGTGTAGACACTGCTCGAAAAATAAACTATAACGCCGGTATTTCACGTCGAATTTAAAAAACCCGACGTGAAATAACCTTATCACGCCAGTTTTTGAAAAACCGACGTGATAAGGAACTTCTCAGGTTGGTTTAAAAAACCAACGTGAAAAATTCAAGAAAACAGGTCGGTTTTAAAAAAAACAACGTGAAATATTTAGGAAAACAGGTCGGTTTTAAAAAACCAACGTGATATATTCAAGAAAACACGTCGGTTTTTAAAAAACCGACGTGATATAGTCAAGAAAACACGTCGTTTTTTTGAAAACCGACGTGTTTTCCTTGTTTTTTTAAATAACCACTTAACCCTAGCCGACATCATCTACTTCTCACTCCTATCCCAAAACAACGCAAATCCCACTCCGAAAAATCCACCCAACGTCCTCCCCCGCAACACCTCCCAATCTGACCCGTGCGACCATGCCCGCCTATCCAAACTCCCACACCTTCTTCGCCTCTTTCCTCCTCCTCCGCTCGATACTTGATTCCAGCATCTAGATTGCTGCCGATTTCGTCTCAGTTCATGGGATTTGGTGAGCATTCCGGTGAACTCGAGGAATTTGCCTTGATCATTCTGCATGCATTTGAAATCTACCTATTACATTATTCTATTGGTTTGTTGGTGTGATTTGTCTTTCAAGTTGCTCCTTGTGAACGTCCAGCACTTAGCAAGGCATACCTATTCCCTAAGGTGGGACAATTAGTATTTCTTTTTCAGTTGCAGCAGCTTTTTTGTTGTCGAAAATCGTTATTCACAGACTCACAGTTCTGCACAAGAATGCATTATTTCATTTCCTGTGTTGTGCATAAATAAATATTGTCTTTCTAATGAATTGATTTTGAAAAATGATTTCTTGTTACACAACCAAGTTTTATTCTAGATATTCCTTACTTTATTAGTGTCCTCTTTTTTTTTGATGACCCAAAATTCCCCGACACCCGCCCCCACTTGGGATAGGCGGGTTGCGGCTCCAAACTGGGGGTGATCCAACACCATTTTCACAGGAACACATTAGCATTAAATAAAGTGCCTTCCTGGGATTCGATCTTGTGACTTAAGGTTTGTGAACCCACATACCTAACCCACTCGGCTACGTCCCGGGGGACCTTTATTAGTGTCCTATTGACTTGTATATTTGTTTCACCTCAAACGGGATCTGCAAGACTCCCTGGGTTTCATGTGTGTGTGTGGGTAGTGGAGGAGAAACGCTGCTTCCAGAGTGGTACACAGAGAAAGGTGATACATTCATTTCTATCATGAGCCAGCGCTCATGCTCTTTTCAAACTTGATTTATCTTTGCCAACCATTAATTGTTTCAATTTGTTTTTATTGTTCAACTTTTTTTGAAAACAAACAAAACTATATGGAAAATAAAACAACAGTAAGAAAATGGAACAACTATTTGATCCCCATCCCAGCAAGTTAACGTTGCAGAGCCACTGATATTTTAGTCAATGATTTAGCCGTCCTCATTATTGTTGTCTTGTTGATGTAAACTATAGCAATGCTCCACGATAAAAAATAAAATGGATTTTAAATAATTCTTTTGTTGTTTACAGGCTTGTAGTTCTTGTGTTCTGCATAAGTTATAATGTAGTTCTTTTGTTCTAAAGGTTATAAAGCTTTCCGATTTTGGTGTTCAAGGAGCAGATGCAAACAAAATAGTTTACTTGAGAGAGATGTTGATGCTGACAAGCTTGTAGCAGCAATTCAGGCTAAGAAGGGTGGGAAAGCTGTAATTGTTGGTGGAGGATACATCGGCCTCGACTTTTCACTTCTGGAATAGTTTCTTTCTACGAGGGTTACTACGCCAATAAGGAATCAATATAATAAAATGGTCTGTTGCAGTTGGGTTTGAGTCTGATGCAAATGGAGATTGTAAGTTCTCTTGTTTTATTTCTTGACATTTTTTCCAGAAGCTTTGTTATCGCATTAGAAAATACTTTTTCATACTCATGCAATTTGAGACACTGAAGCAATCTTCACATTTTAATGCATCAGGTAACTTCTGTGAAGTTGATATTGAGAATTGAACTTAATCCTAGGTGGCGTCCTAGTCACTAGCCACATCATCTATGGAGGGCGGGTAATCTAGGAGTTGATGAATTAACAAGTTGGAAGATAAAAGGTTGAAGGAAAGGAATAGAGACAAAGAGTCTCTCCATTTCTCCATAATTTTCGTCCTTATTTTATGATGTGTAGATGTTGTAATGATCTTGAATGGTCATATTTTTGTAGTGTATGTTATATTTTTATTTTAGGCTAAGTTGAAGAGTCATTGTAAGTGCCTATATAAGCACAAGAGTTCTCCGTTTCTAGCATTAGTGAAAAAGAAAGAAGAATGTAAGTGAGAAAGAAGAAAGAAAAGATGAGTGTTTGATGCAAATCCCATTTTGCTTATGAATGTTAAGTAGTGAGTTTTCTTCTATCATTCGTGCCCACCAATTGAGTAAATCAAAGTATGGATCTAGTGATGGCAATAGAAGGCCCTCAGCATGGAGAACAAGGCGAGCTAAAGCCGCGCACCAGGCGCCACATCTGAACCGCCAATTGGCGGTCCATGTGCCCCTGGTGGAGGGCGTGTTTCTGTGGTGGCTCGGTCTGGTGCTCCCCATTTTTCTCCCATATCTAACATCTAGTATCAGAGCCTCGTCTGATGGGGAGCTCGGGAATGGCGTCGTTTGGTCATGTATCGTTGCCTAGCTTTTCGAAGGGGAACTACGACAAATGGAGTATCCAAATGCGTACCCCTGCTCGTTGCGCACGATGTTTGGGATCTTGTGGAGAGCGGCTTCGAGGAGGAGGTTGTGACGGGAGTAGCAACCGTCGCAAAAATCGAAGTACAAAAGGAGAGAAGAGCCAAAGACAAGAGTGTTCTCTTCCTTCTCTTCCAAGCAGTGGATGAGAGTGACTTTGAGAAGATCACTGAAGCGAAGACGTCAAAGGAGGCGCGAGACACCCTTGAGAAGAGCGACAAGGGTGCTGATCGAGTGAGGCAAGTGCACCTCCAAATGCTTCGAGACGAGTTTGAGGCATTGAAAATGAAGGAATCGGAAGGTGTTGCTGATTTCGTGACGAGGGTTCGAGTGGTGGCGAACAAATTGAAGAGAAATGGGGACGCATTGACTGAAGGAAGAGTGGTGGAGAAGGTGTTGCGTTCTCTCACCGAAGAATTCGAAAATGTTGTGTGTGCTATCGAGGAATCAAATGACCTCGAGAAGATGACCGTCGACGACCTAGCAAGCTCGTTGGAGGCACATGAACAAAGGAAGAAGAACAAGAATAGGCAAGATGTGTTGGAAGAGGGGTTGCAAGCGAAGATGCCGCTTAAGGAGGAGAAGCCTCGCAACGTTGATCGAGGAAGATGTGGCCGTCCAAACAAGGAGGTCGAGTGCTTCAAGTGTGGGAAGCGTGGCCATTTCGCTAAAGAATGTTGGTCACAAAAGAAGGTGGAGGAGAGCTCCAGCCGTGGCCGTGGTGATCGTGGATTAAAGAAGGAGATTGAGTGCATCAATTGTGGGAAGCATGGACACTATGCAAGTGAATGGTTGTCAATGAAAAAGGTGGAAGAAAATTGCAACCATGTTGTTGTGGAGAAGAGTGCTTGCGAAGGAGGAATGGTCTTGTTTGTAAGTAACGAGGGAGTCACAAACCATGTCATGCATGCTCAAGTCGAACATGAACATGATGGGAGGTGCGAAGAAGAAGAAGAAGAAAGAGAAGAAGCGGCGACTTCTAACCATGTGGAGGAGATGAGATCAAAGGAGATTACAAGCGAGCAAAAGATATTGTGTCTTCTATGACAAGGAGATAATATTCCTTTTGAAGAGGCGTTGGAGGATGCAAAATGGCACACCACGATGGTTGAAGAAATGTGATCCATCGAAAAGAATGAGACTTGGGATCTAGTTTCATTGCCAAAAGGACACAAAGCGATTGATGTCAAATGGGTGTATAAAAGAAAGATGACGGCACAAGGAGAAGTTGAAAGGTACAAAACACTATTGGTGGCAAAAGGCTACAAGCAAAGGGTCGGGATAGATTATGAAGACGTGTTCACACCTGTGGCACGAATGGAGACAATCTGTCTCCTAACCTCACTTGCAGCTCAAAGAAAGTGGCGCATGCATCAAATGGACGTAAAGTCCGCTTTCTTGAATGGAGTTCTCGAAGAAGAAGTTTATGTAGAGCAACCATCGGGTTATGAAATGAAACAAAACAGGTAGCAGCGATGGGATGCTTGCTGATTTCAAACACATCATGAAAAAGAGTTCGAGATGACTGATCTTGGACTTATGTCCTACTTTGTTAGTTTGGAGTTTAAACAAGGAGGGGACGGGATCTTTATGTCACAAGAAGGCTATACTAAAGATGTGTTGGGGTGCTTCGAGGTGGGTGACTGCAAGCACGTGAACACACATGTGGCATGTGGATTAAAGTAATCCAAACATGAAGAAGGTGAGTTGGTTGATGCAACGATGTACAAAAGTGCAGTAGGGTGTCTACGATACCTAACTTGCACCGGACCAGATCTTGTATATGGAGTTGGCTTGGTGAGCCGCTACATGGAGAGTCCAACCATGGAACATTGGATGGCGGTTAAGCGAATATTTCGCTACATCAAAGGTACTCTTTCCCTTGGCTTATTCTATCGAAAATGTGTTGACAAAGAGATACTCCATGGATATACTGTTAGTGATTGGAGTGGGCATGTGGATGATAGAAAGAGTACCTCGGGCTTTGTCTTTTATGTTGGTGATGTGGCTTTCTCATTGTCATCAATGAAACAACCCATTGTCGCTTTATCAACTTGTGAAGCCGAATATGTGGTGGCAAGTGCATGCGTATGTCATGCAATATGGCTTACAGAATTGTTGAAAGAGCTATGTTCAAGCCAAACAAGTGCTACAAAGGTGTACATGGATAACAAATCCGTAATCGAGCTAGCTAAAAATCTGGTCCATCACGAAAGGAGCAAACACATCGACACAAGGTTTCATTTCATTCGTTAACATATGAAAGAAAAGGATGTTGACTTAGTGCATGTGCAAAGTGAAGATCAAGTGGCTGAGATATTCACAAAAGCCCTGCCAATCCGTTTGTATGTGAAGTTGCGAAATCACCTTGGGATGATGGATGGCAGAGGATTAAGTTCAAGGAGGAGTATTGAGAATTGAACTTAATCCTAGGTGGCAACCTAGTCACTAGCCACATCATCTATGGAGGGTGAGTCATCTAGGAGTTGATGACTCAACAAGTTGGAAGATAAAATGTTGAAGGAAAGGAAGAGACAAATAGTCTCTCCATTTCTCCATGATTTTCGTCCTTATTTTATGATGCAATTTAAGTAGAGGTTGTAATGATCTTGAATGGTCATCTTTATGTAGCGTATGTTATGTTATGTTTTAGGCTAAGTTGAAGTGTCATTGTAAGTGCCTATATAAGCACAAGAGTTCTCCATTTGTAGCATGAATGAAAAAGAGAAAAAGAAAGAAGAATGTAAGTGAGAAAGAAGAAAGAAAAGATGAGTTTGGTGCAAATCTCGTTTTTTGCTTATGAGTGTAAAGTAGTTAGTTTTCTTCTTTTATTCGTGCCCACCAATTGCGTAAATCAAAGGATGGTTGTAGTGATGGAAATAGATGGCCCTCAGCATGGAGAACAAGGCGAGGCAAAACCGCGCACCAGGCGCGACGACTGAACCGCCAATTGGCGGTTTGGGACCGCTGGTTGGCGGTCCAAGTGCGCCTGGTGGAAGGTGTTTTTCTGGGGTGACTCGGTCTGGAGCTCCCCGTCTTTCTCCCGCATCTAAAAGTTGAAGGATGGAAGAGTTTTAGATGTACAATGAAATGAGGAGGGTAGAGCATGTTGATCATGCTAGGAAATCAATTGAGCATGTTCTAAAGGTAACATCTTATTTGAATGCTTTGCCTAACTGTCTCACTGGTTGAACCTAATGGATATGTTTGCACCACACAAGCCGAACACATGAATCTGGTAGTGTATTGCTATATATATCTGAATCAACAACATGTGCAGTCAACATTATGGATCTCTTTCAAGTTATGAATATTCTATGGATTCTTTGCAGAAGAAAATAGGAATATATTATTTTTTTGTTTGGGCATGATTTTTTACGTCGGTTTCAAAAAATCGACGTAATAAGGAGGACATATCACGTCGGTTTTCTGAAGAATAGAGGTAGTATGGCTAACTTTTTACGTCGGTTTTGAGATAACCGACGTAAAAAGTCCTGCATATCACGTCGGTTTTTGGAAAACTGACGTGATATACCCACATATCACGTTGGTTTTTGAACCGACGTGATATCTTCTTCCGTATTACGTCTCCCAATTACGTCGGTATATTTGAACAATAAATTCGACGTGATGTGGTCAAAAAACCCAACATGAAAACCTTTTCTCCAGCAGTGAGATTTACTTCTTTAAGATACATACTCATTAGTTGTTTGACGAAATATCATTTCTTAAATAGTTTCACACTTCGTGCTCCTATCTAAGTATTGCCTTAAATGTTATTTAGAATACATGTTTGACCTTAATAATGGGTTTTGTGAATGTTTGATGGATGTTTGCCATATTCATTAGACACCTTCCATGCTTCTATCACTAACTTGAAATTAGATGTTAATGTTTGATGGATGTTTGTCATAATCTTTAGACACCTTCCATGCTTTCACCACACTAATGACACCATTTATGCTTCATGTCAACTACACATAATCTTAATCTATGCCTAATCCATAGTCCTCATCTTCTAATTGTTATCTAGGTTGCATTTAATTAATTGTACTATAGAGTAGATTAGGATAAATCAATTCCCTTCTCTATCCTTTTTGCAGATTCGATTAAAAATTAGTTGTGAACCGAACAATCACGATTCCTGTGGACCGACCCGTACTTGCCGCGTCTCTACCGATGTCGTGCACTTGTGGTTATTTAAAACGATCAATCAAGTAGCATATCATACAGTGCATTGATGCTATATATATTTTATTTTGCCCATATTGTGCGACTCGGGTTGTTGTTTAATGCATTTTAGGCTTTATGTCATAAAGAAGAGAAAGTAAGCAAAAATGACCCAAATGCAAAAAAAATGACTAACTTGGAAGGTTTTTGGACATGTTAGTAATGTCCAAGGACCTGATTGCAAACCGACCAAGAGGGACTTGATTGTAAAGATAATATATTTGTTGCAAAAATCCATAATCTGAAGAGTTCGTGGAGAAATTCTACAATTCAAACAAAATCGACTCGAGTGAATGGAACAAGATTTCACCCAATGCTAACCCATTGGAGAAATCCCAAACATATCATGTTTAACGAATCTGCCATTGGTAGATTTTTTTATTCGTCATTGGCAGATGCCCGGGATCTGTTTGGCCACCAATTTCTTCAGCAGGTCGGGCATTTGGATCGGAGCACTCCAGAGCATTTAGATCTGATTTGTAATCTTCCGATTCTGTTCAGATTAATTCAAACATTCTAATCTTCTATAAATAAACTTGTAACCCTTTAATTTCCCATATTCTTGCTCTTCTCTACCCAATTAGAGTACATTTATTTGTTGTTTTTGTATTTAAGGGGTGGAGAGGGAGAACTTGTGTAATATTCTTTCATTAATCAAGTTTTGGTTGTTATTTACATTCTTGTCTTGGTTAGAGATAATTTTCTATAATTGTTCATGTGTTGTTTTTACTTTGTTGTTTTTTATTATGGTTGTGATTAGTGAGTAGTTCATCCCCATTGGGGGGTGAAGTGTAGATGTAATTAGTATTGAGAATTGAACTTAATCCTTGGTGGCATCCTAGTCACTAGCCACATCTCCTATGGAGGGTGAGTTATCTAGGAGTTGATGACTCAACAAGAAGGAAGACAAAAGGTTGTAGGAAAGGAAGAAAGAAATGGACTCTTCAGTTTTTCTATGATTTTCGTCCTATTTTATGATGCAATTTAAGTAGAGGTTGTAATGATCTTGAATGATCTTCTTTATGTAGTTTATGTTATGTTTGTGTTTTAGGTTAAGTGGAAGAGTCTTTGTAAGTGCCTATATAAGCACAAGAGTTCTACATTTGTAAAACAAGCCAAAACAAGTAAAGTCAAGTGAGAAAGCAGAAAGAAAAGATGATTTTGGTGCAAATCTCGTTTTTTGCTTATGAATGTTAAGTAGTGAGTTCTCTTCTTTCATTCGTGTCCACCAATTGAGTAGATCAAAATATGGATATAGTAATGGCAATAGAAGACCCTCAACATGGAGAACAAGGCGAGCCAAAGCAGCCCACCAGACGGAACTTCTGAACCGCCAATTGGCGGTTTGGGACCGCTAGTTGGCGGCCCATGTGCGTATGTTGGAGGGTGGCTTTCTGGGGTGGCTTGGTCTGGTACTCCCCGTCTTTCTCCCGCATCTAACAATTAGTGGGTTTAATCTTAATCTCAGAGCTTTAAATAATTTTCATAGCCATTTTCAGTAGGGTTGTAGATGGAGCCGGTTTAACCCACCGCCTGCCCCCACCCCGTCTCGCCAACCCGCAAAACAAGTAGGTTAGGTTGTGGTTTTGTCCACCCTTTTAAACAATAAGGAATCATAAAAAATATGACATATCATATATAGATTTAAGGAACACATTTATTCTCGTTTTTCCATTGTAATACGACGTTACAGATGTATATTGAAGGAGATTAAGGGTTCGCATTGCACAACACAAGTTAAGTTTGTCATATAGCAAAAATGCCTTTATGTAAATAATTATTAGACACACATCACTTTAGAATAACTGGAGCATAATCAGGCAATGAAGCTTCCTTACTCATCAACATTAAAGCTACAGTCGGTTAGGTTAAATTTTTGTTCAGAAACTCTCTAGCAATCGTCCCATTAGTACCAATAGGGTAGAATCCTCCAGGCTTTCTTCCATCACCAGTTGAGTACACAACAGCAAGAACCTCTTTTGGAGTCCTCATATACGATATCGAATCCTTGTGTAATATCCTAAACCTAATTAACTTGGTTAATTGCTTTTAGGTGCTTAATTGGTGGATTAGGATGAAGGGCTGAGATTGATTGGGGAGATATGAGGTGGATGGTGGAGATGAGAGGAGGGGGTATTTGAGTGGTATGCTCACTCTCTCTCACGTTTTCTCTCTCTCTTCTGATCAAACCGTCTCCCTCTCTCTGATCAGATCTCCGGCGTGCGGAGGAGCTCGAGGAGTAGTTCTCGGAAGGCGAGGCGAGGAGCTGATGGTCTCCGGAGAGGAATCGATCGTTGCTCGGTTGGAGTTCGCCGGAGAAGGTGTTTTGCGAGGAGAAGCTCGCCGTTGGGTCTTCGAAGGCTTCTTCAAGTCTTCAAGGTATGTCAAGCTTTACTTCGATGCTCACATATGCTTTGGTGAGTGTTGGGGTGGTCGACGGTAGGCCGGAGGGCTCGTCTGACCCGTGCAGCTGCGTTCTGCACTGTAAACGGTCGACCGGTGGCATGGTTTGGTCGACCGGTCGTAGAGTAAATTGGGCGAAATCCCTTGTACCGGTCGAACGATACCTTGGTGGTGGTCGACCGATAGTACATTTTGAGCGAGGGATGGAGGCTCTGCGTGTTTTCGGTTTAACGGGACCCTTTTTCCGGTCGACCGAAAGCACTGTTGTAGGTCGGTTGGGGCGTTCACCATCTAAACCGTCGACCACCTAGTTGACTCGTTCGACCGACGAATTAAAATAACTTAAAGTTTGTTCGACCGCGAGCTGGTTCGGTCGATCGGTGTTTTCTGATGGATTTGGATTTGGTACCGGTCGTTTTCGGTCGACCGGTGTTTGTGTGTGGTTCGACCGTTTGTGTGTTTTACTGTGGAGTGAGTTTTCACTGGTCGAATTCGGTCGGACGGGTCCCGTTTGCCGTTCGACCGGTTGCCAGTTTTGTAGGTTGGGCCAGTCCTGTGGAGAGTATTCGGTCGACCGGTTGGGAGGTTTTGTTCGACCGTTTGGTACGGTTTTTGTGTTGTGGAGCCAGCTCGAGATAGCAACGGATCTCCGACCCTAGAGGGTGACCGGTGCCGGCCTGAGAGTGGTTCATGAGTGTTGTCGGGCCAGCCCAAGAAGGCAACAGATCTCCGGCCCTAGAGGGTGACCGGTGCCGGCCTGAGGGTGGTTCGTGTGTGGGGCCAGCTCAAGATGGCAACAGATCTCCGGCCCTAGAGGGGTGACGGTGCCGGCTTGAGAGTGGTCTTCTGGAGCAGCTCAAGATGGCAGCGGTACAGACGATACCGACCTGAGAGTGATCCAGCGTGTTAGCCGAGGATGTTTCCGGCTGTGGTGCCTGGGGCACATGTGCTGTAGCCGAGGATGTTTCCGGCTGTGGTGCCTGGGGCACGTATGAGGGTTGGGTTAGAGGACCTATGAGACCCGTCACTATTTGGTGTCTACTGTGGTAGGGAGAGAATTCCCGGGGGCCCAGTGAGACAAAGGATGTTTATTGCATTTCATATCATACAAGTTTTAGATGTCTAGTTCATTTATTGTGAAGTAAGTTTGGCATACGGGGTTTCCTCACTGGAAACTCAGGCATATTCATGTTTTATGTCAGGTCGTAAGCAGCATTAGGAGGTGGTGACCGAGGAGGAGCGATTTCGGGACCCGATCCTGCTTTCCTAGTTTTGAGGTCCGAGTGATTACATGTATATTTTCCTTAGCTTTTGTTGTAATCACACTTTTGTAAAACTCTCAGATATATATTGTATATATCTTGGTGCACCAGTTATCCACTTTCTTCGGTAATGTCCTCGTGTTGTGTTTTATAAAAAATTTGAAATTTCTTCCGCTTTCGAGGATGTTAGAAATTGGTATCAGAGCGGTCTGTTCCGACGTACTTGTCCAAAGAAGCCACCTTAGATGTCTTTTAGATAGTTGCATTTTAGAGCATGCATCCATAATCATCTGATTTTCAGTTTTGTTGTCTCGTGTGTGGATGCCTCCGAGACGCAAGAGACTTCCCCCACGTGGCCCGAGTACCAGTGAGGAGATTGGAGCCACAGATTGGGCTGAGGAGCGACGGATGCTTTACGACACTGTGCAGAGGTTGGACACTCTTTTAGATTGTCAGTCTGGCAGAGAGGAGACGACAGGGGTTGGAGCGGCGCACGACCGTTTTATGCGCCAACACCCGCTTGCATTTGATGGCAGAGGAGATTCTGAGGCTGCCGAGGACTGGGTCTTTAAGATCCAGGAGATCTTCCAGGCGATTGGGAGTCCACCAGAGAGAATGGTGGGTTTGGCCACATATGTGTTGGGCGGCGAGGTGTCCAACTGGTGGAGGACAACGACTGCAGTGGTGTTTCCGGGCAGGACTGATATCAGTTGGGATGAGTACCTTAGGGAATTTAATGAGCAGTACTTCCCAGAGCATGTCAAAGACGGGAAGAGAGAGGAGTTCATGAGCCTTGAGCAGGGTGAGATGACACTGGCGGATTACGTCCGGAAGTTCAACGCTTTGGAGCGTTATTGTCCAGAGTTTTGTGTGACCCCGAGTCAGAGGGCGAGGAAGTTTATTCGGGGACTTCGGAAGCAACTCCGTACTCGCGTGACTTACAGCATGCCTCAGACCATAGCAGATGCTGTGACGTTCGCGACTCTCATAGACCAGGACTATCAGGAAAATTATGCAGAGTCCAGGAGGCCTCAGGGGAAGAGCAGTGGACGTCCGGGAGTTCCGCTGGCAGGAAATCCGGGCAAGAGGCCCCAGATAGAGGGGAGCAGTGCACGCCAGCCAGAGCCGTGCAGGAAGTGTGGCAGAGTCCACCCAGGTCGAGAGTGTGGGAGTCTACCTGGAGTTTGTTTCAGTTGTGGTCAGCAAGTTCATTATGCCAGAGATTGCATGAGCGGACCAGGCGAGTCCAGTTCTCGAGCGAGACCCCCAGTGGGGGGTAGAGACGGAGGTCGTCATCCTGTTGCACCACCTCAGCAAGTACAGAGGATCGGGCGTGTATTCACCGTTCAGGCAGAGGAGGCGAAGGACGCCAGCACTGTGGTGGAAGGTACGCTCTGTATTGCTGGTTTGGTAGCCAGAGTGTTATTTGACTGTGGGGCCACGTATTCGTTCATTTCTGAGAGATTTGCGAGTGTGGTGGGCCTACCCCTGCGATGTTGACTGCCACGTTGGAAGTCAGCACACCCTTTGGTCTTGTGGGCATTGTGGGGAGCTTCCTCCCTGACGCCACGATTGTTGCGGAAGATCAGGAGTTTCCGGCTGACCTGATCTTGTTGCCGATGGAGGACTTCGATGTTAAACTGGGGATGGATTGGTTGTCCCAGTGTAATGTTCGGGTTTTGTGCCGGGAGAAGAAGATTCTGATCCCGAGGAAGGGGCTACCTGATTTGTTGATCAGGGGAAAGAAGGACAGTGGTGGTCGGTCGTAGTGTCAGCAGTGAGGGCACGGAAGCTGCTTGAGCAGGGCTGCAGAGCTTTCGTGGCTACCTTGGTCGTTCCAGATCCAGAGATGAGGTCGTTGGAGGACATCGAGATTGTCCAGGAGTTTGGTGATGTATTTTCAGACGTTTCTGATATGCCGCCTCACAGGGAGCTGGAGTTCGGTATTGATTTAGTGGCGGGGACCACTCCACAGTCGAAGGCTCCTTATTGGATGGCACCGGCTGAGTTGGTTGAGCTGAAGAAGCAGCTGCAGGATTTGTTAGATATTGGGTTTATCTGCCCATTGTCTCTCCTTGTGGAGCTCCGGTTCTCTTTGAGAAGAAGAAAGATGGATCATTGCGGATGTGCATCGATTACAGGATGCTGAAAAGGTTACCGTTAGGAATTAGTATACTTTACCCAGGATTGAGGACCTGTTTGACCAGCTGCAGTCAGCGAAGATATTTTCGCAGATTGATCTGCGATCCAGGTATCATCAGTTGAGGATCAGAGAGGCAGACATTCAGAAGACCGCGTTTAGGACGAGATACGGTCACTATGAGTTTCTAGTGATGCCGTTCGGATTGATGAAAGCGCCTGCAGCTTTCATGGATCTGATGAACAGGACGTTTAGTCAGTACCTCGACCGATTTGTGGTAGTCTTCGTAGACGACATCTTGGTATATTCACCGGACGTAGAGCAGCACAGGGAGCACTTGCGGATCGTACTTGGAATTCTGAGAGATCATCAGTTGTACGCTAAGTTTTCGAAGTGCGAGTTCTGCCTGAGCAGTGTCGCCTTTCTGGGGCACATCATATCTGGAGAGGGGATTTCAGTAGATCCAGCGAAGGTTGAGGCCGTTACGTAGTGGAGAGCCCTGGCGAGTGTGGCAGAGCTCAGGAGCTTTGTTGGATTGGCAGGTTATTATCGCCGTTTTATCCAGGATTTCTCGAGGTTGGCTTCGCCGTTGACGGCTTTGACGTGGAAGGGCGTTGAGTTTGTGTGGTCCCAGAAGTACGAGGACAGTTTCGTGGAACTGAAGAGTTGGCTGACGACTGCTCCAGTTCTGACACTTGCCAGTGGCAGTGGTGGATTTGTGATTTACAGTGACGTGTCAGGCGTTGGACTGAGATGTGTACTCATGCAGCACGGGCAGGTGGTTGCATATGCTTCGAGGCAGCTGAAAGTGCACGAGAGGAATTACCCCACACATGATTTGGAGTTGGCGGCAGTCGTGCACGCTTTGAAGACTTGGAGGCATTACTTGTACGGCGAGCAGTTCGAGGTTTTCACTAATCATCAGAGCCTGAAGTATGTGTTTTCGCAGAAGGAGCTGAATATGAGGCAGCGCAGATGGCTTGAGCTGATTAAGATTTATGATTTCACCATCTCGTACCATCCGGGGAAGGCAAATTCAGTTGCTGATCCTTTGAGCAGGAAGGTGGAGGTTACCGCGGCAGGTCTTTGTATCGAGGAGTGGAAGTTGCTTGAGGCATTGGCCGAGTGGAGACCGTTCACTGATAAGTCGCGAGGTACGGTGATTGTCGGGCTAATAGTGGAGCCACAATTAGTCTCGAGTATCGTCCAGGCTCAGAGTACTGATGAGGAGTTAGTTGGGTTGTTACAGTTAGCTGCCAGAGATGGGTCAGACTTCAGTATTGGAGTTGATGGTGGGCTGAGATTCAGAGGTCGTGTCTGGGTGCTGAAGGGAGGAGATCTGAGGAAGGATATTCTGGAGGAGGCGCACAGATCTCGTTATTCGATCCACCCAGGCAGCACGAAGATGTATAGAGATCTTCAGAGGAATTTCTGGTGGAAGAGGATGAAGACGGAGAACGCAGAGTTCGTTGACAGATGTCTGATTTGTGAGCAGGTGATGATTGAGCACCAGAGACCTGCAGGGCCGATCCAGAGGATCGAGCTTCCAGAGTGGAAGTGGGAGCATGTGACGATGAATTTCGTCACCGGGTTGCCGAGGACGAGGAGATCTCATGACGCGATTTGGGTGATAGTTGATCGACTGACCCAGTCATCGCATTTTCTGGCAATCCGGAACACATTACCTTTGGAGGACCTGGCTAGACTGTACATTGATGAGATAGTCCGATTGCATGGGGTGTCAGTGAGTATTATATCTGATCGAGACACCAGGTTTACTTCCAGATTTTGGGGAAGTCTACAGCAGGCTCTCGGGACACGGTTGAAGTTTAGTACAACATTCCACCCACAGACAGATGGGCAGTCTGAGAGGACGATCCAGACTCTGGAGGATATGCTAAGAGCATGTGCTCTGGATTGGGCAGGGCACTGCGATTAGCATCTACCGCTGATATAGTTCGCCTACAACAACAGTTACCATTCGAGTATTGGAATGGCACCGTACGAGGCATTGTACGGGAGACCTTGTAGATCGCCAGTGTGCTGGAGCGATGTAGGCGAGAGACAGCTGATCCGGCCTGAGATTGTGCAGATGTATGCTGAGAAAGTTGATGTGATCCGGTAGAGATTGGCGACAGCTCAGAGTAGGCAGAAGAGCTACGCTGATAAGCGTAGGCGGGCACTGATGTTTGAGGTTGGCTATCACGTTTTCCTGAAGATTTCACCATCTCGAGGAGTGATGAGGTTCGGGAAGAAAGGGAAGCTCAGTCTGAGGTACGTCGGGCGGTTTGAGATTCTCGATCGGATCGGAGAGGTTGCCTACATGATCGCTTTGCCGCCACAGTTTTCGGGTCTTCACAATGTCTTCCACGTTTCTATGTTGAGGAAGTACGTAGCGGATCCTTCTCACGTGATTCAGTTAGAGGTTCCGGAGATCCAGTAGGATTTGTCTCTCGAGGAGAGACCTGTGGAGATCGTGGATCGGATGAACCACCAGCTCAGGAGGAGGACCATACCAATGGTGAAGGTCAGGTGGCATCACCATAGTGAGCGAGAGGCTACTTGGGAAGTTGAGGAAGAGGTCCGGAAGGAGTTCCTGGAATTGTTTGGTGAGTTTCGGTCCTAATTTCGTGGACGAAATTCTTTTAAGGAGGGTGGATTGTAATATCCTAAACCTAATTAACTTGGTTAATTTCTTATAGGTGCTTAATTGGTGGATTAGGATGAAGGGCTGAGATTGATTGGGGAGATATGAGTTGGATGGTGGAGATGAGAGGAGGTGGTATTTGAGTGGTATGCTCACTCTCTCTCTCTCTCTCACATTTTCTCTCTCTCTCTTCCGATCAAACCCTCTCCCTCTCTCTGATCAGATCTCCGGCGTGCGGAGGAGCTCGAGGAGTAGTTCTCGGAAGGCGAGGATCGGACGGTCTCCGGAGAGGAATCGATCGTTGCTCGGTTGGAGTTCGCCGGAGAAGGTGTTTTGCGAGGAGAAGCTCGCCGTTGGGTCTTCGAAGGCTTCTTCAAGTCTTCAAGGTATGTCAAGCTTTACTTTGATGCTCACATATTTTTTGGTGAGTGTTGGGGTGGTCGACGGTAGGCCGGAGGGCTCGTCTGACCCGTGCATCTGCGTTCTGCACTGTAAACGGTCGACCGGCCGTAGAGTAAATTGGGCGAAATCCCTTGTACCGGTCGAACGATACCTTGGTGGTGGTCGACCGGTAGTACATTTAGAGCGAGGGATGGAGGCTCTGCGTGTTTTCGGTCGAACGAGACCTTTTTTCCGGTCGACCGAAAGCACTGTTGTAGGTCGGTTGGGGCATTAACCATCCAAACGGTCGACCGCCTAGTTGACTCGTTCGACCGACGAATTAAAATAACTTAAAGTTTGTTCGACCGCGAGCTGGTTCGGTCGACTGGGGTTTTCTGATGGATTTGGATTTGGTACTGGCCGTTTTCGGTCGACCGGTGTTTGTGTGTGGTTCGACCGTTGGTCTGTTTTACTGTGGAGTGAGTTTTCACTGGTCGAATTCGGTCGGACGGGACCCCTCTGCCGTTCGACCGGTTGACAGTTTTGTTGGTTGGGCCAGTCCTATGGAGAGGATTCGGTCGACCGGTTGGGAGGTTTTGTTCGATCATTTCGTACGGTTTTTGTGTTGTGGAGCCAGCTTGAGATAGCAACGGATCTCCGACCCTAGAGGGTGACCGGTGCCGGCCTGAGAGTGGTTCATGAGTGTTGTCGGGCCAGCCCAAGAAGGTAATGGAACTCCGGCCCTAGAGGGTGACCGGTGCCGGCCTGAGGGTGGTTCGTGTGTGGGGCCAGCTCAAGATGGCAACGTATCTCCGGCCCTAGAGGGGTGACGGTGCCGTCCTGAGAGTGGTCTTCTGGAACAACTCAATATGGCAGCGGTACAGACAATACCGACCTGAGAGTGATCCAGCGTGTTAGCCGAGGATGTTTCCGGCTGTGGTGCCTGGGCCACGTGTGAGGGTTGGGCTAGAGGACCTGCGAGACCCGTCACTATTTGGTGTCTACTGTGGTTGGGAGAGAGTTCCCGGGGGCCCAGTGAGACAAAGGATGTTTATTGCATTTAATATCATACATGTTTTAGATGTCTAGTTCATTTATTGTGATGTAAGTTTGGCATACGTGGTTTCCTCACGGGAAACTCAGGCATATTCATGTTTTATGTCACGTCGTAGGCAGCATTAGGAGGTGGTGACCGAGGAGGAGCACTTTCGGGACCCGATCCTGCTTTCCTTGTTTTGAGGTCCGAGTGATTACATGTATATTTTCCTTAGCTTTTGTTGTAATCACACTTCTGTAAAACACTCAGATATATATTGTATATATGTTGGTGCACCAGTTATCCACTTTCTTCGGTAATATCCTCGTGTTGTGTTTTATAAAAAAAATTAAATTTATTCCGCTTTCGAGGATGTTACACCTTGTTGCCTGCTAGAATGTTGGTTGATATTTTTCCTTGTTCCCCTAACCATTTGGGTATCAAGATGCCCTTGTGTTTTGTTCCACAACCCGCTAGTTTGTTCCGCAATATCGATATTTTGTTCGTGAAATCGATGATGGTGTAGTTGTAAGGTGACACAATTCGTTTTCCACGCTCATATAGCCATGTCCTTATAACCGCATCTTGCCCTCCCTCGATGCCTAAAAGTCCTCCTACTTTCTGGATACATACGTGTAATTGTCAATGCAAGATAATGAACTGGATTCCGATTAGGATGATATAAATCAAGGATAGAAGGCAGTAAAATGGATCACCCTAATTTAGTCCACATAAAAACATGTAAAACTAATGACTAAAGTAGAATCGAGTGCCTCCTATAACTGTTAAAAAGTCCTAGTTTATTAGTAACAACGAAGTATCAAACATTACTAATTGATTAAGCGTGATTCCAATAAAAATATACGAGAACGCCGTCTATATTTAGGGTGTGCCTAATATTTAAGATTGATAGTGTAAGCATGGGGGTACTTATATAGAAGTCGTCAAATACTGGTGTATTTTAGTTAATATTTACTATCTGGTACTTCTATACAAGTCGTCCAATAATTGTACTCTAAGTAATCTTAAACTAACAATCTGTAATAGTAAATTTATATTAATTTTTTTTTACAATAAATAATTAAAACAAATTAGTTAAAAAATTAATTTAGTACAAAATCTTGAATGGGGCTCGTTCAGCCAGAACCGATTGTTCCAGTCCAATCTCTGTTCGGACCGATTTGTAAAGGGAGAGATAATTGGAAGCACCCTTGAAATGTCATAGACTAAAAGATTTGTGAAATTATGGGTAGAAGAAACTATTATGGTAAAAGCTATCGTAGGAAAGATAGATAAAAAATTGATCTATACTTGTGAACCTATAAAACATCGACTTCTATAACGTTTTACACCAATCCCCATATGTTTTAATTTACAGAAACCTCATTTCACCTTTGGAATTGCTCTGTGTTTCGTCATCAAAAGATATCCACTTACTGATCAATGTCTAATTATGTTAGCTTCTTGCACGTCCTTAACTAGTGCATGCTTATATTTGTAAGCAAATTAATATCTTTTTTTTACCATTTTCTTGTAAAATATCTGTTGATCGTATATGATCACTTATCCTTGGAAAATAAGGATACGGTTTATCATGTAGGATTGAGGACTAGGACTTACTCTCCTGGCCATGTAACCATGGGTGTTAAGTCCCTAACCCGGTTTAGGGTTTAATTAGTGTTAAGTGAGGTTTGACTTTGAGGAGGAGAGAGAGGAGTATGGGTGAGGTATGGGAGTGGGGTTGTAGGGGATGGTGGGGAGTGAGGGAGGTATGGTGGGGGTGTTGGTTTTGTTTATATAACAAAACTCTCCTTCTCCATTTTTCTTCTTCTTCCACTTTTCTTCTTCCTCACTCACCTTGTTCTCACGTCCTCTCTCTTTGGTCGGCGAGCAGCTCCGGTGGACAGTGATCGAGGCGCGGAGGCTCCGGCGTGAGGAGGTCGCAGCAAGGAGGAGGTTGCGGGTGCGGAGGCGCGAGCGTTGCTCCGGCGTTTCTCCGTCCTTGTTTGAGGTATGCCGCTCCTTAGTGTGGTTTGTTTGTTGACCCTCATGTGAGGGATGCGTTGGTCGAGTCGGGGGAGGTCGGAGACCTCTCCGGCGACGCGTTTCTTCGTAAAACCTCGGCTGGCGCGAGGTTGAAGACGACCAACGGTCGACCGGATCCTTCGGGCAGTCGACCGTTTTAGCATTGTTTGCCCGACTTTAACCTTCACTGGTCGAACGATGCCTTGGGGCGGTCGACCGGTAGTGCATTATTGCTGGTGAGTTGGGATTTTTCTGCCTGTTGTCGGTCGACCGGTCCTTGTTGTGTTCGACCGGAACTTAAGTGTACCTGTTAGTTTTGCATGATTTGTTCGACCGATTTCATGTGACGTTCGACCGATCGTTTGTTGTTCAACCGTTGGAGGTTTGCGTTCGACCGATTATATGACTTAGAATAATAGGTTGACCCTGTCTGTTGTCGGTCGATCGAGACCCCTGAGTCGGTCGACCGATAGAGTTGAATTTAATGTTGACCAGACTCCGGATTTTGACCTCGTTCGGTCGACCGGTTTTAGACTTTTGTTCGACCGTTTGGGAATTAGTGTTGCGCAGTGAGTTCTACCGATTCAGACTTTCGGTCGATCGAATTCCTCGTGGAAACGGTCGACCGGTTAGACTATTTCGGTCGACCGAATCTGCTCAGAACTGAATTCCTGGGTCCCGTTGTGAATGCCAACTCTGTCCACGGAAACCCGTGTCCTCGCCTTGTGCGTGAGCCGGGAGGTGACGGTGGGTGCGCTTGCGTGCCTACCCAGGGACCGCCGGGTGGAAGGGTGTGGGTGTTCGGGGTGCGTCTCCTCCAGGTAGGGAGTGGAACTTATGAGACATGTTTGATTAGACTCATTGTAGTGTAGCAGGCCTGAGGGATCGCGGATCCCAGTGTATGATGATGTTGTGCGGGCACGCAACTGGCGTTGGGTGAGGTGACTACCGGCCCTTGGGGCTACGGAGGTCGCTGCCCTGCTTTTATAGCGGCGCAGTTGGTGTTCGCGGCTCGTGGAGCCAGTGACCTGGCAGACTTCGGTCTGGACCCGTCCGATGCTGTGCCGGACGTTGTGATGGACCACCGATGCTGTGCCGGTGATGCCGCCGAGGTTGTGCCGGCGATGATGATTGTTGGGCCGAGGCTGTGCCGGCTTGTTGTTTTTCTCGGCTGGGCACCTACCGAGATGATGTTGTTATACCTTCCGGGCGACGGCCCCGTTGGTCCCTGTGGCCCCGACCACTGAGATTTACAGATCTGTTTCTATCGGCGCGTAGACGTGACAGAGGCTCCCTGCCGAACCCTTGAGTAGTGTAGCTGCGCGTGGGGGGTGCGATGTCGCGGGCTACTAGACTGCATGTGCCTGCAGTAGGTCTCTTCGGGAGACCCGATGATTGATTGTCGGACTGATGTCCTGTTTTACCCTTCGGGGGAACTGTTTTCCATTTCTGTTGATGCCATGACATGCTACTAGTATGATAGGTTCATTATGTGATGCAGGCATATAGGTGAGTTGGCATACGGGGTTTCCTTCTGGAAACTCAGGCATTGTTGTTGCATCTTTTTCAGGATCACAGTAGGTCCGGGTGGGTGGTGACCGAGGACGGAGCGCTTTGGAGTCGGATCCTCTTCGGCAGTTGCTAGACCGTACGACTACTTGTATTCTCTTCCATTGTATCTGTATTGTAGTCGTATTTCTTTTGGAAAACTCCTTGTATTTTGGGTGCACCCGGATTTATATATTTATGTATTAGTGACGTTCCCGCTTGAGTTGTCTGTTATGTTGGTTATTTTGAAATTTTAAATCTTCCGCTGTTTCGGGACGTTACAATGGGTGTTCACATTTGCTCCAACGTATGCAAGTAAACCCATATAGGGAACTATATAGCACGCAAGCATGAAGTTGACACTATTAGCATAAGGGTCAAATGGAGGACTTAAATGGTACCCAAATGCCTCATCCATTAACGTTGCAAAGTTGTGCTTGCTTATATCAATTAGAGGCCTGGGGATACCACGAATCGTCTCCTGTATTGTCCTATTTCACACAAACAAAAAAAATCTAAAATTAGATCGAAAGCGAATCAAATGAAACATTTTCTCGTCAGTATGAAAACAACATCTCATCAAACAGTATAATATACTATGGGATATTCACATGCGATGGAGTGCATCAAAACCTAAACATTGTCACGTAAAATTAACAAGATTTTCTTAGCATTAGGTTTCAATATTATCTTATCCGAATTTCACCTTTTATATTAGGGCAATGCGAGGTGGACTCTTTTTTGTGGGTTCTTTTTTTGTGGGCTCTTGGGATCTTTGACACTCCACGTCTCCTCAGATATATTTGGTTACCCTAGATATATTCGAATATAGGGTTTAATGCATATCTAGGGTAACTAGATATATCTGTGGGTAACCAGATATATCTAAGGAGACGTGGAGTGACAAAGATCATTATATCCCCACATATATATTAAGTTTTGCCCAAGAGTCCAAAAAAGAGCTGACAAAAAAGAGCACACTTCGCATTTTCCTTTATATTATTATATTTAGATAAGTAATATACCTTATGTGGCCAACCTCCTCATAGGCAAACATCTGGATGATTTGCTGAACAAGTGGGTCGAGATTAGGTTTCATTCCACCGATGGGGGGTGGACCACCTTTTGCCAGTGCCGGGGCAAAGGAGTCCAACCCATTGCCGAAGGCCCCATGGAAGAAAAGCTCACACTCCAGATACTCCAAATTCAAGGCGAAATTCAGCAGGTTGGCATCAATGGGATACAATGGAATTGGGTCTACTGGGGGATTCCAACACTTTCCATTGCCATTGACATCTGAGATATTAAACACGGTGACAAATATGAAAAATGAGAAGTGGGAAAACAAGGGCACGGAGGAAGAAGAAGAAGAAGAAGCCATGGTTGGGTTGCAAGTTAACTAGAGCGATCCCCTATTTATAGACTTGGAATGGTAGGTGAGACTATAATTTCCATTAGATTATATCGTCCACATATTATTGTGATATCGTCAATCATTCTGGCAAAATTATATTGCTATTGTGTTGTCAATGCTCAGAAAGGATGTAACGTATTAAATTGAAAGAAATACACATTTATAATTGTTCAAGCATAGCACGTAGAACCAAATTGCGTAATAATATTCATACAGAAATAAAATATGATTTTCTTTGTAAGTGCTTGGTGCAATTAGTCATGTTGCGTGTGTAACACTTCACAAATTTGGTCCCGCATTGACTAATAAGAAACTATTAGCGTGGGATATAGTGATACAAGTCTACTACTACCAAACCTAACCAACTTAAGTCATTGTGACAAATTCAGTGGAGGTGTTGTGGGACAGTGGACTCATGAGTGACGGACCATACTCAGACTTAATGCGGGCTCTGGGATGGGACGTTATAAATTGTGTCAGAGTATTAACCAACCGTAATTGTCGGAATGAAGTGTTACATCAATAGGGTGAGAGTAACCTCTAAAATCTTACAACACCTGGTTGATTGATTGATGAGTTTGACGTTGACAAAGACATCAGGTATTTCAGCAGAGTAGGTTGTAACACCCCAAATTTTAATCTCATACACATCCGCTAATAATAAGTAATTATTAGTGTGAGATATAGTGATATGAGTCTAGTAACACAAAATCTAACAAACTTAAGCTATTGTAGCAAATCTAGTGAAGGTGTTATGGGACAGGGGACTCATGATTGACGGACTGGACTAAGACTAACACACAGACTCATATGGATTCGGGGACGGAACGTTACAGTGTGGGTATGGTTTTGGTAGTATTTATCAATTTAGTTAGTTCTCTTGAAACAACAATGTGTGTTCGGTTTTGGTACTATTTATCAATTTAGTTAGTTTTTTGAAACAACAATCAGTTATATTATTTATCAAGCTAAATTTGGGTGGGATGTACCTCAAATCCCTTTTGGTATCCATTCATTACTTTCCACTAGGGCGTCGGAGATTGGAAAATATTCATGGGAAGCATAAAAGAAGATCACACAATGGAAAAAGACAGAGGACGGAACCAGAACAGTAATAACTAGGCAAGCGATCGACCATTTCATAGGTAAGTAAATTCCAGGGCGTTTTGACTTAAAATGGTTGACGTGTGCGGCCTCCAGTCAACTGTCCCGTATATTTTTTGGACAAATAGTGTGCTATTTTGTCGGAATTCATAGGGTTGTAGCTCCTACTTATCGATGGTCTGATCTCATGTACCGAGAAAGTTCTCTTCGAATAATATTGTTCCTAAACATTAAGGCAAAGTTCATGGTTTTTCTTAGGCCCACATGTGCGCGATTGTGGTGTCAGTGTCACCGGCCATTAGGCCATCACTAACCATGACCTGGACGACCCGGCCATCAGCTCTCTCTCTCTCTTCAAAATCAGCTTTCTCTCTCTTCCACATCAGCTTTCTCTTTCCTCAACCCACCTTCTTCTCTTTCGTACACTATTCATCTCTTAACCACAACCCAACACAACCCACAACAACCTACCTCTCTCCTCCACATCATCTTTTATTTACACTAACTTTTATTATATTCCAAAATCAATTATATTTACTCAAAACATTAATAATTCAAACAAATATTTATTAATAAGCAAATAATTATTTTTATCAATAAAAACAAAATACATATTTATTTAAACCATTATACGTAGCGTAATACAATAAAATATTACATTACCTTAATTTCATTAAAATGAAAATGCATACTAATAAAAAAAATTAATTTGAGGTTCCCCCGAATCGTTGCCATATGTGCTCGATCAAGTCATATCTTAGGGCGAGATGCCTATTTTTTTCACGAATGCGTTCTCTGATGTCCATATACGTATCAAGATTGACAACACGACCGGTGGAGAACTGATTCGAACCCAGAGTTGTTGTGCCCCCTAAGTTGGGCGGGAGGTCCTGATCAAACTCTCTTGTATCATAAAGAGTGGAACATGAGTCTCGTTCGTCCTCTACTATCATGTTGTGCATTATGATGCACGCAGTGATGATCTTGCTCAGCAGGTCAACGTTCCACGCAAGAGCAGGAGTTTTTATGATTGCCCACCGCGCCTGTAGCACTCCAAATGCACGTTCGACGTCTTTACGCACTCCTTCTTGACATTGTGCAAATAATCTGTCCTTAGGAGTTTGGGGTAAAGGGATAGACTTCACGAAAGCTGCCCACTGCGGATAAATACCATCTGTAAGGTAATATCCCATATTATAAGGATGACCGTTGACAGAGTATTGGACAGTAGGCGCACGTCCTTCTAAGACATTATTAAACACAGGAGACCGCTGAAGGACGTTTAGGTCGTTATAAGACCCTGGAACACCGAAGAAGGAATGCCATATCCAGAGGTCATACGACGCTACAGCCTCTAGGATAACAGTGGGTTTTCCACTACGTCCTTGGAATTGTCCTTTCCAAGCAGATGGACAATTCTTCCATTGCCAGTGCATACAGTCGATGCTCCCCAACATTCCCGGAAAGCCTCGTTGCTCAGCAACGTGTAACAGCCTTGCTAAGTTCTCTGATGTGGGACTTCGCAGATATTCTTCCTGAAAGTTGAGTATGACCCCTTCCACAAATTTTTGGAGAGACTTTCTTTCCGTTTCCTGGCTCATCCGCAGGTACTCGTACACGTTATCAGCTGATACACCATAAGCTAACATTCAGAGAGCTGCAGTTATTTTTTGTAGTCCTGATATTGCAAGTCGCCCCGTGGCGTCTGGCCTTCGTTGGAAGAACACCTCGGAGGCCTCAACTGCGTTTGATATTCGGAGGAATACATGCTTCCTCATTCTAAACCTTCTTCTCAAAATACTAGGACCATACACATGATCGTCAGCAAAATAATCAGAATATAGATTGGCGTAACCTTTTTCTCTACGTCTATCGGGACCGGTTTTCCTTCTAGCTCGAACTTGCCTTCTTACAGGTGGACGAGAGGTATGCTGCGAAAAGTAGTCTATTACTTCCTCAGTTAGTTCGTTTCCCTCATCGTCAGAGGAATTACTTGTTGAGGACGGAACACTACTAGCAGAAGACATATTTCTGCCACACGTTGATAGTGAATGTGATTGTGGATATGCCTTAATCCCCTATTTATGGAGAAAGTGTGCAAGGTTGTGAAAAAGTGGGTGAGGTTGTGGTTAAGAGTTTGAGGTTGTCATTGGGGTCGTGAGGTTGAGAAAAAGTGGGTGTGGTTGTGGTTAAGTGTTTGAGGTTGTCATTGGGGTCGTGAGGTTGAGAAAAAGTGGGTGCGGTTGTGGTTAAGAGTGTGAGGTTGAGAAAAAGTGGGTAAGGTTGTGGTTAAGAAAATGAGGTTGTGCTTGGGGTCGTGAGGTTGAGAAAAAGAGTGCAAGGTTGAGAAAAAGTGGGTAAGGTTGTGGTTAAGAGTTTGAGGTTGTGAAAAAGTTGGTAAGGTTGTGGTTAAGAGTTTTAGGTTGTGGTTGGGGTTGTGAAAAAGTTGTGAGAAAGTGGTACGGTTGTGACAAAGTGTTGCGGTTGTGGTTAAGATAGAGGTGTGGTTGTGAGAAAGTGGTGCGGTTGTGACAAAGTGTTGCGGTTGTGGTTAAGAAAGTGAGACAGTGGTGCGGTTGTGAGATAGTGTATAAATGCCACACAAGTCCTTCGAAGTCATCACACCATCTAAACACCGAAACATCCATTTCAAAACTTCACTGACAATGTCGTCACCTGAGAGTAGTGATTCTCACGAAACGTCTCTCCCAAGTCACCCTCCCTTCAGTGGATTCGGTTTCTCCCAATTCACCGACCCATCTTCCTACTACAACCCAAACTTCGCAAGTGGTTCCCAACCTCCACCACCTCAAAACCTTTACTACCCCAGTGGGTCCCAAAATCCACCGACGCACAACCCTTACTACCATAGTAGGTCCCAACCCTTCTACCAGTACCAAAATCCTCAACATCCACCGCCGCAAAACACGTTCTACCCGTACCAAAATCCACCACCGCAAAACCCATTCTACCCGTACCAAAATCCTCAACATCCACCGCAGCCAAATGTACTGCAGATGTATTCTGACCTCCTGAGTAATGAGTCGACTGAGTTCCAACCTCATGAAAATGTAGACCATTGTCCCGCAAACCTATCTCAACAGTCACCAAAAACAAACACGGTAAGCAAACGTGGTTGGTCTTGTATGGAAGACGAGGCTCTCGTTTCTGCTTACATCTCCGTTACCACGGACACGGTAGTGGGAACGAACCAGAAAAATAACCAATTTTGGGCGAAAGTAAAATTTATATACGACGACGCCGCCCTTACTAATTACCAACTCTCACCTAGAAACCAAGAGGCAATCAAAGGTCGTTGGAGGAGAATAAATCACGCAACAAGCAAATGGGCGGGCATCTATGACGAAGCAACAAGACGGATGACAAGTGGACAAAACGAGGATGACGTGATGAAAGAAGCTCATCAAATTTACCAGAGTGAGACCAACACCGGCTTTCAATACTCACACGCCTGGAGAATTTTGAAACAATACCCAAAGTGGAGATGCTTCGGCTCTATACGCAATATTTCAAGCAGACAATCTTCCGGGTCTTCCAATAAACGAAGTTGTACTGAACCGTCTGGCTCCGGGTCCTCCACTAAACGAAGTCGGATGGAGCCATTCGAAGAGGAAGGCCATGAAAGCTCGCCTCCTAATTTTCCTACGACGATCCCTGAAAATTTCGCACATCCTCAACCTCGTCCTACCGGTATCAAAAAAACCAAAAAGAAAGGTAAAGCGGTAGCCGATGATGAAGAAGTGCATGTTACAAACCTGGTTGCTCGTCTTGCTGAACACACTACCGTAAAAGACAAAGAACTGGCATTCAGAGAACGCAAGTTGGAGTTTCAAAGAAAGAAAGAGAACCGACGTGCTAAGGAAAAACTCTATGATATATACGTACAACTACTGAAGCTTAAAGAGCTGGGTTTAATGACTGAGGAGGACGAAATCCAGCTAGCAAATGTACGTAAGGAGTTGATGTCATTTTTCGTTTAAGCGTTGTAAATATGTTTTAATTTCAATTAAGCGGTGTATTGTAGCTTTGTTCCGATATAAGTGTGCTAATATAGTTTTAATATAAAATTATTTACGAAATAATATCCCCACGTATTTAAACCAAATACAAATTAAATACAACATCTTCAACAAATAAATAATACCGCAACATATTTAAACCAAACAAAAATTAAACCCAACATCTCCAAAAAATAAATCAACCTAACATCTAAAACAAATATTTAACCAATAAATATTTAACAAAAAAATAAAACTAAAAACAAAAAAAAATTACAAAAAAAAACCCGGACGCGACACGTGGTGCGTCCGGGTTGGCTGACCTGGGACGACCGGGTCGACGACCCGGGCGAAGATGACCGAGGTCATCTTCGCGTTAAGGCGAAGATGACCTGGGTCATCTTCGACCCAGGTCCCACGACCGGGGCAAAAACCCCGTTAAGGGATGGCCTTAGGAGGTCAAATGAAGGTTATCTTTATGTTGAGAGAGTTGAAAGAATTTGTTGTACGCACTGCTGAAAAGTATGTCTACCACGTCTACCACAACACGTCAGATATTAACACTCCGACGTGACAAACACCTTACCACGTCGGACATTACAACACCGATGGGGAAGACACCTTACCACGTCGGACATTACAACACCGATGGGGAAGACACCTTACCACGTCGGACATTACAACAACGACGTGGAAGACACCTTACCACATCAACTGTAATGATAGACGACATCATAATTAATACTCTACCACGTCGGATTTAGAACACCGACGTGATAGGGGGTCTTCCACGTCGGCGGTTACATAATTCGACTTGAAGGCTCCATTTTCAATAAATAAATAAATAAATAATTAATACCCTACCACGTCGGATTACTTACGCCGACGTGGTAGGGGGTCTGTCACGTCGGTGTGTACGAAAGCCGACGTGGTAGGATCCATTATTAAAAATTCTTTTAAAAATTATATACACCATACAACGCCAGTGTGTAATAAAGCCGACGTTGTAGGGGGTATTCCACATCAAGGTTAAATTAATTCAAAGTGGAAGGGTACTCGAAAAGCCAAACAAAACCCTTACGCCAAATTCAACAGTCACAAGACCCTTTTGCCGACATTTCGTTTCCTTTCCGGCAACTTCCCTTTTGGTATTTCTTAACTGTGCGACGTCCCTTTCCCCTTCCAGCCTTCTGCAGGTATAAATTCATTTGGTTATCACCGAATATAATCTAATATGTAAATTTTGTTTTTTGTGGTTGCACAATCTAATTTCTTTTCGACTTTGTGATTGTTGTGGTATGTGCTAGACTCCTATTAGATTTTGTGATTCTTGTGGTATGTGTTAGACCAAAAAAATTAAACAATGATTTATACTTAAATATTTATGAACTATTACATGAAGATTTTGATTTTGGCATCCTAATTAAGAGTTAATACTTTGGTTGGTTTGTGAAAGCAAGAAATCAAGTTGAACATGAAATTAACAAGTCAATTATATTTTTTATCGGTTGAATTTGCTGCATTTGGATCCTTAATTCTTGCTTAATATCTTACTGTCTTGTGCGGCATTTGTTATGAATTTGATCACCACATTTGGGTTGAGTTCTTATTTTAGTTGTGCTCAAATCTTATATTTAATATTAGTCCGAGTTGGGGCTGAGATTTGCTGTGTTTATTTCTGACATGGATGGTGAATTTGGACATCATCGAATTGATAGGATTTTCTGATTGTTTTGTCGTGATTTTGTAATGAGCGTTACATGGGTGAGTTGAAAGATTATTTTAAGAATCAACGAAGGCCAGATGCGAGCATCGTTGAAGGTTACATAGCTCAAGAAGTAATTGAGTTTTGTAATTAGTACTTGGCTCATACTAAGAGTGTGAGACTTCCTAAGAATAGACACCAAGATAGGATTGTAGGTAAAGGTACGCGTGGCCTGAAGATGATAAGTTGAAGAGGTGAGGATCATTTAAAAGCGTATTTCTGTGTTATGCAATTCTGATGAAGTCCAACCATATTTGGATGAGCACATGACCAGAATGAGGGAAAAGCATCCTTCGTAGACTGATCAACAAGTAAGTAACGCTCACAATAAGGCTTTCGTTGATGAGTTCAGGGATCATCATGAACGAATATGGATCGAGGATCCTATGAGAAAAAAACGAAAACGTCAAAACTAAAGTTTCATTGTATTTTGCATTGTAAACTATATGCATTTGTATGTTGAATTGAATATTTTGCATTTGATTATGTTGTCATTGCTGGACTTAATATGAATGTTGTGAGAATAAATTACTTGTTTGATAGATATAAATGTTGTGAATTGTTTGTTTTAATATGAACTGCAGGGTTTGCGTCTGTTATACAAGTATCAAATAAATAAAAATTAAAAAAAGAAGAAATATCCTACAACGTCGGACTCAAAACATAACCGACGTTGTAGACAATCTAACACGTCGGTTGTCAATAACACCGACTTTGTATGATATTTATATTTTTATTATTATTAAAGAACTTCAGACGTCGGTCGTCAATACCACCGACGTTGTAAGATATTTCTATTATTTATAGTCATAGAAAAAGTTAATCAAGGACAATCCCCCGATGTGGGACTAATACAACACTAGAAATAGACATAAACGCCCATAATACATGATCTGCCCGAAGCGTGTCGGATCCGGAGCCGACCCGACTGCCAATCTGCGGTCCTAGACCGTCAATTGACGGTCTATAAAGTCTGGATCTGCTCTGAATTTTGGTTGGGCCTTTCTGTGTTGTTGTCTTTATGTTTGATGCACCCAAGTCAATTGTTGGAGTTTAGGCCCGACCTGAATTGCCAAAATACTCCTCATGATGGTATGTAATTTCTTTATTTGCTCATTGGTCCTTCGGGCTTTCATTCAGGTCCTTCTCCCTTGCATCTTATTCCTCAAGTCTCACAACTCAGTCATTTTTCTTGCTTTTAGGTCCTTTTATGTCTCTTCTCTTCAAACATGTTTATTTCTGAAACTTAAACATAAACCTCATTACGTAGCATTGCATAGGCACAAAATAGTGGATATAAGACACAAATATAGGCATGATATGATGTCAATCAATAATTTTTATATGCTCATGTTCTACGAATAGACTCCTATATGGCTATATAAATATTATATTTTAGAAATAAAAGATTTTTGGTGGTTAACTCAAACGGGACAAATACTATATCTTAGTAGTTATGAATTATAATTCTGTTTGTTTGTTCATTTTTGTAATTATTATTTTCAAAAGGTAGGAATGATATATGTTTATTCGAACTGAGAATTTAATTCGTATGTGTGTCCAACAAGAGTTATGAATGATATCTATTTATATGTCAAGTGTATTCTATCTGCAATTTTTGTGTTAAAGAGTTATGAATGATTTGTCGTTTTTTTAATGATTCACGCTCTGGACTAGCTGCTGGACACACTCTTGACACACTGTGGACTGGTTGTGAGACATACTCTTGACAAGCTCTGAATTGGTTGCTGGATTCACTTTGAACTAGCTCATGTCCATGTTTGGACACATTATGGACACAGTATGGACACCATCTGGACAAACTCTGAGATGGATTGGACTGGTTGCTGGACACGTTCTAGACACACATCAATTCGTGTCCAAACTGGGACACACAATGGACACATTATGAACAGAGTTTGGACAAACTCTAAATTGGTTCGTGTCCAGAATTGGACTGGCTACTAGACATGTTCTGGATACATTCTGGACACAATCTGGACAAGCTTTAAACTGGCTCGTGTTCAGGATTGGACTCGCTGGTGGACACGTTATAGACACACATCCATTCCTGTCCAGAGTGTCTCCAACAACCAGTCTTATTCTGGACACGAGTCAGTTCAGTGTGTATCCAGAGTGTGTCCAACCCCTGGACAAGAGCCAATTTAGAGTTTGTCCAGACCTGGACACTAGCTAGTTTATAGTTTGTCTAGGGTGGCCAGAAAATGTCCAACAACCATTCCGATTCTAGTTGTGTCCTTTGCTGGACATGCAGGTGTTTAGTATTGGACACTAAGGTAACGTCCAGGACCCGACAGACTGGTGTCAACATTTGTCCAGACTCATCACCATGAATGAAATGTCATGTCCTTTTTTGGAAAACTATTTTGTTTGGAAATGAACGCTTTCCTCTTTTATCAGAAATCATAAATTGTTAATGATTTAAAGAATCCACAAATCATGATTCTTTTGTCGGACCCCCTCCCTTCGCGGTTGATGTGGCTGCGAAGTGAAGAAGTTGACATGGCAGGAAGAGAAAACTGGGATGATGTTTTTAGAGATCATGACTACGGATGGTAAACCAATTAAAGTTCATATATATTATTTAATATTAAATTTCTGTACATCCAAAAACCAACCAAAAATAAAAACATTTTCCTTTGCTAAAAATACCATTTTTAAGGACATACGTGTCCTTAAAGAACCGACTCTTTTTTAAAGAACACATTTAAATGACACATTTGAGTTCCCACTTCCAAGGTGGGATTCATGCTTTAAAGAACATACTCGTGTCGTTTAAAGGACATATGTGTCCTTAAAAGGACACCCTTGTTTTTGTAGTTAATAAAGGTGGCTCCAGTCTTTGGTCAGATGAATGAGCCACCGGGAGCTCATATGAGGGTTGGTTTAACTGCCCTAACCATGGCGGAATATTTCCGGGATGTTAATGAGAAAGACGTACTTCTATTTATCGACAATATTTTTCGATTCGTTAAAGCAGGATCCGAGGTATCTGCCTTACTAGGGAGAATGCCTTCTGTGGTGGGCTATCAACCTACTCTTAATACAGAAATTGGGTCTTTTCAAAAAAGAATCACTTCTAAGGATCCATAACCTCCATTCAAGCAGTTTATGTACCTGCAGATGATTTAACTGACCCTGCCCCTACCACGACATTTGCATATTTAGACGCCTACTACCGTAGTATATTTTCTGTAGTTTTGGATGTTAGAGGGAAACATTATGTTTTCAATGTATTTCTTGATGTTAGAGTACCAATGAAGAAGACCCATCATTTCTGGTCCGTAGGACTCGATGTTCTCATTTGATGTTCTTTGACCAAATGATTATGAGAATATCTTTGTTGATGTATATATCTTGTTTATAAGAAAAAAAGAAAAAAGAGAGGAAAAAACAAAAGAAAAAGAAAAAAACACACAAAAGACTCCACACGTGAGCAGTGGTTGTTGTGACCCCAACCCTTGAGTAGTTGGGCCCCATTTGTTTGGCGTACGTGTCTCCCTTGTTAAGTATCTCACAAGTTTTTGGGAATTTGGGTATATGACCATCAATATAACCAGGAACTTTCCTTTTCGCTTCACGTTGGTGAGATCTTTTCTTTTTCATGCAAAAATCCATGTAGTATCATACTCACATTCATTGAGGACAATGCATGAAGTAAGTGTGTGTGTGTGTGTGGGGGTGTTTTACATGTGTACAAAGTCGAGTCTTTTCCTTTGATTTTGTTTTATTTTGTGTACATTGTTAGGGTCAAGATAATGTGCTCTATTTAATATCGATACATCTGCTTGCCATGATCCTTGGGTTACCTGCCTTCTTTTGCTTGCCTAATGCTTTAAATATTCACATTTCTTACAAAATCTTCATGTGTTTGTGAAAGAAAATGTTTTGTGGGTTTTGCGTGTGTTTGGCATGTGCAAAACTGTTGAGATGCAATCGAAAGAGAAGCTCCAAAAATTGACTTGAACATGATGCATTAGGATATTTCGAAACCGGCCTTAGGTCTTATGTAGTCATAAGGATGTACTCTGTTCTTCCCTCGGGGGGCGTGTAATCATATGGTTTCTGTATTCAAACAAATAAAGAAGTTCACCCTGAACCTAGTGAGACAATTAATTCAGGTCTATTAGTATAAGGAAGTTTGTCGCAGTCGGGGACCCCTAAAATCTTACTATGAAACTTTATGTGTAGGGGTTTTGGTTCCCATGTAGATAATAAATAAGTGGTGTTCTCTCTTCTTGCACGCCTCCTATCACTCGGTAAATTAGGTCTGAGGGGACTTAGTAGCTGGTGCTTTTGAGTCATCTGACTTGGGATGCATCGACCGAAGTCCTGTTACACGGGTGGTATGGATCGCCCTATGTGGAGATTTGGGGGAAGTTGTACGTGATAGTATAAGTCCTCACAGGCAATGATGCACAAAACCCGACCCTGAGAAAATCAAACACCAACTAGTGTAAATCATAATGCTCCAAAAAGAAGAAAAAGAAGAGAGAAAAAAGAGAAAAAACAAGACAAATAAGAACCGTAATGGACTTTGCCTATGTCTTTAATTTAAGTCCTTAATTAACTATCATGAAATTGTTCATTAGGCTACGTGTGTGTATTGGCTTTTTGGCCAAATAATCTCTAATCCGTCTTGATGATTAACTAACATATCAATAAGCAATGTAATCCGTTAATATCATCGCATGCATACATTGTATTTCTAACATTTGAGGAACCAAGTATGGATGATGTGTTCGTTTAAAATACCGCAAGTGCACGACGTCCGTGAAGACATGGCAAATATGGGTCGATCCAAGGGAGGTGTGTCGACTCTGGTTCTTTCAATGGCAAGTAGGAAAAGAGGGGAAGAAGTTATGATTACACTAAACTAACTACGCTAAACTAGCACGAAACAATCAAAGAAGATGAAAGCATGAGACAAAATAAAACTAAACTAAGTGTCTAATAAAAGCAAGCTAGAAATTAGGAAGACAAACCCCTAAGGGGTGGAGTGAGTGCACACATGCAATAAGATGGGGAAGAATGCATTCAATAGGTACAAATGTAAGTAGTGTTTTCATGTATAGGAAATGTCTAATGAATATGGCAAAACCTATCAATCCATTCACTACCTAGTTGAATAACATTCACATACACAAGTTAGTTATTTCAGAACCTAAACAAGTATGAGAGGTGTCTAATAGTTATGTCAAAACCGATAATGTGAAGTGTTGTACTCTAAACAAACAAGCCTGCATTCACATTTATCAACACATTTCAAAATAAAGCATTCATTTCCATTCTTTATTGCATTTATAAACATCATATCCACCCCCAAAGAGGGATCAAACTACTCACACATAATTAGACTAACATGCATATTGAGGAAATAAAACATGCTAAATAATTCTATGACAATTAAAACAAACAAAGTTAACTAAGCAGGAAAGAATTGAAAAGAGATAATATTAACACACCCTAAGAAAAATTATTTTATTTAAATGACTCACATTACAATTAGCATTCTTCTCCACCTTGAGTTTTTGCTCCAAGGCTTACTCCAAGTAGAGAGAATGCCACCAAGCAATGAGTAAATACAAATGAGGAGGAAAAGTTCTATTTATAGTCATAGAAAAAGGTAACCGGGGACAATCCCCTGGTATGAGACTAATGCACTACTAAAAATAGACATAAAACACTCTAATACATGACCCACCAAAATCTTGTCAGATCTGGAGACAACCCTACCGCCAATCAGCGGTCTATGGATTCTTGATCGGTTCTGGATTTTGAGTGGGCTTGGCTTGCTTGATTTCTTCGTGTGTGGTGCACCCTAGTTGGTTGTTGGAGTTTAGGCCCAAATCAAATTGCAAAAATACTCTTCATGAAGGTGTGGAGTTTCTTGATTTGCTCGTTAGTCCTTTTGGTTTACATCCATGTCCTTCTCTCTTGCATCTCAGTCCATAAGTCTTACAACTCAGTACTTTTTCTTGGTTTGAGGTCCTTTTTGGGCCTCTTCTCCTCAAACCTACTTATTCCTGAAATTCAAACATAGAAATTACCTTAGAACAAGATTTCTGAGTGAAATCGATTGACCAGAACCTCAGTTAGTTCGATCGATTCTAATATCTAGTTTCCGAGTCTAAATCGGCCGACTGAAACCATTTACCCGTTCGACCATTTCATTCTGTCAACCGTAAGTAGTCAGTTCGATCGATACAATCTTCCTAACCTATCATTTGTTGACACATTTTCTGGTTAGAGTGGACACCGGTCGACCAAAACTAATTTTTTGTTCGACAGTTTGCATATCCGATTTGGTCTTTAATTTCACTATTAAACTTGTCGTATTTTCCAACGTTCGTATACAAATACTCCACCTGACCCTCCTTTAGATTTGGTCTTACAGTCGATCGAATCCTTAGCCACGGTCGACAGGTTCACAAAATACTCTTTTTACAACACTTACTGATATTTTTGGTTGGACGACATCTGTTAATCATTTATATTTACCGCAAGTGCACGGCGACGGTGAGTGCACACATGTCAAATAAAAGGAAGCTGGAAATCAGAAAGATAGACCCCTAAGGGGTGGAGTGAGTCCACAAATGTAATAGGATGGTGAAGAATGCATTCAATAGGCACAAATATAGGTAGTGTTTTCATGTATAGGAAGTGTCTAATGGTTATCGCAAAACCTATCAATCCAATCACTAAACAAGTTGATTAACATTCACATACACAAGTTGGTTATTTCAGAACCTAAACAAGCAAGGGAGGTGTCTAATAGTTGTGGGAAAATCAATCAAGTGAAGTGTTCTACTCTAAACAAGCAAGCATACATTCACATTTATCAACACTTTTCAAAATAAAGCATTCATTTCCATTCTTTAATGCATGTATGAACATCATCTCCACCCACAAAGGGGGATGGAACTACTCACTACACATTAAAAGAAGACAAAACGAAATTAATGTAATTAAGATTTGAAATGGAGACATGCTAATTACTTCAACTAAGATTAAGACAAGCAAAATAAGCTAAACAAGCAAGCATTAAAACAAAGACAACATTAAAACAAACTATGGAGAATTATTTTATTTAAATGACTCACATTACAAGTAGAATTCTTCTCCACATTGAGTTTTTGTTCCAAGGCTTACTCCAACTAGAGAGCATGTCACCAAGCAATGGGTAAATACAAAGGAAGGTGAAGAGTTCTATTTATAGGCATGAAAAAAGTTAATCCGGGACAATCCCCCGGTATGGGACTAAAAGAATACCAAATATGGACTAAATAAAACCTAATCTAACACCGGACCAAGGCATGTGCATTCTGAAGCAATCATGACCGCTGATTGGCGGTCTGGGACTGCTAATTAGCGGTCTGTATTTGTCTGATCGGGTCTGGATTTCTTTGGCTTGGTTATTGCTTGATTTCTTGGTTTTCATTAACCCGATTTGGTTGTTGGTGGTTGGTCCCAGATTTAATTTCCAAAATACTCCTCATTAAGGTGTGGAGCTTCTCTATTTGCTCATTGATCCTTTTGGTTTTACATCCGGGTTCTTCTCTCTTTCATCTCAGTCCACAAGTCTTGCAACTTAGTCATTTTCCTTGCTTTTGAGTCTTTTTTGTGCCTCTTCTCTTCAAACGTGCTTATTCCTGAAACTTAAACATAAAACTCGTTACGTAGCATTGTTTAGGTGAAAGATAACCCATATAAGACACAAATGTATGCGTGATATGATGTCTATCAAATACCCCACACCTAACTTTTGTTAGTCCCGAGCAAAACAATGAAAGGAAAAAATGAAAGAAAAACAAAGGCATACGTAAAACAAGAAAATCCTATCTCACTTTCGTTGGAATCACGGTTTCACATAGCATGTGAAACAAGCTGTTAAACCTCCCTGTCGCCAAGGAGGAGGAGTGTTGTCTCCTGAGGGTTTTCAGCGGATACACCCACAAATTACGAACATAGATGCATTATTCAATCTAGCAACACGACTCGATGAACTCATTTTCGTCAATCATTGGACGCGGTAATTCTACGAGCCAACTCTATATATGTAATCAGTCTACACACCTAGCCTAATAAACCATTTGTGAAAGTTAATTAAGGACTTAAGTAAAAGACATGTCAAGCTTAACTTCTTAAAGTGATACATTTTGTAAAGTCCATTAATGTTCTTATTTGACTTTTTTTTCTTTTCTTTGGAGCATTAAATTGGGGTGTGTTAGAATCTCCCACGGTCGGGTTTTGTGCATCATTGCCTTTGAGGACTTACACTCTCACGTACACCTTACCCCAAATCTACACATAGGGCGATCCCTACCACCTGTGTAACGGGAGTTTCGTTGGTGCATCCCAAGCCAGATGACTCGAAAGAACAAGGCACTAAGTCCCCTCAGACCTAATTTTTCGAGTTATAGGAGCCATACAAGAAGAGAGAACACCACTTATTTACTTATTTATCTACAGGGGAACCAAAACCCCTACACTTAAAGTTTCACAACACGATTTTTAGGGTCCTTGACTATGACAAACTTCCTTATAGTAACAGACACAAATTAATTGACTCACTAGGTTCAGGGTGGAAATCTTTATTTATTTTGAGTACTGAAACCCTATGATTACACACCCCGTAAGGGAAGACCGGGGTGCATCCTTACGACTTGATAACTCCTAAAACCGCTATACTAGATATCCTAAAGCATCATGTTCAAGTCAACTCTGGAAGCTTCTATTTCGATTGCCTCAAAATGGTTTTGCACATGCTAAAGACATGCAAAACCCACAAAACATTTTCTTTCACAAACACATGAAGATTTTGAAAGAAATGGAAACTTTTAAAGCACCATGCAAGCAAAAGAAGTCAAGTCACCCAAGGATCATGGAAAACAGATATATCGATATTAAGTGCATCACACTAACTTGACCCTAACAATACAAACAAAAGAAAACAAAACAAAAGGAGAAAGACTCTGATGATGTACACACGTAAAACACCCCCCACACTTACATCATGCATTGTCCTCAATGAATGTGAGTATGATACTACATGATTTTTTGCATGAAAAAGAAAAGATCTCACCAACGTCAAGCACAAGTGAAGTTTCATGGTCATATTGATGGACATAAACCTGAAGTTCCAAAAACCTGTGAGATACTTAAGAAGGGCAACAAATGCGTCAAACAAATGTAGCCCAAATACTCCAGGGTTGGGGCCACAACGACCACTGCTCACTTGTGTAGCCTTTTGTGTTTTTTCTTTCTTTTCTAAACAAGATATACACATCAACAAGGATATTCTCATAATCATTTGGTGAAGGAACATCAAATGAGAACATCGAGTCATGCAGACTAGAGATTTGCCAAGATGGGCCCGCATCATTGGTACTGTGAGGTATCATGAGGGGTGAAAGGTCAAAAATTAAAGGCTCAAACCCCTCATGATATTGGTTGGGCGTAGGCAACATAAATGCATGGAGTTGTGTTGCCTCACTTGGGTTTAGTTTCTGGTTGAACAAAGCCCTCCAACCAATAGGCGTGTGCATCGGAATGAGTTCCTCAGGCTCATTCGTATGATGTGACACACTTTTGGCACTAAGAATGGGGCTTCTCCCCATGTCATCCTACAAGGACCACCCAACCACCTTTGTATTATCAAGCTTAAGCTCAATTGCAGGTGGGTCCTTGTTGGAGTCAAGTCGAAGATCAAAAGGCTCAACAGCCGTGGGACATGGGGGTAGAGACACCTTCTGTTATGGGCATATGCTGAGGTGTGTCCCCCTCACTGACAGTCTCAACTGAATCATCTAACAAACACTCCTTTTGTACATTCATGTTTGAGGCCAGCTCACTCTGTTGCATTGCAAAGACATGCAATGAGTTTTCGCTGGGCACACAAACATTCTCAACGGGTTGCATTGATGTTAGTGGTGTTTGTTGATTTGTTGGTGCTTTCTCTAATTGGCGGATGAGGTTGAGATTTAAAGGTTGGTCCAAGGTTTCTTGTTGCCTTCCAGAGTTGAACACATGAAACTCGGCACTCATGTTACCGAATGAGAGCTTCATGAGACAATTTCTAGAATTAATTAAGGCATTGGAGGTTGCCCGAAATGGTCTACCCAAAATAAAAGGAATTTGAGAGTGGAAGTTTGCAACATGGTTGGTATCGAGGGTGACAAAATCTATTGGAAATATAAAATGTCCAACTTTGATGAGAACGTCCTGAATAATCCACAATTGGAGGGCGATCTTAGTTGGTTTCAATTCTCCCAAGTTCAATTGTTGATAAACAGAAGGGAGTAGGTTGACTGCTGATCCTAAATCAAGAAATACGTTACTCATGCTAGTGTCCCCTGTCGTAAACTGAATAGTAGGACACCCAGGGTCCTTATACTTTGTGTATGTGGGATTGAACAAAGTGAGCTTACACTTGCAGCTAAGAATGCTTTCTTAGGAACATTGGTCTTCCTCTTGGTTGTGCAGATATCTTTCAATACTTTGGCTTATTGGGGTATGATTGACATCATTTGATGCTTATATTTGTATCTTATATCCATTATCTTACACCTAAGCAATGCTACGTGATGAGTTTTATGTTTGAATTACAGAAATAAATAGGTTTGAAGAGATGAAGAATGAAAGGACCCAAAAGCAGGGAAAAAGGACTTAATTGTGAGACCCGGGGACTAAGATGCAAGGGAGAAGGACCTGAACGTAAGACCGAAGGACCAAAGAGCAAAACAGAAAACTCCACACCATCATGGGGAGTATTTTGGCAATTCTATTAGGGTCGGAGCTTCAACAAGCGAAGTAGATGCATCCAAGACCAACAAATACATCAAGACAAGCCCACAACAAAAATGAGCCAGATCTGCATCCTGTAGACTGCCAATTGGCAGTCTAGAACCACCAATTGGCGGTCCGGATCTTCCCGGATCCGCTAAGATTTCAGGAGCACGCGTATTAGTGGATGTTTAGTCTATTTTTGGTATTTGTTTAGTCCCACATCAGGGGATTGTCCCACATTACCTTTTCTATGGTTATAGATAGAACTCTTCACCTTCTATTGTAAACTACCCATTGCTTGGTGACATTCTCTCTACTTGGAGTAAGCCTTGAAGCAAAACTCAAGGTGGAGAAGAATGCTACCTTCAATGTGAGTCATTTTAATGAAATAATTGTTCTAGTTTCTTTTAAGCTTGTCTTTTAATTTTTGCATGCTTGTTTAGTTTTACATTCCATTCCTTTTAAGCTTCTTTAATATTTCTTGCTTTCTTAGGTTAATTTCATTTCAGTATAATGTTTAATTTTGTGAATGTAGTTAGTGTAATGAGTAGTGAGTAGATCCATCCCCATTTGGGGGGTCGAGAAATATGTGATATGACCATGTGGTGTATTAGGTGTGTGTTATCTTAATCCCTTGAGGCTTATATGATTTCCATAACCATCTAATGTGATTTCACTCTTATCTTTGATATGCTAATGCTCTTGAATGAAGCTTAGCTTATGCTTAGATTAGTGGACCTATTTTATGGGGTATCATAATGTTAGGATATGGATGGAATTAATATTGGAAACACAATTTGTAGTGTATGTACTCTTGTTGCCTTTACCTTGGTTAATGCCTTGTATGTTTTAATGATATTAGGTTATCTTATTTCATGTGGAGGCATAGTAGGGTCTAGTCTTTATACATGAGTTCATTTAGCTTCATTCCAATTATTGTCTTGTATGTTTTAACGATATAGTCTTATCTTATTTCATGTGGAGGCAAAGTTGGATTTAGTTTTATGATTTCATGCACTACATGTTGTGAGGAGCATAATTGAACACACACACACATCTTTATATTCACATTATTTCTCTACCCCCTATGGGGTTTAGTTTTATTTCTTATCTTCCATTTCCTTTTTGCATTGTAGTGTAGTTTAGTGTAACCAACCTTTCTCTCCTTTCTTTCCCACTCGCCTTCGCACAAACAAAAAGTCGACACACCTCCCTCTGGATCGACCCATATTTGTCACCGTTTCAACGCGGCCGAGCACTTGCGGTTTAATATAAAACGAATCAATCAAGCTATTTGTTGGAAGACATCCCACAAGGGGATGTTAACCTTCACTTGCTTAAAGACCTCTAATATCTTATTCATTGTGTCACTTTGCTTTTGGGTTAACCTACTAGGATAGGGAGATTTTGGCGGCTTGGTTTTCTACGGTGCTTGACAATGAGGCGTTGGAGGTTACCCACACCCTCAGCCTCTTTCTCACCATCATTCCCACCGAAGGGCTGCAAAGATGGTGGAGGTGGCAATGAAATGTGATTGTCAACCTGCTTTCCATTCCTTAAGGTTATAATGGTGATTGACATCATATCATGCATACCTTTGTGTCTTATATCCGTTATATTTCACCTAAACAATGATACGTAATGAGTTTAATGTTTAAGTTTCAGGAATAAACAAGTTTGAGGAGAAAGGCACAAAAAGGACTCAAAAGCAAGGAAAACGACTGAGTTGCAAGACCTCGGGATTGAGATGCAAGAGGGAAGGATCCTGATGTAAGCCCAAAGGACCAATGGGCAAATCAAGAAACTCCACACCATTGTTAGGAGTATTTTGAAAATTCCATTCGGTCATGAGCTCCAACAAACTATTTGGATGCATCACTCATGAAGATATGAAGCCAGACAACCACACTCCAAAACCAGGTCAGATCCAGACAATATAGACCGCCAATTAGCGGTCCGAGACCGCTGATTGGTGGTCGGTATTAGTCTGGATCTGCTATGACTTTGGCGGGTCATGTATTTGGTTTTATTTTGTCTATTTGTGGTATACGTTTAGTCCTATATCGGGGGATTGTCCCGAATTACCTTTTTCAATAGCTAGAAATAGATGTCTTCCTCCTCATTTGTATTCACCCATTGCTTGGTGGCATTCTCTCTACTTGGAGTAAAAGCCTAGAAGCAAAAACTCAAGGTGGAGAAGAATGCCACTTGTAATGTGCGTCTTATAAATAAAATAACTCTTCATAGTTTTGTTAGTTTATATTGTATTTATTTTGATGCTTTCTTGTTTAGTTTGTTTTGTTTTCTTTATAGTAGTATAAATACTATGTCTTCTTTTCTCTATGTAGTTTATAGTTGAATGTGTGAGTAAGTTCATCCCGCTTTGGGGTGGAGTTGATGTTTATACCTGTTATGTAGATGGAGTGAATGCTAAATATTGTTGTATGTGAGAAATGTTAGTATGCTTGTTTGAATTAAAGAGAATACATAACTTGATGGTTTCTGCCATAATATTTAGGTACATTCCATTCTTGTTTAGGTTCTTAATAACAAACTTGTCATGCTCATATTAATCACCTAGGTTAGTGCATTGAATGATAGGTCTTGCCATTATGTACTTCTTATGCATAACAACACTAACTACACTTGAGCTTATTGTATGCATTCACCACACGTATTTCGTGTATACACACACTCCACCCCTTAGGGATTTTCCATTCCTGATTTCTATCTTCTTATATTAGTCAGTTTCAATTCTTCTCTCGCTTTCACTTCCTTCTTTGTTGCGTACTCGTTTAGTGTAGTTTAGTTTAATCAATCTCTTCTCCCCTTTGTTTCACACTCGCCTTCGAACTAACGAAAGTCGACACACCTCCCTGAGGATCGACATGTATTAGCCACCGCATCAACGCGGCCCTGCACTTACGGTAATTAATAAAACGTTCAATTAAATGGCATTAACATGGTGAACAAGATCCTCCACATGGTTCACTTGCCGCTCCCCAGGTTCCAATTTAAATCGTTTAAAATACCGTAAGTGCACGATGTCAGTTAAGACGCGAAAAATATGGGTCGATCCACGGGGAGGTTAGTAGACTCTGGTTTTAACGAAATCAACTGGCAGAAAGAGGGGAGCATGAATTGATTACACTAACTAAACCACACTAAGTTAGCACCAAACATCAAAGAAGATGAAAGCACAAGACGAAATAAAACTATACTAAATGTCTAATAAAAGGAAGCTAGAAATCAGGAAGAGAGACACCCGAGGGGTGGATTGAGTGTACACTTGCAATAGGATGGGGAAGAATGCATTCAATAGGCAAAAATGTAAGTAGTGTTTTCATGTATAAGAAGTGTCTAATGATTATGGCAAAACCTATCAATTCAATCACTACGTAGTTGATTCACATTGACATACACAAGTTGGTTATTTCAGAACCTAAACAAGTATGGAAGGTGTCTAATAGTTGTGGAAAAAACCATCAAGTCAAGTGTTCTACTCTAAACAAGCAAGCATACATTCACATTTATCTACAATTTCAAACTAAAGCATTCATTGCCATTCTTAAGTGCATGTATAAACATCATCTCCACCCCAAAAGGGAGATGGAAGTACTCACACATTATTAGACTAACATACTTATTATCGAAAGAAACTATGCTAATTAATTCTATGATTAAAACAAACAAAGTTAACTAAGAATGCATGAATTGAAAAAGACAATATGAATGACTAACAAAACATCTTTTTTTACTCACTCACACTACAAGTACCGTCTCTCCACCAGAGTTTTGCTCTAAGGCTTTACTCCTAGTAGAGAGGACGTCCACCAAGAGAAGAGACGTATACAAAGGAAGGTGAAGAGTTCTATATATAGGTGATTGATCATTTATATTACTGCAAGTGCACGACGTCGGTGAAGACGTGGCAAATACAGGTCGTGTCCACGAGGAGGTGTCACAACTTTGGTTCTTCAGAAATCAAGTGGGGAAAAAGAGACGTTGTTGATTATTCTAACTACACTAAACTACGAATGAACTAACAATTAAACTAAACCCCCATGGAGTGGAGGTGTGTGTTTGAGAGTGGGTCTTTATTTCAATTTGGAACAAGTGTAGTGTTTGTGGCATACATGTACAAGCTAGTGTAGAATCTAACTATAGGATACACAACACTACATGACAAACCATGAACATGCATATCTCACATGAGGTTGAGGTTGGCCTCGTGGTGGTGAGAGTGATCGACTCGAGAGTTCTTCGGTAAGATGGATGGTTACATGGGCGACCATCCATATCATTGTTGGGAGCAGGACAATTCTCCATGGTATTCCAGACCCATGCAACCTGGGGTCGCTAACACAAACACCCCGTATGGTTTGGACAATCTTAATTGTGTCGCTGAGCAATCTTCTAATTGAGATGATATGAGAGAGGCACTGACTACTAGACCACCATCTAGTTATTTCAGATCATATGCTTGTCAATAAACTGAGACAGTACAACAAACTTTGACCTCTTTCTTACGTGCGGTAGACGACATGAGTGCACCGGTGGCTCCAGTAGCTGTACCGTGTGCCTGTTGTGGGTTGAGTCGTCATGTTATCGGGGAATGTCCTTATGTTCCCCCAAAGCCTGAGTATGAGCATACGTTTTCCCAAAATGCTGAATTTGACTATTACGCATCCGTGTACAACCCAAGATGGATGGATACGTGGGGAGACAATTCTTATTCAAATTCTTATACATCATTTCCACCCCAATATCCTCCTCCCGAATACCTAGAATTCTACCAACACCCACCCCGAATCATTGGACTCACTCTTAGCCCATCAACACCCAACTACAAAATTTGCCAAGCTCTGACTTGGACCTCATCGTTGACCGCATACCTCATTCCTTGAAACAAACTTTCCTTATGTTTATGGAAACCACTCAAAAGTCCTTACAAAATATGGCACTGCAAGTGAGTCAAATGATGCAGCAATTACGTGAATGTGAGGAGGGTAACTTTTCGTGCCAACAGAAGGATTTAACTTCTGATTTCGAACCATCACCACATCCACAAATTCAAAGAACAATCTTTCAAAGTCAAACTCCTAGTCAGACTGAGGGACTTGAGGTTTCAATTCACGATCACTTAGTGGAGGATTTGATTCCAATTGAGAAAACATGGACCAACTTCATTATGAGTCGGCACAAGATTGTGCCTTATCTTTTTGTCCTGTGGCCCTTGAGCCACATGATCTTCATGTTGTGCCTTTTAAGGACTTACCTCTGGTAGAGCAAGAGCTCCTTAGTACCCTTAATTTCAAACGATCTGATGAGAGTTTGCCTCTCATTATTGTTCCTGATCATCTTGGAAATGATGGAACGTCAAACAACTACATTGCTAATAAGGTATTAGGAGTTCCTTGGAGGATACCTTGGGTAAGAGACCCACTTTCTGTTTGCCTGGTGAGTCAGACATGCATAACGAGGTTCTTGACCTCGTTCCGACCCACCAGCCTGTTGGTTGGAGAGTTTGGATTGACGATCATAACTTCAGTACCGCAATGGGAGAAACTCTTCTTCCATTGCGCCATATTTCCCAAACTCTTGAGAGGTTCAAGCTCTTTCAGTTTGATCCTTTGAATGAGATGCCTTTGCGTCTAATTCATGAACCTCTCCTTTCATCTTGTGCTCTTTGTGAGGGGGCTCAAACAAGTCTATTCTGGCCCCGCATGGTGTCATGTTCCCTTTACAAGTGCATTGACCCACTTTTGAGGTTCTCATTTGATGTCCTTTGACAAATGAAGATGAGAACTTATTTTTGTACATAGTTATATTAAAAAAAGCACAATTAAAAACTCCATGAGCGAGCATTGATTGTTTGGGGCCCCAACCTGTGTGTATTTGGGTCCTATTTCTTTAACGTATTTGTATCCCTTCTTTAGCATCTCATAGGTTTTACGGAAATTTTGGTTTGTGTCCATCAACATAACCATGAACTTTCCATTGCGCTCCACGTTGGTGAGATCTTGTCATTTTCATGCATAAATCCATGTAGTTTTATGCTCACATTCATTGAGGACAAATACATGAAGTAGGTGTGTGTGGGGGTGTTTTACGTGTGTACATAGTTGAGTCTTTCTCATTTTGTTTTATTTTCTTTTGTTTGTATTGTTAGGGTCATGTTAGTGTGCTGCATTTAATATCGATATATCAGCTTGCCATGATCCTTGGGTGAGCTGTCTTCTTTTGCTTGCCTTTGTGCTTTAAAATTTTGACATTTCCTTCAAAATATTCATGTGTTTGCGAAAGAAAATGTTTTGTGGGTTTTGCGTGTGTTTGACATGTGCAAAACCAAAATTGTCTTGAGCTTGATGCATTAGAATTTTTAGTACACCGACTTAGGTCTTTCTGAGTCGTAAGGATGCACCCCGATTTTCCCTCGGGGGCGAGTAATGATTGGGTTTCAGTACTCAAAGATTTATAGAAGTCCACCCTGAACCTAGTGAGTCAATAATTCGTGTCTGTTAATATAAGGAAGTTTGTTCTAGTCAAGGACACTTTAAATCTTGTTGTGAGACATTACGTGTAGGGGTTTTGGTTCATGTGTACATAAGAAGTAAGTGAGCAGGTGTTCTCTCATCTCGCACGACTCCCGTCACTTGGGAAATTAGGTCTGAGGGGACTTTGTGGCTGGTGCTTTCGAGTCATCTGACTTGGGATGCACCGACCGAACTCCCGTTACACGGGTGGTAGGGATTGCCCTATGTGGAGTTGTGGAGAAAGGTGTATGTGATAGCGTAAGTCCTCATAGGCAATGATGCACGAAACCTGACCCTGGGAGAATTACACACCAACTAGTAACAAAAAAGAAACAAAAAAAGAAGCAAAAAGAAAATAAAATTAAAATTGGAAATGCAAATAAGAACCTTAATGGACTATACACCTTGCACGGATGATTCATTAGGCTAGGTGATTGGATCAGATACACATATAGAGTCGGGACGTAGGATTACCGTGTCCAATGATCGACAAAAATGAGTCCATCAGGTTGAGTTCTACATTGAATAATGCATGAATGTTCGGATTTAATGGGTATATCCACTGAAAACCCCCAGGAGACAACACTCCTCTTAGGCGACAAGGAGGTTTAACGGCTTATTGCACGTGCTAAATGTAATAATGATTCCTACGAAAGTGAGTTAGGATTTTCCTGTTTTACGAATGATTTTTCCTTTCTTTCATTTTTCCCTTTCTTTGTTCGGGATTAGCAAAAGCTAGGTGTGGGGGTATTTGATTGACATCATATATGCATACATTTGTGTCTTATATCTGTTATCTTTCACCTAAACAATGCTACGTAACAAGATTAATGTTTAAGTTTAAGGAATAAGCAGGATTGAGGAGAAGAGGCACAAAAAGACTCAAAAGCAAGGAAAAGGACTGAGTTGCAAGACCTGGGGACTGAGATGCAATAGGGAAGGACACGGATGTAAGCCCAAAGGACCAATGAGCAAATAAAGAAACTCTACACCATCATGAGGAGTATTTTGGTAATTCGATTCGGTCCTGAGCTCCAAAAACCTATTTGGATGCATCACACATGAAGACATGAAGCCAAAGAACCACACTCCGAAACCAGGTCGGTCGAAGATCGCTGATTGGCGGTCGGTTTTGGTCTGCATCCGCTAAGACTTTGGCGGGTCATGTACTAAGTTGTATTTAGTCTATGTTTAGTATACGTTTAGTCCCATACCGGGGGATTGTCACGGATTACCTTTTTCTATGGCTATAAATAGAACTCTTCCTCCTCATTTGTATTCACCCATTGCTTGCTGACATTCTCTCTACTTGGAGTAAAAGCCTTGAAGCAAAAGGTCAAGGTGGAGAAGAATGCCACTTGTAAAGTGAGTCATGTAAATAAAATAATTCTTCATAGTTTTATATTATCGTTATTTTGATGCTTGGTTGTTTAGTTTGTTTTGTTTTCTTAATTATAGTATAAATAGAATGTCTTCTTTTCTTCTTGTAGTTTATAGTTTAATGTGTGAGTAGTTCCATCCCCCTTTGGTGGTGGAGTTGATGTTTACACATGTTATGTAGATGAAATGAATGCTAAATATTACTGTATGCGAGAAATGTTAGTATGCTTGTTTGAATTAAAGAGAATACTTAAATTGATGGTTTCTGCCATAATATTTAGGTACATTACATACTTGTTTAGGTTCTTAATGACAAACTTGCCATGCTCATATTAATCACCTAGGTTATTGCTTTGAATAATAGGTCTTTCCATTAGGTACTTCTTATGCATAACAACACTAATTACACTTGAGCTTATTGTATGCATTCACCACACTTATTTCATGTGTACACACACTCCACCTCTTAGGGGTTTTCCATTCCCGTTTCATTAGTCACTTAGTTTCATTTCTTCTCTCGCTTTCACTTCCTTCTTTGTTGCTTACTCATTTAGTGTGGTTTAGTTTAATCAATCTCTTGTCCCATTTGTTTCCCACTCGCCTTCGAACTAACCAAAGTCAACATACCTCCCTGAGGATTGACCCGTATTAAAACAATTGCCACCGCTTCAATGCGGCTGTGCACTTGCGGTTAATAATAAAACGTTCAATCAAATGGCATTATCATGGTGAACAAGTTCCTCCACATGGTTCTTTTGCCGCCCCCAGGTACCTGTTTAAATCGTTTCTAATACTGTAAGTGCCCGGCGTCAGTGAAGAGGCAGCAAAAACGGGTCGATCCGCGGAAAGGTGAGTAGATTCTAGTTTTAACGAAATCAAGTGGTGGAAAGAGGGGAGCAGGAATTGATTACACTAACTAAACTATACTAAGTTAGCGTAAAACAATCAAAGAAGATGAAAGCACAAGACAAAATAAAAGTAAACTAAATGTCTAATAAAGGAAGCAAGAAATGAGGAAGAGAGACCCCTGAGGGGTGGAGTTAGTGCACACATGCAATAAGATGGGGAAGAATGCATTCAATAGGCACAAATGTAAGTAGTATTTCCATGTATAAGAAGTGTCTAATGATTATGGCAAAACCTATCAATTCAATCACTACCTAGTTGATTAACATTCAGATACACAAGTTGGTTATTTCAGAACCTAAACAAGTATGGGAGGTGCTTAAAAGTTGTGTAAAAACCAATCAAATGAAGTGTTCTACTCTAAACAAGCAAGCATACATTCTCATTAATCAACATATTTCAAAATAAAGCATTCATTTCCATTCTTTATTGCATGTATAAACATCATCTCCACCCCCCAAAGGGGGATGGAACTACTCACACATTATTAGACTAACATACATACTAAGGAAACAAAATATGCTAATTAATTCTATGATTAAAACAAACAAAGTTAACTAAGCATGCAAGAATTGAAAAAAAGACAATATGAAAAACGAACAAAATATCTTTTATTACTCACTCACACTACAAGTACCCTCTCTCCACCAGAGTTTTGCTCCAAGGATTTACTCTTAGTAGAGAGGATGTCCACCGAGAGAGGAGATGTATACAAAGGAAGGTGAAGAGTTCTACATATAGGTGATTGATCATTTATATTACCGCCAGTGAACGACGTCAGTGAAGACTTGGCAAATACGGGTCGTGTCCACGAGGAGGAGTGTCAAACTTTGGTTCTTCATAAATCAAGTGGCAAAAAAGAGAAGTTGTTGATTATTCTAACTACACTAAACTACGAAAGAACTAAAAATTAAACTAAACCCCCAAGGAGTGGAGGTGTGTAGGTATGTGTGTGAGTGAGTCTTCATTTCAATTAGGAAGAAGTGTACTTTGTGTGGCATACAAGTGTACAATCTTAGTGTAGGATACACAATACTACATGGAAAACCATGAACATACATATCTCACATGAAGTTGAGGTTGATTTTAGATTATCAAGCATGCAACAAGTACCTAGTCTGGCCATTATAGCATCAACTAATCCTACATACAACCTAAATCATTCTTGTGAATTGCACCAAGCATACATCCATACATAACAACCCATTCCCATCAAACCATTACAAGCAACAAGATAAACTCTAAAGCTAGCATGAGATAAGTACCTACTGTGAACATTATCCCATCTAATACAAGTTTAAGCATGCTATAAGTATAGATCTACATTAAGCATATAAAATGGCACAATTAAACGAACCCAACACTACCACATAATCTATATCACCTCCACCCCAAAGGGGGATGCAACTACTCACTACTCATTAATAAAAAATGAAATTAAACTAAGCATGAAACAATTGAAAAGAGACAATATAAAACTAACAAAACGTTGTTTATTGCTCACTCACGTTACAAGTAGCGTTTCTCCACCAGAGTTTTTATCCAAGGCTTTACTCTTAGTAGATAGGATGTCCACCAAGAGAAAAGATGTATTACAAAGGAGGAGGAAGAGTTCTATTTATAGCCATAGAAAAAGGTAATCGGGGACAATTTCCCGGTATGGGGCTAAACGCATGTCATAAATGGCCATAAAACAACATAATACGCGACCCGACTAAACCATGAATGATTTGGACCTATTGGGACCGCCACTTGACGGTCAGTATGATTGGATCGAGTATGGATTTTGGTGGCTCGTTTCTGACTTGATTTCTTGATGTTTGATTAACCAGATTTTGTTGTTGATGTTTGGGCCCAGATCTAATTGCCAAAATACTTCTCATGATGGTGTGGAGCTTCTTGATTTGCTCATTAATCCTTTTCGTTTACATCTGCGTCATTCTCTCTTGCATCTCAGTCCATAAGTCCTAGAATGCAGTCTTTTCCCTTGCTTTTAAGTCCTTTTAGAGTTTCTTCTTCCCAAACTTGTTTATTCCATAAACTTAAATATAAAACTCATTATGTAGCATTGCTTAGGCTAAAAATTAAGGACATAAGACACAAATATATGCACGATATGATGTCAATCAATAGGCATGGAAAATGTTAATCAGGGACAATCCCCCGGTATGGGACTAAAAGTATACCAAAAATGTACTAAATAAAGATTTTGATTTTGGCATCCTAATTAAGAGTTAATACTTTGGTTGGTTTGTGAAAGAAAGAAATCAATTCAAACAGTAAATTAACAAGTCAATTATAATTTTTATCGGTTGAATTTGCTGCATTTTGATCCTTAATTCTTGCTGAATATCTTACTGTATTGTGCTGCATTTGTTATGAATTTGATCACCACATTTGGGTTGAGTTCTTATTTTAGTTGTGCTCAAATCTGATATTTAATATTAGTCTGAATTGGGGCTGAGATTTGCGGTTTTATTTCTGACATGGATGGTGAATTTGGACATCATCGAATTGATAGAATTTTCTGATTGTTTTGTCGTGATTTTGTATTAAGCGTTACATGGCTGAAGAAGTAATTGAGTTTTGTAATGAGTACTTGGCTCATACTATGAGTGTGAGACTTCCTAAGAATAGACATGAAGATGGGATTGAAGGTAAAGGTATGCGTGATCCGAAGATGATAAGTCCAAGAGGTGAGGATCCTTTAAAAGCGTATTTCTATGTGTTATGCAATTCTGATGGAGTCAAACCTTATTTGGATGAGCACATGACCAGATCAACAAGTAAGTAATGCTCACAATAAGGATTTCGTTAATTGGTTCAGGGATCATCATGAAGGAATATTGATCGAGGATCCTATGAGCAAAAAATGAAAATGTCAAAACTAAATTTCATTGTATGTTGCATTATAAACTAGACGCATTTGTATGTTGAATTGAATGTTTTTGCATTTGATAGATATGATTGTTGTTATTGCTGGACTTAATATGAATGTTGTGAGAATTAATTACTTGTTTGATAGATATAAATGTTGTGAGTTGCTTGATTGAATATGAACTGCAGGGTTTGAGTCTGTTATACAAGTATCAAACAAATAAAAAAGGAAAAAAATTAAAAGAAATATCCTATAACGTCAGACTCATAACATAACAGACGTTGTAGACAATCTAGCACGTCGGTTGTCAATAACACCGACATTGTATGATATTTCTATTTTTTTAATATTATTAAAGAACATGTCACGTGGGTCGTCAATATCACCAACGTTGTATGATATTTATGTTTTTTTATTTTATATTAATGTACCTATCACGTCGGTCATCAATACCACCGTTGTTATAGGATATTTAGTTATTTTTTAATTTTTTTTATTAAAGAACCTATCACGTTGGGCGTATGTTCCACCGACATTGTAGGATATTTCGATTATTTTTTTTATTAAAAACCCTACAACGTCTATTTTATAAAAGGACCGACGCAATATGGTCCATACTACGACGCCGGTTATATAAAAAAGCCGGCGTGGTAGGATATTGAGGAGCCCACTTGCACTTCCCTTTACTACGTCGGTCTTAGCTAAAACTAGGACCGATGTTAGAGAGGATCCTACCACATTGGGTATTACAACCGACGTGAAAGGGTACCCCTTTATAACGTCTCCCTCGTACCCCGTCGGTCATGAAAGGTGGTCAACCCGACGTTGTACCCCTTAATATCAGACGTGGTAACCCTTTGTTGCAGCAGTTAGGAGGGTTAGAGGTTATGTTGATCTATTTACCCATATAACTTTCTCTTATCTATAAAATCAGTATCTTTCTCTTATCTATAAAATCGGTAGTGTGCATGTGCATGAAATTGTTGCACATTGAGTGATTAAGATAAATTTGGTGAATATTGAATTCCTAACAGATTTACAAGAGGCATACGTACTTTGAGTTATATAAGATAGAACATCAACATTTATGATTTATTGTTTTAAAACCCCACGTTCCACTGGATTATTTTCCCATAAATGTTCTTTAGTAGTCTCCTTGTTCTAGGAAATGGTGTTATTACCAATTGTTGTATGACAATTATAAAGGAGTTGAAACTTTCGTCATTATAAAACAAAATGATAACAATGGTTCCCGAAAAGACAACCTATATTAATATTATTACCAACCTATTGGTAATAATATAACTAAAATAATCAAGAAAATATGTTTGAATTGATTGTATGCGGTAACTTGAATCCGTAAGAAGGGTCCGTTTGGATTATCGTGATTCTAGATCTTGGGGCCTTCAGAAGTTTCTACAACTAGGAGACCTAGAAAACCGCTATGTGATAATTTTATTTGACGCGACGAGCAAGGACACGAATAGAGCTTGACCTCAGTTGTAACCATTTGATGATTGGGTGTGCGGATTGGGTGTGAGCAACATGGAATGAAAACCGTGGAAAATGGCAATACGACCTCAGTATTTTGTTATTCCTAAACTTATCTACAAACTTATCTAAATTTCCACTATTGACCACTTGACCATACAAATACACACTTTCCTTCTTGCCAGAGTACCCACATAACTTATCCAATAATCTTTTTTTTTTTCTGGTGGACTCCATTTAAGAATCAAACTACATGGGCAACGAACCTTGCTGTTGATTTTTTTCGTGAAACTCCAACATATATAACTGTACCTCCGCGGGCATGAGACTCTATCATGTCAGTGTCACTTGTATCATCGTCATTTTTCTTACTGTATGCCTTTGGCTGGTTGGTCTGCTTGTTGGAAGCCATTTACCTGGTCGTGAATTGTTGGAACCGGTTTGATGGGATGGGTTGAGGGTTTAGGGTGGTTGATGCTTGCTCTTGAAAGACCGGGAATGTCGCATCAGGTCGGGAATGTTCGGGGCAAAGAAGGAAATTTGGAGGCACGGCTCGGACAGTTCCAAGGGTGAAAAATCCTGGCGGGCAAATGAATAGTAATTATTGTCGATGAAAAGTTAAAACTTAAAGCAAAAATGACTTACAGGTTACAAACGTTGTCCTTTTAAACTCACAAATATGTCCTGTAAACGCCATGTCTGTCCTTAAAAAATCGAGTGTGTCCTCAAATAACATGCCGTTATGTTAAAGGACACCGTGTCCTTTAATATTGAATGTGTCCTTCGACAAAAACTATGTCCTAACAAACCCAACTTATGTCCTGTAAAGATCAAATCTCATTTAAACCCTAAGTTTGTCCATTAAAATTGAGTGTGTCCTTTATTCCTTTAAAACACAACCTCGCCATATATAACTTCTTATAAAAAAGGTATCTCACGTCGGCCGTTGACATAATATTCGGCGTGTTATATATATTTTATTATTAAAAAATAGAACTTCATAAAAAGGATATCTACGTCAGATTTGTCATATCTTGACTAAATGCATTTCGATTGTCTAAAGATTCCGAGCTAGTGATTCTAATTGGCGATATCGGTGGACCGATATGTGTTCAATCGTCGATGAACTGATAGATTTGCGGTAGATCGCATACGATGGGTTTGCCCTTTCGTTGCTTTACGGTAGAACCTCAAACGTTGAGAAAGGAACAGGAAAACTGGGCATTGATTCTCAGGTCCGTGTCTTTCCAAGGACACCATACGCGCTCAAAGGATAGTCTCCTTCGATGGACAAACATGTCCCACCATGGACATGGGTGACCTTCTCAGTGTAAATAAGTGTATTAGTATATAACTATATAAGTACGAATCATATAGTAATACAAGAGGACATAAGTGTACTGTTCAAACCATTAAAAATTACAACAATTGAAAAAATAGTGGTTTATACGAAAGTTTACCAACAACAGGCAAACAAATATTTCTATACAAATTAATTAGTGTTGAATAAAAATTAATGTTTTGTCTTTTTGTATGTTGTGAGTTGAAAAATATACAATAAAGTGCATGACGTAGACTGTACAATCATTGCTCTTCGGTGTTTGGTGTTCGCATGTTTCTCCTCTGTAGGTCAGGTCCCAGTCCATTTTTAGGTGGGATCTCCAGAATTCGGCCAAAGTCTACGCTTCGTCTTCATGGACAAAGTCTCCAACTAATGGCAACATGTTGTTTAGTTGGGTTAATCTTTCCATTCTCCCATCCACGATCAGCAGTGTAAAGTGTTCCAAATTTATTAGTGGTTGGGCAATCACTGACTCGTTTGGGTCCTAGTACTTAATTTTAGGATCTACATATTTGATTGACATAATTTCATGCTCATATTTGTATCTTATATCCATTATCTTTCACCTAAACAATGCTATGTCACGAGTTTTATGTTTAGTTTTCAGGAATAAATAGGTTTGAAGAGATGAAACATAAAAGGACCCAAAAGCTGGGAAAAAGGACTGGATTGTGAGATCTGGGGACCAAGATGCAGGGAGAAGGACCTGATTGCAAGACAGAAGGACCTAAGAGCAAAACAGAATACTCCACACCATCATGGGGAGTATTTTACCAATTCTATTCGGGTCGGAGCTCCAACAAGTCAAGTAACCGCATCAAAGACCAACAATTCCAGAAATAAAAGCCCAAAACAAAAATGAGCACGATCTGAACCATATAGACCGCCAATTGGCGGTCCAAGACCGCTAATTAGCGGTCCATTTTGGCCCAAATCCGCTCAAATTTCTCCAGCACATGTACTAGAGGATGTTTAGGCTATTTTTGGTATCCGTTTAGTCCCACATCGGGGGATTGTCCCGATTTGCCTTTTTCCATGGCTATAAATAGAACTCTTCACCTTCCATTGTAATGACTCCATATTTTAAGTGGCTATTCTTCCTACTAGAAGTGAGGCCTTGAAGCACACACTAAAGTAGGAAGATGCTACTTTTAATGTGAGTCATTTTATCAATAAAGTTTTGTGTTTCTTTCATTGTTTGTTTTATGCTTCTTTTATTGTTTGTGCATGTTTTAGTTTAATCGTCTTTTAATTCTAGCTTAGTTTTAATATGCTTTCTTTCCATAGTTTAATAATTAGTGTAATGTTTAGTGAGTAGATCCATCCCCTTTGGGGGGTGGAGTAGATGTACATACATGCATTAGAGAATGGGATGAATGCTTTAATTTCAATGTGTTGATTAAACATGAATGTATGCTTGCTTGTTTAGGATAGAATTTACAACTTGATGAGTTTTGCCAAAATGATTAGACACCTCTCATGCTTGTTTAGGTTCTGAAATAAACACCTTGCATATGTAAATGTTAATCAACTAAGATGGTGAATAGACTGATAGGTTTTGCCATAACATTTAGACACTTCCTATGCTTGATAAACACCACCTTCATGTGCTTAAAGAATGTATTCTACACCCACCTCTTTGCATGTGTGCACTCACTCCACCCCTTAGGGGTTTTTCCATTTCCTGTATTCCAGCATTCTTCATTTCTTCTTAGCTTAGTTATTGTTTCATTGTTTGGTTCTTCCTTTCACATTTCCTACTTCTTAGCGTAGTATAGAGTAGAGTAGCATAAACATCTTTCTCCCCCTATTTTTGCCACTTGATTTCTGATAAACAAGAGCGAACTCAACTCCCTGAGGACGACCCGTACTTGCCACCGCTTCATCGCGGCCGTGCACTTGCGGTAGAAATATAAAACGTTCAACAAGTTTTTGGCGCCGTTGCCGGGGAGGTGCCAGTCCAGACTCTTGTTTGGACGATTCGAGTGGATTTAATTTTTGTTTTGAAGTTTTTCTTTGTTTCCGGAGACTTGGAGTCGTCAGGAGGAATGCCTAGAGAAGTTTGGAGTCAAGCTGAGAACTTCAGACCGCCAATCAGCGGCCTGAGACCCCCAATTGGCGGTCTGGTAAGCTCTGTTGGCTCTCTTATTTCTTTGGTCTGTTTGCATAATTGATGTAGTGATCTGGGATTTAATTTGGCATGTTTTGACTTATAGTTTGTTCCCAGATCCATAATCAAACGTCCTTTAAGCAACTTGGACCCTAAAACTCAAAGCAAAAGACTAGGCATTCTTTCTTGTTTAGGTCATGCACCATGTATGTGACTTAAGCATTTAGATTGTCTTTTATTTTAGCTTTATTTTCAGTTGCTGAGTGCTGGCGTGAGGTACGCACCTTCTACTCTCATTCATGCATTTCGTATGACATGCATTAGTTAGTAGGAAGTGCATTGCAACAAGTGTGAGTTGAGCGTTTGTTTGGAGAGTTGATTGCTAGATTAGGACTCCAAAACGCTACTAAGGAGGTGCTGTCCCATAAAAGATAAGGTGGGGGATTTCATCACCCTTTCCTTCGCCCCAAAAACCACACTAATAAAGAGCCTAATTTTTAAAATCAAGTAGACATTGCCCCTAAGGATTTCGGGCGCATTATGAGAGTGATCCGGTCCCGACCGTCATGACCTGATCGGCGTTGCCCACTTTGTCGATAGTAGGAGAGACGAGATCCCCGGATCTTGGATCACTTGCTGGGCTTTGTGGTCCTCGTTGTAGGGAGGTGAGGCATGTTGAGGCCGTGTGACCTCGCAGTTAGGCGTCGTCTAGCTGTAAGGACCTATAGCGACCTTAGGATTGCTTGAGCCTTGTTTGCTTGTGTGCTTCTACCTGTACCCATCCGCCGTAGCATAAGGACTTCTTCCCTTCTCTCCTGAGTCATTCTTTCTCTCCTGTGTTCCCTCGTCTTCTCCTCTACGCACATTCTTTGTTTGAAAAAAAAGAAGAGTTGTGGTTTGTGTGTGCACCTTTGTGCATGCTTTCGTGGACACGAGACGAGAGTGGTCGTTTGACGAGGAGCGTTGTCAATCCGGCTTCGGTCATCGATTTCTCGACACCTTCCTCCTCTCGTGTCGCACGCAGTCCGGGTTCAATGGCTGCTAATTTCCGTGAGGAGGAGCAGTTGCTGGACCCACCTGCTCCACCAGTGCTTCCAGTTGTCGTTCCCATACCTCTTCGTGATCAATGCTACCCGAGCCGTACAGCTTTACCCTCATACATCGTATTACCAGAGGCTAATGGGAACCATTTTGAGGTTAAGCCTCAATTCATTTCCATGCTCCCTCATTTCACTGGGAAAGGTGACCCCTATATCTTTCTCAGGGAATTTGAGGAGGTCTGTGCTATGTTCAAGCTGCAACAACTTAGCACAGACTCCATCCATCTTAGGCTCGTTCCTTTTGCACTAAAGGATGACGCCAATAAGTGGTTGTACAGCAACCAGGCGAATTCCTTTAGGACTTAGGATGACTTTCAATCTGCATTCCTCAAGAAGTACTTTCCTAATCATCGGACTCCAAAATTGAGGAACGAAATCAATTCGTTATATCAACTTGAGACCGAGACATTTCATGCATATCTAGAGAGGTTCAAGGAGCTACTATCCTCATGCCCTCACCATGGCATTGAGTTGTGGCCCCTTTGTCAGATTGTGTACGAGGGTCTTCACATCCCGTCAAGAACGCTCCTTGAGTCCATGTGTCAAGGAGAGTTCTTGGGAAAGGATGAAAGGGAGGCATGGGCTTTCCTAGAAGACCTTGCTGAGAAAACCATGCAATGGGAGAGTGTGAGGGAACCACCTGCATCATCTAGTATAGGAGCGAGGATCGCGAATGCAAACTCGACTAGATCGGGTACCGTATTTGCTATCGATACCACTACGGCCACCGAGGCACGCATGGCGGCCTTAATGCGCCGTATGGATTCGATTGAGCTCCAAAACCAACAAAGTGCACCTCACATGTCCACATCTGGTCCAGTTCCCTGTCATTCATGTGGTAGGGTAGGTCATGTAGAAAGCGAGTGTGTGTCCATTCCTCCTGAGATGGAGCGTGTCAACGCCATCTATGACAGAGCTAGGAATGACCCATACTCATCATCTTATAATCCTGGATGGAGGAACCACCCCAATTTTTCATGGAACCAAGATAATGCCCCGGGTGGTCCTTCAAACTCCTCTAGACCACCTTACAAATCACACCAACCTCCCATGCATGCGCATTCCTATCAGCCACCCCAAGCACAAACCACCAATCAATCGGGTTTCCTAAATTCCAATAATATGGAAACCCGATTCAATTCGCTTGAGACCTTGACTCGTGGACTTGAAAACTCAATGAAAATTTTTATGTCTACCACAAGTCAAGTTCTCACTTCAAATCAGCAGACCATGAAATCTCTAGAGCTTGAGATGGGCCAATTGGCTCAGTCTGTACATGAGAGAGAGTGTGTCTTTTCCTAGCCAGCCTGAGGCTAACCCCCGCATGTACCAACAACAACAAATGCAAAATGAGAATGTGGTACCTCGGGGGAGGCAAGTGAACCATGTGGAGGAACCTGTTCACCATGTCAATTCCATTGTGACCATAAGGAATGGAAAACAGGTTGACAATCACATTTCCTTGCCACACCCACCACCATCTATGCAGCCCCCCAGTGGGAATGGTGGTGAAGAAGAAGCTGAGCGTGAGGGTAATACACCAAAGCTTTCTTCTCAGGCACAGCAGAAAACCTACCTGCCAAAAGCTCCCTATCCAAGTAGGTTAAACAAAAAGCAGAGTGACAACATGGACAAGATAGTAGAGGTGTTTAAGCAAGTAAAGGTTAACATCCCCTTGTTGGATGTCATCCAACAAATACCTCAATATGCCAAAGTGTTGAAGGATCTCTGCACAACCAAGAGGAAGACCAATGTTCCTAAGAAAGCATTCTTGTCTGCAAATATCAGCTCACTTTTGTCCAATCCTACCTACACAAAATACAAGGACCATGGGTGTCCTACTATTACATGTACGATAGGGGACACTAGATTGAGCAATGTTTGGCTTGATTTAGGATCAGCGGTCAACCTCCTCCCATTCTCTGTTTATCAACAGTTGAACTTGGGAGAATTGAAACCAACTAAGATCACCCTCCAACTGGCGGATAGATCCATTCGTATTCCCATGGGGATTATCGAGGACGTGGTTATCAAAGTTGGAGATTTTATATTTCCAGTCGATTTTGTTGTCCTCGATACCAATCCTGTTGCGAACACCCACTCTCAAATACCATTGATTTTGGGTAGACCATTTCTGGCAACCTCCAATGCCTTGATTAATTGTAGAAATGGTCTCATGAAGCTCTCATTCGGTAACATGAGTGCCGAGTTTCATGTGTTCAACTCTAGTAAGCAACAGGAACCCATGGATGAACCTTTAAATCTAAATCTCATCCACCAATTGGAGAAAGCACCACAAAATCAACGAACACCCCTAACCCCAATGCAACCCATTGAGAATGTTCGTGGGCCCAGCGAAAACTCATTGCCTGTCTTCGCAATGCAACAGAGTGAGCTGGCCTCGAACATAAATGTCCAAAGGGAGTGTTCGTTGCATGATTCAGCTGAGAATACTAGTGAGAGTGAGACACCTCATCAAATGCCTATACCAGAAGATGTCTCTACCTCATGTCCCTTGGCCATTGAGCCATTTGAGCTTCATATTGACTCCAACAAGGACCCACCTATGACCGAGCTTATGCTTGATGATCTAAATGATGGTTGTAGGTCCTTGTTGAATGACTTGGGGAGAAGCCCCATTCTTAGTGATGCAGGTCTGCTGCATCCATTGAATGAGCTTGAGGAACTCATTCTGACGCACCCGTCTATTGGTTGGAGGGTTTTCTTCGCTGAGCAATTAAACCCTAGTGAGGCAACACAACTTCATTCTTTGTTGCCCACACCCAACCAATATCATGAGGGGTTCGAGCCTTTCAGCTTTGACCTGTCACCCCTCATGACACCTCAGAGTACCAGTAGAGTTTGCCCATCTCGGAAAGTCTCTGGTCCTCCTGGCTTGATGTTCTCATTTGATGTTCCTTGACCAAATGATTATGAGAATATCTTGGTTGATGTATATATCTTAAAAAAAAAGAAAAAAAGAGAAAAAAAAGTGTGTAATAAAAGACTCCTTCAGTGAGCATCGATTGTTGTGGGCCCCAACCCTTGTGTACTTGGGCCCAATCTCTTCACGTATTTATCTCCCTTCTTCAGCTTCTCACAGGTTTTGAGGGAATTTGGGTTTGTGTCCATCAACATGACCCTGAACGTCCCTTTGTACTTCATGTTGGTGAGATCTTTCCTTTTTCATGCATGTATCCATGTAGTATCTTGTTCACATTCATTGAGGACAATGCATGAAGTAGGTGTGGGGGGTGTTTTACGTGTGTACATAGTCGAGTCTTTTTCCTTTGGTTTTATTTTCTTTTGTTTGTACTGCTAGGGTCATGTTAGTGTGCCGCATTGAACATTGATATATCTGCTTGCCATGATCCTTGGGTGACTTGTCTTCTCTTGCTTGCCGAGTGCTTTAAAATTTTCGCATTTCTTTCAAAATCTTCATGTGTTTGCGAAACAAAAATGTTTTTGTGGGTTTTGCGTGTGTTTAGCATGTGCAAAACCGTTGAGAGGCAAAGTAAAAAGAAAGCTCCCAAAATTGTCTTGAACTTGATGCATTAGGATTTCTAGTTTATTGGCTTTAGGTCATGTCGAGTCGTTAGGATGCACCCTGGTTTTCCCTTAGGGGGCGTGTAATCATAGGGTTTCAGTACTCAAACATTTAAAGAAGTCCACCCTGAACCTAGTGAGTCAAATAATTCGTGTTTGTGAGTATAAGGAAGTTTGTCGTAGTCGAGGGCCCTTAATCTCTTTTTGTGAAACTTAAGTGTAGGGGTTTTGGTTCCCATATAGATAAATAAGTGGTGTTCTCTCTTCTCGCACGGCTCCTATCACTCGGGAAAGTAGGTCTGAGGGGACTTTGTGCCTGTAGCTTTCGAGTCATCTGACTTGGGATGCACCGACCGAACTCCCGTTACACGGGTGGTAGGGATCGCCCTATGTGGAGATTTGGGGAAAGGTGTACATGATAGTGTAAGTCCTTATAGGCAATGATGCACGAAACCTGACCCTGGGAGAATCAAACTCCAACCAATAAAATGCTCCAAAGAAAAAAGAAAAAAAGAAGAAGAAAAAAAAGAGTCAAATAAGAACCAAAATGGACTCTACACATTGTATCACATTCAGAAGTTAAGGTTGCCCATGTCTTTCACTTAAGTCCTTGACTAACTCTCACGAATAACTCGTTAGGCTAGGTGTGTGGACCGATTACATATATAGAGTCGACCCGTAGTATTACCGCGTCCCATGATCGACAAAATAAGTCCAACGAGTCGTGTAGCAAGATTGATTAATGCATCTTGTTCGGATTTTGTGGGTGTATCCGCTGAAAACCCTCAGAAGACAACACTCCTCCTTGGCGACAAGGAGGTTTAACGACTTGTTGCACGTGCTAAGTGCAACCGTGATTCCTACGAAAGTGAGTTAGGATTTCTTGTTTTTCGCATGCTTTTCTCTTTCTTTGTTTTGCTCGGGACTAGCAAAAGTTAGGTGTGGGTGTATTTGATTGACATAATTTCATGCTCATATTTATATCTTATATCCATTATCTTTCACCTAAACAATGCTATGTCACGAGTTTTATGCTTAGTTTTCAGGAATAAATAGGTTTGAAGAGATGAAACATAAAAGGACCCAAAAGCTGGGAAAAAGGACTGGATTGTGAGATCTGGGGACCAAGATGCAGGGAGAAGGACCTGATTGCAAGACAAAAGGACCTAAGAGCAAAACAGAATACTCTACACCATCATGGGGAGTATTTTACCAATTCTATTCGGGTCGGAGCTCCAACAAGTCAAGTAACCGCATCAAAGACCAAAACAAAAATGAGCACGATCTGAACCATATAGACCGCCAATTGGCGGTCCAAGACCGCTAATTAGAGGTCCATTTTGGCCCAACTCCGCTCAAATTTCTCCAGCACATGTATTAGAGGATGTTTAGGCTATTTTTGGTATCCGTTTAGTCCCACATCGGGGGATTGTCCCGATTTGCCTTTTTCCATGGCTATAAATAGAACTCTTCACCTTCCATTGTAATGACTCCATATTTTAAGTGGCTATTCTTCCTACTAGAAGTGAGGCCTTGAAGCACACACTAAAGTAGGAGGATGCTACTTTTAATGTGAGTCATTTTATCAATAAAGTTTTGTGTTTCTTTCATTGTTTGTTTTATGCTTCTTTTATTGTTTGTGCATGTTTTAGTTTAATCGTCTTTTAATTCTAGCTTAGTTTTAATATGCTTTCTTTCCATAGTTTCATAATTAGTGTAATGTTTAGTGAGTAGTTCCATCCCCTTTCGGGGGTGGAGTAGATGTACATACATGCGTTAGAGAATGGGATGAATGCTTTAATTTCAATGTGTTGATTAAACATGAATGTATGCTTGCTTGTTTAGGATAGAATTTACAACTTGATGAGTTTTGCCAAAATGATTAGACAACTCTCATGCTTGTTTAGGTTCTGAAATAAACACCTTGCATATGTAAATACTAATCAACTAAGTTGGTGAATAGACTGATAGGTTTTGCCATAACATTTAGACACTTCCTATGCTTGATAAACACCACCTTCATGTGCTTAAAGAATGTATTCTACACCCACCTCTTTGCATGTGTGCACTCACTCCACCCCTTAGGGGTTTTTCCATTTCCTGTATTCCAGCATTCTTCCTTTCTTCTTAGCTTAGTTATTGTTTCATTGTTTGGTTCTTCCTTTCACATTTCCTACTTCTTAGCGTAGTATAGAGTAGAGTAGCATAAACATCTTTCTCCCCCTATTTTTGCCACTTGATTTCTGATAAACAAGAGCGAACTCACCTCCCTGAGGACGACCCGTACTTGCCACCGCTTCATCGCGGCCATGCACTTGCGGTAGAAATATAAAACGTTCAACAATACATATTCTACAACCATATTAGGGGGTCCGGACAAGATGGAGACGCTTGGAATCGTGATCACCTTCTGTGGATAGCGTCCCATATTCTACCTTTGGTCCAACAAATCTAACAACATGTCTATTAACTGTCCATTAAAATTAGTAAAAATAATTGCATTTAGAAAATGAAATTTACTTACTTTGATAGGTTTAATCTTTTCGGTATTAGATCCATCAGATCTCCTCGCCTCACCTGGATGAGCTTCATGCAGCAGACATTTTCTTTTATGTCTCTTCGTTGTGCCCTTAGATTCAGATGCACATTCTTTCTGAATCGGTCAACCCTGCCATGGCTTCCATGTTGATTTTTCACTTATACTTACACATGATTTATTTAGCCGGCTCCTTGTTGGAGGTAATTTTTCTTGTTTGGTTCTAATATGGTTTCCATCAAATTTGAGTCTCTTCTCCACGATTGACTCTTCACTTTTTTGCTATGTTTCTTTTTTTCCCATTCATCTTCTTCTCCTGTCCCTCTTTCCCCTTCTTTCCAATTTTACTCTTCTGCCTTATTCTTCCTTTTTTCTTGTTCTATTCTTTTTTTGCTTTTATCATCTCCTTTCTTCTTCTCCTCTTCTTTCCTTCCCTCCTTCTCTTCTTCTCTTTTTCTTTTCTCCTCCTCCTCTCCTTTCCTTCTTCTTTCTTCGTTCTCTTCTTTCTTTCTGTTCCTCTCCTCATATGCTTCATCTTTTCTTGCCTTCTCCTCTTCCTATCCACCTCTGCTTTGTCTTTTCTTACCTTCTCTTCCTTTATCTTCCTCTCCTCCGTTGCTTCGACATTTCTTGCCTTCTCCTCTTCTCCCTCCTTTTCTAATCTTTTTCTTCCTCTTACTCCCTCACATCGTCTTGTCCTTCTTATTCTCCCCCACAAATTTTTGTGGTGGAGACATCCACCGTTTCAACGTGGGATGTGACAGCACCTTCGATAGACATCTTTAAGGTGTCATTGCCGAGGTCTTTGCCGCTCTCATCTACCGAAGTAGTTCTCTCTGGATGGATGTATTGGGTTCATTCTGGAAAGGCATACACGTACCATTTATCCATTGACTTGTCTTACCAGAGTTGTAGTTCTTTGTCTTTCTCTCACAGTTGTTGCTGCAGATCCTTCATCGTTTGCTCCACTTTGAGCGATCTCAATTTCAGCTCCTGGTAGTTGACTCGTCTTGTAGGGAGTACCTCAAAATGTGATGGGCACCCACCATGATCCTGTGATGCAGAACGTACTGGGGAAGGTCAGCGATTTGTCGATCATGACTAGTTGCAAGCTCAACACGTTCATCGACCTAAGAATCCTCACCTGTCTCTACATTTATATGTGGTTCTAGCACATCTTCTTCTCTCAATTCAACTTCTCTGCTGGCTATTTTGAGGAGGGTGATGCCCTGCACTTCTAATGCCTTCCGTATATTCCTTACCCTAGTTAAAGAATGTTAGAAGTTCATTACTGGGAAGCACGACGGATTCTCATTTTCTATTTTTATCTTCGCATAGAGCCACGTGATTGACTTCGTATCGTGTATACATTTGTGTCTTAAATCCGTTATCTTTCACCTAAACAATTCTACGTAACAAGTTTAATGTTTAAGTTTCAGGAATAAGCAGGTTTAAGGAGAAGAGGCACAAAAAGGACTCAAAAGCAAGGAAAATGACTGAGTTGCATGACTTGGGAATGAGATGCAAGAGGGAAGGACCCAGATGTAAGCCTAAAGGACCAATGAGCAAATCAAGAAACTCGACACCATCATGAGGAGTATTTTGGCAATTCTATTCGGTCCTGAGCTCCAACAACCTACTTGGATGCATTACACATGAAGACATGAAGCTAGACAACCACACTCCAAAACAAGGCCGGATCCAGACCGTATAGACCGCCATTTAGCGGTCCAAGACCGCTGATGGGCAGTCGGTTTTGGTCCGAATCCACTAAGACTTTGGCGATTCATGTATTAGGTTGTATTTAGTCTATTTATGGCATACATTTCGTCCCATGGCGGGGGATTGTCGCAGATTACCTTTTTCTAGGGCTATAAATAGAAATTTTCCTCCTCATTTGTATACATCTCCTCTCTTGGTGGCCGTCCTCTCTACTAGGAGTAAAGCCTTGGAGCAAAACTCTAGTGGAGAGAGGCTACTTGTAATTGAGTGAGTAATAAAACATGTTTTGTTAGTTTCTTCAAATTGTGTCTTTTCAATTCTTGCATACTTAAACTTTGTTTGTTTTAGTCTTCTTAGAATTTATTAGCATGTTTTCTTTCCTTTGTATGAATGTTAGTCTAATAATGTATGAGTACTTTCATCCCCCTTTGGGGGTGGAGTAGATTTCTATACATGTTATGTAGATGGAATGAATGCTAAACATTGTTGTATGTGAGAAATGTTAGTATGCTTGTTTGAATTAAAGAGAATACTTAACTTGATGGTTTCTGCCATAATATTTAGGTACATTCCATGCTTGTTTAGGTTCTTAATAACAAACTTGCCATGCTCATATTAATCACCTAGGTTAGTGATTTGGATGATAGGTCTTGCCATGTGGTGCTTCTTATGCATAGTAAACACTACCTACACTTGTACTTAATGAATGCATTCATCATCACTTATTTCATGTGTACACATTCCTGATTTTTGAATTTTTCTGTTAGTCACTTAGTTTTATTTCTTCTCACACTTTCATCTTTTTCGTTGCTTACTCGTGTAGTGTAGTTAGTCTAGTTAGTTTAATCAATCTTTTCTCCACCTTGTTTCCCACTCGCCTTCGAACTAACAAAAGTCGACACACCTCCCTGTTGACCGACCCGTATTTGTCACCGCTTCAACGTGGCCGTGCACTTGTGCTTATTATAGCTGATTCAATCAGCATACCTGTATCGACACCTAGATATCTCATTTTAGGGAAACTATTGGTACCCTAAAATGCGGGATATTGATTGAAACCGTTATTTTTTTTCCTGAAATATCACAACACATCTATTCACGTTCCCCTTACCATGGGTAACACTGGCAATAGATTCCCTTCTATTTAGATTTGTACTGGCCTTTTTAGGGCAGCAGACAGGCACTCAAAAACTATCTTTGCCTAGGCGGACGTTCTCATTTCTTCCAAGTTTGACATCGCAGACATGTACCATATCTTTGCTCTTTCTGAACCATCGTAGAAAAGGAAGGTAGCAAAAAAATATCAAATTAAAGTTTTACGCAATCTTTGTCATCTCCACTCGCGCGTCGCTTCAACCAGTTATACTCCATACTTCTTAGTCATGTCGACTAACACTTTTCCTAGAGGCAGTACCAATATCGTGGTGATGTTGCAGGCTTCAGATTCATCACTTTGATCTGAAGTCTGAGGCATCCTTCTTCCTTGTCGTAATTCTCGATCAAAAGCTCCACGATGTAATTTTTCATCGTGATACTTTGCATCTTTAGGAAGTGTGCGAAGGGGGTCCTTTTGCATATCGCCCGCTCTCTCTTCATAAGCAGTTTAAGCATTTTCTTCTCCCTCTTAAAGGATGCCCATCCACACTTTGTAGGCTGGATGAAGTTTGATGTCTACAACGAATAAAGGGCCAGACTTTGTATCTTAAAAGCAACATTCGAATGTTAAACCACAAACATAGAACCACATGCGACACAATGGTCTGTCGAAGGCCACACCTCCTTCGAGGGACACAAACTCCAATGTGAAATGGATACACTCCAAACACCGATTAGTTTCAAATGTTAAAAGGACGGACCCCAACCAACTGAAAATGAACACAACACGACAAAAAGCCTAGACTAGTATAAAAAATTGCAAACCATTCAGTCACCTGGTTTTAACAATTGGTGGTTTGAACATCCATGTCTACTTCAATTTCTTGGATTTGGTTTTTGGGGTCGGATTGGTGGATTTCAGATTTAGGGGTTTTTAGGGTTTTCTTTCCAAACATCTCTTAACTTATCAGTAATTACATTTTCTAAGCACTTTAAAATAATAAAATTAAAATGCAAATGATGACATGGAAGGTTACAGAGCGGCTCGTGTGATTCCCACGATTGGATTGTGTGATTTTTTTATTTTATTTTTAATATTTGTTTAATAATGATGGGACCCCTTGTATTTGAATTTGAATAAAATAAAGAGATATGATTGTATTGTTTCAAATCAATATATCTTAGAAAAACAAAAGTAATAATTTAAAAATTACCATAATTGTTTGTTCGTTTTAAATTTAGACCGCAAGTGCACATTCGTCGGTGAAGACGGGGCAAGTACGGGTCGTCCGCAGAGAGGTGAGCAGCCTCTAGTATGACCAAAATCAGATGACGAATAAAGGGAGAAAAGTTGTGATTACGCTAAAGCTAAACTACATAAACTAATAAGTACGAAATGCGAAAGAAAGCACGAAAGATTGGAAATCAGAAAGCGAAACCCCTAAGGGGTGGAGTGTGTGCACATATGAATTGAAATAAGTGATGAAAGATGCATGTAAGTATGTATGTGTGTGTGTGTTGTGTGTGTGTCTTCATGCATAGGAAGTGTCTAAAGATGTGGCAAAACCTATCAATCCATCCACACAATGTATCGGCAATTACTACTTGATTAACATAAGATTAGGCTCAGCATGAGAAGTGTCTAAAGATATGGCAAGACTCATAAAATACCATAAACTCATGTGAAGAACAATAATAAGCATGGGAGGTGTCTAAATGTTATGGCAAAACCCATCAAAACAAAGTTTCTTCAATCAATCAAGCAAGCAACGACAAATACAAACACATAACTAACATGTAGCATATTCAACAGAAAATTTCAGTCAATAAACATGAGAAAAATAAGCATGGGATGTGTTAAAATATTATGGCAAAACCCATGAAAATTCCCAAACATGTAGATGATTAAAACACCCCCAATGAACATACAAACGAAGCAAGTCGAAAAAATTCATCAAACATCCAAACTTCACAATATATATGAACATCATCTCCACCCCCAAAGGGGATGGATCTACTCACTACACATTATTCTAACAATTAAACTAAAGAAGAAAGGAAACATTCTAACTAATTTAGCCTAAGATCAAAGAGATAAGACTAAGCTAAGCATGCATAAAAGAACAACAACATGAGAACAAAACAATGAAAAATTATTTTATTAAATGACTCACATTACTAGTAGCATTCTTCTCCACCTTGAGTTCTTTCTCCAAGGCTTACTCCAAGTAGAGAGAATGCCACCAAGCAATGGGTGATTACAAAGGAAGGTGAAGAGTTCTATATAGTCATAGAAAAAGGTAATCAGGGACAATCCCCCGATGTAGGACTAATACAACACCAGAAATAGACATAAACACCCATTATACATGATCTACCCTAAGCGTGTCGGATTCGGAGCCGACCCTACCGCCAATCAGCAATCCCAGACTGTCAATTGGCGGTCTATAAAGTCTGGATCCGCTCTGGATTTTGGTTGTGCTTTTCTGTGTTGTTGTCTTTATGTTTTACGCACCCAAGTCAGTTGTTTGAGTTTAGGCTCGACCCAAATCGCCAAATTACTCCTCATGAGTGTATGGAGTTTCTTCAATTGCTCATTGGTCATTTGGGCTTTCATTCAGGTCCTTCTTCCTTGCACCTTAGTCCTATTGTCTCACAACTCAGTCCTTTTTCTTGCTTTTAGGTCCTTTTATGCCTCTTCTCTTCAAACCTGTTTATTTCTGAAATTTAAACATAAAACTAGTTATGTAGAATTGCATAGGAGAACAAATTGAGGATATCAGACACAAATATATGCATGATATGATGTCAATCAATAATTGTTATATGCTCATGTTCTACGAATAGACACATATATGGCTATATAAATATTATATTTTAGAAATAAAAGATTTTTGGTGGTTAATCAGACGGGACAAATACTATATCTTAGTAGTTATGAATTGTAATTTTGTTTGTCTGTTCATTTTTGTAATTATTATTTTCAAGAGGTAGGAATGATATGTGTTTATTCGAACTTAGAATTTAATTCATATGTGTGTCCAACAAGAGTTATGAATGATATGTATTTATATGTCAAGTGTATTCTATCTGCAATTTTTGTGTTAAAGAGTTATGAATGATTTGTCATTTTTTAATGATTCATGCTTTGGACTAGCTGCAGGACACACTCTTGACACACTCTGGACTGGTTGTCAGACATACTCTTGACACGCTCTGAACTGGTTGCTGGATGCACTTTGAACTAGCTTATGTCCAGGTTTGGACACACTCTGGACACAGTATGGACACCATCTGGACAAAGTCTGAACTGGCTTGTGTCCAGGATTGGACTGGCTGCTGGACACGTTCTAGACACACATCCATTTGGGTCCAAACTGGCACACACAATAGACACATTATGAACATAGTCTGGACAAACTCTAAATTAGCCCGTGTCCAAAATTGGACTGGCTACTGGACATGTTCTGGATACATTCTCGACACAATCTAGACAAACTTTAAATTGGCTCATGTTCAAGAGTGGACTAACTGGTGGACACGATATAGACACATATCCATTCCTGTCCATAGTGTCTCCAACAACCAGTCCTATCCTGGACATGAGTCAGTTAGTGTGTATCCAGAGTGTGTCCAAACCTGGACAAAAGCCAGTTTAGAGCTTGTCCAGACCTGGACACTGGCTAGTTTATAGTTTGTGTAGGGTGTCCAGAATATGTCCAACAGCCATTACAATTGTAGTTGTGTCCATTGCTGGATATGCAGGTGTTTAGTACTGGACACCCAGGTTACGTCCAGGACTCGACAGACTGGTGTCCACATTTCTCCAGACTCGTGACCATGAATGAATTGTCATGTCCTTTTTTGGAAAACTATTTTGTTTGGAAACGAACACTTTCCTCTTTTATCAGAAATCACAAATTCTTAATGATTTAAAGAATCCACAAATCATGATTCTTTTGTCGCACCCCCTCCCTCCATGGTTGATGTGGTTGCGAAGTGAAAAAATTGACATGGCAGGAAGATAAAACTGGGATGATTTTTTTAGAGATCATGACTACAGATGCTAAACCAATTAAAGTTAATATATATTATTTAATATTAAGTTTATGTACCTCCAAAAATCATCCAAAAATTCAATATCTTTTCCTTTTCTAAAAAAACAATTTTCTTAAGAACATACATGTCCTTAAAGAACAGACTCTTGCTTTAAAGTACCCATTTAAATGACACATTTTAGTTCCCACTTCCAAGGAGGGATTCATGCTCTAAAGAACATACTCGTGTTGTTTAAAGGACATATTTGTCCTTAAAAGGACATCATCGTTTTTGTAGTTAATAAAGGTGGCTCCAGTCTATGGTCAGATGAATGAGCCGCCGAGAGCTCATATGAGGGTTGGTTTGACAACCCTAATCATGGAGGAATATGTCCGGGATATTAATGAGCAAGACATACTGCTATTTATCGACAATATTTTTTGATTCGTTCAAGAAGGATCAGAGGTATCTGCCTTATTAGGGAGAATGCCTTCTGCGGTGGGTTATCAACCTACTCTTAATACAGAAATGGGGTCTTTCAAGAAAGAATCACTTCTAAGGATCCATAACCTCCATTCAAGCAGTTTATGTACCTGCAGATGATTTAACTGACCCTGCCCCTACCACGACATTTGCACATTTAGATGCTACTAGCGTACTATATTTTCTGTAGTTTTGGATGTTAGAGGGAAACATTATGTTTCAATGTATTTCTTGATGTTTGAGTACTAATGAAACGGACCCATCATCTCTGGTCTGCAGAACTCGATGTTCTCATTTGATGTTCTTTGACCAAATGATTATGAGAATATCTTTGTTGATGTATATATCTTGTTTATAAGAAAAAGAGAGTGGAAAAAAACACACAAAAGACTCCACAAGTGAGCAGTGGTTGTTTTGACCACAACCCTTGAGTAGTTGGGCCCCAATTGATTGACGTATTTGTCTCCATTCTTAAGTTTCTCACAGGTTTTTGGGAATTCGGGTATATGTCCATCAACATAACCATGGACTTCCCTTTGTGCTTTACGTTGGTGAGATCTTTTCTTTTTCATGAAAAAATCCATGTAGTATCATACTCACATTCATTGAGGACAATGCATGAAGTAAGTGTGTGGGGGGGTGTTTTACATGTGTACAAAGTTGAGTCTTTTCCTTTGATTTTGTTTTCTTTTGTGTACATTGTTAGGGTTAGGATAATGTGCTTTATTTAATTTAATATCGATATATCTGCTTGCCATGATCCTTGGGTGACTTGCCTTCTTTTGTTTGCCTAATGCTTTAAATATTCACATTTCTTTCAAAATCTTCATTTGTTTGCGAACGAAAAAGTTTTATGGATTTTGCGTATGTTTAGCATGTGCAAAACTGTTGAGAGGCAATCAAAAGAGAAACTCCGAAAATGGACTTGAACATGATGCATTAGGACATTTAGTATACCGGCTTTAGGTCTTATCTAGTCATAACGATGCACTCTGTTCTTCCCTCGGGGGGCGTGTAATCATAGGGTTTCAGTACTCAAACAAATAAAGAAGTCCACCTTGAAACTAGCGAGTCGAATAATTCATTTCTGTTAGTATAATGAAGTTTGTCGTAGTCAGGACCCTTAATTTCTTGTTGTGAAACTTTAAGTGTAGGTGTTTTGGTTCCCATGTAGATAATAAATAAGTGGTGTTCTCTCTTATCACATGACTCCTATCACTCGGTAAATTAGGTCTGAGGGGACTTAGTGCCTGGTGCTTCTGAGTCATCTGACTTGGGATGCACCGACCGATCTCCCATTACACGCTGGGAGAATCACCCTATGTGCATATTTGGGGGAAGGTGTAAGTGATAGTATAAGTCCTCATAGGCAATGATGCACAAAACCCGACCCTGGGAGAATTAAACACCAACTAGTGTAATTCATAGTGCTCCAAAAAGAAAAAAAGAAGACAAATAAAACAAGACAAATAAAAACCATAATGGACTTTACACGATGTATCACTTTAAGAAGTTAAGGTCCCCATGTCTTTAAGTTATGTCCTTAATTAACTTCCATGAAATGGTTCATTAGGCTAGGTGTGTGTGTTGGGTTTTGGCTGAATAATCGCTTATCCATCTTGATGATGACCTAACATATCAATAAACAATGTAATTCATTAATATCATCGCATGCATATATTGTATTTCTAACATTTCAGGAACCATGTATGGATGATGTGTTCGTTTAAAGTACTGCAAGTGCACGACGTCGGTGAAGACGTGGCAAATATGGGTCGATCCACAGGGAGGTGTGTCAACTCTGGTTCTTTCGAAAGCAAGTGGGAAAAAAGGGAAGAAGTTGTGATTACACTAAACTAACTACGCTAAACGAGCAAGAAACTCTACCCCTTCGAAAGCACGAGACGAAATAAAACTAAACTAAGTGTCTAATAAAAGCAAACTAGAAATCAGGAAGAGAAACCCCTAAAGGGTAGAGTGAGTGCACACATGCTATAAGATGAGGAAGAATGCATTCAATAGGCACAAATGTAAGTAGTGTTTTCATGTATAGGAAGTGTCTAATGGATATGGCAAAACCTATCAATCGAATCACTACCTAGTTGATTAACATTCACATACACAAGTTAGTTATTTCAGAACCTAAACAAGTACGAGAGGTGTCTAATTGTTGTGTCAAAACCTATCAAGTGAAGTATTCTACTCTAAACAAGCAAGTACACATTCACATTTATCAACACATTTCAAAATAAAGCATTAATTTCCATTCTTTATTGCATGTGTAAACATGATATCCACCCCCAAAGGGGGATGAAACTACTCATACATAATTAGACTAACATGCATATTGAGGAAAGAAAACATGGTAATTGATTCTATGACGATTAAAACAAACAAAGTTAACTAAGCATGCAAGAATTGAAAAGAGACAATATTAAAACAATCTAAGAAAAAATACTTTATTTACGTGACTCACATTACAAGTAGCATTCTTATCCACCTTGAGTTTTTGCTCCAAGGCTTACTCCAAGTAGAGAGAATGCCACCAAGCAATGGGTAAATACAAATGAGGAGGAAGAGTTCTATTTATAGTAATAGAAAAAAGTAACCGGGGACAATCCCCCGTTATGGGACTAATGCACTACTAAGATCGACATAAAACACTCTAATACATGACCCACCAAGAAATTGTCGGATCTGGAGACAACCCGACCGCAAATCAGCGGTCTATGGATTCTGTATCGGATCTGGATTTTGAGTGGGCTTGTCTGGATTGATTTCTTCGTGCGTGATGCACCCTAGTTGGTTGTTGGAGCTTAGGCCCGAATAAAATTGCCAAAATACTCCTTATGAAGGTGTGGAGTTTGTTTATTTGCTCGTTAGTCCTTTTGGTTTACATCTGCATCCTTCTCTCTTGCATCTCAGTCCATAAGTCTTACAACTCAGTCATTTTTCTTGCTTTTAGGTCCTTTGTGTGCCTCTTCTCCTCAAACCTGCTTATTGCTGAAACTTAAACGTAAAACTCGTTACGTAGCATTGTTTAAGTGAAAGATAACGGATATAAGACACAAATGTATGCATGATATGATGTCCATCAATGGATCAAGACAAGAAATGAAGAATGAAGAGTATCTAGGTTTATATTTGTTGTACTTAGGCTATAATGTAACTTGGCACTTGAAATAATTGATTAATTGGATTGCAAGACCCCCAGAGAACCTATAGAAGTCTTACAATTTTGTGCATTTCATTTTGACTTCAATAGGAAATCAGAGAAACATAGAAATTCCCTTAGAACAGGTCGATTAGAGCAAGAAGCCTTCTGAGTGAAATTGGTCGACTAGAACCTTAGTCAGTTCGACCGATACAATCTTCCTAACCTATCATTTCTTGACACATGTTCTGGTTAGAGTGGACACCGGTCGACCAAAACTAATGTTTTGTTCGACAGTTTGCATATCCGATTTTGTCTTTAATTTGACTGTTATACTTGTCGTATTTTCCAACGGTCGTATACAAATACTCCACCTAACCCTCTTTTAGATTTTGTCTTACGGTCGACCGAACCCTTAGCCACGGTCGACCGGATCACAAAACACACTCGTTACAACAGTTACTGATATTTTCTATTGGACAACATCTGTTAATCATTTATATTTACCGTAAGTGCACGGCGACGGTGACTGCACACATGTTTAATAAAAGGAAGCTGGAAATCAGAAAGAGAGACCCCTAAGGGGTGGAGTGAGTGCACACATGTAATAGGATGGTGAAGAATGCATTCAATAGGCACAAATATAGGTAGTGTTTTCATGTATAGGAAGTGTCTAATGCTTATCGCAAAACCTATCAATCCAATCACTAAACTAGTTGATTAACATTCACATACACAAGTTGGTTATTTCAGAACCTAAACAAGCAAGGGAGGTGTCTAATAGTTGTTGCAAAACCCATCAAGTGAAGTGTTCTACTCCAAACAAGCAAGCATACATTCACATTTATCAACACATTTCAAAATAAAGCATTCATTTCCATTCTTTAATGCATGTATGAACATCATCTCCACCCCCAAAAGGGGATGGAACTACTCACTACTCATTAAAAGAAGACAAAACAAAATTAAGGTAATTAAGATAGGAAATTGAGATATGTTAATTACTTCAACTAAGATTAAGACAAACAAAACAAGCTAAACAAGCAAGCATTAAAACAAAGACAACATTAAAACAAACTATGAAGAATTATTTTATTTACATGACTCACATTACAAGTAGAATTCTTTTCCACCTTGAGTTTTTGCTCCAAGGCTTACTCCAAGTAGAGAGAATGCCTCCAAGCAATGGGTAAATACAAAGGAAGGTGAAGAGTTCTATTTATAGGCATGGAAAAAGTTAATCTAGGACAGTCTCTCGGTATGGGACTAATAGCATACAAAAGATAGACTAAATACAACCTAATCTAACAGCGGACCAAGGCATGTGCGTTCGGAAGCAATCTTGACCACTGATTGGCTGTCTAGGACAACTAATTAGTGGTCTATATTTGTCCGATCGGGTCTGGATTTGTTTGGCTTGGTTCTTGCTTGAGTTCCTGGTGTTTGATTAACCCAATTTGGTTGTTGAAGGTTGGTCCCAGATTTAATTGCCAAAATACTCCTCATTAAGGTGTGGAGCTTCTTGATTTGCTCATTGATCCTTTTGGTTTAACATCTGGGTCATGCTCTCTTTCATCTCAGTCCGTAAGTCTGCAACTTCGTGCTTTTCCTTGCTTTTGAGTCCTGTTTGTGCCTCTTCTCCTCAAACCTGCTTAATCCTGAAACTTAAACCTAAAACATGATATGTAGCATTGTTTAGGTGAAAGATAACAGATATAAGACACAAATGTATGCATGATATGATGTCAATCAAATACCCCCAGACCTAACTTTTGCAAGTCCTGAGCAAAACAAAGAAAGGAAAAATGAAAAAAGACAAAGGCATACGTAAAACAAGAACATCCTATCTCACTTTCGAAGTAATCACGGTTTCACTTACCATGTGCAACAAGCCGTTAAACCTCCCTGTCGCTAAGGAGGAGTGTTGTCTCTTGAGTGTTTTCAGCGGATATACCCAAAAAATCCCAACCTAGATGCATTATTCAATCTAGCAACACAACTCAATGAACTCATTTTTGTCGATCATTGGACACGGTAATTCTACGGGCCAACTCTATATATGTAATCAGTCAACACACTTAGCCTAATGAACCATTCCTGAAAGTTAATTATGGACTTAAGTGAAAGACATGGCAACCTTAACTTCTTAAAGTCATATATTATGTAAAGTCCATTAACGTTCTTATTTGACTTTTGTTTCTTTTCTTCGTTCATCATTTTTTTCTTTTTTTTGGAGCATTACATTCGTTGGTGTTTGATTCTCCCACGGTCGGGTTTCGTGCATCATTGCCTGTGAGGACTTACACTCTCATGTACATCTTCCCCCAAATCTCCACGTAGGGCGATCACTACCACCCGTGTAATGAGAGTTTGGTCGGTGCATCCCAAGTCAGATGACTCAAAAGCATCAGGCACTAAGTCCTCTCAGACCTAATTTCCCGAGTCATAGGAGTTGTACGAGAAAAGAGAAAATCACTTATTTATTTATTTATTTATTTATCTATCTATCAACATGGAAACCAAAACCCCTACACTTAAAGTTTCACAACAAGATTTAAGGGTGCCTGACTACGACAAACTTCCTTATACTAACGGACACAAATTAATTGACTCACTAGGTTCAAGGTGGGCTTCTTTATTTGTTTGAGTACTGAAACCCTATGATTACACACCCCCTGAGGGAAGACCGGGGTCCATCCTTATGACTCGATAAGTCCTAAAGCCGATATACTAGATATCTTAATGTATCATGTTCAAGTAAATTCTGGGAGCTTCTTTTTCGATTGCCTCAAAATGGTTTTGCACATGCTAAACACATCCAAAACCCACAAAACATTTTCTTTCACAAACACATGAAGATTTTGAATGAAATGGAAAATTTTAAAGCACCATGCAGGCAAAAGAAGGCAAGTCACCCAAGGATCATGGCAAACAGATATATTGATATTAAGTGCAGCACACTAACATGACCCTAACAATACAAACAAAAGAAAACAAAACAAAAGGAGAAAGACTCGACTATGTACACACGTAAAAACCCCCCACACTTACTTCATGCATTGTCGTCAAGGAAGGTGAGTATGATAATACATGAATTTTTGCATGAAAAAGAAAATATCTCACCAACATGAAGCACAAGGAAGGTTTCATGGTCATATTGATGGACATAAACCCGAAGTCCCAAAAACCTATGAGATACTTAAGAAAGGAGACAAATGTGTCAAACAGATGTGGCCCAAATACTCAAGGGTTGGGGCCACAACAACCACTGCTCACTTGTGTAGTCTTTTGTGTTTCTTTCTTTTCTAAACAAGATATATATATATATATATATATATCAACAAGGATATTCTCATAATCATTTGGTCAAGGATCATCAAATGAAAACATCGAGTCATGCGGACCAGTGATTTGCCAAGATGGGCCCACGTCATTGGTACTGTGAGGTGTCATGTGGGGTGAAAGGTCAAAACTAAAAGGCTCGAACCCCTCATGATCGTAGGCAATGTAAATGAGTGGAGTTGTGTTGCCTCACTAGGGTTTAGTTTCTCGTCAAACAATACCCTCCAACCAATAGGCGCGTGCATCAGAATGAGTTCCTCAGGCTCATTCGTATGATGTGTCACACTTTCACACTAAGAATGGGGCTTCTCCCCATGTCATCCAACATGGACCACCCAACCTCCTTTCTATTATCAAACTTAAGCTCAATTGCAGGTGGGTCCTTGTTGGAGTCATGATGAAGCTCAAAAGGCTCAACAACCATGGGACATGGGGTAGAGACACCTTCTGAGATGTGTCCCCCTCACTGACAATCTCAACTCAATCATCTAATAAACACTCCCTTTGTACATTCATGTTTGAGGCCAGCTCGCTCTGTTGCATTGCGAAGACATGCAATGAGTTTTCGTTGGGCACACAAACATTCTCAACAGGTTGTATTGATGTTAGGGGTGTTTGTTGATTTTGTGATGATTTCTCTAATTGGCGGATGAGGTTGAGAGATAATGTCAATCAAATAGCCCCACACCTAACTTTTGTAGTGCAGAGCAAAACAAAGAAAGGAAAAATGAAAGAAAGACAAAGGCATATGTAAAACAAGAAAATCCTATCTCACTTTCGTAGGAATCACGGTTTCACTTACCATGTGCAATAAGCTGTTAACCCTCCTCGTCGGCAAGGAGGAGGAGTGTTGTCTCCTGAGGGTTTTTAGCGGATACACCCACAAAATCCGAACATAAATGCATTATTCAAGCTAGCAACACGACTCGCTAGACTCATTTTCGTCGATCATTGGACACAATAATTCTATGGGCTGACTCTATATATGTAATCAGTCCACACACCTAGCCTAATGAACCATTCATGAAAGTTAATTAAGGACTTAAGTGAAGAACAAGGGCAACCTTAACTTCTTAAAGTGATACATTGTGTAAAGTCCATTAAGGTTCTTATTTTACTCTTTTTTTATTTTCTTCATTCATCATTCTTTTTCTTTCCTCTGGAGCATTAAATTGGTTGGCATTTGATTCTCCCAGGGTCGGGTTTCGTGCATCATTGCCTGTGAGGACATATAGTATCACGTACACCTTCCCCAAATCTCCACATTTCTCGATCCCAACCACCTGTGTAATGGAAGTTCGGTCGGTGCATCCCAAGTCAGAAGGCTCGAAAACACCAAGCACTAAGTCCCCTCGGACCTAATTTCTCGAGTGATAGGAGTCATGCGAGAAGAGACAACACCAATTATTTATTTATTTATTTATCTACATGGGAACCAAAACCCCTAGACTTGAAGTTTCACAACAAGATTTTAAGGGTCCCTGACTACGACAAACTTCCTTATTCTTACAGACACAAATTATTTGACTCACTAGGTTGAGGGTGGACTTTTTTATTTGTTTGAGTACTGCAACCCTATGATTACTCGCTCTACAAGGGAAGACCGTGGTGCATCCTTACGACTTGATAAAACTTAAAGCTGGTATACTAGATATCCTAATGAATCATGTTCAAGCCAATTGTCGGAGCTTCTCTTTTGATTGCCTCAAAACCGTTCTACATACGCTAAGCACATACACAAACCCCACAAAACATTTTCTTTCGCAAACACCTCAGATTTTTTAAAGAAATAGGAAATGAAAGCACTACGGAAAACATAAGATAACAAGGCATCCAAGGATCATGGCACACAGATATATTGATATTAAATGCAGCACACTAACATGACCCTAGAAAGGTAAACAAAAGAAAGTAAAATAAAACAAAAGACACAAGAAATATGTACATACGTGAAAACACCCCCACAACTAATCCATTCATTGTCCTCAATGTATGGTAGAATGGTGCCAATGCATGCATAGGGTGTACAAGACTAATGATGGCGGCCAGAGGTGCTCGAAGAGGCACCACACTCAAGAGCCAATAACTTCCTATAAAGCTTCCAGTTTTGCTTGGCCAAAATGACACATTTTGCTGCTCAACCGACATCTCAGATATGTCAGTGTTGAAGAGCGTTCCTGAGCTCATAGATGAGTTTGGGGAACTAGCTCTAACATCCTCCACCATGTAATCAGGCACCCATGCCTCCTGAAAGCAGTGGCGATATGACGGGGTCATCTTCGCAACCTCGAGGTCGATGCCTTGGCTCTGTGGCAAGCGCTCAAACCGTGGGATGTCCAACATTCCACACAATTTGGTCACCAGAGTAGGCAAACAATGTATTTATTTAAGCTTGGCGTTCACCAACATATCAAACAACGTTCGTCAAATGCAGTGAGGTGAACCATCCATAAGGCTATACACTATTTACAAACTAGTTGTAAAGAATGTGGAGGTCCGCTCTTGGCCCAACACATTTCTACACACCCACATGGCTACAATGTGCACATTGGAGTAGATGTGCACATTGGGTATTCCCCCATGCGATGAAATGGGTTGCCCGCGCCCAATCATAGATCGGTAAAAACTAATATCATTAGTGGGCAGGAGATCATCGACTAAGGGGATCCCAGTCACGTGGAAGATAAATTGGGGTGTCACAGTGTGTTTAACCCCTCCAAGGGTGAAAATAAACTCGAGTTGTCCGGTCTGGTCAGACTCGAGTTTAGAATAAAACTCACATACGAGCGAATCTACGTACATGGTTTCGTCAACCTCATACATCAAATGACTCCACCCTTTTGCAACGATTCTATCGTAGAAGGGTTCTCCAAAATCGCAAATCAGGGAGGCAAAATTAAGTTTTGGAATTAAATGTGGGCTGGCCATACCTGTACGTACCTTGGAGAGCATTAACAGAGGAACAAGCGGCGGTGGAGATGAACACAACGATCGAGGGGTGGAGACCAAAGCATGTCGACACAAGTAGTAACAAAAAAACTCAAAACCAACAGAAACCGACTGCCCCGACACAATCAACTCCCAGCCAAAGATCCAAGAGCAGGTATGCTCAACAGTCCGTTGATTGGCGGTCTGGGACCACTGATTGGCGGTCTTGTTATCATATATGGGGAAACAATCTTTGGGTGGCGGCCAGAATGGTAAAATGCATTTGGGTTCGGGTGGATGATGGGTAGGGTGAAGAACACGCGTTTCTAACAAAGAAGCATGGAAAAATATCAAAAGGAACTTCTATTTTTTTCTGCGGTGGGAATGATGTATAAGAATTTGAATAAGAATTGTCTCCCCACGAATACATCCCTCTCAGGTTGTACGCGGATGCATAAGGGTGACATTGAGCATTTTGGGAAAAAGGTTTTCTCATACTCATGCTCTGGGAGAACATAAGGACAGTCCCTGAAAACATGACCACTCAACCCGTAATAGTCACACGGTACAACTACTAGAGCTACCGGTGTACTCATATCATCTACCACATGCATCAAAGAGGCCGAAGGTTCTTGTAATGTTTGAGTTTGTTGACCAACATATGATCTGACATAACTAGATGGTGGTGTAGCAGTCAGTGCCTCTCTCATATTACCCCAATTTGAAAACTGCTCAGTCACACAATCAAGATTGTCCCAACCATATTGGGTGTTTGTCTGAGGCACCCCAGGATGCATTGGTCCGGAATACCAAGGAGAATAGTCATGGTTCCAACAATGAAATGGATGGTCGCCCATGTAACCACCCATCTCGAAAAAGTGCTCGACTCGACCCTAAATGCTAACAAAGAGTGTAAAGGGGAGGAGACTAGAACATAGAAGTAGGTGAGAAGAAGATGACTCAGAGGAGAAGGGAAGAATCCCTAACACTAGCGTGGGCAGAGGGTGAGGGTAGAAGCCTAGTCTAGTAAACACGGCTCAAACAAGCTAAGGATGGTTATGTGTCCTTAAGCTAGACCACGCCTAACTCCGAGCTCACACAGCCTCAACATGCCTCACCTCCCTACGACGAGGACCACAAAGCCCAGAAATTTAGCCAAGATCCGAAGATCTCGTCTCTCCTACTATCCGAGATGTGTCAGTTCTGGTTTCTTCGAAGGCAAGTGGGAAAAGAGGGGAGAAGAAGTTGATTACACTAAACTAAACTATGAATGAACTAACAAGTGAACTTAACCCCCATGGAGTGGAGGTGTGTAGGTATGTTTGTGTGAGTGGGTCTTCATTTCAATTAGGAACAAGTGTAGTTTATGTGGCATACAAGTAGAAGCAAGTGTAGAATCTAAGTGTAGGATATACAACACTGCATTGCAATTAAACAATGAACATGCATATCTCACATGAACTTGAGGTTGATTTTATATTTTCAAGCATGCAACAACTACCTAATGTGGCCATTATAGCATCAATTAATCCTACATACAACCTAAATCATTCTTGTGAATTGCACCAAACATACATCCATACATAACAACCCATTCCCATCAAACCATTACAAGCAACAAGATAAACTCTAAAGCTAGCATGAGATAAGTACCTAGTGTGAACATTATCCCATCTAATACAAGTTTAAGCATGCTACAAGTATAGATCTACATTAAGCATATAAAATGACACAAATGAAAGTATCCATCACATAATCTACATCACCTTCACCCCCAACGAGGATAGAACTACTCACTACTCATTAAGAAAAGACGACCAAACAAATTTAAACCAGGCATGTAAGAATTGAAAGAGACAAATAAAACTAAGAAAATTATTTTATTTACATGACTCACATTACAAGTAGCATTCTTATCCACTTGAATTTTCCTCCAAGGCTTACTCTAAGTAGAGAGAGTGCCACCAAGCAATGGGTAAATACAGAGGAGGAAGAATTCTATTTATAGTCATAAAAAATGTAATCGGAGACAATCCCCCGATGTGGGACAAAGAAAACATTAACATAATAGACATAACATATAATTCATATCCGGGAGAAACTGGGTCGGATTCTGAGAAAAACAACCCGCTAATTGTAGGTCTTGGACAGCCAATTGGCGGTCAGTTTTTCCCAGACCCGACCCATTTTCGGATATCTTCTTTAGTTGTTCAATTCTTCAGATGGGGTGCACTCGGATTGGTTATGGGAGTTTAGGCCAGCATCTAATTGCCAAAATACTCCTCATGATGGTGTGGAGTATTCATTTGCTTATTGCTCCTTTTAGTTTACATCCGGGTCATTCTCTCTTGCATCTCAGTCCATAAGTCTTGCAACTTAGTCCTTTTCCTCGCTTTTAAGTCCTTTTTGAGTGTCTTCTTCTCAAACCTGTTTATTCCTGAATCGTAAACATAAAACTCATTATGTAGCATTGCTTAGGATTAAAATAAAGGATATAATACACAAATATATGCATGATATGATGCCAATCACCAAGTGTGTTTAATGATTGTGTTGAATGCCAAGTGTGTATGAATGCCAAGTGTGTTGAATGATTGTGTTTGTGATGTGTATGTTAGTGAATGAATTTGGTGCAGAATGAATGCTTTTCTTGTGCAGGTTAATTGAATATGTTTGCTATGCAAGTATCTATGATTTCTATTTTTTTGATCAGGTAAGGGAATAGACGTCGGTTGTTTAGCTTAGCCGACGTCTATTCCTTTCAAAAAAGGAATAGACGTCTGCCGTTAAGAGAGCAACGTCTTTAATTTAGGTATAGACGTTGGCTGTTAGAGACTACCGACGTCCATACCTAGACAATAGGCGTCGGTTGGGAGAAACAACCAACATCTATACCTAAAGAATAGACGTCGACCTTCTCTGACAGCCGACGTTTGTTGTCTAGGTATACATGTCGGTGGTTAAGTGACTGACGTCTCTGTATACGACGTATAGATAGACATCGGGTTAGAGGAGCCTTATATCCGACGTATATACCCCATATATCCGACGTATATACCCCATATATCTGACATATATACCCCATATATCCGACGTATATTCCCTTTTCTACAGTAGTGTCACCTCTAGAGTCCCACAACACCTTGTCACTGGGTTGACCTAATGATGACATCAGGTGCTCAAGTGGGGTAGATTGTGACACCTAACATTAGTCCAATATTGCCTAATATAAATATATTAGGGTGGACTATAATGACATGAATCCACTACCATAACATTTACCGACTTATGTTTTGTGGCCAAAGAGTTGGATGTTGTGGGTCAGTGGACTCATGTGTCACGGATCGAGACTCCGAGCCAGTGCGGGCTCGGGGACAAGATGTTACATTTATCTTCTTCGAATGACACATTATCCCCATGTATCTTACTCATCTCAATTTTATATATGTGTACACATGGTGATGTGTCGTATGGTAAATGTGGTAGTAGTATACCTTGGAAACAACCCATAACAATATTTCCTCACTCAAAGTGATGTTGTATAGTTGTCCTCTAGCGTGTAGCGTAGCTGGTTGGGGGAATGGAACATTTTATTTCAAATGTAAGTTCCAAATCCAGCGACGTAGTTAATTATATCTCAGTGAAAATGTTATTAAACCATCGATATTTTGAACCACAAACCACGTGTCCCAATTAGGGTAGGTGGTGAAGAATTTTTGGTCGTAAAAACAGAAGTGATGTTTGTTAGAAATCTAAAGACTCCTCTCTCTCTCCGGTTACCATCATGTCTATACCCTTGTCCGAAATCCCTTTTAATCCTTGGCAGAGTGGTACAATACTCTCCTCTTCACCACATCAAGTGAATATTCATTAAGTAATTAGAAGGCACTGTTATAGAATGCACAATAGGTGTCCCACAATATACGTCGGATGTTTAAACAACCAATGTGTATACAAATAGACGTTGGTTGTTTGGACATCCGACGTCTATATGGCTATCTAGTTTAGTCCCACATCGAAAAATGATTTTGTTGGTGTGTTTGATGTACTCCACCACTCCTTCACTGCTGAATGAGATCGAGTTCGGCACGTGGACATCTCGGGCTTGATGTACTTATTAATTGTCAAAAGATTGGCACCTGGTCATCTTGGGTTTATTATTGTACAGGTTAAATCCCCAAGATAGGTTGTAATGTACAATTTTGGGTAATTTAAATGAATAATAGATGTCGTTCATATATAACCGATGTCTATAGACCAGGGCATAAGCATTGGGGAAATATACGACAGTCATATATACTACCAAAATCCGTTGTATCTACACATGTATATTCGACGTATCTAGTCTTTTCTGCACTAGTGATGCATGATGGCATACCGGCAAAACTTGGCGGAGAACCTTTTAACAATGAGATACACACCAGAGTCGTGTTGTGCTGTGAGTCTCTCCCCGGGGTGAAAAGTTAGATGACCATTGTTTATCACTGATGTGTTCATTTTAAATACCGCAAGTGCACAACTGCGGTGAAGAAGTGGCAAATACGGGTTGATCCACACGGAGGTGTGTCGACTCTAGTTCATCCATATGCAAGTGGGAAAAGAGGAGAAGAAGTTGTTGATTATGCTAACTACACTAAACTATGAATGAACCAACAAGTGGACTAAACACACATGGAGTGGCGGTCTGTAGGTATGTTTGTGTGAGTGGGTCTTCATTTCAATTAGGAACAATTGTAGTTTGTGTGGCATACAAGTAGAAGCTAGTGTAGAATCTAAGTGTAGGAAACACAATACTACATGACGAACCATGAAAATCCATATCTCACATGAAATTGAGGTTGATTTTAGATTATCAAGCATGCAACAAGTACCTAGTATGGCCATTAGAGAATCAATCAATCCTACATGCAACCTAAATCATTCATGTAAATGTGAACCAAACATGGATCCATACATAACAAGCCATCGCCATCAAACTATTACAAGCAACAAGATATAATCTAAAGTTAGCATGAGATAAGTAACTAGTGTGGACATTATCTCATCTAAAACATGTTTAAGCATGCTACAAGTATAGATCTACATTAAGCATATAAAATGTCACAAATAAAAAACCCAACACTACCACATAATCTACATCACCGCCACCCCAAAGGTGGATGGAACTACTCACTACTCATTAAGGAAAAATGAAATTAAACTAAGCATGCAAGAATTGAAAAGAGACAATATAAAACTAACAAAACATTGTTTATTGCTCACTCACCTTACAAGTAGTCTCTCTCCACCAGAGTTTTGCTCCAACGCTTTACTCTTAGTAGATAGGATGGCCACCAAGAGAGGAGATGTATTACAAAGGAGGAGGAAGAGTTCTATTTATGACCATAGAAAAAGGTAATCGGGGACAATTCCCCAGTATGGGACTAAACACATACCATAAATGGCCATAAAACAACCTAATCCGTGACCACACTAAACCATGAATGATTTCCACCTATTTGGACCGCCAATTGGAGGTCTGGGACAGCCAATTAGCGATCTGGAATGACTGGTTCGAGTTTGGATTTCGGTGGCTCGTTTCTTGCTTGATTTCTTGATGTTTGATGAACCCGATTTGGTTGTTGATGTTTGGTCCCGGATCTAATTGCCAAAATACTCCTCACAATTGTGTGGAGCTTCTTGATTTTCTCATTAATCCTTTTGGTTTACATCCAGGTCATTCTCTCTTGCATCTCAGTCCATAAGTCATGCAATTCAATCTTTTTCCTTGCTCTTAAGTCCTTTTATAGTTTCTTCTTCCCAAACATGTTTATTCCTGAAACTTAAACATAAAACTCATTACGTAGCATTGCTTAGGATAAAAATAAAGGATATAAGACATGAATATATGCATGATATGATGTTAATCAATAGGCATGGAAAAGTTAATTAGGGACAATCCCCCGGTATGAGACCAAAAGAATACCAAAAATGGACTAAATAAAACCTAATCTAACATCCGACCAAGACATGTGCGTTCTTAAGCGATCTTGACCGCTGATTGGCGGTCTGGGACCGCCAATTAGTGGCTTGGATTTGTCTGATCGGGTCTAGATTTGTTTTGCTTTGTTCTTGCTTGATTTCTTGGTATTTGATGAATCTAATTTGGTTGTTGATGGTTGAACCTGGATTGAAATACCAAAATACTCGTCATTAAGGTGTGGAGCTTCTTGATTTGTTCATTGGTCCTTTTGGTTTTACATCCGGGTCCTTCCCTCTTTTATCTCAGTCTATAAGTGTTTGTTCGTTTTAAATTTAGACTGCAAGTGCACAACCGTCGGTGAAGACGGGAAAGTACGGGTTACCCGTAGGGAGGTAAGCAGCCTCTGGTTTGTCAGAAATCAAGTGGCGAATAAAGGGAGAAAAGATGTGATTATGCTAAAGCTAACTACACTAAACTAGAAAGTAAGAAATACGAAAGAAAACAACGAAAGATTGAGAATCAAGAAGAGAAACCCATAAGGGGTGAAGTGTGCACACATATGAAGTGAATTAAGTGATGAATGATGCATGTAAGCATGTATGTGTGTGTGTCGTGAGTCTGTCTTCATGCATATGGAGTGTCTAAAGATGTGGCAAAACCTATCAATCCATTCACACAATGTATAGGCAATTACCACTTGATTAACATAAGATTAGAAGTGTCTAAAGATATGGAAAGACTCATCAAAAACCATAAACTCATGTGAAGAACAAGGTAAGCATGTGAGGTGTCTGAATGTTGCAAAACCCATCAAAACAAAGTTTCTTCAATCAATCAAGCAAGTAAACACAAATACAAACACATAACTAACATGTAGCATATTCAACAGGTAATTTCAGTCAATAAACATGAGAAAACTAAGCATGGGAAGTGTCTAAACATTATGGCAAAACCCATCAAAATTCCCTAACTTGTAGATGATTAAAATACCCCCAATGAACATACAAAACATGCAAGTCTACACAATCAAAAATTCATCAAACATCCAAACTTCACAATATAAATGAACATCATCTCCACCCCGCAAAGGGGATTGATCTACTCACTACACATTATTCTAGCAATTAAACTAAAGAAGAAAGGAGACATTTATCCTAGGATCAAAGAAATAAGACTAAGCTAAGCATGCATAAAAAAGAGACAACATGAGAACAAAACAATGAAATTATTTTATAAATGACTCACATTACTAGTAGCATTCTTCTCCATCTTGAGTTTTTGCTCCAAGGCTTACTCCAACTAGAGAGAATGCCACCAAGAAATGGGTGAATGCAAAAGGAGAGGAAGAATTCTATATATAGGCATGGAAAAAGGTAATCCAGGACAATGCCCCGCTATGAGACTAAAACACATACCACAAATGGACTAAATACAACCTAGTTCAACACCCAACTGAATCACGTGTAATTTGGGATAAAATGGACCGCCAATTGGCTGTTTAAATGGGCTTCATCGGGTCGAATTTTGGGTGGCTTGATTTCGTGGTGTTTGATGAACCTGATTTGGTTGTTGATGGTTTGGCCCGGATTTAATTGCCAAAATACTCCTCATTAAGGTGTGGAGCTTCTTGAATTGCTCATTGATCCTTTTGGTTTTACATACGGGTCCTTCTCTCTTTCATTTTAGTCCATAAGTCATGCAACTTAGTCCGTTTCCTTGCTTTTGAGTGTTTTTTATGCATCTTCTCTTCAACCCTATTCATTCCTGAATCTCAAACACAAAACTCGTTAGGTAGCATTGTTTAGGCTCAAAATAATGGATATAAGACAGGAATGTATGCATGATATGATGGCAATAAAATACCCTCACACCTAACTTTTGCTAGTCCCGAGCAAAACAAAGAAAGAGAAAAATGAAAGACAGGAAAAAACATACGAAAAACAGGGAAATCCTAACTCACTTTCGTAGGAATCACGGTTGCACTTAGCACGTGCAATAAGCTGTTAAACCTCCTTGTCACCAAGGAGGAGGAGTGTTTTCTCCTGAGGGTTTTCAGTGGGTATACAAACAAAATTTGAACATTGATGCATTATTCAATCTAGAACTCGACTCGATGGACTCTTTTTTGTCAATCATTGGACACGGTAATCCTACGGGCCGACTCTATATATGTATCCAGTCCACACACCTAACATAGTGAACCATTCGTGCAAGTTAATTAAGGATTTAAGTGAAATACACGGACAACCTCAACATCCTCAAGTGATACAAACTGTAATGTCCATTAATGTTCTTATTTGCATTACCAAATTTATTTATTTTTATACAAGTTGGAGTGTAATTCTCCGAGGGTCAGGTTTCTTGCATCATTGCCTATGAGGACTTACACTATCACGTACACCCTTCCCCACATCTCCACATAGGGTAATACCTACCACCCGTGTAATGGGAGTTCGGTCGGTGCATCCCAATTCAGATGACTCGAAAGCACCTGGCACAAATTCTCATCAGACCTAATTTCCCGAGTGATAGGAGCCGTGGGAGAAGAGAGAAGACATACTCAATTATTTCTTATCTACATATGAACAAAACCCCCTACACTTAATGTCCCACAACAAGATTTAAAGGGTCATTGAGTACAACAAACTTCCTTATATTAAAAGACACAAATTATTGACTCACTAGGTTGAGGGTGGACTTCGTTAAATGTTTGAGTATTGAAACCCTATGATTACGTGCCCCCTGAGGGAAAACCGGGGTGCATCCTAACGACTCGATAAGACCTAAAGCCGGTATAGAAGATATCCTAATGCATCAAGTTCAAGACAATTTTGGGACTTTCTTTTTACTTTGCCTCTTAACGGTTGTGCACATGGAAAACAAACGCAAAACCCACAGAACATTTTCTTTCGCAAACACATGAAGATTTTGAAAGAAATTTCAAATTTTAAAGCAATAGGCAAGAAAAGTAAGACAAGTCACCCAAGGATCAAGGCAAACAAATATATCGATATTAAATGCGGCACACTAACATTACCCTAACAATGCACACAAAAGAAGAAAAAAGCAAAATGAAAAATACTCGACTCCACATATATACAAACGTAAAGCACCCCCCCGCCACTTCATGCATTGTCCTCAATGAATGTGAGTATGAAACTACATGGATTTATGAATGAGAAAGAAAAGATCTCACCAACGTGAAGCACAATGAGAGTTTCATGGTCATGTTGATGGACATAACCCCGAATTCACACAAACTTGTGAGTTACTTAAGAAGGAAGACAAATATTTCAAACAAATGTGGCCCAAATACACATGGGTTGGGGCCCACAACAATCATTGCTCACTGGTGGTCTTTTATTAATCTTTTTTTCAAAAAAATATTTCTTTTTTTTTATTTTTTTTCTAGACAAGATATATAGATCCATAATGATATTCTCATAATCATTTGGTCAAGGAACATCAAATGAGAATATCGAGTCCTGCGGGCCAGAGATTTTCAAAAATGTGCCCACTTCATTGGTACTTTGAGGTGTCATGGGGCATGAAAGGGCAAAGATGAAAGACTCGAACTCCTCATGATATTGGTCGGGTGTAGGCAACATGAATGAGTTGAGTTGTGTTGCCTCACTATGGTTTAGTTGCTCATCGAACAAAACCCTCCAACCAAGAGGTGGGTGCATCAGAATGAGTTCCTCAGGCTCATTCGAAGGATGTGAAACACTAGTTTCACTATGAATGGGGCTTCTCCCCCAAGTCATCCAACGAGGACCACCCAACCTCCTGTATAGTATCATGCATAAGCGCGGTCGTAGGTGGGTCCTTGTTGGAGTCAATATGAAGCTCAAAGGGCTCAATAGCCCTAGGACACGAGGTGACGACTCCTTCTTGAATGGGCATATGCTGAGGTGTGTCCCCCTCACTAATGGTGTCAACTGAATCATGCAACAAACACTCCCTTTGTACATTCATGTTTGATGCCAACTCACTCTATTGCATTGCAAAGACAGGCAATGAGTTTTCGCTGGGCCCACAAACATTCTCAATGGGTTGCATTAGTGTTAGGGGTGTTCGTTGATTTTGCGGTGCTTTCTCTAATTGGCGGATGAGATTGATATTTAAAGGTTGGTCCATGGGCTCCTGCTGCCTACCAGAGTTGAACACATGAAACTCGGCACTCATGTTACCGAATAAGAGCTTTATAAGACCATTTCTAAAATTAATTAAGGTATTGGAGTTTGCCATAAATGGTCTATCCAAAATCACAGGTATTTGAGAGTGGGTGTTCGCAACAAGATTGGTATCGAGGACAACAAAATTTACTGAAAATATAAAATCTCACACTTTGAAAAGCATGTCCTCGATAATCCCCTTTGGAATACGAATGGATCTATCCGCCAATTGGAGGGTGATCTTAGTTTGTTTCAATTCTCCTAAGTTCAACTGTAGATAAACAGAAAATGGGAGGAGGTTGATCGCCGATCCTAAATCAAGCAATACATTACTCATGCTAGTGTCCCCTATCGTCCACTGAATAGTAGGACACCCAGGGTCCTTGTATTTTGTGTAGGTGGGATTAGACAATTTTTAGCTTACATTCGCAGCCAAGAAAGTTTTCTTAGGAATATTGGTCGTCCTCTTGGTTGTGCAGAATTTTTTTAACACTTTGGCATATTGATGTATTTCTTGCTTAAACACCTCTAATATCTTATCCATTGTGTCGCTCTTCTTTTTGGTAAACCTACTAGGATAGGGAGGTTTTGGCAGGCAGGTTTTCTGCGGTGCCTAAGAAGGAGGCATTGGTGTATTACCCTCAGCCTCTTCTTCACCACCATTCCCACTGAGGGGTTGCAAAGATGGTGGTGGGGGCAAGGAGATGTGATTGTCAACCTGCTTTCCATTTCTTAAGGTTCCTCCACATGGTTCACTTGCCGCCCCAGAGCTACCCCATTCACATTTTGCATGTGTTGTTGCTGGTACATGCGGGGTTAGCCTCAGACTGGCTAGGCAGAGTCCCTCTCTCTCTCTTTCATGTACACACTGAGCCAATTGGCCCATCTGAAGCTCTAGAGATTTGATGGTGTGCTGATTTGAAGTGAGAACTTGACTTGTGGTTGACATAAAAAAATTCATTTAGTTTTTAAGTCAACGAGTCAAGGTCTAAAGCGAATTGAATAGGGTTTCCATATTGTTGGAATTTCGGAAACCCGATTGATTAGTGATTTGAGCTTGGGTGGCTGATAAGATTGTGCATGCATGGGAAGTTGGTGTGGTTGGTTAGGTGGTCGAGAGGAGTTTTAAGGACCACCCGGGCCATTACTTTTGGTTCAATGAAAAATACGGGTGGTTCCTCCATCTGGGATTATAAGATGATGAGTATGGGTCATTCCTGGTTCTATTATAGATGGCATTGACATGTTCCATCTCAGAAGGAATGGACGCACAGTCGCTTCCTACGTGACCTATCGTACCACATGAATGACAGGGAACTGGACTAGATGTAGACATATGAGGTACACCTTGTTGGTTTTGGAGCTCAATCAAATCCATACGGCGTATTAAGGCTGCCATGCGTGCCTCGGTGGCCGTAGTGGTATTGACAGCACATGCGGCAACCGATCTAGTCGTATTTGCGTTTGTGATCCCCGTTCCGATGCTAGATGACGCTGGTGGTTCCCTCACACTCTCCCACTGCATGGTTTTCTCAGCGAGGTCTTCTAGGAAGGCCCATGCCTCCTTTTCATCCATTCCTAAGAACTCGCCTTGACACATGGACTCAAGGAGCATTTGGGACGGGATGTGAAGACCCTCGTAGACAATCTGACAAAGGCGCCACAACTCGATGCCATGGTGAGGACATGAGGATAGTATCTCCTTGAACCTCTCTAAATATGCATGAAATGTTTCGGTCTCAAGTTGATATAACGAATTGATTTCGTTCCTCATTTTTTGAGTCTGATGATTTGGAAAGTACTTCTTGAGGAATCCAGATTGAAATTCATCCCAAGTCCTAAAGACATTCGCCTGGTTTATGTACAACTACTTCTTGGCATCATCCTTTAGTGCAAAGGGGACAAGCCTAAGATGGACAGAGTCTGTGCTAAGTTATTGCAGCTTGAACATAGCATAAACCTCCTCAAGTACCCTGAGAAAGATATAGGGGTCACCCTTCCCAGTGAAGTGAGGGAGCATGGAGATAAACAGAGGCTTAACCTCAAAGTGGTTCCCATTCACCTCTGGCAATACGATGCATGAGGGTAGAGCAGTACGGCTAGGGTAGCACCGATCACGGAGAGGTATGGGAGTAAGAACAGGAAGAACAGGGGGGACAGGTGGGTCCAACAACTGCTCCTCCTCGTGGTACTGAGCAGTCATGGAACCCAGACCGTGTGCGACACGAGAAGATGAAGGCGTCGAGAAATTGACTACTGAGGCAGGATTAACGACACGCCTCGTCAAATGGCAACTCTCGTCTCGTGCCCATACAAGTATGCACAAAGGTGTACACATACAAACAATTTTTTTTTCGACAACTAAAATAGAATGTGCGTAGAGGAGAAGACGGGAGGACCCAAAAGATAGAGAATGACGCAGGAGAGAAGGGAATATTCCTTATGCTATGGTGGGTGGGTACAGGTAGATGCACACAAGCAAACATGGATGAAACAATCCTAAGGTCGATATAGGTCCTGACAACTAGACGACGCCTAACTGCGAGGTCACACGGCCTCAACACGCCTCACCTCCCTACGACAAAGACCACAAAGCCCAGCAAGTGAGTCAAGATCCGGAGATCTCGTCTCTCCTACTATCGACAGAGTGGGCGACGCCAATCAGTCCATGACGGTTGTGACCGGATCACTCTCCTAATGCGCCCAAGATCCTTAGGGCCAACGTCTACTTGATTTTAAATTTAGGCTCTTAATTAGTGTAGTTTTTGGGGCGAAGGAAAGGGTGATAAAATCCCCCATGTTATCTTATATATGGGACAACCCCTCCTTAGTATCGTTTTGGAGTCTTAATCAAGCAATCAACTCTCCAAAGAAACACTCAACTCACACTGGTTGCAATGCAATTCCTACTAACTAATGCATGTTCATGTGAAATGCATGAATGAGAGTAGGAAATCCATACCTCACGCCAGCACTCAGCAACTGAAACTAAAGCTAAAATAAAAGACAATCTATGTGCCTAAGTCAAGTACATGATGCACGACCTAAACAAGAAAGAATGCCCACTCTTTTGCTTTGTGTTTTAGGGTCCAAGTTGCTTAAAAGGAGATTGATTATTGATCTAGGGCAAACTAAAAGTCAGAACATGCCAAATAAATCCCCATATATGTATATTAGATAAAGAAACACGACACAGAATGACGAGGTGGAGTGGAGCTTACCAGACCGCCAATTGGCGGTCTTAGGCCGCTGATTGATGGTTCAACAAGCTTAGTTTGCCTCCAAACTTATCCAGTTGCCACCCCTTGCATCTCCAAGTCTCTTGAAACAAAGAAAAACTAAAAAAAAAAATTAAATCCACCCAAATCGTCCAAACTAGAGTTTGGACTGGCACCTCCCCGCCAACAGCGCCAAAAAAATGTTTGTTCATTTTAAATTTAGACCGTAAGTGCACAGCCGTCGGTGAAGACGGGGCAAGTACGTGTCGTCTATAGGGCAGTGAGCATCCTCTGGTTTGTCAGAAATCAAGTGGCGAATAAAGGGAGAAAATATGTGATTATGCTAAAGCTAACTACACTAAACTAGTAAGCAAGAAATACGAAAGAAAGCAACGAAATATTGAGAATCAAGAAGAGAAACCCCTAAGTGGTGAAGTGTGTGCACATATGAAGTGAAATAAGTTATGAATGATGCATGTAAGCATTTATGTGCGTGTTTCATGTGTGTGTCTTCATGCATAGGAAGTGTCTAAAGATGTGGCAAAACCTATCAATCCATCCACACAACGTATCAGCAATTACTACTTGATTAACATAAGATTAGGCTCAGCATGAGAAGTGTCTAAAGATATAGATAGACTCATCAAAACCATAAACTCATGTGAAGAACAAGATAAGCATGGGAGGTGTCTAAATGTTATGGAAAAACCATCAAAACAAAGTTTTTTCAATCAATCAAGCAAGCAAACAGAAATACAAACACATAACTAACACGTAGCATATTCAACAGGAAATTTCAGTCAATAAACATGAGAAAACTAAACATGGGAAGTGTCTAAATCTTATAGCAAAACCCATCAAAATTCCCTATCATATAAATGATTAAAATACGCCCAATGAACATACAAAACATGCAAGTCTACACAATAAAAAATTCATCAAGCATCCAAACTTCACAATATATATGAACATCATCACCACCCCCAAAGGGGATGGATCTACTCACTACATATTATTGTAGCAATTAAACTGAATAAGAAAGGACACATTTAGCCTAAGATCAAAGTAATAAGACTAAGCTAAGCATGCATAAGAAAAAGACAACATGAGAACAAAGCAATGAAAATTATTTTATTAAATGACTTACATTACTAGTAGCATTCTTCTCCACCTTGAGTTTTTTCTCCAAGGCTTACTCTAAGTAGATAGAATGCCACCAAGCAATGTGTAAATACAAAAGGAGAGGAAGAGTTCAATATATAGGCATGGAAAATGTAATCCGGGATAATCCCCGGTATTGGACTAAAACACATACCATAAATGGACTAAATACAACCTAATTCAATACCCAACCGAATCATGTGTAATTTGGGACAAAATATCTTAACAATTGGCGGTCTGGGATAGCCAATTGGCAGTTTAAATGGGCTTGATCGGGTAGGATTTCGGGTGTCTTTATTTTGGCTTGATTTCTTGCTGTTTGATGAACCCGATTTTGTTGTTGATGGTTGGGCCCCGATTTAATTGCCAAAATACTCCTCATTAAGGTGTGGAGCTTCTTGATTTGCTCATTGATCCTTTTGGTTTTACGTCCGGATCCTTCTCTTTCATTTCAGTCCATAAGTCTCACAACTTAGTCATTTTCCTTGCTTTTGAGTCCTTTTTATGCATGTTCTCTTCAACCCTATTTAATCCTGAAACTCAAACACAAAACTTCTTATTTAGCATTGTTTAGGCTCAAGATAATGGCTATAAGACATGAATATATGCATGATATGATGCCAATCAATAAGTCTTGCAACTTAGTCTTTTTCCTTTCTTTTGAGTCCTTTTTGTGCCTTTTCTCTTGAAACCTGCTTATTCGAGAAACATTAAACATAAAACTTAGGTGAAAGATAAAGGATATAAGACACAAATGTATAGATGATATGATGTCAATAAAATACCCCCACATCTGACTTTTGCTAGTCCCGAGCAAAACAAAGAAAGGAAAAATGAAAGAAAGACAGAGGCATACGTAAAACAAGAAAGTCCTATCTCACTTTCGTAGGAATCACGGTTTCACTTAGTATGTGGAAGAAGCTGTTAAATCTCCTTGTCGCCAAGGACATAGGTGAAAGACATGGGCAACCTTAACTTCTTAATGTTACATTGTGTAAAGACCATTAAGGTTCTTATTTGACTCTTTTTTTCTTTTCTTCATTCATCATTCTTTTTCTTTTCTTTGGAGCATTACATTGGTTTGGTTTCATGCATCATTGCCTGTAAGGACATACAGTATCATGTACACCTCCCCCCAAATCTCCACATATGGCGATCCCTACCACCTGTGTAATGGGAGTTTGGTCGGTGCATCCCATGTCAGATGACTCGAAAACACTAGGCACTAAGTCCCCTCGGACCTTATTTCTCGAGTGATAGGAGTCGTGTGAGAAGAGAGAACACCACTTATTTATTTATATATTTATTTATTTATTTATCTACATGGGAACCAAAACCCCTACACTTGATGTTTCACAATAAGATTTTATGGGTCCCTGACTACGACAAACTTCCTTATACTAACAGGCACGAATTATTTGACTCACTAGGTTGAGGGTGTACTTCTTTATTTGTTTGAGTACTAAAAACCTATGATTACTTGCCCCCTGAGGGAATACCGGGGTGCATCCTCACGACACTATAAGACTTAAAGCTGGTATACTAGATATCCTAATGCATCATGTTCAAGTCAATTCTGGGAGCTTCTATTTTGATTGCCTAAAAACAGTTCTGCATTTGCTAAACACTTACGCAAACCCCACAAAACATTTCTTTCGCAAACACCTCAAATTTTTGAAAGAAATAGGAAATGAAAGCACTACGGAAAACACAAGTTAACAAGCCATCTAAGGATCATGACAAACAGATATATCGATATTAAATGCAACACAGTACCATGACCCTAGAAAGGTAAACAAAAGAAAGTGAAATAAAACAAAAGACACAAAAAATATGTTCATACATGAAAACACCCCCACACCTAATCCATGCATTGCCCTCAGTGTATGGCCGAATGGTGCCAATGCATGGGTACGGTGTACCAGACTAATGATGGCGGCCAGAGGTGCTGGAAGAGGCACCACTCTCAAGAGCCGATAACTTCCTATAAAACATCCAGTTTTGCTTGGCCAAAATGACATTTTGCTGCTCAACCGCCATCTATGTCGGTGTTGAGGAACGTTCCTGAGCTCACAGATGAATTTTGGGAACAGGCTCTAACATCCTCCACCATGTAATCACGTACCCATGCCTCCTGAAGGCAATGGCGATATGACGTGGTCATCTTCGCAACCTCGAGGTTGATGCCTTGGCACTATAGCAAGCACTGAAACCATGGGATGTCCAATATTCCACACAATTTGGTCACCAGAGTAGGCAAATGGTGTATTTCTTTAAGCTTGGCGTACACCAACATATCAAACAACGTTCGACAAATGCAGTGAGGTGAACCATCCATGAGACTATACACTATTCGCAAACTAGTTGTGAAGAATGTTGACGTCCGCTCTTGGCCCAACACATTCCTACACACCAACAGTGCTACAATGTGCACATTGGAGTAGATGTGCACATTGAGTATTCCCGCATGCGATGAAATTGGTTACCCATGCCCAAGCATAGATCAGTAAAAATTAATATCACGAGTGGGCGCGAGATCATCGACTAAGGGGATCCAAGTCGCGTCGGAGATAAATTGGGGTGTCATGGTGTGTTTAACTCCTCTAAGGGTGACACTAAACTCGAGTTGTCCGGTCTGGTCAGACTCGAGTTTAGAATAAAACTCACGTACGAGCGATTCTACGTACATGGTTTCATCACTCTCATACATCAAATGACTCCACACTTTTGCTACAATTCTATCGCAGAAGGGTTCTCCAAAATCATGAATCAGGGAGGCAAAATTATGTTCTGGAATTAAATGTGGGCTGGCCATACCTGTACGTACCTTGGAGAGCATTAACAGAGGAACAAGCGGCGCAGAGACGAACACAATGCTCGAGGGGTGGAGACCAAAGCACGTCGACACAAGTAGTTACAAAAAACTCAAAACCAACAGAAACCGACTGCCCCAACCCAATCAACTCCCAACCGAAGATCCAAGAGCAGGGTTGCTCGACAGTCCGCTGATTGGCGGTCTGGGACCGCTGTTCGACGGTCTGGGTATCATATCTGAGGGAAAAAAAAATTGGGTGGCTGCCAAAAAGGTAAAATGCATTTGGGTTCGTGTGGATGATGGGTAGGGGAATGAACACACGTTTTTAACAAAGAATCATGGAAAAATATCAAAACGCACTTCAATTTTTTCTTTTCTTCTATTTTTTTCTTTCTTTTGTTTTTTTTGAAGATATGTACAACAACATGAAAGGATGAATCACATTAAGTGATCACATCCTCGGGAAGTTCGTGTAAAGACACGACTTCCGCCTCGACCTCTCTCGTGGTCCCCTCCAAGTACGGTTTTAGCTGGTCTCCATTAACTTTGAACATGTCATTGGTACTGGGGTTGTGAATCTACCGCTCCATGAGGAAAAACGGTTAACCAATAAGGGGTCCAGACCAACGACTCCGAAGTTTCCCCGGAAACAAGTGGAGGCTAGAGTTATACAACAAGACCCTTTGTCCCACCGTGAAAGTTTTGATTCTGACAAAGTGGTCGTGGAAAATTTTAGTGCGGGACATGCAAATCTTGGCATTCTCATAAGCTTCATTTCTCAACTCCTCCAACTCATTGAGGTCCAGCTTGCGATTGGCACCGGAAACATCAAGACTCATGTTAAGATGTTTGATTGCCCATAATGCCCGGTGCTCAAGATCTACCGAAAGATGGCAAGGATTGCCATAAACTAGCCAGTAAGGGGACATGCCATGGTCGGTTTTAAATGCAGTGCGGAAGGCTCGCAATGCATCATTAAGCTTAACTGACCAATCATTCCCCGAAGCATTAATTGTTTTCTCTAGAATTTGCTTGAGTTGACGGTTGGAAATTTCCACCTCGCCACAGGTTTGAGGAAGATAAAGTGTGGCCAACTTGTGCGTGATGAAATATTTCCTCAACATTGCCTCGAGGGATCGGTTCACAAAGTGTGTTCCTCGATCCCTTATGATACAACGAGGTGTCCCAAACCTCGCAAAAATGTGTTCTTTAAGGAATTTGATCGCAACCTTGCGATCCTTAGTGCGAGTGGGGACTGCTTAAACCCACTTTGACACATAATCCATTGCCACCAGAATGTTGGTGTAACCATGGGACACGAGGAAAGGGCCCATGAAGTCAATTCCCCAAACATCAAAGATGTGGACTACTAGGATAGGATTGAGTGGCATCATATCACGTCTTCCAATGTGACCCACACGTTGACACCTATTGTATGCTTTGCAAAATGCAAAAGCATCCTGGAACAACGTGGGCCAGTAAAAACCGCATTGGAGCACTTTGGCAGCGGTTTTCAGGCCCCCTTATGGCAATTAACCGATAAGAATTTTCTAGTTTTGTTTAATAAACCAACATGCCATATCATTTCTAGACATGACTTGAAATCCATTTTCAAAAGTTATAGATCAAATAATATTTACATTGTGCATGTTGAAAACCTTAGCAATTTGAATGTTGATACTTGTGTAGTTGCCTAACATGACGAAGCTTGGTTATGGCATAACCGTTTGGGACATATTAGTATGTTGCAATTGCTCTCAAATTATTAAAACTTCAATTGGCTAGAGGACTACCAACAATTGATTTTAAAAAGGACAAACTTTGGGATGCATGCCAATTTGGAAAACAAGTTAAATTGTCTTTCAAATACTTAAATGGCGTATGAACTTCAAAACCTCTTGAGATTGTGCATTTGGATATGTTTGGACCATTACGGACCGTAAGTCTAGGAGGGAAAAGATATGTTATTGTTGATGATTTCTCAAAATTCTCTTGGGTATTGTTTTTAGCAAACAAACACGATGCTTTTGAAAGATTTAAAAGTTTTTGCAAACGTGTTCAAAGGGAAATAGATTTTAACATAATAACTATTCATAGTGATGACGGCGGAGAATTTGAAAATGGTTTGTTTCAATTTTTTTGTGAAAAATATGGAATTGAGCATAACTTCTCTTTTCCTCGCACTCCTCAACAAAATGGGGTAGTTGAGAGGAAAAATAGAACACTTCATCAAATGGCAAGAACCATGCTTGTGGAAAAAGGACTTCCAAAATATTTTTGGTGTGAAGCCGTTTATAAATCTTACTATGTTTCAAATCGTGTTCTCATTCGACCCATTTTGAAGAAAACTCTTTTTGAGATTTGTCATAACCATATTCCTAAAATCTCTCACTTCAAAGATTTTGGTTCAAAATGTTTTGTCCTCAATACTAAAGATAATTTGGATAAATTTGATGCGAAATCCAATGAGGCCATCTTTTTCGGGTATTCCGATAGGAGTAAAGCATATAGAGTCTACAATAAATGAACTAGTTGTGTCGAGGAATCTCTACATGTCAACTTTCATGAATTGACATGTGTAGATAACTCCTCTCTTGATGATGATTGCATGGATATTATTAGAAATGTATCATCACAATATGCGATACTTGAGTCTCATCAAGAACCTCCAAGTTCTCCACAAAAGGACAAATAGGAACTTCCCAAGGATTGGACCTATAGAAAGAATCATCCAAAGGACTTTGTCATAGGAGATGTTTCTCAAGGTGTGACAACACATTCTAGAGCTCATGTAGTTTGTGATTCTTATGCATTTATCTCTACATTAGAACCCAATAAAGTAGAGCAAGCATGTAATGATGAGTTTTGGCTAATGGCTATGCATGAAGAGCTAAATCAATTTGTTTGAAATAATGTTTGGGAACTTGTCAAAAAACCAACTAACAAATCGGTTATTGGAACTTAGTGGATATTTCGAAACAAACTTGATGAAGACGGGAATGTAGGTAGAAACAAAGCTAGACTCGTTGCTCAAGGCTACCGCCAAGAGGAAGGGATAGACTTTGATGAAACTTATGCTCTTTTTGCTCGTATGGAAGCCATTCGCATGTTTTTAGCATATGCATTTTTTATGGATATCAAACTTTTCTAAATGCATTTATTAATGAAGAAGTTTATGTTGCTCAACACCCCGACTTTGTAAATGAAACTTACCCAAACCATGTTTTAAGCTTAAGAATGCTCTTTATGGTCTTGAAGATAGCGAGCCATACAAGACTCCTATGAGCACTAGCACTAAACTGGACAAAGATGAAAATGGAAAGGATGTAGACATCAAAAAACATCGATGTATGATTGGATCCTTGATCTACCTTACTACTAGTCACCGCGATCTCATGTTTACCATGTGTCTATGTGCTCGTTTTCAAACATGTCCAAAAGAAACTCACTTAAAAGTTTAGAAACAAATTTTTCGATATCTCAAAGGTTCTCAAGATTTTGGTTTCTTTTACCCCAAGACTAGGGCTTTTGATCTTGTTGCTTATAGCGACACCGATTATGCCGGTTGCATTTTAAATCGTAAAAGCACTAGTGGCACTTGCCAATTTTTAGGAAAATCGCTTGTTTATTGGTTTAGTAAGAAACAAAATGGTGTTGCTGTAACACCCCCGATCTCGTGGGTACGTACACTGGGAAAGGAACACAAGTGTCGTTATCTGAGACATCCGCGATGACCGAAGGAGTTACGAAAGAAAGACGATACCGACTAACTCGCCAATACTTAACAGACATACATGGATAGACAATTAGGATATAAAATTGAAACAAATGATTATCCATGTATACATAAAAGATCCAATTACAATACATCGAGTTTCAAAGGAAATACAATAACATAAGCGGAAAAAACGATAACTGAAGACTCTGGTCGAGATGTTCGTCGTGTACAGAATCTTCAACATTCGTCCAGTCTACCCTTTGGGAACCGAAGTACCTGCAAGCACTGCATTAACAAATGCGTGAGTTTTCAATTAAGAAAAAAAACCCCGTATGCCCCTGACAAACAATAACAGAACTATGCATGAAGTGTAACTAAGAAAAACATCAAACCATAACAGAACAGAAGAGCACATAATGCATCAGAAGCTATGACACCACAAGCCATGCTTGCCAGCGCACCTGACACGTTCCTTGCGAGGAACCAGAACGCACGCCTCGCTGGTCAAAAGTGGTCACTTGAGATAGAATAAACCTACATGGTGTCATCGCGAACATGGGAACATCGACCCTGAGACAGAATGGCAGCGCACCTGGAGTCCCAATATGAAGGTCCTATGCTAATGGCCTCTGAAGCAAGAGGACCCACTCATGGCCCGTCGGCCTAGAAAACATAGCGTAACCAGAATTATTAATCATATTAAATGCAATGCCAGCTACTTAAGCATCTAAGATCTAATGTAGCGACGGTATACGGAACGATCTCAAGGAAGACTATCCAGATACCCTCCTAATATCCCCAAATAATCAGAATCAGAACATCCCAATCAAGAATCAAACGAAACTCACAACAGCAAGCAAACATAACCGGATCGGCAAATCAAGATAACAAGTAATCGCGTCATCTACGGGTCATGATAAGGATGTTATAAGGTCTGAAATCCTATGCGTAATACATATCAACAACATACTTCATTTCAGAAACATACACATGAAATAAGTAATGGAACATGCACCATAGAAGGAGGTATCATAAACCAACATCACAGGCTATCGATATCATGCATCATGGATTTCAGAATATATGTATATGATAGGAACTTAGTATTCCAGACTAGATCGGAGATTATATGAATCAAATCATGAGACAATGCGTGAACATATGGTCTGAAATCAGCATATAATTTATAGGAGAACATCCGGATAAAATCACTAAGCAATGCTAACACTTATGATATAAAATCGGCAAACCCATTATGGAATATGGTCTGAACATAGACCTCAACTAACGCATGATTTTGTGACTTATGGTAAGAAAACATTTCATGGAATTTTATTTGAATGAAACCAAGTAGTAATACAAGTATAAGTGACCTAATAATCAGCAAACACGGCATGCGATATTGTCTGAATATAGTTACGAATCAATGGATGGATATGCAATCTACATCAGCCACTATGTCATGGAAGCTTATCTGACTATAGTTACTAAATAATGCATGAATGTATGTTTAAAACCAGAAATATATCATGGGAGAATCATCTGATCATGGACACAAAATTATGCCAGATATATGATCAAGAATCGAAACGAAACATGCAATACTCTTTGGACGAAATAGTTGGACTGCGTATACATATAAGATCTGAAATCTGAGGTGATTCATGAGACTATCAACATAACAAGTCATAAAATCATATTAGGAAGAGAACTCTCAAAACAGTAATACATCCAAGAGAATCACTAAGCTACAGAAAATTAAACGTGATAACAGACCACCGAAACATCTCAAGATCAATCTACACGAGTATGGTTGCAGCTCACGCAAGATGCATTCAACAACCCTACCAAACTTACTCCCCACGGTCCATCCTCCTCCCTACTAATTTCTCCATCAAAAAAGCAAGAAACATGGAGTAGGGGACGTGCTCGAGGGGAAAAGATGCACGGGCAGCCACTGAAGTTCCGAGTTGCACCACAGCCCACCCAATCAGTAGAACTCTAGTTGTGCAAACCCTAACCCTCATGACCAACCAGCCACTTGTGTTGTGCAGAACTCCGCCCCACACCCACCACCAATCCTATTGTAATTGCTAGAAGCATACCTGATCAGCAAGGAAACCACTGAGCTTAGCTGGAGATTACCACTCCTCTTCTAGCCGCACAAATGATGCCCACTAGATTGCTCTACCAATCTTGCCGGAGATCGGTCCAGTAGCTCGCCGGAGAGGGAGGTGCAGGTGGTCTGTGGTGGATGCCGTGGAGAAGAGATGGGTAGGGGTATGGGACGGTTGGTTAGGGTTGTGTTTGTCTCAAGGAAACCAACACAACAGGCAAGGAGTGATTGCAATTGAAGGCCAATCAAAACTTACCAAAAAACTCCCAATTCAAAAGTTTTCAAATCTCAAGAGATTTGCTCTTTCCAATGTGGTAGCCACGTCACCCCACCTACACACCTCATCCCTACATGTCAAGGCCAAGCCAACCCACACACGTGACTTGCACCCAATTGAATTGATTAAGTCAACCGATTGCAAAACCACCCGACGGGTCGCACCCACCTACAAGTCAATTTAACTCGCCCAAAAGGAAACTTTTCCCTGAAAGAAAACTTTTTCCGAACCCAAGCATAAAATCACCAAAATACATCAAGTGTAAAGATAACACATAAATAAGTATAAGGATGAAATAAGACATAATAGTGTTGTAGGAGAACAGATCTTACAACCTACCCCCCTTAACAAAATTTCGTCCTCGAAATTTTCTATCCCTAACTCTCCACAAAAGCTCGGGATACAAATTCTTCACATCATCCACACTCAAACCACAACAACAAAAGTTGTAAGATGATGAAATACAAGTGCAATGACAACCAAAGATTCTGAGAACAAATCGTGAACCATTCACAAGAATCTAACAACTACTAATAAGAGAAAATATTACTTGTGTACAGAAATTTTACCATGAAGATCACCAAAAACCCAGCAAGTAGTAATATATGAACCTATGATACATTGGCAATCATAAATTTCCAGCAAATATGTACATACATATGCGACATCTTGACAGTAATTATCCACGAAGATCATATAATTTCCAGCAACCAATTAATACATGCATGTGCGACGTCTTAGTAGCAACTAAACGAATAACATATAGTATTTAATAGCAAGCTAATCATTAGATGATATAATTCCAGAAACTAAAATATACATGGCATACCTGTAATGTATCAAGACAGCAATGAAATGAAGGAGTAACAAGCTTTCTATTGATAAACATACGTGCACATGGTGTATTTAGGCAGCAAATAAGTCATGGAATGGAAACAAGCTCTCATTGGATATATATCTACATGCACATGATGTGTATAGAAAGCAATAAGACATGTAATAATACTAGATCTTGATAGATCATACATATGCACAAGATGCATCTAGTCAACAATTAAATCATGAAATCGTAGTCAGAACATCACAACATGAACTTACTTGCATGCACCTACATCATCATACCCATAACAGCAGCAACAACAATTATAATAAATTTGGTAAAGCACATGCTATAGTAATCATGGATCATGGAAATCAAACATGCAACCGACAGGAGCTATGGGTCATGATGAGATGATTATACAATATTTACTTCAATCTATAGTAACTCATACATGTGTTTGAATTTATTCAAGCACGAATCTAAATATAATTAGGAGAAAGGTGAGACTATAACATGGCTGATTTCGGTCTCATCATGCAAGACATCGAGGCTGCAAACTCAACCTCTAGTCGTATATAAGCACCTGAAATTCACATTACTTGCACTAAATTTTAAACATACAAAGATTGAGATTATATGAATAATATAAGATCCCATAATGCAATCATGATAACACAACTGATAAGCATGCATACAAGGATGGATGACAAGTTACTTCTGATTTCAACATTTGAGGGCATAGTACCATGCACATAGCAGAATCAAAACTGTTCGATTACCCTTTTCATGTAGTGCAATTTCTTGTTTCCAACAACTATGACATGCGTACCCGTATAACTTCCTAACAGCAATCCAAACATGAAATGAGTAATAGAATGTGTACAATAGTAAGATGTATCGTAGTAAAATACTACAAGCATTTGATAGCATGAGTCATAAATTCCAAGACATAAATGCGTTTGAATCTTGAAACTCAGGACATGATCAGAGATTTAAATAGACATGAAACAATATACGTATCAGTAATACAACATGGTGAAACATGCATATGAGATCAGGAGTCTACATATATCCGAAAATAATATACATGTATGCGTTCGGATTCACACATTACAATAAGTCATGGAGTGAGTTGCATACGTCATGGATGAGTACATATTTAATTTCTACAAGAAAACATAATGATAATATGAGAGAAGGTATACAAAATCAGATCATAAGTGTGTTATGGTCACTTCTGGAAGGAAGTCAGCTCAAACAACAAGTCACCACAACAACACATATAATGAAACCGAGTGCACACATCATAAATTCAGAACGTACATGCATTAGAAGCTTGTGATTCAGGACGTGGTTCAAGATTATATGAACATGGATTAAGATATGAATATATCAGTAATCTAACATGGAAAGCATACATCTGGAAGTCAGGAGTCTGAGAATATTCATAATCGATGTAAATCTACTTGCCTAAGGATTTGTACAAAACTAGACGTCATAGGATAAGTAGCATAACTCATATATGAATTCTGATATCGTAAGAGCATAACAACTCATATCAAAGAAGGTTTATGGAAATCAGTTCATACCCACAACTAAACATTGTTGGCATACAATTAGACTAAAGAAACTCATAGCAACATTTGAGTTGTTACATGCATCTATACTGATTGCATCAACGTTTAAATTAAACTATGTAACTTATGCTCAGATGCTGTAAACAATATATCTTAGAGAAATTACAAATCAGAGCATATATATTGATTAGTCATGACTGGGATAAAATTAGACATGATAAATTCCTCTTAACATTCCAATCGATACATGCAACATTCCTTGAACATAAAATTAGTTCACAATAGAAGGTAGATTTGAAATCAGTAACAAGTCATGAATGTTGCCTGATCCAAATCATGAAATAACACATGATTATGAGATCTAATATTAGTAAGCATATCTCACAACAAAATTAAGACTTCATCATTATATCATGCATAAGCAAAACATCCCAAAAGAATACAAGATTCAACACCACAACGTGATTAACACAATACTCAACGTGCAAGCAAAACCCCTCCCCAACTAGCTCTCCACGTTCCAGCCCATCTCCTCTGGTTTCTCCAGAAAACCACCAAGGAAAACATGAGGACCAAGTCGTGGTAGAGAGGGAGGTGCTCAGCCACCTTTGAATTTCGGATGGTGCACCACAGTCAACACAATCGGTGGATCTCCACTAGTGCATACCAAACCTCAGATCGGCAACATAATGGTGCTGGACAAAACTGTCCAACACCCACTGTACATCCTCTTATGCTAAAGGGGTAGGAGCATACCTGGAACTGATGGCAAAGGGCCCGGCGTTTCCTGGAATCCAGCTGCAGCCGCCTCCCATGCTTGTTAGCTAGTAACCTCTTGCACTTCCACTTCTTGTTTGTTTGACCAGTTGGACTTGTTGGAGATCTCAGCACCAAAACATGGGAGGATGAGAGGGAACTGATAAAGACAGATAGGGTTGGGTACTTCGGTCTCCAAGCACACAAGGCAATCCACAAGAAAGGAATTTAACCAATGCAAATACGATCTATCACTATCAGAAAGCAATTCTAAAAGATAAGAAATTACCGATAGGGTTTGGGCAAGATGCCCCACTGGAGAGTCTTCAGATTCTGTACACTTTAGGGACCAACTTGCTCTGATACCAAGTTGTAACGCCCCCGGTCTCGTAGGTACGCACAATGAGAAAGGAACACAAGTGTCATGATCAGAGACTTCCGCGACGACCAAAGGAGTTAAGAAAGAAAGTTGATACCGACTAACTCGACAATACTTAACAAACATACATGGATAGACAATTAGGATATAAAACAGAAACAAATGATTATCCATGTATACATAAAATATCCAATTACAATATATCAAGTTTCAAAGGAAATACAATAAAATAAGCGGAAACAAACGATAACTGAAGACTCTGGTCGACATGTCCCTCGTGTACAAAATCTTCCACACTCGTCATGTCTGCCCTGTAGGAACCTAAGTACCTGCAAGCACCTCATTAACAAATGCGTGAGTTTTCAATTTAGAAAAGCCAGTATGCCCCAGCCAAACAATAACATAACTATGCTTGTAGTCTAACTAAGACAAGCATCAAAACATAACAGAACAGAAGAGCACATAATGCATCAAAAGGCTATGACTCCACAAGCCATGCCATCTGGCGCACCCGACACATTCCTCGCAAGGAACCAGAACATCAGCCTCTCTGGTCACTCAACAGTGAAACTCCTGTCTAAGAAGAAGTGGTCACTCAACAGTGACCCACCACTCGGCACAATGTGGTGTGCCGGATAAATGTCCCAATTCACGGAAATAAACCTACATGGTGTCATCGCGAACTTGGGAACATGTACCCTGAGACAGAATGACGGCACGCCTGCCCAGGACTTATCTTACGCCTGGCGTCCCAATGTGAAGGTCTTATGTGAATGACCTCTGAAGCTAGAGGATGCACTCGTGGCCCGTCGGCCCCGAAAACATAACGTACCCAGAATTATTAATCGGATTAAATGCAATGCAAGCTACTTAAGCATCTAAGATCTAATGTAGCTACATTATACGGAATGAGCTCAAGGAAGAGTGTCCAGATACCCTCCTAATAGCCCCAAACAATCAGAATTAGAACATCCTAATCAGGAATCAAACGAAACTCACAACAGCAAGCAATCATAACCGGATCGGCAAATCAAGATAACAACTAATCGCGCCATCTACGGGTCATGATAAGGATGTTATAAGGTCTAAAAATCCTATGAGTTCTACATATCCACCACAACATACTTCATATCCAAAACATACACAGGAAATAAGTAATGGAACATGCACCATAGAAGGAGGTACCATAAACCAACATCACAACCTATCGATATCATGCATCATGGATTTCAGAACATGTGTATATGATAGGAACTTAGTATTCCAGACGAGATCAGTGATTATATGAATCAAATCATGAGACAATGCGTGAACATATGGTCTGAAATCAGCATATAATTTATAGAAGAACATCCAGATATAATCACTAAGCAATGCTAGCACTTATGATATAAAATCGACAAACCCATTATGGAATATGGTCTTAACATAGACCTCAACTAACGCATGATTTTGTGACTTATGGTAAGAAAACATTTCATGGAATTTTATCTGAATGAAACCAAGAAGTAATACAAGTATACGTGACCTAATAATCAGCAAACAAGGCATGAGATATTGTCTGAATATAGTTATGAATTAATGCATGGATATGCAATCTACATCAGCCACTATGTCAGGGAAGCTTATCTGACTATAGTCACTAAATAATGCATGAATATGTCTTATAACCAGAAATATATCATGGGAGAATCATCTGATCATGGACACAAAATTATGCAAGACATTTGATCAAGAATCAGAACGAAACATGCAATACTCTTTGGACAAAATAGTTGGACTGCGTATACCTAAAAGATCTGCAATCTGAGGTGATTGATGAGACTATCAACATAACAAGTCATAAATGCATATTAGGAAGAGAACTCTCAAAACAGTAATACATCCAAGAGAATCACTAAGCTACAACAAATTAAACATGATAACAGACCACCGAAAGATCTCAAGATCAATCTACTCGAGTAGGGTTGCACCTCACGCAAGATGCATTCAACAACCCTACCCAACATACTCACCATGGTCCAGAATCCTCCCTACTAATTTCTCCATCAAACCACCAAGGAAACAGGGAGTAGGGGACGTGCTAGTGGGAAAAGATGCACAGGCAGCCACTGAAGTCCCGAGTTGCACCATAACCCACCCAATCGGTAGAACTCTAGTTGTGCAAACCCTAACCCTCATGACGGACCAGTCACTTGTGTTGTAAAGAACTCTGCCCAACACCCACCACCACATCCTATTCTAATGGATAGAGGAATACTTCATCAGCAAGGAAAAGGCTGAGCTTAGCCGGAGATCACCACTCCTCTTCGAGCCGCACAAATGATGCCCACTAGCTTAGTCTACCAATCTTACCGGTGATCAGTCCAGTAGCTCGCCGGAGTGAGAGGTGCAGGTGGTCTGAGGTGGATGGCGTGGAGAAGAGAAGCGTAGGGGGTATGGGCGGCTGGTTAGTGTTATGTTTGTCTCATGAAAACTAACACAAAACACAACGAGTGATTGCAATTGAAGGCCAATCAAAACTTAACAAAAAGCTCCAATTCAAAAGTTTGCAAATCGAAAAAGATTTTCTCTTTCTGATGTGGCAGCCACGTCACCCCACCTACACACCTCAGCCCTACAGGCCTACTCAAGGCCAAGCCAACCCACACACGTGAGTTGCACCTAATTGACCCGATTAAGTTAATCGATTGCAAAACCGCCCGACGGGTCTCACCCACCTACAAGTCAATTTAACTCGCCCAAAAGGAAACTTTTCCCTGAAGGGAAACTTTTTCTGAACCCAAACATAAAATCACTAAAATACATCAAGCGTAAAGATAACACATAAATAAGTATAAGGATGAAATAAGACTTAATAGTGTAATAGGAGAATGGGTCTTACAGTTGCACTATCAACAACCGAGGACGAATATATTGCCGCCGGTTTTGCATGTACACAAGTCTTGTAGATGAGGCAAACCCTCAAAGACTTGAAACTTGAGTTGCATACTACTCGTATCTTTTATGATAACACTAGTGCCATCAATCTTTCGAACAATCCCATTTTGCATTCAAGAACTAAGCACATTGAAGTAAGAGATCATTTTCTTATGGATCATGCAACCAAGGAAGACATCAAACTTGTATTCGTCCCTACAAATGATGAAGTAGCGGATATCTTCACAAAAACTATAAATGTTGATCAATTCCATCACATAAGACTAAATCATGGCATGCGCAACTTAAATGAATTATAACTTGGTAATATCATGCCATAAACTTCGAAAATTGCATCTTGATTGGGTTAATCGTTGAGTTTGTTGATTTTTTCATGTGCTTCAGGCTATATTTCTTTCTCAAACTCGTTTCGGTCGACCGAAATTGTTGTTCCGTTCCACCGGATTGCTTTGTTGGGTAGTTTTAATCTTTCTGACTGTTTTCGGTCGACCAGAATAGTTGTTTTGTTTGACCAATTGCCTCTTGCTTGATTGGATCCTTAAGTTCACTTAAGTGATCAGTCGAACCATATTGGCTTGGTTGACCGTTTTGGTTTTGGCTCTCCACCATTTACTTTCTTCGTTTGACCGAATAGTCATCCGGTCTTACTTTTTTTTGGTTCATCAGTCGACCGGTGTATCATTCTTGTTCGACCGAATTTTCCAGGCAGTGTGTGCCACGTCGGTTCGGTCGACCACTCTTCTTTCTATGTTCGACCGATTTTTCCAAGATGCCTCTAACTCCTCTGTTCGGTCGACCGTTGCCACTGAATGGTCGATCGATTGTAACTGGTTACTCACTCTTATCTAATCGGTCAACCGTGGATATGTGTTGGTCGACCGCTCTCCCATCATAACCAAACGGTCGATCGTTAACATTTTTTGCTACATCTAGGGCAAGCTCGTGTCATTCTCTTTCACTTTTGCTTTTCACGTCTTTTTACCCTACCACAGCCCCTCCTTTCGGTCGACCCTTTCCTCTCTTCCGGCAAAAAATCTTGTTTTTTTATCTCCATTCGTCTCCCCTCTCAATCCTCTACCTTTTCCACCAACATATTCACCCTCTCCCTCCTTCATCATGTCAAGTCAAAAGAAGATGGTGATTCGCAAGAAGTTGGGTGACCTGGAAGTTGTGGCTAATGAATACCACACAAAGAGACAAGATTGTCCCCCATATCTACAAATGTTCGCCATCCACCTGCTCCTCCAACAATTTCATTCTTCCCCATTGACGACAATGTTGAAGCAACTTGGGACAATTTTTTTTGGGTGCTCCATTCATTCCATGTCGCCATGTTGAGGTAGCGGATTTTACTAAGTTTTCTTTACAAGCACATTTCGATGCAGACAAGCTCACATTTAGTCAAACCACACTCGCATGAAAACCATATTATCCATTCCTTGTTCAGCAATTCTACTGCAACCTTAGAATGGCCAAAAAACACCACCTGATGATCACTATGATTAATGGGGTCACATATAAAATCGTTCCTGGCACAATTGTCACAGCTTTAGGATGGTGTTCATCTTTACATAGACCGCCCATACTTTGCCTTGGAGAACACTCCCATTGGTGAAATAATTGATGAACTCTATGCCATTTAGATGAGAGGGAATGACTCAGGAGAGAAATGAAGAAGTCCTTATGCTACGGCGGGTACGTACAGGTAAAAGAACACAAGCAAGCAAGGATCAAACAACCTAAGGTTGCTATAGGTCCTTACAGCTAGACAATGCCTAACTGCGAGGTCACGTGGCCTCAACACACCTCACCTCCCTACGAGGAAGACCACAAAGCCCAGTAAGTGAGCCAATATCTGGAGATCTCGTCTCTCCTACTACCGATAGAGTGGGCGACGCTGATCATGCCATGACGGTCGTGAGCAGATAACTCTCCTAATGTGCCCGAGATGCTTAGGGATCAATGTCTACTTGATTTTAAAGTTACGCTCTTGATTAGTGTGATTTTTGGGGCCAAAGAAAGGGTGATGAAATCCCCCACCTTATCTTTTATGGGAAAACCCCTCCTTAGTATCATTTTGGAGTCTTAATCTAGAAATCAACTCTTCAAATAAAACTTTCAACTCACTCTTATTACAATGCAATTCCTACTAACTAATCCATGTTCACACGAAATGCATGAATGAGAGTAGGAAATGCGTAAAACAACTAAAAGTAAAGCTAAAATATAACGACAAACTACGTGCCTAGGTCAAGTATATGATGCATGACATAAACAACCAAGAATGCCTAATCTTTTGCCTTGGGTTTTAGTGGCCAAGTTTATTAAAAGGGTATTGATTATTGATCTGGGGGCCAACTACAAGTCAAAAACATGCCAAATGGAGCCCCAGACATCTATGTTTAAACAACAAACAACCATAAGAAAGAAGAGAGAAAGAAAACCTCACCAAGTCGCCTGTTGGCGGTCCACCACCGCTGATTCGCGGTATGTTTGTCTCTGTTGGCCTCCAAACTTCTTCTGCTGCCTTCCCTTGATCTTTAAATCCTCCTGAAACAAAGAACAACTAAACAAAAGATAAAGTAAACAAAAAACATTAAAGCAACTCGAATCGTCCAAACCAAAGTCTGGACTGAGCACCTCCCCGACAATGATGCCAAAAACTTGTTGTGTTCATCTTAAATACTGCAAGTGCACGATGTTGGTGAAGACGTGGCAAATACCGGTCGTGTCCACGAGGAGGTGTGTCAACTCTGGTTTGTTCGAAGGCAAGTGGGAAAAGAGGCGAAGAATATGTGACTACACTAAACTAACTATGCTAAGCTAACACAAAACAAACAAAGAAGATGAAAGCATGAGATGAGATAAGATTAAACTAAGTGACTAATACAAGAAAGTTGGAAATCAGGAATGGAAACCCCTAAGGGGTGTAGTGTGTTTACACATGCATTAAGATGGTGAAGCATGCATTCAATGGGGACAAATGTAGGTTGTGTTTTCATGCAAAGGGAAGTGTCTAATGGATATGGCAAAACCTATCAATCCAATCACTAACCTAGTTGATTAACATTCACATATACAAGTTGGTTATTTTAAAACCTAAACAAGCATGGGAGGTGTCTAATAGTTGTGGCAAATCACATCAACTGAAGTGTTCTACTCTAAACAAGCAAGCATACATTCACATTTATCAACACATTTCAAAATAAAGCATTCATTTCCACTCTTTATTGCATGTATAAACATCATCTCCACCCCCCCAAAGCGGAATGGAGCTACTCACTACTCATTAAACTATAAACTAGATTAAGAAAAGAAGACATTATAATTATACTATGATAAAGAAAACGAAATAAACTAAACAAGCAAGCATTAAAACAAAACAACATTAAGACAAAATATGTAGAATTATTTTATTTACATGACTCACATTACAAGTAACATTCTTCTCCACCTTGAGTTTTTCTCTAAGGCTTACCCCAACTGGAGAGAATGCCACAAAGCAATGGGTAAATACAAAGGAAGGTGAAGAGTTATATTTATAGGCATGGAAAAAGTTAATCCGGGACAATCCCCCATTATGGGACTAAAAGCATACCAAATATTGACTAAATACAACATAATCTAACACCCGACCAAGGCATGTGCATTTTGAAGCAATCTTGACAGCTGATTGGAGGTCTGGGACCGCTGATTGGAGGTCTGGGACCGTTAATTAGCGGTGTATTTGTCTGATTGGGTCTGGATTTGTTTGGCTTGGTTCTAGCTTGATTCCGTGGTGTTTGATGAACCCGATTTGGTTGTTGATGGTTGGTCCCGGATAAAATTGCCAAAATACTCCTCATTAAGGTGTGGAGCTTCTTGATTTGCTCATTGATACTTTTGGTTTTACATCCGGGTCCTTCTCTCTTTCATCTCAGTCCATAAGTCTTGCAACTTAGTCATTTTCCTTGCTTTTGAGTCCTTTTTGAATCTCTTCTTCTCAAACCTATTTATTTCTGAAACTTAAACATAAACTCGTTACATAGCCATTTTTTGGCTGAAAAAAAGGATATAAGACACAAATATATGCATGATATGATGTCTATCAACGACACTGCAGACGAAGAATAAGATGCAGAGGAAGCGGTCCCTACTTATCCGAAGTGGATGCCTAGTCAAAGCCCAGCGATACCTTGTCATTCGAGGGGAGAAGGTGATGTCGATGCATGAAATTTTGGCGGTGGATAGACTGTAGATCTTCCGAGCTCGAGCGACTCTTCATCATTTCAGCACCTGTCTGATTGGATGGATCGTCTTGAAGGCTATATCGACGCTTGTTTTGACTTTGTGATGAGCAAGATTGACTCTCTCTCATCATTCCTTCGTGATCAGAGACTCGGTTGATGCTTGTAGTTGTGTGTGTCATGTGCTTGTTGTTCTCAAGATTTGGAGTTGCTTTGAACTTTTGACTCTTTTGTTTTTGCCTTGCACCTTTGAAGGATTATTGTGTTTGCTTTGGATATTTGTATGTTTGCATGACTAAGTTTTTTTGGGATTTATTGGACATGTTTCATTGCTATTGTTTCTTTTTGGCAAATTATCTTTGCGCTTCCATTGCATAATCTCATGACATGTGTTAAAGTTCCACCTTAGATTCATGAGTATAATCTTTTTTATTATGCCAAAGGGGGAGAAATAAATACGTGCATCATAGATAGGGGGCTTAAAGATGATAAAACTTGAAAAGAACATGTATTTATATTGATAGGTTGTCATCATCAAAAAGGGGGAGATTGTTGGTTTTTTTTGCTAAATAACCGCTAATATGTTTTGATGATTAACTAACATATCAATAAACACATGTAATCCATTAATATCATTGAATGCATATTTTGTATTTATAACATTTGAGGAACCAAGTATGGATCAAGACAAGAAATGAAGAATGAAGAGTAGATAGGTTTATATTTGTTGTACTTAGGCTATAATGTAACTTGGCACTTGAAATCATTGATGAATTGCAGTGCATGACATTCTTACACTCTCATTTTGCTCTAAACATCCTTGTGCTCACATCTACTCCCTTGTAACAAACTCATTGATTGCATTGTTCATTTCAAGTGCCCAAAATTACTTGCTGAAGTTTTTCCTTCAAGAGTTGTACTAGCTTCTGGAGTGAAGCTCTTCTCGGATTGTGAGAAGGTGGTCAAAGCTAGGCGAGGGTGTTCGCAAAGCTTCTGGTGTAAAGGCGTGATCTTGGCCTGCAATGTAGATTGGATTAGTGGAGGATCCGAAGATACTCGAGCAAGAGCAATTCGTAAGAGAGGACTAGGATCCAGTTGTTGGATCCAAACCTCTATACATCTGGTGTTGTGGTTTGCATATCTCTCCTTCATTTTTAATGTTCTAGCTTTTAATTTTCAATAGTTGTTTAAGAACTTAATTAGTCTATTCACCCCCCTCCTTTAGACTAATATTAGGGCATATTAGATCCTACAGTGTGGACTTATTACATATATAGAGTCGGACCGTAGAATTACTGTATCCAATGATCGACAAAAATGAGTCAATCGAGTCGTGTTGATAGGTTGAATAATGCATCTATATTCGGATTTTGTGGGTATATGCGTTGAATACCCTTAGGAGAAACCACTACCTCTTCGCAACAAGGTGGTTTAACAACTTGTTGCACATGCTAAGTGCAACCGTGATTCCTACGAAAGTGAGTTAGGATTTATCTTATTTTCCATTTTGTTTTCCCTTTCTTAGTTTTTCTTTTCATTGTTTTGCTCGAGACCAGCAAAATTTAGGTGTACATGTATTTGATTGACATCATATCAAGCATATATTCATGCCTTATATCCTCAATTTTGAACCTAAGCATTGCAACGTAACAGGTTTTATGTTTAATCTTCAGGAATAAACATGGTTGAGACGAAGAGACACAAAAAGGACTTGAACACAAGAAAAAATGATTTAATGGTTATACATATGGACTGACATGCAAGAGAGAAGGACCCGGATGTAAACCAAAAACACCTAGAAGCAAATCAAGAAACTCCACACCATCATGAGGAATATTTTGGCAATTCGATTCGGGCCTAAACTGTATGATCGATGTGGGTCGGTAAATCTAATCAATTTTGATCTTCATCTCTACTTGCTTAAACAATAGATGCAATGGAAACAAATTAAGAAAACAAGTAGAGAAAATGCAAACCACAATGGACATGGGGATTTTTATAGAGGTTCGGCCTCCCACCTACTTCCTCTCATGCAGGCTCCGCTCGACACTTCGAGCTCCGCTCACGACTTCAAAAGTGGTAGAAGAATGTGTGAGAAACACATAACAGAAAAGCACAGGTTATTGTTCTGGTTAAGTTTGATCGACCGAAACGGGCAAGACGGTTGACCAAAATCTGTCTAGAAAAGACGTCGAACCAGTTCTAGAAACAAACGGTTAACTGAACAAGTGGTGGTTGAATAAACAGGGCTATAACATAAGTTATTGGTCGAACCAAGAGTGGGACGGTCGACCAATTAGGTAGTCGAGATTTATTGTCCAGGAAAGTCCAGGGACAATCGGTCGAAAAAAAGGTTTATTCAGTCGACCGATAAAAACTAGCACTCCGGGGTTCAAGAGATGTCTAAGTTCGGTTGGGTAGAAATTTGAGTAAAAAATTACAAGAAATACAAAACTACATATCTTCAATAGCTTGAATACATGTCTTGACTTGAGTTACTTTCTTCCTTGAGTCTGGATCACCTATAGATGTTAGCACAAAGCAACATATATGCTATGCAATATGTGTGCTACTCTACATTGATTATTATTAAGATTAGGTTGATTAAATCATCAAAACATATATTAAGGCCATAAAGCCAACAAAAACTCCGACAACCAACTGGGGTGCACTACACATGAAGAAATCAACTCAGCAAAACACTCTCCAAACTGGGAGATGATTCAAGCCTTATAGACCGCCAATTAGTGGTACTAGACCGCTGGTTGGCGGTCGGGTCTTCTCCAGACCCGATAATATTTATGCGGGTCATGTATTGGATGTTTTATGTCTATTTTTAGTAGTGTATTAGTCCCATATCGGGGGATTGTCCTCGATTACCTTTTTCTATGACTAAAAATAGAACTCTTCCTCTTCTCTTGTAAACTACTACATGCTTGGTGGCTAATCCATCTACTTAGAGTCAAGTCTTGGAGCAAATACTCATGTGGAGAGATGCTACTTGTAATGTGAGTCTGAAATTAAAATAATTTTTTCTTAATTCATGTTGTTTCTCTTATGGTTCTTGCATGCTTAGCTTAATTTCATTTTACTAATCTTAGTAGACTTAGTTAACCTTTTTTCTTCTCTTAACAAAATAGTTAGCTTAATGGTTAGTGATTAGTTCCATCCCCTTTGGGGGTGGAGATGATGTACATATATGCTGGGAAGTTTGGATGGATTTTTGCTTGTGTAGACTTGGATGTTTGTATGTTCATCGGGGGTGTTTTAATCATCTACATGCTGGGGTTTTTGGATGGGTTTTGCTAGAAGATTTAGACACTTCACATGCTTAGTTTCCTCATGCTTATTGACTAAAATTTCCCGTGGAATATGCTACATATTAGTTATGTGTTTGTATTTGTGTTTGCTTGCTTCATTGATTGAAGAAACTTTGTTTTGATGGGTTTTGCCGTAAGATTTAGACATCTCCCATGCTTAGCTTTGTTCTTCACATGAGGTCATGGTTTTTGATGAGTCTTGCCATATCCTTAGACAATTCTCATGCTGAGCCTAGTTTCATGATAGTCAAGTAGTAACTGATGATACTTTTGTGAATAGATAGGTAGGTTTTGCCACATCTTTAGACACTTCCTACGCATGAAGATACACACACGACACACACATAAATGCTTACATGTGTCATTCATCACTTATTTCAGTTATATGCAAACACACTCCACCCCTTAGGGGTTTCTCTTCCTGAATTCAAATCTCTTTATTAGGTCTTTACTTAGTTGTAGTCAATCTTTAGCTGCTTTCTTTGGCATTTGTTAACTACTAGTTTAGTCTAGTCTAGTTTTACTATAATCACATCTCTTCTCCCCTATTTCGCCACTTGATTTCTGACAAACCAGAGACTATTCATGTAATAACTTAATCTAAGCAACCTAATTAAATTAAACTAAACCTAATTAACCCTAATTAATCATGCATGAAGAGGTGGAGGTGTTAGACATGTGGAGGATGAAGTGGATTGTTTGGATTGGAGGATTTGGAGGTGAGTTGAAGATAAGATTAGGTTTTTAGTAAAAATAGGGGTGTTAGATTAATTGCAAACGTTTTCTCCCTCATTTTTACTTTTATCAGAGAGTGATAGAGATTCTCGGAGAAGAGAAGGAGGCAGTAAGAAGAAGAAGAAGAAGAAGAAGAAGGAGAGAAGAAGAAGAGGAGAAGAAGGTGAAGTGTTGGGTTGAAGTAGCCAAAGCTTGGGAGACATCTACAACCATCGAAAAGGTATGCCAAATCTTCAATATAACTCACATATGCCTTGTGAGTGTTGGGGATCGACGTTGGTGTCGAATTCCCCGTCGGAATTCAACCAATTCAGAGGTTGAAGACGACGATCGGTCGACCGGTGCCTGTGGGCAGTCGACCGATCCTATTATTATATTGATGTTTACCCGCAAACGGTCGAACGATGTCGTTAGACGGTCGACCGTTATGCCAGATTTGTGCGGGAAAAAGGGGTTATGCTGTTATCGGTCGAACGGGACCACTCAGCCGGTCGACCGAATAACAATGAGAATGGGTCGGTTGGGGATTTTGACTTATTAAACGGTCGAACGTCCTTAACCTTGTTCGACCGATCCATTTGATGCTTTGTCGGTTGGGAGCTTTGACCATCAAAACGGTCGACCGCTCTTTAACTTTCGGTCGACCGACTGAGCATTTTATTTAAGCGGTAGAGTGTCTGTGTTGATTCGGTCGAACTGTATAGCAGTTCCGGTCGACCGAATATCACTTAGGCAAAATGCGGAAAGTCCTGTTATCGGTCGAACGACCCCTTGGTTCGACCGGTCGGATATATATATAATATAATATTGTATAGCGTAGACCTTCCAAACGGTCGACCGCTAGATGACTTTTGTTCGACCGATTGGTCGGTTATTCGGTTGGCGTGGTTCGACCGGTAGATTTGTTTGTACAGTACTGTGTACTGTGTGGGGGACCGGTCGACCGGAGTGCTTGTAGCGGTCGACCGATCTGCCGCAGGTTGGTGGATTAATCCACACGCGAGCCGTCGATGTCGGGTCGACTACCGACTCCGAGGCGACGGTTGATTACCGGCCTTGAGAGCTACGGATTTCACCTTCGACGAAGGCGTATTATTGTTGTACTTTTTCCTCTCTTACCGAGCGGGGTGTGAGGGATGTGTACCGTAAACCTTGGGCAGTTTGCGAGGGTTTAGCGGTAGGCCGAGGATGTTCCGGCAGGGTGCGCGCTAGGCGACTCTTGGGGGAGCAGTGGCTGTCGTTTGACCCGAGTTGTGTATTCGGCGGGCTGACTCGCTCCTCGGGTGCGGCGTGTACCGGGGGTTCCTTCCTGCACTTTTGGGGAGCAGTGGTGTCGACTGACCCTTGTGAGGCAGCGGTGGACTGACTTGACCCTAGTGGCAGGAGTGGTTCAGTGCCGCGGAGGCGGTGAGGGCATTATTGTGGGCCCGAGGCGGATGATCATGTGCATAGCATTGCATTGTCTTTAATTCCTTTTTATATTTTTAGGAGGCTTGGTATACGGGGTTCCTGCAGGGAACTCAGGCATGTTTGTTGTTTGCATTTCAGGTAGCAAGCAGGGTTAGAGTTTAAGGTGGTGACCGAGGACGGTGCCCCCGAGATCAGATCCTGTAGTTGTCAGTCTCTTCCTTTTTGAGGTGATTACATATTGTATAGCTTTTGTCGTAATCGCAGTCAGTTTGTATATTTCACTTCCACGTGGATCATATTTATATTATATATGTTGTTTTGTTTCCCGTGACGTGCCCAGTGTTGACCGTTGACGGTCTTTATTATTGTTTAAATTTTCCGCTGTTTTCGGGTACGTTACAATTCACCACCCTATGGATCAACCCGTACTTGCACCGTCTTCCCCGACGGCTGTACACTTGCGGTTAATTAAAAAAACGTTTAACAACACTTGCAGGATCAACAACTAGTATATGTCAAAAACCTGGGTCGTCCTTGTGTGGTATACGACTAGCCATGGTCCTATGTAAGACACGGGATGGGGATGCGTTCGAAAAGTCGACAATCGAGGACAGATCGATGTCATATATGGTCAAACAACCCTCAGCGTCTCGTGATAGGTTTTGCCACAACCATTAGACACTTCCTATGCATGAAAACACAATCTCTTCTCGTGCCATATCGAATGCATTCAGAACCACCTTATAACATGTGTACACACAATCCACTCTTTATTACATGCGATGAAGCATGAGTTTATCCTTGAAACTCGGAAGACGGTTGAAATTCTTACTGCCTCCAAATAAGGTGTCCTTTGAAGGACACATGTGTCCTTTGAAACACATACTTGTCAATTCTCTAAACTCGAAAATGTTCTTTCCACTTAAATGACACTTATGTCCTTTAAATGGAACAAAGAAGGGGCGTGTCACTTCAAAATCTTAGAAACATTACGGTTGTACACCATTAGCTTGAGACAATCAATGAATGTTTTATTGTGAGCATTAACTATTTGTTGAGCATTCCATGTAGGATGTTTTTCCTTCATTAGGGACATGTTCTCTTCCATAAAAGGTTCAACTTCGTTTGAATGGAACAAATAAAAATACACCTTAAACAGAACCTCGCCCTGTTGACTTATCAACTTTGCACCACGTGTACCTGTACGTCCAACCCTGTCTTTGTGATGATTCTTAGGAAGTCCAATCCTTTTTGTATGAGTCAGGTACTTATTTCAAAACTCAATAACCTCTTGGGCTATGTAGCCTTCAACAATGCTGGCATCAGACTTCCGTCAATTATTACAATAACTCTGTAACACACTCATCCACCTCAGAAATACCGGTCCAGCTAATTTAATTTCTTGGACTAGATGAACAACCAAATGCACCATGATGTCAAAAAATGATGGGGAAAGTACATCTCCAACTGACATATTGTAACAACCATTTCATGCTGTAAATTATCCAAGTAGTTCAGATCAAGTACTTTGCTGCAAATCTTGTTACAGAATAAACAAAGTTTGATAATTATGTGTGTAATGTGTGTCGGCAATCTTTCATGACATCAACACGTGAGAATAATGAGACATCAAACCATGTAGGTTCAAATCATTCATCAAAACCAGACAACTAATATTTGAAGAATACCCCTATGACACTTTGACATTGTGTAAACTTTGACGCAAAGTTATCTTCTCTTTTCTGGACAATGTGTAACAAGCTGGTGGTAACAATTTACGGGTCCCCTTATCCTCTGGTGCTAGATTTTCTCGTATACGAAGTTCTACTATATCAAGTCTGGCTTTATAACCATCTTTAGTCTTACCAGATATGTTTAGAAGAGTTCCTAGTAAACTATCACAAATTATAAATTTTTCTACATGGATGACATCAATGCAATGTCTAACTTCTAAAGTTTGCTAGTAAGGTAGGTCAAAAAACATGGATTTCCTTTTCCAATTACTCTTACCATTTCCACGGCCGTCTGGCTTGTCGAATTCACATTTATTGTTGTTCACAGATTCATATGGTTGTCTCGCACTGATTACTTTTGGCGGTTCATTATATTCCTGCTTTCCAAGGAATGTGTTCTTCAATCTGCGGTAGGTATGATTTATAGGAAGAAATCTCTGATGACCAAGATACACCATCTTATCGCCATACGCTAGCTGCAAGGAACACATGTTCTCTTTACAATATGGATATGCTTTGTCGCCTTTCACAGAATTTCCCGACAAAGTACCATATGCGGGAAAGTCCTTTATTGTGTAGAATATCATCGCACACATATTGGCGATGGGCATACCACATTTGCTCACCATCTTCCCGTAATGTCTTGAGGTCAAGAATTAAGGGTCTCAAGTACAAATTGATGTCGTTTCCCGGTTGTTTTAGACCCAAAATGATTAACGACAACATGTCATATATCTGCATTTCATGCTTAACAACGATGGGAGATTGTAAATATTAAGCAAAACAGGCCACGAACTATGAAGGCTACTCAAACGACCATATGAATTCAGTCCATCGGTACACAAACCAAGTCTCAGCTTTCTAGATTCCTCACCAGATAACGGGAAGTCGGAATTAATTTTCTTTTACTCGGGAGAGTGTGTAGGATACCGAAGTAACTGATCAGTCATTGCCTCTCGATCCGCATGCCATGTGAGGTTCTTCGAGTCCTCAGAACATGTAAACAAACACATCAACCATTGAATTGTAGAAAGATACCACAACACCTTCGCAAAGGGACTGATTTAATATCATATCATGTATCTATCCAGTCATATATCCCCTATTTTGAGCCTAAGCTATGTAATGAGTTTTACATTTAAGTTTTAGGAATAAATATGTTTAAGAAGAAGAAGACACAAAAAATACTAAAATGTGAGAAAAAAGGACTGATCTGTGAGACTTATGGACCTATCTGCAAGAGGGAAGGACATAGACTTGAGAGAGAAGGACCAAATAGCAAACAAAGAAACTCCATGTCATCATGAGGAGTATTTTGGCAATTAGATTTGGGCCCAGACTTTAACAACCAACTAGAGTGCACCCCACGAGAAGAATTGAGGCTTTTAAGAAACAACCAAAAAATGTTGCTTCAGACCAATAGTGAGCACCAATTGGAGGCCTTGGACCTCTAATGGGCAGTCCGATTTAGTCAAATGCCAACAAAATTTCGTGTGGTTATGGACAATGTTGATTATGTCTATTTCAGAATGTTTCATTAGTTCCACATTGGGGTGTTGTCCCGTGTGACCTTTTTAATGTCTAAAAATTGAACTCCTCTTCTTCATTTGTAACCTACCCATTGCTTGGTGTCCATTCTCTCTACATGGAGTAAGCATTTGAAACAAAACTCAAGTGGAGAGAATTCTACTTGAAATGTGAGTCATTAACAAAAAAAATATTGCTAGCTTCATGTTGTCTCTTTTAATGCATGCATGTTTAGCTTCGTTTTGTTTTCATAATCCAAGTAAAAATAGTTAGAATGTCTTTCTTCCTTAATATAATTGTCAGCTTAATGAGTAGTAGGTAGTTCTATCCCCCTTTGCGGGTGGAGATGATATTTATAGATGTATGAAGAATGTGAATGAATTCTATCTCATGCAATATGTGATAAATGTGGATGTATGCTTGTTTGTTTAAATTAGAATACCTTACTTGATGGGTTTGGCCACAACTTTTTGACACATCTCATGTTTGTTAGGTTCTTAATAACCAACTTGTTTATGCTCATGTGAATCAACTAGGTTAGTGATTAGATTGATAGGTTTTGCCACAACCATTAGACGCTTCCTTTGCATGAAAATACAATCAATGGTTGTGTCATATCGAATGCAGTCTTCACCACCTTATGATATGTGTACCACCCCTTAGGGGTTTTCCTTACTAAATTTCATGTCACTCTGTTAGTTGCTTAGTTTAGTTTTAGTTAGTCTTGTGCTGTCATCTTTCTCATTTGTTAGTTGCTTGTTTAATGTAGCCTAGTTTAGTGTAAACAGACCTCTTCTCCCCTTATTCGCCACTTGATTTCTGAAGACCCAGAGTTGACACACCTTGTGGATTCGACCCGTACTTACCACCGCTTCATCGCGGTCGTGCACTTGGGGTTTAAACTTTAATTGAAACAAGTTTTTGGTGTCGTTGCGGGGGAGGTGCTCTGTCCAGACTCTGGTTTGCACGATTCGAGTGGATTTAATCTTTTGTTTTTAGTTTTGGTTTGTTTCAGGACGTCTAAGGATCAGAGAGAGATCCCACAAGAAATTTGGAGGAAGCAGGAGCTACTGTGACCACTAATCAACGGCCATAGACCGCCAATTGGCAGCCTGGTGAGTAGTTTTTGCCTTTGATTTTCTTATGTTGTTGGTACCAACAATATAGTTGTGTGGGAGCCAAATTTTGCATGTATGAATCTGTAGATTGCTCCCAGATCAATCAATCCCCCATTTAATCAAGTTGCCCATTAAAATCCAAAGGAAAATATTAGGCATTCTCGCTTGTTTAGGTAATGCATCATGTACTTGACTTAGGCACGTAACTTTCCATTCATTTAGCTTTACTTTCATTTGTTGAGTGCTAGCGTGAGCTATGCATCTCCTACTCTCATTCATGCATTAGTTAGTAGGACTTGCATTCGAACAAGAGTGAGGTGAGTGTTTGTTTGGTTAGTTGCTTGATAGATTAAGCATTTACATCATATTTAAGAGGAACCACCTATGGTCTTCAAGATAAGGTGGGGGATGTCTTCACTAAACCTTCACTGGGATTCTTTGATGCCATAGGATCAAACTAGTAGGTTGTCCACCTAAGTAGTTCTAACATAGCTAACACCCAATGTTCAATGAAAACCACTCATGTCAAATTACTTCATCAAATAGATCAATGCTAATCTTCTTTTTTGATTCCGAAATGAAATATAATAAAATTGATGGTATTAAAAATATAATGAGCTACTTCTCCCAATGTGGAACTAGAAAATAAGAAGTCTTCAATGATGCTCGAAACACCTCCTCAAACTTTGTAGATTTGTTGTCTGTCCTTGGAAGTCCTCCTTTGATCAGTATAGTGGGACACACATAACCATACTTTCCGTCAATCGACATTTGGCACATATTCGTAATACAAACTAACTAACACGATTAAAATTTATTGTAACATAAACAATTACTAAAAAGACAATCATGACTTACTTCAATTGAATTGGATAATTGTTGTACACAATCTTTCCGTCTTCATAAACTATAGGACATCACCTACACAGATATATACCGGGTCTTCTACACCGCCGTTCATTTTTATGCCTACTATTTCTTTTGCATTACACATTTTATTGTAAAAGCTACAAATATATCCTTTACAAGAATGTACAACATTATTCAATTCGAAGGCAATTGGCTCTTATCACACAACTGCTAAGGAGAAGATGCTTTTGACGATGGAACACTCTTTGGATTCTTGAAACCCAAGAAATATTATTTGAACAAAACAACATGAGCAATATATCTACAATTAGAGAGTTATATATAAAATTCAAAGGTAATAACATTGGCTTCTTTATTATTTATAATTTTTTTACCTCATGTATTGGAATTGGGTGTTCATCTTCATGATTCACATTTCTCGTAGTACTTCTTGGTGTGGGAATAGGTGTGGACATTTTGGATAATGCACTTAATTTATTAAGTACCATAAACGTTTGTTCTTGCAGCGTACGGATATTTTCTTTGCAATAATGGACTAACCATTGCATTCTTCAAAATTTGCTCCTTCAATGATTTATCCAACAATGACCACTTGGCTGTACTAATACACACTTTGGTTCTTGCCAGAGTACCCATATAACTTATCCAATAATCTTTCTTTTCTCCACTGTGCTCCAAGTAAAAATCAAACTCCACGGGCAATGGAATTTGTTGTTGAACTTTTTTTCTGAAATTGCAACATAATTGTTCCATAGGCATGAGACACTATCATGTCTCGGTCACTTCTATTCTCAACATTTTTCTTATTGTTTGCCTTTGGTTGTTTGGTCTACTTGTTGGAAGCCATATCCCTGGTCACAAATGGTTAGGACCGGTCGGAGAAGATGGGATGAGGATTTAGGGTGATTGACGCCTAGTCTAGAGAGACCCAGTCGGTGTGCATGATAGGGTGTGTTAGTTGCAGGTCGGGAATGCTCGGGGCAAAACAAGAAACTGGGAGGCACATCTCGAAAGGTTCAAAGGGAGAAAATTCTTGGTGCACAAATGAAAGGAAAATTTGACTTTATATGCTCAATGGTACCCAACATCTAAGAGAAGGCCCCCACTTTGACACCCTCTAAAAAACATTCATATCTTCCTACCTCTCCCAAAATAACACTACCTAAATCGTTGGACCACTAACATCGTCTGGAACTTTCTCTCTTTGTCTCTCTATGTCTCGATATTTTAAATTGTTTCAGAAATTGATAGGGTTCGATAGTACTCGACAGTACGCGATACATAGTGTGCCCGGTGAATAAACCCAACCAGAGTGTAAAGTACCCAGGGATGTAGAAGCTTATTTGGAAGGCTGCTAAGTTGAGTCAGAGCCAAAAGATAAATAAAACTATCTTTTAGGTTTGAAGGTGACATCTGAGCAGATCATTCTCTTCTGATTGACTTGGAAGAGATATACAATTTTTGTTTGTTTGTGTTTGTATTTTTTGTTTGTCTTTGTGTTTGTTTTCTCTCCTTGTACCTTGGTACAGTTACTATCAATAATAGCTCAATGTTTGTGTTTTTTGTTTGGCTTTGTTTTTGTGATCTTTCATTATTGTCCCCTTTAACCTCGATTGTAGTTCAATGGTGGTTCGATACAGACTCGACGGTATATGACTAATAAAGATAGAAACACCATTTACTTGTTTCTTTACAAACGAAGTTTAGATGGTCTCCCTTTTAACCTCGATTTTGGTCGATGGTGGTTCGTACAGACACGACGACGTACGACTGAAAAAGATAGAAACACCATTTACTTGTGTCTTTTCAAACGAAGTCTGGATGGTCTCCCCTTTAACCTCGATTCTGGTCGTTGGTGGTTCGTTACGGACTTGACGGTGCACGACTAAAAAAGATAGAAACACCATTTCTTGTGTCTTTTGAAACCTTGATTGTGGTTCGATGGTGGTTTGATACAGACTCGATAGTCATTGTGCAGTTTCAAATGAACTTCACACGTCCAACAACAACAATGTCATATCCTTATACCATGATTGAGCGCGATGGTTGTTTTATTACATCTTTGACTATGTTGTTTGCTTGAGGAAGATTGAAATAGTCACACAATTCACAACATTCGAATATTAACAAAAGGCAATCTAAATCATTCACAACATTCGAATATGCACAAATAATAATGTAAACGATTCACAACATTCGAATATTAACAAAGAACAACGTAAACCATTCACAACATTCGAATATTAACATAAAACAATGTAAACAACATAACTGCAAGTGTATTGACCACACACTTACAAAAACAGCTTTGTTAAATTTTGCAACTAACACATACAAAAAACAGGGTTAACTAAGGATGGGTGACCATATACGGTCAATTTTAGTCTTCGCTCTTAATTACTGAGGTGACATTTTGTGCAGTGTTATGATAACGATACCCTTTTACCCATCGGCCGTGATAGGTTCTTCCTATTTACGATGTGGTCTTTTTAAATATATTGTGTCATTTTTACATGTGTGCAGTTTTCCTTTTATGGTGTTGAGCGCTGATTAGTAAAATATCATACATTGCATTCATGCTGTATATCCTTTATTTTACCCCATATTGTGCTACTCGAGCGTTTGTTTGATGTGTTTCAGGGTTTCGGCATTAAAGAAAAGAAAGGAAGAGAAAATAACCAAAATGAAAGAAGAATGGACTGATTTGGAAGGTTCAGGACCTGTTTGTAATGCCCAACGACGGGATTGTAAATTAGGGAGGACCTAAGTGAAAACTCGGAGAGACTTAAGTGTAAAGAAAAATATTTTTTTTGCAAAAGTGCAGAATCTCCTGAACCTCAGGAGTAATTCGACAATTAAAACCAAACGGGATCTAACCAATAGCTCCGGGCGGACCCCACTTGTTTATTATGTAAACTAAAGTTGTGGTTAAAATTTGGAGTCGTTCAGAGACAATTGATCCGCCGGTGGAGGGTTAAAAGTTGGCTCTCAAAATTTGGCCGTAGGTCGGGTTGTCTGGTCAGAGCATTCTAGGACCTCCAGATCTGATTTACAGTCGTCCAATTGTGCGAAGATCCATTCAAACCCTCTAAACCTCTATAAATACACTTGTAATCTCTCCTTTATTTTGCTTCCTCCATCTCCTCCTTAGGTTAGTTTCCTTTCTTGTTTAGAAGAGTAGGTTTTATTTTTTGATTGGTAGTGTAGACGAGGAGAAGAGATGCAACTTTGTAAGCTTACATTTTAATATAGTTTGGTCTTGTTCTTTATTTTGATGTCTTTCCTTCGATGCCATTTTCTTTGTGCTTGTTTTCCTTCATTTAGGTTTCTGAATTTTTCGTTATGGCTTTGCGATGTTTTTATGTTTTCTTTAGTTTATAGATGAGTAGAGAGTAGTCCATCCCCATGGGGGGGGTGGAGAAGAAGGACTTTTGATTATGTGATGTATTAGTGTGTGTCATAATCCTACCTTTGAACCTAACATTAGTTCCTTAACCATCTAATGGCAATTTCACTCTTATCTTTGATGTGCTATTGTTGTTGAGTGAAGCTTAGCACATGCTTAGATTAGTGGGTCTATTTTATGGGGAATGATGAGGTGAGGATAAGAATGGAGTGGAAGAAGAAAACATGACATGTGCATTCATGTGCTCATGTTGGCCTCATCCTAATTATTGTCTTGTATGTTTTAATGTTGTGTCAAATCTTATTTCATGTGAAGACAAATTTCAATTATTGTCTTGTATGCTTGAATGATAATGTTTTATCTTAGTTCATGTATGACATGTTGTGATGAGCACAATTGAAAACACACACTACACATATTTTTACTTGCCATCATTCTCTACCCCATAAGCGGTTTTAGTTTTATTGTTTGTTTTCCGATTTCAAACGCATTGTAGTGTAATTTCGACCTTATTGCTTCTCTTCTTTCCCCACTCGAGTATCGTCAATACAGCGCACGTACGCTCCCTGTGGACTGACCCGTGCTTGCCATCGCTGCAACGCGGCCGTGGACTTGCGGTATTAAAACTGATTTCAATCAAGTTTTTGGTGGCGTTGCCGGGGAGTGTCATTTTCGTCGTCGAGTTCACAATTTCGGTGGGTGTTTCTTTGTTTTTTCGTTTTCTTTTCTCTTTTGGTGACTGGAAGGGGCCACAAGTAGATAGGGGGACCTAATGGAGCGTGGGGGCATTCTAGTGAAGTCTAGGGACCAGAATCCCCAGACAATCTGCCACTGGCGGCTCTGGTGAGCCATTTTTTATTTTTGTTTTTACACTAGCTTTCTTTGTCTATCGATAGTTGTTTCGTTCCACTGTTTATGCCATCCATGCTTTGCTTAAATGTCAGTAATTAATTTGGCTTGCATGATGCCTTCTTAATACAACTTCACCCTAAAACTCAAAGCAAAAAATTAGTCTAATTCTCACCTTGGTCATGCTTCACTTGTAGACCTTGCATGCACATTGTCTTTCATTTGCTTTAAATTCTTGTTGTCGATTGCTGGCGTGATGTACGTGCACCCGTTCTCTCATTCATGCATGGTTAGAGCATACATTAATTAGTAAGGTGCATTGTAATGAGAGTGAGGTCAGTGATTGTTTGGTGAGTTGCTTGCTAGCCTAAGAGTGATCCGGTCGCGACCGTCATAGCCTGATCGGCAGTGCCCACTTTGTCGATAGTAGGAGAGAGGAGATCTTCGGTTCTTGGCTCACTTGCTGGGCTTTGTGGTCTTCTTCGTGGGGAGGCGAGGCGTGTGGAGGCCGCGTGAGGTGGAAGTTAGGCGTCGTCTAGCTTAACCATTCATAGCCAGCCTAAGCTTGTTGAGCCGTGTATACTAGACTAGGATTCTACCCTCATCCTCTAGTCACGCTAGTTTTAAGGATTCTTCCCTTCTCCTCCGAGTCATCTTCTTCTCACCTACTTCTACGTTCTAGTCTCCTCTCCTTTACACTCTCTGTAAGCATTTTATGGTCGAGTCGAGCATTTTTTGCGAGCTTGGCCCCGTGGTGGTGAGAGTGGTCGACTCGAGAGATCTATGTCAAGATAGATGGTTACGTGAGTGACCATCCATTTTATTGTTGGGACCAGGACATTTCTCCTTGGTATTCTGGACCAATGCATCCCAGGGAGCCTCAGACGTACACCCATCATGGTCGGCAGAATCTTAATGTTTATGATGATCAACCTTCAAATTGAGGTAATATGAGAGACGTACCGACTACTACACCACCATCTAGTTGTGTCGGATCATATGTTGGTCAACAAACTAAGACTTTACAAGAAACTTTGGCCTCTTTCATGCGTGCGGCAGAGGATATGACTGCACCAGTGGCTCTAGTAGACGTGCCATGTGACTGTTGTGGGGTGAGTGATCACGTTATCAGGTAATGTCCTTATGTTCCCCCAGAGCCTGAGTATGAGCATACATTTTCCCAAAATGCTCAATGTGACCTTTACGCATCCACCCACAACCCAAGAGGGATGGATTCATGGGGAGACAATATTGATTCAATTTTTTGTACATTATGCCCACCCCATGACTCTCCCCCGAATACCCACATCCCTACCAGCCACCACCGATGACCATGTGGACTAATTCTCATCCTATCAACACCCAACCCATCCATTTCCCAAATTCTGACATGAACCTCATTGTTGACCCCAGACTTTATTCTTTAGAACAAACTCTCCAAACGTTCATGGAAACCACTCAAAATATATCGAAGTGCAACTTGAATTCCTTGCAAACTATGGAAATGCAAGTGAGTCAAATGATAAAACAATTACGTGAAGGGTAACCTTTCTTGTCAACATGAGGATTTATATTTTGATATCGAACCACCACCACATCCATAAATTTAAAGCACAATCATTCATAGTCAAACTTCTAGTCAGTCTGAGGGACCTGGGATTTCAATTCATGATCACTTGGTGGGGATTCGATTCAAACTGGGAATAACATGGACCAGTTTCATTATGAGTTGGCACATGATTGTGCCTTGTCTTTTTGTCCCGTGGCCCTTGGGCCACCTGAACTTAATGTTGTGCCTCTTAAGGACTCATCTTGGCGGAGCAAGAGCTCCATAGTACCCTTAATTTCATACTACCTGGTGAGAGTTTGCCTCTCACTATTGTTCCTTATTATCTTGAAAATGACAGGACACCAAACAACTACATTGCCAATGTGGGTATTGGGAATTCCTTAGAAGATACCTCGGATAAGAGACTCACTTTCTGTTCGCCTAGAAAGTTGGGCAAGTATAACGAGGTTCTTGACCTCGTTCCGAACCACCAACTTGTTGGTTTGGGAGTTTGGATTGATGATCTTGATTTTAATACTGCAACGAGGGAAACTCTTCTCCCATTGCGCAATATTTCCCAAGCTCTTAAGAGATTCGAGTTCTTCTAGTTTGATCCTTTGAATCAGACGCCTTTGCGTCTAATTCATCAACCTCCCATTAATTTGTGCACTTTGTGAGGGGGGCCCACACGTGAGTATTTTGCCCCCAGGTGGTGTCATGATCCTATTCCAAGTGCATTGACTCCCTTTTAAGGTTCCCATTTGATGTTCTTCGACAAATGAAGATGGGAACTTGTTTAGTACATAGTTATATTTGAAAAACAAATGAAAACAAACACGAAAATAAAAATAAAGACTCCAACAGTGAGCATAGGTTGTTGTGGGGACCAACCCTTGTGTATCTGGGCCCCATTTGTTTCACATATTTGTCTCCCTTCTTTATTATCTCATAGGTTTTGAGGGGAATTCGTGTTTGTGTCCATCAACATAACCACAAAATTTCCTTGTGCTTCAAAGATTGGTGAGATCTTAACTTGTTCATGCACGAATACATGTATTATCATTCTCACATTCATTGAGGACAATACATGAAGTAAGTGTGGGGGGTGCTTTACATTTGTATATAGGTGGAGTCAAGTCTTTTTCACTTTGTTTTTTATATGGTTTGGGTCATGATAGTGTGCTTCATTTAATATCGATATATCTGCTTACCATGATCCTTGGGTGACTTGCCTTCTTTTGTTTGCCTAGTGCTTGAAATTTTCCATTTCTTTCAACATCTTCATGTGTTTGTGAAAAAAAATATTTTGTGGTTTTGCGTGTGTTGAACTTGTGCAAAACCATTCAGAGACAAAGTAAAAGGAAGCTCCCAAAATTGACTTTAACTTGATGCATTAGGATATCTAGTACACTCGCTTTAGGTGGTATGTAGTCGTCATGTTGCACCATGGTTTTCCTTCGGGGCCAGAGTAATCATAAGGCTTCAGTACTCAAACAAATAAAGAAATCCACCCTGAACCAAGTGAGTCGAACAATTCGTGTTTGTTAATATAAGGAAGTTTGTTGTAGTAACGGACCCTTAAACTCTTATTGTGAAACCCTAAGTGTAGGGTTTTTGGTTCCCATGTAGATAAGAAATAATTAAGTGTTGTTCTCCCTTCTCGAATGGCTCCTATCACTCGGGAAATTAGGTATGAGGGGACTTTGTCCCTGTTGCTTTCGAGTCATCTGACTTGGGATGCAGTTATCGAACTCTAGTTACACGGGTGGTAGGGATCGCCCTATGTGGATATTTGGGGGAAGGTATACGTGATAGTGTAAGTCCTCATAGGCAATAATGCACGAACCTGACCGTGGAATAATTAAACACCAACTAGACAAAAATAATAATAAAAAAAAATAAAAATGACAATGCAAATAAGAACCTTAATGGACTTAACACTTTCAATCACTTGAGGAAGTTAAGGTTGCACGAATGGATCCTTAGGCTAGGTGTGTGGACTGAATACATATATAGAGTTGGCTCGTAGTATTACTGTAAATAATGATCGACAAAAGTAGGTTCATCGAGTCATATTGCTAGGTTGAATAATGCATCAATGTTCAGATTTTGTGGGTATATCCGCTGAAAACCCTCAGTAGACACTACTCCTCCTCCTTGGCGACAAGGAAGTTTAACGGCTTGTTGCACGTGCTAAGTGCAATCGTGATTCCTACAAAAGTGAGTTAGGATTTCCCCATTTTTTGTATGTTTTACATTCATTCATTTTCTATTTCTTTGTTTTGCTCGGGACTAGCAAAAGCTAAGTGTGGGGGTATTTGATTAGTAGCATATGATACATTGCATTCATGCTATATATCCTTTATTTTACCTCATATTGTGCTACTCAAGTATTTGTTTGATGTGTTTCAGGGTTGAGGCAATAAAGAAAAGAAAGGAAGAGAAAATGACCTAAACACAAGCAGAATGGACTGATTTGGAAGGTTCAGGACCTATTTGTAAAGCCAAAGGACTAGATTGTAAATCAGGAGGACTTAAGAGAAAACCCTGAGGTACTTAAGTGTAAAGAAAAATATGTTGGTTGCAAAAGTCGAGAACCTCCTGAACCGAAGGAGAAACTCGATAATTAAAACCAAACATGCTCGAACCAAGAGATCTGGGCGCACCCCACTTGTTTATTATGTAAACTAAAGTCGTGGTTAAAATTTGGAGTCGATCAGAGATAAGTGATCCGCCAATGGTGGATTGAAAGCCTCCATTGGCGGATATGGTTAAGTGTTTGCCTCTCAAAATTTGGCCACGGGTCTGGTTGCCTAGTCAGAGCATTCCAGGACCTTTAGATCTGTTTTACAGCTGTCCAATTGTGCCCAGATCCATCCAAACCATCTAAATTTCTATAAAGACACTTGTAGTGTCTCCTTTATTCTACTTCCTCCATCTCCTCCTTAGGTTAATTTCCTATCTTGTTTAGTAGAGTACGTTTATTTTTTGTTTGGTAGTGTAGAAGAGGAGAAGAGAAGCAACCTTGTAAGCTTTGGGTTGTGATTATGTGATGTTTTAGTGTGTCATAATCCTACATTTTAACCTCACATAAGTTGCTTAACTATCTAATGGGAATTTCACTCTTGAGTGAAGTTTAGCACATGTTTAGATTAGGGGGCCTATTTTATGGGGAATGATGAGGTGAGGAGAAGGATGGAGTGGAAGAAGGAAACATAAGATGTGCATGCATGTGCTCATGTTGGCCTCATCCTAATTGTTGTCTTGTATGTTTTAATGATTGTGTCAAATCTTATTTCATGTGAAGACAAAGTTGGATGTGGTCATTTTACATGTGTTCACATTAGCCTTATTTCAATTATCGTCTTGTATACTTTAATGATAATGTTTTATCTTTTTTCATGTGGAGGCAAAGTTGGATTTGGTTTATGGATTTCATGTATGACATGTTGTGATGAGCACAATTGAAAACCCACACTACACATATTTTTACTTCCCTTCTTTCTCTACTCCCTAAGGGGTTTTAGTTTTATTGTTTGTTATCCTATTTTATTCGCATTGTAATGTAATTTCGACCTTATTCCTTCTCTTCTTTCCCCACTCGAGTATCGTGAATCCAACTCACACATGCACCCTGTGAACTGACCCATGCTTGCCACCGCTTCAACGCGGTCGTGCACTTGCAGTATTAGAACTGATTTCAGTCAAGCATCACATGGGCTCGATATCATGATAGGTGCTCGATGTTTTATGACTTAAGTAATAGTAAATTAATTTTCGTATGAAAAGAGTAATAGTTGCTTCCAAAAGGAGTATCTATGCATTGTACATTCCAAAAAGAAACAATAAGGTTACAAATTTAATATCGTGGATCGCTATTATAGACGAATGATATGTAGCATTACAATGTGCACTTGGCGTGCTTGCAGTCTGCGTACCAAGATATTGAAGAATATTGTTGATGGAATATTTGGGTCTAACAAAAGCATTTGAGGTGGTTCATGCAAAGCACACATGGATTACAGCTACTCTTAATGCCCTTCATCCACTTCTTTGTTCCATTCCAATTTGGTGGACGGTTTAGCACAATGTAGATAATGTGTAGGGTTACTCGATAAAGTTTGAATGGGATGCAGAGTTGCTTGACATCTTTGTCAAGCAACTCTGTGTCACATTCATACTCAATGTATCAATTGCTCATTATTTGCACTGTACCAAACCGTCCACCAAATTGGAATGGAACAAAGACGTGCACGAAATGCATTAAGAGTAGCACTAATCCGTGCGGTCTATGCATGAACAACCTCAAATGCTTTTGTTAGAGAATTAAATATTCGATCAGCAAGATTCTTCTATATCTCCTTCAAAACTCCACCCTCCGTTGTTTCTTGGTCGACTGTCTTCTGGTTGACCTAGAGTGGTCTTCAAACCGTTAAGAGACAAAGTAAAAGGAAGCACCCAAAATTGACTTTAACTTGATGCATTAGGTTATGTAGTACACTCGCTTTAGGTCTTATGTAGTTGTCATGTTGTACCCTGGTTTTCCTTCGGGGGCAGAGTAATCATAAGGATTCAGTACTCAAACAAATAAAGAAATCCACCCTTAACCAAGTGAGTCAAACAATTCATGTTTGTTATTATAAGGAAGTTTGTTGTAGTCAGGGACCCTTAAACTCTTGTTGTGAAACCTTAAGTGTAGGGGTTTTGGTTCTCATGTAGATAAGAAATAATTAAGTGTTGTTCTCCCTTCTGGAACGACTCCTATCACTCGGGAAACTAGGTCTGAGGGGCCTTTGTGCCTGTTGCTTTCGAGTCATCTGAGTTGGGATGCAACGATCGAACTCTAGTTACACGGGTGGTAGGGATCGCCCTATGTGGAGATTTGGGGGATGGTATATGTGATAGTGTAAGTCCTCATATGCAATGATGCATGAACCTGATGGTGGAAGAATTAAACACCAACTAGACAAAAAAAAGAAAAGAAAAGATAAATGACAATGCAAATAAGAACCTTAATGGAATTTACACTTTAAATCACTTGAGGATGTTAAGGTTGCACAAATGTATCCTTAGGCTAGGTGTGTGGACTGAATACATATGTAGAGTTGGCTCATATTATTACTGTAAATAATAATCGACAAAAGTAGGTCCATCGAGTCATATTGCTAGGTTGAATAATGCATCAATGCTCAGATTTTGTGGGTATATTCGCTGAAAACCCTCAGGAGACACCACTCCTCCTGCTTGGCGACAAGGGCGTTTAATGGCTTGTTGTACGTGCCAAGTGAAACCGTGATTCCTACGAAAGTGACTTAGGATTTCCCCATTTTTCGTATGTTTTCCTTTCTTTCATTTTTCTCTTTCTTTGTTTTTCTCGGGACTAGCAAAAGCTAAGTTTGGGGGTATTTGATTAGTAGCATATCATACATTGCGTTCATGCTATATATCCTTTATTTTACCCCATATTGTGCTACTCGAGTATTTGTTTGATGTGTTTCAGGGTTTAGGCAATAAAGAAAAGAAACGAAGAGAAAATGACCTAAACACAAGAAGAATGGACTGATTTGGAAGGTTCAAGACCTATTTGTAAGGCTGAAGGACTAGATTGTAAATCAAGAAGGACCTAACTCAAAATCCTGAGGGACATAAGTGTAAAGAAAAATATGTTGGTTGCAAAACTCCATAATCTCCTGAACGTAAGGAGAAACTCGATAATTAAAACCAAACGGGCTCGAACCAACAGATCTGAGCTCACCCCACTTGTTTATTATGTAAACTAAAGCCGTGGTTAAAATTTGGAGTCGATCAGAGATAAGTGATCTGCCAATGGTGGATTGTAGCCTCCATTGCCGGATCTGGTTAAGTGTTTGGCTCTCAAAATTTGGCCACGGGACTGGTTGTTTGGTTTTGGCTCTCCAAAACCATACGGGTGATCCGGGAGGAGCATTCCAGGACCTCCAGATCTGTTTTGCAGCCGTGCAATTGTGCCCAGATCCATCCAAACCATCTAAATTTCTATAAATACACTTGCAATGTCTCCTTTATTCTTCTTCCTCCATCTGCTCCTTAGGTAGTTTCCTTTCTTGTTTAGTAGAGTAGGTTTTATTTTTGTTTGGTAGTGTAGACGAGGAGAAGAGAAGCAACTTTGTAAGCCTGGGTTGTTATTAAGTGATGTATTAGTGTGTCATAATCCTACCTTTGAACCTCACATAAGTTCCTTACCTATCTCTTCGGAATTTCACTCTTATATTTGATGTGCCTATGCTCTTGAGTGAAGCTTAGCACATGTTTAGATTAAGGGGCCTATTTTATGGGGAATGATGAGGTGAGGAGAATGATCGAGTGGAAGAAGTGAACATGAGATGTGCATGCATGTGCTCATGTTGGCCTCATCCTAATTATTATCTTGTATGTTTTAATGATTTTGTCAAATCTTATTTCATGTGAAGACAAAGTTGGATGTGGTCATTTTACATGTGTCCACATTAGCCTTATTTCAATTATCGTCTTGTATGCGTTAATGATAATGTTTTATCTTATTTCATGTGGAGGCAAAGTTGGATTTGGTTTATGGATTTCATGTATGACATGTTGTGATGAGCACAATTGAAAACCCACACTACACACATTTTTACTTCCCTTCTTTCTCTACCCCCTAAGGGGTTTTAGTTTTATTGTATGTTTTCCTATTTTATTCGCATTGTAAAGTAATTTCGACCTTCTTCCTTCTCTTCTTTCCCCAGACGAGTATCGTGAATCCAACTCCCACACGCACCCTGTGAACTGACCCGTGCTTGACACCACTTCAACGTGACCGTGCACTTGCAGTATTAGAACTGATTTCAGTCAAGCATCACATGGACCCGATAGCACGATAGGTGTCGATGTTTTATGAGTCAAGTAATAGTAAATGAATTTTTGTATGTAAATAGTAATAGCTACTTCCAAAAAGCGTAACTATGCATTGTACATTCCAAAAAGACACAATAAGGTTACAAATTTAATATCGTTGATCGCTATTATAGATGAATGATACATAGCATTACAATGTGCACTTGGCGTGCTTGCAGTCTGCGTAATAAGTTATTGAAGAATATTGCTGATGGAATATTTGGGTCTCCAACAAAAGCATTTGAGGTGGTTCATGCATAGACAACAAGGATTTGGGCTACTATTAATGCACTTCATGCACGTCTTTGTTCCATTCCAATTTGGTGGACGGTTTAGCACAATGTAGATAATGCGTAGGGTTGCTTGATAAAGTTTAAATGGGGTGCAGAGTTGCTTGACATCTTTGTCAAGCAACTCTGCGTCGCATTCAAACTCAATGTATTGATTGCTCATTATTTGCACTGTGCCAAACCGACCACCGAATTGGAATGGAACAAAGACGTGCATGAAATGCATTAAGAGTAGGGCTAATCCATGCGGTCTTTGCATGAACAACCTCAGATGCTTTTGTGAGAGACCTAACTATTCGATCAACAAGATTCTTCTATATCTCCTTCAAAACTCTAACCTCCATTGTTTATTGGTCGACTGTGTTCTGGTTGACCTAGAGTGGTCTTCAAACCAGGAGGCACGTCAGGCACTGGGGAGGTCGGGAGGCACGTTAGGCATTGGAGAGATTTGTCTTGGAGAGGCAATTTGTGCAGTTTTGGTCCAGGAACGGGTATTGTTCTTGGTGTCTTCGAGGATGGAACTACCCAATAAAAATAAGGAAATATCAGTATTTATTATCATAATAACACAACGTATAACAACTAGTAACTTAGAAAAAGAAATAACAAAAACATATTGTTGTCTAGGTGGACGTCTGCCACAGTGTCTTGGACGGCGACGGCGATGCACACTGAAGTGGAAGGAAGCAAATAAAGAAGAAAATGGCATTGTATATTTATAGGATTATATCTAACTGAGGTAAGTTTGGATGGAATGAAACGGTTCAACTTCCAAACTTCGTCATATCGAACCGTCCTCAAAAACCGTTCAACAGTTGGGAGTCGTAATGAAAAGACACAACCTTCCATTATGCCATTCAGAATTCTTAATGAACATAGTAGAAATTTGAAGGAAAATTTCATGTTTTTCAAAGGACGAAGGTGTCCTTTTAAAGTCAAACTTGTCCTTCAAAGGACGAAGGTGTATTTCGAAGGAATTTTTTCTTGTTTTTAAAGGACGTTTTATTTTCAAGGGTTTACAAGGACACATATCGTTGGGACCCACCATGATTCTCGGAGGTAGAATGTACCGGGGAATGACGACGATTCATCAAACGCCGCTAGTTCCATGCTCAATGTGTTCGTCGACCTCAGGGTCCTCACCTATGTGTACATTTTTAGGTGGTTCCTGCTCATCTTCTTCTCTCAACTCAACTTCTCAACTAGCTATTTTGAGGAGGGTGATGCCCTACACTTGCAACACCCTCGGCATATTGTTTGCCCCAGTTAAGAAATAGAAAACAGTTCATTACTGGGAAGCACGGTGACATCTCATTCTCTATTTTTATCTTCGCATAAAGCCATACCTACATCGATATGTAGACATCTCACTTCAGAGAAAACTATTGGTATCATAAAATGAGTAAATTGATTAAAAATTTATTTTTTTACCGAAAGTATGGCCACACATCCATCACGGTCCCCTTACCATGGGTAACTCTGTCGGTAGATTTCCTTCTCTTAAAATCTCCATTAGCCTTTTTTATGACAACAGTCAGGTCCCGAAAATCACCTCTACCTAGGCATACGTTCTAACATCCAATAAAAGGATCGGGTTGTGTTTGTGATTTGTATTGGATTTCTTGCATAATCCATTAATGTCATATATGTTATTTAATATTAAATTTCCCTACATCCAAAAACCAACAAAACAATCAATATATTTTTCCTACGCAAATTAATTAATATTTTTTAAATGACATACGTGTCCTTAAAGACAAACTCATGCCTTAAAGGACACATTTAAAGGATACAATAGAGTTCCTAGGATGGATTCGTGCTTTAAAGAACATACTCATATCCTTTAAAGGATGTACGTGTCATTTTAACGACATTCTTCTTTTTGTAGATTTGGACAGTAGTGGGAAATTGAGGGAAAATATTTATGTTTTCCATGGATGACACAAACACAAGGAAACGTTATGTTCAGAGGGAAATTGTTTTAGTCATATTGATATATGAACCAACAAACAAACACATGGAACTACATATATTTAATGCACAAACAAAAACACAAACACACACAAAAAAATCTAATCTCTTCGAAATAAATTAAAGGGAAGAGAGGTTTCTAATCAAGCGTCGCCTAAATGCCCAGAAGATAGTGCAGTGAGGCTTCACCATTTGACTCAACTTGCGATCGACAAGAGCATTTTACGTAGCCTTTGGGTCCATTACTCCCTGGTCGGGTTCCTCCACCGTTGGTGCTAGTGCACCATCATCCCAGACAAAGTATCAACAATAGATGGTTAGCATCTCTGGGCTGGAGATGTAGAACTTGCAGCTAATGATGTCGAGGGTGTCAGACCAAAGGTCCATGGCCTTGAAACTACACCTACAGGTGCGATGGGGTAGTTGTGGGATCCCCGGTATAACAGCAAAGGGATACCCTACCCATATAGGTCCATCGAGTAGGTCCTCGTCTTCACTAGAGTGGTCGAAGCTGGAATTTTGATGGAAGGCCATCATTTCACTAGAGTAGTGGTAGTTGGAATTGTTTTGGAAGGGTTTAGGATCGAAGTATGAATGGAATACATGTAGTACAACCAATGATTTTATAGAAGGAATGGAAGGTTAAGTCTCTTAGCATACACAGAACTAAAATCTTGTCCCCCTTCAAAACGACTCCCAATATTGCAATAAGCCACCAAAACAAATAACTTCATCTTAGGACATTCCACGTCCGAATTTCCTAACGTAAATCAGTAGTTCAGACAACTGAAATGCATTCGGTCAATATGAGACAAATGCTTTGGAATATTCTGCTAGGATGGTCAACATAAGATAAGACAAGATTGTACAACACAAATTAAAGAATAATATGCATTTTTAGCGATGGAAAAAATTCGGGAATATTGATTAGAAAAATTCTACATTATTAAGTTTTGATATAAGGTTGTAACACAATTAATGAAGGATTGTTTGATAAAGTAACTTGTGGAGAACCATACATTCAACACCATCATAAGTCATGTCACATATAAACAAAAAATATCAAATAAATTTGTCCTTCAAAATAAAAAGAACATAGCACGTCTGATTTACCCTAAATGCCAACATGGTATTAAGAAACAAAACCTATTAGCTTTAGGTTGCGTTTGGATGTCTCGAAACTAAAAGGGTTTTTTGAAAAAATGCAACAATAGTTGAGATGGTTTGTCATCGGGTTTTTCGCATTCCATTAGATGGTTGTTGGACTTCAAAAAACCGATACCAGTTTTTGGATATCTCAAAGTTTTCATTAAAACTTTAAATGGTCCTTAAACCACAAGTTTGTGCTTTAAAGGACATGTATGCCTGCTAAAGGATACCTATGTCCTTGAAAGTACTTGTCTGTTCTTTAAAACTCGAAAGAGTAGTTAAACCACATGACTACCCTATAAAAAGCACGTGTATGTTTTTTAAATCAAGGATATGTCCTTTGAACTCAAGTTTGTGGCCATTTTAAATCACAAAAACAGAACAATGGCTCCAGCTTGACAACCAAGGCACGCATAAGTGTCCTTCGAGAGACACGAGTGTCCTTCAAAGGACATAGTCTGTTGGAGACATGAGTGTCCTAATTAAAGGCATGTTGACACTTAACATGACTCCAAACAACATTTTCTTTGTCTTATATTGACCGAATGTATTTCGGTTGTCTAAACTAGTTAGTTATTGATTTTGGTAGACCGATATGTGTTTGGTCGTCCGTGTAGCACATTTCGGTGTACCGTAATGATTTCGGTCGACCGCATATGATGGGTTTTTGTTTCTATCTGACCTCATACCTTGTGAAAGGAAAGGGAAAAGTGTGCAAAAAAGTTCTATTTTTGTGGCAGTGGCTACTTCAACAGTTGAACCCAACCCAATATTGTCGTACTTTAACCAAAAATTTGACGTTGTATGTCCTAATAGGAAAATGATTTATGGACTCCTTTTAATACGCCCGTTATGACGCTCCTAATGAGGAGGGACTGGTGTGTGTCCCTTGCGAGATTGGTGTGTCCCACGTGTGACTAGTGTGTGTCCCGTTAAGGACCGGTGAGACCGCGTGGGACTGTTGTCTCCCTCGCCCGACTGGTGTGTGTCTCAAGAAGGACAAATTTGTTTCTTTGCATTTTACGTGTCTTAATTTATAGGGAAATGAACCATCTCTTACTTTCTCGGAAAGCACATTTTTGAAAAATAAAATATAAAACACAAATGATGACATTAGTGGTGACATGGTGCACATCCCGGATACACCACGTCTGTGTATCAGGACTCAATTTTTGGATGGCTATTGGGAGTCATGATGAAATGACACAACCTTCTATTATATGGTATGCGAAGAGACTCAACCTTTCATTACAGTGTCTATAAAATAATAGGTTGTAGTATACTCCATTCATAGTTCCTCGACAAACCCTAAACCATATTGCATTTGTAATTCCAGTTTTGTATTCGATCCACCGAAAATAATGGACTTACAACACAATTCCAACAACGACTACTCTACTGATGAAAATAAGTACATAACTGGTGGACCAATATGAGGAGGCTATCCCCTCGTTGAAATACCTGGAGTTTCACGTCTACTGATTAGTAGCATATCATACATCGCATTCATTCTATATATCCTTTATTTTACCGCAATTATGTGATACTTAAGTGTTTAGTTGTGGTGTTTCAGGTACTAGTAATAAAGAAGAGAATGGAAGAGAAAATGACTCAAATGTAAGAAGATATTACTCAAGTAAAGCTAAGTTGACCTGTTTGTCATGCACAAGGACCCATCTGCAAATTAGGAGGGACTCAGATGTAATCCAGAGGGACCTGAACGCACAAAAACTTTTCCGGCCTAAAAATCCTTCAATACCATGATCTTGAGAAGTATTTGGGAAATTAAAAACAAACAAGCTCGAACCAACGAGCCAGGAGTGCACCCCACATGCCAAATACAACAATTGCGTTGCTGGAGAAAAATAGGGCAGATCAGAAGCAAATGATCCACCAGTGGGAGATCCAATTGCTTCAAATGCGCCCAATATCTCCCATGGCCTTGTATCAATTATTTGGGTGCACCAGACTATAGAGAAAGTGATTACAACTGTCGGATTGCTTCCAAATTCATCCACACCATTGTTTCTTCTAAAAATGGCAATGTTTCTCCTACGGTTCCTTTACTTCTTAGCCTCCACCATTAGAATAGCTTAGGTTTGCCCAATTTGGGTAGTACAGAAGGTGGGCTTTGAAGCTTGTAATGTTACTCTTTTGCTAATCTAAAGGTAGATTTGGATTCTCTTGTTGTTTACATTCTTTCTATCCAATTAGTTTTTGATTTTGTTGGTTAGTTTTCTAGTTAGAGTTTTATGCCATTTTTACTCTTAATCTCTTGTTTTCCATGCTTGTTTTTATGATTTGTGAGTAGATCCACCCCATTTGGGGTGGAGGCAATTCAGTTGGTTCTAAAGTGTATGATGAGATTCTTCTTTTTGTGTCATTTCCGTGTGCTTAATGCTAGATCTAAAACTTATAGCATGTTTACCTTGTTTTGGATGAGATAATGGCCGCACTAGGTACTTGTTTTATTATAGATCTATGTTTTGCATGTTGCTTGTAATGGGTTGTATATGATGATGGAATTGACTTGAAATGAAAGGGTGCTTGATTTGATTTATGTTGCTTGAATGAACTAAGGTTATGCTTAGGATTGATTGATGCTCTAATGGCCACGCTAGGTGTTTATTTCATACTTGAGAATCCATAAAATTGATCATAAATTCATGCTAAATTATCCTAGTCTTGTATACCATGTAATTGTATGTGTTCGAACTGAGATTCCAAACTATCTTCTACTTGTAAACACACACTCTTACACATATTCTTAATGGTTGGACACGCTTATGCACACACACCTCCCTAATGCACCACCACTCCTAGGGGTTTAGTGAGATTGTTTTCTTCAATCTTAATTTAGTTTAGTTACCTTAGCCTAAATATCTTACTCTATTTTCTTCCCATTTGAGTATGATGATAACAACAATAAAACTAAAGAAACGCGCATTAGTCTCCTCATCCATAAATATGAAAAATATTCTACGTAAATCAATGAGAACATAAGAAAAATGAACACTCGCTTCACCGATATCACTAACTCTCTATTTGTTCTTGGAAGAAAACTTAATGAATGAGAGATGACAAGGAAGTTCCTCCGGTTGCTAAGCAAAGATTTGGAAGACAAGGTGGTGGTAATCGAGGAAGTTCACGACCAATTCAAACTAAGGATGGAGGAACTAATTGGAAATCTCATGGCTTATGAACTCCAATTGAGTCATCGAAAGGAGAAGGAAGCCTCCTAGAACCAAAGCTTGGCATTACATGCAAAATCAATTGAGACAAGGAGAAGAGAGGAGAATGAGGACATTGAAGTCCTTGCTCAAGACTTCTTCAAATTCCTCAAAAAGGATAAGGAAGAAATGAGAGAAAGAAGAGGAAGAAGAAGTGACAAGAGAGAAAAAGAAAAGGAGAAGGAGGAGAGTGAAAATGAGAAGAGAAAGGAGAGAAGGACGAGGAGAAGAGAAAAGGACAAGAGCAAGAGAAGAGAAAGGAAGGAGGATGTTGACAAAGTTACTTGGGATGATTCTTCATCACCATCATCATCATCATCCTCCTTGCAACGTAGAAGAGAAGTTGCTCACTCATGCTTCATGGCTATTGAGGATGAACAAAGTGTGGTATCTTCTAACTCTTGCTCTAGTAGATCAATTTCTCGTTCAACGAAATCATATTCAATTGATAATTCATGCTCTAAAGAAGAAACATATGCACATGATGAGTTTCAAAATGCATTTCACGATTTAGTTAAATAATATGAGATCATATGTGATAAAAATAAGAATGATAGAAAGACTATCAATCATCTCCAAAGCCAAATTGAAATAATCATGAATGAGAAAAATGAGGTGATTGCTAGACATGAAAAACATGCATTAGAATTTCCTAGTCTAAAAGAACCACCTATACATGATGAACAACTAGATCTTAGAGCTTCTAATCAACAATTAAGAAAAGATCTGGAATGGTTCACAAATGGAACCAAAATGCTTGACATGCTTCTAGGTAGTCAAATGCAATCTTTAGATAAACATGGCTTAGGATACAATGCTAAATTGAAAAACCATGTATCTCATACTACTTTGAATGACAAGCATTTGTTTGTTAATCAAAGTTCTTCAAGTGTGTGGGCTCCCAAAACCAAAATCATTTGGGTTCCTAAAGCTACCAAGATCTACACTTGTAGGTACTTGAAGAAGGATGGGAGATCAGTAGTGACCGGGCAAGCATGAAAAGTCGAATTCAAAGCCGGTTGCACAACATCAGGTGAATATTTATTAAGTAGTCAGAAGGCACTGTTATAGAATGCACAATAGGCGTCCCACAATAGACGTAGGATGTTTAAACAACCAACGTCTATACCAATAGACGTTAGTTGTTTGGACATCCAACGTCTATATGGCTGTCCAGTTTAGTCCCACATCGATAAAGGATTTTGTTGGTGTGTTTGATGTACTCCACCACCCCTTTACTGCTGAATGAGATCGAGTTCGGCACTTGGACATCTTGGGCATGATGTACTTATTAATCGTCAAAAGATTGGCACTTGAGGAATCTTGGCTTTATTATTGTACATGTTGAATCCCCATGATAGGTTGTAATGTACATTTTTCCGTTATTTAAATGTATAATAGACGTCGGTCGTATATAACCGATGTCTATACACCAGGGCATAGGCGTCGGGGAAATATATGACGATTATATATACTGCCAAAATCCGTTGTAAATACACATGTATATTCGGCGTATCTAGTCTTTTCTGCACTAATGAGGCATGATGGCATACCGGCAAAACTTGGCAGAGAACCTTTTAACAATGTGATACACACCAGAGTGGTGTTGTGCATTGAGTCTCTCCCCGGGGTGAAAAGTTAGATGACCATTGCTTATCACTGATGTGTTCATTTTAAATGCCGCAAGTGCACGACTACGGTGAAGAAGTGGCAAATATGGGTCGATCCACTGGGAGGTGTGTCGACTCTAGTTCTTCTGAAGGCAAGTGGGAAAAGAGGAGAAGAAGTTGTTGATTATGCTAACTACACTAAACTATGAATGAACTAACAAGTGGACTAAACCCACATGGAGTGGAGGTGTGTAGGTATGTTTGTGTGAGTGGGTCTTCATTTCAATTAGGAACAAGTGTTGTTTGTGTGGCATAAAAGTAGAGGCTAGTGTAGAATCTATGTGTAGAAAACATAACACTACATGACAAACCATGAATATGCATATCTCACATGAAATTGAGGTTGATTTTCAATTATCAAGCATGCAACAAGTACCTAGTATGGTCCTTAGAGCCTCAATCAATCCTACATACAACCTAAATCATTCATGTAAATGTGAACCAAACATGGATCCATACATAACAAGTCATCCCCATCAAACCATTACAAGCCACAAGATAAAATCTAAAGTTAGCATGAGATAAGTAACTAGTGTGGACATTATCTCATCTAATACATGTTTAATCATGCTACAAGTATAGATCTACATTAAGCATATAAAATGTCACAAATAAAAGAACCCAACACTACCACATAATCTACATCACCTCCACCCCCAAAAGTGGATCGAACTACTAACTACTCAATAAGGAAAAATGAAATTAAACTAAGCATGCAAGAATTGAAAAGAGACAACATAAAACTAACAAAACATTGTTTATTGCTCACTCACCTTACAAGTAGCCTCTCTCTACTAGAGTTTTGCTCCAAGGCTTTACTCTTAGTAGATAGGATGGCCACCAAGAGAGGAGATGTATTACAAAGAAGGAGTAAGAGTTCTATTTATAGCCATAGAAAAAGGTAATCAGGAACAATTCCCCGGTATGGGACTAAACGCATACCATAAATGGCCATAAAACCGAAAGGAATGTGTTCTAAAAGTTTTACTTTTGTATGTCAATTATTATGAATTTGATATGCAAACATTTTGTTCCTTGATTATGGTATTCGTCTTTTGGAAGTGTTAAGGAAGAGGCACTTGGTCCTGAACCGTAGAGATCTAAAAGATAATGGTTTACAAAAATCAAAAGTTATTCACAATCATGGTAATTAACAAGGAACATTAATCACCGAGATTAGATTGTCGTGTTGGTCATCAATTGTTGTATCTCTACAAATAATTGACGACAGGAGTATATAAAAGAGGAATATATTACATTTATATATTGAATAGACCTAACAAGTGAAACATTATAGAATTGTGTTTCGTGTCATTAATGTTTTACTGTGTCTTGGATCCTAAGATATGAGACTTATATCTTTTCACTCAAGAAGTGTTTAATTTGATTATTTTCAAAAGCCATCAATGAGTATAGTGATAAAGACAATAGTTGGTTGAACATGACTTATGCTGGAAAAGATAGCTAGTCAAATGATTATTGTTGCCCCTCTTAATTGAGTGATGATATTATTGGGCCCCTTGATAAAGAAAAATTATAATGTGCACAATGTAACTTGAGTTAAGTTACATAGTTATAATTAGCTTAGAGAGATCAAGAAATGAATATAGTACAAAGGTGACACATTTCTTTGTATATATTCATAATATCATGAGGCAAGGGATGGACACAAGTGATGCACTTACATCACTAAATGGATCGTGTATAGTTCGAGTGGAACAAAGACATCTATGCCAATTGGGTGACTATAATGTGTAGCTAGATACCGCTTACAGTATGAGATATTAAGTGTTTAATATCGCTGCCAATTTGGCTTAGATCATCCTATAGGTGACACCACAAAACTGGGAAACAAGAAGCTTGATTTTGAGTTCATATGATCTGTCGGGTTTCATGTAAAAAAGGGACACATGTGGTGAATGAATAAAATCAATATGTCATGAGAATTGACATAATTAGAATCATAATAAATTCATATGAGGTGTGTATATTATGCGGTGTAATAATTTTAATATTAAATAGGATAATATATTACATAAGATATGAATTTGCGCAAAACCCCAAAAGATCAAATGTTGTTGGAAATAAATCTAAAATTTGACAAAGGCAAAATCGGGGTCAAACACGGTGAATTGTTTAGGGTTCGGTCGACCGAGGTGTCTTCGGAACGGTCAACCAAACGGGGAACGGGTAAACAGAATTGGTTGACCAAAATTGTCTGGAGTGCTTGGACAATTGGGTTCGGTCAACCAAGCGTGAACGGTCAACCGAGAGAAAAATATCTTGGGATATTTTCGGTAGACCGAAGGTGACACGGCCGTCCGATGAATGTTTGGCAGGAAAAATTTTGGTGGGTCAACGGTCGACCAGAGCAAGACGCGGATTATCTGAAATTTTCCAGAGAATTTATCTCATGCATATTCGGTCGACCGTCTAGCTCACGGTCCACTGAACATGTGTTAAAACCAAATGGTTTAGTTAACCGAGAAGTGCGATTTTTACCTGAACTATTAAGAGAATAATTAGATCATGGGTTGGGTTAATTCCAAATTTAATCAAATGTTTTTTAGGATGCTTATGTGGCAATTTGAGATTAATTTTAGGAGAATAGTTCTTGACTAGGATGTTTTTGGAGACCATAAAAGGACCCATCATCCTACTTGTTTATGTTAATGCAAAAATTCTTTCTCTCATTAATGTATACATTAATCACCACGAAAATATCTTAATAGTTTTAAGTTTTGGAGATAGAAATCCCAAGAGCTTAAAGAGTGGTTATTAGCTAGATTCTAAGCCTAATTAGAGATTGATTGGCTAGCTCCTTTCTCTCTAATCTTGTTTAGAGTTTGGTGAACACTTCGAGGCGAATCGGCGGGCGATTTGACGAGCAACGGAACTCCGGATCTTCTGAAAGGTTTTAGGGAACCTTTGGGTATGATCCTCTATCCTTTGTTTATTTTAATATGTGTAGGAATGCATGATATTAGAATAAACATCTACATGTACGTAAAATCAATGAGAATATGAAATCGATCTTGTATGTTGTATTAAATTTTTTTAAATATATACAAACATGGGGACATGAAATCCTACAGTGGTATTAGAGCATCTAGTTCATATTTTGAATGATTAGACTATATAATTAATTTTAGTTTACCATCTACAATCGAAACAATTCATGTTCTGTCTTTTTTGAGTTTTCCGATAGTTTTGTTGATTTAATTCTAATTGATTCTTTTAATTGTTTTAAATGTTTTGAAACACATCATGTGAATGTTAGAATTAAAATTTAGACTTATGTCTAATGTATAAAATTTTCGTTTTTAATTAAATGATTATTTTATAAGGAATAGACAAAACGAAAAAGGCATATGTTTATCTTTCTTTAAAATAATTATTTTTGGAAATTTGATAAACAACGGTTCAAATGTTTTGTGTTTTGAAATGTGGATGCATAAAATCATTTTAATGGGTTTGAAATGATTTTAGAATTGTTTGATTTAGAGATGTATGATAAACTAAATCGAGTAATTTATAGTATATGTACATGCATTGCTCGAGTTCTCTAATGCGGGGATATGTGAGTTTGTATGTTCCGATGAAGCCCTGTGTGAATGAATGAATGTGTATGTTATTATTATTCAGTCACAGGGGCTTACTATATGTGAAAGCCAAATTTCTATTTCTATGTATATGCATGCATATGAGAGGATTTTCACATAGGACTTGCCCTAGACAACTTTTAAAATTGAGAGATGCATGTTTATATTTTTGCAATATCAACATCCATGGTGCAAGAGGAAGACGTTGAAGAAGCGTAAGGATCAAGGACGTGGGAACATATTAACTCACATAATGTGTGTGTGAATGGATATATTTATGTTTGTGGGCTTGTCATGTATGTGATTGTATGGATGAATGTTAGGATGTGTATAGATGTTAAATATGCATAATCACCTAAATTCTAAAATCACACATAAATGTTTAAATTGTCTAAACAAAAATTAAGAGTATTTTTCTTTCTTATTTCATCCACTAGCAGCCATCGATTGAGGGATATTCCGCTCGCCCTTAGTGGGAGATAACTTCCTCCACCTTTGGGAATAGTGGGAGATATAAGGTTGTCTATTGTTGTTCCATGAATAGATGTACAAGGTGCGATTCACCCTTAGTGGACACCGAGTATATTTGTTTGTGAATACGATGGATAAACGTATCTCATATCAAATGAAATAAGTTTTCTTAACAAGACCCGGAGCCCAAGCTCGGTTTTGAGAAAGAGAGTTTTTCTTACGAGGATCGGTCAAATTCCCTCTTAATTAAAATGAGAAGAGTCATAAGAGTTTGAAAATGCAAATGTTGCGATTCGAAATTGTTATGATTAGAAAAATGTTTTCTTACCTTGATTTTATAATATATCCAATAACCCTTAGCTAGTTTATATTATAATTGATAGGATCTTGAATTGCTGCATGTATGGACAAATTTTTATTTGCGGTATTGGTTTTTAAAAACATAAAATTGACATTAAATCCCATATAATTTATTTTGTAGAAATGTCGAATATTCAACCTACTGTGCGATCTATGATTGAAAAACATCATTTGGCAAATGATGACTCAAACTTCATAAGCTGGCAACTCAAGCTCAATATCGCGTTGAAGTTTGAGAAACTATCTCATATTTTGGATGGTGAAATCCCAAAATTAAATGAGAAGGCAGCCGATAGCGAGAGAGAGGCAAAAGCCAAGTGGGAAGACCAAGAGAACCAGGTTCACGGTCTAATGTTGGCCTCAATGGGTGACTCGCTTCAAGCGAAATACTTGGATTCAAAACCCAAGAAGACCATGGAAGCTTTAACAAAGACGTTCATGGATAGTGCTAGAAAAGAGCGTATCCATGCATTTTCTCGTGATGCAAGGATACCTTGAGAAGTTGTCGAAGCTCTCTTCCCCGATGCCCGATTATAATGCGGAAGATTTGATTCTTGGCTCTCTAGCCCCCTCATACAAGCACTTTATTATGCACTATCATGTGCGTGAGAACGGGGTGAGTCTCGAGGAATTTCACATTGCTCTCAAAATGGCTGAAGTTGACATGGGCAAGGGTCGGGACAAGCACATCCTATCCGTCCATGAGAGGAGCAAGAAGATCACCAAAGGTAAAAGCAAATTCACCAAAAATACTTCAATCGAGAGCAAGGGAGTAAGAGGTGATCGTGTGAGTGTCTCAAGGGGGAATTCTTCAAAATCCTTGACTCCCAACACAGAGTGCTTTCACTGCGGTGAAAAGGGACACATCCGGCAAAAATACCCCAAGTACAAGGAAGACCTTGACAATGGAATGATTGAGCGTAAGCGCCCCAAAAAGGCCAAAGGTATATTTGTTATTGAGATAAATTTAGCCACCTCTGTCCATGATTGGGTAATTGATACCGGATCTTGTGCTCATATAATTTCTAATGTGCAGCTACTAAAGGATAGGAAGGAACTCGTGAAGAACTAGATGATCTTGAACGTCGGAATGGTGCGAGTGTTGCTGTGATTGCACAAGGTTCTGTGGAGCATCAATTATCTAGTGGTTTAAATTTATGTTTAAAGTTTATTAAGTGCCTTAGATTAGCAAGAATATTATTTTTGTATCATGTTTTGATATGGATAATTTCAATATAAATATTTCGAATTCTTGCATGTCTATATCGAAGAATGGTATTTTCTATGCAAATGCATTCGTGAGGAATGATCTCTATTTGCCTGAATTGAATAATAGACAAATCTGACACATCAATAACAAAAGGCTTAAAACTACTCACGTGAATGATACACTCTTGTGGCACTATCGTCTTGGCCACATCAATGAAAAACGCATCAAGAAATTGCAAGAAGCTAACCTTCTTGGTCAACTTGATTTTAAATCATTGGAGACGTGTGAACCTTGCCTAATGGGCAAAATGACCAAGAGGCCTTTCAAGAAGAAAGGACCGAGAGCGAATGACTTGTTGGATTTGATACATTCCGATGTATGTGGTCCGATTAGTACTAGTGGAAGAGACAGTTTTAGGTACTTCATTACGTTCACGGATGACTATAGTCATTATGGATATATTTATCTAATGAGAAACAAAAGTGAATCCTTTGACAAGTTCAAGGAATTCAAGAATGAAGTAGAGAACCAACTCAACAAGAAAATCAAGTATCTACGAACGGATCGTGGAGGTGAGTACTTAAGTACCGAATTTGACTCATTCCTAAAGGAGTGTGGTATTGTACCACAGCTCATCCCTCCCGGTACACCTCCGTGGAATGGGGTATCCGAAAGGAGGAATAGGACATTACTCGACATGGTTTGATCAATGATGAGTCAAGCTGAATTGCCTTTTTACTTTTGGAGTTATGCACTAGAAGCTGCGGGTTACATAATAAATAATGTTTCATCCAAATCTGTAGAGAAAACACCTTATGATCTATGGAGTGGTAAAACAGTTAAGCTCAATTTTCTCAAGATTTGGGGTTGTGAGGCCTACGTCAAGAGATTGATATCGACCAAATTTAAACCAAAAGCGGATGAGTGCTTCTTTATAGGTTATCCTCGTGAGACAAGAGGATACTACTTTTGACATATAACCTCCAATCGACTGATTTTAGAGAGGGATGCCGTATTTCTAGAAAAGGAATTTCTAGAAAGAATAAAAACTAGTGGGAGTAGAGTTGTGCTTAAGGAGACTCAAGATATTCTACAAGATCATGATATGAATGGTGACATTCAAGATCATGAAGGCCCAACCCAAGTCAGTGGGAGCGTGAGTGAGAGACCCTCACAAGCAATTGCGAGAGAAACTCAATCTTCCCTACGTAGTGTACGTTCGAGAATCGAACACGAACCAATTCCGCTAGAAATTATGGAAGAAGTTCGAGAATTATACGTAGAATCAAAATAACTTAGAAGGTCAACGAGGGAAAGGAAGAAACCCGATATGTATTTGGGACTTCATGAGATCATGGTACTAGATACCGATGATCCCTCGACCTTTCAAGAAGCAATGGAAAGAGAGGACTCCAAACTATGGTTTAAGGCCTTGGAATCCAAAATATAATCCATGTATGATAATCAAGTGTGGAACTTGGTTGACCATTCTCAAGGGAAAAAGGTCATTCAAAATAAATGGGTTTTGAAGAGGAAGATGGACATGGATGAGAACTTGACAATCTACAAAGTGAGGCTTGTAGCAAAAGGTTTCACACAAGTTAAAGGAATTGACTATGATGAAAAAATTTCATTGGTTGCCATGTTCAAGTCTATTCGGATTATGCTCGTTATTGCCATATTTCATGACTATGAGATATGGCAAATGGATGTCAAAATGACGTTCCTTAATGGGAACATGGAGGAGGATGTGTACATGGTACAACCACAAGGTTTTGAAGATCCAAAGAATAGCGAGAAAGTATGCAAGCTTCAAAGATCCATTTATGGATTGAAGCAACCATCAAGGAGTTTGAACAAACGCTTTGACGAAGAAGTCAAAAAGATTCACTTCGTCCAAAGTAAGGAAGAGCCTTGTATATACAAGAAGGTTAGTGGGAGCCACATAGTGTTCTTGATCTTATATGTCGATGACATACTCCTCATGGGAAATCATATACCTTTGCTTGAGCAAACGAGAAGTTCATTGAAATCTGCATTTTCAATGAAAGATATGGGTGAGGCTCAATACATCTTGGGAATCAAGATATATAGAGATAGATCCTGTAGACTCCTTGGCCTAAGTAAACATACATACACTGACAATGTCTTGGAAAGATTCAGCTTGAACAACTCCAAAAAGGGCAATGTGCCAATGAGTATGGGTGTGCGACTCAAGAAGTCTCAACGTGCTGAATCACGTAAAGACTTGGAGAACATGAATGATATCCCTTATGCTTCGGCAATAGGATCGATCATGTACGCGACGACTTGGACAAGACCCGATGTCTCGTATGCTCTAAGTGTGACAAGTCGTCACCAATCCAACGCAGGTCCTAAGCATTGGACTGCGGTCAAAACTATTCGGATTTACCTTAATCGGATCAAAGATAAGTTTCTTGTTTATGGAGGACAAAGACTTAATAGCCTAGGGCTATTCAAAAGCGAGTTTCATGTGTGATCCCGACGATAGGAGGTCGCAATAATGATATGTCATCATTCTGGAAGGTGGATCCATGAGCTAGCGCAGTTGGAGTCAAATCACTACGGCTGACTCTACCACCGAAGAAGGCAAAATAAATTTACTATAGGTGGACACAAACAGCAACACAGCTGGTCCATTCAACAAACCCTAATAGCAAGCCAAAAGGCGAAATGCATTTCGAGTCCATGGGTCTGAGGAACCATGTGGATTGGCTTGATGAGTGATTAGAGAGGGTTACCCTAGTTTTTGTTGTTTTATAAATTGAGAATGTATGTGAAAGAAAACTTTGATAACAAGTGGGAGAGTGAAAGGAATGTGTTCTAAAAGTTTTACTTTTATATGTAAATTATTATGAATTGGATGTGCAAACATTTTATTCCTTGATTGTGGTATTCGTCTTTTCGAAGTGTTAAGGAAGAGACACTTGGTCCTTAACCGTAGAGCTCTAAAGATAATGGTTTACATAAATCAAAAGTTATTCTCAATTATCGTAATTAACATGGAACATTAATCACCGACATAAGATTGTCATGTTGGTCACCGATTGTTGTATCTCTTCAAATAATTGACGACACAAGTATATAAAAGAGGAATATATTACTTTTATATATTGAATAGACCTAACAAGTGAAACATTATAGAATTGTGTTTCACGTCATTAATGTTTTACTGTGTCTTGGATCGTAAGATATGAGACTTATATCTTTTCACTCAAGAGTGCTCAATTTGATTGTTGTCAAAAGCTATCAATGAGTATAGTGATAAAGACAATAGTTGGTTGAACATTACTTGTGCTGGAAAAGATAGCTAGTCAAACGATTATCGTTGCCCCTCTTAATTGAGTGATGATATTAGTGGGCCCCTTGATAAAGAAAAATTAGAATATGCACAATGTAAGTTGAGTTAAGTTACATAGTTATAATTAGCTTAGAGAGATAAGGAAATGAATATAATACAAAGGTGACACATTTCTTTATATATATTCTTAATATCATGAGGCAAGGGATGGACATAAGTGATGCACTTACATCACTAAATGGATCGTGTTTAGTTCGAGTGGAAGAAAGACATCTATGCCAATTGGGTGACTATAATGTGTAGCTAGATACTGCTTATAGTTTGAGATTTCAAGTGTTTAATATCACTGCCAATTTGCTTAGATCCTCCTATAGGTCATACCACAAAAATGGGAAACAAGAAGCTTGTTTTTGAGTTCATATGTTGTGTCGGGTTTCATGTGAAAAATGTACACATGTGGTGAATGAATAAAATAAATATGTCATGAGAATTGACATAATTAGAATCATAATAAATTCATATGAGTTGTGTATCATAGAGGGTGTAATAATTTTAATATTACAAAGGATAATATATTACATAAGATATGAATTTGCTAAAAACCATAAAGATCAAATTTTGTTGAAAATAAATCCAAAATTTGACAAAGGAAAAATCGGGGTCAAACACGGTGAACCGTTTAGGGTTCGGTCGTCCGAGGTGTCTTCGGAACGGTCACCCGAACGGAAACGGGTAAATACAATTGGTTGACCGAAATTGTATGGAGTGCCCGGACAATTGGGTTCGGTCAACTGAGAGAAAGCATCTTGGGATATTTTCAGTAGACCGAAGGTGATACGGTCGTCCGATGAATGTTTGCCAGGAGAAATTTTGGTGGGTCAACGGTCGACCGGAGCAAGACGCGGATCGTCCGAACATTTCCAGAGCATTTTTCTCATGCATATTCAGTCGACCGTATAGCTCACGGTCCACCGAACATGTGTTAAACCAAATGGTTCGGTTAACCGAGAAGAATTATCAGTCAACCGAAAAGCACGATTTTTGCCTAAATTATTAAGAGAATAATTAGATCGTGGGTTGGATTAATTAAAGATTTAATCAAACATTTATGAGGATGCTTATGTGGCAATTTGAGATTAATTTTAGGAGAGAATAAGCAAGAGATCATGATTAAAGAATAGTTCTTGACAACGATGTTTTTGGAGCCTATAAAAGGACCCCTCATCCACTTGTTTATGTTAATGCGAAAATTCTTTCTCTCGTTAATCTCTCCCTTAATCACCACGAAAATCTCTTAAGAGTTTTAATTTTTGGAGATAGAAATCTCAGGAGCTTAAAGAGGAGTTACTAGCTAGATTCTAAGCCTAATTGGAGACTGATTGGCTAGCTCCTTTCTCTCTAATCTTGTTTAGAGTTTGGTGAACACTTGGAGGCGAATTGGCGGGCGATTCGACGAGCAACGGAACTCCGGATCTTCTAAAAGGTTTTAGAGAACCTTTGGGTATGATCTATCCTTTGTTTATTTTAATATGTGTCGGAATTCATGATATTAGAATAAACAAATACATGTACGTAAAATCAATGAAATATGAAATCGATCTTGTATGTTGTATTAAATCTTTTACAATATATACATACATGGGACACAAAATCCTACAAAAACAACATAATCCGCGACCCGACTAAACCATGAATGATTTGGACCTATTTGGACCACCAATTGGCAGATTGGAATGACTGGATCGAGATTGGATTTCGGTGGCTCGTTTCTGGCTTGATTTCTTGATGTTTGATGAACCCGATTTGGTTGTTGATGTTTGGTCCCAGATCTAATTGACAAAATACTCCTCATAATGGTGTCGAGCTTCTTAATTTGCTCATTAATCCTTTTGGTTTATATCTAGGTCCTTCTCTCTTGCATCTCAGTCCATAAGTCCTGCAATTCAGTCATTTTCCTTGCTTTTAAGTCCTTTTAGAGTTTCTTCTTCCCAAACTTGTTTATTCGTGAAACTTAAACATAAAACTCATTACGTAGCATTGCTTAGGCTAAAAATAAAGGATATAAGACATGAATATATGCGTGATATGATGTCAATCAATAGACATGGAAAAAGTTAATCAGGGACAATCCCCCGGTATGGGACTAAAAACATACAAAAAATGGACTAAATAAAACCTAATCTAAAGCGATCAAAAGATGTGCATTCTAAAGCGATCTTGACCGCTGATTGGTGGTCTGGGACCGCCAATTAGTGGTTTGGATTTGTCTGATCGGGTCTTGATTTGTTTTTCTTGATTCTAGCTTGATTTCTTGGTGTTTGATGAATCTAATTTGGTTGTTGATGGTTGAACCTGGATTTTAATGCCGAAATACTCCTCATTAAGGTGTGGAGATTTTTTATTTGTTCATTGCTCCTTTTGGTTTTACATCCGGGTCCTTCGCTCTTTCATCTCAGTCCATAAGTGTTTGTTCGTTTTCAATTTAGACCGCAAGTACACAACCGTTGGTGAAGATGGGGCAAGTACGGGTCCCCCGTAGGGAGGTGAGATGTAACGTCCCTGAAAACAGCAGAAAATTTAAACAATATAAAGACCGTTAATGGTCAACAAGGGGCACGTCACGGAAAATAAACCAATATATATCATATAAAAGATCCACGTGGAAGTCAAACATACAGACTGACTGTGATTACAAACAAAAGCTATACAACATGTAATCACCTCAAAAGAAGAGATAGACAAACATAGGATCAAATCCCCGGGGCACCCTCCTCGGTCACCACCTCGACTCTAATGCTGCTCGCTACCTGAAATGTAAACAAACAAACATGCCTGAGTTCCCTATTGGAACCCCGTATGCCAAACCTCCTAAAGTACAAAATGGAATTAAAAACAATGCAATGCACATGATCATTCACCTCGGGTCCACAATAATACCCCTCACCGCGCCTCCGCGGTACTGAACCACTCCTGTCGCACAAGGGTCAAGTTAGTCCACCGCTGCCGCACAAGGGTCAGACGACACCACTTCTCCCACAAGCACCGCCAGAAAGGCCCCCCGGTACTACGCCGCCACCACAGGAGCGTGTCAGCTCGCCGAATGCACAACTCGGGCCAGACGACAGCCGCCGCTCCCCCAAGAGCCACCAGATGCGCACCCTGCCGGAACATCCTCGGCCTACCGACAAACCCCAGCAAACAGCCCAAGGTTTACGGCAATCATCTCTCACATGAGCAACCTCTAGTTTCTCAGAAATCAATTGGCGAATAAAGGGAGAAAAGATGTGATTATGCTAAAGATGACTACACTAAACTAGAAAGAAAGAAATACGAAAGAAAGCAACGAAAGATTGAGAATCAAGAAGAGAAACCCCTAAGCGGTGAAGTGTATGCACATATGAAGTGAATTAAGTGATGAATGATGCATGTAAGCATGTATGTGTGTGTGTCTTCATGCATAGGAAGTGTCTAAAGATGTGGCAAAACCTATCAATCCATTCACACAACGTATAGGCAATTACTACTTGATTAACATAAGATTAGAAGTGTCTAAAGATATGGAAAGACCCATCAAAAACCATAAACTAATGTGAATAACAAGGTAAGCATGGGTGGTGTCTAAATGTTTTGGCAAAACCCATCAAAACAAAGTTTCTTTAATCAATCAAGCAAGCAAACACAAATACAAACACATAACTAACATGTGGCATATTCAACAGGAACTTTCATCAATAAACATGAGAAAACTAAGCATGGAAAGTGTCTAAATCTTATGGCAAAACCCATCGAAATTCCCTATCACGTAAATGATTAAAATACCCCCAATGAACATTCAAAACATGCATGTCTACACAATCAAAAATTCATCAAACATCCAAACTTCACAATATATATGAACATCATCTCCACCCCGCAAAGGGGATGGATCTACTCACTACACATTATTCTAGCAATTAAACTAAAGAAGAAAGGAGACATTTAGCCTAGGATAAAACAAATAAGAGTAAGCTAAGCATGCATAAAAAAGAGATAACATGAGAACAAAACAATGAAAATTATTTTATTAAATGACTCACATTACTAGTAGCATTCTTCTCCATCTTGAGTTTTTGCTTCAAGGCTTACTCCAAGTAGAGAGAATGCCACCAATCAATGGTTGAATACAAAAGGAGAGGAAGAATTCTATATATAGGCATGGAAAAAGGTAATTCGGGACAATCCCCGGTATGGGACTAAAACAATTACCATAAATGGACTAAATACAACCTAGTTCAACACCCGACTGGATCACGTGTAATTTGGGACAAAATGCACCGCCAATTAGCAGTCTGGGACAGCCAATTGGTGGTCTAAATGGGCTTTATCAGGTAGAATTTCAGGTGGCTTGATTTTGGCTTCATTTCGTGGTGTTTGATAAGCCTGATTTGGTTGTTGATGGTCGGGCCCGGATTTAATTTCCAAAATACTCCTCATTAAGGTGTGGAGCTTCTTGATTTGCTCATTGATCATTTTGGTTTTACATCCGAGTCCTTCTCTCTTTCATTTCAGTCCATAAGTCTTGCAACTTAGTCATTTTCCTTGTTTTTGTGTGCTTTTTATGCATCTTCTCTTCAACGCTATTAATTCCTCAAACTCAAACAAAAAATTCGTTATGCAGCATTGTTTAGGCTCAAAATAATAGATATAAGACACGAATGTATGCATGATTGAAGGGAAAGTGTTCTAAAAGTTTTACTTTTAAATGTCAATTATTATGAATTGAATGAGAAATCATTTTGTTCCTTGTTTATGTTATTCGTCTTTTAGAAGTGTTAAGGAAGAGACTCTTGGTCCTTAACCGTAGAGCTCTAAAGATATTGGTTTACACAAAATAAAAAGATATTCGCAATCATGGTAATTAACATGCGACATTAATTACCGAGTTCAGATTGTCGTGTTGGTAATAGATCATTGTAGCTCTACAAGTGAGTGACAACACAGGTACACAAAAGAGGAAAATGATACTTTTGTATACTGAATAGACCTAATAAGTAGAACATTATAGAATTGTGTTTTCTGTGTCATTAATATTTTACTGTGTCCTTGGTCCTTTGATATGAGACTTATTTCCGATCACTTAAGAAATGCTTGATTAGAATAGTGTCTTGAACTATCGATATGTATAGTGTAAAGGCATTGGTTGGTTAGGTATGTCTTTTGTTGGAGAAGATAGTTAGTCAAATGATTGTCATTGCCCCTCTTAATTGAGTAATGATATTAGTGGGCCCCTTGATAAAACAAAGTTATAATGTGCACAATGTGATTTGAGTTAAGTCACATATTTATAACTAGCTTATAGAGCTCAAGAAATGAATACTAATACAAAGATGACACAATACTACTTTGTGTGTATTCTTAATATCATGAGGCAAGGGACGGACACAAGTGGTGCACTGCATCACTAAATGGATCGGGTTTTGGTTCGAGTGGAATTAAGACATCAAACTAATTGAGAGTTATAATGTGTAGCTAGATACCACTTATTGCTTGTGATATTAAGCTCTTATATCACTGCCAACTTAGTTTAGATCCTCCCATAGGTCAGTCACACCACAAAACTGGGAAACAAGAAATGAGGATTTTGAGGCAATAAGGTGTGTCGGGTTTTCATGTAGAAAATATGACACATGTGGTGAACAAGCAAAATCAAAATAATGTTGTGATTAATAACATAATTAGAATCTAAATTAAATTCATATGTGATGTAAATATTATGGGGTGTGATGATTTATCATTACATAGGATAATATGTTACATAAGTTGTGAACTTACTACTAATCCCGAAATGTCAAATTTTCTAGGGGTTAAACCGAAATTTGACAAGTCTGCAAGTACTATGCAAAAACGGTCGACCGCTAAATGCTAAACAGTCGACTGAATTTTGCACCGGTAACGGGAATTTCGTCTGTTCGTTTTCGGTCGACCGACTATAATCGGTCGGTCGACCGAACATCGCGATGAAATATTTTTGTTACGAACGGTCGACCGAGTTATGAACGGTCGACCGAAACTCGCTCTAAACGGTCGACCGAACCTCGAAACGGTTGACATTTCCAGATGGTTTTATGCAGAATTAATTTAAGAATTAATTAGATCATGCATGGAATTGGTCCATAACTGATTTAATTCGTGGCTAAGATTATTTGTTAGCAAATAATGGATGGTTAGATGGAAGTTTGCATGAAATCATGGGCAAGAGGTTGCACATGAATAGGTATTTTGGAGAGAACTTATAAATACAAGTTTATCTCATTACCTTGTTAATTAATTCATTATCTTCTTGTGCAAACATCTCTCTTCATAATTCTCCACGAATTTCCATTAATTCTTGAGTACTAGTTTTAGTTTTCAGAGATCTTCTTCTCAAGGGAACTAAAGAGGGGTTAGTAGTTAGATTCTAAACCCTATTGGAGATTGAGAGGCTAGCTCTTCTCTCTCCGATCTTGTTTAGAGTTTGGTGAATACTCAGAGGCATCCGGCGCAGCGACAAGCATCGTCAACGTCTCCGGATAGTCAAGAAGTTTTACAGAACTTCTAGGTATGAAATTCGGAGCCCATGTTTGTTTCAATAAAGTCTTCAAACTAGTTATCGAAACAAACCGATGCATGCATCAAACAAATCATAGAAAAATTGTAATTGATCCTTATTGTGCATAAAAAATTCGAAAATAAATATGTGAAATTAAACTAGAAATCCTACAGTGGTATCAGAGCTTTGGGTTCAATTTTCTAATGATTTCAAACTACAAACAAATTTAGTTTACCATCTAGGGTTCGAACAATTCGATTTTTGGTTTTTCGTTCTTTAAATGTTTTGTTGGAATAATTCTTTGTAATAGTTCATTTTGAATGTTTTAAGTGGTTTAAAACATGCCATGTAATTATTAGAATTATGATTTAGACATAAGTCTAACTTGCAATAATTCCGTTTTAAGCATAAACGATTGTTTTGTAAGAGAATCAACAAAACCGAAAAGCTGCGCTTCGTCTTTCCTTTTAGAAAATTGGATGGACAGCGGTTCAAAATTGTTTTTGAACTTGTGGATGGATGAAAATTTTTTTTTAATGGATTTCAAAATGTTTTTCAAAGAAATGTTTGAGATTCTAGATGATTGATAAACTAGGTTGTATAGTTTATAGCAATATTGCGTGCATGGATTCTCGAGTTGTCTTTGCAGGAATTCTGAGTTTATATGTTCCAAATTAGCGCCTATGAATGTTTGTAATTATTACTATACAGAGGCTTATTTATATGTAAAAGCCAAATTCTCTCTTTCTATCTTTAGATAATTGCATTGCATTTGAGAGGTTTTACATAGGACTTGCACTAGTCGGTTTTTTATCGAATGTGAGGAGCATGTTTTTTTCTGTAAAATCTACATCTCTGGTGCAAGAGGAAGTCGCCGCTATAGCGCATCGATCGAGCATCGAAGATCAGGGATCAAGGATCAAAGGGAACAAATAAACTCACACGATGTGGATTGTGTGAATGGTTTAATTTCTATTTTTAATCTTGCTATGCATGTGATGAATGTGTTAAATGTTAGGATGTGTATGAATGATAATATGCATGATAACCTAAAATTCCAAATCACATGTTAATATATGAAATTGTCCAACAAAATTAAGAGTGATTTTCCTTCTTATTTCATCCACTAGCAGCCATTGATCGAGGGATACTCTGCTCCCCTTAGCGGGAGATAGCTCCCTCCATCTTTGGGAATAGTGGGAGATATAATGGTTGCCTATTGTTGTGCCACAATTAGACATATGAGGTGTGTTTCACCCTAGTGAACCCCAAGTATGTTTAGTTGTGATTACAATGGATAAACGAATCTCGTATCAAATGAAAATAAGTTTTCTTAACATTACCTAGAGCCCTCGCTCGGTTTTGGGAAAACGTTTTTCTTGCGCGGTTAGGTCATATTCCCTCATAACTAAAACGACAAGAATCACAATAGTTTGAAGATGCTAATGTTGCTAAAATTCAAAAAGGTTGTGATTAGAAAATGCTTTCTTACCTTGATATTGTAATGTATTCGATAGCCCTTAGCTAGTCTATATTACAATTGTTGGGATCTTGGATTGTTGCATTTATGGGCAAGAATTTTTATTTGTAGCATTTACATTTGTATGTATGTATGATAAACAAAAAATTTACATTAAAATCCTATATGATTTATTTTGTAGAAAAATGTCGAACATCCAACCTATCGTACGATCCATGATAGAAAATCACCCTTTAGCAAATGATGGCTCGAACTTCATAAGTTGGCAACTCAAACTCAACATCGTGTTAAAGTTTGAGAAACCATCTCACATCTTGGAAGGTCCAATCCCAAAATGGAATGAAAGATTAACCGATAAAGAGAAAGAGGCTAAAGCCAAGTGGCAAGACCAAGAGAACCAAGTTCACGGTCTCATTCTAGCATCCATGGGTGACTCGCGTCAAGCGAAATACTTGGATTCAAAACCCAAGAAGACCATGGAGGCTTTGTCTAAGATGTTCATGGATAGTGCCCGAAAGGAGCGCTATAAGACCACCATCGCACTCACAAGGTGCCATATGGCGGAGGGAACATCGGTATCCATGCATTTTCTCATGATGCAAGGGTACCTTGAGAAGTTGGCAAAGCTCTCTTCACCAATGCCCGAGGACATTGCTGAAGATATGATTCTTGGCTCTCTAGCCCCGTCCTTTAAGAACTTTGTGATGCACTATCACGTGTGTGAAAAAAGGGTGAGTCTTGAGGAGCTGCACAACGCTCTCAAAACTGCCGAAGTTGACATGGGCATGGGTAGGGACAAGCATGTCCTTGCCATCCATGGGAGGAGCCAAAAGATTGGTAAAGGAAAGGGCAAAACTACAAAAAATGGTTCAATCAAGAGCAAGGGAGTAGGAGGTGCTCGTCCGAGTGCCTCAAGGGGGAAATCTCAGAAATCTCCAACTCCCAATACAGAGTGCTTTCACTGTGGGGAAAAAGGACACATCCGGCCAAATTGCCCCAAGTACAAGGAAGACCTTGACAACGGAGTGATTGAACGTCGTCGCCCCAAAAAGGCCAAACGTATATTTGTTATTGAAATAAATTTAGTCACCTCTGTCCAGGATTGGTTAATTGATACCGGATCTTGTGCTCACATAGTTTCTAATGAGCAGCTACTCATGGATAGGAAGGAACTCGTAAGGAACGACGTAGAATTGAAGGTTGGAAATGGTGTGAATGTTTCTGCGGTTGCACAAGGTTCTGTGGTGCTTCAATTATGTAGTGGTTTAAATTTATGTCTAAAGAATGTTTATTATGTGCCTTCGATTAGCAAGAATATTATTTCTGTATCATGTTTAGATATGGATAATTTTAATATAAATATTTCAAATTCTTGCTTGTCTATATCGAAGAATGGTGTTTTCTATGCAAATGCATTTATAAGGAATGCTCTCTATTTGCTTGAATTGAATAATAAACAAATCATTAATATCAATAACAAGAGACTTAAGACCACTCACGAGAATGATACTCTCTTGTGGCACTATCAACTTGGTCACAAAAATAAAAAACGCATCAAGAAATTGCAAGACGCTAACCTTCTTGGTCTACTTGATTTTAAATCATTGGAGACGTGCCAACCATGTTTAATGGGAAAAATGACCAAAAGGCCTTTCAAGAAGAAAGGTCCAAGGGCGAGTGGCTTGTTGGATTTGATACATTCCGATGTATGTGGTCCAATGAGTACTAGTGCACGAGATTGTTTCAGGTACTTCATTACGTTCACGGATGATTATAGTCGTTATGGCTATGTTTATCTAATGAGAAACAAAAGTGAATCCTTTGACAAGTTCAAAGAATTCAAGAATGAAGTAGAGAACCAACTCGACAAGAAAATCAAGTCTCTACGAACGGATCGTGGAGGTGAGTACTTAAGTGCCGAATTCGACTCATACCTAAAGGAGTTTGGTATAGTACCTCGACCACCCCTCCAGTACACCTCAGTGAAATGGGGTATCCGAAAGGAGGAATAGGACATTGCTCGACATGGTTTGGTTAATGATAAGTCATGTGGAATTACCTCTTTACTTTTGAAGTTATGCACTACAAACAGCGCCTTACACACTAAATAATGTTCCATCAAAATCCGTAGAAATAATGCCTTACGAGCTATGGAGTGGTAAAACACCTAAGCTCAATTTTCTCAAAATTTGGGGTTGTGAGGCTTAAGTCAAGAAATTGATGTCGGCCAAACTTCAACCAAAAGAGGTAAGTACTTCTTTATTGGTTATCCTCGTGAGACAAGAGGATACTACTTTTGGCATATCACCTCCAATCGAGTGATTGTGGAGAGGGATGCCACATTTCTGGAAAGATTAAAAAGTGGTGGGAGTAGGGTTGTGCTTGAGGAAACTCAAGATACTCTACAAGATCATGACATGAATGATGACATTCAAGATCATGAAGGCCCAACCGAGATTCCTTTGGTTAGTGGTCACATGAGTGAGAGACACTCGTAAGAAATTGTAAGAGAATCTCAATCATCCCCACCTAGTGTACGTTCAAGAGTTGAACGTGAACCCACTCCTCAAGAAATTGTGGAAGAAGTTCGAGAAACACGAGAAGAACCAAAAGAACGAAGAAGGTCAACGAGGGGAAGGAAGAAATCCGACTTGTATCTGGGACTTCATGAAATCATGGTACTTGATACCAATGATCCCTTGACCTTCCAAGAAGCAATGGAAAGGGAAGACTCCAAACTATGGCTTAAGGTCATGGAATCCGAAATAGAATCCATGTATGATAATCAATTGTGGAACTTGGTTGACATTCCTCAAGGGAAAAGGTCATTCAAAATAACTGGGTTTTCAAGAGGAAGATGGACATGGATGGGAACTTGACAACCTACAAAGCAAGTCTTGTAGCGAAGGGTTTCACTCAATTTCAAGTAATTGACTATGATGAAACTTTTTCACCAGTTGCCATGTTCAAGTCTATTCGGATAATGCTCGTTATTGCTGCGTTTCATGATTATGAAATATGGCAAATAGATGTCAAAACGGCGTTCCTTAATGGGAACATGGAAGAGGATGTGTACATGGTACAACCTCAAGGTTTTGAAAATCCAAAGAATAGGAGAAGGTATGCAAGCTTCAAAGATCCATTTATGGATTGAAGCAAGCATCAAGGAGTTGGAACAAACGCTTTGACGAGGAAGTGAAGAAGCTTCACTTCATTCAAAGCAAGGAAGAACCTTGTATAGAGAAGAAGGCTAGTGGGAGCCATGTAGTATTCCTAATCTTATATGTCGATGACATATTGTTCATGGGAAATCATATTCCTTCGCTTGAGCAAACGAGAAGTTCATTGAAATCTACATTTTCAATGAAAGAAATGGGTGAGGCTGAATACATCTTGGGAGTCAACATATATCGAGATAGATCCCGTAGACTCATTGGCCTCAGTCAACGTGCATACATTGACAAGGTCTTGGAAAGGTTCAAGATGAACAACTCCAAAAAGGGCAGTGTGCCAATGAGTATGGGTTTGCAACTCAAGAAGTCTCAACGTGCGTAATCACGTAAGGACATAGAGTACATGAAGGATATCCCTTCTGCTTCGGCAATTGGGTCGATCATGTACGCGATGACTTGCACAATACGTGATGTCTCGTATGCTTTAAGCGTGACAAGTCGTCACCAATCCAACGTAGGTCCTGAGCATTGGACTGCGGTCAAGAATATCCTGAAGTACCTTAATCGGACTAAGGATAAGATTCTTGTTTGTGGAGGACAAAGGGAGTTGGTAGCCGAAGGGTACTCGGATGCGAGTTTCATGAGTGATCCAGACGATAGAAGGTCGCAATCAGGATATGTCTTTCTTCTGAATGGTGGAGCTGTGACTTGGCGTAGCTGGAAGCAAACCACTACGGCCGATTCAACCACCGCTTCAGAAGTAATGGTTGTCGCTGAAGCGAGCAAGGAAGGAGTGTGGATCAAGAAGTTCCTTGAAGAGCTTGGGGTAGTTCCCACGAGCGAGGGACCCATTGAGCTATTTTGCAATAATAGTGCATCTATCTCGCAAATCTAGGATCCTAGATCAGACCACAAAGTGAAGTTAATGGATCGTAAGTACTTCATGACACGTGACCTCATCGACGAAGGCAAAATAAATCTTTTATGGGTGGATACCAACATCAACACAGCTGATCCATTCACAAAACCCTTATCCCAAGCGAAGGGCGAAATGCATTTCTAGTCCATGGGATTGAGGAACCATGTAGATTGGCTTGATGATTGATATGTAATGGGGTTTACCCTAGTTATTATTGTTTTATACATTGAGAATGTATGTGAGAGAAAACATTAATAACAAGTGGGAGATTGAAGTGAATGTGTTCTAAAAGTTTTACTTTTAAATGTCAATTATTATGAATTGAATGAGAAATCATTTTGTTCCTTGTTTATGTTATTCGTCTTTTAGAAGTGTTAAGGAAGAGGCTCTTGGTCCTTAACCGTAAAGCTCTAAAAGATATTGGTTTACATAAAACAAAAGATATTCGCAATCATGGTAATTAACATGGGACATTAATTACCGAGTTAAGATTGTCGTGTTGGTCATAGATCATTGTATCTCTACAAGTAAGTGACAACACGGGTACACAAAAGAGGAAAATACTACTTTTGTATACTGAATAGAGCTAATAAGTAAAACATTATAGAATTGTGTTTTCTGTGTCATTAATGTTTTACTGTGTCCTTGGTCCTTTGATATGAGACTTATATCCGATCACTTAAGAAATGCATGATTAGACTAGTGTCTTGACCTATCGATAAGTGTAGTGTAAAGGCATTGGTTGGTTAAGTATGACTTTTGTTGGAGAAGATAGTTAGTCAAAAGATTGACATTGCCCCTCTTAATTGAGTAATGATATTAGTGGGCCCCTTGATAAAGCAAAATTATAATGTGCACAATGTGATTTGAGTTAAGTCACATATTTATAACTAGCTTAAAGAGAACAAGAAATGAATACTAATACAAAGATGACACAATACTACTTTGTGTGTATTCTTAATATCATGAGGCAAGGGACGGACACAAGTGGTGCACTCCATCACTAAATGGATCGAGTGGAATTGAGACATCTAACTAATTGGGAGCTATAATGTGTAGCTATATACCGCTTATAGCTTGTGATATGAAGCTCTTAATATCACTGCCAACTTAGTTTAGATTCTCCCATAGGTCACACCACAAAACTGGGAAACAAGAAATGGGGATTTTGAGTTCATAAGGTTTGTCGTGTTTTCATGGAGAAAATATGACACATGTGGTGAACATGCAAAATCAAAATTATGTTGTGATTAATAACATAATTAGAATCTAAATTAAATTCATATGTGATGTAAATATTATGGGGTGTGATGATTTATAATTACATAGGATAATATGTTACATAAGTAGTGAACTTACTACTAATCCCGAAATGTCAAACTTTGTAGGGGTTAAACCAAAATTTGACAAGTCTGCAAGTACTGTGCAAAAACGGTCGACCGCTAAATGCTAAACGATCGACCGAATGTTGCACCGGTAACAAGAATTTTGTCTGTTCGTTTTCGGTCGACCGAACATCGCGATGAAATATTTTTGTTATGGACCAATTATTTGTTAGCAAATAATGGATGGTTAGATGGAAGTTTGCATGAAAACATGGGCAAGAGGTTGCACATGAAAATGTAATTTGGAGAGAACATATAAATACAAGTTTATCTCATTATCTTGTTAATTAATTCATTATCTTCTTGTGCAAACATGGCTCTCCATAATTCTCCACGAATTTCCATTAATTCTTGAGTATTAGTTTTGGTTTTCAGAGATCTTCTCAAGGGAACTAAAGAGGGGTTAGTAGTTAGATTCTAAACCCTATTGGAGATTGACAGGCTAGTTCTTCTCTCTCCGATCTTGTTTAGAGTTTGGTGAATACTCAGAGGCATCCGGCGCTTCGACAAGCATCTTCAACAACTCCGGACCGTCAAGAAGTTTTAGAGAACTTCTAGGTATGAAATTCGGAGCTCATGTTTGTTTCAATAAAGTCTTGAAAGTAGTTATTGAAACAAACCGATGCATGCATGAAACAAATCATAGAAAAATTGTAATTGATCCTTATTGTGCATAAAAATTTCGAAAATAAATATGTGCAATTAAACTAGAAATCCTACAATGATATGATGCCAATCAAATACCCACACACCTAACTTTTTCTAGTCCCGAGCAAAACAAAGATAGAGAAAATGAATGACAGGAAAAAGCATACGAAAAATAGGGACATCCTAACTCACTTACGTAGGAATCATGGTTGCACTTAGCACGTGCAACAAGCCGTTAAACCTCCTTGTCGCCAAGGAGGAGGAGTGTTGTCTCCTGAGGGTTTTCAGCGGATATACCCACAAAATTCGAACATTGATGCATTATTCAATCTAGAACTCGACTCGATGGACTCTTTTTTTTGTCGATCATTGGACACGGTAATCCTACGGGCCGACTCTATATATGTATCTAGTCCACACACCTAACCTAATGAACCATTCGTGCAAGTTAATTAAGGATTTAAGTGAAATACATGGACAACCTCAACATCCTCAAGTGATACAAAGTGAAATGTCCATTAATGTTCTTATTTGCATTACCAAATTTATTTATTTTTATACTAGTTGGAGTGTAATTCTCCCAGGGTCAGGTTTCGTGCATCATTGCCTATGAGGACTTACACTATCACGTACACCATTCCCCACATCTCCACATAGGGTAATACCTACCACTCGTGTAATGGGAGTCCGGTCGGTGCATCCCAAGTCAGATGACTCGAAAGCACCAGCCACAAATTCCCATCAGACCTAATTTCCCAGTGATAGGAGCCGTGCGAGAAGAGAGAAGACATACTCAATTATTTCTTATCTACAAATGAACAAACCCACCACACTTAATGTCTCACAACAAGATTTAAAGGGTCATTGACTACAACAAATTTCCTTATATTAAAAGGCACAAATTATTGACTCAATTGGTTCAGAGTGGACTTCGTTAAATGTTTGAGTATTGAAACCCTATGATTACTCACCCCCCGAGGGAAAACCGGGGTGCATCCTAACGACTCGATAAGACCTAAAGCCGGACTCAAAAAAATATTTTTTTTTCTTTTTCTTTTTTTTTCTAAACAAGATATATACATCAACAATGATATTCTCATAATCATTTGGTCAAGGAACATCAAATGAGAACATCGAGTCCTGCGGGCCAGAGATTTTCAAAAATGTGCCCACTTCATTGGTACTTTGAGGTGTCAGGAGGCGTGAAAGGTCAAAGCTGAAAGGCTCGAACTCCCCATGATATTGGTTGGTTGTAGGCAACATGAATGAGTGGAGTTGTGTTGCCTCACTAGGGTTTAGTTGCTCATCGAACAAAACTCTCCAACCAATAGGTGGGTGCATCAGAATGAGTTCCTCTGGCTCATTCGAAGGATGCGAAAAACTAGTTTCACTATGAATGGGGATTCTCCCCAAGTCATCCAACAAGGACCACCCAACCTATTGTACATTATCATGCATAAGCTCAACTGTTGATTTCAATTCTCCTAAGTTCAACTGTTGATAAACAAAAAATGGGAGGAGGTTGACCGCCGATCCTAAATCAAGCAATACATTAGTCATGCTAGTGTCCGCTATCATACACTGAATAGTAGGACACCCAGGGTCCTTGTATTTTGAGGAAGTGGGATTAGACAAAATTGAGCTTACATTTGCATCCAAGATTGCTTTCTTAGGAACATTGGTCTTCCTCTTGGTTGTGCAGAGATCTTTTAACACTTTGGGATATTGAAGTATTTGTTGGATGACATCCAACAAGGGGATGTAAACATTTACTTGCTTAAACACCTCTAATATCTTATCCATTGTGTCAATCTTCGTTTTGGTAAACCTACTAGGATAGGGAGCTTGGGGCAGGTAGGTTTTCTGCGGTGCCTGAGAAGGAGGCGTTGGTGTATTACCCTGACCCTCAACCTCTTCTTCACCACGATTCCCACTAAGGGGCTCCATAGATGGTGGTGGTGGCAAGGAAATGTGATTGTCAACCTGCTTTCCATTCCTTAAGGTTCCTCCACATGGTTCACTTGCCTCCCTAGAGGTACCACATTCACATTTTGCATCTCTTGTTGCTGGTACATGCGGGGTTAGCCTCAGGCTGGCTAGGCGGAGTCCCTCTCTCTCTCTTTCATGTACAAACCAAGCCAATTGGCCCATCTCAGGCTCTAAAGATTTGATGGTCTGCTGATTTGAAGTGAGAACAAGACTTGTGGTTGACATTAAAAATTCATTGAGTTTTCAAGTCAACGAGTAAAGGTCTCAAGCGAATTGAATGGGGTTTCCATATGGTTAGAATTTGGGAAACGCGACCGATTGGTGATTTGAGCTTGGGGTGGCTGATAAGCTTGTGCATGCATGGGAGGTTGGTGTGGTTGGTTAGGTGGTCGAGAGGAGTTTGAAGGACCACCTGGGGCATTATTTTTATTCCATGAAAAATAAGGGTGGTCCCTCCATCTGGGATTATAAGATGATGAGTATGGGTCATTCCTGGCTCTATCATAGATGGCGTTGACATGTTCCATCTCAGGAGGAATGGATGCACACTCGCTTCCTACGTTACCTATCCTACCACATGAATGATAGGGAACTGGACCAGATGTAGACACATGAGTTACACCTTGTTGGTTTTGGAGCTCCATCGAATCCATATGGCGCATTAAGGCCGTCATGTGTGTCTCGGTGGTCGTGGTGGTATCGACAGCAAATGCGGCAACCAATCTAGTCGAGTTTGTATTTACGATCCTCGTTCCGATGCTAGATAATGTTGGTGGTTCCCTCACACTCTTTCACTGCATGGTTTTCTCAGCGAGGTCTTCTAGGAAAGCTCATGCCTCCCTTTCATCCTTTCCTAAGAACTCTCCTTGACACACGGACTTAAGGAGCTTTTGAGACGGGATGTGAAGACCCTCTGACAAAGGTGCCACAACTCGATGCCATGGTGAGGGCATGAGGATAGTAACTCCTTGAACCTCTCTAAATATGCATGAAATGTTTTGGTCTCAAGTTGATATAACGAATTGATTTCGTTCCTCAATTTTTGAGTATGATGATTTGTAAAGTACTTCTTGAGGAAGGCATATTGAAATTCATCCCAAGTCCTAAAACCATTCGCCTAGTTGTTGTACAACCACTTCTTGGCATCATCCTTTAGTGCAAAGGGGACAAGCCTAAGATGGATGGAGATTGTGTTAAGTTGTTGCAGCTTGAACATAATACAGACCTCCTCAAGTTCCCTGAGAAAGATATAGGGGTCACCCTTCCCAGTGAAGTGAGGGAGCATGGAGATAAACTGAGGCTTAACGTCAAAGTGGTTCCCATTCACCTCTGGCAATACGATGCATGAGGGTAGAGCAGTATGGCTTTGGTAGCACCGATCACGGAGAGGTATGGGAGCAAGAACAGGAAAAACAGGTGGGACAAGTGGGTCCAACAACTGCTCCTCCTCGTGGTACTGAGCAACCACGGAACCTAGACCGTGTGCGACACGAGAAGATGAAGGCATCGAGAAATCAACTACCGAGGCAGGATTGACGACACGCCTCGTCAAATGGCAACTCTCGCCATGTGCCCATACAAGCATGCACAAAGGTGTATACACACACCAAAAACTTTTTTTTCGACAACTAAAATAGAATGTGCGTAGAGGAGAAGACGAGAGGATACAAAAGGGAGAGAATGACTCAGGAGAGAAGGGAATCAGTCCTTACGTTATGGTGGGTGGGTACAGGTAGAAGCACACAAGCAAACAAGGCTCTAACAATCCTAAGGTCGTTATAGGTCGTGACAGCTAGACGACGCCTAACTGCGAGGTCACACGACCTCAACACGCCTCACCTCCCTATGACGAAGACCACAAAGCCCAGCAAGTGAGTCAAGATCCGGAGAGCTCGTCTCTCCTACTATCGACAGAGTGGGCGACGCCGATCCGGCCATGACGGTCGTGACCGGATCACTCTCCTAATGCGCCCGAGATCCTGAAGGCCAACATCTACTTGATTTTAAAATTAGACTCTAATTAGTGTGGTTTTTGGGGTGAAGGAAATGGTGATGAAATCCCCCACCTTATCTTATATGGGACAACCCCTCCCTAGTAGTGTTTTGGATTCTTAATCTAGCAATCAACTCTCCAAAGAAACACTCAACTCACACTTGTTGCAGTGCAATTCCTACTAACTAATGCATGTTCATATGAAATGAATTAATGAGAGTAGGAAATCCGTACCTCATGCCAGCACTCAGCAACTGAAAGTAAAGTTAAAATAAAAGACAATCTACGTGCCTAAGGCAAGTACATGATGAATGACCTAAACAAGAAAGAATGCCTAACCTTTTGCTTTGGGTTTTAGGGTCCAAGTTGCTTAAAGGGAGATTGATTATTGATCTGGGGACAAAGTAAAAGTCATAACATGCCAAATTAATCCCCAGACCTCTATATTACATAAAGAAATATGACACAGAAAGAAGAAGTGGAGAGGAGCTTACCAGACCGCCAATTAGCAGTCTTAGGCCGCTGACTTACGGTCCAACAAGCTCAGTTTGCCTCCAAACTTCTCCAGTTGCCTCCCCTTGCATCTCCAAGTCTCCTGAAACAAAGAAAAACTACAAACAAAAAATTAAATCCACCTAAATCGTCCAAACCAGAGTCTGGAGAGGAACCTCCCCGGCAACGGTGCTTAAAACGTGTTTGTTCATTTTAAATTTAGACCGCAAGTGCACAGCCATCGGTGAAGACGGGGCAAGTACGGGTTGTCCGCAGGGAGGTGAGCAGCCTCTGGCTTGTCAGAAATGAAGTGGCGAATAAAGGGAGAAAATATGTGATTATGCTAAAGCTAACTACACTAAACAAGTAAGAAATACGAAAGAAAGCAACGAAAGATTGACAATCAAGAAGAGCAACCCCTAAAGGGTGAAGTGTGTGCACATATGAAGTGAAATAAGTGATGAATTAAGCATGTATGTGTGTGTGTCGTGTGTGTGTCTTCATGCATAGGAAGTGTCTAAAGATGTGGGAAAACCTATCAATCCATTCACACAATGTATCGACAATTACTACTTGATTAACATAGGATTAGGCTCAGCATGAGAAGTGTCTAAAGATATGGCCAGACTCATTAAAAACCATAAACTCATGTGAATAACAAGTTAAGGATGGGAGGTGTCTAAATGTTATGGCAAAACCCATCAAAACAAAGTTTTTTCATTCAATCAAGCAAGCAAACACAAATACAAACACATAACCAACATGGAGCATATTCAACAGGAAATTTCATCAATAAACATGAGAAAACTAAGCATGGGAAGTGTCCAAATCTTATGGCAAAACCCATCAAAATTCCCTATCATGTAAATGATTAAATAACCTCCAATGAACATACAAAACATGCAAGTCTACACAATCAAAAATTCATCAAACATCCAAACTTCACAATATATATGAACATCATCACCACTGATTGGCATCATTTCATGCTCATATTTGTATCTTATATCCATTATCTTACATCTAAGCAATGCTATGTGATGAGTTTTTTGTTTGAATTTCAGAAATAAAGAGGTTTGAAGAGAAGAGCCATGAAAGGACCCAAAAGCAGGAAAAAAGACTTAATTGTGAGACCTGAGGACCAAGATGCAAGGGAGAAGGACCTGAACGTAAGACAGAAGGACCTAAGATCAAAACAGGAAACTCCACACCTTCATGGGGAGTATTTTGTCAATTTGATTCGGGTCGGAGCTCCAACAAACCAAGTAGATGCATCCTAGACCAAGAAATCCATCAAGCAAAGCCCACAACCAAAACCAACGCGATCTGAAGTTTATAGACCACCAATTAGCGGTCTTGGACCGCTAATTGGCGGTCCATATGGTCCCTGATCCGCTAAGCTTTCTCCTGGACTTGTATTATCATGTGTTTAGGCTATTTTTGGTATTGGTTTAGTCCCACATCGGGGGATTGTCCCCGATTAGCTTTTTCCATGATTATAAATAGAACTCTTCACCTTCCATTGTAATTACCCATTGTTTGGTGGCATTCTCTCTACTAAGGAGTGAGCCTTGAAGCAATAACTCAAGGTGGAGAAGAGTGCTACCTTCAATGTGAGTCATTGTTAATAAAAGTTTATTTGTTTCTTTTAATCTTGTCTTGTTATGTTGCTTGTTTTGTGTGGGTTGCTTTACTTTGTTTAATTTCTTGTTTAGTAATTTCAGTATCTTAGTTAAATGTTTTCTTTGCTTAGTCGAATCAGTAGTGTAATGAATAGTGAGTAGTTCCATCCCCATTTGGGGGGTGGAGAAATATGTGATATAATCATGTAGTGTATTAAGTGTGTGTTATTTTTATCCCTTGAGCTTTATATGATTTCCATAATCATCTAATGGGTTTTCACTCTTATCTTTGATATGCTAATGCTCTTGAATGAAGCTTAACTTACGGTTTGATTAGTGGACCTATTTTATGGGGAATGATAAGGTTAGGATATGGATGAAGTTAATATTGGAAACATAATTTGTAGTGTATGTGCTCTTGTTGCCTTTACCTTAGCTAATGTCTTGTATGTTTTAATGATGTAGTCTTATCTTAATCATGTGGAGGCATAGTAGGGACTAGTCTTTATACTTGAGTTCATGTAGCTTCATTCCAATTATTGTCTTGTATGTTTTAATGATGTAGTCTAATCTTAATTCATGTGGAGGCAAAGTTGGATGTAGTTTTATGATTTCATGCACTACATGTTGTGAGGAGCTTAATGAACACACACACACACACACACTTCTTTATGTTCACATTATTTCTCTACCCCCTATGGGGCTTAGTTTATTGCTTATCTTCATTTCCTTTTTGCATCTTAGTGTAGTTTAGTGTAATACATCTTTCTCTCCTTCTTTTACCTCTCGCCTTTGAACAAACCAAGTGTCGACACGCCTCCCAGTGGACGACCCGTATTTGCCACAGCTTCAATGCGGCCGTGCACTTGCGGTTAATATAAAACGATCAATCAAGTTTTTGGCGCCGTTGCCGGGAGGTGCTCCGTCTAGACGTTGATTTGGATGATTCGAGGGGTTTTTAATTTTTTGTTTCCAGTTTTCTTAGTTTCAGGACACCATCAGATCAAGGGGAGGCTTCTGGAAAAATTTGAGGACGAGAGGACCTAAACAGACCGCCAATCAGCGGTTGGAGACCGCCAATTGGCAGCCTGGTGAGGGCTTCCTGCTTTCAAATTTTTCCTGTTAGTTAGTACTGTAATTTGTGTTATTTAGGAGCCCTATTTTACATGCTGTGACTTCTTGTTTGCTCCCAGATCATTAATCACTCCCCCATTAATCAACTTGGACCATAAAACTCAAAGCAAAAGATTAGACTTCTTGCCATCTAGGTCATGCATCATGTGTAGACCTCGCATGCATTTGTCTTCTCTTTGCTTTACATTTTGTTGTTGATTGCTGGCGTGAGGTAGGTGCACCCAAATCTCTCATTCATACATGTTTCGATCATGCATTAGTTAGTAAGGTGCATCGGGACAAGAGTGAGTTGAGCGTTTGATTGGAGCGATTGATTGCTAGATCTAGGATCAAAACGCTACTAAGGAGGGGTTGTCCCATAAAAGATAAGGTGGGGGATTTCATCACCCTTTCCTTGGCCCCAAAAACCACTTTTAATAAAGCCTTAACTAAAAGCAAGTAGACATTGGCCCTAAGGAATTCGGACGTACTAGGAGAGTAATCTAGTCGAGACCATCATGACCTGATCGGCGTTGCCTACCTTGTCGATAGTAGGAGGTACTGGATCTCCGGATCTGGTATCACTTGCTGGGCATTGTGGTCCTCGTTGTAGGGAGGTGAGGCGTGTCGAGGCTAGTGACCTTGAAGTTAGGCGTCGTCTAGCTTAAGGACCCATTGCCTTACATTGTTTGAGTCGTGCTCGCTAGATTAGGCTTCTACCCTCTCCCGTTACCCACGCTAGCATTAGGGATTCTTCCCTTCTCCTCTGAGTCATCTTCTTCTCACCTTCTTCTACGTTATAGTCTCCTCCCCTTTACACTCTCTATAGCGTTGTTAAGGTCGAGTCGAGCACTTTTTGCGAGTTTAACCTTGTGGTGGTGAGAGTGGTCGACTCTAGAGTTCTCTGTTGAGATGGATGGTTACATGGGCGACCATCCATATCATTGTTGGGACCAGGATGATTCTCCCTGGTACTCCCGACCCATGCATCTTGGGGTGTCTCAGACAAACACCCAGTATGGTTGGGATAATCGTAATTATGTGACTGAGCATTCTTCATATTGGGGTAACATGAGAGAGCCACCAGCCGGCAGGTCTTCTGGTCGGGTTGGATCATATCATGTCAAATCAACTATCGCATCTGTAGTAGGTGTGGACTTACGGGCCATGATTACTTGGAATGCGCTTACGCTCCAAGGGATACTGAGCATCCAAATGCGATGTATCAACAGAGGCCCCGTAACGACCCGTACAATTACTCCTACAACCTGGGATGGCATAACCATCCAAACTTCTCTTGGGGGCCTAGTGGGGGTCACGGTCAGAGCTCGCACGCTCAACCTCAACCTCAACCTTATCAACCTCAATGCCCATCGGCGACCTACGAACCCCCACCTTCATGGTCTCAGCACCATAATTACCAACCTACTCATCCTCATCGTCGGGTTATTCCAACCAGACTCCACCACCCCAGCATGTTGAACCCAAGGACCCTTCTCGTGATTTGACCACTCAAGCGTTGCAAAGTACAATCAACGCTTTGGAAATGCAAGTGATTCAAATGACACAACGATTTCATGAGGAGGGTAATTTTTCTGGTCAACATGAGTGTTTATCTTCTGAAATCGAACCACCACCACATCCACAAATTCAAAGCACAATCTTTCAAAGTCAATCTCCAAGTCAGTCTGAGGGACTTGGGATTTAAATTCACGATCACTTAGTGGAGGATTCGATTCAAATTGAGAATAACTTGGACCAACTTCATTATGAGTCGGCACAGGATTGTGCCTTATCTTTTTGTCGCGTGGCCCTTGAGCCACATGATCTTCATGTCGTGCCTCTTAAGGACTCACCCCGGTGGAGCAAGAGCTCCCTAGTACCCTCAATTTCAAACAACCTGATGAGAGTTTGCCTCTCACTATTGTTCCTAATCATCTTGGAAATGATGGAACATCAAACAACTACATTGCTCATGAGGGAATTAGGAGTTCCTTGGAGGATACCTTGGGTATGAGACACACTTTCTGTTCGCCTGGTGAGTCGAACATGCCTAACGAGGTTCTTGACCTCGTTCCGACCCACCAGCCTGTTGGTTGGAGAGTTTCGATTGACGATCATAACTTAAGCAGCGCAAAGGGAGATACTCTTATTCCGTTGCCCCTCTTTTCCCAAACTCTTGAGAGGTGCAAACTCTTTCAGTTTGATCCTTTGAATGAGACGCCTTTGCGTCCAATTCATGAACCTCTCATTTCATCTGGTGCTCTTTGTGAAGGGGGCCCACGCATGCGTATTCTGGCCCCGCGTAGTGTCAAGTTCCCTTTCCAAGTGCATTGACCCACTCTTGAGGTTCCCATTTGATGTCTTTTGACAAATGAAGATGGGAACTTATGTTTGTACATAGTTATAAAAAATTATTAAAAAAAAGAAGAAGAAAAAAAAAACCAAAAAAAAATAATTAAAAGACTCCTTCAGTGAGCATCGATTGTTGTGGGCTCCAACCCTTGTGTATTTGGGCTCCATTTCTTTCACGTATTTGTATCCCTTCTTTAGCATCTCACAAGTTTTGTGGGAATTCGGGTTTGTGTCCATCAACATGACCTTGCACTTCCCTTTGTACTTCATGTTGGTGATATCTCTCCTTTTTCATGCATATATCCATGTAGTATCTTGTTCGCATTCATTGACGACAATGCATGAACTAGGTGTGGGGGGGTTTTTACGTGTGTACATAGTCGAGTCTTTTCTTTTGATTTTGTTTTCTTTTGTTTGCACTGTTAGGGTCATGATAGTGTGCTGCATTTAATATCGATATATCTGCTTGCCATGATCCTTGGGTGACTTGTCTTCTTTTGCTTGCCTAGTGCTTTAAAATTTCCACATTTCTTTCAAAATCTTCATGTGTTTGCGAAAGAAAATGTTTTGTGGGTTTTGCGTGTGTTTAGCATGTGGAAAACCGTTGAGAGGCAAAGTAAAAAGAAAACTCAAAAAATTGTCTTGAACTTGATGCATTAGGATATCTAGTACAGTGGCTTTTGGATTTATCGAGTCGTTAGGATGCACCCCAGTTTTCCCTTGGGGGTGAGTAATCATAGGGTTTCAGTGCTCAAATATTCAAAGAAGTCCACCCTGAACCTAATGAGTCAATAATTCGTGTTTGTTAACTTAAGGAAGTTTGTTGTTGTCAATGACCCTTTAAATCTTGTTGTGAGACATTAAGTGTAGGGGTTTTTGGTTCATGTGTAGATAAGAAATAAGTGAGTAGGTGTTCTCTCTTCTCGCACAGCTCCTATAACTCGGGAAAGTAGGTCTGAGGGGACTTTGTGCCTGGTGCTTTCGAGTCATCTGACTTGGGATGTGCCGACCGAACTCCCGTTACACGGGTGGTAGGGATTGCCCTATGTGGAGATTTGGGGAAAGGTGTACGTGATAGTGTAAGTCCTCATGGGCAATGATGCACGAAACCTGACCCTGGGAGAATGAAGCTCCAACTAATAAAAAAAATGTGAAAAAAATATGGTAATGCAAATAAGAACCTTAATGGACCTTACACTTTGTATCACTTGAGGATGTTGAGGTTGTCCATGTCTTTCACTTAATTCCTTGTTTAACTTGCACGAATGGTTTATTAGGCTAGGTGTGGACTAATTACCGATATAGAGTCGGCCCAAAGGGTTGCCGCGTCCAATGATCGACAACATATGTCCAACGAGTCGAGTGTCTAGATTGAATAATGCATCTTGTTCGGATTTTGTGGGTATATCCGCTGAAAACCCTCAGGAGACAACACTCCTCCTTGGCAACAAGGAGGTTTAACGGCTTGTTGCACGTGCTAAGTGCAACCGTGATTCCTACGAAATTGAGTTAGGATTTCTTGTTTCTCGTTTGCTTTTCTCTTTCTTTGTTTTTTGCTCGGGACTAGCAAAAACTTATGTGTGAGGGTATTTGATTGGCATCATTTCATGCTCATATTTGTATCTTATATCCATTATCTTACATCTAAGCAATGCTATGTGATGAGTTTTATGTTTGAATTTTAGAAATAAAGAGGTTTGAAGACAAGAGCCATGAAAGGACCCAAAAGCAGGAAAAAGGACTTAATTGTGAGACCTGAGGACCAAGATGCAAGAGAGAAGGACCTGAACGTAAGACAGAAGGACCTAAGATCAAAACAGGAAACTCCACACCTTCATGGGGAGTATCTTGTCAATTCGATTCGGGTCGGAGCTCCAACAAACCAAGTAGATGCATCCAAGACCAACAAATCCATCAAGCAAAGCCCACAACCAAAAGCAACGCGATCTGAAGTTTATAGACCGCCAATTGGCGGTCTTGGACCGCTAATTGGCGGTCCATATGGCCGCAGATCCACTAAGCTTTCTCCTGGACTTGTATTATCTTGTGTTTAGGATATTTTTGGTATTGGTTTAGTCCCACATCGTGCGATTGTCCCCGATTAGCTTTTCCATGCTTATAAATAGAACTCTTCACCTTCCATTGTAATTACCCATTGTTTGGTGGCATTCTCTCTACTAAGGAGTGAGCCTTGAAGCAATAACTCAAGGTGGAGAAGAGTGCTACCTTCAATGTGAGTCATTGTTAGTAAAAGTTTATTTGTTTCTTTTAATCTTGTCTTGTTATGTTGCTTGTTTTGTGTGGGTTGCTTTACTTTGTTTAATTTCTTGTTTAGTAATTTCAGTATCTTAGTTAAATGTTTTCTTTGCTTAGTCTAATCAGTAGTGTAATGAGTAGTGAGTAGTTCCATCCTTATTTGGGGGGTGGAGAAATATGTGATATAATCATGTAGTGTATTAAGTGTGTGTTATTTTTATCCCTTGAGCTTTATATGATTTCCATAACCATCTAATGGGTTTTCACTCTTATCTTTGATATGCTAATGCTCTTGAATGAAGCTTAGCTTGTGCTTTGATTAGTGGACCTATTTTATGGGGAATGATAAGGTTAGGATATGGATGAAGTTAATATTGGAAACATAATTTGTAGTGTATGTGCTCTTGTTGCCTTTACCTTAGCTAATGTCTTGTATGTTTTAATGATGTAGTCTTATCTTAATTCATGTGGAGGCATAATAGGGTCTAGTCTTTATACTTGAGTTCATGTAGCTTCATTCCAATTATTGTCTTGTATGTTTTAATGATGTAGACTTATGTTAATTCATGTGGAGGCAAAGTTGGATGTAGTTTTATGATTTCATGCACTACATGTTGTGAGGAGCTTAATGAACACACACACACACACACACTTCTTTATGTTCACATTATTTCTCTACCCCCTATGGGGCTTAGTTTATTGCTTATCTTCATTTCCTTTATGCATCTTAGTGTAGTTTAGTGTAATACATCTTTCTCTCCTTCTTTTACCTCTCGCCTTCGAACAAACCAAGTGTCGACACACCTCCCAGTGGACGACCCGTATTTGCCACCGCTTCATCGCGGGCGTGCACTTGCGGTTAATATAAAACGATCAATCAACCACCCCCCCAAAGGGATGGATCTACTCACTACACAATATTCTAGCAATTAAACTAAAGAAGAAAGGAGACATTTTGCCTAAGATCAAAGAAATAAGACTTAGCTAAGCATGCATAAAAAGAGACAACATGAGAACAAAACAATGAAAATTATTTTATTAAATGACTCACATTACTAGTAGCATTTTTCTCCAGCTTGAGTTTTTGCTCCAAGGCTTACTCCAAGTAGAGAGAATGCCATCAAGCAATGGGTAAATACAAAAGGAGAGGAGGAGTTCGATATATAGGCATGGAAAATGGTAATCTAGGACAATCCCCCGGTATGGGACTACAACACATATCATAAATGGACTAAATACAACCTAGTTCTACACCCGACAAAATCACATGTAATTTGGGACAAAATAGAACGCCAATTAGCGGTCCGGGACAACCAATTGGCGGTCTAAATGGGCTTGATCGGGTCGGATTTCGGGTGTCCTTATTTTGGCTTGATTTCTTGGTGTTCGATGAACTCGATTTGGTTGTTGATGGTTGGGCCCAGATTTAATTGCCGAAATACTCCTTATTAAGGTGTGGAGCTTCTTGATTTGGTCATTGATTCTTTTGGTTTTACATCTAGGTCCTACTCTCTTTCATTTCAGTCCATAAGTCTTGCAACTTAGTCCTTTTCCTTGCTTTTGAGTCCTTTTTATGTATCATTTCTTCAACCCTATTTATTCTTGAAACTCAAACACAAAACTTGTCACGTAGCATTGTTTAGGCTCAATATAATGGATATAAGACACGAATGTATGCATGATATGATGTCAATCAATATGTCTTGCAACTTAGTCTTTTTCCTTGCGTTTGAGTCCTTTTGTGCCTCTTCTCCTGAAACGTGCTTATTCCAGAAACTTAAACATAAAACTCGTTACTTAGCATTGTTTAGGTGAAAAAAAACGGATATAAGACACAAATGTATGCATGATATGATGTCTATCCAATACCCCCACACCTAACTTTTTCTAGTCCCGAGCAAAATAAAGAAAGGAAAAATGAAAGAAAGACAACGGCATACATAAAACAAGAAAATCCTATCTCACTTTCGTAGGAATCACGGTTTCACTGAGCATGTGCAACAAGCCGTTAAACCTCCTTGTCACTAAGGAGGAGGAGTTGTCTCCTGAGAATTTACAGCGGATACACCCACAAAATCCGAACATTGATCATTATTCAACCTAGCAACATGACTCGCTGGACTCATTTTCGTCGATAATTGGACACGATAATTCTACGAGCCGACTCTATATATGTAATCAGTCCACACCCCCAGCCTAATGAACCATTCGTGAAAGTTAATTAAGGACTTAAGTGAAAGACATGGGCAACCTTAACTTCTTAAAGTTACATTGTGTAAAGACAATTAAGGTTCTTATTTGACTCTTTTTTTCTTTTTTTTCTTTTCTTCATTCATCATTCTTTTTCTTTTCGTGAGGACATACGGTATCACGTACACCTCCCCCTAAATCTCCACAAATGGCGATCCCTACCACCTGTGCAATGGGAGTTCGGTTGGTGCATCCCAAGTCAGATGACTCGAAAACACCAGGCACTAAGTCCCTCGGACCTAATTTCTTGAGTGATAGGATTCGTGCGAGAAGAGAGAACACCACTTATTTATTTATCTACAAGGGAACCAAAACCCCTACACTTGAAGTTTCACAACAAGATTTTAAGGGTCCCTGACTACGACAAACTTCCTTATACAAACATGCACGAATTTTTTGACTCACTAGGTTGATGGTGGACTTCTTTATTTGTTTAAGTACTGAAAACCTATGATTACTCGCGCCTTACGACACTATAAGACTTAAAGCTGGTACACTAGATATCCTAATGCATCATGTTCAAGTCAATTCTGGGAGCTTCTCTTTTGATTGCCTCAAAATAATTCTGCATATACGCTAAACACATACACAAACCCCACAAAACATTTTCTTTCGCAAACACCTCAGATTTTTGAAAGAAATAGGAAATGAAAGCACTACGAAAAACAAAAGATAAAAAGGCATCCAAGGATCATGACAAGAAGATATATCGATATTAAATGCAGCACACTAACATGACCCTTGAAAGATAAACAAAAGAAAGTGAAATAAAACAAAAGACACAAAAAATATGTACATACGTGAAAACACCCCCACACCTAATCCATGCATTGTCCTCAATGTATGGAAGAATGGTGCCAATGCATGGATAGGGTGTACTAGATAATGTTGGCGGCCAGAGGTGCTGGAAGAGGCACCTCGCTTAAGAGCCGATAACGTCCTATAAAGCTTCTGGTTTTGCTTGGACAAAATGACATTTTGCTGCTCAACCACCATCTCAGATATGTCGGTGTTGAAGAGGGTTCCTGAGCTCACAGATGAGTTTGGGAAACTTTCTCTAACATCCTCCACCATGTAATCAGACACCCATGCCTCCTGAAAGCAATGGCGATACGACGGGGTCATCTTCGCAACCTCGAGGTCGATGCCTTGGCACTGTAGCAAGCGCTCAAACCGTGGGATGTCCAACATTCCACACAATTTGGTCACCAGAGTAGGAAAACCGAGTATTTCTTTAAGCTTGGCGTTTACCAACATATCAAACAACGTTCGACAAATGTCGTGAGGTGAACCATCCATGAGACTATACACTATTTGCAAACTAGTTGCGAAGAATGTGGAGGTCCGCTCTTGCCCAACACATTCCTACACACCCACCTAGCTACAATGTGCACATTGGAATAGATGTTCATATTGGGTATTCCCCCATGCGATGAAATGTGTTGCCCCCGCCCAAGCATAGATCGGTAAAAATTAATATCACGAGTGGGCGCGAGATCATCAACTAAGAGAATCCCAGACGCGTCGGAGATAAAATGGGGTGTCACGGTGTGTTTAACCCCTCTAAGGGTGACACTAAACTCGAGTCTGACCATCAAATGATCACCCTTTTGCTATGATTCTATTGTAGAAGGGTTCTCTAAAATCACGAATCAGGGAGGTAAAATTAAGTTCTGGAATCAAATGTAGGTTGGCCATACCTGTACGTACCTTGGCGAGCATTAACGGAGGAACAAGCAGTGGCAGAGACAAACACAATGCTCCAGGGGTGGAGACAAAAGCACATCGACGCAAGTAGTAACAAAAAACTCAAAACCAACAGAAACCGACTGTCCCAACACAATCAACTCCCTGCCAAAGATCCAAGAGCAGGTTTGCTCAACAGTCCGCTGATTGGCGGTCTGGAACCACTGATCGGCGGTAAGGTTATCAGATCTGATGGAAAAAATCTTTGGGTGGTGGCCAAAAAGGTAAAATGCATTTGGGTTCGGGTGGATGATGGGTAAGGTAAAGAACACACGTTATTAACAAACAAGCATGGAAAAATATCAAAAGGCACTTCGATTTTTTTTCTTATTTTTGTTTTTTGTTTTTTTAAGATATGTAAAACAAAATGAAAGGATGAATCACATCAAGATGATCACATCCTCGGGAAGTTCGTGTAAAGACACGACTTCCGCCTCGACCTCTGTCGTGGTCCCCTCCAAGTACGGTTTTTGCCAGTGTCCATTAACTTTGAACACGTCGGTTATACTAGGGTTGTGAATCTACCACTCCATGAGGAAAAACGGTTAAACAATAAAGGCTCCAGACCAATGACTCTGAAGTTTCCCCGGAAACAAGTTGAGGCGAGAGTTATACAACAAGACCATTTGTCCCTCCGTGAAAGTTTTGATTCTAATAAAGAGGTCGTGGAAAATTTTAGTGCGGGACCTGCAAATCTTGGCATTCTCATAAGCTTCATTTCTCAACTCCTCCAACTCATGGAGGTCCAGCTTGCGATTGGCACCGGAAACATCAAGACTCATGTTAAGATGTTTGATTGCCCATAATGCCCGGTGCTCAAGTTGTACAAGAAGATGGCAAGGATTGCCATAAAGGGGACATGCCAAGGTCAGTTTTAAATGTAGTGCGGAAGGCCTGCAATGAATCATTAAGCATAACCGACCAATCTTTCCCCGAAGCATTAATTATTTTCTCTAGAATTTGCTTGAGTTGACGGTTGGACATTTCCACCTCGCCACTGGTTTGAGGAAGATAAGGTGTGGCCAACTTGTGCATGGTGGAATATTTCCTCAATACTTCCTTGAGGGATCGGTTCACAAAGTGTGTCCCTCGATCACTTATGATACAACGAGGTATCCCAAACCTCGCAAAAAAGTGTTCTTTAGGAAATTTGATCACAACCTTGCGATCGTTTGTGCCAGTGAGGACTACTTCAACCAACTTCGACACATAATCCACGGCCACCAGAATGTAGGTGTGACCATGGGACACGAGGAAAGGGCCCACGAAGTCAATTCCCCTAACATCAAAGATGTGGACCACTAGGATAGGATTGAGTGGCATCATATCACATCTTCCAATGCGGCCCACACGTTGACACCTATCGCATGCTTTGTAAAATGCAAATGTGTCCTTGAACAACGTGGGCCAGTAAAAACCGCATTGGAGAACATTGGTAGCGGTTTTCTTGGCACCGAAGTGCCCACCACATGCCACATTATGGCAAAAAGACAAGACGCTCTGAATCTCGTTGTTAGGAATGCACCTTCTTATGATTTGATCGGCACAATACTTAAACAAGTAGGGGTCATCCCAATAGAAGTGCTTGTCTAACGACATGAATTTGGCTTTATCATTTTGTGTCCAATGAGTCGGTACCTCCCTGGTTGCTAAATAGTACACAATGTCAGTGAACCAGGGGGTGAGGTTATTGCCATAAGGTTCTCGTCAGGAAAGAACTCGTTCACTGGTGGATCCGATGAAATCTCAACAGGAATGAGAGAAAGGTGATCTGCCATGATGTTCTCACATCCCTTCCTATCCCGTATCTCATGGTCAAATTCATGAAACAACAAGATCCAAAGAAGGAGAAAGGGTTTTGCATTCTTTTTGTACAAAAAGGTAGCGAAGAGCTAAGTGATCAGTGTAGATGATGACATGCGACCCAAGGAGGTATTGATGAATTTTTTTCAACGCAAATATGATGTTGAGGAACTCTTCCTTAGTAACGAAGTAGTTAAGTTGGGCGTCGTTGAGAGTACGACTTGCATAATAGATCACATGAGGCAACTAGTCGACTTTCTGACCCAACACTTCTCCTATCGCATAATCAGATGCATCACACATCAGCTCGAAAGGTAGAGTCCACACCGGTTCCTTAATATTAGGAGAGGAGGACAACTCAAAAGCAGTCATGCACTCAGCTGTGAACTCAAAAGATGTGCCTTTAGCAAGCAAGCTCGTCATGGGACGCGCTATCTTGCTGAACTCTTTAATAAACGCCGATAAAAACCAGCATGTCCAAGGAATGGCAAGATTTCCTTTACCGAGGTTGGTGGCAGAAACTTAGAAATAAGCTCAATCTTTGCCTTATCCACCTCAATACCTTCACGAGATCCCACGTGACCCAATACGATGACTTTTGTAACAATGAAATTACACTTTTCCCAATTAAGGGCTATGTTCGTTTCCGAACACCTCTTCAGAACAAGGGTCAGGTGGTGCAAGCACTCATCAAAGGAGGTGCCATGAACCAAGAAGTCATCCATGAAAATCTCAAGGAAGTTCTCGACCACGTCGGAAAAGATACTTAACATCAAACGTTGGAATGTTGCTGGTGCGTTGCATAATCTGAAACGCATACGTCTATAAGCAAACGTCCCAAAAGGACAAGTGAACGTGCTTTTCTCTTGGTCTTCAGGGGCAACTGGGATTTTATTGTATCCCGAATAACCATCAAGGAAACAGTAATAGGCATGCCCGACGAGTCTCTCAAACATCTGGTCGATGAAAGGTATAGGGAAGTGGTCCTTACACGTGACCGCGTTCAACTTCCTATAGTCAATGCAGACTCGCCACGCAGTTTGAAGTTGTGTGGGTAGTTAGTGTAATGAGTAGTGAGTAGTTCCATCCCCATTTGGGGGGTGGAGAAATATGTGATATAATCATGTAGTGTATTAAGTGTGTGTTATTTTTATCCCTTGAGCTTTATATGATTTCCATAACCATCTAATGGGTCTCCACTCTTATCTTTGATATGCTAATGCTCTTGAATGAAGCTTAGCTTATGCTTTGATTAGTGGACCTATTTTATGGGGAATGATAAGGTTAGGATATGGATGAAGTTAATGTTGGAAACACAATTTGTAGTGTATGTACTCTTGTTGCCTTTTCCTTAGCTAATGTCTTGTATGTTTTAATGATGTAGTCATCTTAATTCATGTGGAGGCATAGTAGGGTCTAGTCTTTATACTTGAGTTCATGTAGCTTCATTCCAATCATTGTCTTGTATGTTTTAATGATGTAGTCTTATCTTAATTCATGTAGAGGCAAGATTGGATGTAGTTTTATGATTTCATGAACTACATGTTGTGAGGAGCTTAATTGAACACACACACACACATCTTTATGTTCACATCAGTTCTCTACCCCCTTTGGGGTTTAGTTTTATTGTTTATCTTCATTTCCTTTTGCATTCTAGTTTAGCATTGTAGTGTAGTTTAGTGTAACCAATCCTTTTCTCCTTTCTTTACCCCTTGCCTTCGCACAAACCAAGTGTCGACACACCTCCCAGTGGACGACCCGTATTTGCCACCGCTTCAACGCGGCCGTGCACTTGCGGTAGAAATATAAAACGATCAATCACCTTCGCACAAACCAAGTGTCGACACACCTCCCAGTGGACGACCCGTATTTGCCACCGCTTCAACACGGCCGTGCACTTGCGGTTAAATATAAAACGATCAATCAATAACAGACCACCGAAAGATCTCAAGATCAATCTACACGAGTAGGGTTGCACCTCACGCAAGATGCCTGCAACAACCCTACCCAACTTACTCCCCATGGTCCAACCTCCTCCCTACTAAATTCTCCATCAAACCACCAAGGAAACATGGAGTATGGGACGTGATAGGGGGAAAAGATGCATAACCAGCCACTGAAGATCCGAGTTGCACCACAGCCCACCCAATCTGTAGAACTCTAGTTGTGCAAACCCTAACCCTCATGACCGAGCAGCTACTTGTGTTGTGCAGAACTCTGCCCAACACCCACCACCACATCCTATTCTAACGACTAGAGGCATACCTGATCAACAAGGAAAAGACTGAGCTTAGCCGGAGATCACCACTCCTCTTCTAGCCGCACAATTGATGCCGACTAGCTTGCTCTACCAATCTTGCCGGAGATCAGTCCAGTAGCTCACCGGAGAGGGAGGTGCAGGTGGTATGAGGTGGATTTCGTGGAGAAGAGAAGGGTAGGGAGGTATGGGACGGCTGGTTAGGGTTGTGTTTGTCGCAAGGAAACCAACACAGATGGCAAGGAGTGATTGCAATTGAAGGCCAATCAAAACATACCACAAAGCTCCCAATTCAAAAGTTTGCAAATCTCAAGAGATTTGCTCTTGCTGATGTGGCAGCCACGTCACCCCACCTACACACCTCAATCCTACATGCCTACGCAAGGCCACGCCAACCCACACACGTGACTTGCTCCTAATTGACCTGATTAAGTCAACCAATTACAAGTCAATTTAACTCGCCCAAAAGGAAACTTTTCCCCGAAAGAAAACTTTTTCTGAACCCAAGCATAAAATCACAAAAATACATCAAGCGTAAAGATAACACATAAATAAGTATAAGGATAAAATAAGACTTAATAGTGTAGTAGGAGAACGGGTCTTACAGTTACACTATTAACAACTGTGGCCGAATATATTGCCGCCGGTTGTGCATGTGCACAAGTCTTGTGGATGAGGCAAACCCTCAAAGACTTGAAACTTAAATTTCAAACTACTCCTATCTTTTGTGATAATACTAGTGCCATCAATCTTTCAAACAATCCCATTTTGCATTCAAGAAATAAGCACATTGAAGTAAGACATCATTTTCTTAGGGATCATGCAACCAAGGAAGACATCAAACTTGTATTTGTCCCAACAAATGATCAAGTAGCGGATATCTTCACAAAACCTCTAAATGTTGATCAATTCCATCACATAAGACTAAATCTAGGCATGTGCAACTTAAATGAATTATAACTTGGTAATATCATGCCATAAACGTCGAAAATTGCATCTTGATTGAGTTAATCGTTGAGTTTGTGGATCTTTTGATGTTCTTCAGGCTATATTGCATCTTGATTGGGTCAACCGAAATTGGTGTTATGTTCCACCGGATTGCTTTGTTGGGATGTTTTAATCGTTCTGACTATTTTCGGTCGACCAGAATAGTTGTTTTGTTTGACCAATTGCCTACTGCTCGATTGGATCCGTAAGTTCACTTAAGTGATCAGTCAAACCATATTGGCTTGGTCGGCCATTTTGGTTTTTGCTCTCCCCCATTTACTTTCTTAGTTCTACCGAATTGTCATCCGATCTTACTTTTTTTTGGTTCATCGGTCGACCGGTGTATCATCCTTGTTCGATCAAATTTTCCAGACAGTGTGTGCCACGTCGGTTCGGTCGACCACTCTTCTTTCTATGTTCGACCAATTTTTCCAAGATGCCTCTAACTCCTCTATTTGGTTGACCGTTGCCACTAAATGGTCGACCGATTGTAACTGGTTACTCACTCTTATCTGATCGGTCGACCGTGGATTTGTGCTAGTCGACCGCTCGCTCATCATAACCAAACGGTCGATCGTTAACATATTTGTTTCTACATCTAGACCAAGCTCGTGTCTTTCTCTTTCACTTTTACTTTTCACGTCTTTTTACCCTACCACAGCCCCTCCTTTCGATCAACCCGACCAAAAATCTTGTTTTTTTACCTCGATTCGTCTCCCCTCTCAATCCTCTACCTTTTCCACCAACATATTCACCCTCTCCCTCCTTCATCATGTCAAGTCAAAAGAAGATGGTGATTCGCAAGAAGTGGGGTGACCTGGAAGTTGTGGCTACTGAACGCCACACAAAGACGCAAGATTGTCCCCCAGATCTACAAATGTTCGCCATCCACCTGCTTCTCCAACAATTTTGTTCTTCCCCATTGACGACAATGCTGAACAAACTTGGGACAACAGTTTTTGGGGTGCTCCATTCATCCCATATCGCCATGTTGAGTTAGCGGATTTTACTGAGTTTTCTTTAAAAGCACATTTCGATGCAAACAAGCTCACATTTAATCACAGGAGAGGAAGAATGACTCAGGAGGGAAGGGAAGAAGTCATTATGCTACGGTGGGTGGGTACAGGTAGAAGCACACCAGCAAGCAAGGCTCAAACAACCTAAGGTTGCTATAGGTCCTTACATCTAGATGACGCCTAACTGCGAGGTCACGCGGCCTCAACACGCCTCACCTCCCTACGAGAAAAACCACAAAGCCCAGCAAGTGGGCCAAGATCCGGAGATCTCGTCTCTCCTACTAACGACAGAGTGGGCGACGTCGATCAGGCCATGACGGTCGTGACCAGATAACTCTCCCAATGCGCCCGAGATCCTTAGGGGCCAATGTATACTTGATTTTAAAGTTAGGATCTTGATTAGTGTAATTTTTGGGGCCAAGGAAAGGGTGATGAAATACCCCACCTTATCTTTTAAGGGACAACCCCTCCTTAGTATCATTTTAGAGTCTAAATCTAGAAATCAACTCTCTAAGCAAAACGTTCAACTCACACTTGTTACAATCCAATTCCTACTAACTAATGTATGTTCACACGAAATGCGTGAATGAGAGTAGGAAATGCGTACCTCACGCCAGTGCTCAACAACTAAAAGTAAAGCTAAAATAAAATGACAAACTACGTGCCTAGGTCAAGTATATGATGCATGACCAAAACAAGCAAGAATGCCTAATCTTTTGCCTTGGGTTTTAGTGGCCAAGTTGATTAAAAGAGGATTGATTGTTGATCTGGGGGAAAACTACAAGTCAAAATATGCCAAATTGAGCCCCAGACGTCTATGTTTAAACAAAAAACAACCAGAAGAAAGAAGAGAGAAAGAAGATCTCACCAGTCCTCCTGTTGGCGGTCCACCACCGCTGATTGGTGGTCTGTTTGTCTTTGTTGGCCTCTAAACTTCTTCTGGTGCCTTCCCTTGTTCTTTAAATCCTCCTCAAACAAAGAACAACTAAACAAAAGAAAAACTAAACAAAAAACATTAAATAAACTGGAATCGTCCAAACCAAAGTCTGGACTGAGCACCTCCCGGGAAACGACGGCAACAACTTGTTGTGTTCATTTTAAATACCGCAAGTGCACGACGTAGGTAAAGACGTGGGAAATACAGGTCGTGTCCACGAGGAGGTGTGTGAACTCTGGTTTGTTCGAAGGCATGTGGGAAAAGAGGCAAAGAAGATGTGACTACATTAAACTAACTACGCTAAGCTAGCACGAAACAAACAAAGAAGATGAAATCATGAGATGAAATAAAATTAAACTAAGTGACTAATACAAGAAAGCTGGAAATCAGGAATGAAAACCCCTAAGTGGTGGAGTGTGTTTACACATGCAATAAGATGGTAAAGCATGCATTCAATGGGCACAAATGTAGGTTGTGTTTTCATGCAAAGTGAAGTGTCTAATGGATATGGACCAACCTATCAATCCAATCACTAACCTAGTTGATTAACATTTACATATACAAGTTGGTTATTTCAGAACCTAAACAAACATGGGAGGTGTCTAATAGTTGTGGCAAATCCCATCATGTGAAGTGTTCTACTCTAAACAAGCAAGCATACATTCACATTTATCAACACATTTCAAAATAAAGCATTCATTTCCACTCTTTATTGCAAGTATAAACATCATCTCCACCCCCCAAAGGGGAATGTAACTACTCACTACTCATTGAACTATAAACTACATTAAGAAAAGAAGACATTATAATTATACCACGATAAAGAATACAAAATAAACTAAACAAGCAAGCATTAAAACAAAGACAACATTAAGACAAAATATGTAGAATTATTTTATTTACATGACTCACATTACAAGTAGCATTCTTCTCCACCTTGAGTTTTTCTCAAAGACTTATTCCAACTGGAGATAATGCCACCAAGCAATGGGTAAATACAAAGGAAGGTGAAGAGTTCTATTTATAGGTATGGAAAAAGTTAATCCGGGACAATCGCCCGGTATGGGACTAAAAGCATACCAAATACTGACTAAATATAACCTAATCTAACACCCGACCAAGGCATGTGCGTTTTGAAGCAATCTTGACAGTTGATTGGTAGTCTGGGACCTCTAATTTGTGGTCTGTATTTGTCTGATCGGGTCTGGATTTGTTTGGCTTCATTCTAGCTTGATTTCTTGGTGTTTGATGAACCCGATTTGGTTGTTGATGGTTGGTACCGGATAAAATTGCCAAAATACTTCTCATTAAGGTGTGGAGCTTCTTGATTTGCTCATTAATCCTTTTGGTTTTACATTCGGGTCCTTCTCTCTTTCATCTCAGTCCATAAGTCTTGCAACTTAGTCATTTTTCTTGCTTTTGAGTCCTTTTTGAATCTCTTCTTATCAAACCTATTTAGTTTTGAAACTTAGACTCGTTGCATAGCCTTTTTTAGGCTAAAAATAAAGGATATAAGACACAAATATATGCATGATATGATGTCAATCAACGACACTGCAGACGAAGAAGAAGATGCAGAGGAAGCGCCCCCTACTTATCCGAAGTGGACGCCTAGTCAAAGCCAAGCAATACCTTCTCATTCTAGGGTAGAAGGTGATGCTGATGCATGAAATTTTGGCGGTGGATAGACTGTGGATCTTTCGAGCTCGAGCGACTCTTCATCATTTCAGCACCTGTCTGATCGGATGGATCGTCTTGAAGCCTATATCGACACTCATGTTGACTCTGTGATGAGCGAGATTAACTCTCTCTCATCCGTCCTTTGTGATCAGAGACTCGGTTGATGCTTGTAGTTGTGTTTCTAGTTGTGTGTGTCATGTGCTTGTTGTTCTCAGGATTTGGAGTTGCTTTGAACTTTTGAGTCTTTTGTTTTTCCCTTGCACCTTTGAATGATTATGGTGTTTGCTTTGGATATTTGGATGTTTGCATGACTAAGTTTTTTTGGGATTTATTGGACATGTTTCATTGCTATTGTTTCTTTTTGGCATATTATCTTTACGCTTCCGTTGCATAATCTTATGACATGTGTTAAAGTTCCACGTTAGATTCATGAGTATAATCTTTTTTATTATGCCAAAGGGGGAGAAGTAAATATATGCATCATAGAGAGGGGGGGTTTAAAGATGATAAAACTTGAAAAGAACATGTATATAAATATAGGTTGTCGTCATCAAAAAAGGGGAGATTGTTGGTTTTTTGGCTAAATAATCAGTAATCTGTTTTGATTATTAACTAACATATCAATAAACACATGTAATCCATTAATATCATTGAGTGCATATATTGTATTTCTAACATTTCAGGAACCAAGTATGGATCAAGACAAGAAATGAAGAATGAAGAGTAGATAGGTTTATATTTCTTGTACTTAGGCTCTAATGTAACTTGGCAATTGAAATCATTGAGGAATTGAAGTGCAGGACCGCTAGGGAACCTATAGAAGTCTTACAATCATGTCCATTTCAATTTGACCTCAATAGGAAATCGACGAAACATAGAAATTCCCTTAGAACAGGATTTCTGAGTGAGACCGGTCGACCGAAACCTCAGTTAGTTCGACCGATTCTAATATCTGGTTTCCCAGTCTAAATTGTGTGACCGAAACCTTTTACCCGTTCGGCCGTTTCATTCCGTCAACCGTTAGTACCGAGTTTGACCGATACAATCTTCCTAACCTATCATTTGTTGACATGTGTTCTGGTTAGACTGGACACCGATCGACCGAAACTTATGTTATGTTCGACCATTTGCATATATGATTTTGTCTTTAATATGACCGTTATACTTGTTGTATTTCCCAACGGTCGCATACAAATGCTTCACCTAACCCTCTTTTGATTTGGTCTTATAGTCGGCCGAATCCTTAGCCACGGTCGACCGGTTCACGAAACACTCCCGTTCCAGCACTTACTGATATTTTTGATCGGACGACATCTCTATCTTGTTCGACTGTTATTCAATTCCACAGTTTCATCTTGACCAAATTCTCCGAACGGTCGACAGAACCTTAATATTTGTTTGACCATTAACTTATGTTCTAGCCCAGTTGGTTCGACCGCCTTCTGTTTCAGTCGACCGTTTGTTTCCAGCATTTTCTGGATTTGACTTCTGCATTGATTCCGGTCGACCAATTTTATCCCAAACAGTGCCCTATGCTTTTCTATTTTTTGTATTCTTACACAACTCTATACCTATTTAATTCTAATGGCTAGATCAAGTTTAGGGCATATATATAGAGCTAAGAACACATTTCTAAGGTCATCAATTTTTCTCCGAGCTCAAACATTCTTATACTCTCATTTTGCTCTAAACGTCCTTCTGCTCACATCTACTCACTGAAACAAGCTCATTGATTGCATTGTTCATTTAAAATGCCCAAGATTAGTTTGCTAAAGTTTTTCCTTCAAGAGTTGTACTAGCTTCTGGAGTGAAGCTCATCTCGGATTGTGAGAACGTGGTCCAAGCTAGGCGAGGGTGTTCGCAAAGCTTGTGGTGTAAAGGCGTGATCTTGGCCCGTAATGTAGATCGGATTAGTGGAGGACCCGAAGTTAGTCGAGGAAGAGAAATTCTTAAGAGAGGACTAGGATCCAGTGGTTGGATCCAAACCTCTATACATCTGGTGTTGTGGTTTACATATCTCTCCTTCATTTTTATTGTTCTAGTTTTTAATTTTCAATAGTTGTTTAAAGAAATTAATTACTCTATTCACCCCCCCCCTTTAGACTAATATTAGGGCATATTAGATCCTACATTGTGGACTTATTACATATATAGAGTTGGCCCGTAGAATTACCATATCCAATGATCGACAAAAATGAGCCCATCGAGTCGTGTTGATAGGTTGAATAATGCATCTATATGCAGATTTTGTGGGTATATCCGCTGAAAACCATCATGAGAAACCACTCCACCTTCACAACAAGGTGGTTTAACGGCTTGTTGCACATGCTAAGTGCAACCGTGATTCATACGAAAGTGAGGATTTATCTTATTTTCCATTTTGCTTTCCCTTTCGTAGTTTATCTTTTCATTGTTTTGCTCGGGACTAGCAAAATCTCGGTGTACATGTATTTGATTGATATCATATGATGCATATATTCATGTCTTATATACTCTATTTTGAACCTAATCATTGCAACGTAACAGGTTTTATGTTTAAGCTTCAGGAATAAACATGGTTGACGAGAAGAGACACAAAAAAGACTTGAACACAAGAAAAATGATTGAATGGTGATACATATGAACTGACATGCAAGAAGGAAGGACCCGGATGTAAACCAAAAGGACCTAGAAGCAAATCAAGAAACTCCACACCTTCATGAGGAGTATTTTGGCAATTCGATTCGGGCCTAAACTGTTTGATCGATGTGGGTCAGTAAATCTAATCAATTTTGATCTTAATCTCTACTTTCTTAAACAATAGATAAAGTGGAAACAAATTAAGAAAACAAGTAGAGAAAATGCAAACCAAAATGGACATGGGGATTTTTATAGAGGTTCGGCCTCCCACCTACTTCATCTCTTGCAAGCTCCGCTCGACACTTCGATCTCCGCTTACGATTTCACTATCCGCTCCCCGTTTCAGGTCGTGAGACAATGCCTTACAATCCGAGAAGGATCCTTTGGGCTTTCACCGGAGCCTTTACAAACTTTGCTGACTCAGAACTTGAGTGGATCGCACTCTCTAAAGCTGAGAATAGTTTGAGTAGATACAGAATTGATCAAAGGTGTCAAATTTAGGCTTGGAGAGTAGGATTGGGGAATTGAAATCTTAGGAGTTTCTCTTAGATGTGTATGACAATATGAAGTGTAAGAGTTGTTCAATTGTGTCTTGGTAAGATCCATTTATCCTAAGGAGTTATAGACGTTGTGACAAAAGTTGTAGAAGAATGTGTGAGAAACACAAAATAGAGAAGCACATGTCACTGTTCTGGTTCAGTTCGGTCTACCAAAAATGGCAAGACGGTTGACCAGAATCTGTCTAGAAAAGACGTCCAAACAGTTCTAGAAACAAACGGTTGACCGAACAAGGGGCGGTTGAACAAACAGGGTTATAACTTAAGTTATTGGTTGAACCAAGAGTAGGACAGTCGACCAATTAGGTAGTCCAGATTTATTGTCCAGGAAAGTCCTGGGACAAACGGTCGAACAAAAAGGTTTATTCGGTCGACCGTTAAAAACTGGCACTCCGTGGTTCAAGAGATGTCTAAGTTTCGTGGGGCCAAAACTTGAGTACAACATTACAAGAAATACAAAATTACATATCTTCAATAGCTTGAATACATGTCTTGACTTTAGTTACTTTCTTCCTTGAGTCTTGATCACCTATAGATGTTAGCACAAAGCAACATATATGACATGCAATATGTGTGCTACTCTACATTGATTATTATTAAGATTAGGTTGATTAAATCATCAAAACATAGATTAAGGCCTTAAAGCCAACAAAAACTCCAACAACCAACTCGGGTGCACTACACATGAAGAAATCAACTCAGCAAAACACTCTCCAAACCGGGAGATGATCCAAGCCTTATAGACCGCCAATTAGTGGTATTAGACTGCTCGTTAGCGGTCGGGTCTTCTCCAGACCCGATAATATTTAGGCGGGTCATGTATTTGGGTGTTTTATGTCTATTTTTAGTAGTGTATTAGTCCAACATTGGGGGATTGTCCCCGATTACCTTTTTCTATGACTAAAAATAGAACTCTTCCTCTTCTCTTGTAAACTACTACATGCTTGGTGGCTAATGCCTCTACTTAGAGTCAAGTCTTGGAGAAAACACTAAAGTGGAGAGATGCTACTTGTAATGTGAGTCTGAAATTAAAATATTTTTTTCTTAATTCATGTTGTCTCTCTTATGGTTCTTGCATGCTTACCTTAATTTTATTTTATTAATCTTAGTAGACTTAGTTAACCTAATCTTAGTAGACTTAGTTAACCTATTTTATCTCTTAACAAAATAGTTAGCTTAATTATTAGTGAGTAGTTCCATCCCCTTTGGGGGTGGAGATGATATACATATATGTTGGGAAGTTTGGATGTTTGATGAATTTTTGCTTGTGTAGACTTGCAGGTTTGTATGTTCATCGGGGGTGTTTTAATCATATACATGTTGGTGGATTTTGGATGGGTTTTGCCATAGGATTTAGACACTTCCTATGCTTAGTTTCCGCATGTTTATTGATTGAAATTTCCTATGGAATATGCTACATATTACTTATGTGTTTGTATTTGTGTTTGCTTTCTTGATTGATTGAAAAACTTTGTTTTGATGGGTTTTGCCATAAGATTTAGACATCTCCCATGCTTAGCTTTGTTTTTCACATGAGTTCATGGTTTTTTATGAGTCTTGCCATATCCTTAGACACTTCTCATGATGAGCCTAGTCTCATGATAATCAAGTAGTAATTGTTGATACGTTGTGTGAATGGATAGGCAGGTTTTGCCACATCTATAGACGCTTCCTATGCATAAACATACACACACGACACACACATAAATTCTTACATGTGTCATTCATCACTTATTTCAGTTCATATGTGAACACACTCCACCCCTTAGGGGTTTCTTTTCCTGAATTTAAATCTCTTTGTTAGGGCTTTAGTTAGTTGTAGTCAATCTTTAGTTGCTTTCTTTTGCATTTTAAACTACTAATTTAGTGTAGTCTAGTTTTACTATAATCACATCTCTTCTTCCCTATTTTGCCACTTGATTTTTGACAAACCATAGACTATTCACCTACCTATCGATCGACCCGTACTTGCCCCGTCTTCACCGATGGTTGTACACTTGTGGTTAATTAATAGAACGTTTAACAACACCTGCAGGATCAACAAGTAGTATATGTCAAAAACGTGGTATACAACTAGCCATGGTCCTATGTAAGACACGGGATGGGGATGCATTCGAAAAGTCGACAATCGAGGACAGATCGATGTCGTATCTGGTCAAACAACCCTCACTGTCTCGTGATAGATTTTGCCACAACCATTAGCCACTTCTTATGCATAAAAACACAATCTATGCTTGTGCCATATAGAATACATTCATCACCACCTTATTACATGTGTACACACAATCCACTCCTTATTACATGCGATGAAACACGAGTTTGTCCTTCAAACTCGGAAGACGGTTGAAATTCTTACTGCCTCCAAATAAGGTGTCCTTTGAAGGACACATGTGTTATTTAAAATACGTACTTGTCTATTCTCTAAACTCGAAAGGGTTCTTTGCACTTAAATGACACTTATGTCCTTTAAAAGGAACGAAAAAGGGGCATGTCAAGTCAGACTATAGCCTTAAAACAACCGGGTTTTCTTTAAATTGTTTTTTGGGCAAAAAATTGTCAAGAATAAAAAACAAAAATTAACTCAAAGTACATTGTAAGCTTCGTCAGGTTATAAAGACAATTAATTCATGAGCTCTAACCAAAACTAATAAAAAACTACGCTAAGATTTTCTTTTTCATTTTTTGTTATCAAGACCTTTGATAAATATTCCTTCAACATGATCCTCCCGAATAAGTAATTTAGCAGCATTTCTATGATCATCGACTGGCTTCAATTCAAGCACTTGGGTTGAAAATGGGGGAATATCTTCAATGTCATTGACACCCTCTTGAGAAATAACTTGTCATTTTCCTTGTAAAATGACCGACCAATGATTATCACAGGGGTCTACTACATAAAAAATATATTTTGCTTGAGATGCCAAAATAAAAGGATCTTCCTTGAATCCCTATTTGTTAAGGTCCACCAAAGTAAATCCCAACTCATCGAGCCAAAGGTCGTTGTTATTGTCCACCCACTTGCATTTAAATACTGCCACATCGAATTGGGTGAAGTTCGACACCCATATATCTTCAATTTGGCCGTAGTATGACATCTCTGTATATATAGGATTTTTATCATTCGAACTAGAGATATGCAAAGATTTAGCAACTAAACTGACCCCGTGTTTTGTGTTGTGCTTTTGTCATCTTACATTTTGGTGTAGAAGGAGTATTCATTGACATCGTAACCACTATAAGATGTGACAACAGGATTAGACATATAGGCCAACCACTTCAAAGTCTTAGAAACATTACGGTTGTACACCATTTTCCTGAACCAATCAATGAATGTTTTATTGTGAGCATTCACTATTTGTTGATCATTCCATGTAGGATATTTTTCCTTCAATCGGGACATGTTCTCTTCCAGAAAAGGTTCAACTTCGTTTGGATGGCACAAATAAAAATACGCCTTAAAGAGATCCTCGCCCTGTTGACTTATCAACTTTGCACCACGTGTACCTGTACCTCCAACCCTGTCTTTGTGATGATTCTTAGGATGTCCAATCCTTTTTGTATGAGTCAGGTACTCATTACAAAACTCAATAACCTCTTGGGCTATGTAGCCTTCAACAATGCTGGCATCAGACTTCCGTCAATTATTACAATAACCTTTTAACACACTCATCCACCTCAGAAATACCGGTCCAGCTAATTTAATTTCTTGGACTAGATGAAGCACCAAATGCACCATGATGTCAAAAAATGATGGGGGAATTACATCTCCAATTGACATATTGTAACAAATTTCATGCTGCAACTTATCCAAGTAGTTCAGATCAAGTACTTTGCTGCAAATCTTGTTACAGAATAAACAAAGTTTGTTAATTGCATGTCTAACGTGAGTTGGCAATCTTTCATGACATCAATACACGAGAATCATGAGACATCAAACCATGTAGTTTCAAATCATTCACTGCAACCAGACTACTAATATTTGAAGAATACCATTACGACACTTTGACAACGTGTAGACTTTGACGCAAAGTTATCTTCTCTTTTCTGGACAATGTGTAACAAGCTGGTTGTAACAATTTACAGGTCCCCTTATCCTCTGGTGCTAGATTTTCTCATATACGAAGTTCTACTATATCAAGTCTGGCCTTATAACCATCTTTAGTCTGACAAGGTATGTTTAGAAGAGTTTCCAGTAAACTATCACAAATTAATATTTTTTCTACATGCATGACATCAATGCAATGTCTAACTTCTAAAGCTTGCTAGTAAGGTAGGTCAAAAACATGGATTTACCATTTCCACGGCCGTCAGGTTTGTCGAATTCACATTTATTGTTGTTCACAGATTCATATGGTTGTTTGGCACTAATTACTTTTTGTGGTTCATTATATTCCTGCTTTCCAATGAATGTGTTCTTCAATCTACGGTATGTATAATTTATAGGAAGAAATCTCTGATGACTAAGATACACCATCTTATCGCCATGTGCTAGCTGCAAGGAACACATGTTCTCTTTACAATACGGATATGCTTTGTCGCCTTTCACAGAATTTCCCGACAAATTACCATATGCAGGAAAGTCCTTTATTGTGTAGAATATAATCGCACACATGGTAAATGACTATTGGCGATGGGCATACCACACTTCCTCACCATCTTCCCGTAATGTCTTTAGGTCAGGAATTAAGGATCTCAAGTACACATTGATGTCGTTTCCCGATTGTTTAGACCCAAAATCATTAACGACAACATGTCATATATCTGCATTTCATGCTTAACCACGATAGGAGATTGTAAATAATAAGCAAAATAGGCCACGAACTATGAAGGCTACTCAAACGACCATAATAATTCATTCCATCAGTACACAAACCAAATCTCAGCTTTCTGGATTCCTCATCAGATAACGGGAAGTCAGAATTAATTTTCTCCTACTTGGGAGAGTCTGCAGGATACCGAAGTAATTGATCAGTCATTGTCTCTCGATCCGCATGCCATGTCAGGTTCTTCGAGTCCTCATAACATGTAAACAAACGTGTCAACCATTGAATTGTAGAAAGATACCACAACACCTTCTCAAAGGGACTGGTTTAATATCATATCATGTATATATCCAGTCATATATCCTCTATTTGGAGCCTAAGCAATGCTATGTAATGAGTTTTACATTTAAGTTTTAGGAATAAATATGTTTAAGAAGAAGAAGACACAAAAATGACTAAAATGTGAGAAAAAGGACTGATTTGTGAGACCTATGGACCTATCTGCAAGAGGGAAAGACCTAGACTTGAGCGAGAAGGACCAAATAGCAAACTAAGAAACTTCATGTCATCATGAGAAATATTTTGGCAATTAGATTTGGGCCCAGACTTTAACAACCAACTAGAGTGCACCCCATGAGAAGAATTGAAGCTTTTAAGAAACAACCAAAAATTGTTGCATCAGACCAATAGTGAGCACCAATTGGAGGCCTTGGACCTCTAATGGGCAGTCCGATTTAGTCAAATGCCAACCCAATTTCGTGTGGTTGTGGACAATGTTGTTTATGTCTATTTCAGAATGTTTCATTTGTTCCATACTGAGGTATTGTCCCCTGTTACCTTTTTAATGTCTAAAAATAGAACTCCACTTCTTCCTTTGTAACCTACCTATTACTTGGTGTCCATTCTATCTACATGGAGTATGCCTTTGAAACAAATCTGAAGTGGAGAGAATTCTACTTGTAATGTGAGTCATTAACAAAAAAAATTTGTTAGCTTCATGTTGTCTCTTTTAATGCGTGCATGTCTAGCTTCGTTTTGTTTTCATAATCTTAGTAAAATTAGTTAGAATGTCTTTCTTCCTTAATATAATTGTTAGCTTAATGTGTAGTGGGTAGTTCTATCCCCCTTTGTGGGTGGAGATGATATTTATAGATGTATGAAGAATGTGAATGAATGCTATTGATTGGCATCATTTAATTCAAATCTTTGTGTCTTATATCCATTATCTTTCACCCGAAACAATGCTATGTAAGGAGTTTTATGTTTAGTTTTCAGGAATAAGTAGGTTTGAGAAGGAGAGACTATAAGTGGACCAAATAGGAGGGAAAAGGACTGAGTTGAGAGACTCGAGGAGTAAGATGCAAGATCGAAAGACTTGAATGTAAGATCGAAGGAACAATGAGAAAACAAGAATACTCCACACTATCATGGGGAGTATTTTGGCAATTTTATTCGGGTCAGAGCTCCAACAACCTACTCGGATGCATGAAACATGAAGAAATAAAGCCAGACAACAACACACCAAATCTAGGCCGGATCCGAACCATATAGACCGCCAATTGATGGTCCAAGACCGCTAATTGACGGTCGGTTTAGGTCCGAATCCACTAAGCCTTTGGCGGGCCGTGTATTAGGGTGTATTTAGTCTATTTTTGGTATATGTTTAGTCCCATACTGGGGGATTGTCTCGGATAACCTTTTTCTATGGCTATAAATAGAACTCCTCCTCCTTTTGTATTTACCCATTGCTTGGTGGCATTGTCTCTACTTGGAGTAAGCCTTGAAGCAAAACTCAAGGTGGAGAAGAGTGCTACCTTCAATGTGAGTCATTTTAATAAAATAATTTTTCTTAGTTTCTTTTAATCTTGTCTTCTAATTCTTGAATGCTCTTTAATTTTATGTCCTTTTAGTTTCTTTAATATTTCTTGCTTGCTTAGTTTAGTTTCATTTCAGTAGAATGTTTCATTTTAATGTATGTTGTAGTGTAATGATTAGTGAGTAGTTCTATCCCCATTTGGGGGTGGAGAAATATGTGATATGATTATGTGATGTAGTAGGTGTGTGTTATCTTAATCGTTTGTGTAAGACCCGCTTTTCCGTTACAATGTTAATATAATATCCACGCTCCTATGTAACAAATATGTTGGTTCTGAGAATATTAAATTGTGTTACGCCATATAGTTGAGCTAAATTGATCGGATTTCTCATTGGTCGATCGGGTGCGACAAATCGGGCTAGTGCGCGGTGGGTTGAATCGATCGACTCAATTTGGGCCCGGGTGTGTGTAGAGACGACTTTGGGCTGAGCCAGGTTGGAGGTGGCATGGAATTGGAAGAGAACTTGGGAGTTACACGCACTTTCAAGGGAGACTTTTGGGTCTCCTTGCTGGTGCCATTTTTGGCAAGTCTTCAAGTGGCTTGATAACTAGGAAGTTGGAGAGTTGTGTGCACAACTATAAGGCCATCCCAGCCGTCCTCTTACTCCTTTTTCCATCCTCACACACACCAATCCAGACCACTCTTTCCTCCTCTCCATCTGATTGGTGGGCTGATCTCTGTGGAGTTGGGAGCTACGTCAAGTGCAGCTTTGTGCGGCTAGAAGAAAAGGTTGTGGGCAGAATCTCCGGAAAAGCTCGGCCAATATTCCTTGCTGATCAGGTATTCTCCTGGACCCTTAGTGTAATTGGAAGTATGGAGTGTTGGATGGAGGTTAGTCCAGCACTAATAGGGTAGTCGGTCTGAGGTTTGGAGTTGCACAAGTGGAGATCTACCCGATCGGGTGGGCTGTGGTATACTCTCCAGATTTTCAGATGTTGGCTGAGCATCTCCCTCTCTACCACGATTCTTGACTCATGATTTCCTTGGTGGTTTGTTAGAAAAACCAGAGGTGATGAGGCTGGGCCATGGAGAGCTAACTGGGGAGGCGTTTTGCATGCATGTTGCGCTACTTGTTAATCACCTTGTGATGTTTGTTCTTGTGAGCTTTCAGATGTTATACTTGTGCGTGATATCGTGATCATGTCCAGACATGTATGCATGAGATGTTTTCTGATATTATATCACATATTTATATGTTGTTTCATGAGTTTAGTCAGATATCATTTGTAGGACTCGTTCCTGATTTCTGCTCTTATGTCCATGCATGATCTAGCTAATAAGTCTAGATAATATTGCATGAATTGTTCTGATTTTAGTCCAGTAATGATGAACAAACATATATGCTCTGATTTGTCAATCCCCTATGATATATTCATGACATTCCATCTGAAAATAAGTCGCATATGTTCATCTAGATGTTAATGCAACAGGTATAGTTGCCTGTCTCGACTTGAGTATTGAGAAGAGTTAATCCAATCTGATTTTATTCAAACCATGTTTAGCTCATGTGTATGATCTGATTTTTGTTATGACTTAACTGATATATCTTGATATGCTCTCACATGGGCCTAAATTAGGAATCATCTATGATCTATGCTATTCATACTATGACGTCTAGTATTGTGCAAATCTACAAGCATGTATATCAATATATCTGTATCGACTATGAAGGTACTTAGACTCCTGATTTCAGAGGCATGTTTTATATATTGGACTACTGATACATTTATGAATTAATTCCTAGCCATCTAATCTCTGACCATGTTCGGGACCACAAGTTCTAATGCATGCGTGTTCTCAAATTTATGGGGTATGCTATCGATTATATGTAGTGGTTGATCATCATGTGTTCTGCTATTATACATGTTTTGTTATTCTGGTAATACAGATATATCACTGATATCAGTTGTTGTGTTGTGATTGTGGTTGACCCTTAGGATTCAGACCTTATGACATCCTTATCATGACCCGTAGATGACTCGATGTGTTGTTTACCTTGAATTGCCAATCCGAGTATGATTGCTTGCTGAATTTGGTTGGGTTTCTGTTTGGAATGTTCGGATTTTGTTTCGTCGGGGCTGTTAGGAGGGTATCCGGATACTCTTCCTTGAGCTCGTTCCCTAGCTTCTAGTTGCATTAGACATTAGATGCTTAAGTAGCTTGCATTGCATTTAATCTGATTAATAATTCTAGGCACATTCTGTTTTCTGGGTCCTCTAGCTCCAGAGGTCATTCGCATAAGACCTTCATGTTGGGAGGCGAGGCATAAGATAAGTCCTGGGCATGCGCGCTGCCATTCTGTCTCAGGGTAGGTATTCCAAAGTTCGTGATGGCCCCATGTAGGTCACTTGCCACAAATTGGGACACTTATCCGGCGCACTGCTTTGTGCTGAGCGGTGGGTCACTATCCAGTGACCACCTTTGACCAGCAAGGCTGGTGTTCAGGTTCCTCTCGAGGAATGGGTTCGGGTTCGCCCGACCGGCGCGGCTTATGGTGTCGTAGCCATTTGTTGCACTTGGTGTTTTCTGTTTTGTTTTGGATGCTTTTGTCTTAATTAGACTCCCTGCATGATTCTGTAAAATGTTGCTTTGTCCAGGAGCTTACTGAGTTTTCTTTATAGAAAACTCACGCATATGTTGATGTGGTGCTTGCAGGTACTTAGATTCCTACAAGGTAGACTAGACGAGTAGTCGAAGATTCTGTACACGAGGGACACGTCGACCAGATTCTTCTGTTTGTCTTTTGCTTCCGCATTATTTATGATGTATTTCCCTTTTGAACTCGATGTATTGTATTTGACCTTGTTACCATATATGGATAGTCTCTCACCTTTCAGTTATGTTTTATGTTAGTTTATCCTTGTATGACTTCTCTACGTATTGTCGAGTCGTTGTTTGGTCTGTCTTTTGTAACTCTTTCGGTCGTCGTGGAAGTCTCTGATCGCGACACATATAGTCTTTCCCAGTGTGCGTACCCGCGAGATCGGGGGCGTTACAACTTGGTATCAGAGCAGGTCGGTCCCTAAAGTGTACAGAATCTAAAGACTCTCCAGTGGGGCAGCTTGCCCAAACCCTGTTGGTAAATTCTTATCTTTAGAATTGCATTTCTGATAGTGATAGATCATTCTGGCATGTTTGGGAGTTCCTTGTTGTTTGTTTGTTTCTAGTCTTGTTGCGAAGACATTGTTGATTTTTGGGCTACGCACTCCTTCATCTCGGAGAGGTTCGTAGTCGTAGTGGTTAGGTTACCGGTGGGACTAACTTTCAGGCTGGAAGTCAGTACACCGGTGGCTGACGTCAACATTGGGAGGATGTATCTTCTGAGGGTGTCGACGATCTTGGTAGATAACCGCTTTCTGGCTGACCTCATCGTGTTGCGATGTTAGTTTTCAACGTCATGCTCGGATTGGATTGGTAGAATTTGAAGCAGTAGTGGTAGGAACTTTTAGATAAAGGTTTCAGTAGGCCGGGTATTTCACCATGGGGAGTTGTAGTGTTGTTGATGAAGAAGAAGGATGGTTTGATGTGGATGTGTATTGACCATAGGACGTTGAAGAAGGTGACGATCAAGAATCGTTATCTCCTACCGAGGATTGATGACTTGTTTGACCAGCTACGGTCAGCGAAGGTGTTCTCCAAGATAGATCTGAGGTCTGGGTATCATTAGCTAAGGGTCAAGGGCGAGGATGTCTCGAAGACTGCATTTAGGACGCGCTATGGCCACTTCGAGTTTTTAGTGATGCCTTTTGGATTGACCAACGCACCAACGACTTTTATGCATCTGATGAACCGAGCGTTCAAGCCTTTTCTGGATGAGTTCGTGATTGTGTTCGTGGATGATATCCTGATCTACTCGCCATACTGGGAGCAGCATGAGGAGCACCTTAGAGTGGTACTCGAGATCTCGAGGAAGGAACAACTATTCGTGAAGTTCTCAAAGTGTGAATTCTGGCTGGAGCAGGCGGCATTCCTTGGGCATGTGGGGTCGAAGAATGGCATTATAGTGGACCCCGGAAAGGTGGAGGTTGTCCTAGACTGGAAGGCACCAACCAACGTGTCGGAGATTCGGAGTTTTGTGGGAATCGCCGGTTATTACCGGCGATTCATCCCAGATTTCTCAAAAATTGCGGCACCATTGACGGCGTTGACCAGGAAGGGGGTGAAGTTTGATTGGTTGCGAAAATGCGAACAAGCTTTTCAGGAGCTGAAGAGGAGATTGACTACGGCACCGGTGTTGACACTCCCGAGTGGATCGGGTGGTTTCGTGATCTACAGTGATGCCTCTGGTTCCGGCTTGGGGTGTGTGCTCATGCAGAATGAGAGGGTCGTGGCCTATGCATCGAGGCAACTGAAGATGCATGAGAAGAATTATCCCACGCATGACTTGGAGCTTGTAGTCGTTGTTTTCGCCTTGAAGATTTGGAGGCATCAACTGTATGGGGAGCAGTTCGAAGTGTTCACCGATCATCAGAGTCCGAAGTACCTGTTCTCGCAAAAAGAGTTGAACATGTGGCAACGACGGTGGTTGGAGTTCATCAAGGACTACGACTTCATTATCTCCTACCATCCGGGAATGGCTAATTTTGTTGCGGATGCGTTAAGCAGGAAGTGGGAAGGATCGGTTGCTCACTTAAGGGTCCAGGAGTGGAGACTCCTAGAGGATCTGGTGGATTGTCACCCATTCACGGAGAAGACTGGCCGTGTGGGGTTGGCGAGTCTGCGAGTCGAGCCAACTATCGTCCAGAGGATAGTGCTGAAGCAGAGTGAGGATCCGGAGTCGAATCCCTTACTTCAAGCGGCCCAGGTTTAGGGGTCTAGGTTGAGGGTCGTAGTGGATGGAGGTCTACGTTTTCGGGATCGTCTGTGGGTTCCAAATGTGTATGAGTTGAGGGAGGAAATTTTGGATGAAGATCATGGCTCAAAGTACACCGTACATCCCCGTAGTACTAAGATGTATAAGGACCTGCAGAGGAGTTTCTTGTGGAAGGGAATGAAGCGAGATGTTATAGAGTTCGTGTCAAAGTGCTTGGTCTGTTAGCAGGTTAAGATTGAGCACCACCGTCCGGCAGGTGTAATGCAGAGGATTGAGCTTCCAGAGTGGAAATGGGAGCATGTGACTATGGACTTCGTCACCGGATTGCCGAGGACTAGTCGCTCACATGATGCTATTTGGGTGATCGTGGACCGCCTTACGAAGACTGCTCATTTTCTGGCAACGCGGGTGACTGCATCCTCGGAGGCGCTTTCTAAGTTTTACATCTCAGAGATAGTCAGGTTGCATGGAATCCTAGCATCTATCAATTTCAGATTGGGATCCTCGTTTCACTTCAAGATTTTGGGAGAGCTTGCGTGAGGCATTGGGGACAAAACTGAAGTTTAGCACGACATTCCATCCTCAGACTGATGGGCAGTCGGAGAGGACGATTCAGACTCTGGAGGATATGCGTAGGGCTTTCACATTGGACCTGGCTGGGAGTTGGGATGATCATCTGCCATTGGCGGAGTTCGCCTACAACAATGGTTATCACGCGAGCATTGGCATGGCACTATACGAGGCTCTATATGGTCGACCCTGTCGTTCACCTCTCTGTTGGAACGAGGTAGGGCAGAGACAGTTATTGGGACCAGAAATCGTGCAGTTATACGCTGATCGTGTGGACTTGATTCAGCACAGATTGGTTGCGGCACAATACCGGCAGAAGAGCTATGCCGATATGAGGCGTCGAGAGCTGCAATTTGAGGTTGGGGATCATGTCTTTCTGAAGGTCTCCCCTACAAAGGGCGTGATGAGGTTTGGACGGAAGGGAAAGTTGAGTCCGAGGTATGTTGGCCCGCTCGATATCCTGGAACGTGTTGGTACCGTAACGTATCGGGTGGCATTACCCACACAGTTCGCTAGCCTGCACACTGTGTTCCACATCTCGATGCTAAGGAGGTATGTTGGTGATCCGTCGCACGTGATATCACATGAGCTGCCAGAGATTTAGAGCGACATGACCTTGGAGGAGCGACCAACGGAGATTCTAGAGCACGCGGAGCGACAATTGAGGCGTCGAACCATCCCGATGGTGAAGGTTCGTTGGCAGAACCACAGTGTGAGTGAGGCCACTTGGGAGCATGAGGATGACGTAAGAAGTTTGTACCCCGAGCTTTTTGTCGAGAGTTAGAGATAGCAAATTTCGAGGACGAAATGTTTTAAGAGAGGTAGGTTGTAAGACCCACTTTTCTGTTACAATCTTAATATAATATCCACGCTCCTATGTTACACATAAGTTAGTTCTGAGAATATTAAATTATGTTACGGCATGTAGTTGAGCTGAATTGATCGGATTTCTCATTGGTCGATCGCGTAAGACAAATCGGGCTAGTGCGCGGTGGGTTGAATCGATCGACTAAATTTGTGCTTGGGTGTGTGTAGAGACGACTTTAGGCTGAGCCAGGTTGGAGGTGGCATGGAATTCGAAGAGAACTTGGGAGTTACACGCACTTTCAAGGGAGACTTTTGGGTCTCCTTGCTGGTGCCATTTTTGGCAAGTCTTCAAGTGGCTTGATAGCTATGAAGTCGGAGAGTTGTGTGCACAACTATAAGGCCCTCTCAGCCATCCTCTTCCTCCTTTTTCCATCCTCACACACACCACTCCAGACCACTCATTCCTCCTCTCCATCTGATTGGTGGGCTGATCTCCGTGGAGTTGGGAGCTACGTCAAGTGCAGCTTTGTGCGGCTAGAAGAAGAGGTTGTGGGCAGAATCTCCGGAAAATCTCGGCCAATCTTCCTTTCTGATCAGGTATGCTCCTGGACCCTTAGTGTAATAGGAAGTATGGAGTGTTGGATGGAGGTTAGTCCAGCACTAATAGGGTAGTCGGTCTGAGGTTTGGAGTTGCACAAGTTGAGATCTACCCGATCGGGTGGGCTGTGGTGCACTCTCCAGATTTTCAGATGTTGGCTGAGCATCTCCCTCTCTACCACGACTCTTGACTCATGATTTCCTTGGTGGTTTGTTTGAAAAACTATAGGTGATGAGGCTGGGCCATGGAGAGCTAGCAGGGGAGGGGTTTTGCATGCATGTTGCGCTACTTGTTAATCACCTTGTGATGTTTGTTCTTGTGAGCTTTCAGATGTTATACTTGTGCGTGATATCGTGATCATGTCCAGACATGTATGCATGAGATGTTTTCTGATATTATATCACATATTTATATGTTGTTTCATGAGTTTAGTCAGATATCATTTGTAGGACTCGTTCCTATTTTCTGCTCTTATGTCCATGCATGATCTAGCTAAGAAGTCTAGATAATATTGCATGAATTGTTCTGATTTTAGTCCAGTAATGATGAACAAACATATATGCTCTGATTTGTCAATCCCCTATGATATATTCATGACATTCCATCTGAAAATAAGTCGCATATGTTCATCTAGATGTTAATGCAACAGGTATAGTTGCCTGTCTCGACTTGAGTATTGAGAAGAGTTAATCCAATCTGATTTTATTCAAACCATGTTTAGCTCATGTGTATGATCTGATTTTTGTTATGACTTAACTGATATATCTTGATATGCTCTCACATGGGCCTAAATTAGGAATCATCTATGATCTATGCTATTCATACTATGACGTCTAGTATTGTGCAAATCTACAAGCATGTATATCAATATATCTGTATCGACTATGAAGGTACTTAGACTCCTGATTTCAGAGGCATGTTTTATATATTGGACTACTGATACATTTATGAATTAATTCCTAGCCATCTAATCTTTGACCATGTTCGGGACCACAAGTTCTAATGCATGCGTGTTCTCAAATTCATGGTGTATGCTATCGATTACTTGTAGTGGGTGATCATCATGTATCTGCTATTATACATGTTTTGTTATTCTGTTAATACCGATATATCACTGATATAAGTTATTGTGTTGTGATTGTGGTTGACCCTTAGGATTCAGACCTTATGACATCCTTATCATGACTCGTAGATGACTCGATGTGTTGTTTACCTTGAATTGCCAATCCGAGTATGATTGCTTGCTGATTTTGGTTGGGTTTCTATTTGGAACATTCTGCTTTTGTTTCATCGGGGCTGTTAGGAGGGTATCCGGATACTCTTCCTTGAGCTCGTTCCCTATATATGTTGTTACCATATATGGATAGTCTCTCACCTTTCAGTTATGTTTTATGTTAGTCTATCCACGCATGACTTCTCTACGTATTGTCGAGTCGTTGTTTGGTCTGTCTTTTGTAACTCCTTCGGTCGTCATGGAGGTCTCTGATCGCGACACATATAGTCTTTCCTAGTGTGCGTACCCGCGAGATCGGGGGCGTTACAGTTTGAGCCTTATATGATTTCCATAACCATCTAATGAGATTTCACTATTGTCTTTGATATGCTAAAGCTCTTGAATGAAGCTTTGCATATGCTTAGACTAGTGGACCTACTTTTATGGGGAATGATGAGGTGAGCATAAGTATGGAATTATTATTGGAAACATGACTTGTAGTTGCATGTACTCTTGTTGCCTTTACCTTCGTTAATGCCTTGTATGTTTTAATGATAATGTACTATCTTATTTCATGTGGAGGCATAGTAGGGTTTAGTATTTATACATGAGTTCATTGAGCATCATTCCAATTATTGTCTTTTATATTTTCAATATATTGTATTATCTTATTTCATGTGGAGGCAAAGTTGGATGTAGTTTTATGTTTTCATGCACTACATGTGGTGATGAGCATAATTGAACACACACATACACATATATTGGTATTCACATTCTTTCTCTACCCGCTTTGGGGTTTAGTTTCATTCTCTCTTCTCGCATGGCTCCTATCACTCAGGAAAGTTTGTCTGAGGGGACCTTGTGCTTGGTGCTTTCGAGTCCTCTGACTTGGGATGCGTTGACCGAACTCCCGTTACACGGGTGGTAGGGATTGCCCTATGTGGAGATTTGGGGAAAGGTGTACATGATAGTGTAAGTCCTGATAGGCACTGAGGCACGAAACGTGACCCTGGGAGAATGAAACTCCACCTAATAAAAAGAAAAGGAAAGAAAAAAATTAAAAAATTAAAAATGGTAATGCAAATAAGAACCTTAATGGACTTTACACTTTGTATCACTTGAGGATGTTGAGGTTGTCCATGTCTTTTCACTTAAGTCCTTAATTAACTTTCACGAATGATTCATTAGGCTAGCTGTGTGGACTGATTACATATATAGAGTCTGCCCGTAGCATTACCGTGTCCAATTATCGATAAAAATGAGTCCATCGAGTCGACTTCTAAATTGAATAATGCATCTCTGTTCGGATTTTGTGGGTAATCCTCTGAAAACCCTCAGGAGACAACACTCCTCCTCCTTGGCGATAATGAGGTTTAACGGCTTGTTGCACGTGCTAAGTGCAGTCGTGATTCCTACGAAAGTGAGTTAGGTTTTCCCTATTTTTTGTATACTTTTTCCTCTCTCTCATTTTTCTCTTTCTTTGTTTTGCTCGGGACTAGCAAAAGTTTGGTGTGGGGGTATTTGATTGGCATCATTTCATGCATATCTTTGTGTCTTATATCCATTATCTTTCACCCCAAACAATGCTATGTAATTAGTTTTACGTTTAGTTTTTAGGAATAAGTAGGTTTGAGAAGGAGAGACTATAAATGGACATAATAGCAGAGAAAATGACTGAGTTGAGAGACTCGAGGACTAAGATGCAAGATCGAAAGACCTGAATGTAAGATCGAATGACCAATGAGCAGACAAGAATACTCCACACCATCATGGGAGTATTTTGGCAATTCTATTCGGGTCGGAGCTCCAACAACCAACTCGCATGCATCAAACATTAAGAAATAAAGCCAGACAACAACACAACAAATCTAGGCCGGATCTAAACCATATAGACCGGCAATTGGCGGTCCAAGACCGCCTATTGGCGTTCGGTTTGGGTCCGAATCCGCTAAGACTTTGGCGGGTCGTGTATTAGGGTGTACGTAGTCTATTTTTGGTATAGGTTTAGTCCGATACTGAGGGATTGTCCCGGATTACCTTTTTCTATGGATATAAATAGAACTCCTCCTCCTTTTGTATTTACCCATTGCTTGGTGGCATTCTCTCTACTTGGAGTAAGCCTTGAAGCAAAACTAAAGGTGGATAACAATGCTACCTTCAATGTGAGTCATTTTAAAAAAATAATTTTTCTTAGTTTCTTTTAATCTTGTCTTCTAATTCTTGTATGCTTCTTTAGTTTTATGTCCTTTTAGTTTCTTTAATATTTCTTGCTTGCTTAGTTTCGTTTCGTTTCAATAGAATGTTTCATGTTAATGTAGGCTGTAGTGTAATGATTAGTGAGTTGTTCCATCCCCATTTCGGGGGTGGAGAAATATGTGATCTGATTATGTGATGTAGGTGTGTGTTATCTAATGGGATTTCACTCTTGTCTTTGATATTCTAATGCTCTTGAATGAAGCTTAGCATATGCTTAGACTAGTGGACCTATTTTATGGGGAATGATGTGGTGAGGATAAGGATGGAATTAATATTGGAAACATGACTTGTAGTTGAATGTACTCTTGTTGCCTTTACCTTGGTTAATGCCTTGTATGTTTTAATGATAATGTACAATCTTGTTTCATGTGGAGGCATAGTAGCGTTTAGTCTTTATACATGAGTTCATTGAGCTTCGTTCCAATTATTGTCTTGTATGTTTTAATGATATTGTGTTATCTTATTTCATTTGGAGGCAAAGTTGCATGTAGTTTTATGTTTTCATGCAGTACATGTTGTGATGAGCATAATTGAACACACACACATACACATATTTTGGTATTCACATTCTTTCTCTACCCCCTTTGGGGTTTAGTTTTATTGCTTATTTTCCATTTACTTTCGCATTGTACTGTAGTGTAGATCATAACTCCTTTCTCTCCTTTCTTTCCCACTTGCCTTCGCACAAACTAAAGTCGACACACATCCCTGTGTATCGACCCGTATTGGCCACCGCTTCAACGCGGTCGTGCACTTGCGGTTAATTAAAACAAATCAATCAGCTATCTCATGCAATATGTGATAAATGTGGATGTATGCTTGTTTGTTTTAATTAGAATACCTTACTTGATAGGTTTGGCCATAACTTTTGGACACTTCCCATATTTGTTTAGGTTCTTAATAACCAACTTGTTTATTCTCATGTTCATCAACTAGGTTAGTTATTAGATTGATAGGTTTTGCCACAACCATTAGACGCTTCCTTTGCATGAAAACACAATCAATGCTTGTGCCATATCAAATGCATTCTTCACCACCTTATTATATGTGTACCACCCCTGAGGGGTTTTCCTTACTAAATTTCATGTCGCTCTGTTAGTTGCTTAGTTTAGTGTTAGTTAGTCTTGTGCTGTCATCTTTCTCATTTGTTGTGCTTGTTTAATGTAGCCTAGTTTAGTGTAACCAAACGTCTTCTCCCCTTATTCGCCACTTGATTTCTGAAGACCCAGAGTTGACACACCTCCTTGTGTATTCGACCCGTACTTGCCACCGCTTCATCGTAGTCGTGTACTTGTGGTTTAAACTTTAATCGAAACAACTTTTTGGCGTCGTTGCCGGGGAGGTGCTCTCTTCAGACTCTGGTTTGCAAAATTCAAGTGGATTTGATCTTTTGTTTTTAGTTTTGGTTTGTTTTAGGATGTATAAGGATCCGGGAGAGATCCTAGGAGAAATTTGGAGCAAGCATGAGCTACTCTGACCACTAATCAACGACCATAGATCGCGAATTAGCAGCCTGGTGAGCAGTTTTTGCCTTTGATTTTCTTATGTTTGTTGGTACCGACAATATAGTTGTTTGGGAGCCAAATTTTGCATGTATGAACTTGTAAATTGCTCCCAGATCAATCAATCCCCCATTTTATCAACTTGGCCATTAAAATCCAAAGAAAAAAGATTAGGCATTGTTGCTTGTTTAGGTAATGCATCATGTACTTGACTTAGGCACGTAACTTGCCATTCATTTAGCTTTACTTTCATTTGTTGAGCGCTAGCATGATCTATGTATCTCCTACTCTCATTCATGCATTAGTTAGTAGGACTTGCATTCGAACAAGAGTGAGGTGAGTGTTTGTTTGGTTAGTGGCTTGATAGATTAAGGATTTAAAACATATTTAAGGGGCACCACCTATGGTCTTCAAGATAAGGTGGGATATTTCTTCACTAAACCTTTACTGGGATTCTTTGATGCCATAGGATCAAACTAGTAGGTTGTCCACCTAAATGGTTCTAACACAGCTAACACCCAATGTTCACTGAAAACCACTCATGTCAAATTACTTCATCAATTAGATAAATGCCAATCTTCTTTTTTGATTCCCAAATAAAATATAATGAAATTGATGGTATTATAAAATATAATGAGCTACTTCTCCCAATCTGGAACTAGAAAATAAGAAGTCTTCCATGATGCTCGAAACACCTCCTCAAACGTTGTAGATTTGTTGTCTTTCCTTGGAAGTCCTCCTTTGATCAGTACAGTGGGACACACATAACTATACTTTATGTCAATCTGCATTTGATACAAATTCCTAATACAAACAAACTAACACGATTAAAATTTATTGTAACATAAACAATTACTAAAAAGACAATCACGACTTACATCAATTGAATTGGATGATTGTTATACACAATCTTTCCATCTTCATAAACTATAGGACATCACCTACACAGATATATACCGGGTCTTCTACCGACATCTGAGCAGATCATTCTCTTCCGATTGACATCGAAGAGATATATAATTTTTGTTTGTTTGTGTTTTTATTTTTTGTTTGTCTTTGTGTTTGTTTTCTCTCCTTGTACCTCGGTACAGTTACTATCAATAATAGCTCGATGTTTGTGTTTGTGTTTTTTGTTTGACTTTCTTTTTATCATCTTTCATTGTCGATTGTAGTTCGATGGTGGTTCGATACGGACTCAACGGTATATGACCAATAAAGATAGAAACACCACCTACTTGTGTTTTTTCAAACAAAGTTTGGATGGTCTCCCTTTTAACCTCGATTTTGGTTGATGGTGGTTCGATACGGACTCGACGACGTACGACTGAAAAAGATACAAACACCATTTACTTGTGTCTTTTCAAACGAAATCTGGATGGTCTCCCCTTTAACGTCGATTCTGGTCGATGGTGGTTCGATACGGACTTGACGGTGCACAACTAAAAAAGATAGAAACACCATTTACTTGTGTCTTTTGAAACGAATTCTGGATGGTGTCCCCTTTAACCTCGATTGTGGTTCGATGGTGGTTTGATATGGACTCGATGGTCATTGTGTAATTTCAAACAAACTTCGCCCGTCCAACAACAACAATGTCATGTCCTTATAGCAAAATTGAGCTCGATGGTTGTGCGACATTGGTCGATGGTTGTTTTATTACATCTTCGACTACGTTGTTTGCATGAGGAAGATTGAAATAGTCACACCATTCACAACATTCGAATATTAACAAAAAGCAATGTAAATCATTCACAACATTCGAATATTAACAAATAACAATGTAAACCATTCACAACATTCGAATATTAACAAAGAACAACGTAAACCATTCACAACATTCGAATATTAACATAAAACAACGTAAACAACATAACCGCATGTATATTGACCATGAACTTACAAAAAATAGGGTTGTCAAATTTTGCAACTAACTTGATTGACATCATTTCATGCTCATATTTGTATCTTATATCCATTATCTTTCACCTAAACAATGCTATGTCACGAGTTTTATGTTTAGTTTTCAGGAATAAATAGGTTTGAAGAGATGAAACATAAAAGGACCCAAAAGCTGGAAAAAAGGACTGAATTGTGAGATCTGGGGACCAAGATGCAAGGAAGAAGGACCTGATTGCAAGACAGAAGGACCTAAGAGCAAAACAGAATACTCCTCACCATCATGGGGAGTATTTTGGCAATTCTATTCGGGTCGGAGCTCCAACATGCAAACTAGATGCATCAAATACCAACAAAGCCTTCCAGAAAAGCCCACAAGAAATTCCAGAGCGATCCGGACACTGTAGACCGCTAATTAGCGGTCCAAGACCGCTAATTGGCGGTCACTTTTGGCCCAAATGCGCTCCAATTTCTCCAGCACATGTATTAGAGGATGTTTAGGCTATGTGTGGTATCTGTTTAGTCCCACATCGGGGGATTGTCCCGGATTAGCTTTTTCCATGCCTATAAATGGAACTCTTCACCTCCTATTGTAATCACTCCATATTTTAAGTGGCTATTCTTCCTACTAGAAGTGAGGCCTTGAAGCACACACTAAAGTAGGAGGATGCTACTTTTAATGTGAGTCATTTTATCAATAAAGTTTTGTGTTTCTTTCATTGTTTGTTTTATGCTTCTTTTATTGTTTGTGCATGTTTTAGTTTAATCGTCTTTTAATTCTAGCTTAGTTTTAATATGCTTTCTTTGCTTAGTTTAATAATTAGTGTAATGTTTAGTGAGTAGTTCCATCCCCTTTGGGGGGTGGAGTAGATGTACATACATGCATTAGAGAATGGGATGAATGCTTTAATTTCAATGTGTTGATTAAACATGAATGTATGCTTGCTTGTTTAGGATAGAATTTACAACTTGATGAGTTTTGCCAAAATGATTAGACACTTCTCATGCTTGTTTAGGTTCTGAAATAAACACCTTGCATATGTAAATGTTAATCAACCAAGTTGGTGAACAGATTGATAGGTTTTGCCATAACATTTAGACACTTCCTATGCTTGATAAACACCACCTTCATGTGCTTAAAGAATGTATTCTACACCCACCTCTTTGCTTGTGTGCACTCACTCCACCCCTTAGGGGTTTTCCATTCCTGAAATTCCAGCACTTCTATTTTGTTCTTAGCTTAGTTTTTATTTGATCGTTTATTTTTTTGTTTCGCATTTCGTACTTCTTAGCGTAGTTTAGTGTAGAATAGCGTAACCAACTCTCTTCTCCATTATTTTCGCCACTTGATTTCGTGCAAGCAAGAGGCTGCTCACCTCCCTGAGGACGACCCGTACTTGCCACCGCTTCATCGCGGCCGTGCACTTGCGGTTTAAAATAAAACGTTCAACAAGTTTTTGGCGCCGTTGCCGGGGAGGTGCCAGTCCAGACTCTTGTTTGGACGATTCGAGTGGATTTAATTTTTGTTTTGTAGTTTGTCTTTGTTTCAGGAGACTTGGAGTGGTCAGGAGGAGCACCTGGAGAAGTTTTGAAGCAAGCTGAGCACTGTAGACCGCCAATCAGCGGCCTGAGACCGCCAATTGGCGGTCTGGTAAGCTCTGTTTGCTCTCTTATTTCTTTGGTCGGTTTTCATAATTGATGTAGGGATCTGGGATTTAATTTGGCATGTTTTGACTTATAGTTTGTTCCCAGATCCATAATCAACCTCCTTTAAGCAACTTGGACCCTAAAAACTCAAAGCAAAAGATTAGGCATTCTTTTTGTTTAGGCCATGCATCATGTATGTGACTTAGGCATTTAGATTGTCTTTTATCTTAGCTTTATTTTCTGTTGCTGAGAGTTGGCGTGAGGTACGCACCTTCTACCCTCATTCATGCATTTCGTATGAACATGCATTAGTTAGTAGGAAGTGCATTGAAACAAGTGTGAGTTTAGCGTTTTGTTTGGAGAGTTGATTGCTAGATTAGGACTCCAAAACGCTACTAAGGAGGGGCTGTCCCATAAAAGATAAGGTGGGGGATTTCATCACCCTTTCCTTCGCCCCAAAAACCACACTAATCAAGAGCCTAATTTTAAAATCAAGTAGACATTGGCCTTAAGGAATTCGGACGCATTAGGAGAGTGATCCGGTCCCGACCGTCATGACCTGATCGGCGTTGCCCACTTTGTCGATAGTAGGAGAGACGAGATCCCCGAATCTTGGCTCACTTGCTGGGCTTTGCGGTCCTCGTTGTAGGGAGGTGAGGCGTGTTGAGGCCGTGTGACCTCGCAGTTAGGCGTCGTCTAGCTGTAAGGACCTATAGCGACCTTAGGATTGTTTGAGCCTTGTTTGCTTGTGTGCTTCTACCTGTACCCATCCGCCGTAGCTTAAGGACTTCTTCCCTTCTCTCCTGAGTCATTCTTTCTCTCCTGTGTTCCCTCGTCTTCTCTTCTACGTACATTCTTCATTTAAAAAAAAATTTGTTTTGTGTGTGTGCACCTTTGTGCATGCTTTCGTGGACACGAGACGAGAGTGGTCGTTTGACGAGGAGCGTTGTCAATCCGGCTTCGGTCATCGATTTCTCGACACCTCCCTCCTCTCGTGTCGCACGCAGTCCGGGTTCAATGGCTGCTAATTTCCGTGAGGAGGAGCAGTTGCTGCACCAACCTGTTGGACCAGTGCTTCCAGTTGTCGTTCCCATACCTCTACGTGATCGATGCTACCCGAGCCGTACAGCTCTACCCTCATGCATCGTATTGCCTGAGGCTAATGGGAACCATTTTGAGGTTAAGCCTCAGTTTATCTCCATGCTCCCTCATTTCACTGGGAAAGGTGACCCCTATATCTTTCTCAGGGAATTTGAGGAGGTCTGTGCTATGTTCAAGCTGCAACAACTTAGCACAGACTCTATCCATCTTAGGCTCGTTCCTTTTGCACTAAAGGATGATGCCAAAAGTGGTTGTACAGCAACCAGGCGAATTCCTTTAGGACTTGGGATGAATTTCAATCTGCATTCCTCAAGAAGTACTTTCCTAATCATCGGACTCAAAAATTGAGGAACGAAATCAATTCGTTCTATCAACATGAGACCGAACCATTTCATGCATATCTTGAGAGGTTCAACGAGCTACTATCCTCGTGCCCTCACCATGGCATTGAGTTGTGGCGTCTTTGTCAGATTGTGTATGAGGGTCTTCACATCCCGTCCAGAACGCTCCTTGAGTCCATGTGTCAAGGAGAGTTTTTGGGAAAGGATGAAAGGGAGGCATGGGCCTTCCTAGAAGACCTTGCTGAGAAAACCATGCAGTGGGAGAGTGTGAGGGAACCACCTGCATCGTCTAGTATAGGAGCGAGGATCGCGAGTGCAAACTCGACTAGATCGGGTGCCGCATTTGCTATCGATACCACTACGGCCACCGAGGCACGCATGGCGGCCTTAATGCGCCGTATGGATTCGATTGAGCTCCAGAACCGACAAAGTGCACCTCACATGTCTACATCTGGTCCAGTTCCCTGTCATTCATGTGGTAGGATAGGTCATGTAGAAAGCGAGTGTGAGTCCATTCCTCCTGAGATGGAGCGTGTCAACGCCGTCTATGATAGAGCCAGGAATGACCCATACTCATCATCTTATAATCCTGGATGGAGGAACCACCCCAATTTTTCATGGAACCAAACTAATGCCCCGGGTGGTCCTCCAAACTCCTCAAGACCACCTTACCAATCACACCAACCTCCCATGCATGCGCATTCCTATCAGCCACCCCAAGCGCAAACCACCAATCAATCGGGTTTCCCAAATTCCAATAATATGGAAACCCGATTCAATTCGCTTGAGACCTTGACTCGTGGACTTGAAAACTCAATGAAAATTTTTATGTCAACCACGAGTCAAGTTCTCACTTCAAATCAGCAGACCATCAAATCTCTAGAGCTTCAGATGGGCCAATTGGCTCAGTCTGTACATGAAAGAGAGAGAGGGTCTTTTCCTAGCCAGCCTGAGGCTAACCCCCGCATGTACCAACAACAACAAATGCAAAATGAGAATGTGGTACCTCGGGGGAGGCAAGTGAACCATGTGGAGGAACCTGTACACCATGTCAATTCCATTGCGACCTTAAGGAATGGAAAACAGGTTGACAATCACATTTCCTTGCCACACCCACCACCATCTATGCAGCCCCTCAGTGGGAATGGTGGTGAAGAAGAAGCTGAGGGTGAGGGTAATACACCAAAGCTTTCTTCTCAGGCACAGCAGAAAACCTACCTGCCAAAAGCTCCTTATCCTAGTAGGTTAAACAAAAAGCAGAGTGACAACATGGACAAGATATTAGAGGTATTTAAGCAAGTGAAGGTTAACATCCCCTTGTTGGATGTCATCCAACAAATACCTCAATATGCCAAAGTGTTGAAGGATCTCTGCACAACCAAGAGGAAGACCAATGTTCCTAAGAAAGCATTCTTGGCTGCAAATATCAGCTCACTTTTGTCCAATCCCACCTACACAAAATACAAGGGCCCTGGGTGTCCTACTATTCAGTGTACGATAGGGGACACTACATTGAGCAATGTTTTGCTTGATTTAGGATCAGCGGTCAACCTCCTCCCATTCTCTGTTTATCAATAGTTGAACTTGGGAGAATTGAAACCAACTAAGATCACCCTCCAATTGGCGGATAGATCCATTCGTATTCCCATGGGGATTATCGAGGATGTGCTTATCAAAGTTGGAGATTTTATATTTCCAGTCGATTTTTTTGTCCTCGATACCAATCCTGTTGCGAACACCCACTCTCAAATACCTTTGATTTTAGGTAGACCATTTCTGGCAACCTCCAATGCTTTGATTAATTGTAGAAATGGTCTCATGAAGCTCTCATTCGGTAACATGAGTGCCGAGTTTCATGTGTTCAACTCTGGTAGGCAACATGAGCCCATGGATGAACCTTTAAATCTCAATCTCATCTGCCAATTAGAGAAAGCACCACAAAATCAACGAACACCTCTAACACCAATGCAACCCGTTGAGAATGTTTGTAGGCTCAGCAAAGACTCATTGCCTGTCTTTGCAATGCAACAGAGTGAGCTGGCCTCGAACATGAATGTCCAAAGGGAGTGTTCGTTGCATGATTCAGTTGAGAGTACTAGTGAGAGTGAGACACCTCATCATATGCCTATACCAGAAGGTGTCTCTACCTCATGTCTCATGGCCATTGAGCCATTTGAGCTTCATATTGACTCCAACAAGGACCCACCTATGACCGAGCTTATGCTTGATGATCTAAATGATGGTGGGTGGTCCTTGTTGGATGACTTGGGGAGAAGCCCCATTCTTAGTGATGCAAGTCTGTTGCATCCATCGAATGAGCCTGAGGAACTCATTCCGATGCACCCGCCTATTGGTTGGAGGGTTTTCTTCGATGAGCAATTAAACCCTAGTGAGGCAACACAACTTCATTCTTTGTTGCCCACACCCAACCAATATCTTGAGGGCATCGCTCCAACTCGGCCAAGCACTTGCGGTATTAACACTGATTTCAATAACGTTTTTGGTGTCGTTGCCGGGGAGTGTCATTTTCGTAGTCGAGTTCACAATTTCGGTTGGTTTTTTCTTTGTTTTTTCTCTTGCTCTTCTGTTTTGGTGGCTAGAAGGGGCCATACGTAGATAGGAGGCCTAATGGAGCGTGGGGGCATTCTGGTAAAGTCTAGGGACCATAATCCCCAGACAATCCGCCAGTAGTGGATTTGAATCCACCATTGGCGGCTCTGGTGAGCCATTTGGATTTTTTGTTTTTACACTAGCTTTCTTTGTCTACCGATAGTTGTTTCGTTCCACTGTTTATGCCATACATGCTTTGCTTAAATGTCAGTAACTAATTTGGCTTGCATGACACCTTCTTAAGACAACTTCGACCCTAAAACTCAAAGCCAAAAATTAGTCTAATTGTCACCTAGGTCATGCTTCACTTGTAGACCTTGCATGCACATTGTCTTTCATTTGCTTTAAATTCTTGTTGTCGATTGCTGGCGTGAGGTACGTGCACCCGTTATCTCATTCATGCATGGTTAGAGCATACATTAATTAGTAAGGTGCATTGTAACGAGATTGAGGTGAGTGCTTGTTTGGTGAGTTTCTTGCTAGCCTAAGAGTGATCCGGTCGCGACCGTCATAGCCTGATCGGTATTGCCCACAATGTCGATAGTAGGAGAGAGGAAATCTTTGGATCTTGGCTCACTTGCTGGGCTTTGTGGTCTTCGTTTTGGGGAGGTGAGGCGTGTGGAGGCCACGTGAGGTTGAAGTTAGGCGTCGTCTAGCTTAAGGACCCATAGCCAGCCTAAGCTTGTTGAGCCGTGTTTGCTAGACTAGGCGATTGACATCATTTCATGCTTACATTTGTATCTTATATCCATTATCTTTCACCTAAACAATGCTACGTAACGAGCTTTATGTTTGAATTTCATAAATAAATAGGTTTAATGAGAAGAGGCATGAAAGGACCTAAAACAAGGAAAAAGGACTGAGTTGAGAGACTCGAGGACTAAGATGCAAGATCGAATGACCTGATTGCAAGATAGAAGGACCAATTAGCAAACAAGAATACTCCACACCATCATGGGGAGTATTTTGGCAATTCTATTCGGGTCAGAGCTACAACAAGCTAGGTAGATGCATTAAAGACAAGCGAAGCCATCCAGAAATGCCCAGAACAAAATCCAGAGCGATCAGAACACTGTAGACCGCAACTTAGCGGTCCAAGACCGCTAATTGCCAGTCACTTTTGGTCCGGATCCACTAAGATATATGTGGGACGTGTATAAGTGTGTATTTAGTCTTTTTCTGGTATTTGTTTAGTCCCATACCGGGGGATTGTCTCGGATTACCTTTTTCTATAGCTATAAATAGAACTCTTCACCTTCTATTGTAATAACCCATTGCTTGGTGGCATTCGCTCTACTTGGAGTAAAAGCCTTGAAGCATAAACTCAAGGTGGAGAAGAAAGCCACTTGCAATGTGAGTCATGTAAATAAAATAATTTTTCTTAGCTTCTTTTAATATTGTCTTGTATTTTAATTCTTGTATACTTCTGTAGTTTAGTTTCCTTTCATTTAGCTTCTTTAATATTTCTTGTTTGCTTAGTTTAATTGTCTTTCATTAGAATGTTTCATTTTTTAATGTAGTTTGTAGAATAATGTGTAGGGAGTAGATCCATCCCCCTTTGGGGGTGGAGATGATGTTCATACATGCATTAAAGAATGGATATGAATGCTTTATTTTGAATGTGTCGATAAATGTGAATGTTTGCTTGCTTGTTAGAGTAGAATACTACACTTGATGGGTTTTGCCACAAATCTTAGACACCTCCCATGCTTGTTTAGGTTCTGAAATAACCAACTTGTGTATATAAATGTTAATCAACTAGGTTAGTGAATGGATTGATAGGTTTTGCCATAACCTTTAGACACTTCCTATGCATGAAAACACTACCTAAATTTGTGCCTATAGAATGCATTCTTCACCATCGTTTTACATGTGTGCACACACTCCACCCCTTAGGGGTTTTCCATTTCTGATTTCCACCTTTCAATTTCCCTTGCTTTCGTTTTCCTTGTTTGATGCGTACTCGTTTAGTGTCGTTAGTCTAGTTTAGTGTAATCACAACTTCTTCCCCTATTTTCCCACTTGCCTTCGAACAAACCAGAGTCTACACACCTCCTTGTGGATAGACCCATTTTTGCCACCGCTTCAACGAGGTCGTGCACTTGCGGTTAATTAAAACGTATTAATCAAGTTTTTGGCGTCGTTGCCGGGGAGGTGCTCTGTCCAAACTTTGATTTGGACGATTCAAGTGGTTTTAATTTGTTTTTATAGTTTTGGTTTGTTTCAGGAGTTACAAGAAGAAAGGGGAGGCGACTGGAGAAGCCGGGGGAATATTTGCGCAAAAGGGACCGCCAATCAGCGGTCTGGTGAGCTTCAATTTCTCCCAATTTTATTCTGGTGGTTTCTTATTTCATTATAATTATCTGGGAGCACTATCTTGCAAGCTGTGACTTTTTGTTTGCTCCCAGATTAAAAATCAATCCCCTTTAATGAACTTGGACCATAAAACTCGAAGCAAAAGATTAGACTTCTTGCCATCTATGTCATGCATCATTTGTAGACCTTGCACGCATTTGTCTTTTCTTTGCTTTACATTTTTGTTGTTGATTACTGGCGTGAGGTACGTGCACCCAAATCTCTCATTCATGCATGTTTTGATCATGCATATGTTAGTAAGGTGCATCCGGACAAGAGTGAGTTGAGCGTTTGATTGGAGTGTTGATTGCTAGATTTAAGATCAAAACACTACTAAGGAGGGGTTGTCCCATAAAAGATAAGGTGGGGGATTTCATCACCCTTTCCTTGGCCCCAAAAATCAATCTTAAGAAAGTCTTAATTCTAAAAGCAATTAGACATTGGCCCTAAGGATTTAGGACGCACTAGGAGAGTGATCTAGTTGTGACTGTCATGTCCTGATCGGCGTTGCCTACCTTGTCGATAGTAGGAGGTACTGGATCTTCGGATCTGGTATCACTTGCTGGGCATTGTGGTGTTCCTTGTAGGGAGGTGAGGCGTGTCGCGACTAGTGACCTTGAAGTTAGGCGTCGTCTAGCCTAAGGACCCATTGCCTTACATTGTTTGAGTCGTGCTTGCTAGATTAGGCTTCTACCTTCTCCCATTACACACGCTAGCTCAAGGTATTCTTCTTTCTCCTCTGAGTCATCTTCTTCTCACCTATTTGTACGTTCTAGTCTCCTCCCCTTTACACTCTCTGTTAGCGTTTTAGGGTCGAGTCGAGCATTTTTTGCGAGTTTGGCCTCGTGGCGGTGAGAGTGATTGACTCGAGAGTTCTTTGTCGACATGGATGTTTACATGGGCGACCATCCATATCATTGTTGGGACCGGGACAATTCTCCTGGGTACTCCGGACCCATTCATCGTGGGGTGCCTCAGGCAAACACCCCGTAATCTTCATATTGGGGTAATATGAGAGCGGGACCGACTGCTAGACCACCATCTAGTTACGTCGGATCGTATGTTGGTTCTCCAACTGAGACGTTGCAAGAACATTTGGCCTCTTTCATGCATGTGGTAGATGACATGAGTGCACCGGTGGCTCTAGTAGCCGTACCGTGTGACTGGTGTGGGTTGAGTGGTCATGTTATCGGGGAATGTTCTTATGTTCCCCCAGAGCCTGAGTATGAGCATAAATTTTCCCAAAATGCTCAATATGACCATTACGCATCCACATACAACCTGAGAGGGATGGATTCGTGGGGAGACAATTCTTATTCAAATTCTTATACATCATTCCCACCCCACGACCAATCATTGGACTCATCCTATCAATACCCAACCCATCCATTTCCCAAATTCTGACATGAACCTCACAGTTGACCCCAAACTTGATTCTTTAGAGCAAGCCCTCCAAACGTTCTTGGAAACCACTCAAAATGTGTTGAAGTCCAATCATGATTCCCTACAAACTATGGAAATGTATGTGAGTCAGATTACACAACAATTAAGTAAACGTAAGGAGGGTGACATTTGTTGTCAACATGAGGATTCATCTTTTGATATCGAACCACCACCACATTCACAAATTCAAAGCACAATCTTTCAGAGTCAAAACTCCTAGTCAGTTTGAGGGACTTGGGGTTTCAATTCACGATCACACTGTGGGGGATTCGATCTAAATTGAGAATAACATGGACCAACTTCATTATGAGTCGGCACATGATTGTGCCGCGTTTTTGGTCTTGTGGACTCTGAGCCACATGATCTTCATGTTGTGACTCTTAAGGACTCACCTCTGGTCGAGCAAGAGCTCCCTAGTTCCCTCAATATCAAACAACCTAATGAGAGTTTGCCTCTCCCTATTGTTCCTGATCATCTTGGAAATGATGGAACATCAAACAACTACATTGCTAATGAGGGTATTAGGAGTTCCTTGGAGGATACCTTGGGTATGACACCCACGTTTTGTTCGCCTGGTGAGTCGGACATGCCTAACGTTGTTCTTGACATCGTTCCGACGCACCAGCTTGTTGGTTGGAGAGTTTGGATTGATGATCATAACTTCAGTACTGCAACGGGAGAAACTCTTCTTCCGTTGCCCCTTATTTCCCAAACTCTTGAGAGGTTCAAGCTCTTTCAGTTTGATCATTTGAATGAGACGCCTTTGCCTCTAATTCATGAACCTCTCTTTTCATGTTGTGCTCTTTGTGAGGGGGGCCAAACATGAGTATTTTGGCCCCGCGTGGTGTCATGTTCCCTTTCCATGTGCATTGACCTACTTTTGAGGTTCCCATTTGATGTCTTTTGACAAATGAATATGGGAACTTATGTTTGTACATAGTTATATTAAAAAAAAGTACAATAAAAGACTCCATGAGCGAGCATTGATTGATGTGGGCCCCAACACTTGTGTATTTGGGCCTCATTTCATTCACGTATTTGTATCCCTTCTTTCGCATCTCACAGGTTTTGATGGAATTATGTTTTTTGTCCATCAACATAACCTTGAACTTCCTTTTGCACTTCATATAGGTGAGATCTTTCCTTTTTCATGCATAAATTCATGTAGTATCTTGCTCACATTCATTGAGGACAATGCATGAAGTAGGTGTGTGGGGGTGTTTTACGTTTGTACATGGTCGAGTCTTTTCCTTTGATTTTGTTTTCTTTTGTGTGCATTGATAGGGTCATGTTAGTGTGCTGCATTTAATATCGATATATCTGCTTGCCATGATCCTTGGGTGACTTGTCTTGTTTTGCTTGCCTAGTGCTTTAAAATTTGCACATTTCTTTCAAAAATCTTCATGTGTTTGCGAAAGAAAATGTTTTGTGGGTTTTGTGTGTGTTTAGCATGTGCAAAACCGTTGAGAGGCAAAGTAAAAAGAAAGCTCCCAAAATTGTCTTGAACTTAATGCATTAGGATATCTAGTACAGTGGCTTTAAGACTTATCTGGTCGTTAAGATGCACCCAAGTTTTCCCTCGGGGTGAGTAATCATAGGGTTTCAGTACTCAAACAATTAAAGAAGTCCACCATGAACCTAGTGAGTCAATATTTCGTGTCTATTAATTTAAGGAAGTTTGTTGTAGTCAAGGACCCTTTAAATCTTTTTACGAGACATTAAGTGTAGGGGTTTTGGTTCAAGTGTAGATAAGAAATAAGTGAGTAGGTGTTCTCTCTTCTCGCACGGCTCCTATCACTCGGGAAAGTAGGTCTGAGGGGACTTTGTGCCTAGTTCTTTCAAGTCATCTGACTTTGGATGCCCCGACCGAACATTCATTACACGGGTAGTAGGGATCTCCCTATGTGGAGATTTGGGGAAAGGTGTACGTGATAGTGTAAGTCCTCATAGGCAATGATGTACGAAACCTGACCCTAGTAGAATGAAGCTCCAACTAATAAAATGAAAAGAATAAAAAAATAATAAGAAAAGAAACAAAAAGAAAAAAATGGTAATGCAAATAAGAACCTTAATGGACTTCACACTTTGTATCACTTGAGGATGTTGAGGTTGTCAATGCCTTTCACATAAGTCCTTATTTAACTTGCACGAATGGTTCATTAGGCTAGGTGTGTGGACTGAATACCTATATAGAGTCGGCCCGTAGGATTACCGCGTCCAATGATCGATAAAAATGAGTCCATCGAGTCGAGTTTCTAGATTGAATAATGCATCTCGGTTCGGATTTTGTGGGTATATCCGCTGAAAACCCTCCGAAGACAACACTCCTCCTTGGCAACAAGAAGGTTTAATGTCTTGTTGCACGTGCTAAGTACAACCGTGATTCTTACGAAAGTGAGTTAGGATTTCTTGTTTTTCGTATGCTTCTCTTTCTTTGTTTTGCTCGGGACTAGAAAAAGTTAGGTGTCGGGGTATTTGATTGACATCATTTCATATTTACATTTGTATCTTATATCCATTATCTTTCACCTAAACAATGCTACGTAACGAGGTTTATGTTTGAATTTCAGAAATAAAGAGGTTTGATGAGAAGAGGCATGAAAGGACCTAAAAGAAGGAAAAATGACTGAGTTGAGAGACTCGAGGACTAACCTGAATGCAAGATAGAAGGACCAACGAGCAAACAAGAATACTCCACATCATCATGGGGAGTATTTTGGCAATTCTATTCGAGTCGGAGCTGCGGCAAGCAAGGTAGATGCATCAAAGACAAGCATAACCATCCAGAAAAGCCCAAAACAAAATCCAGAGCAAACCGAACACTCTAGACCGCTAATTAGTGGTCACGTTTGGTCTGGATCAGCTAAGATTTATGTGGGACGTGTATTAGTGTGTATTTTGTCTATTTCTGGTATTTGTTTAGTCCCATATCGGGAGATTGTCTCGGATTACTTTCTTCTATGGCTATAAATAGAACTCTTCACCTTCTATTGTAATCACCCATTGCTTGGTGGTATTCTCTCTACTTTGAGTAAAACCCTTGAAGCAAAAACTCAAGGTAGAGAAGAATGCCACTTGTAATGTGTGTCATGTAAATAAAATAATTTTTCTTAGCTTCTTTTAATATTGTCTTGTATTTTAATTCTTGCATGCTTCTTTAGTTTAGTTTCCTTTCATTTAGCTTCTTTAATATTTCTTGTTTGCTTAGTTAATTGTCTTCCATTAGAATGTTTCATTTTGTTAATGTAGTTTGTAGAATAATTTGTAGTGAGTAGATCCATCCCCCATTGGGGGTGGAGATGATTTTCATACATGCATTAAAGAATGGATATGAATGTTTTATTTTGAATGTGTTGATAAATGTGAATGTATGCTTGCTTGTTAGAGTAGAATACTACACTTGATAGGTTTTGCCACAAATCTTAGAGATTGACATCATTTCATGCTCATATTGGTATCTTATATCCATTATCTTACACTATGTTCAATGCTACGTGACGAGTTTTATGTTTAGTTTGCAGGAATAAAGAGGTTTGAAGAGAAGAGTCATGAAAGGACCCAAAAGCAGGAAAATGGACTTAATTGTGAGACCAGGGGACTAAGATGCAAGGGAGAAGGACCTGATCGTAAGACCGAAGGACCTAAGAGCAAAACAGGAAACTCCACACCATCATGGGGCGTATTTTGGCAATTCGATTCGGGTCGTAGCTCCAACAAACCAAGTAGATGCATCCAGGACCAAGAAACACAGCGAGAAAAGCCCACAACCAAAACCAAAGCGATCTGGGCCTTATAGGCCGCCCATTGGCAGTCTGGATCAGTCCAGATCCGCTAAGCTTTCTCCTGGACTTGTATTAATGTGTGTTTAGGCTATTTTTGGTATTGTTTTAGTCCCACATCGGGGGATTGTCCCGGATTAGCTTTTTCCATGCTTATAAATAGAACTCTTCACCTCCCATTGTATCCATCTCTCTCTTTGGTGGCATCTTCCCTATTAAGAGTGAAGCCTTGAAGCAAAACTCTGGTGGAGGAAGAGCTGCTTGTAATTTGAGTGACTTAATAATAGATGTTTTCATTAGCTTGTTAATTCTTGCTTAGTTAATTTCCTTTAATATGTTTGCTTTGGTGCTTGTTTAGTTTTATGCTTCTTTAATATTTCTTGCTTGATTAGTATAGTTTCATTTCAGTATAATGCTTCATTTTATTAGAGTAGTTAGTTTAAATATGTGTTAGTAGTTCCATCCCCATTTGGGGGTGGAGAAATATGTGATATAATCATGTAGTGTATTAAGTGTGTGTTATCTTTATCCCTTGAGCTTTATATGATTTTCATAACCATCTAATGGGTTTTCACTCTTATCTTTCATATGCTAATGCTCTTGAATGAAGCTTAGCTTATGCTTTGATTAGTTGACCTATTTTATAGGGAATGATAAGGTTAGGATATGGATGAAGTTAATATTGGAAACACAATTTGTAGTTTATGTGCTCTTGTTGCCTTTACCTTAGCTAATGTCTTGTTTGTTTTAATGATGTAGTATTATCTTAATTCATGTGGAGGCATAGTAGGGTCTAGTCTTTATACTTGAGTTCATGTAGCTTCATTCCAATTATTGTCTTGTATGTTTTAATGATGTAGTCTTATCTTAATTCATGTGGAGGCAAAATTGGATGTAGTTTTATGATTTCATGCACTACATGTTGTGAGCAGCTTAATGAACACACACACACACACACACACTTCTTTATGTTCACATTATTTCTCTACCCCCTTTGGGGTTTTGTTTTCTTGCTTTTCTTCCATTTCCATTTGCACCTTAGTGTAGTGTAGTGTAATACAACTTTCTCTCCTTCTTTTACCTCTCGCCTTAGAACAAACCAATCGTCGACACACCTTCCAGTGGACGACCCGTATTTGCCACCGCTTCAACGCGGCCGTGCACTTGCGGTTAATATAAAACGATCAATCAAGATTTTGGCGCCGTTGCCGGGGAGGTGCTCTATCCAGACGTTGATTTGGACGATTCGAGGGTTTTTAATTTTTTTGTTTCACCTTTTTCTTAGTTTCAGGGAACCATCGGATTAAGGGGTGGCTACTGGACAAATTTGAGGAACAGAAGACCTAAAAGGACCACCAATCAGCGGTTGGAGACCGCCAATTGGTTGCCTGGTGAGGGTTTCATGCTCTCAAATTTGTGCTGGTAGTTAGTTCTGTAATTTGTGTTATCTGGGAGCCCTATTTTGCCTGTTGTGACTTCTCGTTTGCTCCCAGATCATTAATCACTCCCCCATTAATCAACTTGGCCCTAAAATCCAAAGCAAAAGACTGGACATTCTTACTTGTTTAGGTCACGCATCATGTATTGACTTAGGCATATAGTTGTCTTTTCTTTTAGCTTTATTTTCAGTTGTTGAGTGCTGGCGTGAGGTACGCAATTTCCTACACTCATTCATTCATCTCGTATGCCCATGCATTAGTTAGTAGGAATTGCATCAGGACAAGAGTGAGCGAGTGTTTGATTGGAGTGATTGATTGCTAGACTTAGGATTAAAACGCTATTAAGGAGGGGTTGTCCCATAAAACATAAGGTGGGGGATTTCATCACCCTTTCCTTGGCCCCAACAATCACTCTTAATAAAGCCTTAACTAAAAGCAAGTAGACATTGGCCCTAGGATTGCGGGCGCAATAGGAGAGTAATCTAGTTGAGACCGTCATGACCTGATCGGCGTTGCCTACCTTGTCGATAGTAGGAAGTACTGGATATCCGGATCTGGTATCACTTGTTGGCCATTGTGGTCCCCGTTGTAGGGAGGTGAGGCGTGTCGAGGCTAGTGACCTCGAAGTTAGGCACGTCTAGCCTAAGGACCCATTGCCTTACATTGTTTGCGTCATGCTTACTAGTTAGGCTTCTTCCTGATCCCACCACCCACACTAGATCTTGGGATTCTTCCCTCCTCACCTGAGTCCTCCCCTCATCTATTCTCTACATATAGTCTCCTCCTCTAGTACACCTTCTGTTGTGTGTTATTTTAGAGTCGAGTCGAGCATTTTATGCGAGGTTGGGCTCGTTTTGGTGAGAGCCCTCAACTTGAGAGAGTGCATTCTTCTGAGATGGACGGTCTTCGTGATCGACCATCTCCGCCTCTTGCTCCTTTGGAGCAAGAGGCCGAGTCGTCTCGTGGTGGCGAGGGAGACTGAGTTCCATACATGGAATACCTCGGTCCGCTCCTGCCACCACGTAGACCTCCTTCTCCTCCTCATCTGACTCGAGAGGAAGGGAGATTCGGTCAGGATCGAGTTCTTGGTGCACCACCACCTTTAGCTCGACATGATAGACCGATGACTTTGTGGGAGCGTACCCATCCTGTTCGGGCCGCGCAACCTTCTTGCATAGTTGCTCCCCTGCTCGCGGGAACAACTATGAGCTGAAACCTCAATATGTGAGCATGCTTCCAACCTTTACTGCCAATAAGGAGGATCCGTATATCTTTATACTCGAATTCGAGGAAGTATGCTCCATGTTCAAGCTTGAACAGGTGGATGAGGATTCAGTCCGGTTGAGGATGATTTCTTTCGCATTGAAGGATAATGCGAAGAAATGGATGTATAGCCTCCCGGCGAGCTCGATTCGGTCATGGGATGACTTTGTGACCGTCTTTCTGAAGACATTTTTCCCTCAAAGGAAGACTCAACAGATACGGCACCAGATACATCAAATGTATCAGACCGAGACCGAATCGTTTCATGGTTTCTTTGAGAGGTTCAATGACCTTCTCCAGTAGTGCCCTCATCATGGATTTGAGTTATGGCAGCTGTGCCAAATTGTTTATGAGGGCACTACGACAACACCCGCACATTGTTGGAGTCGATGTGTCAGGGTGACTTCCAAATGAAACGCATCGTGGAGGCATGGGATACTTTTGAGTCTATGGCTGAACGTACCTTCGAGTGGGATACCATGAGAGAGCCACAAGCCGCCAGGTCTTCCTGTCGAGCTGGATCTTATCAAGTTGAGTCATCGATCGCGTCTGAGGCGAAAATGACTGCTCTCATGCGTAGTATTGAGAGTTTAGAGTTGGACCGAGCTCCTGTAGCTCAGGTCGCTACTCCCGGGTGTGGTAGGTGTGGACTTACAGGCCATGATGACTTGGAATGTGCTTACGCTCCAAGGGATACTGAGCATGCAAATGCGATGTATCAACAGAGGCCCCGTAACGACCCGTACAATCACTCCTACAACCCGGGATTGCGTAACCATCCTAACTTCTCTTGGGGGTCTAGTGGAGGCCACGGTTAGAGCTCGCACGCTCAACCTCAACCTCCACCTTATAAACCTCCACGCCCATCGGCGACCTACCAAACCCCACATCAAAGGTCTCAGCACCATAATTACCAACCTGGTCAGGCCTCTTAGTCGGGTTATTCTAACCAGACTACACCACCCCAGCGGGTTGACCCTAAGGACTCTACCCTTGAACAAACCCTTCAAACGTTCATGCAGAGCACTCAATCCATGTTTGTGGCCAGCAATAATTTGGTCAAAGCATTGGAAATGCAAGTTAGCCAGTTGGCTCATCAGCTCCATGAACGTGAGAAGGGTCAGTTACCGAGTGAACCTGTGGTTAATCCCAGGGGTCAGCCTGCTCATACCAGGCAAAATGTACACAACGTTGAAAGTGACCCTTCCCAACTTGCCAATGTTGTTCATACCTTGAGATCGGGAAGGGTCGTTGACAACAATGTGGAAATGCTTGAAGCCCACCCTGTTGGCGAGACTTCCGAGGAGAGTCTTGAGCCTGTTAAGGAACCTAATTCTGAGACTCCTCCTCGTGATTCTTATGTCCCGAAGGCACCATTCCCTCACCGGTTGACGAAAAAATGTGATGAGCATTGGGACAAGATCATTGAGGTACTTAGGCAAGTAAAGGTGACCAACCCGTTGTTGGACGTCGTTCAACAAATGCCACCGTATGCCAAGTTCCTCAAGGACCTTTGCACCACCAAGAGAAAAAAATGTGCCCAAAAAGGCCTTTTTGGTCGCCAATGTGAGCTCCATATTGACACAGCCCATGCAAGTCAAATACAAGGACCCAGGTTGTCCAACTGTCTCTTGCATGATTGGGAATGTGACAATCTCTCAAGCTTTATTGGATTTGGGGGCATCTGGGAATCTCCTTCCTTACTCAGTCTATGTCAACCTTGGAATAGGCGATGTTAAACCAACGAGGACAACCCTCCAGTTGGCTGACAGATCCGTCAAGATTCCACGAGGGAGTGTGGAGGATTGAACATAATGGATAATGGATAGTGTAATACAACTTTCTCTCCTTCTTTCACCTCTCGTCTTCGAACAAACCAATCGTCGACACACCTTCCAGTGGACGACCCGTATTTGCCACCGCTTCAACGCGGCCGTGCACTTGTGCTTAATATAAAACGATCAATCACTTAGACACCTCCCATGCTTGTTTAGGTTCTGAAATAACCAACTTTTGTATATGAATGTTAATCAACTAGGTTAGTGAATGGATTGATAGGTTTTGTCATAACCTTTAGACACTTCCTATGCATGAAAACACTACCTACATTTGTGCCTATAGAATGCATTCCTCACCATCTTTTTACATGTGTGCACACACTACACCCCTTAGGGGTTTTCCATTTCTGATTTCCACCTTTCAATTTCCCTCGCTTTCGTTTTCCTTGTTTGATGCTTACTCGTTTAGTGTAGTTAGTCTAGTTTAGTGTAATCACAACTTCTTCCCCTATTTTCCCACTTGCCTTCGAAACAAACCAGAGTATACACACCTCCTTGTGGATCGACCCGTATTTGCCACCGCTTCAACGTGGTTGTGCACGTATGGTTAATTGAAACGATTAAACACTAGGCTTCTAACCTCACCCTCTACCCACGCTAGTTTTAAGGATTCCACCCTTCTCCTCCAAGTTATCTTCTTCTCACCTACTTCTACGTTCTAGTCTCCTGCCCTTTACACTCTCTGTAAGCATTTTATGGTCGAGTCGAGCATTTTTTGCGAGCATGGCCTCGTGGTGGTGAGAGTGGTCGACTCGAGTGTTCTGTGTCGAGATAGATGGTTACGTGGGCGACCATTCATTTTGTTGTTGGGACCAGGACTTTTCTCCTACGTATTCTGGACCAATGCATCCCGGGGTGCCTCTGACTTACACCCATCATGGTTGGGAGAATCATAATGTTTATGATGAGCATCCTTCAAATTGGGGTAATATGAGAGGTACCGACTGCTAGACCACCATCTAGTTGAGTAGGATCATATGTTGGTCAACAAACTGAGACTTTACAAGAAACTTTGGCCTCTTTCATGCTTGCGACAGAGGATATGAGTGCACCAGTGGCTCCAGTAGCCGTTACCATGTGACTGTTGTGGGTTGAGTGATCACGTTATCAGGGAATGTCCTTATGTTCCCCCAGAGCCTGAGTATGAGCATACCTTTTCCAAAAATGCTCAATGTGACCTTTACGCATCCACGCACAACCCAAGAGGGATGGATTCATGGGGAGACAATATTGATGCAAATTTTTGTACATCATGCCCACCCCATGACTCTCCCCCTGAATACCGACATCCCTACCAGCCACCACCCATGACCATGTGGACTAATTCTCATCCTATCAATACCCAACCCATCCACTTCCCAAATTCTGACATGAACCTCACTGTTGACCCCAGACTTTATTATTTAGAACAAACTCTCCAAATGTTCATGGAAACCACTCAAAATTTATTGAAGTCCAACTTGAATTCCTTGCAAACTATGGAAATGCAAGTGAGTCAAATGACACAAAAATTACGTGAACGTGACAAGGGTGACTTTTCTTGTCAACATGAGGATTTTTCTTTTGATATCGAACGTGACAAGATTGTGCCTTATCTTTTTGTCATGTGGCCCTTGAGCCACATGATCTTAATGTTGTGCCTCTTAAAGACTCATCTTTGTGGAGCAAGAGATCCATAGTACCCTTAATTTCATACTACCTGGTGAGAGTTTGCCTCTCACTATTGTTCCTTATTATCTTGAAAATGACGGGAGACCAAACAACTACATTACCAATGTGGGTATTGGGAGTTCCTTAGAAGATACCTTGGGTAAGAGACTCACTTTCTGTTCGCCTAGTAAGTTGGGCAAGCATAACAAGGTTCTTGACCTCGTTCCGAACCACCAACCTGTTGGTTGGGGAGTTTGGATTGATGATCTTGATTTTAATACTGCAACGAGGGAAACGCTTCTTCCGTTGCGCAATATTTCCCAAGCTCTTAAGCGAATCGAGTTCTTCTAGTTTGATCCTTTGAATCAAACACGTTTGCGTCTAATTCGTGAACCTCTCCCATAATTTTGTGCACTTTCTGAGGGGGCCCACACGTTAGTATTTTGCCCCCACGTGGTGTCATGTTCCCATTCCAAGTGCATTGACTCACTTTTGAGGTTCCCATTTGATGTTCTTTGACAAATGACGATGGGAACTTGTTTAGTACATAGTTATATTTGAAAAACAAATGAAAACAAAGAAGAAAATAAAGAAAATAAAATAAAGACTCCAAGAGTGAGCATAGGTTGTTGTGGGGGCCAACCCTTGTGTATTTGGGCCCCATTTGTTTCACATATTTGTCTCCCTTCTTTAGTATCTCACAGGTTTTGAGGGGAATTCGGGTTTGTGTCCATCAACATAACCACAAAATTTCCTTGTGATTCAAAGATTGGAGAGATCTTAACTTGTTCATCCACGAATACATGTATTATCATACTCACATTCATTGAGGACAATGCATGAAGTAAGTGTGGGGGTGCTTTACATTTGTATATAGGTGGAGTCAAGTCTTTTTCACTTTGTTTATTTTTTGTATTGTTTGGGTCATGATAGTGTATTTCATTTAATATCGATATATCTGCTTACCATGATCCTTGGGTGACTTGCCTTCTTTTGTTTTCCTAGTGCTTTAAATTTTCCATTTCTTTCAAAATATTCATGTGTTTCCGAAAGAAAATGTTTTGTGGTTTTGCGTGTGTTTAGCATGTGCAAAACCGTTCAGAGACAAAGTAAAAGGAAGCTCTCAAAATTGACTTTAACTTGATGCATTAGGATATCTAGTACACTCGCTTTAGGTCTTATGTAGTCGTCATGTTGCACCATGGTTTTCCTTCGGGGGCAGAGTAATCCTAAGGCTTTAGTACTCAAACAAATAAAGAAATCCACCCTGAACCAATTGAGTCGAATAATTCGTGTTTGTTAATATAGGAAGTTTGTTATAGTCACACACCCTTAAACTTTTGTTGTGAAACCCTAAGTGTAGGGTTTTGGTTCCCATGTAGATAAGAAATAATTAATTGTTGTTTTCCCTTCTCGGACGGCTCCTATCACTCGGGAAATTAGGTCTGAGGGGACTTTGTGCTTGTTGGGTTCGAGTCATCTTACTTGGGATGCAGCGATCGAACTCTAGTTACACGGGTGGTAGGGATCACCCTATGTGGAGATTTGGGGGAAGGTATACGTGATAGTGTATGTCCTCATATGCAATGATGCACAAACCGGACCGTGGAACAATTAAACACCAACTAGACAAAAATAATAATAATAACATATAAAAAATGACAATGCAAATAAGAACCTTAATGGACTTTACACTTTCAATCACTTGAGGATGTTAAGGTTGCACGAATGGATCCTTAGGCTAGGTGTGTGGACTGAATACATATATAGTGTTCGGTCGTAGTATTACTGCAAATAATGATCGACAAAAGTAGGTCCATCAAGTCATATTGCTAGGTTGAATAATGCATCAATGTTCAGATTTTGTGGGTATATCAGTTGAAAACCCTTAGGACACACCACTCCTCCTCCATGGCGACAAGGAAGTTTAACGGCTTGTTGCACGTGCTAAGTGCAACCGTGATTCCTACGAAAGTGAGTTAGTATTTCCCCATTTTTTATATGTTTTAGATTCATTCAATTTTCTTTTTCTTTGTTTTGCTTGGGGGATATTTGATTAGTAGCATATCATACATTGCATTCATGCTATATATCCTTTATTTTACCTCATATTGTGCTACTCGAGTATTTGTTTGATATGTTTCAGGGTTGAGGCAATAAAGAAAAGAAAGGAAGAGAAAATGACCTAAACGCAAGCAAAATGGACTGATTTGGAAGGTTCAGGACCTATTTGTAAAGCCGAAGGACAAGATTGTAAATCAGGAAGGACTTAAGTGAAAACCCTGAGGGACTTAAGTGTAAAGAAAAATATGTTGGTTGCAAAAGTCGAGAATCTCCTGAACCTAAGGAGAAACTCGATAATTAAAACCAAACGGGCTCGAACCAACAGATCTGGTCGCACCCCACTTGTTTATTATGTAAACTAAAGTTGTGGTTAAAATTTGAAGTCGATCAGAGATAAGTGATCTGCCAATGGCGGATTGCAAGCCTCCATTGGCGGATCTGGTTATGTGTTTGCCTCTCAAAATTTGGCCGCGGGTCTGGTTCCCTAGTCAGAGCATTCCAGGACCTCCAGATCTGATTTACAATCGTCCAATTGTGCCCAGATCCATACAAACCATCTAAAATTCTATAAATACACTTGTAATGTCTCCTTTATTCTACTTCCTCCATCTCCTCCTTACGTTAATTTCCTTTCTTGTTTAGTAGAGTAGGTTTTATTTTTTGTTTGGTAGTGTAGACGAGGAGAAGAGAACCAACTTTGTAAGCTTTGGGTTGTGATTATGTGATGTATTAGTGTGTCATAATCCAACATTTGAACCTCACATAAGTTCCTTAATTATCTAATGGGAATTTCACTCTTGAGTGAAGCTTAGCACATGTTTAGATTAGGGGGCCCATTTTATGGGGAATGATGAGGTGAGGAGAAGGATGGAGTGGAAGAAGGAAACATAAGATGTGCATGCATGTGCTCATGTTGGCGTCATCCTAATTATTGTCTTGTATGTTTTAATGATTGTGTCAAATCTTATTTCATGTGAAGGCAAAGTTGGATGTGGTCATTTTACATGTGTTCACGTTAGCCTTATTTCAATTATCGTCTTGTATGCTTTAATGATAATGTTTTATCTTATTTCATGTGGAGGAAAAGTTGGATTTGGTTTATGGATTTCATGTATGACATGTTGTGATGAGCACAATTGAAAACCCACACTACACATATTTTTACTTCCCTTCTTTCTCTACCCCCAAAGGGGTTTTAGTTTTATTGTTTGTTTTCCTATTTAATTGCATTGTAACGTAATTTCAACCTTATTCCTTCTCTTCTTTCCCCCACTCGAGTATCGTGAATCCAACTCACACATGCACCCTGTGAACTGACCCATGCTTGCCACCGCTTCAACGCGGTCGTGCACTTGCAGTATTAGAACTAATTTCAGTCAAGCATCACATGGGCTCGATATCACGATAGGTGCTCTATGTTTTATGAGTTAAGTAATAGTAAATTAATTTTCGTATGTAAAGAGTAATACTTGCTTCCTAAAAGAGTAACTATGCATTGTACATTCCAAAAAGATACAATAAGGTTACAAATTTAATATCGTGGATCGCTATTATAGACGAATGATACGTAGCATTACAATGTGCACTTGGCGTGCTTGCAGTCTGCGTAACAAGATATTGAAAAATATTGCTGATGGAATATTTGGGTCTAACAAAAGCATTGGAGGTGGTTCATGCATAGACCGCATGGATTACGGCTACTCTTAATGCCCTTCATGCACGTCTTTGTTCCATTCCAATTTGGTGGACGGTTTAGCACAGTGTAGATAATGCGTAGGGTTTCTTGATAATGTTTGACAAGCAACTCTGTGTCACATTCAAACTCAATGTATCAATTGCTCATTATTTGCATTGTGCCAAACTGTCCACCAAATTGGAATAGAACAAAGACGTGCACGAAATGCATTAAGAGTAGCACTAATCCGTGTCGTCTATGCATGAACAACCTCAAATGCTTTTGTTAGAGACTTAAATATTCAATCAGCAACATTCTTCTATATCTCCTTCAAAACTCAACCCTCTGTTGTTTCTTGGTCGACTGTCTTCTGGTTGACCTAGAGTGGTCTTCAAACAAGGAGGCACGTCAGGAACTTGGGAGGTCGGGAGGCACATTTGGCATTGGAGAGGTTGGGAGGTCAGTAGTGGGTGTCTTGGAGAGGCAATTTGGGTTGTTTTTGTCCAAGAAGGGGTATTGTTGTTGGTGTCTTCGAGGACGGAACTACCCAATAAAAATAAAGAAATATCAGTGTTTATTATCATAATAACTCAAAGTATAACAACTACTAACTTAGAAAAAGAAATAACAATAACATATTGTTGTCTAGGTGGACGTCTGCCACAATGTCTTGGACGACGACGGCAATGTAGAGCGAAGTGGAAGGAAGCAACGAAAGAAGAAAATGCCATTGTATATTTATAGTATTATATTTGACTGAGGTAAGTTTGGATGGAATGAAACGGTTCAACTTCCAAACATCGTGATATCGAACCATCAAAAACCGTCCTAAAAACCGTTCAACACATGGGAGTCGTAATGAAAAGACACAACCTTCCATTATGTCATTACAGGGTATGCGAAGAGACTCAATCTTTCATAGTTTCTAAACCTCAAACCCTAGTGCATTCGTAGTCCGAATTGTGTAGTCAAAAAGCAAAGAAACCTCAACAGTTAATAGTCAAAAAACAAAAATTATCGAGTTCATACCGCATGCCTATCGAGTTCGTATGAAACCAATCCAGGTTACAGTTTAAACAGTCCACTCATAATTGTCCAGCTCATATTGAGCCTATCGAATCACAGTTATGAAGTATTGAAATTTGAAATACTTACGTCGTCGACGATCAAGACGGTCGTACTCCCAGAACTTGTCTTTTATGATCTTCATAGGCTTACTGCCCCGGTATGTAGTAACAATGAGGTAATGATCCTTGGTTGGAACTATCAACTTCGGCATCTGGAAATAAACAAAACAAGAAAAATAACCACCAGTTAAAAACATGGGGGAAGTGGTATCGAGCTCTTTGAGTCGCAGTTCTTCACAGTCAAATCGATCCTATCAAGATCTCATGCAAAACCAATCGATCTTATATCGAAGTCAAAGGGAAAATGGTCTGATTTTCCTCGACCACATCTACAGAACCTATCTAGGTGAAAGGGAAAATGATCTGTGTTCCATCGTTCGTAGCTACTAAGTACCTATCGAACTACAATCAAATCAATCGAGCCCCGTCGGTAACATAGGAAAATAGTTCCACTTCCAACCCAACCTACAAAACTCAGATGAATACCAATAAATGGATGAAATCAACTACATTTCAGATAGAAACAATAACATAACCTTATGAAACAATATCGAGAAATAAAAAGAAACATATACAAATCGTGCCCTAAAACCGACCTTCGTCGTCGTTGTTCAGACGGATACGCCGCTGAGATCGAATGATGGGTCAAGTGCGAGAGAGTAGGCATGTGAGAACAAGGGAGATAGCGAGCGCAGTCTGCAACTGTTCGAATGAAAGAGAGAGGGAGCGTGATTTGCTTATTCAAAAGGAAAGGGATAGAGAGGGAAATTCCATGATTTAGGCAGGGATATTTTGGGGAGAAGTTGAAAGATAGGCATGTTTTTCAGAGGAGGACAAAGTTGGGGCTTTGGTATTTTGAGGAGAAGTTGAAAGATACGCTTATTTTTCAGAGGAGGACAAAGTTGGGGCTTTTTTTAGAGGTTGGGCCACTTGAGACATACAAAGTAAAATTTTCCAATGAAAATTAGTGGCAGTGAAAAGTTAAAAGTTAGAGGAACTCGACTTACAAATGTGGTACTTTTAAACCCAAATTTGTCCTCTAAATCCCAAGTATGTCCATTAACAATTGAGTGTGTCATCAAATAACAACCCTCTATTCCTTTAACATAATATTCAGACATAATAGTCATGACACGACATGTGAGTCTATCCTTTAACATAGAATATGTCCTTCTAAAAAAAGTTGTCCTAAGAAAGGCAACTTATGTCCTCTAAAGATCACGTGAGTCCTTTAAAGATCAAAAGTCCTTTAAACTCCTAGTATGTCCATTGAAATCGAGTGTCCTTTATTTCTTTAAAGAACAACCTCGCCATCACGTCTTATAAAAAGGCATCTCACGTCCGCCGTTAACATAATATTCGGCATGTTATTTATGTTTCATTATTAGAAAATATAACGTGCTCTAAAACGATATGCACGTCGGATTTTTCTTATATTGACTGAATGCATTTCGGTTCTCCAAACTAGTTATTCTAGTTACTAATGTCGATGGACAGATATGTCTTTGGTCGTCGGTGTAGCATATTTTGGTGAACCGACAAATTTTTGGTAGACCACATACGATGGTTTTTTTCCCTTTTGCTGCTTTCCGACCTCAAACGTTGAGAAAGGAAAAGGTGAGTGTCCTTTGAAGGACAAACATGTCCTTCGAAGGACACTTATGCGTGCTCCGAATGACCATGTCTTTCGATGGAAACTCGTGTCCCTCAAAGGACATGGGTGCATGCTCCATAGGTTTGTGTCCTTCGAGGGACACCATCTGTGCTTAATGGACCGTGTCCTTCAAAGGACTAATTTGTCCACGAAGGACACATATGCGTGCTACAAAGTACGGTGTCCTTCGAACGACTAACTTGTCCCACCATCGACATGGATGACCTTCTCAAAAGAAATCAGTGTACTGGTATATAAGTAAGAAATCATACACTGATACAAGAGGACATAAGTGTATTGTTCAAACCATTAAAAATTACAGCATTTGAATAAAATTGGTGTTGTATACGAAAGTTTACCAACATCAGCCAATCTATTTTTTATATACAAAGTAATTAGTGTTGGATAATAATTAATATTTTGTTTTTCTATGTGAGTTGAAAAATATCCTAAATTAGTCTGCTAACAACATCTGGTCCTTGAATCTGGAGTCCCTCAGCAAATATATTGCCAGTTCAACACTGACCGAGTGTAGATATTTATCATCCATCTCCGCAGTGGGATGTACGCCTAACATCAAGCATCTGATCCATTGCATGACATACATTGCACAATCATTGCTATTTTGTGCTTGATGTTGGCATGTTTCTGTTTTGCAGGTCAGATCCCAGTCCCTGTTTAGGTAGGATGTCCAGAATTCGTCCATAGTCTACGCTGATTCTTTGTGACCATCCACTACTTCGTTGTGGTCTCCAACTAACTGTGAATTGATATTTAGTTGGGTTAATCTTTCCATTCTCCCATCCACGATCAGCAGTGTATAGTGTTTCTAATTTAACAATGGTTGGGCAATCACCAAGTCCTTTGGGTCCCAGTATTTGTGTCCGGTATTTACGTAACATGTGACCAAATCAGGTTGTCTAGAAAAGATGGCTTTGTTGGCGACACTTGGAATTGTGTTCACCTTCCCTAGATAGCATCCTATCTTCTGCATTTGCTCCAACAAATCTAGCAATGTATCTATTACTATCCATTAAAATTAGTAACATTAGCTTCACATTTTCCGATCTTAAAAGAACTGAACTTAGAAAGTGAAGTTTACTTACTTCCATGGATTGGTCTGATCTTTTCGATATTAGATCCTGCAGATCCCCTTGCCTCACTCGAATGAGTTCCTTGCACCAAACATATTCTTGTATGTCCATCCTGATGTCATTGGATTCAAATGCACATTCCTTTTTGCATCGGTCAACCCTACCACGACTTCCATGTTGATTTAAATTTACATGGTTTATTTAGTTGGCTTTTGTTGGAGAAAATTTGTCTTATTTGGCCATAATTTGATTTCCATCAAATTTAAGCCTCTTCTCCATGTTTGACTCTTCACTAATTTTTGATATCTTTCTTTTTTTCTTGTTCTTCTTCTTCTAACCAACCTCGGTCTTCTAGAGATTGTTCTGTTGTCTCCTCCCTCCCCTTTCCTTCTACGTTTTCTTTTTATGGGGGATCGCCCCCATTCATGTCCTTTTCTTCTCTTTTCTCATCTTCTTCATTCTTCTTCGTCTCTTCTTTCTTCTCCTCCTCTCCTGTGTTTTTTATTTCCTATCCCTCTTTCTTTCCTCTTTTCCTCGACTCCCTTATTTTTCAACTCTTTTTTCATTTTACCCTCTCCCACTTTCATCTTCTCCCCTACTTTCCTCTCCTCATTGTTATCTTCTTCTCATTTTCTTTTATTCTCCTCTCATTTACATTATTTTTCTTTGTCATCTTCTTCCTTTCTCTTCCTCTGCGTTGTCTTTTCTTTTCTTCTCCTCTTCCTTTTTTCCTCTCCTTCCCTGCTTCGTCTTTTCTTCCCTTCTCATCTTCCTTTCTGTTCTTCTCCTCCTCTTCCTCCTCTTCCATTTTCTTCTTTTCTTCCTCTTTCTCCCTCATCTCATCTTGTGCTTCTTCTTCTTCTACACTAATGAATTCATGATTCATCATTTTTTCTTATTTAATATCATGTCAGGTAATCAAGATTGTGAATTCTTAATTCACGTAGCAGAAATTCGAAGGAAAATTTCTTGTTTTTCAAAGGACCAAGGTGTCCTTTTAAGGTCAAACTTGTCCTTCAAAGGACAAAGGTGTGTTTCGAAGGAAATTTTTCTTGTTTTTAAAGGACGTTTTATTTTCAAGGGTTTACAAGGACACATATCGTTGGGACCCACCACGATTCTCTGAGGTAGAATGTACTGGGGAATGACGACAATTCATCAAACGCCGCCAGTTCCATGCTCAATGTGTTCATCGACCTAAGGGTCCTCACCTGTGTCTACATTTTTAGGTGGTTCCAACTCATCTTCTTCTCTCAACTCAGCTTCTCCACTAGCAATTTGAGGAGGGTGATGCCCTACACTTGCAACACCGTCGACATATTGTTTTCCCCAGTTAAGAAACAAAAAATAGTTCATTACTGGGAAGCACGGTGACATGTCATTCTCTATTTTTATCTTCGCATAGAGTCGTACCTACACCAATATGTAGGCATCTCATTTCAGAGAAAACTATTGGTATCATAAAATGAGTAAATTGATTGAAAATTTTATTTATTTACCGGAAGTATGGCCACACATCCATCACGTTCCCTCTACCATGGGTAACTCTGTTGGTAGATTTTCTTCTCTTCAAATCTCCATTAGCCTTTTTTATGACAACAGTCAGGTCCCTGAAAATCACTTCTACCTAGGCATCCGTTCTCACCTCCAATAAAAGGACCGTGTTGTGTTGGTGATTTTTATTGGATTTCTTGCATAATCCATTAATGTCATATATGTTATTTAATATTAAATTTCCATACATCCAAAAACCAACAAAGTAATCAATATTTTTTTCCTTCGCAAAATAATTAATGTCATATATGTTATTTAATATTAAATGACATATGTGTCCTTAAAGACAGACTCGTGCCTTAAAGAACACATTTAATGGATACAATAGAGTTCCTAGGATGGATTCGTGCTTTAAAGAGCATACTCATATCCTTTAAAGGACGTACATGTCATTTGAATGGCATCCTTCTTTTTATAGTTTTGGATAGTTGTGGGAAATTGAGGGAAAATATTTATGTTTTCCATGGATGACACAAACACAAGGAAACGTTATGTTCAGAGGGAAATTGTTTTATTCATATTGGTATAAGAACCAACAAACAAACACATGGGACTACATATATTTAAGGCACAAACAAAAACACAAACACAAAATTCTAATCTCTTTGAAATAAATTAAAGGGAAGAGAGGTTTCTAGTCAGGCGTCACCTAAATGCCCAGAAGAGAGTGCAGTGAGGCTCTACCATTTGACTCAACTTGCGATCGACAATAACATTTTACGTAGCCCCTGGGTCAATTACTCGCTGGTCGGGTTCCTCCACCGATGGTGCTAGTGCACCCTCATCCCAGACAAAGTATCAACAATAGATGGTTAGTGATTAATCGTTTTATATTAACCGCAAGTGCACGACCGCGTTGAAGCGGTGGCAAATACGGGTCGTCAACTGGGAGGTGTGTCGACGCTTGGTTTGGGCGAAGGCGAGTGGAAAGAAAGGGAAGAAAGATGTATTACACTACACTACACTAATCTAAACTAGTAAACAAGCAAGCTGAAATGAAATCACTAAACAACTAAGCTAAACAACTAATGAAGAAGATAAAAACACAGGAATGGAAACCCCTAAGGGGTGGAGTGTGTGTCACATGAAATAAGTGTGGTGTTGAATGCATACAATAATCTCAAGTTAGTTCGTGTTTGTTCATGCATAAGATGTACCTAATGACAAAAACTATCATTTACAACACTAAAACTAATGTGATTAATATGAGCAATGCAAGGTTGTTATTAAGAACATAACAAGCATGGAGTGTACCTAACTATGGCAGAAACCATCAAGTAAAGTCCTTATTAATTCAAGCAAGCATACTAATATTTCTCACAAACATTTATATCAAGCCTTCATACCATCTACATAACATGTACACACATCTACTCCATCCCCCAAAGGGGGTGGAACTACTCACACATATTTAAACTAACTACTCTAACAAAATAAAGCATTATACTGAAATAAAACTACACTAATCAAGCAAGGAATATTAAAGAAGCATAAAACAAAACAAGCACTAAAGCAAACACATTAAAGGAAATTAACTAAGCAATAATTAACAAGCTAATGAAAACATCTATTATTAACTCACTCAAATTACAAGCAACCCTTCCTCCACCAGAGTTTTGCTTCAAGGCTTCACTCTTAGTAGGGAAGATGGCCACCAAAGAGAGAGATGGATACAATGGAAGGTGAAGAGTTCTGTTTATAAGCATGGAAAAAACTAATCCGGCACAATCCCCCGATGTGGGACTAAACCAATACCAAAAATAGCCTAAACAAACATTAATACAAGTCCAGGAGAAATATTAGCGGATCTGGGATGATCCAGACCGCCAATTGGCGGTCTATAAGGCCCAGATCCGTCTGCTTTTTGTGTTGGGCTTTGCTTGAAGTATTTCTTGGTCTCGGATGCATCTACTTGGTTTGTTGGAGCTCCGACCCGAATCGAATTGCCAAAATACTCCCCATGATGGTGTACAGTTTCCTATTTTGCTCTTAGGTCCTTCGGTGTTACGATCAGGTCCTTCTCCCTTGCATCTTAGTCCCCATGTCTCACAATTAAGTCCTTTTCCTGCTTTTCGGTCCTTTCATGGCTCTTCTCTTCAAACCTCTTTATTCCTGAAAACTATACATAAAACTCATCACGTAGCATTGCTTAGGTGTAAGATAATGGATATAAGATACAAATATAAGCATGAAATGATGTCAATCAAATACCCCCGCACCTAAGTTTTTGCTAGTCCCGAGCAAAACAAAGAAAGAGAAAAGCAAACGAGAAACACGAAATGCTAACTCGCTTTCGTAGGAATCACGGTTGCACTTAGCACGTGCAACAAGCTGTTAAACCTCTTTGTTGCCAAGGAGGAGTGTTGTCTCCTGAGGGTTTTCAGCGGATATACCCACAAAATCCAAACAAGATGCATTATTCAATCTAGACACTCGACTCATTGGAAATATTTTGTCGATCATTGGACGCGGTAATCCTACGGGGCCGACTCTATATAGGTAATCACTCCACACCTAGCCTAATGAACCATTCGTGCAAGTTGAATAAGGAATTACGTGAAAGACATGGACAACCTCAACATCCTCAACAACCTCAACATCCTCAAGTTAAATAAGGAATTAAGTGAAAGACATGAACCATGTCAGATCACTCGAAAGCACCAGGCACAAAGTCCCCTCAGACCTACTTTCATGAGTGATAGGAGCCGCGCGAGAATAGAGAACACCTACTCACTTATTTCTTATCTACACATGAATCAAAACCCCTACACTTAATGTCTCACAACAATATTTAAAGGGTCCTTGACTACAACAAACTTTCTTAAGTTAACAAACACGAATTATTGACTCACTAGGTTTAGGGTGAACTTCTGTAAAAGTTTGAGCACTGAAACCCTATGATTACTCACCCCCAAAGGAAAACTAGGGTGCATCCTAACGACTCGATAATTCCTAAAGCCACTGTAGTAGATATCGTAATGCATCAAGTTCAAGACAATTTTGCCTCTCAACGGTTTTGCACGTGTTAAACACACGCAAAACCCACAAAACATTTTCTTTGGCAAACACATGAAGCTTTTGAAAGAAATGTGAAAATTTTAAAGCACTAGGCAAGCAAAAGAAGACAACTCACCCAAGGATCATGGCAAGCAGATATATCGATATTAAATGCAGCACACTAACATGACCCTATCAATACACACAAAAGAAAACAAAAATCAAAGGAAAAGACTCGTTTATATACACCCCCACACCTACTTCATGCATTGTCCTCAATGAATGCGAGCAAGATACTACATGGAGTTATGAATGAAAAAGAATAGATCTCACCAACGTGAAGTACACAGGGAAGTTTGTGGCTATGTTGATGGACACAACCCAAATTCCCTCAAAACCTGTGAGATGCTAAGGAAGAGATACAAATACGTGAAAGAATTGGGCCCCAAATACTCAAGGGTTGGGGCCCACAACAAACGATGCTCACTGAAGGAGTCTTCTTTTTTTCTTTTTTTCTTTTTTTTAACAAACCTGAAAGCTCAACCACTCATGCAGGAGCATGAATGGTTGAGTGCGAAGGAGGTTCATGAAGGAACATGACCTCCTCGACTTTGGCTGGTGCCCCCTCCAAGTAGGGTTTGAGGCGTTGTCTATTAACTTTGAACACGTCCCCATTCCCTGGGTTCAAGATGTCAACCGCTCCATGAGGATAGACGGTTTGGACAATAAACGGGCCAGACCAGCAACTGCTGAGCTTACCCGCAAACAGATGGAGTCAGGACTTAATCATGCGATCGTGAAACATCTTCGCTCGGGACTTATGAATTTTGGCATTCTCGTACGCATCATTGCGTAGCTCTTCTAATTTCACAATATCGAGCTTACGTTGTACTCCTGCTTGATCAAGATCCATATTCAGGTTCTTGATCGCCCAGAAAGCACGATGCTCAAGCTCGACATGTAGGGGGCAAGCTTTGTCGTACACTACCCGATATGGGGACATACCCAAATTGGTCTTGTACGCGGTGCGGAAGGCCCACAACGCGTCATTCAACTTAGTTGACCAATCCTTCCTCGAGGAACTAACTGTCTTCTCAAGAATTTGCTTTAATGACGGTTAGAGATTTCTACCTGCCCACTAGTTTGCGGATGGTATGGGGTCGCAAGCTTGTGGGTGATCGAATAATTCCTCATAAGTGCTTCAAAGGAGCGATTACAGAAGTGGGTACCCCTATCGCTGATTATGGTACGAGGAGTACCAAATCGTGCAAAAATGTCCCTCAAGAATTTGGTGACAACCTTGTTGTCATTGGTCTTTGTGGGTATAGCCCCAACCCACTTAGACACACAGTCAACAGCCACCAGAATGTAAACATTCCCGAACGAGTTCGGGAAGGGACCCATGAAATCGATGCCCCACACATCGAAGATGTCGACAACAAGGACATTTTGCAAAGGCATCATGTCACGCCGACCAATCCTGCCAAGGCGCTGACACCTATCACATTGCTTACAAAAGTCATAAGCATCCTTGAAAAGAGAGGGCCACTAGAATCCAGATTGGAGCACCTTGGCAGCAGTTTTCTTTGCTCCAAAGTGTCCTCCACATCCCTTGGAGTGGCAGAACTGGAGCACACTTTGGAACTCGGTATCCGGGACGCACCGCCTGAAAATTTGGTCAGAGCAATATTTGAATAGGTAGGGGTTGTTCCAGTGGAAGAATCTGATATAAGATCTAAATTTGGTTTGGTCAGATTTTGACTAACCCACAGGAAGTTGCTCGGTCACGAGGTAGTTCACGATGTCGGCAAACCAAGGGTTATCTTCGATCGTGAACAACTGCTTGTCAGGATATTTGTCATCAATAATTTGGTCCTGTGGGTTGGTCGTCTCTAGACGAGACAGGTGGTCAGCTACAACATTTTCACACCTTTTTTGTCCCGAATCTCGAGATCGAATTCTTGTAACAACAAGTTCCATCTCAAGAGTCGGGATTTTGCATCTTTCTTCGCGATGAGGTGCTTGATGGCTATGTGATCATAATAGATAATCACGTGGGAGCCAATCAATTACGACCGGAATTTCTCCAAAGCAAATATGATCGCTAAGAATTCCTTCTCGGTCAAAGTGTAGTTCAATTGGGCATCATTGAGTGTTCTACTGGCATAGTAGATCACATGAGGCAATTTGTCCAATCGTTGCCCAAGCATTGCTCCCACAGCGAAGTCAGATGCATCACACATTAACTCAAAGGGTTTAGTCCACACGGGTGCCTTAATAATGGGAGCTGAAGTAAGCTCTTTCTTCAAGGTCAAAAAGGCATGGTGGCAATCCAGTGTGAACTCAAAAATGGCATCCTTAGCAAACAAGGTGGTGAGAGGTCGAGCAATTTGGCTAAAATCCCGAATGAACCACTGATAGAATCCAGCATGCCCCAAAAAGGCACGGATATCCTTCACATTACGTGGCGGTGGGAGATTAGCAATAAGACCCACTTTGGCGGGATCGACCTCAATCCCCCTACCTGAGACCACATGTCCAAGTACAATCCCTCGCTTCACCATGAAGTGACATTTCTCCCAATTGAGAGCAAGGTTCTTCTCACGGCATCGCTTGAGGACAAGGCTCAAGTGATGAAGGCACTCATCAAAGGAAGCGCCAAATAGGGAAAAGTCGTTCATGAAGATCTCAAGGAAACGCTCAACCATATCGGAGAAGATGCTGACCATACACCTTTGAAATGTTGTCGGCAAATTACATAACTCAAAGGGCATGCGACGGTAGGCAAACGTGCCAAAGGGACAAGTAAATGTGGTTTTCTCTTGGTCCTCATGGGCGATGGGAATTTGGTTGTAACCAGAGTATCCATCAAGAAAACAATAATACTCATGTCCGGCCAAACTTTCCAACATCTGATCAATGAATGGCAACGGGAAATGATCTTTCCGCGTTGCAGCATTGAGCTTATGATAATCAACGCAAACTCGCCAGCCAGTTTGCAGGCGTGTCGGGATAAGCTCATTTTGCTCATTCTCCACAATCGTCACGCCTGACTTCTTGGGAACCACATGGACATGACTCACCCACGAACTATCAGAGATAGGATAGATTATGCCATGATCCAAGTACTTAAGAACCTCCTTTCAGACGGCTTCTTTCAGTACACGATTCAATCTCCGTTGTGGGTCCCTGCGGGGCCTAGAATCCTCTTCCATGTGGATCCGATGCTTAACAATACCAGGGCTAATTCCCTTGATATCCTTCAAGGACCACCCGATTGCCTCTTTGTTTTTAAAGAGTACTCTTTTGAGGGCAAGCTCTTGATCTTGTGCAAGATCAGAAGCAATAATGAGTGGCAAGGTCTCATTATCCCCTAAAAAGATGTACTTTAGGTTATCGAGGAGCGATTTAAGCTCGACCAGAGGTGGGTCCTTGTCGGATTTAGAGTTACTTTCAAGTGGCTCAAGGGCCACAGGGTAAGAGGAGCAAGCACCCAGATGTGCCTCCTCGTCCCGAGAAATGCTGGCGGATTCCTCAAGATCCTTTTAACTCGCAACCTGGTCGTTAGGCACCTCAATAATATGTTGATGTGAGTCGAACGTGCCTAATGACTCGGGCTCATCCGTGTCCTGGATGAAATTGGCTCCGACAGTGTCGTCGAAGAGCCCGTGTTGCTTACCAAGAGTGAAGATGTTGAAATCTGCCGTGAGGTTTCCAAAAGACAACCTCATCAAGCCATTGCGACAATTGATCAAAGCATTAGATGTCGCAAGAAATGGCCTCCCAAGGATCATAGGAATTTGTCCTCGTGGGTTGGACATGGGTTCAATATCCAAGATGATGAAATCAACTAGAAATACGAACTCACCCACTTTGATAAGGACATTCTCCCCACTCCCTCGTGGAATCTTGACGGATCTGTCAGCCAACTGGAGGGTTGTCCTCGTTTGTTTAAGATCGCATATTTCAAGGTTGACATAGACAGAGTAAGGCAGGAGATTCACAGATGCCCCCAAATCCAATAGAGCTTCAGAGATTGTTACATTCCCAATCATGCAAGAGACAGTTGGACAACCTGGGTCCTTGTACTTTACATTATGGGTTGTGTCAATATTGAGCTCACATTGGCGGCGAAAAAGGCCTTTTTTGGCACAATTGTTTTTCACTTGGTGGTGCAATGGTCATTGAGGAACTTGGCATACGATGACATTTGTTGAACAACGTACAACAATGGGATGTTCACCTTTACTTGCCTAAGTACCTCAACGATCTTGTCCCAATGCTCATCACGTTTTCTCGTCAACCGATGAGGGAATGGTGCCTTGGGGACATAAGTATCACGAGGAGGAGTCTCAGAATTAGGTTCCTTAATAGGCTCAAGACTCTCCTCGAAAGTCTCGCCAACAGGGTATGTTTCATGCATTTCCACATTGTTGTCAACGACCCTTCCCGATCTCAAAGTATGGACAACATTTGCATGTTGGGAACGGTCCTTTTCAACATTGTGTACATTCTGCCTAGCACGGGCAGGCTGACCCCTGGGATTTACCACAGGTTGACTCGGGAACTGACCCTTGTCACACTCATTGAGCTGATGAGCCAACTGGCTAACTTGCATTTCCAATGCTTTGACCGAATTATTGCTGGCCTCAAACAAGGATTAAGTGCTCTACATGAACGCTTGAAGGGTTTGTTCAAGAGTGGAGTCCTTAGGGTCAACCCGCTGGGGTGGTGGAGTCTGGTTGGAATAACCCGACAATGAGGTATGAGCAGGTTGGTAATTCTGGTGCTGAGACCTTTGATGTGGGGGTTGGTAGGTCGCCGATGGGCGTGGAGGTTGATAAGGTGGAGGTTGAGGTTGAGCGTGAGAGCTCTGACCGTGGCCTCCACTAGACCCCCAAGAGAAGTTAGGATGGTTACGCCATCCCGGGTTGTAGGAGTGACTGTACGGGTCATTACGGGGCCTCTATTTATACATCGTATTTGCATACTCAGTATCCCTTGGAGCGTAAGCACATTCCAAGTCATCATGGCCCGTAAGTCCACACGTACCACACCCGGGAGTAGTGACCTGAGCTACAGGAGCTCGGTCCAACTCTAAACTCTCAATCCTACGCATGAGAGCAGCCATTTTCGCCTCAGACGCGATCGTTGACTCAACTTGATAAGATCCAGCTCGACCAGAAGACCTGGCCGCTGGTGGCTCTCTCATGGTATCCCACTCAAAGGTACGTTCAGCGATAGACTCAAAAGTATCTCATGCCTCCTTGATGGGTTTCATTTGGAAGTCACCCTGACACATCGACTCCAACAATGTGCGGGTGTTGTAGTTGATGCCCTCATAAACAATTTGGCACAGCTGCCATAACACAAATCCATGATGAGGGCACTGCTGGAGAAGGTCCTTGAACCTCTCAAAGAAACCATGAAATGATTTGGTCTCGGTCTTATACATTTGATGTATCTGGTGCCGTATCTGTTAAGTTTTCCTTTTAGGGAAAAATCTCTTCAGAAAGACGGTCACAAAGTCATCCCATGACCGAATCGAGCTCTCCAGGAGGCTATACATCCATTTCTTTGCATTATCCTTCAATGCGAAAGAAATCATCCTCAACCGGACTGAACCCTCGTCAAGCTATTGAAGCTTGAACATGGAGCATACTTTCTCGAATTCGCGTATAAAAATATACGGATCCTCCTTATTGGCAGTAAAGGTTGGAAGTATGCTCACATATTGAGGTTTCAACTCACAGTTGTTCCCGCGAGCAGGGGGAACAACTATGCAAAAAGGTTGCACGGCCCGAACAGGATGGGTTCGCTCCCACAAAGTCATCGGTCTATCCTGTCGAGCGAAAGGTGGTGGTGCTCCAAGAACTCGATCCTGACCAAATCTCCCTTCCTCTCGAGTCAGAGGAGGAGGAGAAGGAGGTCTACGTGGTGGCGGAAGCGGACCGAGGTATTCCATGTATGGAACCCGGTCTACGTGGTGGCGGAAGCGGACCGAGGTATCACCGCGAGATGACTCGGCTTCATGCTCCAAAGGAGCACGAGACGGAGATGGTCGATCACCAAGACCGTCCATCTCAGAAGAATGCCCTCTCTCGAGTCGAGCACTCTCACCAAAACGAGCCCAACCTCGCATAAAATGCTTGACTCGACTCTAAAATAACACACAACAGAAGGTGTGCTAGAGGAGGAGACTATACATACAGAATAGATGAGGAGAGGACTCAGGTGAGGAGGGAAGAATCCCTAGAGCTAGCGTGGGTAGTGGAATTAGGTCGAAGCCTAACTAGCAAGCACGGCTCAAACAATGTAAGGCAATGGGTCCTTAGGCTAGACGACGCCTAACTTTGAGGTCACTAGCCTCGACACGTCTCACCTCCCTACAACGAAGACCACAATGCCCAGCAAGTGTTACCAAATCCGGAGATCCAGTACCTCCTACTATCGACAAGGTAGGCAATGTCGATCAGGCCATGACGGTCTCAACTAGATTACTCACCTAGTGCGCTCGCAATCCTAGGGCCAACGTCTACTTGATTTTAGTTTAGGCTTGATTAAGAGTGATTTTCGGGGCCAAGGAAAGGGTGATGAAATCCCCCACCTTATCTTTTATGGGACAACCCCTCCTTAATAGTGTTTTGATCCTAAATCTAGCAATCAATCGCTCAAATCAAACGCTCGCTCACTCTTGTCCTGATGCAATTCCTACTAACCAATGCATGGGCATACGAGTTGAATGAATGAGTGTAGGAAATTGCGTACCTCACGCCAGCACTCAACAACTGAAAATAAGCTACAAGAAAAGACAACTACGTGCCTAAGTCAATACATGATGCGTTACCTAAACAAATAAGAACGTCTAGTCTTTTGCTTTGATTTTAAGGCCAAGTTGATTAATGGGGGAGTGATTAATGATCTGGGAGGGAACTAGAAGTTACAACATGCAAAATGGGGCTCCCAGATAATTCAAATTACAGAACTAACTACCAAAACAAAATTTAGAGGAAGACCAGCTCACCAGGCCGCCAGTTGGAGGTTCCAGACCGCCAATTGGCAGTCAGTTTGGAGCTTGTGTTCCTCAAACTTGTCCAGTAGCCTCCCCTTGATCCGATGGTTCCCTGAAACTAAGAAAAATTGGAAACAAGAAATTGAAAACCACTCGAATCGTCCAAACCAAGGTCTGGATAGAGCACCTCCCCGACAACGGTGCCAAAAACTTGATTGATCGTTTTATATTAACCGCAAGTGCACGGCCGCATTGAAGCGGTGGAAAATACGGGTCGTACACTGGGAGGTGTGTCGGCGCTTGGTTTGTGCGAAGGCGAGTGGAAAGAAAGGGAAGAAAGATGTATTACACTACACTACACTAATTTAAACTAGTAAACAAGCAAGCTGAAATAAAATGACTAAACAACTAAGCTAAACAACTAATGAAGAAGATAAAAACACAGGAATGAAAACCCCTTAGGGGTGGAGTGTGTGTGTGCATATGAAATAAGTGTGGTGTTGAATGCATACAATAATCTCAAGTTAGTTAGTGTATGTTCATGCATAAGAGGTACCTAATGGCAAAACCTATCATTTACAACACTAAAACTAATGTGATTAATATGAGCAATGCAAGGTTGTTTTTAAGAACATAACAAGCATGGAGTGTACCTAACTATGGCAGAAACCATCAAGTAAATTCCTTATTAGTTCAAGCAAGCATACTAATATTTCTCACAAACAATTATATCAAGCATTCATACCATCTACATAACATGTACACACATCTACTCCACCCCCAAAGGGGATGGAACTACTCACACATATTTTAACTAACTACTCTAACAAAATGAAGCATTATACTGAAATAAAACTACACTAATCAAGCAAGAAATATTAATGAAGCATAAAACAAAACAAGCACCAAAGCAAACACATTAAAGGAAATTAACTAAGCAATAATTAAGAAGCTAATGAAAACATCGATTATTAACTCACTCAAATTACAAGCAGCCCTTCCTCCACCGGAGTTTTGCTTCAAGGCTTCACTCTTAGTAGGGAAGATGGCCACCAAAGAGAGAGATGCATACAATGGAAGGTGAAGAGTTCTATTTATAAGCATGGAAATAGCTAATCCGGGACAATCCCCCGAGGTGGGACTAAACCAATACCAAAAATAGCCTAAACAAACATTAATACAAGTCCAGGAAAAATATTAGCGGATCTGGGATGATCTAGACCGCCAATTAGCGGTTCCAGACTGCCAATGGGCGGTCTATAAGGCCCAGATCCGTCTGCTTTTTGTGTTGGGCTTTGCTTGAAGTATTTCTTGGTCTTGGATGCATCTACTTTGTTTGTTGGAGCTCCGACCCGAATCGAATTGCCAAAATACTCCCCGTGATGGTGTGGAGTTTCCTGTTTTGCTCTTAGGTCCTTCGCTCTTACGATGAGGTCCTTCTCCCTTGCATCTTAGTCCCCAGGTCTCACAATTAAGTCATTTTTCCTACTTTTGGGTCCTTTCATGACTCTTCTCTTCAAACCTCTTTATTCCTGAAAAGTAAACATAAAACTCGTCACATAGCATTGCGTAGGTGTAAGATAATGGATATAAGATACAAATAGAAGCATGAAATGATGTCAATCAGTTAGCATCTATGGACTGGAGATTTAGAACTTGCGGCCAACGGTGTCGTGGGTGTTACACCAAAGGTCCTTGGCCTTGAAACTGCGACATGTGTGATAGGGTAGTCGTGGGACCCCCGGTATATCATCAAAGCGATACCCTACCCATATAGGTCCATCGAGTAGGTCCTCGTCTTCACTAGAGTAGTCGAAGCTGGAATTTTGTTGGAAGGCCATCATTTCACTAAAGTAGTGGTAGTTGGAATTGTTTTGGAAGGGTTTAGGATTGAAGTATGAATGGAATACATGTAGTACAACCAATGCTTTTATAGAAGGAATGGAAGGTTAAGTCTCTTGGCATACACAGAACTAAAATCTTGTCTCCCTTCAAAACGACTCCCAACATTGCAATAAGCCACCAAAACAAATAACTTCATATTAGGACATTCCACGTCCGAATTTCCTAACTTAAATCAGCAGTTCAGACAACTGAAATGCATTCGGTCAATATAAGACAAATGCTTTGGAATATTCTACTAGGATGGTAAATATAAGATAAGACAAGATTATACAACACAAATTAAAGAATAATATGCATTTTTAGTGATTGAAAAAATTCGGGAATATTGATTAGAAAAATTCTACATTATTAAGTTTTGATATAAGGTTGTAACACAATTAATGAAGGATTGTTTGATAAAGTAACTTGTGGACAACCATACATTCAACACCATCATAAGTCATGTCACATATAAACAAAAAATTATCAAATAAATTTGTCCTTCCAAATAAAAAGGACATAGCACGTCTGATTTACCCTAAATGCCAACGTGGTATTAAGAAACAAAACATGTTAGCTTTAGGTTGCATTTGGATGTCTCGAAACTAATAGAGTTTTTTGAAAAAATGCAACAATAGTTGACATGATTTGTCATGGGGTTTTTCGCATTCCATTAGATGGTTGTTTGACTTTAAAAAATCGATAACAATTTTTGGACACCTCAAAGTTTTCATTAAAACTTTAAATGGTCCTTAAACCACAAGTCTGTGCTTTAAAGGATATGTATGTCTTCTAAAGAATACATATGTCCTTGAAAGTACTTGTATGTTCTTTAAAACTCGAAAGAGTACTTAAACCACATGACTACCCTATAAAGAGCACATGTATGTTTTTTAAATCAAGAATCTATCCTTTGAACTCAAGTTTATGGCTATTTCAAATCACAAAAACAGAACAATGGCTCCAACTTGACAACCAAGGCACGCATAAGTGTCCTTCGAGAGACACGAGTGTCCTTCAAAGGACACAGTCTGTTGGACACATGAGTGTCCTAATTAAAGGCACGTTGACAATTAACATGACTCCAAACAACATTTTCTTTGTCTTATATTGACCGAAAGAATTTTGGTCTCTCTCGCCGAACTGGTGTGTGTCACTTCTTTGCATTTAACGTGCCTTAGTTTATAAGGAAATGAACAATCTCTTACTTTCTTGGAAACACATTTTTGAACAATAAAATATAAAACACAAATGATGACATGGTGCGCATCCCAGATACACCGTGTTTGTGTATCAGGACTCAATTTTTGGATGATTATTGGGGGTCATAACGAAAGAACACAACCTTCTATTATAGGGTATGCGAAGAGACTCAACCTTTCATTACAGTGTCTATAAAATCATAGGTTGTTGTATACTCCATTCATAGTTCCTCGACAAACCCTAAACCCTATTGCATTCGTAGTTCCAGTTTTGTATTCGATCCACCGAAAATAATGGACTTACAACACAATTCCAACAACAACTATTCTACTGATGAAAATAAGTATATAACTGGTGGACCAATATGAGGAGGCTATCCCCTCGTTGAAATACCTGGAGTTTCATGTCTACTGATTAGTAGCATAGCATACATCGCATTCATCCTATATATCGTTTATTTTACCGCAATTCTGTGCTACTCAAGTGTTTATTTGTGGTGTTTCAGGTATTAGCAATAAAGAAGAGAAAGGAAGAGAAAATGACTTAAATGTAAGAAGAAATTACTCAAGTGAAGCAAAGTGGACCTATTTGTCATAAACAAGGACCCATCTGCAAATTAGGAGGGACTCAGATGTAATCCAGAGGGACCTGAACGCACAAAAAAGTTTTCGGGCGTAAAAATCCTTCAATACCATGATCTTGAGGAGTATTTGGGAAATTAAAGACAAACATGCTAAAACCAACGGGCCAGGAGTGCACCCTACATGCAAAATCCAACAATTACGTTGCTGGAGAAAAATGGGGCACATCAGAAGCAAATGATCCGCCAGTGGGGGATCCAATTGCTTCAAATGTTCCCCAATATCTCCCATGGCTTGGTATCAATTATTTGGGTGCACCAGACTATACAGAAAGTGATTACAGCTGTCGGATTGCTTCCAAATTCATCCACACCCTTGTTTATTTTGAAAATAGCAATGTTTCTCCTACATTTCCTCTACTTCTTAGCCTCCACCATTAGAATAGCTTAGGTTTACCCAATTTGGGTAGTAGAGAAGGTGGGATTTGAAGCTCGTAATGTTACTCTTTTGCTAATCTAAAGGTAGATTTGGATTCTCTTGTCGTTTACATTCTTTCTATCCAATTAGTTTTTGATTTTGTTGGTTAGGTTTCTAGTTATAGATTTATGCCATTTTTAGCCTTAATCTCTTGTTTTCCATGCTTGCTTTTATGATTAGTGAGTAGATCCACCCCATTTGGGTTGGAGGCAATTTAGTTGGTGCTAAAGTTTATGATGAGATTCTTCTTTTTGTGTCATTTGCATGTGTTTAGTAGTGCTAGATCTAAAACTTGTAGAATGTTTACCTTGTTTTGGATGAGATAATGGCCACACTAGGTACTTATTTATTATAGATCTATGTTTGGCATGTTGCTTGTAATGGGTTGTATTTGATGATGGAATTGACTTGAAATGAAAGGGTGCTTGATTTGGTTTATGTTGCTTGAATGAACTAAGGTTATGCTTAGGATTGACTGATGCTCTAATGGCCACACTAGGTGTTTATTGCATACTTGAGAATCTATAAAATTGATCTTAAATTCATGCTAAACTATCCTAGTCTTGTATACCATGTAGCTGTATGTGTTTACACTGAGATTCCACACTATCTTCTACTTGTAAACACACACTCTTACACATATTCTTAATGGTTGGACACCCTCATGCACACACACCTCACTAATGCACCACCACTCCAAGGGGTTTAGTGAGATTGTTTTCTTCTATCTTAATTTAGTTTAGTTACGTTAGCCTACATATCTTACTCTATTTCTCTTCCCATTTGAGTATGGTGATAACAACAATAAAACTAAAGAAACTCGCATTAGTCTCCACATGCATAAATATGAAATTTTTTCTACGTAAATAGGTGAGAACATAAGAAAAATGAACACTCGCTTCACCGATATCACTAACTCTAAGTGTTCTTGGAAGAAAACTTAAAGAATGAGATATGACAAGGAAGTTCCTCCGGTCGATAAGCAACGATTTGGAGGATAAGGTGGTGGCAATCGAGGAAGCTCACGACCAATCCAAACTAAGGATGGAGGAACTAATTGGAAATCTCATGGCTATGAACTCCAATTGAGTCATCAAAATGAGAAGGAAACCTCCAAGAACCCAAGCTTAGCATTACATGTAAAATCAATTGAGCCAAGCCGAAGAGAGGAGAATGAGGACATTGAAGTCCTTGCTAAAGACTTAGTCAAATAACTCAAAAAGAATAAGGAAGAAATGAGAGACAGAAGAGGAAGAAGAAGTGAGAAGAGAGAAAAAGAAAAGGAGAAGGAGGAGAGTGAAAATGAGAAGAGAAAGGAGAGAATGAAGAGGAGAAGAGAAAAGGACAAGAACAAGAGAAGAGAAATGAAGGAGGATGTTGACAAAGTTACTTGGGATGATTCTTCATCACCATCATCATCATCCTCCTCCTTGCAAAGTAGAAGAGAAGTTTCTCACTCATGTTTCATGGCTATTGAGTATGAACAATGTGTGGTATCTTCTAACTCTTGCTCTAGTATATCAATTTCTTGTTCAACTATATCATATTCAAGTGATAACTCATGCTCTAAAGAAAAACATATACACATGATGAGTTTCAAAATGCGTTTCATGATTTAGTTAAACAATATGAGATCATATGTGATAAAAATAAGAATGCTAGAAAGACTATCAATGATCTCCAAAGCCAAATTGAAATAATCATGAATGAGAAAAATGAGGTGATTGCTATACATGAAAAACATGCATTAGAATTTCCTAGTCTAAAAGAAGCACATATACATGATGAACAACTAGATCTTAGAGCTTCTAATGAACAATTAAGAAAAGATCTAGAAAGGTTCACAAATGGAACCAAAATGCTTGACATGCTTCTAGGTAGTCAAATGCAATCTTTAGATAAACATGGCTTAGGATACAATGCTAAATTGAAAAACCATGTATCTCATATACTTTAAATGACAATCATTTGTTTGTTAATCAAAGTTCTTCAAGTGTGTGGGCTCCCAAAACCAAAATCGTTTGGGTTCCTAAAGCTAATGTTCAACGACCCAAAGTTGTTTGGGTACCTAGATCTACGCTTGTAAGTACTTGAAGGATGGGAGATCGGTAGTGACCGGGCATGCTTGAAAAGTCAAATTCAAAGCCAGTTGCACTAACGAAAGGAAAATTGGAACCACTTTTGAGGAATGCAAATTGGGTAACATTCGTTTATCATCCTAAGCATATAGACTTGGTTCCACTAGGATTTTAAATGCTAATATTGTCATATCTTATAAATTTGGGAGTATAACATCACATGCTTATATGCTAATATTTGTTTGATGTCAAAAAGTGGAGGAAATTGAGTTAATAGAATCAACCATATTGATAGGGGGAGCTTAATGAAAATCTTTATCTCGAAAGGTTAATGATGTGCAAAATTAAGGGGGACCAACTTCATTACAAGAACTTTGGGAGAGAGAATAAATTCTTTGAAAATTCTAATTTTTAATAGATATAAAAGGGGGAGATAATATTAGGGGGTAACTTGAAATTTGCTTGAAAATTGAACCAAAACAATGGACACTCATAGGAGGAGCATTTTTATGCATAGTATACATCTCTAAATTTCAAGTAATTAAGATATAGGTTGTCATCATCAAAAAGGGGGAGGTTGTTGGCTTTTAGGCCTTAATCCATATTTTGATGTTTAATCAACCTAATTGTAATAACAATCAAATGTAGTGTAGCACACATTATGCATGGCATATATATTGTATTGTGCTAACATCTACAGGTGATCAAGACTCAAGGAAGAAAGGAATCCAAGTGAAGACATGTAATCAAGCTTTTTGAAGACATGTAACTATGTAGTTCTTTTGAGTCTGAGAAACTTGTGTATACTTGAGCATACTAGAGTAAATAACTAATCACATACACACTAGGTTCCTCGTAGAAGTCACACACATAATCTCAGATCATTTGGACTTCAAAAGGTCACCAAAACTTTGACCGGAAAACACTTAAATTTGAACTGTCTGAGCAAAATTGGTCGACCGAATGAGTTCTCTCTTCGACCGATTGGATCAGTTAATCTGTTAGCAAATAGTGTTAAACTGGTCGACCATGTTGAGTATTTTGTTCGACCATCTACACTTATCATTTGATCGTTAAACTTGTCATATTATACTAACGGTCGTATTCACTTTTTTATCCATACCCCAAGAATACAAGTGACCACCGGTCGACTGTGGCCCTAGTTTCGTCGACTGAACATAAACATTTTGACAACCCCGTAGGGCCAGTTTTTATCGTCGACCGATCCAACCTTTTCGTTCGACCATTTTGTCCCTGGAATTTTCTGGACATTATTTCTGGTCCGCAAAATTTCCGAGAACGGTCGACGGTCCCATATTTTAGTTAGACCATTAACTTATGTTATAAACCCTCGTTCTATCCACCGTTTGTTTTTGGAACTGTCTCGATGCCATTTCTGGATAGAATCCGGTCGACCATTAAGCCCGTTTCGGTCGACCGAACTTAACCCGAACAGTGACCTGTGCTTTTCTGTTTTGTGTTTCAGTCTACTACTTTTATCACAATTGCTATAACACCTTAGGAACTTATAAATAGAGGATTGAACACATTGTTTTGACAACTCTCCCACACACAATTGTCTCATACATTAGAGAGAAGTCTCCCAATCCCAAAAGCTCCTACACTACACTCTGAGCTTAAATTCCACACCTTTGATCATATCCACATTCACTCAAAGTGTGCTCAAGTTAGAGATTGTTGTTCCACTCAATCTTGTTGTCAAAGAAGTAGAGATTTCGGTGAAAGCCCAAAGCATCCCTCTCGGATTATTAGAGGAGGAAACCAAGCTGGTGAGGTTGTTTGCGGAGCTTGCTTTGTAAATGCGTTGTCTCCCGGCTTGGAACGAGGAGTGGATAGTGAAGTCGTGAGCGGAGCTCGTGGAGTCGATTGGAGTTTGCAAGAGAGGAAGTAGGCGGGAGACCGAACCTCTATAAAAATCCCATTGTCCACTGTCATTTGCATTTTCTCTACTTGGTTCTTTGTTTATTCCACTGCAACTTTGATTGTTCAATCCAGTAGAGATTAAGCTTAATAGTGATTACAATGAGAGCCCATCGATTCCTACAGATTGGTGGGACACGAAACAATTTATAACCTCTCAAAACACCACTTGAAAGATGTGGAAGAGTGAGTCGTGAAGGTTGCCATGGGGAATTGTGTAGGTGCTGATGTTCTGGTGCCATTTCTCGAAGAAGAAGTTGTTACCCTGGCGAAGCTTGCAGTAGGTTCCTAAGGTGGCTTCGTCATTTAGTAGAGGTTCATGACACACATGAGGTATCCTTTAATTTTGTAAAAGAAATACCACTTTGTTAATATTTGTATTTCTAACGTTTTTATATATATATCGGTAAGATTTCATGCCCCCGGAGTAAAGGATCAAACAACCAACCTTCGATCAACATTAATTTGCTACCAAATAGGTGCAAAATGTTGTACAAATTAATGCTAGGTTGGGAATCACAATCCTTAACAATCATTTGCCGTCATATTTATATGTAGCCAAAGAGGATGTTATGCAATTCTCGGTGCTGGACCAGTTGTGCATATCAATTATCGACGTGTAGTTGAAGTGTTTTATTTTGTATAAGATGAAATGTATTGAATAATTTTATGCTAATATAACATAATGTAATTTTTACTCTTGTAGATACATTTATGACGCTAGAAGGTCAGTCTTTTATTACATACGGGAATACGATAAATCGGGTGAGCTTGGGGATATTTTGAAAGAACATGGGAAAAAATATTATATGGTCCCTTATCATGAAAGGTAACTTCGTTAATTGAAAGTAATTAGAATTTGACATTGTTATAAACTTCTAATTATATAAATAATCAGAGCTCATTGGATACTTGTCGTTCTATGCCCTAAAGTTAATTCTCCATATTGGTTTAATCCTTTGGGGTCGACTACACCAAGGGCGTCCTTAAAGAAATTTGTTTCTCTGTAAGTTCGTTTTAATCATCGTATTTGTAATTCGTGTATATTTATTAGTATTATCGACTTCATATTGAATAACTTGTTCTACTCTGGACAATGAAGGTTTACAAAATGTTTGGTGGAATAAGGACTACCAAAAATACAGGCATGACCTGGCATGCAAAGGGAGTAAGTTTCTCCCGTGTTTGTTAAGTACTTGAACGTATATTTGCCAAATTTATATGTTTGTAGAACCGCAAGCTGACTGGAGATACCAAATGTGGGTACACATAATGAGATACATGCAGGAAATCATCAACATTGCACCTGAAAACATAGACCTATTTGAGTTAATATAGATCATTTTCAGTGGTATAATTATAGTTTCATTATTTACATATTGTGTACATGTATTTTCATAGGTCTTCCAAAATAATAGGGATCCCTATTTGCAACACGAGCTGGATGATACTTGCGAGGGATGGGCTCGCTACTTTATTAGCAACATGTTATTAAACTAACGGGTTCTAATGTCATGACTATTTTATTGAACCACATTCTGTATATTACCAACATGTTATTGAACTAACATTATTTGAGTACAATTTCTATTTTAATATGATCAAACCTCTTTGTGAATGATTGTGTTTATGAATTTGTGAAATATAAATGTGGGTGAATAAAATTAGTTGAATTTGTGTATGATTGTGCAGGATGAATGATTGAGAATGAAATTTGTGTAGGATGATGATGTTGATTACATTTAGTTTTTTTTAAATTTTTGGAAGGGTATAGACGTCGGTGGTGAGCATGACCGACGCAAGTCTTTTTTGCAAGATATAGACACGTATTCACATAGAATATACATCAGCTGTGAGGATAATAGACGTGTATTCCCGTAGAATAGACGATGTCTGTAAGGATAACCGACGCGTATTTACCTAGAAAAAGCATCGCTTGTGAGTATAACTAACGCATATTCTCTTAGAAGAGATGTCGTTGTGGGAATAACCAATGTGTATTCCCTTAGAATAGACGTTGGCCTTTAGTGACCGACGTCTAGGTATAGACGACTCATATATAGACGTCGGTTTATGGAACGCTAATAACCGACGTATAGAAGTCGTGTATCCGACGTATATTCCATATTCTGCACCTGTGCAGCTTGTTGGAAGGTTGGGATATGGTATATGTTTGCATAGATCATTTAAATGTGCATAAACAATTTTATAATTGGTGAATTGCTTGGGTGACACTAACAATCAATGAAATTAACTTTATGCCATATGAAAGTAACTATTTAACCTAATGTCATAGAAAAGCCAAAAGACTTGTCCTAATGCAATTACGTTAGTAAGCATCCATCAACCTTTAACTTTTCTGTTAACGTTTGTTAGTTATATTAATATTTAATAGAAATTTTGTAGAAACATCCTTAATAAACTGAGAACTCATAATTCTTCTCTCATCTCAACTCTCCCCTCTCTCCTCTGATCTCTCATCTCTCCTTTCTCCACTCTCATCTCTCTCTTATCATACATTTCTCTCACTAAAGTTAAATGTTTGATTATTAAACTATTCCAATATGATAATCTTAGAGGGATTTTTTTTTTCAAAATAAATTTTCAATTGGAACTACATAAACATGTAGACTAACAGGTTATTATCCTTAACCGCCAATTGGTGTCCAACCGCCAATGCATTTTGCCTTCAATGGACTCCACTAGATCCATGCTTGATCTATGCAACTGGGGGGACACGAAAGAAAGAAGGTGGCTCTCTCTTTCTACTCACATCCTCACTCTTATTTCATACAATTTCGTAGCTCAACATGTAATGCTTGTAATCTATTGTTGTTGTATTGTTGTTCTATTAGAAATGGTGAATTCTAGTGCTTTATATAGGCACTTACATGACCCTACAACTTCCAAATATAAAGACTACATAAACATGATCATTCAAGATCATTACACCCTCTACTTAAATTGCATACATAATTAGAACGAAAATTACATAAAAAATGAAAAGACTCTTGTCTCTTCCACTCCCTCAACCTTTTGTATTCTCATGTGTTGACTCCTCACCCCCTTGATGAGTCATCAAGCAATGATGATGTGGCGGGTGACTAGGACGCCACATAGGGTTAAGTTGCCACCTAGGATTAAGTTCAATTCTTAATACTCCACACAAAGATGATGTCCGGCAGGGACCGACCACTCCAACGGTGAGACACCCCTCACACCTTGTGTGAGTTAAAATGTAAACTTGGCATACCTTTCTTGCTTGACGGAGCTCGCCGGAGATCGCTTGACGTCGCCTCCAACTGCAACCCAAACGTCTGACTCCTCTCATCGAACTCCACACACCTCAAGGCCACGACCACGTCGCCCTCCCTTCTTGTTGCAACCATTTCCTCTGTCGCTGGTCAGTGGAGCTGAGGGACAGGTGTGGTTTGCTTTTAAAACAAACCTCCCATCAACCCATGCCTCGAACACCACCACCTTACCTCCCATCGCCACAAGCACATCCACCATCCCATCACCCATACCTCCCTAGTAATCCGGGATTAGAACCCTAATTAAGTTTGGAATGTAACACAAACACTCCGAGTATCTAAAGATATGATTGTATCTTTTGCCTGGACGGCAGAAATTTAATTTTTTTTCATGTGCTATTATTACATAAAAGGATTTCATGGTTGAGATTTCATTATCTAGTGTTTGGTCAAAAGTTAATGTAACATTGGAGTGGGGCATTCATACACTTGCTATCATTTTTTTACCATACATTTTCTTTTGAAGATGGTTATGAAATTTCATATCAAATCTTGAGGGATTCTTATGGCCATTAAAAGGTTGGGCTAATGTTAATTTAGTAGAATTTCCATAAATCCATCAAATTCGGTCCCAAATGTAGCTTTGTGGCCAGAAAACCATATAGGGTTGAGATGTAAAGGGAAAATGTTTTATCTTCATTACAAGTTAAAAATCTGACTACAGTTGTTGTACGGAGTCAAAAACCACATGTGTTTTGGGTTGATACATGTATTATTTGTGATTAAAAGTCATGACTTTAGATATTGCAAAATCATAATATATTCCATTGTATTTATGTTTGTGCCATCTAAGCACACACTTCAAAGCATCGTGAAACAAAGTTCATAAACAACAGAAGACAAATTGTGTAATTATGAAATGAAAACAAATTGAAACGAGTCTTCAAATTAAACGTCAACTAGACGAAACAAGGCGTAGAAGTGCCTAAATAAAAAGGAAAATGAAGCAACATTTGTTGGCCAATTCGAACAATAAAATGAGAGTCCCTCGATTGATAAAACATATCTCAATATGGATTGTTTTGGGATCATAAAAGAGAAAAAATATTGAGCACTTTTCATTGTGTATATTTATATATGTGCTATAAAATCTAGACTTGATTCATCAAATGCATATCTATTGATATTTTTCATATCAGACCATCATATCATAAATATTCTGTTATTTTACTTGTACAAGAATTAATAAAATATTTCCCTCCAATGATTTCTTTTCTATATAAATTTTTGATCGCTATGACCTCACTTTGCCATGCACAATGACCCATCTGCAAGAGGGAGGAACCAAGAATTAAGCTCGAAGGGACCAAATAGCAAACCGAGAAACTCCACACCATCATGAAGAGTATTTTGACAATTAGATTTGGGTGCAGATTTAAATGTCTGACCAGGGCAAACACCAATGTGAATGTATGCTTGTTCGTTTAAAAGAGAATACTTAATTTGATGGGTTTTGTCATAATCATTACGTACTTCTTAATAACCAACATGTTTATGCTCATGTTAATCAACTAAGTTAGTGATTGGTATGATAGGTTTTGCCACAACCATTACGTACTTCCTAAGCATGAAAACACAACCTAACTTGTGCCTTATTGAATGCATCATTCACCACCTTATTACATGTGAACACACACTCCACCGCTTGGGGGGGGGGTTCTTCCTGAATTTCAGCTTGCTTTGATAGTTAGTTTAGTTTCAAATCTTCTTGTGCTTTCGTCTTCCTTGTTTGTTGCTTGCTAGTTCGGTGTAGCTTAGTTTAGTTTAATCAACTTCTTCTACCCTTTATTTTTCACTTGAATTCTGAAAAACCAGAGTTTACACACCTCCTTGTGGACTCAACCCGTACTTGCCACCGCTTCATCGTAGTTGTGCACTTGCGGTTTATAACTGAATCAATAAGGTTTTTTTTTGCACCATTGCCGGGGAGGTGCTCTATCTAGACTCTACTTTGGACGATCCAAGTGGATTTAATCTTTGTTTTTTAGTTTTTATTTATTTCTGGGACTTCTTTGGATCAAGGGGAGGTACCAGGAGAAATTAGAGGGCGGAAGAAGCTTTACTGGTGCCAATCAACGGTCTGATACTGCCAATTGGTTGCCTGTTGAGAAGTTTTTGCTTCACGTTTTCTTTTGTTTGTTTTAAATATCAATATAATTGTCTGGAAGCCCAATTTTGCATGTCTTAACCTGTATATTGCTTCTAGACTTATCGATAAACCAATCAATCCCCTTTTTATACAACTTCGAACTTAAAACTCAAAGAAAAAATTAGATATTCACTATTGCAGAAAAGGGAATATACGTCGGATGTAAGGGGGTATATACGTCAGATATAAGCATTCCCTGATCCGACGTCTATGTGTACGTCGTCTATACATAAACGTCTATGTGTACGTCGTCTTTATGAATAGACGTCGGCTATATGTATCAGCCGACGTCTATACTTAATGAATAGACGTCGGCCTATATATGGGCCGATGTCTATTCTTTAGGTATAAACGTCGGTGAACTAACATATGACGTCTATTCCTAAAGGATAGACGTCGTCTGATACATACAACCGACGTCTATACTTCTCTTTAGGGGAATAGACGTCGGCTAATACAAATGTCCGACGTCTAGTCCTAAACCTGGACAAAAAAAATAAATAGCATCCTGCACACTTGTATTTAGTCATCGTATTTGTAATTCGTGTAAATACAACCTGCACGAAATTCGTTCACAAATACATACACACTTTCATCCACATGTACATACAAGCATACATGCACAAACACTAACATACAACATACATGCACAAATACAAACATACAAGCATACATAATCATTCAACACACTTGGAATTAATTCATACATAAACAATTGGCATTCATTCTAAAATTGAGGTGATTATATTAAGGCATAAATTATATGTTTGTGATACAAGTGCACATGTTAACTAAATTACAAAAAATGCTAGTGACAGGAGAACCTCTTACTTCGTCAACATGTTTCCGATAAAATAGCGAGTCTATCGGTCGCGAGTTTCATCAAGCTCCTATTGCGAGAAGGGAGCACTACTTTTTGGGAAGACCTATCAAAATACAAGTAACATTTTTAATTTCTAAATATTGAAGCTACAACTATACAAGTGAATAAAAATCTATATTACGTCGGATAGGCATAGGTCTTGAGTTGCCAATTCGAAGATTTCCTCCATGTATCTCATCACGTAGTAACCACATTTTGTATTTCCAACTTGCTTCCGGTACTACAAACATAGATATTCGCTAAATATCTGTTCCTAACTTAATTAAAAAAATGGGAAAGAACGTACTCTCATTCTATGCCATGTTATTCTTGCTTTTGTGGTTGTTCTCCTGCCACTTAAAGCTCTGTAAACCTTAATTGTCCTGAGTAGCACAACTTAAACATTCATTCAATAATACTAATAAAAATCCACGAATTACAAATACGATGACTAAAATGAACTTACAGATTTAGAAGTTTCTTTATTGAGTCCCTTGGTTTATTCGACCCTAACAGATCAAACCAATATGCCGAATTAGTCGTGGGGCATACAACGACAAGCATCCAATGAGCCATGTTATATATATAATTAGAAGCATATTACAAAATAAAATTCCACTTTGAATTACAAAGTTTACCTCTCATGATAAGGGAGAAGATAATATCTTTTGTCTTCTTCTTTCATGAGAGTCCCAAGCTGACCCGATTTATCGTCATTCCCGTATATATATATGTAGATGGACTGATAAATCCAAATACTTGATCGTCGGGAAAGACTGGCCTTCTGGCGTCATAAACATATCTACAAGAGTAAAAACTACACTTTATTATAGTTTCGATAAAATTATTCAATACATTTAATTTTATACCAAAGAAAACACTTACTTAACTTGCATGTCGATAATCATGATACACAATGAATCCATCGCCAAGAACTGCATGATATGCTTTTTGGTGACGTACAAAGTCAGAGGCAACCCTTTATCCCTCTCCTCCAAATCACAGCTACATAAGGATTGTGGTTCCCTACCTACCATACATTGATACAATACTGTGCACCTACTTGGAAGCAAATTAGTGCTGATCGGAGATTGATTGTTTGACCCTTTGCTCCTGGGGCTTGACACCTTACAAATATATATACAACCGTTAAAAATACAATTGTTAAAAAAATTGAATTTCAAGTCTTTCAAAATTAAAGTGTACCTCATATTTGTCGTTTAGCTCTACTAAATAACTAGGCCACCTCACGAACCCACCGATAGCATCGCCGAGAGTAACAATCTCTTCTTCCGGAAATGGCACCCAAGCACCAGTATCTGAGCAACTCTCCACTGCAACCTTCACTTCTCCCTCTCCCACCTTTGTGAAGTGGTGTCTGGAGATGTTATAAAGTTTCCCATGTCCCACCAATCTTCGATCAGGGTCTTCGACAAATAAAGCACATCTAAATCCATCCTCAAACTTTCCAAACGAGGGACCGACGAAGAGGGCCAATTCTCGAGAATGAGCGACGAAATCATATTGTCGATTGGGGTGGAACACTGGCTGCACTGGAGGAGTGGTCTCTGGGAAGAATGGGTCCTACGACGGGTAGGAGAAGTAGGCAAATCACGTTTCAATCTCTCCAAAACAGGTGGCAACGTATTCTTCAATCTGCGATCTCTTGCTGGCATTTGGTATGACCTGTCGATGAAGTAGACCATTGAGTCTTTCCATAATATTGTCGCAGTCCAACTCTACTCCCTAGCCCCCCGCACACAACCAGGGTGTTCGTCGTTTCCCAGGGCCTCGCGTAGAATATCATTCTGACCATTGAAAGCAAATTTTCCTTGAGATTCTCTTAACTTCAGAGGGTCCTAAAGTTTAAAACAAAATTTACCAACAATTGAAAAATATAAATTTACTGAATCTGAATTAATAACATAAATACAAGTGATACAACTTACTATCTTCGAGCTGATCACTTGCGACTCGTCTGTGATGTACTCCCCTCCGGAGTTTACTCTTGCTCTCTTCCAAGAATCACAACGAGCTACGGGAGAAGGAGGAGATAAGTTACTTTCTTGCTCCTCACTCATACCGGAGTCAATTGCCTCTTGTTTCTTCAGAGCAACTTTTCAGCCATCATTTGTGCTTCTAACTTTTGGTACCCCGCTCGAGACATACGATGTGTATACTTGTTAGAAGATCTAATCTTTTTGTTTTTGGCTCGGATGGCGTAAAACCAAGTTTATTTGATTGTTATTTAAAACAATAACTTAATAAGTTCATATTCTAAATTAAACTCAGTTACCTCAAACTCCGGGCTATCTCTGGATTTTGTGAATTGCTCCCATTGATTCAGAGTGATAAAGTTATAGACATCGCATGGATTTCTATCCTGGTAGTCTCCGAATATGTACTTGTTCGTTAAATTTGTCTTGAAATGCCACTAAAGAGCCGACATGTATGTCATCCACTTTCTCTTCAACTTGTCAGTGGATTGGAACTCTACCGTCATGTATGTCATCTACTTTCCCTCAAAAGATTCCAACAACACATTAACTTTATATATCTCAAAAGTTCGACTAAGACTACAAAATTCTATAATGGAATCATTACCTGCACGTTATCCCATATTGTGCCCTTCAACTTCTCATCTACATCGGCCCAACTCGACAAACAATTGTCAACTTTGGCGCTCGCTAAGCTACCCAAGTAACTTTTCCAATTATCAGACAACATGTCAATCGGCTCAAGATTGTCACCAACCTGGATTGGAACTCTACCGTCTCTATTTCTTCTCCCCACGAATTCTTTCATGAGACAAAGACCTCGTGAACTGTACTTCTTTGAGCCTTCAGACTCTGATGGAGTGATTTCTTTTTTGGAAACATGATACGATAAAAGATAAACTCACAACATTAAAAAATAAAAAGTCAAGACATTAAATGGTTATTACCATGTGTTACAAGAAAATTTGCACAATTACTATTTTTTCTATAATGGATTTTCAATCCATATACCTTCACCATGGTCATCTCTAAACATACAAGTCTCAACATTTATTTCTTCGTCTACTGAGTTCAACTCAGGTGCTTTCTTAGAGAAAGGTGGTGTCTCTTCATACTCGATTAGACTATCATCTGATACAATTTTTTTCTTCCCTTCCAGAATTACTGCCCATTTCTTATGACATGGATTAGCCACAAAGAAGATTTGTTTCGCTTGGGAAGCAAGAATAGAAGGTTCTCTTTTATACCCTTTTTTTGAAAAATCAATTAAAGTGAACCCATAGGCATCCACTCGAACTCCACTTTTATTATCAGCCCAATTGCATCTAAATACATGTACTTTGAATTTAACAAAGTCTAGCTCCCATACGTCTTCAATTACACCATAATAGGACATGTCAACGTATACAAGATTCTTGTCTCTAGAACTAGACACATGCAAAGACTCTTCTATTAAGGTTACACCACTGTTCTAAACAGCACTTTTGGCATGTCCATTGATATCATAACCACTATAACTTATAACAATAGAATGTGGACCCCAGGCCAACCATTGTATTGTCTCAGAAACATCACGCTTGTAAGCCACATTTTTGAACCAATTGATGAAATTTTTATTGTGCTATATATTACTTGTTGATCACTCCACAAAGGATTTCTTTCCTTTAGAAACTTCATGTGTTCATTTAGGTAAGGTTGAACTTCATTAGAATTGCACAACACAAAAAAATATGTTTTCATTAAGTCCTCGCCAATTGGATTTAACATTTTCATCCCACTTGTCCCTTTACCATCGGCACATTTATCATGATGATTCTTCGGAAGTCCAACAGTTTTGTTGTTTGCTAGGCATCCAGTGTAAAACTCAATAGCCTCTTCAGCTATGTATCCTTCAACATTACTAGCATCTGGCCTTTGACGATTTTTACAATAACCTTTCAACACTTTCATATAACGTTCGAAAGGATACATCCACCTTACAAAAATGGGTCCACACAATTTAACTTCTCTAACCAAATGAATAACTAGATGAATGAGAAGGTTGAAAAAAGAAGGGGGAAAAACATCTCCAACTGCCATAATGTCACCACAATTTCATTCTGCAACTTATCTAACTGCACAGGATCAACCACTTTACTGCAAATCTTATTGAAAAAGGAACACAACTTTATTATTGCATGTCTAATATCTTTTGGTAATCTGGATCTCAGTACTACAGGTAACAACTACTGCATTAAAGTATGACAATCGTGAGACTTCATCCCCACAAGTTTCAAATCCTTCATAACAACAAGACTATTGGTATTTGAAGAATAACCTTATGGAACCCTTACATCGTGCAAACACTGACAGAGAATTCTTTTCTCCTTTCTAGAGAAAGTATAACTAGTTGGAGGTAAGTACTTCCAGTCTCCTTTCTTCTCTGGTGCCAACATTGCTCGTATACCAAGATCAACAAGATCAAGTATTGCATTATATCCATATTTGGTTTTAGCAGGTATGTTCAACAGAGTGCCAACAAGACCATCACAAACGTTTTACCCTACGTGCATCACATCAATACAATGTCTAACTTCTAAAGTTTTCCAGTAAGGGAGATCAAACAATTTTGATCTTTTTTTCCAACTACTTTTGTCGTTTGCTCGTTTGTACGGTTTTCCAAATTCACAAGTAACTTTCATTACACGTTCGTACACCTTTTCGACGCTAATTTCAACTCGCAGATTCTTAAACTCTTGTTTTCCGTTAAATGCCTTCTTCAACCTACGATAGGGGTGGGAGTTCGGTAAAAATCTCTGATGACCAAGATAGACTGTCTTAGAACCATTAACTAGTTGGACAAGTTTTATGAGCTTTGACTAAATATCCAGACAGATTACCATAAGCTGGAAAGTCATTAATCGTGCAAAATATCATTGCGAGCATTATGAACGAATCCTGACGATAAGAATCAAAAACTAGCTCTCCGTCACCCTACAATCTCTTTAGGTCATTAATTAAAGGTCTTAAATACACATCGATTTGTTTCCCGGTTGTTTCGGACCAGAAATCATTATGGACAACATATTATATTTGCGTTTCCTGCATAACCACAGGGGCGTATTGTAAACTACAAGCAGAACAGGCCAAGAACTGTGAATGCTACTCAAACTACCGAAATGATTCATTTTGTCCATACAGAGTCCTAGTCGTACATTCCTGAATTGTTCGCCAAACACAGGAAAGTTGAAATCTACTTTTTTCCAATGAGGTGAATCTGCAGAATGACGTAGCAATTGATCATTTGGTTTCTCACGATTAGCATGTCATGTCATGTTCATAGAATCCTCCTTACCCGCAAACAAACATTTAAGCCTTGGTATTATCAGAAGATACCAGAAAATCTTAGCTGGAGGTCCTTTTATTTTCATCTCATCAGCCTCTTCAATGTGGTTCGGTCCATTACGTTTCATTTTGTATCGTGAAACATTACACCTGGGACAGGACTGTGAGTTTTCAAACTCCCCCCCATACAATATACAATCATTCGGGGATATATGTATCTTCATATATTCCGTTCCCATAGGACACAACACTTTCTTAGCATCATAAGTTCTATCTGGCAACTCATTATCATCTGGAAGCATCTCTTTCAATAATTTCAACATTGATGTGAAACTAACATCAGACAAACTATTTCCTGCTTTTAAATTGTATAACTTCAACACCGCTGACAATCTAGTGTATTTGGTACAACTCTTATACAATGACTTCTCATTGTCACTCAACAAACTACTAAGTGAATCGGGGTTGGACGAAAACTTTTCAGCCATATCCTGAACCATTTCCTCTAAGTGATCTTCCACACTAACGTTGTCACCATCATTCTTGGAATGACTAAATGTTTCATTATTGCCGTTTCATATCCACCGTCTGTAATTTGGGTCGAAACCTTTCTCAAACAAATGATCTTTCATTTTCCGAAAAGTCAGCAGTGACATATTATGACACTTATTGCACGGACAATACGCCGTGTCATTTTCTTTCATTTTTTTAAATGTTTTTTGGCAACCTCTTAGAACATATTCACTCCATTCTCATACTCATCACTCAATCTGTTTGAAAGAATCCACTCTCAATCCATTGCAATCTAAACATTAACAAAAATGATAGTTATTATTGGAGGAAATAAATAAAATTTCAATTTGAAAGAATGTGTTCGTAGATGAGAAGATTCAGAGACATTAATATGAGAAAAGAATGACTCAGAGGAGAAACCTTAATCTATGGTGGGAATAAGGAAGGTTAGAAACCTAATTAAGCAATCAAGGCCAAAACAAGCCTAAAGTCCACTATAGGTCCTTTGTACTAGACGACGCCTAACTTCGAGGTCCCACTGAGGACCACTAGTCTGTAGGAAATCAAGAACCCGGAGGACCCTAAAATCTCAACGAGACTAGATGGGCAACGACGTTTAGGCCGAAACGGTCTTAAACATCGAGGAGCACTAATCTGTAGTAAATCAAGAACCTGAAGGTTACTAAAATCTCAGGGAGACTAGATGGGCAACGACGTTCAGGCCATAACAGTCTTAAATGGTTGCCTCTCCTTAATGCATCCGGAAATCCTAGGGCCAACGTCTAATTAATTTTATTAAGGCTCTTTTATTAATTGATTTTTGGGCCAAGGAAAGGATGATGAAATCCCCCACCTCATCTCCTATAGGTGACTGCCCCTAAGTGTTTTTCATAACTTAATCTAACAAACAACACACCAAACAAACACTCACCTCACTCTTCTTGCAATGCAAGTCCTTAACTTATGTGTGATTTCTAATGAATGATGAGTGAAAGAGATTACGTATCTTATGCCAGCAATCTACGATAGAAATCATAAAATAAATAATAAATACGATGAATTCAAATCCTATATGATGAATGACTTAGCAATATTGTCTAATCTTTTGCTTTAGGTTATTAATGGTCATGTTGCTTAAGGGGGCAATGGGTTATTAGAAACTAAACATAAATAAACATTTAACTAAACAAAATAAATTGTTTTAAGCATAAATAAACATAAATAAATAAACATTTAACTAAGCTAAACATAAATAAATGTATGAACTCACTACAATAATTAAACATAAGTTTTTTACGTGATCTAAGTTATAGTCCTTTTAATATAAAATCTAAGTTATTATTTTAAAATATCATGTTATTAATAACAATTGAGATTATATTTTTTTAAAATTTTTGGCAGAACCTCCCATAAAATTTGCTATGTAAAAAACTTCAACTCCTGGAATTAACAAGAAAAATTTATAACAGTACACGATATAAACTTGATCTCAATTCCACTCAATTCATCACAAACAAACTACATCCAAACCCCTCAAAATTCGACACAACTCATGTTTACATTTAGTCATATGTTTACATTTTCCACATAACAAAATTGGCTTCTTGGTTAAAGAATAAATAGCTAAAGGCTAGTCCTTAATACATGTTATTTGTGGACTTAGTCTTCCAAAAAGATTTTATTACTATATATATTATCTTCCATCAAAATAACAATCTTAGTCTTCTTAAATATATATAATAAGGCAGATTGAGGTGAGTTAGATTATTAATCATTTCCTTGTGTACATAATATCATCAGAAAGCTACCAACAAACTCCATTGACAACGATTATTGGCAAATACATAACTAAGTGGACACAAACATACAATTTATTTTTTATATATTTATATTTCTTCCAAAGATATTACAATGCATCAGTTTTCAACACAACGGAAAAATTACTAACAACAATTCAAACAAAGAGACAACATGAGTGGAATCATGAACCAGCAAACACACATCCTCCTTCTCAAACGCGCATCCTCCCTCGAATCTGCCAAATATAGATAGATCTAAACCACACTTCACTGGTAATTGATTAATCAGACAACACGTAAACCACATACAACAACAACAAACCATGCATTCAATCACAAACTAAATGATTTTCAACCAACACAAGACCACAAACAAATCATAAATAACCAACACCAAATCCGACATGCAAAAAAAACAAATTCCACACAATTAACAACCAAATGCATCACAAGTCTCCACCAATTATCAACAAATAAAAATGCAAACAACACAAACCCTACCGAATCCAACCGAATTCGTTCCAAACACAGAATCAAAAAACTGAAGAACACGTTATCCACATTTCAACTCAACTGAAAAATCCAAAGACGGACCAGGAGAGAACATCGAAATGGGGGAACGGTGCACCTACCCGTTGATTGCCGTTGGAGCCGAATGATAGGAGAACTTTACTAAGACAGACATGACACATAACTCGACCTAAAATCCGAAACTAAACCAACCAAAACTAAACAAAACTCTTACGGTGGTTAGGGATGTGGAGGAAGACGGAGAAAGACGGAGGAGAGGGCCAGAGAACGGGAGGAGAGGTTGGGACGTCACTGCGATGTCGGAGATTGCTGCAGATCGGTCGCGGAATGGCTAGGGTTTGGTTGGGTTTTTTTGTCTAGAATGAATGACAGAAAATGCAATTGTTCAATTTCTTTAAGACCTATAGACATCGGATGTTATCGACAACCGACGTCTATACCCCGACGTCTATATGTGTGGTTGTATATATGTCCGCCGTCGATAACATCCGACATCTATAGGTCGACGTCTATAGGGTATAGACGTTGGAAGCAATGCGTATTCCAACAAACGACGTATATAGTACCCCATAGACATCGACCTTGGTAGCAATCGATGTTTATACTATCTTCGTCAAACTAGACGTCGGTTGTTATAACAGCCGACGCCTTTTGGGCGACGAGTAAAGACTATTCTGCACTAGTGATTGCCATCTAGGTCATACATCATTTCTAGACCTTGTGCACATTCGTCTTTTCTTTGATTTATTTTTGTGTTGTTGAGTGCTGGTGTGAGGTACGTACACCAATTCTCTCTTTTACGCATGGTTAAAGCATGCATTAGTTAGTAAAGTGCATTGGAACAATAGTGAGGTAAGTGCTTGTTTGGTAAGTTACTTGCTAGCCTAAGAATTCAAGACATCATTAAGGAGCACCACCTATAGTCTACAATATAAGTGGGGAATTTCATCACCCTCCCTTAGCCCCACAAACCACACTCATGTGAAGCCCTAAATCTAAAATCAAGTTGACATTGGCCACTAGGACTCGGGCACATTAGAAGAGTGATATGGCCATGACCGTCATAGCCTGATCAGAATCACCCACTTTTTCGATAGCAGGAGAGACGAGATCTCCGGATCTTGGCTCACTTGCTGGGCTTTGTAGTCTTCCTCGTAGGGAGGTGAGGCGTGTTGAGGCAGTGTGACCTCGTAGTTGGGTATCGTCTAGCTATTAAGACCTATAGTGACCTTAGGCTATTTGAGTCGTGTTTGCTAGCTTAAGCTTCTGCCATCACCCACTACCCACACTAGCTTTAGGGATTCTTCTATTCTCATCTGAGTCTTCTTCTCCTTTATATTCTTTGAGTAGTCTAATCCTCTGATTACACCTTCTGTTGTGTGTTGTTTTTGAGTTAGGTCGAGCATTTTCTTCGAGGTTGGGCTCGTTCTAGTGAGAGCGCTTGACTTGAGAGAGTTCATTTTTCTGAGATAGATGGTTTAAGTCATCAGCCATCTCCGCCTCGAGCTCCTTTGGAGCGTGAGGTTGAGTTGTCTCATGGAGATGGGGGAGACCGAGTTCCATACTTGGATTACCTAGGTCCACTCCCACCACCACATAGACCTCCTTCTCCTCCTCCTCTGATTGACATCATATCACGCTTATATTTGTGTTTTATATCCTTTAGTTTTAGCCTAAGCAGTGCTACGTAACGAGTTTTATGTTTAAGTTTCAGGAATAAACATGTTTGAGAAGAAGATACTCAAAGTGGAATTAAAAGCAAGGAAAATGACTGAATTGTAAGACTTATGGACTAAGATGCAAGTGAGAAGGATCTGGATGTAAACCAAAATGACAAATGAGCAAATCAAGAAGCTCCACCCAATCATGACGAGTATTTTGGCAATTAGATCCGGGCCTAAACATCAATAACCAAATCGGGTTCACCAAACATGAAGAAATCAAATCAGAGACGAGCCACCCAAATCCAGTCTCAATGAAAGACATTTGGACCGCCAATCAGCGGTTCTAGACCGCCAATCAGCGGTCTAGATGGCTCCAACTGAACCATGTCTTAGTCGGGTGTTGGATTATGTTGTGTTATATCCATTTATAGTATGCAATTACTCTCATACCGGGGAATTGTCTCGGGTTACATTTTTCATGGCTCTAAATAGAACTCTTCCTCCTCCTTTGTAATACATCTTCTCTCCTTGTAAGACCCGCTCTCCTATAACACTAATAAGTCTTATTTCATCCTTATACTTATTTATGTGTTATCTTCATGCTTGATGTATTCTTGTGATTTTATGCTTGGGTTCGGAAAAAGTTTTGTTTTGGGCGAGTTAAATTGACTCGTAGGCGGGTGCGACCCGTCGGGTGGTTTTGCAATCGATTGACTTAATCGGGTCAATTGGGTGCAAGTCATGTGAGTGGGTTGGCTTGGCCCTTGAGTAGGCGTGTAGGGCTGAGGTGTGTAGGTGGGGTGACATGGCTGCCAAATCAGCAATTCTCTTGAGATTTGCAAACTATTGAATTGGGAGCTTTTTGGTAAGTTTTGATTGACCTTCAATTGCAATCACTCCTTGCCTTTTGTGTTGGTTTCCTTGAGACAAACACAACCCTAACCAGCCATCCCATACCTCCCTACTCTTCTTTTCTCCACGCCATCCACCTCAGACTACCTCCACCTCCCTCTCCGACGAGCTACTGGACTGATCTCCGGCAAGATAGGTAGAGCAAGCTAGTGGGCATCATTTGTGCGACTAGAAGAGGAGTGGTGATCTCCGGCTAAGCTCAGTCTTTTCCTTGCTGATCAGGTATGCCTCTAGCCATTAGAATAGGATGTGGTGATGGGTGTTTGGCAAAGTTCTGCACAACACAAGTGGCTGGTCGGTCATGAGTTTAGGGTTTGCACAACTAGAGTTCTATTGATTGGGTTGGTTGTTGTGAAACTCGGATCTTCAGTGGCTTGTCGTGCATCTTTCCCCCTAGCACATCCCCTACTCGATGGTTCCTTGGTGGTTTGATTGAGAAATTAGTAGGGAGGAGGTTGGACCGTGTGGAGTAAGTTGGGTAGGGTTGTTCCACGCATCTTGCGTGAGGTGCAACCCTACTCGTCTAGATTGATCTTGAGATCTTTTGGTGGTCTGTTATAATGTTTAATTTGTTGTAGTTTAGTGATTGTCTTGGATGTATTACTATTTTGAGTTTTAGTTTTAGTTTTATTTCCTAATTGTCTATCCTTGTATGTCTGTCATGTACTGTCGAGTTAGTCGGTATTGTCTTTCTTTCGTAACTGCTTCGGTCGTTGCGGAAGTCTCTTATCACGACACTTGTGTTCCTTTCCCAGTGTGCGTACCCGCGAGATCGGGGTCGTTACACTCCTGGTGGCCATTCTCTCTACTAGGAGTAAAGCCTTGGAGCAAAACTCTGGTGGAGAGATGCTACTTGTAATGTGAGTTAGCAATAAATAATGTTTTGTTAGTTTCTTGTTGTTTCTTTTAAGTCTAGCATGCTTGTTAATTTTGTTGTTTTAATCTTTGTATAATTAATTAGCATGTTTTCTTTCCTTAATATGAATGTAAGCTTAATATTGTGTGAGTAGTTCCAACCCCCTTTGGGGGTGGAGTTAATGTTTATACATGTCGTGTAGAATGGAATGAATACTATATGTTGCTTTATTTGATAAATGTGAGTATGCTTCTTTGAATTAAAGAGAATACTTAACTTGATGGTTTCTTCCATATTCATTAGGTACATCCCATGCTTGTTTAGGTTCTTAATAACAAACTTATTTATCCTCATATTAATTAACTAGGTTAGTGAATTAGATGATAGGTCTTGTCATTAGGTACTTGCTATGCATAGCAACACTACTTATTGAATGCATTCATCACCACTTATTTCAGGTGTACACACACTCCACCCCTTAGGGGTTTCCATTCCTAAATTCGAGCTTGATTTATTAGTTAGTTTAGTTTCATTGTTTCTTACTTTCGTCGCCTTTGTTTGTTGCTTACAAGTGTAGCGTGGAATAGTTTAGTGTAATCACTTCTTCCCCTCGTTTCCCACTTAACCTTCGAACGAACCAAAGTCAACACACCTCCATGTGGATTGACCTGTACTTGCCACCGCTTCATCGTGTTTATGCACTTGCGGTTGAAATTAAAATCTCAATCATCCTTCGACTCGGGAGGAAGAGGTATTCAGTCAGGATCGAGTTGTGGGTGCACCACCACCTTTAGCTCGATGGGATAGATCGATGACACTATGGGAGCGGACTCATCCTGTTTGAGCCGCACAACCTTCTTGCATAGTTCTCCCGCGTACTCGCGGGAACAACTATTAATTGAAACCTCAATATGTGAGCATGCTTCCTACCTTCACTGCCAATACGGAGGATTCGTATATCTTTATACGTGAATTCGACGAGGTATGCTCCTTGTTCAAGCTTCAATAGCTTGACAAGGTTTTAGTCCGGTTGAGGATGATTTCTTTCGCGTTGAAGGATAATGTGAAGAAATAGATGTACAACCTCCCGGCAAACTCGATTCGGTCCTGGGATGAATTCGTGACCATTTTTTCTGAAAGAGATACTTCTCTCAAAGGATGACTCAATAGATACGACACCAAATACATAAATGTATCAGACTGAGACCGAATCATTTCAGGCTTTCCTTGAGACGTTCAAGGACCCTCTCGTGTAGTGCCCTCATAATGGACTTGAGCTATAGCAGCTATGCCATATTGTTTATGAGGGCCTCAACTACAACACCCGCACATTGTTGGAGTCGTTGTGTCAGGGTGATTTCCAAATGAAACCCATCGATGAAGCCTGAGACACTTTTGAATTAATGGCTAGACATACCTTTGAGTGGGACACCATGAGAGTGCAGGCAACCGCCATGTCTTGTGGTTGAGCTGGATCATACCAAGTTGAGTCGACTATCACGTCTGAGGCTAAAATTATAACGTCCTCAAACACAGCGGAAAATTTCAAATTTAAAACATACAATCAACGAGGACATTACGAAAAGAAATACACACACTGGTGCACCAACATATAATATATATGTGAACGAGTTTACAAAAGAATATGATTACATCAAAAGATCATATACAGAGAATACACACAGTAATCACAACCACCTCAAAATGTAGGGAAGCAGGATTAGGTCTCGAGCGCTCCCTCCGCCAACGCCACCCACCTAACGTCGCTCTCGGCTTGAAAGCAGACAATGAATGCCTGAGTTTCCATGAGGAAGCCCAGTATGCCAAACCCTAACACATATATGGACAGAAATGAAATGTGCAAAGAAACGTAAAACACCACAACAGAAACACCCGCTAAGTTCCCGGGACCTCTCTCCCGGCCATAGCCCAACAACACGGGTCTCAAGGGTCCTCTCACCCCAACCCACCAACACACGTGCACACAAGGCACCGCCGGTCCAAAACACGGCCACACAACCCCCTCATTGCCTTAGTGTTACCGGAGCCACGGTTTTGCATCATTCGCCGGAGCCACGGCTTTGCCTCATTCGCCGGTGCCACGGCCACAAATCACAACCTGTGTCACCACTAATCGCTATAGGGCCGGAATGTCTGTGTCGTCGCCCCAAAAGGGCCGGAGACCCGTTGCCTTCTAGCCAATCAATAGCAACACACACACACAAAAACAGTGTAAAACGGTCGAACAAAACATGGCTTCCGGTCGACCGATCCTCACCCAGAGAACTGGCCCAACCGAAAAACCCGCCAAACGGTCGACCGACAAAGGGGTCCCGGTCGACCGAAAAACACCAGTAGAAATCCGTTCTCGCAATCAACAGTAAAACGGTCGAACAACCGAACCCTATCGGTCGACCGAAAACAACCAGTAGAACTCACCCAAAGTCCTCACATCACGGTTGACCGAAACCACACTTCCGGTCGACCAGCCATTAAGTTAACTTAAACGTCGGTCGAACGAGTCAAACAGGCGGTCGACCGTTTAGATGGTCAACGCCCCAACCGACCTACAACAGTACTTTCGGTCGACCGGCAAAGGGGTCCCGTTCGACCGAAAATACCCAGGACGTTTTCTCTCGCTAAAAATGCACAACCGGTCGACCGCCCAAAAGGGCATCGTTCGACCGGTGCGAGGGATTCTGCCCCAAATACACTATAACCGGTCGACCGAACCAAAACACTGGTCGACCGTTTATAGTTCAGAAACGGCTGTGCATGTCCGACGAGCCCGAAACGGCCTACCGTCGACCGCTCCCACTCCCACACTAACACTAGGTGAGCTTGAAAGCAAGTTTGACATACCTTAAGGCTTGAAGAAGCCTTTGAAGAAACGACGGCGAGCTTTTCCACGATAAACTCAAACTCCGGCGAACACAACGATCTCTACGACGACTCCGGCGAAACCCACACTTCGATCCTCGCCTCCGCCAACACCGAAGAACCAGAGAGGGAGAGAGAGACGAGTCTAGAGAGAGAGAGTGAGTGAGTACGAGATGCAAATGAGAGAGAGAGAGAGAGAGAAAAACCAACCTTTATATACTTTTCTCCGACTCGATATCAGCCGTCCATCTCAATCCATCACTAAACCTCTCCTAAACACAATTAAGAACAGTAAGCAAGGGTTAGGATCTAACAATCCACCCTCCTTAAAAGAATTTTGCCCACAAAATTAAATCCAGTGCTTACCAAACAGCTCCGGATACGACTTCCGAACTTCCTCCTCAACCTCCCAAGTGGCCTCTCGCTCAGAGTGATGCTGCCACCTGACCTTAACCATAGGAATCGTCCTCCTCCTGAGCTGGTGATCCATCCGATCCACAATCTCAACCGGTCTCTACTCGAGAGACAAATCCTGCTGGATCTCTGGAACCTCAATCTGAATCACATGAGAAGGATCTGACACGTACTTCCTCAACATCAAAACGTGGAAGACGTTATGAAGACCAGAAAACTGTGGCGGCAACGCAATCCGGTAGGCGACCTCTCCAACTCGGTCCAAAATCTCGAACGACCCAATGTACCTCGGACTGAGCTTCCCCTTCTTCCCGAATCTCATGACCCCATGCGACGGTGAGATCTTCAGAAAGACATGATCGCCGACCTCAAAAATCAATACTCGCCTACGCCGATCCGCGTAGCTCTTCTGCCTGCTCTGAGCTGTTGCTAGTCGCTGCCTGATCACATCAACCTTTTCAGCATACGCCTGTATAATCTCAGGCCCGACTAACTGCCTCTCGCCTACCTCACTCCAGCACACCGGTGATCTGCACGGCCTCCCGTACAAAGCCTCGTACGGCGCCATCCCAATACTCGCATGGTAGCTGTTGTTGTAGGCGAACTCGATCAACGGCAGTGCTCATCCCAGTGCCCTGCCCAATCCAGAGTGCACGCTCTCAGCATGTCCTCTAACGTCTGAATGGTCCTCTCTGACTGACCGTCTGTCTGCGGGTGAAATGCTGTACTGAACTTCAGACGAGTACCCAGAGCCTGCTGCAAACTCCCCCAGAATCTGGAAGTGAACCTCGGATCTCGATCTGAAATGATACTCACTGGCACCCCATGCAGTCTGACGATCTCCTCAATATACAATCTCGCAAGACCCTCCAAAGGTAGAGTAGTCCGGATGGCCAGAAAATGTGCCGATTTGGTCAGTCGATCGACTATAACCCAAATCGCGTCATGGGAGCTCCTCGTATTCGGCAACCCGGTGACGAAATCCATCGTCACGTGCTCCCACTTCCACTCAGGTAGCTCTATACTCTACATCGGTCCCGCTGGTCTCTGGTGCTCGATCTTCACCTACTGGCAAACCAAACACCTAGCCACAAAATCAGCTACATCACGCTTCATCCCTCGCCACCAGAAGTTCCGCTGCAGATCCTTATACATCTTTGTACTCCCCGGGTGAATGGAATATCTGGCTCGGTGTGCCTCCTCCATGATGTCATCTCTCAGCGCATCGACCTTCGGCACCCAGATCCGACTCCTGAACCTCAGACCTCCATCCACTCCCACAGTGAAGTCTGACCCATCTCTGGCAGCTGACTGTAGCAGACTAGTCAAATCCTCATCCCTGTGCTGAGCCTGGACAACTCGACTGACGGTCTGCGGCTCCACTCGAAGACCTGCAATCACTGCTCCCCCCGAGCTCTCGGTGAATGGCCTCCACTCTGACAATGTCTCGAGTAGCCTCCACTCCTGAATACACAAACTCGCAGCTGACACCTCCACTTTCCTGCTCAGCGCGTCTGCAACTGAATTCGCCTTCCCCGGATGATAGGAGATGGTGAAATCAAAATCCTTAATCAGCTCAAGCCACCTGCGCTGCCTCATATTCAACTCCTTCTGTGAAAACAAGTAATTCAGACTCTGATGATCCGTGAAGACTTCGAACCGCTCACCATACAAATAGTGACGCCAAATCTTCAGAGCATGAACCACGGCTGCCAACTCTAGATCGTGAGTGGGGTAATTCTTCTCGTGCACCTTCAACTGCCTCGAAGCATACGCCACTACCTGCCCATACTGCATTAGTACACAGCCCAAACCAACACCTGAGGCGTCGCTGTAAATCACATAACCTCCGCTGCCGCTGGGAAGAGTCAGAACTGGAGCAGTCGTCAACCGACTCTTCAGCTCCTGAAAACTGTCCTCGCAATTCTGGGACCAAACAAACTTCACTCCTTTCTTCGTCAGCGCTGTCAGTGGTGAAGCAAGTCTCGAGAAGTCTTTGATGAACCGGCGGTAGTAACCCGCAAATCCAACAAAACTCCTAATCTCAGTCACACTCGTCGGGGCTCTCCACTGCGTCACTGCTTCGACCTTCGCTGGATCCACTGATATCCCAGCTCCTGACACGATGTGCCCCAAAAATGCAACACTGTGAAGCCAGAACTCGCACTTCGGAAACTTGGCATACAACTGCTGATCTCTCAGAATGCCAAGTACAATCCTCAAATGCTCCCGGTGCTGATCCATATCTGGTGAATAGACTAAAATATCGTCCACGAAGACAATCACGAAACGGTCGAGATACTGACTGAAAGTCCTATTCATCAGATCCATAAATGCTGCAGGCGCGTTCGTCAACCCGAACGGCATCACCAGAAACTCAAAGTGCCCGTACCTCGTCCGAAAAGCTGTCTTCTGGACATCTGCCTCTCTGATCCTCAACTGATGGTACCCAGATCGCAGATCAATCTTCGAGAACACCTTCGCTGACTGCAACTGGTCAAACAGGTCCTCGGTCCTGGGCAAAGGATACTGATTCCTCACAGTAACCTTATTCAGCATCCGGTAATCTATGCACATCCGCAACGAGTTGTCCTTCTTTTTCACAAAAAGAATTGGCACACCCCACGGTGAGACACTGGGTCGGATAAACCCAGCATCCATCAGAACCTGTAACTGCTTCTTCAGCTCCGACAACTCTGCAGGCGCCATCCTGTACGGAGCCTTCGACTGCGGTGTAGCCCCAGCTACCAAATCAATGCCGAACTCTATCTCTCTGTGAGGTGGTAAACCGGAGACATCATCAGCAAACACCTCGGGAAAATCCGGAACAATCTCGATGTCCTCCAGCCTCCTCATCTCTGGGTCTGGAACTACCAAGGTGGCCACAAAAGCCCTGCAACCCTGCTGGATCAACTTCCGAGCTCTAACCGAAGAAACAATCAACCGACTCCCGCAATCCTTCAATCCTCTGATCAGAAGATCAGGCAAACCTCGCCTCGGAATCAAAATCTTCTTATCACGGCACAAGACTCGGACGTCGTACTGGGACAACCAATACATCCCGAGTATAACATCGAAGTCCACCATCGGTAGTAAGACCAGGTCAGCTGGAAATTCCTGGTCTCCCGAAGCAATCGTGGCGCCGGGAAGAAATCTCCCCACAGTGCCCACCAAACCCAGGGGTGTGCTGACTTCCAAAGTGGCAGTCAACATCGCAAGGGTACGGCCCAACACGCTCGCAAACTGCTCAGAGATAAACGAGTGTGTGGCCCAGAGTCAAACAACACCATAGCTACCAACTCTGCAACAAGTAGCGTAGCTTCCACCACCGTGCTCGCATCTTTAGCCTCCTCCGCCTGGATAGTGAATACGCGACCTGCTCTCTTCCCCTGCTGGGGTGGTGCTGCAGAACGACTCGGTCCAGCTCCACCAGCTGTGGATGATCCCGGCCGAACAATAGGCCTACTCGGGCAAGAACGAACAAAGTGACCCAGCTGGCCACAGCCATGACACGCGCCAGAACGGGGCCCGCAACCGCGTCCCGGATGAACTCCACCACACTGCCTGCACTGCCCAACCTGCGGTGGTCCACCTCCGTCAATCCGAGGCCTCTTGCCCGGATTCCCTGACAACTGATGATTGACATCATTTCATACTTATATTCGTATCTTATATCCATTATCTTTCACCTAAACAATGCTATGTTACGAGTTTTATGTTTAGATTTCAGGAATAAATAGGTTTGAAGAGATGAAGCATAAAAGGACCCAAAAGCTGGGAAAAAGGACTGAATTGTAAGATCTGGGGACCAAGATGCAAGACCGAAGGACCTAAGAGCAAAACAGAATACTTCTCACCATCATGGGGAGTATTTTGGCAATTCTATTCGGGTCGGAGCTCCAACATGCAAACTAGATGCATCAAATACCAACAAAGCCTTCCAGAAAAGCCCACAAGAAATTCCAGAGCGATCAGGACACTGTAGACCGCTAATTAGCGGTCCAAGACCGCTAATTGGCGGTCACTTTTGGCCCAAATGCGCTCCAATTTCTCCAGCACATGTATTAGAGGATGTTTAGGCTATGTGTGGTATCTGTTTAGTCCCACATTGGGGGATTGTCCCGGATTAGCTTTTTCCATGCCTATAAATATAACTCTTCACCTCCTTTTGTAATCACTCCATATTTTAAGTGGCTATTCTTCCTACTAGAAGTGAGGCCTTGAAGCACACACTAAAGTAGGAGGATGCTACTTTTAATGTGAGTCATTTTATAAATAAAGTTTTGTGTTTATTTCATTGTTTGTTTTATGCTTCTTTTATTGTTTGTGCATGTTTTAGTTTAATCGTCTTTTAATTCTAGCTTAGTTTTAATATGCTTTCTTTCCATAGTTTAATAATTAGTGTAATGTTTAGTGAGTAGTTCCATCCCCTTTGGGGGGGTGGAGTAGATGTACATACATGTAAATGAGAATGGGATGAATGCTTTAATTTCAATGTGTTGATTAAACATGAATGTATGCTTGCTTATTTAGGATAGAATTTATAACTTGATGAGTTTTGCCAAAATGATTAGACACCTCTCATGCTTGTTTATGTTCTGAAATAAACACCTTGCATATGTAAATGTTAATCAACCAAGTTGGTGAATAGATTGATAGGTTTTGCCATAACATTTAGACACTTCCTATGCTTGATAAACACCACCTTCATGTGCTTAAAGAATGTATTCTACACCCACCTCTTTGCTTGTGTGCACTCACTCCACCCCTTAGGGGTTTTCCATTCCTGAAATTCCAGCATTCTTTCTTTGTTCTTAGTTTAGTTGTTACTCCATCATTTGTTTGTTTCGTTCGCATTTCATACTTCTTAGTGTAGCGTAGTCTAGATTAGCATAAACAAATTTCTTCCCCCTATTTTTGCCACTTGATTTCGTACAAGCAAGAGGCTACTCACCTCCCTGAGGACGACCCGTACTTGCCACCGCTTCATCGCGGCCGTGCACTTGCGGTTTAATTAAAACGTTCAACAAGTTTTTGGCGCCGTTGCCGGGGAGGTGCCAGTCCAGACTCTTGTTTGGACGATTCGAGTGGATTTAATTTTTGTTTTGTAGTTTTTCTTTGTTTCAGGAGACTTGGAGTGGTCAGGAGGAGCACCTGGAGAAGTTTTGAAGCAAGCTGGGCACTCTAGACCGCCAATCAGCGGCCTGAGACCGCCAATTGGCGGTCTGGTAAGCTCAGCTCGCTCTCTTATTTCTTTGGTCTGTTTACTTTATCTGATATAGTGGTCTGGGACTTAATTTGGCATGTTTTGACTTATAGTTTGTTCCCAGATCAATAATCAAACCTCCCTTAAGCAACTTGGACCCTACAACTCAAAGCAAAAGACTAGGCATTCATTCTTGTTTAGGTCATGCACCATGTATGTGACTTAAGCATTTAGATTGTCTTTTATCTTAGCTTTATTTTCTGTTGCTGAGAGCTGGCGTGAGGTACGCACCTTCTACTCTCATTCATGCATTTCGTATGAACATGCATTAGTTAGTAGGAAGTGCATTGCAACAAGTGTGAGTTGAGCGTTGTTTGGAGTGTTGATTGCTAGATTTAGGACTCCAAAACGCTACTAAGGAGGGGTTGTCCCGTAAAAGATAAGGTGGGGGATTTCATCACCCTTTCCTTCGCCCCAAAAACCACACTAATCAAGAGCCTAATTTTAAAATCAAGTAGACATTGGCCCTAAGGATCTTGGACGCATTAGGAGAGTGATCCGGTCCCGACTGTCATGACCTGATCGGCGTTGCCCACTTTGTCGATAGTAGGAGAGACGAGATCCCCGGATCTTGGCTCACTTGCTGGGCTTTGTGGTCCTCGTTGTAGGGAGGTGAGGCGTGTTGAGGCCGTGTGACCTCGCAATTAGGCGTCGTCTAGCTGTAAGGACCTATAGCGACCTTAGGATTGTTTGAGCCTTGTTTGCTTGTGTGCTTCTACCTGTACCCATCCGCCGTAGCTTAAGGACTTCTTCCCTTCTCTCCTGAGTCATTCTTTCTCTCCTGTGTTCCCTCGTCTTCTCTTCTACGTACATTCTTCATTTGAAAAAAAAAGAGTTGTGGTTTGTGTGTGCACCTTTGTGCATGCTTTCGTGGACACGAGACGAGAGTGGTCGTTTGACGAGGAGCGTTGTCAATCCGGCTTCGGTCATCGATTTCTCGACACCTTCCTCCTCTCGTGTCGCACGTAGTTCGGGTCCAATGGCTGCTAATTGCCGTGAGGAGGAGCAGTTGCTGGACCCACATGTTCCACCTGTGCTTCCAGTTGTCGTTCCCATACCTCTTCGTGATCGATGCTACCCGAGCCGTACAGCTCTGCCCTCATGCATCGTATTGCCAGAGGCAAATGTGAACCATTTTGAGGTGAAGCCTCAGTTTATTTCCATGCTCCCTCATTTCACTGGGAAAGGTGACCCCTATATCTTTCTCAGGGAATTTGAGGAGGTCTGTGCTATGTTCAAGCTGCAACAACTTAGCACAGACTCCATCCATCTTAGGCTCGTTCCTTTTGCACTAAAGGATGACGCCAAGAAGTGGTTGTACAGCAACCAGGCGAATTCCTTTAGGACTTGGGATGAGTTTCAATCTGCATTCCTCAAGAAGTATTTTCCTAATCACCGGACTCAAAAATTGAGGAACGAAATCAATTCGTTCTATCAATATGAGACCGAACCATTTCATGCATATCTTGAGAGGTTCAAAGAGCTACTATCCTCGTGCCCTCACCATGGCATTGAGTTGTGGCGTCTTTGTCATATTGTGTATGAGGGTCTTCACATCCCGTCCAGAACGCTCCTTGAGTCCATGTGTCAAGGAGAGTTCTTGGGAAAGGATGAAAGGGAGGCATGGGCCTTCCTAGAAGACCTTGCTGAGAAAACCATGCAGTGGGAGAGTGTGAGGGAACCACCTGCATCATCTAGGATAGGAGCGAGGATCGCGAATGCAAACTTGACTAGATCGGGTACCGCATTTGCTATCGATACCACTACGGCCACCGAGGCACGCATGGCGGCCTTAATGCGTCGTATGGACTCGATTGAGCTCCAAAACCAACAAAGTGCACCTCACATGTCCACATCTGGTCCAGTTCCTTGTCATTCATATGGTAGGATAGGTCATGTAGAGAGCGAGTGTGAGTCCATTCCTCCTGAGATGGAGCGTGTCAACGCCATCTATGACAGAGCTAGGAATGACCCATACTCATCATCTTATAATCCTGGATGGAGGAACCACCCCAATTTTTCATGGAACCAAACTAATGCGCCGGGTGGTCCTCCAAACTCCTCTAGACCACCTTACCAATCACACCAACCTCCCATGCATGCACATTCATATCAGCCACCCCAAGCACAAACCACCAACCAATCGGGTTTCCTAAATTCCAATAATATGGAAACCCGATTCAATTCGCTTGAGACCTTGACTCGTGTACTTGAAAACTCAATGAAAAATTTTATGTCTACCACAAGTCAAGTTCTCACTTCAAATCAGCAGACCATGAAATCTCTAGAGCTTCAGATGGCCCAATTGGCTCAGTCTGTACATGAAAGAGAGAGAGGGTCTTTTCCGAGCCAGCCTGAGGCTAACCCCGGCATGTACCAACAAGAACAAATGCAAAATGAGAATGTGGTACCTCGGGGGAGGCAAGTGAACCATGTGGAGGAACCTGTTCACCATGTCAATTCCATTGTGACCTTAAGGAATGGAAAACAGGTTGACAATCACATCTCCTTGCCACAACAACCACCATCTATGCAGCCCCTCAGTGGGAATGGTGGTGAAGAAGAAGCTGAGGGTGAGGGTAATACACCAAAGCTTTCTTCTCAGGCACAGCAGAAAACCTACCTGCCAAAAGCTCCCTATCCAAGTAGGTTAAACAAAAAGCACAGTGACAACATGGACAAGATATTAGAGGTGTTTAAGCAAGTGAAGGTTAACATCCCCTTGTTGGATGTCCTCCAACAAATACCTCAATATGCCAAAGTGTTGAAGGATCTCTGCACAACCAAGAGGAAGACCAATGTTCCTAAGAAAGCATTCTTGGCTGCAAATATCAGCTCACTTTTGTCCAATCCCACCTACACAAAATACAAGGACCCAGGGTGTCCTACTATTCAGTGTACGATAGGGGACACTAGATTGAGCAATGTTTTGCTTGATTTAGGATCAGCGGTCAACCTCCTCCCATTCTCTGTTTATCAACAGTTGAAATTGGGAGAATTGAAACCAACTAAGATTACCCTTCAACTAGCGGATAGATCCATTCGTATTCCCATGGGGATTATCGAGGACGTGCTTATCAAAGTTGGAGATTTTATATTTCCAGTCGATTTTGTTGTCCTCGATACCAATCGTGTTGCGAACACCCACTCTCAAATACCTTTGATTTTGGGTAGACCATTTCTGGCAACCTCCAATGCCTTGATTAATTGTAGAAATGGTCTCATGAAGCTCTCATTCGGTAACATGAGTGCCGAGTTTCATGTGTTCAACTCTGGTAGGCAACATGAACCCATGGATGAACCTTTAAATCTAAATCTCATCCGCCAACTGGAGAAAGCACCACAAAATCAACGAACACCCCTAACCCCAATGCAACCCGTTGAGAATGTTCGTGGGCCCAGCGAAAACTCATTGCCTATCTTCGCAATGCAACAGAGTGAGCTGGCCTCGAACATGAATGTCCAAAGGGAGTGTTCGTTGCATGATTCAGTTGAGAGTACTAGTGAGAGTGAGACACCTCATCATATGCCTATACCAGAAGGTGTCTCTACCTCATGTCCCATGGCCATTGAGCCATTTGAGCTTCATATTGACTCCAACAAGGACCCACCTATGATCGAGCTTATGCTTGATGATCTAAATGATGGTGGGAGGTCCTTGTTGGATGACTTTGGGAGAGGCCACATTCTTAGTGATGCAGGTCTGCTGCATCCATCGAATGAGCTTGAGGAACTCATTCCGATGCACCCGCCTATTGGTTGGAGGGTTTTGTTCGATGAGCAACTAAACCCTAGTGAGGCAACACAACTTCATTCTTTGTTGCCCACACCTAACCAATATCATGAGGGGTTCGAGCCGTTCAGCTTTGACCTTTCACCCCTCATGACACCTCAGAGTACCAGTGAAGTTTGCCCATCTCGGCAAGTCTCTGGTCCTCAAAACTTGATGTTCTCATTTGATGTTCCTTGACCAAATGATTATGAGAATATCTTGGCTGATGTATATATCTTGTAAAAAAAGAAAAAAAGAAAAAGAAAAATAGTGTGTAATAAAAGACTCCTTCAGTGAGCATCGATTGTTGTGGGCCCCAACCCTTGTGTACTTGGGCCCAATCTCTTCACGTATTTATCTCCCTTCTTCAGCTTCTCACAGGTTTTGAAGGAATTTGGGTTTGTGTTCATCAACATGACCCTGAACGTCACTTTGTACTTCATGTTGGTGAGATCTTTCCTTTTTCATGCATATCTACATGTAGTATCTTGTTCACATTCATTGAGGACAATGCATGAAGTAGGTGTGGGGGGGTGTTTTACGTGTGTACATAGTCGAGTCTTTTCTTTTGATTTTTTTTGTTTTCTTTTGTGTGCATTGTTAGGGTCATGTTAGTGTGCCGCATTTAACATTGATATATCTGCTTGCCATGATCCTTGGGTGACTTGTCTTCTTTTGCTTGCCTAGTGCTTTAAAATTTTCACATTTCTTTCAAAATCTTCATGTGTTTGTGAAAGAAAATGTTTTTGTAGGTTTTGCGTGTATTTAGCACGTGCAAAACCGTTGAGAGGCAAAGTAAAAAGAATGCTCCCAAAATTGTCTTGAACTTGATGCATTAGGATTTCTAGTTTACTGGCTTTAGGTCTTATCGAGTCGTTAGGATGCACCCCGGTTTTCCCTCGGGGGCGTGTAATCATAGGGTTTCAGTACTCAAACATTTAAAGAAGTCCACCCTGAACCTAGTGAGTCAAATAATTCGTGTCTGTTAGTATAAGGAAGTTTGTCGTAGTCAAGGGCCCTTAATCTCTTTTTGTGAAACTTAAGTGTAGGGGTTTTGGTTCCCATGTAGATAAATAAATAAGTGGTGTTCTCTCTTCTCGCACGGCTCCTATCACTCGGGAAAGTAGGTCTGAGGGGACTTTGTGCCTGGTGCTTTCGAGTCATCTGACTTGGGATGCACCGACCGAACTCCCGTTACACCGGTGGTAGGGATCGCCCTATGTGGAGATTTGGGGGAAGGTGTACGTGATAGTGTAAGTCCTCATAGGCAATGATGCACGAAACCTGACCCTGGGAGAATCAAACACCAACCAATAAAATGGTCCAATGAAAAGAAAAAAAATGAAAAAGAAAAAAAGAAAAAAAAAGTCAAATAAGAACCAAAATGGACTTTACACATTGTATCACATTCAGAAGTCAAGGTTGCCCATGTCTTTCACTCAAGTTCTTAAGTAACTTTCACGAATAACTCATTAGGCTAGGTGTGTGGACCGATTACATTTATAGAGTCGACCCGTAGTATTACCGCGTCCCATGATCGACAAAATAAGTCCAACGAGTCGTGTAGCTAGATTGATTAATGCATCTTGTTCGGATTTTGTGGGTATATCCGCTGAAAACCCTCAGGAGACAACACTCCTCCTCCTTGGCAACAAGGAGGTTTAACGGCTTGTTGCACGTGCTAAGTGCAACCGTGATTCCTACGAAAGTGAGTTAGGATTTCTTGTTTTTCGTATGTTTTTCTCTTTCTTTGTTTTGCTCAGGACTAGCAAAAGTTAGGTGTGGGGGTATTTGATTGACATCATTTCATACTTATATTCGTATCTTATATCCATTATCTTTCACCTAAACAATGCTATGTTACGAGTTTTATGTTTAGTTTTCAGGAATAAATAGGTTTGAAGAGATGAAGCATAAAAGGACCCAAAAGCTGGGAAAAAGGACTGAATTGTAAGATCGGGGGACCAAGATGCAAGACCGAAGGACCTAAGAGCAAAACAGAATACTTCTCACCATCATGGGGAGTATTTTGGCAATTCTATTCGGGTCGGAGCTCCAACATGCAAACTAGATGCATCAAATACCAACAAAGCCTTCCAGAAAAGCCCACAAGAAATTCCAGAGCGATCAGGACACTGTAGACCGCTAATTAGCGGTCCAAGACCGCTAATTGGCGGTCACTTTTGGCCCAAATGCGCTCCAATTTCTCCAGCACATGTATTAGAGGATGTTTAGGCTATGTGTGGTATCTGTTTAGTCCCACATCGGGGGATTGTCCCGGATTAGCTTTTTCCATGCCTATAAATATAACTCTTCACCTCCTTTTGTAATCACTCCATATTTTAAGTGGCTATTCTTCCTACTAGAAGTGAGGCCTTGAAGCACACACTAAAGTAGGAGGATGCTACTTTTAATGTGAGTCATTTTATAAATAAAGTTTTGTTTTATTTCATTGTTTGTTTTATGCTTCTTTTATTGTTTGTGCATGTTTTAGTTTAATCGTCTTTTAATTCTATCTTAGTTTTAATATGCTTTCTTTCCATAGTTTAATAATTAGTGTAATGTTTAGTGAGTAGTTCCATCCCCTTTAGGGGGGTGGAGTAGATGTACATACATGCAAATGAGAATGGGATGAATGCTTTAATTTCAATGTGTTGATTAAACATGAATGTATGCTTGCTTGTTTAGGATAAAATTTATAACTTGATGAGTTTTGCCAAAATGATTAGACACCTCTCATGCTTGTTTATGTTCTGAAATAAACACCTTGCATATGTAAATGTTAATCAACCAAGTTGGTGAATAGATTGATAGGTTTTGCCATAACATTTAGACACTTCCTATGCTTGATAAATGATTGACATCATTTCATGCTTATATTTGTACCTTATATCCATTATCTTACACCTAAGCAATGCTATGTGACGAGTTTTATGTTTAGTTTTCAGAAATAAAGAGGTTTGAAGAGAAGAGCCATGAAAGGACCCAAAAGCAGGAAAAAAGGACCTAATTGTGAGACCTGGGGACCAAGATGCAAGGGGGAAGGACCTGATCGTAAGACAGAAGGACCTAAGAGCAAAACAGGAAACTCCACACCATCATGAGGAGTATTTTGTCAATTCGATTCGGGTCGGAGCTCCACTAAACCAGCTAGATGCATCCAAGACCAAGAAACACACCAAGGCAAGCCCACCAGAAGACCCAGCCGGATCTGGGCTTTATAGGCCGCCAATTGGCGGTCTGGAACCGCCAATTGGCGGTCTGGTTAAGCCCAAATCAGCCAAGATTCTTCCTGGACTTGTATTATCATGTGTTTAGGCTATTTTTGGTATTGGTTTAGTCCCACATCGGGGGATTGTCCCGGATTAGCTTTTTCCATGCTTATAAATAGAACTCTTCACCTCCCATTGTATCCATCTCTCTCTTGGTGGCCTCCTTCCCTACTAAGAGTGAAGCCTTGAAGCAAAACTCTAGTGGAGGAAGGGCTGCTTGTATTCTGAGTGAGTTCATAATAAAAGTTTTCATTAGTTTGTTAATTCTTGCTTAGTTTAATTCCTTTAATGTTTTTACTTTGATGCTTGTTTAGTTTTATGCTTCTTTAATGTTTCTTGCTTGAGTAGTATAAATTTCATTTCAGTATTATGCTTTCCTTTGCTAATTTAGTTAGTGTAATGAGTAGTGAGTAGTTCCATCCCCATTTGGGGGGTGGAGAAATATGTGATATAATAATGTAGTGTATTAAGTGTGTGTTATTTTTATCCCTTGAGCTTTATATGATTTCCATAACCATCTAATGGGTCTCCACTCTTATATTTGATATGCTAATGCTCTTGAATGAAGCTTAGCTTATGCTTTGATTAGTGGACCTATTTTATGGGGAATGATAAAGTTAGGATATGGATGAAGTTAATGTTGGAAACACAATTTGTAGTGTATGTACTCTTGCTGCCTTTTCCTTAGCTAATGTCTTGTATGTTTTAATGATGTAGTCATCTTAATTCATGTAGAGGCATAGTAGGGTGTAGTCTTTATACTTGAGTTCATGTAGCTTCATTCCAATCATTGTCTTGTATGTTTTAATGATGTAGTCTTATCTTAATTCATGTAGAGGCAAGATTGGATGTAAGTTTTATGATTTCATGCACCACATGTTGTGAGGAGCTTAATTGAACACACACACACACATCTTTATGTTCACATCAGTTCTCTACCCCCTTTGGGGTTTAGTTTTATTGCTTATCTTAATTTCGTTTGCATTTCATTTCAGCTTTGTAGTTTAGATTAGTGTAATACATCTTTCTCCCTTCTTTTTACCTCTCGCCTTCGAATAAACCAAGTGTCGACACACCTCCCAGTGGACGACCCGTATTTGCCACCGCTTCAACGCGGCCGTGCACTTGCGGTTAAATATAAAACGATCAATCAAGTTTTTGGCGCCGTTGCCGGGGAGGTGCTCTGTCCAGACATTGGTTTGGACGATTCGAGGGGTTTTTAATTTTTTGTTTTCAGTTTTTCTTAGTGGCAGGGAACCTGAGGATCAAGGGGAAGCGACTGGAGTAATTGGAGAGCAAAAGACCCCAAAGTGACCGCCAATCAGCGGTCTGGGACCGCCAATTGGCGGCCTGGTGAGCCTCAATTGCTCTCAAATTTGTTCCAGTTGTTATGTTGTTCACTTTAGTTATCTGGGAGCCCAAGTTTGCATGTTGTGATCTTTAGTTTGCTCCCAGATTTAATTTCAATCCCCTTTAATCAACTTGGACCATAAAACTCAAAGCAAAAGATTAGACTTCTTGCCATCTAGGTCATGCATCATATGTAGACCTTGCATGCATCTTTTTTTTTGCTTTACATTTTGTCGTGGATTGCTGGAGCGAGGTACGCATTCCTATCACTCATTCACGCATTAGGACATTCATTAGTGAGTAAGGTTTACATCGAAACAAGAGTGAGGTGAGTGCTTGTTTGGTGAGTTGCTTGCTAGCCTAAGATTTCAAAACATCTTTAAGGGGCATCACCTATAGACTTCAAAGATAAGGTGGGGGATTTCATCACCCCTCCCTTAGCCCCAAAAAGCACACTCAAGTAAAGCCTTAACTAAAAGCAAGTAGACATTGGCCCTAGGAATTCGGACGCACTAGGAGAGTAATCTAGTTGAGACCGCCATGACCTGATCGGCGTTGCCTACCTTGTCGATAGTAGGAGGTACTGGATCTCCGGATCTGGTATCACTTGCTGGGCATTGTGGTCCTCGTTGTAGGGAGGTGAGGCGTGTCAAGGCTAGTGACCTCGAAGTTAGGCGTCGTCTAGCTTAAGGACCCATTGCCTTACTTTGTTTGAGTCGTGCTTGCTAGTTAGGCTTCTTCCTGATCCCACTACCCTCGCTAGCTCTAGGGATTCTTCCCTCCTCATCTGAGTCCTCTCCTCATCTATTCTCTACGTATAGTCTCCTCCTCTAGTACACCTTCTGTTGTGTGTAGGTTTAGAGTCGAGTCGAGCATTTTATGCGAGGTTGGGCTCGTTTTGGTGAGAGCGCTCGGCTTGAGAGAGTGCATACTTCTGAGATGGAAGATCTTGGTGATCGACCATCTCCGCCTCGTGCTCCTTTGGAGCAAGAGGCCGAGTCGTCTCGTGGTGGCGAAGGGGACCGGGTTCCATACATGGACTACCTCGGTCCGTTTCCACCACCACGTAGACCTCCTTCACCTCCTCCTCTGACTCAAGAGGAAGGGAGATTCGGTCAGGATCGAGTTCTAGGTGCACCACCACCTTTAGCTCGACATGATAGGCCGATGACCTTGTGGGAGCGGACCCATCCTGTTCGGGCCGCGCAACCTTCTTGCATAGTTGTTCCCCCTGCTCGCGGGAACAGCTATGAGCTAAAACCTCAGTATGTGAGCATGCTTCCGACCTTCACTGCCAATAAGGAGGATCCGTATATCTTTATACGCGAATTCGAGGAAGTGTGCTCCATGTTCAAGCTTCAACAGCTTGACGAGGATTCTGTCCGGTTGAGGATGATTTCTTTCGCATTGAAGGATAATGCGAAGAAATGGATGTATAGCCTCCCGGCGAGCTCGATTCGGTCATGGGATGACTTTGTGACCGTCTTTCTGAAGAGATTTTTCCCTCAAAGGAAAACTCAACAGATACGGCACCAGATACATCAGATGTATCAAACCGAGACCGAATCGTTTCATGGTTTCTTTGAGAGGTTCAAGGATCTTCTCCAGCAATGCCCTCATCATGGACTTGAGCTATGGCAGCTGTGCCAGATTGTTTATGAGGGCATCAACTACAACACCCGCACATTGTTGGAGTCAATGTGTCAGGGTGACTTCCAAATGAAACCCATCGAGGAGGCATGGGACACTTTTGAGTCCATGGCTGAGCGTACCTTCGAGTGGGACACCATGAGAGAGCCACCAGCCGCCAGGTCTTCTGGTCGAGCTGGATCTTATCAAGTTGAGTCAACTATCGCGTATGAGACAAAAATGGCTGCTCTCATGCGTAGGATTGAGTGTTTGGAGATGGACCGAGCTCCTGTAGCTCAGGTCGCTACTCCCGAGTGTAGTAGGTGTGGACTGTCGGGACATGATGACTTGGAATGCGCTTACGCTCCAAGGGATACTGAGCATGCAAATGCGATGTATCAACAAAGGCCCCGAAACGACCCGTACAGTCACTCTTACAACCCGGGATGGCGTAACCATCCTAACTTCTCTTGGGGGCCTAGTGGGGGTAACGGTCAGAGCTCGCACGCTCAACCTCAACCTCCACCTTATCAACCTCCACGCGCATCGGCGACCTACCAACCTCCACATCAAAGGTCTCAGAACCACAATTACCAACCTCCTCAGACCTCTTCGTTGGGTTATTCTAACCAAACTCCACAACCCCAACGGGTTGACCCTAAGGACTCCACTCTTGAGCAAACCCTTCACGCGTTCATTCAGAGCACGCAAGCCATGTTTTCGGCCAACAACAATACGGTCAAAGCATTGGAAATGCAAGTGAGCCAGTTGGCTAATCAGCTCCATGAACGCGAGAAGGGTCAATTACCGAGTCAACCCGAGGTAAATCCCCGGGGTACCCATTCGCAAGGAAGGACACCTTTACCTCATGCTACCTCTGAACCGACCCATCATATTAATGTGATTCATACTTTGAGGTCTGGTAAGGAGGTGGACAACCACATTGGGGTGCCTTCCTTGTCATCACCATCTTTGAGGGAGCCGGATCCTGAGGCTCCCTCCACAAATACTTCCAGGAAGGAGCCAGATCCTGAGGTTCTTTCTACATTTCCTTTGACAAAGGGGCCGAACCTTGAGGTCCCCTTGTCTCCTCTTGTGTCGAAGGAACCAGATTCTGAGGTCCCCACTCATGTTTCTTTGGACCTGAATTCTGGGGTGCCTTCGCATCCTTATGCCCCAAAGGCGTCATTCCCTGAGTGCCTTAAAAAGAAAACCTCTAATCAGCATGACAAGATGCTTCAGATGTTTCGGCAGGTTAAGGTGAATATCCCTCTTTTGGAGGTGATTCAGCAAATGCCACCTTATGCCAAGGTTCTCAAGGATTTATGCACCAAGAAGAGAAAAACTCATGTTCCCAAGAAAGCTTTTCTTGCGGCTAACGTGAGTTCCTTGTTGGCACAACCAATGCAAGTCAAGTACAAGGACCCTGGCTGTCCTACTATCTCGTGTGTGATTGGTGATGTGCCCATACATCGAGCCTTATTGGACCTTGGTGCATCTGTTAATCTTCTGCCATATTCTGTCTACGTCCACCTCGGTCTTGGAGACCTCAAACAAACAAAGACCACTCTTCAATTGGCTGATAGGTCCATGAAGAAACCGAGGGGTGTGGTGGAAGATGTGTTGATCAAAGTGGGAGAGTTCATTTATCCAGTCGACTTCTTTGTCATGGATACTGAACCTGTGCCAAACCCACTTGGACAAATTCCTGTCATTCTGGGGCGACCATTTCTTGCGACTTCCAATGCCTTGATCAATTGTCGCAATGGTCTGATGCGCTTGACTTATGGTAGTCAATGCGCTGATTTCAACATCTTCACCATTGGCAAGAAGCCAGATGCCTTCAATGACCCTGTTGGGGTTAACCTTATCCAGGGCATGGATGAGAGTGAAGTTGAGGGCACCTTCAAGTACTTCAGAGAATTGTTCGATGAAGATCCTGAAGGTGGTGAAGATGTTTCACCTGGGCTGGCACAAGAAGGTGCCTTATGTTCTGATCATGTGGCCTCAGAGCCACATCCTTATGATCTTGTGGCCCTTGAGCCACATTCTTTTGATCTTGTGGCCCTTGAGCCACAACCTTTCGATCACGTGGCTTTTGAGCCACCAGATACCCTTTTTATGGCCTCTGGGCCACATGATCTTCATTCTATATCTGCTGAGGACCCCATGTGGGTTAAGAATCAACCACCTGATACCCTTCAACCTGGTAGAGTTTCACCTCTCATTCATGCCTCCTCTTTTGCTAATTCTAAAGAGGCATCAACCGACCACAATGCTTATAAGGGTGTCAGGTGGTCGAGCAATTCTGTTGTGTATGTTGCGAGCCCATGCATGCGCATTTCTGGCTCGAGAGATGGTGGGTTCCCATTTGATGTCCCTTGACATATGAAGATGGAAGCCTATTGTTGTACATAGTTAAAAAAAAAAAAAACTCCTTCAGTGAGCATTGATTGTTGTGAGCCCCAACCCTTGTGTATTTGGGCTCCATTTCTTTCACGTATTTGTATCCCTTCTTTAGCATCTCACAGGTTTTGAGGGAATTCGGGTTATGTCCACCAACATGACCTTGCACTTCCCTTTGCACTTCATGTTGGTGAGATCTCTCCTTTTTATGCATCAATCCATGTAGTATCTTGCTTGCATTCATTGAGGACAATGCATGAAGTAGGTGTGGGGGGTGTTTTACGTGTGTACATAGTCGAGTCTTTTTCCTTTGATTTTGTTTTCTTTTGTTTGCATTTTTAGGGTCATGATAGTGTGCTGCATTTAATATCGATATATCTGCTTGCCATGATCCTTGGGTGACTTGTCTTCTTTTGCTTGCCTAGTGCTTTAAAATTTTCACATTTCTTTCAAAATCTTCATGTGTTTTCGAAAGAAAATGTTTTGTGGGTTTTGCGTGTGTTTAGCATGTGCAAAACCGTTGAGAGGCAAAGTAAAAAGAAAGCTCCCAAAATTGTCTTGAACTTGATGCATTAGGATATCTAGTACGTGGCTTTAGGATTTATCGAGTCGTTAGGATGCACCCCAGTTTTCCCTTGGGGGTGAGTAATCAGTGGGTTTCAGTGCTCAAACATTTAAAGAAGTCCACCCTGAACCTAGTGAGTCAAATAATTCGTGTTTGTTAATTTAGGAAGTTTGTTGTAGTCAAGGGCCCTTAATATCTTTTTGTGAAACTTAAGTGTAGGGGTTTTGGTTCCCATGTAGATAAATGAATAAATAAGTGGTGTTCTCTCTTCTCGCACGGCTCCTATCACTCGGGAAAGTAGGTCTGAGGGGACTTTGTGCCTGGTGCTTTCGAGTCATCTGACTTGGGATGCACCGACCGAACTCCCGTTACACGGGTGGTAGGGATCGCCCTATGTGGAGATTTGGGGGAAGGTGTACGTGATAGTGTAAGTCCTCATAGGCAATGATGCACGAAACCTGACCTTGGGAGAATCAAACACCAACCAATATATGCTCCAAAGAAAAAGAAAAAAAAAGAAAAGAAAAAGAAAAGAAAAAGAAAAAGAAAAGAAAAGAAGAGTCAAATAAGAACCAAAATGGACTTTACACTTTGTTTCACATTCAGAAGTTAAGGTTGCCCATGTCTTTCACTTAATTCCTTAGTTAACTCTCACGAATAACTCATTAGGCTAGGTGTGTGGACTGATTACATATATAGAGTCGACCCGTAGTATTACCGCATTCCATGATCGACAAAATAAGTCCAACAAGTCGTGTAGCTAGATTGATTAATGCATCTTGTTCGGATTTTGTGGGTATATCCGCTGAAAACCCTCAGGAGACACCACTCCTCCTCCTTGGCAACAAGGAGGTTTAACGGCTTGTTGCACATGCTAAGTGCAACCGTGATTCCTACGAAAGTGAGTTAGGATTTCTTGTTTTTCGTACGCTTTTTCCTTTCTTTGTTTTGCTCGAGACTAGCAAAAACTTAGGTGTGGGGGTATTTGATTGACATCATTTCATGCTTATATTTGTACCTTATATCCATTATCTTACACCTAAGCAATGCTATGTGACGAGTTTTATGTTTAGTTTTCAGAAATAAAGAGGTTTGAAGAGAAGAGCCATGAAAGGACCCAAAAGCAGGAAAAAAGGACCTAATTGTGAGAGCTGGGGACCAAGATGCAAGGGGGAAGGACCTGATCGTAAGACAGAAGGACCTAAGAGCAAAACAGGAAACTCCACACCATCATGAGGAGTATTTTGTCAATTTGATTCGGGTCGGAGCTCCACTAAACCAGCTAGATGCATCCAAGACCAAGAAACACACCAAGGCAAGCCCACCAGAAGACCCAGCCGGATCTGGGACCGCCAATTGGCGGTCTGGTTAAGCCCAAATCAGCAAAGATTCTTCCTGGACTTGTATTATCATGTGTTTAGGCTATTTTTGGTATTGGTTTAGTCCCACATCGGGGGATTGTCCCGGATTAGCTTTTTCCATGCTTATAAATAGAACTCTTCACCTCCCATTGTATCCATCTCTCTCTTGGTGGCCTCCTTCCCTACTAAGAGTGAAGCCTTGAAGCAAAACTCTAGTGGAGGAAGGGCTGCTTGTATTCTGAGTGAGTTCATAACAAAAGTTTTCATTAGTTTGTTAATTCTTGCTTAGTTTAATTCCTTTAATGTTTTTACTTTGATGCTTGTTTAGTTTTATGCTTCTTTAATGTTTCTTGCTTCAGTAGTATAAATTTCATTTCAGTATTATGCTTTCCTTTGCTAATTTAGTTAGTGTAATGAGTAGTGAGTAGTTCCATCCCCATTTGGGGGGTGGAGAAATATGTGATATAATAATGTAGTGTATTAAGTGTGTGTTATTTTTATCCCTTGAGCTTTATATGATTTCCATAACCATCTAATGGGTCTCCACTCTTATCTTTGATATGCTAATGCTCTTGAATGAAGCTTAGCTTATGCTTTGATTAGTGGACCTATTTTATGGGGAATGATAAAGTTAGGATATGGATGAAGTTAATGTTGGAAACACAATTTGTAGTGTATGTACTCTTGTTGCCTTTTCCTTAGCTAATGTCTTGTATGTTTTAATGATGTAGTCATCTTAATTCATGTAGAGGCATAGTAGGGTGTAGTCTTTATACTTGAGTTCATGTAGCTACATTCCAATCATTGTCTTGTATGTTTTAATGATGTAGTCTTATCTTAATTCATGTAGAGGCAAGATTGGATGTAAGTTTTATGATTTCATGTACCACATGTTGTGAGGAGCTTAATTGAACACACACACACACACATCTTTATGTTCACATCAGTTCTCTACCCCCTTTGGGGTTTAGTTTTATTGCTTATCTTCATTTCCTTTGCATTTCATTTCAGCTTTGTAGTTTAGATTAGTGTAATACATCTTTCTCCCTTCTTTTTACCTCTCACCTTCGAATAAACCAAGTGTCGACACACCTCCCAGTGGACGACCCGTATTTGCCACCGCTTCAACGCGGTCGTGCACTTGCGGTTAAATATAAAACGATCAATCAATAAACACCACCTTCATGTGCTTAAAGAATGTATTCTACACTCACCTCTTTGCTTGTGTGCACTCACTCCACCCCTTAGGGGTTTTCCATTCCTGAAATTCCAGCATTCTTTCTTTGTTCTTAGTTTAGTTGTTATTCCATCATTTGTTTGTTTCGTTCGCATTTCATACTTCTTAGTGTAGCGTAGTCTAGATTAGCATAAACAACTTTCTTCCCCCTATTTTTGCCACTTGATTTCGTACAAGCAAGAGGCTACTCACCTCCCTGAGGACGACCCGTACTTGCCACCGCTTCATCGCGGCCGTGCACTTGCGGTTTAATTAAAACGTTCAACAACTGACTCCCCGGACGCACTCCGGTCTTCACCTGCGACCTCCTAGCCTCCTCAATGTCCTGGCTATCCTGATCCATGATGGTCGCGAACTTCAAAGCGTCTGCTAACGTCTGTGGCATGCTCGTGGTAACACGGGCCCTGAACTGCGGCCTCAGACCGCGCACAAACCTCCGAGCCCTCTGCTCCTGCGTCACATAAATCTCTGGACAGTATCGCTCCAAAGCGTGAAATTTGCTGATGTAGGCAGCCAGAGTCATGTCCCTCTGCTCTAAAGCCAGGAACTCCTCTCTCTTCGTGTCGCGGGCGTGCTGCGGAAAGTACTGCTGGTTGAACTCCACCAGGAACTCTTCCCAGCTCAACTCCTCACTGTCCTCGAACACCACAGCAGAAGTGGATCTCCACCAGTTGGCTGCGCCGCCGTCCAACACGTAAGTGGCCAGATCCACCTTCCTCTCAGGAGGACACCCAATCGCCCGATATATCTTCTGGATCTTAAAGACCCAGTCCTCTGCTGCCTCAGGGTTGCTGCTACCATCGAGGGATGGGGGATGCTGACGTATAAACCGATCCAACACTGCGCCTGCTCCTCCCTGATCAGCCTGGGCGGATTGGCGCTCGAGAATCTCGCCCAATCTACCCAGCGTGCCCTGGAGCGTCCTCAGCTCCTCACCTCTAGTCCCCTCACCCACCTCATCACTGGTGCTACGGTCTCGGGGAGAAGGTCTCACACGCCTCGTAGCCATCTACACAGGAGACACAAAACATGAATGAGAACAATGCATGCATGATTGCTAACTCTAAGGGTGGTTCCATTGGACGAAGACACTGAAACTGACCGCTCTGATACCAAGTTGTAACGTCCTCAAACACAGCGGAAAATTTCAAATTTAAAACATACAATCAACGAGGACATTACGAAAAGAAATACACACACTGGTACACCAACATATAATATATATATGTGAACGAGTTTACAAAAGAATGTGATTACATCAAAAGATCATATACAGAGAATACACACAGTAATCACAACCACCTCAAAATGTAGGGAAGCAGGATCAGGTCTCGAGTGCTCCCTCCGCCGACGCCACCCACCTAACGTCGCTCTCGGCCTGAAAGCAGACAATGAATGCCTGAGTTTCCAGGAGGAAACCCAGTATGCCAAACCCTAACACATATATGGACAGAAATGAAATGTGCAACGAAACGTAAAACACCACAACAGAAACACCCGCTAAGTTCCCGGGACCTCTCTCCCGGCCATAGCCCAACAACACGGGTCTCAAGGGTCCTCTCACCCCAACCCACCAACACACGTGCACACAAGGCACCGCCGGTCCAAAACACGGCCACACAACCCCCTCATTGCCTCAGTGTTACCGAAGCCACATTTTTGCATCATTCGCCGGAGCCACGGCTTTGCCTCATTCGCCGGAGTCACGGCCACAAATCACAACCTGTGTCACCACTAATCGCTATAGGGCCGGAATGTCTGTGCTGTCGCCCCAAAAGGGCCGGAGACCCGTTGCCTTCTAGCCAATCAATAGCAACACACACACACACAAAAACAGTGTAAAACGGTCGAACAAAACATGGCTTCCGGTCGACCGATCCTCACCCAGAGAACTGGCCCAACCGAAAAACCCGCCAAACGGTCGACCGACAAAGGGGTCCCGGTCGACCGAAAAGCACCAGTAGAAATCCATTTTCGCAATCAACAGTAAAACGGTCGAACAACCGAACCCTATCGGCCGACCGAAAACAACCCGTAGAACTCACCCAGAGTCCTCACATCACGGTCGACCGAAACCACACTTCCGGTCGACCGGCCATTAAGTTAACTTAAACGTCGGTCGGACGAGTCAAACAGGCGGTCGACCGTTTAGATGGTCAACGCCCCAACCGACCTACAACAGTACTTTCGGTCGACCGGCAAAGGGGTGCCGTTCGACCGAAAATACCCAGGACGTTTTCTCTCGCTAAAAATGCACAACCGGTCGACCGCCCAAAAGGGCATCGTTCGACGGGTGCGAGGGATTCTGCCCCAAATACACTATAACCGGTCGACCGAACCAAAACACGGGTCGACCGTTTATAGTTCAGAAACGGCTGTGCAGGTCCGACGAGCCCCAAACGGCCTACCGTCGACCGCTCCCACTCCCACACTAACACTAGGTGAGCTTGAAAGAAAGTTTGACATACCTTAAGGCTTGAAGAAGCCTTTGAAGAAACGACGGAGAGCTTTTCCACGATAAACTCGAACTCCGGCGAACACAACGATCTCTACGACGACTCTGGCGAAACCCACACTCCGATCCTCGCCTCCGCCAACACCGAAGAACCACAGAGGGAGAGAGAGACGAGTCTAGAGAGAGAGAGTGAGTGAGAGAGAGATGCAAATGAGAGAGAGAGAGGGAGAGAGAGAGAACCAACCTTTATATACTTTTCTCCGACTCGATCTCAGCCGTCCATCTCAATCCATCACTAAACCTCTCCTAAACACAATTAAGAACAATAATCAAGGGTTAGGATCTAACAAAAATGGTTGCTCTCAGGCGTAGGATTGAGAGTTTAGAATTGGACCGAACTCCTGTAGCTAAGGTCACTACTCCTGCATGTAGAAGTTGGGGACATACAAGATATAGTGACGTGGAATGTGTTTACGCTCCAAGTGATACTGAGCATGCAAATGTGATGTATCAACAGAGGCCCCGTAACGACCTGTACACTCACTCCTCCAACCCGGGATAATGAAACCACCCTAACTACTCTTGGGGGCCTAGTGGAGGCCCCGGTCAGAGCTCACACGCTCAACCTCAACCCCCACTTTATCTCCCTCCACGCCCATCGACGACCTACCAACCCCCACATCAAAGTTCTCAACCCCATACTTACCAACCTCCACAAACCTCACCAGTGGTTATTCTAACAAAACTCCACTTCCCTAGTAGGTTGACCCTAAGGACCCCTCTCTTGATCAATCGCTTCAAGCGTTCATGCAGAACATGCAAAGTTCCTTTAAAGCTTTGGAAATGCAAGTCAGCCAGTTGGCTCATCAGCTCAATGAACGTGAGAAGGGACAATTTCCAAGTCAACCCGAGGTGAATCCCTGGGATACCCAATCTCATGGAATGCCACTAGGACCTCAAGCTACCTCTAAACCAACCCATCATCTCAATGTGATTCATACTTTGAGGTTTGGTAAGGAGGTGGACATCCAAATTGGATTGCCTTGCTTACAATCACCATCTCTTGGTGTCACCACACCTGCGGTGATACCCACATCTATGAGGGAGTCAGATCCTGAGGTTCCTTCTACATTTATTTCGATAATGGGGCTAAACCCTGAGGTCCCCTTATCTCATCATGTGTCGATGGAATCAGATTCTGAGGTCCCCACTCATGTTTCTATGGAACAAATGCTGAGGTTCATTCGAAAAACCGTTACAGCCCAACGATGCCATTCTCTGCGCACCTTAAAGAGAAAACATCAAATCAACATGACAAGATACTTGAGATGTTTCAACAAGTTAAGGTGAACATTCCTTTGACAGAGGTAATTCAGAAAATGCCGCCTTATGCCAAGGTTCTCAAGGATTTATGCACGAAGAAGAGAAAAAACAGTGTCTCCAAGACAACTTTTCTTGCAGTTAATGTGCGTTCATTGTTGGCACAACCTACACAAGTCGAATACAAGGATCCTAGTTGTCCTACTATTTCTTGTGTGATTGGTGATGTGTCCATACATCGAGCTTTATTGGATTTAGGTGCATCTATCAATCTTTTGCCGTATTCTGTCTACCTCCACCATGGTCTTGGAGACCTCAAATAAACAAAAACTACTCTTCAACTGGTTATAGGTCAATGCAAAAATTGAGGGGCATGGTGGAAGATGTTCTAATCAAAGTGGGTGAGTTCATTTATTCAATCGATTTCTTTGTTTTGGATACTAACATGTGCCAATCTCACTTGGACAAATTCTATTTATTTTGGGGTGACCATTTCTAGCGACTTCCAATTCCTTGATCAATTGGCGTAATGATCTGATGTGTTTGATAAAATGGTAGTCAGAGCGCTGATTTCGGCATCTTCACCATTGGGAAGATGTAAAATCCCTAACCTTGGTTAAGGCCTAATGGGAGATTAGGTGGAGGAAAAAGGTTTCTTTGACTTCGAAGTATGGTGGAGTGATGGTGGAGGAATGGGTGATGTGATGGCGAAGTATAGTGGGGGTTGATTGTTGGTTTTTGGCCTTAATCTATGTTTTGATGATTTAATCAACCTAATCTTAATTGTGATCATCTAGAGTAGCACACTTGTTGCATTGCATATATATTGCTTTGTGCTAAACCCTACAGGTGATCAAGACTCAAGGAAGAAAGGAAATCAAGTCAAGACATGTAATCAAGCTCATTTGAAGACATGTAATTTGTGTTTCTTTAATTCTTACGAACTTGGTGTAATTGAGCTAAAAACTACTCAAACACACACTAGGTGCCCTATAGAAGTCACACACAAAATTTCACATAATTTGGACTTCAATAGATCACCCAAACCTAGATCGTACACCACCAAACCTTAACTTGAACTTTCTGCCCACATTCGGTCGACCGAATGATCATATATCCTGTTAGTGTTTTACTGCCCAAGTTCGGTCGACCGTCCAGACCTTTTTGATCGACCGAGTAGAAACAAATTTCTGACCGTTTGTTTTGTCGTATATACCCAACGGTCGTATTCGTATTATTTCCAAATACACCAAATATACTTTTCCTATCAGTCGACCGAGGACCTTGTTCGATCGATCGAACTAAGAAGACTCGACAATCCAAAACTTCTTGTTGGTTTTCGGTCGACCGTGGACCTTGTTTTGATCGACCGAATATGATCTTGTTTGTCAACCCCTAAAGGGCCTGTTGTGAATCGGTCGACCGAACCTATCTCGGTGTTCAACCGATCACTTAAGTGTACCTGAGTCATAGACTTTAGCGGTCGACCGTTCCTTAACCGTTCGAACGAACCGAGTTCAAAATTGCAAAACGGTCGACCGTTCAGCCCGATCCAGTCGACCAAACTTACTCAGAATTGGGTCCTGTCAGTTTCTGTTCTGTATATTACACAATCTTTACCCAATTCATCCCCAATGGATATAACTCTTTTTGAGCTTATAAATAGAGTTGTAAAACACATTTTAACACAACTCTCCCACTACTATTTGTCACCTACATTAGAGAGAAAGCTCCAAACACTCTAAGCCTCAAACCTTCCACACTTTAGTCTTAAATCCTATTCTCACTCAAGTGTGCTCAAGATTAGAGATTGTTGTTCCACTCATTGTTTGTTCAAGAAGCAAGGGTCTTGGTGAAAGCCCAAGATAAAGAGTATAGACTTCGGCGAGAGCCCAAAGTATCCCTCTCGGATTGTGAGAGGAGGAGCCAAGCTCGGCGAGGGTTGTTCACGAGTTTAACGATTGTAAAGGCGTTCTCTCCTGGCCCAGAACGGTGAGTGGTTAGTGAAGTCGTGAGCGGAGCTTGCAAGAGAGGACTAGGACCCGGGTGGGGTGCCGAACCTCTATAAAAATGCCCCAACTCCTTGTGGTTTGCGTTTGTCTTTCCTTAACTTGCTTGTTTAGTTTTAAATTCTGCTGCATATCTTTGATCGTTAAACAAGTAGGTAATTAGCTAGGGATAAAAGGGATTAGAATTGTAGACCCTCACGATCCAACACTGATGAGGTAAGGTGAGGGTGTAGGTGTTTGTTTAGGAAAAAAGCACTCTTCTCACATCTCTCCCTCTTTCACGTTTCTCTCTTATCTTCCCTCATCTCTTCCTCTCATTGGTTGGTTTATGGTGGTTTGTAGGTGATGAGAATTAAGTTTATACCGCAAGTGCACGACGTCTATGAAGACGTGGCAAGTACGGGTCGAACACAAGGAGGGAGAGATTTGTTATTATTGTGATTTCAATTGGGGGAAAGAAGGAGAGAAGAATTAAGTTGGTTTTGAGATTTTTGGGTTTTAATTATTTAAAGCAAGAAACAAGAACAAATAAAACTAAAACAAGAACAAAGAGATGAATTCCGTCGGGTGGAGGTTTAGATTTAAGGTTTAGATTAGAGAATTCAGAAACTTATAATAAATCATATTAGTTATAAAGCATTACATGATAAATGATTTAACATAAACTCAAGTAATCAAAATATACTAACACGAAATTAAAATAATAACATTCATTCATCTTCTCTTCACCCTAATCCATCACCTCCACCCTTTGGAAGGAGTTAGAAACTCATAGAGGGAGGAAGAAGGGGTCCTTGAGACATTACAAAAGAAAACTAAAAGTAAGAAATAAAAGACAGAATTTTATTAATGAAAAGGAAGAATACAAAACTAAGATTAAGAATAAAAACTACCACCAAAGACTAAGTACCCTTCTAACATCGATCTCGGGTCTATTTATAGTTGTTACAAGAGACCTAAATATAGAATTGTAGAGTACACGTGTCCAGACACGACTGGACAAAATTGGAGCACACAGATCGCTGAGGGGGCGGCGTTTCCACCGCACAATGTATGTGATATGCGGCGATTTCGCCGCACAATATTCTCTGATTTAATCCGGATTTTTGCTGGTAGTTTATGGTATGATTTGATCTTCCTTTGCGCGTCTGGATGATTTCTTTCCATTCTTTTGAGCTCCGGATTAATTCCTTTATATGTTTGGAGATTTACATTGATTTTTCTTTAGATTTTCTCTAAGATAATATTTTGGTGCTTTAATTGCAATTAGGTCCTTGACTTTTTGCAGTTACGTCCCCGGCTACTTTTGTGCTTAAGTCCTTGTTCTTTTTGCAATTAGGACTTGAATGCTTTTATGCTTGGGATGCATTTCCATTCGTAACCCGATAATCTTGAACTTGGTCTTTATGATAGAAATGAGTCTTTTGCATGCGTTTATGCTCGGGATGTGGGTAAATTGCATTCAGGTCCCTGTAATCTGTAAATAAGACTAAACACATACCTTAGTAGCATTTATTGATGTAAAAGTAATCTAAATGAAAGACATATGATGCAATGTATGCAATGCATCATTAGGTTGTCAGAGGTGGTGTGGAGGTTGCTTTTTGTGGTGGAGTAAATAGGAAGAACGGTGCAGTGGTGTGGTTGAAGTGGACAAGGCGTGCAAACAAGCTTGTTCGGCTTGGAGTGGCACAAGGAGGCCGACGTGGTGCACAACGGGCAAAAGCGTGCGTCTGGCGAGAAGTTATTGGAGGTGCTAGGGTGTGGAAGAAGGTGGTTCCAATGAACTACGATGAGCTCACAAAAAGGAGGTATGCCAAGTTCAATAGTTGCATTAGTTTTGCTAACACCGTGGTGTGTGAGGTTTGGCTTGTCTCCGGTCGTTGGGCCGCCGGAGTGGTCGATCCCTGTCGGACATTGGGCAAGCCAGTAGTCCGTGCAAGGGTGACCGAGGTTTGTGAGGAGTTTTGGAAGAATAGACAACATTGCTAGACGTGGACATTGAACTGCTGGACGTGGATTGTTGGATATGGACCGCATGGACGCTGGACTGCTGGACGTGGAATGCGAGGACGCTGGAATGTTGGACGAGGACTGTTGGACGTGGACTGCATGCACATGGACTGCTAAACTGTGTGGACGTGGACTGCTAGACGTGGACAAATTTCTTGACAAGTTTCTGGAGGGTTTCTGGACAAGTTTCTGGATAGACTTTCTGGAGGAGTTTCTGGACAGACTTTTGGATAGAGTTTTTGGACAGATTTCTTGGCAGAGCTGCTAGATGTTGTTGCAAGTATCCCCACTGGTTCATGTCATTGTAGAGTGTAGACTCATTCCAAGGAAACTCGTGTCCTCACTTTGTGCGTGAGCTAGGACGTGACGGTGGGTGTGTTGATTGGGCCTGCCCAGGGACCGCCGAGTGGAAGAGTGTTGATACTCTGGACAAGCCACCTCTAGTTGTAGACTGTGGCGTAGTGTTATGCTTTGACTCTTAGTAGAGTAGTAGCCGGTGGGATCGCGGATCCCAATGCTTTCAGTGGGAACGTAACTTACGTTGGGTGAAGTGACTACCGGCCTTTATGGCTATGGAGGTTGCTGCCCTGCTTTTATAGCGGCGAAGTTGGTGTCTGCATGTGGAGCACGATGACCCCACGGATGTCGATCTACATATGTCGATTGTCTGGCCCTCTGTGAGGCTGATACCTTTGACTGACCTTGATTTCATGAGCCCGTGCAGCCTGTGTGGTGGCAAGGAGGACTGCACAACATGTGTGGTTGTGGCGGTGCACTACCGATGTTGTTTTCCGGCAGGATAGCTCAGCTAGGCACCTACTGAGTGGGATAGACCGACCTGAGCAATGGATCCGTCAGTGTGGTGGTGGACCACGATGTTTTCAGATCCAATTCTACTGGCACGGAAGTGCAAACACTTCTCACCGATCCCTTTGCCTAGTGTAGCCGTGTATGAGGTACGTTGCGTACTATATATAAGATCATATGTGCCTACGGTAGGTCTCCACGGAGACCCTATGGTGATTGTGGACCGTACGGTCTGTGTGGTGGTGGTGAGGTTTGTTGACCATGCGGCTTGTGTGGTGGCAGTGAGGTTTGTGGACAGTGCAGCCTATGTGGCGCCAGTGAGGTTTGTGGACCGTACGACCTGTGTGGCGGCGGTGAGGTTTGTGGACCGTGCAGCCTGTGTGGCGGTTGTGGCGATTGTGGACCGTACGGCCTGTGTGGTGGCTGTGACGATTGTCGGACGGGTGTCCAGTTTTACCCTTAGAGGGAATGTTGTTTTATTGCTTTATATCATCCATGCCATACTAGTATGATAGGTGTATATAGGTGAGTTGGGCATATGGGGTTTCCTTATGGAAACTTAAGCATTGTTGTTGTGTTTATTTTTCAGGTCCATGGTAGGTTCTGGCGGGTGGTGATCGAGGTAGATTGCACTTTGGGACTGGATCCTCTTATCTGCCTATTTTAGGTAGTTGTGATTACGTGTGTTATGTATTTCGTGTCTTGATGTAATCTCTCTTTTGCCAAACTCTTATGTAATGTGGTGCACCAGATATATTTGGGTATTTTGATGAGTAATGTCCCCACTCTCGATGGTCTTAATCTTGGTGATTCTTACGTTTTAAATATTTCAATCTTTCGTTGTTCGGGGATGTTATAGAAGAAGCCTTTGATGACCCTGTAGAGGTCAATCTTATCCAGGCCACAAAGCAGAACGAAGTCAAAGGCACCTTCAACTATTTCAGAGGGTTGTTCGATATAGATACTGAAAGTGGTGAAGATGTTTCAACTGGGCTGGTACAAGAATGTGTCTTATCTTCTGGGCCACCTGCTCTTCACTCTACATCTGTTGAGGACCCAATGTGAGTTAAGAATTAACCACCTGATACACTACAATTCAAACAACGGGACAGACATTCACCTATCATTCAATCCTCCTATCTTGCTCATTCGCAAGAGACATCAAACGACGACACTGCTTATAAGTTTATCATGTGGTCAAACAATTATGTTTCTGGACTTTGTCATCTGAGTAATAAGTCCAGGGTGTCACTTTTTGTGGATGAAATGATCCCTATGCACCCAAATATCAGTTGGAGGGTTTATATTGATGACCCTCAACTTTGTCGCGGAATGGAAACATATTTGTTTCTATTTCCTTTCATAGACCCTTGTTTTGAGAGTCATGAACCAACATCCTTGGTTCATAAACCGCTCAAGAACTCACATGGTTCTCATGTTACGAGCCCATGCGAGTGCGGTTCTAGTTGGTGAGATGGTGGGTTCCCATTTGATGTCCCTTGTCAAATGATGGTGGGAGCCCATTAATGTACATAGTTCTAAAAAAGAACAAAAAAAGAAAAAAAAGACACCAAAAGTGAGCATTGATTGTTGTGGGCCCCAACCCTTGTGCATTGGGGCCCCATTCTTTCAGGTATTTGTCTCCCATCTTAAGTATCTCAAAGGTTTTTGGGAATTCAGGTATACTTCCATCCACAAAACCATGAAGTTCCGTGTGCGCTTCACGTTGGTGTGATTTTTTTCTTTTTTCATGCATAAATTCATGTTGTACTATGCTAACATTCATTTAGGACAATGCATGAAGTAAGTGTGGGGGGTGTTTTACGTGTGTACATAGTCGAGTCTGTCTCCTTTTCGTTTGTTTGCATTGTTAGGGTCATGTTAGTGTGCTGCGTTTAATATCGATATATCTGCATACCATGATCCTTGGGTGACTTGTTTGCATTTGCTTTCCTAACACTTTAAAATTTCCATTTCTTTCAAAATCTTTATGTGTTTGTGAAAGAAAATGTTTTGTGGGTTTTACGTGTGTTTAGCATGTGCAAAACCGTTGAGAGGTGAAGTAAAAAGGATGCTCCCAAAATTGACTTCAACATGATGCATTAGAATATCTAGTACCCCGGCTTTAGGTCTTACATAGTCGTTATGATGCAACTCGGTTTTCTCTTGGGGGAAGAGTAATCATAAGGTTTTAGTACTCAAACAAATAAAGAAATCCACCCTCAACCTAGTGAGTCGTAGAATTTGTGGATGTTAGTATAACGAAGTTTGTCGTAGTCAGGGACCCTTAAAGTCCTTTTGTGAAACCTTAAGTGTAGGAGTTTTTGTTCTCATTAGATAACAAATAATAATTTAGTAGGTTGTTATCTCTTCTCGCCTGGTTCCTATCACTCAGGAAATTAGGTCCGAGGGGAGTTAGTGCCTGGTGCTTTTGAGTCAACTAGCTTGGGATGCACGAACCGAACTCCTGTTACATGAGTGGTAGGGATCGCCTTATGTGGAGATTTGGGGGAAGGTGTACGTGATAGTGTAAGTTCTCATAGTCAATGATGCATTAAACCAGACCCTGGGAGAAATAAACACCAAATAGTAAAAAAAATTGAAATGAAAAAGGGAAGAAAAAAATACAAATAAGAACCTTAATGGATTTTACACTTTGTAACACCTGAGGATGTTATGGTTGCCTACGTCTTTAACTTACATCCTTAATTAACTTACACGAATGCTCCACAAGGCTAGGTGTGTGGACTGTAAACCTATATAGAGTCGACCCGTACGATTATTGTGTCCAATGATCGACCAAAGTAGGTCCAACGAGTCGTGTTGCTAGGTAGAATAATGCATCAATGTTCGGATTTTGTGAGTATATCCGCTGAAAACCCTCAACAGACACCACTCCTCCTTCTTAGTGACAAGGGGTTTTAACCGCTTGTTGCACGTGCTAACTACAATCGTGATTCCAATGAAACATAGTTACGATTTCCCTATTTTTTGAATTTTTTTCCCTCTTTCATTTCTCTTTCTTTGTTTTGCTCGGGACTAGCAAAAGGTATGTGTGGGGTATTTGATTAGTATCATGTCATGCATTATACTCATGCTATATATCCTTAATTTTTCCCCAATATTGTGCTACTCGAGTGTTTGTTGTTATATTTCAGGTATTAGGTAATAAAGAAGAGAAGGAAAGAGAAAAATGACATAAACGTAAGAAGAAATGACTGAAATGAAGCAAAATAGACATCTTTGTCATGCACAAGGACCCATCTACAAGAGGGAAGAACCTAGACGTAAGCCTTGAGGGACCAAATAACAAAGTGTGAAACTCCACACCATCATGAGGAGTATTTTGTCCATTAGATTCATGAACTAACTCAAATGGCTGACCAGGACACACCCCACGTGCATAATGGAAGAGCTTAAGTAGAGGTACAAAAATCAGTCACGTCTGACCAACTTGGACCGCCAACTGGCGGCCCAAGACCGCTAATTTGTGGTATCTTTTGGTAAGAAGGCGACCCAATTTCACTCGGATATGGGTTATGTGTTTATGTCTATCCTAGGAATGATTAATTAGTCCCACGTTGGGGAATTGTCCCAAGTTACCTTTTTCATGTCCATAAATAGAACCCTTGTTCCTCGTTTGTAATGCAAGTATTGCTTGGTGGTCATTCTCTCTACTTAGAGTAAAAGCCTTGGATCAAAATTCAGGTGGAGAATAATATTGCTTGTAATGTTAGTTATTAATAAAATAATTCTTCTTAGTTTGTTCTCATGTTGTTTGTTTTTATTGTTTAGCTTAGTGTTACTTCCTTAATCGCATTATAATTAGTGGAATGTCTTTTTTCTTTAATGCAATTGTTAGCTTAATCTGTTGTGAGTAGTCCCATCCTCCTTTGGGGATGGAGATAATCTTATACATGTAATAAAGAATGGGAATGAATGTTATCTTATGCAATATTTGATGAATGTGAATGTATGCTTCTTTGTTTAAAAGAGAATACTTAACTTGATGGGTTTTGCCATAATTATTAGGTACTTCTCATGCTTTTTTGGGTTCTTAATAACCAACTTGATTATGCTCATGTTAATCAACTAGGTTAGTGATTGGTGTGGTAGGTATTATCACAACCATTAGGTACTTCGTGTGGATGAAAACACAACCTAACTTGTGCCTTATTAAATGCGTCATTCACCATCTTATTACATGTGTACACACATTCCACCCATTGGTGTTTTTTCTTCCAAAATTTCAGCTTACTTAGACAGTTACTTAGTTTATTTTCAAGTCTTCTCGTGCTTTCATCTTCCTTGTTTGTTGCTTGCTAGTTTAGTGTAGCTTAGTTTAGTTTAATCAACTTCTTCTCACCTTTATTTTCCACCAGAATTCTGAAAAAACAGATTTGACACACCTCACTGTGGACTCGACCTGTACTTGCCACCGCTTCATCGTGGTTGTGCACTTGCGGTTTCTAACTGAATCAATCAACAAACAGGGATACATTCACATTCATCACATATTGCATAAGATAGAATTCGTTCCCATTCTTTATTACATGTATAAACATCATCTCCACCCCAAAGGGGGATGGAACAACTCACTACATATTAAGCTAACAATTGTATTAAGGAAGTACAAAATTCAAACTAATTATAGTACGATTAAGAAAATATATTTAAGCTAAACATGCAAACATTAAAAGAAATAACATGACTGACATTACAAGTAGCATTCTTCTCCACTTGAGTTTTGCTACAAGGCTTACTCCATGTAGAGAGAATTGCTACCAAGCAATGAGTTGATTACAAAAGAGGAAGAAGAGTTTTATTTATAGACATGAAAAAGGAAACTAGGGATAATTCCCCGATGTGGGACTAATGAAACATTCCTAGAATTGACATAAACACATAACTTGTATCCGTGGGAAATCGGGCCGGATTATGACCAAAATGGACCCCCAATGTGAGGTCTTGGGCCGCCAATTGGCGGTCCCAATTGGTCAGATGCAGCTCAGTTTCGTACGTCTACTTAAGCTCTTCAATTATTGTTTCGATTAACCTTAAACTGCAAGTGCACGGCCACGATCAAGTGGTGGAAAGTACGGGTCGAGTCCATAGGGAGGTGTGTCAACTATGATTCTTCAGAAATCAAGTGGAAAATAAAGGTGAGAAGAAGTTCATTAAACTAAAATAAGCTACACTAAACTAACAAGTAACAAACAAGGAAGATGAAAGAGAGGAATTGAAACTAAACTAAGTAACTACCAAAGCAAGATCAAATTAAGGAGGAAAAAGACCCAAAGGATGGAGTGTGTGTACATATGTAATAAGGTAGTGAATGTGGCATTCAATAAGGCACAAGTGTGGGTTGTGTTTTCATGGATAGGAAATACCTAATGGTTTTGGGAAAACCTATCATTCCAATCACTAACCTAGTTGATTAAAATGAGCAAAAACAAGTTGGTTATTTAGAAGCTAAACTAGCTTGGGAAGTACCTAATGGTTATGGAAAAACCCATCAAGCTAAGTATTCTCACTTAAACAAACAAGCATACATTCACATTAATCACATATTGCATAAGATAATATTCATTCCCATTCTTTATTACATTATAAACATCATCTCCATGGAAGTACTCACCACACATTAAGCTAACAAGTGAATTGAGGAAAAAAGGCATTCTACTAAGTATACTAAGATTAAGAGAACAAAACTAAGCTATACAAGCAATCATTAAAAGAGACAACATTAGAACAAACTAAGAAAAAATATTCTATTAATAACTCACATTATAAGAAACATTCTTCTCAACTTGAGTTTTGCTCCAAGGCTTAACTCCAAGTAGAGAGAATGACCACCAAGCCATGCTTAGATTGCAAAGGAGGAAGAAGAGTTCTACTTATAGACATGAAATCGGCAACTGGGACAATCCCCCGATGTGGGACTAATGAAATATTCAAAGAATAGACATAAACACATGAACCATATCCGTGCTAAAGTTGGTCGCATTCTGACCAAAAGTGACCGCCAATTTGGGGGTCCAAGTTGGTCATATGCGACTGATTTTCATTCCTCTACTTAATCTCTTCAAATATTCACGTCCACACCATGGTCAACCATTTTAGTCCGTGCCCGAATCTAATTGTCAAAATACTCCTCATGATGGTGTGGAGTTTCTCGGTTTGCTATTTGGACCCTCCGGGCTTACATCTAGGTCCTTCCCTCTTGCAAATGGGTCATTGTGCATGACAAAGATGTCCATTTTCCTTTATTTAAGTAATTCTTTCTTACATTTCGGTCTTTTTTCTCTTCCCTTATCTTCTTTATTAGCTAATACCTGAAATATAACAACAAACACTCGAGTAGCACAATATTGGGGTAAAATTAAGGATATATAGCATGAATATGATGCATGATATGGTACCAATCAAATACCCCCACTCTTACCTTCTGTTAGTCCCGAGCAAAACAAATAAAGTGAAAAATGAAAAAGAGGAAAAACATACAAAAATAGGGAAATCCTAACTCACTTTCGTAGGAATCACAGTTGCACCTAGCACGTGCAACAAGTCGTTAAACCCCCTTGTAGCCAAGAAGGAGGAGTTGTGTCTCCTGAGGGGTTTTAATAGACATACCCACAAAATCCGAACATTGATGCATTATTCAACAAAGCAACATGACTCGATGGACCTACTTTTGTCGATCATTGGATACGGTAATCCTACGAGCCGACTCTCTATATGTATCCAGTCCACACACTTAGCCTAATTAATTATTCATGCAAGTTAATTAAGGACTTAGGTGAAAAACATGGGCAACCTTAACATCCTCAAGTGATACAAAGTGTAAAGTCCTTTAAGGTTCTTATTTGTATTACTAGTTTTTTCTTTTTTCATTTCATATTTTTTTACTAGTTGGTGTTTAATTCCCCACGATCATGTTTCATGCATCATTGCCTATGAGGACTGACACTTTCACGTACACCTTCCCCCAAATCTCCACATAGGGTGATCCCTACCACCCGTGTAACTGGAGTTCAGTCAGTGCTTCCCAAGTCACATGACTCAAAAGCACCAGGTACTAAGTCCGCTCGGACCTAATTTCTCTAGTGATAGCAGTCATGCGAGAAGAGAGAACACCCACTACTACAAAATTGACCTTTGCCGACCGACAAATCCGTCAGCAATATTACCCAATTCCGTCAGAAATACCCATTGCAAACGGAATGTCCGTCGGGTTTAATTTGTCGGCAATGCCCAGCGTCCGGGTTACTATTGCCGACGGAATTTTCGTTGGCAGTAGTGAATTTTGGCACCCTATTTTGGACATTTTTTTGGCGACTTATTATTTGGCACCAAAAAATTCCCACTTTTGCTGACAGAATTTCCATAGGCAATTGTGGTTTTTTTTTAAATCAGTAAATTTTAAACCTTGTTTTTTTATCTAAAATAAACAATTTAATATCAAAGTGACTCTAATACTATAATTAAGTTTCAATATCAAATTTAATATGAAATAAGATCAATATATCACAAATAAAATGCAGCATTCATATTCTGATATTCAAGCTTTCAATATCATATTCACAAAGATCTCTTTGTTAGTGTTTATTGATTAGTAACAAGATTACAGTCATTGTAGCAACAAGATTACAGTCATTGCAGTTAAACATGATTCAGTATGTACTAACAATGGAACAACCTTAGTGCAGGTTATAGGTAATTGTAATAAGACAAGATTCAGTTACTACTAACTGCCCACTCTTAATGGACATGCAGCCCAGGCTTCAACTTCCTAGTCCATCCATAACTACGGTCTAGAACGTGAAATCTTTCCTTTCCTGAGAATGGCAATTTGCATATTCAATTAAGTGTAACTTGTATGGACATAAGTTACTAATTCATGAAGGTTGATTAAATAAGATCACCTCAATCTATGCACTGAATTCAGAGTCCAAATTGTGACAAGATTTACGAGCAAGTTCTTCAAGGAATCTATCCTACAAAAAAATATTTACAAAATAAATAAATTCCTACGGCGTGAGAGCGGGCATGGTTACATTTGATGTTCAGCTTGAATTCACCTGCAACAATAGGAAAGGTTATTGTGTAGTGTGTAGATTCCATCTCAACTGGTAAAAGAAATTAAAAAATCTCTTGACTAATTCAAGAGGAATCACATTTTACGATTTCGAAAAATGTTGTCGAAAAAAGTGTGTTAAAGCTTTAACAATTAGTCCATAACTAGGTTGAAAATATGCAAGGTGCATAACTATATCAACCACTTCCCTAATACATCCATAAAATTGTTAAATTTTCTTCACAAATAGCAGGCTACAAAGGAACTGCAAATCTAATCCACTCACTGTGACATCAGATAAGGAGGAAAGAGTAGATTCCAACTGAATGCTCAACATTGTTGCATCGTCCGCATAGACTTGCAGTAGACATCACATTTGTGCCTATATTTAGTTGACAATCAAAATAGAAAAACACATGTTCTTTGTTACAATTCATTTCGACCTTTAGCTTAAATACATGTTCTTTGCAGTAGATATCTATGCACGCTAATTACAAGGTAAAGGATTAACATTCAGCAAGTCATTAACTTGAGCCAAGGAAACTCTGTCAGAAGCACATGTATGAACATAACAACATAATGTTGAAACACCCTCTCACAATAAGAACATAATAGCATAATGTAAAAAAAGAAAATGAAATACAAGGTAAAGGGCACCTTGAAGTTCATCAAAAGATGAACCTTTATGTTGTGAAACAGATCCCAACCTACTATCCATTGCGAACACCTTCGAGTCTGCCTTTGAATTCCCATCAGCAACTTGTTTATCAAAACCCATGCGAAATATGCCTCCATCAAGACTTCTAATAATTCTAAAATAAGTTAGTATGTCAGGCCTTTTCCACTCTGACACTATCGGACCATCATTTTTAAAATTATAGTTGCAAATGTAAGAATCATTAAATAATTTTGTTTGATGGAGATCCTGATGGTGGTGAAGATGTTTCAACTGGGCTGGCACAAGAAGGTGCCTTATCTTGTGACCATGTGGCCTCTGAACCACATCCTTTTGATCATGTGGCTCTTGTCCCACATGATACCAATTTTGTGGCCTCTTGGCCACCTGCTTTTCACTATGTATCTGATGACGACCTAGTGTGTGTTAAGAATCAACCACCTGATACCCTACTTTAAACAATCGGATAGAGATACACCTATCATTCTTGCCTCCTAACTTGCTCATTCACAAGAGGCATGAAACGAACACAATGCTTATAAGGGTATCTTGTTGTCAAGAAATTCTGTTTGTGGACTTTGTCATCTGGCTAATAAGTCCAGGGTGTCACTTTGTGTGGATGAAATGATCCTTATGCACCCAAATGTCAGTTGGAGGGTTTATATTGATGACCCTCAACTTTGTCGTGGAATGGAAACATATTTGTTTCCATTTCCTTTCATAGACCCTAGTTTTGAGAGGCATGAACCATCATCCTTGGTTCATAAAACCTCTCAACAATTCTTCTGTTTCTCATGTTGCGAGCCCATGCAAGGGCATTTCTGGCTCGATAGATGGTGGGTTCCCATTTTATGACCCTTGACAAATGAAGATGGCAGCCCATTAATGTACATAGTTCTCCAGAAAGAAATAAAAGAAGATAACAAGAGCGAGCATTGGTTGTTGTGGGGCCCAACTCTTGTGTATTTGGGCCCCATTTCTTTCACGTATTTCTCACTTCTTAAGTATCTCATAGGTTTTCAGGAATTCGGGTATATGTCCATCCACATAACCATGAACTTCATTTTGCGCTTCACGTTGGTGAGATCTTTTATTTTTCATGTATAAATACATGTAGTATCATACTCACATTCATTGAGGACAATGCATGAAGTAAGTGTGATGTGTGTTTTACGTGTGTACATAGTCGAGGTTTTTTTCCTTTTCTTTGGTTTTCATTTGTTTGCATTGTTAGGGTAATGATCGTGTGCTGCAATTTATTTTGATGTACTTGTTATACTCTGATCCTTGGGTGACTTTCCTACTATTGCTTGCCTAGTGCTTTAAAATTTTCATTTCTTTCAAAATTTCATGTGTTTGTGAAAGAAAATGTTTTGTGGGTTTTACGTGTGTTTGGCATTTGCAAAACCGTTGAGGCAAAGTAAAAGGAAGCTCCCACAATTGACCTGAATATGATGCATTAGGATATCTAGTACACCGGCCTTAGGTCTTATATAGTCGTAAGGATGCACCTCGGTTTCCCTCGGGGGAGAGTAATGATAGGGTTTCAATACTCAAATGGGCTCGAACCAACAACTCTGGGAGTACCCCAGGTGTTTATTATTTTAACTAAAGTCGTGGTCAAAATTTGAAGTCGATCAGACAAAATGATCTGTTTAAGAGTTGGGCAGCCGAATTTTGGCATCGGGTCGGATTATCAGGTCAGAGCATTCCAAGACTATCTAATTCGATTTAGAGTTGTCTGATTACACCCAGATTAATCGTAACCATGTATTACTAAATACCATTGTAATCGCTCCTCTCTCTTTCTTCTTCTTGCTTCTCCATTAGTTTAGGTTTATTTTGGTGCTCATTAGTGTAAGACTGGACAAAGGAGGAAACTTTGTAATACATTAGTGTAAGAGGAGTCTAATATGAGCACATGCATGATTGAAATGATAAGATATATGAGCACATGCTCATATATCCTCTATTTTACTGCTCATTCGTGTAAGAGGAGACGAAGGATTTTCACTCTTATCTTTGATGTTCTAATGCTCTTCAGTGATGCTTAGCACATGCTTAGATTAGTGGGCCTATTTTATGGGGATTGATGAGGTGAGGATAATGATGGAGTGGAAGAAGGAAACATGACATGTGCATGCAAGTGATCTTGTTGGCCTCATCCATATTAATGTCTTGTATGTTTAATGATTGTGTTAAATCTCATTTCATGTGGAGACATAGTGGGGTTTGGTCATTATGCATTGTTTGAGGTTTTTAGTTTAACTGCAAGTGCACGACTGTCGGTGAAGACGAGGAATGTACGGGTCGATCCACAGGGAGGTGTGGCGACTCTAGTTCTTCAGAAATCAAGTGGAAAATGAGGGAAGAAGAAGTGTGATTGCACTAACTAAACTATGCTAAACTAGTAAGCAACGAACAAAAAAGATGAAAGCACGGGAAGAAATGAAACTAAACTAAGTAACTATAAAAGCAAACTGGAATTCAGGAAGAAACCCCCGAGGGGTGGAGTGTGTGTACATATGAAATAAAATGGTGAGGAATGCATTCAATAGGGCACATGTGTAGGTTTTGTTTTTATGCATTGGAAGTACCAAATGGTTGTGGCAAGACCTATCTTCCAAATCACTAACCTAGTCGATTAATATGAGCATAAATAGGTTTGTTATTAAGAACCTAAACAAGCATGGGATGTACCTAATGAGTATGGCAGAAACCATCAAGTTAAGTATTCTCTTTTATTCAAATAAGCATACCCACATTCAACATATAAAGCAAAATATCGCATTCATTCCATTCTTCATGACTTGTATAAACATCTACTCCACCCCCAAGGGGACAAAAGTACTCACTACTCATTAAGAAAAGGAATCAAAACAACATTAAGCTAATTAAGCTAGGAAAAGGACACATGGTAATTAATTCTACTAAGATTAAGACAAACCAAATTAACTAAGCATGCAAGAATTAAAAGAGAGACAATATAAAATTAACCAAACTTTCTTTATTTACTCACTCACATTGCAAGTAGCATCTCTCCACTAGAGTTTTTCTCCAATGCTTTACTCCAAGTAGAGAGAATGACCACTAAGAGAGGAGTACAATACAAGGGAGGATGGAGAGTTCTATTTATAGTCACAAAAAAAGTTAATCGGGGGCATACTATAAATGACATAAGACATACTAATACAACACTTGGCTAAATCTAATCAAGTCTGGATCAGATCCAACCGCCAATTAGCAGTCTGGAACCACCAATTGGCAGTCTGGATTGATTGGATCCGGTCCTGCTTTGGATGAGGCTTTGGTGAGTTGATTTCTTCATGTGTAGTGCACCCGAGTTAGTTGTTTGAGTTTAGGCCCGGATCTAATTGTGAAAATACTCCTCATGATGGTGTAGAGTTTCTTGATTTGCTCATGAATCCCTTTTGGTTTACATCCAGGTCCTTACCCCTTGCATCTCAGTCTATAAGTCTCACAATTCAGTCCTTTTTCTTACGTTTCAGGTTCTTTTTGTGTCTCTTCTTCTCAATCTTGTTTATTCCTGAAACTTAAACGTAAAACTCATTACGTAGCATTGCTTAGGTTCAAAATGGAGGATATAAGATATGAATTTATGCATGATATGATGTCAATCATGCATGTGCTCATATTAGCCTCATTTCAATTTTTGTCTTCTATATGTTATGATATTGTTTTATCTTATTTCATGTGGAGGCAAACTTGGATTTGGAGGCAAACTTGTGATGAGCAAAAATTAACACACACATGTACATATATTTTCATTTCTGCATTCTTTCTCTCCCCCTAATGGGTTTATTTTTACCATTTGTTTTCTAGTTTTATACACATCGTAGTGTAATCCGAACTCATTTTCTCTCTTCTTTCCACAATCGAGAATTGTGAATTTCAACTTACGCACGCTTCCTATGGACCCGACCCGTACTTGCCACCACTTCAACGCGGCCATGCACTTGCGGTATTATAATTGAATCAATCACCTACCCTACCACAAATATAACAAGGAACCGGAGCAAATGCAGACACATTAGACACACCTTGTTGGTTTTGGATCTCAATCGAATCCCTACGGCGCTTTAAGGTCGTTTATGCGTGCCTCAGTGGCCGTAGTGGTATCGACAACAAATGTGGCTCCCGATCTAGTCGAGTTTACATTTGTGATCCTCGCTCCTATGCTAGGTGATGGTGATGGTTCCCTCACACACTCCTACTGCATGGTTTTCTCAGCAATGTCTTCTAGGAAAGCTCATGCCTCCCTTTCATCCTTTCCTAAGAACTCTAATTTATACAAGGACTCAAGGAGCGTTCGGGACAAGATGTGAAGACCCTCGTAGGCAATCTGATAAAGGAACCACAACTCGATGGCACGATGTGCGCTTGACTATAGTAGCTCATTAAACCTCTCTAAATATGCATGGAATGATTCGGTCTCATGCTGATAAAATGAATTGATTTCATTCCTCAGTTTTTGAATCTGATGATTTGGAAAGTATTTCTTGAGGAATGCATAGTGGAATTCGTCCCAAGTTCTAAATGCATTTTCTTGGTTGTTGTACAACCACTTCTTTGCATCATCCTTCAATGCAAAGCAAACTAGCCTAGGGTATATGGAATTTGTGCTAAGTTTTTGCAACTTGAACATCACAGCGACCTCCTCAAATTATATGAGGAAGAGATAGGGGTCACCCTTCCCAGTGAAGTAAGGGAGCGCGGTTTTATATTGAGGCTTAACCTCAAAGTGGTTCACATTCGCCTCCGGTAATAAGATGCATGAAGGTAGAGCAGTACGACTCAAAGGGGTATGGGATCGTGGGGAACCCACAAACGAGGTTGTAGACACACCTGCTGGATTAGCTGCTGGTCTAGGTCCAAAACATGGGTTGTCCTCGTGTGGTGGATGACTACCCATGGTCCTAGGACTGTGTGGGACACTGGACAGGGATGCATTCGAAAAGTCAACAATGGAAGATTGATCAATATTGTATCTGGTCAAATGATCCCCAGCGTCTCATGACCATACTGGCATGCGCAAAGCTGCACACCCACACGAGTCAGACGAAATAAAAATAAACAAAATTAAAATAGAGGGTGCATAGAGGAGAAGATTGGAAGGCTCAGATGAGAAGGAATGACTCAGATGAGAAGGGAAGAAGTCTTTATGCTACAACAGGTAGGTAATGGTAGAAGCATACAAACAAACACGGGTCAAACAACATGTGGTCACTATAGGTACTTACAGCTAGACGATGCCTAACTATGAGGTCACACGGTCTCAACACGCATCACCTCCCTATGACGAAGACCACAAAGCCCAACAAGTGAGTCAAGTTCTGGAGATCTCGTCTCTCCTACTATCGATGGAGTGGGCGACGCCGATCAGGCTATGACGGTCGTGACCAAATGAATCTCCTAATGTGCCTGAGTCCTTAAGGGTCAATGTCTACTTGATTTTAAAACTAAGATTGTTTAAAGGTGTTTTATGGGGCTGAAGGAAGGGGTGATGAAATTCCCCACCTTATCTTGAAGCCTATATGTGGTGCCCCTTAAAGATGTTTTAAATCCTCAATCTATCAAGCAACTTACCAAACAAATACTCACCTCACTCTTGTTCCAATGAAAGTCTTACTAACTAATGCATGAATGCGAATAGGAGATGCGTACCTCGTGCCAACGCTCAACTAGTAAAAGTAAAGCTAAATTAAAGGCAAGCTGCATGCCTAAGTCAAGTACACGAGACATGACCTAAAGAAGCAAGAATGCAGATTTTTTTTGCTTTGGATTTTAATGGCCAAGTTGTTTAAAAAGGGAATTGATTAGTTTCTTGCTAAATCTGGGAGCCGTCAATAGGTCAAGACATGCACATTTGGGCTCTAAGACCACTATACTATGATTACAAAGAATCAGAAAAAATAATGGGCAAAATGAACTCATTAGGCTGCCAAATAACCGTCCCAGACCATTTCTTGGAGGTCTTGATAGCTTGAAATGCTCCCAAATGTGTTCTGGTACTTCCCCAACAAACTACAAGCAAAGTGAGATAGCTAAGTTGCTATCTGGCGGTCTGGAGTAATCAAAAAGCTCCCCAGTTTCTTAAGAGACCTTCCCTTATTACCAAGACAGCTTGCAAAACAACAAAACTAAAAAATAGAAGGTCAAATCCACTAGAATCGGCCAAACCAGATTCTGGAAAAAGCACCGCCCCCGCAATGGTACCAAAAAACTTATTTCGAATAAGCTTAAACCGTAAGTGCACGACCATGATGAAGCGGTGGCAAGTACGGGTCATATCCGCAAGGAGGTGTGTCAACTCTGATTCTTCAGAAATTAAGTTGCAATAAGGGGAGAAGAGGTTTGGTTACACTAAACTAGCAACTAACAAACGAGAAAGATAACAACTCAAGATTAAAAAAAACTAAACTAAGTCAGTTGCAGCATGCTTGCGTAGATACTCACCGCCGAAGTTGGTAATCACACCTTTACAAAAAATTTGGAAAGTCTTTATTGTTGTTGCTTTGCTAAGACGCAAGTACTCATCAACCTCATCATCTGCTATGTCATATGTTAGCATCCACAGTGTCGTAGTACATTTTTGTAAACCCGATATGCCAAGCCTACCAGCGGCATCCGATAGTCATTGAAAGAAGACAACAGATGCCTCAACAGCATTAACAATCAAAAGAAAGACATGCTTTCGTGTTTCGCTTATGCTTAAACTGCAAGTGCACGACCGCCATAAAGCAATGGCAAGTACGGGTCATATCCACAAGGAGGTGTGTCAACTCAGGTTCTTCAGAAATGAAGTGGAAAATAAAGGGAGAGGAGGTTTGGTTACACTAAACTAGCAACTAACAAACGAGAAAGATAAACAACTCAAAATTAACTAAAACTAAACTAAGCAGCTAACAAACCAAGATGTAATTCAGTATGGAAAATCCCTTAGGGGTGGAGTGTGTGTACACATGTAATAAGGTGGTGAAGGATGCATTCGATATGGCACAAGCATAGATTGTATTTTCATGCATAGGAAGTGTGTAATGGTTGTTGCAAAACTTATCAATCGAATCACTAACATAATTGATTAACATGAACATAAACAAGTTCGTTATTAACAACCTAAACAAGCATGGGAAGTGTCTAAAAGTTGTGGCAAAACCCATCCGGTTAAGTATTCTAATTTAACCAAACAAACATACATTCACACTCATCACATATTGGATAAGAGCATTCATTCCCATTCTTAACACAAGTATATGCATCATTTCTGGCCCCAAAGGGGGATGAAACTAGTCACTTCATATTGAGCTAATAATTATTCTAAGAAAGAAAGAAATTCTAACTAATTATACTAAGATTAATAAAACAAAATAAGGCTAAACATGCAAGTATTCAAAAGAGACAACATTAAAACAAAATTAGAAGAAATTATTTTATTGATAACTCACATCACAAGTAACATTCCCACCATTTTAGTTTTGCTCCAAAGGCTGACTCCAAGTAGAAAGAATGGCTATCATGCAATGGGTAGTTTACAAAGGAAGAAGAGCAGTTCCATTTATAGACATGAAAAAGGAAACTGAGGACAATCCCCCGATCTGGGACTACTGAAACATGCCTAAAATGAACATAAACAACATAATACACAAACACGAGAAGTCGGGTCGGAACTTGGCAAAACTGGACCGCTAATGAATGGTCGTGATTCGACCCCATTTTGGATGCCTTCTTAAATGCTTCACATCAGGTGCACCCTGGTCGGTTGTTTAAGTCTAGGCCGAAATCTAATTGCCAAAATACTCCTCGTGATGGTGTGGACTTTCTCAGTTTGTTATTTGGTCCTTCCGGCTTACATCCAAGTCCTTCCCTCTTGCAAATAAGTCCATAGGTCTCACAGATCAGTCCATTTTCTTGTGTTTTAGTCATTTTTATGTCTTCTTCTTCTTGAACTTGTTTAATCCTAAAACTTAAACATAAAAATCATGACAACATTAATTAGCGTCAAAATCGAGGATATATGACCTCGATATATGCATGATATGATATTAATCATTTCGCATCCCAAACCATCTTCTGAAAATAGTAGCAGAATACACAGGTTTAGAAATAATTGGAAGTAAGATGGTTGAAACCGACCTCACGATCTCTGTCTGGGTTACAAGTTCACCTTCGACGCCTCTTACATGGTCTAGTTAATTAAGGCATCATCAGACAAACCATTTCTGTTACATGGTCCAGTGTGACGTATGTGAAAGACTTTGAAGACTTTCAAGTTGAACTACAAGACAAAGTCAAATTACTCCCTCCACCTAAAGAATCCAATGGGAGAAGAAGGAATTTATGAGGGCAAGAATTATAGATGATGAGATGTTGGTCAAGTAAAAGATGAGCACTCCAATATATTCACGTGACTGCACAGTGAAAATGCGATCCCAACGAATCTCCAACCAAAGTAATTGCCTGACTCCACAGTGAACCCATGGTGACACAATTATTGTGTGACTGTACAGTGAAAACATGTCACCAACGAATCTCCAACCAAAACAATTGTGTGACTCCAAAGTAAACCCACGCTGACACAGTTACCATGTGATTGCATAGAGAAAACATGACACCAATGAATCTCCCACCAAAGCAATTGCATGACTCCACAGTAAACTCGTGGTGACAGAGTTATCGTGTGACTGCATAGTGAAAATGTGACACTCTGACCTCTCTTATTTATCCTCTCAACAAAAGTCCACTCTAACTCGTATCACCCACATATTACTCCTATTACCAATCTTCCACTATTAGTCCTTGCCCACCTTGCAATGTCTTCTCCGGATCACAGTCGTGAACAACATCATCCACGGATGAACCAATGCCCCTTATTTCCTGAGGATATCAGCATTACCCACCACGTCAAAATCCTTTCCCCATTACCAACCTTACGACCAATACCAACAATTTCCACCGTACCAGCAATACCAACGTCACGACCGACAAAACCAATATCAAATATATACGTGGTAGTAAGTGGGGAAGTAGCAGGAACTGTAGTGACAATACACTCGATGTGAATGATGAAAACGATGTAAACCCTTTCACCAGTCATCTCCCATAGCAATTCACGAAGACAAACAAGACAAAAGAGTGGGCTACAAAGGAGGACGAGAGACTCATGTCGACGTATATGCATCTCAATTGTTATGTAGTTGTTGGGACCAACCAAAGATCTGGAGTGTTATGAACCAAAGCCAAACAAGTGTATGGCGAGTCATTCGAAAGTAACATGGACCACTACTACAATATAGGGAATCACCGACGATACCTATCTGTCGGTGGATGACACCGTCTGTCAGTGTCGGTCTACTGCGACGGATACATATCTGTTGATGCATCTTACATCGGTGTTGCGCAGCTCCAACGGATATACCGATGGAATTGGGCCATCGGTGTTAATTTTGGTGTGAAAATTTCCACCAAAAAATTTCACAATGTTTTGTCGCCTCAGAAAACACTAACGGATACGCACCGACGTACATTCCGTCGGTGTTCATACCCGACTGACAAATGCGTCAGTGTACATTATAGTGACAAATATAGACTCAAACACAATGAAATCTACACCAACGGAGGCGTCCCATCTGTGCTTAATATCTATGACCTCCAGCAAAGGAGATGTCCCATTGGTGTATGTCTGTCCTCAGCTAAACCGTTGGATCTAATCCGTTGGTGTATACTGACCATAAAAATGACATATCTACACCCACGGATAATATCTGTCGGTGTAGGTCCTATACCAAACACAAAAAAGTTTGTTTACTCTTTCCGGGTTCCGATTTCCCTGTTCATACAAAAATATCATTGCAATTCAACTGAATCCTTATTCACAATTCATTCATCACAACTCAAACTTTCATAACCATACCTCAATCTGACTAAAGATTTATACATCACAAGTCAAACATTCATAACCACCAAACTTATAAACTCAAAAGTAAAAGTTGTAGTTTCATTGAAAGTAACATCTAACAATTCCAAAGTAAAAGTACTTTAAAAAAACATAGCCAAACAATTTCCAAAAAAAATTAAAGACTACGCTATCAAACCTCCAGTGCTTGCTCCGCCCCATGGACCGTCGTCGTTATCTCGACTTGGCGGCGGAGGAGGTGTGGAAAGATATTACATTAAAATCTACATGATTTAAACACTATACACTAAGATTATAATGCATATAAACTAACTTAGTAAATGTAACGCTAATTAAATTAGGAATAGAATACCTGAAGATTATAACCCCCTTTCGCTATCGATTGCTCCATCATCGACTCCATGTTTGTGAGCCTCTTCTTTGTCTTCTGATATTTCTTCATCTTCTGATATTTCTCAACCTACACTCTCTGCTTGGGATGGCATCCTATGTGGTTCATACTTGTCAGTTGGGGTGACAAGACTGGAGTATTCCTCACACGTTTGTGCCCGTCACCAAGAAGAATCCCGACCGGATCCTGAGCGGTAGCGACCGAATTGATAGAGCCCGGAGAGCTCGTCTCACCTAGTCCTCATAGCGCCTTTAATTGTTCCTCAAAGAAAATTTTATCATAAATTCACAAAACAATCAAATAACATTATTTAATTTAAAACAAACATTAATATTAAACTTACAATAACGGTCATAGCTTCGGGGAGTGTCTTGTTATGCAGCGGGATGTACATACCTATACAATTTAGCTCAGGAGCATCTAGATTTTCTGCAATCTGCAATAGCAATATTGACTCAGTTTAATTTGAAAAAATAATGAAAAAATAAGAAATTCAAAAAATATAAATAATATCTCATCTTCTCCCTATGTTGCACCACCGATTTGGTACCACACTGGTGTGGTATGACAAAATTCGCCATGTTTTTCTTACTAGGCTCGCTCTTCTTATGTATTATCAATATACCAAATTGTTACTTTTTTGAGTCATTTATTATAATTGAACTAAAATTATTATAAATTTACCTTAAAAGTTTCACTTGATAATTGACATCATTTCATGCTTATATTTGTATCTTATATCCATTATCTTACACCTAAGCAATGCTCGTGACGAGTTTTATGTTTGAATTTCAGAAATAAATACGTTTGAAGAGATGAAGCATGAAAGGACCCAAAAGCAGGGAAAAATGACTTAATTGTGAGACCTGGGGACTAAGATACAAGGGAAAAGGACTTGAACGTAAGACCGAAGGTACAAAGAGCAAAACAGAAAACTACACACCATCATGGGGAGTATTTTGGCAATTCTATTCGGGTCGGAGCTCCAACAAGCGAAGTAGATGCATCGCAGACCAACAAATACATCAAGACAAGCCCACAACAAAAATGAGCCAGATCCGGATCCTGTAGACCGCCAATTAGCGGTTCGGATCTTCCCGGAGCCACTAAGATTTCAGGAGCACGCGTATTAGTAGATGTTTAGTCTATTTTTGGTATTTGTTTAGTCCCACATCGGGGGATTGTCCCGGATTACCTTTTCCTATGGCTATAAATAGAACTCTTCACCTTATATTGTAAACCACCCATTGCTTGGTGGCATTTTCTCTACTAAGGAGTAAGCCTTGAAGCAAAACTCAAGGTGGAGAACAATGCTACCTTCAATGTGAGTCATTGTTAATATAACAATTGTCCTAGTTTCTTTTAATCTTGTCTTTTAATTTGTTCATGCTTGTTTAGTCTTTCCTTTCCTTTTAAGCTTCTTTAATGCTCCCTTCTTGCTTAGTTTAATTTCCTTTCAATATAATGTTTCATTTTGTTAATGTTGGTAGTGTAATGATCAGTGAGTAGTTCCATCCCCTTTGGGGTTGGTGTAGATGTATGTACATGTTATGTAGGTGGTATGAATGCTAGATATAATTGTTTGTGAGAGATATTAGTATGCTTGCTTGAATTAATAAGAACGTTAGTTGATGGTTTCTGCCATAGTTAGGTACATTCCATGCTTGTATGTTCTTAATAACAACCTTGCATGGCTCATATTAATCACCTAGGTTTGTGTTGTAAATGATAGGTCTTGCCATTATGTACTTCTTATACATTAACAAACACTAACTAACTTGTGCATCTTGTATGCATTCACTACCACACTTATTTCATGTGCACACACACACACTCCACCCCTTGGGGGTTTTCCATTCCTGAGTTTTATCTTCCTTCATTAGTTGCTTAGTTTAGTTTGTGTTGTGATTTCATTTCAGCTTTTCTTGTTTACTAGTTTAGATTAGTGTAGTTTAGTGTAATCAATCTTTCCCTCATTTCTTTCCCACTTGCCTTCGCACAAACCAAAAGTCGACACACCTCCCTGTGGATCGACCCGTATTTGCCACCGGTTCAACGCGGTCGTGCACTTGCGATTTAATATAAAACAAATCAATCACTTGACCAGTAGTCCAGGAGAGTAGACCAATCCTCCGGGAAATATGTTGTGGTCTAGCAGCCAGTTGTGCCTCTCTAGTCTCGAGATCCTCCACATCAAGGTATAATTTGTACTTATTTTCTTTCCATTTGTGTTCAGAGACTTCATAATTTTCACTCGGAACCCCTTTGGAACTGTCCAGTGTAACTGTGGAAAAAAATACAATTAGTTTTTAATTAAAATCTATACTAATATTACTTAACGACGTATGTAATATTACCATGAATTGCTACCATGCCACATCCTTATCTTTCTTTGGAAACAATCTCCTATCTGAATAACGAGGAGGCAGTACATGTGTCCTCTTGGCTATCGTCCCAATAAAATTCTAGAAGCGTTTTACGTGTTTTCCTATAGGTACACCTTCCGGTGTGAACTACATCTCATGCTAAACCGTAGAGTTCCAGTCATCCAAAAGTTGTGTGGATCCACAAGACCAATTCGTACGAGGAACATCCCCAGTATTGACTGCAGATGCCGAAGTGCAAGGCACATTCCCAGTGTTGACTACATCATCAGATATCTATGGGGTATCCTGCACCTGACGTCGTTGATGTCTCCACCTAACACCATCTCCCTCAGAGTGCTTGATGAAGACTGACGTCTAGTCATACCTAAATGTTTTAGTAATTTAATTTATCATTAATTACAAAATGAAATTTATAAACTACAAATCTATTCATGCATAATATTACGTTTTCTCATTACATTTGTTTCCCTATGATGTACTACTCCACCACTTGTTCCAAATATGTTCTAACAAAATCAACCAAATTAATATCGTCACGTTCAACTCTATCTTGTAGAAGATTTCCTCTCCCCTACTTGGGAACTTCAGATGCTTCTTCCTCCATGATATATAAATCCCTTGGCAACATTCGCACAATGACCAACCATTGGTCGTCACTTTCTCTTTCTTTGGGATCTGTAACATAAAATAGTTGCTCGATTTGGAATGAAAATACAAATGGTTCTTTTGGCTTTATAAATTTATTTGCATTCACAAACGTGAACGCATATTCGTCGCTTCTGGTAGTATTATCACGACCCAGAACATCATACCACTTGAACTTGAAAAAAAATATTTCACATCACCCTTGTATTGAAGTTCGATTATGTCTTGCAATACAACAAAGTAGTCGACTGATGCACGGATAGGATTATTATCTCGTGTTGTTGAGAAACTTTCTGTTATTGCATTCGTAAAAACTCCAAAATTCTGAGTTTTTCCTTTCAACTCGCGTTTCTCTGTGCGAAATCGAAACCCATTGATGATATATCAAAAATATTTTCATAGCCACGTTGTTCGAAGCTCGAGCAAGTGCGTCGATTTCAACAATGTTACTGATTTCATATTGAATGGTTTCCCCTAAACCAATCATTAAATTTCTTATGTCGTGCATTCGATTGTCGTGCCTTTTTGTGTTAACAGGACACGATATGTTTGATGAATATCCATCTGGCACCTTTACTGACAGAAGAACGTTACAAAAAGTTATCTTCTCCTCAATGCTCATCCAAAAAGATGCTGGTGTTGATACATTGTCTTCCCATTTTCAGTACTACCCTAATGAAAGTCTCTTCTGATAATCTTTCCACTAAGTCACCTCTTGATTTGTAATTATCTTTGCTTTCTTTCGGTGTAAGACCCACTCTCCTGGTTTATTAATAATAAGTCCACTCTCCTCTTTTATGCTTAATTGGGTTCCTTATCTTACATAATTGTTCTTGTAGTATGTTTGCACGTTAGGTTTGGGAAGGTTCTTTTTGGGGTCAAGCCGGTGTGACTCGCCGAGCGGGTGCGCATTAAACTTGATCAAATAGCCTTGGGTGGGTGTGGAGAACTTCCTTCATGGGCTTGCGTGGGAGTTTTTGGGGTCAGGCCACTCATGTAGTGCTCTGGCAAACTTCAAATCCGACAAGGCTTGAAGCAACGTCTAGTGCAACCTTTCGTGAGGCTAGAAGATTGGTGGTCTGAATTTCTAGCTAAGTTCAGGCATCCTTCTTGCAGATCAGGTATGCTCCTAGCCGTTTAGTGTAAGAGGATGTAATGGGGTTTTGGACGGATTTAGTCCAGCACCAGTGGGCTGGTCGGTCTGAGGTTTGGGGTTGCACAAGTGGAGATCTACCCGATAGAGTGGACTGTAGTGCACCCTCCGAATTTCAGAGGCTGGCTGGGCATCTCCCCCTCTATCACGACCCTTGCCTCACGTTTCCTTGGTGGTTTGGTTGAGAAACCAGAGGAGATGAGGCTGGGCTGTGGGGAGCTGGTCAGGGAGGAGTTTTGCATGCATGTTGCGTGATTCGTTAACCGCCTCGTGGTGCTTGAACTTGTGATCCTTTGGTTGTTACGTTTATACATGATTTAGTGATCACGTCTAGATATTCTTGCATGAGATGCTTGCTGATAGTAGAACTTATGTTCATGTGTGTTTCAGGATTTCGTTCAGGCATTATTCATATGACTCCTTACTTATTTCAGATCTTGTATCTAACGTGATCTAGCTTTTATGTTCAATTAATATTGCATGTATTGAGTTGAATTGTTAAGATGAGTTTATCATGTCTGATTTTATTCAAGTAATGACCAATCCATATATATGCTCTGATTTGTAAACTCTCTAAGATATAGTTGTTTAATCGTTTTGATACCGCAAGTGCACGACGTCGGTGAAGACGCGGCAAGTACAGGTCGAATCCACAAGGAGGTGTGTCGACTCTGGTTCTTCAAAAATCAAGTGGCAAACAAAAGGGGAGAAGAGATACGATTATGCTAAGCTACACTAGACTAGTAAGTAACACATGCAAAAGAAAAAACAAATGGTGGACTAAAACTAAACTAAGAAATGTGATAAGTAAGCTAGGAATCAGAGATGGAAGGTCCTAAGGGGTGGAATGAGTGCACACATGTAATAAGATCGTGAACATTGCATTCATTAGGCACAAATGTAGGTAGTGTTTTCATGTAGAGGAAGTGTCTAATGGTTATGGTAAAACCTATCAATCCAATCCCTAACCTAGTTGATTAACATTCACATACACAAGTTGGTTATTTCATAACCAAAACAAGCATGGGAGGTGTCTAATAGTTGTGGCAAAACCAATCAAGTGAAGTGTTCTACTCTAACCAAGCAAGCATACATTCACATTTATCAACACATTTCAAAATCAAGCATTCATTTCCATTCTTTAATGCATGTATGAACATCATCTCCACCCCAAAGAGGGATGGAACTACTTACTAATCATTACACTACAAACTACATTAACAAAAAGAAACATTCTACTGAAAGGCAGTTAAACTAAGCAAACAAGAAATATTGAAGAAGCTAAATGAAAGGAAATTAAACTAAAGAAGCATGCAAGAATTAAAAGACAAGACAATATTAAAAGAAACTAAGAAAAAATATTTTATTTACATGACTCACATTACAAGTGTCATTCTTCTCCACCTTGAGTTTTTGCTTCAAGGCTTTTACTCCAAGTAGATAGAATGCCACCAAGCAATGCGTGAATACAAATAAGGGGGAAGAGTTCTATTTATAGGCATGAAAAAGTGTAACCGGGGACAATCCCCCAGTATGGGACTAATGAAACCCTCGCAGAATACACAAAAACACATAACCCATGTCATGAAGAAACCGGGTCGGATTCAAAGACAAACGGATCGCTAATTGGCCGTCTTGGACTGCCAATTGGCGGTCATTTTTTCCTTGATCCGACCTATTTTTGGATATGTTCTTTAGTTCTTCAATTGTTCACATAGGGTTCACTCAGATCGGTTATTAGAGTGTCAGCCCGAATCTAATTGCCAAAATACCCCTCATGATGTTGTGGAGTTTCTTGATTTTCACATTGGCCCATCGGTTTTACATTCAGATCGCTCTCTTGTGCATCTTAGGCCAAAAGTCCTTTTTCTTGCTTTTAGGTCTTTTTATGCCTCTTCTCCTCAAACCTATTTATTCCTAAAACTCAAAGATAAAACTCGGTACGTAGCATTGCTTAGGCTAAGATTAAAGGATATAAGACACAATTATATGCATGATATGATGTCAATCAAATACCCCCACACCTAACTTTTGCTAGTCCCGAGCAAAACAAAGAAAGAGAAAAATGGAAGAAATTAAAGCATACGAAAAACAAGAAATTCTAACTCACTTTCAAAGGAATCACGATTGAACTTAGCACGTGCAACAAGCTGTTAAACCTCCTTGTCGCCAAAGAGGAGGAGTGGTGTCTCCTAAGGGTTTTCAGCGGATATACCCACAAAATCTGAACATAGATGCATTATACAATCTAGAAACTCGACTCGATGGACTCATTTTTGTCGATCATAGGACACAGTAATGCTACGGGTCGACTATATATATATGTATCCAGTCCACACACCTTGCCTAATGAATCATTTGTGCAAGTTAATTAAGGACTGAAGTGAAAGACATGGAAAATCTCAACATCCTCAAGTGATACAAAGTGTAAAGTCCATTAAGGTTATTATTTGCATTACCAGTTTTTTTCATTTTTTTTCTTCCCTTCTTTTTTTTACTGGTTGGAGTGTAATTCTCCCAGGGTCAGGTTTCGTGCATCATTGCCTATGAGGACTTACACTATCACGTACACCTTTCTCCACATCTCCACATAGGGCCATACCTACCACCCGTGTAATGGGAGTTCGGTAGGTGCATCCCAAGTCAGATGACTCAAAAGCACCAGGCACAAAGTCCCCTCAGACCTAATTTCCTGAGTGATAGGAGTCGTGCGAGAAGAGAGAACACCTACTCATTTATTTCTTAACTACACATGAACCAAAACCCCTACACTTAATGTCTCACAACAAGATTTAAAGGGTCCTTGACTACAACAAACTTCCTTATATTAACAGACACGAATTATTCAACTCACTAGGTTCAGGGTGGACTTCTGTAATTGTTTGAGTACTGAAACCCTATGATTACTCGCCCCCCCCCCCCCCCCCCCCCCCCCGAGGAAAGACCAGGGTGCATCCTAACGACTCGATAAGACCTAAAGCCGGTATACTAGATATCCTAATGCATCATGTTCAAGACAATTTGGGACCTTTCTTTTTACTTTGCCTCTCAACGGTTTTGCACATGCTAAACACACGCAAAACCCACAAACATTTTCTTTCGCAAACACATGAAGATTTTTAAAAGAGACGAAAATTTTAAAGCGCTAGGCAAGCAAAAGAAGACAAGTCACCCAAGGATCATGGCAAGCAGATATATCGATATTAGATGCATCACACTAACATGACCCTAACAATACAAACAAAATAAAATGAGAAAGACTCGACAATGTACACACGTAAAACACCCCCTACACCTACTTCATGCATTGACCTCAATGGATGTGAGCATAAAACTACATGAATTTATGCATCAGAATGACAAGATCTCACCAACGTGAAGCACAAAGGGAAGTTCATGGTTAAGTTGATGGACACAAACCTGAATTCCCTAAAAAACTGTGAGATGCTAAAGAAGGGATACAAATACGTGAAGAAATAGGACCCAAATACACAAGGGTTGGGCCCACAACAATCAATGGTCGCTCAATAGAGTCTTTTATTGTACCTTCTTTTCTTTTTTTTCTTTTTTTAATATAAATATGTACAAAAATAAGTTCCCATCTTCATTTGTCAAAGGACATCAAATGGGAACCTCAAAAGTGGGTCAATGTACTTGGAAAGGGAACATAACACCACGTAGGGCCAGAATACTCAAGTTTGGGCCCACTCACAAAGAGCACAAGATGAAAGGAGAGGTTCATGAATTAGATGTAAATGCATCTCATTGAAAGGATCAAACTGAAAGAGCATGAACCTCTCAACAGTGTGGGAAATATGGGGCAACGGAAGAAGAGTTTCTCCCATTGCGGTATTGAAGTTATGATCATCAATCCAAACTCTCCAACCAACAGGCTGGGGGTCGGAACGAGGTTAAGAACCTCGTTAAGCATTTCCGACTCACCAGACAAACAGAAAGTGGGTCTCATACCCAAGGTATCCTCCAAGGAACTCCTAATACCCTCATTAGTAATGTAGTCGTTTGATGTTCCATCATTTCCAAGATGATGAGGAACAATAGTGAGAGACAAATTCTTATCAGGTCGTTTGAAATTAAGGGTACTACGGAGCTCTTTCTCCACTAGAGGTGAGTCCTGAAGACACACAACAGGAAGATCATGTGGCTCAAGGGCCACAGGACAAAAAGATAAGGCACAATCTTGTGCCGACTCATAATGAAGTTGGTCCATGTTATTCTTAATTTGGATCGAATCCACCACCACGTGTTCGTGAATTGAAACCCGAAGTCCCTCAGACTGACTATGAGTTTGACTGTGAAATATTGTGCTTTGAATTTGTGGATGTGGTGATGGTTCGATATCAGAAGATAAATCCTCATGTTGACAAGAAATGTCACCCTCCACACGTTTATTTAATTGTTGTGTAATTTGACTCACATACATTTCCATAGTTTGCATGGAATTTTGAGTGGACTTCATTAAATTTTTAGTGGTTTGCATGAACGTTTGGAGGGTTTGTTCTAAAGAATCAAGTCTGGGGTCATCTGTGAGGCTCAAGTCAAAATTTGGGAAATTGTTGGGTTGGGTGTTGATAGGCTGAGAATGAGTCCAGTGATTCGGAGTAGGGTGTTGGTAGAATCTGAGTATTCGGGAGGAGGATACTGGGGTGGAAATGATTTATAAGAATTTGAATAAGAGTTGTCTCCCCACTAATCCATCCCTCTTGGGTTGTACACGGATGTGTAAGGGTCACATTGAGTATTTTGGGAAAAGGTGTGCTCATACTCTGGCTCAGGGGCAACATAAGGACATTTCCCGAAAACATGACCACTCAACCCGCAATAGTCACACGGTACAAGTACTGGAGCTACCGGTGCACTCATGTCATCTAGCACATGCATGAAAGAGGCCAAAGGTCATTGTAATGTCTGAGTTTGTTGACCAACATATCATCTGACATAACGCGGTGGTGGTATAGCAATCGGTGCCTCTCTTATATCACCCTAATATTAAGATTTCTCAGCCACACAATTAAGATCGTCCCAACCATACGAGGTGTTTGTCTGAGGCACCCCAAGATGCATGGGTCCAGAGTACCAGAGAGAATTGTCCTGGTCCAAATAATGATATGGATGGTCGCCCAAGTAGCCATCCATCTCAACAAAAAGGTCTTGAGTCGACCACTCTCACCACCACGAGGCCAAGCTCTCCAAAAGTGCTCGAGTCGACCCTAAAATGCTAACAAAGAGTGTAAAGGGGAGGAGACTAGAACGTAGAAATAGGTGAGAAGAAGATGCTCAGAGGAGAAGGGAAGAATCCCTAGAGCTAGCGTGGGTAGTGGGAGATAGTAGAAGCCTAATCTAGCAAACACGGCTCCAACAACTTATGGCTATAGGTCCTTAGGCTAGACGACTTCAAACTTTGAGATCACTAGTCTCGACATGCCTCACCTCCCTACAAAGAAGACCATAATTCCCAGCAAGTGATACCATATCCGGAGATCTAGTACCTCCTTCTATCGACAAGGCAGGCGACACCGATCAGGTCATGACGGTCTCAACCCGATCACTCTCCTAGTGCTTCTGAAATCCTTAGGGTCAATGTCTACTTACATTTAGAATTAAGGCTTTGATTAAGAGTGATTTTCGGGGCAAAGGAAAGGGTGATAAAATCCCCCACCTTATCTTGTATGGGACAACCCCTCCTTAGTAGCTTTTTGAGTCTTATTCTAGAAATCAACTCTCCAATCAAACGTTCCACTCACTCTTGTCTCGATGCACCTTACTAACTAATGCATGCTTTACCCATGCATGAATGAGAGTACTGGGTGCACGTACCTCACGCCAGCAATCAACAACAATAAATGCAAAGCAAAGAAAAGACAAATGCGTGAAAGGTCTACAAATGATGCATGACCTAGATGGCAATCAATCTAATCATTTGCTTTGAGTTTGAAGGTCCAAGTTGATTAAAGAGACTTAATTGTTAATCTAGGAGCAAACTATAAGTCAAAACATTCCAAATTGAGCTCCCATATATCCTAGTGAATGTAGAAACAACTAGAAAAAAGGAGAGGAAATCTTGAGCTCACCAGGCCGCGAATTGGCGGTCTAGAACCGCTGATTGGCGTCAGTTTGCTTTTGTTTCCTTCCCGGCTTCTTCTGGCGACGTCTCTTCGTCTTTGAAGCCTCCTTAAACAAACTAAAACTACAAACAAAAGAATTAAAACAACTTGAATCGTCCAAACCAAAGTCTGGACAGAACACCTCCTCGGCAATGACGCAAAACTTGTTTAATCATTTTATTACCATGACTGCACGGCGTCGGTGAAGACACAGAAAGTACGGGTCAAATCCACAAGGAGGTGAGTCGACTCTAGTTCTTCAAATATAAAGTGGCAAACAAAAGGGGAGAAGAGATATGATTATGCTAAGCTACACTACACTAGACTAGTAAGTAACACATGCAAAAGAAATAAACAAACAATGGACTAAAACTAAACTAAGAAATGTGATAAGTAAGTTGGGAATCAGACATGGAAGACCCCTAAGGGGTGGAGTGAGTGAACACATGTAATAAGATGTTGAAGATTGCATTCAATAGGCACAAATGTAGGTAGTATTTTCATGTATAACAAGTGTCTAATGGTTATGGCAAAACCTATCAATCCAATCACTAACCTAGTTGATTAACATTCACCTACACAAGTTGGTTATTTCAGAACCTAAACAAGCATGGGAGGTGTCTAATAGTTGTGTCAAAACCCATGAAGCGAAGTGTTCTACTCTAAACAAGCAAACATACATTCACATTTATCAATACATTTCAAAATCAAGCATTGATTTCCATTCTTTAATGCATGTATGAACATCATCTCCACCCCCAAAAGGGGATGGAACTAACACTACAAACTACATTAACAAAATGAAACATTCTAATGAAAGGCAATTAAACTAAGCAAACACGAAAAATTAAAGAAGTTAAATGAAAGGAAATTAAACTAAAGAAGCATGCAAGAATTAAAAGACAAGACAATATTAAAAGAAACTAAGAAAAATTATTTTATTTACATGACTCACACTACAAGTGGTATTCTTCTCCACCTTGAGTTTTTTCTTCAAGCCTTTTACTCCAAGTAGATAGAATGCCACCAAACAATGGGTGAATACAAATGAGGAGGAAGTGTTCTATTTATAGGCATCAAAAAATGTAACCGAGGACAATCCCCCGGTATGGGACTAATGAAGCATTCCCAGAATACACATAAACACATAACCCATGTCCTGAATAAACTGGGTCGGATTTGAAGACAAATGGACCGCCAAGACTGCCAATTGGCTGTCATTTTTTCATGGATCTGACCTATTTTTGGATATGTTCTTTAGTTCTTCAATTATTCACATGGGGTGCACTCAGATCTGTTGTTGGATTGTCAGTCCGAATCTAATTGCCAAAATACTCCTCATAATTGTGTGGAGTTTCTTGATTTTCACATTGGCCCTTTGGTTTTACATTTAGGTCCCTCTCTTGTGCATCTTAGTCCAAAAGTCTTGCAACTTAGTCCTTTTTCTATCTTTTTGGTCCTTTTATGCCTCTTCTCCTCAAACCTATTTATTCTTGAAACTCAAACATAAAACTCGTTACGTAGCATTTCTTAGGCTAAGAATAAAGGATATAAGATACAAATATATGCATAATACGATGTCAATCAATAGTCATTATGCCAATCTGAGCATAAGTTGCATATTTCCATCTAAATGTTAATGAAATCGGTATAGATGCATGTATCGACTTGAATGCTGCGATGAGTTTATTAAATCTGATTTTCGTATTCCTTCTCTGATATATCATGTTATGCCCTCACATGAGACGAAATCAAATTTTATCAGTAATCTATGCAATTCATCCTACGAATGGGTATATATATATATATATATCGATTATGAATATATTTAGACTCCGGATTTATAGGCTTGCTTTCCATATTGGATTACTTACATATTTATATATTAATTCTTCTCCATATAATCTCCGACTATGTTCTGAATCACAAGCTTCTAATGCATGTATGTTCTGAAATTTATGGTGTATGCTACTAATTAATTGTAGTGTTTGATCATGATACATCTTGTTGTTATACACACTCTATTATTCTTTTAATACTGATATATTACTTGTAAAATCCTAAACCCATCTTAGGGTCTTAATGTTGTTTAGGGAGGAGTATGGTGGGTCTTGACTTTTGTGGCTTGGAGAGAGAGGTGATGGCGTAGGGTATGCGTGGCGGTAAGGGCTCGGAGTGTAGGGGATTGGTGTGGGTGTTGCTTGGGGTTTGGTTTTGGTTAAAAGCAAAAGCCATCCCACTCCTCCATTCTTCTTCCTCTCCAATTTCTTCTCCCTCACTCATCTCATTTCATCTCTCACTTTCTTTCCTCTTTCCGGCGACGCAGAGGAGGTGGCAGGAGCTCTGGTGGTTGGTGGCGAGTGTGGGGGTGAGGCTTGAGGTACGTGGTGTGACGCAAGGACTAGGATGAGCATTCATGGTTGCGAACTGGAGGTGAAGGTGTGTAATCTCCGACGTACGTCGGTCGCACCCTTGTTGGGGTGATATTGTGGTCTGTCACACAAAGGTTTCACTGTGTGAGAGCTGGATCAGAGGGAGTGTCTTCAGGAGGCGCGGAAGGCACAAATGAGCACTGGTAGTCATACAGTTGGTTGTGGTAGAGGGAACCCGGGCAAGAGGCCCCAGTTTGATGGAGGAGGAGCACGTCAGTCTGGAGTGTGCACTTTCTGTGGGAGGTTTCATTCAGGTCAGGAGTGCTTTCGGCGTATGGGCGCATGCATGGGGTGCGGATAGATGGGCCACTTTGTTCAGGAGTGCCCGAAGAGGCAGGGCGAGACTAGCAGGAGGATTGGGCCACGAGTGGCAGGGAAGAGCGGAGGCAGCCGAGCCGTTGTTTGTCCAGGTTATGGCAGGAAGACCGGGCGAGTCTTCACCATCCAGGATAAGGAGGTGAGTGACTCCAACATCGTGGTGGAAGGTACCCTTTATGTTTCTGGTTCTATTGCTCGTGTGTTCTTTGATTGCGGTGCCACTCAATCCTTCATTTCGGAGAAGTTTGCTGGAGAGTTGGATCATACCCCTGAGTTGCCGACTAATTGTTTGCAAGAAAGCACGCCCATGGGTGAGGTGGTCACTGCGGGGAGATTTTTCCCTGGCTCCACAATTGTTTCGGGAGACCATGATTTTCTGACAGATCTTATCTTGTTACCGATGGAGGACTTCGACGTCATACTTGGAATGGACTGTTGTCACAGTACGACGTGCGAGTCTTTTCCCGTAAGAAGAAGGTCCTAAATATGAGGAAAGACGTGCCCGATGTGTTGATCAGAGGGATGAGGAGCAGAGGGGGTCGCCTGATTGTGTCTGCAGTTAAGGCATAAAAGCTGATACACCAGGGATGCAGAGCGTTTGTGGCCACGCTGGTAGATCCAGATCCTAAGATGAGGAGGCCAGAGGATATTGATGTGGTGCTTGAATTCTCAGATGTGTTTCGAGCACATATTCCCGGGTTACTGCCGCACCGAGAGATCGAGTTTGACATTGAGTTAGTAGTGGGTACGACACCTCAGTTGAAGGCTTTGTATCAGATGGCACCCTCATAGTTGACAGAGCTGAAGAAGCAGTTGCAGGAGTTGATAGACTCTGGTTTTAGTCGGTCGAGTGTTTCACCTTGGGGAGCACCGGTGTTGTTTGTGAAGAAGAAGGATGGGTCGTTGCAGATGTGCATTGACTATAGGATGTTGAATAAGGTTACCGTTAGGAATCGGTACCCTTTGCCTAAGATCAAGGACCGATTTGATCAGTTGCAGTGGGTGAAGGTCTTCTCGAAGATTGATATGCGATCAGGATACCATCAATCGAGGATCAGAGAGGTGGACGTCCAGAAGATAGCTTTTCGGACACGGTACGGACACTAAGAGTTCTTGGTGATGCCCTTTGGACTGACGAACGCACCTGCAACATTCATGTATCTGATGAATAGGACATTCCAGACGTACCTTGATAGATTTGTCATCGTCTTCATGGACGACATTTTGGTGCACTCCGCAGACAGAGAGCAGCATCGAGAGCACCTGAATATTGTGCTTGGCATTTTGACAAATCAGAAGTTGTATAACAAGTACAAGAAGTGTGAGCTTTGGTTGGATCGGGTGGCATTTCTGAGGCACATTGTGTCAGCAGAGGGGAAATCGGTGGATTCGGCGAAGGTTGAAGAAATGACTCAGTGGTGGGCCCCGACGATCATTACAGAGATCAAGAGTTTCGTGGGACTTGCTTGTTATTACATGTGATTCATTCAGGATTTATCCAGACTCGCTGCACCACCGACAGCGTTGACGCAGAAGGGCGTCAAGTTCGTTTGGTCCCAAAAGTGCGAGGATAGTTTCCAGGAACTAAAGAGGCGACTGACGATAGCACCGATTCTGAGGCTTCTGAGTGGCAGCGAAGGATATGTGATCTATAGTGACGCGTCCGGTGTCGGTTTGGGTTGTGTTCTGATGCAGCATGGGAAGGTAGTAGCGTATGCCTCGAGGCAGCTGAAGACGCATGAGAAGAACTACCCCACTCACGATTTGGAGTTAGCCGTGGTGGTTCACGCATTGAAGATCTGGCAGCATTATCTTTACAGGTAGTAGTTTGAGGTCTTCACAAATCACCAGAGCTTGAAGTACTTATTTTCGCAGAAGGAGCTGAACATGAGACAACACAGATGGCTCGAGTTCCTTAAGGATTACGACTTCACCATCTCCTATCACCCAAAGAAGGCGAATTCAGTTGCAAATGCCTTGAGCAGGAAGGTAGAGGTGTCAGTTGCGAATTTATGTATTCAGGAATGGAGGTTACTCGAGGCATTGTTAGAGTGGAGACCATTCATAGAGGGCTCTGAGAGAGCAGTGATTGCTGGACTTCGGGTGGAGCCGCAGACAGTCTCACCGGTAGTGCAGCCGCAGTATGACGATGAGGAGTTAGCTAGTCTGTTGCAATTGACTGCTACGGATGGATCAGACATCACTGTGGGAGTTGATGGAGGTCTAAGGTTCAGGAGTCGGATCTGGCTGCCGAGGGTTGATGGGCTGAGAGATGACATCATGGAGGATGTACACAGAGCGAGGTATACCATTCACCCGGGGAGTACGAAGATGTAGAAGGACCTGCAACGGAACTTCTGGTGGAAGGGCATGAAGAAGGATATTGCAGAGTTTGTGGACCGATGCTTAGTCTGTCAGGATGTGAAGATTGAGCATCAGCGACCAGCAAGACCGATGCAGTGTATTGAGCTGCCAGTGTGGAAGTGGGAGCACGTGACGATGTATTTCGTCACATGTCTGCCAAAGACTAGGAGCTTCCACGACGTGATTTGGGTGATAGTCAATCAACTGAGCAAGTCGGTGCACTTCTTAGCGATTAAGACCACGTTGCCTCTGGAGGGTCTAGCTAAGTTGTATGTGGAGGAGATAGTCAGGCTGCACGGAGTACTAGTGAGCATCATCTCTAATCAAGATCTCATATATACTTCCAGGTTTTGGGGGAGTCTGCAGCAGGCCTTGGGGACACGACTGAGGTTCAACACACTGTTTCATCCCCAGAGAGATGGTCTGTCTGAGAGGACGATTCAGACCCTGGAGGATATGCTGAGAGCATACACACTAGATTGGGCGGGACACTGGGATGAACATCTGGCACTGATTGAGTTCGCCTACAACAACAACTACCATTCTAGTATTGGGATGGCACCGTACGACGCATTGTACGGGAGACCTTGCAGATCACCAGTATGCTGGAGTTATGTGGGCGAGAGGCAGTTAGTGGGGCCAGAGCTCGTACAGATGTATGCAAAGAAGGTTGATGTGATCAGGAGGAGATTGGCCAAGGCTCAGAGCCGACAAAAAAATTATGATGATAGATGCCGATGGGTGTTGAGTTTCGACGTGGGCGACCACGTCTTCCTAAGAATCTCCCCAGCCAGAGGAGTAAGGAGGATTAGGAAGAAGAGGAAGCTCAGCCTGAAGTATGTTGGGCCGTTTGAGATCCCCGACCGAGTTGGAGAGGTTGCCTAACGGATTGCGTTGCCACCGCAATTTTCAGGTCTTCACAATGTCTTCCACGTGTTGATGCTGAGGAAGTATATTGTAGACCCAGCGCATGTGATTGAGATAGCAGTGCCAGAGATTCATCTGGACTTGTCTCTTGAGGAAATACCAGTTGAGATTGTTGATCGCATGGATCACCAGCGAAGGTCAAATGGCAGCATCACAACGAGCGCGATGCCACTTGGGAGATCAAGGAGGCAGTTCGAAAGAAATATCCAGAGTTTTTCAGTGAGTAGCTTGTTTGAATTTCGGGATGAAATTCTTTTAAGGTGGGTGGATTGTAAAATCCTAAACCCATCTTAGGGTCTTAATGTTGTTTAGGGAGGAGTGTGGTGGGTCTTGACTTTTGTGGCTTGGAGAGATAGGTGATGGCGTAGGGGATGGGTGGAGGTATGGGCATGGAGTGTAGGGGAATAGTGTGGGTGTTGCTTGGGGTTTGGTTTTGGTTAAAAGAAAAAGCCATCCCACTCCTCCATTCTTCTTCCTCTCCAATTTCTTCTCCCTCACTCATCTCATCTCATCTCTCACTTTCTTTCCTCTTTTCGGCGACGCAGAGGAGGTGGCAGGAGCTCCGGTGGTTGGTGGTGAGTGTGGGCGAGAGGCTTGAGATACGTGGTGTGACGCAAGGACGAGGACGAGCATTCGAGGTTACGAACCGGAGGTGAAGGTTTGTAATCTCCGACGTGCGTCGGCAACCGCGAGAGGAAGATATGTCGGCTTATTATTTGATTTGTTGCTCACCCATATTGGGGTGATATTGTGGTCGGTCGGAGACCTCACCGGCGGGGAGAAATGACGTCAAATCCTCGGCTGGCGTGGGGTTGCTGTCGACTGGTTCCTTTGGGTAGTCGACCATTTTAGTGTATTTTGCCCAGCTTTAACCAACACCGGTCGAACGATGCCATGTGGTGGTCGATCGGTTGTTCGTGTGCTGGTGGGTCGGGGGATTGGCTGTTGGTTTTCGGTTGACCATTTCTATTGTTCGTTTGACCGGAACTTAAGTTGACTTATGTCTTGTTCGACTGTTTTTATGTCGTGTTCGACCGATTGATGACTTAGAACTGCTAGGATGCTCTGGTAGTTTTCGGTCGATCGTGACCCCTGAGTCGATCGACCGTTACACTTGTATGATTTTGACCAGACTCTGGATTTTGACCACATATTGGTCTATCGGTTTTAGACTCTTGTTCGACCATTGGGATTTAGGTTATGCGTAGAAATTTCGACCATTGCAGACTTTCGGTCAACCGGACCCCATGAACGGTCGAACGGATTGCCTATTTCGGTCGACCATTTGTGCGGAGAACCGAATTCCTGGTCCTTGTTGAATGCCAACTCTGTCCACGGAAACCAGTGTCCTCGCCTAGTGCGTGAGCCGGGAGGTGATGACGGGTGTGTTACACGTGCCTGCCCAAGGACTCCCGTGTAGAAGAGTGTGGGTATTTGGGACATGCCACCTTCGTTTATGGATTGTGGCGTAATGTGATGAATTTATGGACTCATGGTAGAGTAGCATATCTGAGGGATCGCGGATCCCAATGTATGATGATGTGCGTCTCATGGAGCCTGATGACCTTGTAGACTTCGGTCCGAAACCAGCTAATGTTGTGTCGAACGTAAGTTGATCTACCGATGTTGTGACGGTGATGTCGTCGATGTTGTTCCGACGATGATGTTGCCGATGTTGTTCCGGCTTTGATGTTGCCGATGTTGTTCCGGCTGTGTTCCTCAGCTGGGCACCTACTGAGATGATTGATAGATCGACTGAGCGACGACGCCGTTGGTGAGGTTTGACCACTATAGATATAGATCTGTTACTCACGACTCGAACCTTGCGGGCACCCCTTATCGAACCCCATGGTTAATACAGCTGCGCGTGGGAAGCATCGCGCATTATTCCGTTAGACCGTATGGACCTACGGTCGGTCTCTGAGGGAGACCCGATGATGATTGTCGGACTGATGTCCCATTTTACCCTTCGGCGGAACTGTTTTCCTTACTGTTGATGACATGATATGCCACTAGTATGATAGGTTCATTTGTACTACTACATTCATATGGGTGAGCTTGGCATACGGGGTTTCCTTACGGAAACTCAGCCATTGTTGTTGCATGTTTTATTGCAGGACTGCAGTAGGTTCAGTTGCGTGGTGAATCTGGGCACGCGTATTTTGGGACTGAGATCCTCTCTTTCGGACCATTTAGGTCGACATGATTACTTGTACTATCTTTTGTTATATACGATGTAATCATGTAGTTTTGACAAACTCTGATGTAATATGGTGCACCGTTTGAATGTTTTATTGGAGTAACAGTCCCACCTGTAGGATGATATGTTTCTTGTGTCTTTGATGATACTACTGATATGAGGTGTTATGTTGTGGTCATGTATGCCCTTAGGATCTCAGACCATATAACATCCTTATCATGACCCGTAGATGACTAAATTAGTTGTTATATCGATTTACCAATTTGGTTATGGTTGGTTGCCGTTGTGAACGCACGTTGATCCACGATTTGGGATGTTCTATTTCTGATTTTGTTTGAGGTTGTGAGGAGGGTATTCTTATATCTTTCCTTGAGGTTGTTATGGACTCTGTAGCTACACTAGATCATAAAGGCTTAACTAGCTTGCATTGAATATAATCTAATAAGTAATTCTGGGCACATTCTGTTTCTGCTCCGACGGGCCACAGTTGGGTCCTCTAGAATCAGAGACCATTCACACAAGACCTCTATGTAGAGGCCAGGCATAAGATAAGTCATGCACATGTGTGCTGTCATTCTGTCTCAGGTGAGATGTTTCTAAGGTCGTGATCACACCATGTAGGTTTATTTCCGAGATTTGAAGGGTCTATCTGGCGTACCGCTTTGTGCCAAGCGGTGGGTCACTATTGGGTAACCCGCTTCTATTCCTGACCGGCATGACTGGTGTTCTGTTTCCTTTTAGAGGAATTTGCACGGGTGTTGCCCGACTGGTGCGGCTGTTGGAGTGATAGCATTTTGTTGCATATTGTGCTTTTATGTGATTTTTCTGATGCTATTGTCTTAGTTAGACTTCATGCATAATTCTTTAAAGGTTTGGCTAGGGCATATTGGGGTTTCTTTATTGAAAACTCACTGATATGTTAATGTTGTGCTTTGAGGTACTTTACTTTAGGGAGGACTGGACGAGTTGTTGCATATTTTGTACACGAGGGAGACATTGACCAGAGTCTTCAGTTATCTATACTTCCGCTTTATGTTCTTGTATTTCCTTTGAATCTCAAGTATTGTATTTGAACCTTTTCATATATGGATATTTTATTTTCTGAGTTATTTTTATAAGTTGTCTATCCATGTATGTCTTTTATGTATCGTCGAGTTAGTATGTTTGTATGTTTATTGTAACTAATTCGGTCTTCATGGAGGACTCTGATCACGACACTAGTGTTCCTTTCCCAGTGTGCGTACTCATGAGATCGGGGGCATTACATTGGGTGTCAATATAGTATTAAACAAACTATCACACACATTCTGGGTATCAATATTGTGCATCACATCAATATTATGCCGAACTAAAAGATCTTTCACGTACAATAACTGAAAAGAAATACTTCTCTTGCTCCAATTATTTCCAGCACCCAGAGAACAATTTTGCAAATATTTAAGAACAATTTGCCCAGATTTGTATTCGAGTGGACCTCTGTGTTCCTCTTTACCATCAAATACTCTTTTATTTCTCCTCCAGCGGTGATCTTTATCTAGCCACCAACGGTGACCCAAACAAACATTCTTGCCACTATTCTTTAGATTAATGGAATGAGTATCTTCCATATAGAAATGAAATGCCATATACTCTCTACTCATCCAACCAACCATTTAGCATATGCAGGAAAGTCATTTATTGTCCACAACAAGACCACTGGAGTGTGAAACAAGACTGCCTATAAACATCATAAGTATATAAACCTTCTTCCCAAAGTTCTTTTAGCTCTTCGATAAGTGGGTGTGAATAAACATCTAGCTGGTTGTCAGGATGACCGGGAATGATTAGCGACATCATGAAAAACCGGTGTTCATGCTACATTCCATCCACGGTGGGAGATTGATTAGTAGCATATCATACATTCCATTCATGCTATATATCCTTTATTTTACCCCAATTTTGTGATACATTCCATACACGGTGGGAGATTGATTAGTAGCATATTATACATTCCTTTCAAGTTATATATCCTTTATTCTCAGGTATTAGGTAGTAGAGACGATAATGAAAGAGAAAATGACTGAAAATGTAAGAAGAAAGGACTCAAATGAAGCAAACTGGACCTGTTTATCATGCACAAGGTCCCATCTGCAAATCAGGAATGACGCAGATGAAATCCAGAGGGACTTGAACGCATGGAAAACATTTCGAGAGGAAGAATCCCTCAATACCATTATCTTGAAGAGTATTTAGGCAATTAATACCAAACGGGCTCAACCAGCGGACCAGGAGTGCACCCCACATGCAAAATACATCACTTAAATTACTGAGCAAGTTTTGGGGTGAATCAGACCAATCTGATACGCAAGTGGTGGGTTTTGATCCGCCATTGGTGGATCAAGTTGGTTCAAATCCTACCAAATTTCAAACATGGCTCGGACATAACTAATTGGGTGCACCAGACTATAGAGAAAGATATGACAGCCATCGGATTGCTTCCAGATCCATCCAAACCCTTATTTCTTCTATAAATTCCATTATAATCCCTCCTCTCCTCTTCTTCTTGGTTCCTCCATTAGTTTAGGTTTATTTTTGCCGCTCATTAGTGTGAGAGGAGAAGAAGGAGAAAACGTTGTAAGCTTTCATTTCAATCTAGTGTTCCTGTTATTTACATTGATATTTTCTATTTGATACAATTTCCTTCATGTTTGTTGTTTGCCTAATCTAGTTTTCTGAATTTTCCATTATGGTTTTCGGTTTTTTTTTGTTTTCTTTAGTTTAGAGATGAGTAGGGAGTAGTTCATCCCCATTGGGGGTGGAGAAGAAGGTGATGTGATTATGTGATGTATTAAGTGTGTGTTAATCTTAATCTTTGAACCTCACCTGAGTTCCATAACAATCTACTGATATTTTCACTCTTATCTTTGATGTGATAATGCTCTTGAGTGATGCTTAACACATGCTTGGTTAGTGGACCTATTTTATGGGGAAAGATGATGTGAGGAAATGGATGAAGTGGAAGCAGGAAACATGACATGTGCATGCATGTGCTCATGTTGGCCTCATCCTAATAATATTTTGTATGTTTTAATGATTGTGTTAAATCTCATTTCATGTGGAGACACAGTGGGGTTTTGTCATTATGTGTGTGCTGATATTAGCATCATTTCAATTATTATCTTGTATGTTTTAATCATAATGCTTTATCTTATTTGATGTGGAGGCAAGTTGGATTTAGTTTTATGGATTTCATGTATTACATGTTGTGATGCGCACAAATAAACACACACACATACACATATTTTCATTTCCGCATTCTTTCTCTACCTCGTAAGGGTTTATTTTTAACGTTTGTGTTCTAGTTTCATATGCATCATAGTGTAATCCGACCTCATTTCCCTCTCTTCTTTTTCGAATTCTAACCCACACGCACTCCCTATGAACTCGACCTGTACTTGTCACCGCTTCATCATGGTCGTGCACTTGTGGTAGTATAGCGGATCAATTATGATTTTGGCGTCGTTGCCAAGGAGTGTCGTTTTCGTTGTCGAGTTCACCATTTTGGTGGGGTTTTTCTTTCTCTTTTGGTTATTGGACGGGGTTGCAAGTGGATAGGGGGACCTAAAGTATCTTAGGAGCATGTTGGTGAAGTCTGTGGGCTAGAATCCCCAGACAACCCACCAATAGTGGATTTGGATCCGCCACTGGCGGATCTGGTTAGCTATTTGTGTTTTCTATTTTCATAGTATCTTCCTTTGCCTATATCTTGTCGTTTAAGTCAACAATTGATGCCTTGAATGCTTTGTTTAAGTGTCAGTAACTAATTTGGCTTGCATGACCCCTTCATAAGACAACATGGACCCTAAAACTCAAAGCAAAAGATTAGATCAATTGCCATCTAGGGCATGCATCATTTATAGTCCTTGCTTGCATATTTTCTTTCCTTTTCTTTAATTTCTCATTGTCGATTGCTGGCGTGAGGTATGTGCACCCATTCTCTCAGGCATGCATGGTTAAAGCATGCATTAGTTAGTAATGTGCATTAGGACAAGAGTGAGGTGAGTGTTTGATTGGAAGGCTTGATTGCTAGTTTAGGAATCAAACTACTCTAAGGGGGGATGTCCCATACAAGATAATGTGGGGGATTTCATCACCCTTTCCTTAGCCTCAAAAATCACTCCTAATCAAAAGTCTTAATCTAAAATCAAGTAGACATTGGCCATTAGGATTCAGGCGCACTTAAGAGACAATACCATTTTCGACGTCATAACCATAACGTCATCGTTTACTTAGTTGCATTGAGACTTTTGGGACCTCCAGGTCTTGACTTTCTCATTCGGCTTTGTGACCTTCGACCGAGGAGGTGAGGCAGTCGAGAGTGTGTGGAGTTGCGGTTAGGCGTCATCAAGCTTAAGGACCTATAGCCAGCCTAAGCTTGTTTGAGTTGTGTTTGCTAGATTGGGCCTCTACCCTCACCCACTACCTACGCTAGATCTAGGGATTCTTCCCTTCTCATCTGAGTCTTCTCCTTCTCTATATTTTTTGATTAGTCTCCTCCTCTGATTACACCTTCTCTTGTGTGTAGTTTTTTTAGTAGAGTCGAGCGTTTTATGGGAGTTTTGGCTCATTCTGGTGAGAGCGCTCGACTTGAGAGAGTGCAGTTTTCTTCTGAGATGGATGGTATAGGTGATCGCCCATCTCTGCCTCAAGCTCCTTTTGAGCATGAAGGCAAGTCATCTCATGGAGGTGGGGGAGACCTCGGACCACTCCTACCACCACCTAGACCTCCTCCTCCGACTCAAGAGGAAGAGGGATTCAGTCATGATCCAGTTCTGGGTGCACCACCACCTTCAGCTTGAAAGGATAGACCAATCACTTGGGAGTCGACTCATCATGTTCGGGCAGCGCACCCTTCTTGCATACGTCTCCCACCTACTCACGGCAACAATTATGACTTAAAAGCTCAATATGTGAGATATGCTACCATCCTTCACTACCAATAAGGAGGATCCGTATATCTTTGACGAGGATTCCGTCTGGTAGAGGTTGTTTTCTTTTACGTTGAAGGATAACGCGAAGAAATGGATGTACAGCCTCCTGGTGAACTTGATGCGGTCTTAGGATGAATTCGTGATCATTTTTCTGAAGAGATTCATCCCTCAAAGGAAGACTCAACAGATACGACACCAGATATATCAAATGTATCAGACTAAGACCGAATCGTTTCATGCTTTCATTGAGTGGTACAAGGACCTTCTCCAGCAGTAACCTCATCATGGACTTGAGTTATGGCAGTTGTGCCAGATTGTTTATGAGGGCCTTAACTACAACACCAGCACATTGTTGGAGTCGATTTGCTAGGGTGATTTCCGAATGAAACTCATCGATGAGGCGTGGGATGCTTTTGAATTAATCGCTGAACGTACCCTTGAGTGGGACATGATATATCCATGATATATTAGTTTAATTTGACCCTCTAGTAGTGCTACCCAAGTAAGTCTGGGTAAGTGCTTTAGGAATAAAAATAACTAAGCTGGAATAAAGGATTATGTACCAAATAAAAAGTCAATAACACTCCTCCTCCTTGGCAACAAGAAGGTTTAACGGCTTGTTGCACGTGCCAAGTGAAACCGTGATTCCTATGAAAGTGAGTTAGGATTTTCCCGATTTTCATAAGTTTTACTTTCTTTCATTCTTCTCTTTCTTTGTTTTGCTCGGGACTAACAAAATGTATGTTTGGGGGTATTTGATTAGTAACATATCATGTGTAATATCAATGATATATTTGTTTAATTTGACCAAGTAGTGCTACTACGAGTATGGTTACATTTATTTCAGGAATAAAAATAATTGGACTAGAATAAAAGATTATGTACCAAATAGAAATCAAATTGGACTCTAATCCCGCTGGAAATGATGCAGGAACTTAGAAGGTCTCTCCACGAGTCTAGAGAAGTTTAAATTACGTCGAATTGGTACTCCAATCGACCATCGCGACGAGAGGAATCTAAATCTATACCCATATTTCCAATATATGACCAACTTTAGGATAGATTCACAAAGCAGTGATGAAAAACGTGGGAAATCATCTAGACCGTTGGATTGAGTTCAGCGAGAAGATCTAGTACCTTAATCCTATATAACGAGAGGGTAACCTCTCTTCCCTTTCCCCTTTCTTCTATTTTTTTCCTTTTTTACCACCATTAGAGTATGTTAGGAGTATATTTAATGTTCAAGTTTTGGATTCCTCTTTTATATTGTTGCAACCTTTATTTGGTAAGTATCTTCCCTCACTTCCATCTTTACTACTTCTCATGTTAATGTGTGGCTAAACTACCTCTTAAGAGGTGGGGATGATGATAGGATAGGTTAATGGTGGTTGTGTAATATCCTGAATTTTTTAGTTGAGGTAATAATCAAATATCTTAATGGACTAATTAAGATTGTTGGATGATTGTGTGGTTTTAGGAGAAGATGAAATTTTGAGAAGAATATTGAGAAGAAAAAGATGGAGATTTTGAGGCAAGTACTGATTCGTTATTCTTCAGTTTCATATCATGTCTGTCTCTCTTGATATTCGTAGTTGCATGCATGTTGAGCATTAATATTGATTTTATGGATATGCATATGATTGCATGGTGGTGTTTTGGTCGACATGTCCTGTGGCTGTGTGTATGTTTCTAGCAGAGCAACTTAGGAAAGAGCTGCCTAACGGACAGCGTGGAGCCACCCGAGAGAGGAAAGGGCTGCCTGTCGTTAGTGTGGAGCTACCAGGTGTGCGTCTGACAGATTGATAGATTTCAGAAGCACAGGATGTGGTCGAATCTGAATGGGGGTTTCAAATTGATATGCATGTATTTTATTTGTGATGCATGTCTCTTGATTGTGCTTATTGACTGAATGTCATATTCTGTATTATTTTCCACAAGATTATGATTCTGATTGATTGATGGTTGATACTTGTGGGCTGTCGAGCTAACAAATTGTTGATTATATTTTTTAGATTAATTATGGGCCTATCAGATGGATTTAAATATCAGAGTTCGCAACGGTCAGGATCGTGGATCGTATCTTAACGCACCGGGTTCGGGTGGGTGAGCAGTTGTCCGGGGTCGGGGCGTTACAAATGGTTTCAGAGCAATACGATCCTCGGAATTAGTCGGGATTTGGATTTGAAATAAAAATTTGATTGGATTGGAATTTGAGAAATTGAATTTAGAAGTATTGACTATTGATTTAAATGTGAATTTTGACTTGGTTGGATTTGCTACCAAATTATTAATAAATAATGAAAGATGAATTTAGAGATATTTGGACTTGAGTTCAAATGTGAATTTGGATTTGGTTGGATTGATTATCCAAATTATGAGCGATAAGTGGTGTTAGGTTTTTAGATTTGATAAATAATGAGTTGAAAATTTTGTATTGATTTGTTTGGATTGAGACAGTATTGAGATCAAATTTCGAGGACAAAATTTCTTTTAAGGATGGTAGAATGTAATATCCTGAATTTTTTAGTTGAGGTAATAGTCAAATATCTTAATGGACTAATTAAGATTGTTGGATGATTGTGTGGTTTTAGGAGAAGATGAAATTTTGAGAAGAATATTGAGAAGAAAAAGATGGAGATTTTGAGGCAAGTACTGATTCGTTATTCTTCAGTTTCATATCATGTCAGTCTCTCTTGATATTCGTAGTTGCATGCATGTTGAGCATTAATATTGATTTTATGGATATGCATATGATTGCATGGTAGTGTTTCGGTCGACATGTCCTGTGGCTGTGTGTATGTTTCTAGCAGAGCAACTTAGGAAAGAGCTGCCTAACGGACAGCGTGGAGCCACCCGAGAGAGGAAAGGGCTGCCTGTCGTTAGTGTGGAGCTACCAGGTGTGCGTCTGACAGATTGATAGATTTCAGAAGCACATGATGTGGTCGAATCTGAATGGGGGTTTCAAATTGATATGCATGCATTTTATTTGTGATGCATGTCTCTTGATTGTGCTTATTGACTGAATGTCATATTCTGTATTATTTTCCACATGATTATGATTATGATTGATTGATGGTTGGTATTTGCGGGCTGTCGAGCTCACAAATTGTTGATTATATTTTTCAGATTAATTATGGGCCTATCAGATGGATTTAAATATCAGAGTTCGCAGCGGTCAGGATCGTGGATCGTATCTTAACGCACCGGGTTCGGGCGGGTGAGCAGTTTTCCGGGCTCGGGGCGTTACAGGTTGTGTGTTCTTGTTTTTACATTGAATGTGTTGGTTAAAACTCTAATTTGTAGATTTACTTCTTTAAGGTACAAGCTCATTAGGTGTTTGACGAAATGTCGTTTCTTAAATGATTACAAGCTTCATGCTCATATCTATGTGTATTGCCTTAAATGTTGTTTAGAATACATGTTTGACCTTATTAATGGGTTTTGTGAATGTTTCATGGATGTTTGCCATTCCAAGTGCACCGAACTTTTGTACACTAGTGAAGAACAGTGGATACTCATCGCCCAATAGTATAGACATCGACTGTTAATATGGCCAACGCCTATTGTGTAAGAGGTCGGGGTATAGATGTCGGCCTATTATACAACCGACGTCTATTGTGGGAGAGGTCGGGGTATAGACGTCATCCTATTCTACAGCCGACGTCTATTGTGTAAGAGGTCGGGGTATAGACGTCGGCTATGTGTACCACCGACATCTATAGTTCTAATAAGTCCAGGTTTCTATTCAGTTTTTATCTTTTATCTTGTATCTTAGCCACCAAAACCCTAGCCTCCGCAACCCTGACCATCTTCCTCCACTTCCACAACCACTACCGCAGCTTCCACGACCACCATCACCGCACCCTCCTCCTCCGCTACCACCATCGCCGTAACACCCTCCTCGTGACCACCGTCACCGTCACCGCAGCCATGACCTCCTCCTCTGGTTCATGCTCATACGGTTGGTGTAGTTGTGGATTGAGTTTTTTTTTTTTTTTTTGATTTGGTGTAGTTGTGGGCGCACCCACCGTCACCACACCTCCTCTGCGACGTCAGCAACAACTTTCGCATCCTCCTCTGGTTCGTTCTTAATCACCTTTAGAAAAATTAACTTCAACTGAAGCAAAAAGGAAATCTACTAGCCTTGTATTGTATCTTGTTTGATTAGGTTCTCATATTTGATATGTTTATATTGTAGTGTTTGGATTTGGATTTGGATTTTAGATTGTGGTGTTTGGATTTGGATTGTTTAGTTGGTTGTGGAGATTGTGAATTTTGGATTTGTTTGGTTGACGAGAGTGGAGTGTGATTGTGTGAATGTTTATTTCAATTTGTTATATGTTATTCTTATGTGTTATGATGATGGATGTGGCCTTTATTAATGAGATACCATTTGATTTCACTCGTTCATTGGATTGGTTTGGTTTGGATTGAGTTGGGTTGGGTTGGTTGGATGATTTAAATGAGTATATGTGAATTTGATTGGTTTGTTTTTCTATCTTAGGTCATGAGTTGGGTTGGTTGGATGATTTAAGTAATGATTTTGTGTTGTCTGGATTGCATTATTGAGTAAATTTGAATGTAAATAAACTAACGTTTTTCATGGATCTCATGCATGTGTATTTCAACATGAGTAGATTTGTAATTTGAATGTGATGTAGTGGAGAAATACATGATGTGAATATGAGTAGTTAAACATTTTTCTTGTTAATTCTACGATTTGAAGAATTTTACATATAAAATTTTGAGGGGAGGTTCTACCAAAATTTCAATAAAAATTTATTCCCAATTGCTATTAATAACATGATATTTTGTGTTTAAAATGGTTTTCTGTCAATCCAAGTAATTATTTTTAATACTTGTTTTTAATAATTAAAATGTTTATGCCTTGCTTTTTTGAATTTTCAATATTATGATAATAACTCATTGACCCCCTTAAAAACTTGGCCTTTAATAACCTAAAGCAAAAGATTAGACAATATTTCCTAAGTCATTCATCATATAGGAAATATTTTCATTCATCGTATTTATTATTTATTTTACGAATTTTGTCGTAGATTGCTGGCGTAAGGTACGTAATCTCTTTCACTCATCATTCATTAGAAAGCACGCATTAGTTAGTAGGACTTGCATTGGAACAAGAGTGAGTTGAGTGTTTGTTTGGTGTGTTTGTTCGAATAAGGTATGAAAATACTTAGGGGGTAGTCACCTATAGGAGATGAGGTGGGGGATTTCGTCACCCTTTCCTTGAAGGGTTGCCTCCGGCTTTATACGTCTTCAAAGAGGATGTTATGCAGTTCTTGGCGATGGATCAAGTGTGCATAATGATTATTGACGTGCAAGTGAAGTATTTTCTTCTATATAAGTTGAAATGTATTGAGTAATTTTATCCTAATTATAACATAATGTAAGTTTTACTATTGTAGACAACTTTATGATGTTAGAAGGTCAGTCTTTCCCAGGATCAACTATTTGGATTTGTTAGTCCATCTACCTATATATCCGGGAATAAGGATAAATCGGGCGAACTTGCGACTCTCATGAAAAATCAAGGCAAAAGATATTATTTGCTCCCTTATCATGAGAGGTAAATTTGTTAATTCAAAGTAAGTGGAATTTTAATTTGTAATAAACTTCTAATTATGTACATAAACATGGCTCATTGGATGCTTACCGTTCTATGCCCTTAGACTAATTTGGCATATTGGTTTGATCCTTTGGTGTCGAATAAACCAAAAGAATCCAGAAGAAACTTGTTTCAATGTAAGTTCGATTTAATCATCCTATTTCAATCCTTTGGAGCCGATGTCTATTATTTTCATAAAAGGACTAGACGTCGGCTATAAAGACAACTGACATCTATACCTAAAGAATAGACGTTGGGTGCTAAAGAAAGCCGACGTCTATAGCTAAAGAATAGACGTTGGATGGGAGTAACGACCAACGTCTATACCTAACGTATAGACGTCGGATAGAGTAACAACTGATGTCTATTCTTTAGGTATAGACGTCGGCTTTCACGCGACCGACGTCTATGTATATACGACGTATACATAGATGTCGGGTCTAGGGAGTCGTATATCCGACGTATATTCCCTTTTCTACAGTAGTGGTAATTGGAGCATACTCTTTTTGTAAATATGTTTAATTATCAAAACAAAATAAATACAAAACATAAAATGAAAAAATAACAATAAGATAACCACATGAATATTGTCTTGTTTCCCACCCCACCCTTGTGAACTGGGGAGGTGATGGGTTCCCATTTTGGGACCCATCCATTCTAATGTGGTTGTTTGTTTCTCTCCCTTCGTTTCACTGGTGAAAAGTGTAAGGAATTTTCTTTTTGTGCTTAAACCTTGGTGAGATCTTTTCTACTTATGCATGTCATGTAGGTCATATTTATCATACATTGTGGACAATGCATGAAGTAAGTGTGGGGGGTTTATCGTGCGTAAATAGTCAAGTTTTTTTTCCTTTTCTTTTGTTTGTATTGTTAGGGTCATGATAGTGTGCTGCAATTTACATTGATATATCTACTATATCATGATCATTGGGTCACTTGCTTTTTTTGCTTGCCTAGTGCTTTTATTTTTAAATTTGTTTTAAAAACTGCATGTGTTTGCGAAAGAAAACGTTTTGTGTGTGTTTAGCATGTGCAAAACCGTTGAGAGACAAAGTAAAAAAAGGAAGCTCCAAGAATTGACTTGAACATGATGCATTAGAATATCTAGTACACCGACTTTAGGTCTTATCTAGTCATAAGGATGCACTCTGGTTGTCCCTCGGGGGAGAGTAATCATAAGGTTTTAGTATTCAAACAAATAAAGAAGTCTACCCTGAACCTAGTGAGTCAAATAATTTGTGCCTATTAGTAGAAGGAAGTTTGTCGTAGTCAGGGACCCTTAAACTCCTGTTTTGAAACATTAAGTGTAGGTGTTTTGGATCATATGTAGATAAGAAATAATTTAGTAGGTTGTTATCTCTTCTCACATGACTCCTATCACTTGGGAAATTAGGTACGAGGGGACTTAGTACCTAGTGGTGTCGAGTCATCTAACTTGGGATGCACCCACTGAACTCCTCTTACCTGGGTGGTGGGGATCGCCCTATGTGGAGATTTGGAGGAAGGTGTACATGATAGTGTAAGTCCTCAAAGGAAAGATGCACGAAACCCGACCTTGAGAAAATTAAACGCCAACTAGTAAAAAATAAAATGAAATAAAAGAAAAAAAGGTAATACAAATAAGAACCTTAATGGACTTTACACGATGTATCACTTGAGGATGTTAAGGTTGTCAAAGTCTTTCACTTAAGTCTATAATTAACTTGCCTGAATGGTTCCCTAGGCTAGGTGTGTGGACTAGATACATATATAGAGTCGGCCCGTAGGATACGCGATTGATATGTTTTAATTAACCGCAAGTGCATGGCCGCATTGAAGTGGTGGAAACTATGGGTCGATCCAGAGGGAGGTGTGTCGACTTTAGTTTGTTCGAAGGTGAGTGGGAAAGAAAGGAGTTATGATCTAAACTACACTACAATGCAAAAGGAAATGGAAATACGCAATAAAACTAAACCCCATAGGGGGTAGAGAAAGAATGTGAATATAAAGATATGTGTATGTGTGTGTGTTCAATTATGCTCATCAAAACATGTAGTGCATGAAAATCATAAAACTAAATCCAACTTTGCCTCCACATGAAATAAGATAACACCATATCATTAAAACATACAAGACAATAATTGGAATAAAGCTAAATAAACTCATGTATAAAGACGAAACCCCACTATGCCTCCACATGAAATAAAATAACACCATATCATTAAAACATACAAGACATTAATCAAGGTAAGGGCAACAATACTACATGCAACTACAAGTCATGTTTCCAATATTAATCCCATCGATATCCTCACCTCATCATTCCCCATAACATAGGCCCACTAGTCTAAGCATATGCTAAGCTTCATTCAAGAGCATTCGCATATCAAAGACAAGAGTGAAATCTCATTAGATTGTTATGGAAATCATGTACAGTTCAAAGGATTAAGATAACACACACCTACTACCTCACATAATCATATCACATATTTCTCCACCCCCCAAGTGGGGATGGAACTACTCACTCATATTTAAACTACAACCTACATTAACAAAATGAAGCATTCTACTGAAAGGAAATTAAACTAAGCAAGCAAGAAATATTAAAGAACTAATTGAAAGGAAAGTAAAACTAAACAGGCATGCAAGAATTAAAAGACAAGATTAAAAGAAACTAAGAACAATTATTTTATTTACATAAGTCACATTACAAGTGACATTCTTCTCCACCTTCAATTTTTGCTTCAAGGCTTTTACTCCAAGTAGAGAGAATGCCACTAAGCAATGGGTGAATACAAAGGAAGGTGAAGAGTTCTATTTATAGGCATGGAAAAAGCTAATCCGGGACAATCCCCCGGTATGGGACTAAACAAATACCAGACATAGACTAAATAAGCACTAATACCCGACCCTACGAAATCTTAGCGGATCCGGATCAAAACAGACCGCCAATTGGCGGTCTCTATTGTTTGGATTCGGCCGTTGTTTCGTGTGGGCTTTTCTGGATCTCTTTGTTGGTCTTTGATGCATCTACTTCGCTTGTTAGAGCTACGACCCGAATAGAATTGCCAAAATACTCCCTATGATGGTGTGGAGTATTTTTGTTTGCTCATTGGTCCTTCGATCTTCCATTCAAGTCCTTCGATCTTGCATCTTAGTCCTCAAGTCTCTCAACTCAATCCTTGTTCCTGCTTTTAGGTCCTTTTAGAGTCTCTCGTTCTCAAACCTACTTATTCCTGAAAACTAAACATTAAACTTGTTACACAGCATTGTTTGGGTGAAAGATAATGGATACAAGACACAAAGATATGCATGAAATGATGTCAATCAAATACCCATACACCTAACTTTTGCTAGTCCCGAGCAAAACAAAGAAAGAGAAAAGCATACGAAAAACAAGAAATCCTAACTCACTTTTAGAGAAATCACGGTTGCACATAGCACGTACAACAAGCCGTTAAACCTCCTTGTCGCCAAGGAGGAGGACTGTTGTCTCCTGAGGGTTTTCAGCAGATATACCCACAAAATCCAAACATAGATGCATTGTTCAATCTAGAAACTCGACTCGATGGACTCATTTTTATAGATCATTGGTCACGGTAATCCTACGGGCCGACTCTATGGATGTATTCAGTCCACACACCTAGCCTAATGAACCATTTGTTCAAGTTAACTAAGGACTTAAGTGAAATACATGGACAACCTCAACATCCTCAAGTGATACAAAGTGTAAAGTTCATTAAGGTTCTTATTTGCTATACCAATTTTTTTTTATTTTTGTTTCTTTTCTTATTTTCTTATTTTCTTTATATTACTTGGAGTTTCATTCTCCCATGGTCAGGTTTCGTGCATCATTTCCTATAAGGACTTACACTATCACGTACACATTTCCCCAAATCTCCACATAGGGCATCCTTACCACCCGTATAACGGGAGTTCGGTCGGCGCATCCCAAGTCAGATGACTCGAAAGCACCAGGCACAAAGTCCCCTCAGACCTACTTTCCCGAGTGATAGGAGTTGTGCCAGAAGAGAGAACACGTACTCACTTATTTCATATGTACCTATGAACAAAAACACCTACACTTAAAGTTTCACAACAGGAGTTTAAGGGTCCCTGACTACGACAAACTTCCTTCTACTAATAGGCACGAATTATTCGACTCACTAGGCACTTCCTTCTACTAATGAATTCTTTATTTGTTTGAGTACTAAAACCTTATGATTACTCTCCCCCGAGGGAAAACCAGAGTGCATCCTTACGACTAGATAAGATCTAATGTCGGTGTACTAGATTCAGGGCAAGCAAAAGAAGACAAGTCACCCAAGGATCATGGCAAGCAGATATATTGATACTAAATGCAGCACACTAACATGACCCTATCAATACACACAAAAGAAAACAAAATCAAAGGGAAAAAAGACCCGACTATGTACACACGTAAAACACACCCCCACACCTACTTCATGCATTTTCCTCAATGAATGCAAGCAAGATACTACATGGATTTATGCATGAAAAAGGAAAGATCTCACCCACATAAAGCGCAATGGGAAGTTCATGGTTATGTTGATGGACACAAACTCGAATTCCCTCAAAACCTATGAGACGTTAAAGAAGGAATACAAATACGTGAAAAAAATGGGGCTCAAATACTCAAGGATTGGAGCCCACAACAATCGATGCTCACTGCTGGAGTCTTTTATTGTACTTCTTCTTCTTTTATCTTATTTTTATTTTTTCTTTTTTTTAATATAACTATGTACACAAATAAGTTTCCATCTTCATTTGTCCAATGACATCAAATGGGAACCTCAAAAAGTGGGTCAATGCACTTGGAAAGGGAACATGACACCACGTAGAGCCAAAATACTCATGTTTGGGCTCCCCTCACAAAGAGCACAAGATGAAAGGACAGGTTCATGAATTGGACGCAAAGGCGTCTCATTCAAAGCATCAAACTGAAAGATCTTGAACCTCTCAGGTGTTTGGGAAATATGGGGCAACAGAAGAAGAGTTTCTCCATTGCGGTGCTAATGTTATGATCGTCAATCCAAACTCTCCAACTAACCAGCTGGTGGGTCGGAACGAGGTCAAGAACCTCGTTAGGCATGTCCGACATACCAGGCGAACAAAAACTGGGTCTCTTACCCAAGGTATCCTCCAAGGAATTCCTAATACCCTCGTTAGCAATGTAGTTGTTTGATGTTCCATCATTTCCAAGATGATCAGGAACAATAGTGAGTGGGAAACTCTCATCGGGTTGTTTGAAATTGAGGGTACTAGAGAGCTTTTGCTCCACCACAGGAGAGTCCTTAAAAGGCACAACAATAAGATCATGTGGCTCAAGGGCCACGGGACAAAAAGATAAGGCACAATCCTGTGTCGACTCATAATGAAGTTGGTCTATGTTATTGTCAATTTGAATGGAATCCTCCACTAAGTGTTTGTGAATTGAAACCCCAAGTCCCTCAGACTAACTAGGAGTTTGACTGTGAAAGATTGTGCTTTGAATTTGTGGATGTGGTAGTGACTCGATATCAGAAAATAAATTCTCATGTTGACAAGAAAAGTTACTCTCCTCACATTCACATAATTGTTGCGTCATTTGACTCACTTGCAGTGCCATATTTTGTATGGACTGTTGAGTGGTTTCTATGAATGTAAGGAAAGTTTGTTTCAAGAAATTAGGTATGCGGTCAACTATGAGGTCCAAGTCAGAACTTGGGAAATTTTGGGGTTGGATGGTGATGGGCTAAGAGTGAGTCCAATTATTTGAAGTAGGGTGTTGGTAGAATTTTGGGTATTCGGGAGGAGGATACTGGGGTGAAGATGACGTATAAGAGTTTGAATAAGAATTGTCTCCCCACGAATCCATCCCTCTCGGGTTGTACGCGGATGCGTAATGGTCATATTGAGCATTTTGGGAAAATGTATGCTCATACTCAGGCTCTGAGGGAACATAAGGACATGACCACTCGACCCACAACAATCGCACGTTACAACTATTTGAGCCACCGGTGCACTCTTGTTGTCTACCTCACGCATGAAAGAATCCAAAGTTTGATGACCAACATAAGATCCGACGTAACTAGATGATCTAGCAGTCGGTGGCTCTCTCATATCACCCAAATAGGAAGATTGCTCAGCCACACAATTAAGATTGTCCCAACCATACGGGGTGTTAGTATGAGCCACCCCAGGTTGTATGGGCCCGGAATACCAGGGAGAATTGTCCTGGTCCCAAAATGATATGGATGGTCGCCCATGTAACCATCCATCTCAACAAAAAAACTTCGAGTCGACCACTCTCACCAGTACGAGGCTAAGCTCGCAAAAAGTGGTCGACTCGACCCTAAAACGCTAACAAAAAGTGTAAATAGGAGGAGACTAGAACGTAGAAGTAGGTGAGAAGAAGATGACTCAAAGGAGAAGGGAAAATCCCTAGAAACTAGTGTGGGTAGTGGGAGAGGGTAGAAGCCTAATCTCGCAAGCACGGCTCAAACAACTTATGGCTAAGGGTCATTAGGAAAGGCGACGCCTAACTTCGAGGTCACTAGTCTCGACACGCCTCACCTCCCTACAACGAAGACCATAATGCCCAGCAAGTGATACCAAATACGGAGATCCAGTACCTCCTACTATCGACAAGGAAGGCGACGTCGATCAGGTCATGACGGTCTCAACTCGAGCACTCTCCTAGTGCGTCCAATTTCCTTACGGCCAATGTCTACTTGCTTTTAGATTAAGGCTTTACTTGAGTGGGCTCTTTGGGGCTAAGGGAGGGGTGATGAAATACCCCACCTCATCTTTGAAGACTATAGGTGATGCCCCTTAAAGATGTTTTGAAATCTTAGGCTAGCAAGCAACTCACCTCACTCTTGTCCAGATGCACCTTACTAACTAATGCATGCTTTAACCATGCATGAATGAGAGAATGGGTGCACGTACCTCACGCCAGCAATAAACAATAAGAATGTAAAGAAAAGAAAAGACAAATGCGTGCGCGGTCTACAAATGATGCATGACCTAGATGGCAAGAAGTCGAATCTTTTGTTTTGAGTTTTATGGTCCAAGTTGTCTTAAAAGGGAAATTGATTAATGTGGGAGCTAACTACAGGTTGAAACATGCAAAATTGGACACCCAGACTACTAAATTGTTGAAACAAACAACCAGAACGAAATTTCGAGCGAAGTCAGCTCACCATACCGCCAATTGGTCATCCCCGACTGCTAATTGGTCGTCCCCGACCGCTAATTGGCAGTCACATTGGGGTCCTTCTTCCTACAATTTCTCCATTGCCTCCCCTTGATGTAAAGATATCCCTGAAACAAACAAAAACAAAAAACAAAAAATTAAACACACTCGAATCGTCCGAACCAAAGTCTCGACAGAGCACCTCCCCGGCAACGACACCAAAAACTTGATTGATATGTTTTAATTAACCGCAAGTGCACGACCATGTTGAAGCGGTGGCAAATACGAGTCGATCCACAGGGAGGTGTGTCTGACTTTAGTTTGTTCGAAGGCGAATGGGAAAGAAAGGAGAGAAAGGAGTTATGATCTAAACTACACTACAATGCGAAAGGAAATGGAAATCCGCAATAAAACTAAACCCCATAGGGGGTAGAGAAAGAATGTGAATATAAAGATATGTGTATGTGTGTGTGTTCAATTATGCTCATCACAACATGTAGTGCATGAAAACCATAAAACTAAATCCAACTTTGCCTCCACATGAAATAAGATAACACTGTATCATTAAAATATACAAGACAATAATTGGAATAAAGCTAAATGAACTCATGTATAAAGACCAAACTCCACTATGCCTCCACATGAAATAAGATAACACCATATCATTAAAACATACAAGACATTAATCAAGGTAAGGGCAACAATAGTACATGCAACTACAAGTCATGTTTCTGATATTAATCTCATCCATATCCTCACCTCATCGTTCCCCATAAAATAGGCCCACTAGTCTAAGCATATGCTAAGCTTCATTCAAGAGCATTAACATATCAAAGACAAGAGTGAAATCTCATTAGACGGTTATGGAAATCATGTCCGGTTATGGAAATTATGGAAATCTCATTAGGCATGGAAAAAGCTAATCTGGGGCAATCCCTCGGAATGGGACTAAACAAATACTAGAAATAGACTAAATACACACTAATACGCGACCCTATGAAATCTTAGCGGATCCGGATCAAAACAGACCGCCAATTGGCGGTCTATATTGTTTGGATCCGGCCGTTGTTTCGTGTGGGCTTTTCTGGATGTCTTTGTTGGTCTTTGATGCATCACTTCGCTTGCTGGATCTCCGACCCGAATAGAATTACCAAAATACTCCCCATGATGGTGTGGAGTATTCTTGTGTTGCTCATTGGTCCTTCGATCTTACATTCAGGTCCTTTGATCTTGCATCTTAGTCCTCGAGTCTCTCAACTTAATCAATTTTCCTGCTTTTAGGTCCTTTTAGAGTCTCTCCTTCCCAAACATACTTTTTTCTGAAAACTAAACATTAAACTCGTTACATAGCATTGTTTGGGTGACAGATAATGGATACAAGACACAAAAATATGCATGAAATGATGTCAATCAATTACCGTGTACAATGATTAGCAAAATTAGGTCCATCGAGTCGTGTTGCTAGGTTGAATAATGCATCAATGTTCGGATTTTGTGGGTATATCCGCTGAAAAGCCTTAGGAGACACCACTCCTCCTTGGTTACAAGGAGGTTTAAAGGGCTTCTTGCACGTGCTAAGTGAAATCGTGATTCCTATGAAAGTGACTTAGGATTTTCCCGATTTTCGTATTTTTTACTTTCTTTCATTCTTCTCTTTCTTTGTTTTGCTCGGGACTAACAAAATGTAAGTCTGGGGGTATTTGATTAGTAGCATATCATGTGTAATATCGATGATATATTTGTTTAATTTGACCCACTAGTGCTACTCGAGTATGGTTACATGTATTTCAGGAATAAAAATAATTGGACTAGAATAAAGGATTATGTACCAAATAGAAAACAAATTGGACTCTAATCCCGCTGGAAATGATGCATGAACTTAAAATGTCTCTCCACGAATCTAGAGAAGTTCAAATTACATCGAATTTGTACTCAAATCGACCATCTCGACGAGAGGAATCAAAATCTATACCCATATTTCCAATATATGACCAACATCAGGATAGATTCACAAAACAGTGATGAAAAACGTGGGAAATCATCTAGACTGTTGGATTGAGTTCACCAAGAAGATCTAGTACCTTAATCCTATATAAGGAGAGGGTAACCTCTGTTCCCTTCTCCTTTCTTCTATTTTTTACTTTTTTACCACTATTAGAGTAGGTTAGAATATGTTAGGAGTAGATTTAATGTTCAAGCCTGGGATTTCTCTTTTATATTGTTACAACCTTTATTTGGTAAGTATGTTCCCTCACTTCCTAGATTACTACTTCTCATGTTAATGGGTGGCTAAACTGTAGGATTTTTGTGTCCCTATGTATGTATATATTTAAAAAAATTAATACATCATAAAATATTGTTTTCATATTTTCAGCAATTTTATGTACATCTATTTGTGTTTTATTCTAATAACATGCAATCCTACATTTATTAAAATAAATCACAAAGGAGAATCATACCTAAAGTTCTCTAAAACCGTTTGATGATCCGGAGTTGCGTTGCACGTTGTGTCGCCCACGGAATTGCCTCCGAGTGTCACCAAACTCTAAACAAGGTTAGAGAGAAAGGAGCTAGCCAATCAATCTCTAACAAGGTTTAGAATCGAGCTAATTACCCCTATTTAAGCTCCTGAGATTCTAATCTCCAAACTTAATTTTACTAAGAGAAATTTCGTGATGATTAGGGAGAGATTAATGAGAGAAAGATTTTGCATTAGATTTAAAACAAGTAGGAATAGGTGCCCTTTTATAGGCTCCCAAAATATCCTTATCAAGAGCTATTATTTAGCCATGATCCCTTGTTTTTCTCTCCTAAAATTAATCTCTAAATTCCACTTAATCACCCACAAAAACGTTTTAATTAAATCTGGAATTATTCCACCCATGATTTAATTAATTGAGGCAGAATCGTTCTTGTTCGGTAGACCGAGTATTATTCGGTCAACCGAACCATTCGGTTATAACACGTGTTTGGTGCACCGTGAGCTAGACGGTCGATCGAATCTATATGAGAAAAATTCCCTAGAATAATTCGGACAAACCGCGTCTTGTAATCGGTTTACCTTTGACCCACCAAAATCGCTCCTGGAACATAGTCATCGGATTACCGGGTCACCTTCGGTCTACCGAAAATACTACTTCTCGGTTAACCGTTTCCAATCGGTTAACCGAACCCGATTGTCCAGGCACTCTGGGCAATCTCGGTCAACCAATTGCGCTTACCCGTTCCCTATTCGGTTAACTGATCTGAAGATGCCCCGGTCGATTCACCGTGTTTGACCCTGATTTTACCTTTATAAATTTTGGATTTATTTCCAACAAAATTTGATCTTTTGGGGTTTTTAGCAATTCACATCCTATATATATTATCATATGTAATATTAAATTATTACACCAAATAATATATATAGGTCATATGAATTTATTATGATTCTAATTATGTTAATTCTCATAACATATTGATTTTAATTAATTCACCACATGTGTCTCATTTTCATAAGAAACCCGACACATCATATGAACTTAAAATCAAACCTCTTGTTTCCTAGTTTTGTGGTGTGACCTATAGGAGGATCTAAGACTAATTGGCAGTGATATTAAACACTTAATATCTCAGACTATAAGCGGTATCTAGCTACACATTATAGTCACCCAATTAGCATAGATGTCTTTGTTCCACCTGAACTAAAACACGATCCATTTAGTGATGTAAGTGCACCACTTGTGTCCTTCCCTTGCCTCATGATATTAAGAATATATACAAAGTAGAAATGTGTCATCTTTGTATTATATTCATTTCTTGATCTCTTTAAGCTAATTATAACTATGTGACTTAACTCAAGTCACATTGTGCACATTATAATTTTGCTTTATCAAGGGCCCACTAATATCATCACTCAATTAAGAGGGCAATGATAATCGTTTGATTAGCTATCTTTTCCAGTACAAGTCATGCTCAACCAACTATTGCCGTTATCACTACACTCATTGGTAGCATTTGACAATAATCAAATTAAATACTTCTTCAGGGAAAAGATATAAGTCTCATATCTTAGGATCCAAGACACAGTAAAAACATTAATGACACGAAACACAATTCCATAATATTTTGCTTGTTAGGTCTACTCAATATATAAAAGTAATCTTTTCCTGTTTTTTATACTCGTGTCGTAAATTATTTGTAGAGCTAGAACAATCGATGACCAACACGAAAATCTTATCTCGGTAATTAATGTTCCATGTTAACTACCATGATTGTGAATAACTTTTGATTTATGTAAACCATTATCTTTTAGAGCTCTACGGTTAAGGACCAAACGCCTCTTCCTTAACACTTCCAAAAGACGAATACTATAATCAAGGAACAAAATGCTTGCACATTCAATTCATAATAATTGACATATAAAAGTAAAACTTTTAGAACACATTCCTTTCATAAACTGCCTCTTAGAAGGTGGGGATGATGGTAGGATAGGTTAATGGTGGTTGTGTGTTCTTCTTTTTACATTGAATGTGGTGGTTAAAACTCTAATGTGTAGATTTACTTTTTTAAGGTACAAGTTCATTAGGTGTTTGGCAAAATGTCATTTCGTAAATGGTTACACGCTTCGTGCTCATATCTATGTGTATTGCCTTAAATGTTGTTTAGAATACATGTTTGACCTTAATAATGGGTTATGTGAATGTTTGATGGATGTTTGCCGTAATCGTTAGACACTTTCCATGCTCCCATCACTAACATGAAATTATATGTTAATGTTTGATGGATGTTTGTCACAATCTTTAGACATCTTCCATGTCTCATGACACTAATGACACCGCTTATGCTTCATGCCAACTACACACATCATCTTAATCTATACCTAATCCACAGACCTCATCTTCTAAGTGTTAGCTAGGTTTGATTTAGTTAATTGTAGTGTATTTTAGATTAGTATAAATCGATTCCCTTCTAAATCCTTTTTGTCAATTCGATTACGAAATTAGTTGTGAGCCGAACAATCACGTTCCCAGTGGACCGACGTCGTGCACCTGTGGTATTATAACTAAATGATCACTCCTACAACCCGGAATGGATCATACGTTCCCAGTGGACCTCAAACACCATGAGAGAGCTACCAGGTCATCTGGTCGAGATGGATCATACCAAATTAAGTCAACTATCACATCTGAGGCGAAAATGGCTGCTCTCATGCGAAGGATTGAGTGTTTAGAGTTGAAACGAGCTGCTGTAGCTCAAGTCGCTACTCCTACATGTACTAGGTGTGGACTTACGGGACATAGTGACTTGGAATGTGCTTACGCTCGAAGTGATATTGAGCATGCAAATGTCATGTATCAACAACGGGCCCATAACGACCCATACGATCACTCCTACAACCCGGAATGGCGAAACCACCCTAATTTCTCTTGGGGGCCATTGTCAGAGTTGGCACACTCAGCCTCAACCCCCACCTTTATCACCATCCACGCCCATCGGTGACCTACCAATCCCCACATCAAAGGTCTCAACCCCATACTAACCAACCTCCTCAATCCTCACCATCGGGTTATTCTAACCAAACTCCACTACCCCAGCTGGTTGACCTAAAGGATGTATCTCTTGAACAAACTCTTCAAACGTTCATGCAGAGAATGCAAAGTTCGATCAAAACTTTGGAAATGCAAGTCAGCCAGTTGGCTCATCAGGTCCATGAACGTGAGAAGTGTCAATTCCCAAGTCATCCCCAGGTGAATCCCCGGGGTACCCAATCTCAAGCAAGGCCACTAGTTACTCGAGCTACCTCTGAACCAACTCATCATGTTAATGAGATTCATACTTTGAGGACTGATAAGGAGGTGGGCAACAATATTGGGTTGCCTTCCTTGCGATCACCATCTCTTAGTGTCACCAGACCTGCGGTGTTACTCACATCTTTGAGGGAGTCGGATCCTGAGGTTCCCCCTTCTTTTATTTTGACAATGGGGTTGAACCCTGACGTTCCCTTGTCTCATCATGTGTCAAAGAAATCAGAGTATGAGATTCCTTCGAAAGACCATTATGCCCCGAAGGCGTCATTTCCTCAGTGACTTAAAAAGAAAACTTCATAACAATACGATAAGATGCTTGAGATCTTTCAGCAAGTTAAGGTGAACATTCCGTTGTTGGAGGTGATTGAGCAGATGCCACCTTATGTCATGGTTCTCAAGGATTTATACACCAACAAGAGAAAAACCAATGTTCCTAAGAAATCTTTTCTTGCGAAACATGTGAGGTCATTGTTGGCACAACCCACGTAAGTCAAAAATAAGGACCCTGGTTATCCTACTATTTCTTATGTGATTGGTGATGTGCCTATACCTCGAGCATTGGTCGTATTCTTTCTACATGCACCTTGGTCATGGAGACCACAAACGAACAAAAACCACTCTTCAACTGGCTGATAGGTCAATGAAGAAACCGAGGGGGCGTGGTGGAAGATGTTCTTATCAAAGTGGGTGAGTTCATTTATCCAGTCGATTTCTTTGTTTTGGATGTTGAACCTATGCGAAACCCACTTGGACAAATTCCTGTTATTATGGGGTGACCATTTCCAGCAACTTCCACTACCTTGATGAATTCTCGTAATGGTCTGCTGCACTTGACATATGGTAGTCAATGCCCTGATTTCAACATCTTCACCATCGGGAAGAAACTAGGTACCTTTGATGACCCTATAGAGGTCAATCTTATCTAGGGCACGGATGAGAATAAAGTGGAAGGCACCTTTAAGCATTTCGGAGAGTTGTTTGATGGAGATCCGGATGGTGGTCAAGATGTTTCAATTGGGCTTGCACAAGAATGTGCCTTGTCTTGTGACCATGTGGCCTTTGAGCTATATCCTTTCGATCATGTGGCTTTTGTGCCACAAGATACCATTTTAATGGCCTCTAGCGACCTGCTCTTCACTTTATCTGATGAGGACCCAATGTGGGTTATGAATCAACCACCTGATAACATACACTTTAAACAATCGGAGATAAATTTACCCATCATCCATGCCTCCTATCTTGCTTATTCTCAAGATGCATCAAACGACCACAATGGTTATAAGGGTGTCAGGTGGTCAAGCAATTCTAATTCTGGACATTGTCATCTGGGTAATAAGTCCAGGGTGCCACTTTGTGTGGATGAAATGATCCCTGTGCACCCAAATGTTAGTTGGAGGGTTTATATTGATGTCCCTCAACTTTGTCGCAAAATCAAAACATATTGGTTTCCATTTCGTTACACATACACTAGGTTTGAGAGGCATGAACCATCATCCTTGGTTCATAAACCTCTCAACAATTCTCATGTTACTCATGGTGCGACCTCATGGAAGTGCATTTTTGGCTCGAGAGATGGTGGGTTCCCAATTGATGTCCTTTGACAAATGAAGATGGCAGCCCATTAATGTATACCCAGAAAAAAAGAAAAAAAGACTCCAAGAGTGAGCATAGGTTGTTGTGGGCCCCAACCCTTCTGTCTTTGGGCCCGATTTCATTCACGTATTTGTCTCACTTCATAAGCATCTCACAGGTTTTCAGGAATTCAGTATATGTCCATCTACATAACCATGAAATTTCCTTTGTGCATCACGTTGGTGAGATCTTTTATTTTTCATGCATAAATTCATGTAGTATCATGCTCGCATTCATTGAGGACAATGCATGAAGTACATGTGGGGGGCTATTTTACGTATGTACATAGTCAAGTCTTTTTCCTTTCTTTTGGTTTCTTTTGTTTGCATTGTTAGGGTCACGATAGTGTGTTGCATTTAATATCGATATATCTCCTTGCATGATCCTTCGGTGACTTGCCTTCTTTTGCTAGCTGAATACTTTAAATTTTTACATTTCTTTCAAAATCTTCTTGTGTTTGCGAAAGAAAATATTTTGTGGGTTTTACGTGTGCTTAGAATGTGCAAACCATTGAGAGGCAAAGTAAAAAAGAAATCTACCAGAAATGACTTGAACATGATGCATTAGGATATCTAGTACACGAACTTTAGGTCTTATCTAGTCGTAAGAATGCACCCTGGTTTTCCCTCGGGGGGAGAGTAATCATAGGGTTTTAGCACTCAAATAAATAAAGAAGGTCACCCTGAACCTACTAAGTCAAATAATTCCTGTCTGTTAGTATAAGGAAGTTTATCCTAGTCAATGACCCTGATTGACATCATTTCATGCATACATTGGTATCTTATATCCATTATCTTTTACCTAAACAATGCTACATAACGAGTTTTATGTTTGAATTTCAGAAATAAATAGGTTTGAGGAGAAGAAGCATAAAAGGGCCTAAAAGCAGGAAAATGACTGATTTGAGAGACTTAGGGACTAAGATGCAAGGGGGAAGGACCTGAATGTAAGCCCAAAAGGACCAATATGCAAATCAGGAAACTCCACACCATCATGGGGAGTATTTTGGCAATTCGATTTGGGTTGGAGCTCCATCAACCGACATGGGTACATCACACATGAAGAAAGCTATCTGATTGACATCATTTCATGCTCATATTTGTATCTTATATCCATTATCTTTCACCTAAACAATGCTATGTTACGAGTTTTATGTTTAGTTTTCAGGAATAATTAGGTTTGAAGAGATGAAGCATAAAAGGATCCAAAAGCTGGGAAAAAGGACTGGATTGTGAGATCTAGGGACCAAGATGCAAAGGAGAAGGACCTGATCGTAAGACAGAGGGACCTAAGAGTAAAACAGAATACTTCACACCATTATGGGGAGTATTTTGACAATTCTATTCGGGTCGGAGCTCCAACATGCAAAATAGATGCATCAAATACCAACAAAGCCTTCCAGAAAAGCCCACAAGACATTCCAGAGCGATCCGGACACTGTAGACCGCTAATTAGCGGTCCAAGACCGCTAATTGGCGGTCACTTTTGGCCCAAATGCGCTCAAATTTCTCCCGCACATGTATTAGAGGATGTTTAGGCTATTTGTGGTATCTGTTTAGTCCCACATCGGGGGATTGTCCCGGATTAGCTTTTTCCATGGCTATAAATAGAACTCTTCACCTCCTATTGTAATCACTCCATATTTTAAGTGGCTATTCTTCCTACTAGAAGTGAGGCCTTGAAGCACACACTAAAGTAGGAGGATGCTACTTTTAATGTGAGTCATTTTATCAATAAAGTTTTGTGTTTCTTTCATTGTTTGTTTATGCTTATTTTATTGTTTGTGCATGTTTTAGTTTAATCGTCTTTTATTTCTAGCTTAGTTTTAATATGCTTTCTTTGCTTAGTTTAATAATTAGTGTAATGTTTAGTGAGTAGTTCCATCCCCTTTGGGGGGTGGAGTAGATGTACATACATGCATTAGAGAATGGGATGAATGCTTTAATTTCAATGTGTTGATTAAACATGAATGTATGCTTGCTTGTTTAGGATAGAATTTACAACTTGATGAGTTTTGCCAAAATGATTAGACACCTCTCATGCTTGTTTAGGTTCTGAAATAAACACCTTGCATATGTAAATGTTAATCAACTAAGTTGGTGAATAGATTGATAGGTTTTGCCATAACATTTAGACACTTCCTATGCTTGATAAACATCACCTTCATGTGCTTAAAGAATGTATTCTACACCCACCTCTTTGCATGTGTGCACTCACTCCACCCCTTAGGGGGTTTTCCCATTTCTGTATTCCAGCATTCTTCCTTTGTTCTTAGTTTAGTTGTTATTCCATCGTTTGTTTGTTTCGTTCGCATTTCATACTTCTTAGTGTAGCGTAGTCTAGATTAGCATAAATAACTTTCTTCCCCCTATTTTTCCCACTTGATTTCGTACAAGCAAGAGGCTACTCACCTCCCTGAGGACGACCCGTACTTGCCACCGCTTCATCGCGGTCATGCACTTGCGGTTTAAATTTAAAACGTTCAACAAGTTTTTGGCGCCGTTGCCGGGGAGGTGCCAGTCCAGACTCTTGTTTGGACGATTCGAGTGGATTTAATTTGTGTGTTGTAGTTTTTCTTTGTTTCAGGAGACTGGGAATAGCAAGTGGAGGCTACTGGAGAAATTTCCAGACGACCTGAGCACTTCAGACCGCCAATCAGCGGTCTGAGACCGCTAATCAGCGGTCTGGTGAGCTATGTTCATCTTTTAATTTCTTGTTGTTGTTGCTCTAAATGATCTAGTTATCTGGGACTCAATTTGGCATGTTTTGACTTATAGTTCGTTCCCAGATCAATAATCAAACCTCCTTTAAGCAACTTGGACCCTAAAACTCAAAGCAAAAGATTAGGTATTCATTCTTGTTTACGTCATGCATCATGTATGTGACTTAGGCATTTAGATTGTCTTTTATCTTAGCTTTATTTTCTGTTGCTGAGAGCTGGCGTGAGGTACGCACCTTCTACTCTCATTCATGCATTTCGTATGAACATGCATTAGTTAGTAGGAAGTGCATTGCAACAAGTGTGAGTTGAGCGTTGTTTGGAGAGTTGATTGCTAGATTTAGGACTCCAAAACGCTACTAAGGAGGGGCTGTCCCGTAAAAGATAAGGTGGGGGATTTCATCACCCTTTCCTTCGCCCCACAAACCACACTAATAAAGAGCCTAATTTTAAAATCAAGTAGACTTTGGCCTTAAGGATTTCAGGCGCATTAGGAGAGTGATCCGGTCCCGACCGTCATGACCTGATCGGCGTTGCCCACTTTGTCGATAGTAGGAGAGACGAGATCCCCGGATCTTGGCTCACTTGCTGGGCTTTGTGGTCCTCGTTGTAGGGAGGTGAGGCGTGTTGAGGCCATGTGACCTCGCAGTTAGGCGTCGTCTAGCTGTAAGGACCTATAGCGACCTTAGGATTGCTTGAGCCTTGTTTGCTTGTGTGCTTCTACCTGTACCCATCCGCCGTAGCTTAAGGACTTCTTCCCTTCTCTCCTGAGTCATTCTTTCTCTCCTGTGTTCCCTCGTCTTCTCTTCTACGTACATTCTTTGTTTTTCAAAAAAAAAGAAAAAAAAAAGAAAAAAAAAAAGAAAAAAAAATTTGTGGTTGTGTGTGTGCACCGTTGTGCATGCTTTCGTGGACACGAGACGAGAGTGGTCGTTTGACGAGGAGCGTTGTCAATCCGGCTTCGGTCATCGATTTCTCGACACCTTCCTCCTCTCGTGTCGCACGTAGTTCGGGTCCAATGGCTGCTAATTTCCGTGAGGAGGAGCAGTTGCTGGACCCGCCTGTTCCACCTGTGCTTCCAGTTGTCGCTCCCATACCTCTACGTGATCGATGCTACCCGAGCCGTACCGCTCTACCCTCATGCATTGTATTACCAGAGGCTAATGGGAACCATTTTGAGGTTAAGCCTCAATTCATTTCCTTGCTCCCTCATTTCACTGGGAAAGGTGACCCCTATATCTTTCTCAGGGAATTTGAGGAGGTCTGTGCTATGTTTAAGCTGCAACAACTTAGCACAGACTCCATCCATCTTAGGCTCGTTCCTTTTGCACTAAAGGATGATGCCAAGAAGTGGTTGTACAGCAACCAGGCGAATTCCTTTAAGACTTGGGATGAGTTTCAATCTGCATTCCTCAAGAAGTACTTTCCTAATCATCGGACTCAAAAGTTGAGGAACGAAATCAATTCGTTCTATCAACATGAGACCGAACCATTTCATGCATATCTTGAGAGGTTCAAAGAGCTACTATCCTCGTGCCCTCACCATGGCATTGAGTTGTGGCGTCTTTGTCAGATTGTGTATGAGGGTCTTCACATCCCGTCCAGAACGCTCCTTGAGTCCATGTGTCAAGGAGAGTTCTTGGGAAAGGATGAAAGGGAGGCATGGGCCTTCCTAGAAGACCTCGCTGAGAAAACCATGCAGTGGGAGAGTGTGAGGGAACCACCTGCATCATCTAGTATAGGAGCGAGGACCGCGAATGCAAACTCGACTAGATCGGGTGCCGCATTTGCTATCGATACCACTACGGCCACCGAGGCGCGCATGGCGGCCTTAATGCGCCGTATGGATTCGATTGAGCTCCAAAACCAACAAAGTGCACCTCACATGTCCACATCTGGTCCAGTTCCCTGTCATTCATGTGGTAGGATAGGTCATGTAGAAAGCGAGTGTGAGTCCATTCCTCCTGAGATGGAGCGTGTCAACGCCGTCTATGATAGAGCCAGGAATGACCTATACTCATCATCTTATAATCCTGGATGGAGGAACCACCCCAATTTTTCATGGAACCAAACTAATGCCCCGGGTGGTCCTTCCAACTCCTCTAGACCACATTACCAATCACACCAACCTCCCATGCATGCGCATTCCTATCAGCCACCCCAAGCGCAAACCACCAATCAATCGGGTTTCCCAAATTCCAATAATATGGAAACCCGATTCAATTCGCTTGAGACCTTGACTCGTGGACTTGAAAACTCAATGAAAAATTTTATGTCAACCACGAGTCAAGTTCTCACTTCAAATCAGCAGACCATCAAATCTCTAGAGCTTCAGATGAGCCAATTGGCTCAGTCTGTACATGAAAGAGAGAGAGGGTCTTTTCCTAGTCAGCCTGAGGCTAACCCCCGCATGTACCAACAACAACAAATGCAAAATGAGAATGTGGTACCTCGGGGGAGGCAAGTGAACCATGTGGAGGAACCTGTTCACCATGTCAATTCCATTGTGACCTTAAGGAATGGAAAACAGGTTGACAATCACATTTCCTTGCCACACCCACCACCATCTATGCAGCCCCTCAGTAGGAATGGTGGTGAAGAAGAAGCTGAGGGTGAGGGTAATACACCAAAGCTTTCTTCTCAGGCACAACAGAAAACCTACCTGCCAAAAGCTCCCTATCCAAGTTGGTTAAACAAAAAGCAGAGTGACAACATGGACAAGATAGTAGAGGTGTTTAAGCAAGTAAAGGTTAACATCCCCTTGTTGGATGTCATCCAACAAATACCTCAATATGCCAAAGTGTTGAAGGATCTCTGCACAACCAAGAGGAAGACCAATGTTCCTAAGAAAGCATTCTTGGCTGCAAATATCAGCTCACTTTTGTCCAATCCTACCTACACAAAATACAAGGACCCTGGGTGTCCTACTATTCAGTGTACGATAGGGGACACTAGATTGAGCAATGTTTTGCTTGATTTAGGATCAGCGGTCAACCTCCTCCCATTCTCTGTTTATCAACAGTTGAACTTGGGAGAATTGAAACCAACTAAGATCACCCTCCAACTGGCGGATAGATCCATTCGTATTCCCATGGGGATTATCGAGGACGTGCTTATCAAAGCTGGAGATTTTATATTTCCAGTTGATTTTGTTGTCCTCGATACCAATCCTGTTGCGAACACCCACTCTCAAATACCTTTGATTTTGGGTAGACCATTTCTGGCAACCTCCAATGCCTTGATTAATTGTAGAAATGGTCTCATGAAGCTCTCATTCGGTAACATGAGTGCCAAGTTTCATGTGTTCAACTCTGGTAGGCAACAGGAACCCATGGATGAACCTTTAAATCTAAATCTCATACGCCAATTGGAGAAAGCACCACAAAATCAACGAACACCCCTAACCCCAATGCAACCCATTGAGAATGTTCGTGGGCCCAGCGAAGACTCATTGCCTGTCTTTGCAATGCAACAGAGTGAGCTGGCCTCGAACATGAATGTCCAAAGGGAGTGTTCGTTGCATGATTCAGTTGAGAGTACTAGTGAGGGTGAGACACCTCATCATATGCCTATTCCAGAAGGTGTCGCTACCTCATATCCCATGGCCATTGAGTCATTAGAGCTTCATTTTGACTCGAACAAGGACCCACCTATGACCGAGCTTATGCTTGATGATGTAAATGATGGTGGGAGGTCCTTGTTGGATGACTTGGGGAGAAGCCCCATTCTTAGTGATGCAGGTCTGCTGCACCCATCGAATGAGCTTGAGGAACTCATTCCGATGCACCCGCCTATTGGTTGGAGGGTTTTCTTCGATGAGCAATTAAACCCTAGTGAGGCAACACAACTTCATTCTTTGTTGCCCACACCCAACCAATATCATGAGGGGTTCGAGCCTTTCAGCTTTAACCTTTCACCCCGCATGACACCTCAGAGTACCAGTGGAGTTTGCCCATCTCGGCAAGTCTCTGGTTCTCCTGACTTGATGTTCTCATTTGATGTTCCTTGACCAAATGATTATGAGAATATCTTGGTTGATGTATATATCTTTATTAAAAAAAAAGAAGAAGTGTGTAATAAAAGACTCCTTCAGTGAGCATCGATTGTTGTGGGCCCCAACCCTTGTGTACTTGGGCCCAATCTCTTCACGTATTTATCTCCCTTCTTCAGCTTCTCACAGGTTTTGAGGGAATTTGGGTTTGTGTCCATCAACATGACCCTGAACGTCCCTTTGTACTTCATGTTGGTGAGATCTTTCCTTTTTCATGCATGTATCCATGTAGTATCTTGTTCACATTCATTGAGGACAATGCATGAAGTAGGTGTGGGGGGTGTTTTACGTGTGTACATAGTCGAGTCTTTTCTTTTGATTTTTTGTTTTCTTGTGTTTGTACTGCTAGGGTCATGTTAGTGTGCCGCATTTAACATTGATATATCTGCTTGCCATGATCCTTGGGTGACTTGTCTTCTTTTGCTTGCCGAGTGCTTTAAAATTTTCACATTTCTTTCAAAATTTTCATGTGTTTGCGAAAGAAAATGTTTTTGTGGGTTTTGCGTGTGTTTAGCATGTGCAAAACCGTTGAGAGGCAAAGTAAAAAGAAAGCTCCCAAAATTGTCTTGAACTTGATGCATTAGGATTTCTAGTTTAATGGCTTTAGGTCTTGTCGTGTCATTAGGATGCACCCTGGTTTTCCCTCGGGGGGCGTGTAATCATAGGGTTTCAGTACTCAAACATTTAAAGAAGTCCACCCTGAACCTAGTGAGTCAAATAATTCGTGTTTGTTAGTATAAGGAAGTTTGTCGTAGTCAAGGACCCTTAATCTCTTTTTGTGAAACTTAAGTGTAGGGGTTTTGGTTCCCACGTAGATAAATAAATAAGTGGTGTTCTCTCTTCTCGCACGGCTCCTATCACTCGGGAAAGTAGGTCTGAGGGGACTTTGTGCCTGGTGCTTTCGAGTCATCTGACTTGGGATGCACCGACTGAACTCCCGTTACACGGGTGGTAGGGATCGCCCTATGTGGAGATTTGGGGGAAGGTGTACGTGATAGTGTAAGTCCTCATAGGCAATGATGCACGAAACCTGACCCTGGGAGAATCAAACACCAACCAATAAAATGCTCCAATGAAAAGAAAAAAAATGAAAAAAATGAAGAAAATAAATAAAAAGTCAAATAAGAACCAAAATGGACTTTACACATTGTATCACATTCAGAAGTCAAGGTTGCCCATGTCTTTCACTCAAGTCCTTAACTAACTTTCACGAATAACTCATTAGGCTAGGTGTGTGGACCGATTACATTTATAGAGTCGACCCGTAGTATTACCGCGTCCCATGATCGACAAGATAAGTCCAACGAGTCGTGTAGCTAGACTGATTAATGCATCTTGTTCGGATTTTGTGGGTATATCCGCTGAAAACCCTCAGGAGACAACACTCCTCCTCCTTGGCAACAAGGAGGTTTAACGGCTTGTTGCACGTGCTAAGTGCAACCGTGATTCCTACGAAAGTGAGTTAGGATTTCTTGTTTTTCGCATGTTTTTCTCTTTCTTTGTTTTGCTCGGGACTAGCAAAAGTTAGGTGTGGGGGTATTTGATTGACATCATTTCATGCTCATATTTGTATCTTATATCCATTATCTTTCACCTAAACAATGCTATGTTACGAGTTTTATGTTTAGTTTTCAGGAATAATTTGGTTTGAAGAGATGAAGCATAAAAGGACCCAAAAATTGGGAAAAAGGACTGGATTGTGAGATCTGGGGACCAAGATGCAAAGGAGAAGGACCTGATCGTAAGACAGAGGGACCTAAGAGTAAAACAGAATACTTCACACCATTATGGGGAGTATTTTGACAATTCTATTCGGGTCGGACCTCCAACATGCAAAATAGATGCATCAAATACCAACAAAGCCTTCCAGAAAAGCCCACAAGAAATTCCAGAGCGATCCGGACACTGTAGACCGCTAATTAGCGGTCCATGACCGCTAATTGGCGGTCACTTTTGGCCCAAATGCGCTCAAATTTCGCCCGCACATGTATTAGAGGATGTTTAGGCTATTTGTGGTATCTGTTTAGTCCCACATCGGGGGATTGTCCCGGATTAGCTTTTTCCATGGCTATAAATAGAACTCTTCACCTCCTATTGTAATCACTCCATATTTTAAGTGGCTATTCTTCCTACTAGAAGTGAGGCCTTGAAGCACACACTGAAGTAGGAGGATGCTACTTTTAATGTGAGTCATTTTATCAATAAAGTTTTGTGTTTCTTTCATTGTTTGTTTATGCTTATTTTATTGTTTGTGCATGTTTTAGTTTAATCGTCTTTTATTTCTAGCTTAGTTTTAATATGCTTTCTTTGCTTAGTTTAATAATTAGTGTAATGTTTAGTGAGTAGTTCCATCCCCTTTGGGGGGGTGGAGTAGATGTACATACATGCATTAGAGAATGGGATGAATGCTTTAATTTCAATGTGTTGATTAAACATGAATGTATGCTTGCTTGTTTAGGATAGAATTTACAACTTGATGAGTTTTGCCAAAATGATTAGACACCTCTCATGCTTGTTTAGGTTCTGAAATAAACACCTTGCATATGTAAATGTTAATCAACTAAGTTGGTGAATAGATTGATAGGTTTTGCCATAACATTTAGACACTTCCTATGCTTGATAAACACCACCTTCATGTGCTTAAAGAATGTATTCTACACCCACCTCTTTGCATGTGTGCACTCACTCCACCCCTTAGGGGTTTTTCCCATTTCTGTATTCCAGCATTCTTCCTTTGTTCTTAGTTTAGTTGTTATTCCATCGTTTGTTTGTTTCGTTCGCATTTCATACTTCTTAGTGTAGCGTAGTCTAGATTAGCATAAACAACTTTCTTCCCCCTATTTTTGCCACTTGATTTCGTACAAGCAAGAGGCTACTCACCTCCCTGAGGACGACCCGTACTTGCCACCGCTTCATCGCGGCCGTGCACTTGCGGTTTAAATTTAAAACGTTCAACATTATCCAAGAAAGCCCACACAAAAGCACAACCGAATCCGAATCGTGTATACCGTCAATTGGCGGTCTGGGACCGCTGATTGGCGGTCCGGGTTGCTCCGGATCCGGTGCCATTTAGTCGGGTCATGTATAGTTGTGTGTTTTGTCTATTTTTGGTATTGTATTAGTCCCATACCGGGGGATTGTCCAAGATTGCCTTTTTCTTTGGCTATAAATAGAAATTCTCCTCCTCCTTTTGTGTTCACCCATTGCTTGGTGGCATTCTCTCTACTTGGAGTAAGCCTTGGAGAAAAAGCTCAAGGTGGAGAAGAATGCTACTAGTAATGTGAGTCATTTAATAAAATAATTGTTCATTTTTTTGTTCATTTAATAGACCTAACAAGTTAAACATTATGGAATTGTGTTTCGGGTCATTAATGTTTTACCGAGATAAGATTATCGTTGCCCCTCTTAATTGAGTGATGATATTAGTGGACCCCTTGATAAAGCAAAATTATAATGTGTACAATGTAACTTGAGTTAAGTTACATAGTTATAATTAGCTTAAAGAGATCAATAAATGAATATAATACAAAGGTAACACATTTCTACTTTGTATATATTCTTAATATCATGAGGCAAGGGACGGACACAAGTGGTGCACTTACATAACTAAATGGATCATGTTTTGGTTCAAGTGGAACAAAGACATCTATGCTAATTGGGTAACTATAATGTGTAGCTAGATACCACTTATAGTTTGGCATATTAAGTGTTTAATATCACTGCCAATTTAGCTTAGATCCTCCTATAGGTCACAACACAAAACTGGGAAACAAGAAGCTTGATTTTGAGTTAATATGATGTGTCGGGTTTCATGTCAAAAAGGGACACATGTGGTGAATGAATAAAATCAATATGTCATGAGAATTGACATAATTAGAATCATAATAAATTCATATGAGGTGTATATATTATGGGGTGTAATAATTTAATACTACATAGGATAATATATTACATAAGATATGAATTTGCTAAAAACCCCAAAAGATCGAATTTTGTTGGAAATAAATCCAAAATTTGACAAAGGCAAAATCGGGGTCAACACGGTAAACCGTTTAGGGTTCGTCCGACCGAGGTATCTTTGGAACGGTCAACCGGACGGTGAACGAGTAAACGCAATTGGTTGACCGAAATTGTCTGGATTGCATGGACAATTGGGTTCACTCAACCGAGCGTGAACGGTCAACCGAGAGAAAATATCTAGGAGATATTTTGGGATATTTGCGGTAGACCAAAGGTGACACGGTCGTCCGATGAATATTCGCCAGGAGAAATTTTGGTGGGTCAACGGTCGACCGGAGCAAGACGCGGATCCTCCGAATTTTTCTCATGCATACACGGTAGACCGTCTAGCTCACGGTCCACCGAACATGTGTTAAAACCGAATGGTTCAGTTCACCGAGATGAATTCTCGGTCAACCGAACAGTACGATTTTTGCCTGAATTATTAAGAGAATAATTAGATCATGGGTTGGATCAATTCGAGATTTAATCAAACGTTTTTGTGGATGCTTAGGTGGCAATTTGAGATTAATTTTAGGAGAGAATAAGCAAGAGATCATGACTAAAGAATAGTTCTTGATAAGGATGTTTTGGGAGCCTATTAAATGACCCTTCATCCGTCTTGTTTATGTTAATGCAAAAATTCTCTCTCATTAATCTCTCCCTTAATCACCACGAAAAGCTCTTAATAGTTTTAAGTTTTGGAGATAGAAATCTCAAGAGCTTAAAGAGGGGTTATTAGCTAAATTCTAAGCCTAATTAGAGATTGATTGGCTAGCTCATTACTCTCTAATCTTGTTTAGAGTTTGGTGAACAGTTAGAGGCGAATCGGCGGGCGATTCAACGAGTAATGGAACTCTGGATCTTCTGAAAGGTTTTAAAGAACCATTGGGTATGATCCTCTATCCTTTGTTTATTTTAATATATGTAAGATGCATGATATTAGAATATACAAATACATGTACGTAAAATCAATGAAAAAATAAAATCGATCTTGTATGTTTATATTAATTTTTTTTAAAATATATACATACATAGGGACACAAAATCCTACAAAAACACTACCTACATTTGTGCCTATTGAATGCCTTCTTCACCATCTTTTTACATGTGTGCACGCACTCCACCCCTTAGGGGTGTCTCTCTTCCTGATTCACAACTTATTATTAAGTTCTCTTAGTTTTGTTTGAAGTGATCATTAGTCGCTTTCCTTTGTATTTCTTTGTAGTAGTTTAGTGTAGCGTAGTGATTGACATCATTTCATGCTTATATTTGTATCTTATATCAATTATCTTTCACCTAAACAATGCTACGTGACGAGTTTTATGTTTGAATTTCATAAATAAATAGGTTTGAAGAGAAGAGGCATAAAAGCACCTAAAAGCATGAAAACTAACTAAGATGCAAGTTCGAAGGAGCTGAATGCAAGATCGAAGAACCAATGAGCAAACAAGAATACTCCACACCATCATGGAGAGTATTTTGGCAATTCTATTCAGTCGGAGCTCCTGCAAGCCAAGTAAATGCATCAAAGACAAACAAAGAGATCTAGCAAAGGCCAGACGGATCCGAACTCTGTAGACCGGCAATTAGTGGTCTGGAACCGCTAATTGGCGGTCCAGGTGGCTCCGAATCCGTTAATCTTTATGTGGGGCGTGTATTAATGTGTCTTCAGTCTATTTCTGGTATTTGTTTAGTCCCATACCGGGGGATTGTCCTAGATTATCTTTTTCTATGGCTATAAATAGAACTCTTCACCTTCTATTGTAATCACTCTATGCTTTGTGGTCATTCCCTCTACTTGAAGTGAAAGCCTTGAAGCAAGAAACTCAAGTGGGGAGATGCTATTGGTATTGTGAGTCTTAAATCAATAAAGTTTTCCTTGTTTTGTTGCTTCTTTTATAGTTCTTGCATGTTTAGTTTAATTGTCTTTTATTAAATCTAGCTTAGTTAATATGTTTTCTTATCTTAGTGTAATAGTTAGTTTAATGTTTAGTGAGTAAAACCACTCCCCTTTTGGGGGTGGAGATGATACTTATATATGCAATTAAGAATGGAAGAATGTTTTATTTTGAAATGTGTTGATTAATATGAATGTATGCTTGCTTGTTAGAATAGAACACTTCACTTGATGGGTTTGGCCACAAATCTTAAGACACCTCTGATTGACATCATTTCATGCTTATATTTGTATCTTATATCCATTATCTTACACCTAAGCAATGCTACGTGACGAGGTTTTATGTTTAGTTTGCAGGAATAAAGAGGTTTGAAGAGAAGAGCCATGAAAGGACCCAAAAGCAGGAAAAATGACTTAATTGTGAGACCTGGGGACTAAGATGCAAGGGAGAAGGACCTGATCGTAAGATCGCCGGACCGAAGAGCAAAACAGGTAACTCCACACCATCATGGGGAGTATTTTGGCAATTCGATTCGGGTCGGAGCTCCAACAAACCAAGTACATGCATCCAAGACCAACAAATACTTAAAGCAAAGCCCAACACAAAAAGCAGACGGATCTGGGCTTTATAGACCGCCAATTGGGGGTCTGGATCATCCCAGATCTGCTAATATTTCTCCTAGAGTTGTATTAATGTTTGTTTGGGCTATTTTTGGTATTGGTTTAGTCCCACATCGGGGGATTGTCCCAGATTAGCTTTTTCCATGCTTATAAATAGAACTCTTCACCTTCCATTGTATCCATCTCTCTCTTTGGTGGCCATCTTCCCTACTAAGAGTGAAGCCTTGAAGCAAAACTCTGGTGGAGGAAGGGTGCTTGTAATTTGAGTGAGTTAATAATAGATATTTTCATTAGCTTGTTAATTCTTGCTTAGTTAATTTCCTTTAATGTGTTTGCTTTGGTGCTTGTTTTGTTTTATGCTTCTTTAATATTTCATGCTTGATTAGTGTAGTTTTATTTCAGTATAATGCTTCATTTTGTTAGAGTAGTTAGTTTAAATATGTGACAGTAGTTCCATCCCCTTTGGGGGGTGGAGTAGATGTGTATACATGTTATGTAGATGGTATGAATGCTTGATATAAATGTTTGTGAGAAATATTAGTATGCTTGCTTGAATTAATAAGGACTTTACTTGATGGTTTCTGCCATAGTTAGGTACAGTCCATGCTTGTTATGTTCTTAATAACAACCTTGCATTGCTCATATTAATCACATTAGTTTTAGTGTTGTAAATGATAGGTTTTACCATTAAGTACCTCTTATGCATTGATTGACATCATTTCATGCTCATATTTGTATCTTATATCCATTATCTTTCACCTAAACAATGCTATGTCACGAGTTTTATGTTTAGTTTTCAGGAATAAATAGGTTTGAAGAGATGAAACATAAAAAGACCCAAAAGCTGGGAAAAAGGACTGGATTGTGAGATCTGGGGACCAAGATGCAAGGGAGAAGGACCTAAACGCAAGACAGAAGGACCTAAGAGCAAAACAGAATACTCCACACCATCATGGGGAGTATTTTAGCAATTGGATTCGGGTCGGAGCTCCAATAAACAAAGTAGATGCATCCAAGACCACCAAATACACCAAGCAAATCCCAGAACAAGATTCAACTCGATCCGGAAAATTTGGACCGCCAATTAGTGGTCCAAGACCGCCAATTAGCGGTCACTTTGGGCCCAAATCCACCAACTTTTCTCCTGGACGTGTATTAATATTTGTTTAGGCTATTTTTGGTATTGGTTTAGTCCCACATCGGGAGATTGTCCCGGATTAGCTTTTTCCATGGCTATAAATAGAACTCTTCACCTCCTTTTGTAATCACTCCATATTTTAAGTGGCTATTCTTCCTACTAGAAGTGAGGCCTTGAAGCACACACTAAAGTAGGAGGATGCTACTTTTAATGTGAGTCATTTTATCAATAAAGTTTTATGTTTCTTTCATTGTTTGTTTTATGCTTCTTTTATTGTTGTGCATGTTTTAGTTTAATCGTCTTTTAATTCTAGCTTAGTTTTAATATGCTTTCTTTCCATAGTTTAATAATTAGTGTAATGTTTAGTGAGTAGTTCCATCCCCTTTGGGGGGTGGAGTAGATGTACATACATGCATTAGAGAATGGGATGAATGCTTTAATTTCAATGTGTTGATTAAATATGAATGTATGCTTGCTTGTTTAGGATAGAATTTACAACTTGATGAGTTTTGCCAAAATGATTAGACACCTCTCATGCTTGTTTAGGTTCTGAAATAAACACCTTGCATATGTAAATGTTAATCAACTAAGTTGGTGAATAGATTGATAGGTTTTGCCATAACATTTAGACACTTCCTATGCTTGATAAACACCACCTTCATGTGCTTAAAGAATGTATTCTACACCCACCTCTTTGCTTGTGTGCACTCACTCCACCCCTTAGGGGTTTTCCATTCCTGAAATTCCAGCATTCTTGTTTTGTCTTAGCTTAGTTCTTATTTCATCGTTTGTTTGCTTCTTTCACATTTCATACTTCTTAGAGTAGTTTAGTCTAGAGTAGCGTAAACAACTTTCTTCCCCCTATTTTTGCCACTTGATTTCGTGCAAACAAGAGGCTGCTCACCTCCCTGAGGACGACCCGTACTTGCCACCGCTTCATCGCGGCCGTGCACTTGCGGTTTAAAATAAAACGTTCAACAAGTTTTTGGCGCTGCTGCCGGGGAGGTGCCAGTCCAGACTCTTGTTTGGACGATTCGAGTGGATTTAATTTTTTGTCTTGTAGTTTTCGTTGTCTCAGGTGACTCACATTGAGAAGGGGAAGCCGCTGGTCAAGTGTGGAGGTGATCTGAGAGAAGAAGACCGCCAATCAGCGGTCTTCAACCGCCAACTGGCGGTCTGGTAGCTTCATTTTGCCTCTAAATTTTTGTGGAGTATTTCTTTATCTGTTATAGTGATCTGGGACTCGATTTAGCATGTCTTGACCTATAGTTTGTTCCCAGATCAAGAATCAAACCTCCTTTAAGCAACTTGGACCCTAAAACTCAAAGCAAAAGATTAGGCATTATTCTTGTTTAAGTCATGCATCATGTATGTGACTTAGGCATTTAGATTGTCTTTTATCTTAGCTTTATTTTCTGTTGCTGAGAGCTGGCGTGAGGTACGCACCTTCTACTCTCATTCATGCATTTCGTATGAACATGCATTAGTTAGTAGGAAGTGCATTGCAACAAGTGTGAGTTGAGCGTTGTTTGGAGAGTTGATTGCTAGATTTAGGACTCCAAAACGCTACTAAGGAGGGGCTGTCCCATAAAAGATAAGGTGGGGGATTTCATCACCCTTTCCTTCGCCCCAAAAACCACACTAATCAAGAGCCTAATTTTAAAATCAAGTAGACATTGGCCCTAAGGATCTTGGACGCATTAGGAGAGTGATCCGGTCCCGACCGTCATGACCTGATCGGCGTTGCCCACTTTGTCGATAGTAGGAGAGACGAGATCCCCGGATCTTGGCTCACTTGCTGGGCTTTGTGGTCCTCGTTGTAGGGAGGTGAGGCGTGTTGAGGCCGTGTGACCTCGCAGTTAGGCGTCGTCTAGCTGTAAGGACCTATAGCGACCTTAGGATTGTTTGAGCCTTGTTTGCTTGTGTGCTTCTACCTGTACCCATTCGCCGTAGCTTAAGGACTTCTTCCCTTCTCTCCTGAGTCATTCTTTCTCTCCTGTGTTCCCTCGTCTTCTCTTCTACGTACATTCTTCATAAGAAAAAAAGAAAAAAAGAAAAAAAAAAGAGAAAGTTGTGGTTTGTGTGTGCACCTTTGTGCATGCTTTCGTGGACACGAGACGAGAGTGGTCGTTTGACGAGGAGCGTTGTCAATCCGGCTTCGGTCATCGATTTCTCGACACCTTCCTCCTCTCGTGTCGCACATAGTTCGGGTCCAATGGCTGCTAATTTCCGTGAAGAGGAGCAGTTGCTGGACCCACCTGTTCCACCTGTGCTTCCAGTTGTCGTTCCCATACCTCTTCGTGATCGATGCTACCCGAGCCGTACAGCTCTGCCCTCATGCATCGTATTGCCAGAGGCAAATGGGAACCATTTTGAGGTCAAGCCTCAGTTTATTTCCATGCTCCCTCATTTCACTGGGAAAGGTGACCCCTATATCTTTCTCAGGGAATTTGAGGAGGTCTGTGCTATGTTCAAACTGCAACAACTTAGCACAGACTCCATTCATCTTAGGCTTGTCCCCTTTGCGCTTAAGGATGACGCCAAGAAGTGGTTGTACAGCAACCAGGCGAATGCCTTCAGGACTTGGGATGAGTTTCAGTCTGCATTCCTCAAAAAGTATTTTCCAAATCATCGGACTCAAAAATTGAGGAACGAAATCAATTCGTTCTATCAACATGAGACCGAATCATTTCATGCATACTTAGAGAGGTTCAAGGAGCTACTATCCTCATGCCCTCACCATGGCATTGAGTTGTGGCGCCTGTGTCAGATTATCTACGAGGGTCTTCACATTCCATCTAGAACGCTCCTTGAGTCCATGTGTCAAGGAGAGTTCTTGGGAAAGGATGAAAGGGAGGCATGGGCTTTCCTAGAAGACCTCGCTGAGAAAATTATGCAATGGGAGAGTGTGAGAGAACCACCTGCATCTTCGAGTATAGGAGCGAGGATCGCAAATGCAAACTCGACTAGATCGGGTTCCGCATTTGCTGTCGATTCCACTACGGCCACCGAGGCACGCATGGCGGCCTTAATGCGCCGTATGGATTCGATTGAGCTCCAAAACCAACACGATGTATCTCATGTGTCTGCATCTGGTTCAGTTCCATGTCATTTATGTGGTAGGATAGGTCATATAGGGGGTGAGTGTGCATCCATTCCTCCTGAGATGGAACATGTAAATGTCATCTATGATAGATCCAGGAATGACCCATATTCATCATCATATAACCCTGGATGGAGGAACCACCCTAATTTTTCATGGAACCATAACAATACCCCAGGTGGTCCTTCAAACTTTTCTCGACCACCTAACCGACCACAATACCCTCCCATGCATTCACAGTCTCATCAGCCACCCCAAAGTCAGAATACCAACCAACCAGGTTTCCCAAATTCTAACAACTTGGAAACCCGGTTTAATTCGCTTGAGAACTTAACTCGTGGACTTGAGAACTCTGTAAAAAACTTTATGTCATCCACGAGTCAAGTTCTCACTTCGAATCAGCAGACCATCAAATCTCTCGAGCTTCAGATGGGTCAGTTGGCTCAGTCTGTGCATGAGAGAGAGAGAGGGAGTCTGCCTAGCCAACCTGTGGCTAACCCCCGTGCTCAACAGCACTCGAACATGCAAAATGCAAGTTCAAGACCACAGGGGGGGCAAGTGAACTACGTGGAAGAACCTGTGAACCATGTTAATGCCATTGTGACCCTGAGAAATGGGAAGCAGGTCAACAACCACGTATCACTGCCAGAAAATCCATCTGTGCCACCCCTTTGTGGGAATGATGGTGAGGAAGAGGCCGAGGGTGAGAGTAATACACCAAAGCCTCCTTCTCCGGCTCCGCCCAAGACATACCTACCAAGAGCTCCTTATCCTAGTAGGTTGTCTAAGAAACAGAGTGACAGTGTGGATACGATGATGGAGATATTTAAGAAAGTGAATGTCAACATTCCTTTGTTAGACATGATTCAACAAATACCTCCATATGCAAAATTCCTGAAGGATCTCTGTACAACTAAGAGGAAAACCAATGTCCCTAGCAAAGCCTTTTTGGCGGCGAATGTGAGTTCGATCATCTCGAACCCAACGTACATAAAATTGAAGGACCCGGGCAGTCCAACAATTTCATGTATCATTGGGGACTCTCGCATTAACAATGTTTTGCTAGATCTAGGGTCGGCGGTTAACCTCTTACCTGCTTCTGTGTATCAACGATTAAGCCTAGGCACTCTCAAGCCTACGAAAACAACTTTGCAGTTGGCTGATCGTTCGATCAAAGTCCCGTTGGGGGTCATTGAAGATGTCCTAATCAAGGTCGGTGACTTCATATTTCCTGTTGATTTCGTCGTCCTTGAGACCGAACCAATTAAGACTACCCACTCTCAGATTCCATTGATTTTGGGTAGACCTTTTCTGGCGACGTCAAATGCCTTGATCAATTGTCGTACTGGACTCATGAAATTGTCGTTCGGGAACTTGACCACGACATTCCATGTGTTCAATATGGCTAGGCAGCCGGCATCTTACGAGGACCCCATGGAAGTCAATCTTATCCGGGACTTGGAAGAAGAATTGGAAGAAGAGTACCCCCTGATTCATGAGAATTTAAATGATTACTTCATGGATGAGTCTGATCATGAAGAGGACGGGGGTGAGTTGAGCAATGATGTGCATGCTGTTCAGTACATGCGAGCTCCTCCTATCTTACATCTCGAGCTAGATATCACGCCTCGCTTGGAGGAGCCACCCACACCTGAGCTCAAAGAACTCCCCAAGGAATTGAAACACGTTTTTCTTGGTCCCGATAGGTCATTTCCGGTGATTATTTCATCGACGTTGACTGGTGATCAGGAAGAACGGTTGATTCAAGTCCTAAAGGAGCACAAATCAGCCATTGGGTGGTCCTTGAGGGACATCAAAGGGATAAGTCCCGACGTCGTGCAGCACCACATCTTTATGGAGGATGAGGCACGACCACGTCGCGACCCACAGAGGCGTTTAAATCCAGCCATGACAGAAGTAGTTAAGAAAGAGATCATCAAGTGTTTAGATCATGGCATCATTTTTCCCATTTCGGACAGTACTTGGGTAAGTCCTGTCCAGGTTGTGCCCAAGAAGTCGGGTATCACCGTTGTCCAGAATGACAACAATGAGCTTGTACCCACACGACTTCAAACTGGGTGGCGAGTGTGTATTGACTATAGGAAGTTGAACGCGGTCACGCGTAAGGACCACTTCCCTCTACCTTTCATCGACCAGATGTTGGAGAGACTCGCCGGGCACGCCTATTACTGTTTCCTTGATGGTTATTCGGGGTACAATCAAATCCCAGTCGCCCCCGAAGACCAGGAGAAAACCACGTTCACTTGTCCTTTTGGGACGTTCGCTTATAGACGCATGCCTTTTGGACTATGCAATGCACCTGCAACATTCCAACGTTGCATGTTAAGTATCTTTTCCGATATGGTCGAGAACTTCCTTGAGATCTTCATGGATGATTTCTCGGTTCATGGCACCTCCTTTGATGAGTGCCTGCACCACCTGAGCCTTGTTCTCAAAAGGTGTTCGGAAACGAACTTAGCCCTTAATTGGGAAAAGTGTCATTTCATGGTCACAAAAGGCATCGTGTTGGGTCACGTGGTATCTCGTGATGGTATCGAGGTGGATAGGGCAAAGATTGAGCTTATTTCTAAGCTTCCGCCACCCACCTCGGTCAAAGAAATCCGTTCTTTCCTTGGACACGCCGGTTTTTACCGGCGATTCATTAAGGATTTCAGCAAAATAGCTCGTCCTTTGACGAGCTTGCTTGCTAAAGGAACCTCCTTTGAGTTCACACCCGAGTGCCTGACTGCCTTTGAGTTTCTGAAGCGTGAGTTGACCTCCGCTCCTATTATTAAGGCACCGGTGTGGACTCTACCGTTCGAGCTGATGTGTGATGCTTCTGATTACGCGATAGGAGCGGTTTTGGGTCAGAAAGTCGACAAATTGCCTCATGTGATCTATTATGCAAGTCGTACTCTCAATGACGCCCAGCTGAACTACTCCGTTACCGAGAAAGAGTTCCTCGCAATCATATTTGCGTTGGAAAAATTTCGCCAGTACCTCATAGGGTCGCGTGTCATCATATACACTGCTCACTCAGCTCTTCGCTACCTTTTGTCTAAAAAGGATGCGAAACCCCGTCTCTTGCGTTGGATCTTGTTGTTACAAGAATTCGACCTTGAAATACGGGACAAGAAGGGATGCGAGAATGTCGTGGCTGATCACCTATCTCGCATCCCCATTGATCTTTCACCGGATCCACCGGTGAACGAGTTCTTCCCTGATGAGAACCTTATGGCAATAGCCTCACCCCCTTGGTTCGCTGACATTGTGAACTATTTAGCAACCGGGGAGGTGCCGGCTCATTGGAGACACAGTGAGACAGCAAAATTCAAGTCGTTAGTCAAGCACTTCTATTGGGATGATCCATACTTATTTAAGTATTGTGCTGATCAAATCATAAGGAGGTGCATTCCTGACGACGAGATTCAGAGTGTCTTGTCCTTTTGCCATAAGGAGGCATGTGGTGGGCACTTCGGTGCCAAGAAAACCGCTGCCAAAGTTCTCCAATGCGGTTTTTACTGGCCCACGTTGTTCCAAGACGCTTTTGCATTTTGCAAAGCATGCGATAGGTGCCAACGTGTGGGCCGCATTGGCAGACGAGATATGATGCCACTCAATCCTATCTTAGTGGTTAACATTTTTGATGTTTGGGGAATTGACTTCATGGGTCCTTTCCCCGTGTCCCATGGTCACACGTACATCCTTGTGGCGGTCGATTATGTGTCAAAGTGGGTTGAAGCAATCCCCACTCGCACTAACGATCGCAAAGTTGTGATCAAATTTCTTAAAGAACACATCTTCGCGAGGTTTGGGACCCCTTGTTGTATCATAAGTGATCGGGGGACACACTTTGTGAACCGATCCCTTGAGGCAGTGCTGAGGAAATACTCCATCACGCACAAGTTGGCCACACCTTATCATCCTCATACCTGTGGCCAGGTGGAAATTTCCAACCGTCAACTCAAGCAAATTCTTGAGAAAACGGTTAATGCTTCAAGGAAAGATTGGTCGGTCAAGCTTAATGATGCATTGTGGGCTTTCCGCACTGCATTTAAAACCGACCTTGGCATGTCCCCCTACCGGCTAGTTTATGGCAAAGCTTGCCATCTTCCGGTAGAACTTGAGCACCGGGCATTATGGGCAATCAAACATCTTAACATGAGTCTTGATGTTTCCGGTGCCAATCGCAAATTAGACCTCAACGAGTTGGAGGAGTTGAGAAATGAAGCTTATGAGAATGCCAAGATCTGCAAGTCCCGCACTAAAATTTTCCACGATCGCTTGGTGCGAATCAAAACCTTCGAGGTGGGACAAAAGGTCTTGTTGTATAATTCTCGCCTCCACTTGTTTCCGGGGAAACTTCGGAGCCGTTGGTCAGGTCCCTTCATTGTTTTAACTGTCTCCCCTCATGGGGCGGTTGAGATTCAAAATCCTAGGAATGGGGACGTGTTCAAAGTCAATGGACAACGCCTCAAACCATACTTGGAAGGGACCACGGCAGAAGTCGAGGAGGAAATCGTGCCTTTGCACGAACTCCCCACGGATGTGGTCACTTGATGTGGTCCATCCCTCCATTTGTTTGTACATATCTTTGTTTTGAGCTTCAAAAAAAACAAAAAAAACAAAAAAAAAAAAAGAAAAAACAAAAAAAGAAAAAAGTGTGTAATAAAAGACTCCTTCAGTGAGCATCGATTGTTGTGGGCCCCAACCCTTGTGTACTTGGGCCCAATCTCTTCACGTTTTTATCTCCCTTCTTCAGCTTCTCACAGGTTTTGAGGGAATTTGGGTTTGTGTCAATCAACATGACCCTGAACGTCCCTTTGTACTTCATGTTGGTGAGATCTTTCCTTTTTCATGCATATATCCATGTAGTATCTTGTTCACATTCATTGAGGACAATGCATGAAGTAGGTGTGGGGGGGTGTTTTACGTGTGTACATAGTCGAGTCGTTTTCCTTTGGTTTTATTTTCTTTTGTTTGTACTGCTAGGGTCATGTTAGTGTGCCGCATTTAACATTGATATATCTGCTTGCCATGATCCTTGGGTGACTTGTCTTCTTTTGCTTGCCTAGTGCTTTAAAAAATTTCACATTTCTTTCAAAATCTTCATGTGTTTGCGAAAGAAAATGTTTTTGTAGGTTTTGCGTGTGTTTAGCATGTGCAAAACCGTTGAGAGGCAAAGTAAAAAGAAAGCTCCCAAAATTGTCTTGAACTTGATGCATTAGGATTTCTAGTTTACTGGCTTTAGGTCTTATTGAGTCGTTAGGATGCACCCCGGTTTTCCCTCGGGGGGCGTGTAATCATAGGGTTTCAGCACTCAAACATTTAAAGAAGTCCACCCTGAACCTAGTGAGTCAAATAATTCGTGTCTGTTAGTATAAGGAAGTTTGTCGTAGTCAAGGGCCCTTAATCTCTTTTTGTGAAACTTAAGTGTAGGGGTTTTGGTTCCCATGTAGATAAGTAAATAAGCGGTGTTCTCTCTTCTCGCACGGCTCCTATCACTCGGGAAAGTAGGTCTGAGGGGACTTTGTGCCTGGTGCTTTCGAGTCATCTGACTTGGGATGCGCCGACCGAACTCCCGTTACACGGGTGGTAGGGATCGCCCTATGTGGAGATTTGGGGGAAGGTATACGTGATAGTGTAAGTCCTCATAGGCAATGATGCACGAAACCTGACCCTGGGAGAATCAAACACCAACCAATAAATGCTCCAAAGAAAAAAAAAGAAAAAAAAAAGAAAAAAAAAGAAAAAGTCAAATAAGAACCAAAATGGACTTTACACGTTGTATCACATTCAGAAGTTAAGGTTGCCCATGTCTTTCACTTAATTCCTTAATTAACTCTCACGAATAACTCATTAGTCTAGGTGTGTGGACCGATTACAGATATAGAGTCGACCCGTAGTATTACCGCATCCCATGATCGACAAAATAAATCCAACGAGTCGTGTAGCTAGATTGATTAATGCATCTTGTTCGGATTTTGTGGGTATATCCGCTGAAAACCCTCAGGAGACAACACTCCTCCTCCTTGGCGACAAGGAGGTTTAACGGCTTGTTGCACGTGCTAAGTGCAACCGTGATTCCTACGAAAGTGAGTTAAGATTTCTTGTTTTTCGTTTGCTTTTCTCTTTCTTTGTTTTGCTCGGGACTAGCAAAAGTTAGGTGTGGGGGTATTTGATTGACATCATTTCATGCTCATATTTGTATCTTATATCCATTATCTTTCACCTAAACAATGCTATGTCACGAGTTTTATGTTTAGTTTTCAGGAATAAATAGGTTTGAAGAGATGAAACATAAAAAGACCCAAAAGCTGGGAAAAAGGACTGGATTGTGAGATCTGGGGACCAAGATGCAAGGGAGAAGGACCTAAACGCAAGACAGAAGGACCTAAGAGCAAAACAGAATACTCCACACCATCATGGGGAGTATTTTAGCAATTGGATTCGGGTCGGAGCTCCAATAAACAAAGTAGATGCATCCAAGACCACCAAATACACCAAGCAAATCCCAGAACAAGATTCAACTCGATCCGGAAAATTTGGACCGCCAATTAGCGGTCCAAGACCGCCAATTAGCGGTCACTTTGGGCCCAAATCCACCAAGTTTTCTCCTGGACGTGTATTAATGTTTGTTTAGGCTATTTTTGGTATTGGTTTAGTCCCACATCGGGAGATTGTCCCGGATTAGCTTTTTCCATGGCTATAAATAGAACTCTTCACCTCCTTTTGTAATCACTCCATATTTTAAGTGGTTATTCTTCCTACTAGAAGTGAGGCCTTGAAGCACACACTAAAGTAGGAGGGTGCTACTTTTAATGTGAGTCATTTTATCAATAAAGTTTTATGTTTCTTTCATTGTTTGTTTTATGCTTCTTTTATTGTTGTGCATGTTTTAGTTTAATCGTCTTTTAATTCTAGCTTAGTTTTAATATGCTTTCTTTCCATAGTTTAATAATTAGTGTAATGTTTAGTGAGTAGTTCCATCCCCTTTGGGGGGTGGAGTAGATGTACATACATGCATTAGAGAATGGGATGAATGCTTTAATTTCAATGTGTTGATTAAATATGAATGTATGCTTGCTTGTTTAGGATAGAATTTACAACTTGATGAGTTTTGCCAAAATGATTAGACACCTCTCATGCTTGTTTAGGTTCTGAAATAAACACCTTGCATATGTAAATGTTAATCAACTAAGTTGGTGAATAGATTGATAGGTTTTGCCATAACATTTAGACACTTCCTATGCTTGATAAACACCACCTTCATGTGCTTAAAGAATGTATTCTACACCCACCTCTTTGCTTGTGTGCACTCACTCCACCCCTTAGGGGTTTTCCATTCCTGAAATTCCAGCATTCTTGTTTTGTCTTAGCTTAGTTCTTATTTCATCGTTTGTTTGCTTCTTTCACATTTCATACTTCTTAGAGTAGTTTAGTCTAGAGTAGCGTAAACAACTTTCTTCCCCCTATTTTTGCCACTTGATTTCGTGCAAACAAGAGGCTGCTCACCTCCCTGAGGACGACCCGTACTTGCCACCGCTTCATCGCGGCCGTGCACTTGCGGTTTAAAATAAAACGTTCAACATGCATGAACAAACACTAACTAACTTGAGTTTATTGTATGCAATCAACACCACACTTATTTCATGTGCACACACACACTCCACCCCTTCGGGTTTTTATTCCTGTGTTTTTATCTTCTTCATTAGTTGTTTAGCTTAGTTGTTTAGTGATTTCATTTCAGCTTGCTTGTTTACTAGTTTAGATTAGTGTAGTGTAGTGTAGTGTAGTGTAATACAGCTTAATTCCCTTGCTTTCCACTCGCCTTCGCACAAACCAAGCCTCGACACACCTCCCAGTGGACGACCCGTATTTGCCACCGCTTCAACGCGGCCGTGCACTTGCGGTTAATATAAAACGATCAATCAAGTTTTTGGCGCCGTTGCCGGGGAGGTGCTCTGTCCAGACGTTGGATTGGACGATTCGAGTGGTTTTTAATTTTTTTCTTTCCAGTTTTTCTTAGTTTCAGGGAATCATCGGATCAAGGGGAGGCTACTGGACAAGTTTGAGGAACATAAGCTCCAAACTGACCACCAATTGGCGATCTGGAACCGCCAGCTGGCGGCCTGGTGAGCTGGTCTGCCTCTCAATTTTGTTCTGGTAGTTAGTTCTGAAATTTTCATTATCTGGGAGCCCCATTTTCCATGTTGTGACTTCTAGTTCTCTCCCAGATCATTAATCACTCCCCCATTAATCAACTTGGCCTTAAAATCCAAAGCAAAAGACTAGACGTTCTTATTTGTTTAGGTCACGCATCATGTATTGACTTAGGAACGTAGTTGTCTTTTCTTTAAGCTTATTTTCAGTTGTTGAGTGCTGGCGTGAGGTACGTAATTTCCTACACTCATTCATTCATCTCGTATGCCCAGTCATTAGTTAGTAGGAATTGCATCAGGACAAGAGTGAGCAAGCGTTTGATTGGAGCGATTGATTGCTAGTAGGATCAAAACACTATTAAGGAGGGGTTGCCCCATAAAAGATAAGGTCGGGGATTTCATCACCATTTCCTTGGCCCCAAAAATCACTCTTAATCAAACCTTAACTAAAAGCAAGTTGGTGAGCGGGCACACTAGAAGAGTAATCTAGTTGAGACCGTCATGGCCTGATCGGCGTTGCCTACCTTGTCGATAGTAGGAGGTACTGGATCTCCGGATCTGGTATCACTTGCTGGGCAATGTGGTCTTCGTTGTAGGGAGGTGAGACGTGTCGAGGCTAGTGACCTCGAAGTTAGGCGTCATCTAGCCTAAGGACCCATTACCTTACATTGTTTGAGTTGTGCTTGCTAGTTAGGTTTCTACCTAATTCCACTACCCACGCTAGCTCTAGGGATTGTTCCCTCCTCACCTGAGTCCTCTCCTCATCTATTCTCTACGTATAGTCTCCTCCTCTAGTACACCTTCTGTTGTGTGTTATTTTAGAGTTAAGTCGAGCATTTTATGCGAGGTTGGGCTCGTTTTGGTGAGAGTGCTCGACTCGAGAGAGTGCATTCTTCTGAGATGGACGGTCTTGGTGATCGACCATCTCCGCCTTGTGCTCCTTTGGAGCATGAAGCCGAGTCGTCTCGCGGTGATGGGGGAGACCGGGTTCCATACATGGAATACCTCGGTCTGCTTCCGCCACCACGTAGACCTCCTTCTCCTCTTCCTCTGACTCGAGAGGAAGGGAGATTCGGTCAGGATCGAGTTTTTGGTGCACCACCACCTTTAGCTCGACAGGATAGACCGATGACTTTGTGGGAGCGGACCCATCCTGTTCGGGCCGCGCAGCCTTCTTGCATAGTTGTTCCCCTGCTCGCGGGAACAACTATGAGCTGAAACCTCAATATGTGAGCATGCTTCCAACCTTTACTGCCAACAAGGAGGATCGGTATATCTTTATACGCGAATTCAAGGAAGTATGCTCCATGTTCAAGCTTCAACAGCTTGATGAGGATTCAGTCCAGTTGAGGATGATTTCTTTCGCATTGAAAGATAATGCGAAGAAATGGATGTATAGCCTCGCGACGATCTCGATTTGGTCATGGGATGACATTGTAACCGTCTTTCTGAAGAGATTTTTCCCTCAAAGGAAAACTCAACAGATACGGCACCAGATACATCAAATGTATCAAACCGAGACCGAATCATTTCATGGTTTCTTTGAAAGGTTCAAGGACCTTCTCCTGCACTGCCCGCATCATGGATTTGAGTTATGGCAGTTGTGCCAAATTGTTTATGAGGTCATCAACTACAACACCCGCACATTGTTGGAGTCGATGTGTCAGGGTGACTTCCAAATGAAACCCATCGAGGAGGGATGGGACACTTTTGAGTTTATGGCTGAACGTACCTTCGAGTGGGACACCATGAGAGAGCCACCAGACGCCAGGTCTTCTGGTCGAGCTGGATCATATCATGTTGAGTCAACTATCGCATCTGAGGCGAAAATGGCTGCTCTCATGCGTAGGATTGAGAGTTTGGAGTTGGACCGAGCTCTTGTAGCTCAGGTCGTTACTCCTGGGTGTAGTAGGTGTGGACTTACGTGCCATGATGACTTGGAGTGCGCCTACGCTTCAATGGATACTGAGCATGCGAATGCGATGTATCAAAAGAGGCCCCGTAACGACCCGTACAATCACTCCTACAACCCGGGATGGCGTAACCATCCTAACTTCTCTTGGGGGCCTAGTGGGGGTCACGGTCAGAGCTCGCACGCTCAACCTCAACCTCCACCTTATCAACTTCCACGCCCATCGGCGACCTACCAACCCCCACATCAAAGGTCTCAGCACCATAATTACCAACCTGGTCATGCCTCATCGTCGGGTTATTCCAACCAGACTCCACCACCCCAGCGGGTTGACCCCAAGGACCCTTCTTGTGATCCGACCCTTCAAGCGTTGCAAAGTACAATCAAGGCTTTGGAAATGCAATTTAGCCAGTTGGCTCATCAATTCCATGAACGCGAGAAGGGTCAGTTCCCGAGTCAACCTGTGGTAAATCCCAGGGGTAAACCTGCTCATGCTAGGTAGAATGTACACAATGTTGAAAGTGACCCTTCCCAACATGCCAATGTTGTCCATACCTTGAGATCGGGAAGGGTCGTTGACAGCAATGTGGAATTTCCTGAAGCCAACCCTGTTGGTGAGACTTCCGAGGAGAGTCTTGAGCCTGTTAAGGAACCTAATTCTGAGACTCCTCCTCATGATACTTAGGTCCCCAAGGAACCATTCCCTCATATGTTGACGAAAAAATGTGATGAGAATTGGGACAAGATCGTTGAGGTACTTAGGCAAGTAAAGGTGAACATCCCGTTGTTGGACGTTGTTCAACAAATGCCACCGTATGCCAAATTCCTCAAACACCTTTGCACCACCAAAAGAAAAACAAATGTGCCCAAAAAGGCCTTTTTGGCCGCCAATGTGAGCTCAATATTGACACAACCCATGAATGTCAAGTACAAGGACCTAGGTTGTCCAACTATCTCTTGCATGATTGGGAATGTGACAATCTCTCAAGCTCTATTGGATTTGGGGGCATCTGTGAATCTCCTGCCTTACTCTGTCTATGTCAACCTTGGAATTGGCGATCTTAAACCAACGAGGACAACCCTCCAGTTGGCTGACAGATCCGTCAAGATTCCACGAGGGAGTGTGGAGGATGTCCTTATCAAAGTGGGTGAGTTAGTATTTCCAGTTGATTTCATCATCTTGGATACTGAACCCGTGTCCAACCCACGAGGACAAATTCATGTGATCCTTGGGAGGCCATTTCTTACGACGTCTAATGCTTTGATCAATTGTCGCAATGGCTTGATGAGGTTGTCTTTTGGAAACCTCACGGCGGATTTCATCCAGGGCACGGATGAGCCCGAGTCATTAGGCATGTTCGACTGACATCGACATATTATTGAGGTGCCTAATGACCAGGTTGCGAGTGAAGAGGATCTTGAGGAATCCACCAGCATTTCTTTGGACGAGGAGGCACATCTAGGTGCTTGCTCCTCTTACCCCGTGGCCCTTGAGCCACTTGAAAGTAACTCTAAATCCGACAAGGACCCACCTCTGGTCGAGCTTAAACCGCTCCCCGATAACCTAAAGTACATCTTTTTAGGGGATAATGAGACCTTGCCACTCATTATTGCTTCTGATCTTGCACAAGATCAAGAGGTTGCCATCAAAAGAGTACTCTTTGAAAACAAAGAGGCGATCGGGTGGTCCTTGAAGGATATCAGAGGAATTAGCCCTGGTATTGTTCAGCATTGGATCCACATGGAAGATGATTCTAGGCCCCGCAGGGACCCATAACGGAGATTGAATACTGTACTGAAAGAAGCCGTCCGAAATGAGGTTCTTAAGTGCTTGGATCATGGCATAATCTATCCTATCTCTGATAGTTCGTGGGTGAGTCCTGTCCATGTGGTTCCCAAGAAGTCAGGCGTGACGGTTGTGGAGAATGAGCATAATGAGCTTATCCCGGCACACCTGCAAACTGGCTGGCGAGTTTGCGTTGATTATCGCAAGCTCAATGCAACAACGCGGAAAGATCATTTCCCGTGGACAGTTATTGATCAGATGTTGGAAAGGTTTGTCAGACATGAGTATTATTATTTTCTTGATGGATACTCCGGTTACAACCAAATTCCCATCGCCCCCGAGGATCAAGAGAAAACCACATTTACTTGTCCCTTTGGCACGTTTGCCTACCGTCGCATGCCCTTTGGGTTATGTAATGCGCCGGCAACGTTTCAAAGGTGTATGATCAGCATCTTCTCCGATATGGTTGAGCATTTCCTTGAGATCTTCATGGACGACTTTTCCATATTTGGTGCTTCCTTTGATGAGTGCCTTCATCACTTGAGCCTTGTCCTTAAGCGATGCCGTGAGAAGAACCTCGCTCTCAACTTGGAGAAATGTTACTTCATGGTGAAGCGAGGGATTGTAATTGGACATGTGGTCTCAAGTAGGAGAATTGAGGTCGATCCCACCAAAGTGGGTCTTATTGCTAATCTCCCACTGCCACGTAATGTGAAGGATATCCGTGCCTTTTTGGGGCATGCTGGATTCTATCGGCGGTTCATTCGGGATTTTAGCAAAATTGCTCGACCACTCACCGCCTTGTTGGCTAAGGATGCCATTTTTGAGTTCACACCGGATTGCCACCATGCCTTTTTGACCTTGAAGAAAGAGTTGACTTCAGCTCCCATTATTAAGGCACCGGTATGGACTGAACCCTTTGAGTTAATGTGTGATGCATCTGACTTCGTTGTGGGAGCAGTGCTTGGGCAACGATTGGACAAATTGCCTCATGTGATCTACAAATGATGCGTACGAGAATGCCAAAATTCATAAGTCCCGAGCCAAGATGTTTCACGATCGCATGATTATGCGAAAGGTGTTTACGGCCGGGCAGAAGGTGTTGCTCTACAATTCCCGGCTTCATCTGTTTGCGGGTAAGATCCGCAGTCGCTGGTCTGGCCCGTTTATTGTCCAAACCGTCTATCCTCATGGAGCGGTTGACATCTTTAACCCAGGGAATGGGTACGTGTTCAATGTTAATGGACAACGCCTCAAACCCTACATGGAGGGGGCACCAGCTGAAGTCGAGGAGGTCATGTTCCTTCATGAACCTCCCTCGCACTCAACCATTCATGCTCCTGCATGAGTGGTTGAGCTTTTAGGTTTGTTAAAAAAAAAGACTCCTTCAGTGAGCATCGTTTGTTGTGGGCCCCAACCCTTGAGTATTTGGGCCCCAATTCTTTCACGTATTTGTATACCTTCCTTAGTGATTGACATCATTTCATGCTCATATTTGTATCTTATATCCATTATCTTTCACCTAAACAATGCTATGTCACGAGTTTTATGTTTAGTTTTCAGGAATAAATAGGTTTGAAGAGATGAAACATAAAAGGACCCAAAAGCTGGGAAAAAGGACTGGATTGTGAGATCTGGGGACCAAGATGCAAGGGAGAAGGACCTGAACGCAAGACAGAAGGACCTAAGAGCAAAACAGAATACTCCACACCATCATGGGGAGTATTGTAGCAATTGGATTCGGGTCGGAGCTCCAATAAACAAAGTAGATGCATCCAAGACCACCAAATACACCAAGCAAATCCCAGAACAAGATTCAACTCGATCCGGAAAATTTGGACCGCCAATTAGCGGTCCAAGACCGCCAATTGGCGGTCAATTTGGGCCCAAATCCACCACGTTTTCTCCTGGACGTGTATTAATGTTTGTTTAGGCTATTTTTGGTATTGGTTTAGTCCCACATCGGGAGATTGTCCCGGATTAGCTTTTTCCATGGCTATAAATAGAACTCTTCACCTCCTTTTGTAATCACTCCATATTTTAAGTGGTTATTCTTCCTACTAGAAGTGAGGCCTTGAAGCACACACTAAAGTAGGAGGATGCTACTTTTAATGTGAGTCATTTTAATACAAGTTTTCTTTATTATGTTGTTTGTTTTATGTTTCTTGTTTTGCTTTGCTTAATCTCATTTCATTAGTTTTATTAGCTTAGTTAATATGCTTTCTTTGTTTAGTTTAATAATTAGTGTAATGTTTAGTGAGTAGTTCCATCCCCTTTGGGGGGTGGAGTAGATGTACATACATGCATTAGAGAATGGGATGAATGCTTTATTTTCAATGTGTTGATTAAACATGAATGTATGCTTGCTTGTTTAGGATAGAATTTACAACTTGATGAGTTTTGCCAAAATGATTAGACACCTCTCATGCTTGTTTAGGTTCTGAAATAAACACCTTGCATATGTAAATGTTAATCAACTAAGTTGGTGAATAGATTGATAGGTTTTGCCATAACATTTAGACACTTCCTATGCTTGATAAACACCACCTTCATCTGCTTAAAGAATGTATTCTACACCCACCTCTTTGCTTGTGTGCACTCACTCCACCCCTTAGGGGTTTTCCATTCCTGAAATTCCAGCATTCTTGTTTTGTTCTTAGCTTAGTTCTTATTTCATCGTTTGTTTGCTTCTTTCACATTTCATACTTCTTAGAGTAGTGTAGCGTAGGTTAGCATAAACACCTTTCTTCCCCTATTTTTGCCACTTGATTTCGTACAAGCAAGAGGCTGCTCACCTCCCTGAGGACGACCCGTACTTGCCACCGCTTCATCGCGGCCGTGCACTTGCGGTTTAAAATAAAACGTTCAACAAGTTTTTGGCGCCGTTGCCGGGGAGGTGCCAGTCCAGACTCTTGTTTGGACGATTCGAGTGGATTTAATTTGTGTTTTGTAGTTTTGCTTTGTTTCAGGAGACTTGGAGTCATCAGGAGGAACGCCTAGAGAAGTTTGGAGTCAAGCTGAGCACTTCAGACCGCCAATCAGCGGCCTGAGACCGCCAATTGGCGGTCTGGTAAGCTCTGTTCGCTCGCTTATTTCTTTGGTCTATTTTCATAATTGATGTAGTGATCTGGGATTTAATTTGGCATGTTTTGACTTATAGTTTGTTCCCAGATCCATAATCAACCTCCTTTAAGCAACTTGGACCCTAAAACTCAAAGCAAAAGATTAGGCATTCTTTTTGTTTAGGCCATGCATCATGTATGTGACTTAGACATTTAGATTGTCTTTTATCTTAGCTTTATTTTCTGTTGCTGAGAGCTGGCGTGAGGTACACACCTTCTACTCTCATTCATGCATTTCGTATGAACATGCATTAGTTAGTAGGAAGTGCATTGAAACAAGTGTGAGTTGAGCGTTTTGTTTGGAGAGTTGATTGCTAGATTAGGACTCCAAAACGCTACTAAGGAGGGGCTGTCCCATAAAAGATAAGGTGGGGGATTTCATCACCCTTTCCTTCGCCCCAAAAACCACACTAATCAAGAGCCTAATTTTAAAATCAAGTAGACATTGGCCTTAAGGAATTCGGACGCATTAGGAGAGTGATCCGGTCCCGACCGTCATGACCTGATCGGCGTTGCCCACTTTGTCGATAGTAGGAGAGACGAGATCCCCGGATCTTGGCTCACTTGCTGGGCTTTGTGGTCCTCGTTGTAGGGAGGTGAGGCGTGTTGAGGCCGTGTGACCTCGCAGTTAGGCGTCGTCTAGCTGTAAGGACCTATAGCGACCTTAGGATTGCTTGAGCCTTGTTTGCTTGTGTGCTTCTACCTGTACCCATCCGCCGTAGCATAAGGACTTCTTCCCTTCTCTCCTGAGTCATTCTTTCTCTCCTGTGTTCCCCCGTCTTCTCCTCTACGCACATTCTTTGTTAAAAAAAAAGTTTTGTTTTGTGTGTGTGTGCACCTTTGTGCATGCTTTCGTGGACACGAGACGAGAGTGATCGTTTGACGAGGAGCGTTGTCAATCCGGCTTCGGTCATCGATTTCTCGACACCTCCCTCCTCTCGTGTCGCACGCAGTCCGGGTTCAATGGCTGCTAATTTCCGTGAGGAGGAGCAGTTGCTGGACCAACCTGTTCGACCAGTGCTTCCAGTTGTCGTTCCCATACCTCTACGTGATCGATGCTACCCGAGCCATACAGCTCTACCCTCATGCATCGTATTACCAGAGGCTAATGGGAACCATTTTGAGGTTAAGCCTCAATTCATTTCCATGCTCCCTCATTTCACTGGGAAAGGTGATCCCTATATCTTTCTCAGGGAATTTGAGGAGGTCTGTGCTATGTTCAAGCTGCAACAACTTAGCACAGACTCCATCCATCTTAGGCTCGTTCCTTTTGCACTAAAGGATGACGCCAAGAAGTGGTTGTATAGCAACCAGGCGAATTCCTTTAGGACTTGGCATGAGTTTCAATCTGCATTCCTCAAGAAGTACTTTCCTAATCATCGGACTCAAAAATTGAGGAACGAAATCAATTCGTTCTATCAACATGAGACCGAACCATTTCATGCATATCTTGAGAGGTTCAAAGAGCTACTATCCTCGTGCCCTCACCATGGCATTGAGTTGTGGCGTCTTTGTCAGATTGTGTATGAGGGTCTTCACATCCTGTCTAGAACGCTCCTTGAGTCCATGTGTCAAGGAGAGTTCTTGGGAAAGGATGAAAGGGAGGCATGGGCCTTCCTAGAAGACCTCGCTGAGAAAACCATGCAGTGGGAGAGTGTGAAGGAACCACCTGCATCATCTAGTATAGGAGCGAGGATCGCGAATGCAAACTCGACTAGATCGGGTACCGCATTTGCTATCGATACCACTACGGCCACCGAGGCACGCATGGCGGCCTTAATGCGCCGTATGGATTCGATTGAGTTCCAAAACCAACAAGGTGCACCTCACATGTCCACATCTGGTCCAGTTCCTTGTCATTCATGTGGTAGGATAGGTCATGTAGAGAGCGAGTGTGAGTCCATTCCTCCTGAGATGGAGCGTGTCAACGCCATCTATGACAGAGCTAGGAATGACCCATACTCATCATCTTATAATCCTGGATGGAGGAACCACCCCAATTTTTCATGGAACCAAACTAATGCCCCGGGTGGTCCTCCAAACTCCTCTAGACCACATTACCAATCACACCAACCTCCCATGCATGCACATTTCTATCAGCCACCCCAAGCGCACACCACCAATCCATCGGGTTTCCCAAATTCCAATAATATGGAAACCCGATTCAATTCGCTTGAGACCATGACTCGTGGACTTGAAAACTCAATGAAAAAATTTATGTCTACCACAAGTCAAGTTCTCACTTCAAATCAACAGACCATGAAATCTCTAGAGCTTCAGATGGGCCAATTGGCTCAGTCTGTACATGAAAAAGAGAGATGGTCTTTTCCTAGCCAGCCTGAGGCTAACCCCCGTGTGTACCAGCAACAACACATGCAAAATGAGAATGTGGTACCTCGAGGGAGGCAAGTGAACCATGTGGAGGAACCTGTTCACCATGTCAATTCCATTGTGACCTTAAGGAATGGAAAACATGTTGACAATCACATTTCCTTGCCACACCCACCACCATCTATGCAGCCCCTCAGTGGGAAAGGTGGTGAAGAAGAAGCTGAGGGTGAGGGAAATACACCAAAGCTTTCTTCTCAGGCACAACAGAAAACCTACCTGCCAAAAGCTCCCTATCCAAGTAGGTTAAACAAAAAGCAGAGTGACAACATGGACAAGATATTAGAGGTGTTTAAGCAAGTGAAGGTTAACATCCCTTTGTTGGATGTCATCCAACAAATACCTCAATATGCCAAAGTGTTGAAGGATCTCTGCACAACCAAGAGGAAGACCAATGTTCCTAAGAAAGCATTCTTGGCTGCAAATATCAGCTCACTTTTGTCCAATCCTACCTACACAAAATACAAGGATCCGGGGTGTCCTACTATTCAGTGTACGATAGGGGACACTAGATTGAGCAATGTTTTGCTTGATTTAGGATCAGCGGTTAACCTCCTCCCATTCTCTGTTTATCAACTGTTGAACTTGGGAGAATTGAAACCAACTAAGATCACCCTCCAACTGGCGGATAGATCCATTCGTATTCCCATGGGGATTATCGAGGACGTGCTTATCAAAGTTGGAGATTTTATATTTCCAGTTGATTTTGTTGTCCTCGATACCAATCCTGTTGCGAACACCCACTCTCAAATACCTTTGATTTTGGGTAGACCATTTCTGGCAACCTCCAATGCCTTGATTAATTGTAGAAATGGTCTCATGAAGCTCTCATTCGGTAACATGAGTGCCGAGTTTCATGTGTTCAACTCTGGTAGGCAACAGGAACCCATGGATGAACCTTTAAATCTAAATCTCATCCGCCAATTGGAGAAAGCACCACAAAATCAACGAACACCCCTAACCCCAATGCAACCCATTGAGAATGTTCGTGGGCCCAGCGAAAACTCATTGCCTGTCTTCCCAATGCAACAGAGTGAGCTGGCCTCGAACATGAATGTCCAAAGGGAGTGTTCGTTGCATGATTCAGTTGAGAGTACTAGTGAGAGTGAGACATCTCGTCATATGCCTATACCAGAAGGTGTCTCTACCTCATGTCCCATGGCCATTGAGCCATTTGAGCTTCATATTGACTCCAACAAGGACCCACCTATGACCGAGCTTATGCTTGATGATCTAAATGATGGTGGGAGGTCCTTGTTGGATGACTTGGGGAGAAGCCCCATTCTTAGTGATGCAAGTCTGCTGCATCCATCGAATGAGCCTGAGGAACTCATTCCGATGCACCCGCCTATTGGTTGGAGGGTTTTCTTCGATGAGCAATTAAACCCTAGCGAGGCAACACAACTTCATTCTTTGTTGCCCACACCCAACCAATATCATGAGGGGTTCGAGCCTTTCAGCTTTGACCTTTCACCCCTCATGACACCTCAGAGTACCAGTGGAGTTTGCCCATCTCGGCAAGTCTCTGGTCCTCATGACTTGATGTTCTCATTTGATGTTCCTTGACCAAATGATTATGAGAATATCTTGGTTGATGTATATATCTTGTAAAAACAAAAAAAAACAAAAAAACAAAAAAACAAAAAAAAAAGAAAAAAAAGTGTGTAATAAAAGACTCCTTCAGTGAGCATCGATTGTTGTGGGCCCCAACCCTTGTGTACTTGGGCCCAATCTCTTCACGTATTTATCTCCCTTCTTCAGCTTCTCACAGGTTTTGAAGGAATTTGGGTTTGTGTTCATCAACATGACCCTGAACGTCCCTTTGTACTTCATGTTGGTGAGATCTTTCCTTTTTCATGCATGTATCCATGTAGTATCTTGTTCACATTCATTGAGGACAATGCATGAAGTAGGTGTGGGGGGGTGTTTTACGTGTGTACATAGTCGAGTCTTTTTCCTTTGGTTTTATTTTCTTTTGTTTGCATTGTTAGGGTCATGATAGTGTGCCGCATTTAATATCGATATATCTGCTTGTCATGATCCTTGGGTGACTTGTCTTCTTTTGCTTGCCGAGTGCTTTAAAATTTTCACATTTCTTTCAAAATCTTCATGTGTTTGCGAAAGAAAATGTTTTTGTGGGTTTTGCGTGTGTTTAGCATGTGCAAAACCGTTGAGAGGCAAAGTAAAAAGAAACTCCCAAAATTGTCTTGAACTTGATGCATTAGGATTTCTAGTTTACTGGCTTTAGGTCTTATCGAGTCGTTAGGATGCACCCCGGTTTTCCCTCGGGGGAGGCGTGTAATCATAGGGTTTCATTACTCAAACATTTAAATAAGTCCACCCTGAACCTAGTGAGTAAATAATTCGTGTCTGTTAGTATAAGGAAGTTTGTCGTAGTCAAGGGCCCTTAATCTCTTTTTGTGATACTTAAGTGTAGGGGTTTTGGTTCCCATGTAGATAAATAAATAAGTGGTGTTCTCTTTTCTCGCACGGCTCCTATCACTCGGGAAAGTAGGTCTGAGGGGACTTTGTGCCTGGTGCTTTCGAGTCATCTGACTTGGGATGCGCCGACCGAACTCCTGTTACACGGGTGGTAGGGATCGCCCTATGTGGAGATTTGGGGGAAGGTGTACGTGATAGTGTAAGTCCTCATAGGCAATGATGCACGAAACCTGATCCTGAGAGAATCAAACACCAACCAATAAAATGCTCCAATGAAAAAGAAAAAAAAAGAAGAAAAAAAAGAAAAAGAAAGAAAAAAAAGAGTCAAATAAGAACCAAAATGGACTTTACACATTGTATCACATTCAGAAGTTAAGGTTGCCCATGTCTTTCACTTAAGTCCTTGACTAACTCTCACGAATAACTCATTAGGCTAGGTGTGTGGACCGATTACATATATAGAGTCGACCCGTAGTATTACCGCATCCCATGATCGACAAAATAAGTCCAACGAGTCGTGTAGCTAGATTGATTAATGCATCTTGTTCGGATTTTGTGGGTATATCCGCTGAAAACCCTCAGGAGACAACACTCCTCCTCCTTGGCGACAAGGAGGTTTAACGTCTTGTTGCACGTGCTAAGTGCAACCGTGATTCCTACGAAAGTGAGTTAGGATTTCTTGTTTTTCGCATGTTTTTCTCTTTCTTTGTTTTGCTCGGGACTAGCAAAAGTTAGGTGTGGGGGTATTTGATTGACATCATTTCATGCTCATATTTGTATCTTATATCCATTATCTTTCACCTAAACAATGCTATGTCACGAGTTTTATGTTTAGTTTTCAGGAATAAATAGGTTTGAAGAGATGAAACATAAAAGGACCCAAAGGCTGGGAAAAAGGACTGGATTGTGAGATCTGGGGACCAAGATGCAAGGGAGAAGGACCTGAACGCAAGACAGAAGGACCTAAGAGCAAAACAGAATACTCCACACCATCATGGGGAGTATTGTAGCAATTGGATTCGGGTCGGAGCTCCAATAAACAAAGTAGATGCATCCAAGACCACCAAATACACCAAGCAAATCCCAGAACAAGATTCAACTCGATCCGGAAAATTTGGACCGCCAATTAGCGGTCCAAGACCGCCAATTGGCGGTCACTTTGGGCCCAAATCCACCACGTTTTCTCCTGGACGTGTATTAATGTTTGTTTAGGCTATTTTTGGTATTGGTTTAGTCCCACATCGGGAGATTGTCCCGGATTAGCTTTTTCCATGGCTATAAATAGAACTCTTCACCTCCTTTTGTAATCACTCCATATTTTAAGTGGCTATTCTTCCTACTAGAAGTGAGGCCTTGAAGCACACACTAAAGTAGGAGGATGCTACTTTTAATGTGAGTCATTTTAATACAAGTTTTCTTTATTATGTTGTTTGTTTTATGTTTCTTGTTTTGCTTTGCTTAATCTCATTTCATTAGTTTTATTAGCTTAGTTTATATGCTTTCTTTGTTTAGTTTAATAATTAGTGTAATGTTTAGTGAGTAGTTCCATCCCCTTTGGGGGGTGGAGTAGATGTACATACATGCATTAGAGAATGGGATGAATGCTTTATTTTCAATGTGTTGATTAAACATGAATGTATGCTTGCTTGTTTAGGATAGAATTTACAACTTGATGAGTTTTGCCAAAATGATTAGACACCTCTCATGCTTGTTTAGGTTCTGAAATAAACACCTTGCATATGTAAATGTTAATCAACTAAGTTGGTGAATAGATTGATAGGTTTTGCCATAACATTTAGACACTTCCTATGCTTGATAAACACCACCTTCATGTGCTTAAAGAATGTATTCTACACCCACCTCTTTGCTTGTGTGCACTCACTCCACCCCTTAGGGGTTTTCCATTCCTGAAATTCCAGCATTCTTGTTTTGTTCTTAGCTTAGTTCTTATTTCATCGTTTGTTTGCTTCTTTCACATTTCATACTTCTTAGAGTAGTGTAGCGTAGGTTAGCATAAACACCTTTCTTCCCCTATTTTTGCCACTTGATTTCGTACAAGCAAGAGGCTGCTCACCTCCCTGAGGACGACCCGTACTTGCCACCGCTTCATCGCGGCCGTGCACTTGCGGTTTAAAATAAAACGTTCAACACTTAGCATCTCATAGGTTTTGAGGGAATTTGGGTTGTGTCCATCAACGTAGCCATAAACTTCCCTGTGTACTTCACGTTGGTGAGATCTATTCTTTTTCATGCATAAGTCCATGTAGTATCTTGCTCGCATTCATTGAGGACAATGCATGAAGTAGGTGTGGGGGTGTTTTTACGCGTGTATATAGTCGAGTCTTTTCCTTTGATTTTTGTTTTCTTTTGTGTGTATTTATAGGGTCATGTTAGTGTGTTGCATTTAATATCGATATATCTTCTTGCCATGATCCTTGGGTGACTTGTCTTCTTTTGCTTGCCTAGTGCTTTAAAATTTTCACATTTCGTTCAAAATCTTCATGTGTTTGCGAAAGAAAATGTTTTGTGGGTTTTGCATGTGTTTAGCATGTGCAAAACCGTTGAGAGGCAAAGTAAAAAGAAAGCTCCCAAAATTGTCTTGAACTTGATGCATTAGGTTGTCTAGTACATTGGCTTTAGGATTTATCGAGTCGTTAGGATGCATCCCAGTTTTCCTTTGGGGGTGAGTAATCATAGGGTTTCAGTGCTCAAACATTTAAAGAAGTTCACCCTAAACCAACTGAGTCAATAATTCGTGTTTGTTAACTTAAGGAAGTTTGTTGTAGTAAAGGACCCTTTAAATCTTGTTGTGAGACATTAAGTGTAGGGGTTTTGGTTCATGTGTAGATAAGTAATAAATGAGTAGGTGTTCTCTCTTCTCGCACGGCTCCTATCACTCGGGAAAGTAGGTCTGAGGGGACTTTGTGCCAGGTGCTTTCGAGTCATCTGACTTGGGATGCGCCGACCGAACTCTCGTTACACAGGTGGTAGGGATTGCCCTATGTGGAGATTTGGGGAAAGGTGTACGTGATAGTGTAAGTCCTCATGGGCAATGATGCACGAAACTTGACCCTGAGAGAATGAAGCTCCAACAAATTAAAAAAAAGAAGAAGAAACAAAAATGAGAAAAGAAACAAAAAGAACAAAATGGTAATGCAAATAAGAACCTTAATGTACCTTACACTTTGTATCACTTGAGGATGTTGAGGTTGTCCATGTCTTTCACTTAATTCCTTATTTAACATGCACGAATTGTTCATTAGGCTAGGTGTGGACTGATTACCTATATAGAGTCAGCCCGTAGGATTACCACGTTCAATGATCGACAAAATATTTCCAACGAGTCGAGTGTCTAGATTGAATAATGAATCTTGTTCGGATTTTGTGGGTATATCCGCTGAAACCCCTCAGGAGACAACACTCGTCCTCCTTGGCAACAAAGAGGTTTAACGGCTTGTTGCAAGTGCTAAGTGCAACCGTGATTCCTACGAAAGTGAGTTAGGATTTCGTGTTTCTCGTTTGCTTTTCTCTTTCTTTGTTTTGCTCGGGACTAGCAAAAACTTAGGTGTGGGGGTATTTCATTGACATCATTTCATGCTTATATTTGTATCTTATATCCATTATCTTACACCTAAGCAATGCTACGTGACGAGTTTTATATTTAGTCTTCAGGAATAAAGAGATTTGAAGAGAAGAGCCATGAAAGGACCCAAAAGCAGGAAAAATGACTTAATTGTGAGACCTGAGGACTAAGATGCAAGGGAGAAGGACCTGATCGTAAGATCGAAGGACCTAAGAGCAAAAAAGGAAACTCCACACCATCATGGGGAGTATTTTGGCAATTCGATTCGGGTCGGAGCTCCAACAAACCAAGTAGATGCATCCAAGACCAAGAAATATGATTGACATCGTTTCATGCTTATATTTGTACCTTATGTCCATTATCTTACACCTAAGCAATGCTACGTGACGAGTTTTATGTTTAGTTTTCAGGAATAAAGAGGTTTGAAGAGAAGAGCCATGAAAGGACCCAAAAGCAGGAAAAAGGACTTAATTGTGAGACCTGAGGACCAAGATGCAATGGAGAAGGACCTGATCGTAAGACCGAAGGACCTAAGAGCAAAACAGGAAACTCCACAACATCATTGGGAGTATTTTGTCAATTCGATTCGGGTCGGAGCTCCACTAAACAAAGTAGATGCATCTAAGACCAAGAAACACTCCAAGCAAAGCCCAAAACAAAAACCAAGCAGATCTGATGTTTATAGACCGCCAATTGGCGGTCCATATGACCCCAGATCCGCCAAGCTTTCTCCTGGACTTGTATTATCATGTGTTTAAGCTATGTTTGGTATTGGTTTAGTACCACATCGGGGGATTGTCCCCGATTAGCTTTTTCCATGCTTATAAATAGAACTATTCACCTTCCATTGTAATTACCCATTGCTTGGTGGAATTCTCTCTACTAAGGAGTGAGCCTTGAAGCAAAAACTCAAGGTGGAGAAGAATGCTACGTTCAATGTGAGTCATTGTTAATAAAAGTTTATTTGTTTCTTTTAATCTTGTTTTGTTATGTTGCTTGTTTTGTGTGGGTTGCTTTACTTTGTTTAATCTCTTGTTTAGTAATTTTAGTATCTTAGTTAAATGTTTTCTTTACTTAGTCTAATCAGTAGTGTAATGAGTAGTGAGTAGTTCCATCCCCATTTGGGGGGTGGAGAAATATGTGATATAATCATGTAGTGTATTAAGTGTGTGTTATCTTTATCCCTTGAGCTTTATATGATTTCCATCACCATCTAATGGGTTTTCACTCTTATCTTTGATATGCTAATGCTCCTTAATGAAGCTTAGCTTATGCTTTGATTAGTGAACCTATTTTATGGGGAATGATAAGGTTAGGATATGGATGAAGTTAATATTGGAAACACAATTTGTAGTGTATGTGCTCTTGTTGCCTTTACCTTAGCTAATGTCTTGTATGTTTTAATGATGTAGTGAAATCTTAATTCATGTAGAGGCATAGTAGGGTATAGTCTTTATACATGAGTTCATGTAGCTTCATTCCAATTATTGTCTTGTAAGTTCTAATGATGTAGTCTTATCTTAATTCATGTAGAGGCAAAGTTAGATGTAGTTTTATGATTTCATGCACTACATATTGTGAGGAGCTTAATGAACACACACACACACACTTCTTTATGTTCACATTATTTCTCTACCCCCTTTGGGGTTTAGTTTTATTGCTTCTTTTCCATTTCCATTTGCGTCTTAGTGTAGTTTAGTGTAACCAACCTTTCTTCCCTTTCTTTACCTCTCGCCTTCGCACAAACCAAGTGTCGACACACCTCCTAGTGGACGACCCGTATTTGCCACTGCTTCAACGCAGCCGTGCACTTGCGGTTAAATATAAAACGAGAACAGTCAAAATACTTCAAGCAAAGCCCAACACAAAACGCAGACGGATCTGGGCTTTATAGACCGCCAATTGGCGGTCTGGATCATCCCAGATCTGCTAATATTTCTCCTAGACTTGTATTAATATTTGTTTGGGTTGTTTTTGGTATTGGTTTAGTCCCACATCGGGGGATTGTCCCGGATTAGCTTTTTCCATGATTATAAATAGAACTCTTCACCTTCCATTGTATCCATCTCTCTCTTTTGTGGCCATCTTCCCTACTAAGAGTGAAGCCTTGAAGCAAAACTCTGGTGGAGGAAGGGTTGCTTGTAATTTGAGTGAGTTAATAATAGATATTAATTCTTGCTTAGTTAATTTCCTTTAATGTGTTTGCTTTGGTGCTTGTTTTGTTTAATGCTTCTTTAATATTTCTTGCTTGATTAGTGTAGTTTTATTTCAGTATAATGCTTCATTTTGTTAGAGTAGTTAGTTTAAATATGTGTGAGTAGTTCCATCCCCTTTGGGGGGTGGAGTAGATGTGTGTACATGTTATGTAGATGGTATGAAGGCTTGATATAAATGTTTGTGAGAAATATTAGTATGCTTCCTTGAATTAATAAGGACTTTACTTGATGGTTTCTGCCATAGTTAGGTACACTCCATGCTTGTTATGTTCTTAATAACAACCTTGCATTGCTCATATTAATCACATTAGTTTTAGTGTTGTAAATGATAGGTTTTGCCATTAGGTACCTCTTATGCATGAACAAACACTAACTAACTTGACCTTATTGTATGCATTCAACACCACACTTATTTCATGTGCACACACACACTCCACCCCTTCGGGGTTTTCATTCTTGTGTTTTTATCTTCTTCATTAGTTGTTTAGTGATTTCTTTTCAGCTTGCTTGTTTACTAGTTTAGATTAGTGTAGTGTAGTGTAATACATCTTTCTTCCCTTTCTTTCCACTCGCCTTCGCACAAACCAAGCCTCGACACACCTCCCAGTGGACGACCCGTATTTGCCACCGCTTCAACGCGGCCGTGCACTTGCGGTTAATATAAAACGATCAATCAACCTCCCATGCTTCTTTAGTTTCCTAAATGACCAGCTTGTGTTTATGAATGTTAATCAAATAAGTTAGTGATTGAATTGATTGGTTTTGTCATGATAAGTAGACACCTCCCATACATGAAAACACTACCTCCACTTGTGCCAATAGGAAGACATTCTTACATTCTTATTGTGTATGTGTAATCACTCCACCCCCTAAGGGGTGTCTGTCTTACTGATTCCAGCATAGTGTTAAGTTTCTTTAGTTTAGTTCGAAGTAATCGTTAATCGCTTTCCGTTGCATTTCTCTTCTTAGTATTTTAGTGTAGCCTAGATTAGCTTAGACAAACTCTTCTCCCTTGTCGTTGCCACTTGATTTCTGAAAAACCAGAGTGGTCTATCCTCCCTTTGGATCGACCCGTATTTGCCACGTCTTTAGCGACGCCATGCACTTGCGGTATTTAAAACGATTAAACAAGTTTTTGGCGCCGTTGTTGGGGAGGTGACAGTCCAAACTCTGGTTTGGACGATTCGAGTGGATTTAATTTGTGTTTTGTAGTTTTCTTTGTTTCAGGAGACTCACATTGGGAAGGGGAAGTATCTGGTAAAGTTTTGAGACGATCTGAGACTCCAAGACCGCCAACTGGCGGTCTGGTAATCTCTTTTCATCTCGTTATTCCTGTGGAGTGTTGCTATTACTGAATTAGAAATCTGGGACTCGATTTTTGCATGTTCTGACTATTAGATTGCTCCTCGATCAATAATCAATCTCCCTTTAAGCAACTTGGACCTTAAAACCCAAAAGCAAAAGATTAGGCATTATTTCTTGTTTAGGTTATGCATCATGTGCTCGACATAGGCACGTAGATTGTCTTTTCTTATAGCTTTACTTTCAGTTGCTGAGTGTTGGCGTGAGGTACGCATTTCCTTCTCTCATTCATGCATTTTGTATGAACATGCATTAGTTAGTAGGAAGTGCATTGCAACAAGTGTGAGTTGAGCGTTTGTTTGGAGAGTTGATTGCTAGATTAAGGACTCCAAAAATCTACTAAGGATGGGTTGTCCCATATAAGATAAGGTGGAGAATTTCATCACCATTTCCTTCGCCCCAAAAACCACAATAATCAAGAGCCTAATTTTAAAATCAAGTAGACATTGGCCCTAAGGATTTCGGGCGCATTAGGAGAGTGATCCGGTCCCGACCGTCATGGCCTGATCAGCGGCGCCCACTCTATCGATAGTAGAAGAGGCAAGATCTCTGAATCTTGACTCACTTGCTGGGCTTTGTGGTCCTCGTCGTAGGGAGGTGAGGTGTGTTGAGGCCATGTGACCTCGCAGTTTGGCGTCGTCAAGCTGTAAGGACCTATAGCGACCTTAGGAATGTTTAAGCATTGTTTACTTGTGTGCTTCTACTTGTACCCACCCGCCGTAGCATAAGGACTTCTTCCCTTCTCTGTTAAGTCACTCTTTCTCTCCTGTATCCTCTCGTCTTCTCCTCTACCCACATTCTTTGTTTAGAAGAACAAAAAAATGTTGTTTTGTGTGTGTGCACCTTTGTTCATGCTTGTATGGGCACGAGACGAGAGCGGCCGTTTGACGAGGCGTGTCGTCAACCCTGCTTCGGTAGTCGATTTCTCGATGCATTCCTCCTCTTGTATCGCACACAGTCCAGGTTCAATGGCTGCTAATTTCCGTGAGGAGGAGCAGTTGCTGGACCCACTTGTTCTACATGTTCTTCCTGTTGTCGCTCCCATACCTCTCCGTGATCGATGCTACCCGAGCCGTACCGCTCTACCCTCATGCATCGTATTGCCAGAGGCAAATGGGAACCACTTTGAGGTTAAGCCTCAGTTTATTTCCATGCTCCCTCACTTCACTGGGAAAGGTGACCCCTATATCTTTCTTAGGGAATTTGAGGAGGTCTGTGCTATGTTAAAACTGCAACAACTTAGCAAAGACTTCGTCCATCTTAGGCTTGTCCCCTTTGCACTGAAGGATGATGCCAAGAAGTGGTTGTACAGCAACCAGGCGAATGCCTTTAGGACATGGGATGAATTTCAATCTACATTCCTCAAGAAGTAGTTTCCAAATCATCGGACTCAAAAATTGAGGAACGAAATCAATTCGTTATATCAACATGAGACCGAATCATTCCACGCATACTTAGAGAGGTTCAAGGAGCTACTATCCTCATGCCTTCACCATGGCATCGAGTTGTGGGGCCTGTGTCAGATTGTCTACGAGGGTCTTCACATTCCATCCTGAACGCTCCTTGAGTCCATGTGTCAAGGAGAGTTCTTAGGAAAGGATGAAAGGGAGGCATGTGCTTTCCTAGAAGACCTCGCTAAGAAAACCATGCAATGGGAGAGTGTAAGGGAACCACCTGCATCATCTAACATAGGAGCGAGGATCGCAAATGCAAACTCGACTAGATCGGGTGCTGCATTTGCCGTCGATACCACTACAGCCACCGAGGCACGCATGGCGGCCTTAATGCGCCGTATGGATTCGATTGAGCTCCAAAACCAGCAAGATGTGTCTCATGTGTCTGCATCTGGTTCAGCTCCATGTAATTTATGTGGTAGAATATGTCATATAGGGGGTGAGTGTGCATCCATTCCTCCTGAGATGGAACATGTAAATGCCATTTATGATAGATCCAGGAATGACCCATATTCATCATCATATAACCTAGGATGGAGGAACCACCCTAATTTTTCAGGGAACCATAACAATGCCCCAGGTGGTCCTTCAAACTCTTCTCGACCACCTAACCGACCACACCACCCTCTCATGCTTTCACAGTCTTATCAGCCACCCCAAAGTCAGAACACCAACCCACCAGCTTTCCCAAATTCTAACAACTTGGAAACCCAGTTTAATTCGCTTGAGAACTTAACTCATGGACTTGAGAACTGATTGACATCATTTCATGCTTATATTTGTATCTTATATCCATTATCTTACACCTAAGCAATGCTACGTGACGAGTTTTATGTTTGAATTTCAGAAATAAATAGGTTTGAAGAGATGAAGCATGAAAAGACCAAAAAGCAGGGAAAAAGGACTTAATTGTGAGACTTCGGGACTAAGATGCAAGAGAGAAGGACCTGAACGTAAGACCGAAGGACCAAAGAGCAAAACAGAAAACTCCACACAATCATGGGGAGTATTTTGGCAATTCTATTCGGGTCGGAGCTCGAACAAGTGAAGTAGATGCATCAAAGACCTACAAAGACATCCTAAAAAGCCCAGAATAAAATTCAGCGTGATCCGGACCTTATAGACCGCCAATTGGCAGTCGGTTTTGGCCCAAATCCGCTAAGATTTTGGTTGGTTGCGTATTAGTGTGTATTTAGTCTATTTCTGGTATTTGTTTAGTCCCACATCGGGGGATTGTCCCGGATTGCCTTTTTCTTTGGTTATAAATAGAACTCTTCACCTTCTATTGTAAACTACACATTGCTTGGTGGCATTCTCTCTATTAAGGAGTAAGCGTTGAAGCAAAACTCAAGGTGGAGAAAACTGCTACCTTAAATGTGAGTCATTGTTAATAAAATAATTGTTCTTAGTTTCTTTTAATCTTGTCTTTTAATTATTGCATGTCTCTTTAGTTTATGTTTCTTTCAATTAGCTTCTTTAATGTTCCTTTCTTGCTTAGTTGAATTTCTTTTCAGTATAATGTTTTATTTTGTTAATGTAGTTAGTTTAATTATGAGTGAGTAGTTCCATCCCCTTTGGGGGTGGAGTAGAGTATGTACATGTTATGTAGGTGGTATGAATGCTAGATATTATTGTTGTGAGAGATATTAGTATGCTTGCTTGAATTAATAAGAACTTTACTTGATGGTTTCTGCCATAGTTAGGTACACTCCATGCTCGTTATGTTCTTAATAACAACCTTGCATTGCTCATATTAATCACCTAGGTTAGTGTTGTAAATGATAGGTCTTGCTATGAGGTACTTCTTATGCATTAACAAACACTAACCACACTTGAGCTTATTGTATGCATTCACCACACTTATTTCATGTGCACATACACACTCCACCCCTTAGGGGTTTTCCATTCCTGAGTTTTATCTCCTTTCATTAGTTGCTTAGTTTAGTTTGTTTTGTGATTTCATATCAGATTTCCTAGTTTACTAGTTTAGATTAGTGTAGTTCAACAAATGTATCGAGAATTTCTAGAATTGGAAACGCGGAACGAAGTTTTGAGGAGAGAAAACTCCGTAATCTTGCAAAAACTTTCGCTGTAATCAATCTTTCTCTCCTTTCTTTCCCACTCGCCTTCGCATAAACCAAAAGTCGACACACCTCCCTGTGGATCGACCCGTATTTGCCACCGCTTCAACGCGGTCGTGCACTTGCGGTTTAATATAAAACGAATCAACAAGAACTCTGTAAAAAACTTTATGTCATCCACGAGTCAAGTCCTCACTTTGAATCAGCAGACCATCAAATCTCTTGAGCTTCAGATGGGCCAGTTGGCTCAGTTTGCACATGAGAGAGAGAGGGAATCTGCCTAGCCAGCCTTTGGCTAACCCCCATGCTCAACAGCTCTCGAACATGCAAAATGCAAGTTAAAGACCACAGGGGGGGCAAGTGAACTATGTGGAAGAACCTGTGTACCATGTTAATGTCATTGTGATTCTAAGAAATAGGAAGCAGGTCAACTACTACGTTTCCTTGCCAGTAAATCCATCTATGCAGCCCCCTTGTAGGAATGATGGTGAGAAAGAGTCCGAGGGTGAGAGTAATACACCAACGCCTCCTTCTTCGGCTCCGCCTAAGACATACCTACCAAAAGCTCCTTATCCTAGACCTTTTTTGGCGACATCAAATGCCTTGATCAATTGTTGTACTAGACTCATGAAATTGTCGTTCGGGAACTTGACCGCGACATTCCAGGTGTTCAATATGTCTAGGCAGCTGGCATCTTTCGAGGATCTTATCCGGGACTTGGAAGAAGAAATAGAAGAATAGTACCCGCTGATTCACGAAAATCTAAGTGCTTACATCATGGACAATTCCGATCATGAAGAGGACGGGGGTGAGTTGAGCAATGATGTGCATGATGTTCAGTACATGCGAGCTCCTCCTATCTTACATCTCGAGCTAGACATCACGCTTCGCCTTGAGGAACCACTCACAATTGAGCTTAAAGAACTCCCTAAGGATCTGAAACACGTTTTTCTCGATCCCAAGAGGTCATTTCCGGTGATTATTTCATCGATGTTGACTAGTGATTAGGAAGAACGTCTGATTCAAGTCCTAAAGGAGCACAAATCAGCCATTGGGTGGTCCTTGAAAGACATTAAAGGGATAAGTCCCGACATCGTGCAACACCACATCTTTATGGAGGATGAGGCAAGACCATGTCGCGACCCACAGAGGCGTTTAAATCCAGCCATGACAGAGATCACCAAGTGTTTAGATCATGGCATCACTTTTCCCATTTCGGACAGTACTTGGGTAAGTCCTGTCCAGGTTGTGACCAAGAAGTCGGGGATCACTGTTGTGCAGAATGACAACAATGAGCTTGTACCCACACGACTTCAAACTGGGTGGCAAGTTTGTATTGACTATAGGAAGTTGAACGCGGTCACGCGTAAGGACCACTTCCCTCGAGGTTTCATCGACCAGATGTTGGAGAGACTCGCTGGGCACTCCTATTACTGTTTCCTTGATGGTTATTTGGGGTACAATCAAATCCCAGTCGCCCCCGAAGACCAGGAGAAAACCACGTTCACTTGTCCTTTTGGGACGTTTGCTTATAGACGGATGCCTTTTGGACTATGCAATGCACCGACAACATTCCAACATTGCATGTTAAGTATCTTTTCCGATATGGTCGAGAACTTCCTTGAGATCTTCATGAATGATTTCTTAGTTCATGGCACCTCCTTTGATAAGTGCTGGCACCACCCGAGCCTTGTTCTGAAAAGGTGTTCGAAAACGAACTTAGCTCTTAATTTGGAAAAGTGTCATTTAGGTTACAAAAGGCATCGTCTTGGGTACGTGGTATCTCGTGATGGTATCGAGGTGGATAGGGCAAAGATTGAGCTTATTTCTAAGCCTCCCGAATGAAGTGGCCCAACTTCCCGCACCCCATGCAAGCTCCAGTGCGCCTGAAGCAATCCTGACCTTGGTGAAACCTCCCACAGAAAGTGCACGCTCCAGACTGACGTGCTCCTCCTCTATAAAACCTAGGTCTCTTGCCCGGGTTCGCTGCTCCACGACCGACTGCTCAGCTACCGGTGCTCACTGGTGCCTTCCTTGCCTCCAGAAGACACTCCCTCTGGTCCTGCTCAATGGTGGTAGCATGCTTCACCACGTCTGCAAAGGTTTGTGGCATACTGTTGATCACACGTGATCGGAGCGGCTGCCTCAGTCCCTTCACCAACTTCCTCGCCCGTTGCTCAGGGGTCACACAGATCTCTGGGCAGTAACGCTCCAAAGCGTTGAACCTGCTGATGTAACTTGCCAGAGTCATCTCCTTCTGCTCCAGCGACATGAACTCCTCTCTCTTCCAATCCCTGACATGTTGGGGAAAGTACTTCTCATGAAACACCTCCAAGAACTCCTCCCAGCTGACGTCCACACGGTCCTCAAACACAACCGTTGACGCGGTCCTCCCCCAGTTGGCTGCCTCGCCATCAAACACATAGGTGGCCAGGTCCACCCTCCTCTCTGGTGCAACTCCAATAGCTCGGAAGATCTTCTGCATGTTGAAGACCCAGTCCTCTGCTACCTCTGAAGCACTCCCGCCATCGAAACTCGATGGGTGCTGACGCATAAATCAATCGTGCTTAGTGCCAATCTCGTCCTGCACATTCTGGGCTACCTGATGCTACAGAAACTCGCCCAACCTGTCCCAAATAGCGCCCTCAGTGGCGTCACTGGCACTGAGAACTCCCCAAGCGTCTAGGAGGCATCTGACAGAAGAAACAATCATAAACATCAGCCATGAATGTAGCCCCACATGTAACATCCTGGAACAACGGAAATTTAAAAATTATTATCAAGACATCAGAGACCAATAATCAAAAGACGGGATTGTTACTTCTCATAAAACATTCAAGCGGTGCACCATATTACATCATAGTTTTGTCAAAAAGCTACATGATTACATTAGAAACAACAGAAGGAAATACAATTAATCATGTCGACTTCAGTGGTCCGAGTGGGAGGATCCTATCCTAAAATGCGCGCGTCCACTGATCACCACCCAACTGGACCTACTGCAGACCTGAAATAAAACATGCAACAACAATGCCTGAGTTTCCATAAGGAAACCCCGTGTGCCAAGCTCACCTATATGCATGTCGTAATACAAATGGACTTATCATACTAGTAGCATGTCATGTCATCAACAGTAAGGAAAACAGTTCCCCCGAAGGGTAACACGGGACATCAGTCCGACAATCATCATCGGGTCTCCGAAGGAGACCTACCGTAGGCACATGCGGTCTAGCTGAACAATACGTGAGCTGATTGATCGTTTTATATTTCTACCGCAAGTGCACGGCCGCGTTGAAGCGGTGGCAAATACGGGTCGTCCACTGGGAGGTGTGTCGACAGTTGGTTCGTGCGAAGGCAAGGGGTAAAGAAAGGAAAGAAAGGTTGGTTACACTAAACTACACTAAGGTGCAAATGGAAATGTAAGAAAAGCAAGAAAACTAAACCCCAAAGTGGGTAGAGAAATAATGTGAACATAAAGAAGTGTGTGTGTGTTCATTAAGCTCCTCACAATATGTAGTGCATGAAATCATAAAACTACATCCAACTTTGCCTCTACATGAATTAAGATAAGACTACATCATTAAAACATACAAGACAATAATTAGAATGAAGTTACATGAACTCAAGTATAAAGACTATACCCTACTATGCCTCTACATGAATTAAGATTTCACTACATCATTAAAACATACAAGACATTAGCTAAGGTAAAGGCAACAAGAGCACATACATTACAAATTGTGTTTCCAATATTAACTTCATCCATATCCTAACCTTATCATTCCCCATAAAATAGGTCCACTAATCAAAGCATAAGCTAAGCTTCATTCAAGAGCATTAGCATATCAAAGATAAGAGTGGAGACCCATTAGATGGTTATGGAAATCATATAAAGCTCAAGGGATAAAAATAACACACACTTAATACACTACATGATTATATCACATATTTCTCCACCCCCCAAATGGGGATGGAACTACTCACTACTCATTACACTACTGATTAGACTAAGTAAAGAAAACATTTAACTAAGATACTAAAATTACTAAACAAGAAATTAAACAAAGTAAAGCAACCCACACAAAACAAACAACATAACAAAACAAGATTAAAAGAAACAAATAAACTTTTATTAACAATGACTCACATTGAAGGTAGCATCCTTCTCCACCTTGAGTTATTGCTTCAAGGCTCACTCCTTAGTAGAGAGAATGCCACCAAACAATGGGTAGTTACAATGGAAGGTGAAAAGTTCTATTTATAAGCATGGAAAAAGCTAATCGGGGACAATCCCCCGATGTGGGACTAAACCAATACCAAAAATAGCCTAAACGAACATTAATACAAGTCCAGGAGAAATTTCGACGGATCCTGAGTAATATGGACCGCCAATTAGCGGTCCAAGACCGCCAATTGGCGGTCCAAAATTGTCGGATCGTGTTGGAATTTGTTGTGGGCTTTGCTTTCTGGTATTGTTGGTCTTTGATGCGGTTACTCGACTTGTTGGAGCTCCGACCCGAATAGAATTGGTAAAATACTCCCCATGATGGTGTGGAGTATTCTGTTGTGCTCTTAGGTCCTTCTGTCTTACATTCAGGTCCTTCTCCCTTGCATCTTGGTCCCTAGATCTCACCATTCAGTCCTTTTTCCCAGCTTTTGGGTCCTTTCATGGCTCTTCTCTTCAAACCTCTTTATTCCTGAAAACTAAACATAAAACTCGTCACGTAGCATTGCTTAGGTGTAAGATAATGGATATAAGATACAAATATGAGCATGAAATGATGTCAATCAAATACCCCCACACCTAAGTTTTTGCTAGTCTCGAGCAAAACAAAGAAAGAGAAAAACAAACAAGAAACAAGAAATCCTAACTCACTTTCGTAGGAATCACGGTTGCACTTAGCACGTGCAACAAGCCGTTAAACCTCTTTGTTGCCAAGGAGGAGGAGTGTTGTCTCCTGAGGGTTTTCAGCGGATATACCCACAAAATCCGAACAAGATGCATTATTCAATCTAGACCTCGACTCGTTGGAAATATTTTGTCGATCAATGGACGCGTTAATGCTACGGGCCGACTCTATATAGGTGATCAGTCCACACCTCTACCCTAATGAACCATTCGTGCAAGTTAAATAAGGAATTATGTGAAAGACATGGACAACCTCAACATCCTCAAGTGCTACAAAGTGTAAAGTCCATTAAGGTTCTTATTTGCAATATCATTTTTTTTTCTTTTTTTTTCTTTTCACATTTTTTTTTCTTTTACATTTTTATTAGTTGGAGCTTCATTCTCCCAGGGTCAGGTTCCGTGCATCATTGCCCATGAGGACTTACACTATCACGTACACCTTTCCCCACATCTCCACATAAGGCAATCCCTACCACCCGTGTAACGGGAGTTCAGTCGGCGCATCCCAAGTCAGATGACTCGAAAGCACCAGGCACAAAGTCCCCTCAGACCTACTTTCCCGAGTGATAGGAGTCGTGCGAGAAGAGAGAACACCTACTCACTTATTTCTTATATACACATGAACCAAAACCCCTACACTAATGTCTCACAACAGGATTTAGAGGGTCCTTGACTACAACAAACTTCCTTAAGTTAACAGACACGAATTATTGACTCACTAGGTTCAGGGTGGACTTCATTAAATGTTTGAGCACTGAAACCCTATGATTACTCACCCCCAAGGGAAAACTGGGGTGCATCCTAACGACTCGATAAATCCTAAAGCCACGTACTAGATATCCTAATGCATCAAGTTCAAGACAATTTTGGGAGCTTTCTTTTTACTTTGCCTCTCAACGGTTTTGCACATGTTAAACACACGCAAAACCCACAAAACATTTTCTTTCGAAAACACATGAAGATTTTGAAAGAAATGTGAAAATTTTGAAGCACTAGGCAAGCAAAAGAAGACAAGTCACCCAAGGATCATGGCAAGCAGATATATCGATATTAAATGTAGCACACTATCATGACCCTAACAATGCAAACAAAAGAAAACAAAATCAAAGGAAAAAGACTCGACTATGTACACACGTAAAACACCCCCCCACACCTACTTCATGCATTGTCCTCAATGAATGCAAGCAAGATACTACATGGATTGATGCATAAAAAGGAGAGATCTCACCAACATGAAGTACAAAGGGAAGTGCAAGGTCATGTTGATGGACATAACCCGAATTCCCTCAAAACCTGTGAGATGCTAAAGAAGGGATACAAATACGTGAAAGAAATGGAGCCCAAATACACAAGGGTTGGGGCTCACAACAATCAATGCTCACTGAAGGAGTCTTTTATTGTACTTCTTTTTTTTCTTTTTTTTTATATAACTATGTACAAACATAAGTTCCCATCTTCATTTGTCAAAAGACATCAAATGGGAACCTCAAGAGTGGGTCAATGCACTTGGAAATGGAACATGACACCACGCGGGGCCAGAATACGCATGCGTGGGCCCCTTCACAAAGAGCACTAGACGAAATGAGAGGTTCATGAATTGGACGCAAAGGCGTCTCATTCAAAGGATCAAACTGAAAGAGCTTGAACCTCTCGAGAGTTTGGGAAATAAGGGGCAACGGAAGAAAAATATCTCCCGTTGCGAAACTGAAGTTATGATCATCAATCCAAACTCTCCAACCAACAGGCTGGTGGGTCGGAACGAGGTCAAGCACCTCGTTATGCATATCCGACACACCAGGCGAACAAACAGTGGGTCTCATACCCAAGGTATCCTCCCAAGAACTCCTAATACCCTCATGAGCAATGTAGTTGTTTGATGTTCCATCATTTCCAAGATGATTAGGAACAATAGTGAGAGGCAAACTCTCATCAGGTTGTTTGAAGTTGAGGGTACTAGGGAGCTCTTGCTCCACCAGAGGTGAGTCCTTAGGTGGTACAACAATAAGATCATGTGACTCAAGGGCCACGGGACAAAAAGGTAAGGCACAATCCTGTGCCGAATCATAATAGAACTGGTCCAAGTTATTCTCAATTTGAATCGAATCCTCCACTAAGTGATCGTGAATTGAAACCCCAAGTCCCTCAGGCTGACTAGGAGTTTGACTTTGAAAGGTTGTGCTTTGAATTTGTGGATGTGGTGGTGGTTCGATATCAAAAGATGAATCCTCATGTTGACAAGAAAGGTTACCCTCCTCGCGTTCATGGAATTGTTGTGTCATTTGACTCACTTGCAATTCCATATTTTGCAAGGAATTCAAGTTGGACTTCAATAAAGTTTGAGTGGTTTCCATGAATGTTTGGAGGGTTTGTTTTAAGGAATCAAATTTGGGGTCAACAGTGAGGTCCAAGTCAGAGCTTGGGAAATTTTGGGGTTGGGTGTTGATGGGCTGAGAATGAGTCCAATGATTTGAAGTGGGGTGTTGGTAGAATTCTGGGTATTCGGGAGGAGGATACAGGGGTGAAAATGAGGTATAAGAATTTGGATAAGATTTGTCTCCCCATGAATCCATCACTCTCGGGTTGTACGCGGATGCGTAATGGTCATAATGAGCATTTTGGTAAAATGTATGTTCATACTTAGGCTCTGGGGGAACATAAGGACATTCCCCGAAATCATGACCACTCAACCCACAATAGTGACACGGTACGGCTACTGGAGCCACCGGTGCACCCATGTCATCTACCACATGCATGAAAGAGGCCAAAGGTTCTTGTAATGTCTCAGTTTGATGACCAACATATGATCCGACGTAACTAGATGGTGGTCTAGCAGTCGGTGCCTCTCTCATGTTACCCCAATATGAAGATTACTCAGTCACACAATGAGGATTATCCCAACCATACGGGGTGTTCGTCTGAGCCACCCCAGGTTGCATGGGTCCGGAGTACCAGGGAGAATCGTCCTGGTCCCAACAATGATATGGATGGTCGCCCATGTAACCATCCATCTCAAGAAAAACTCTCGAGTCGACCACTCTCACCACCACGAGACTAAGCTCGCAAAAAGTGCTCGACTCGACCCTAAAACGCTACCAAAGAGTGTAAAGGGGAGGAGACTATAACGTAGAAGAAGGTGAGAAGAAGATGACTCAGAGGAGAAGGGAAGAATCCCTAGAGCTAGCGAGGGTACAGGGTGAAGGTAGAAGCCTAACTAGCAAGCACGACTCAAACAATGTAAGGCAATGGGTCCTTAGGCTAGACGACGCCTAACTTCGAGGTCACTAGCCTCGACACGCCTCACCTCCCTACAACGAGGACCACAATGCCCAGCAAGTGATACCGGATCCGGAGATCCAGTACCTCCTACTATCGACAAGGCAGGCAACGCCGATCAGGTCATGACGGTCTCAACTAGATTACTCTCCTATTGCGTCCGAATTCCTTAGGGCCAATGTCTACTTGCTTTTAGTTAAGGCTTTATTAAGAGTGGTTTTTGGGGCCAAGGAAAGGGTGATGAAATCCCCCACCTTATCTTTTATGGGACAGCCTCTCCTTAGTAGCGATTTGATCCTAGATCTATCAATCAATCGCTCCAATCAAACGCTCTCTCACTCTTGTCCTGATGCAAATCCTACTAACTAATGCATGGGCATACGAGATGCGTGAATGAGTGTAGGAAATGCGTACCTTACGTCAGCACTCAACAACTGAAATTAAAGCTAGAAGAAAAGACAACTATATGCTCAAGTCAATACATGATGCGTGACCTAAACAAATAAGAACGTCTAGTCTTTTGCTTTGGATTTTAGGGCCAAGTTGATTAATGGGGGAGTGATTAATGATCTGGGAGCAAACCAGAAGTCATAGCATGCAAAATAGGGCTCCCAGATAACACAAATTACAGCACTAACTAACAGTAAAAATTTCAAGGCCAGAAACGCTCACTAGGCCGCCAATTGGCGGTCTTCAACCGCTGATTGGCGGTCTGTTTAGTTCTTCTGTTACCCAAATTTCTCCAGTAGCCTCCCCTTGTTCTGATGGTTCCCTGAAACTAAGAAAAACTGAAAACAAAAAATTAAAAACCCCTCGAATCGTCCAAACCAATGTCTGGACAGAGCACCTCCCCGGCAACGGCGCCAAAAACTTGATTGATCGTTTTATATTTCTACCGCAAGTGCACGGCCGCGTTGAAGCGGTGGCAAATACGGGTCGTCCACTGGGAGGTGTGTCGACACTTGGTTCGTGCGAAGGCAAGGGGTAAAGAAAGGAAAGAAAGGTTGGTTACACTAAACTACACTAAGGTGCAAATGGAAATGTAAGAAAAGCAAGAAAACTAAACCCCAAAGGGGGTAGAGAAATAATGTGAACATAAAGAAGTGTGTGTGTGTGTTCATTAAACTCCTCACAATATGTAGTGCATGAAATCATAAAACTACATCCAACTTTGCCTCTACATGAATTAAGATAAGACTACATCATTAAAACATACAAGACAATAATTGGAATGAAGCTACATGAACTCAAGTATAAAGACTATACCCTACTATGCCTCTACATGAATTAAGATTTCACTACATCATTAAAACATACAAGACATTAGCTAAGGTAAAGGCAACAAGAGCACATACATTACAAATTGTGTTTCCAATATTAACTTCATCCATATCCTAACCTTATCATTCCCCATAAAATAGGTCCACTAATCAAAGCATAAGCTAAGCTTCATTCAAGAGCATTAGCATATCAAAGATAAGAGTGGAGACCCATTAGATGGTTATGGAAATCATATAAAGCTCAAGGGATAAAAATAACACACACTTAATACACTACATGATTATATCACATATTTCTCCACCCCCCAAATGGGGATGGAACTACTGACTACTCATTACACTACTGATTAGACTAAGTAAAGAAAACATTTAACTAAGATACTAAAATTACTAAACAAGAAATTAAACAAAGTAAAGCAACCCACACAAAACAAACAACATAACAAAACAAGATTAAAAGAAACAAATAAACTTTTATTAACAATGACTCACATTGAAGGTAGCATCCTTCTCCACCTTGAGTTATTGCTTCAAGGCTCACTCCTTAGTAGAGAGAATGCCACCAAACAATGGGTAATTACAATGGAAGGTGAAAAGTTCTATTTATAAGCATGGAAAAAGCTAATCGGGGACAATCCCCCGATGTGGGACTAAACCAATACCAAAAATAGCCTAAACGAACATTAATACAAGTCCAGGAGAAATTTCGACGGATCCTGAGCAATATGGACCGCCAATTAGCGGTCCAAAATTGTCGGATCGTGTTGGAATTTGTTGTGGGCTTTGCTTTCTGGTATTGTTGGTCTTTGATGCGGTTACTCGACTTGTTGGAGCTCCGACCCGAATAGAATTGGTAAAATACTCCCCATGATGGTGTGGAGTATTCTGTTTTGCTCTTAGGTCCTTCTGTCTTACATTCAGGTCCCTCTCCCTTGCATCTTGGTCCCTAGATCTCACCATTCAGTCCTTTTTCCCAGCTTTTGGGTCCTTTCATGGCTCTTCTCTTCAAACCTCTTTATTCCTGAAAACTAAACATAAAACTCGTCACGTAGCATTGCTTAGGTGTAAGATAATGGATATAAGATACAAATATGAGCATGAAATGATGTCAATCATGAGCCCATGTGGCTATGCGGCTATACTAATCATGGGGTTTGGCAAGGAGCATCCGCCAAGTCCGCGCCATTGGAAACATATCTGTAACTTCGTTGTCGAAACCACACCAACGGAGCCGTCTCTCGGTCGGTCCATCAATCATCACCTCAGTAGGTGCCCAGCTGAGGAAAACATAGCTGGAACAGCATCGGCCCATCAATCATCATCGCCGGAACAACATCCACGGCATAACCGACACAGCATCAGACGTGTCCAGACCGAAGTCTGCCAGGTCATCAGGCTCCACGAGCCGCAAACACCAACTCCGCCGCTATAAAAGTAGGGCAGCGACCTCCGTAGCCATATAGGCCAGTAGTCACCTCACCCAACAACAATTGTATGTCCGCAAAACATTATACATTGGGATCCGCGATCCCTCAGGCCTGCTACTCTACAATGAGTTCATCAATCCATCACATCAAGTCACGGTCCATACACGGAGGTGACACGTCCCGAACACCCACACTCTTCCATACGGCGGTCCCTGGGCAGGCACGCGTAACGCGCTCACCGTCACCTCCCGGCTCACGCACAAGGCGAGGAAAGAGTTGGCATCGTAACATAGAGTTGGCATCCTAAAAGGACCGGGAATTTAGTTCTGTGCACAAATGCTCGACCAAAAGAGGCAACCTGGTCGACCGTTCCCAGAAAGGTTCGGTCAACCGAAAGTCTGCAACGGTCGAACTCTCTGCGCAAAACCTAATTCCCAACGGTCGAACAGAGATCTAAAACCGGTGGACCGATATGAGGTCAAAATCTGGAGTCTGGTCAAAATCAATCAATACTAACGGTTGACCGACTCAGGGGTCTCGGTCGACCGAAAACTACCAGGACATCCTAGCAGTTCTAAGTCATATAACGGTTGAATGCATATAAAGAATCAGTCGAACAAGCATGCATCAAATCCAGTACACTTAAGTTCTGGTCGAACGAACACAAGGAACCTGTCGACCGAAACACAACAGGCAATCCCGACCTACCAGCACAATGCACTATCGGTCGACCGCCACAACGAATCATTCGACAGGTGATGGTTTAAGTCGAGCAAAATACACTACCGCCCGAAGGGACCCAGTCGACTGTTGGTCATCTGCAACCTTGCACCAGCCAAGGATTTACGCCGCAACGTCGTCGCTCGACAGCTACCTCCGATCTCGCACGCCTCACGCTTGCGCCTCCGCAACTCCCTGCTCGCCTCCACACGCCAGAGCTGCCGCAACGTCCTCTGGTCGTCGGAAGAGAAGAGATAAGAAAGTGAGAGAGAGATGGATGGATGCAATGGAAGAAGAGGAAGGAAAGAGAGACGGATTTTGGTTATAAAACCCAAAACTAAGCCCCCAACAGCTGTTGGTTTTTTGGCCTTAATCTTTATTTAGTCTTGATGATTAAGTAATCTAATCTTAATCTATATTTAATCAATCAACCTAGACAATCAAAGTAAGCAAACATGAATACATGCATTGCATATATATTCGTGTATTTGCGATATTCTTAATAGGTTGATGAAGAATCAAGCTAAGGAGCTTTGTGACAAGAAGATAAAGACTCAAGACATGTAATCAAGCTTTGGACCAATATGTAATTTAGTATAATTTGAGTCCTAAGGATTAATGTAAACTTGAGCACATTAGGTTTCTGTCTCGTATCCCCACGGTTAACCGAACCCCTCTCGGTAAAACAAATCATGTAGAGTGCGGTCCACCGAACACCTTGCGGTCAACCGTGTAGAATCCTTTAGGTGTTCCCTGGAATAACCACCTCGGTATACCGAACCACCTTCGGTAGACCGAATTAGCCTGGACCGGTTTTGGACTTTGCTCCAACGGTCGTATTTAAATCTTGACCTAAAGCCCAATTGACTTATCCTTATTCGGTATACCGAACTTCATTCGGTCAACCGAATCATATTACTTTAGGATGCCAACGGCTATTTAACTTGACCGTTATTGGTAAAACAATTTCCCACGCATTGTCAACGCAAAACCCGCACTAACATCGGTATACCGAACAACTGAACCTAGCATTAACAGAACCCTACCAATCTTACTGTCCAGTTTGGAACGGTTAACCGAATAGGTTGTCGTAAACCGAATTGTATTAGGGTTGCTAGTTAGAGAGCTACTGGAGTTGAGTGAGCGGTTAACCGAACTTTTGTCACATCATCACATTTCATGGGTCAACTTTCTCACCCATTCCCCAACGGCTCTAAGAGCTTTGAAGCCTATATAAGGACCTCATTAGAAGCACAGCACAAGCACTACACTCTCCAAACATCAAGTATCCTTGTGCTATCTTTCCCAAACCTTCAAAGCTCAAATCCTATACACTCAAGCCAAAACTTCACCACTTGTATTCCTAGATCCATAGCATAATCCAAGTGTGCTCAAAGTTAGGGTGTCATTAGCAAGAAGTATGATTCATTCCTTCATCCAAATCACAAGAGTTGTAATAGCTTCGAGGAAGCTCCCTCTCGGGTTGTGAGAGGAGACACGGGCGAGGCGAGGGTGTTCGCGAGGCTCGTTGTTTGTAAAGGCGTTGATCTTGGCCCGCTAACGGAGATCGGATAGTGGAAACCACAAGCGAGGCTCGAGGGACGAGCTGGGCTTGTGAGTGAGGACTAGGACCCAGAGCGTGCCGAACCTCGTTACATCGGGCGTCGACTACAACGTGCTTTGCAATTTCTCTAACTCTCATCTAACCCTTGCATGATTAGTTGTTAGTTTCGTAATTAAGTTTTAATTCCGCACTTTAGTTAATTACGATCACTAGAGGGCCCCATACGATCCCCACATTTGGTATCAGAGCCTTGTTAGCTAAATTTATTTTCTTAATCGAAATATTAGCATGGCTAAATCTAATCATAGTGAGGGTTTATCAACTAATAAACCACTTCTTTTTGATGGCCTAAATTATGATTATTGGAAAAAGAGGATGAAAATTTATTTGCAATCACATGATTTAAAATTTTGGTCTTTTATTTTAAAATCATACACCCCACCAAATTATGATGAGATTATTTCATTAACCAAACCCAAAATTAAGGAGGAGGAAATTAATGCCCGCATTATGAATATGTTATATTGTTGCCTTAATGAAAATGAATATAATCGAGTGAGAGGGTGTGAGAGTACTTTTCAAATATGGCATACTTTAGAAATGCATCATGAGGGATCCACTAGATTAAAAGAAACTAGGATTAATCTACTCATGCATAAGTATGAATTGTTTCATATGCTACCCGGTGAAAACATAAGCGAGATGCACACTCGCTTCACCGAGATTATTAACTCCCTTAGTGCTCTTGGAAAGATTTTTAGCAAGGGAGAAATGACAAGGAAGATTCTCTGGTCTCTCAACGACGATTGGGAAGAAAAGACAACCGCAATAGAAGAAGCGCAAGATCTAACGAAATTGTCGGTTGAAGAACTCATGGGAAGTCTCATGACATATGAGATACAAATGAAAGACCGCGATGAGAAGAGAGTCAAGAAATCCTTAGGGCTACACGCCATCGCCAATTCGATCAAAGAAGATAGTGATATCGAGGAACAATTGGTGACACATCAATTCAAGGAATTTCTCAAAGAAGAGAAAGAAAGGAGAAAAGAGAAGAAGAAGAGCAAGAGAAAAGAGAAGAAGAAAGCACTTAAAGCTACTTGGGACACTTCATCATCTTCATCAATTGAAGGCGAATTCGCCTCAATGTGCTTCATGGCAATAGAAGACGATGATAGTGAGGTATGTTCTTGCTCCAGTCATGATTCAATTGATTCAAATGATTCAAATGCATATAATGAACTTCAATGTGAATTCAATGAATTGCTTTAAAATTTTGAGAAAATTTGTCAAAAGAATAAACTAGCAAGAAAGAAAATCAATGAGCTACAATCTCAAATTGAATCTATCATGAATAATAAGAATGAATTACTTGCTAGTCATGATAAAATTGCATTAGAGAACACTCAATTAATTGATGAAATTGCAACTCTAAATGCAAAACCTTCGTGTAGTGTTGATATTCAAGATCTAATTGCTAAGAATGTTCAATTACAAAAAGATCTTGAAAAATTCACAAGTGGAAAGAAAATACTTGATATGCTTATTGGTAGTCAAAGACAATCACTAGATAAACATGGTATAGGTTTTTATGCTAATAACTTTAAGAACCATGTTATTCACACTACTTTGAATGGAAAGCATTTTGTAGTGAATAAAACTTCCTCAAGTATTTGGGCACCTAAAACCAAAATGGTTTGGGTTCCAAAAATTAACATGATTGGACCCAAGCAAAAATGGGTACCAAAATCTTTAATTGTAGGTACTTTAAGGATGAAATCGGTGGTGACCGGATGAGCTTCAAAGAAAAATTTAAAGCCGGTTGCATCACCGAATACGGGTTGAGTCAATTCAAAGCGCCACGACAGTATAAATTTCGATTGACTCTAATCTAAGTCTTAGAGCTTAATAGACATATCTTGTAATATAATTCATTGCATATCTTATACCCTATTCATTGCATATCATATACCACATCCATGATCATAAATGTCAAATTGCAAAATAGATATTAAATAGGCTAAGAGGGAAAATACAAATGCACTTAATTGTTAATATTCATTGTTGCTATTTAGCCTAATTGATAGGGGGAACCTAAAATTGCAAAATCATATAATTAAGGGGAGAATTAGATATCTCTTACCTTTGCATCAAATGCTTAATGTTTGCTTTTTGATTGATGTCAAAGGGGGAGAAGAATTAGGATGAGCTTCAATTTTAAATAAACTATGCATGTTGTTAAGGGGAGAAATTTTATAAATGCATAGATTACATATATATTAAGAAACAAAACATATAGAAAGGGGAGAAATAAAATTGAACTCAAATATTAAGATATAGATTTGTCATCATAAAAAAGGGGGAGATTGTTGGCTTTTTGGCCTTAATCTTTATTTAGTCTTGATGATTAAGTAATCTAATCTTAATCTATATTTAATCAATCAACCTAGACAATCAAAGTAAGCAAACATGAATACATGCATTGCATATATATTCATGTATTTGCGATATTCTTAATAGGTTGATGAAGAATCAAGCTAAGGAGCTTTGTGACAAGAAGATAAAGACTCAAGACATGTAATCAAGCTTTGGACCAATATGTAATTTAGTATAATTTGAGTCCTAAGGATTAATGTAAACTTGAGCACATTAGGTTTCTGTCCCGTATCCCCACGGTTAACCGAACCCCTCTCGGTAAACCGAATCATGTAGAGTTCGGTCCACCGAACACCTTGCGGTCAACCGTGTAGAATCCTTTAGGTGTTCCCTGGAATAACCACCTCGGTATACCGAACCACCTTCGGTAGACCGAATTAGCCTGGACAGGTTTTGGACTTTGATCCAACGGTCGTATTTAAATCTTGACCTAAAGCCCAATTGACTTATCCTTATTCGGTACACCGAACTTCATTCGGTCAACCGAATCATATTACTTTAGGAGCCCAACGGCTATTTAACTTGACCGTTATTGGTAAAACAATTTCCCACGCAATGTCAGCGCAAAAACCCGCGCTAACTTCGGTATACCGAAGTATAGACAGTCAACCGAACCTAGCATTAACAGAACCCTACCAATCTTACTGTCCAGTTTGGAACGGTTAACCGAATAGGTTGCGGTAAACCGAATTGTATTAGGGTGGCTAGTTAGAGAGCTACTGGAGTTGAGTGAGCGGTTAACCGAATAGGATTTGGTAAACCGAAATGACCATCTTCGGTAATCCGTTGGGTTAACGGTCTACCGAGGAGCGTGCAAATTCTGCCCGAACTTTTGTCACATCATCACATTTCATGGGTCAACTTTCTCACCCATTCCCCAACGGCTCTAAGAGCTTTGAAGCCTATATAAGGACCTCATTAGAAGCACAACACAAGCACTACATTCTCCAAACATCAAGTATCCTTGTGCTATCTTTCCCAAACCTTAAAAGCTCAAATCCTATACACTCAAGCCAAAATTTCACCACTTGTATTCCTAGATCCACATCATAATCCAAGTGTGCTCAAAGTTAGAGTGTCATTAGCAAGAAGTATGATTCATTCCTTCATCCAAATCACAAGAGTTGTAATAGCTTCGAGGAAGCTCCCTCTCGGGTTGTGAGAGGAGACAGGGGCGAGGCGAGGGTGTTCGCGAGGCTCGTTGTTTGTAAAGGCGTTGATCTCGGCCCGGTAACGGAGATCGGATTGTGGAAACCACAAGCGAGGCTCGAGGGACGAGCAGGGCTTGTGAGTGAGGACTAGAACCCAGAGCGTGCCGAACCTCGTTACATCGGGCGTCGACTACAACGTGGTTTGCAATTTCTCTAACTCTCATCTAACCCTTGCATGATTAGTTGTTAGTTTCGTAATTAAGTTTTAATTCCGGACTTTAGTTAATTACGATCACTAGAGAGCCCCATACGATCCCCACAACAGCAACCTCCTCCCTCAACACCACCCTACAACCCCCAACATATCACCTTCCTTTTACCTTCCCCATGCAACCCACTACTCACCTCCACTTCCTCTTGCAAAGCCACCCCATTAATCACCATCAACACCCTAAGCAAGGGTTAGGGTCATTACACGAGATGTGGGTAAACAATATTGTTTTTTTGTTGTTAGCATGATATCAAAGTTGCGTGGATGGAGCGACATAGAGACTGAGGGGGACTATTCAAATTATTTATTTGGATTAGATTGAAAGGCCAATCTCACACACATGTATCTGAGTTTTAGTTTAAACCTAAAACTAATTTCCTAATGCAAAAGCCTCAATTATTCTATGTACACTAGCCTTACTTATTGCCCCCTATAGAGCATGCTTACATTTTCTTGTTTCTCAAGTTTCGAATATCCAAGAAGACCAATCCCAAGGAGTATTTGTTTTTATCATTTTTTTTAAAATTTTGTTATGGTTAGGTGTTGTTTTCCTTTTTATTCTTATATCAAGAGTATTGGTATTTAATGCTTAAAGAAAACATTCCATTTATCGTTTCACCGATTTAAATGAAATTGAACATAACCATAAAGAATGCAACTAAAGAGGAGACATAAGATTAATATAGTGAGACTTGTTAAAAATTGAGGAAAAGTCATGAAAATTGTCATGTGTTAAGAATTGAAAGAATGTAATATGAATTGATTCACATTATAGTCAGAAATTAGTAAGTTTGAAATTTGGTTTGTAAATCTTCAAATTATACGAAAGACGTACTGTTTGATTGATTGATCAGGTTCTGTTAACTCTACTTGTCTCTACTGTAACAACTGAAATGCATACCTATCAGAAAAAAATGATAGTATATTTTCAACTATGAAGATTGTTTACAAAACTCCACAACAAAACGAATAATGCATTTGTTACATACTTTATGGTTGTCCAATTTCTAATGAATTACAAAATAAATTGAATTAAATTTGATTATAAAGATTTTGTATGGGAAGGAATTAGATTTTGATGTTCATCTTATTTCACTTTTTCTTTTTTACATATTTACTTACAAGTATTTTGATACTTATTCACACAAAATATTTAATATATATTCACCTCCCAGTACTCAAATCCTAGCTTTGTTCCCGCACATTGTTATTGTTTTGAGAATTCAAAATAACAGGTTTTTAGTTGAAAAACGTAAATGGACAGAGCTAGAAATTGCATTAGTTTGATATTTTTAATTTATTTCAATATAGCATTAATTTAGAATATAATTTTAGAGGTCATGGCAGGCATGTGATTTTGAAAAAGAAAAGTTTATTCAGCACACTTTCAGTAAATCGTACTCACCAAATACTAAATCGTATTTCACGAAATGACTTTTAATATAATAAGGAAAAATGAAAATGATACAATGAATTCCAATTTTCTTTTCCAGTCATGTTGTAATTAGTCATATTGGTTGCTTAATATTTCTACAACCTATGAAGCACGGATACGGGTGCGGGGATTCGGCACCCTAACCTGCTGAAGTTAAAAAAATACAAAGTCATACGAAATAGTAAATTGTGGAAAGTTATAAGGTGCAAAAGAGAGAGAGGTGTGATCGGTAGAATTTTTGTTTGGTTTAGTTAAAAGTCAAATTGGGAAGGAAAACAGAGAGAGATTTATTATAGTGGAATTTCTGCAAGCGGAAATCCTATCTCACGTCCTGTTACACCAAAGCGTATAAGAACCACTACTCAAATTGTGTTTGTATAGGTGTGTAAATGGAAAGAAAATACAAACTAAACAAGAACCTCACAATCAACAAGCGCTTAGCCGACAAAAACGCCAAGCTCCAACTACCCTCCCTCTATCAACTCTCCCCATCCAAAGACACCAATTTGACCATCCCTACCCTTCCCCAAAATTACAACCAAAACCATAATTATCCATGTAATATACACAATCATGGGATCCAATCGGTCTCCAAGGTAAAGGAAACACCAATGGCTTCCACCACTCTCATCCTCCTCTTCCTCTCCCTCCTCCTCTCCCCATTCCTCTCCGACACCCTCAACACCACTTCTATCCTCGACACCCTCCGCCGCCGCCACCACCACCCCAACATCCCGGGCGTCTCGACCTCCATGCCGATGCCGGTTGACCTCCTAAAACGCCGCGGCTTCCTTGCCTACCAGCGCCACGCCGCCAAGGAATTCCTAGACGCCCACAACAGCCTGAGGGATTATTTCGGTGAAAAACCGTACATCTGGGACAAAACATTAGCAGCCTACGCTCGGAAGTGGTCGAAGAGCCTCAGAAAGACATGCAACATGCAGCACTCGGGTGGGCCCTACGGGGAGAACCTGTTCTGGGGGTCAGGCGACAGGTGGAGGGCTGTCGATGCTGTCCAGAACTGGGCTTTGGAGCACTATTACTACGATCAGAACAATAATTCGTGTTTGCCCGGGAGGATGTGTGGGCACTACACCCAGATTGTGTGGAATAGTAGTGTCATGATTGGGTGCGCGCGTGTGGCCTGCAAGAAGGGTGGGGTCCTCATTTCTTGCAACTACGATCCGCCGGGGAATTACATTGGTGAGAGCCCCTTTGAGTGATGTGGTAAATCGGGTTCTTCGTGGCGGGTGTTTGTTGATTTGTATGATTTGATGATTTGTCATGTGATGTGCTTCGTTTAAAAATTTTTATATAAATTGTATTAACACCAACTTTTTTAATTTTGAACCTAGTTCGTAGAACCATCAGGTTGGGTTTGGATGTGGTAAATGCAATTTTCGTGCAAATTGCAGTTAACTAGATTTACAAATTTCAGGATTTATAAATAACGTGATTTATATTTATTATGTCTGGACAAATATTTTACTTTAAGATGACGACAAACAATTTATAAGTTATTTTATTACTTTCTCAGTTTGGAAAAATAAAAAGCATATACTAATATGCATAAAATCGTATTCGAAACATAATTTTAATATTGTGTATTAATTTGATTGACTAAATTTACAAAATTGTGATTTTGTTTTGAAATTTCGAGTACATTCGCAACCAAGCATATCGTGGAACTTGATTTTTATAAATTTTGTACGACGATAAAATTTTAAAATGACACGAAGGATTTGAAAAGTCGAGTACAATCGCAACCAAGCATGATAGTTGCTAACATAATACTTTGAAATTTCATATTAAAGTGGAATTCTAGTTGAAGTGATGCAACCAAATACAACCCAAGTGTTTTAGTTGCTAGAGAAAATCAAATGAGATGTTGAAACAATTTTCATTGTGAAATTGCTCGTTGGCGTCATCCGGCATGAGCATTATAAATGTATCGAAAAATATTGTGGTCCATTTCCAGCCTTAGTTGGTGCCTGGTGGTTGGTCAGCCACTCATGCAAAAATCCCAAGGATTTTGTGTTCCACCAGCCTTTGTAGTGCCCCAAGCATATGTTTGCCATAGATTCCTTGGCCCTTTTTTTTGTGAAGCCATATGCAAAAACACCTTGATGTGATCGAATAAACTTATATTTGTATAAAAATTAATTCATATAATTTCTATAGCTTCTTTAATAATAATAGTGAACTTGGAAGGTTGAATCAATAAAGAACTACAAGCATGTACAATTATTTAAAATGATGGTAGAGTTTGTTTATTTCACTTTCATTTTCTATTAAATTTCTACCTGTGATCTTTTAAATCTCACAAGTGCAAATTTGTATGCTGGGATTCGATCTTTGGTATTGATTATCTAAATATCAAGTCTCCCAACCGAGCTAGCTGAGTTGGTTTCCTCTATTATTTCCACCTCGAGGGTTGCGAAACACCTTAGCTAGTTTTCTCAACACTCTTTTACCATGTATATATAGAGACGACATCCAATACCCTAAAAATGTTAACACAATTTGAGACTCAAATATTTTGCAATTTTAAAGAGCCTAACGAATTAAGAATCAAAATCACAAATGCATGTTCTTTAACACAATACAAGTGTGCATGCTGAAAATCATAAAATTTGAAAATCATTTTAAATAATATTGAGTAATGCCAAAACTTTGATGAATCTCATATTTTGGTTTTTATCTATAAAATATCATACTAAACAACTTCTAAAATTTATAATTTTCAATGTGCATACTTATCATGTGTTATTAAACAAGATTGACGCTTTGAATTTTCAATTTATTTAGAGTTTAAAATTTGAAATTATCGTCAAAGTAAATTGATGTCAACAAACTTTAAGGGTTTGGATACCTCCAAATTTATATTTAAAGACCATACACTCAAAAAATATATACTGACATCAATTAGACTTGCTGACAACTTAAAATTCAAACTTTGAAAGAAAAATTCAAATTGTGTGTTTTAGATCACAATATGTACATCGAAAACATAAACATTGTAAGTTGTTTTATTTGACATTTCAAGGGTTGAAACGGACACCAAATTCATTACAAAGACTATATCTCTTGGTCTTATATAAAATAATGTTGAAAATTTTGGATTTTTACATGGATACCAATATTGTGTCATAAAACAAGATATATGGTTAAAAATTTCAATAAAGTTTATAATTTAAAAATTTCAAAGGATGTTAATTTCAACACCTTTCATATATGTGTGTATTTACTAGGTGAGAATTATATATATATAGGGTGGTATTAGAATGAGACCAGGTCTCAATTTAATATAATGAGACCACAACATACACCATCAAGATCAAATCTAACGGTGAAAGATGAAAAGGATAATTTCGTAATCTCCTCGTCTCCTATTTCCTCCCCTCCATTCCTTCTTTCCTTCCCATCGCACCCATCACGTCCTCCTTCTTCCTCCCCTCCTTCGGTCCTTCCCAATCGCACCTAACCACGCGTGATGCCTCCAGCAACTTTCCAAAAGATGTCGGAGTTGACACGTCTCCTTCCGATCTCCGATCTCGTTGTCTTTTTTCCAAATCCAAATCCAATTTTCGTAATATTCATTTTCCAACTTACAGATTATTACTCTTTCTCGCATTCCCTCCAATATGGACTCCAAATTCCATTTTTTCTGGAAAGCAAAAAACAGATTTGGAGGACGGGAGGAGGACGGGGAGCTACTGATCAACCCACCACAGGAGAATGCCCATCTCCTGGGCTACAGGGACCGCTGATTAGCGGTCCCCAACCGCCGATTGGCGGTCTAAAAGGCGCACCTCGTGCGCTGCCTTAGACCGCCCTGATCACCATTCCTTTTGCCTTCTTTTGACACCACTAGATCCATTCTTGATCTATTCTACTGGGGGCATGAAGGAAAGAATGTGGCTCTCTCCTTGAGACTCACAAAGCAAAAAAACGATTTTGCAATGCACACTATTCTTTTTTCTACTCACATACTCACTCTTTTCTCACACAATTTCGTGGCTCAATTTCTAATGCTTGATATATATTGTTGTTGTATTGTTGTTGTGTTACAAATGGTGAATTCTAGTGCTTTATATAGGCACTTACATGACCCTACAACTTCCAAGTATAAAGACTACATAAACATGATCATTCAAGATCATTACACCCTCTACTTAAATTGCATACATAATTAGGACGAAAATTACTCAAAAAATGAAAAGACTCTTGTCTCTTCCACTCCCTCAACCTTTTTTCTTCTCATGTGTTGACTCTTCACCCCCTTGATGAGTCATCAAGCAATGATGATGTGGCGGGTGACTAGGACGCCACATAGGGTTAAGTTGCCACCTAGGATTAAGTTCAATTCTCAATATTGACACGTCTCCTTCCGATCTCCGATCTCGTTGTCTTTTTTCCAAATCCAAATCCAATTTTCGTAATATTCATTTTCCAACTTACAGATTATTACTCTTTCTCGCATTCCCTCCAATATGGACTCCAAATTCCATTTTTTCTGGAAAGCAAAAAACAGATTTGTTCTCTAATCGCACTTTAGCTCCGGATCTCACCTCTGTTTTTGTTCCTTTCAAATATTCTTTTTTATGCCTAAAAACGAGAAAGGTAGTTATATCCAACTTGTTACGGACTATAGTTTGGAAAAACCATTTTTAAATCTATAGATTTGTGAGATAATCGTCGCACCTTCAAGTTTGTAGACTTGCATGATTCTACGAAAAATCATTTTTTCTAATACTTATTTCTATTATTTGTAGTGTTCAGATCCAGTTATACGTTCCGGAGAACTTGTGTAATAAAATGATATCGTTGTGTATTGAAATGAAATATTGATGTATTTAACATATACTGTTGTGTATTGAATGCATATAGATGTGTATCCACTGGAAGTTTTATTTAAGAAAGTGATGTAGTGTTGTGTCATTTCTATCTCCAACATCTCTCTTTCCTATAGATAAATATGTCATACTATAGTAATTTAGTCTTATGTGAGCTCATTAACATCAATGGTAGGTTTAAGTGGGGATGTCCACAAACTCTATAAGTTGAAAAAATATACAAAATCAAACATTTACTCTCTCCCCAACATCAATCAATGTCTTAACTCTCATAACATGTACAACAACATGAACCCTTCATCCACTTCCTCAAGGACCAACAATTCATGTTTATGTACGTATCTCTTTTAGAATCATGTTGCTCACTTATTCCTCTCTGGCGATAACCAACTGTATTTGTGTATTAAACGTATTCTGTTGTGTATTGAACGCATATAAATGTATATTCACTGGAAGCTTTATTTACGAAAATGTTGTGGTTGTGTATTTTAATGATGTAATTGTATATTAAACTTTTATAGTTGTGTATATTAAACTTATAATGCAGTTGTGTATTTTAATAATGATTTTTCCAAAATGTTCTCTAACCAAAATATCTAATAGACAAGCTAAACCATACTAAACAACATTATATTCAACTTATAATGCAATTGTGTATTTTAATAATGATTTTTATGAATTAAAGAGTTCTTGAAATTGTGTAATAAGAGAATATAGTTGTGTATTGAAATGATATAGTTATGTATTAAACTTATAATGTTGTGTATTGAACGTATATATATATTATATGTTTCACTGGGAGCATATAATATACTAAAGGAATTACGAAACAAACCAAATATTTGATCTCATTTCCGGGGAAAAAGTTACTTACACAAATTTCGTCGACACTCCACATTAAAACTACCAAAAATAGGTGTCGTAACATGTTAGATTAGCATAGCAAATGTATTAAGTGAGTACATAGTTGTAACAAAGTGTAGTGAGACAACAACCAATTCAAAAGGTTAAACAACAAAGAGTCTAACTTGTAAAATTCTGTCTTGTGCTTCGAGTCCATTTTTATGTTGTCCTGCACGGAAAAAACGGCAAAGTGATCAAATATCATATAATAGAAATAACGAAATAACAAAGATTTTTAGATTGTTTCGTCCAGTAATCACAAAGAAGGTAACATGATCACAAAGAACATATGCAGAACATTTTATACCAAACTTTGCCAAAGGAAGAACAACTTTCATTCCATGTTTGACGTTCTCCCCAAAATGGACCTTGTTATAGCCTTTCTATCTATCTAATACAATAAACAAATAAGTCAGATAGTAATACTCAACCATTTTTGCCACTATCTTTAAAAAAAGTCTTAGGTTCAGACCAACACCAGCATCATTAGTTTCATTTCTTTCGAAATCATAACTTATAATATGGAGGTAGGATGTTTCAAGGATCACACCTCTAAAAAGCTCTCAAATTCTCAATGAATTGGAAAAACAATGAGATTCGTTTGAATTTGAGTCTAAGGTGTTCTGATGTAACAGAAATACACTTGTTTAATATTACACAAATATAACAGTTTAATACACAAAAATGCAATAATAATATATAACAACACTATTACAATACATAACTACACTAGTTCAATAGACAATTGTCCTTGTACAATACATAACTACACAGTTCAATACATGATTATTATTATTATTTCTATAGGCTGAATTGAATTCAACGGTAAACCATATTGTTGTTCAACAAACATTTCCTGTTACACATATTCTACGTATTCTTTTTAAATGATTTATAATCTAGTTTAGTTGTTTAATATAGCAATGTTGTGATTTTTATTCATTATATAGATGGAAACACATCAATGGAAAACCATTTGTTTGTTCAACCAACATCTCAAGTGACACATATTGTAAGTATTATTCTTGTTAAGTTATATTTAAAGTAATATATACTGTCATAGTTGTTCAATAGTTTGGTTTATTTCTTTAATTTACTAAAACTATTATTTTGTAAAATAAGTTAGTTGGGTAATAAAATGACAAACATTTGTGCTACACTAGAAAATTGTTTGATAAACTATTGTTAATTAGTATAAATTACTTTTACAAATTAACTGTCTTGTTTACCCGAGGTAATCTCAATGATAGTTCCAATGAATTGATACATTAAACTTCCAAATATGAAGAAATTTATGCAGTTGTGGAAAAATATTATCAGATGCTATGACAGAAGTACAAAAGATAAATTCTATTTCAGCAAGTCAGAATGAAATTCCTAATCTAAGAAATGATGAAACAGAAGTTCAAGTCCTCTAACCCGGAAAGTCTAAGACAAAAGGAAGTGGACAAAGTGAAAGGCCAAAGGCGGGAACAACAAGACTTGTATGGTTTGATAGTGACAAATTGCTTGACAGATTTTTTGAAATAATTTTTTGTTGCTTGACAGATTTTGTGAATTAGTTTTTATGAAGGAGTTGTTGAACTTGTGTAATAAAATGATATCATTGTGTATTGAAATAATATATTAGTGTATTAAACATATACTATTGTGTATTGAACACATATAAATGTATATTCACTCGAAGTTTTTTTCTATCTCCAACATCTCTCTTTCCTCTCTCTCTCTCTCCTATAGAAAAATATGTCATACTATAGTAATTTAGTCTTATGTGAGCCCGTTAGCATCTATGGTAGGCTTAAGTGAGGATATCCACAAGCTCCCTAAGTTGACTTGAATTAATCATTTATATGTCTGATCATAAAAATATACAAAATCAAACATTTCCCCTCTCCCCGGACCCCAATACCAATTAATGCCTTAACTCTCATACCATATACAACAACATGAAACGTCCATCTACTTCCTTTCCTCCATAAGGATCACAATTCATTTTATGTACATATCTCTTTTAGAGTCATGTTGCTCAATTCTTCCTCTCCGGCTACAACCAACTGTATTTGTGTATTAAACGTGTTCTGTAGTTGTGAATTTTTATTTACGAAAGTGATGTAGTTGTGTAGTTTAATGATGTAATTGTATATTAAACTTTTATAGTTGTGTATATTAAACTTATAATGTAATTGTGTAATTTAATAATGATTTTATGAGTTAAAGAGTTCTTGAACTTGTGTAATAAAAAGATACTGTTGTGTATTGAAATGATAAGTTATGTATTAAACTTATAATGTTGTTTATTGAATGCATATATATATTATATGCTTCACTCAAAGCATATGATATATTAAAGGAACTACAATCACACCAAATATTTGGTCTTATTTCCTGGAAATAAAAGTTACACTAACACAATCTTCGTCGACACTCCACATCAAAACTACCAAAAATAGGTGTCGTAACCTGTTGGATTGACATATCAAATGTGTTAAGTGAGTGCATAGTTGTGACTCCTACTATATAGAAAATGTAGCAACATTGGTTGCAAGTATATAACAACAAAAAAGATGATATCTACTATAATCCTACTTAACTCAGATATCATCACTACTTCCACGACTTCCGACAATTAAGTCAGATATATATCATCAATACTTCCACAACCACCACGACAGTCCTAACAAGGAACTTCAGTAGACATCATTACTACTTTCACAGAAGGCAAAACGCCTTACAACAAAGGCAAAAACTTCAGATGTCCAAAGAAGGCAGAAACTCCAGCAGTCCAAACAAAGCATAAACTCCAGAACACTGTCAAGAATAATCAACCTGTAATATGAGTCTTAGTTCAAACTCTTGGGATACATGAATCTCCTTGTTGATGATCTCACAAAATATCATTGTAAATTAGGCACCAAAGAATATTAGTTTATTCTTGGAAGTGAATAATTTAATTTCGGAATTGAAGACCTACTGCATATTACTTTATATAATAAGACAACATTAAACAACAACTACTAAGGATCTAGACATGTAATCTAATATCATACACAATAAGTTAACTTATGACTTGTAGACAACCACATGAGATTGTTCAAATATTTAGAATACATAAGTTCGGAAACTGGGATGCAAATATGCATACTTAATAAGTTGAGATGCAGAAATACAAAATATTTAATGTAATTGTAGAAATCTTTGGGAATTACACTTCATGTTCGGTGGAATACATAACTACTCAAGTTCAATTGTGTATTGAAATAATATAGTTATGTATTAAACTTATAATGTTGTGTATTGAACCTACACAGTCCAATATAAATAAACAACCCAACAAACTAACTAAGAAGTACCATAACATGTGAAGGAAAATTTATTTATATGATATGAATTCACTTCACATAATGCTATTCATCATCTCTCTAAAACAAAAGACCACATTTTCAAGCCTAAACATCACTTAAAAGGTGTGACAATCACGGTGTTGAAAACATAAAACACTAGTGTAGTGAAACCATGATAGCAATTGCTACTCAACTATGATAAGCAACATGACACCCCCAAATTAGCTAATCCCATTTTAAGTTGCTACATAGAAAGCTACTAGAATATTAAATTAAGCTATTAAAAAACACAAAAACTCATGAGAAATTCTTCTCTCTCTCTTTTGTGTATACAAGAAGCAAGCTTCTCAACGACTTCTTTCGTGAAACCTTTCTACACAAAATAAGTAGATAAACTTAAAAAGCAAGAAAAATATAACTAGGAAGCTAAAAATTTAAAACAAACCAAGAATATAAACTAATGAAATATAATACACAATAAATTTAGAAAATGCAAACCTGCTGGTTTGGATGATCATTGTTTGGTTGTGGCACTTGTGGATCAACATGCTCCTGTTTTCAAGAAAATACAACAAAATAATCAGAATGCAAGCATCCAACAAAATAACAAGAATGCAAGCATAACAAAACCATTAAAAGTTTAAGTAACACATGAGAATAAACTAACGAAACCAACAGATATATAAACATTAATCAAGTTGGAAAATGCATGCAAACCTGCAAGTTTGGAAGATCATGAGGAGGTTGTGGTGGTGGTGGAAGTGGTTGGATTAGTTCTCCTCCTCCACTGTCATCTTTTATTACCACGTAAACCTTTCAACTATATTATGTATTTTACTTATCATTATTTTCTACTTCTAGAGCATAGTATTTATAAGAACAAAAGCTACACTTGATAAGAAAATCTGTAAACATGTAGTAACCACCACAAAAGTTTTTAAGAGTCAGAAGTAAGACCCAATGCAAGAAACTTGAGTTGCAATTGTTGTAACATGTATGAAGAAACTGTTGGTTTCTATGTAGATTTATGTGTTCCTTGAGGGTGTGGCTGAGGAGAAGCTCAAAACTGAATTTAAACCAACGTCTGTTGACATCTTTCATGACATCCAAGGGAAAAACTATTGATGTGCCATCCCAAAGTTAATTTTTTTCTCTCCAAAAACTACTAAAATCTAGACTACTCTGTCACAAGGACTTAAGCACATAATGTGACAAGAAAAATGAGAAATTTGGCTTATATTATGATTCCAAAACATCTATAACCTTACAAGTTGCAAAATCCGATCTAACAAAAGTATGAACAAAAATGCTATGTTCATAAACCAAAAAAGCAGAAAATGCAAATAACAAATCATAGATTTATCCACACAAGCCCACATTTCCTCCAACACAAACCAAAACTACAAACAAAGACTTGAACCAAAATCACAAATCCTAACAGATTCCAGAACCAAAACCAAGTTCTCAAACCAACCAGAAAAAGGCAAAGTTCAAATCTTTCCAAAAACAAAAGAAAAACACGCATTAACGAAGAAAATCACTCAAACAGAGGCAAAAGTACCAAAACAGCAGAAAAATACACATTCCTCCCCAAAAGCACAAAAACCACAAAAAAACGAAAAAAGCATAAAAAACCCACCTTTCGGTGGCAAGAGTAAAGCAGAAAAAATGAAGATGAAGTTGGCGGATCTTGTGTGGAGATCAGAGGTGGAATCAAACAAACAAACCCTAGAAGTGTTTGGAAGAAAACCAACTGTTTTGAGAGAGAAAGAGGAGATGGGAAGAAGACGGTGAGGTGGGATGTGTCTGTGTGATTACCATGTTACCCTTTGGTTGTATAAATTGAATGTTGGATGAACCAACCGTTGGATCCATATCTAAGGGAGGAACATATGGGGTCTTATTTTTTTATAATGAGACTTGGTCTCATTGTAATATTTCTGTATATATATATATATATATATATATATATATATATATATATATATATATATATATATATATATATTCAGAAATAATAAAATGAGACACGTTCTAATTTTATAAAAGTGAGGCCCCCTAATTTGTTTGTTATGATTCGATCATCAAATTGAAAATTTGATCTTCATATTGAATTTGTTATGTAATATATACCTATGTTTCCAAATTCAGATGATTAATTCTAATTGAACTTAAACATCGTTATAGTATGATATGAATCAAAATTGTACTTGTCGTGCAAATTTGAATGGAAATTGTGTTGCTGAACAACTTCACGATGTTTTTAACAATATAATGACTTTGTTGAACAATATTACGAGTTTGTTGGACCAAAATGTGATTTAGTCGACAACAAATGAACCTCATTCTAATAAAATGAGACTATGTCTTGTTCTAATACTTCTCTATACATGTTGGCCGTCGGTCGATCTAGGAGAAGTCCGAGTGGGGCACGTCCCCACCCAAATTTGGCGCAACTTATTATAAAAATCAATCCCAAACCCCTATCCACACCTAGATCCTGTCCCCATAATCCACCTGCTCTACCTCCTCATCATTTCCTTCTGCTGCAAGGTTTTCCAACTTCCCCAACCCATGTAACATCCTCAACACAGTGGAAATTTAAAATTTTAATAACACACAATCAACAGAGGATATTACGCAAATACTAAACACAGGTTCACCAACATATAATATATATATATATATATATATGAACATCAGAGTATTTCAAAAGTTGTGATTACATCAAAAGACTATACAAATGGCAACAATAATCACTCGACCTCAACTGCGAGAAAGCTGGATCTGGTAGAAGTGCTCCTCTCCTCGGTCACCACCCCCTATCGCCGCTCACGGCTTGAAAGTAAACATGCAACAATGTCTGAGTTTCCTGAGGAAACCCCGTATGCCAAACTCTACAATACATGAACTGAAAGACACCCTAGCATGCAATTCTACTGAACAAGAAAGCATCTCAATAAAAGGTTGGGCTCCAGGGCTCTTTCACCCAACCACAACACACACCACAGTCACAGGGCTCCAGGTCTAATCTCAAAAAACCACCGTACCACACACTCGTCGCCAAGCTGGGCTCCAGGTTTAATCTCAATCAACCGCAGCTACCACGACACGACCAAGGGCTCCAGGTCTATTTTCAACCAACCCAAACGCATAAGGGCTCCAGGTCTATTTTCAGCCAACCCCTACACGCGGTCCCTGCTCAGGCTCCAGGCCTCTTTCAGCCAACCTGAACGCACTACGGGGCTCCAGGTCTTTTTTAACCAACCCCGCACAGACTAGCTAGGCTCCATGTCTTTTTCAACCAACCGCAACTCTCACACAGTTAGGGGGCTCCAAGTCTTATTCAACCAACCGCCGCAACACCACATTCTAAGCTGGGCCTGAGGCCTTTTTCAGCCAATCCCAAGCTCTCACACAGATACGGGGCTCCAAGTCTTTTTCAACCAACCACCCCAACCCTCGTGCACCCTAGCACACTTGCCGGAAGAACATCGGCTCCACACTCGCCACACACGGACGACCACAACGACAACACCTCCATAGTGCAAAACTGGACACAAACGGTCGACCGAACCAAAAGTCTCGTTTGATGAAATCAAGCAAATACAGGGCAAATCACCTCGACCAGCACTCCCTCGGTCGACCGATTTCCCAAACCACACTCTTTCGGTCGAACCCAAAGTCAAGGGACGGTCGACCGTTTAGATGGTCAACTCCAAGGTTCAACGAACAAAACGACCATTCCGTCGAACGGCAAAGGGGCCCCGTCCGACCGAAAGTCACCATGGACAAATCCCACAACGAATTCGGTCGAACACCCGAGCACTCTCGGTCGACCGAATCCCACCAGGAATAATCCATCACTCGCACCACGAATCCGGTCGAACGTCGAGACCTCCTCGGTCGACCGAATTCCTCCAGAGCATTTCCTACGCTCAGCACACAAGTCTGGTCGACCGAAACAACCTTCGGTCGAACCGACCACTATTCTCACTTAAGTCACGGTCGGACGAAGTCAATGAGTGGTCGACCGTTTAGATGGTCAATCGCTCCCAATCGACTTAAGACAGTGCACACGGTCGAACGACAAAGGGTACCCGTTCGACCGAATCTCACCAGGCTTGCCTCCCATCCATAATCGGTCGACCGCCCCTGGGGCATCGTTCGACCGATTTGAGGCAGAACCCGAATTCTCTTCAAGAATGGTCGACCGATCAGGTAGTGAAATCTGTTGCATGTTTACTTGCGACGAGTCGAAAGGCCTACCGTCGACTTCCAAATACTCACGCTAACTAAGTGAGCGACCTTGACATACCGGAAGGCTTGAAGAAGCCTTTGAAGAACCACGACGATGCCTCCATGAGCACGTCTCCCCAAATCACGATCCGTCGACGAACCTCGCGACCAAACGACGATCAATCATTTCCTCAACGATCCACAACCACAACACCACCTCCGGCAATCTCCAACAACCAACCACAACCACCGAAACACGAGTTAGGTAGAGGGAGAGAGGACCAAAACGGAAACCACGGGATGAGCTAACAACCGACCAACTCACCTCCACCACAAACGGCTCCGAACTCGACTCGCCGGAGATCACCTCTTCTTCACCGGAGCACCACTGCAGGAGAGAGAGAGAGAAATCGCGAGTGAGAGAGAGCAACGAGAGAGAGAGAGAGAGAGAGATTTCCCCCCAAATATCTCCTCCAATCAAATCCTCACCATCCATTTCCTTCCTTTCCATCTCCACCACACATATCATCTCCTCTCCATCTTAACCCTCCATCCATCCATCTTCAATCCAAGCCATCCATCACCATCTCCCCCTAATCACCACCTAAACAACAACAAAGCACAATTAGGATTAGGATAGAATCCTACAACCCATCCCCCCATGCTCCTGTCGGTGGGACAACCGGGATGATGTGTGGTACGTTCGTCACCCATGTCAAGTTGATCGCCACCTTCAACAAGTGGGACTTTTGAGTTCGCCAAAGACGCTCTTATTTCCGGTTGCACCACAGTTGTCCTCCCTCTTGTCACCCCCTCTGTAATTAATTTCGTTGAGAATTTCATACATTGGGGTTAGTTTCTCTAACTTATACTTGTTATATTAAAAGTTTATTGTTTTTATGGATTGTTGAATTGAAGATTCAAATTAGATGTATGGATTATTGAATTGAAAATTTATGCATAGGTTGTTTTCTAGGGTTTAGGGAGTTTTTTGGGAATAATTAGGAAATAAGGGGTTAGTTTTGGTAAAATAATGTATTTCGATTTAGGAGGTTGGATTGTTTAATTGTTCAATTCAATGTCGAGCCTGAACTGAAAATAGTCAATAGACGATTTGATAGCCACAATTAAAAATAATTTCTTGGTTGGTGCGGAACTGATCTCTGTGCCCCACTCCCCAAATTCTACTGGATGCACCCGTGATATAGGTCAAGTTTCTTGTGAGATATACCTCATTTATCACAAAATGAGATATTGTAGTTTTAGATCTTAGATCATGACCGTGTTGTTGGTGCGGCTACAACTTTGTCCCTAAAAGAAAGGATATCTAGTCCAATGCCATGATGATGTGGCACCTTCAAAGGATCAAATCCAACGTGAACGTGAGCCAGTTGGTGCACGTACCTTAGCTGTGCCCTGGTTTACCGATTTGTGGAACATGATTAAGCCCATGCCTGAGCCATCACCAATCGGACACGAGCAAATGTATACCACGACCACATGCAACCTCTCTACTTGTTTTGGCAATGTAAATCCTCCAGTACTTGGTAAGCTAGAACGGGATGTTTCGATTATTAGTATACGACTGTTAACATTAAACTTGTACGAGAAGCCTTGTGCCCATATATAAATATCGCCAAACAAACCCTAATAATAAACAATTGTTTATTTTTTGCTTCCATCACTCTCTCTCAAATCCCTAATCTCATCTTCTTCATCCTTCTCCATTCGATCCAGAGCTCTAGACCTCTTGTCTCAATCAGATTTCATTGTCTTTCATTATATCATAGCACAACCCTCTAGATCTCATGGCGATCGACTATGGATCTGACCAATCCATCTCCTACCCCTTCCCTTTCACCCACAATATCGAAAACTTCATCTTAGTCTAACTCGTTGAAAGAAACTTCTTGCTGTGGGAGATGCAAGTGCTCAGGCTCGTTGAATATCAAGGAATGAGAGGTTTCTTGGATAAACATTTGTCACTCACTACTAGAAATATAGACATTAGTGATAGATACCTACATCCGTCGGTGTATCTAGATTTACATCGACGGACAAGGTTATGCGTCGGTGGTCATATACACAAACGAAAGTTCTTACTTGCATCGACAAATATCTTACATCGTTTATTATTTTTGTTGTACACATGGACTAAAAATGTATACCGGTGGATATGTTATGTCGGTGTAAGTTGGAAAAATAATTCAACGGCTTAATGAATTGTTTTGGCGCAAAAAGAACCACCGACATTTTTTGTACTAGACACCGATGGATGTATCCGTCGCTATATGTTTTTTAAGCTTCACCGATGGATAGCATCCATCGGAGATTATTTTGAAAATCGATCCTTTTGGAATTAATACGTCTCGTATCATCGACTGATACGTAAAGAAGCACCGACAGAAATGTTTTGTCAACGAAGCTTTTTATTAGGAGCCTGATTCTGGTTTCCCCTTCAATTCCATTCCCAAAAACTTCCCAAACCCTAATCCATCTGATAGCCATCGCCCCACACCACCGTCTTCCTTGCGATGGTGGTCACCCCGCGTGATGTTGCCGCACCCGCACAATGCCTCCTCGCTGTTAACCCCCTACGAAGTCGCCTTGCAACGCAACCTCCCCTCCTCACTGCTGACCCCCTGTAACACCGCCTTGCATCGCCGCCTCCGCTAGCACTACGCTGCCGCCTTCCCTGCCTCGTTTAAGTATTGCGTCGCTACCTACCTCGCACCGGTGAGCATTTTCTTCCTCCTCCCAAAGTAGCCAACACCACCATGATGCTGACCTCCTCTTAAAACTACCATCACCCGTCTCCCTAAACTATCATCACCCATCTCCCTAACTATCCTGCGACCTTCGCTGACATCCACCACCCCTCTCCCCGACCACCCCCTTCACCTCTGCCCCCTCACCGACCACCGGCGACAAGACCACAAATCCACCACAGACCACCATCCACTTCTAGACCCCCTCCACCACTACCCCACCTCCACCACCCCCACCTACCTCTCGCTTTGCCCCGCCAACACCACCACCCACCTTCACGGTCGACCACCCTCCATCACCGACACTCCTCCACCCTCTTTTAGTTTTTTCATTAAAATATGTTAATTAGTTTTTGATAGTTAATTGGAGTTATTAGATTAGAATGTGATTTTGTAGATTCTTTTAGTTATATTTTGTTAATCTATTACTTTGATTTTGTTAACTAATTTGATTTTGCTTGTGATGGGTAAAGTTATTTCAATATGATAAAGTTGAATGTGGAATGTTTATAAAATATTTTAAATTTTGATTTAATTTTTTTGGAATATAGAAGTTAATTATTTTAAGTTGGATTGATTTGATTCTTGGATTATGTTTGAAAATAACTTTAGATTTGTTAGACGTTGATAGGATATAGAAGATGAGGTGGGTAGAATCAATAGATGATGAGAGGTCGTGGGGGGGAGCTTGAAAAATTATTTATATTGAGATTGAAAACCACTTTAGATTTGTTTGACGTGGGGTAGAATCCAATAGAAGATGAGAGGATGCTGAGTGAGTTGGATTAATTTCATTATTTAGATTTTTATGAAGTTGAGATGAGATAGAAGATGAGGTGGTTGAATTGAATAGAAGATGACAGGTTATGGGAAGTGAGTTGGATTAATTTGATTACTGAGATCGAAAATGAGGGAGAGATAAAATGAGGATTGCATATTAGCATTGTATGCATAACAATTAAGAATTGTGGATTGTATATTGACTGTGATGTTAAAGATTTTGTGTGTTTGGTATACACAAATATGAATGTGAAATGCAATGGACGTCAAAAAATATGTAGTTTTTCTTGCCAATCCAAAAATTTGAAGTTTTTTCACATAAAAATCTCGGGGAAGGTTCTGCAGAAATTTCTAAAAACTTAATTGAATTTAACGTTTAACATGATTTTTTTGTCTTGAATCAATATACTCGTGGATTCCAATAGAAGTTGGATGTACGATATCATAATAAGTCAACACATTCACTCAGACTTTGAATGTGATTAATAGCCCCGAAATGTATACGATATGTGGAAATGTGTGTTGAATTGGATTATATGAATGTTATTTGAAATATGATGTGATTTGGATTTCGTATGATATGAACGTAAATGTGACAAATATAGATAAAAGTAAGGTTTCTTCTTGTCAATCTAGGACTTTGAAGATTTTTCATATTGAAAATATAAAGGAGGTTCTGCCAAAATTCCTATAAAATTAAAATACAAATTGTTATTAATAACATAATATTTTAAGTGTAATATGTTTTTTTCTCTTAAATCAATAAAATCACAGACTCGAACAAAAGTTGGATGTATGACAAGTGAGTTAGATAAACATTCACTGAGAATCTAAAGTCATTCCTGAACATTGCATTTGGTTCCCACAACCAATACATTTGTGATGAGAAAATCATATGCCTATGTGAGAAATGTTGCAATCCCAAGTTGGTGACGAAAAGTGATGTTTTCGATGATGTTGTCATAAATGGATTTGCTCATAATTACGAGGATTGGTTTTTTCACGGGAAAAATATTACAAGTTGGAGCACCCATGTAGTCACAACAATGGTAGCACAAAACGAAGACAATGAGTTAGAAGACGATGATGTTGACGATACACGATGTGGTCGAAGGTGATAACGCCGTAGAAAATTCGTCGAGACCAAAGATGACAACATATGCTCAAAAGTTTCTTGATTACATGATGTATGGATATCAACTGTTATATCCCGGATGTAAACTAGAATTGACAAAATTGTCTTTCGTCATCAAAGCATTTTATTTAAGGTGCACGAGTAGATGTCGGGCACTTCGTTTGATATGTGGTTAGCGTATCAAGTGGAATTACTTTCCAGAGGGAGCTTGCTTGCCGAAGGATATATATGAGACAGAAGTACAAATAGTGAAAGAATCCATATGTGTAAAAATCATTGCGTCTTGTAATGGAAAGATAACAAGAATGTTGTTTCTTGTTTTGTGTGTGGTGAATCTTGTTGGGTAACAATGCAGGGAGAAGATAAAGAAGAAACTACAACAACTAGTGCCGGAAAAGGCAAATGAATTCCAATGGCTATGTTGCAGCACTTCCCACTCAAACCAAGGCTTTGTATGTTATATATCATTGCTAATATTGGTAAGTAGGTGAGATGACATGCAAAGGAACGAGAAAAAGACAGGAAATTACATCAACTGAATGATACAAAGTGTTGTGCTGAGTTGGGCAACGGACATCCTTGATTTGCTTCAGAAATAAGAAATGTGAGGATAAGGTTGGTCGTTGATGAATTTCAACCATTTAGTCAAACACAACACAGTTTCTGACTGTAATGCTCATGCCTTATAATCTCCCATCGTGGATGAGTATGAAACACGAGTTCTTTATGATGTCACTCATCATACCCATTCATCTTGGAATAATCTAAATGTTTGTTTACAACCACTCATCTTAAAACTGTAAGAACTTTAGGAAGAAGGTTTGAATACATACAATGCTTACACTCAGTCGTGTTTCACGATGAGAGATGCCTTGTTGTTGACTATAAATTAGTCCTTGTGTATGCTGATTTTAGTGGTAGGATCACTAGATGGTATATTGTGTGTCCATAATGTATGGAAGATATTCATTCCATTTATCTAAAGCATAGTGGCATGAATTGCTATGTGGGTCATTGTCGATCGCTTGATAAACATCACTGTTGAAGAAGAAATAAGAGAACATTTAGTGGCAAAGAGGAACACAGGGGTCCACCAGAATAAACATATGGGGTAGATGTTGTAGAAAGAGTAATAGAGTTAAGGAAGTACGAGAAGCAGTCATTAACTTGAATTGGTGTTTTTGCACTTTATGATCGAAAGTAAAGACCACTAAAAGTTTGAATGTCTAGAAAGGAATGTTTATATTATTTTATGTTGGTTGGAGATGATATTTATACTGTGTTTTTTAATGTTATGCTACATCTGCCTGTTCACCTAGCTTAGGAGGCACGACAGGCAAGTCCAGTATATTATCGTTGTTGTTTGAAAGATATGTGAAGAGGTTCAAATCTTATGTTCGAAACAAAAATAGACCTAAAGGATCAATAGGTAAAGGTATTCTGGCCGAGGAGTGTACTTCATTTTGCTCTAAATATTTGAAGAGTGTAGAGACAATTTTTAATGGACATTCGAGGAAGAATGGTGGTGTAAGACCCTTACGTAACGAATGATCGTTATGAATGTTCATATAGAGAAGGATCAATATTGGGTGTTGAATAACACCGCCATTGTTGATGAATATCATGACTAAAAGTACAAATGTATTATATTGGACTTATTTATTTAATGTCATTATTTCATCGTTATATGAGGAACTTCAGCACTTGTATGAACTTAACTGTTACAATGCTTTCATGGGAGTACACTGTAATTGGTGCAGGGACACCGCTCGAAATGAAAAACCTTTAAAGCACTAAAATGCAAGCAGTTACTCGAGGTCCGAACACCATGGCAAGGAGGTATTTGGGATATATAATCATTGGATTTAGGTGTCACGTAGAGAAATGTGACTCCAAAGAGAAAACCCAAAATTGTGGTGTTTATGTGAATGCCACAACAAAAAGTTACTTAAGAACATGAAATAACAATCTTGTTAGTACACTGGTTGATTACTTATGTTGTTGCAAGACATAATCAAACTTCACAACTATGGTGATGTAAAATATGTTTTGTTCAAGTTTAAGTGGTATGACATTCTCGGCCAGGACAATACAACTAGATGTGACGAATATGGGTTCACGTTGGTGAACACGAATACATTTCAGAAATCGAAATAACTATTTCTACTTGCATCCCAAGCAAAATAGCTTCTTTTATGTTGTATATCCCAAAGAAAGATCAAGCGACAACCAATGGTTAGTCGTTGTGCAAATGTTGCCGAGATAGTTGTAGGATCATGATGGTCTCTAATTCTAATCACTTTTAATCCTAATTACCCACTTGTTTAACAATCAAAGATGTGCAGCAGAATTTAAAACTAAACAAGCATGTAAAGGAATGGAAAATGCAAACCACAATGGACACGGGAGATTGTACAGAGGTTCGGCACCCCATTCGGGTCCTAGTCCTCTGTTGCAAGCTCCGCTCACGACTTCACTAACATCTCCCCATTCCGGGCCGGGAGAGAACGCCTTTACAATCTTCAAGCTCGCGAACAACCATCACCGAGCTTGGCTCATCCTTTCACAATCCGAGAGGAATCACTTCGGGCTCTCACCGAAGTCTATACTCTTGTCTTGGGCTTTCACCAAGACCCTTGCTTCTTTGACAATGGTTGAGTGGAACAACACTCTCTAATCTTGAGCACACTTGAGTAGAATATGGAATTCATTACTAAGTGTGGAAGGTTTTGAGCTTTTGAGTGTGTGGAGCTTTCTCTCTAATTTAGGGGACAAATAGTAGTGGGAGAGATGTGTTAAAATGTGCTTTACAACTCTATTTATAAGCTCCTAAAGAGTTATAGCCGTTGGGGATGAAATGAGTAATGATTGGGTAAGATACACAAAATAGAAATTAACAGGACCCAATTCTGAGTAAGTTCGGTCGACCGGATCGGGCTGAACGATCGACCGTTTGACAATATTGAACTTGGTTCGGTCGACCGGTTAAAGAACAGTCGACCGACAAAGGCTATAATCTAGGTACACTTAAGTTATCGGTCGAACACTGAGATATGTTCGGTCGACCAAAAACTAACATGCTCTTCTGGGTTGACAAACAAGATCAAATTCGGTCGACCGAAAACCGACATGCACTTTGGGTTTTCCGAGATGTCTTAAGTTCGGTCGACCGAACAAGTTCCTTGGTCAACCGACACACTAAATGTATTTGGGGTATATGGAGATAATACGAATACTACCGTTGGGTATAAACAAGAAAACAAACGGTTGGAAATTTGTTGTTACTCGGTCGACCGAACTTGGGCAGTAAAACACTAACAGAATATATGATAACTCGGTCGACCGAACGGTCAGTTTCGGTCGACCGAATGTGGGTGAAAATTTAGGGTTAAGGGTTTAGTGTTTTCTGGTCTAAGTTTGGGTGATCTATTGAAGTCCAAATTATATGAAATTTTGTTTGTGACTTCTATAGAAAACTGATTGACATCATTTCATGCTTATATTTGTATCTTATATCCATTATCTTACACCTAAGCAATGCTACGTGACGAGTTTTATGTTTAGTTTTCAGAAATAAAGAGGTTTGAAGAGAAGAGCCATGAAAGGACCCAAAAGCAGGAAAAAGGACTTAATTGTGAGACCTGGGGACCAAGATGCAAGACAGAAGGACCTGATCGTAAGACAGAAGGACCTAAGAGCAAACCAGGAAACTCCACACCATCATGGGGAGTATTTTGGCAATTCGATTCGGGTCGGAGCTCCAACAAACCAAGTAGATGCATCCAGGACCAACAAAGACCACCAGCAAAGCCCACAACAAATCCCAGATGAATCCAAAGCTTATAGACCGCCAATTGGCTGTCCATATGTCTCCAGATCCGCTAAGATTTGTGCTGGGCTTGTATTAGTGTATTCTTAGTCTATTTTTGGTATTGGTTTAGTCCCACATCGGGGGATTGTCCCCGATTAGCTTTTTCCATGCTTATAAATAGAACTCTTCACCTTCCATTGTAATTACCCATTGCTTGGTGGCATTCTCTCTACTAAGGAGTGAGCCTTGAAGCAATAACTCAAGGTGGAGATGAATGCTACCTTCAATGTGAGTCATTTGTTAATAAAATAATTATTCTAGTTTCTTTTAATCTTTTCTTTTAATTTGTGCATGTTTGTTTAGTCTTTCCTTTCCTTTTATGTTTCTTTAATGCTTCTTGCCTTCTTAGTTAACTTCCATTTCAGTATTATACTTTCTTTTGCTAATATAGTTAGTGTAATGAGTAGTGAGTAGTTCCATCCCCATTTGGGGGGTGGAGAAATATAATGGATATAATCATGTAGTGTATTAAGTGTGTGTTATCTTTATCCCTTGAGCTTTATATGATTTCCATAACCATCTAATGGGTTTTCACTCTTATCTTTGATATGCTAATGCTCTTGAATGAAGCATAGCTTATGCTTTGATTAGTGGACCTATTTTATGGGGAATGATAAGGTTAGGATATGGATGAAGTTAATATTGGAAACACAATTTGTAGTGTATGTGCTCTTGTTGCCTTTACCTTAGCTAATGTCTTGTATGTTTTAATGATGTAGTTAAATCTTAATTCATGTGGAGGCATAGTAGGGTATAGTCTTTATACTTGAGTTCATGTAGCTTCATTCCAATTATTGTCTTGTATGTTTTAATGATGTAGTCTTATCTTAATTCATGTAGAGGCAAAGTTGGATGTAGTTTTATGATTTCATGCACTACATGTTGTGAGGAGCTTAATGAACACACACACACACTTCTTTATGTTCACATTATTTCTCTACCCCCTTTGGGGTTTAGTTTTCTTGCTTTTCTTCCATTTCCTTTTTGCATCTTAGTGTAGTTTAGTGTAACCAACCTTTCTTCCCTTTCTTTACCTCTCGCCTTCGCACAAACCAAGCGTCGACACACCTCCCAGTGGACGACCTGTATTTGCCACCGCTTCAACACGGCCGTGCACTTGCGGTTAAATATAAAACGATCATTCAAGTTTTTGGCGCCGTTGCCGGGGAGGTGCTCTGTCCAGACCTTGGTTTGGACGATTCGAGGGGTTTTTGATTTTTTGTTTCCAGTTTTGTTTTGTTTAGTTTCAGGGAACCATAACATCAAGGGGAGGCTACTGGGAAAGTTTGAGCAACAGAAGCCACAAAGCGACCGCCAATCAGCGGTTGGAGACCGCCAATTGGCGGTCTGGTAAGGGCTTCCCGCTCTCAAATTTATTCGGGTGGTTTATTGCTTTACTGTAGTTATCTAGGAGCCCAATTTTTGATTTTTTGTTTCCAGTTTTGTTTACTTTCAGGGAACCATAACATCAAGGGGAGGCTACTGGGAAAGTTTGAGCAACAGAAGCCACGAAGCGACCGCCAATTGGCGGTCTGGTAAGGGCTTCCTGCTCTCAAATTTATTCTGGTGGTTTATTGCTTTACTGTAGTTATCTAGGAGCCCAATTTTGCATGCTGCGATCTTTAGTTTGCTCCCAGATTTAATTTCAATCCCCTTTAATCAACTTGGACCATAAAACTCAAAGCAAAAGATTAGACCTCTTGCCATCTAGGTCGTGCACCATTGGTAGACCTTGCATGCATTGGTCTTCTCTTTTCTTTACATTTTGTCGTTGATTGCTGGCGTGAGGTACGTGCACCCACATCCCTCATTCATGCATGTTTCGTTCATGCATTAGTTAGTAAGGTGCATCGGGACAAGAGTGAGAGAGCGTTTGATTGGAGCGATTGATTGCTAGATTTAGGATTAAATCGCTACTAAGGAGGGGCTATCCCATAAAAGATAAGGTGGGGGATTTCATCACCCTTTCCTTGGCCCTAAAAATCACTCTTAATAAAGCCTTAATTCTAAAAGCAAGTAGACATTGGCCCTAAGGATTTTGGACGCACTAGGAGAGTGATCTAGTTGAGACCGTCATGGCCTGATCGGCGTTGCCTACCTTGTCGATAGTAGGAGGTATTGGATCTCCGGATCTGGTATCACTTGCTGGACATTGTGGTCCTCGTTGTAGGGAGGTGAGACGTGTCGAGGCTAGTGACCTCGAAGTTAGGCGTCGTCTAGCCGAAGGACCCATTACCTTACATTGTTTGAGCCGTGCTTGCTAGTTAGGCTTCTACCTGATCCCATTACCCACGCTAGCTTTAGGGATTCTTCCCTTCTCCTCTGAGTCATCTTCTTCTCACCTTCTTCTACGTTATAGTCTCCTCCCCTTTACACTCTCTGGTAGCGTTTTTAGGGTCGAGTCGAGCACTTTTTGCGAGCTTAGCCTCGTGGTGGTGAGAGTGGTTGACTCGAGAGTTTTTCTTGAGATGGATGGTTACATGGGCGACCATCCATATCATTGTTGGGACCAGGACGATTCTCCCTGGTACTCCGGACCCATGCAACCTGGGGTGGCTCAGACTAACACCCCGTATGGTTGGGATAATCTTCATTATGTGACTGAGCAATCTTCATATAGGGGTGATATGAGAGAGGCACCGACAGCTAGATCTCCATCTAGTTATATTGGATCATACTCTGGGCAACAAACTTTGGCCTCTTTCATGCTTGTGGTAGATGACATGGGTGCACCGGTGGCTCCAGTAGCCGTATCGTGTCACTATTGTGGGTTGAGTGGTCATGATTTCGGGGAATGTCCTTATGTTCCCCCAGAGCCTGAGTATGAGCATACATGTTCCCAAAATGCTCATTATGACCATTACGCATCCGCGTACAATCCGAGAGTGATGGATTCGTGGGGAGACAATTTGTATTCAAATTCTTATACTTCATTTCCACCACAGTATCCTTCTCCCGAATACCCAGAATTCTACCAACACCCCACTCCAAATCATTGGACTCATTCTCAGCCAATCAACACCCAACCTCAAAATTTCCCAAGCTCTGACTTGGACCTCATCGTTGACCGCATACCTGATTCCTTGAAACAAACTTTCCTTACGTTCATGGAAACCACTCAACAGTCCATACAAAATATGGCACTGCAAGTGAGTCAAATGTCGCAGCAATTACGTGAACGTGAGGAGAGTGACATTTCTTGTCAACATGAGGATTCTTCTTTTGATATCGAACCACCACCACATCCACAAATTCAAAGCACAACCTTTCAAAGTCAAACTCCTAGTCAGTCTGAGGGACTTGGGGTTTCAATTCACGATCACTTAGTGGAGGATTCGATTCAAATTAAGAATAACTTGGACCAGCTTCATTATGAGTCGGCACAGGATTGTGCCTTATCTTTTTGTCCCGTGGCCCTTGAGCCACATGATCTTATTGTTTTACCTCCTAAGGACTCACCTCTGGTGGAGCAAGAGCTCCCTAGTCCCCTCAATTTCAAACAACCTGGTGAGAGTTTGCCTCTCACTATTGTTCCTGATCATCTTGGAAATGATGGAACATCAAACAACTACATTGCTCATGAGGGTATTAGGAGTTCCTTGGAGGATACTTTGGGTATGAGACCCACTTCCTGTTCTCCTGGTGAGTTGGACATGCATAACGAGGTGCTTGACCTCGTTCCGACCCACCAGCCTGTTGGTTGGAGAGTTTGGATTGACGATCATAACTTCAGCAGCGCAACGGGAGAAACTCTTCTTCCGTTGCCCCTCATTTCCCAAACTCTTGAGAGGTTCAAGCTCTTTCAGTTTGATCCTTTGAATGAGACGCCTTTGCGTCCAATTCACGAACCTCTCATTTCATCTGGTGCTCTTTGTGAAGGGGGCCCACGCATGAGTATTCTGGCCCCGCGTGGTGTCATGTTCCCTTTCCAAGTGCATTGACCCACTCTTGAGGTTCCCATTTGATGTCTTTTGACAAATGAAGATGGGAACTTATGTTTGTACATAGTTATATAAAAAAAAAAGAAAAAAAAGAAAAGAAAAAAAAGAGTTCAATAAAAGACTCCTTCAGTGAGCATCGATTGTTGTGAGCCCCAACCCTTGTGTATTTGGGCTCCATTTCTTTCACGTATTTGTACCCTTTCTTTAGCATCTCACAGGTTTTGAGGGAATTTGGGTTGTGTCCATCAACATAGCCATACACTTCCCTTTGTACTTCACGTTGGTGAGATCTCTCCTTTTTCATGCATAAATCCATGTAGTATCTTGCTTGCATTCATTGAGGACAATGCATGAAGTGGGTGTGGGGGGGTGTTTTACGTGTGTACATAGTTGAGTCTTTTTCCTTTGATTTTGTTTTGTTTTGTTTGCATTGTTAGGGTCACGATAGTGTGCTACATTTAATATCGATATATCTGCTTGCCATGATCCTTGGGTGACTTGTCTTCTTTTGCTTGCCTAGTGCTTCAAAATTTTCACATTTCTTTCATAATCTTCATGTGTTTCGAAAGAAAATGTTTTGTGGGTTTTGCGTGTGTTTAGCATGTGCAAAACCGTTGAGAGGCAAAGTAAAAAGAAAGCTCCCAAAATTGTCTTGAACTTGATGCATTAGGATATCTAGTACGTGGCTTTAGGATTTATCGAGTCGTTATGATGCACCCCAGTTTTCCTTTGGGGGTGAGTAATCATAGGGTTTCAGTGCTCAAACATTCAAAGAAGTCCACCGTGAACCTAGTGAGTCAATAATTCGTGTTTGTTAATTTAGGAAGTTTGTTGTAGTCAAGGACCCTCTTTATCTTGTTGTGAGACATTAGTGTAGGGGTTTTGGTTCATGTGTAGATAAGAAATAAGTGAGTAGATGTTCTCTCTTCTCGCATGGCTCCTATCACTCGGGAAAGTAGGTCTGAGGGGACTTTGTGCCTGGTGCTTTCGAGTCATCTGACATGGGATGCGCCGACCGAACTCCCGTTACACGTGTGGTAGGGATTGCCCTATGTGGAGATTTGGGGAAAGGTGTACGTGATAGTGTAAGTCCTCATGGGCAATGATGCATGAAACCTGACCCTAGGAGAATGAAGCTCCAACTAATAAAAAGAAAAAAAAGTGTGAAAAGAAACAAAAAGAAAAAAATGGTAATGCAAATAAGAACCTTAATGGACCTTACACTTTGTATCACTTGAGGATCTTGAGGTTGTCCATGTCTTTTACTTAATTCCTTATTTAACTTGCACGAATGGTTTATTAGGCTAGGTGTGGACTGATTACCTATATAGAGTCGGCCCGTTGGATTACCGCGTCCATTGATCGACAAAATATTTCCAACGAGTCGAGTGTCTAGATTGAATAATGCATCTTGTTCGGATTTTGTGGGTATATTCGCTGAAAACCCTTAGTAGACAACACTCCTCCTCCTTGGCAACAAAGAGGTTTAACGGCTTGTTGCACGTGCTAAGTGCAACCGTGATTCCTACGAAAGTGAGTTAGGATTTCTTGTTTTTCGTTTGTTTTTCTCTTTCTTTGTTTTGCTCGGGACTAGCAAAAACATAGGTGTGGGGGTATTTGATTGACATCGTTTCATGCTTATATTTGTATTTTATATCCATTATCTTACACCTAAGCAATGCTACGTGACGAGTTTTATGTTTAGTTTTCACAAATAAAGAGGTTTGAAGAGAAGAGCCATGAAAGGACCCAAAAGCAGGAAAAAGGACTTAATTGTGAGACCTGGGGACCAAGATGCAAGACAGAAGGACCTGATCGTAAGACAGAAGGACCTAAGAGCAAACCAGGAAACTCCACACCATCATGGGGAGTATTTTGGCAATTCGATTCGGGTCGGAGCTCCAACAAACCAAGTAGATGCATCCAGGACCAACAAAGACCACCAGCAAAGCCCACAACAAATCCCAGATGAATCCAAAGCTTATAGACCGCCAATTGGCGGTCTTGGACCGCTAATTGGCGGTCCATATGTCTCCAGATCCGCTAAGATTTGTGCAGGGCTTGTATTAGTATATTCTTAGTCTATTTTTGGTATTGGTTTAGTCCCACACCGGGGGATTGTCCCCGATTTGCTTTTTCCATCCTTATAAATAGAACTCTTCACCTTCCATTGTAATTACCCATTGCTTGGTGGCATTCTCTCTACTAAGGAGTGAGCCTTGAAGCAATAACTCAAGGTGGAGATGAATGCTACCTTCAATGTGAGTCATTTGTTAATAAAATAATTCTTCTAGTTTCTTTTAATCTTGTCTTTTAATTTGTGCATGTTTGTTTAGTCTTTCCTTTCCTTTTATGTTTCTTTAATGCTTCTTGCCTTCTTAGTTAACTTCCATTTCAGTATTATACTTTCTTTTGCTAATATAGTTAGTGTAATGAGTAGTGAGTAGTTCCATCCCCATTTGGGGGGTGGAGAAATATAATGGATATAATCATGTAGTGTATTAAGTGTGTGTTATCTTTATCCCTTGAGCTTTATACGATTTCCATAACCATCTAATGGGTTTTCACTCTTATCTTTGATATGCTAATGCTCTTGAATGAAGCATAGCTTATGCTTTGATTAGTGGACCTATTTTATGGGGAATGATAAGGTTAGGATATGGATGAAGTTAATATTGGAAACACAATTTGTAGTGTATGTGCTCTTGTTGCCTTTACCTTAGCTAATGTCTTGTATGTTTTAATGATGTAGTGAAATCTTAATTCATGTGGAGGCATAGTAGGGTATAGTCTTTATACTTGAGTTCATGTAGCTTCATTCCAATTATTGTCTTGTATGTTTTAATGATGTAGTCTTATCTTAATTCATGTAGAGGCAAAGTTGGATGTAGTTTTATGATTTCATGCACTACATGTTGTGAGGAGCTTAATGAACACACACACTTCTTTATTTTCACATTATTTCTCTACCCCCTTTGGGGTTTAGTTTTCTTGCTTTTCTTCCATTTCCTTTTTGCATCTTAGTGTAGTTTAGTGTAACCAACCTTTCTTCCCTTTCTTTACCTCTCGCCTTCGCACAAACCAAGCGTCGACACACCTCCCAGTGGACGACCCGTATTTGCCACCGCTTCAACGCGGCCGTGCACTTGCGGTTAAATATAAAACGATCAATCAAGTTTTTTTTTCTTTTTATTAGTTGGAGCTTCATTCTCCCAGGGTCAGGTTTCGTGCATCATTGCCCATGAGGACTTACACTATCACGTACACCTTTCCCCAAATCTCCACATAGTGCAATCCCTACCACCCGTGTAACGGGAGTTCGGTCGGCGCATCCCAAGTCAGATGACTCGAAAGCACCAGGCACAAAGTCCCCTCAGACCTACTTTCCCGAGTGATAGGAGCCGTGCGAGAAGAGAGAACATCTACTCACTTATTTCTTATCTACACATGAACCAAAACCCCTACACTAATGTCTCACAACAAGATTAAGATGGTCCTTGACTACAACAAACTTCCTAAATTAACAAACACGAATTATTGACTCACTAGGTTCAGGGTGGACTTCTTTGAATGTTTGAGCACTGAAACCCTATGATTACTCACCCCCAAAGGAAAACTGGGGTGCATCCTAACGACTCGATAAATCCTAAAGCCACGTGTTATCGGTCGAACACTGAGATATGTTCGGTCGACCGAAAACTAACATGCTCTTCTGGGTTGACAAACAAGATCAAATTCGGTCGACCGAAAACCGACATGCACTTTGGGTTTTCCGAGATGTCTTAAGTTCGGTCGACCGAACAAGTTCCTTGGTCGACCGACACACTAAATGTATTTGGGGTATATGGAGATAATACGAATACTACCGTTGGGTATAAACAAGAAAACAAACGGTTGGAAATTTGTTGTTACTCGGTCGACCGAACTTGGGCAGTAAAACACTAACAGAATATATGATAACTCGGTCGACCGAACGGTCAGTTTCGGTCGACCGAATGTGGGTGAATAATTAGGGTTAAGGGTTTAGTGTTTTCTGGTCTAAGTTTGGGTGATCTATTGAAGTCCAAATTATATGAAATTTTGTTTGTGACTTCTATAGGAAACCTAGTGTGTGTTTGAGTAGTTTTTAGCTCAGGTATGCTCAATTATACAAAGTTCGTAAGACTCGAAGAAATACAAATTATATGTCTTCAATAGAGCTTGATTACATGTCTTGACTTGATTTCCTTTTTTCCTTGAGTCTTGATCACCTGTAGAAGTTAGCATAAAGCAATATATATGCAATGCAATGTGTGTGCTACTCCACATGCTTACAATTAAGATTAGGTTGATTAAATCATCAAAACATAGATTAAGGCAAAAAATCCAACAATAGTATGAAAGATGAAGCATCAAAAGATCCTGAGTACGAACTACAATAGAATAAAGTTTCACCAATATAAGATATCCATCATTATAGGTCACTATCTGTCGGTGTAGGTGAACTCGACTTATATACCTACTATTCATGTTACCTGAGTCGATGTATGTTTAATCGTTTAAACTACCGCAAGTGCACGACGTCGGTGAAGACGTGACAAATACGGGTTGATCCACGGGGAGGAGAGCAATCTCTGGTTTGCACGAAGTCAAGTGGCAACAAAAAGGGGGAAGAGTTTTGTTTATGCTAATCTACACTACACTAAACTACTAAGAAGAAAATGCAAAAGAAAGTGACTAATCAATACTTCGAACAAAACTAAAAGAACTTAATATTAAGCTGGACTCAGGAAGAGGGAGACTCCTAGGGGTGGAGTGTGTGCACACATGAAAAAAGATGGTGAAGAATGCAATCTATAGGCACAAATGTAGGTAGTGTTTTCATGTATAGGAAGTGTGTAAAGGTTATGGCAAAACCTATCAATCCATTCACTAACCTAGTTGATTAACATTCATATACACAAGCTGGTTATTTCAGAACCTAAACAAGCATGGGATGTGTCTAAAATTTGTGGCAAAACCCATCAAGTGTAGTATTCTACTCTAACAAGCACTAGTGCAGAATTGGCTTTACTCGTTGCCAAATAGACGTCGGCCGTTACAACCACCGACGTCTAGTGTGGAGAGGACAGAATAGACGTCGGTTGTAATGGAAGACGACGTCTGTGTGACACTATAGACGTCGGGTTTTGGAATAACACGTTTAGCCGACGTCTATACCCTATAGACGTCGACCTATGCACGTCGGTTGTTTGTGTACCTTTTATATCCGACGTCTATAGGGTATAGACGTCGGACGTAAAAGACAACCGACGTCTATACGTCATCCACATAGACGTCGAGGTATAGACGTCGGCGTTATATAACATCCGACGTCTATAGGTCTTAAAGAAATCAGACAGACGGTTTTCTTTCATTCATTTCAGACGAAACCCACCCAAACCCTAGCCGTCCCGCGACTGAACTCTCCTCCGCGACCAACCTCCGACCGATCTGCACCGTCTCCGGCACCGCAGCGAACTCCCAAACTCTCCTCCACATCTCCGGCCCTCTTCTCCTTCTTCCCCCGTCTTCCTCCGTCTCTCTCCACATGTAAGTTTTCTTCCATCAACCATTTGTATTTTCTTCCAAAAGAATATCGGGCTTTGTTTGGATCTCCCCGTCCACTTGCGAGTTATTAACTACTATCACAAACAAATGGTGGTATGTGTTTGTATGGAATCCATCAAAGCCCTCATTCAACCCTTTACGTTCATCTTCGATAAGTATGGAGTTTGTTTGACCCTTTGGTTTTGGCAATATTAGGTATTTGTTTTTTGACTCTGTAAGCTCCTCCGCACTGTGTGGTCAATTTTTTTTTTGCAATTTCATTCCAAGATCAAATGGTACTTCCAATGTTTATCAGAAGTTTGCTAATTAAATGCTACAACTCTTGCCATTAAGAAATTAAACTATTTATTCTCTGTTCTAAGGACAAACAATTAGTATATATGGCTTTAGGGAACACTTTTAAGGTTTATTTGGAACTGTTGGGGTCAAAAATAAATGTCAAAAATTAGAACGAGAATTTCGAGTTCTAACACTTAGGGACAAGTACTTGTGTAATGAATCTAGTGTAGAGATCATTTTCTTTAATGCATGTATGAACAACATCTCCACTCCGAAAGGGGGATGGATCTACTGACTACACATTATTCTAACAATTAAACTAAAGAAGAAATGAGACATTCTAACTAATTTAGCTTACGATCAAAGAAATAAGACTAAGCTAAACATGCATAAAGAAACAACATGAAAACAAAACATTGAAAAAATTATTTTATTAAATGACTCACATTACTAGCAGCATTTTTCTCCACCTTGAGATTTTGCTCCAAGGCTTACTCCAAGAAGAGAGAATGCCACCAAGCAATGGGTGAATAAAATAGAAGGTGAAGAGTTCTATTTATAACCATAGAAAAAGGTTATCCGGGACAATCCCTCGGTATGAGACTAAACATATACCAGAAATAGACTAAATACACTCTAATACACGACCTAACAAAATCTTAGCGGATCCAGAGCGACCCGTACCGCCAATCAGCGGTCCCAGACCGTTAATTGGCGGTCTACAGGGTTTGCTCTTACTCCGCTTGCAAGAGCTCCAACCCGAATAGAATTGCCAAACTACTCCCCATGATGGTGTGGAGTATTCTTGTTTGTTCATTGGTCCTTTGATCTTACATTTAGGTCCTTCGATCTTGCATCTTAGTCCCCAAGTCTCCCAACTCAGTCCTTTTTCCTGCTTTTAGGTCTTTTTATGCCTCTTCTCCTCAAACCTATTTATTTCTGAAATTCAAACATAAAACTCATTACGTAGCATTGTTTTTGGTTAAAGATAATAGATATAAGATACAAATGTAAGCATGAAATGATGTCAATCAATGTATAGTAAGACTGATGGATGTTCCGATGGATATATGTCGTCGGTGTTAATTTTGTCATGAAATTTTCCACAAAACAATTTCATCTTGTTTTGGCAGAGTGAAGAACACTGATGGGGAATCACCGATGGATATCCATCAATGTAGGATACAACAAGTAATACTTCTTCCAAGCATCATTGATGAATGTTGACTTACACTTACGGAAAAGTTTCATCGGTGAATTAGGTCGGTAACCTTCACTGATGGATAAGTTACGTTGGTGTAGATGATTAGTAGCATATCATACATTGCATTCATGCTATATATATCAATTATTTTATCCCATATTTGTGTGACTAGAGTGCTTGTTTAATGTGTTTCAGGGTTTAGATAATAAATAAGAGAAAGGAAGAGAAAATGACCTAAACGCAAGAAGAATTGACTGATTTGGAAGGTTCCTGGACCTGTTTGTAATGTCCAAAGACTGGACTAATAACACGGAGATACCCAAGTGAAAACCTAGATGGACCAAAGTGTAAAGAAATCTATTGTGTCACAAAATCTCATAACCTCAGGAGAAATCAACAATTAAAATCAAATTGGCCTTAGACCCGACTCATCTTGTGATATCGAACCCCCACCACATCCATAAATTCAAAGCACAATCTGTCAAACTCATACTCCTAGTCAGTCTAAGGGACTTGGGGTTTGAATTCATGATCACTTTGTGGAGGATTCGATCCAAATTAAAAATAACATGGACCAACTTGATTTTGAGTTTGCATAGGATTGTGACTTATCTTTTTGTCTCATGGCCCTTGAGCCACATGATTGTAATGTCGTGTCCCTCAAGGATCCAACTTTGGTGGCGCAGTAGCTCCCTAATACATTTATCGTCATTACAACTTATGTCGGTATTGGGATGTCTTTAGAGGATATCTTGGGTAAATGACCCACTTATTGTTTGCCTGATGTGTCGGGCAAACATAACAAGGTTCTTGACCTCATTCCGACATAGCAGTTTGTCGGTTGGATAGTTTGGATTAATGATCATGATTTTAATACTACTTGTTTAATTGTTTAAACTACCGCCAGTGCACGACATCAATGAAGACGTGACAAATACGGGTCGATCCATGGAGAGGAGAGCAATCTCTGGTTTGCACGAAGTCAAGTGGCAACAAAAGGTGGAAGAGTTTTGTTTATGCTAATCTATGCTACACTAAACTACTAAGAAGAAAATGCAAAGGAAAGTAACTAATGATTACTTCGAACAAAACTAAATGAATTTAATACTAAGCTTGAATCAGGAAGAGAGAGACCCCTAAGGAGTGGAGTGTGTGCACACATGTAAACAGATGGTGAAGAAAGCATTCTATAGGTACAAATGTAGGTAGTGTTTTCATGTATTGGAAGTGTCTAAAGGTTATGGCAAAACCTATCAATCCATTCACTAACCTAGTTGATTAACATTCATATACACATGTTGGTTATTTCGGAACCTAATCAAGCATGGGATGTGTCTAAGATTTGTGGCAAAACCCATCGAGTGTAGTATTCTACTCTACCAAGAAGCATACATTAACATTTATCATCACATTCCAAAATAAAGAATTCATTTTCATTCTTTAATGCATGTATGAAAATCATCTCCACCCCCAAAGGGCGATGGATCTACTCACTACACATTATTATAACAATTAAACTAAAGAAGAAATGAGACATTCTAACTAATTTAGCTTAAGATCAAAGAAATAAGACTAAGCTAAGCATGCATAACGAAATAACAGAGAACAAAAAAAAGGAAATTATTGTATTAAGTGACTCACATTACTAGCAGCATTCTTCTCGGCCTTGAGATTTTGCTCCAAGGCTTACTCTAAGTAGAGAGAATGCCATCAAGCAATGAGTGATTACAATAGAAGGTGAAGAGTTCTATTTATAGCCATAGAAAAAGGTAATCCGGGACAATCCCCCAGTATGGGACTAAACATAAACCAGAAGTAGACTAAATACACACTAATACACGACCCAACAAAATCTTAGCGGATCCGAAGCAACCTGGACCGCCAATCAGCGGTCCCAGACCGTTAATTGGCGGTCTACAAGGTTTGGATCGCGTTGGGCTTTCTTCTGGGCTTTTCTGGATGGCTTGGTTTGACTTTGATGCGTCTACTCCGCTTGCTAGAGCTCCGACCCAAATAGAATTGCCAAAATACTCCCCATGATGGTGTGGAGTATTCTTGTTTCTCATTGGTCCTTCGATCTTACATTCAGGTCCTTCGATCTTGCATCTTAGTCCTCGAGTCTCTCAACTCAGTCCTTATTCCTGCTTTTAGGTCTTTTTATGCCCTTCTTTTCAAACCTATTTATTCTGAAATTCAAACATAAAACTCGTTACGTAGCATTGTTTAGGTGAAAGATAATGGATATAAGATACAAATGTAAGCATGAAATGATGTCAATCACTACAACTGGGGAAACTCTTCTTCCGTTGCACAATTACTGCCAAACACTTGAGTGTTTCAAGCTCTTTTAGTTTGATCCTTTGAATCAGACGCTTTTGTGTCCAAATCGTGAACCTCTCCCGATACCTATCAATTTTCAGAAGGGGTCCAACTCATGAATTAATACATGAATATTTTCCCAATCCAGGTACATTGATCCACTATGAGGTTACCATTCATTGTCCTTTTACAAAGGACAATGAGAGTTTCCTTTTGTATATAGTTGTAAAAGAAATTGTGGTGAGTCCTACTATTTTAGGATTTGGGTTCAATTTTCTAACGTATTTGTATTCCCTTCTTAAGTACCTCACATGTTTCGGGGAATTTAGGTTTATGTCTACCAACGTACCAATGAACTTCAATTTGCGCTTCAAGTTAGTGAGATCTATCTTGTTTGTGTGAAATCCATGTAGTAGTATTCTCAAATTCATTGAAGACAGTGCATAAAGTAAGTGTGTGTGTGGGGGGGTTGCTTTACATGCGTATATAGTCGAGTATTTTCGTTTTCTTTTGTTTGTATTTCTACGGTCATGATAGTGTTCTGCAATTTACATTAATATATCTGCTATACCAAGATCCTTAGGTGACTTGCCTTATTTTACTTGCCTATTGCTTTAAAGTTTCAATTTCTTTCAAAATCTTCATGTGTTTGCGAAAGAAAATGTTTTGTAGGTTTTGCATCTGTTTTGCATTTGCAAAACTGTTGAAAGGCAAAGTAAAAAGGAAGCTCGCATAATCTACTTGAAAATGATGTATTAGGATATCTAGCACACCGGCTATAAGACTTTTCTAGTCGTTAGGATGCACCCTATTTTTCCCTTGGGGGAGAGTAATTATAGGGTTTCAATACTCAAATAAATAAAGAAGTTCACCCTTAACCTAGTGAGTCGAATAATTTACGTATGTTAGTATTAAGAAGTTTGTCGTAGTCAGTGACCCTTAAACGTCTGTTGTGAAACCTTAAGTGTACGGGTTTTGGTTCGTATATAGATATGAACTAATTTAGTAGGGTGTTCTCTCTTCTCCCACAATTCCTATCATTCGAGAAATTAGGTCTGAGAGGACTTAGTACCTCGTGCATTCGAGTCATCTGACTTGGGATGCATCGACCGAACTCCAGTTATACGGGTGGTAGGGATGGCCGTATGTGGAGATTCGGGGGAAGATGTACGTGATAGTGTATGTCCTCACAGGAAATGGTGAACAAAAGCGGACCCTGAGAGAATCAAACACAACCCGTTTCAACTCCTTATTCTCCAAAAAGGAAAACAAAGAAAAGATAAAAATTCAAATAAGAACCTTATTGGACTTTACACGATGTATCACTTGAGGATGTTAAGGTTGAACATGTCTTTCACTTAAGTCCTTCAGCTAGATGACCCCTAACTGTGAAGTCACACGACCTCAACTATAGGTCTAATCTAGCAAACACTACTCAAGCAGCCTAAGGTCACAATAGGTCCTTACAACTAAATGATGCCTAACTGCGAGGTCACATGCCTTAAACACGTGTCTTCTCCCTACGACAAAGACCACCAGGCCCAACAACTGAGCCAAGATCCAGAGATCTCGTCGCTCCTTGATTGACATAATATCATGCATATATTTGTGTCTTATATCCTTTATTTTTAACCAAAACAATGCTATGTAACGAGTTTTGTGTTTAAGTTTGTCGAAGTGCTTTCACTTCCTATTTCTTTCAAAATCTGATGTGTTTGCAAAAGAAAGTGTTTTGTGGGCTTTGTGTATGTGTTTAGCGTATGCAAAACCATTTTGTGGCAATTAATAGGAAGCTCCCAAAATTGACTTGAACGTGATCCATTAGGATATCTAGTATACCCGCTTTAGGTCTTATAGAGTCGTAAGGATACACCCTGGTCTTCCATTGGGGGTGAGTAATCATAGGGTTTCAGTACTCAAACAAATAAAGAAGTCCACCCTGAACCTAGTGAGTCAAATAATTCTTGTCTGTTAGTATAAGGAAGTTTGTCGTCGGCAGGGATCCTTAAAATCTTGTTGTGAAACTTTAAGTGTAGGGAATTTGGTTCCCATTTAGATAAGAAATAAATAAGTGATGTTCTCTCTTCTCGTACGGCTCCTATCACTCAGGAAATTAGGTCCGAGGGAACTTAATGCATCGTGCTTTCGAGTCACCCGACTTGGGATGCACAGACCGAACTCCCGTTACAAGGGTGGTAGGGATCACCCTATGTGGAGATGTGGGGAAATATGTACATGATAGTGTAAGTCCTCATAGGCAATGATGCACGAAACCTGACCCTGGGAGAATTACACACCAACTAGCAGAAGAAAAAAAGAAATGGTATTGCAAATAAGAACCTTAATGGAGTTTACACTTTGTCACATGAGAATGTTAAGATTGCCATTGTCTTTCACTTAAGTCCTTAATTAACTTGCACGAATAGTTCATTAGGCTAGGTGTGTGGACTCGTTACATGTATAGAGTCAGACCGTAGAATTACCTTGTCCAATGATCGACGAAAATGAATCCAGTGAGTCGTGTTGCTAGGTTGAATAATGCATCTATGTTCGGATTTTTTTGGTATATACGCTGAAACCCTTAGGAGACAACACTCCTCCTCCTTGGCGACAAGGAGGTTTAATGGCTTATTGAACGTGCTAAGTGCAACCGTGATTCCTACGAAAGTGAGTTAGGATTTCCCTGTTTTACGTATGTTTTTTCTTTTCTTTCATTTTTTCATTTCTTTGTTTTGCTCGAGACTAGCAAAAGTTAGGTGTGGGGGTATTTGATTGACATCATATCATGCATACATTTTTGTCTTATATCCTTTATTTTTAACCTAAACAATGTTATGTAACGAGTTTTATGTTTAAGCTTCAGGAATAAATAAGTTTGAGTAGAAGATGCCCAAAAATGACCTAAAAGCAAGAAAAAAGACTGAGTTGTAAGACTTATGAACTGAGATGCAAAAGAGAAGGACCTAGATGTTAACCAAAAGGACTAACAAGCAAATCAAGAAACTCCACACCATCATGAAGAGTATTTTGGCAATTTGATTCGGGCATAAACTCCAACAACCAAATTGGGTGCATCACATACGAAGAAATTAAGCCAGACAAGCTCACCCCAAATTCAGACCCGTTGTAGAGTCCATAGACCAATTGGCGGTTCAAGGCCGCTGATTGGTGGTCAGGTTGTCTCCAGATTCGACAAGATTTTGGCAGGTCATGTATTAGAGTGTTTTATGTCTATTTTTAGTAGTGCATTAGTCTCACATCGTAGGATTGTCTCAAATCACCTTTTTCTATGACTATAAATATAACTCTTCATCTTCCCTTTTATTTCAATACATGCTTGGTCGCTAATCCCTCTACTTAAAGCAAGCCTTAGAGAAAATACTCAAGTGGAGAGATGCTACTCATATTGTGAGTCTGAAATTAAATAAAATTTTCTTTGTTATGCTCTCTATTTTTTGTTTATTGCATGCTTAGCCTACTTTCCTTTCATTAAATTTAGTAGGCTTTGTTAACATGTTTTTTCCTTTTTATATAATAGTTAGCTTAATAATGTGTGAGTAGATCCATCCCCCATTGGGGGTGGAGATGACGTTCATACATGCATTAATGAATGAAAATGAATGCTTTATTTTGGAATGAGTTGATAAATATGAATGTGTGCTTGCTTGTTAGAGTAGAATACTACACTTGATGGGTGTTGCCACAAATCTTAGACACCTCCCATGCTTGTCTAGGTTCTGAAATAACCAGCTTCTGTATATGAATGTTAATCAACTAGGTTAGTGAATGGATTGATAGGTTTTGCCATAACCTTTATACACTTCCTATACAAGAAAACACTGCCTAAATTTGTACCTATAGATTGAATTCTTCACCATCTTTTTACATGTGTGCACACACTCCAACCCTAGGGGTGTCCCTCTTCCTGATTCCAGCTTAGTATTAAGTTCTTTTAGTTTTGTTCGAAGTATTCATTAGTCGTTTTCCTTTGCATTTTCTTCTTCGTAGTTTAGTGTAGCTTAGATTAGCATAATCATAACTCTTTACCCCTTTTTCCGCCACTTGCTTTTGAAAGAACCAGAATCTACTCACCTCCCCATTTGTCCCATCTTCACCGACGTCGTGCACTTTTGGCATTTTAAACGATTAAAGACTCCTACTATCGACAAAGTGGGCAACGCCAATCAAGCTGTGACGGTCGTGACCGGATCACTCTCTTAACGCGCTCGAGTCTTATTGGCCAATGTCTACTTGATTTTAGATTAAGGCTTTTGAGTAAGAGTGATTTTTGGGGCAAAGGAAAGGGTGATGAAATCCCCCACCATATCTTATATGGGCCATCCCCCACCATATCTTATATGGGCCATCCCCCTTATTAGTGTTGTGATTCTTAATTTAGCAATCAACTCTCCAAAGAAACACTCATCTCACACTTGTTTTGATGCACCTTACAAACTAATGCATGCTTTAACCATGCATGAATGAGAGAATGGGTGCATGTAACTAACGCAAGTAATGGACTACAAGAATGTAAAGACAAGAAAAGACGAGTGCGTGCAAGGTCTACAAATGATGCATGACCTAGATAAGAATTAGTCTAATCTTTTGCTTTGAGTTTTATGGGCCAAATAAATTAATGTCACTAAAACAGATCATGCATGACATCAATAGTGACAATAAACAACTAGAAATACTCCTAGAAAGATACTGGAAAACAGAATGTTCAAAACGCTCACTTGAGCCACCAGTGGTGGATCAATATTCGCAACTGGCAGATTGTTTTTGGATTCGGGTCCCCAGACTTCCACAACGTGCTTCTAGATTCTCTTAGGTCCTCCTGACGACTTGAAATCCCTTCTAGTAACCAAAAGATAAAAGAAAACGTAAAAACAAAAGAAGAACCCACTGAAATGGTGAACTCGACTACGAAAATGGTGTTCCCCGGCAATGACGTCAAAAACCTGATTAATTCAATTATAATACCGGAAGTGCACGACTGTAATAAAATGGTGACCAGTACGGGTCGAGTCCATATGGAGGTGTGTCAAGTGCAAAATAAATGGGAGAAGAAGTTGATTAAACTAAACTAAGCTAAGTACACTAAACTAGCAAACAACAAACAAGGAAGATGAAAGTGACAGGAATTGAAACTAAACTAAGTAACTATCAAAGCAAGATCAAATTCAGGAAGAAAAATGTCCATGGGGTGGTGTGTGTGTACACATGTAATAAGGTGGTGAATGATGCATTCAATAAGTCACAAGTGTAGGTTGTGTTATCATGAATATGAAATACCTAATGGTTGTGGCAAAACCTATCATTCCAATCACTAACATAGTTGATTAACATGAGTATAAACAAGTTGGTTATTAAGAACCTAAACAAGCATGAGAAGTAACTAATGATTATGGCAAAATCCATCAAGTTAAGTATTCTCTTTTAAACAAACAAGTATACATTCAGATTAATCACATATTGCATAAGATAACGTTCATTCTTTTTTTTGCAAGGCAAAAGGGAGGCTTGGCCTCTAATATTATTTATTGAAAAGAAACTTTACAAAGGACTAGAAAACCAGAAAAAAACAAAGTTAAGTCCGCGGGTATGCTAACATGCATAGCCGGCCACAAAACACTACAAGTATTACATCGCTAAAGCTTTGTAGTTATAACATCATCGGGTATTCTCGACCTAACACCACGTGGTCTGAAAATTCTGCTCCTCGCTCTCTTTATCCGCAAGTTACTTGACTTTATCCCAAAGACATCCGACCTTATCCTTGATTGCAACCACTCTGTCTCCTGGCTTTTTCTTCTCTCCCTCGAAAATCCTTCGGTTTCGTTCCAGCCAGCACTCATGAATCATGGCACTAAAAGCCCACCTTCGCACCACCTTCTCAACTCGGCTTCCTCGCGTGTGTGAGATGTGTGTAGTTCGCCTTCAAGGGATCATGCTAGTTGAGTGCTCAGCTTCATGAGAAGGAGTAGTGTTGTCCATACCTCCTTAATGTACGTACACCTCCAGAATATATGGTCCATGTCCTCTTCCGCCCTCTCACAAAGGCTACATACCGGCTCATGCTTTGCTCCTCTTAGATTGATAAGCTTCTTGGTTAGGAGGCGCCCCCTCATTCTCGCCAAGCTGTAATAGCATACTTAGGAATGACATGTTTGTGCCATACCAAACGGGGCTTCACATGGCTTCATTTGACTTGTTTTACAAATGGAGAACTCTTGTGCTTATATAGGCACTTACAAAGACTCTTGAACTTAACCTAAAACACAAACATAACATAAACTACATAAAGATGATCATTCAAGATCATTACAACCTCTAGTTAAATTGCATCATAAAATAGGACGAAAATCATAGAAAAAATGAAGAGACTCTTTGTCTCTTCCTTTCCTTCAACCTTTTGTCTTCCATCATGTTGAGTCATCAACTCCTAGACGAGTCACCCTCCATTGATGATGTGGTTAGTGACTAGGATGTCACCTAGGATTAGGTTCAATTCTCAATACTCCTCCTTGAACTTAATCCTCTTCCATCCACCATCCCAAGTAGGTTGCGCATCCTTTCCTGCAACCTTATTGACAATGTTTTTGTTTCACCTAAAAGACACACCATGTGAACCATACTTGTTCATAAGCAACAAAAAGAGGGATTTTCTCCATGCATGTGACCACCGCGAATACTTCTTCATAATCTATGCTGACCCTTTGCTTGTAGCCTTTTCCCACCAAGCGTGCCTTGCATCGCTCGACCTCTCCTTGTGGTGTTGTCTTCTTCTTATACACCCACCTAACACTAGTGGTTTTGTGACGTTTTGGAAGCGAAGCTCCCAAGTCTCATTATTTTCTATCGACTCCATCTCCTCATTCATCGTGGCTATCCTTCTTGCTTTTGCCACCACCGCTTCTTCGAACGGGATGCTCTCGCCTTGAGCGGAGAGGCAAATCAAGTGTAGCTCACTTGTTCCCTCGTATAGATCATGAAGAGCCCTTTTCTTCCTCGGTCTCGTCTCTTCATCATCGGATGATACAACTTCGTGCTCGGTGGAATCTGCCACCTCCACCTCTTGTTCCTCATTTTCATTATTTTCTTCGTATTCCTCTTTATACTCATCAACTTGAGCATGCATGGCATGATTTGTCACCTCCTCGTGGTTAACAAACAAGGACATTCCATCACCGTGGGCATCATCCTCCTCGACAATAAGGTTTGAACTCTCTACCACCTTCTTCTTCGACAAACACTCACTAGCATTGTGTCCATGCTTCCTACAGTTGAAGCACTCAATCTCCTTCTTTGATCCACGATCACCACGGCCACAACTGAAGCTCTCCTCCACCTTCTTTTGAGGCCAACATTCTTTCGCAAAATAACCACGCTTCCACACTTGAAGCACTCGACCTCCTTCTTTTTTGGACGGCCTCCACAGTCACGACCGCTTCCACGATCTACGATGCGAGGTTTCTCCTCCTTAAGTGATATCTTCGCTTGCAACGCCTCCTCCAGGACATCTTGCCTCTTCTTCTTCTTCCTTTTCTCATGTGCCTCCAACGAGCTTGCTAGGTCATCGACGGTCATCTTCTCGAGGTCCTTTGATTCCTCGATAGCACACACAACGTTTTCAAAGTCTTCGGTAGGAGAACGCAACACCTTCTCCACCACTCTTCCTTCAGTCAATGCCTCCCCATTTCTCTTCAATTTGTTCACCACCATGCGAACCCTCGTCACGAAGTCGGTAACACCTTCCGATTACTTCATTTTGAATGCCTCGAACTCACCTCGAAGCATTTGGAGGTGCACATGCCTCACTCAATCAGCACCCTTGTATCTCTTCTCAAGGGTGTCCCACGCCTCCTGCGACGTCTTCGCTTCAGCAATCTTCTCAAAGCCACTCTCATCCACCGCTTGGAAGAGAAGGAAGAGAACACTCTTATCTTTGGGTCTTCTCTCCTTTTGAACTTTGATTTGTGTGACAGTTCCTACCCCCGTCACGACCTCCTCCTCGAAGCCGCTCTCCACAAGATCCCAAGCATCATGCGCACCATGCAGGGCGCATTTGGATACTCCAATTGTCGTAGTTCCCCTTCGAAAGGCGAGGCAACGACACATAACCAAACGAGGTCAATCCTGAGCTCCCCATCAGATGAGGCTCTGATACAGATGTTAGATACGGGAGAAAGACGGGGAGCACCAGACCAAGCCACCCCAGAAATCCGCCCTCGACCAGGCACACATGGACCGCCAACCAGTGGTCCAAAGCCGCCAATTGGTGGTTTAGAAGTTGCGCCTGGTGGGTTGCTTTGGCTCGCCTTGTTCTCTATGCTGAGGGCCTTCTATTGCCATCACTAGATCCATACTTTGATCTACTCAATTGGTGGACTCGAATGAAAGAAGAGAATTCACTACTTAACACTCATAAGCAAAAACGAGATTTGCACCAAACTCATCTTTTTTTCTTTTTTCTCACTTGACTTGACTTGTTTTTGGCTTCACGTGACTTCATTTGACTTGTTTTAGAGATGGAGAACTCTTGTGCTTATATAGGCACTTACAAAGACTCTTGAACTTAACCTAAAACACAAACATAACATAAACTACATAAAGATGATCATTCAAGATCATTACAACCTCTACTTAAATAGCATCATAAAATAGGACGAAAATCATAGAAAAAAATGAAGAGACTCTTGTATCTTCCTTTCCTTCAACCTTTTGTCTTTCATCTTGTTGAGTCATCAACTCCTAGACGACTCACCCTCCATTGATGATGTGGCTAGTGACTAGGATGTCACCTAGGATTAACTTCAATTCTCAATACTACCACCCACTTTGACACTTCCTTGATTCTTAATGTAGCCCCCTTCCCTTCTATGCGCTTTGGCTGGTCCATGCCTCCATGAATGCATGTATTTGTGATCTTCAAGTGAACTTCCTCCGTTATCGTTGATCTTGGGGGGGGGGGAGGTTTCACTTCCCCTCTCTTATGAAGTACGAAACTTTGGTATACCAAGGCACTCCCAATTCATGGTGGAGTCGAGCCCCCCAACTATCACATTGAAACGGTTCACCACACCATGGATAAGAAATGTATCTCTTGCCCACTTCTCACCTCATATTGGATGTGCCGTCGAGCAATGTCATGAACATGAAGAATCCCTCGCCATGCCCACGATGATGTTGATGGTGGCCTTGCAAGACAAATAGAGCGGTTTTTAAGGTATTTTCGTCGTACACATTTCACCCAAAAGGAACTTCCTTCCGCCACCACAAGACATAATAGGCAGAGGAGGCCCACATCATTCCAAGCCATTAATCTTTTCAGACCGAGCCCTCCTTCATCCTTTGGTGTGCACACATCCTTCTACGCCACGACAGCCGTCAACATTCATTCTCATTCTCATTCTTCATTCATTGTCATTATTCATTACATATATAAACATCTTTTGCACCCCAAAGAGGGATGGAACTACTCACTACACATTAAGCTAACAATTGTATTAAGGAAAGAAGACATTCTACTAATTATACTAAGATTAAGAGAACAAAAATAACTAAGCTAAACATGCAAACAATAAAAGAGACAATATTACAACAAACTAAGAAAAAATATTTTATTGACAACTCACATTACAAACAACATTCTTCTCCACTTGAGTTTTCTCCAAGGCTTTACTCCAAGTAGAGAGAATGACCACCAAGCAATACTTGGCTTACAAATGAGGAAGAAGAGTCCTATTTCTTGACATGAAAAATATAACTATGGACAATCCCCCGATGTGGGACTAATGAAACATTCCCCGAATATACAAAAAACATAACCCATATCCGTGTGAAATTGGTGAGCATTCTGACCAAAAGGGACCGCCAATTGGCGGTCCAAATTGGTGAGATACAATTCATTTCCTTTCCACTAAATCTCTTCAATCATGCACGTGGGGTATGCCGTGGTCAGCCATTTGAGTCTGCGCCCGAATCTAATTGCCAAAATACTCCTCATGATGGTGTGGAGTTTCTCAATATGCTATTTGGTTCTTTCGGATTACGTCCAGAACATTTACTCTTTTGGATTGGTCCTTGTGCATGACAGAGCGGTCCATTTGCTTCATTTAAGTGTTTTCTTCTTACGTTTAAGTCATTTTTCTATTCCATTTTCTTTCTTATTACCTAACACCTGAAATATTACAACAAACACTCGAGTAGCACAATTAGGGTAAAATTAAGATATATAGCATGAATATGATGCATGATATGCTACTACAATTACTGTGTCCAATGATCGACAAACACTACTAGAAATATGAGAATCATCGACGGATCTATCTCTGTGGATGTATTATCCGTCGTTGCAAGGCACGTAACACCGACGGATATAACTATCCGTCGGACTTTAGTAACATCGACAAGAATCAATAATAACATCGACGGATAACTTCGGTCGGATCAAAATTTTCCATTTGAGGGTCCGACACTGACGGATAGAGACCATCAGTGTACGTTTTTACTTAAGAAAAATGTAGACGTCAAAAACTTTTCACGCAAGAACGTACTCCAACAGATCCTTGTGTTAACACTAACGGATAAATGTCGTCGGTGGACTGGTTCTTCAAATCACCGACGAATAATATTCGTTGGAGATAACTTGAAAATCGACCATTTTGAAACAAAAATGTCGACCATTGCACAAACAGATAACTTCGGTTGGATCAAAAATTTCCATTTTAGGGTCCTACACCGACGGATAGAGACCGTCGTTGTAGGTTTTCGCTTAAGAAAAATGTGGCCGTTGAAATTTTTTCGAGCAATAACGTACTCCGATAGATGAGTCTCTTAACACCGACGAATAAAGTCGTCAGTGTACTCGTTCTTCAAATTACCGATGAATTATATCCGCCAGAGATAACTTTGAAAATCTACCGTTTCATGGGGTACTACACCGACAAATAACGTCCGTCGGTATAGGGTATCGAAAATATTACGGAGGTTCTGCCAAAATGTAGTTTGAATTTTTTAAAAAATTGATGTGTTTGTGGTACAGTAAATTGGTTGGAATTTAAGATTTTAAATTGAACTACATATTATTTGCCTGAAGGATTTAATTTCAATTTTAGGATTCTCTTTCGGATTTGATTTTGGATTAGAAATTCTATCCTGAATTATGAATTTCATTTTGTGTTATTTTATTAGAAATCATGGTTTCTGACAGAAGTTGGATGTATGACCAAAGAGATAGTCGAACATTCACGGATAATTTTGAGGCATTCCTGAAACTAGCATTTAGTCCCAAGAACCACTACATTCAAGATGGAAGGATCTATTCCCGTGCAAAAAAATGTTGCAATAACAAGTAGGCAACTAGAGGTGACGTTATTGATGACGTTGTGGTTAACGGTTTTGCTTGAAATCATGAGCAGTGGGTTTTCAATGGAAAATCTTTTGCTAGTACGAGTGCCCAAATAGTAGTCTCACCAAATGTAGCTCCTACAACAGAAAATGAGCTGAGTGAAGACGAGATAGATGACATAGAAGGGATGTACACGACGTCGTCGTAGGTGGTAATGCCAGCGACAATGCGTCAAGACACATGATAATGGAATACACGTAGAAGTTTCTGGATTAGTTGAAAGATGGAGAGCAGCCGTTGTATCCGGGATGTAAACCAGAATTGGCCAAATGAAGAGCACTTCTAGATGGTTGGACACTTCGTTTAACAAATGGTTTGCATATCAAGCTGAATTACTGCTAGAGGGAGTTTGTCTGCTGAAAGATACATATGAGACAAAGTAATTGATTCGAAATTTAGGATTTTATTATGAAAACATTCATATGTGCAAGAATCATTGCATTTTGTACTGGAAAGAGAATGAGAATGCCAATTCATGTACGATATGCGGAGAATGTCGTTGGTTAACAGTGGAGGGGGAAGATGAAGTAGACATGCAAGAACTTGGTTTTAAAAAATCCAAAAAAAACTTGTTGTGATTTTGATATTTACCATTGAAGCCAAGGCTTTGCAGGTTGTTTCTCTCTACTGATATTGCAAAGTCGATGAGACGACATGCGAAAGAACGTCAGAAAGATGGGAAATTGTGTAATCCAGTTGATTCTGTTTCTTGGGCTGAGTTGGACAGCAAACATCCAAGTTTCGCTTCAGAAATAAGAAATGTGAGTCTAAGGTTGGCTGTCGACGGCTTTCAGCCAAACTCAACACAACATATGGGCTGTAATTCTCGTGCCATATTATATCCCACCGTGGATGAGTATAAAGCATCAGTTCTTTATGATGTCGATGATCATACCCCGTCACCTTGGTCACAAGATAGATGTTTGCTTGCAACCGTTAATCGAAGAGCTGAAAGAAGCATTGGAAGAATGCTAGGATACTTATGACGCGTACACTAAGTCGTGTTTCACGTTAAGGGCTGCCTTAATGTGCACTATAAACGACTTCCCTGCTTATCCCGATCTGAGTGGCTGGATGACTAGAGGATGTAAGGTGTGTCCCTATTGTATGGAAGATACTCATTCCATTTATCTGAAGCATAGTGGGAAGAATGTGTATTTGTGTCATTGTCGATAACTTGAATCAGGTCACAGTTGGAGGAGAAACAAGAGAGTATTTGATGGTAAAGAGGAACATACAATTGCACCTGAATACAAATCTTGGGAAGAAGTTCTTGACAACTTGCAAAAATTTTCTATAGGTGACAGGGATAACTGGATGAAGAGAAGTATTTTTTCCAACTGCCTTATTAGAAAGATCTTTTAGTGCTTCACAATATTGATGTGATGCACATGGAGCAGAATGTTTGTAATAATTTGTTGAAGACAATATTAACCCCAAAAGGAGCCAAAGATAACACAAAATCAAGGAATGACTTGAAAGAAATGGGTATAAGACGAGATCTGTATGTCACACATGATGAGGATGGAAAAGTGACGTCTTGTCAACCAACTTCTTTCTGGATGAGCGCTATTGAGTTGCAATTTTTTGTAGTGTTCTTCATTCAGTGAAGGTGCTAATGGGTATTCATCCTACATATCTCGATGTGTTAACGAGAAAAAAATGCAAGATTATCTCACTAAAAAGTCATGATCATTACCTATTGATGCAAGAATTATTACTTCAAGCCATTAGAAATAGTCATGGAGTTAAAGAGGTACGAGAAGTAGTTATCAACCTGAGTCAGTTATTTCGCAGTTTGTGTTCTAAAGTAAACATCGTTGAAGATTTTCAACGACTAGAGTTCAATATTGATCCCATTCTCTGCCAGTGGGAAATGATATTTCCACTGAGTTTTTTGATGTAATGTTACATTTACCTGTGCACCTAGCTTGGGAGGCACAATTGGCTGGATCTGTTAAATATTGTTGGATGTATCCGATTGAGAGAGATATAAACAGGTGTAAGGGGTACATTCAAAACAGAAATAGATCGGAATGGTCAATTGTCAAACATGTTCTTGTAGTGGAATGCACCAACATTTACTCAAGATACTTGAAGAGTGTGGAGACAGTTTTTAATAAGCCTTTGAAAAATGATGGAGGTGAGAGACCGTTAGGCACCGGGAACATGGTTGTTCTGGACCCCGTCAATCTTGAAAAATCTCACAATTGGGTGTTAAATAATGTCATTGTTGTTGATGAATATCAAGAGTAAGTTAGGACTACACTTGTGTTATTTTAGCAATGTATTTAACTCGTTGCTAAAACAAAATTACAAATTCGACTGTTTCAGACGTTTTAATCGTTACACCACTTTCCTTGGAGTAGGAGTACATCGCAATTGACGACAATATTTAAATGTTCAACATAAGACTTTTAGTGAGTGGTTTTGGGAGACTGTTCGAATGGAAAACTGTGGAAACATCGATATCGAACCACTTGCTCGAGGTCCGGACAACCTGGGGAGGAGGTATTCAGGATATTTCATCAATGGGTTTAGTTTTCGCACACAAAAATGTGAGTCGAAAGTCAAAACACATAATAGTGGAGTATTTGTAAATGCAATAAAAGAAAGTTACTCCACAACATATGATAGGAATCTTGTCATTGCACCTTTCGACTACGTTGGTGTATTACAAGACATAATCGCAGTACTATGGTGATTTGAAGTTTGTTTTGTTCAAGTGCAAGTGATACGACATTTTGGGTTGAGACAACACTACTAGAAGTGATGAATATGGGTTCACATTGGTGAATGCGAATCGATTTCTGAAACCGGAAGAACCTTTTGTACTTGCATATCAAGTAAAGCAAGTTTTTTATATTGTTGAGCCGAAAGGTAGACAAAGTGACGACCAATGGTTAGTGATTGTGTGAATGTTTCAGAGAGATTCATATAACATGGAGGACGATGAATCTGAAGATTGAGAGTACGGTCGAGGAAATGTTGTGCAAGATAGAGTTCAAATTTACGATATTAGTTTGGTGGAGTTGGTGAGACATGATCTAGAGCCACTTGTGGTGGAGTAGTTCATTATTTAGCGAGCAGGAAAACCAATGTTGTCTTACTTTTAAACTGTATAGAAGAAATAATGACAGTATGCTAAATTATTATGTTCTTTAATTCAGATATGTCTCGATGACGTAACACTTGTCTGGCGGACTAGGATAACACATTTGTACAAATTCGCAGGAATCTAATCAAGAGGCTCCCGTAAATGAGATTGAGCCTTTACCCTCTACAAGTGAAGCTAGTATGAGTAGGAGTAGGGGACGCGGTCCCATTCAGTGTTTGGTAAAATGATCGAAGGACCAATCTCCGATTGATTTCACACCAGAAGGGTACCCAGTGGACCAATGGTCGAGAGCTTCCAGAACACTATTGGGTCACTTGCAAAGAGGTCAAAAATACTTCCCTCACGTTATGCAGACAGGAGACTGTGACCCAGAAGGACAAGGCCATGGCATGACAACAAATTTTGGTAACATTTCATACCATCGTAACTTATTTTATTATCTATTTCATTTAATTACAAACTAACGTTGTTTTACAAGCATATTGGACAGTTCCTGAGGGATTTAGAGACAATGTATGAGGTCTTTAAACAAGAAATTGAAGGAATACAAATTTGACTTCTACAAGAAGTGGGTGGAGCCGACACAGACTCGGGAGGAGCGGATGACCGGACGACCACAAAGCATCTCTGTCGAGGATTGGTCTACTCTTTTAGATTATTGGGCTGGCGAGGTTTTTCAGGTATACTTTGATTTTAATAATTTTAATGTTATTCAATTGATATGAAAACTAACATTGTATTTATTTTTTGATGCAGAAAAAGAGTGGGATCGACAAGAAAATCGGGCGAACATAAGGAGATTCTTGGCGATTGGTTAATTTTTTTGTCTAACTTTGATTTATTAGATTTATTTTTTATGCAATTTTACACTTTCTTTATTTTTGTTGCAGATTGCAAATGACTCGACTGCTCCGGAGCCCACACGGACAGCCATGTGGATTAAACTCCACAACAGGAACCATCCGGAAGCCGCTCAACTCATTGTAATTTAATTACATGTATATTTGTTTATAATTGTTACTATGTTTCATGTTTGTATTGAAGTTTATCTATTGAAATGTTTTATTTAAGCAACAGTTTGAGACTATGAGAGTATCGGGTGAGACGAGTCCTCAGGGCTCTATCATACTGATTGCTCCGGATGTCCGGTTGGCACTGTTTCGGGCGACGGACATGGACGAGTTCGTATGTTTTTCAACTACGTCACACCTGCGGATATGTACGTGGCTCGTGGGATGCTAAGCAGAGTAGAACACAGTGTCAGAGCTGATGTGGAGCAAAACAGCGAAACAACCGCAGATAGACCTGTCAAAATAAGACACAACACGATCACATGACATGGACACAACACAATAATTTAGTGTATGGGTGTAGGAAACTGTACATGAATACACGATATGCACACACGACATGATACACGAAATCTTATTGGGTCGGGTCCGTGTATGGGGGTCCATACACGAATTACACGATAACATACATATGTTAAGCTATCGTGTATATCGGGTGGACACGATACACGATAGACACGTTTTTACACGATACACGACATACACGATTGACACATTTTTACACGATACACTACATACACGATATACACGATAGAACCTGGATCCGCACAACCTAAACCGACTAAGCCAAAGCGAAACCCAATTACCGGAAACCAACCCAACTTCGAAGTCCCAACCCGAAACCAACCTAAAATCTGATTCCTAACTCTCTCAGACTTAATTTGGATTTTATTACAAGGTTCAAATAGCATGCCCACTCCTACATCAAGATCTGGAGATACTTAATGTAGCCATTTTCGATTATTGTTTTGAAATATGAAAATATACTAACATTGATTCTCATTTCTTGTTTATATTGTTGGATCACTCGTGAAGTAATGTAGGGAATAAGTAGAGGTTAGAAAATCACCTATGAAGCTACTTACGGAAGCAATGAAGAAACAAAGTGGGAATTAGAAGGAGCTGGACTTGTAGCCTTGGAGTATGAACTTAAGGTCTTCAAGTGTAATGTTTATTTGCATGTATTCGACCATTATTTTTTGTGAAACTATTTATCTGAAGCTTTGAACTTGACCAAACTAGTAGTATACTATTATGTCATTCTATTTGTTAGGTTTACTTGGTATTTTCAGAAATTATTCCATTTCATGTCTGTTGTGTCTTTATCGTGTCTATTAATGTATACAAGTATTATCGTGGTTAGTCATGTATACGTGTATTTATCTTGTATTAGTTTCTTATCGTGTATGTAGGTACTTATCGTGAATACTGGTACTACTCATGTCCATTCATGTATCGTGTTACGCGACACGATAAGAATTCGTGTACAAATCGTGTCGTGTTCGTGTATACACGATAATTACCGTGTCGTGTTCGTGTACATGATTTCTTATCATGTCGGGTACGTGTATACCCAATACTTGTTAGCATCCGACCAAACATGACACGATAAGACACGTACACGACACGATTGACAGGCCTAGCTACAGAGTTGAAGCGCGTTAGTAGTGAGCTCGCCATGACTCAAGATAAGCTGAAGACGATGAAATCCATGCTCAGTAAGATGCAGCTTCAAATGAACTTTCTGCTCGAGAACGTAGGTTACATGAGTGAGGAAAAACTACATGTTGTTTAGTTAAATGGTTTCATTAATTGGTTTATGTCAAATAATTTATATTGTTTGAAGTATTTTGGATCACGACGTAACCCGTCTTTGCACACCGCTGCCACTTCCGCCACCACCGAGACGAGATGACGATAGCGGGCGTACAAGCGGAGCAGTGACGAGAAGTTTGACGGCTTAGTTGCCTTATTTAATTTGTTACTTTTATCATGTATGGAATGAATGAATCAAACTCATTTGTGAATCAAACTCATTTTTGAATGAATGAATGTTTTATCGATTGTTTGGTTTTGACATGAGATCTTTAATGTATATGAATGGATTTTTTTGTGAATGAATAAAACACATTTGATTTTCTTTGAACAGGGAAAACTGGAATTCAGGAAGAGCCAATTGACTTTTTCAAATTTGGGGAGGAGTTCACACCGACAGATATCCGTCGGTGTAAACGAAGTTCACTTTTTAATACACCGACGAATATCGTTCGGAGCACATCGATGATACTTACACCGGCTGTAGGTGTCTGTCGGTGTATATTCTTATTCGTCATATTAGAACATACAAATTTATTGGTCAGTGTCCCTACACCGACAGATCGTTCCATCGGACTAGTACACCGATGGACAATCTGACGGTGACCGTCAGTGTTATCCTATCCAACGAAAACCACACAAAAAATTGGTTGAAAATTGTCGCAAAAAGCTATTCAGATGGCATTTTGATTAGTAGCATATCATACATTGTAGTCATGCTATATATCATTTATTTTACCCCACATTTATGCTACTCGAGTGTTTGTTTAATGTGTTTCAAGGTTTAGACAATAAAGAAGAGAAAGGAAGATAAAAGGACCAATTTGTAAGGTTTCTGGATTGAAAACACAAAGGGACCCAAATGAAAACCCGGAGAGACCAAAGTGTGAAGAAATATATTGGATCACAAAAGTCCATAACCTAAGGAGTAAATCAACAATTAAAATCAAATTGGCTCGAGACAATGGACCAGGGCTCAACCCCCTTGCAACAAAGCATTATTAACATGCTTCCAACATTTCAGAATGAACATAGAAACCAGATCCGCTAGTGGCGGTTTTAAATCTGCCATTGGCGGATGATTCTGCTTTGTCGAATCTCAAATGTCGGCGGTGGGTCGGCTCAGAGAAATATGCAACATCCAGACATGAGTTATAGTCGTTCGATTGCGCCCAGATCCATCCAAACCCTTTCATCTTCTATAAATAGACTTGTAAGGCCTCCTTTCTCCTTCTTCCATCCTCTCCTTCTTAGGTTAGTTTCTTTTCTTGTTTAGTAGAGTATGTCTTATTTCTTGTTTATTAGAGTAGGTTTTAGTTTCTTGATTAGTAGTGTAGTGGAGGAGAAGAGGAGCAACTATGTAATCTTTATTTCTTAATCAAGTTAAGTTTTTATGTTCTTCATGTTGTTATCTTTCATTTGATGCAAATTTTGTTCACATGCTTTATTGAACATTAGTTTTCTTTACTTTCTTATGGGTTGATTGCTTTTGTTGTGTTCTTGGTTATGGAGATGACTACAGAGTAGTCCATCCCCATTTGGGGGTGGAGGGTGATCTGAAGTGTTGGTGTGTTCTATTAGTATGTGTTTAATCCTAATCTTGGAGCTTCACATGAATTCCATTGCCATTTTGTTGGGTTCCCCACTCTTTTCTTTGTTGTGCTTATGCTCACGAGGGTAGGATAAGGTTGGAGTGGTAAAGTGATAAGGATGGCATGTGGGAGCATGTGCTCTTGTTGACCTCATCTTAATTAATGTCTTGTATGATTAAATGATAATGTTATATCTTAATTCATGTTGAGACATATTTAGGTTTGGGTCATCATGGATTTCATGTTCTTTATGTCATGAAACTTGTAATCATGTGGTTGTCTTTGTCCACATCTTGAGTTGTGTTTTGTATGTTTTAATGATGGTGATAAATCTTAATCCATGTAGAGACACACTTAGGATCGTGACATTATAAGATTTCCATGTTATGCATGCCATGAGCACTAAATGTTACACACACACGAATACACATCTACACTTTCACATTCATTGTCCACCTCCTATGGGTAGGACTGTAAACGGGTCGGGGCAGGTTTTGAAACCACCGCTACCCGACCCTTGTAAGGTAGGCGGGTTGGTGGGGTGGGTGAATTTTTTTAACTTCTACCCGACCCTCCTAAGATCGGGTAAATGGGTTATGCGGGGCGGGTAGATGGATAAACAGATTTTTTATATGTTTTTTCTTTTGCTTCATAACACCACAAATTAAAAATATGCCACATTAGCACCTTAAAAACATGACCCATGTGATGAACACCATGAAATTATAAATAACTTCAACTTTATAACACCATTAGTAAATTAGGGATTAGATAATAGGGATATGTATATGGTATATAACTAAATATATATTATATAATATTTATTACTTAATTTATTAAATTCCTATGTGGGTAATTAGGTAAACGGGTCAGGTATAAAATATAACTGCTACCTACCCCGTTTATTAGTCGGGTAGGCGGGTTGGATTTTTTATACCGCTACCCAACTTAGGTTGGTCGGGATGGCGGATCGGGGTGGGTTTTACCCTCCCCATTTACATCCCTACCAACGCGACCCGTTTTTTTATTTCCGTAGCACATGTAGTGTAGTTAGTTAGCATAATCCCTTCATTCTCCTCTCCTTTCCCACTCAGGTATGGTAGTAACAACACTCACAACTCCTTGAGATTTGACTCGTATCTGCCACGTCTTCACCGACGTCGTGTACTTATGGTTATTAAAACGATCAATCAGTAGTTTACCCAACAAACGTCGGAACTTACACCGACGGATAAGTACCATCGGTGTTGGTCTTGTCTAGAACCTCGAAAAACCTATTAGCTCTTTCTGGGGTTCCAATTTCCATGATCAAAAGTAGCAATATTTTTCATCATTCATCCCCAACACATTCACGCATTCATCCTCAAACCTATAACCAGAAGAACTTATATATGCGTTTATCTAAAACACATACAATCAAACAACAAACACATTCATTCACACAACAAACTACATACAAAACATTGTAGCTATATGGAGATGAAGTTTTCATTTCACAAAGTAAGAAACAAAGTTTGATAATGGTAACAGTCTGTTGGATTGCGACTTACACCGACGAAATAGTTCAGTTGGTGAATTCTATCGGGAGTGGTTGGGGAGGGGAGGATGGTCGGGGAGGAGAAGCCGGTGACCGAGGAGGAGGTTTGGGTTTGGGCGAATAGGAAATTGGAACGAGGTTTGGGTTTGGGTTACCATGGTGTAGCGAACGTGGCGACGGTGGGTGGCACGATAGAGTGAAGGAATCAACAACGCGGTGAGAAGTCGATGTAGAGCAACGTAGTGGACGGAGGTGCGACATGGAAAAAGGTGTTGTGGTGGTAGGGGGAGGATTAGGGTTTCGTAGAATGAGAAGAATGAAGAGGAAGCCTAATTTGGTATTACTGATAAAACAAAACCCCGACGATACTTATCTAGTTATTTTTTCTGGCAAAAAAATTGTTTTGCTGTCGTCTATATATTCTGAGACATACACCAACGTTACTTATCCTTTTGTGTTAGTTTCCTTTTCGATGATTAAAATGAAAAGAATAACTGACAACATTTATTTGTCGATGTTTCTTACCATATCCGTTGATTATAAGTTCCACCAATGGTTATTCATATTTGTCGGTGTACACCAACGTTCTCTGATGGTTGTCTCACCGACGACAAATAGTTATCAGTGTAGCCTTATTTTCTAGAAGTGATGGTAAATATGGTACAAGATATGGTCCAATCAGACTATATCAATTTCGTAGTTTTTGTTAAACAAGATTTAGTCTGGTAGTGGAGTAGTGCACTCTTAACATTTACGACCACGAATATGATGGCAAACCTAATGTCTGAATTCTTTGATTTGTTGGTTGTAAATTTTTTATGTGATTTGTGATCAATTACACTACTTCTCAATTCAAGTATGACTAGACGTCGATCTTCTCCGCCAGATTGTGTACCTCAAGCATCGGTGATAGGCCTAAATGTCGATGACATGGGGGGTTTGATGCCCTAGTAATCGATACCCAACACATTGGCGATGGTGCAACAGATCTTTCTCAGAGTGGGGACATTCCTATCACTTTGGCATCTAGTAATTAAAGTTAATTATATTACAATATTTATTTATGTGAAATGCTAGTTGACACTTCGTACAAATACAACTCGTACGAGTAGGCGTCGTGGTTCCACAAAACTTCTTGTGGATTGGGACTCAACAAAACCCGTTGAGATCGAGTTTACACTGGTGGGCATCCCGAAAGGAAAAAACAACAAACGCTTCCAGAACCTCATCGCGGTGATAGCCAAGAGGACACATGTACTTCCTCCATGTTATTCGAACTAGAGATTAGTGCCGAAAAAGAATAAAGAAGCCGTATAGTGGAAGTAAGTGGTACTATTACATCCATACTTAAGTTATGTTATTATCGATTCGAATTGAACACTATCTTGATTTTTGCAGGCACGCTGGAAGGTACTTCAGGGGTTCAAAGATTAGATGATGAAGTCTTTGAACGTAAAATGGAAGAAAATCAAGCACCAAATGTACCAGGATGTGGAGCATTTGGAGACTCGAGAGGAGAGATTGGCGGCTCGGATGCCAACATATATCGCCTAAGGATTGGTCTACTCTTCTGGAGAACTTGTCCAGCGAGACTTTAAATGTACAATTATAATTTCTTTTATTTATTTACATTCAGTATATGTAAATTTTTTTTGTCCTTTGGTGATGCAGAGGAAGAGCGAGACTATCAAAAATACAAATTGAATTTAGTTATACAACATTAGTGTGGTACCAACTATGTAGTGCGACGTGGGGAGAAGAAGGAAATACATTTTTTACAATTTATAAATTCTTATAGATTTAATAGTTTTTTTATATAAACTGATTTTTTTTAAATTTTAAATATTATTGCAGATAGTGGAAACTCGGATGCTTCCCCACTTACTCATACGAATATGTACATCTGACAGCATGATAAGAAGAATCCATAAACAGTGATTATCATTGTCAGTTTATATTCATATTATTTTTCAATTACTTTTATGTTAGGTTTCATTGATTTCTAATTCCTGAAATCTACTATTTGTATGAAAAAGAACATGCTCTAGGAGGACTGGGTGAGACATGCTCTCGGGGATCTACCACTTCAGCTGCCTGAGAGGACCTGGTCGGGATTCTCTGGGCGATGGGCACGGACGTGTGCGGACGTACTCCAATATCATCACGCCAATGAACATGTATGGACCCCGAGGGATGCCAACCGAAGCATAGTTGAATGCTAGATCAAAGGCTGAGCATAGTGTCTGAGAGAGTGAGAAGTAAAGGCAAGTGAGGAGCAAGCTGGTGGAGACGCAAGGTAAGCTCGTGACTATGGACAGAACCGTCGACTTTTTGATAGTGACAGGGAGTTATAACAAATAGGTATAGTAATTGTAATTAAGTAATATATATTAGCTTTAGTTGGTTTATATGAATTATAATCTTAAGAGATAATTTATTGTAACTTGCAGGATATTATTATCATATCAATTTGCACAACACTGCCATCACCAAGAGGTTTGATGACATAGTGTTTGTGTTGGTTTTCTTCTTTTCTCATTATTAAACTTCATTTGCATACTTTCTGAATTGAAAACTTCAATTTCAATATAGTTGCAATAGTTTGTATGAATGTGTTTGTTGTTTGAATGGATGTCGTATTTTGGATGAATGCAAATATGAGTTGTCCAGGTTATGTGTTTATGGATGAGCGCATTATGTGTTGTGTCTTATTAATTTCTTTTGATGAAGGCAATCAGGACCTGGAAAAAACGAATGTGCTTTCCCAGGTTCTGGAAATGACTTACACTGACGGTACACATATTTCATTGTATGTTTCGCAACCAAGGCCAGTTATCCCTTCCTGCAAACTCCCAAGGTCTAAACCAAGGTGGATCTCTTGTTGGGGAAAATGATGGTGCCACCCAATGGCACCCTTCTATGACTTGCCAAATTTGCCTAAAGTATAAACGTAATGTTCTGAGGTGCTGGCATCGATTCAATCACAGCTACCAATCTCAATAAATCTCTCAAGCATTGGCATCTTTGACTGTGGAGTATCACCACTTTGAGTGGTTCTCAGATATGGGTGCCACACATCTATACTTTAAGGCCCTATAAAGGGAAGGAAAAGTCATGGTTGGCGATAACACTCTTTTACCCAAAACACATATTGGTCTTGATAAACTCCAAAGATGGTAATGGTGAATTCACGCTAAAAGAAGTTATGTTAGCACCTCAGATGAAGAAAAATGTCATCTTCGTTAGTAAATTCACTACCGCATTCCTTTATATGTAAAATTCTCAAAAATCCAATTCTTTGAAAAAAAGAAGAGGACGAGAGTAGTTGTAGCCACTAGAGTGCAAAGGAAGGCATGTATTGTCTGAATGATCATACACATCAAGTATTATCTCTAAAAAACATACACATGTGGATAAGACAATTTAGTACTGCAGACTTAGCCACCGAATCATAGTGTTTGAAACTTGTTTTACGTGTGTACATATTCGAGTCTTATTCCTTTGGTTTTGTTTTCTTTTGTGTGTACTGCTAGGGTCATGTTAGTGTGCCGCATTTAACATTGATATATATGCTTGCCATGATCCTTGGGTGACTTGTCTTCTTTTGCTTGCCGAGTGCTTTAAAATTTCCACATTTCTTTCAAAATCTTCATGTGTTTGCGAAAGAAAATGTTTTGTAGGTTTTGCGTGTGTTCCGCATGTGCAAAACCGTTGAGAGACAAAGTAAAAAGAAAGCTCCCAAATTTGTCTTGAACTTGATGCATTAGGATTTCTAGTTTACTGGCTTTAGGTCTTATCGACTCATTAGGATGCACCCTGGTTTTCCCTCGGGGGGCGTGTAATCATAGGGTTTCAGTACTCAAACATTTAAAGAAGTCCACCCTGAACCTAGTGAGTCAAATAATTCGTGTTTGTGAGTATAAGGAAGTTTGTCGTAGTCGAGGGCCCTTTATCTCTTTTTGTGAAACTTAAGTATAGGGGTTTTGGTTCCCATATAGATAAATAAGTGGTGTTCTCTCTTCTCGCACGGCTCCTATCACTCGGGAAAGTAGGTCTGAGGGGACTTTGTGTCTGGTGCTTTCGAGTCATCTGACTTGGGATGCACTGACCGAACTCCCGTTACACGGGTGGTAGGGATCGCCCTATGTGGAGATTTGGGGGAAGGTGTACGTGATAGTGTAAGTCCTCATAGGCAATGATGCACGAAACCCGACCCTGGGAGAATCAAACTCCAACCAATAAAATGCTCCAAAACAAAAAGAAAAAAAAGAAAAAAAAGAAGCAAATAAGAACCAAAATGGACTTTACACATTGTATCACATTCAGAAGTTAAGGTTGCCCATGTCTTTCACTTAAGTCCTTAACTAACTCTCACGAATAACTCATTAGGCTAGGTGTGTGGACCGATTACATATATAGAGTCAACCCGTAGTATTACCGCGTCCCATGATCGACAAAATAAGTCCAACGAGTCGTGTAGCTAGATTGATTAATGCATCTTGTTCGGATTTTGTGGCTATATCCGTTGAAAACCCTCAGGAGACAACACTCCTCCTCCTTGGCGACAAGGAGGTTTAACGGCTTGTTGCACGTGCTAAGTGCAACCGTGATTCCTACGAAAGTGAGTTAGGATATCTTGTTTTTTTCGCATGCTTTTCTCTTTCTTTGTTTTGCTCGGGACTAGCAAAAGTTAGGTGTGGGGGTATTTGATTGACATCATTTCATGCTCATATTTGTATCTTATATCCATTATCTTTCACCTAAACAATGCTATGTTACGAGTTTTATGTTTAGTTTTCAGGAATAATTAGGTTTGAAGAGATAAAGCATAAAAGGACCCAAAAGCTGGGAAAAAGGACTGGATTGTGAGATCTGGGGACCAAGATGCAAGGGAGAAGGACATGAACGTAAGACAGAGGGACCTAAGAGCAAAACAGAATACTTCACACCATCATGGGGAGTATTTTAGCAATTGGATTCGGGTCGGAGCTCCAACAAACCAACCAGATGCATCCAACACCAACAAACACTTCAAGCAAAGGCCACAAAGAAAACCAAACGGATCTAAACCATATAGACCGCCAATTGGCGGTCTGGAACCAACCTCCCATGTAGACCACCTTACCAATCACACCAACCTCCCATGCATGCACATTCCTATCAGCCACCCCAAGCACAAACCACCAATCAATCGGGTTTCCTAAATTCCAATAATATGGAAACCCGATTCAATTCGCTTCAGACCTTGACTCGTGGACTTGAAAACTCAATGAAAAATTTTATGTGAACCACGAGTCAAGTTCTCACTTCAAACCCACCACTTAGGAGGTGGGGATGATGTTAGGTGATGTGTTCGTTTTAAATACCGCAACTGGATGACGTCAGTGAAGACGTGGCAAATACGGGTCGATCCACAGGGGGGCCTTTAGTCTCTGGCTCGTTCGAAGGCAAGTTAGAAAAAGAGGGGAGAAGAAATTGATTACACTAAACTAGAATACACTATGCTAAACTACCACCAAACAAACAAAGAAGATGAAGGCACGAAACGAAAAAAACTAAACTAGGTGACTAATAGAAACATGTTGGAAATCAGGAATGGAAAACCCTAAGGGGTGAAATGTGTGTACACATGAAACAAGTGGGGATGAATGCATTCAATAGAGCACAATTGTAGGTAGTGTTACTATACATAAGAAGTACCTCATGGCAAGACCTTTCATCCAAATCACTAACCTAAGTGATTAATATGAGCATGAACTAGTTTGTTATTAAGGACCTAAACAATAATGGAATGTACCTAAAGATTATGGTAGAAATCATCAAGTTAAGTATTCTCTTTAATTGAAACAAGCATACTTACATATCTTACATAAAACAACATATAGCATTCATTCCATTCTACATGACATGTAAAAACCTCAACTCCACCCCCAAAGGGGAATGAAACTACTCACTACTCATTAAAATAAGACAAAATGAAGTTAAGGTAATTAAGTTAGGAAAGGGAGACATTCTATTACTTCTACTAAGATTAAGACAAACAAAACAAGTTAAACATGCAAGCATTAAAACAAAGACAAATTTTAAAAAAACTATGAAGAATTATTTTATTTACGTGACTCACATTACAAGTAGCATTCTTCTTCACCTTGAGCTTTTCTCCAAAACATACTCAGCATAGAGAGAGTGCCACCAAGAAATGGGTAGATTACAAATGAGGAGGAAGAGTTCTATTTATAGACATGAAAAAGGCAAATGGGGACAATCCCCTGATGTGGGCCTAATGAAACTTCTACAAATGGATACAAACAACATACTAAACAACAATGAGAAACCAGATTGGATTTGGATCAAAAGGGACCACCAATTGGTGATCTTGGGCCGCTAATTGGCGGTCACGTTTTCAAGGATCTGCTTCAATTTCGGATATATGCTTTAGCGCTTCAATTCTTCACGTGGGGTGCACTTGGATCAGTTTGTGGAGTCTGCACCCGAATCTAATTGCCAAAATTCTCCTCAAGATGGTGTGGAGTTTGTTGATTTTCTTATTGGTCCTTTTTTACATATCGGTCATTCCGTCTTGCATATCAGTCCATAAGTCTCACAATTCAGTCCTTTTTCTTGCGTCCATGTCCTTTTTGTGTCTCCTCTTCTCAACTAGGATTACGAACTCACCCACTTTAATCAGAACATCCTCCACACTTCCTCGTGGAATCTTGATGGATCTGTCAACCAATTGGAGGCTTGTCCTCGTTGTCTTAAGATTTACTATACCAAGGTTTACATAGACAGAGTAGGGTAGGAGGTTCACAGATGCTCTCAAATCCAATAGAACTTGAGGAATTGTCACGTTACCGATCATGCAAGAAACATTTGGAGAATCGGGATCCTTGTATTTGACTTGCATAGCTTGTGTCAATATCGAGCTCACATTGGCGGCCAGAAATGCATTTTTGGGAACATTTGTTCTCCTCTTAACGGTACAAAGGTCCTTAAGGAACTTGGCATACGGTGGTATTTGCTGAACAACTTCCAACAACGGAATGTTCACCTTGACTTGCTTAAGTACCTCAACGATTTTGTCCCAATGCTCATCGTATGTTTAAGTCAACCTATAAGGGAATGGTGCTTTGGGGAGATAACTATCACGAGAAGGAGTCTCAGAATTAGGTTCCTTGAAAGATTCACGACCCTCCTCGGAAGAGTCACCAACAGGGCTGGATTCAGGCATTTCCACATTGTTGTCAACAACCCTTCTTGATCTTATGGTATGAAAACCATTTGCATGTTGGGAAGGGCCATTTTCAACACTGTCCACATTTTGCCTAGCTTGAGCATGTTGACCCCCAGGATTTACCACAGGTTGACCTGGTAACTGACCCTTCTCGCATTCATGGAACTGATGAGCCAACTGGCTAACTTACATTTCCAAAGCTTTGATTGTACCTTGCATGCTCTGCATGAACGCTTGAACGGTCGAATGACTAGAGGGGTCCTTTGGATCAACCCACTGGTGTAGTGGAGTTTGGTTAGAATTACCCGACGATGAGGCCTGAGGAGGTTGGTAATTATGGTACTGAAACCTTTAATGTGGGGGTTTGTACGTCACCGATGGGCATGGAGGGTGATAACGTGGAGGTTGAAGTTGAGTGTGTGAGCTCTAACTGTGGCCCCCACTAGGACCCAAGAGACGTTAGGGTGGTTACGCCATCCCGGGTTGTAGGAGTGACTGTACGGATCATTACGGGGCTTCTGTTGATACATCGCATTTGCATGCTCAGTATCCCATGGAGCGTAAGCACATTCCAAGTCATCATGTACCATAAGTCCACACCTACTACATGCGGGATTAGTGACCTGAGCTACAGGAGCTCGGTCCAACTCTAAACTATCAATCCTAGGCATGAAAGCAACCAATTTCGCCTCAGACGTGATAGTTGACTCAACTTGATATGAACCAGCTCGACCAGAAGACCTGGCAGCTGGTGGCTCTCTCATGGTGTCCCACTCAAAGGTTTGTTCATCCATCAAATCAAAAGTGTCACATGCCTCATCGACGAGTTTGATTTGGAAATCACCCAAACACATCGACTCCAACAATGTGCGGGTGTTGTAGTTGAGGCCCTCATAAACAATCTGGCACAACTACCAGAGCTCAAGTCCATGATGAGGGCACTTCTAGAGAAGGTCTTTGAACCTCTCAAAGAAATCATGAAAAGAGTCGGTCTCAGTCTGATATATTTGATGTATATGGTGTCGTATGTGCTGACTTTTCATTTGAGGGAAAAATCTCTTCAGAAAAATGGTCACCAAGTCATCCCAAGACCGAATAGAGCTCGCCGGGAGGCTGTACATCCATTAGTTCGCGTTATCCTTCAATGCGAAAGAAATCATCCTCAACCGAACCTAATCCTCGTCAAGCTGCTGAAGCTTTAACATGAAGCATACCTACTCGAATTCATGTATAAAAATATACGGATGCTCCTTATTAGTAGCGATTGACAAAGCACCTCCCCGACAACAGTGCCCAAAACATGATGTGTTTGTTTTAAATAACGCAAGTGCACGACGTCTGTGAAGACGTGGAAAATATGGGTCGATCCACAGGGAGGTGTGTTGTCTCTGGTTCATTCAAAGGCATGTGGGAAAAATAGGGGAGAAGAAATTAATTACACAAAACTATACTAAACTACCACGAAACAAACAAAGAAGATGAAAGGACGAGGCGAAATCAGGAATGGAAACCCCTAAGAGGTGGAGTGTGTGTACACATGAAATAAGTTTTGATGAATGCATTCAATAGAGCACAAGTGTAGGTAGTGTTTCTATGCATAAGAAGTACCTCATGGCAAGACCTATCATCCAAATCACTAACCTAAGTGATTAATATGAGCATGAACAAGTTTGTTATTAAGAACCTCAACAAGCATCGAATGTAACTAAAGATTATAGTAGAAACCATTAGTTAAGTATTCTCTTTAATTCAAACAAGCTTACTCACATTTCTCACATAAAAACATATAGTATTCATTCCATTTCATACGACATGTAAAAACATCAACTCCACCCCCAAAAGGGTATGAAACTACTCACTACTCATTAAAAGAAGACAAAATGAAATTAAGGTAATGAAAATAGGAAAGGGAGACAAGATAATTACTTCTACAAAGATTAAGACAAACAAAACAAGTTAAACAAGCAAGCATTAAAACAAAGACAAATTTAAAAAACTATGAAGAATTATTTTATTTACGTGACTCACATTACAAGTAGTATTCTTCTCCACCTTTAGTTTTGCTCCAAATTTTACTCAAAGTAGAGAGAGTGCCGCCATGCAATGGGTAGATTACAAAGGAGGAAGAAAAGTTCTATTTATTGACATGAAAAAGGCAGCTGGGGACAATCCCCAAATGTGGGACTAATGAAACTTGTACGAATGGATACAAACAAAATACTAAACAACCACAAGAAACAAGATCGGATTTGGATCAAAAGGGTTTGCCAATTGGCCATCTTGGGCCACTAATTGGTGGTCAGATTTTCTCGGATTTGCTTCAATTTCGGATATATAGTTTAGCGCTTCAATTATTCACGTGGGGTGCACTTGGATCAGTTTGTGGAGTCTGGACCAGAATCTAATTGCCAAAATACTACTCATGATGGTGTGGAGTTTGTTGTTTTGCTTATTGGTCCTTTTGGTTTACATCTAGGTCCTTCCCTCTTGCATATCAGTCCATAAGTCTCACAATTCAGTCTTTTTTCTTACGTTGAGGTCCTTTTTGTGTCTCCTCTTCTCAAACCTGTTTCTGAAACTAAACATAAAACTCATTACGTAGCACTGCTTACGTTCAAAATAGAGGATATACGACGAGTATAAGTATGATATGATGTTAATCAAATACCCCTACACCTAGTTTTTGGTAGTCCCGAGCAAAACAAAGAAAGAGAAATATTAAAGAAAGGAAAACATACGCAAAACAAGGAAATTATAACTCACTTTCGTTGGAATCACGGTTGCCCTTAGCACGTGTAACAAGCCGTTAAACCTCCTTGGCGATAAGGAGGAGTGTTGTCTCCTGGGGGTTTTCAGCGGATACACCCACAAAATCCGAAAATAGATGCATTATTCAACCTAGCAACACGACTCGATGCACTCCTTTTTGTCGATCATTGGACACGGTAATTCTACGGGTCAACTCACTATATGTATCCAGTCAACACACCTAGCCTAATAAACCATTCGTGCAAGTTAATTAAGGACTTAAGTGAAATACAAGGGCAACCTTAACAACCTCAAGTGATAGAAAGTGTAAAGTCCATTAAGGTTCCTATTTGCATTACCATTTCCTCTCTTTTTTACTTTTTTTTTCTTTTGTTCTTTTTTTTCTTTAGTTGGTGTTTGATTCTCCCAAGGTTAGGTTTCGTGCATCATTGCCTATGAGGACTTACACTATCACATAGACCTTTCCCCCAAATATCCACATATGGCGATCCCTATCCTGTGTAACGGGAGTTCGGTCGGCGCATCCCAAGTCAGATGACTCGAAAGCACCAGGCACTAAGTCCCCTCGGACCTAATCTCTCGAGTGTTACGAGTCGTGCGAGAAGAGACAACACCTACTCACTTATTTTCTTATCTACCCATGAACCAAAACACCTACACTTAAAGTTTCACAACTAGATTTTAAGGATCCCTAACTATGACAAACTTCCTTATACTAACAGACACGAATTATTTGACTCACTAGGTTCACGGTGAACTTCTTTATTTGTTTGAGTACTGAAACCCTATGATTACACGACCCCCGAGGGAATACCAAGGTGCATCCTTACAACTAGATACAACCTAAAGCCCCTTGTACTAGATATCCTAATGCATCAAGTTCAAGACAATTTTGGGAGCTTTCTTTTTACTTTTCCTCTCAACGGTTTTGAAAGAAATGAAAATTTTAAAGCACTGGGCAAGCAAAAGAAGACGAGTCACCCAAGGATCATGGCAAGCAAATATATCGATAATAAATGCAGCACACTAATATGACCCTAATAATGGAAACAAAAGAGAACAAAACAAAAGGAGAAAGACTCGACTATGTACAAAGGTAAAACACCCCCACGCCTACTTCATGTGTTGTCCTCAATGAATGCGAGCATGATACTACATGGATTATGCATGAAAAAGAAAATATCTCACCAACGTGAAGCCTAAAGGGAAGTTCATGGTTATGTTGATGGACACAACCCCGAATTTCCCTCAAAACCTGTGAAATACTAAAGAAGGGATACAAATACTTGAAAGAAATGGGCCCAAATACACAAGGGTTAGGCCCCACAACAATAATTGCTCACTGGTGGAGTCTTTTTTTTCCTTCCAAATTAACTTTGTACAAACATGAAATCTCAACCATTCATGCAGGAACATGAATGGTTGAGTGTGAGAGAGGTTCATGAAGGAACATGACCTCCTCGACTTCAGTTGGTGCCCCTTCCAAGTAAGGTTTGAGGCGTTGTCTATTAACTTTGAACACGTTCCCATTCCCTCGGTTCAAAATTTCACCCGCACCGTGAGGAAATACGGTTTGCACCATAAAAGGGTCAAACCAGCGACTACGAAGCTTACCCGCAAAAAGATGAAGCCGGGAATTGTAAAGCAACACCTTCTGCCCGGTCGTAAACACCTTTCGCATAATCATGAAATCGTGAAACATCTTGGCTCGGGATTTATGAATTTTGGCATTTTCAAACGCATCATTGCGTAGCTCTTCCAATTCCACAATGTCGCGTTCATAAGCACTTCAAATGAGTGATTTCAAAAGTTGGTACCCCTACTGCTAATTATGGTACGAGGAGTACAAAATCGCGCAAAAATATCCATTAAAAATTTGGTGACCACCTTGTTGTCGTTGGTCTTTGTGGGGATGTCCTCTACCCACTTAGAAACAGAGTCAATGGCCACCAGAATGTAAGCATTCCCGTACGAATTCGGGAAAGGATCCATAAATTCGATATCCCACACATCAAAGATGTCGACGACAAGGACATTTTGCAAAGACATCATATCATGTCGACCAATTCTGCCAAGGCGCTATCACCTATCACATTGCTTACAAAATTCGTAAGCATCTTCGAAAAGAGAAGGCTAGTAGAATCCAGATTGGAGCACTTTGGTGGCAGTTTTCTTTGCTCCAAAGTGTCCTCCAAATGGCTTACAGTGGAAAAATTGGAGCACACTTTGGAACTCATTATTTCGCATACACCGCTTGAAAATTTGGGGCAGAGAAGTATTTGAATAGATAGGGGTCATCCCAGTGAAATAATCTGACATAAGATCTAAATTTGGTTTGGTCAGATTTTTACCAACCCACAGGAAGTTGCTCGGTCATGAGGTAGTTCTTAATGTCGGCAAACCATGGGTTGTCTTCGATCGTGAACAATTGCTCGTCAGAAAATTTGTCATTAATAATTTGGTCCTGTGGGTTGGTCATCCCTAGACGAGACAGGTGGTCAGCTACAACATTTACACACCTTTTTTTGTCTTGAATTTCGAGATCAAATTCTTGTAACAAGATTCATCTCAAGAGTCAAGATTTTGCATATTTCTTCGCCATAAGGTGCTTGATGGCTGTGTGATCAGAATACATAATCACGTGGGACTCAATCAAGTACGACCAGAATTTCTACCAAGCGAATATGATCGCTAAGAATTCTTTCTCAGTCATAGTGTAGTTCAATTGGGTATCATTAAGTGTTCTACTAGAATAGTAGATCACATGAGGCAATTTGTCAAATTGTTGCCCAAGCACTGCTCCCACAACGAAGTCAGATGGATCACACATTAACTCAAAGGGTTCAGTCCACACCGGTACCTTAACTATGAGAGTTGAAGTCAACTCTTTCTTGAAGGTCAAAAAAGCATGGTGGCAATCTGGTGTGAACTCAAAAATGACATCCTTAGCCAACAAAGTGGTGAGATGTCAAGCAATTTTGCTAAAATCTTAAATGAACCTACTATAGAATCTAGCAAGCCCCAAAAAGGGGCGGACATCCTTCACGTTACGTGGTAGTAGGAGATCAGCAATAAGGCCCACTTTGGGGGGATCGGCCTCAATTCCCCTACTTGAGACAACATGTCCAAGTGCGATCCCTCGCTTCACCATGAAGTGACATTTCTCCCAATTGAGAGTGAGGTTCTTCTCATGACATCACTTGAGGACAAGGCTCAAGTGACAAATGCACTCATCGAAGGAAGTGCCAAATATGGAAAAGTCATCCCTGAAAATCTCAAGGAAACGGTCTACCATATCGGAGACGATTCTGAACATACACCTTTGAAACATTGCCGGCGCATTACATAACCCAAAGGGCATGGGACTGTAGTCAAACATGTCAAAGGGACAAGTAAATGTGGTTTTCTCTTGATCCTCGGGGGTGATGGGAATTTGGTTTTAACAAAAGTATCCATCAAGAAAACAATAATACTCACGTCTGGCCAACCTTTCCAACATTTGATCAATGAATGGCAACGGGAAATAGTCTTTCCACATTGCCGCATTGAGCTTGTGATAATCGACGCAAACTCTCCATCCAGTTTGCAGGCGTGTTGGTATAAGCTCATTATGTCATTCTCAACAACCGTCATGCCTGACTTCTTGGGAACCACATGAACATGACTCACCCACGAACTATCAGAGATAGGATAGATTATACCATGATCCAAGCACTTAAGAACCACCTTTCGGACGACTTCTTTCAACACAGGATTCAATCTTCGTTGTGGGTCCTAGCGAGGCCTAGAATTCTCTTCCATGTGGATCCAATGCTCGACAATACCAGGGCTAATTCCCTTAAGGTCCTTCAAGGACCACCCGATAGGCTCTTTGTTTTCAAAGAGCACTTTTTTAGGGCAGCCTCTTGATCTTTTGCATGATAAGAAGCAATGATGACGGGCAAGGTCTCCTTATCCCCTAAAAAAAGATGTGATTGATCGTTTATCTTACTGCAAGTGCACAACGTCGATGAAGACGCAACAAGTGTAGGTTATGTCCACGAGGATGTGTGTCAACTCTGGTTTGTTCGAAGTTAAGTGGGCAAAGAGGGGAAAAGAAATTTATTACACTAAACTAGACTACGCTACACTAGCACGAAACAAACAACGAGGACGAAAGCACGAGACAAAATAAAACTAAACTAAGTGACTAATATAAGCAAGCTGGAAATCAGGAATGGAAAACCCGTAAGGGGTGGAGTGTGTGTACACATGAAATAAGAGGTGATGAATGCATTCAATATAGCACAAGTGTAGGTAGTGTAGCTATACATAAGAAGTACTTCATGGCAAGACCTATCATCCAAATCACTAACCTAAGTGATTAATATGAGCGTGAACAAGTTTGTTATTAAGAACCTAAACAAGCATGGAATGTAACTAAAGATTATAGTAGAAACCATCAAGTTAAGTATTCTCTTTAATTCAAACAAGCATACTCACATTTCTCACATAAAACAACATATAACATTCATTCCATTTCACATGACATGTAAAAACATCAACTCCACCCCAAAGGGGGATGAAACTACTCACTACTCATTAAAAGAAGACAAAACGAAATTAAGGAAATTAAGATAGGAAAGGGAGACATGCTAATTACTTGTACTAAGATTAAGACAAGCAAAACAAGCTAAACAAGCAAGCATTACAACAAAGACAACATTAAAACAAATTATGAAGAATTATTTTATTTACATGACTCACATTACAAGTAGCATTGTTCTCCAACTTGAGGTTTGCCTGAAGACTTACTCCAAGTAGAGAGAATGCGACAAAGAAATGGGTGAATACAAAGGAGAAGAAAGAGTTCTATTTATAATCATAGAAAAAGGCAATCGGGGACAATCCCCCAGTATGGGACTAAACACATACTATAAATGGACATAAAACAACATAATTCAGGACCCGACTAAATCATGAATTGTCTGGACCAATATGAATCGCCAATTAGCAGTCTGGGACACCCAATTGGTGGTCTGGAATGGTTGGACTGCGTCTGGATTTCGGGCTGTATTTCTTGATGTTTGATGAACCTAATTTAGTTGTTGATATTTGGGCCCGAATCTAATTGGAAAAATACTCCTCATGATGGTGTATAGCTTCTTAATTTCCCTCGTTGATCCTTTTGCTTCACATCCGGGTCCTTCTCTTTTGCATCTCCGTTCATAAGTCCTGCAATTCAGTCATTTTCCTTGGTTTTAAGTCCTTTTTGAGTCTCTTCTTCCTAAACATGTTTATTCTTGAAACTTAAACATAAAAATCCTTGCGTAGCATTGTTTAAGTTCAAAATAATGGATATAAGACACAAATATATGCATCATATGATGTCAATCAAATACCCCCACACCCAACTTTTGCTAGTCCCGAGCAAAACAAAGAAAAGGAAAAATGAAAGAAAGGAAAAATCATTCGTAAAACAGGGAAATCCTAACTCACTTTCGTAGGAATCACGATTGCACTTAGCACGTGCAACAAGCCGTTAAACCCCCTTGTCGCCAAGGAGGAGTGTTGTCTCCTGAGGGTTTTCAGCGGATATACCCACAAAATCCTAACATTGATGCATTATTCCATCTAGAAACTTGACTCGATGAACTTATTTTGGTCGATCATTGGCCACGGTAATCCTATGGGCCAACTCTATATATGTATCCAGTCCACACACCTAGCCTAATGAATCATTCATGCAAGTTAATTAAGGACTTAAGTGAAAAATAAGGACAACCTTAACATCCTCAAGTGATACAAAGTGTAAAGTCCATTAGGGTTCTTATTTGCATTACCATTTTTTTCTCTTTTTGTTCTTCTTTTTTGTTTTTTCTTTTTTCTAGTCAGTGTGTAATTCTCCCAGGGTCAGGTTTCATGCACATCATTGCCGATGATGACTTACATTATCACGTACACCTTTCCCCACATCTCCACATAGGGTGATCCTTACCACCCGTGTAATAAGAGTTTGGTCGGTGCATCCCAAGTTAGATGACTCGAAAGTACCACGCACAAACTCCTCTCGGACCAAATTTCCTGAGTGATAGCAGATGTACCAGAAGAGAGAACACCACTTTTTTATTATCTACATGGTAACCAAAACCCTTATACTTAATGTTTCACAACAAGATTTTAAGGGTCCCTGACTACGACAGACTTCCTTATACTAACAGACACAAATTATTGGACTCAGTAGGTTCAAGGTGGACTTCTTTAATCGTTTGAGTACTGAAACCCTATGATTACTCACCCCCCGAGGGAAGATCGGGGGCATCCTTACGACTCGATAAGACCTAAAGCCGGTATACTAGATATCCTAATGCATCATGTTCAAGATAATTTTGGGAGTTTTCTTTTTACTTTGCCTCTCACCCGTTTTGCACATGCTAAACACACGCAAAACATAGAAAACATTTTCTTTCGCAAACACTTTTCGAAAAAAATGCAAAAATTTAAAGCACAATGCAAGAAAATGAAGACAAGTCACCCAAGGATCACGGCAAGCAGATATAACGAAATTAAATGCAACACACTAACATGACCTTAACAATTCACACAAAAGAAAACAAAATCAAAAGAAACGACTCGACTATGTACACATGTAAAACACCCCCACACTTACTTCACGCATCGTCCTTAATGAATGCGAGAATGATACTTTATGGATTTATACATGAAAAAGAAAAGATCTCACCAACGTGAAGCACAAAGGGAACTTCATGGTTATATTAATGGACACAACCTGAATTCCCCTTAAAATCTGTGAAATACTAAAGAATGGATACAAATACGTGAAAGAAATGAGCCCCAAATACACAGGGATTTGAGCCCACAATAAGTTATGCTCACTCATGGAGTCTTCTTTTTTCTTTTTCTTTTTTTTTAAATATAACTATGTACAAAATAAGTTCTCATCTTCATTTTTCAAAAAAGATCAAATGGGAACCGCAAAAGTGGGTCAATGCACATGGAATGAGAACATGACACCATGCAGGGCCAGAATTCTCATGTGTGGGCCCCCTCACAAAGAGCACAAGATTAAAGGAGAGGTTCATGAATTAGACGCAAATGCATCTCATTCAAAGGATCAAACTGAAAGGGCTTGAACCTCTCAAGAGTTTGCAATGGAAGAAGAGTTTCTCCTTTTGCAGAATTGAAGTTATAATCGTCAATCCAAACTCTCCAACCAACATGTTGGTGGGTCGGAACGAGGTCAAGAACCTTGTTATGAATGTCAGACTCACCAGGCGAACAGAATATGGGTCTCTGACCCAAGGTATCCTCTAAGGCACTTCCAATACCTTCATGGGCGATTTAATTGTTTGATGTCTCATCATTTCCAAGATGACCAGGAACAATAGTGAGGCAAACTCTCATCCGGTCATATGAAATTATGGGTACTAGGGAGCTCTTGCTCTACCATAGGTTAGTCCTTAAGAGTCACGACAACAAGATCATGTGTCTCAAGGGCCACAGGACAAAAAGGTAAGGCACAATCCTGTGCCGACTTATAATGAAACTAGTCCACGCTCTTCTGAATTTGGATCGAATCCCCCACCATTTGATCGTGAATTGAAACCCCAAGTCCCTCAGACTTACTAGGAGTTTGACTTTGAAAGAATGTGCTTTGAATTTGTGGATGTGGTGGTTCGATATTAGAAGATAAATCCTCATGTTGACAAGAAAAGTTACCATCCTCACGTTCACGTAATTGCTGTGTCATTTGACTGACATGCATTGCCATATTTTGTATGGACTGTTGAGTGGCTTTCATGAACGTAAGGAAAGTTTGTTTCAAGGAATCAGTTATGTAGTCAATTGTGAGGCTCAAGTCAGAGTTTGAGAAATTTGGGGGTTGGGTGTTGATGGGCTGAGAATGAGTACAATGATTCGGAGTAGGGTGTTGGTAGAATTCTTGGTATTCGGGAGGAGGATACTAGGGGGGAAATGATGTATAAGAATTTGAATAAGAATTGTCTCCCCAAGAATTCAGCCCTCTATGGTTGTACGCGGATGCGTAAGGGTCACATTGAGCATTTTGGGAAACATAAGGACATTATCCAAAAACATGACCACTCAACCCGCAATAGTCACATGGTACTGCTACAGGAGCTATTGGTGCACTCATGTCATCTACCACATGCATGAAAGAGGCCAAAGGTTCTTGTAATGTCTTAGTTTATTGACAAACATATGATCCGAGATGACTACATGGTGGTCTAGCAGTCGGTGCCCCTCTCATATTACCCCAATATGAAGATTGCTCAGTCACACAATCAAGATTGTCCCAACCAAACATGGTGTATGTCTTAGGCACCCTAAGATGCATGGGTCTAGAGTAATAGGGAGAATAGTCGTGGTCCCAACAATGATATGGATGGTCGCCCATGTAATAACCATACATCTCGCCAAAGAACTCTCGAGTCGACCACTCTCACCACCACGAGGCTAAGCTCGCAAAAAGTGCTTGACTCGACCCTAAAATGCTAACAAAGAGTGTAAAGGGGAGGAGACTACAACGTAGAAGTAGGAGAGAAGAAGATGACTCAGAGAAGAATGGAGGAATCCCTAAAGCTAGCGTGGGTAAAGGGTGAGGGTAGAAGCCTAGTCTAGCAAACACGGCTCAAGCAGCCTACAGTCACTATAGGTACTTACAGCTAGACGACGCCTAACTACGAGGTCACACGGCCTCAGCACGCCTCACCTCTCTACGATGAAGACCATATGTCCAGAAAGTGAGTCAAGATCCGGAGATCTCGTCTCTCCTACCATCGACAAAGTGGGCGACACCGATCAAGCCATGACAATCGTGACCGAATCACTCTCCTAATGCGTCTGAGTCCAAGGGCCAATGTCTACTTGCTTTTAGATCAAGGCTTTACTTGAGTGTGCTTTTTGGGACTAAGGGAGGGGTGATCAAATCCCCCACCATATCTTTGAGGACTATAGGTGATGTCCCTTAAAGATGTTTTTTAATCTTAGGATAGCAAGCAACTCACCAAACAAGCACTCATCTCACTCTTGTTACAATGCACCTTACTAACTAATGCATGCTCTAACCATGCATGAATGAGTGAACGGGTGCACGTACCTCTCGCCAGCAATCGACAACAGGAATGTAAAGCAAATGAAAGACAATGTGCATGCGAGGTCTACAAGTGATTCAAGACATAGATGGCAATTAGTCTAATCTTTTGCTTCGAGTTTTATGGTCCAAGTTGTCTTAAAAAGGGGAATTGATTGGTTTATTGATTGATCTGGGCGCAAACTACTGGTCAGAACATGCAAAATTGAGCTCCTAGACAACTAAAATGTACAAACAAACAACTAGAACAAAAATTGGAGCAAAATCAGCTCACCAGGCCGACAGTTGGCGGTCCCAAACGCTGATTGGCGGTCCAAAGGACAGATCTCTGCTCAAAATTTATCCTGGTGTGTCCCCTTGATGATTCAATGTCCCTGAAACAAAAAAAAACTATAAAAAAAATTAAACCTACTCGAATCGTCCAAACCAGAGTCTGGACAGAACACCTCCCGGCAACAGTGCCAAAAACTTGATTGATCGTTTATACTACCGCAAGTGCACGACATCGGTGAAGACGCGGCAAGTATGGGTCATGCCCACGAGGAGGTGTGTAAACTCTGGTTTGTTCAAAGGCAAGTGAGAAAACATGGGAGAAGAAATTGATTACACCAAACTAGACTTCGTTAAACTAGCACGAAACAAACAACGAAGATGAAAGCACGAGACAAAATAAAACTAAACTCAGTAAATAATATTAACCCTACGGGGGTTGAGTGTGTGTACACATGAAATAAGAGGTCATGAATGCATTCAATAGAGCATAAGTGTAGGTAGTGTTGCTATGTGATGACAATTAAATTTATACCGCAAGTGCACGACGTCAATGAAGACGTGGCAAATACGGGTCGAACACAAGGAGGGAGAGATCTTGTTATTTGTGTGATTTTCGATTAAGGGGAAGAAGGAGAGAAGAAATAAATTGGGTTTTGAGATTTTTTGATTTTTAATTTCCTAAAGCATGAAACATGAACAAATAAAACTAAAGCAAGAACAAAGATGGTGAATTCCATTGGGTGGAGGTTTAGGTATTGGGTTTAGATTAGAGAATTCAGAAACTTATAATAAATCATATTAGTTATAACGCATTACATGATAAATGATTTAACATAAACTCAAGTAATCAAAATATACTAACACGAAATTAAAATAATAACTTTTATTCTTCTTCTCTTCACCCTAAATCCGTCACCTCCACCCTTTGGAAAGAGTTAGAAACTCATGGATGGAAAGGAGGAGAAGGGGTCCTAGAGGAATTACAAAAGAAAACTAAAAACAAGAAATAAAACAACAGAAATTTATTAAACTAAGGAATAAAAACTAGAACATAAGCTAATGACTCTCACAACATCGTTTCAGGGCTATTTATTGCCGATACCAGGGATTTAGGTATAAAATAGGAAAGTGTACGCGTCAACACGCAACCGGTAAAAATTTTAGAGCATGAATCTAATTTGGTGCGGCGGATGCGCCACCTTTTTAGCTCCGATTTAATCCGGATTTTTCCTGTGTGTTTATGGTATGATTTCAATATCCTTTGCGCATCTGGATTGATTCTTTCCTTTCTTTTGAGCTCCGACTTTATTTCTTTATATATTTGGAGATCCACATTGATTTTATTTAGATTTTCTCCATAATAATAAAAGCTACTAGTAATTTGCAATTAGGTCCTTGGCGTTTTGCAATTAAGTCCTTGTCTACTTTTGTGCTTAAGTCCTTGTCCTTTTTGTAATTAGGTCTTGAATGCTTTTATGATTGGATGTATTTCCATTTGAAACCCGATAATCTTGAACTTGGTGTTTATGCCAGGAATGAGTCTCTTGCACGCATTTATGCTCGGGATATGGGTAATTTGCATTCAGGTCCCTGTATTCTGTAAATAAGACTAAACACATACCTTAGTAGCATTCATTGATATAAAATTAATCTAAATGAAAGACATATGATGCAATGTATGCAATGCATCAAATACCCCCACACCTAGATTTTGCTAGTCCCTAGCAAAACAGAATATAAGAAAAATGAAAACAGGGAAATCCTAACTCACTTTCGTAGGAATCACGGTTGCACTTAGCATATGCAACAAGCCTTTAAACCCCCAAGTTTCCTTAGAGGACGAGTTTTGTCTCGTGAGGGTTTTCAGTTGACACACCCACAAAGTATTAATTCAACATTCCATTAACAACTTTCAATATCCCCACCTCAACCTTATACATCTCACTTAGAATTCTTGCATGCTCATTATATAAATCTAACTCATCAAAATTCTGACTTGATCTTCATTCCTCCAATATTCACACCACTAACCCTTCTACACATGTTATCACTTAAATTATTTTGCACGCCTCCTCTGGTGGTGAAGTATCATTCGGATCAACCATGACATGGATCATTCTTTTAGCTTTGGGCCTTGAGTATCTTAAAGTATTTTTTTTCTTTTTCCGTGATTCAACACATTTGCTTTTTCTGACACTTTTACCCTTTTTGCATTCGTGTAGCGAGTTTGGTCGATAATCGCGAGCTGATAGACTCAAGTTACCGGGTTTCAAGATACCCCTACGGACCAGTGACTCAAAGGCTTGGGCTTTTGTAATCATTTTGCAAAATGTGCTTTCCTCACTTTTTTTCCGCTTTTATTTTCCTCAAGGCTTAATTGCTAATAGAATTACACACTTCCCGGTATATTTTCCTCAACCTCTGCTTTTTATCAACCACTTCAAAGATTTGATTCATCCAATTTAAGTGCATACATGTCTTAAAGGGTAATGGGTTATTTCTTTGGAACTTAGATTTATGTCACAGTTTCTACAAGCAGAACTATATAATAAGGAACAAAAAACTCAATGCAATTTGTACATAGGTTTTGGTGGTTCAATCTTAAGCTATGTCATGAAACATTGAAATTTTTTATTTATTTTTTATTTTTTTTAACAGAAAAATAAAACAGATAGATAGACACCCCCCACATCTAAATCATGCATTGTCCTCAATGTATGCAAAGAAAAAACAAATGCACTTATTACCTGAGTCAAATTGCGGTAGAGAGGTTGAATTTGCTCAGAGTCAACCATAGTCAGAACTGGATTGAATGACACCATGTTGGTGCTTGTATCCAGTTGAATTGTTCCACATGTTGCACTGAGGCACATATTCCACACCCCTCACATGTATTGGTTCTCTTATTTGGTCGAGTGATGGTGGGTGTGTCGCAGAATTACTCCTCCTTTTCTCACTTCCTTTTTGATTTTGTGATGATTTATTTGATTCAGAAATCTTATAGATACGTGCTCTCATCACAACATCACTTTGATTGCATATTATTCTGGCTCGCTATCAACATGAAAGATATTAAATTCATCTTTTAAGTTCCCAAAAGATAATTGCATGAGCCCATTTCGACAGTTTATCAATGCTTCAGAAGTGGATAAAAAGGGTCTGCCTAGTATTACAGGGATTTGTCTCTTAGGATCGACAACAGGTTCAGTGTCTAGAACGACAAAATCCACTGGGTAAATGAAGTCACCAACCTTAATCAAAACATCCTCGACTACACCTCTTGGTTTCTTAATAGAGCAATCAGCAAATTGAAGGGTTGTCTTAGAGGGTTTTAGTGGACCAAGGTTGAGTTGCTCGTAGACAGAGAACGGGAGTAGGTTAACACTAGCACCAAGGTCTAGAAGGGCTTTGTTGATAAAAGTATCTCCTATTGAACATGAAATTGTGGGACACCCAGGATCCTTATATTTTATAGGAGACGAGTTTGACAGGATAGAGCTTATGTTTGCAGTTAAGAATGCCTTCTTTGGTACGTTCGTTTTTCTCTTTTTAGTGCACAGATCTTTTAAGAATTTTGCATAAGCGGGTATTTGTTGAATCATGTCTAAAAGTGGAATGTTCACCTTAACTTGCTTAAATACTTCCAAGATTTTCTCCATTTGTGCACTTGAGTTCTTTTTGAGTCTATTAGGGAATGGGGCTTTAGGAACATAGACTCGCTCAGGTTCAGGTTGAGCTATGGGTTCAGGTTGAGTAGGTGGGTTGGGCGTTTCAGATTGGACGTCGGGCTCAATGGTTAGGTCATATGTGGTAGCTTGATGGCTAGATTGATTAGACGTTCTAGGATTTACCACATTATTGTCAATCTGTCTTCCGGACCGTAATGATACTACAACATTTATTTGTTGGAACGGTCCTTCCTCATTAACCATTTGAACCGGTCTAGGGTTGTTATTTCCTGAAGGTGGTTGATAGGATTGATATGAGTTATTAGATCTAGGGTTCACCTCAGGTTGACTTGGAAACCGACCCTTTTCCCTTTCACCTACTATTTGTGCTAGTTGGCTGACATGTGTCTCAAGCCTTTGGAAGGTCTAGTTGGTTGTTTGTATAAAGGTTTTCATCAAATTTTCCAAGCTTGTCAACCTAACCTCATGATCGCCATTGTTACTAAACCCAGATGATGTATTATTTTGGTTATACGGGTTTGGTTGTTGTCTAGGAGGTTGACCTTGTTGGCTAGATGAGAAATTGGAATTATTACGCCAACCCGAGTTATAGGTTGATGCGTATGGGTCATTTCTAGCATGGTTATATATGGCATTAACTTTTTCCCAGTCCGCACAATCCTCCATTACATGACCAGTCTGACCACATCTAGAGCAAGGGATAGACAAGGCTTGATTCACTCGGGTTTGGGTTTGTAGCTCTAAACTTTCCATTCTGCGCATAAGGGTAGCTAGTTTTGCTTCAGCCGCTATGTTGGCTTCTACAACTAAGACACCTGGTTTGGGTTGACTTGCTATTCTCGATCCAATACTCGGGTTAAGCGGTGTTCTAGCATTGTCCCATTGCATACTGTTTTCAGCTAAATCCTCAAGAAAAGTCGAGGCATCATTTTCATTTTTCGACATGAAGTTCCCATGGCTTACTGATTGACATCATTTCATGCTCATATTTGTATCTTATATCCATTATCTTTCACCTAAACAATGCTATGTTACGAGTTTTATGTTTAGTTTTCAGGAATAATTAGGTTTGAAGAGATGAAGCATAAAAGGACCCAAAAGCTGGGAAAAAGGACTGGATTGTGACATCTGGGGACCAAGATGCAAAGGAGAAGGACCTGATCGTAAGACAGAGGGACCTAAGAGTAAAACAGAATACTTCACACCATTATAGGGAGTATTTTGACAATTCTATTCGGGTCGAAGCTCCAACATGCAAAATAGATGCATCAAATACCAACAAAGCCTTCCAGAAAAGCCCACAAGAAATTCCAGAGCGATCCGGACACTGTAGACCGCTAATTAGCGGTCCAAGACCGCTAATTGGAGGTCACTTTTGGCCCAAATGCGCTCAAATTTCTCCCGCACATGTATTAGAGGATGTTTAGGCTATTTGTGGTATCGGTTTAGTCCCACATCGGGGGACTGTCCCGGATTAGCTTTTTCCATGACTATAAATAGAACTCTTCACCTCCTATTGTAATCACTCCATATTTTAAGTGGCTATTCTTCCTACTAGAAGTGAGGCCTTGAAGCACACACTAAAGTAGGAGGATGCTACTTTTAATGTGAGTCATTTTATCAATAAAGTTTTGTGTTTATTTCATTGTTTGTTTTATGCTTCTTTTATTGTTTGTGCATGTTTTAGTTTAATCGTCTTTTAATTCTAGCTTAGTTTTAATATGCTTTCTTTCCATAGTTTAATAATTAGTGTAATGTTTAGTGAGTAGTTCCATCCCCTTTGGGGGGTGGAGTAGATGTACATACATGCATTAGAGAATGGGATGAATGCTTTAATTTCAATGTTTTGATTAAACATGAATGTATGCTTGCTTGTTTAGGATAGAATTTAAAACTTGATGAGTTTTGCCAAAATGATTAGACACCTCTCATGCTTGTTTAGGTTCTGAAATAAATACCTTGCATATGTAAATGTTAATCAACTAAGTTGGTGAATAGATTGATAGGTTTTGCCATAACATTTAGACACTTCCTATGCTTCATAAACACCACCTTCATGTGCTTAAAGAATGTATTCTACACCCACCTCTTTGCATGTGTGCACTCACTCCACCCCTTAGGGGTTTTCCCATTTCTGAAATTCCAGCATTCTTGTTTTGTTCTTAGCTTAGTTCTTATTTCATCGTTTGTTTGCTTCTTCCACATTTCATACTTCTTAGCGTAGTGTAGTCTAGATTAGCGTAACCAACTTTCTTCCCCCTATTTTTGCCACTTGATTTCGTACAAGCAAGAGGCTACTCACCTCCCTGAGGACGACCCGTACTTGCCACCGCTTCATCGCGGCCGTGCACTTGCGGTTTAAAATAAAACGTTCAACACTTACGGATTCTACCATAACCCTAGATGTGGGTGTCAATCCCTCATAAATAATTTGGCATAATTGCCATCTTGGAATTCCATGATGAGGGCATTGGGTCAGAACACTTTTGAATCTTTCTAGATAGGAATAGAACGGCTCGCTCTCAGACTGAACGAATGCAACAATTTCATTCCTAATCCTCATAGTCTTATGCTTGGGGAAATATTTTTTCAGGAATACTTGAACAAACTCAGCCCAACTCCTAATAGATCTTTCGGCTAAACTATATAGCCACTTCTTAGCGTCATCCTTTAGTGCTAGAGGCACGAATTTCAGACGCACTGCCTCCTCACGGATATGCTGGTATTGCATAAGAGAGCAGATTTCCTCAAATTCTCTAAGGAAGAGATATGGGTCTTCCCTAGAGGTGAACTTAGGCAACATACTCATGTATTGTGCCTTAAGTTCAAAGTCGTGACCCTGTATGGTGGGCATAACGATGCACGATGGCTGAGCAGCCATCGCTGGATAGCATCGATCCCTCATAGTTATAGGTTGCACAACAGGTGGGTCCACTACGTTCTCACCCATTGGATCCGGGTGAGGTGGTGCAACAGATGGAATGGGGCTAAGCTCTAGACTGGAATCTAGATGAACTCGTGAGAGTCGATTACTCAAGTCCCGAATCCAAATCTGAGTGCACCGGGTTGAATCAATTTTTGAGTTCAAATTCGAAATTTAAATTCCAAATTTAATTTCAAGAATTAATTACAATTTTTTTAATTTTTTTATTTTCGTTTTTTAATGGAAACAAACAATAGAATGAGGAAAGATGAGAAAAGAATCCTAATCTAGAGAATTTAGGTGAGAAGAGAAAGAAGACTCAGATGAGAAGGGAAACCTAGCTCTAAAGATAGAAAGAGGGTTGGTCAGAAAATTCCTAAGAAAGCACGGTTCAAACAATCCTAGACCTAGTGTCACTTAGATCTAGACGACTCCTAACTGGTTGAGTCGAATTGATTCGCTTGATTCACCTCCCTCACTTATCAAACCAACTTGGCCAGGCCGTGTATAGCTAGTGGGGGCGCTTCCGACAGAGTCGGTGCCAATTAGACAACCACTTCGCTTGGAAGACTTACGTCAACACAAAAACACTTTCTAGACACCAAATTAAATTCAATCGGCTTCAGGTCATAGCAAGTCAAACCAATTCTTCTCTTTAAATGAGTCCGAGTCCTTAGGGGTCAATGTCTAGTTGATTTTAATTTAAGGCTTGGGTGACACTTTAGGATTGTGATTTGTGGGCCACGGAAGGGTGATGAAATCCCCACCGTATCTTTTCCTACGGAGTTGCCCTTAAGATAGTTTAAATCAGATCTAGCAAAGATAGTCAAACAATGGTCTTTAGAGGGGGGCAATTGCAAGGTTGTATGCAAACTAGATTATATGCTTAAATGCAATCGATGAAAATCACGATACGTACCTTGACTCCAGCACTCTTCAACAGAAATTGATTTGCAAGAATTTAGCAAGAATAATGCATACAAAACACTAGATGATGCATGCACTAAGGCCTTTCTAATTTTGCCAATTTTAGGTCAGAGTTGAATTATTGCCAATTATGGAATTTTTGCCCTAACATGTGCAATTCTAATAAAAGGAAATTTTCTGAAAATAGAAATTACGAGGGAAAGATGCAACAAAGGTTACCTATGCAATGCTCAGTCGGGTTCACCGCCCGCTCTTGAAATTTCAGTAGCTTCACGCGTCCACCCAGGGATGAGTCGCGTCCCAGAAAAATTTGAAGCCCAGAAGCTCCAAGTGTGCGGCGGATTCGCGCAAGTTACTCTTTAGGTGCGGCGATTTCGCCGCTCGTTTAGCTCCAAATGTGCCCGGATTTCTCCGCGCACTCTGTTGTCTCCTGAAACACAAATCCAACTACTTAGATCGCGCACAAGATAAACAGGATAAAATCGAAATCAACAACAAAAAAACAAAATCTGCATCGCCTCCCCGGCAACGGCGCCAAACACTTGATGAGAATTAAATTTATACCGCAAGTGCACGGCGTCAATGAAGACGTGGCAAATACGGGTTGAACACAAGGAGGGAGAGATCTTGTTATTTGTGTGATTTTCGATTAAGGGGAAGAAGGAGAGAAGAAATAAATTGGGTTTTGCGATTTTTTGATTTTTAATTTCCTAAAGCATGAAACATGAACAAATAAAACTAAAGCAAGAACAAAGATGGTGAATTCTGTTGGGTGGAAGTTTAGGTATTGGGTTTAGATTAGAGAATTCAGAAACTTATAATAAATCATATTAGTTATAAAGCATTACATGATAAATGATTTAACATAAACTCAAGTAATCAAAATATACTAACACGAAATTAAAATAATAACTTTTATTCTTCTTCTCTTCACCCTAAATCCGTCACCTCCACCATTTGGAAAGAGTTAGAAACTCATGTATGGAAAGGAGGAGAAGGGGTCCTAGAGGAATTACAAAAGAAAACTAAAAACAAGAAATAAAACAACAGAAATTTATTAAACTAAGGAATAAAAACTAGAACATAAGCTAAGGACTCTCACAACATCGTTTCAGGGCTATTTATAGCCGATACAAGGGATTTAGGTATAAAATAGGAAAGTACACGCGTCAACACGCAACCGGTAATAATTTTAGAGCATGAATCTAATTGGGTGCGGCAGATTTGCCGCATTTTGTACATAAGGTGCGGCAGATTCGCCACCTTTTGAGCTCCGATTTAATCTGGATTTTTCCTGTGTGTTTATGGTATGATTTCAGTATCCTTTGCGCATCTGGATTGATTCCTTCCTTTCTTTTGAGCTCCGACTTTATTTCATTATATATTTGGAGATGCACATTGATTTTCTTTAGATTTTCTCCATAATAATAAAAGCTACTCATAATTTGCAATTAGGTCCTTGGCGTTTTGCAATAAAGTCCTTGTCTACATTTGTGCTTAAGTCCTTGTCCTTTTTGTAATTAGGTCATGAATGCTTTTATGCTTGGATGTATTTCCATTTGAAACCCGATAATCTCGAACTTGGTCTTTATGCCAGGAATGAGTCTCTTGCACGCATTTATGCTCGGGATATGGGTAATTTGCATTCAGGTCCCTGTATTCTGTAAATAAGACTAAACACATACCTTAGTAGCATTTACTGATATAAAATTAATCTAAATGAAAGACATATGATGCAATGTATGCAATGCATCACTATGCATAAGAAGTTCCTCATGGCAAGACATGTCATCCAAATCACTAACCTACGTGATTAATATGAGCATGAACAAGTTTCTTATTAAGAATCAAAACAAGCATGGAATGTACCAAAAGATTATGGCAGAAACCATCAAGTTAAGTTTTCTCTTTAATTCAAAAAACATACTAACATTTCTCACATACAACAATATTTAGCCTTAATTCCATTCTACATGACATGCATAAACATCAACTCCACCCCCAAAGGGGGATGAAACTAGTCACTACTCATTAAAAGAAGACAAAACAAAATTAAGGTAATTAAGATAGGAAAGGGAGACATGCTAATTACTTCCACTAAGATTTAAACAAACAAAACAAGCTAAACAAGCAAGAATTAAAACAAAGACAACATTAAAACAAACTATGAAGAATTATTTTATTTACATGACTCACATTACAAGTAGTATTCTTCTCCACCTTGAGTTTTGCTCTAAGGCTTACTCCAAGTACAGAGAATGCCACCAACCAATTAGCAAATATAAAAGGGAAGGAAGAGTTCTATTTATAGTCATAGAAAAAGGCAATCGGGGACAATCCCCCGGTATGGGGATAAACACATATTATAAATGAAAATAAAACAACATAATCCATGACTCGATCGAAGAGCCCGGGTTGCTTACCAAGAGTAAAGATGTTGAAATCCATCGGAGGTTTCCAAAAGACAACCTCATCAAGACATTGCGACAATTGATCAAAGTATTAGATGTCGCAAGAAATGGCTTCCCAAGGATCACTGGAATTTGTCCTTGTGGGTTGGACACAGGTTCAGTATCCAAGATGATGAAATCAACTAGGATTACGAACTCACCCACTTTAATCAAAACATCCTCCACACTTCCTCGTGGAATCTTGATGGATCTGTCAGCCAATTGGAGGGTTGTCTTCGTTGGCTTAACATTGCCTATACCAAGGTTGATATAGACAGAGTAGGGTAGGAGGTTCACAGTTGCTCCCAAATCCAATAGAACTTAAGGAATTGTCACATTACCGATCATGCAAGAAACATTTGGACAACCGGGATCCTTGTATTTGACTTGCAGAGGTTGTGTCAATATCGAGCTCACATTGGCGGCCAGAAATACATTTTTGGGAACATTTGTTCTCCTCTTAACGGTACAAAGGTCCTTAAGGAACTTGTCATATGGTGGCATTTGCTGAACAACTTCCAACAACGGAATGTTCACCTTGACTTGCTTAAGTACCTCAACGATTTTGTCCCAATGCTCATCGTATTTTTTAGTCAACCTATGAGGGAAAGGTGCTTTGGAGAGATAACTATCATGAGGAGGAGTCTCAAAATTAGGTTTCTTGAAAGACTCACGAACCTCTTCGGAAGAGTCACCAACAGGGTTGGATTCAAGCATTTCCACATTGTTGCCAACAACCCTTCTTGATCTTATGGTATGAACAACATTTGCATGTTGGGAAGGGTCATTTTCAACACTATGCACATTCTCGCGTTCATGGAACTGATGATCCAACTGGCTAACTTGCATTTCCAAAGCTTTGACTGTACCTTGCATGCTCTGCATGAACGCTTTAAGGGTTGGATCAGTAGATGGGCCCTTTGGATCAATCCACTGGTGTAGTGGAGTTTGGTTAGAATAACCCAACGATGAGGCCTGAGGAGGTTGATAATTATGGTACTGAGACCTTTGATGTGGGGGTTTGTAGGTCACCGATGGGCATGGATGGTGATAAGGTGGAGGTTGAAGTTGAGTGTGCGAGCTCTAACCGTGGCCCCACTAGGCCCCAAGAGAAGTTAGGGTGGTTACGCCATCCCGGGTTGTAGAAGTGAATGTACGGATCATTACGGGGCTTGTGTTGATACATCGCATTTGCATGCTCAATGTCCCATGGAGCGTAAGCACATTCCAAGTCATCATGTCCTGTAAGTCCACATCTACTACAGGTGGGAGTAGTGACCTGGGCTACAGGAGCTCGGTCCAACTCTAAACTCTCAGTCCTACGCATGAGAGCAGCCACTTTTGCCTCAGACGTGATAGTTGACTCAACTTGATATGAATTAGCTCAACCAGAAGACCTGGCAGCTCATCCATTCAATTCAAAAGTTGACTCAACTCAAAGGTACGTTCATCCATTAATTCAAAAGTGTCACATGCCTCATCGATGAGTTTTATTTGGAAATCACTCTGACACATCGACTCCAACAATGTACGGATGTTGTAGTTGAGGCCCTCATAAACAATCTGGCAGAGCTGTCATAGCTCAAGTCCATGATGAGGGTACTTCTAGAGAAGGTCTTTGAACCTCTCAAAGAAAGCAGGAAAACATTCGGTCTTAGTCTGATACATTTGATGTATCTGGTACCGTATCTGTTGACTATTCATTTAAGGGAAAATCTCTTCAGAAAAACGGTCACCAAGTCATCCCAAGACTGAATAGAGCTCGCCGGGAGGCAGTACATCCATTTCTAAGCGTTACCTTCAATGTGAAAGAAATCATCCTCAACCAGACTGAATCCTAGTCAAGTTGCTGAAGCTTTAACATGGAGCATACCTACTCGAATTCACATTTAAAAATACACGGATGCTCCTTATTAGCAGTGAAGGTAGGAAGCATGCTCACATATTGAGGTTTCAGTTCATAGTTGTTCCCGCAAGCTGGTGTAAGAACTATGCAAGAAGGTTGCGCGGCCCGAATAGGATGGGTCCGCTCCCACAAAGTCATCGGTCTATCCCGTCGAGCTAAAGGTGGTGGTGCACCTAGAACTTGATCCTGACCGAATCCATCTACCTCCCGAGTCAGAGGACGAGGAGAAGGAGGTATAGAAGTCCCCCACTTTATCTTGTATGGGACAACCCCTCCTTAGTAGCGTTTTAGAGTCTAAATCTAGAAATCAAATCTCCCAACAAACACTCAACTCACACTTCATGCAACGCAATTCCAACTAATTAATGCATGGTCATCCAAAATGCAGGAATGAGAGTAGGAAGTGCGTACCTCACGTCAGCACTCAACAACTGAAAATAAAGCTAAAACAAAAGACAAACTACGTGCCTAAGTCAAGTATATGATGCATGACCTAAACAAGCAAGAATGACTAATCTTTTGCTTTGGATTTTAATGGCTTGTTGATTAAAAGGAATTGATTGTTAATCTGGGGGAAAACTACAAGTCAAAACATGTCAAATTACGCCCCAGAACACTCTAGTGAATGTGGAAACAACCAGAAAAATGCAGAGGGAAAATTGAGCTCAGCAGGCCGCCAGTTGGCGGTCTACCACCTCTGATTAGCAGTCTGTTCACCTTTGGTCACCTCCAAACTTCTCCTGGTGACGTCTCTTGATCTTTACAACCTCCTCAAACAAATCCAAACTTTAAACAAAAAATTAAAACCTTTCGAATTGTCCAAACCAAAGTGTGGACAAAGCACCTCCCCGGCAACAGTGTCAAGAACATGATGTGTTCGTTTTAAATACCGCAATTGCACGGCGTCGGTGATGACGTGGCAAATATGGGTCGATCCACAGGGAGGTGTGTCGTCTCTAGTTCGTTTGAAGACATGTGGGAAAAAGAGGGGATAAGAACTTTAATACACTAAACTATACTAAACTACCACGAAACAAACAAAGAAGATGAAAGCATGAGACGAATTAAAACTAAACAAAGTGACTAATAGAAACGAACTGGAAATTAGGAATGGAAACCCCTTAGGGGTGGAGTGTGTGTAAACATGAAATAAATTGTCATGAATGAATTCAATAGAGCACCTCATGGCAAGACCTATCCTCCAAATCACAAACCAAAGTGATTGATATGAGCATTAACAAGTTTGTTATTAAAAACCTAAAAAAACATGGAATGTAACTAAAGATTATAGTAGAAACCATTAAGCTAAGTATTCTCTTTAATTCAAACAAGCGTACTAACATTTCTCACATAGAACAACATATATCATTCATTCCATTTCACATGACATGTAAAAACATCAACTCCACCCCCAAAGGGGGATGAAACTACTGACTACTCATTAAAAGAAGACAAAATGAAATTAAGGTAATTAAAATAGGAAAGGGAAACATGCTAATTACTTCTACTAAGATTAAGAAAAACAAAACAAGTTAAACATGCAAGCATTAAAACAAAGACAACGTTAAAACAAACTATGAAGAATTATTTTATTTACATGACTCACATTACAAGTAGTATTCTTCTCCACCTTGAGTTTTTCTCCAAAGCTTACTCAAACTAGAGAGAGTCCCACCAAGAAATGGGTAGATTACAAATGAGGAGGAAGAGTTCTATTTATAGACTTGAAAAAGGCAACTGGGGACAATCCCCCAATGTGGGACTAATGAAACTTCTACAAATGGATACAAACAACATACTAAACAACCATGAGAAACCAAATCGGATTTGAATAAAAGAGACCACCAATTGGCGGTCTTGGGTCGCTAATTGGTGGTCATGTTTTCTCGTATATTCTTCAATTTCGGATATATGCTTTAACGCTTCAATTCTTCACGTGGGGTGCACTTGGATCGGTTTGTGGAGTCTGGACCCGAATCTAATTGCCAAAATTCTCCTCATGATGGTGTGGAGTTTGTCGATTTGCTTATTGGTCCTTCTTTTTTACACTTGGGTCCTTCCCTCTTGCATAACAGTCCATAAGTCTCATAATTCAGTCATTTTTCTTGTGTTCAGGTCCTTTTTGTGTCTCCTCTTCTCAAACCTGTTTATTTCTGAAACTGAAACATAAAACTCGTTATGTAGTACTGCTTAGGTTCAAAATAGAGGATATAAGACATGAGTACTAGCATGATATGATGTCAATCAGTAGGATAGGTTAATGATGATCGTGTGTTATTGTATTCCTATTAAATGTGGTAATTATGATTCTAATTTGTAGATATACTTCTTTACGATACATGCTCGCCAGGTGTTTTATGGAATGTTTGTCCTTAACTGGCTTCATTCTTGATACTTAGGTGTAAGTGTGTTGTCCTAAATGATGATTAAATTACATGTTTGATCTGAATAATCTTTTATGTGATTGTTTGATGGACATTTGCCTTAATCGTTAGACAATTCCCATGTTTTCATCACTAACTTGAAATTTGATGTGATTGTTTGATGGATCTTTCGTATAATCTTTAGACACCTTCCATACTTTCATGACACTAATAACACCTCAAGTGGTTCAAATAAAATGTATGCCTAATCCATATTCCCCATCTTCTAAGTTGTTAGTTCGGTTGCATTTAGTTAATTGTAGTGTAGTCATTGTAGTTTAGATTAGTATAATCAACTACCTTTTCCTATACCATTTCTGCTGACTCAATTACGGATTTAGTTCCGAACCAAACAATCACAATCTATGTGGGCTGACCCGTACTTGCAACGTCTTCATAGACGTTGTGGAGTTCGGGTTATTAAAACTCTCAATCATTTTTCTTCATATATCCTACCCTCAAACTCTAGATAAAAATGGAGTGGCTGGGTGCGTACATAGATTGATCACAGAAATGGGAATCACTCTATAGTGATGCTCCAAAAGCTTTTGGATGGACACTTCTAGCACTATCGTATTCTTGCTTACATGTATCCTAATAAATCTGGTTATATTGCTTATACATACTTATTTTCTAAACCTCCAAACTATGATTGTCTTACAATTTTTGGTTGTAAATGTTGTCCTTGGTTGAAACCTATGCTGAAGATAATCTCTCTCAATAATTTGTTCCATGTGTATTTCTTTGTTATACTATTATACATCAGGGATATATGATGAGTATCATAATTTATCATTTTTACCTTCATTATTATCTTATTTTTGTATTTGAATAATACTATATCGACTGTTTTCTTTTCCTTTTGTAGGTTACGAGAAAATAAATACAATTGCTGAAAATATTGAAAAGTGAAAGGACTTAAATGCAAAATTTGATGTATAAAGTTGAAGTTGTAGGACATGATACAATAAATTTATGGGAAAATACTCAAATCATAAGTGTAAAATTGGATTATGCAATCAATATTAAATAGGAAAGTTCAGATATGAAAAGTTCGGACTACCAGTACATGCCACTAGTTTTTTTTATAAAATGCACATCCAAATTCCAAATTTGATGATTCTAGATCCGTTGGAAAGACGACTTAAAGGCGAAGTTATTCATTTATCTTAAGACTTGCAAAATTCCAATTATATGACGGTGAAAAACAGGTGTCAAGACATACTGTATTTGGAAACCAGACAATCAATAGATCATGAGTAATTTGGGCACAACATTGTCCTCCAAAATCCAAATCAAGTGATTCAATTGGCTTTCGAATTTTTTTGAATGATCACAATTTCTCCTTTCATGAGATATTCCCAATTCAGGTGTTTCATGGGTCAAACGGCACTTGAAAGGCAACTAACCTGGGAGAGATAAAATTCTATATAAAGCCTTGTATTCTCTAACCATGGGAGCTCTTGCCCTTTAGTTTAATTTTTTTTTGTACAAAAGGAAAAGAGTCTCATGTTGTATGTACTTAATTTTTTATTATTATTAGCTAACAATTTTTCTCTTTTCTTCTTATGTCTCTTTTCTCTTCTTTTATGTTTTCTTTCATCATGTATAACTAAATCCATCTCTTAGAAGGTGGAAATATGAGCCAGGATGAATTACGAATTATAGAAATCCTTGAGAAGCAGGTATAGAAATCCCCCACCTTATCTTGTATGGGACAACCCCTCCTTAGTAGCGTTTTAGAGTTTTAATCTAGAAATCAAATCTCCAAACAAGCACTCAACTCACACTTGTTGCAACGCAGTTCCTACTAACTAATGCGTGGTCATACAAAATGCAGGAATGAGAGTAGGAAGTGTGTACCTCACGTCAGCACTCCACAACTGAAAATAAAGATAAAACAAAAGACAAACTACGTGCCTAAGTCAAGTATATGATGCATGACCTAAACAAGCAAGAATGACTAATCCTTTGCTTTGGATTTTAATGGCCTGTTGATTAAAGGGAATTGATTGTTAATCTGGAGGAAAACTACAAGTCAAAACATGTCAAATTGCGCCCCAGAACACTCTAGTGAATGTAGAAACAACCAAAAAAACACAGAGGGAAAATTGAGCTCACCAGGCTACCAGTTAGCGGTCTACCACCGCTGATTGGCAGTCTGTTCACCTTTGGTCACCTCCAAACTTCTCTTGGTGACGTCTCTTGATCTTTACAGGCTCCTGTAACAAAGCCAACCTTTAAAAAAAATTAAAACCATTTGAATCGTCCAAACCAAAGTGTGGACAAAGCACCTCCCTAGAAACAGTGGCAAAAACGTGATGTGTTCGTTTTAAATACCGCAAGTGTACGACGTCGGTGAAGACGTGGCAAATATGGGTTGATCCAAAGGGAGGTGTGTCCTCTCTCTGGTTCGCTCGAAGGCAAGTGGGAAAAAGAGGGGAGAACAAATTGATTACAGTAAACTATACTAAACTACCACGAAACAAACAAAGAAGATGAAAGCACGAGATGAAATAAAACTAAAGTAAGTGACTAATAGAAACAAGCTGGAAATCAGGAATGGAAACCTCTAAGGGGTGGAGTGTGTGTACACATGAAATAAGTGGTGATGAATGAATACAATAGAGCACAAGTGTAGGTAGTGTTTCTATGCATAAGAAATACCTCATGGCAAGACCTATCATCCAAATCACTAACCTAAATGATTAATATGAGCATGAACAAGTTTGTTATTAAAAACCTAAAAAAACATGGAATGTAACTAAAGATTATAGTAGAAACCATTAAGTTAAGTATTCTTTTTAATTCAAACAAGCGTACTCACATTTCTCACATAAAACAACATATAGCATTCATTCCATTTCACATGACATGTAAAAACATCAACTCCACCCCCAAAAGGGGGATGAAACTACTGACTACTCATTAATAGAAGACAAAATGAAATTAAGGTAATTAAAATAGGAAAGGGAGACATGCTAATTACTTCTACTAAGATTAAGAAAAACAAAACAAGTTAAACATGCAAGCATTAAAACAAAGACAACGTTAAAACAAACTATGAAGAATTATATTATTTACATGACTCACATTACAAGTAGTATTCTTCTCCACCTTGAGTTTTGCTCCAAAGCTTACTCAAACTAGAGAGAGTGCCACCAACAAATGGGTAGATTACAAATGAGGAGGAAGAGTTCTATTTATAGACTTGAAAAAGGCAACTAGGGACAATCCCCCGATGTGGGACTAATGAAACTTCTACAAATGGATAGAAACAACATACTAAACAACCATGAGAAACCAGATCGGATTTGGATAAAAGAGACCACCAATTGGCGGTCTTGGGTTGCGAATTGGTGGTCACGTTTTCTCGTATATGCTTCAATTTCGGATATATGCTTTAACACTTCAATTTTTCACGTGGGGTGCACTTGGATCGATTTGTGGAGTCTGGACCCGAATCTAATTGCCAAAATTCTCCTCATGATGGTGTGGAGTTTGTCGCTTTGCTTATTGGTCCTTCTTTTTACACTTGGGTCCTTCCCTCTTGCATAACAGTCCATAAGTCTCATAATTCAGTCATTTTTCTTGTGTTCAGTGATTGACATCATTTCATGCTCATATTTGTATCTTATATCCATTATCTTTCACCTAAACAATGCTATGTCACGAGTTTTATGTTTAGTTTTCAGGAATAAATAGGTTTGAAGAGATGAAGCATAAAAGGACCCAAAAGCTGGGAAAAAGGACTGAATTGTGAGATCTAGGGACCAAGTTGCAATGGAGAAGGACCTGATTGCAAGACAGAGGGACCTAAGAGTAAAACACAATACTTCACACCATTATGGGGAGTATTTTAGCAATTGGATTCGGGTCGGAGCTCCAACAAACGAAGTAGATGCATCAAAGACCACCAAAAGCACAAAGAAAAGCCAGAATAAAACTCTACTGGATCCGGACATTTTGGACCGCCAATTGGCGGTCTGGATTAGTCCAGATCCGCCAAGATTTCTCCTGGACTTGTATTAATGTTCGTTTAGGCTATTTTTGGTGTTTGTTTAGTCCCACATCGGGGGATTGTCCCGGATTACCTTTTTCCATGGCTATAAATAGAACTCTTCACCTCCTATTGTAATCACTCCATATTTTAAGTGGCTATTCTTCCTACTAGAAGTGAGGCCTTGAAGCACACACTAAAGTAGGAGGATGCTACTTTTAATGTGAGTCATTTTATCAATAAAGTTTTGTGTTTATTTCATTGTTTGTTTTATGCTTCTTTTATTGTTTGTGCATGTTTTAGTTTAATCGTCTTTTAATTCTAGCTTAGTTTTAATATGCTTTCTTTCCATAGTTTAATAATTAGTGTAATGTTTAGTGAGTAGTTCCATCCCCTTTGGGGGGTGGAGTAGATGTACATACATGCATTAGAGAATGGGATGAATGCTTTAATTTCAATGTGTTGATTAAACATGAATGTATGCTTGCTTGTTTAGGATAGAATTTACAACTTGATGAGTTTTGCCAAAATGATTAGACACCTCTCATGCTTGTTTAGGTTCTGAAATAAACACCATTATGGGGAGTACTTTAGTGTAAAGTAGCATAATCAATCTTTCTCCCCCAATTTTTGCCACTTTATTTCTGATAAACAAGAGGTTGCTCACCTCCCTGAGGACGACCCGTACTTGTCACTACTTCATCGCGGCCGTGCACTTGCGGTTTAATTAAAACGTTCAACAAGTTTTTGGCGCCGTTGCCGGGGAGGTGCCAGTCCAGACTCTTGTTTGGACGATTCGAGTGGATTTAATTTTTGTTTTGTAGTTTGTCTTTGTTTCAGGAGACTTGGAGTGGTCAGGAGGAGCACCTGGAGAAGTTTTGAAGCAAGCTGCACACTGTAGACCGCCAATCAGCGGCCTGAGACCGCCAATTGGCGGTCTGGTAAGCTCTGTTTGCTCTCATATTTCTTTGGTCGGTTTTCATAATTGATGTAGTGATCTGGGATTTAATTTGGCAAGTTTTGACTTATAGTTTGTTCCCAGATCCATAATCAACCTCCTTTAAGCAACTTGGACCCTAAAACTCAAAGCAAAAGATTAGGCATTATTTATGTTTAGGCCATGCATCATATATGTGACTTAGGCATTTAGATTGTCTTTTATCTTAGCTTTATTTTCTATTGCTGAGAGCTGGCGTGAGGTACACACCTTCTACTCTCATTCATGCATTTCGTATGAACATGCATTAGTTAGTAGGAAGTGCATTGAAACAAGTGTGAGTTGAGCGTTTTGTTTGGAGAGTTGATTACTAGATTAGGACTCCAAAACGCTACTAAGGAGGGGCTGGCCCATAAAAGATAAGGTGGGGGATTTCATCACCCTTTCCTTCGCCCCAAAAACCACACTAATCAAGAGCCTAATTTTAAAATCAAGTAGACATTGGCCTTAAGGAATTCGGACGCATTAGGAGAGTGATCCGGTCCCGACCGTCATGACCTGATCGGCGTTGCCCACTTTGTCGATAGTAGGAGAGACGAGATCCCCGGATCTTGGCTCACTTGCTGGGCTTTGTGGTCCTCGTTGTAGGGAGGTGAGGCGTGTTGAGGCCGTGTGACCTCGCAGTTAGGCGTCATCTAGCTGTAAGGACCTATAGCGACCTTAGGATTGCTTGAGCCTTGTTTGCTTGTGTGCTTCTACCTGTACCCATCCGCCGTAGCTTAAGGACTTATTCCCTTCTCTCCTGAGTCATTCTTTCTCTCCTGTGTTCCCCCGTCTTCTACCCTACGTACATTCTTTGAAAAAAAAACAAAAGAGTTGTGGTTTGTGTGTGCACCTTTGTGCATGCTTTCGTGGACACGAGACGAGAGTGGTCATTTGACGAGGAGCGTTGTCAATCCGGCTTCGGTCATCAATTTCTCGACACCTTCCTCCTCTCATGTCACATGCAGTCCGGGTTCAATGGCTGCTAATTTCCGTGAGGAGGAGCAGTTGCTGGACCCACCTGTTCGACCAGTGCTTCCAGTTGTCGTTCCCATACCTCTACGTGATCGATGCTACCCGAGCCGTACAGCTCTACCCTCATGCATCGTATTACCAGAGGCTAATGGGAACCATTTTGAGGTTAAGCCTCAATTCATTTCCATGCTCCCTCATTTCACTGGGAAAGGTGACCCCTATATCTTTCTCAGGGAATTTGAGGAGGTCTGTGCTATGTTCAAGCTGCAACAACTTAGCACAGACTCCATCCATCTTAGGCTCGTTCCTTTTGCACTAAAGGATGACGCCAAGAAGTGGTTGTACAGCAACCAGGCGAATTCCTTTAGGACTTGGGATGAGTTTCAATCTGCATTCCTCAATAAGTACTTTCCTAATCATCGGACTCAAAAATTGAGGAACGAAATCAATTCGTTCTATCAACATGAGACCGAACCATTTCATGCATATCGTGAGAGTTTCAAAGAGCTACTATCTTCGTGCCCTCACCATGGCATTGAGTTGTGGCGTCTTTGTCAGATTGTGTATGAGGGTCTTCACATCCCGTCCAGAACGCTCCTTGAGTCCATGTGTCAAGGAGAGTTCTTGGGAAAGGATGAAAGGGAGGCATGGGCCTTCCTAGAAGACCTCGCTGAGAAAACCATGCAGTGGGAGAGTGTGAGGGAACCACCTGCATCATCTAGTATAGGAGCGAGGATCGTGAATGCAAACTCGACTAGATCGGGTACCGCATTTGCTATCGATACCACTACGGCCACCGAGGCACGCATGGCGGCCTTAATGCGCCTTATGGACTCGATTGAGCTCCAAAACCAACAAAGTGCACCTCACATGTCTACATCTGGTCCAGTTCCCTGTCATTCATGTGGTAGGATAGGTCATGTAGAAAGTGAGTGTGAGTCCATTCCTCCTGAGATGGAGCGTGTCAACGCCGTCTATGATAGAGCCAGGAATGACCCATACTCATCATCTTATAATCCTAGATGGAGGAACCACCCCAATTTTTCATGGAACCAAACTAATGCCCCGGCTGGTCCTCCAAACTCCTCGAGACCACCTTACCAATCACACCAACCTCCCATGCATGCGCATTCCTATCAGCCACCCCAAGCGCAAACCACCAATCAATCGGGTTTCCCAAATCCCAATAATATGGAAACCCGATTCAATTCGCTTGAGACCTTGACTCGTGGACTTGAAAACTCAATGAAAAATTTTATGTCAACCACGAGTCAAGTTCTCACTTCAAATCAGCAGACCATCAAATCTCTAGAGCTTCAGATAGGCCAATTGGCTCAGTCTGTACATGAAAGAGAGAGAGGGTCTTTTCCTAGCCACCCTGAGGCTAACCCCCGCATGTACCAACAACAACAAATGCAAAATGAGAATGTGGTACCTCGGGGGAGGCAAGTGAACCATGTGGAGGAACCTGTTCACCATGTCAATTCCATTGTGACCTTAAGGAATGGAAAACAGGTTGACAATCACATTTCCTTGTCACACCCACCACCATCTATGCAGCCCCCCCAGTGGGAATGGTGGTGAAGAAGAAGCTGAGGGTGAGGGTAATACACCAAAGCTTTCTTCTCAGGCACAGCAGAAAACCTACCTGCCAAAAGCTCCCTATCCAAGTAGGTTAAACAAAAAGCAGAGTGACAACATGGACAAGATAGTAGAGGTGTTTAAGCAAGTAAAGGTTAACATCCCCTTGTTGGATGTCATCCAACAAATACCTCAATATGCCAAAGTGTTGAAGGATCTCTGCACAACCAAGAGGAAGACCAATGTTCCTAAGAAAGCATTCTTGGCTGCAAATATCAGCTCACTTTTGTCCAATCCCACCTACACAAAATACAAGGACCCTGGGTGTCCTACTATTCAGTGTACGATAGGGGACACTAGACTGAGAAATGTTTTGCTTGATTTAGGATCAGAGGTCAACCTCCTCCCATTCTCTGTTTATCAACAGTTGAACTTGGGAGAATTGAAACCAACTAAGATCACCCTCCAATTGGCGGATAGATCCATTCGTATTCCCTTGGGGATTATCGAGGATGTGCTTATCAAAGTTGGAGATTTTATATTTCCAGTCGATTTTGTTGCCCTCGATACCAATCCTATTGCGAACACCCACTCTCAAATACCTTTGATTTTGGGTAGACCATTTCTGGCAACCTCCAATGCTTTGATTAATTGTAGAAATGGTCTAATGAAGCTCTCATTCGGTAACATGAGTGCCAAGTTTCATGTGCTCAACTCTGGTAGGCAACAGGAACCCATGGATGAACCTTTAAATCTCAATCTCATCCGCCAATTGTAGAAAGCACCACAAAACCAACGAACACCTCTAACACCAATGCAGGCCGTTGAGAATGTTTGTAGGCTCAGCGAAGACTCATTGCCTGTCTTTGCAATGCAACAGAGTGAGCTGGCCTCGAACATGAATGTCCAAAGGAAGTGTTCGTTGCATGATTCAGTTGAGAGTACTAGTGAGAGTGAGACACCTCACCATATGCCTAGACCAGAAGGTGTCTCTACCTCATGTCCCATGGCCATTGAGCCATTTGAGCTTCATATTGACTCCAACAAGGACCCACCTATGACCGAGCTTATGCTTGATGATCTAAGTGATGGTGGGAGGTCCTTGTTGGATGACTTGGGGAGAAGCCCCATTCTTAGTGATGCATGTCTGCTGCATCCATCGAATGACCCTGAGGAACTCATTCCGATGCACCCGTCTATTGGTTGGAGGGTTTTCTTCGATGAGCAATTAAACCCTAGCGAGGCAACACAACTTCATTCTTTGTTGCCCACACCCAACCAATATCATGAGGGGTTCGAGCCTTTCAGCTTTGACCTGTCACCCCTCATGACACCTCAGAGTACCAGTAGAGTTTGCCCATCTCGGCAAGTCTCTGGTCCTCCTGGCTTGATGTTCTCATTTGATGTTCCTTGACCAAATGATTATGAGAATATCTTGGTTGATGTATATATCTTAAAAAAAGAGAAAAAAAGAGAAAAAAAGTGTGTAATAAAAGACTCCTTCAGTGAGCATCGACTGTAGTGGGCCCCAACCCTTGTGTACTTGGGCCCAATCTCTTCACGTATTTATCTCCCTTCTTCAGCTTCTCACAGGTTTTGAGGGAATTTGGGTTTGTGTCCATCAACATGACCCTGAAAGTCCCTTTGTACTTCATGTTGGTGAGATCTTTCCTTTTTCATGCATGTATCCATATAGTATCTTGTTCACATTCATTGAGGACAATGCATGAAGTAGGTGTAGGGGGTGTTTTACGTGTGTACATAGTCGAGTCTTTTTCCTTTGGTTTTATTTTCTTTTGTTTGTACTGCGAGGGTCATGTTAGTGTGCCGCATTGAACATTGATATATCTGCTTGCCATGATCCTTGGGTGACTTGTCTTCTTTTGCTTGCCGAGTGCTTTAAAATTTTCACATTTCTTTCAAAATGTTCATGTGTTTGCGAAAGAAAATGTTTTTGTGGGTTTTGCGTGTGTTTAGCATGTGCAAACCCGTTGAGAGGCAAAGTAAAAAGAAAGCTCCCAAAATTGTCTTGAACTTGATGCATTAGGATTTCTAGTTTAATGGCTTTAGGTCTTGTCGAGTCGTTAGGATGCACCCTGGTTTTCCCTCAGGGGGCGTGTAATCATAGGGTTTCAGTACTCAAACATTTAAAGAAGTCCACCCTGAACCTAGTGAGTCAAATAATTCGTGCTTGTGAGTATAAGGAAGTTTGTCGTAGTCGAGGGCCCTTAATCTCTTTTTGTGAAACTTAAGTGTAGGGGTTTTGGTTCCCATATAGATAAAATAAGTGGTGTTCTCTCTTCTCGTACGGCTCCTATCACTCGGGAAAGTAGGTCTGAGGGGACTTTGTGCCTGGTGCTTTCGAGTCATCTGACTTGGGATGCGCCGACCGAACTCCCGTTACACGGGTGGTAGGGATCGCCCTATGTGGAGATTTGGGGGAAGGTGTACATGATAGTGTAAGTCCTCATAGGCAATGATGCACGAAACCTGACCCTGGGAGAATCAAACACCAACCAATAAAATGCTCCAAAACAAAAAGAAAAAAAAAATGAAAGAAAAAAAGAGAAAGAAAAAAAAAAGCAAATAAGAACCAAAATGGACTTTACACATTGTATCACATTCAGAAGTTAAGGTTGCCCATGTCTTTCACTTAAGTCCTTAACTAACACTCACGAATAACTCATTAGGCTAGGTGTGTGGACGGATTACATATATAGAGTCGACCCGTAGTGTTACCGCGTCCCATGATCGACAAAATAAGTCCAACGAGTCGTGTAGCTAGATTGATTAATGCATCTTGTTCGGATTTTGTGGGTATATCCGCTGAAAACCCTCAGGAGACAACACTCCTCCTCCTTGGCGACAAGGAGGTTTAACGGCTTGTTGCACGTGCTAAGTGCAACCGTAATTCCTACGAAAGTGAGTTAGGAATTCTTGTTTTTCGCATGCTTTTCTCTTTCTTTGTTTTGCTCGGGACTAGCAAAAGTTAGGTGTGGGGGTATTTGATTGACATCATTTCATGCTCATATTTGTATCTTATATCCATTATCTTTCACCTAAACAATGCTATGTCACGAGTTTTATGTTTAGTTTTCAGGAATAAATAGGTTTGAAGAGATGAAGCATAAAAGGACCCAAAAGCTGGGAAAAAGGACTGAATTGTGAGATCTAGGGACCAAGATGCAAGGGAGAAGGACCTGATTGCAAGACAGAGGGACCTAAGAGTAAAACACAATACTTCACACCATTATGGGGAGTATTTTAGCAATTGGATTCGGGTCGGAGCTCCAACAAACGAAGTAGATGCATCAAAGACCACCAAAAGCACAAAGAAAAGCCCAGAATAAAACTCAACTGGATCCGGACATTTTGGACCGCCAATTGGCGGTCTGGATTAGTCCAGATCCGCCAAGATTTCTCCTGGACTTGTATTAATGTTCGTTTAGGCTATTTTTGGTGTTTGTTTAGTCCCACATCGGGGGATTGTCCCGGATTACCTTTTTCCATGGCTATAAATAGAACTCTTCACCTCCTATTGTAATCACTCCATATTTTAAGTGGCTATTCTTCCTACTAGAAGTGAGGCCTTGAAGCACACAATAAAGTAGGAGGATGCTACTTTTAATGTGAGTCATTTTATCAATAAAGTTTTGTGTTTATTTCATTGTTTGTTTTATGCTTCTTTTATTGTTTGTGCATGTTTTAGTTTAATCGTCTTTTAATTCTAGCTTAGTTTTAGTATGCTTTCTTTCCATAGTTTAATAATTAGTGTAATGTTTAGTGAGTAGTTCCATCCCCTTTGGGGGGTGGAGTAGATGTACATACATGCATTAGAGAATGGGATGAATGCTTTAATTTCAATGTGTTGATTAAACATGAATGTATGCTTGCTTGTTTAGGATAGAATTTACAACTTGATGAGTTTTGCCAAAATGATTAGACACATCTCATGCTTGTTTAGGTTCTGAAATAAACACCTTGCATATGTAAATGTTAATCAACTAAGTTGGTGAATAGATTGATAGGTTTTGCCATAACATTTAGACACTTCCTATGCTGGATAAACACCACCTTCATGTGCTTAAAGAATGTATTCTACACCCACCTCTTTGCATGTGTGCACTCACTCCACCCCTTAGGGGTTTTCCCTTCCTGAAATTCCAGCATTCTTGTTTTGTTCTTAGCTTAGTTCTTATTTCATCGTTTGTTTGCTTCTTCCACATTTCATACTTCTTAGCGTAGGTTAGCGTAACCAACTCTCTTCTCCATTTTTTCCGCCACCTGATTTCGTGCAAACAAGAGGCTGCTCACCTCCCTGAGGACGACCCGTACTTGCCACCGCTTCATCGCGGCCGTGCACTTGCGGTTTAATTAAAACGTTCAACATTCAGGTCCTTTTTGTGTCTCCTCTTCTCAAACCAATTTATTTCTGAAACTGAAACATAAAACTCGTTACGTAGTACTGCTTAGGTTCAAAATAGAGGATATAAGACACGAGTACTAGCATGATATGATGTCAATCAGTAGGATAGGTTAATGATGATCGTGTGTTATTGTATTCCTATTAAATGTGGTAATTATGATTCTAATTTGTAGATATACTTCTTTACGATACATGCTCGCCAGGTGTTTTATGGAATGTTTGTCCTTAACTGGATTCATTCTTGATACTTAGGTGTAAGTGTGTTGTCCTAAATGATGATTAGATTACATGTTTGATCTGAATAATCTTTTATGTGATTGTTTGATGGACATTTGCCTTAATCGTTAGACAATTCCCATGTTTTCATCACTAACTTGAAATTTGGTGTGATTGTTTGATGGATCTTTCGTATAATCTTTAGACACCTTCCATACTTTCATGACACTAATAATACCTCAAGTGGTTCAAATAAAATGTATGCCTAATCCATATTCCCCATCTTCTAAGTTGTTAGTTCGGTTGCATTTAGTTAATTGTAGTGTAGTCATTGTAGTGTAGATTAGTATAATCAACTACCTTTTCCTATACCATTTCTGCTGACTCAATTACGGATTTAGTTCCGAACCAAACAATCACAATCTATGTGCGCTGACCCGTACTTGCAACGTCTTCACAGACGTTGTGGAGTTCGGGTTATTAAAACTCTCAATCATTTTTCTTCATATATCCTACCCTCAAACTCTAGATAAAAATGGAGAGGCTGGGTGCGTACATAGATTGATCACAGAAATGGGAATCACTCTATAGTGATGCTCCAAAAGCTTTTGGATGGACACTTCTAGCACTATCGTTTTCTTGCTTACATGTATCCTAATAAATCTGGTTATATTGCTTATACATACTTATTTTCTAAAACTCCAAACTATGATTGTCTTACGATTTTTGGCTGTAAATGTTGTCCTTGGTTGAAACCTATGCTGAAGATAATCTCTCTCAATAATTTGTTCCATGTGTATTTCTTTGTTATAGTATTATACGTAACGGATATATGATGAGTATCATAATTTATCATTTTTACCTTCATTATTATCTTATTTTTGTATTTGAATAATACTATATCGACTGTTTTCTTTTCCTTTTGTAGGTTACGAGAAAATAAATACAATTGCTGAAAATATTGAAAAATGAAAGGACTTAAATGCAAAATTTGATGTATAAAGTTGAAGTTGTAGGACATGATACAATAACTTTATGGGAAAATACTCAAATCATAAGTGTAAAATTGGATTATGCAATCAATATTAAATAGGAAAGTTCATATATGAAAAGTTCAGACTACCAACACATGCCACTAGTTTTGTTTATAAAATGCACATCCAAATTCCAAATTTGATGATTCTAGATCTGTTGGAAAGACGACTTAAAGGCGAAGTTATTCATTTATCTTAAGACTTGCAAAATTCCAATTAGATGACGGCGCAAAACAGGTGTCAAGACATACTATATTTGGAAACCAGACAATCAATAGATCATCAGTAATTTGGGCACAACATTGTCCTCCAAAATCCAAATCAAGTGATTCAATCGGCTTTGGAATTTTTTTGAATGATCACAATTTCTCCTTTCATGAGATATTCCCAATTCAGACGTTTCATGGGTCAAACGGCACTTCAAAGACAACTAACCTGGGAGAGATAAAATTCTATATAAGGCCTTGTATTCTCTAACCATGGGATCTCTTGCCCTTTAGTTTAATTTTTTTTGGTACAAAAGGAAAAGAGTCTCATGTTGTATGTACTTAATTTTTTTTTTTTTATTAGCTAACAATTTTTCTCTTTTCTTCTTATGTCTCTTTTCTCTTCTTTTATGTTTTCTTTCATCATGTATAACTAAATGCATCTCTTAGAAGGTGGAAATATGAGCCAGGATGAATTACGAATTATAGAAATCCTTGAGAAGGAGGTATAGAAATCCCCCACCTTATCTTGTATGGGATAGCCCCTCCTTAGTAGCATTTTAGAGTTTAAATCTAGAAATCAAATCTCCAAACAAGCACTCAACTCACACTTGTTGCAACGCAATTCCTACTAACTAATGCATGGTCATACAAAATGCATGAATGAGAGTAGGAAGTGCGTACCTCACGTCAGCACTCAACAACTGAAAATAAAGCTAAAACAAAAGACAAACTACGTGCCTAAGTCAAGTATATGATGCATGACCTAAACAAGCAAGAATGACTAATCCTTTGCTTTGGATTTTAATGGCATGTTGATTAAAGGGAATTGATTGTTAATCTGGGGGCAAACTAGAAGTCAAAACATGTCAAATTGCACGCCAGAATACTCTAGTGAATGTAGAAACAACCAAAAAAATGCAGAGGGAAAATTGAGCTCACTAGGCCGCCAGTTAGCGGTCTACCACCGCTGATTGGCAGTCTGTTCACCTTTGGTCACCTCCAAACTTCTCCTGGTGATGTCTCTTGATCTTTACAACCTCCTGTAACAAAGCCAAACTTTAAAAAAAAAATTTAAAACCATTCGAATCGTCCAAACCAAAGTGTGGACAAAGCACCTCCCCAGCAACAATGGCAAAAACATGATGTGTTCGTTTTAAATACCGCAAGTGCACGGCGTCGGTGAAGACGTAGAAAATATGGGTCGATCCAAAGTAAGGCGTGTCATCTCTCTGGTTCGGTCGAAGGCAAGTGGGAAAAAGAGGGGAGAAGAAATTGATTACAGTAAACTATACTAAACTACCACGAAACAAACAAAGAAGATGAAAGCACGAGATGAAATAAAACTAAAGTAAGTGACTAATAGAAACAAGCTGGAAATCAGGAATGGAAACCTCTAAGGGGTGGAGTGTGTGTACACATGAAATAAGTGGTGATGAATGAATACAATAGAGCACAAGTGTAGGTAGTGTTTCTATGCATAAGAAGTACCTCATGGCAAGACCTATCATCCAAATCACTAACCTAAGTGATTAATATGAGCATGAACAAGTTTGTTATTAAGAACCTAAAAAAGCATGAAATGTAACTAAAGATTATAGTAGAAACCATTAAGTTAAGTATTCTCTTTAATTCAAACAAGCATACTCACATTTCTCACATAAAACAACATATAACATTCATTCCATTTCACATGACATGTAAAAACATCAACTCCACCCCCAAAGGGGATGAAACTACTGACTACTCATTAAAAGAAGACAAAATGAAATTAAGGTAATTAAAATAGGAAAGGGAGACATGCTAATTACTTCTACTAAGATTAAGAAAAACAAAACAAGTTAAACATGCAAGCATTAAAACAAAGACAATGTTAAAACAAACTATGAAGATTTATTTTATTTACATGACTCACATTACAAGTAGTATTCTTCTCCACCTTGAGTTTTGCTCCAAAGCTTACTCAAACGAGAGAGAGTGCCACCAAGAAATGGTAGATTACAAATGAGGAGGAAGAGTTATATTTATAGACTTGAAAAATGCAACTAGGGACAATCCCCCGATGTGGGACTAATGAAACTTCTACAAATGGATACAAACAACATACTAAACAACCATGAGAAACTAGATCGGATTTGGATAAAAGAGACCACCAATTGGCAATTTATCCTTATTTTTTATCCTTTTTTTTCATCTAAAATAGACAGTTTCATGCCACAAAGGACTCTAATACAAAAATAACTTTCAATATCAAATTTAATATGAAATATCAATCTCAGTTCAATCACAAATAAAATGCAACATTCATATTCATACTTTCAATATCATATTCACGAAGTTAACTCGATAAATACTAAGTACTGATCATTGTAGCAACAAGATTACTGTCGTTGCAATCAAACATGATTCGGTAAGTACTAACAATGGAACAACCTTTGTGCAGGTTATAAGTTTCTGTAATCAGACCGCTGAAAGATTACAGTCAATTTACTAGGCAAGATAGTAAGTTACTATTAAATTCAATCTTTTTCTTCAATTGAACCGCTGCATGAAGAAAAGTAGTCTGCAACCAGAAATATTACTAGAGAAAGAACCAAATGTAATTTTTTAAACTTCAATATAGTAAAATGTAGCGTAATATACCATTACTAGAAAAAGAAATACCCATAAGAAACTAATGAATACACTGTATCATGCCTGAACAACATGCCAAGCAACTCGTTACACTGCGTGCTGAACACCTCATCACCTATACCTCAGACTCCAGCCATAAGCAACGGGCTTAAGCAATTATATTGAAACAATTACAATTAGGACATATATACTACTACATGTAACGCCCCGAAACAGCGGAAAAATTAAAACTTTAAATAGATAAGAATCAACACTGGAGTCGTCACCAAACCCCAAGTATATATATAATATAAGGTGGTAAACTGTACAATACAAGAGTCAAAGATGATTACAACCCAACATGAAAGATATACAACGCATGTACAAGGGAAAACCATTCACCTCGAAGAACAAAAAGGGACAGGATCCGGTCTGGGTGCCCCTGCCCGCTGTGACCACCTCCTACTGACGTGCCCGACCTCACATGTAAACAAACAATGCCTGAGTTTCCCCTAGGGAAACCCCGTATGCCAAAGCCCTAAAATATGAACATAATATGTGTATATGAAACATGAAATGAAGAATGCAGTAAAAGCATAACAAACTCCCGTGCACACCAGGCACCGCCGGAAAACATCGGTAACTACAACACATGTGCACACAAGGCACCGCCGGAAAATCATCGGTCACGGGTCTCAAGGGTCCTCTCACCCCAACCCCATAATCACACGAGCACACAAGGCACCCGCTCCGTAGAGACACAACCACGATCTTCCTCTCAGGTCGGCAATGTCTGTACCGTCGCCCCAAAAAACGCCGGAGATCCGTTGCCCTCGAGGCGGATCCAACCACACACGACACAAGCATCCATATGCAAACTGTGCCCAAACGGTCGAACGGAAGACCCCAAACGGTCGACCGAACACCACTACTATTCCGCAGAAAAACCGAAATAACGTCCAACCGGTCGAACGGCAAAGGGGCCCCGTTCGACCGAAATCCAACAGGAAAAATCCTCTCTTGCTCAAAAAGCACCAACGGTCGAACGATCTAAAATCACGGTCGACCGATTCCCTCCAGTAAGACTCACCAACAAAATCCGCACTACACGGTCGACCGAAACCACACTCCCGGTCGACCGGCCAATAAGTTAACTTAAGTTCTGGTCGGACGAAGTCAATGAGTGGTCGACCGTTTAGATGGTCAACGCCCCCAACCGACTTACAACAGTGCTTTCGGTCGACCGACAAAGTGGACCGAAAACACCCAGAGCCTTTTTCCCTTTGCAGAAATGTACCACCGCTCGACCACTCCAAGAGTATCGTCCGACCGGTGCAAGGGATTTTGCTCGAAACACACTACGCCCGGTCGACCGCGCCAAGGCACCGCCGGAAAATCATCGGCCACGTGTCTCAAGGGTCCTCTCACCCCAACCCCACAATCACATGTGCACACAAGGCACCAGCTCTGTAGAGCCACAACAACGTGCACACAAGGCACCCGCTCCGTAGAGCCACAACAACGTGCACACAAGGCACCCGGTCCGTAGAGCCACAACAACGTGCACACAAGGCACCCGGTCCGTAGTGCCACAACCACGATCTTCCTCTCAGGCCGGCAATGTCTGTACCGTCGCCCAAAAAAAGGACGGAGACCCGTTGCCCTCGAGGCGGATCCAACCACACACGACACAAGCATCCATATGCAAACTGTGCCCAAACGGTCAAACGGAAGACCCCAAACGGTCGACCGAACACCACTACTATTCCACAGAAAAACCGAAATAACGTCCAACCGGTCGAACGGCAAAGGGGCCCTGTTCGACCGAAATCGAACAGGGAAAATCCTCTCTTGCTCAAAAAGCACCAACGGTCGAACGATCTAAAATCACGGTCGACTGATTCCCTCCAGCAAGATTCACCAACAAAATCCGCACTACACGGTCGACCAAAACCACACTCCCGGTCGATCGGCCAATAAGTTAACTTAAGTTCTGGTCGGACGAAGTCAATGAGCGGTCGACCGTTTAGATGGTCAACGCCCCCAACCGACTTACAACAGTACTTTCGGTCGACCGACAAAGTGGACCGAAAACACCCAGAGCCTCTTTCTCTTGGCAGAAATGTACCACCGGTCGACCACTCTAAGAGTATCGTCCGACCGGTGCAAGGGATGTTGCTCGAAACACACTACGCCCGGTCGACCGCGCCAACCCGCCGGTCAACCGTTGCAGAGCAGAAAAGCTGCTGCAAGGTTTTCGACGAGCCTTTCGGCCTACCGTCGGTCCCTCCAATCCTCGCAAAGGCTAAAAGGAGGATTAAACTAAAGCTTGGCATACCTTTAAGGCTTGAAGAAGCCTTCGAGAACCCACGAAGGTCGCTTCTACGAGCACCTCCTCAACTCCTCTGGCGAACTCCTCGTTCGGGATCACCTCTACTCCGGCACTCAACGGGGCTTCACCTCACTCGCCGATCGTCCACTCCACCACGACTCCAAGGCTGGAAGAGAAAGAATCGAGAGAGAGAGAGAGAGACAGAGACACACGTGAGAGAGAGAGACAAGTGTGGGAAAGGGAGAGAAAACCAACCCTTTATACCTCTCCTCCTTCAATCTCCACCATCCACCACCTCATCTCCCATCAATCTCAACCATCCATCTAAACTTCTTTTAATCCTCCACCTAAAATACAATCAACCCATTAATAAGGGGTTAGGATGTAACAATCCACCCTCCTTAAGGAATTTCATCCTCGAACTTAGAACCAAATCCTCACCGAACAATTCCGGATACTTCTTCCGGACCTCATCCTCGACCTCCCAAGTAGCTTCACACTCGCTATGGTGCTGCCACCTGATCTTCACCATCGGAATGGTTCTCCTTCTGAGCTGGTGCTCCATCGGGTCTACAATCTCCACCGGCCTCTCCTCGAGAGATAGGTCCTGACTGATCTCGGAAACACAGATCTCAATCACATGCGACGGATCGGCAACGTATTTCCTCAACATAGAAACAAGGAAAACGTTGTGAATACCCGAAAGTTGCGGTGGCAAGGCAATACGGTAGGCAACCTCTCCTATACGATCAAGGATCTCAAATAGTCCGACGTACCTCGGACTGAGCTTCCCTTTCTTCCCGAATCTCATCACTCCACGAGCTTGTGAAATCCTCAAGAAAACGTGATCGCCCAACTCAAATCTCAACTCTTGTCTACGCCTATCTGCGTAACTCTTCTGTCTGCTCTGAGCCGTCGCTAACCTCTGTCTGATTACGCCAACCTTCTCAGCATACATATGAGAAATCTCTAGTCCAACCAGCTGCCTCTCGCCTACCTCACTCCAGCATACTGGCGATCTACAAGGCCGACCGTACAGAGCCTCGTACGGTGCCATCCCAATGCTCGAATGGTAGCTGTTGTTGTAGGCGAACTCGATGAACGACATGTGTTCATCCCAAAATCCTGCCCAATCCAGAGTACACGCTCTCAGCATATCCTCTAGCGTCTGGATAGTCCTCTCTAACTGCCCGTCTGTCTGTGGATGAAAAGTTGTGCTGAACTTCAACTGAGTCCCCAAAGCCTTCTGCAGACTACCCCAAAATCTGGAGGTAAACCTTGGATCTCGATCAGATATAATACTCACAGGTTCACCATGAAACCGGACTATCTCCTCGATGTATAGCTTCGCCAAACCCTCCAAGGGTAAGGTGGTCCTGATTGCCCGAAAATGCGCCGACTTGGTCAGTCGATCAATTATAACCCAAATCGCGTTGTGAGATCTCCTCGTCTCGGCAATCCGGTGACGAAATCCATCGTCACGTGCTCCCACTTCCACTTTGGCAGATCTATACTCTGCAACCACCCTGCTGGCCGCTGGTGCTCAATCCTCACCTGCTGACAAACCAAGCACCTGGACACGAAGTCTGCTATGTCCCGCTTCATCCCCTTCCACCAGAAACTCCGCTGTAAATCTTTATACATCTTGGTACTCCCCGGGTGAATGGAATATCTGGCTTTATGTACCTCCTCCATGATAGCGTCCCTCAGATCACCTGCTCTCGGTACCCAGATCCGACCCTTGAATCTCAAGCCCCCATCGACTGCGACCCCGAAGACCGATCCGTCCTTAGCAGCTAGCTGCATCAGACTGGCCAGCTCATCATCTGCTCTCTGAGCCTGAACAACTCCCGAAATTGTCTGCGGCTCCACTCGAAGTCGAGCAATCACTGCTCCCTCAGAGTCCTATGTAAAAGGTCTCCACTACGTCAAGGCCTCAAGCAACCTGCAATCCTGAATGCATAAGCTGGTAGCTGACAACTCAACCTTCCTACTCAAGGCATCTACGACAGAATTCGCCTTCCCCGGATGATACGAAATGGTGAAGTCATAATCCTTTATGAACTCTAGCCATCTGCGCTGCCTCATATTCAACTCTTTCTGCGAGAACAGATACTTCAGACTCTGGTGATCTGTGAAGACCTCAAACTGCTCTCCATATAGGTAATGCCTCCAGGTCTTCAGCGCGTGAACCATCGCTGCCAACTCCAGATCATGAGTCAGGTAATTCTTCTCATGAACCTTCAACTGCCTCGAAGCATAAGCGACCACCTTCCCGTGCTGCATCAACACGCAACCAAGACCAATGCCAGAAGCGTCACTGTAAATCACAAAGCCTCCGCTACCACTCGGTAACGTCAAAATCGGTGCTGTAGTCAGTCGCCTCTTCAGCTCCAGGAAACTGTCCTCTCACTTCTGGGACCAAACGAACTTGACACCCTTCTATGTCAAGGTCGTCAGTGGGGAAGCAAGTCTGGAAAAGTCCTGAATAAACCGACAATAATAACTTGCTAAACCCACAAAACTCTGGATCTCTGACGCACTGGTCGGAGCTCTCCACTGAGTCACAGCCTCGACCTTCTCTGGATCCACAGAAATCACATCTGCTGACACCACATGTCCCAGAAAGGCCACCCGATCTAGCCAGAAATCACACATCTTGTACTTAGCATAGAGTTGCTGATCTCTCAGAATGCTAAGCACAACCCTCAAATGCTCCCGATGCTGCTCTCTGTCTGGTGAGTATACCAGTATATCATCGACGAAGACAATCACAAACCCGTCGAGATACGGCTGAAAAGTCCGATTCATCAGATCCATAAACACTGCAGGTGCATTCGTCAGTCCAAACGACATCACCAAAAACTCATAATGCCCGTACCTCGTCCTGAACGCTGTCTTCTGGACATCTGCATCCCGAATCCTTAACTGATGGTAAGCGGATCGCAGATCGATCTTCGAAAAGACCCTTCCTGACTGCAACTGGTCGACCAGATCCTCGATCCTGGGTAAAGGATACCGATTCCTAATGGTAACCTTATTCAGCATCCGATAATCAATACACATCCTCAGCGAGCCATCCCTCTTCTTCACGACGAGCACTGGAGCTCCCCAGGGTGAAACACTGGGCCTGTGTTGAACGTTTTATATTAAACCGCAAGTGCACGGTCGCGATGAAGCGGTGGCAAGTACGGGTCGTCCTCAGGGAGGTGAGTAGCCTCTTGCTTGTACGAAATCAAGTGGCAAAAATAGGGGAGAAAGATGTTTATGCTACTCTACTCTATACTACGCTAAGAAGTAGGAAATGCGAAAGGAAGAACCAAACAATGAAATAATAACTAAGCTAAGAACAAAGGAAGAATGCTGGAATACAGAAATGGAAAAACCCCCTAAGGGGTGGAGTGAGTGCACACATACAAAGAGGTTGGTGTAGAATACATTCTTTAAGCACATGAAGGTGGTGTTTATCAAGCATAGGAAGTGTCTAAATGTTATGGCAAAACCTATCAATCTATTCACCAACTTAGTTGATTAACATTTACATATGCAAGTTGTTTATTTCAGAACCTAAACAAGCATGAGAGGTGTCTAATCATTTTGGCAAAACTCATCAAGTTATAAATTCTATCCTAAACAAGCAAGCATACATTCATGTTTTATCAACACATCAAAAATAAAGCATTCATCCCATTCTCTAATGCATGTATGTACATTTACTCCACCCCCAACGGGGATGGAACTACTCACTAAACATTACACTAATTATTAAACTAAGCAAAGAAAGCATATTAAAACTAAGCTAGAAATAAAAGACGATTAAACTAAAACATGCACAAACAATAAAAGAAGCATAAACAAACAATGAAAGAAACACAAAACTTTATTGATAAAATGACTCACATTTCAAGTAGCATCCTCCTACTTTAGTGTGTGCTTCAAGGCCTCACTTCTAGTAGGAAGAATAGCCGCTTAAAATATGGAGTATATACAATAGGAGGTGAAGAGTTCTATTTATAGGCATGGAAAAAGCTAATCCGGGACAATCCCCCGATGTGGGACTACACAAATACCAGAAATGGACTAAATACACACTAATACAAAACCCAGAGAAATCTTAGCGGATTTGGGCCAAAAGTGACCTCCAATTAGCGGTCTTCGACCGCCAATTGGAGGTCTAAAAAGTCTGGATCCATCTGGAATTTGTGTTGGCCTTTGCTTAGTGTATTTGGTGGTCTTAGATGCATCTACTTCGTTTATTGGAGCTCCGACCCGAATCCAATTGCTAAAATACTCCCCATGATGGTGTGAAGTATTCTGTTTTGCTCTTAGGTCCCTCTGTCTTGCGTGCAGGTCCTTCTCCCTTGCATCTTGGTCCCCAGATCTCACAATCCACTCCTTTTTCCCAGCTTTTGGGTCCTTTTATGTTTCATCTCTTCAAACCTATTTATTCCTGAAAACTAAACATAAAACTCGTAACATAGCATTGTTTAGGTGAAAGATAATGGATATAAGATACAAATATAGGCATGAAATGATGTCAATCAAATACCCCCACACCTAACTTTTGCTAGTCCCGAGCAAAACAAAGAAAGAGAAAAGCATACGAAATCAAGAAATCCTAACTCACTTTCGTAGGAATCACGGTTGCACTTAGCACGTGCAACAAGCCGTTAAACCTCCTTGTCTCCAAGGAGGAGGAGTGTTGTCTCCTGAGGGTTTTCAGCGGATATACCCACAAAATCCGAACAAGATGCATTAATCACTATAGCTACACGACTCGTTGGACTCATATTGTCGATCATGGGATGCGGTAATACTACGGGTCGACTCTATATATGTAGTCGGTCCACACACCTAGCCTAATGAGTTATTCGTGAGAGTTAGTTAAGGACTTAAGTGAAAGACATGGGCAACCTTGACTTCTGAATGTGATACAATGTGTAGAGTCCAATTTGGTTCTTATTTGACTCTTTTTCTTTTTCTTTTTTTTCCTTTTTTTTCTTTTTCTTTGGAGCATTTTATTGGTTGGTGTTTGATTCTCCCAGGGTCAGGTTTCGTGCATCATTGCCTATGAGGACTTACACTATCACGTACACCTTCCCCCAAATCTCCACATAGGGCGATCCCTACCACCCGTGTAACGGGAGTTCGGTCGGTGCATCCCAAGTCAGATGACTCGAAAGCACCATGCACAAAGTCCCCTCAGACCTACTTTCCCGAGTGATAGGAGCCGTGCGAGAAGAGAGAACACCACTTATTTATTTATCTACATGGGAACCAAAACCCCTACACTTAAGTTTCACAAAAAGAGATTAAGGGCCCTTGACTACGACAAACTTCCTTATACTAACAGACACGAATTATTTGACTCACTAGGTTCAGGGTGGACTTCTTTAAATGTTTGAGTGCTGAAACCCTATGATTACACGCCCCCCCGAGGGAAGACCGGGTTGCATCCTAACGACTCGATAAGACCTAAAGTCAGTAAACTAGATATCCTAATGCATAAAGTTCAAGACAATTTTGGGAGCTTTCTTTTTACTTTGCCTCTCAACGGTTTTGCACATGAACACACACAAAACCTACAAACTTTCGCAAACACATGAAGTTTTTGAAAGAAATGTGAAAATTTTAAAGCACTAGGCAAGCAAAAGAAGACAAGTCACCCAAGGATCATGGCAAGCAGATATATCAATGTTAAATGCAACACACTAACATACCCTATCAGTACACACAAAAGAAAATAAAATCAAAGGAAAACGACTCGACTATGTACACACGTAAAACATCCCCCACACCTACTTCATGCATTGTCCTTAATGAATGTGAGCATGATACTACATGGATTTATGCATGAAAAAAGGAAGATCTCACCAACATGAAGCACAACTGGAAGTTCATGGTTATAGTGATGGACACAAACCCGAATTTCCTCAAAACCTGTTAGATACTGAAGAAGGGAGACAAATACGTGAAGAAATGGGGCCCAAGTACACAAGGGTTGGGGCCCACAAAAATCGATGCCCACTGAAGGAGTCTTTTATTACACACTTCTTCTTCTTTTTGTCTTTCTTTTTTTTGATTTTTTTTACATGATATATACAACAACAACGATATTCTCATAATCATTTGGTCAAGGAACATCAAATAAGAACATCAAGTCATGAGGACCAGAGACTTGCCGAGATGGGCAAACTTCACTGGTACTCTGAGGTGTCATGAGGGGTGAAAGGTCAAAGCTTAAAGGCTCGAACCCCTCATGATATTGGTTGGGTGTGGGCAACAAAGAATGAAGTTGTGTTTTCTCACTAGGGTTTAATTGCTCATCAAAGAAAACCCTCCCACCAATAGGCGGGTGCATCGGAATGAGTTCCTCAGGCTCATTCAATGGATGCAGCAGACACGCATCGCTAAGAACGGGGCTGCTCCCCAAGTCATCCAACAAGGACCTCCCACCATCATTTAGATCATCAAGCATCAGCTCGGTCATAGGTGGGTCCTTGTTGGAGTCAATATGAAGCTCAAATGGCTCAATGGCCATGGGACATAAGGTAGAGACACCTTCTGGTATAGGCATATGATGAGGTGTCTCACTCTCACTAGTACTCTCAACTGAATCATGCAACAAACACTCCCTTTGGACATTCATGTTTGAGGCCAGCTCACTCTGTTGCATTGCGAAGACAGACAATGAGTTTTTGTTGGGCCCACGAACATTCTCAACGGGTTGCATTGGGGTTAGGGGTGTTCGTTGAGTTTGTGGTGCTTTCTCCAATTGGCGGATGAGATTTAGATTTAAAGGTTCATCCATGGATTCCTGTTGCCTACCAGAATGGAACACATGAAACTCGGCACTCATGTTACCGAATGAGAGCTTCATGAGACCATTTCTACAATTAATCAAGGCATTGAAGGTGGCCAGAAATGGTCTACCCAAAATCAAAGGTATTTGAGAGTGGGTGTTCGCAACAGGATTGGTATCGAGGACAACAAAATCGACTGGAAATATAAAATCTCCAACTTTGATAAGCACATCCTCGATAATCCCCATGGGAATACGAATGGATCTATCCGCCAATTGGAGGGTGATCTTCGTTGGTTTCAATTCTCCCAAGTTCAACTGTTTATAAACAGAGAATGGGAGGAGGTTGACAGCTGATCCTAAATCAAGCAAAACATTGCTCATTCAAGTGTCCCCTATCGTACACTGAATAGTAGGACACCCAGGGTCCTTCTATTTTGTGTAGGTAGGATTGGACAAAAGTGAGCTGATATTTGCAGCCAAGAATGCTTTGTTAGGAACATTGGTCTTCGTCTTGGTTGTGCAGAGATCCTTCAACACTTTGGCATATTGAGGTATTTGTTGGATGACATCCAACAAGGGGATGTTAACCTTAACTTGCTTAAACACCTCTAATATCTTGTCCATTGTGTCACTCTGCTTTTTGGTTAACCTACTTGGATAAGGAGCTTTTGGCAGGTAGGTTTTCTGCGGTGCCTGAGAAAGAAGCCTTGGTGTATTACCCTCACCCTCAGCCTCTTCTTCACCACCATTCCCACTAAGGGGCTGCATAGATGGTGGTGGTTGTGGCAAGGAAATGTGATTGTCAACCTGTTTTCCATTCCTTAAGGTCACAATGGAATTGACATGGTGAACATGTTCCTTCGCATGGTTCACTTGCCTCCCCCGGGGGTACCATGTTCTCATTTTGCATGTGTTGTTGCTGGTACATGCAGGGGTTAGCCTTAGGTTGGCTAGGAAAAGACCCACTCTCTCTTTCATGTACAGACTAAGCCAATTGGCCCATCTGAAGCTCTAGAGATTTGATGGTCTGCTGATTTGAAGTGAGAACTTGACTCGTGGTTGACATAAAATTTTTCATTGAGTTTTCAAGTCCACGAGTCAAGGTCTCAAGCGAACTGAATCGGGTTTCAATATTATTGGAATTTGGGAAACCCGATTGATTGGTGGTTTGCACTTGGGGTGGCTGATAGGAATGTGCATGCATGGGAGGTTGGTGTGATTGGTAATGTGGTCTAGAGGAGTTTGAAGGACCACCTGGGGCATTAGTTTGGTTCCATGAAAATTTGGGGTGGTTCCTCCATCCAGGATTATAAGATGATGAGTATGGGTCATTCCTGGCTCTATCATAGATGGCGTTGACACGCTCCATCTCATGAGGAAGAGACACACACTCGCTTTCTACATGACCTACCCTACCACATGAATGACAGGGAACTGGACCAGATGTGGACATGTGAGGTGCACCTTGTTGGTTTTGGAGCTCAATCGAATCCATACGGCGCATTAAGGCCTCCATGCGTGCCTCGGTGGCCGTTGTGGTATCGATAGCAAATGCGGTACCCGATCTAGTCGAGTTTGCATTTGCGATACTCGCTCCTATACTAGATGATGCGGGTGGTTCCCTCACACTCTCCCATTGCATGGTTTTCTCAGCAAGGTCTTCTAGGAAAGCCCATGCATCCCTTTCATCCTTTCCCAAGAACTCTCCTTGACACATGGACTCAAGGAGCGTTCTTGACGGGATGTGAAGACCCTCGTAAACAATCTGACAACGGCGCCACAACTCGATGCCGTGGTGAGGGCATGAGGATAGTAGCTCCTTGAACCTCTCTAAGTATGCATGGAATGGTTCGGTCTCATGTTGATAGAATGAATTGATTTCGTTCCTCAATTTTTGAGTCTGATGATTTGGGAAGTACTTCTTGAGGAATGCAGATTGAAACTCATCCCAAGTCCTAAAGGCATTCGCCTGGTTGCTGTACAACCACTTCTTGGCGTCATCCTTCAGTGCAAAGGGGACAAGCCTAAGATGGATGGAGTTTGTGCTAAGTTGTTGCAGCTTGAACATAGCACAAACCTCCTCAAATTCCCTGAGAAAGATATAGGGGTCACCTTTCGCAGTGAAATGAGGGAGCATGGAGATAAACTGAGGCTTAACCTCAAAATGTTTCCCATTAGCCTCTGGCAATACGATGCATGAAGGTAGAGCAGTACGGCTCGGGTAGCATCGATCACGTAGAGGTATGGGAACGACAACAACAAGCTCAGGTGGGTCCAGCAACTGCTCCTCCTCGCGGAAATTAGCAGCCATTGAACCCAAACTATGTGTGACACGAGAGGAGGAAGGTGTCGAGAAATCGATGACCGAAGCCGGATTGACAACGCTCCTCGTCAAACGACCACTCTCGTCTCGTGTCCACGAAAGCATACACAAAGGTGCATGCACACAAACCAAAACCTTTTTTTTCTTTTCTTTTCTTTTTTTTATTTCAAAGAATGTGCGTAGAGGAGAAGACAGGGGAACACAAGAAAGAAAGAATGACTCAGGAGAGAAAAGAAGAAGTCCTTATGCTACAGCGGATGGGTACAGGTAGAAGCACACAAGCAAACAATGCTCAAGCAATCCTAAGGTTGCTATAGGTCCTTACAGCTAGACGATGCCTAACTGCGAGGTCACACGGCCTCAACACACCTCACCTCCCTACAACGAGGACCACAAAGCCCAGCAAGTGAGACAAGATCTGGGGATCTCGTATCTCCTACTATCGACAAAGTGGGCAACGTCGATCAAGTCATGACGGTCGGGACCGGATCACTCTCCTAATGCGCCCGAAATCCTTAGGGCCAATGTCTACTTGATTTTAAAATTAGGCTCTTGATTTGTGTGGTTTGTGGGGCGAAGGAAAGGGTGATGAAATCCCCCACCTTATCTTTTACGGGAGAACCCCTCCTTAGTAGCGTTTTGGAGACTAAATCTAGCAATCAACTCTCCAAACAAATTCTCAACTCACACTTGTTTCAATGCACTTCCTACTAACTAATGCATGTTCATACGAAATGCATGAATGAGAGTAGAAGGTGCGTACCTCACGCCAGCACTCAGGAATTGAAAATAAAGCTAAAATGAAAGACAATCTATATGCCTAAGTCACATACATGATGCATGACCTAAACAAAAAGAATGCCTAATCTTTTGCTTTGAGTGTTAGGGTCCAAGTTGCTTAAAGGAGGTTTGATTATGGATTTGGGAACAAACTATAAGTCAAAACATGCCAAATCAAGTCCCAGATCACTACATCAATTATGTAAACACGCCACAAAAATAAGAGAGTAAAATGAGCTCACCAGACCGCCAATTGGCGGTCTGAAGTGCCCAGCTTTCCTCCAAATTTTTCCAGATGCCTCTCCTTTCGACTCCAAGTGTCCTGAAACAAAGAAAAACTACAAAACACAAATTAAATCCACTCGAATCGTCCAAACAAGAGTCTTGACTGACACCTCCCCGGCAACGGCGCCAAAAACTTGTTGAACGTTTTATATTAAACCGCAAGTGCACGGCCGCGATGAAGTGGTGGCAAGTACGGGTCGCCCTCAGGGAGGTGAGTAGCGTCTTGCTTGTACGAAATCAAGTGGCAAAAATAGGAGAGAAAGATGTTTATGCTACTCTACTCTATACTACGCTAAGAAGTAGGAAATGCGAAAGGAAGAACCAAACAATGAAATAATAACTAAGCTAAGAACAAAGGAAGAATGCTGGAATACAAAAATGGAAAAACCCCCTAAGGGGTGGAGTGAGTGCACACATACAAAGAGGTTGGTGTAGAATACATTCTTTAAGCACATGAAGGTGGTGTTTATCAAGCATAGGAAGTGTCTAAATGTTATGGCAAAACCAATCAATCTATTCACCAACTTAGTTGATTAACATTTACATATGCAAGTTGTTTATTTCAGAACCTAAACAAGCATGAGAGGTGTCTAATCATTTTGGCAAAACTCATCAAGTTATAAATTCTATCCTAAACAAGCAAGCATACATTCATGTTTTATCAACACATCAAAAATAAAGCATTCATCCCATTCTCTAATGCATGTATGTACATTTACTCCACCCCCAACGGGGATGGAACTACTCACTAAACATTACACTAATTATTAAACTAAGCAAAGAAAGCATATTAAAACTAAGCTAGAAATAAAAGACGATTAAACTAAAACATGCACAAACAATAAAAGAAGCATAAACAAACAATGAAAGAAACACAAAACTTTATTGATAAAATGACTCACATTTCAAGTAGCATCCTCCTACTTTAGTGTGTGCTTCAAGGCCTCACTTCTAGTAGGAAGAATAGTGATTGATAATTTTATATTTAACCGCAAGTGCACGGCCGCGTTGAAGCGGTGGCAAATACGGGTCGTCCACTGGGAGGTGTGTCGACACTTGGTTTATTCGAAGGCGAGAGGTAAAACGAAGGGAGAAAGATGTATTACACTAATCTAAACTACAAAGCTGAAATGAAATGCAAAGGAAATGAAGATAAGCAATAAAACTAAACCCCAAAGGGGGTAGAGAAATAATGTGAACATAAAGAAGTGTGTGTGTGTTCATTAAGCTCTTCACAACATGTAGTGCATGAAATCATAAAACTACATCCAACTTTGCCTCTACATGAATTAAGATAAGACTACATCATTAAAACATACAAGACAATAATTGGAATGAAGCTACATGAACTCAAGTATAAAGACTATACCCTACTATGCCTCTACATGAATTAAGATTTCACTACATCATTAAAACATACAAGACATTAGCTAAGGTAAAGGCAAAAAGAGCACATACATTACAAATTGTGTTTCCAATATTAACTTCATCCATATCCTAACCTTATCATTCCCCATAAAATAGGTCCACTAATCAAAGCATAAGCTAAGCTTCATTCAAGAGCATTAGCATATCAAAGATAAGAGTGGAGACCCATTAGATGGTTATGGAAATCATATAAAGCTCAATGGATAAAAATAACACACACTTAATACACTACATAATTATATCACATATTTCTCCACCCCCCAAATGGGGATGGAACTACTCACTACTCATTACACTACTGATTAGACTAAGTAAAGAAAACATTTAACTAAGATACTAAAATTACTAAACAAGAGATTAAACAAAGTAAAGCAACCCACACAAAACAAGCAACATAACAAAACAAGATTGAAAGAAACAAATAAACTTTTATTAACAATGACTCACATTGAAGGTAGCATTCTTCTCCACCTTGAGTTATTGCTTCAAGGCTCACTCCTTAGTAGAGAGAATGCCACCAAGCAATGGGTAATTACAATGGAAGGTGAAGAGTTCTATTTATAAGCATGGAAAAAGCTAATCGGGGACAATCCCCCGATGTGGGACTAAACCAATACCAAAAATAGCCTAAACGAACATTAATACAAGTCCAGGAGAAATTTCGACGGATCCTGAGCAATATGGACCGCCAATTAGCGGTCCAAGACCGCCAATTGGCGGTCCAAAATTGTCGGATCGTGTTGGAATTTGTTGTGGGCTTTGCTTTCTGGTATTGTTGGTCTTTGATGCGGTTACTCGACTTGTTGGAGCTCCGACCCGAATAGAATTGGTAAAATACTCCCCATGATGGTGTGGAGTATTCTGTTTTGCTCTTAGGTCCTTCTGTCTTACATTCAGGTCCTTCTCCCTTGCATCTTGGTCCCTAGATCTCACCATTCAGTCCTTTTTCCCTGCTTTTGGGTCCTTTCATGGCTCTTCTCTTCAAACCTCTTTATTCCTGAAAACTAAACATAAAACTCGTCACGTAGCATTGCTTAGGTGTAAGATAATGGATATAAGATACAAATATGAGCATGAAATGATGTCAATCAAATACCCCCACACCTAAGTTTTTGCTAGTCTCGAGCAAAACAAAGAAAGAGAAAAACAAACGAGAAACAAGAAATCCTAACTCACTTTCGTAGGAATCACGGTTGCACTTAGCACGTGCAACAAGCCGTTAAACCTCTTTGTTGCCAAGGAGGAGGAGTGTTGTCTCCTGAGGGTTTTCAGCGGATATACCCACAAAATCCGAACAAGATGCATTATTCAATCTAGACCTCGACTCGTTGGAAATATTTTGTCGATCAATGGACGCGGTAATGCTACGGGCCGACTCTATATAGGTGATCAGTCCACACCTCTACCCTAATGAACCATTCGTGCAAGTTAAATAAGGAATTAAGTAAAAGACATGGACAACCTCAAGATCCTCAAGTGATACAACGTGTAAGGTCCATTAAGGTTCTTATTTGCATTACCATTTTTTTTCTTTTTGTTTCTTTTCACACATTTTTTTTTCCTTTTTTTTTCTTTTTATTAGTTGGAGCTTCATTCTCCCAGGGTCAGGTTTCGTGCATCATTGCCCATGAGGACTTACACTATCACGTACACCTTTCCCCACATCTCCACATAGGGCAATCCCTACCACCCGTGTAACGGGAGTTCAGTCGGCGCATCCCAAGTCAGATGACTCGAAAGCACCAGGCACAAAGTCCCCTCAGACCTACTTTCCCGAGTGATAGGAGCCGTGCGAGAAGAGAGAACACCTACTCACTTATTTCTTATCTACACATGAACCAAAACCCATACACTAATGTCTCACAACAGGATTTAGAGGGTCCTTGACTACAACAAACTTCCTTAAGTTAACAGACACAAATTATTGACTCACTAGGTTCAGGGTGGACTTCATTAAATGTTTGAGCACTGAAACCCTATGATTACTCACCCCCAAGGGAAAACTGGGGTGCATCCTAACGACTCGATAAATCCTAAAGCCACGTACTAGATATCCTAATGCATCAAGTTCAAGACAATTTTGGGAGCTTTCTTTTTACTTTGCCTCTCAACGGTTTTGCACATGCTAAACACACGCAAAACCCACAAAACATTTTCTTTCGAAAACACATGAAGATTTTGAAAGAAATGTGAAAATTTTGAAGCACTAGGCAAGCAAAAGAAGACAAGTCACCCAAGGATCATGGCAAGCAGATATATCGATATTAAATGCAGCACACTATCATGACCCTAACAATGCAAACAAAAGAACAAAATCAAAGGAAAAAGACTCAACTATGTACACACGTAAAACACCCCCCCACACCTACTTCATAGATTGTCCTCAATGAATGCAAGCAAGATACTACATGGATTGATGCATAAAAAGGAGAGATCTCACCAACATGAAGTACAAAGGGAAGTGCAAGGTCATGTTGATGGACATAACCCGAATTCCCTCAAAACCTGTGAGATGCTAAAGAAGGGATACAAATACGTGAAAGAAATGGAGCCCAAATACACAAGGGTTGGGGCTCACAACAATCAATGCTCACTGAAGGAGTCTTTTATTGTACTTCTTTTTTTCTTTTTTTTCTTTTTTTTTCTTTTTTTTATATAACTATGTACAAACATAAGTTCCCATCTTCATTTGTCAAAAGACATCAAATGGGAACCTCAAGAGTGGGTCAATGCACTTGGAAAGGGAACATGACACCACGCGGGGCCAGAATACGCATGCGTGGGGCCCCTTCACAAAGGGCACCAGATGAAATGAGAGGTTCATGAATTCGACGCAAAGGCGTCTCATTCAAAGGATCAAACTGAAAGAGCTTGAACCTCTCGAGAGTTTGGGAAATAAGGGGCAACGGAAGAAAAATATCTCCCGTTGCGGAACTGAAGTTATGATCATCAATCCAAACTCTCCAACCAACAGGCTGGTGGGTCGGAACGAGGTCAAGTACCTCGTTATGCATGTCCAACTCACCAGGAGAACAGGAAGTGGGTCTCATACCCAAAGTATCCTCCAAGGAACTCCTAATACCCTCATGAGCAATGTAGTTGTTTGATGTTCCATCATTTCCAAGATGATCATGAACAATAGTGAGAGGCAAACTCTCATCAGGTTGTTTGAAATTGAGGGTACTAGGGAGCTCTTGCTCCACCAGAGGTGAGTCGTTAAGAGGCACAATATGAAGATCATGTGGCTCAAGGGCCACGGGACAAAAAGATAAGGCACAATCTTGTGCCGACTCATAATGAAGCTGGTCCAAGTTATTCTTAATTTGAATCGAATCCTCCACTAAGTGATCGTGAATTGAAACCCCAAGTCCCTCAGACTGACTAGGAGTTTGACTTTGAAAGGTTGTGCTTTGAATTTGTGGATGTGGTGGTGGTTCGATATCAAAAGAAGAATCCTCATGTTGACAAGAAAGGTTACTCTCCTCACATTCACGTAATTTCTGCGACATTTGACTCACTTGCAGTGTCATATTTTGTATGGACTGTTGAGTGGTTTCCATGAACGTAAGGAAAGTTTGTTTCAAGGAATCAGGTATGCGGTCAACGATGAGGTCCAAGTCAGAGCTTGGGAAATTTTGAGGTTGGGTGTTGATGGGCTGAGAATGAGTCCAATGATTTGGAGTGGGGTGCTGGTAGAATTCTGGGTATTCGGGCGGAGGATACTGGGGTGAATATGAAGTATAAGAATTTGAATAAGAATTGTTTCCCCATGAATCCATCACTCTCGGGATGTACGCGGATGCGTAATGGTCATATTGAGCATTTTGGGAAAATGTATGCTCATACTCAGGCTCTGGGGGAACATAAGGACATTCCCCGGTATTATGACCACTCAACCCACAACAATCGCACGGTATGGCTACTGGAGCCACTGGTGCACTCATGTCGTCTACCGCATGCATGAAAGAGGCCAAAGTTTGTTGCCGAGAGTATGATCCAACATAACTAGATGGAGATCTAGCCGTCGGTGCCTCTCTCATATCACCCCTATATGAAGATTGCTCAGTCACATAATGAAGATCATCCCAACCGTACGGGGTGTTCGTCTGAGCCACCCCAGGTTGCATGGGTCCGGAATACCAGGGAGAATCGTCCTGGTCCCAACAATGATATGAATGGTCGCCCATGTAACCATCCATCTCAAGAAAAACTCTCGAGTCGATCACTCTCACCACCACGAGGCTAAGCTCGCAAAAAGTGCTCGACTCGACCCTAACAGAGAGTGTAAAGGGGAGGAGACTATAACGTAGAAGAAGGTGAGAAGAAGATGACTCAGAGGAGAAGGGAAGAATCCCTAGAGCTAGCGAGGGTACAGGGTGAAGGTAGAAGCCTAACTAGCAAGCATGGCTCAAACAATGTAAGGCAATGGGTCCTTAGGCTAGACGACGCCTAACTTCGAGGTCACTAGCCTCGACACGCCTCACCTCCCTACAACGAGGACCACAATGCCCAGCAAGTGATACCAGATCCGGAGATCCAGTACCTCCTACTATCGACAAGGTAGGCAACGCCGATCAGGTCATGGCGGTCTCAACTAGATTACTCTCCTAGTGCGTCCGAATTCCTAGGGCCAATGTCTACTTGCTTTTAGTTAAGGCTTTACTTGAGTGTGCTTTTTCGGGCTAAGGGAGGGGTGATGAAATCCCCCACCTTATCTTTGAAGTCTATAGGTGATGCCCCTTAAAGATGTTTTGAAATCTTAGGCTAGCAAGCAACTCACCAAACAAGCACTCACCTCACTCTTGTTTCGATGCAAACCTTACTCACTAATGAATGTCCTAATGCGTGAATGAGTGATAAGGAATGCGTACCTCGCTCCAGCAATCAACGACAAAATGTAAAGCAAAGAAAAAAAAGATGCATGCAAGGTCTACATATGATGCATGACCTAGATGGCAAGAAGTCTAATCTTTTGCTTTGAGTTTTATGGTCCAAGTTGATTAAAGGGGGAGTGATTAATGATCTGGGAGCAAATAAGAAGTCACAGCATGCAAAATGGGGCTCCCAGATAACACAAATTACAACACAAATGACCACAAAAAAATTGGAAGACAGAATCCCTTACCAGGCCGCCAATTGGCGGTTCCAAACCGCTGATTGGCGGTCTGTTGTTGGCTTCGCTTCCTCAAACTTCTCCAGTGGCCTCACCGTGATCTGATGGTTTCCTGAAACTAAGAAAAACTAAAAAAAATAAAAAATTAACAACCCCTCGAATCGTCCAAACCAAGGTCTGGACAGAGCACCTCCCCGGCAACGGAGCCAAAAACTTGATTGATAATTTTATATTTAACCGCAAGTGCACGGCCGCGTTGAAGCGGTGGCAAATACGGGTCGTCCACTGGGAGGTGTGTCGACACTTGGTTTATTCGAAGGCGAGAGGTAAAAAGAAGGGAGAAAGATGTATTACACTAATCTAAACTACAAAGCTGAAATGAAATGCAAAGGAAATGAAGATAAGCAATAAAACTAAACCCCAAAGGGGGTAGAGAAATAATGTGAACATAAAGAAGTGTGTGTGTGTTCATTAAGCTCTTCACAACATGTAGTGCATGAAATCATAAAACTACATCCAACTTTGCCTCTACATGAATTAAGATAAGACTACATCATTAAAACATACAAGACAATAATTGGAATGAAGCTACATGAACTCAAGTATAAAGACTATACCCTACTATGCCTCTACATGAATTAAGATTTCACTACATCATTAAAACATACAAGACATTAGCTAAGGTAAAGGCAACAAGAGCACATACATTACAAATTGTGTTTCCAATATTAACTTCATCCATATCCTAACCTTATCATTCCCCATAAAATAGGTCCACTAATCAAAACATAAGCTAAGCTTCATTCAAGAGCATTAGCATATCAAAGATAAGAGTGGAGACCCATTAGATGGTTATGGAAATCATATAAAGCTCAATGGATAAAAATAACACACACTTAATACACTACATAATTATATCACATATTTCTCCACCCCCCAAATGGGGATGGAACTACTCACTACTCATTACACTACTGATTAGACTAAGTAAAGAAAACATTTAACTAAGATACTAAAATTACTAAACAAGAGATTAAACAAAGTAAAGCAACCCACACAAAACAAGCAACATAACAAAACAAGATTGAAAGAAACAAATAAACTTTTATTAACAATGACTCACATTGAAGGTAGCATTCTTCTCCACCTTGAGTTATTGCCTCAAGGCTCACTCCTTAGTAGAGAGAATGCCACCAAGCAATGGGTAATTACAATGGAAGGTGAAGAGTTCTATTTATAAGCATGGAAAAAGCTAATCGGGGACAATCCCCCGATGTGGGACTAAACCAATACCAAAAATAGCCTAAACGAACATTAATACAAGTCCAGGAGAAATTTCAACGGATCCTGTGCAATATGGACCGCCTATTAACGGTCCAAGACCGCCAATTGGCGGTCCAAAATTGTCGGATCGTGTTGGAATTTGTTGTGGGCTTTGCTTTCTGGTATTGTTGGTCTTTGATGCGGTTACTCGACTTGTTGGAGCTCCGACCCGAATAGAATTGGTAAAATACTCCCCATGATGGTGTGGAGTATTCTGTTTTGCTCTTAGGTCCTTCTGTCTTACATTCAGGTCCTTCTCCCTTGCATCTTGGTCCCTAGATCTCACCATTCAGTCCTTTTTCCCAACTTTTGGGTCCTTTCATGGCTCTTCTCTTCAAACCTCTTTATTCCTGAAAACTAAACATAAAACTCGTCACGTAGCATTGCTTAGGTGTAAGATAATGGATATAAGATACAAATATGAGCATGAAATGATGTCAATCAAATAGCCACTTAAAATATGGAGTATATACAATAGGAGGTGAAGAGTTCTATTTATAGGCATGGAAAAAGCTAATCCGGGACAATCCCCCGATGTGGGACTACACAAATACCAGAAATGGACTAAATACACACTAATACATAACCCAGAGAAATCTTAGCGGATTTGGGCCAAAAGTGACCTCCAATTAGCGGTCTTCGACCGCCAATTGGAGGTCTAAAAAGTCTGGATCCATCTGGAATTTGTGTTGGGCTTTGCTTAGTGTATTTGGTGGTCTTAGATGCATCTACTTCGTTTATTGGAGCTCCGACCGAATCCAATTGCTAAAATACTCTCCATGATGGTGTGAAGTATTATGTTTTGCTCTTAGGTCCCTCTGTCTTGCGTTCAGGTCCTTCTCCCTTGCATCTTGGTCCCCAGATCTCACAATCCAGTGCTTTTTCCCAGTTTTTGGGTCCTTTTATGTTTCATCTCTTCAAACCTATTTATTCCTGAAAACTAAACATAAAACTCGTAACATAGCATTGTTTAGGTGAAAGATAATGGATATAAGATACAAATATAAGCATGAAATGATGTCAATCAGCATGATCAAACCTGAATCTAGCAGATCCTGCAACTGCTTCTTCAGCTCAGCTAACTCCGCAGGCGCCATCCTATACGGAGCCTTCGACTGTGGTGTAGTCTCTGCTACCAGATCGATACCAAACTCGATCTCTCTGTGAGGCGGTAACCCGGTGCTCTCATCAGAAAATACCTCAATAAAATCCTGAACAACCTCGATATCTTCCAACTTCTTCACCTCAAAATCTGGTACCACAAGCGTCGTTGAGAACGCTTTACAACCCTGCTGAGTCATCTTCTGAGCCTTCACGCCGAAACTAAAATTCGACCACCTCCACTCTTAGTCCCTCTGATCAGCAAATCAGGAAGACCTTTCCTCGAGATCAGAATCTTCTTCTCTCGGCATAAGACTCGAACATCGTACAGGGACAGCCAATCCATCCCAAGTATGACATCGAAGTCTACCATCGGTAAAAAGACCAGGTATGCCGGGAAATCCTGGTCTCCCGAAGCAACCGTGGCGCCGGGGAGGAAGCTGCCCACAATGCCCACCAAACCCAAGGGTGTGCTGACTTCCAACGTGGCAGTCAACATCGCAGGGGTACGGCCTAACACGCTCGAAAACTGCTCAGAGATGAACGAGTATGCGGTCCCGCAATCGAAAAGCACTCTAGCAATTAAGCCATCAACATAAAGCGTACCTTCAACCACAGCATTGACATCCCTAGCCTCCTTTGCCTGAATGGCCAAGACACGTCCCACACTCTTCCCCTGCTGGGAGGGTGCAACTGGTCGACTCGGTCCAGCTCCGCTAGCTGAGGAGGAACCCGGTCGTCCACTAGGTCCACCTGACCTACTCGGGCAGGAATGAATGATGTGACCCATCTGGCCACAACCATGGCATGCACCTGATCGAGCCCACTGCCCTACCGGGGTGAACTCTACCACACAGCCTGCACTGCCCTGACTGCTGAGATCCACCACAATCAATCCGGAGCCTCTTGCCCGGATTTCCCGAAGTCTGATTTCCAGGTCGCACACTGGCCTTCGTCTGCACCTTCCTGGCCTCTACCGTCTCCTGGTAGTCCTGCTCCATAATCGTCGCAAACTTCACCGCATCAGCTAAAGTCTACGGCATGCTCGTGGTCATACGAGACTGAAACTGCAGCCTCAACCCTCGGATAAACTTCCGAGCTCTCTGCTCCGGTGTCACATAAGTATCCGGGCAGTAACGCTCCAGGGCGTGAAACCTGCTAATGTAAGCCGCCAGCGTCATCTCTCGCTGCTCGAGTGCTAGGAACTCCTCCTTCTTCCTATCCCGTGCATGCTGGGGAAAATACTGCTGGTTGAACTCCACGAGGAATTCCTCCCAGTCCACCTCCTCGCTGTCCTCAAAAACAACAGCCGACATGGACCTCCACCAGTTGGTCGCCTCTCCGTCCAACACATAGGTGGCTAGATCCACCTGCCTCTCAGAAGGACATCCAATCGCTCTGAAGATCTTCCGGATCTTGAAGACCCAATCCTCAACTGCCTCCGACTCACCACTGCCATCAAAGGAAGGAGGGTGTTGTCGCATAAACCGATCCAGCAATGCCCCCGCCCCTGCCTGCTCAGACTGTGCAGACTGGCGCTCGAGAAACTCGCCCAGCCTACCAAGAGTCCCCTGAAGGGTCCTCCTCTCCTCCTCCTCCCTGTCCTCCCTACCAGTCTCCTCACTGGCGCCCCTATAACGTGAAGGTGGCCTCACACGTCTCGGAGGCAGCATATACACAAGAGGACAGGAAACGACAATGAATTAATGATTATGAATGAATGCATGATGAATGACAACTAAATGCAAGACCTCTAAGGTGGTTTCATTGGACAAGCACATCGGGACCGAAAGCTCTGATACCAAATTGTAACGCCCCGAAATAGCAGAAAAATTAAAACTTTAAACAGATAAGAATCAACAATGGGGTCGTCACCAAACCACAAGTATATATATAAGATAAGGTAGTAAACTGTACAATACAAGAGTCAAAGATGATTACAACCCAACACGAAAGATATACAACGCATGTACAAGGGAAAATCATCCACCTCGAAGAACAAAAAGGGATAGGATCCGGTCTAGGTGCCCCTGCCTGCAGTCACCACCTCCTACTGACGTGCCTGACCTGACATGTAAACAAACAATGCATGATTTTCCCCTAGGGAAACCCCGTATGCCAAACCCCTAAAATATGAACATAATATGTGTATATGAAACATGAAATGTGGAATGCAGTAAGAGCATAACAAACTCCCGTGCACACCAGGCACCGCCGGAAAACATCGGCAACTACAACACATGTGCACACAAGGTACCGCCGGAAAATCATCGGCCACGGGTCTCAAGGGTCCTCTCACCCCAACCCCACAATCACATGTGCACACAAGGAACCAGCTCTGTAGAGCCACAACAACGTGCACACAAGGCACCCGCTCCGTAGAGCCACAACAACGTGCACACAAGGCACCCGGTCCGTAGAGCCACAACAACGTGCACACAAGGCACCCGGTCCGTAGAGCCACAACCACGATCTTCCTCTCAGGCCGGCAATGTCTGTACCGTCGCCCCAAAAAAGGCCGGAGACCCGTTGCCCTCGAGGCGGATCCAACCACACACGACACAAGCATCCATATGCAAACTGTGCCCAAATGGTCAAACGGAAGACCCCAAACGGTCGACCGAACACCACTACTATTCCACAGAAAATACGAAATAACGTCCAACCGGTCGAACGGCAAAGGGGCCCTGTTCGACCGAAATCGAACAGGGAAATCCTCTCTTGCTCAAAAAGCACCAACGGTCGAATGATCTAAAATCACGGTCGACTGATTCCCTCCAGCAAGATTCACCAACAAAATCCGCACTACACGGTCGACCGAAACCACACTCCCGGTCGATCGGCCAATAAGTTAACTTAAGTTCTGGTCGGACGAAGTCAATGAGCGGTCGACCGTTTAGATGGTCAACGCCCCCAACCGACTTACAACAGTACTTTCGGTCGACCGACAAAGTGGATCGAAAACACCCAGAGCCTCTTTCTCTTTGCAGAAATGTACCACCGGTCGACCACTCCAAGAGTATCATCCGACCGGTGCAAGGGATTTTGCTCGAAACACACTACTCCCGGTCGACCGCGCCAACCCGCCGGTCGACAGTTGCAGAGCAGAAAAGCTGCTGCAAGGTTTTCGACGAGCCTTTCGACCTACCGTCGGTCCCTCCAATCCTCGCAAAGGCTAAAAGGAGGATTAAACTAAAGCTTGGCATACCTTTAAGGCTTGAAGAAGCCTTCGAGAACCCACGAAGGTCGCTTCTACGAGCACCTCCTCAACTCCTCTGGCGAACTCCTCGCTCGCGATCACCTCTACTCCGGCACTCAACGGGGCTTCACCTCGCTCGCCGATCGTCCACTCCACCACGACTCCAAGGCTGGAAGAGAAAGGATCGAGAGAGAGAGAGAGACACGCGTGAGAGAGAGAGACAAGTGAGGGAAAGGGAAAGAAAACCAACCCTTTAAACCTCTCCTCCTTCAATCTCCACCATCCACCACCTCATCTCCCATCAATCTCAGCCATCCATCTAAACTTCTTCTAATCCTACACCTAAAACACAATCAACCCATTAATAAGCGGTTAGGATGTAACACTACATGTTTAAAATTAGCAAATATAACAAATCAACTTTATTACATGTTCAAATTTAACACATAATCAAATTTCAGTTTAGACTAGAAAAGGTTGCAAGTAAGATAAATAACAATAGCAGTCCATCAAGTATAATCCAACAAAATAGATTATGGAGCTCGAAACAAAGGCCACCAAATTCAGATCCTAATATCAAAGTAAACTAAACTATAGTTCAAAATGATTGAAGAATGGTTCTAATTGGTTAGGTGATGTCTTGATTTCTAATGACCATATGATAAAACATTAATCACTAGTAGAAATTGGTAAAAGTATAAGATTAAGAAGAGAGTTAATGAAGTGCTTCCATGTTCTTTTAAAGAAGGAGATACTGCAGTAATGTTTTGTCCAATCTATTGCTCTTTTGTAATCCTCAATTAATCAAGAATGCAATCCAACTCAGAATTATTGATCAGCCCACCCATTGTTTAGAAAGTCACCATGGTTCAAAGAGATTAAATATTACCTTGCTAATGGAATTGATATTTTTTGGTACCTTTAGATTTAGAAACTTCTCCAGCAACTGTTTATTCCTACACAAAATCAGACAAAAAATAGCAAGAGCCCAAAAACAAATCACTTAAGTAAGAACTAGAAACTCAAATCTTTGGTTTTTCAGGAAGCAAAGTTCCTTCCTGTCCAGTTTTGTTTGATCTCTTTTATGCTGCTTTAGTGATCTAGTTGCTCCCTAACTTGCATCACGTGATGTTGTTTTAATGCTCCTGAACCTTCATTTCTCCAAACTCGCAGTAGAAGTCCAAAAAGAAGAAGAGAGGTCGGAAAATTAGTTCAGTTGCTAAGTTAAAAACCGCAATTAATACATCTAAAAGAAGCTAAAGTGCAGCAAGAATGAAAATACCTCCTCAGAAATTAAGGTGAAATATTCAATCAGAAGAGAGTAAGCCTGATCAAGACCAAGCTATGCCTATATGTGCTGAATGCATAATTATACCCTTAATACACTAAATGAATGCAGTATAATCAGGTTTTAGAAATGTTATAATGCAGAACAAAAGTACATGTATGCAGCCTACCATGTTTTAATATGGTTCAGCAATATAGAAAATTAGCTGCACATATATGGTTGCCTATGTACCTTTTCTTCCTGTCCATGAATGAAGCTTTCAGTAGGGACCAATACACTTCCAAAAGGAATTGAAAATTCAATGTTGCCCCCACCTGCACGTGGATAATACTTTTGATAATAATGGGAAAAACAGGGTAATATGTAAATCAAATAAAAGAAAGAGAAGTGAACAAATATGAGAAGAGGGATGATCCATCATGAGTCCATTCAAAAAATACTATAGAAAAAAAAGCAAGTGATAAAGCCTACCAATTAGTCCATATTTTTGTAAGAATGACGCGGTAGTTGCGACTTCAATCAGCCGTGTCCTTGAATGCAAATTGCTGTAAATTAATGATACTTCTCATTGATTTGCTTGAAAAATCACTCAAATCCACACAAAAAATCACTCAAATAAAGGAGGTGGTTTTGATGGATGCTTGCTAGAATTAAAAATATATACCCCAGGATTTCCTGTTGTGGCAATAAGTTGAGGATTTTGCGGCATATAGCGAGCACGATTAATGGCACCTTCGTGGTTTATTTGCTGAACGATTTTCATCTACATGACAATACCAAATGCATTAGGTTTTCAAAAGATCATTGATTGATTCAGTTATAATACCACAAGTGCACGATGTCAGTGAAGACGTGGCAAGTACGGGTCGTACCACTAGGAGTTGTGCGCGTTGTTGTTATAACCATACTCGAGTGGGAAGAGAAATAGATAGGGAGATTTTGGCTAAACTGACTAAACTAATTTGTGATATAAGAAAACAATCTAACTAAACCCCTTCGAGTGGAGGTGCAATAGCGAGGTGTGTGTGCATGAGGGTATCCAACCATTAAGCATGTGTAAGAGTGTGTGTTTACAAGTAGGAGCTAGTGTTGAACCTAAGTGTGAAACACATACATGACTAGGATAGGTTAGCATGAAGTTAAAATCAATTTTATGGATTCTCAAGTATGCAATAAGTACCTAGTGTGACCATTAGAGCATCAATCAATCCTAAGCACAACCTTAGTTCATTCAAGCAACATACACCAAATCAAGCACCCTTTCCTTTCGAGTCAATTCCATCATCAAATAAAACCCATCACAAGTGCCATGTCAAAAATATATCTAGCATGAAACAAGTATCTAGTGTGGCCATTATCTCATCTATAACAAGATTAACATGCTACAACATTTAGATCTAACATTAAGCACATGTAAATAACACAAACTTAGGAATTCACCATACACTTCACCATCAACTACAATGCCTCCACCCTAAATGCGGTGGATCTACTCACTAATCATAAGAACAAGCATGAAAAGCAAGAGATAAAGACTAATCATGACATAAAACTCTAACTAGAAAACTAACCTACAAAATCACAAACAATCGGATAGAAAGAAGTAAATGACAAGAGGAATCAAAATAAACCTTTAGATTATCAAAGAAGTAACATTACAAGCTTAACCCACCTTCTCCACTGCCCAAAATGGGTAAACCTAAGCTATTTTAATGGTGGAGGCTAAGAAGAAGAAGAAAGGTAGAAAAAACATTGCTATATATAGAAGAAATAAGGGTTTGGATGGATCCAGAAGAAATCCCACGACTGTAATCACTTTCTCTATAGTCTGGTAGATCCCAATAATTGAGACGAAGCCACGGGAGAAATTGGGGCCGAATTGGGGCAACTTGATTTGCCAATGGATATATATCCGTTGGTGATGCCTATTTTTCTTGCTCTCCTAGTATTCAAGTGCTTCAACTCCAAGCTCAAGTTACATGTTTTACTCTCTGCACAACCACTAAACGCCAAAATCCGACACTTGTGTTCATGGTTTCATACCCAAATGAAGTGTGCCATGTTAAGGTGTTTGTGTTGTGCTTCTACCACTTCATATTCTAGAATCATCAAGGTTGTAAAGCTTTGGGGGGAAGCTACCCTCTCAGGTTGTGAGAGAAGAACTATGTTCTGCGAGGATTGTTGGTGAGTTTGATTTGTAAAGGCTTAATCTCTACTTGTAATGGAGATTGGATTAGTGAGAATGCGAACGTGACTCATTTGTTCAGGCAAGGTTTGAAAGAATTAATAGGACCCGGTTGGGGTGCGAAACCTCTATAAAAATCTCCAATCTACATGTGGTTTGATTGTCTCTACTTTTATTTTTATTTCCGCTTAGATTTGTTTAGGGGGCATCAATCGTAACATATGCAACTAAGAACGAACTGGTGCATCAAAGCAAGTTAAGGTCAAACCCCACGTGCAAAATGAGGAGTTTAAACAACCTTCCAGATTTTGGCGGATCCTACATAAATCACCTCTACTAATCTGACAATTGAGCTATCCGCAGATCTGACTAGGACTGTGGTAGCAACCCAACTTAGTTGTGTTGACCCTACTACATATGCGAATTTGATCGAGACCTCCATTTTGAGTTTTGAGGGTGCAGATTGGTTGTAACTTGTTACAAATGCGATTAGGTTGTATATGTAGTAGGGTGACTAGGTTGTGCTTACTAAATGCGAAGAACTCAAACGTATGGAGTTTGAAGCAACATTTTTATAAAAAAATCTACTTTGTCTACTTTACATGTTGGTATGCTAATTTTCTTGATTAGTCCACTCCACGGTATAATTTTTTTGTTTGATGTATGTTCTAGATTATTGTTGGTTCGTATAACTAGCATGACTAGTAAGTAGATACACATAATGTAACATCCCCGAAACAGTGGAAATTTAAATTTTTAATAAAAAGATAATCAAAGGATAGACATCAACACAGGGGACGCTACTCGAAAATATAAATATAATATATGGCGTTGCACCGTATACAGGAGTTGTCAAAAGAATGACTACATCAAAATATAATGTACAGATATACAAGTAGTCATAGTAACCTCAAAACCGACACGAGAACCCGACTCCAAGATGCACTCGTCCTCAGTGACCACCCAAACAACTCCCAAAGGGGAACCTGAAATAAAACAACAATGTCGTGAGTTTCCCAAAAGAAACCCCGTATGCCAAACCCACCTACATGCACATGCACTACGTGACCTATCATATTAGAATTATGCAAAACATAAATTATAACAACTCACTCCCCAACTGGGTCATCAGGTCACAAGTCGTAATAGGCATTTCCCCAACCGGGGTTCATTAGTCATAAGTCTAGTTTTGGACATCCGTAGACACCCACCGCATGCACATGCGGTCATACGGAAAATACGCGACACACCCCCACTCGCAGCTACACTAGTCATATGGGTTCGGTGAGGGTCGCACGCAATTCCGAGTCATCATCAGATCTGATCAATGGTCGAAGACCACAATCCGCCAGAGCTGTCACTCTGGTCGGTCATACTCGCCAGTTGTGCCACAGCTGGACGATCATACTCGCCGGAACAACATCGGTCGAGCACATCCGCCGGAACAACATCAGTCTGTCATCTCCGTCGCCACACAGACTAAGGCACAGAACTCTACTGCACAAGGGCTAACAGTCATCTCCGTCGCCACATAGGCTAAGGTCATCTCCTTCGCCACAAAGGCTAAGGTAATCTCCTTCGCCACAAAGGCTAAGGTCATCTATGTCGCCACACAGGCCAACAGTCATAACAGTCATCACAAATAGATCATGCAAAGGGAAATATGGTCCCACAAGTCTACTACCTAGGTCTCAATGCACATGTCATATCATGGGAACATAAGCAATAAATGAAATCCACGCACCAACACGCTCATAAACAACCAATGCAAATACTGGGCTCCAACGGTCGACCGAAAAATCTGATACGGTCGACCGGTTGGTCATTAAAACCGGTAATTGGTTCGAACCACAATCCAACGGTCGAACCAAGAAATCATCAAAACGGTCGAACAAAGGTCTCTGGACGGTCGACCGTTTAGAAGGTCTACGCCACAAAATAAGATTAAATAACACATCCCCAACGGTCGAACGGCAATTGGCTTCTGGTCGACCGAAAAACATCAGGGACTTCAACATTCTTTAAGTCATTACCGGTCGACCGAAATATGAATCGGTCGAACCACACTTAAGTCGTCTTAAGTCATCGGTCGAACATGATCTCAGGGCGGTCGATCATTTAGAAGTCTACACCCCCAACCGACTTAAAACAGTACGTCCGGTCGAACTTGGTCAAAGCGGCGGTCAACCGTTTAGAAGGTCAACGCCCCCAACTGACATACTACAGTGCATTCGGTCGACCGACAAAGGGGACCCAGTCGACCGAAAACACCCAGGGCTTCATCTTCTCGCTCACACGTACAATAGGTCGACCACCCATAGGGTATCGTTCGACCGATTCGAGCGAGAGCGCCCGAATTACACTACAACCGGTCGACCGAATTGAGCACCAGTCGACCGAAACAGAGCAGAAATTCTGCCACTCTATTCCGACGAGCCATTCGGCCTACCGTCGAACACTCAAACACTCACACAACCTTGGTGAGCGTAAAAGCAAGGCTTGGCATACCTTGAAAGCTTGAAGAAGCTTCCGAAGAGCAACGACGATTCCTCCACGAGAAAGAACGCATCTCCAGCGAACTCCTCACCCGAACGCGGATCTCCACACCTTCCTTGGTCTCCGGCGAACCCGACTTGCCGGTGCACCCGCTCCTCCTCCTTTCCTTCCACCGACGAACTACAAGGGAGAGAGAAAAAGTGTTGAGGGAGAGAGAAGAAAATGAGAGGAAAGGAAATGAGAGGAAAAAGTGAGATGAAAAGGGTTGGGTTAGGTTTATATACTCTCTCTTAAATAGGGTTAAAGTTCTTAAACCTAATTAACCTTAATCAAAGGATTAGGTTCTCACACATAACTTGGAGAGTTGATTTTATGGCGTCTGGGTTTGATGTGGTGTTTGATATGTTCGTGTGTAGATAGTCTTGATGTGGTGTTTGATATGCTAGTCTTGTGCTCTAATGTGTGAATCTAGTGTTTGTTAGTGAAATGATTGAGTAACTTTAATGTGTTTTTTATAGGTTTGTATGTTCAACATTAAATGCTTATACCCATGTATTTTTACTCTCATGTCACGAGACACTCATATTATGTTGTGTAACTTGATTGTTTTACTCTTTGCTCTGTTTGTGCATATAGTAGTTTTGATGGTTTTTTCCATAACAATTAAACACCTCCCAGGCTAATTCCATATGCTCAGTACTAGTGATTTTGAGGATTCTACATGATCTTCTTGGTGTATGTAACATGCTTGATTGGTTTTGCAATCTTAATTTGACACTTTCTATGTTTATTGTTAACACACACACTACCACACAACGTTGTGCTTAATGTCACATCTTCCAATCTCACTTCTTTCCTACTACACCTTAAGGCTCCTAGGCCAGAGACTTAACCTTTATACTAAATGAAATTGTCATTCATAATCGAGTCTCCTTACCCCTTAGAACAATTTTCAGGCATCCGCGGTGCACCCGGAGGACCCAAGATCCCCTAAGAAATTGTTTGCATATCACACACCCCAACAATACCCCCTAAAATTCCATCTTGGGCAGCGCATCACTCGAAGCCATGACCTGCTTTAATACCAAACAACTGATTTAAATGGCCCTATTGGAGGTCTAGAGAGGGTCTAGACTGTTTAATTGTTTAAAATATCGCAATTGCATGGCGTCGGTGAAGACATGGTAAATACAGGTCGATCCGCGGGGAGGTGAGTAACTTCTGGTTTGAACGAAATCAAGTGGTGGAAAAATAGGTAAAGAGCTTTGATTGGAAAAATAGGTAAAGAGCTTTGATTATGCTAATCTAAGCTACACTAAACTAGTAAGAAGAAATGTGAAAGAAAGCAACAAAGAGTGATTCATACTAAACGAACAGAACTTAATGCAAAGCTACAAATGTTGAAGAGAGACCCCTAAGGGGTGGAGTGAGTGCACACATGCAATAAGATGATGAAGAATGTATTCAATAGGCACAAATGTAGGTAGTGTTTTCGTGCATAGGAAGTGTCTAATGATTATAGAAAAACCTATCAATCCAATCACTACCTAGTTGATTAACATTCACATACACAATTTAGTTATTTCAGAACCTAAACAAGTATGGGAGGTGTCTGATAGTTGTGGCAAAACCCATCAAGTGAAGTGTTCTACTCTAAACAAGCAAGCATACATTCACATTTATCAACACATTTTAAAATAAATCATTCATTTCCATTCTTTAATGCATGTATGAACATAACTACTCACTATTCATTAAGCTAACTATTATATTAAGAAGGAAAAACAAGTTAATAAAGCCTACTAAATTTAATGAATGGAAACTAAGCTAAGCATGCAATAAACACAAAAGAGACAGCATTACAAAGAATATTTTATTTTATTTCACACTCACAATACAAGTAGCATCTCTCCAATAGAGTTTTTACTCCAAGGCTTGACTCTGAGTAGAGAGATTAGCAACCAAGCATGTCGTGTAATACAAGGGAAGATGAAGGGTTCTATTTATAGTCATCGAAAAAGGTGATCAGGGACAATCCCCCGATGTGAGACTAATTCACAACTAACAATAGACATAAAACACTCTAATAGATGACCTGCCAAAATCTTATCGGATCTGGAGACAACCCGACCGCCAATCAGCGGTCTGGAACTGCTAATTGGTGGTCTATAGACTCTGGATCGGGTATGGATTTGGAGTGGGCTTGTCTAGCTTGATTTCTTCATGTGTGATGCACCCTCGTTGGTTGTTGGAGTTTAGGCCCGAATCAAATTGCCAAAATACTCCACATGATGGTGTGGAGTTTCTTGATTTGCTCGTTGGTCCTTTTGGTTTACATTCGGGTCATTCTCTCTTGCATCTCAGTCATAAGTCTTACAACTAAGTCTTTTTTCTTGATTTTAGGTCATTTTTGTGACTATTCTCCTCAAACATGTTTATTCCTGAAACTTAAACATAAAACTCGTTATGTAGCATTGTTTAAGTGAAAGATAACGGATATAAGACAGAAATGTATGCATGATATGATGTCAATCAAATACCCCCATACCTAACTTTTGCTAGTCCCGAGCAAAACAAAGAAATAGAGAAATGAAAGAAAGGAAAAAGCATACGTAAAACAAGGAACTCCTAACTCACTTTCGTAGGAATCACGATTGCACTAAGACGTGCAACAAGTCGTTAAACCTCCCTGTCCCCAAGGAGGAGGAGTGTTGTCTCCTGAGGGTTTTTAGTGGATACACCCACAAAATCCGAACATATGCATTATTCAACCTAGCAACACGACTCACTGGACTCATTTTCGTCGATCATTAGACACAGAAATTCTACGGGTCGACTCTATATATGTAATCAGTCCACACACTTAGCCTAATGAACAATTTGTGCAAGTTAATTAAGGACTTAAGTGATAGACAAGGGAAACCTTAACATCCTCAAGTGACACAAAGTGTAAAGTCCATTAAGGTTCTTATTTGCATTACCATTTCCTTTTCTTTTTCTTTTGTTCTTTATTTTTATTTTTTTCTAGCTGGTGTGTTATTCTCCCAGGGTTAGGTTTCGTGCATCATTGCCAATGAGGACTTACGTTATCACGTACACCTTTCCTCACATCTCCACATAGGGTGATCCCTACCACCTGTGTAACGGGAGTTCGGTCGGTGCATCCCAAGTCAGATGACTCGAAAGTACCAAGCACTAAGTCCCATCGAACCTAATTTCCTGAGTGATAGGAGACGTGTGAGAAGAGAGAACACCACTTATTTATTTCTTATCTACATGGGAACCAAAACCCCTACACTTAAATTTTCACATCAAGATTTTAAGGGTCCCTCACTACGACAAACTTCCTTATACTAACATACACGAATTATTTGACTCACTAGGTTCAGGGTGAACTTCTTTATTTGTTTGAGTACTGAAACCCTATGATTAGACGCCCCCCGAGGGAAGACTACTCGATAAGACCTAAAGCTGGTATCTTAGATATCCTAATGCATCATGTTCAAGTCAATTTTGGGAGCTTCTCTTTTGATTGCCTCAAAATGGTTTTGCATACGCTAAACACATACACAAAGCCGACTAAACATTTTCTTTTGCAATCACATCAGTTTTTTTGAAAGAAATAGGAAGTGAAAGCACTACTGCAAACCAAAGACAACAAGACACCCACGCATCATGGCAAGCAGATATACAGATGTTAAATACAACACGCTAACATGACCCTAGAAAGGTAAACAAAAGAAAGCGAAATAAAACACAAGACACACAAAATATGTACATATGTGAACCCCCCCCCCCCGCACACACACCTAATCCATGCATCGTCCTCATTGTATGGAAGAATGACGTCAATGCATGGATAAGGTGTACAAGGCTAAAATGGCGGCCAGAGGTGCTCGAAGAGGCACCTCGCTCAAGAGCCGATAACTTCCTACAAATCTTCCAGTTTTGCTTGGCAAAAATGACATTTTGCTGCCCTACCGCCATCTCAAATATGTCGGTGTTGAAGAGTGTTCCCGAGCTCACAAATGAGTTTGGGGAACTAGCTCTAACATCCTCCTTCATGTAATCAGGCACCCATGCCTCCTGAAGGTAATGATGATATGACGGGGTCATCTTCGCAACCTCGAGGTCGATGCCTTAGCACTGCAGCAAGCGCTCAAACCGTAGGATGTCCAACATTCCACACAATTTGGTCACCAGAGTAGGCAAATAATGTATATCTGTAAGCTTGGCGTTCACCAACACATCGAACAACGTTCGAAAAATGCAGTGAGGTGAACCATCAATGAGACTATACATTATTCGCAAACTAGTTGTGAAGAATGTGGAGGTCCGTTCTTGGTCCAAAACATTCTTACACACCCACCTGGCTACAATGTGCACATTGGAGTAGATGTGTGCATTGGGTATTCCCCCATGCGATGAAATGGGTTGCCCGCGCCCAAGCATAGATCGGTAAAAATTAATATCACTAGTGGGCGAGATCATCGACTAAGGGAATCCCAGTCGCGTCAAAGATAAATTGGCGTGTCACGGTGTGTTTCACCCCTCTAAGAGTGACACAAAACTCGAGTTGTCCGGTCTGGTCATACTTGAGTTTAGAATAAAACTCACGTACGAGAGGTTCTGCGTACATGGTTTTATCACCCTCACACATCAAATGACTCCACCCTTTTGCCACAATTCTATCGTAGAAGGGTTCTTCGAAATCGCAAATCAGGGAGGCAAAATTAAGTTCTGGAATTAAATGTGGGTTGGCCATACCTGCACCTACCTTGGTGAGCTTTAACGGAGGAACAAGCGGCGACGGAGACGTACGACACGCCATAATGCATGGTCATACTAAAAGCATGAATGAGAGTAGGAAATACGTACCACACGCCAGCGCTCAACAACTGAAGGTAAAGCTAAAGTAAAGGATAAACTACGTGCCTAAGTCAAGTATGTGATGCATGACCTAAGCAAGCAAGAATGCCTAATATTTTGCTTTGGGTTTTAGTGGCCAAGTTGATTAAAAGAAGATTTATTATTGATCTATGGACAAACTACATGTGAAAACATGCCAAATTGAGACCTAGACAACTATATCAAATGTATAAGTAAACCAGAGAAAGAAGGAAAATGGAGCTCACTAGACCGCCATTTGGTGGTCTCAGGCCGCTGATTGGCGGTCAGTGTGGCTCTGTTTGACACCAAACTTCTCTTGTTGACTTCCCTTGATATATAAAGCCTCCTGAAACAAAGACAAACTACAAACAAAAGATTAAGTCTACTCGAATCGTCCAAACCAGAGTCTGGACTGTGCACCTCCCCAGCAATGGCGCCAAAAACTTGTTTATTCGTTTAAAATACCGCAAGTGCACTATGTCGGTGTAGACACGGCAAATACGGGTCGATCCGCCTGGAGGTGAGTAGCTTCTCGTTTGAACGAAATCAAGTGGCAGAAAAAGAGGTAAAGAGCTTTGATTTTGCTAATCTAAGCAACACTAAACTAGTAAGAAGAAATGTGAAAGAAAGCAACAAAGAGTGATTCAAACTAAACGAACAGAACTTAATGCAAAGCTACAAATGTGGAAGAGAGACCCCTAAGGGGTGGAGTGAGTGCACACATGCAATAAGATGGTGAAGAATGCATTCAATAGGCACAAATGTAAGTAGTGTTTTCATGTATAGGAAGTGTCTAATGGTTATAGCAAAACATATCAATCCAATCACTAGCTAGTTGATTAACATTCACATAGACAAGTTAGTTATTTCAGAACCTAAACAAGTATGGGAGGTGTCTGATATTTGTGGCAAAACACATCAAGTGAAGTGTTCTACTCTAAACAAGCAAGCATACATTCACATTTATCAACACTTTCAAAATATAGCATTTATTTCCATTCTTTAATGCATGTATGAACATCATCTCCACCCCCAAAGGGGGATGGAACTACTCACTATTCATTAAGCTAACTATTATATTAAGAAGGAAAAACATGTTAACAAAGCCTACTAAATTTAATGAATGGAAACTAAACTAAGCATGCAATAAAGACAAAAGAGAAAACATAACAAAGAAATTTTTATTTAATTACAGACTCACAATACAAGTAGCATTTCTCCACTTGAGTTTTTACTCCAAGGCTTGACTCTAAGTAGGGGGATTAGCCACCAAGCATGTTGTGTAATACAAGGGAAGATGAAGAGTTCTATTTATAGTCATAGAAAAATGTGATCAGAGACAATCCCCCGATGTGGGACTAATGCACTACTAACAATAGACATAAAATATAAAATACATGACCTGCAAAAATCTTATAATATCTGGAGACAACTCGACCGCCAATCAGCAGTCTGGAACCGCCAATTGGTAGTGTATAGACTCTGGATCGGGTCTGGATTTGGAGTGGGCTTGTCTCGTTTGATTTCTTCATGTGTGTTGGTGTGGAGTTTAGGCCCGAATCAAATTGCCAAAATACTCCTCATGATGGTGTGGAGTTTCTTGATTTGCTCGTTGGTCCTTTTGGTTTACATCCGGATCCTTCTCTTTTGCATGTCAGTCCATAAGACTTACAACTCAGTCATTTTTCTTACTCTGAGGCCCTTTTGTGCCTCTTTTCCTCAAATATGTTTATTCCTGAAACTTAAACCTAAAACTCGTTGCTTAGCATTGTTTAGGTGAAAGATAACGGATATAAGACACAAATTTATGCATGATATGATGTGAATCATAGACTAAAGGGAATGCTAATTGCAAATTAAAATGCAATAAGAAAGACAATAGAAAACCACAAGGAACATCACGGTATAAAGATGTTCGACACTCCAATTAGGTCCCACTCATCCCTTACAAACCCTGCTTGAACCGTGAGCCCTGCATGCATCTTGACTAATTGATCCATGTTCCGGGTCAGATCAATCCTTCTACACCACAACCAAAGGACACTTCGAAATGCTTGAATCTTCTCCTACAACCAGCAACATTGCTCCAACTTATAGCTAAAACCTTCTTGAGAAATTTTGGACTCTAACTTGATGTGTGTGAGAGCTTTGGATTGTACGGAGTGGTTCAATTAGGGTCTAAAGTACTTATATTTATAGCCATAGAGAGAATATAGCCATTACACAAAAGACAAAAGAGAAAGTGAAGCAACTTATAAAAGATATCAAAGCATGTGCTAGTCAGGTGCCAAATGGTCGATCGTTAGGTGACTTTCATCCAATCGTTTCCTCAAAACATAAGTGAACGGTCGAACGAATGTGTAAATTGGTTGATCATGCAAGGGTAAAGATGAGGGTGGTTCATCTTTTGACAAGGCAGAGGTCGATCGTTAAATGAACTAAAAGGTATGCGATGGTAAGCAAACCTTTGAAATGGACTTGTGAATGTGGTATTCTCTTGATCTTCTAGGGCAATGGAAATTTGGTTGTACACGAGTATCCATCAGGAAAACAATAATACTATTGTCCGGCCAACCTTTCTAACATGATGATGAACGACAGTGGAAAATGATCTTTTCGTGTAGCTTCATTGAGTCTACGATAGTCAACGCAAACTTTCCAACCCGTCTACAAATGTGTTGGTACAAGCTCATTATTCTCATTCTCCACGATCGTGATTCCAGACTTCTTCGGAACCACATGTACATGACTCACCCACAAGCTATCTGAAATATAGTAGATGATTCCATTATCCCCTAAGAAACCATACTTAAGGTTATTGGGGAGTGGCTTTAGCTCGACCGAAGGTGGGTCCTCGTTAGATTCAGAAATAATCTCAAGTGGCTCAGTGGCCATGGGATAGGAAGAGCAGGCACCCAGGTGTGCCTCCTCGATCATCAAGAAATTCAAAGACAGATTCCTCATGGACATCCTCTCCCACAACTTGCTCATTAGACATCTCAATAAAATGTTGATGAGACTCAAATGTGACCATTAAATCTATCTCATCAGTGTCATTTATGAGATTGGCTCCAACAATATCATTGAAGGAACCAAGTTGCTTACTATAAGACTCGCTTCCCTGATATTATAATAAAGTCCATTTTCATCTTTCATGCTTGTGTGTTAATCTTTATGTATGCTTGCTTGTAATGTGTGTTTATTCTCATTCCGAGTAAGTTTCCATTTTTGGGAAAGTTTCCTTTTTGGTCACGCGGGCACGCTTGGCACGGTAGGCATTGTGTCGGTTGCGGGAGGCATTGAGCCCCAAAACCTTTATGCCTCAGAGGTGTTTACCTATCATGGAATAGCTTTAGGTTCAGTGAAACAGGCAAGGAGCAGGCGCAGACCAGAAGGCGGCAATCCGGGCAGTTGGGCAAAAGGTGAAGCCCGGGCCGCCGTTTATGGAAAGTGAGGTGGGAGGAGCTTGACACTTGGTGCTTGGTGGCAGCCACGTATGAGTTTTAGTGTGGGGACGTGTGGTTACTTGGGTGGGAGAAATGGATGAGGTGGCAGCTGAGTCAACCAATTTGAAATTCGAATGGAGCAAAGAAGGAAGGTGATCTTGGTGCAATCAAGTGTGCTCGGTTTGGAAGATGTGTTGATGCACAAGCTAAAGACCAACCCTAGCCGTCATTCCTTCCCTCTCCCATACACCATACCTCACGTCTCTCTCCAGCCACCAGGCGACTTAAGCGGAGCTCCGGCAAGGCAGCATCTCCGGCAATATTGTGGCTAGCACGCAAGAGAAGAGAAGTGCATAAGAGGCGGGCTGTTGCGGCTTCCAGCGACCTCTGGGCATCTTCTTCCGCAAGATCAGGTATGCTTTTGGCCCAAATATAGGATAATGGGTGGAGGTGTTAGATGGAGGGCCTTCCAGCACCGGTGGGCTGTCCGGTCAGGCAACTAGAGTGCATGCATAGGGGAAAATCAGCCTGGTTTGGCCGGTTGTAGCGTAAGCAACTGGGCTGTAGTGGCTGGCTGGGTCATCCCACCTCGTCATGACTCATGTTATGCGATTCCTGGTTGGTTGGGAAGAGAAATCAGGGAAGGTGTGGCTGGGTCGTGGGGGAGCACGTCGGGTGCATGCATGCGTGTGTTTCTTGTGTAACGTGATGCTTCTTGATTTGTTGGATGAGTTCTTAGGTGCATAGATTATTGTTGATGTGCCTCACATTCTGGTTTTACGTGGCTTTATTATGTTTCTTGTACTGCTAAAAAGTTACATGTACATGTATGAGTTGTTGCTGGAACTATGAATTATATCCCTTGAAATATAGCTAGCCGTATAGTCTCTATTATACCTTATACATGTCACCATGTGCCTGAATTGTTGTGACCAGTTTCGTTTTGCCATCTATTCGTATATGCATGCTTAGTCCATGTCATATTTTGATTATATCATATGATCTGAGATTATTAATGTAGTTGTTAATAGGTATTGTGTATTTATTGGCACATTTAAGGCTAGGTTTTTGGGTACATGTATGTGATTCATGGTAGGGTATTACCGCCTCCATGACTTACATTTCATGGACTGAAAATCATGCACGCTGCGATATTATGCCTCTTTTATATACCATGTTGCTTGCGTGAATAAATTCTGGACTCATGTATACGAAATATCATTATGTAGTATGTGTCATATAACAAACTGCTTATGACGCGTAGCTTGCTAATTCTATGTTCGTGTCTTGTGCAAATTATTATATAAGCAAATTCTGTGGTCATGTGATTACTACCATGTAGAGATACATGCACGTTATATTGTGTGGATGTTATGATGTGCATGGGATGTTATGATGTGCATGGGATATGAGTGGGTGCTCATAGCATGGTTATCATTAGACGTAATTATGAATTTCTATTTATGTATGTGTTGCATTAGATGACTTCCATGTGCATTTCAGAAATAATAAGTTAATCTTGGGCACTATTGTTGAGGGGCCGACGGGCCTAATTGAAAGACCTCTATGTAGGCAGACCAGGTGTAAGATAAGACCTGGACGTGCGCATTGTCATTGTATACAGGATGGGCATTCCCAACTTAAGATGAATTCATGTAGGTCATTGCCGCGAGTTGGGGTGTCCATCCGGAAGACCGCTTTGTGCCAAGCGGTGGGTCACACTTTCGAATGACTCACTTGTGGATTAGACCAAGATGGCTGGTGGTCGGGTTCCTAAGTAGAGGAATCAGTCCGGGTGAGACCTGGGAGGTGCGGCTATGTAGAGTTGTTGCCTGCTATGTTTTGCATGTAGGTTTCATGCATGACTCCTTATCTTATTTTTGGACCAGGGGTATACGGGGTTTTCTTATTGAAAATTCATGCATATTTTTGATGTCCTTGCCTCAGGTACTTAGGTTTCCTACAGGGGTCAGACTGGAGATGCTTCGGAGGATTCTGTACACGAGGGACTCCTATGTCTTTCTAGAGAATGTTATACTGAAGACGTTTAAGCTTGTGGGACACACAATTTAACTTCTATAGAATTTGGTTTTACCATTTACGTAGTCTAAACGGGCCTAACCCATTTCCTAGGGGTCAGGCCCGTTCCGCAGGTCCAGCTCGGTTTCTGTTGGGTTTAGATTCTTGTCAGTCAAATTTGCGGGTATATTTTTTATACTAGAGATATTCATATAAAAGAAACTTATAAATATTCAATTAAAAACATTATCAAATTAGGATTTCAACAAAATAATTAGTTCATCGATGTTATTGCCTCACCGACTACCTCGTCCACCCATCCCAACAATTAGTGAAATTTTATTAAGTACACTAAGTTTACTAATTACATAAAATTCTAATGTACTAAGTATTAGAATGGTAAATTACAATTATAGATAGTTTATTCGTCTTCGTCACTGCTCTCGTCGATCTACATTCTCTCTTCCGCGTTCAACCAATCCTTCAAGCAAACACTTGTCTCTAGTGATCTAGTGGACATTTTGCGTCTCTTGTCGGTCAGTACCTATTTACTTACGCTAAATGCAACCTCAGACGCCACAGTTGATGCCGGAGGAGTTAGTAAATCACATGTTAATAAAAAAAACTATTGGAAATCGCATAGTTAGATTTCCACCAGTCTAAAACATCAAAAGATTCGCAATCTACAGGAGTTACGTAGATATCAATATTTAAATATGCAGCTAATTCGTTATGTGTTTAATTTTGTACTAATCTTAATTTTTTCAGGTTTAACAAATTCCATTCGTTATGGGATGATGATGAACTAGCAATGTTTGAACCCATTTCATTAAAATAATGTTATCGTTCATAGAGACTAAAAAATCTATAAAGGTGTGTTCTAATGTGTTTTAAGTAATTTTCAACACCATAATTCTTGTTTTCAAAAATAGTTTCTAAGTAAATTTGTAAACCGATCATTCTAAATCTAGGATCCTTAAAAAACAGCTAAAAAATTTTAATGGTGGAGGTTTCCAATATTTATGAAACTTAGCCTCCATTACATTTTTAATGTCTATAAAACTATCATTACTCATATATTTCTTAAATACTTTAGTAATTTGAAGTAATTCAGATATAAATAAGTTAGCAGTTGTGTTATATGTGTCACTTAATGAATTTGTGAAGTTGAAAAATGGTTTCAAAAAAAGTAACATAATTCTACAATTATCCCAATTAGGATTAGTAAAATGTTTTCACTTTGTTTTTCATTAGAAAACGTTGTCACTAAAGATTTATAAGGAAAAAACATTTTAACATTTCATAAGTAGAGTTCCATCTATGAAAGTTATCTAATTTAGGTATAACATTATCAGTAGAGCACAATTCTCTAAATTCTTGATATCTATATATATTATTACTACGTATATAGGTGATAGCATCTCTAACATGTTGTAAATAAGGTTTTATTATTTCAAGTACATTTTGTACGACTAAGTTTAAAATATGACAAACACATCTAATATGAAAAATAAATCATCTGTGGATTACATAGTCTTACAAGTAATTCTACCCCTCTAGAGTTATTAGTAGCATTGTAAAAATAATTGCATAAGTTTTATTTGTTGTTCAATACTCATCCAATACATCTCATATCTTGTTATATATAATCATAGTAGTATGTGGGTGAAAAATCGGTACATAAGATATAATATTTTTATGTAAAACTCTTGAATTATCTAAAAAATGAGCAGTTACGCAACTAAATGGAAAATCAGATTCTGAGATCCAAACATCTCTTGTCAATGGTATCCTATAAGGAATTGATGCAAATGTATTAATCAGGTTCATTTTCCCCCTCGCCGTATTTTGTATTTGCAGCAATCCCAAATTTGCATCGAGAAAATGGTTGAAATTGTGGGTTATGATAACTAAATTCCATTTTATTGTTTAGGGATTATACTTAGCTAAATGGTAATTCATCTCTAATTATATAATCAATAATTACATCTCTACCTTTAATTGGATTGTATTTTCTAGTTTTTAATGATCAACTACCAAAGTCTAAAACAGACTATTGTGAACAAGATGCACCAAAATTTCTAAGTTTACATTTTTTGCATGTCTTGTTGGATGACTAGTTCCTTGACTACCAGATAGACTAAGTTCAACACCACGAATTTAACATACAGCCATATTTTTCCTAATTTTATCTTGTGGTAGGTCAAAATCATTCCAAACCTTACTAGTTCTTCTCTAATCCTTTTACCTCTACTTGATGATGCACTAACACGGGGATTACTATTCCCCTTAGGTTCAGCTAATGAATTAATTGTTGGGTAAGATGCCAATGAAATTAAAAAGTAGGCAAACAAAAATCTAAATTTTCTAACCAATGAGGAATCCATGATAATTAACTAAATTAAATTCAACTCAAATAAACTAATTATACTAAAAGAGTAAAGAAAATGCAAACGAGAATATGAGAGATGAAGTTGTGGCAGCGTGTCGCGAAATTGGACAAATCAGACAATACTTTAGGCTTTTGCTCAAACTCAACCCACTTCCAACACAATGAGAACACTTAGATTGGAAGAGAATAAGAAGATTTGGTGTGAAGAAATGAATTGGATGGGGTTTATATAAATTTTATAATGACATTTTTCGTAATTATTGAGTGGTATTTTCAAAATTTTAAAAAAATAAAAAAGCCATTGACTCTTAAAGTCGTCGTACAAACGAGTCGGGCCTAAAGCCCGACCTGTTAACCATGCCCTGGGCCCTACCTGGCCCGACGCGGTACCCAGCTCTACTCACGTCATGGTTCTTTTGTGAAATTATCGGTAGACTACCTGAAAATGAATTTGGCTATAACCACCTTATTCAAAATACATTTTGGGATTTTTCCTTGGTACAATTTCAAATGATCATTATTGGATCTTTACCTCTGTGTTTTCAGAATTACTTCCATACACTCTTAACCACCAATTTAACTTACATACATCTCTTAACACAATTTCTATTTTACACTATTATGATGGTACTTTGTTGTTACATCTATTTTAACTATACTCTTTGTAATCGGACATTGTCTTACTCACAAATAGAATGGATTCTTAGGTTTACAATTGTTAGAATAATTTAAAATCAAAAATGTTTTTGAACAATAATTAAAGTAATATTTGCAAATATTCCATATATTTATAATAATATTTTTCTCTAAATTATTCTAGATATTACCAACTCATAGAACTTTCCTATTTACGATTTAAAAAAGGTGATTAACATGGTTATAATAAAAGAAAAGTAGTGTTGTTGAAATAGTAATAGGGAGGTGTACAAACGTAAATTTGTGTTGTAAAGAGGTGTGTACAACTAAAATCTGAAAACACAGGGGCAAAGATCCAATTATGATCATTTTGAAGTGTATCAAAGCAAAATCATACTTTTTTTCATCTCATGAAAATTGTGGATGCATTTAATTTTCTATCTACTATAAAATCAACCGAAAATAAATTATAAGGCCAACGATTGACGGTCTATTTATTTGAGGGTCATTGACTTTTCATAGTCTTGAAAATAATACCAAATGTCACATTTACCCTTGTTTTTTTTTCATAATTACAAATCATATTGTTCTACTTCCCAACATCCCTAATCTGAACATATTTCTCCCTTAAATCCAAGAACCTTACTCCAACCATCCTACCTAATATACCAGAGTATTAAGATCGATTTCCATCAAGTAAGCTTTATTTTGGTCTTTTTTCCGGTTTTATCTCTTGATTTTTGGACCATTTTGTGATTTATTTTGGGTTATCTATATTGGGTTTGGATCTTCACTGATTTAGTCCAAATGAGCTGGCTCGTTGCCACAAACGGTTGGCTCATTGTTCAAAACAAATGGTCTCATTTTGTCCCAACATACTGGTGAGGTCGACCAAAGAAGTTGACTCGTTTGGTCCAAATAAGTTGGCATGTTTGGTCCAAACAAGAAGGCTCATTTGGTCTATGCAAGTTGGGTCGTTGTTCAAAACAAGTTGGTTTGGGACACAAGTGTACCGCTCAGGACGAGTGTGTCCCGCTCGGGGCAAGTCTGTCTGCTCGGGACGCATGTATCCCACTCGGGACAAGTCTAACCCACTCGGGGTTCACGTTTGTCACGCTCGGTTTGTGATTGACATCATATCATGCATACATTTCTGTCTTATATCTGTTATCTTTCACCTAAACAATGCTGCGTAACGAGTTTTATGTTTGAGTTTCAGGAATAAACAGGATTGAGGAGGAGAGACATAAAAGGACCTAAGAGCAGGAAAAAGGATTGATTTGAGAGACAAGGGAGAAGGACCTGAATGTAAGCCCAAAGGACCAATGAGCAAATCATGAAACTCCACACCATCATGGGGAGTATTTTGGCAATTCGATTCGGGTCGGAGCTCCAACAACCAACTTGGATACATCACACATGATGAAAGCCATCCAGAAAAGCCCACAAAAATTCTAGACCGGATCCAAACCCTGTAGACCGCTAATTGCCAGTCCGGGTTGCTCCGGATCCGATGTGGTTTAGTCGGGTCTTGTATAATTGTGTGTTATGTCTATTTTTGGTATTGTATTAGTCTCATACCGGGGGATTGTCCCGGATTACCATTTTCTATGGCTATAAATAGAACTCTTCCGCCTCCCTTGTATCCCATCTCTCTCTTGGTGGCCATCCTCTCTACTAGGAGTAAAAGCCTTGAAGCAAAAGCCGTGGTGGAGAGAGGCTACTTGTAATTGAGTGAGTAATAATAGATGTTTTGTTAAGTTCTCTTCATATTGTCTTGTCTTTTCAATTCTTGCATACTTAGTTAACTTGTTATTTTAGTCATCTTATAATTAGTTTAAGCATGTTTTCTTTCCTTAGTATAAATGTTTGTTTAAATATGTGTGAGTAGTTCCATCCCCTTTGGGGGTGGAGTAGATGTGTATACATGTTATGTAGATGGTATGAATGCTAAACATTGTTGTTTGTGAGAAATGTTAGTATGCTTGTTTGAATTAATAAGTTATTTTAAACTTGATGGTTTCTACCATAATGTTTAGGTACATTCCATGCTTGTTTATGTTCTTAATAACAAACTTGTCATGCTCATCTTAATCACCTAGGTTAGTGCTTTAAATAATAGGTCTTGCCATTAGGTACTTCTTATGCATTAACAAACACTAACTACACTTTTGCTTATTGTATGCATTCACCACACTTATTTCATGTGTACACACACACTCCACCCCTTACGGGTTTTTCCCATTCCTGATATGTATCTTTCTTCTTAGTGGTTGCTTAGCTTAGTTTAGTTCATTTCGTGCTTTCATTTCCTCCTTTCTAGTTTACTAGTTTAGTGTAGTTTAGTTTAATCAACCCTTTCTCTCCTTTCTTTCCCACCTGCCATCGAATAAACTAAAGTCAACACACCTCCCTGTGGGTTGACCCATATTTTCCACCAATTCAACGCGGCCATTCACTTGCAATTAATTAAAACATAACAATCAAGTTTTTGGCGCTGTTGCCGGGGAGGTGTTATGTCCAGACTTTGGTTTGGACGACTCGAGTAGTTTTAATTTTTCTTTTTTAGTTTTGATTTGTTTCAGGGATCCTCAGGATCAAGGGGAGTCAACTGGAGGAATTGGAGGCAGAAATCCACAGTGACCGCCAATTAGCGGTCTGGCACCGCCAATTGGCGACCTGGTGAGCTCTGTTTTCTCCAATATTTGTTATCATTGTTTGTTTGTTTCTTTTAGTGGTTTGGGAGCTGAATTGTGCATGTTGTGACATGTAGTTTGCTCCCAGATTAACAATCATTTCCCCTTAATCAACTTGGACCTTAAAACTCAAAGCAAAAGAGTAGATTGATTGCCATCTAGGTCATGAATCATTTGTAGACCTTCCACGCATTTGTCTTTTCTTTGCTTTACATTTTTGTTGATTGCTGGCGTGAGGTACGTGCACCCATTATCTCATTCATGCATGGTTCAAGCATGTATTAGTTAGTTAGGTGCATCGGGACGAGAGTGAGTTGAGCGTTTGATTGGAGAGTTGATTGCTAGGTTTAGGATCAAAATGCCACTAAGGACGGGTTGTCCCATAAAAGATAAGGTGAGGGATTTCATCGCCCTTTCCTTGGCCCCAAAAATCACTCTTCATAAAAGACTTAATTCTAAAAGCAAGTAGACATTGGCCCTAAGGATTTCGGACGCACTAGGAGAGTAATCTAGTTGAGACTGTCATGACCTGATCGGCGTCGCCTACCTTGTCAATAGTAGGAGGTACTAGATCTCCGGATCTGGTATCACTTGCTTGGCAATGTGGTCTTCGTTATAAGGAGGTGAGGCGTGTCATGATTAGTGACCTCGAAGTTTGGCATCGTCTAGCCTAAGGACCCATAGCCTTAATTTGTTTGAGTCGTGCTTGCTAGATTACGCTTCTACATTCACCACTACCCACACTAGCTCTAAGGATTCTTCCTTCCTCATTTGAGTCATCTCCTCATCCATTTTCAAGGAGTATTCTCCTCCTCTGAGTACACCTTCTTTTGTGTGATATTTTGGAGTCGAGTCGAGCGTTTTATGCGAGGTTGGGCTCGTTCTGCTGAGAGCGCTCGACTTGAGAGAGTGCATTTTTCTGAGATGGACGGTCTAGGTGATCAGCCATCTCTGCCTTGTGCTCCTTTGGAGCATGAGGCCGATTCGTCTCGTGGGGATGGGGGAGACGGGGTTCCATACATGGATTACCTCGATCAACTCCAGCCACCACGTAGACCTCCTCCTCTGAATCAAGAGTAAGAGGGATTCAGTAAGGATCGAGTTCTTTGTGCACCACCACCTTTAGCTCGACAGGATAGACCGACGACTTTGTGGGAGCGGACCCATCCTATTCGGGTCGCGCAACCTTCTTGCATAGTTCTGCCCCAAGCTCGCGGGAACAACTATGAACTGAAACCTTAATATGTGAGCATGCTTCCTACCTTCACTTCCAATAAGGAGGATCCATATATTTTATACGCGAATTCGAGGAAGTATGCTCCATCTTCAAACTACAACAACTTCATGAGGATTCAGTCTGGTTGAGGATGATTTCTTTTGCGTTGAAGGATAACACAAAGAAATGGATGTACAACCTCCTGGCGAGCTCTATTCGGTCTTGGGATGACTTTGTGACCGTCTTTCTGAAGAGATTTTCCCTCAAAGGAAAACTCAATAGATACGGCACCAGATACATCAAATGTATCAGACTGAGACCAAAACTTTTCATGCTTTCTTTGAGAGGTTCAATGACCTTCTCCAGTAGTGCCCTCATCATGGACTTGAGCTATTGCAGTTGTGCCAGATTGTTTATGAGGGCCTCAACTACAACACCTGCACATTGTTGGAGTCGATGTGGCAGGGTGATTTCCAAATGAAACCCATCAATGAGGCATGGGACACTTTCGAGTTATTGGCTGAACGTACCTTTGAGTGGGACACCATGAGAGAGACACCAGCCGCCAGGTCTTCTGGTCGAGCTGGATCATATCAAGTAGAGTCAACTATCACGTGTCATCCAAAATTGGCTACTCTCATGCGTAGGATTGAGAGTTTAGAGTTGGACCGAGCTCCTGTAGCTCAGGTCGCTACTCCCGGGTGTAGTAGGTGTGGATATAAGCCATGATTACTTGAAATGCGCTTACGCATCAAGGGATACTGAGCATGCAAATGCGATGTATCAGCAGAGGCCCGTAACGACCCATACATTCACTCCTACAATCCGAGATGGCGTAACCATCCTAACTTCTCTTAGGGGCCTAGTGGGGGTCACAGTCAGAGCTCGTACGCTCAACCTCCACCTTATTAACCTCCACGTCCATCGGTGACCTACCAACCCCCACATCAAAGGCCTCAGCACCATAATTACCAAGGGTCATGGCAAGCAGATATATCGATATTAAACCAAGGGTCAAGCTGCTCATGCTAGGCAGAATGAGCGAAATGTTGAAAGTGACCCTTCCCAACATGCTAATGTTGTCCATACCTTAAGATCGGGAAGGGTTTTCGATAACAATGTGGAAATGCTTGAAGCCAACCCTGTTGGTGACTCTTCCGATGAGGGTCATGAGTCTTTCAAGGAACCTAATTCTGAGACTCCTCCTCGTGATAGTTATGTACCCAAGGTATCATTCACAGGGAGGTGTGTCGACTTTAGTGTGTGCGAAGGCGAGTGGGAAAGAAAGGAGAGAAAGGATTGATGATAAACTACACTACAATGCAAAAAGGAAATGGAAGATAAGCAATAAAACTAAACCCCAAAGGGGTAGAGAAAATATTGTGAATACAAAGATATGTGTATGTGTATGTGTGTGTGTTCCATTAAGCTCATCACAATATGTAGTGCATGAAAATCATAAAACTACATCCAACTTTGCCTCCACATGGATTAAGATAACACAATATCGTTAAAACATACAAGACAATAATTGGAATGAAGCTAAATGAACTCATGTATAAAGACTAGACCCTACTATGCCTCCACATGAAATAAGATAGCATATTATCATTAAAACATACAAGGCATTAACCAAGGTAAAGGCAACAAAAGTACATGCAACTACAAATCATGTTTCCTTCATCAATTACATCCATATCCTCACCTTATCATTTCCCATAAAATAGGTCCATTAATCTAATTAGATGGTTATGGAAATCATATAAGACTCAAGGGATTAAGAGGGCACACACCAAATACACCACATGATCATATCACACATTTCTCCACCCCCCAAATGGGGATGGAACTACTCATTAATCATTACACTACAACCTACATTAAAATGAAACATTCTACTGAAATGAAATTAAACTAAGCAAGCAAGGAATATTAAAGAAGCTAAAATGACATAAAACTAAAGAAGCATGCAAGCATATGAAAGGAAATTAAACTAAGAAAGAAACAACATAACTAAAGGAAAACATCTATTATTACTCACTCAATTACAAGTAGCCTCTCTCCACCAGGTTTTTTGCTTCAAGGCTTTAACTCCTAGTAGAGAGGATGGCCACCAAGAGAGAGATGGGGTACAAGAGAGGAGGGAGAGTTCTATTTATAGCCATAGAAAAAGGTAATCTGGGACAATCCCCTGGTATGGGACTAAACAAATACCAGAAATAGACTAAACACACTCTAAAACAAAACCCACAAAAATATTAGCGGATCCGGAGCAACCCAGACCGCCAATTAGCGGTCCTAGACCACTAATTGGCGGTCTACAGGGTTTGGATCCGTCTGGTTTTTGTTCTGGGCTTTTCTGGATAGATTTGTTGGTCTTTGATCTACCTACCTCGCTTGTTGGAGCGCCGACCCAAATAGAATTGCCAAAAATACTCTCCATGATGGTGTGGAGTATTCTTGTTTGCTCATTGGTCCTTCTATCTTGCAGTCAGGTCCTTAGATCTTGCATCTTAGTCCTCGAGTCTCTCAACTTAGTCCTTTTTCCTTCTTTTCGGTCCATTCATGCCTCTTCTCTTCAAACCTCTTTATTTCTCTAATTCTAACATAAAGCTCGTTATGTAACATTGTTTAGGTGAAAGATATTGGATATAAGATACAAATGTAAGCATGAAATGATGTCAATCAAATACCCCCACACCTAACTTTTGCTAGTCCCGAGCAAAACAAAGAAAGAGAAGCATACAAAACACAAGAAATCCTAACTCACTTTCGTAGAAATCATGGTTGCACTTAGCACGTGCAACAAGCCGTTAAACCTCCTTGTCGCCAAGGAGGAGGAGTGTTGTCTCCTGAGAGTTTTCGGTGGATATACCCACAAAATCCGAACAAGATGCATTATTCAAACAAGACACTCGACTCGTTGGACATATTTCTATCAATCATTGGACGCGGTAATCCTATGGGCCGACTCTATATAGGTAATCAGGCCACACACCTAGCCTAATGAAACATTCGTGCAAGTTAAATAAGGAATTAAGTGAAAGACATGGACAACCTCAACATCCTCAAGTGATACAAAGTGTAAATTCCATTAAGGTTCTTATTTGCATTACCAATTTTTTTTCTTATTTTCTTCTTCTTTTCTTTTTATTAGTTGGAGTTTCATTCTTCCAGGGTCAGGTTTCGTGCATCATTGCCTATGAGGACTTACACTATCACGTACACCTTTCGCCAAATCTCCACATAGGGCAATCCCTACCACCCGTGTAACGGGAGTTCGGTCGGCGCATCCCAAGTCAGATGACTCGAAAGCACCTGGCACAAAGTCCCCTCAGACCTACTTTCCCGAGTGATAGGAGCCGTGCAAGAAGAGAGAACACCTACTGATTGATCGTTTTATTTAAACCGCAAGTGCACGGCCGCGTTGAAGCAGTGGCAAACACGGGTCGTCCACAGGGAGGTGTGTCGACTTTTGGTTTGTGCGAAGGCGAGTGGTAAAGAAAGGAGACAAGGATTGATTAAACTAAACTACACTAGAATGCAAAAGGAAATGAAAGATAAGCAATAAAACTAAACCCCATACGGGTAGACAAATAATGTGAATATAAAGATGTGTGTTGTGCGTGTTCAATTAAGCTCCTCACAACATGTAGTGCATGAAATCATAAAACTACATCTAACTTTGCCTCCACATGAATTAAGATAACACTATATCATTAAAGCATACAAGACAATAAATGGAATGATGCTAAATGAACTCATATATAAAGACTAAACCCTACTATGCCTCCATATGAAATAAGATACCATATTATCATTAAAACATACAAGGCATTAACCAAGGTAAAAGCAACAAGAGTACATGCAACTACAAATCATGTTTCTTTCATCGATTCCATCCATATCCTAACTTATCATTCCCCATAGAATAGGTCCCCTAATCTAAGCATAAGCTAAGCTTCATTTAAGAGCATTAGCATATCAAAGACAAGAGTGAAACCCATTAGATGGTTATGGAAATGATATAAGGCTCAAGAGATTAAGATAACACACACTTAATCTACTACATGATTATATCACATATTTCTCCACCCCCCAAATAGGGATGGAACTACTCACTAATCATTACAGTACAACCTACATTAACACGAAACATTCTACTGAAATGAAATTAAACTAAGCAAGCAAGAATTATTAAAGACTAAAATGACATAAAACAAAACAAGCAAGCATGCATATGAAAGGAAATTAAACTAAGAGAGAAACAACACAATTAAAGGAAAACATCTATTATTAACTCACTCAATTACAAGTAGCCCTTCCTCCACCAGAGTTTTGCTTCAAGGCTTCACTCTTAGTAGGGAAGATGGCCACCAAAGACAGAGATATCGTACATCAGAGGAGGGAGAGTTCTATTTATAGCTACAGAAAAAGGTAATCCGTGACAATCCCCCGACGTGGGACTAAACAAATTCCAAAAATAGCCTAAACAAACACTAATACATACTCTCCAGAAAGCTCAGTGGATTCGGGAAGATCCGGACCACCAATTGGCGGTTCCAGACAGCCAATTGGCGGTCTACAGGATCCGGATCTCGCTCAGTTTTGTTTTGGGCTTTCCTTGATATAATTGTTGGTCTTGGATGCATCTACTTCGTTTGTTGGAACTCCGACCCGAATCGAATTGTCACAATACTCCCCATGATGGTGTGGAGTTTTCTGTTTTGCTCTTAGGTCCTTCGGTCTTGCGTTAAGGTCCTTCTCCCCTGCATCTTAGTCCTCAGGTCTCACAATTAAGTCATTTTTCCATCTTTTGGGTCCTTTCATGCTCTTCTGTTCAAACCTCTTTATTTCTGAAATTCAAACATAAAACTCGTCACGTAGTGGTTAGGTGTAAGATAATGGATATAAGATACAAACATAAGAATGAAATGATGTCAATCAAATACCCCCACACCTAAGTTTTTGCTAGTCCTGAGCAAAACAAAGAAAGAGAAAAGCAAACGAGAAACAAGAAATCCTAACTCACTTTCGTAGGAATCACGGTTGCACTTAGCACGTGCAACAAGCCGTTAAACCTCCTTGTTGCCAAGGAGGAGGAGTGTTGTCTCCTGAGGGTTTTCAACGGATATCCCACAAAATCCGAACAAGATGCATTATTCTATCTAGACACTCGACTCGTTGGACAAATTTTGTCGATCATTGGACGCGGTAATCCTACGGGCCGACTTTATAAAGGTAATCAGTCCACACACCTGGCCTAATGAACCATTCGTGCAAGTTAAATAAGGAATTAAATGAAAGACATGGACAACCTCAACATCCTCAAGTGATACAAAGTGTAAAGTCCATTAAGGTTCTTATTTGCATTTTTTTTTCATTTTTTTTCATTTTCTTCTTTTCTTTTTATTAGTTGGAGCTTCATTCTCCCAAGGTCAGGTTTCGTGCATCATCGCCCATGAGGACTTACACTATCACGTACACCTTTCCCCAAATCTCCACATAGGGCAATCCCTACCACCCGTGTAACGGGAGTTTGGTCGGCGCATCCCAAGTCAGATGACTCCAAAGCACCAGACACAAAGTCCCCTCAGACCAACTTTCCCGAGTGATAGGAGTTGTGTTAGAAGAGAGAACACCTACACTTATTGTCTCACAACAAGATTTCAAAGGTCCTTGACTACAACAAACTTCCTTTAAGTTAACAAACACAAATTATTGACTCACTAGGTTCAGGGTGGACTTACTTTACATGTTTGAGCACTGAAACCCTATGATTACTCACCCCAAAGGAAAACTGGGGTGCATCCTAACGACTCGCTAAATCCTAAAGCCACTGTACTAGATATCTGAATGCATCAAGTTCAAGACAATTTTGGGAGCTTTCTTTTTACTTTGCCTCTCAACGGTTTTGCACATGCTAAACACACACAAAACCCACAAAACATTTTCTTTCGCAAACACATGAAGATTTTGAAAGAAATGTGAAAATTTTGAAGCACTAGGAAAGAAAAAGAATACAAGTCACCCAAGGATCATGGCAAGCAGATATATCGATATTAAATGCAGCACACTAACATAACCCTAACAATGCACACAAAAGAAAAAAAATTCAAAGGAAAAAACTCGACTATGTACACACGTAAAACACCCCCCACACCTACTTCATGCATTGTCCTCAATGAATGCGAGCAAGATACTACATGGATTTATGCATGAAAAAGGAAAGATCTCACCAACATGAAGCGCAAAAGGAAGTTCAAGGTTAGGTTGATGGACAAAAACCCAAATTCACCTCAAAACTTGTGAGATACTTTAAAAAGGGAGACGAAATATGTGAAAGAATAGGGCCCAAATAGTCAAGGGTTGGAGCCCACAACAATCGATGCTCACTGAAGGAGTCCTTTTTTTTGTTTTTTTTAAAAAGGGCTCCCATCTTCATATGTCAAGGGACATCAAATGGGAACACGCCATCTCTCGAGCCAAAAATGCACATGCATGGACTCGAAACATACATAGCAGAATTGCTAGACCACCTGATACCCTTATAAGCATTGTGGTCGTTTGATGCCTCTAGAGAGTGAGCAAGATAGGAGGCATGAGCAAGTGGTGAACCTCTGTGTGGTTGTTTGAAATGTAGGGTATAAGGTGGTTGATTCTTAACCCACATTGGGTCCGCAGCAGATACATCATGTGATCAGAGGCCATAAAAATGGTATCTTTTGGCTCAAGAGCCACATGATCAAAAGGATGTGGCTCAAGGGCCACAAGATCGGAAGAATGTGGCTCAAGGGCCACCAGATCAGAAGAATGTGGCTCTAAGGCCACGTGATCAGAACATAAGGCACCTTCTTGTGCTAGCCCAGGTGAAACATCTTCACCACCTTCGGGATCTCCATCGAACAATTCTCGTAAGTACTTGAAGGTTCCCTCAACTTCAATCTCATCCAAGCCCTGGATAAGGTTGACCCCAACAGGGTCATTGAAGGCACCTGGCTTCTTGCCGATGGTGAAGATGTTGAAATCAGCGCATTGACTACCATAAGTCAAGTGCATCAGACCATTCCGACAATTGATCAATGGATTGGAAGTCGCAAGGAATGGTCGCCCCAGAATGACAGGAATTTGTCCAAGTGGGTTTGGCACAGGTTCAGTATCCAAGACAAAGAAGTCGACTGGATAAATGAACTCTCCCGCTTTGATCAGCACATCTTCCACCACACCCCTCGGTTTCTTCATAGACCTATCAGCCAATTGAAGAGTGGTTTTTGTTTGTTTAAGGTCTCCAAGACCGAGGTGGATGTTGACAGAATATGGCAGAAGATTAACAGATGCACCAAGATCCAATAAGGCTCTATGTATGGACACATCACCAATCACACAAGAGATAGTAGGACAACCAGGGTACTTGTATTTGACTTGCATGGGATGTGCCAACAAAGAACTCACATTAGCCGCAAGAAAGGCTTTCTTTGGAACATGAGTTTTTCTCTTCTTGGTGCATAAGTCCTTGAGAACCTTGCCATAAGGTGGCATTTGCTGAATCACCTCCAAAAGAGGGATGTTCACCTTAACTTGCCGAAACATCTCAAGCATCTTGTCATGCTGATCCGAGGTTTTCTTTTGAAGGCGCTGAGGGAATGTCTCCTTCGGGGCATAAGAGTGTTGCGAAGGAAGATCAGAATTCTGGTCCAAAGAAGCATGAGTGGGGACCTCAGAATCTGATTCCTTCGACAAAAGAGGAGACAAGGGGACCTCAGGGTTCGGCCCCATTGTCGAAGGAAATGTAGAAGGAACCTCAGGATCAGGCTCCTTCCTGTAAGTATTGGTGGAAGGAACCTCAGGATCCGGCTCCCTCAGTGATGCAGGTATCACCGCAGTTCTGGTGACACCAAGAGATGGTGCTTGCAAGGAAGGCACCCCAATATGGTTATCCACGTCCTTACCAGACCTCAAAGTATGAATTACATTAATATGATGGGTCAGTTCAGAGGTAGCATGAGGTACTGGAGGCCTTCCTTGAGAATGGGTACCCCGAGGATTCACCTCGGGTTGACTCAGTAACTGGCCCTTCTCGCGTTCATGGAGCTGATTAGCCAACTGGATAACTTACATTTCCAAAGCCTTGAGAGTACTTTGCATGCTCTGCATGAACGCTTGAAGGGTAGGATCACAAGAAGGGTTTTTCGGGTCAACCCGCTGGGGTGGTGGAGTTTGGCTCGAATAACCCGACGATGAGGTCTGAGGAGATTGGTAAGTATAATGCTGAGACCTTTGATGTGGGAGTTGGTAGGTTGTACTTGTATAATGTAGGGACCGCGAATTGGCAGTCCGGGTTGCTCCAGATCCGGTGTGGTTTAGTAGGGTCTTGTATAATTGTGTGTTATGTCTATTTTTGGTATTGTATTAGTCCCATACCGGGGATTGTCCCGGATTACCTTTTTCTATGGCTATAAATAGAACTCTTCCACCTCCCTTGTATCACATCTCTCTCTCAGTGGCCATTCTCTCTACTAGGAGTAAAAGCCTTGAAGCAAAAACCGTGGTGGAGAGAGGCTACTTGTAATTGAGTGAGTAATAATAGATGTTTTTTTAAGTTCACTTCATATTGTCTTGTCTTTTCAATTCTTGCATACTCAGTTAACTTGTTGTTTTAGTCATCTTCTAATTAGTTTAAGCATGTTTTCTTTCCTTAGTTTAAATGTTAGTTTAAATATGTATGAGTAGTTCCAACCCCTTTGGGGTGGAGTAGATCTGTATACATGTTATGTAGATTGTATGAATGCTAAATATTGTTGTTTGTGAGAAATGTTAGTATGCTTGTTTGATTTAATAAGACTTTTACTTGATGGTTTCTGCCATAATGTTTAGGTACATTCCATGCTTGTTTATGTTCTTAATAACAAACTTGTCATGCTCATATTAATCACCTAGGTTAGTGCTTTAAATGATAGGTCTTGTCATTAGGTACTTCTTATGCATTAACAAACACTAACTACAATTTAGCTTATTTTATGCATTCACCACACTTATTTCATGTGTACACACACACTCCACCCTTTCGGGGTTTTCTCATTCCTGATATTTATCTTTCTTCTTAGTGGTTGCTTAGCTTAGTTTAGTTCATTTCGTGCTTTCATTTCCTTCTTTCTACTTTACCAGTTTAGTGTAGTTTAGTTTAATTAATCCTTTCTCTCCTTTCTTTCTCACTCTCCTTCGAATAAACAAAAGTCGACACACCTCCCTGTGGATCGACATGTATTTGTCATCGCTTCAACGCGGTCGTGCACTTGCGGTTAATTACCACGTATCAATCAGGTTGAAATGACCTGGGTTATTGAAACTTAATTAACAATCTGGGTCGTTTCCAAAAAAAGACTTTCTTATGTCATCCAAAAAATTGGTAATTGTGTTTTGTCTTTCAAAATGTTGTAATAATAACTAATTATTCTTGTGTGATTTTAATGCAAGTCTCCAACTGAGTTTTTGTTTATGTTTAGGTATATTAATAGCCCAAACTCCACACATTAAGGAGGAATACCACAAATGCTGAATAGGTGGATTTTGTTTGATTATATTAGAATTAGTTAGGTCATCATCTGTAGTTATCTTATGAAGTACAAGAAGTTGATGATAGCGTACGTTGATCTACATCTACTTTTTGTATTACTCCCAAGTCGTGGTTTGTCTCTCGTTAATATCGACGTGGTTATGTCCATAAAAGTTGAGTTTCCTGACGTGGAGGGACACATAGCCACCAATGTACGAACTATGCAGGTGACTCCAACAAAAAAAGCATGTTCTAAAAAAACGTTTGTTGTTTGAAACACACATACGCTCCACTGTTAGATTGAGTTGAATGAGCACACCAAAGAAGGCAAATAGTCCCTACGAGACTCCTAAGTGATCAAACAGAATGAAATCATCACCGTTCTCCACAAACGGTCGTAGTTCTATACCGTTGAAGATTGGCTAAAGCAATATGGTAGTGGTACAAGTACTCCGAATAGAGTGATCGATTGTTGGGAAATGGAGATTGAAAGTGTTGGTCATGAATTTGGAAAGGCTATCACATTTCGGAAATGTCTCATAAAGTATGCAATATCTTGTGGTTTCAACTACAAGTTTCTGAGAAATTGTCCTTCCAGATTTACCGCACGTTTTGCGAAGGTTAATTCTTCATGGTGCGTGCATGCAATCAAATCCTCTTGTTTTGGTCCTTTTCTCATAAAAGAACTTACTTTTGGTGGCAGTGGAATTGGAACAACAGGTCATCCCAGAGCATCAAAGAGTTTTATTGCTAATATCGTTGCACCAATGTATCTACCATGTGAATTGCGAACAAATATATCCCGTGAACTAGGGTGCAAATACCATATATTCTTGCTTCACAAGGAATAGTGCTAGCAATGAATAAGTTATATGGAGATGAAAGTAGGTCTTTTTACAGACTTTGATGGTATTGAGAGGTTGTACTTGCAAGAAATCCAGGTTCTTTAGTGGATTTAGATTGGGACACTGAAAGACGATGGTTTAGAAGAATTATTTGGTGTTTAATGGTAGTATAGTAGGGTTTACAGATGGTTGTCAACCACTATTATTTTTAGATGGTACTTTTTTGAAGATGAAGTACCAAGGCATTCATCTTAGGGCTATTGGAGTCAACAGACATAATGAGATTTTCCCGTTGGCTTTTGCCGTAGTTTCTGCCGAGAATGAAGAAAATTGGGAATGACTTTTGGAAGACAAAACGAAAATTCTTGTACTGAGCATACCTTTAATAATCGTCTCCGATCCTTGTAAAGGTCTCACTTCATCTGTTGAACGGGTTCTCCTAACTTTTCATGCCTATTGTTTAAACCACTTGGAAGACAATTTTAAACTTCAAGTTCTTCTACATGTTGCTAACACAACTCTTTGAAGTAAGTTAGTGACATTTTTAATGTTAAAAATATAATATCTAAGTATATGATGCATTGTGATTTTTCCTCACAGGATGATCACCCTTTTCCAAAAATGTGCTTATGCTTTTACTACTTGTGAGTTCATTGAAGCATATGATAACTTATCTACCATTTCTAAACGTGTGAAGAAATGCATTGATTTCTCCAGACCCGAACATTGGGCAAATGCATGATTCCAAGGTGGACGATAGGGAAATATGTATTCGAATGTGGCTGAGAACTTTAATGCGTGGACTCTTGAGGTGAAAAACCTTACTATATCAGAGCTTGTTGATCGAAATTGCTTGCAGATAATGGAACTTTCTAGTAGAAGAGAATTGTGTCCTCAGATTGGATTTTTTACTTATGTCCTGAAGTAGAAAAGATTCTTAAGAAAAACATAACTGAATCTCGAGGAGTAGAATGTTTGATTTCAGTTCCGGGCATGATAATTGAGGTACACACAACTCATTCTTGCACCGTAAATGTAGAACAATTTGATTGCACGTGTCGGAGATTTCGAATTCTTCGGATCCCTTCCCGATCATGCTTGTGCAGCAATATGCCTCCCCTATTTTTGTAGTTTATATTGGACTTCTAATTTCACGATTATTGTAGTTTATATTGGACTTCTAATATGTATCATGCAACATATGCCACCCTATTTTTCCCATTTGTAAAGTCGATAGGAAAATACTGAAAATCCTGAGATCATACCATCGGTTACGAAACCACGTTGTGGTAGGAGGAAGAAGAAGAGATTTTTGTCAAAAGGATATGAACCTAAAGTTATTATTTGTGGTCATTACAAGCGCAAAGGACACCACAACCGAATAACTTGCATATATCCTATTACAGACAATTGTTTTTTAGTGTTAGACCATTGTACAATTTAAGTTGTTAACTGAACTTCCTATGTTCCATTTCAGAGCCATTTGTGTTGCTATGAAAATCATATGTTTTAAAACGAGTAAGCTTGTTACATGGTAGGCAAGATAAATGAGTTAAAAAATCACCAAGTCGGGTTGTTCGATCAAACGAGCTAGGTCGTTTGGTCAAAACGAGATGGGTCATTGCAACTTAATTAACAACTTGGCTCACTTAAAAATATATATACTTCTCTTAAAGACACGAAACAACTTGTCCAAGATGAGACAACTTAATTAACAAGTAATGATTATTTTTGGGTGTTAGACCATTAAAATATATGTAATTCAATTTAATTTGTTAAGTGAACTTCCACGCAAGTGTCCAACTCAGAATTACTCGATCCCGTATATGGGTGTATCCTGCTTAGTACAACTCTGTCTTGCATATGGCATAGGGATGAGTTTGTCTTGTCCCTAGCTCATTTCGACCGAGCGACCCAACTCATTTCCACCAAACGACCCAGCTCGTTTCGTCGAACACCCCTACACATATCGACTGAACAACCCAACTCGTTTCCACCGAACGACCCAGCTCGTTTGGTCGAATGACCCTAATGCGACAAAGTCGTCTCTATACCCTATGCAGGACACATCATTTTGCGAGACTGAGTCATCCTGAGTAGGACACTTGTCGTCCTTAGAGAATTAAATTGAATTACATTTTAATGGTCTAGCATTCAATTATAGTTTACTTAATGGTTGATTCTTTGCAAACAATTTGTAGAGTTTACTTAAACCCTCCCCCAACGCAAAACATCCAAGCAACAAATTAATAGAAACAAATACATGAATGATTTAGAGGCAATTGGGGAAGTTTTAACATGAATATCATGATCATATATATTAATAGTACACATCCCCAAATTAAGTCTTATCTCATCAAGTTGATCGACATTAATAGGTTTTGTGAAGATATTAGCCAATTCAACGAGGGTATTGTCAGTCTCACCAGGGCACTAATGAACCAACGGATGACTAGATTATCACGCCGTCAATTTTGGAAATAAATCAAATAGTTGATAAAAGGGCGGGACTGGTGCAACTTGAAGGAATAAATCAAATAGTTGATATAAGGGTGGGACTTGTGCAACTTGAAGGAATAATGTCCCTCCTTGCATGTTTTGGGAAACCAAACAACTGTCTCACGGAATGAAAAACCCCATGACAAACTGTGTCATTTACAATCACATTTTTCAAAAAACTCTTTCTGTAACGCCCTCGATCTCAAGGGTACGCACGGTAGGGAAAGCAAGCGAACTGTCGTGATCAGAGTCACCCGTGATGACCGGAAGAGTTACAAAAGAAGAACATGACTAGAACACACATTGAATAGAACATACATAGATAGACTAAACATAAGACATAACTGAAAAGGGAAATTATCCATATATGGAAATAAAGCCAACTACATTACATCGAGTTTAAAAGGGAAATACATCATAAATAATGCAGAAGCAAAAGACAACTGGAAGAACTTGTCGACATGTCCATCGTGTATAGAATCCTCCGAAACTCCGCCAGTCTAACCCCTGAAGGAAACCCAAGTACCTGAGGCAAAACATCAACGAATATGCGTGAGTTTTCAATAAAGGAAACCCTGTATGCCCTGGGTCCAACAACAAGATGAGAAGCAATGCATGAGGTCTACCTACCACACATGCAATAAGAGGGCAACAACTCTACAACGTTATACCGGTCATCAACTCTACATAGTTGTGTCGCTCGGGCTCCACCCGGAGTGATCCCTCTACATAGGAATCGAACCACCATCCATGCTAGTCTAATCCACAAGCGAGTTACTTGACAGTGACCCACCACTTCGCACACAACGGTCTTCCGGATTGACATCCCAACTCACGACAAATTATCTACATGGTTCCATCGTGACATTAAGAATGCTTGTCCTATAGCAAATGATTGTGCGCGTATCTAGGTCACAATCTTCACCTGGCCTCTCTACATAGATATCTTTCCAAATAGGCCTCTCTACATAGAGGTCCTACCCATGGCCTTGTCGGCCCCAAAACAATCGTGCCCATGATTCATTTTATAAATTAAATACACATGCAAGTTATCTATATAACTATATCCAATCTATAGCTAAATAGTCAAGCACGAGCCCAACATAAAGAGCATACAATTATACTCATCGTGGCTCCAAACAAATCAAAAGTAACATATGCAAACCAGCAACCTGGTAGCACAGTCACGATCAAACAACCATAACGAAACCAACTCTAACAAGCATAATTATGTAACCCCACCTTCTACGGGTCATGTGACTCAAGTTGTAATATGTATGATCATGACAATTGTAACATCCTCAAACAACAGAAGAATTAAAAAATTTATAACATACAATCAAACAGAGGATATTACTCAAATACAAGGAAATAGGTGCACCAACATATTATATATATATATCCGAGTATTTCAAAAGTGTGATTACATCAAAGGCTATACAAAAACTACAAGTAATCACTCCGACCTCAAAATGAGAGAAAGCATGATCTGGTAGTGTCGCTCGTCTCCTCGGTCACCACCCCCTAACGCCAATCACGGCCTAAAAAGCAAACATGCAACAATGCCTGAGTTTCCATAAGGAAACCCCGTATGCCAAACTTTATAATGCATGAAACTTGATCACTCTAACATGCAATTCTATCAACAAAGAAAGGCATAAACAACCAGGTTGGGCTCCACAACTTTTTCAACCAACCACAACACCCACAAACAGTTACGGGGCTCCAGGGTTTCTTCACCCAACCACTGCAACACTCAACGTCCTCAAGCTGGGCTCCTGGGCTTTTTCACCCAACCGCAACTACCACGACACGACCAGGGCTCCAGGACTCTTTCACCCAACCTGAATGTCTAAGGGCTCTAGAGCTTCTTCACCCAACCCTTATCACGCGGTCCATGCTCAGGCTCTAGGGCTCTTTCACCGAACCTGAACGCACTACGGAGCTCCATGCTTTTTCACCCAACCCCGCACAAACAAGCTGGGCTCCAGGTCTTTTCACCCAATCGCAGCTCTCACAACAGTTACGGGGCTCCAGGGCTTTTTCACCCAACCACCGCACCACAACTCGTCTCACACGAACGACCACAACAACCGCACCTCCAATGTGCAAACCAGGACACAAACGGTCGACCAAACCAAGAGTCTCGGTCGACCAAATATCACTAAAACAAGGCAATTGCCTCGACGGACACTCCATCGGTCGAACAATTCCCACCCACCAGACACGTTCGGTTGAACCAAAGTCAATGACTAGTCGACTGTTTAGAAGGTCACCTCCCAGGTTCAACGAACATAACGACCAATCGGTCGAACCACTAAGGGGACCCGTTTGACCGAAACCCACTAGTAAAATCCACCATCGCTCAACATAATCAACTGGTCAAACCCCCCAACACTATCGATCAACCTAATTCCACCAGTAAAATCCTTCATCACATCCAATCAACACCGGTCGACTGAACCACCATCGATCGAACCAAGCCACTATTTAACTTAAATCATCGGTGGGACCAGTCAAACAGGCGGTCGACCGTTTGGATGGTGAACGCCCCAACCGACCTATGACAGTGCACACGGTCGAACGGCAGAGGGGCCCGTTCGACCGAAACAAACCAGGCTTAGCATAGGCATCGTTCGATCGGCACGATGCAGAGTCCCAAAATCTCTCTTAGAACGGTCGACTGTTTGCAGCAATCGGTCGACCAATCCAACAGTAAATTGCTGCATATTTGCTTGCGACGAGCCTTTCGGCGTACCGTCGACTTCCAAATACTCAAACCGCAACAGTGAGCTACTATTGCAAGTTTGACATACCGTGAGGTCTGAAGAAACCTTCGAAGAACCTCGACGGCGCGTCCACGAGCACTTCTCCGCAAAATTGCAATCCACCGAAGAACCTCTCGCTCGATCAACGATCACAACACCTCGTCGATCCACAACCACACAATCACCTTCGTCGATCACTTTCCCAACCACAACCACTGCAAAAGAGATGGGTTGAGAGAGAGAAAGAAGAAGAACCAAAGGGGAGGATTGGTTTAGAATCCGACTCACCACGCCACCCGACCAACACTCGCCGATCCTCACTTCTCCTCGCCGGAGAACACCTCCACGCCGGAGCACAATCAAACTGAGAGGGAGAGAGAGATGCGAGAGTGAGAGAGAATGGGAGAGATGTAAGAGTGAGTGAGAGAGAGAAATCACCTCAAATACTATCCACCACCACAATCCTCACCATCCATCAAATCTCCACTCCATCCTAGTCGTCCATCGAATCTCCTCCCTAAATACCACCTAATCATCAATAAACCCAATTAGGATTAGGATCCCACAACAATAATACTACTCAACGGCAACAAATCAGAAATAATAGATCAACAAGTCATACCAAACATATGACTAGTGCATTGATTGAAATTAAGTCTAAGCGCAAGTGCACGACCGTCGGTTAAGATGGGGCAAGTACGGGTTGATCGACAATGAGGTTTGTCGACTCTAGTTCTTCGGAAATCAAGTTGAGATAAGGGGGAGGAGAAGTGCGATTACACTAACAAAACTACACTAAACTAGCAAGCAACAAACAAGGAAATGAAAGCACAAGGAATTGAAACAAACTAAACTAAGCGTTATCAAAGCAAGATAAAAGTCAGGAAATGAAACCCCTAAGGGGTGGAGTGTGTGTACACCTTAAATAAAGTGGTGAGGAATGCATTCAATAGAGCACAAGTGTAGGTTGTGTTGCTATGCATATGAAGTGTCTAATGGTTGTGGCAAGACCGATCATCCGAATGACTAACCTAATTGATTAATATCAGCATAAACAAGTTTTTTATTGAGAACCTAAACAAGTATGAGATGTACATCATGATTGTGGCGGAAACCATCAAGTTAAGTATTCTCTTTTATTCAAACAAGCATACCCACATTCATCACATAAAGGAAAATATAGCATTCATTCCATTCTTCATGACATGTATAAACATCAACTCCACCCCCAAGGGGGGATGGAACTACTCACTACTCATTAAACTACAAACTACATTAAGAAAAGGAAGCATTCTAAAGAGACAAACATTCTAAACAAATTAAGCTAAGTAAGCAAGAATTAAAAGAGAAGCCTATATTAAAACAAACTAAAAAATTATTTTATTGACATTACTCACATTACAAGTAGCATTCATCTCCATTTCAGTTTTGCTCCAAGACCTACTCTAAGTAGAGAGAATGCCACCAAGCAATGGGTAGCTTACAAAGGAGGAGGAAGAGTTCTATTTATAGGCATCAAAAAAGGAAACTGGGGACAATCCCCCGATGTGGGACTAATGGCACATACTCAAAATAGATATAAACAACATCACCAATAACCGGGACAAATAAGAGCAGATCTGGAGCGGGTTGGACGCCAATTGGCAGTCTGAAATGGTCCGATCGAGTCCAAATCTTGCAACCATCTTTAGTGTTATAATTAGGTATATGGGGTGCACCAGTTCCGGTCATACAAGTCTGGGCATGAATCTAATTGCCAAAATACTCCTCATGATGGTGTGAAGTTTCTCGATTTGCTTCTTGGTCCTTTTGGTTTAAATTTGGGTCCTTCCCTCTTGCATGTCTGTCCATAAGTCACACACTTCAGTCCTTTCTCTTACGTTCAGGTTTTTTTTGTGTCTCTTCTTCTCAGTCTTGTTTATTCCTGAAACTTAAACATAAAACTCGTCACGTAACATTGCTTTGGTTCAAAATAGAGGATATAAGACACGAATATATGCATGATATGATGTCAGTCACATACCCCTACACCTAGTTTTTGCTAGTCCCGAGAAAAACAAAATAAGAGAAAATTGAAAGAAAGAAAAAATATACGAAAAATTGGGAAATCCTTACTCACTTTCGTTGGAATCACGGTTGCACTTAGTATGTGCAACAAGTTGTTAAACCTCCTTGTCACCAAGGAGGAGGAGTGTTGTCTCCTGAGGGTTTTCAGCGGATATAACACAAAATCCGAACAATGATGCATTAGTCAACCTAACAACTCAACTCGATGGACTCATTTTTGTCGATCATTGGGTACGGCAATACTACGGGCCGACTCTATATAGGTGATGTTAGATACGGGAGAAAGACGGGAAGAACTCAAGCAAGCCACCCCAAAAAGCCTCCATCCACCAAGCGCACTTGGATCGCCAACTAGAGGTCCTAAACCGTTATTCAGCGGTTTAGAAGTCGCACTTGGTGTGCGGTTTTGGCTCACCTTGCTCGCCATGCTGAGGGCCTTCCATTTCCATCACTAAAACCATACTTTGATTTATGTAGTAGGTGGCCACGAATGAAAGAAGAAAATGACTACTTAACACTGAAATACAAAACGAGATTTGCAACATACATTCATCTTTTCTCTCTTCTTTCTACTCACTTACATACTTCTTCTTTTTTCTCTTTTTATCTCATACTACCAATGGAGAACTCTTGTGCTTATATAGGCACTTACAATGACTCTTCAACTTAACCTAAACATAAACATAACATACACCACATAAAAGTGGCCATTCAAGATCATTACAACCTATACTTAATTTGCACCATAAAACAAGGACGAAAATCATGGATAAATGGAGAGACTCTTTGTCTCTTCCTTTCCTTCAACCTCTCACCTTCCAACTTGTCGAGTCATCAATACCTAGATGACTCACCCTCCATAGATGATGTGGCTAGTGACTAGGATGCCACCTAGGATTAAGTTCAATTCTCAATACTCCTTGAACTTAATCCCCTTCCATCCTCCATTCCAAGATGATTTTGCAACTTCACATACAAACGGATTGGCAAGGCTTTTGGTTTGTGTGAGAAGACACACCATATGCAACTCATTTGTCGTCTCGTAGATTTCACGAAGTGTCTTGAACCTCCTTGGTCTCATCTCGTCTTGTTTGTCGGATGGGAGTGATTCATGTTCAGTGGGGTTGGCTGATTGATCGTTTTATATTTAACCGCAAGTGCACGGCCGCGTTGAAGCGGTGGCAAATACGGGTCGTCCACTGGGAGGTGTGTCGACACTTGGTTTGTGCGAAGGCGAGAGGTAAAGAAAGGGAAGAGAGGTTGGTTACACTAAACTACACTAAGGTGCAAATGGAAATGGAAGAAAAGCAAGAAAACTAAACCCCAAAGGGGGTAGAGAAATAATGTGAACATAAAGAAGTGTGTGTGTGTTCATTAAGCTCCTCACAACATGTAGTGCATGAAATCATAAAACTACATCCAACTTTGCCTCTACATGAATTAAGATAAGACTACATCATTAAAACATACAAGACAATAATTGGAATGAAGCTACATGAACTCAAGTATAAAGACTATACCCTACTATGCCTCCACATGAATTAAGATTTCACTACATCATTAAAACATACAAGACATTAGCTAAGGTAAAGGCAACAAGAGCTCATACACTACAAATTGTATTTCCAATATTAACTTCATCCATATCCTAACCTTATCATTCCCCATAAAATAGGTCCACTAACCAAAGCATAAGCTAAGCTTCATTCAAGAGCATTAGCATATCAAAGATAAGAGTGAAAACCCATTAGATGGTTATGGAAATCATATAAAGCTCAAGGGATAAAGATAACACACACTTAATACACTACATGATTATATCACATATTTCTCCACCCCCCAAATGGGGATGGAACTACTCACTACTCATTACACTAACTATATTAGCAAAAGAAAGCATAATACTGAAATGAAAGTTAACTAAGAAGGCAAGAAGCATTAAAGAAACATAAAAGGAAAGGAAAGACTAAACAAACATGCACAAATTAAAAGACAAGATTGAAAGAAACTAGAATAATTATTTTATTAACAAATGACTCACATTGAAGGTAGCATTCATCTCCACCTTGAGTTTTTGCTTCAAGGCTCACTCCTTAGTAGAGAGAATACCACCAAGCAATGGGTAATTACAATGGAAGGTGAAGAGTTCTATTTATAAGCATGGAAAAAGCTAATCGGGGACAATCCCCCGATGTGGGACTAAACCAATACCAAAAATAGCCTAAACGAACATTAATACAAGTCCAGGAGAAATTTCGACGGATCCTGAGCAATATGGACCGCCAATTAGCGGTCCAAGACCGCCAATTGGCGGTCCAAAATTGTCGGATCGTGTTGGAATTTGTTGTGGGCTTTGCTTTCTGGTATTGTTGGTCTTTGATGCGGTTACTCGACTTGTTGGAGCTCCGACCCGAATAAAATTGGTAAAATACTCCCCATGATGGTGTGGAGTATTCTGTTTTGCTCTTAGGTCCTTCTGTCTTACATTCAGGTCCTTCTCCCTTGCATCTTGGTCCCTAGATCTCACCATTCAGTCCTTTTTCCCAGCTTTTGGGTCCTTTCATGGCTCTTCTCTTCAAACCTCTTTATTCCTGAAAACTAAACATAAAACTCGTCACGTAGCATTGCTTAGGTGTAAGATAATGGATATAAGATACAAATATGAGCATGAAATGATGTCAATCAAATACCCCCACACCTAAGTTTTTGCTAGTCTCGAGCAAAACAAAGAAAGAGAAAAACAAACGAGAAACAAGAAATCCTAACTCACTTTCGTAGGAATCACGGTTGCACTTAGCACGTGCAACAAGCCGTTAAACCTCTTTGTTGCCAAGGAGGAGGAGTGTTGTCTCCTGAGGGTTTTCAGCGGATATACCCACAAAATCCGAACAAGATGCATTATTCAATCTAGACCTCGACTCGTTGGAAATATTTTGTCGATCAATGGACGCGGTAATGCTACGGGCCGACTCTATATAGGTGATCAGTCCACACCTCTACCCTAATGAACCATTAGTGCAAGTTAAATAAGGAATTATGTGAAAGACATAGACAACCTCAACATCCTCAAGTGCTACAAAGTGTAAAGTCCATTAAGGTTCTTATTTGCATTATCATATTTTTTTCTTTTTGTTTCTTTTCACATTTTTTTTTTCTTTTACTTTTTATTAGTTGGAGCTTCATTCTCCCAGGGTCAGGTTCCGTGCATCATTGCCCATGAGGACTTACACTATCACGTACACCTTTCCCCACATCTCCACATAGGGCAATCCCTACCACCCGTGTAACGGGAGTTCGGTCGGCGCATCCCAAGTCAGATGACTCGAAAGCACCAGGCACAAAGTCCCCTCAGACCTACTTTCCCGAGTGATAGGAGCCGTGCGAGAAGAGAGAACACCTACTCACTTATTTCTTATCTACACATGAACCAAAACCCCCTACACTAATGTCTCACAACAAGATTAAGAGGGTCGTTGAGTACAACAAACTTCCTAAATTAACAAACACGAATTATTGACTCACTAGGTTCAGGGTGGACTTCTTTGAATGTTTGAGCACTGAAACCCTATGATTACTCACCCCCAAAGGAAAACTGGGGTGCATCCTAACGACTCGATAAATCCTAAAGCCACGTACTAGATATCCTAATGCATCATGTTCAAGACAATTTTGGGAGCTTTCTTTTTACTTTGCCTCTCAACGGTTTTGCACATGCTAAACACACGCAAAACCCACAAAACATTTTCTTTCGAAAACACATGAAGATTTTGAAAGAAATGTGAAAATTTTGAAGCACTAGGCAAGCAAAAGAAGACAAGTCACCCAAGGATCATAGCAAGCAGATATATCGATGTTAAATGCAGCACACTAACATGACCCTAAAAATGCAAACAAAAGAAAGAAAAATCAAAAGAAAAGACTCGACTATGTACACACGTAAAACACCCCCCACACCTACTTCATGCATTGTCCTCAATGAATGCAAGCAAGATACTACATGGATTGATGCATAAAAAGGAGAGATCTCACCAACATGAAGTACAAAGGGAAGTGCAAGGTCATGTTGATGGACATAACCCGAATTCCCTCAAAACCTGTGAGATGCTAAAGAAGGGATACAAATACGTGAAAGAAGTGGAGCCCAAATACACAAGGGTTGGGGCTCACAACAATCAATGCTCACTGAAGGAGTCTTTTATTGTACTTCTTTTTTTTCTTTTTCTTTTTTTTTTCTTTTTTTTCTTTTTTTTCATATAACTATGTACAAACATAAGTTCCCATCTTCATTTGTCAAAAGACATCAAATGGGAACCTCAAGAGTGGGTCAATGCACTTGGAAAGGGAACATGACACCACGCGGGGCCAGAATACGCATGCGTGGGCCCCCTTCACAAAGAGCACCAGATGAAATGAGAGGTTCATGAATTGGACGCAAAGGCGTCTCATTCAAAGGATCAAACTGAAAGAGCTTGAACCTCTCGAGAGTTTGGGAAATAAGGGGCAACGGAAGAAAAATATCTCCCGTTGCGGAACTGAAGTTATGATCATCAATCCAAACTCTCCAACCAACAGGCTGGTGGGTCGGAACGAGGTCAAGCACCTCGTTATGCATGTCCAACTCACCAGGAGAACAGGAAGTGGGTCTCATACCCAAAGTATCCTCCAAGGAACTCCTAATACCCTCATGAGCAATGTAGTTGTTTGATGTTCCATCATTTCCAAGATGATCAGGAACAATAGTGAGAGGCAAACTCTCATCAGGTTGTTTGAAATTGAGGGTACTAGGGAGTTCTTGCTCCACCAGAGGTGGGTCCTTAAGAGGATCAAAATGAAGATCATGTGGCTCAAGGGCCACGGGACAAAAAGATAAGGCACAATCCTGTGCCGACTCATAATGAAGCTGGTCCAAGTTATTCTTAATTTGAATCGAATCCTCCACTAAGTGATCGTGAATTGAAACCCCAAGTCCCTCAGACTGACTAGGAGTTTGACTTTGAAAGGTTGTGCTTTGAATTTGTGGATGTGGTGGTGGTTCGATATCAAAAGAAGAATCCTCATGTTGACAAGAAAGGTTACTCTCCTCACATTCACGTAATTTCTGCGACATTTGACTCACTTGCAGTGTCATATTTTGTATGGACTGTTGAGTGGTTTCCATGAACGTAAGGAAAGTTTGTTTCAAGGAATCAGGTATGCGGTCAACGATGAGGTCCAAGTCAGAGCTTGGGAAATTTTGAGGTTGGGTGTTGATTGGCTGAGAATGAGTCCAATGATTTGGAGTGGGGTGTTGGTAGAATTCTGGGTATTCGGGAGGAGGATACTGTGGTGGAAATGAAGTATAAGAATTTGAATACGAATTGTCTCCCCACGAATCCATCACTCTCGGATTGTACGCGGATGCGTAATGGTCATAATGAGCATTTTGGGAAAATGTATGCTCATACTCAGGCTCTGGGGGAACATAAGGACATTCCCCGAAATCATGACCACTCAACCCACAATAGTGACACGGTACGACTACTGGAGCCACCGGTGCACCCATGTCATCTACCACATGCATGAAAGAGGCCAAAGGTTCTTGTAATGTCTCAGTTTGATGACCGACATATGATCCGACGTAACTAGATGGTGGTCTAGCAGTCGGTGCCTCTCTCATGTTACCCCAATATGAAGATTGCTCAGTCACACAATGAGGATTATCCCAACCATACAGGGTGTTCGTCTGAGCCACCCCAGGTTGCATGGGTCCGGAGTACCAGGGAGAATCGTCCTGGTCCCAACAATGATATGGATGGTCGCCCATGTAACCATCCATCTCAAGAAAAACTCTCGAGTCGACCACTCTCACCACCACGAGACTAAGCTCGCAAAAAGTGCTCGACTCGACCCTAAAACGCTACCAGAGAGTGTAAAGGGGAGGAGACTATAACGTAGAAGAAGGTGAGAAGAAGATGACTCAGAGGAGAAGGGAAGAAACCCTAAAGCTAGCGTAGGTAGAGGGATCAGGAAGAAGCCTAACTAGCAAGCACGGCTCAAACAATGTAAGGCAATGGGTCCTTAAGCTAGACGATGCCTAACTTCGAGGTCACTAGCCTCGACACGCCTCACCTCCCTACAACGAGGACCACAATGCCCAGCAAGTGATACCAGATCCGGAGATCCAGTACCTCCTACTATCGACAAGGTAGGCAACGCCGATCAGGTCATGACGGTCTCGACTAGATTACTCTCCTAGTGCGTCCGAATTCCTTAGGGCCAATGTCTACTTGCTTTTAGTTAAGGCTTTATTAAGAGTGATTTTTGGGGTCAAGGAAAGGGTGATGAAATCCCCCACCTTATCTTTTATGGGACAGCCCCACCTTAGTAGCGATTTGATCCTAGATCTAGCAATCAATCGCTCCAATCAAACGCTCTCTCACTCTTGTCCCGATGCACCTTACTAACTAATGCATGAAAGAAACATGCATGAATGAGGGATGTGGGTGCACGTACCTCACGCCAGCAATCAACGACAAAATGAAAAGCAAAGAAAAGACAAATGCATGCAAGGTCTACCAATGGTGCATGACCTAGATGGCAAGAAGTCTAATCTTTTGCTTCGAGTTTTATGGTCCAAGTTGATTAAAGGGGATTGAAATTAAATCTGGGAGCAAACTAAAGATCACAGCATGCACAATTGGGCTCCCAGATAACTAAAGTAAAGCAATAAACCACCAGAAGAAATTTGAGAGGAGGCAGACCTCACCAGGCCGCCAATTGGCGGTTTGCAACCGCTGATTGGCGGTCCCTTTGTGGATTCTTTTGCTCCAACTTTCCCAGTAGCTTCCCCTTGATGTTCTCGTTCCCTGAAACTAAACAAAACTGGAAACAAAAAATCAAAAACCCCTCGAATCGTCCAAACCAAGGTCTGGACAGAGCACCTCCCCGGCAACGGCGCCAAAAACTTGATTGATCGTTTTATATTTAACCGCAAGTGCACGGCCGCGTTGAAGCGGTGGCAAATACGGGTCGTCCACTGGGAGGTGTGTCGACACTTGGTTTGTGCGAAGGCGAGAGGTAAAGAAAGGGAAGAGAGGTTGGTTACACTAAACTACACTAAGGTGCAAATGGAAATGGAAGAAAAGCAAGAAAACTAAACCCCAAAGGGGGTAGAGAAATAATGTGAACATAAAGAAGTGTGTGTGTGTTCATTAAGCTCCTCACAACATGTAGTGCATGAAATCATAAAACTACATCCAACTTTGCCTCTACATGAATTAAGATAAGACTACATCATTAAAACATACAAGACAATAATTGGAATGAAGCTACATGAACTCAAGTATAAAGACTATACCCTACTATGCCTCCACATGAATTAAGATTTCACTACATCATTAAAACATACAAGACATTAGCTAAGGTAAAGGCAACAAGAGCTCATACACTACAAATTGTATTTCCAATATTAACTTCATCCATATCCTAACCTTATCATTCCCCATAAAATAGGTCCACTAACCAAAGCATAAGCTAAGCTTCATTCAAGAGCATTAGCATATCAATGATAAGAGTGAAAACCCATTAGATGGTTATGGAAATCATATAAAGCTCAAGGGATAAAGATAACACACACTTAATACACTACATGATTATATCACATATTTCTCCACCCCCCAAATGGGGATGGAACTACTCACTACTCATTACACTAACTATATTAGCAAAAGAAAGCATAATACTGAAATGAAAGTTAACTAAGAAGGCAAGAAGCATTAAAGAAACATAAAAGGAAAGGAAAGACTAAACAAACATGCACAAATTAAAAGACAAGATTGAAAGAAACTAGAATAATTATTTTATTAACAAATGACTCACATTGAAGGTAGCATTCATCTCCACCTTGAGTTTTTGCTTCAAGGCTCACTCCTTAGTAGAGAGAATACCACCAAGCAATGGGTAATTACAATGGAAGGTGAAGAGTTCTATTTATAAGCATGGAAAAAGCTAATCGGGGACAATCCCCCGATGTGGGACTAAACCAATACCAAAAATAGCCTAAACGAACATTAATACAAGTCCAGGAGAAATGTCGACGGATCCTGAGCAATATGGACCGCCAATTAGCGGTCCAAGACCGCCAATTGGCGGTCCAAAATTGTCGGATCGTGTTGGAATTTGTTGTGGGCTTTGCTTTCTGGTATTGTTGGTCTTTGATGCGGTTACTCGACTTGTTGGAGCTCCGACCCGAATAAAATTGGTAAAATACTCCCCATGATGGTGTGGAGTATTCTGTTTTGCTCTTAGGTCCTTCTGTCTTACATTCAGGTCCTTCTCCCTTGCATCTTGGTCCCTAGATCTCACCATTCAGTCCTTTTTCCCAGCTTTTGGGTCCTTTCATGGCTCTTCTCTTCAAACCTCTTTATTCCTGAAAACTAAACATAAAACTCGTCACGTAGCATTGCTTAGGTGTAAGATAATGGATATAAGATACAAATATGAGCATGAAATGATGTCAATCATTGGCAATCTCTTCTTCTTGTTCTTCATTTGGCACTTGTGAAATTTCTTCTTTGGAATCCCATGCTACCACCTCGTTAACCTGCACATCAAGGGTAACGATAATTTTGTTGTTAGTGGGATCGAGACGCCTATAAGCTTTCGATTGTTCATCATAACCAACGAACACAAGCTTTGTGCTCCTATCATCAAGTTTTATTCTTTTCTCCTTTGGTACATGTGCATAGGCGACACTCCCAAACACCTTCAGATGTGCCACAGTTGGCTTGTAGTGACTCCAAGCTTCTTGTGGAGTCACTTCCTCCAAGCTTGCGGTTTTGCAACGATTCAACATGTACACCGCACAAGCCACCGCCTCGGCTCATAGTTCTTTTGACACGTTCTTGCTCTTTAACATACTTCGAACCATGTCCATGATGGTTCTATTCTTTCTCTCGGCTACACCATTTTGTTGTGGCGAGTATGGAGAGGTTAAATGGCATTTTATGCCATGTTCCACACAAAAGTTGTTGAACTCGGTTGACGTGAACTCTTCTCCTCGATCAGACCTCAATATCTTGATGCTATTACCACTTTGTTTCTCCACATATGCCTTGAACTTCTTGAACATGAGAAATGCCTTAGATTTCTCCTTCAGGAAGTACACCCAAGTCTTGCGTGAAAAATCATTGATAAAGGTTAAGAAATAATGATTCTTACTAATCAAGTATGGAGCGATCGGTCCACAAATGTCGGTATGTACCAACTCTAGAACCTTCTTTGCTCTATATTCAGCTTGTTTTGGAAAACTCGTCCTTGGTAATTTTCCAACCATGCAACCTTCACAAAATCCCTCTTTGGATTCGATCATCAGCAAGCCATGCACCATTCCCTTTTGCACCATTTCAGGGAGCCAAAAAAGTTCAAGTGTCCAAGTCGCATATGCCACAACCAATCTCCCTCAATGCATGCATTCAAACATCTAGCATGAGCACGTGTTAGGTTTAATTTAAACATTCAATTTTTGAACATCTCTACCTTTGCAACCAAGCACCCATCTTGTCTCGCACGGTCATGGGTCGATCCTTCATCGAGATTGTGAAGGCTTTCTCTAGGAGTTGTCCCATGCTTAGTATGTTTGTCTTCATATCGGGCACAAAGTAGACGTTGGAAATAAGCTTTTGTGATCCATCCTTCACTTGAATCATGATGTGTCATTTCCCCTCCACACGCACCTTTGATGCATCTCTAAACGAGACGTACCCATGCACTCCCTCTTCCAAGTGTGCGAACATGTGTCTATTCCCACACATGTGATTTCTTGCTCCCGTATCGAGATACCAAAGGCCTTCTTGTTTGGTTTCCACTCCTTTGTCGGCAAGCAAAACCACTCCATCATCACAAGCATTCTCCTCCACGACAACAAGGTTGGAGTTTTCTTCCCCCTTTTCTTTGACCAACATTTGATTGCATAGTGTCCACGCTTCCCACAATTGAAGCACTCTACCTCCTTCTTTGATCCACAATCACCACGACCACGGTTGGAACTCTCCTCCACCTTCTTTTGTGACCAACACTCTTTCGCAAAATGGCCACGCTTCCCACACATGAAGCACTCGACCTCCTTCTTGTTTGGGCGGTCACCTCTTCCTCGATCAACGTTGTGAGGCTTCTCCTCCTTGAGTGACATCTTCGCTAGCAATGCCTCATCCAACACCTCTCATTTCTTATTCTTCTTCCTTTGTTCATGTGCCTCCAACAAGCTTGCTAGGTCGTCGACGGTCATCTTCTCCAGGTCCTTTGATTCCTCGATAGCACACACAATATTTTCAAAGTCTTCGGAGAGAGAACACAAAACCTTCTCCACCACCCTGCCTTCGGTTAACGCCTCCTCATTTCTCTTCAATTTGTTCGCTACCACGTGAACCCTCGTCACGAAATCGCCAACACCTTCCGATTCCTGCATTTTCAACGCCTTGAACTCACCTCGAAGCATTTGGAGGCACACTTGCTTCACTCGATCAGCACCCTTGTAGCTCTTCTCAAGGGTATCCCACACCTCCTTCGACGTCTTGGCTTCAACAATCTTCTCAAAGCCACTCTCATCCATCGCTTGGAAGAGAAGGAAGAGAGTACTCTTGTCTTTGGCTCTTCTCTCCTTTTGTGCTTTGATTTGTGTGACGGTTGCTACCCCGTCACGGCCTCCTCCTTGAAGCCTCTCTCCACAAAATCCCAAGCATCATGTGCACCAAGCAGGGCACGCATTTGGATACTCCAATTGTCGTAGTTGCCATTCGAAAGGCGAGGCAATGATACATGACCAAACGAAGTCATTCTTGAGCTCTCCATCAGACACGGCTCTGATAACAGATGTTAGATACGGGAGAAAGATGGGAAGCACTCAACCAAGCCACTCCAGAAAGCCGCCCTCCACCAGGACACTTGGACCGCCAACTAGCAGTCCCAAACCGCTATTCAGCAGTTTAGAAGCCGCGCCTGTTGTGCAGTTTTGGCTCGTCTTGCTCCCCATGCTGAGGGCCTTCCATTTCCATCACTAAAACCATACTTTGATTTATGTAATAGGTGGCCACAAATGAAAGAAGAAAATGACTACTTACTTACATTCATCTTTTCTCTCTTCCTTCTACTCACTTACATTCTTTTTTTTCTCTTTTTCTCTCACACTACAAATGGAGAACTCTTGTGCTTATATAGACACTTACAATGAGTCTTCAACTTAACCTAAACATAAACATAACATACACCACATAAAAGTGGCCATTCAAGATCATTACAAGCTCTAGTTAATTTTCAGCCTAAAACAAGGATGAAAATCATGGATAAATGGAGAGACTCTTTGTCTCTTCCTTTCCTTCAACCTCTCACCTTCCAACTTGTTGAGTCATACATACTAGATGACTCACCCTCCATAGATGATTTGGCTAGTGACTAGGATGTCACCTAGGATTAAGTTCAATTCTCAATAATTCAGTCCACACCTAGCCTAATGAATCATTCGTGCAAGTTAATTAAGGACTTAAGTGAAAGACATGGGCAACCTTAACATCGTAAAGTGATACAAACTGTAAAGTCCATTAAGGTTCTTATTTGCATTATGATGCATTGCATACATTGCATCATATGTCTTTCATTTAGATCACTTTTATATCAATAAATGCTATTAAGGTATGTGTTTAGTCGTATTTACAGAATACAGGGACCTGGATGCAAATTACCCACATTCCGAGCATAAACGTGTGCAAAAGATTCATTTCTATCATAAAGACCGAATTCAAGTTTATCGGGTTTCAAATGGAAATGCATCCAAGCATAAAAGCATTCAAGGAGCTAATTACAAAAAGGTCAAGGGCTTAATTGCAAAATACAAGGACCTGATTGCAAAAGAAAAGGATCAAGTTATTTTGTTGGAAAAGTCAAAAGAAAAGTCAAATATAAATCTCCAACAATGGAAGGAATTAATCCGGAGTTTAAAAGAATGGAAAGAATCCATCCAGACGCGCAAATAAAGATCAAATCATGCCATAAACGCACCACAGAAATCCGGGCGCGAAATCCTTGACTTGGGCGGCGATTCCGCCGCATCTCCCATGCATTGTGCGGCGATTTCGCCGCACCAGTGAGGATCTGTGTGCTCCAATTTTGTCCAGTGTTGGGTTGACGCGTGTACTATCCTTTTATGTATTGGTATCCCCTGTATCGGCTATAAATAGCCCTGTAGGACGAATGTAACACATCTTTGAACCTTTGGTCTTGGATCATTAGCAATAAAATTCTGTTTTGATTTCTTTTGTTTTTGTTTTCTTTTAATGTCTCTAGGATCCCTTCCTCTTCCTCCCTCCATGAGTTTCTAACTCTCTCCAAAGGGTGGAGGTGATGGAATTAGGGTTAGAGAATGATGAATGCATGTTATTATTTTAAGTTCATGATTAGTGTATTTTGATTACTTGAGTTTATGTTAAGTCATTTATCTTGTAATGCTTCATAACTAACATGATTTACAATAAGTTTCAGTAATTCTCTACTCTAAACCTAAGTCTAAACCTCCACCCCACGGATTTCTCTCTTTGTTCTTGTTTTAATTTTAATTGCTTTTGTTTCGTACTTTAGTTAATTAAACCAAAAACCCCAAAAACCCAAATTGATTCTTCTCTACTTGTTCCCCTCTAATCGAAAACAACATTAACAACGAAATCTCTCCCTCCTTGTGTTCGACCCGTACTTGCCACCGCTGCATCGCGGCCGTGCACTTGCGGTATAAATTTAATTCTACATCAAGTTTTTGGCGCCGTTGCCGGGGAGACGACGAAGATTTCGTTTGTTTTTGTATTTTCGATTTTATCCTGTCTACATTGTGCGTGATCTAAGTATCTGAATTTGTGTAGCAGGAGACAACAGAGAGCGCGGCGAAATCCGGGAGCATTCTGAGACATCTGGGCGGCGGAATCGCCGCATCTGCAAGAGGAAGTGCGGCGGAATCGCCGCACAAGATAGGGTTCTGGTCTTCAAATTTCTGGGGCATCGTCGGCATCTCTGGGTGGTCGCATTGAGCTACTAGAATCTCCGAGAGCGGGCGGCGAACCCGACTGAGCATTGCGGAGGTAACTTTTCTTGCCTTTCTCGTAAAATCTGAATAGTTGAAAAGTTTCCTTTCGTAGAATTGCACGTGTTAGGGTTACAATTCCATAATTGGCAATAATTCAACTCTGACCTAAAATTGGCAAAATTAGAAAGACCTTAGTGCATGCCTCATATAATGTTTTGCTTGCATTATTCTTGCTAAATTCTTGCAAATTAATACTTGTTGAAGATTGCTGGAGGCAAGGTACGTATCGAGGTTTTTATCGATTGCATTAGAGCATATAATTTAGTTGCATACAACCTTGCAATTGCCCCCATTAAAAGGACCATTGTTTGACTATCTTTGCTAGATTTAAGTTAAACTATCTTAAGGGCAACTCCGTAGGAAAAGATACGGTGGGGATTTCATCACCCTCCCGTAGCCCACAAACCACAATCCTGAAGTGTCGCCTAAGCCTAAAATTTAAAATCAATTAGACATTGGCCCCTAAGGACTCGGACTCAATTAAGGAGAAGAATTGGTTTGACTTGCTATGACCTGAAGCCGATCGAATTCAATTTGGTGTCTAGGAAGTGTTTTTGTGTTGACGAGAGTCTTCCAAGCGAAGTGGTTGTCTAATTGGCACCGACTCTGTCGGAAGCGCCCCCACTAGCTATACACTACCTGGCCAATTTGGTTTGATTAGTGAGGGAGGTGAATCAAGCGAATCAATTCGACTCAACCAGTTAGGAGTCGTCTAGATTTAAGTGACACTAGGTCTAGGATTGTTTGAACCGTGCTTGTTCAGGAAATTTCTGACCAACCCTAATTTTTATCCTTTAGAGTTAAGTTTCCCTTCTCGTCTGAGTCTTCTTTCCCTTCTCATCTTTACCTTTCTATTGTGTGTTTCCTTTATAAAAAAAATTAAAATTCAAAAAAATTCAAAAAAAAAATCAAAAAAAAAACAATTTAATTCAAAAAAAAACGAAAAAAAAGAGTAATTAATTCTTGAAATTAAATTTGGAATTTAAATTTCAAATTTGAATTCAAAAATTGATTCAACCCGGTGCACTCAGATTTGGATTCGGGACTTGAGTAATCGACTCTCACGAGTTCATCTAGATTCCAGTCTGGAACTTAACCCCAACCCACCTGTTGCACCACCTCACCCGGATCTAATGGGTGAGAATGTAGTGGACCCGCCTGTTGCACAACCTATAACTCTGAGGGATCGGTGCTACCCAACGATGGCTGCTCAGCCATCGTGCATCGTTATGCCCACCATACCGGGTCGCGACTTCGAACTTAAGGCACAATACATGAGTATGCTGCCTAAGTTCACCTCTAGGGAAGACCCATATCTCTTCCTTAGAGAATTTGAAGAAATCTGCTCTCTTATGCAATACCAGCATATCCCTGAAGAGGCAGTGCGTCTGAAATTCGTGCCTCTAGCACTTAAGGACGACGCTAAGAAATGGCTATATAGTCTAGCCGAAAGATCTATTAGAAGTTGGGCTGAATTTGTTCAAGTTTTCATAAAAAAATATTTCCCCAACCATAAGACTATGAAGATTAGGAATGAAATTGTTGCATTCGTTCAGTCTGAGAGCGAGCCGTTCTATTCCTATCTTGAGAGATTTAAGAGTGTCTTGACCCAATGCCCTCATCACGGAATTCCGAAGTGGCAATTGTGCCAAATTATCTATGAGGGATTGACACCCACATCTAGGGTTATGCTAGAATCTGTGAGCCAAGGGAATTTTATGTCCAAAAATGAAAATGATGCCTGGACTTTTCTTGAGGATTTAGCTGAAAATAGTATGCAATGGGACAATGCTAGAACACCTATCAACCCGAGTATTGGATCTAGAATAGCGAGTCAACCCCGACCAGGTGTCTTAGCTATAGACTCCAACATAGCGGCCGAGGCAAAACTAGCTACCCTAATGCGTAGAATGGAAAGTCTAGAACTGCAAAACCAAACCCGACAAGCATCCCCTACCCCTTGCTCTAGATGTGGTCAGACTGGTCATTTAATGGAGGACTGTGTGAACCTGGAACATGTCAATGCCACATATAACAATTCTAGAAATGATCCTTACGCACCAACCTATAACCCAGGTTGGCGTAATCATCCCAATTTTTCGTGGACCCAACAAGGACAACCTCCTAGACAACAACAAACCCCGTATAACCAAAATAATACATCATCTGGGGGTAATAACAATGGAAATCATGAGGTTAGGTTGACAAAATTAGAAACTCTAATGACAACTTTTATACAAACAACCAACCAATCATTCCAAAGGCTAGAGACACAGGTCAGCCAATTAGCACAGATTATAGGTGAAAGAGAAAAGGGCCAATTTCCAAGCCAACCTGAGGTAAACCCAAGAACTAATAATCAATATCAATCTTATCAACCACCTTCAGGAAATAACAACCCTAGACCGGTTCAAATGGTTAATGAGGAAGGACCGTTCCAACAAATCAATGCTGTAGTATCATTACGGTCCGGAAGACAAATTGACAATAATGTGGTAAACCCTAGAATGACTAATCAATCTAGCCATCAAGCACCCACATATTACTTGACCATTGAACCCGACGTCCAAATTGAAAAGCCCAATCCACCTACCCAACCTGAACCTGTAGCTCAACCTGAACCTGAGCGAGTCTATGTGCCTAAAGCCCCATTTCCCAATAGACTCAAAAAGAACTCTAGTGCACAAATAGAGAAAATCTTGGAAGTATTTAAGCAAGTTAAGGTAAACATTCCACTCTTAGACATGATTCAACAAATACATGCTTATGCTAAATTCTTAAAAGATTTGTGCACTAAGAAGAGAAAAACGAATGTACCAAAGAAGGCATTCTTAACTGCAAACATATGCTCAATTCTTTCCAACACATCTCCTATAAAATATAAGGATCCGGGGTGTCCCACAATTTCATGTTCAATAGGAGATACGTTTATCAATAAAACCCTTCTAGACCTTGGTGCAAGCGTTAACTTACTCCCATTTTCTGTCTACGAGCAACTCAACCTTGGTCCACTGAAACCCTCTAGGACAACCCTCCAATTCGCTGATTGTTCTGTTAAGAAACCGAGAGGTATAGTAGAGGACGTTTTGATTAAGGTTGGTGACTTCATTTATCCAGTGGATTTTGTCGTACTTGATACTGAACCTGTTGTAAATCCTAATCGACAAATCCCTGTAATTCTAGGTAGACCCTTTTTAGCCACTTCGGAAGCATTAATAAACTGTCGAAATGGGCTCATGCAATTATCTTTCGGAAACTTAAAAGCAGAATTTAATATCTTCCATATTGATAATGAGCCCGAAATAATATGCAACCCAAGTGATGTTGTGATGAGAGCACGTATTTATCAGAATTCTGAATCAAATAAATCATCACATAAGCAAAAAGGAAGTAAGAAAAAAGGGAGTGATTCATTTACTCAACCACCATCACTCGAGCAAACAAGTGAACCAATTCAAGTGAGGAGAGTGGAATCTTTTCCTCAAGTCAACATGGGGAATAATTCAACTGGATACATGCACCAATATGGTGTCATTCAATCCAGTTCTGATTACGGTTGACTCTGAGCAAACTCAACCCCTCTACCGCAAGCCGACTCAGGTAATAAGTGCAGTTATTTTATCTATGCATACATTGAGGACAATGCATGATTTAGGTGTGGGGGGTGTTTATCTATGTATATATCTATTTGTTTGTTTTTGTTCTTTTAAAAATAAAAATAAAAAAATAATAAAAATCAATGTTCTAGGACATAGCTTAAGATTGAACTACCAAAACCCGAGTACAAATTGCATTGAGTTTTTGTTCCTTTTTATATAGTTCTGCTTGTAGAAATTGTGACATAAATCTAAGTTCCAAAGAAATAACACATTGCCCTTTAAGACATGTATGCACTTAAATTGGATGAATCAAATCCTTGAAGTGGTTGATAAAAAGCAGAGGTTGAGGAAAATACACCGGGAAGTGTGGACTTCTAATAGCAATTAAGCCTTGAGGAAAATAAAAGTCAAAATAAAGGAATAAAGTGAGGAAAGCACATTTTGCAAAATGATTACAAAAGCCCAAGCCTTTGAGTCACTGGTCCGTAGGGGTATCTTAAAACCCGGTAACTTGAGTCTTCCAGCTCGGGATTATCGACCAAACTCGCTACACGAATGCAAAAAGTGTATAAGTGTCAAAAAGAAAAAGCAAATGTGTTGAATCACGGAAAAAGAAAAAAATACTTTAAGATACTCAAGGCCCAAAGCTAAAAGAATGATCCATGCCATGGTTGATCCAAATGATACTTCACCACCAGAGGAGGCGTGCAAAATAATTCAAGTGATAAACATGTGTAGAAGGGTTAGTGGTGTGAATGTTGGAGGAATAAAGACCAAGTCAAACTTTTTATAAGTTAGAACTGTATAATGAGCATGCAAGAACTTTAAGTGAGATGTATAAGGTTAAGGCAGAGATATTAAGAGCTATTAATGGAATGTTGAATTAAGACTTTGTGGGTATGTCAACTGAAAACCCTCAGGAGACAACACTCCTCCCCCTTGGCAACAAGGAGGTTTAAAGGCTTGTTGCACATGCTAAGTGCAACCGTGATTCCTACGAAAGTGAGTTAGGATTTCCCTGCTTTCATTTTCTTATATTCTGCTTTGCTAGGGACTAGCAAAATCTAGGTGTGGGGGTATTTGATGCATTGCATATATTGCATCATATGTCTTTCATTTAGATCACTTTTATATCAATAAATGCTATTAAGGTATGTGTTTAGTCGTATTTACAGAATACAGGGACCTGGATGCAAATTACCGACATTCCGAGCATAAACGTGTGCAAAAGATTCATTTCTATCATAAAGACCGAATTCAAGTTTATCGGGTTTCAAATGGAAATGTATCCAAGCATAAAAGCATTCAAGGAGCTAATTACAAAAAGGTCAAGGGCTTAATTGCAAAATACAAGGACCTGATTGCAAAAGAAAAGGATCAAGTTATTTTGTTGGAAAAATCAAAAGAAAAGTCAAATATAAATCTCCAACAATGGAAGGAATTAATCCGGAGTTTAAAAGAATGGAAAGAATCCATCCAGACGCGCAAATAAAGATCAAATCATGCCATAAACGCACCACAGAAATCCGGGCGCGAAATCCTTGACTTGGGCGGCGATTCCGCCGCATCTCCCATGCATTGTGCGGCGATTTCGCCGCACCAGTGAGGATCTGTGTGCTCCAATTTTGTCCAGTGTTGGGTTGACGCGTGTACTATCCTTTTATGTATTGGTATCCCCTGTATCGGCTATAAATAGCCCTGTAGGACGAATGTAACACATCTTTGAACCTTTGGTCTTGGATCATTAGCAATAAAATTCTGTTTTGATTTCTTTTGTTTTTGTTTTCTTTTAATGTCTCTAGGATCCCTTCCTCTTCCTCCCTCCATGAGTTTCTAACTCTCTCCAAAGGGTGGAGGTGATGGAATTAGGGTTAGAGAATGATGAATGCATGTTATTATTTTAAGTTCATGATTAGTGTATTTTGATTACTTGAGTTTATGTTAAGTCATTTATCTTGTAATGCTTCATAACTAACATGATTTACAATAAGTTTCAGTAATTCTCTACTCTAAACCTAAGTCTAAACCTCCACCCCACGGATTTCTCTCTTTGTTCTTGTTTTAATTTTAATTGTTTTTGTTTCGTACTTTAGTTAATTAAACCAAAAACCCCAAAAACCCAAATTGATTCTTCTCTACTTCTTCCCCTCTAATCGAAAACAACATTAACAACGAAATCTCTCCCTCCTTGTGTTCGACCCGTACTTGCCACCGCTGCATCGCGGCCGTGCACTTGCGGTATAAATTTAATTCTACATCACATTACCATTTCTTTTTTTTCTTTTTTTCTTCTTTTCTTTATTAATTTTTTACTAGTTAGTGTCTCAATCTCCCAAGGTCAGGTTTTGTGCATCATTGCCTATTTAGACTTACACAATGACGTACACCTTCCTGCACATCTCCACATAAGGCGATCCCTATCACCCATGTAACGGGAGTTCGGTCGGTGCATCCCGAGTCAAATGACTCGAAAGCACCAGGCACTAAGTCCCCTCAGACCTAATTTCCCGAGAAATAGGAGTCATGCGAGAAGAGAGAACACCATACTCACCTATTTCATATCTACACATGAACCAAAACCCCTACACTTAAGGTTTCACAAAAGGAGTTTAAAGGTCCCTGACTACGACAAACTTCTTTATACTAACAGACACAAATTATTTGACTCACTAGGTTCAAGGTGGACATTTTGTTTATCTGAGTACTAAAACCCTATGATTACTCTCCCCCTGAGGAAAAACCTAAGTGCATCCTTACGACTAGATAAGACCTAAAGTTAGTGTACTAAACATCCTAATGCATCAAGTTCAAGTCAAGTCACCCAAAGGGAAGTTCAAGTCAAGTCAAGCACTAGGCAAGCAAAAGAAGACGAGTCACCCAAAGATCATGACAAGCAGATGTATCGATATTAAATGCAGCGCACTAACATGACCTTAACAATGCAAACAAAAGAGAACAACACAAAAGGATAAAGACTCGACTATGTACACACGTAAAACACCCCCCACACCTACTTCATGCATTATCCTCAATGAATGCGAGCATAATACTACATGAATTAGGCATGAAAAAGAAAAGATATCACAAACGTGAAGCACAAAGGGAAGTTCATGGTTATGTTGATAGACACAAACCTGAATTCCCCTCAAAACCTGTGACATATTAAAGAAGGGAGACAAATACGTGAAAGAAATCGGGCCAAAATACAAATGGGTTGGAGCCCACATCAATCATTGCTCACTTGTGGAGTCTTCTCTTCTATTTTTCTTTTTTTGAAATATAATGTACAAAAATAAGTTCTCATCTTCATTTGTCGAAGGACATCAAATGGGAACCTCAAAAGTGGGTCAACGCACTTGGAATGGGAACATGACACCACGCGTGGCCAAAATACTCATGTGTGGGCCACCCTCACAAAGTGCATAAAATGCAAGGAGAGGTTCATGAATAAGATGCAAAGGCGTCTTATTCAAAGGATCAAACTGAAAGAGCTCGATCCTCTCAAGAGTTTGGGAAAAAATGTGCAACGAAGAAGAGTTTCTCCCGTTGCGGTACTGAAGTTATGATCGTCAATCCAAACTCTCCAACCAACATGCTGGTGGGTCGGAACGAGGTCAAGAACATAGTTATGCAAGTCCGACTCACCAGGCGAACAGAAAGTGGGTCTCTTACCAAAGGTATTCTCTAAGGAACTCCCAATACCCTCATTGGCAATGTAGTTGTTTGATGTCCCATCATTTCCAAGATTATCAGGAACAATAGTGAGTGGCAAACTCTCATCAAGTCTTATGAAATTAAGAGTACTAGGGAGCTCTTGCTCCATGATTGAATTAGTTTAATATACCGGAAGTGCACAGCCACATTGAAGCAGTGGCAAGTACGGGTCGATCCACAAGGAGCATGCGCTAGTCGGATTCGTGATACTCGAGTGGGAAAAGAAAAGGAGAGAGATGCGATCGGAATCAAACTCAAACACGTAAGAAATCGAAAACAAACAATAAAACTAAACTCCTCGGGGGAGGGGGGTAGAGAAAGAACATGAATATGAAAATGTGTGTTGTAGTGTGTGTTCTAATGTGCTCATTAAAACATGTCATACATGAAATCCAATAAAACTCAATTCCATCTTTGCCTCCACATGAAATAAGTTAAAAACCTCATCATTAAAACATACAAGACAATAATTGCAATGAAGCTAATATGTTCACATGCAAAATGACTCTAATCCAACTATGTCTCCACATGAAATAAGAATTATCCCAATCATTAAAACATACAAGACATTAATTTGGATAAAGCCAACATGAGCACATGCATGCACATGCTTTGTTTACTTCTTCCACTCCATTCTTATCCTAACCTCATCATTCTCCATAAATTAGGCTCACTAATCTAAGCATGTGCTAAGCTTCATTCAAGAGCATTAGCACATCAAAGATAAGAGTGAACTCATTAGATGGTTATGGAAATCATGTAAGGCCCAAAAGATTAAGATTAACACATACACCAATCCATCACATGATCAATCACCTTCTTCTCCACCTCCAATGGGGATGGACTACTCTCTAGTCATCTCTACACTAAAGAAAGCATAAAAACAAAAAGAACCCATAATAGAAATTACTGAAAACAAGATTAAGTATTTTCTATTATGGGTTCTTGTTGTTTTTATGCTTTCTTTAGTGTAAAGATGACTAGAGAGTAGTCCATCCCCATTGGGGGTGGATAAGAAGGTGATTGATCATGTGATGGATTGGTGTGTGTGTTAATCTTAATCCTTTGGGTCTTACATGATTAACTAAACAAGATTAAGTAAACAACAACATCACTCTGAAAAAAGAAACATGAGAGGAGAGAGAAGGAGTGGCGACAAGCATGGAGGACCTTGGGTTCTCTAGGGTTTTCAACCTCTTTCACCATCAAAGCTTTGGTTTTTTCGCAGAAAAATGGACCCCAACCCTTGCCCTACTTGTGGGCAGCAAGGACATGGAGAGTGTGGCAGCAAAGAGGCTCTCCATCCACCCTCATTGCATGCTTCATTCCCAGCCTTAGGGGATGAAGTGCACGCACCACCTCTAGGGAGTGATGAAACTCCCCCAAGGAAGTAGAGCGAGTTGTTTGTGGCTGGCCCAAAGGCATACACAACCCTTGAGTTCATCCAGCCGGCCATAAAAGGAGGAGAGAAGGTGGCAAAATGCTCCAAGCATGAAGTGGTTGAAGCCTTGAAGAGGTGGGATAATGTCTTAGTTGGTTATTTCATTGGTTTTAGACCACACTTTCCGACTTTAGAGAAGCACCTCCACAAGATGTGGAGTTTGGTTGGAGGTGTGGAGGTCATTAAAAGAAGTCAAGGCTTCCTCCTCTTCCGTTTCACTCTTGGAGAGGATAGGAAACGTGTGCTAGAGGGGGGACCATGGTTCATTCGTGGTTCTCCACTTGTTGTCCAAGAGTGGGCACCGGATGTGGTTTTGACAAGGGCGAACATCACCACCGTTCCCATTTGGATTCGTCTACCGGAGCTTGACCTCCGATTCGGGTCACAAAGTGTTTTGAGCAACATTTCTAGTGTTCTTCGGAGACCCCTATACATGGATGAGCACACGGCCTCCGGGAGAAGACTGGCCTATGCAAGGGTGTGTGGAAGTGGCTCACGACTTCACCTATCCAAGTTGGGTGGAGGTTTAAGTGGAAGGCACCGGCACGCATCGAGTTCTAGTGGAGTATGAATGGAGGCCCAGGTATTGCAAGGATTGCTTGGAGTTCAGTCATGATGAGGAGAAATGTCCAAAGAAGAGGATAACCAACAAGCAAGGAGAGGAGCACAAAGGAAAAGCTGAGAAGTGGGTGGTTGTATCTAGGAAGAGTGCTGGAAATGGGCTTGGAAGGAGTATGTCCAAGGGCGTTGAGGGAGTGACCCTTGGACGTGGGGAGGAAGCAAGAAACTTGGGCATCCCGTAGGTGTTGAGAGAGGCTGGTCGGATGGGAGGGGAGAGAGGGGTGAGAGAGGTTGCTGGAGGAGATGATGATGTGGACACTAGAGGTGCTGAGGTGGATGGGGGGACAAGTGAGGAGGTGCCATGTGGAGAGCAAGCTATGATAAATCTCATGGAGGAAAATTGTTTGGCTAAACCACTCTCTTGTTCTACTAATTCTTTGGAGGCAACCAATGAGGGGAGGCTTTGTCACATGAGAGGGAGTAGATTAGGAGACAAAGGAGAAGGCTCTAAAGTGGACAAACCGAATTCTGTTGTGGGTGCAAGTGGGAGTGACTCCATTGGTGTCCAAGAAGGGAAAGGTGGAGTGGAGCAGGAAAGTGAGGCTTCCACTTTGGGATAAGCCAATGGGATGGGTTTTGAGTGCTCTATGTGTGAAGATGCTGTTGTGGAAGGACCAAGTCAGCATGAAGAAGACAAAATAGAAGCAAGCATGTTTCAAATCAAGGACACAACTTGAAGGTCTCGTCTCATGAAGTGGGGGGTGCATTTAGTAAAACACCCATACATGGGAATATACGTGAGGTGCATGAGGAGGAAGACTTTTATGAAGGAGAATTACCATTTAAAACAATCCAGCAAGACCATGAGGCTTTAGGTTAAAGACTTGAGAAGGAGAAAGGCACTTTGAATGGAGAGCATGGGAAGCTATGTGGACTAGCTTCCTTGGTGCAAAAGGAGGTTGGTTGGGTTTCACCTTCTAAAGTGGCACGCCCAAAGGAGAGTAAAGAGAAATTAGGTCATCAAAGTGAGGGAATATTTGAGGTCCTCCAAAATTTAGAAGACCAAGACATGGAGAGAGATGAAGAAAGGTGGCAAGAAGAGTGTGAGGGCTCGTGCTCAAAGAAGGTATACTCGCCGCCACCACTTAGACAATCCGGGAGGAAAAGTAGTTGGAGTAAGAATACGCGTACGGAAGGGAGGGGGGTCACCCCGTACCTTAAACCCATGAATGTCTTAGTGTGGAATGTGCGTGGTGCAAACGGACCCGGCCGTGCACTCATGATCAGGGGTCGAATAAGGGAGGTAAATCCGGATGTGGTTTGCCTTGTGGAGCACAAGGTTAAGTACAAGAAACTTGAGCGATTCAAGCGAACAATTTGGCCTCATGCTTGGACGTCAAATTGCATAGTTGTAGACTCGGGGCACATTCTAGTGTTATGGAATGACCAGCTGGTAGACTTAAGAATTACTTTCGAATCAACTCAATTGCTCCACTTCCTTGGGAGCTTAAGAAAGGATGGCACTGAATTTGCTCTTACGGCAATATATGGTGAAAATGGACATGTGGAGAGGAGAGCATTGTGGAGGGACTTAAATGAAGTGGCACCACATGGGGAGCGACCGTGGCTGGTTGGTGGGGATTTTAATTGCATCCGGAAGGCTACTGAAAAGCGAGGCGGAGCTGCTGGAAATGAGGTGGCAATTCAGTAATTTAATGTGTCTTGACACCATTCAACTACTTGAGATGCCCTCAACCAGAGGCGACTTCACTTGGTCCAACTCCTCGGAGGGAAATGGATGCATCGAGACAAAGCTGGACCGAATATTAATGAACAATGCATGGCTCGAGGTGTTCCCCAATTCCTTCTACATTATTGGTGAAAAGGACTTAAGTGACCACACCATGCTTGTCATGAAAACGGAAGGAAACGAAAGGATGAAAAAGAAGATTTTCAGATTTGAAAACCATTGGGCGGATCACGTGGACTTCGGAGGAGTCGTGCAACAAGCTTGGACGACATATGTGAGACGTACACCCATGTTTCGCATAGTGAGGAAGCTGACTTAAGTCAGGAAAGCACTAATTAAGTGGAGTTGGAGCACCTTTGGAAATGTTACAAACAAGGTGGGAGAGTCTAGGGACTCTCTTGCGTAAGTGAGGAGGCAAAGGCTTAGTGACCCGAGTAGTGGCGAGGTTGCTGAAGTAGAAAACGCAGCAAAGGATACCCTTCCCTGGGTCGTTGCTTGGGAGGAGTCCATTATACGACAAAAATACAGAGTAAAGTGGTTGAAAGAGGGGGACCGAAACACAAGGTTCTTCCATGCGCATCTTAGAGTGAGGAGAACCACCAATCAAGTGAGGCGAGTCGGAGAAGGGGAGAATCTAGTGGAGGATGAGAACGACATCCGGGAAGCATTCCTGTCTTTTTATGCTAACTTGTTTGCTCATGGTTTTCAGGTGCAACCCCTTAAAAATTCCATTATTCTACCACAAATTACAGCGGAGGAGGGGGCTGATTTAACACGGAAGTTGGACCCAAAAGAATTGCAAGATGTAGTGTTGAACGCCAATATTGATAAAGCACTGGGGCCCAATGGTTTCAGTGCAAAGTTTTTCAAGGCAGCATGGAGCATAATTCAGAGGGACATGGTAAAGGCCGTCGCGTCTTGCTTGGATAGTGGAAGGGTCCTCACACAATGGAACAACACATCCATCACGATCATCCCGAAGAAAAAGGCACCGACGGTGGTGGAGGACTTCCGGCCCATTGCTCTATGTAATATGACGTATAGGTTCACATCCAATATCCTTGCAAACCGCTTGAAGAGGATATTACCACGACTGATAGGGGAAAATCAGAGCGCATTCGTCCAAGGACGAAGAATTAGTGATAACATCCTTCTCGCACACAAGCTCTGCCACAAGCTACATCTCGAGAAGGGGAAAGGACGTATGTGCATAAAGCTCGATATCAGGAAAGCATATGACAATCTCTTGGGAGTTCCTCGACCATGTGATGAAGAGATTTGGTTTCCCGGATAAGTGGAGACGACTGATTTTGGCGTGTGTGGAGGCATCGTTTGTGGTGACAGTAAATGGAGCAAACTCCACACCGTTTCGAGCCAGAAATGGTCTACGACAAGGTGATCCCCTAGCCCCCTACTTGTTTGTGATGTGCATGGCGGTGCTGAGTGAAATGGTAAAGATGGCGGTCATGGACAAGAAAATTAAGCTGTTATATTGTGGAGATGTCATCATGTCACACCTCTTGTTTGCCGACGACTTCCTACTCTTCGCAAGGGCTACCAAAACAAATGCTCGAGCCATTAGAAACATTCTTGAGGAGTTTACAGCAAGATCGGGTCTGAAATTTAACGCCTCGAAAAGTCAGATCTTCATGGGGGGAGATGGGACGCATGGAGCTTGGATCGAGGCACACCTTGGGATGGAGCGCAAGGCTTTTCCGGTGGTGTATCTTGGGCTGCCATTATTTTCAGGAAGAATGGGGAGATCCCATTGTGTACCACTCATAAACAAGCTAAAGGCTCGCCTCTCAACATGGCAACAAAGGCTTCTTTCTATGGTTGGGCGAGTGGAGCTAGTACGGAGTGTCCTCTCCTCGTTCGGCATTTATTGGACTTCAGCGTTTCTTCTACCAAGAAGCGTCTTGCATGAATTGGACAACATTATGTGCCATTTTATTTGGGGAGGGGAGAAGAAGTGGGTGGAGGTGGCTTGGAAGGACGTTTGTACTCCAAAAGACGAAGGAGGCCTCAGATTAAGGAGGCTAACGGAATGGAATGATGCGGGCCTTCTCCGGCAGTTTTGGCTTGTGGTGGCGGACAGCACTTCCCTTTGGGCTAAGTGTGTCCGGCAAAATACCTAAGGAACCGTTCTATTTGGCTTGCAAGACCACCACCTACCTCCTCATGGGCATGGCGAGGGCTGCTGCGAGTCCGAGATATTGCTAGGAGACACATCCAATATGAGGTGGGAAATGGGGAAGCGATTCGGTTTTTCCAATTTCCTTGGTGTGGTGAACCATTTCAATTTACAAGCTGGGGTGACCAGCTTCACTACGAGATGGGGGTTCCTTGGGACGTTAAGGTGTCGTACTTCATCAGAGAAGGGTTGTCGTACCTCCCTCCCCCACGATCCAGCAGAATGGAAGAAGTTTGCTCAAGGATAAGCCAAGTGCGCATTCATGGAGGAGAGGATAGACCGGTTAGACCAGATGGGACGGGTGCACCACTTGGGATGAAGGAAGTATGGAGTTGGGTGAGGCAATCGGGCAAGAACGTCCCTTGGGCGGGGATGGTATGGCACAAATTTGCTTTCCTAAAGCACACACTCACTGCTTGGCGAGCATTGAAGGGGTGTCTGCTCACAAAGCGGCGAATGATAAAGTGAGGCATAAATGTAGACCCAACTTGTGTGCTATGTGAAGACCAAGAGGAAGACATGGAGCATCTTTTCTGTAATTGTCAATACACAAAGGAGGTGTGGAGGTGTCTCCTCAACCTCATGCAGCTCCACCAAACTGCTGCAAGCAGTCTAGAGAGTGAGGTCTTGCGACTTTCACATGCGAGTGGAAGCTGACTTGACAAAGTGGTCAGAAAGTGGGTGGTAAATGCTATGATATATGAATGCTGGCATGAGCATAACCATAGGATTTTTGAGGGCGAGAGGCAGCAATCGAAAGCTACCATTGCTGTAGTTAAAGATATAATCCGGAGCATGACCTATCAAGCATCCAAACTCGCCAAAGATGAAGGAGAAGCGAGACATTTTCAGGATACTTGGAACAAATTCCAACTTCTGAAATTTGATGAGATGTAATTATTTCCTTATACTACTTGACCTTCACATGAGTACACATAGGTGGTAGGGAGAAGCCGGTTATGCATGTGGCATATGCCCGCGAACTAAACGAACAAATTTTGGTAGATGTAAACATTTTCTTACTAATACAAATTTTAGAGGCTAAGCCTCCCTTTTGCTTTGCAAAAAAAAGTAAACAACAACATCAAAGAAATTGCATCAAAGTAAAAGACATGTATTTGAGGAACACAACTCACTATTAATTGAAATGAAAGGATTACAAATTGTGCTTCTTCTCCTCCAACTACACTAAGCAGCAGCAAAATAAAACCTAAAATTAATGGAGAAGCAAGAAGAAGAGGGATAGGAGGGATTACAATGGTATATATAGACTAATACATGGTTAGGATTCATCTGGGAATAATCGAACGACTCTAAATTATATCTGATAGTCCAGGAGTGCTCTAAACCGAATACCTGACCCACGACCGAAATTTCAACTTATTTGGACCATTTTGATCCGCCACTGGCGGATCAAATGGCTCTGATCGGGCTGAAATTTTGTGTCACGCTTGATTTCTTCATTTGGAACATGGGGTGAAGTCCTGGTCTGCTGGCTTGAACCGATTTGAGTTTAATTGGAAAAATATTGATTTGGTTCAAGTCATGTGTCACAATACTTTGCATTTCACAACCAGGTCCTTCCGGGTTTTCACTTGGGTCCTTCCTGATTTGCGATCCAGGCCTTGTGCATTACAAATAGGTCAAGAACCTTCCAAATCAGTCCATACTTGCTAGATTTAGGTCCTTTTTGCTCCTTTCCTCTTCTTTATTACCTAACTCCTGAAACACTACAAACAACAACTCGAGTAGCACAATATTGGGGTAAAATAAAGGATATATAGCATGAATATGATGCATGATATGCTACTAACCACTCCACCACAGGTGAGTCCTTAAGAGGCACAACAATAAGATTATGTGGCTCAAGGGCCACAGGACCAAAAGATAAGGCACAATCTTGTGCTGACTCATGATGAAACCGGTCCATGTTATTCTCACTTTGAATCGAATCCCCCGCCAAGTGATCGTGTATTGAAATCCTAAGTCCCTCAAACTGACTAGGAGTTTGACATTGGAAGATTGTGGTTTGAATTTGTGCATGTGGGGGTGGTTCGATATCAAAAGATGAATCCTCATGTTGACAAGAAAGGTCACCATTCTCACATTTTAATTGTTGTGTCATTTGACTCGCTTGCATTTCCATAGTTTGCAAGGAATTCAAGTTGGACTTCCAAAAAATTGAGTGGTTTCCATGAACGTTTGGAGGGTTTGTATTGAGGAATCAAGTTTGGGGTCAACAATGAGGTTCATGTTAGAATTTGGGAAATGGATGGGTTGGGTGTTGATAGGCTGAGTCCATATGGTCATGGGTGGTGGCTGGTAGGGATGTAGGTATTCAGGAGGAGAATAATGGCATGGGTATGATGTATAAAAACATGAATCAGTATTATCTCCCCATGAATCCATACCTCTTGGGTTGTACACATATGCGTAAAGGTCACACTGAGCATTTTAAGAAAACGTATGCTCATACTCAGGCTCTGAGGGACATAAGGATATTCCCCGACAACATGACCACTCAACCCACAACAGTCACACGGCATGGCGACTGGGGCCACCGGTGCACTCATATCCTTTGCCGCACGCATGAAAGAGGCCAAATTTTCTTGTAATATCTCAGTTTGTTGACCAACATATGATCTGACACAACTAGATGGTGGTCTAGCAGTCAGTCCCTCTCTCATATTGCCCCAATTTGAAGGTTGCTCAGCATAAACATTAAGATTTTCCCAACCATGATGGGTGTTTGTCTGAGGCACCCAGGATGCATGGAACCAGAAAACTAGGGAGAATAGTCATGGTCCCAACAATGAAATGAATGGTCACCCATGCAATCACCCATCTCGACAAAGTACTATCGAGTCGACCACTCTCACCACCACGAGGCGAAGCTCGCAAAAAGTGCTCGACTCGACCCTAAAATGCTTATAGAGATAAAAAGTAGGTGAGAAGAAGATGACTCAGAGAAGAAGGGAAGCATACCTAAAACTAGCATGGGTAGAGGGTGAGGGTAGAAGCCTAGTCTAGCAAACACCGATCAAACAAGGTTAGGTTGACTATGGGTCCTTAAGCTAGACGATACCTAACTTCGAGCTCACGTGGCCTCAACACGCCTCACCTCCGTACGATAAAGACCACAAAGCCCAGCAAGTGAGCCAAGATCCGGAGATCTCATCTCTCCTGCTGTCGACAAAGTGGGCAACGCCGATTAGGCTATGGTGGTCACGACCGGATCACTCTCCTAATGCTCGCGATATCTAATGGTCAATGTCTACTTGATTTTAAATTGAGGCTTCACTTGAGTGTGGTTTGTGGGGCTAAGAGAGGGGTGATGAAATCCCCCACCTTATCTTTAAAACTATAAATGCTGCCCCTTAAAGATTTTTTAAAATCTTAGGCTAGCAAGAAACTCACCAAACAAGCACTCACCTCACTCTCATTACAATACACCTTACTAACTAATGCATGCTCTAACCATGCATGAATGAGTGAACTGGTGCACGTACCTCACGTCAGCAATCGACAACAAGAATTTAAAGCAAATGAAAGAGACTATGCATGCATGGTCTGAAGGACTTATGTCATGTGACTTGACTACTACACTAAAAGCAATTGTTGTTAGTGAAGGGGTCACTTCCAATATAGACCATTCTCGGGTAGTGCAGAGCCCCAAGCTAAGCATCGGGTGGACATGAGGGGACGCACGTTGGTGCCAACGAGTCGGGCGGTTAAGCACCTAGGCATTTAGGCCCACGAGCCATAGTAAGAGATTGCTTGGCAACAACCCCTCATCTATATGGATGGTCCCATAACCACCAAGCAATTTGTTAGGGTGCCATAACCCCAACAATCCCCCCTAGAAAATTCCTTTCCTACGCGAGGCGTGACTCAAACTTGAGACCTCACTCTGATACCAAATGAAGGACTTATGAGATGTGACTTTACACTACACTAAAAGCAATTGCTGTTAGTGAAGTGGTCACTTCCAATATAGACCATTTCCAAGTAGTGCAGAGCCCCAAGCTAACCATCGGGTGGACATGAGGGGTTGCACGTTGGTGCGAACGAGTCGGGCGGTTAAGCACTTAGGCCTTTAGGCCCACGAGTCGTAGTAAGAGATTGCTTGGCAACAACCCCCATCTATACGGGTAGTCGCATAATCACCTAGTAATTTGCTAGGGTCCCATAACCCCAACAAGGTCTACAAGTGATGCATGACCTAGATGGCAATTAGTCTAATCTTTTGCTTCGAGTTTGATGGTCCAAGTTGTCTTAAAAAGGTGAATTGATTGATCTGGGAACAAACTACATGTTATACATGCCAAATCGAGCTCCCAGACCACTATATTGAAAGTACAAATAGACCAGAGAAACTAGGAATCAAATGAAGCTCACCAGCCCGCCAGTTGGTTGCCCTGGCCGCTTATTGGTGGTCACTTTGATGTTTTTCTTCCTCCAATTTCTCCAGGTGCCTCCCCTTGATCCCTAGAATCCCTCAAACAAACCAAACCTAAAAACAAAAATTAAATCCACTCGAATCGTCCAAACCAGAGTCTGGACATAGCAGTTCCCCGGCAACGGTGCCAAAAACATGATTGAAATTAAGTTTAACCACAAGTGCACGATCGTCGGTGAAGATGGGGCAGGTACAGGTCGATCCACAATGAGGTGTGACCAGCTACTCAGGTGATGGAGATCCCACCATCCATCACCCCCACCTCCCATCTCATCCTTGGTCCAGAAGCATACTTGAGAAGGAGGATGAAGATGCCTGAAGATCGCCAAAAAAGTTGTTGCAGCCCGCCTCTCTCTCGTGCGGCTCTCTCCTTATGTGCCTCTTGGTCACCAGAGTTGCCCATGTCGCCGGAGTCACCTTGCTCTTATTGGAAGAGATGAGAATGGTATTTGGTGGATTGCAAAAGAAGTGAGAAGAAAAGGAAGGGACAACTAAGACTTTTAGCTTGCCAAAGACCCTTCAACTGCCACACTTGCATGTGCATCTATTGGCCAACAAAAAGTACCCAAGTCTTCTCTCACCCCTTGGACTTTCACGCCTCATAGCACCTCCCCACTTAGCAAGAATACATGGCAACCAATTGGTAGCCACATGTGCAGCACCTTTGCCATGTCACTTGTCCCTTGCTCAACCATCTATTGTCCTTATGTCGTCGGTTGTCTTGCTCGCCCAATCGCATGCGCCTACGTCGAGTCCAAATTTGAAATTCTATCAAATTGGAATACATGAATAAAAGTGATGACAAAGAAAGGTCAATATCTAAATAACCATAAGATCAAGGTCTTACACCCCTCTAAAAAAATCTGTCCTCAAAATTTGTTATCCCTAACCCTCAACAAAGACTTCAAGATACAAACTTCTCACATCAGCCTCACACTCCCATGTCGCCTCACCCACACCATGATACTGCCAAAGGACCATCACCATTGGAATGGTCTGACGCCTCAATCGCCGCTCAGCCTGCCCCAGAATCTACATGGGTCGCTCCTGCAAAGTCAGGTCACTCTGAATTTATGGTAGCTCCTGCAAAATCACATGCGACGGGTCTCCAACATACTTCCTCAGTAAGGAGATGTGGAACACATTGTGCAAGCTAGCAAACTATGCGACAAGGCCACTCGATAAGCCACGACACCAACGCGCTCCAGAATCTCGAATGGCCCGACAGACCTCGGACTCAGCTTCCCTTTCCGTCCGAACCTCATATCACCCTTCACAAGTGAAACCTTCAGAAAGATGTGATCTCCAACCTTGAACTGCAGCTCGCGATGCCTTCTATCAGCATAACTCTTCTATCTGTCTTGAGCTGCCACCAACCTGCGCTAGATCAGGTCCACTCGGTTTACATAAAACTGCACGATCTCTGGCCCCAACAGTTGTCTCTCTCCCACCTCGCTGAGGTGAACGACAAGGTCGACCATACAAAGCCTCATACTGTGCCATGCTAATGCTCGCGTGATAGTTGTTGTTGTAGGCGAATCCACTAACGACAAGTCCTGAGCATATCCTCTAATGTCTTAATCGTCCTCTCTGGCTGCCCGTATGTCTAAGGATGAAATGTCATGCTAAACTTCAGCTTCGTCCCCAATGCCTGATGCAAGCTCTCCCAAAACAATGAAGTAAAATCGGGATCCTGATCTGAAATGATAGACATCAGCACTCCATGGTGTCTGACTATCTTCGAGATGTAGAGCTTCGTCAGAGCCTCAAGCGATCTTCGTCAGATGATCCACAATCACCAAATAGCATCGTGTGAACGACTAGTCCTTGACAATCCCATGACGAAATCCATAGTCAAGTGCTCCCACTTCCACTCCTGAAGCTCAATCCTCTGTATTGTGCCTGCCAGATGATGGTGCTCGATCTTAACTTGCTGACAAACCAAGTACCTCGGGACAAAATCACCAGCAGAATCTTCGTTGCAGGTCCTTATACATCTTCGTACTCCCCGGATGGTTGGTGTACGAGCCATGAGCCTCATCCATAATCTCCTGCCTTGGCCTTCCATATTTGAAACCCATAGCTGATCCCGATATCGGAGACCTTCATCCACTGCGACCCGAAACTCAGAACCCTCAGCCCCGATTGCCTAAAGAAAGGAACCTGACTCTGAATCCACAGTTTGCTTCTGCAAAATCCTCTGGATGATGGTCGGCTCAACTCGCAAGCTAGCCAACCAGACCTAGCCGGTCGCCTCCACAAAGGGATGCCAAACTACTAGATCCTCTAATAGTCTCGACTCCTGGATCCTATGTGAGCAACTCGGCCTTCCCACTTCTTGCTGAGAGTATTAGCGACTGAATTCGCCTTCCTCGGATGGTACAAGATGGTGAGGTCATAGTCCTTAATGAACTCCAACCACTAACGATGCCTCATATTAAGCTCCTACTATGAGAATAGGTACTTCAGACTTTGATGATCGGTAAAGACCTAGAACTACTCTCCATACAAGTAGTGCTTCCAGATCTTCAAGACGAAAACCACAGTTGTGAGCTCCAAGTTGTGAGTGGGATAATTCTTCTCATGCACCGTCAGCTGCCTCGAATCGTAGGCCACCACCTTCTCTTGCTGCATGAGCACACAACCCATGCCAGACCCTGATGCATCGCAGTATATGACAAAGACACTTGATCCAATCGGAAGTGTCAACACCGGTGCTAAAGTCAACCTCCTCTTTGTCTCCTGGAAACTTTCCTCGCACTTCCTTGACCACACAAACTTCACACCCTTCCTGGTCAGCGCCGTCAAGGGTGCCGCGATTTCTTAGAAATCCTAGATGAATCGCCGGTAATAACCTCTGGGTCCAACAAAACTCCTAATCTCCAAAATCACTGTTAGTGAGCCTTTCCAGTCTAGGACTGCCTCAACCTTCCCAGGGTCTACCATAATTCCATCCTTTGACACCACGTGTTCAAGGAAAGCCACTTGCCCCAACCATAACACACTTTGAAAAAATTTCTAATAGTTGTTTCTTCCTCAAAATCTCTAGTACTACCCTCAGTTGCTCCTCATGCTGCTCCATGCCTGGCTAGTAAATCAGGATGTCATCCACGTATACTATCATGAAGTCGTCCAGGTATGGCTTGAACGCATTGTTCATCAGATCCATAAATGTTGCAGGCACATTGGTTAGTCTGAAAGGCATCATCAGAAACTCGAAGTGACCACAACACATCCTAAATGTTGTCTTCTGCACATCCTCGTCCTTAATCCTTAGCTGATGGTATCCAGAGAACACCTTCGTTGTCTACAGCTGGTCAAACAAGTCATCATTTCTCGGCAAGGGATACTGATTCTTGATCGTAACCATGTTCAGCAACCTGTAGTCGATACACAACAGCATCAACAGGTCCTTCTTCTTCACCAGCCAAAGAAGAGCACCCCAAGGTGAAACGCTAGGCCTGATGAATCCCTTGTCCAACAGTTCCTATAACTGCTCTGCCAATTCCACCAGAACCATGCAATACAACACCTTAGAGATGGGTGTCGTCCCTGGCAAAAGGTCGATGGAGAACTCGATCTCCCAAAGCAGAGGCAATCCCTGGATATCCTCTGGAAATGCAGCAGGGAACTTTCGAACCACCTCAATATCTTCTTGAGACTTAGTAGCCTTTTCGGGGAGACTACACTAGCCAAGAACACGCAACAACCTTTCTCTAGCAGTCGACGAGCCTTCAGTGCAGAGACCACTACACGACGGTCCTTGCCCCTGGTGCCCTTGCCCACCAACGGAGGTCCCTTCGGTTGGGAGATCACAACTCTGCTTTCCTGATAGAGAGCGCACGCATAGTGGCAAAAATGCCAATCCATTCCAGGGATAACATCAAAATTTGACATTGGCTAAACAACAAGGTCAGCCAGAAGGTCCTAATCCCACAGCACCATCAACGCCCTCGGAAGATACGTCCTCACAGCGAGAACATCACCAACTGAAGTACTTACTTCAAAGCTGAAAGTTAGCTCCACCGGCTCCTTATCCACTACGGTCGCGAACCCTTACAAAATGAAGGAATGGTTGACCCAACAATGAAAAAGTTTCTTCAGGACACGACAAGAAATAAGCATTTTATCTTCAATGATGTCGTTCGACTACTCCGCATCCTCAGCTCGTATAGCGAACACACGCCCAGCTGCTCTACCCTGCTCTGAGCCACGACTGTGCCCACCAAAATTCTTGCCCTGACTCGCACCAACTATTTCTCTGCTGGTGCCTGCACCCTGTGCTCCAGCATTCCTCTGAGGACACTCATGAACAAAGTGTCTGTTTGTCCACAACCTAGACAGGCTCCAGACCTCCTGTATCAGTCCTTCGTGGCGTGCGCTTTTTCATTGTTCTCGCATAACCCACCTCCAAACTTCTAACTCTTTTTATCATCTCTACGTGGCCGTTTCAATGATCCACCACCCTGCTTTCCTCTATCCTGACGAACACGAGAAGCATTGAATGACCGCTTCCCATCAGGCTGCCCCTCTCGATAGTCAGCCTCCATCAAGGTAGTGCACTTCACTACCTACTCCAGGGTCTGGGGCATCCGAATCAGCACCTTCGACCGTGGATCCCAACAAACTTTATGGATCTCTGCTCCTCGGTGACATAGATGCCCACGCAATATATCTCTCCAGAGAGGGGAACTTGTTGATGTAAGCCTTCAAGCCCAACTCCCGCTGCTCAAGTGCCAAAAACTCGTCACGCTTCGAGTCTCGCACATGTTGAAGGAAAAACTTCCGATTGAACTCAACTAGAAACTCCTCCCAGGTGACATCCATCCTATCTCTGAAAACGACCCCAGAAGTCGCTTTCCACCACGTCACTGCATGCTCCTGGAACACGTAGGTTGATAGATCCACCTTCCTCTCTAGGGGACAATCGATGACCCCAAAGATCCATTGGATCTTGTAGATCCACTCCTCTATTGCATCAGGCCTCACACCTCGGAAGATCGGCGGATTCTGCCTCATGAATCACTCATGAACTACTATGGCTTCATCCACCCGAGACTGCCCCACTTGTCCCTCCATCAAGTGTCATAACACTTGCATCGCGTAGTAGGTTCAGCATTTCATTGATGAAGACTCAGTTGGCATACCTCAGCCTTCCCACAACATCTTCCCATTTTGGTGGAACCACCGTTTGCTAAGAATGCTTCCGACCAAGGTTTCACATTTTAGACCATCATTTTTTTGTTATGAACAATCAAGTTTTGTCTAACGAGATTATGATGTATTGTTTTGGCGTGTTTTTTTTCTTTTGGACAATGTAACCAAACTCAGTAACCAAATTGGTATGGTTTTGTCGTTGAATATATTTAATGTATTGTTTTCAGGTCGAATTGAATGAATCATTCAAACAATTTAAATACAGTCTCCCAATGAGAGGACTCATTCTCAGGTATCTACGGGTCAGTCCGGCGGAGGGGTGGGTTATTCCCATCGAATGGACTATTCTGCCAAGTTTGGGATGAATCTACCATGTTCGGGATGGATACGTCCCACGTGTGGTCAAGTCAGTTCCCCGTATAGTCGAGTCAGTCCCGAATGTGGACGACCTTGTTCATTTTGGGATCACTTGCCATGTTCGAGACGAGTATGCTATGTTCGGGACGATTCAGTCCCATGATTGTTTTCTCCAATTCCAACCAAACAATAGTTTTTAAGACAAAACGATGATCCGTGCGTCCCATCACACATCTCTAATAGGGATAAAAAGGAACGTCAAAAGGGTCGTGCAATTGGTATTGGTTTTGCAGCAGCCCACGATCCGCAAGGTAGGGTTTTGTTAAATATATTTTTATTATAGGTAGCACCATTCCGTCCTGTCCCAGGAAGGATGCCTGGATCGTTGGGTTTATTTAATATTTTTATAGTAGGTGGTCCCATCCCGGGCAAGTCTCGTCTCGTCCCGGACGGGCCTTTTTCGTCCCGGCAGCATCCAAGTCAGCATTTGCGATTTTTTAAACTTTTTTCAAAAATCAAAATAGACAATTATTTTGTGAAAAGATGTGATAGTTCAAAGTTCACCTTTTCAAAAACAAAGTGGTACGAGGTATCAAATCTTTGCTTTAGAAACCAAAACGTGGTAATCTCTTCTTTTTCAAAACTTCATCCAATCTCGTCCTTCCTAAACCAAAAACAATACCCTAACTTTGAAGTCCAGAAAAATTGGCAGCAAATACATTTGTCGCAAGCACCAGCGGTGTTCGTAAGTTGATTCGGATTTTTCGAAAATCAAAAGAAATGATTATTTTGCGAAAATGTGAGCCGATTCGAAGTGCGCTCTTTCAAAAAACTGAGGTACGAGGATTCAATTCTTTGATCCAAAAACTAAAACGTGGTAATATAATCCTTTTGCAAACCCTCATCCATTCTCGTCCTTCCCAAACCCAAAAAACAATACCCTAACGCCAAACTCCATAAAAAACAATACCCAACAAACACGTCCGTCGGAAGTACTAGCGGTGTACATAACGTGAGTGGGGTTTCCTGTGGTTTGAACAGGTCTGTCCCTCCTCAAGGGGATGGAGGCGTCCCTTGAGGAACCATTTCTTACCTAGCATTGTTATCTGGCATCTTGTTTTCAGAAACCAAAGTTGTACTTATCGGCCACAAAGTGTAGAGCTAGATTGTTGGAAAAAGAGAGAATGGGGATGACTGACGGCTAGAAGGTGGTATATAGAAGGATCCCCTTCGCGCACTTCCTACATATGGAACCGATGTCGATGGTGGACATTGAGATCTTGGAGTTCCTCGTCTCGAATTACGATGACAATGAAGAAGAGTTCAAACTTGGCAACAAAGTGTTGAGACTGAAGTTCTCTGACGTGGTAGTGATAAAAAATTGGCAATCAAATGAGGAGGGATGCTCCTGCAAAAGTGAGTATTTGAACCAAAACTAGAGCACTTAAATAAGGAAGGAGACGAAGAAGAGTAATATTCTGTGATGGTACGGACAGAGCAAAGGAAAGGTACGATCCTCACATCAAAAACCTATAGGGAATGAGAAATTATGCATGTACGGAAGCGATTTAGGAAGACCTGAGTGTTGGTATTAAAAGGGCCAGTAGAGATTTAAAAAAGAAGAAAAACAGTGACACCACTACACACAAGAGAGCATGCAATATTAACTGTTGCGTAGCCATACTCCATGTTAGACTTTTATCATATTCTTCTTATTTTTACATCATCCCTCTTGATACGACTTCGTCCTGAGCGGGTCACCTACGTCCTATCTGTGAAGTACCCAATTTCAAATACACTAATCGAAATATGCACAATGTTAATGCAGGTATGGCTCATTGAGAAGATAAACCTAGCCAATCTGTCAAAACCATGCGTCTCGTTGGTGAACTGGTGGTGCCATTTCGTTGGGAGAACGAAATGCTAAAGGTGATGGAAAGGCAAGACATAACCCGGAAAATCGGAGTGGAAAGAAGAAGAGGAGCTTCTACCACTCGGAAAATCGGAGTCCTCGGGCAACCGTGATAAATACATACCAGTCAACCAAGGGACGACGATCGATTGACCAATCCACGTCACACCAGATGTTATTGTTCGGGTGCCTTAAGCTCCACCACAGGACGTCCTGCCTTGAACGACAATAGTTGGTGCTCTGCATATTCATGGTGTCACCATTGATAATGCTCCATTATGGAGTCAACTTCTTCGAGAAGAGGTCCACAAACAAGAATGCAAGTTAAGGTGGTTGAAGGCTGAGCAGACAATAATGAAACTGCGGGAGCAACTAGAATAGAAGAATAGGGAAATAAATGTTGGGAAACAACAAACAGGAGAGTCCATTCAAAATGAGCAAAGTGCGTACACGTAGGAGTACCCAGACTGTACCCAACTTACCCAGATGGCCAATACTTCATGGGAGGAGGAGATTAACAAAGGCAGGGGTGAAGACACACTGACGATGCCAGCAAATGTGGTCGACACATCAAAGATGTCACTACCGTATAGACTTGTTGCGGCGTAGGACATTCGGGAGGACGAACGTGATGACGAGCTGACGACCCTTACGGAATGTGCTTTGAGGGCCAAGGCCATCCAACCAGGGATGCCTTCTCCAGGAGTGGACATGACTAAAGATGACTACAAGAATGTAAGGGTTTGTGTGTTTTAAATACTAAAATCAAGAAAGCATCTCTCGGGACAGTAGCTTCTCGAGCGTCTCGAGGGGGACCCTTGCATTTCACGAGCGGGGACGCAAGTGTCCCTAGCGGGATGCCTACATCCTGATCGGAACATGAGCCTCCTGAGCGAAACACTAGAGTTCTGTAAGGGATACATCTGTTCCTAGGGTGACACTTGCGTCCTGAGGGGGACGCTTGTGTCCCGAGCAAGGCATGCACGTCTCACAAAAGTCAATTATGAAATTTTAACATTCATCGACATCTCTCAAGCCTTATGACTTTGCAACTCGTGTAACATGTTAAATTACTAAATATGGAATTCATTAGTGGAGAAGAGAAAGGTGTTGTGGAAGGGAAGAGTGAGGAAGAGGGCGATCATTCAAAAACAAGAAACAATGAAGAAAAGGAAAGGAGGATAAAGATAGGAGGATAGGAAGCACGAGGTAGAGGAGGAGGAGGAGGAGGATGAGAGGAGGACAATGACATAAGAGGAGGAGGAGATGAGAGTGAGGTAAGAGGAGAGGAAGAAGAAAAAATGAGAGAAGAGGAGGGGGAGAGGAAGAAAAGGGAAGACTGGGTTAGGTAGAGAAGCGTGAAGAAAAGAAAAACAAAATGAACTGCTGAATTGTCACGTGTCTAGAAGTGAAGTATATTTGGAGATGAAATGTCTGAAATAAACAATAATATTGACATGGAAGCCATGGACCGGTTGACAAACTATGAAAGGAATGTGCTTCTTAAAATAGTAGCATTTGGATCAGATGAGAATGAATGTTTGTGGTGCAAGGAAGGCATCTCGGTTCGCAGATTGGATCTGTAGCATCTAATCACCAATGGGGCTAGGACATCATCAGACGTAAGTGAAAAAATATCTTACCATAATTTTCTTCTTATAAAGCTACGAGAGATTACAAGTTGATAACACTCTTTTTACTAGACAAATGTTGGACGCCTTCCTATATATGTTGGAGCAAAGGCAGGAGTCGGCTGCAGACAGAAGGATAGGAGGCAGGACGCCTTCCAATCTCCACCACCCTACTTTTATTTTCCAAATCTAATGATGTGGCTGCGGAGCAAGTGAATGATGAGATTAAAAAATGGGACCAAGAGGACTCTCTGATTGCCCAACCTATTGTAACATTGGAGCACTGGCACTTGTAACCGTTGACGTAAGGACAAAGAAAATAACACAACTAAATAGCTTGCCAGAAAAGATTGGTAATAAAAAGCCAAACAAAAGGTGGAGTGCGACCACGAAATGGTAGCTAAAATGGTTGACGATTATTGGAGATAACACTGATTGATCATTTTAATAACCACAAGTGCGCGACGTCGGTGAAGACGTGACAAATACAGGTCGAACCTCAAGGAGTTGTGAGTGTTGTTGTGACTACAATACTCGAGTGGGAAAGGAGAGGAGAATGAGGGTACCTAATCTAGATGACAAACACGACACAAAACAATAATGACTAATAAAAAAGAATCCTGTAGGAGGTGGAGAATGAGTGCAAAAGTAAATGTGTATTCGTGTGTGTGTAAGATTTGGTGCTCATGCCATGCATAACATTGAAATCATATAATGCCACAATCCTAAGTGTGTTTCTACATGGATTAAGATTTAATACCATCATTAAAACTTACGAAACACTACTCAAGATGAGGAAAAAGACAACCACATAATTACATGTTTAATGACATAAAGAACATCGAATCCATAATGACCAAACCCAACTATGTCTCCACATGAATTAAGATGTAACATTATCATTAAAACATACAAGACATTAACTAACATGAGGCCAACAAGAGCACATACTGTGCGTAGGATAGTGGAGCGAGATGAGGTTATCGAGGATGAGGGTCAAATTCGGGAGGTGTTCCGACACCGGTTTGTGATTGACATCATATCATACATATATTTGTGTCTTATATCCTTTATTTTTATCCTAAGCAATGCTACGTAATGCGTTTTGTGTTTAAATTTCAGGAATAAACAGGTTTGAGAAGAAGAGACTCAAAAGGACTGAAAAGCAAGGAAAATGTCTAAGTTGCAAGACTTATGGACTGAGATACAAGAGAAAATGACCCGTATGTAAACCAAAAGGACCAATATGCAAATCAAGAAACTCCACACCCTCATAAGGAGTATTTTGGCAATTAGATCCGGGCCTAAACTCCAATAACTGATCTGAGTGCACCCCATGTAAAGAATTGAAGAACTAAAGAAGATATCCAAAAATGGGTTAGATCCGGGAAAAAGTGACTGCCAATTGTCGGTCTATTTTTCTCAGAATCCGACCCGATTTCGCCGGGATATGGGTTATGTGTTTATGTCTATTCTGGGAATGTTTCATTAGTCCTACATCGGCGGATTGTCCCCGATTACCTTTTTCTATAACTATAAATAGAACTCTTCCTCCTCCATTGTAAACATCTCCTCTATTGGTAGTCTTTCTCTCTACATGGAGTAAAGCCTTGGAGAAAAACTCTGGTGGAGAGATGCTACTTGTAAGTCAGTGAACAATAAAGAATATTTTGTTAGTTTTATATTGACTCTTTTCAAATTCTTGCATGCTTAGTTTAATTTCATTTTTCTTAATGAGTAGTGAGTAGTTTCATCCCCTGTTGTGGGTGGATGATTGACAATATTTCATGCTTACATTTGCATCTTATATCCATTATGTTTCACCTAAACAATGCTACGTGATGAGTTTTATGTTTGAATTTCAGAAATAAAGAGGTTGGGAGAGAAGAAGCATAAAAGGACCCAAAAGCAAGAAAAATGACTGAGTTGAAATACTCGGGGACTAAGATGCAAGATCAAAGGACCTGAATGAAAGATCGAAGGACCAATGAGCAAACAAAAATACTCCACACCATCATGGGAAGTATTTTGGCAATTCTATCCGGGTCGGAGCTCCAACAAGTCATGTAAATGCATCAAAGATAAACAATACCATCATGGAAAGCCCAGACGAAAGCCCAGGCCGATCCGGATCCTGTAGACCGCCAATTGGCGGTCCGGGTTGCTCCAGATCCGCGGAGATTTTTGTGGCTTGTGTATTAGTGTGTATTTAGTCTATTTCTGGTATTTGTTTAGTCCCATACCGGGGGATTGTCCCGGATTACCTTTTTCTACGGCTATAAATGGAACTCTTCACCTTCTATTGTAATCACTCCATGCATTGTGGCCATTCTCCCTAATTGAAGTGAAAGCCTTGAAGCAAGAAACTCAATTGGGGAGATGCTACTGGTATTGTGAGTCTGAAATCAATAAAGTTTTCCTTGTTTTGTTGCTTCTTTTATAGCTCATTTGTAGTTCTTGCATGTTAGTTTAATTGTCTTTTATTAAATCTAGCTTAGTTAATATGTTTTCTTATCTTAGTGTAATAGTTAGTTTAATGTTTAGTGAGTAAAACCACTCCCCTTTTGGGGGGTGGAAATGATACTTATATGTGCAATTAAGAAAGGAAGAATGTTTTATTTTCAAATGTGTTGATTAATATGAATGCATCCTTGCTTGTTAGAATAGAATACTACACTTGATGGGTTTGGCCACAAGTTTTAAGACACCTCCCATGCTTGTTTAGTTTCTTAAATAACCAGCTTGTGTTTATGAATGGTAATTGATTGATTCGTTTTATATTAACCGCAAGTGCACGGCCGCGTTGAAGCAATGGCAAATACGGGTCATCCACTGGGAGGTGTGTCAACGTTTGGTTTGTGCGAAGGAGAGTGGTAAAGAAAGGAGAGAAAGATTGATTACACTAAATTACACTAGAATGCAAGAGGAAATGAAAGATAAGCAATAAAACTAAACCCCATAGGGGGTAGAGAAATAATGTGAATATAAAGATGTGTGTGTGTGTGTTCAATTATGCTCCTCACAACATGTAGTGCATGAAATCATAAAACTAAATCCAACTTTGCCTCCACATGAAATAAGATAAGACTACATTATTAAAACATACAAGACAGTAATTGGAATGAAGCTAAATGAACTCATGTATAAAGACTAGACCCTACTATGACTCCACATGAATTAAGATAAGACTATATCATTAAAACATACAAGGCGTTAACCAAGGCCAAGGCAACAAGAGCACATACACTACAAGTCATGTTTCCTATATTAATTCCATCCATATCCTCACCTTATCATTCCCCATAAAATAGGTCCACTAATCTAAGCATAAACTAAGCTTCATTCAAGAGCATTAGCATATCAAAGATAAGAGTGAAATCCCATTAGATGGTTATGGAAATCATATAAGGCTCAAGGGATTAAGATAACACACACCTAATACACTACATTATCATATCACATATTTCTCCACCCCCAAATGGGGATGGAACTACTCACTAATCATTACACTACAACCTACATTAAAATGAAACATTCTACTGAAATGAAATTTAACTAAGCAAGAAGGGAGCATTAAAGAAGCTTAAAAGGAAAGGAAAGACTAAACAAGCATGCACAAATTAAAAGAAACTAGAACAATTATTTTATTAACAATGACTCTCATTGAAGGTAACATTCTTCTCCAAATTGAGTTTTGCTTCAAGACTTAGACCTTAGTAGAGAGAATGCCACCAAACAATGGGTAGTTTACAATAGAAGGTAAAGAGTTCTATTTAAAGCCAAAGTAAAAGGCAATCTGGGACAATCCCCCGATGTGGGACTAAACAAATATCAGAAATGGACTAAATACACACTAATACGCGACCCACCAAAATAGTAATGGATTTGGGCCAAAACAGACCGCCAATTAGCGGTCTTGAACCGCCAATTGGCGGTCTATATGGTCCGGATGACGCTGGATTTTATTCTGGGCTTTTCTGGATGTCTTTGTTGGTGTTTGATGCATCTACTTCACTTGTTGGAGCTCCGACACAAATAGAATTGCCAAAATACTCCCCATGGTGTGGAGTTTTTTGTTTTGCTCTTTGGTCCTTCGGTCTTACGTTCAGGTCCTTGTCCCTTGCATCTTAGTCCTCGAGTCTCTCAACTCAGTCCTTTTTCCTATCTTTTAGGTCCTTTTATGCTTCATCTCTTCAAACATATTTATTTCTAAAATTCAAACATAAAACTCATCACGTAGCATTGCTTAGGTGTAAGATAATGGATAAAAGATACAAATATAAGCATGAAATTATGTCAATCAAATACCCCCACACCTAAGTTTTTGCTAGTCCCGAGCAAAACAAAGAAAGAGAAAAGCAAACAAGAAACAAGAAATCCTAACTCACTTTCGTAGGAATCACGGTTTGCACTTAGCACGTGCAACAAGCCGTTAGACCTCCTTGTTGCCAAGGAGGAGGAGTGTTGTCTCCTGAGGATTTTCAGTGGATATACCCACAAAATCTGAACAAGATGCATTATTCAATCTAGACACTCGACTCGTTGGACAAATTTTGCCGATCATTGGACGCGGTAATCCTACGGGCCGACTCTATAAAGGTAATCAGTCTACACACCTAGCCTAATGAACCATTTGTGCAAGTTAAATAAGGAATTAAGTGAAAGACATGGACTACCTCAACATCCTCAAGTGATACAAAGTGTAAAGTCCATTAAGGTTCTTATTTGCATTACCTTTTTTCTTTTTGTTTCTTTTCTCATATATATTTTTCTTTCTTTTTATTAGTTGGAGCTTCATTCTCCCAGGCTCAGATTTCGTACATCATTGCCCATGAGGACTTATAGTATCACGTACATCTTTCCCCAAATCTCCACATAGGGCAATCCCTACCACCCGTGTAACGAGAGTTCGGTAGGCGCATCCCAAGTCAGATGACTCGAAAGCACCAGGCACAAAGTCCCCTCAAACCTACTTTCCCGAGTGATAGGAGACGCGCGAGAAGAGAGAACACCTACTCACTTATTTCTTATCTACACATGAACCAAAACCCCTACACTTAATGTCTCACAACAAGATTTAAAGGGTCCTTGACTACAACAAACTCCCTTAATTTAACATACACGAATTATTGACTCACTAGGTTCTGGGTGGACTTCTTTAAATGTTTGAGCACTGAAACCCTATGATTAATCACACCCGAAGGAAAACTGGGGTGCGTCCTAACGACTAGATAAATCCTAAAGCCACTGTACTAGATATCATAATGTATCAAGTTCAAGACAATTTTGGGAGCTTTCTTTTTACTTTGCCTTTCAACGGTTTGGCACATGCTAAACATACACAAAACCCACAAAACATTTTCTTTCGCAAACACATGAAGATTTTGAAAGAAATGTGAAAATTTTGAAGCACTAGGCAAGCAAAAGAAGACAAGTCACCCAAGGATCATGGGAAACAGATATATCGATATTAAATACAGCACACTAATAGACCCTAACAATGCACCCAAAAGAAAACAAAAATCAAAAGAAAAGACTCGACTATGTACACACGTAAAAACACCCCCCACACCAACTTCATGCATTGTCCTCAATGAATGTGAGCAAGATACTACACGGATTTATGCATGAAAAAGAATAGATTTCACCAATGTGAAGTACAAAGGGAAGTTCATGGTCATGTTGATGGACACAAATCTGAATTTCCTCAAAACCTGTGAGATGCTAAAGAAGTGATACAAATACGTGAAAGAAATGGGGCCCAAATACTCAAAGGTTGGAGCCTACAACAATCAATGCTCCCTCATGGAGTCTTTTATTACTCGCTTTTTTTAAAAGTTTATACAAACATGAAAGCTCAACCATTCATGCAGGAGCATGAATGGTTGAGTGCGACAGAGGTTCATGAAGGAACATGACCTCCTCGACTTCGGCTGGTGCCCCCTCCAAGTAGGGTTTGAGACGTTGGCCATTAACTTTGAACACGTCCCCATTCCCTGGGTTCAAGAAGTCAACCGCTCCATGAGGAAACACGGTTTGGACAATAAAAAGGCCAGACCAGCGACTGCGGAGCTTACCCGCAAGCAGATGAAGCCGGGAATTGTAGAGCAACACCTTCTGCCCGGTCGTAAACACCTTTCGCGTAATCATGCGATCGTGAAACAACTTGGCTTGGGACTTATGAATTTTGGCATTTTCATACGCATCATTGTGTAGCTCTTCCAACTCCACAATGTCGAGTTTACGCTGCACCCCTGCTTGATAAATCCATATTCAGGTTCTTGATCGCCCAGAAAGCACGATGCTCAAGCTCGATAGGTAGGTGGCAAGCCTTGCTGTACACAACCCGATATGGGGACATACCCAAATTGGTCTTGTACGTGGTGCGGAAAGCCCACAGCATGTCATTCAACACAGTTGACCAATCCTTCCTCGAGGAACTAACTGTCTTCTCAAGAATTTGCTTTAATTGACGGTTAGAGACTTCGACCTGCCCCCTAGTTTGCGGATGATATGGGGTTGCAAGCTTGTGGGTGATCGAATATTTCCTCATAAGCGCTTCAAAGGAGAGATTACAGAAGTGGGTACCCCTATCGCTGATTATGGTACGAGGAGTACCAAATCGCGCAAAAATGTCCCTTAAGAATTTGGTGACCACCTTGTTGTCATTGGTCTTTGTGGGTATAGCCTCAACTCACTTAGACACATAGTCAATGGCCACCAGAATGTAAACATTCCCGAACGAGTTCGGGAAGGGACCCATAATGTCGATGCCCCACACATCGAAGATGTCGACAACAAGGACATTTTGCAAAGGCATCATGTCCCGTCGACCAATCCTGCCAAGGCGCTGGCACCTATCGCATTGCTTACAAAAGTCGTAAGCATCTTTGAAAAGAGAAGGCCAGTAGAATCCAGATTGGAGCACCTTGGCGGCAGTTTTCTTTGCTCCAAAGTGTCCTCCACATGCCTTAGAGTAGCAGAAATGGAGCACACTTTGGAACTCGTTATCTGGAACGCACCGCCTGAAAATTTGATCAGAGCAGTATTTGAATATGTCGGGGTCGTCCCAATGAGAGAATCTGACATAAGATCTAAATTTGGTTTGGTCAGATTTTGACCAACCCACAGGAAGTTGCTCGGTCACGAGGTAGTTCACGATGTTGGCAAACCAAGGGTTATCTTCGATCGTAAACAATTGCTCGTCAGGAAATTTGTCATCAATAATTTGGTCCTGTAGGTTGGTCCTCTAGACGAAACAAGTGGTCTGCTACAACATTTTCACACCTTTTATTGTCCTGAATCTCGAGATCGAATTCTTGTAACAACAAGATCCATCTCAAGAGTCAGGATTTTGCATCTTTCTTCGCCATGAGGTGCTTGATGGCTGTGTGATCAGAATAGATAATCAAGTGGGAGCCAATCAAGTATGACTAGAATTTGTCCAAAGCAAATATGAACGCTAGGAATTCCTTCTCGGTCACAGTGTAGTTCAATTGGGCATCATTGAGTGTTCTACTGGCATAGTAGATCACATGAGGCAATTTGTCCAATCGTTGCCCAAGCACTGCTCCCACAGCGAAGTCAGATGCATCACACATTAACTCAAAGGGTTCAGTCCACATCGGTGCCTTAATTATGGGAGCTGAAGTCAAGTCTTTCTTCATGGTCAAAAAGGCATGGTGGCAATCCGATGTGAACTAAAAAATGGCATTCTTAGCCAACAAGGCGGTGAGAGGTCGAGCAATTTTGCTAAAATCCCGAATGAACCGCCGATAGAATCTAGCATGCCCCAAAAAGCGCGGATATCCTTCACAGTACGTGGCGGTGGGAGATTAGCAATAAGACCCACTTTGGCGGGATCAACTTCAATTGCCCTACGTGAGACCACATGTCCAAGTACAATCCCTCGCTTCACCATGAAGTGACATTTCTCCCAATTGAGAGCGAGGTTCTTCTCACGGCATCGCTTGACGACAAGGCTCAAGTGACGAAGGCACTCATCAAATGAAGCGCCAAATATGGAAAAGTCGTCCATGAAAATTTCAAGGAAACGCTCTACCATATCAGAGAAGATGCTAATCATACAACTTTGAAACGTTGCCGGCGCATTACATAACCCAAAGGGCATGCGATGGTAGGCAAACGTGCCAAAGGCGCTAGTAAATGTGGTTTTCTCTTGATCCTCGGGGGCGATGGGAATTTGGTTGTAACCGGAGTATCCATCAAGAAAACAATAATACTCATGTCCGGCCAACCTTTCCAACATCTGATCAATGAATGGCAACGGCAAATGATCTTTCCGCGTTGCCGCATTGAGCTTATGATCATCAACGCAAACTCGCTAACCAGTTTGCAGGCGTGTCGGGATAAGCTCATTATGCTCATTCTCAACAACTGTCACGCCTGACGTCTTGGGAACCACATGGACAGGACTCACCCATGAACTATCAGAGATAGGATAGATTATGCCATGATCCAAGCACTTAAGAACCTCCTTTCGGACGGCTTCTTTCAGTACATGATTCAATCTTCGTTGTGGGTCCCTTCGGGGCCTAGAATCCTCTTCTATGTGGATCCGATGTTGAACAATACCAGGGCTAATTCCCTTGATATCCTTCAAGGACCACCCAATCGCCTCTTTGTTCTCAAAGAGTACTCTTTTGAGGGCAACCTCTTGATCTTGTGCAAGATCAGAAGCAATAATGAGCGGCAATGTCTCATTATCCCCTAAAAAGATGTACTTTAGGTTATCGGGGAGCGGTTTAAGCTCGACTAGATGTGGGTCCTTGTCGGATTCAGAGTTACTTTCAAGTGGCTCAAGGGCCACGGGGTAAGAGGAACAAGCACCCAGATGTGCCTCCTCGTCCAGAGATACGCTGGCGGATTCCTCAAGATCCTCATCACTCGTAACCTGGTCATAAGGTACCTCAATAATATGTCGATGTGAGTGGAACATGTCTAATGACTCGGGCTCATCCGTGTCCTGGATGAAATTAGCTCCGACAGTATCGTCGAAGAGCCCGGGTTGCTTACCAAGAGTAAAGATGTTGAAATCGTTGTGAGGTTTTCAAAAAGACAACCTCATCAAGACATTACGACAATTGATCAAAGCATTAGATGTCGCAAGAAATGGCCTCCCCAGGATCACAGGAATTGGTCCTTGTGGGTTGGACACGGGTTCAGTATCCAAGATGATGAAATCAACTGGAAATACAAACTCACCTACTTTGATAAGGACATCCTACACACTCCGTCGTGGAATCTTGACGGATCTGTCAGCCAACTGGAGGGTTTTCCTCATTGGTTTAAGATCACCTATTACAAGGTTGACATAGACAGATTAGGGCAGGAGGGGTTCACAGATGCTCCCAAATCGAATAAAGCTTGAGGGATTGTCACATTACCGATCATGCAAGAGACAGTTGGACAACCTGGGTCCTTGTATTTGACTTGCATGGGTTGTGTCAATATTGAGCTCACATTGGCGGCCAAAAATGCCTTTTTGGGGACATTTGTTCTTCTCTTAATGGTGCAAAGGTCCTTTTGGAACTTGGTATATGGTGGCAATTGTTGAACAATGTCCAACAACGGGATGTTCACCTTTACTTGCCTAAGTACCTCAACGATTTTGTCCCAATGCCCATCACGTTTTTAGTCAACCTATGAGGGAATGGTGCCTTGGGGACATAACATTCCCGAGGAGGAGTCTCAGAATTAGGTTCCTTGACAGACTCAAGACCCTCCTCGGAAGTCTCGCCAATAGGGTTGGCTTCAGGAATTTCCACATTGTTGTCAACAACCCTTCCCGATCTCAAGGTATGGACAACATTGGCATGTTGGGAAGGGTCACTTTAAACATTGTGTGCATTCTGCCTAGCAAGAGCAGGTTGACCCCTGGGATTTACCACAGGTTGACTTGGGAACTGACCCTTCTCGCGTTCATGGAACTGATGAGCCAACTGGCTAACTTGCATTTCGAAAGCATTGACTGTACTTTGCATGATCTGCATGAACGCTTGAAGGGTCAGATCACTAGAAGGTCCTTGGGGTCTACCAGCTGGGGTGGTGGAGTCTGGTTGGAATAACCCAACGATGAGGCATGAGCAGGTTGGTAATTATGGTGCTGAGACCTTTGATGTGGGGGATGGTAGGTCGCCGATGGGCGTGGAGGTTGATAAGGTGGAGGTTGAGGTTGAGCGTACGAGCTCTGACCGTGACCCCAACTAGGCCCCCAAGAGAAGTTAGGATGGTTATGTCATCCTTGGTTGTAGGAATGATTGTATGGGTCGTTACGGGACCTCTATTGATATATTGCATTTGCATGCTCAGTATCCCTTGGAGTGTAAGCTCATTCCAAGTCATCATGGCTTGTATGTCCACACCTACTACACCTAGGAGTAGCGACCTGAGCTACAGGAGCTCGTTCCAACTCTAAACTCTCAATCCTACGCATGAGAGCAGCCAATTTCGCCTCAGACGCGATAGTTGATTCAACATGATATGATCCAGTCCGACCAGAAGACATGGCGGCTGGTGGCTCTCTCATGGTGTCCCACTCAAAGGTACGTTCAGCCATTAACTCAAAGGTGTCTCATGCCTCATTGATGGGTTTCATTTGGAAATCACCCTGACACATCGACTCCAACAATGTGCGGGTGTTGTAGTTGAGGCCTTTATAAACAATCTGGCATAGCTGGAGAAGGTCCTTAAACCTCTCCAAAAACGCATGAAAAGATTCGGTCTCAGTCTGATACATTTGATGTATCTGGTGCCGTATCTGTTGAGTTTTCATTAGACGGAAAAATCTCTTCAGAAATACAGTCACAAAGTCATCCGAAGACCGAATAGAGCTCGCCGGGAGGCTGTACATCCATTTCTTCGCGTTATCCTTCAACGCGAAAGAAATCATCCTCAACCGGACTGAATCCTCATCAAGTTGTTGAAGCTTGAACATGGAGCATACTTCCTCGAATTCACATATAAAAATATACGGATCCTCCTTATTGGCAGCGAAGGTAGGAAGCATGCTCACATATTGAGGTTTCAGCTCATAGTTATTCCCGCGAGTTGGGGAAAGAACTATGCAATAAGGGTGCGCGACCCGAACAGGATGGGTCCGCTCCCACAAAGTCATCGGTCTATCCTGTCGAGCTAAAGGTGGTGGTGCACCAAGAACTCGATCCTAACCGAATCCCTCTTCCTCTCGAGTCGGAGGAGTAGGAGAAGGACGTCTACGTGGTGGTGGGAGCGGACCGAGGTAATCCATATATGGAACCCGGTCTCCCCCGTCACCACAAGACGACTCGACCTCACGTTCCAAAGGAGCACGAGGCAGAGATGGCCAATCCCCAAGACCGTCCATCTCAGAAAAATGCACTCTCTCAAGTCGAGCGCTCTCACCAGCACGAGCCCAACCTCGCATATAACGCTCAACTCGACTCTAACACAACACATAAGAGAAGGTGTAATCTCGTGGAATATAGATGAGGAGAGGACTCAGATGAGGAGGGAAGAATCCTTAGATCTAGCGTGGGTAATGGGATCAGGTAGACGCCTAACTAGCAAGCACGGCTCAATCAACTTAAGGCTATGGGTCCTTAGGCTAGACGACGCATAACTTCGAGGTCACTAGCCTCGACACGCCTCACCTCCCTACAATGAAGACCACAATGCCCAGCAAGTGATACCAGATCTGGAGATCCAGTACCTCTTACTATCGACAAGGAAGGCAACGCCGATCAGGCCATGACGGTCTCAACTAGATTACTCTCCTAGTGCGTCCGCAATCCTTAGGGCCAATGTCTACTTGCTTTTAGAATTAAGGCTTTGATTAAGAGTGATTTTTGGGGCCAAGGAAAGGGTGATGAAATCCCCCACCTTATCTTTTATGGGACAGCCCCTCCTTAGTAGCGTTTTGATCCTAAATCTAGCAATCAACGCTCCAATCAAACGCTCAACTCACTCTTGTCCTGGTGCAATTTCTACTAACTAATGCATGGTCATACAAGATGCATGAATGAGTGTAGGAAATGCGTACCTCACGCCAGCACCCAACAACTGAAAATAAAGCTAAAATAAAAGACAACTACGTGCCTAAGTCAAGTACATGATGCGTGACCTAAACAAGTCAGAATGTCTAATCTTTTGCTTTGGATTTTAAGGCCAAGTTGATTAATTGGGATTGATTTAATGATCTGGGAGCAAACTACAAGTCATAGCATGCAAAATAGTGCTCCCAGATAACTACAATGACAAAACAACAACCAGAACAAAATTGAGAGATTTTGAGGCTCACTAGGCCGCCAATTGGCGATCACTGTTGGGTCTTTCGCTCTCCAATTCCTCCAGTCGCTTCCCCTTGAGCTCTAGGATCCATGAAACACACAAAAACTAAAAACAAAAAATTAAAACCACTCGAATCATCCAAACCAAATTCTGGACAGAGCACCTCCCCTGCCACGGTGCCAAAAACTTGATTGATTCGTTTTATATTAACCGCAAATGCACGGCCGCGTTGTAGCGGTGGCAAATACGGGTTGATCCACAGGGAGGTGTGTCGACTTTTGGTTTGTGTGAAGGTGAGTGAGAAAGTAATGAGAGAAATATTGATTACACTAAACTATACTAATCTAAACTAGTAAACTAGAAAGGAGGAAATGAAATCACAAAACAAACTAAACTAATCAACTAATAAAGGAAGTTAAAACTCAGGAATGAAAAACCCCTAAGGGGTGGAGTGTGTGTGCACACATAAAATAAGCGTGGTGAATGCATACAATAAGCTCAAGTGTAGTTAGTGTTTGTTAATGCATAAGAAGTACCTAATGGCAAGACCTATCATTTACAACACTAACCTAGGTGATTAATATGAGTCTGCCAAGGTTGTTATTAAGAACATAAAAGAGCATGGAATGTACCTAACTATGTTAGAAACCATCAAGTAAAGTTCTTATTAATTCGAGCAAGCATACTAATATCTCTCACAAACAATAATATCTAGCATTCATACCATCTACATAACATGTACACACATCTACTCCACCCCCAAAGGGGATGAGACAACTCACACATATTTAAACTAATATTTATACTAAGGAAAGAAGACATGCTTAATAATTATAAGAAGACTAAACAACAAGTTAACTAAAAGACATAAAATTAAAGAAGCATGCAAGCATATTAAAGGAAATTAACTAAGAAAGAAACAACATACTAAAGGAAAACATCTATTTATTACTCACTCAATTACAAGTAGCCTCTCTTCACCAGGGTTTTTGCTTCAAGGCTTTAACTACTAGTAGAGAGGATGGCCACAAAGAGAGAGATGGGGTACAAGAGAGGAGGAAGAGTTCTATTTATAGCCATAGAAAAAGGTAATCCGGGACAATCCCCCGGTATGGGACTAAACAAATACCAAAAATAACCTAGACAAACACTAATACATATGCACGTGAAATCTTAGCAGATCCGGAGAGATCCGGACCGCCGATTAGCGGTCCATAAACTCTGGATCCGGCTGGAATTTGTTGTGGGCTTTTCTGGATTTCTTTGTCGGTCTTTGATGCATATACTTTGTTTATTGGAGCTCCGACCCGAATCGAATTGCCAAAATACTCCCCATGATGGTGTGGAGTTTTCTGTTTTGCTCTTTGGTCCTTCGGTCTTACGTTCAGGTCTTTCTCCCTTGCATCTTAGTCCTCTAGACTCTCAACTCAGTTTTTTTTCCTATCTTTTAGGTCCTTTCATGCATCTTCTCGTCAAACCTCTTTATTTCTGAAATTCAAACATAAAACTCGTCACATAGCATTGCTTAGGTGTAAGATAATGGATCTAAGATACAAATATAAGCATGAAATGATGTCAATCAGTTAGTGATTTAATTGATGGGTTTTGCCATGATAGGTAGACACCTCCCATACATTAAAACACTACCTCCACTTGTGCCTATAGGAAGACATTCTTACCTCCTTATTGTGTATGTGTAGTCACTCCACCCCCTAAGGGGTCTTTCTCTTACTGATTCCAGCATACTTATCAAGTTCTTAGTTCAGTTTGGAAGTTCATCGCTTGTTGTTTGGTTGTGCATGTGTTACTTCCTACTTTAGTGTAACATAGATTACTATAATCAAACTCTCTTCCCTTTTTGTTGCCACTTGATTTCGTGCAAATGAGAGGCTGCTCACCTCCCTGTGTACGACCCATATTTGTCACGTCTTCACCGACGTCGTGCACTTTTGGTATAATTAAAACGTTCAACAAGTGTTTGGCGTCGTTGCCGCGAAGGTGTCAGTCTTTGTTTCAGGAGACTTGGAGTCGCAAGGAGAGGCAGCTGGAGAAGTTTGGAGGCAAACTGGGCACTTTGGACCGCCAATCAGCGGCCTCAGACCGCCAACTGGTGGTCTGGTAAGCTCTGTTTACCTTCTCCTTTCTTTGTCTTGTTGCCATAATGTATTTAGGAATCTGGGACTCGATTTTGCATGTTCTGACTCTTAGATTGCTCCCAGATTAATAATCAACTTCCTTTAAGCAACTTGGACCCTAAAACCCAAAGCAAAAGATTAGGCATTCTTTCTTGTTTAGGTCATGCATCATGTATGCGACTTAGGCACGTAGATTGTCTTTTATTTTAGCTTTATTTTCAGTTGCTGAGTGTTGGCGTGAGGTACGCACCTTCTACTCTCATTCATGCATTTCGTATGAACATGCATTAGTTAGTAGGAAGTGCATTGCAACAAGTGTGAGTTCAGCGTTTGTTTGGAGAGTTGATTGTCAGATTGAGACTCCAAAACGCTACTAAGGAGGGGTTGTCCCATAAAAGATAAGGTGGGGATTTCATCACCCTTTCCTTCGCGCCAAAAACTACACTAATGTTGGGCTTCATTTTATGTTGGGCTTTTCTGAATGTCTTTGTTGGTCTTTGATGCATCTACTTCACTTGTTGGAGCTCCGACCAGAATAGAATTGCCAAAATACTCCCCATGATGGTATGGAGTTTTCTGTTTTGCTCTTTGGTCCTTCTGTCTTACGTTCAGGTCCTTCTCCCTTGCATCTTAGTCCCCAGGTCTCATAATTAAGTCATTTTTCCCTGCTTTTGGGTCCTTTCATGCTTCATCTCTTCAAACCTTTTTATTTCTGAAATTCAAACATAAAACACGTCATGTAACATTGCTTTGGTGTAAGATAATGGATATAAGATACAAATATAGGCATGAAATGATGTCAATCAACACGCCTCGTCAAACGACCGCTCTCGTCTCGTGCCCACACAAGCATGCACAAAGGTGTACACACACAAACCAAAACTTTTGTTAAACAAAAAATGTACGTAGGGGAGAAGATGGGAGGACACAGGAGAGAAAGAGTGACTCGGGAGAGAAGGGAATAAGTCATTATGCTACGGCGGGTGGGTACAGGTAGAAGCACACAAGCAAACAAGGCTCAAACAGTCCTAAGGTCGTTATAGGTCCTTACAGCTAGACGATGTCTAACTGCGAGGTCACACGGCCTCAACACGTCTCACCTCCCTACGACGAGGACCACAAAGCCCAGCAAGTGAGTCAAGATCCGGAGATCTCGTCTCTCCTACTATCGACAGAGTGGGCAACGTCGATCAGGCCATGACGGTCGGGACCAGATCACTCTCCTAATGTGCCTAAAATCCTTAGGGTCAATGTCTACTTGGTTTTAAAATTAGGCTCTTGAGTGTGGTTTTTGGGGCGAAGGAAAGGGTGATGAAATCCCCACCTTATCTTATATGGGACAACCCCTCCTTAGTAGCGTTTTGGAGTCTTAATCTAGCAATAAACTCTCCAAACAAATGCTCAACTCACACTTGTTGCAATGCAATTCCTACTAACTAATGCATGTTCATACGAAATGCATGAATGAGAGTAGGAAATGCGTACCTCACGCCAGCACTCAGCAACTGAAAGTAAAGCTAAAAGAAAAGACAATCTACGTGCCTAAGTCGAGTACATGATGCATGACCTAAACAAGAAAGAATGCCTAATCTTTTGCTTTGGGTTTTAAGTTCCAAGTTTCTTAAAGGGAGATTGATTATTGATCTGGAAACAAACTATAAGTCAAAACATGCCAAATCGAGTCCCGGATCACTATATCAGATAAAGCAACACTCCACAGAAATAAAGCGGTGAAAGGAGATTACCAGACCGCCAGCCACAGAAATAAAACGGTGAAAGGAGATTACCAGACCGCCAGTTGGCGGTCTCAGGCCGCTAATTGGCGGTCTTGAGTCTCAGATCGCCTCCAAACTTCACCAGATGCTTCCCCTTCTCAATGTGAGTCTCCTGAAACAAAGAAAACTACAAAACACATATTAAATCCACTCGAATCGTTCAAACCAGAGTCTGGACTGGCATCTCCCCGGCAATGGCGCCAAAAACTTGTTTAAAAATTTTCAAATAACCGCAAGTGCACGGCCGCGTTGAAGCAGTGGAAAATACGGGTCGATCCACAAGGAGGTGTGTAGACTCTGGTTTGTTGGAAGGCAAGTGGGAAAAGAGGGGAAGAAGTTGTTATTACACTAAACTAGACTAACTACACTAAACGAGTAAGCATCAAACAAGGAAAACGAAAGCGAGGGAAATTGAAAGCTGGAAATTAGAAATGGAAAACCCCTAAGGGGTGGAGTGTGTGCACACATGTAAAAAGATGGTAAAGAATGCATTCTATAGGCACAAATGTAGGTAGTGTTTTCATGCATAGGAAGTGTCTAAAGGTTATGGCAAAACCTATCAATCCATTCACTAACCTAGTTGATTAACATTCATATACACAAGCTGGTTATTTTAGAACCTAAATAAGCATGGGAGGTGTCTAAGATGTGTGGAAAAACCCATCAAGTGTAGTATTCTACTCTAACAAGCAAGCATACATTCACATTTATCAACACAATCAAAAAATAAAGCATTCATATCCATTCTTTAATGCATGTATGAACATCATCTCCACCCCCAAAGGGGGATGGATCTACTCACTACACATTATTCTAACAATTAAACTAAAGAAGAAAGGAAACATTCTAACTACTTTAGCCTACAATTAAAGAAATAAAACTAAGCTAAGCATGCATGCATAAAGAAACAACATAACAACAAAACAATGGAAAATTTATTTTATTAGATGACTCACATTGAAGGTAGCATTCTTCTCCACCTTGAGATTTTGCTCCAAGGCTTACTCCAAGTAAAGAGAATGTCACCAAGCAATGGGTCAATACAATAGAAGGTGAAGAGTTATATTTATAGTCATAGAAAAAGGTAATCCGGGACAATCCCCCGGTATGGGACTAAACAAATACCAAAAATAGACTAAATACACACTAATACACGCCCCCACATAAATCTTAGCGGATCCAGACCAAAAGAGATCGCCAATTAGCGGTCTTGGACCTCTAATTAGCGGTATACAGTGTTTGGATCGCTCTGGATTTTCTTCTGGGCTTCTCTGGAAGGATTTGCTTGTCTTTGATGCATCTACGTCGCTTTTTGGAGCTCCGACCCCAACAGAATTGCCAAAATACTCCCCATGATGGTGTGAAGTATTCTTGTCTGCTCATTGGTCCTTCGATCTTACATTTAGGTCCTTCGATCTTGCATCTTAGTCCGTGAGTCCCTCAACTCAGTCCTTTTTCATGCTTTTAGGTCCTTTTATGCCTCTTATCTTCAAACATATTTATTTCTGAAATTCAAACATAAAACTCGTCATGTAGCATTGTTTAGGTGAAAGATAATGGATATATGATACAAATATAAGCATGAAATGATATCAATCAAAAGGCAAGCGTGAGGACCCAATTATACTACTTTTGAGGTGCACCCAAGCAAATCACCCATCATCCAAAGGAAACAATGGTTGGGTTTTGTATAAAGCCTCATCCTTAGGCATTGACTTTTTGAGTATGAATCAAAAAAATTGACTTTTTGAGTTCTGAAGCTTTCATTGCGTCTTTGTTATATAGGTTCAAGCAATGATAAATCATGTATCAATTCATTAATACCATATCATACATTGCATTCATGCAATATATCATTTATTTTACCCCATATTTGGGTTGCTTGGGTATTTGTTTCATATATTTTAGGGTTTAGGCAATATTGAAGAGAAAGGAAGATAAAATGACCTAAATACAAGAAGAAATGACTGATTTGGAAGCCTTCTGGACATGTTTGTAATGTTCAAGGACTGGACTGATAATCAGGAGGTACCCAAGTGAAAACCTGGAGGGACCTAAATGTATAGAAAAATATGTTGGGTACAAAAGACCATAATGTCATGAACCTGAGGTGTAATTCAACAATTAAAACCAAGTGTGTTCGAACCAATGGCTCCGGGTGCACCCCACATGCTAGAATGGTACACTTAAGGTACTCAAGAAATTTGGGGCCGATCCGACCCAAATGATCCACCATTGGTGGATCCATGGTGGATTCGATTGGTTGGATTGTGCTCGAATTTCTCCAATAGGGTTGGGTTGTCGGGTTGGAGGACTCTTAAACATCTAGATCTGATTTTCAGTCGTCTGATTGTGCCCAGATTAATCCAGACCTTCTAATCTTCTATAAATACTCTTGTAACACCTCCTTCTTCTTCTTCCTTCCTCTCCTTCCTAGGTTAGCTTTATTTCTTGTTTAGTATGGTGGATTTTATTTCTTGTTTATTAGAGTAGGTTTTAGTTTGTAGGTTAGTAGTGTAGTGGAGGAGAAAACGAGCAAACTTTGTAATCTTCATTTTCTTAATCAAGTAAGTTTCATGTTCTTTCTGTTGTTATCTTTCATTTGATGCAATTTTGTTCACTTTCCTTGGTTAGCTTTATTTTTCTTTACTTGCTTATGGGTTGTCTTGCTTTTGTTGTTTTTCTTTGTTATGGAGATAAGTAGAGAGTAGTCCATCCCCATTGGGGTAAAGGGTGATGTGAAGTGTTGATGTGTTGTGTTAGTGTGTGTTTAATCCTAATCTTGGAGTCTGACATGAATTCCATAGCCATTTTGTTGGGTTCCTCACTCTTGCCTTTGATGTATTAATGGTCTTAATTGATGCTTAGCACGTGCTTTGTCTAGTGGGCCTAATTTATGGGGAATGATGAGGTGAGGATAGGGTTAGAGTGGATAAAGAGATAAGATGGCATGTAAGAGCATGTGCTCTTGTTGCCCTTATCTTAATTAATGTCTTGTATGTTTTAATGATGATGTTAAATCTTAATTCATGTAGAGGCATAATTGTGATTGTGGTCATGATGGATTTCATGTTCTTTATGTCATTAAACATGTAATCATGTGGTTGTCTATGTCCTCATCTTGAGTAGTATTTTGTATGTTTAATGATAGTGATTAATCTTAATCCATGTAGAGACACAATTAGGATTGTGGCATGATAAGATTTCCATGTTACGCATGTTATGAGCACTTAATTGTATGCACACACATCTACATTTTTGCATTCATTGTCCACCTCCTACGGGATTCGTTTTTTATTAGTCGTTATTGTTTCGTGTTGCATTTGTCCCTTACATTAGGTATCCTCATTCTTCCTTTTCTCTCCCATTTGAGTATGGTGGGAAAAACGACACAAACAACTCCTCGTGGACACGACCGTACTTGTTGCATCTTCACCGACATTATGCACTTGTGGTATTGAACTGATAAAATATATCAATCATTGATTCACCAAATTTGATGCCTACAAGAAGTCCAACACAAAGATTTTGTTCTTTGCTCGTGAGATTTGGTTGTGAATGTTAGAAAGCTGATATCGTTTCTAGCTTTTGATTTATGAGTTTAGTCTTGTTTATTCCTGTGTGGTGTGTTTACTTGATTTTAACATGTTTGTGTTTATCGATTTAGGGTTGTCTTGTTCAGGTATCGTGAAATTTGATTGGATCTGTTGGTAAGGGAGGTTTAGTGTTGTCTTGTTTTTGGGATTTCATAGGAAGATAATCTGAATAGGATGAGCTTTTATTTAATACCAAATTGAACCAATTAGTATACTTTTATTTCTTGGTGTTGTGGCTTGTTTCTTGTTTTTTGACTTTTAATATTTTTATTTGCTTCCGTGGTATAGATTGAGACTTATGTTATATTTGTAATATCCTAAATCCTTGCTTAGGACTAATCATGTTTTGGACTTGTTTAGGGGTTGTTTAGGGAGGTTTAAGAGTTGGTGAGATGGACGGCTGAGATTGAAAGGAGGGTTTTGTATATAAAGGTTGATTTCTCTCTCCCTCTCATTCTCTCTCCCTCGTCTCTCAACTCTCACGCTCTCTCTCTCTCTAACCTGATCCGCAGTGTTCGGAGCAGCCGGAGGAAGTGGTTTCGGAAGGCGAGGTGAAGCTCGGGCGTTCTCCGGAGAGGAGTAGATCATGACTCGATCGTCGTTGGGTCTTCGAAGGCTTCTTAAAGTCTTCAAAGTATGTCAAGCTTTACTTTGATGCTCCTTATGCTTTCGTGAGTATTGGAGTGGTCGACGGTAGGCCGAATAGCTCGTCGGATTTGTGCAGTAGTTTCTGCACTGTAAACGGTCGACCGGTGGCATGGTTCGGTCGACCGGTCGTAGTCTAAAATGGGTGAAATCTCTCATACCGGTCGAACGATACCTTAGAGGTGGTCGACCGGTAGTGCATATTGAGCGAGAGATGAAGACTTTGGGTGTTTTCGATCGAACAGGACCACTTTGCCGGTCGACCGAAAGCACTGTTGTTGGTCGGTTGGGGCATTGACAATCCAAACAGTCGAACACCTAGTTGACTCGTTCGACCGAAGATTTAAATAACTTAAAGTTTGTCCCACCGCGTGATGGTTCGGTCGCCCGGAGTATTATGTTTGAATTGGATTTTCTACTGCCCATTTTCGGTCGACCGGTGATCACATGTCGTTCGACCGTTTGTGATTTTTATTGCGACATGGAGTTTTTACTGGTCGAATTCGGTCGAACGGGACCCGTTTTCCGTTCGACCGGTTGACAGGTATTTCGGTTGGGCCACTCCTATGGACAGGATTCGGTCTACTGGTTTTGTGGTTTTGTTCGACCGTTTGGTGCGGTTTTGTGTGGTTTTAGTGTTGTTGAGCCAGCTCAAGATTGCGACGGGTCTCCGGCCTTTTTGGGGCAACGGTACAGACATTACTAGCCTGAGAATGGTTCATGGGTGTTGTCGGGCCAGCCCAAGATGGCAACGGGTCTCCGGCCTTAAAGGGGAAACGGTATAGACATTTCCGGCCTGAGGGTGGTTCGTGTGTGTGTGGGGCCAGCTCAAGATGGCAACGGGTCTCCAACCCTAGAGGGGCAACGGTACAGACATTGCCGGCCTGAGAGTGGTCTTCTGGAGCAGCTCAAGATGGCATCGGGTCTCCGGCCCTAGAGGGGCAACGGTACAAACATTATCGACCTGAGAGTGATCCAGCGTGTGTTGTAGCCGAGGTTGTTTCCGGCTGTGGTGCCTGGGGCACGTGTGAGGGTTGGGCTAGAGGACCCGCAAGACCCGTCACTGTTTGGTGTCTACTGTGGTAGGGAGAGAGTTCCCAGGGGCCCAGTGAGACGATGTTTGTTTATTGCATTCCATATCATACATGCTTTAGATTTCTAGTTCATTTATTGTGAAATAAGTTTGGCATACGGGGTTTCATTATGGGAAACTCAGGAATAGACGTGTTCTATTTCAGGTCGTGAGCAGCACTAGGAGGTGGTGACCGAGGAGGAGCACTTTCGGGGCCAGATCCTGCTTTCCTTGTTTTGAGGTCCGAGTGATTACATGTATATTTTCCTTATCTTTTGTTGTAATCACACTTTTGAAACTCTCAGATATATATATTGTATATATGTTGGTGCACCAGTTGTCTGTTTTCTTCGGTAATATCCTCGTGTTGTGTTTTATTAAAAATTTAAATTTCTTCCGCTTTTGAGGATGTTACAATATTCGTGTCATATTCTCTTCTTAGTAGAATCATGTCTCAAAACAGTATAAACTCTCGTACCGAGGAAGTTAATGTGGAAGTAACTCGATCACAAACACGTACTTCTCGTAAACTAAAGCGTACGTTGAAAAATTGGGAATATTTTGAAATAATGTTAGATGATTATTCAAATGGAGTTGATAGGGCTAGATGTTGACAGTGTGGTTTGATTAAAAAATCAAACTGTGGAAGCACGAACTTAAAACGTCATATTCCGAAACGGAGTGGGTACACAAGGAACACAGTCTGGATCAGTTCTGTCACTTGCATGTGATAATATGAATCTTAAGGAGTTAATTATTGAAGCAATCATTCGACATAATTTACCTTCTAGTTTTTTGGAGTATGAGGGCATCATAAAAGTGTGTAACTATATTAGCGAGAACCTTGCAAAAACTAATGGATCGGTTGACCAAATGGATGTTCGGTCGAACGTTTGGGAATAGTGTTAAGCGTATATGACCGTTGTATGAATACGACAAAATAAAACGATCACATGAAAACCCAGAACGATCGAACAAATGGCAAAACCGGTCGACCGTTTTAGTCTGGGCAAAACACTACTGAAATCGGTTGAACTATGAGGCAAATCGGTTGAACAAAAATGGTCATGTAAAAACTCTAAATATACTGAAACCGGTCGAACAAAAGGTCCAATCGGTCGAACGTTTTCGGACAGGATTTAAGGTTTAGTTTTAGTGATTTTCTGACTATGTTTTGGATGACCTATCGAAGTCCGATTGACCTGAAATTTTGTGTGTGACTTCTCTAAGGACCCTAGTGTGTGAATGCATGGATATTAGCTTAAGTTATGCTCAATTCACATATGTTCCTAAGACTCAAAGAAAAGTAAAATACACGTCTTCAATCCAGCTTGATTACATGTCTTGACTTGATTTTTCTTCTTTCTTGAGTCTTGATCACCTGTAGATGTTAGAAAAATACAACATATATACCATTATACTACATGTGCTAATCTACATGTCCTAATTAAGAGTAGGTTGAATTACATCATCAAAATATGGATTAAGGCCAAAAAGCCAACAATCTCCCCTTTTTTGATGATGACAACCTATATATTAACTCTATCTTAAAACATGGAATTTGTATTTGTAAACTATGCATATTAATGCTCCCCCTATGGATGTGCATAGTTTTTGTTCAATTTTATGCCAAATTCCAAGTTACCCTCTTAATTATCTCTCCCCCTTTGACATCCATCAAAAACAAAATAATTATGACTTTAAGCATAGAATTTGGATGTCTTGTAATGAAGTTTCTCTCCCTAAATTTTGCACTTCATTACACTAATAAAAGATATAACATTTACGCTCCCCCTATCAATAAGGCTAGATGAAAACTATGAATATGATTCAAGTTAATTTCATTTAAGTTTCAACTTAAGCCTTATTCTAATATCCATTTAAAATTTGACATTTATAATCAATGGATGTGATAAATGATTTGCAATGAATAGTGTTAAAGATTTTCAATGAATTGAACCATCTAAGGATATGACAATTAAGCATATAGACTAGTCTAGACTTGAACCAATTTAATCAAAAAATTTAGAGGATAGGAAATTATACCAACTTGAAGCTTGAATTGGTTCCAATCTCATTTGGTGATGCAACCGGAATTGAATTTGACTCTTGAGCTCACCCGGTCACCACCAATCTCCTCTTCAAGTACCTACAAGTGTAGATTTTGGTACCCATTTTTGCTTGGGTCCATTAAGTTTAGCTTTTGGTACCCAAATCCAAGTTGATTTTGGTACCTCTACACTTACTTTCTTATTCATGGCAAAATTATGTTTAACATTAATTTGAATAGGAAAGTTTTTAACATAAAAGTTATTTTGTTTGCCATGAGTGAACTTATGCAATTTATGAGTTAACGTTTCATTTGTAGCAATAAGTTCAATGTTGTTAGTCTTAAGAGATTCATTCAACCAATTAAGGTTTTAAATCATTGAAACATGCTTTTCATTCATTTTATGCAAGTGAATCTCCAAGTTAACAACTTTATCGTTCATGCAACTTAAGTCATGTAACAATTGCTTGCTTTCAAGATAAGATTTATCTAATTTCATAAGCAAGTCATTTGTATCATTTTCTAGAGTATGACTATCAATTGCATGAGATGAGGTATTTTTAACATTTAAATTTTCTTCCTTCAAGCATGCATTCTCTAAAGTTAGAACTTCAATTTTAGCAAGCAAATCAACTTTATCATCTAAGATAGATGCATTTTGACATTGAAGATCATGGATTTGCTCATTTGCTACTTGATTAGTCTTGTGAAGTTCTTTATATTTTTCAAATAATTTTTGAAATGCATTTTGTAGTTCATTAAAATCATAGGCATTATCTTTTGAACTACTACTTGAAGAAGAGCTAGAAGATACCTCATCTTCACTTTCTCCATCGGATGAGCTTGATGACGATGAAGATGTTGAGTTAATCTCCATTTTCTTTGCTTGAGCTACATCCTTTGGATTTGCTTCTCCCTTCTTCCCGGTTGGTGAATCTCCTTCACCAAAATTCTTTTCTAATGTTTGCCATATAGAATGAGCACTATCACATGAGCAAACAACATTAAAAAGTTCATCTCCTAATGCACAAAATATGACATTCATAGCCTTAGCATTTAGGGATGCATTTTTTTCATCTTCTAAACTCCATTTACTAAAATCATATCTAGGTGATTCATATGGAGTGTGAATCATAAACCACATGTTAATGTTCATGGATTTAATAAATGACATCATTTTACTTTTCCATGAAACAAAATTATTTCCATCAAAGTGTGGTGGTTTACAAGATTCTAAAGGTGTGGATTCATTAAAAGCCATGTTAATTTATCGGTTAAGAAATAAATTAACGAACGAGGCTCTGATACCAAATGTGGTATCGTGTGGGTCTATGGGTCCACTAATCACTTTTAAGCTAATCCCTAATTCTCTACTTGATTAAGCAATCAAATGCGCAGCGGAATAAACAAACAAGTAGAGAAAGAAAGATAATGCAAACCACAAAAGACGCGTCCGTTTTTATAGAGGTTCGGCACCCCACCCGGGTACTAGTCCTCTATTGCAAGCTCCGCTCGACTCCACGAGCTCCGCCTACGTCTTCACTATGCTTCCCCGTTCCGGTCCGGGAGCAACGCCTTTTACAAGTCTTCAAGCTCGCGAACAACCCTCGCCGAGCTTGGCACCACCTCTCACAATCCGAGAGGATCACTTCGGGCTCTCACCGAAGTCTATACTCATGTCTTGGGCTTTCACCAAGACCCTTGCTCACTTGACAACACAAGTAACTGAGTGGGATTCACTCTCTAATTGAGCACAACAATTGCTAGATGATTGAGTGATGAATGATGTGGAAATTAGGCTTTGGAATCACTAATTTGGAGCTTTGAGGTTGTGAAAAATCTCACTATAGGTTTGACACTTCGGAGTTGTGAAATTCTATGGAAAACTAAGTGTGAACCTCTATTTATAAGCTCCTAAAGATTTCTAGCCGTTTGGGATAGATTTGGTTGGGTTTTGTGTAAGATACACAAAACAGAATTCAAATTCAGCAAAAACTGTCTCCAACCGGTCGACCTAAAGTGGAACCGGTCGAACAGAACCTTGCAAAAACTAATGGATCGGTTGAACAAATGGATGGTTCGGTCGAACGGTTGGGAATAGTGTTAAGCGTATATGACCGTTGTATGAATACGACAAAATAAAACGGTCACATGAAAACCCGGAACGGTAGAACAAATGGCAAAACCGGTCGACCGTTTTAGTCTGGGCAAAACACTACTGAAATCGGTTGAACTATGAGGCAAATCGGTTGAACAAAAATGGTCATGTAAAAACTCTAAATATACTGAAACCGGTCGAACAAAAGGTCCAATCGGTCGAACGTTTTCGGACAGGATTTAAGGTTTAGTTTTAGTGATTTTCCGACTATGTTTTGGATGACCTATCGAAGTCCGATTGACCTGAAATTTTGTGTGTGACTTCTCTAAGGACCCTAGTGTGTGAATGCATGGATATTAGCTTAAGTTATGCTCAATTCACATATGTTCCTAAGACTCAAAGAAAAGTAAAATACACGTCTTCAATCCAGCTTGATTACATGTCTTGACTTGATTTTTCTTCTTTCTTGAGTCTTGATCACCTGTAGATGTTAGAAAAATACAACATATATACCATTATACTACATGTGCTAATCTACATGTCCTAATTAAGAGTAGGTTGAATTACATCATCAAAATATGGATTAAGGCCAAAAAGCCAACAATCTCCCTTTTTTTGATGATGACAACCTATATCTTAACTCTATATTAAAACATGGAATTTGTATTTGTAAACTATGCATATTAATGCTCCCCCTATGGATGTGCATAGTTTTTGTTCAATTTTATGCCAAATTCCAAGTTACCCTCTTAATTATCTCTCCCCCTTTGACATCCATCAAAAACAAAATAATTATGACTTTAAGCATAGAATTTGGATGTCTTGTAATGAAGTTTCTCTCCCTAAATTTTGCACTTCATTACACTAATAAAAGATATAACATTTACGCTCCCCCTATCAATAAGGCTAGATGAAAACTATGAATATGATTCAAGTTAATTTCATTTAAGTTTCAACTTAAGCCTTATTCTAATATCCATTTAAAATTTGACATTTATAATCAATGGATGTGATAAATGATTTGCAATGAATAGTGTTAAAGATTTTCAATGAATTGAACCATCTAAGGATATGACAATTAAGCATATAGACTAGTCTAGACTTGAACCAATTTAATCAAAAAATTTAGAGGATAGGAAATTATACCAACTTGAAGCTTGAATTGGTTCCAATCTCATTTGGTGATGCAACCGGAATTGAATTTGACTCTTGAGCTCACCCGGTCACCACCAATCTCCTCTTCAAGTACCTACAAGTGTAGATTTTGGTACCCATTTTTGCTTGGGTCCATTAAGTTTAGCTTTTGGTACCCAAATCCAAGTTGATTTTGGTACCTCTACACTTACTTTCTTATTCATGGCAAAATTATGTTTAACATTAATTTGAATAGGAAAGTTTTTAACATAAAAGTTATTTTGTTTGCCATGAGTGAACTTATGCAATTTATGAGTTAACGTTTCATTTGTAGCAATAAGTTCAATGTTGTTAGTCTTAAGAGATTCATTCAACCAATTAAGGTTTTGAATCATTGAAACATGCTTTTCATTCATTTTATGCAAGTGAATCTCCAAGTTAACAACTTTATCGTTCATGCAACTTAAGTCATGTAACAATTGCTTGCTTTCAAGATAAGATTTATCTAATTTCATAAGCAAGTCATTTGTATCATTTTCTAGAGTATGACTATCAATTGCATGAGATGAGGTATTTTTAACATTTAAATTTTCTTCCTTCAAGCATGCATTCTCTAAAGTTAGAACTTCAATTTTAGCAAGCAAATCAACTTTATCATCTAAGATAGATGCATTTTGACATTGAAGATCATGGATTTGCTCATTTGCTACTTGATTAGTCTTGTGAAGTTCTTTATATTTTTCAAATAATTTTTGAAATGCATTTTGTAGTTCATTAAAATCATAGGCATTATCTTTTGAACTACTACTTGAAGAAGAGCTAGAAGATACCTCATCTTCACTTTCTCCATCGGATGAGCTTGATGACGATGAAGATGTTGAGTTAATCTCCATTTTCTTTGCTTGAGCTACATCCTTTGGATTTGCTTCTCCCTTCTTCCCGGTTGGTGAATCTCCTTCACCAAAATTCTTTTCTAATGTTTGCCATATAGAATGAGCACTATCACATGAGCAAACAACATTAAAAAGTTCATCTCCTAATGCACAAAATATGACATTCATAGCCTTAGCATTTAGGGATGCATTTTTTTCATCTTCTAAACTCCATTTACTAAAATCATATCTAGGTGATTCATATGGAGTGTGAATCATAAACCACATGTTAATGTTCATGGATTTAATAAATGACATCATTTTACTTTTCCATGAAACAAAATTATTTCCATCAAAGTGTGGTGGTTTACAAGATTCTAAAGGTGTGGATTCATTAAAAGCCATGTTAATTTATCGGTTAAGAAATAAATTAACGAACGAGGCTCTGATACCAAATGTGGTATCGTGTGGGTCTATGGGTCCACTAATCACTTTTAAGCTAATCCCTAATTCTCTACTTGATTAAGCAATCAAATGCGCAGCGGAATAAACAAACAAGTAGAGAAAGAAAGATAATGCAAACCACAAAAGACGCGTCCGTTTTTATAGAGGTTCGGCACCCCACCCGGGTACTAGTCCTCTATTGCAAGCTCCGCTCGACTCCACGAGCTCCGCCTACGTCTTCACTATGCTTCCCCGTTCCGGTCCGGGAGCAACGCCTTTTACAAGTCTTCAAGCTCGCGAACAACCCTCGCCGAGCTTGGCACCACCTCTCACAATCCGAGAGGATCACTTCGGGCTCTCACCGAAGTCTATACTCATGTCTTGGGCTTTCACCAAGACCCTTGCTCACTTGACAACACAAGTAACTGAGTGGGATTCACTCTCTAATTGAGCACAACAATTGCTAGATGATTGAGTGATGAATGATGTGGAAATTAGGCTTTGGAATCACTAATTTGGAGCTTTGAGGTTGTGAAAAATCTCACTATAGGTTTGACACTTCGGAGTTGTGAAATTCTATGGAAAACTAAGTGTGAACCTCTATTTATAAGCTCCTAAAGATTTCTAGCCGTTTGGGATAGATTTGGTTGGGTTTTGTGTAAGATACACAAAACAGAATTCAAATTCAGCAAAAACTGTCTCCAACCGGTCGACCTAAAGTGGAACCGGTCGAACAGAACCTTGCAAAAACTAATGGATCGGTTGAACAAATGGATGGTTCGGTCGAACGGTTGGGAATAGTGTTAAGCGTATATGACCGTTGTATGAATACGACAAAATAAAACGGTCACATGAAAACCCGGAACGGTAGAACAAATGGCAAAACCGGTCGACCGTTTTAGTCTGGGCAAAACACTACTGAAATCGGTTGAACTATGAGGCAAATCGGTTGAACAAAAATGGTCATGTAAAAACTCTAAATATACTGAAACCGGTCGAACAAAAGGTCCAATCGGTCGAACGTTTTCGGACAGGATTTAAGGTTTAGTTTTAGTGATTTTCCGACTATGTTTTGGATGACCTATCGAAGTCCGATTGACCTGAAATTTTGTGTGTGACTTCTCTAAGGACCCTAGTGTGTGAATGCATGGATATTAGCTTAAGTTATGCTCAATTCACATATGTTCCTAAGACTCAAAGAAAAGTAAAATACACGTCTTCAATCCAGCTTGATTACATGTCTTGACTTGATTTTTCTTCTTTCTTGAGTCTTGATCACCTGTAGATGTTAGAAAAATACAACATATATACCATTATACTACATGTGCTAATCTACATGTCCTAATTAAGAGTAGGTTGAATTACATCATCAAAATATGGATTAAGGCCAAAAAGCCAACAATCTCCCTTTTTTTGATGATGACAACCTATATCTTAACTCTATATTAAAACATGGAATTTGTATTTGTAAACTATGCATATTAATGCTCCCCCTATGGATGTGCATAGTTTTTGTTCAATTTTATGCCAAATTCCAAGTTACCCTCTTAATTATCTCTCCCCCTTTGACATCCATCAAAAACAAAATAATTATGACTTTAAGCATAGAATTTGGATGTCTTGTAATGAAGTTTCTCTCCCTAAATTTTGCACTTCATTACACTAATAAAAGATATAACATTTACGCTCCCCCTATCAATAAGGCTAGATGAAAACTATGAATATGATTCAAGTTAATTTCATTTAAGTTTCAACTTAAGCCTTATTCTAATATCCATTTAAAATTTGACATTTATAATCAATGGATGTGATAAATGATTTGCAATGAATAGTGTTAAAGATTTTCAATGAATTGAACCATCTAAGGATATGACAATTAAGCATATAGACTAGTCTAGACTTGAACCAATTTAATCAAAAAATTTAGAGGATAGGAAATTATACCAACTTGAAGCTTGAATTGGTTCCAATCTCATTTGGTGATGCAACCGGAATTGAATTTGACTCTTGAGCTCACCCGGTCACCACCAATCTCCTCTTCAAGTACCTACAAGTGTAGATTTTGGTACCCATTTTTGCTTGGGTCCATTAAGTTTAGCTTTTGGTACCCAAATCCAAGTTGATTTTGGTACCTCTACACTTACTTTCTTATTCATGGCAAAATTATGTTTAACATTAATTTGAATAGGAAAGTTTTTAACATAAAAGTTATTTTGTTTGCCATGAGTGAACTTATGCAATTTATGAGTTAACGTTTCATTTGTAGCAATAAGTTCAATGTTGTTAGTCTTAAGAGATTCATTCAACCAATTAAGGTTTTGAATCATTGAAACATGCTTTTCATTCATTTTATGCAAGTGAATCTCCAAGTTAACAACTTTATCGTTCATGCAACTTAAGTCATGTAACAATTGCTTGCTTTCAAGATAAGATTTATCTAATTTCATAAGCAAGTCATTTGTATCATTTTCTAGAGTATGACTATCAATTGCATGAGATGAGGTATTTTTAACATTTAAATTTTCTTCCTTCAAGCATGCATTCTCTAAAGTTAGAACTTCAATTTTAGCAAGCAAATCAACTTTATCATCTAAGATAGATGCATTTTGACATTGAAGATCATGGATTTGCTCATTTGCTACTTGATTAGTCTTGTGAAGTTCTTTATATTTTTCAAATAATTTTTGAAATGCATTTTGTAGTTCATTAAAATCATAGGCATTATCTTTTGAACTACTACTTGAAGAAGAGCTAGAAGATACCTCATCTTCACTTTCTCCATCGGATGAGCTTGATGACGATGAAGATGTTGAGTTAATCTCCATTTTCTTTGCTTGAGCTACATCCTTTGGATTTGCTTCTCCCTTCTTCCCGGTTGGTGAATCTCCTTCACCAAAATTCTTTTCTAATGTTTGCCATATAGAATGAGCACTATCACATGAGCAAACAACATTAAAAAGTTCATCTCCTAATGCACAAAATATGACATTCATAGCCTTAGCATTTAGGGATGCATTTTTTTCATCTTCTAAACTCCATTTACTAAAATCATATCTAGGTGATTCATATGGAGTGTGAATCATAAACCACATGTTAATGTTCATGGATTTAATAAATGACATCATTTTACTTTTCCATGAAACAAAATTATTTCCATCAAAGTGTGGTGGTTTACAAGATTCTAAAGGTGTGGATTCATTAAAAGCCATGTTAATTTATCGGTTAAGAAATAAATTAACGAACGAGGCTCTGATACCAAATGTGGTATCGTGTGGGTCTATGGGTCCACTAATCACTTTTAAGCTAATCCCTAATTCTCTACTTGATTAAGCAATCAAATGCGCAGCGGAATAAACAAACAAGTAGAGAAAGAAAGATAATGCAAACCACAAAAGACGCGTCCGTTTTTATAGAGGTTCGGCACCCCACCCGGGTACTAGTCCTCTATTGCAAGCTCCGCTCGACTCCACGAGCTCCGCCTACGTCTTCACTATGCTTCCCCGTTCCGGTCCGGGAGCAACGCCTTTTACAAGTCTTCAAGCTCGCGAACAACCCTCGCCGAGCTTGGCACCACCTCTCACAATCCGAGAGGATCACTTCGGGCTCTCACCGAAGTCTATACTCATGTCTTGGGCTTTCACCAAGACCCTTGCTCACTTGACAACACAAGTAACTGAGTGGGATTCACTCTCTAATTGAGCACAACAATTGCTAGATGATTGAGTGATGAATGATGTGGAAATTAGGCTTTGGAATCACTAATTTGGAGCTTTGAGGTTGTGAAAAATCTCACTATAGGTTTGACACTTTGGAGTTGTGAAATTCTATGGAAAACTAAGTGTGAACCTCTATTTATAAGCTCCTAAAGATTTCTAGCCATTTGGGATAGATTTGGTTGGGTTTTGTGTAAGATACACAAAACAGAATTCAAATTCAGCAAAAACTGTCTCCAACCGGTCGACCTAAAGTGGAACCGGTCGAACAGAACCTTGCAAAAACTAATGGATCGGTTGAACAAATGGATGGTTCGGTCGAACGGTTGGGAATAGTGTTAAGCGTATATGACCGTTGTATGAATACGACAAAATAAAACGGTCACATGAAAACCCGGAACGGTCGAACAAATGGCAAAACCGGTCGACCGTTTTAGTTTGGGCAAAACACTACTGAAAACGGTTGAACTATGAGGCAAATCGGTTGAACAAAAATGGTCATGTAAAAACTCTTAATCTACTGAAACCGGTCGAACAAAAGGTCCAATCGGTCGAACGTTTTCGGACAGGATTTAAGGTTTAGTTTTAGTGATTTTCCGACTATGTTTTGGATGACCTATCGAAGTCCGATTGACCTGAAATTTTGTGTGTGACTTCTCTAAGGACCCTAGTGTGTGAATGCATGGATATTAGCTTAAGTTATGCTCAATTCACATATGTTACTAAGACTCAAAGAAAAGTAAAATACACGTCTTCAATCCAGCTTGATTACATGTCTTGACTTGATTTTTCTTCTTTCTTGAGTCTTGATCACCTGTAGATGTTAGCAAAATACAACATATATATCATTATACTACATGTGCTAATCTACATGTCCCAATTAAGATTAGGTTGAATTACATCATCAAAATATGGATTAAGGCCAAAAAGCCAACAACCTAGTGACTGATTGGTTTGACCCTGACAAGGACGTCAGGTATTCAAGTGGGATAGGTTGCAACATCAAATATTAGTCACACATTGCCTAAAATGAAAATGTTAGTGTGGGTTATAATGGCATGGATCCACTACCACAACACTTACCAACTTAAGTTTTGTGGCAGTAGGTGAGTGTTGTGGGGTCACTGGGCACATGGGTAATGAACCAGAACTTGGGCTCGGTGTGGGCTCGGGGACGGGACGTTACAGTTGGTATCAGAGCCTGAACCAGCCAGAATTTTGGGAACTAAGTGCTACACCAAGAGGGTGGGAGCCACCTCTATAATACCACAATGTCTAGTGACTGATTAGCTTGACCCTGACGAGGACATCAAGTGTTCAAGTGGGGTAGGTTTTAACACCACAAAGTTTTGTCCCACATTGCCTAACGTGAGAATGTTGGGCTGGGATATAATGACATGAGTCCACTACTGCACCACTTACCAACTTAAGTTTTGTGACAATAGGTAGGTGTTGTGGGTCAGTGGACTCATGGGTGACGGACCGGGACTCAGGCTCGGGAACGGGACATTACAATTCTGATTTGGAGTTGAGAGTCGGTAAAAAATTAGAAGTTATGAATTGTAATTTTGTTTGTCTATTCATTTCCGTAATTATTATTTTCAAGAGTTATGAATGATATGTATTTATTTGAACTGAAAATTTAATTCGTATGTGTCCGGCCAGAGTTATGAATTGTATGTGTTTATATGTCAAGCGTATTCTATTTGAAATTTTTGTGTTAAAGAGTTATGAATGATTTATCTCTTTTTTCAATAACTCAAGCTCTAGACTGGTTGTTGGACACACTCTGAACACACACTAGACACATTCTAGACACATTCTGGACAAACTCTAAATTGACTTGTGTCCAGGATTGGATTGGCTCTTGGACACGTTCTGGAAACACTATGGACACAATCTTGATACGAATAGACACGATCTGGACAAATTTGTCCAGATCGTGTCTATTCGTGTCCAGATTGTATCTAATGTTTGTCCATACTGTCCAAATTGTGTCCATTCATGTCCAGATTATGTCCAGAGTTTGTCCAAATTGTGTCCACTCGTGTCCAGATTATGTACAGAATGTGTCAAAACCTAGACACGACCCAATTTAGAGTTTGTCCAGCGTGTGTTCAGTCCTTTTTTGGAAATCCACTTTGTTGGGAAACAAATTGTTTCCTCTTTCAAATTGTTAATAATTCAAAGATTCCACAAATCATGATTATTTTATCGGGAATCACAAATTGTTAATGATTCAAAGAAATCCCCTCACTTTTGCTAACGTGACCGGTGACATGACACATGCCCGTGACACAAGTTGTCCGTGTATTACACTCTAAAGTTAAGGTCATCCTCAACCATGACATTTATCTAAATGTCAACGTAGTCAAATCAGCACTCTCTCTCTTCACTACATCATCATGACATTTTTCTTCTCTCTCTTTCAACTATTCACTTTCAACCACAACCAACATTTAAATGTCAACTTAGTCACATCAATACTCTCTCACTTCCACCTTATTTATTTTCCCTCCTTTTAAATTTTCCACCATTCCAATTCATTATATCACATAATTTCTTTATCATAATTTATTAAAATTAAATGTGAATATTTACTGAAAACTAAAAATATTTTTTATTAAATATTAAACATGTGTTACGACTACAACACTTTAAAATTAAAATAAAACACAATTAATAACTAGACATATCATTCCCCATGTTGTCCGTAGTGTTGCCAAATGTTCTCCATCAAGTCCTTTTTGAGTTGCAAATGTTTACAACGGTCTTGAACGTGATCTATATTGTCAAAGTACTTGTTGATATCAACAACGCGGCTGGAGGAGAATTGAAAGGATTGATTTTCAGGAATTCTATTGGACGAACTCGGTTGATCGTGGACAAATTCAATTGTGTCTCCGAAATTAGCATATGTGTCCCGCTCATCCTCCACTATCATGTTGTGCATTATGATGCACGTCATCATAAAAATGTTTAGAATATTAGGATTCCATGCGAGTGATGGCCTCCTAACAATTGCAAAGCGTGCTTGAAGCACTTCGAACGCTCGTTCCACATCCTTACGGACAGCTTCCTAATGCTTAGCAAATAATCTGTCTTGTAGAGTTTGTGGAAGAATGATGGATTGGATGAATGCAGCCCATTGCGGATATATACCATCTGTGAGATAGTACCCTATATCGTAGGAATGGTTGTTTACCTCAAATTCACAGGAGGTGCCCATCCTTCTAGAACGTCAGTAAAAATAGGAGATCGGTGATGAACATTAAGGTCCTTAGATGACCCCGAAATGCCAAAAAAGGAGTGCCATATCGACAGATCGTAGGAGGCAACGGCTTCAAGGACAAGTGTTGCCTTCCCGCACGGTCCTTGATGTTATGCTTTCCAAGCAGCTGGGCAATTCTTCCACTCCCAGTGCATTCAGTCAATGCTCCCCATCATACCTGGGAAACCACGCTGCTCACCAACGTCAAGTAGCCTAGTAAGGTCTGTTGGTGTAGGCCTTCGTCGGTATTCCGCTCCGAAGTTGTTGATGACCCTTTTGTGAACCTTTGGAGAGAGTTTCTTGTCATTCCTTCACTTAGACGTAGGTACTCGTCTACCCCATCAGCCGACACCCCGTACGCCAATATTCACAAAGTCGTCCTGCATTTTTGTAAGTCTGATATTCCAAATTTACCTACTACATCTGGTCGTCATTGGAAGAAGGTATTAGACGACTCAACGACATTTACTATTCGAAGAAACACATGCTTTTGCATTCTGAATCTTTTCCAAAAAAACTTGATCAGAGTACACAGGATTTTCAGAAAAATAATCTGAAAACAGACAGTTGTACCCTTGATCAACGAGATGGGTTGCGAGATATGTTAGAGGGTCGTCGTCGCCTCAGTCGGTTTGACTGGAATAGTTGAGGCAGTACAGATGGAATCACCACAATGAGTTGTTCGATTTCGTCGTCTGAACCCGCAAGAAGGAGCTCATCCTCTGATTTGGAAGATGAGGTAGTTATTGAGTCGGAATTATTTTCTTCGCCAACAAACTCCATCACGTTTGGAAGATAAGTTCTTGAAGTGAAGTTACATTTTTATAACTAACGCGATTTGAAGTAAGGTTGTACAGATTCGCCCTCATGATTCGTTATCCGACATGAATGACCAGATATGATTTAAAGCTGGACCATTTTGAATTAAAGCTACACAGATTCGCCCTCGTGATTCACTATCTGACATAAATGACCAGATTTTATTTAAAGCTGGACCGATTTGATTTAAAGTCGTACAGATTCACCCTCATGATTCGCTATCTGACATGAATGACAAAATTTGATTTAAAGCTGGACCGATTTGAATTAGAGTTGCACAGATTTGCCCTCGTGATTCGCTATCCGACATAAATGACCAGATTTGATTTAAAGCTAGATCGATTTGATTTAAAGCTGCATAGATTCCCCCTCTAGATTCGTTGAGCCAGTTAATAAGACTTCCTATGTGGCGTCCCCAAACCACATCACTCGTAACATGATAGACTTCCATTGTCCCCATCTTAGAATGTCTGCCCCTAGACACAATACCAATCGTTGCCATGGAAGCAACCAACGTCAGTTGTTTCCAAGTGGCATTGCGCACCAACATTCGCCTTTCCCTCTGCATTCCGGAGAACTGTCAAATTACCTGAACTACCCATACTACCAACACAACCAATCTCCATTTCCACAATTCCTCCCCCCCCCCTCCCCCCTCGAACTCGTTTCAGACATACAATATGTACTCCCAATTCCTTCGTGGGGAAGGTACTAGTGCTCACAACACTCCGGTTGAGGATGACTTAGAAGAAAGTATAGCGGGTGGAAGTGACGAGGACCATTTCCTGATGAATCTCTCACAAAACCGGTCACCTCCAAAGTCAAGTGGAAGTTTGAAAAAAATAGCTCCATCGAAAAGGCCTTGGACAACAGACGAAGATGAAGCCCTCATATCCTCCTTCATGTCCATTAGTTGTGATGTTGTCGTGAGCACCAACCAAAAACACGGTCAATTGTGGAGTAAAATCAAGAACACATACGACTTGGTTCATGAAACAAACCCAAACGTCGGACCGCGAAACATGGATTCACTGAAGGGGCGTTGGTGAAGAATCGGGTTAGCGGTTTCCAAGTGGACGGGCTGCTACGACGAGGCGGTTGCACGTCGTCGTAGTGGCATGAATGACGAGGACATCATAAGAGAAGCTCATGTCATTCATCAGGGAATGCATCGTGCCAAATTTTATTTTTATCATGCTTGGGTCATGCTATGCAGGTATCCGAAGTGGCAACCAACGATGTCATCTTCGTGCATGAACGTTGAACGTGGTTGTTCGAAGTTGTTTTCCCCTACTGCACCAAGTCTAGAATCCAATAGTAGCGGGAAAAGAGCAGCAACGGATGACTCTCGTGACTTTCCAACGTCACCACCTGTATGGTGGATAGTGAACCTCCACCTTATATCCGGCCGGAGGGTGTCAAGAAAGCAAAAAAGAAGGGAAAAATTGTCCATGAATCCCCTGATAGTGTGAAAACTCTGAGCGAGAGCATTCGCTATAGTTCACACCAAAAGTGTCTACTCGAGAAGAAAAAAATTGATTTTCTCGAATGGAAACTGAAAATAAAGGAGCACAAAATGAAGTTCGACTGGTTGAAGAGTTTGTGGGGAAATCCTTTGTTAACCAAGGAGGATGAGAAACTGAAGAAAAAAAATTGGTTGATGAGCTCAACGAAGAATGAGATCATAAATTATGGTAGAATTATTATTGTAATTTAATCTAGTATTAGACTTACTCTTTCTTTCTATTGCTATTATGTCAGTTACGTATTTCTTATGTACCCGGTAATTATATTTTATCTAAGGAAATATGTTGTTGTTTTTTTATATTATTTATGTCAAATAATTATTTTTAGTAACACTCACCCAAAGAAAATTAACAAAAATTAATAATATTAATTACGAAAAATGTAAGTCCTAATTAAGTTGGTCACATTTATCAACATTATTAAAGTAATTAACAATACAGATTAAATTAAATTAATAATTTAATCACTAAAATTTCCAACACAATAACTTATTTACAACTACACATAATACAAAAACTAAAACTAAATTTATTTATTTTAAAAAAAATTACTCCAACAGGTGGAGGTCACGTGGCCTCCACCAGAAATCACAACCCAGGTTGTGGACAACTAGGTCGCCAGATTGGCCCCATTGAGGGGGTGCATCAAAATGCAGACCTTTGGGGCACCCGTTGAGGGTGTGCCCTAACAGTGCAAGACGGATTGAAGGTGATTGATGCATCTATCGTCAAAATCCGAGAAAGCATAAAGTGTAAGGGTTTTCGAAGAAAGTAATTGTTTTATGAATGTGTTAGACAAACTTTATTGGAAACTACAAAAGGGTTACGACATGATGTCCCCACAAGTAGGGGTGCAACTCGGATAATTTAACTCGGATACCTGCTATATCCGAATTCGAATCCGAATACCATATTCCATTACCAAATTCGAATTCGAATCCGAATTCAGTAGAACTATCCGAATCCGAATCCGAAACTTCAAAATTTTCTTATCCGAAATTAAACTATATTCGTATCCGAAATTAAATTGGTAATATTGAACTTACCAAATACCAACTAAATAGAAATTTTCGAATCGGATACTCGGATACTTGGTAACCATTTGCACCCCTACCTACAAGGTGGAATTCCACCCATATAATACTTGAAAATGCAATTTTTTTACAAGCGTGTTTTTCTTCGTATGCAATCGGTGGCGGATCAATGTTGGGGGCAGGAGGGGCACCTGCCCCACCCAGATTTCCCACCCCAAAAAAATCTTTTTTTCAATCCTAATTTCCTGTCAATTTGGTCACGCCTACGGGTGGCAATGGGTATCCAAAATCGGTCAAACTGAATCAGGGTAAAACAAATATAGGTTGGATATGGTTATCCAATTTCAAAACCGATCTGGTTTCGATTCTGATTCTAGCTACTGGAACCGGATCCAAAACCAGTGTATTATTAAAAATGAGAATAACGGTTTTACAGGTAAATATTGATTTTTTTACAAATTTGTTGCTGGATCCGACTCTGGGTACCAAAGTTGGGAACCGACCCGGATCTGGTTTGGTTCTGAATACCCAAATAAAAAATAGATCTTATTCTGATTCTCCCAATACTCAAACCCGAACTGATCTGTTGGCATCCCTAATCACACCCAAATCCAATCCTCTCCCCCCTAAATCTGATCTTCTCCTCTCCTCGCCTCCTCCCCAAATCGCACTTGATTTTATTGACGATGAAACGATCATGAAATATTTTCAAGACATGATGTCTAGAAGAATGATTTTGTAGTGACTTTTATTTGTTTTTGCTATGATAAATTATTTAGTTAATTAGTTGTTTAAATGATGTGTCGTGTTTTATGGTTGTAAAAATTTATTTTAGATGTTTGATTTTTAATGTATTCAGGTTTCGAAAAATGTTAAAAATAAGAAGGATATTTTTAAAATTTTATTTTTAATTGATTTATTTAAATTATCATCTTTAAATTGTGGGTTTTTTAAAAAAATCGACCAATGTTGAAACAATCTGCCCCATCCAAAAAAAACTGGATCCACCCTTGTATGCAGTTGATTGATCGCTACAAAAATTGTGCTTATGAGGAGTGGGATAGGGTTACTAAAATCAGCAATTTTTTGTCCACGTTTTACGATGCTATTATGGTATTCACAGGATCTAGTTGTCATATCGTACATATATTTCCCTCATGTTTTATTCATTCAACTGAAATTAAGCAAAGCAGTTTCTAATCATGATGAGTTCATACGTACGAAGGCCTTTCCCGTGAAAGAGAAGTTTGATAAATACTGGTCCCGACATAAGTCCGATTCTGGCAATGGCAATTGTATTTGATCCTAGCGTCAAAATTCAGTTCGTAGGGTTCTCTTACCACACTTTATGGAGCATCTTATTCTCAAATGACTTATGTCCATAAAAGATTGTTCAGTTTGTTTGATGTTTATGCACGAAATGCAGCTTCCAATAGTTCCAATGCCTCCTCCACGGATTGGGATATGATTCACAAGAGAACTTAACACACCCAAGAAAGTTTGGATGTAATGTAGTAACAATTTTGTCTTGGTTTTGTCTGGATTTTGTTAACACAGCTAAAAAGACGAGAAAAGCTAACCACGTAAAGTTAGCATCCCACGCGTAAATCACATCATACAGGGATATCAATATATCGTCAATTGCTAGAAAACTGAAAAATGATAAACAATAAAATTACAAAACGCTTTTAGGCATCCAATATTACTAAGAAAAAAATGAGAAAAAAACATGTCAAAAAAATAAATAAAATAAAATAAAGGAAAATCAAACAGCTCTTGGCATTCAATGTTTATTTTAGAGTGATCTAGGAACACGACAGCAAACTAGCAAATGGTGAATCAAATAATTTAGTAGGTTAAGTTCTAAAGTAGACGCTGGAAGATAAGTAAACCTATGGCTCAAATGGTATTGAATGGAACCATGTTCACATGTAGATAAAAAAACTCAAAATAAGGGAAACCTACATCGAGATACAAACTTGACTTCAAACACAACATATTAGATAATGGATAAATGGAAAATTAACTTAATGTTGGAAGCATCATAAGGTACACGGTCATAACTTCAGATTACTTTCATGTTCCTTATGGGGGGTCAAATGTGTCCATGAAGAAGAGGATTTGAGAGCAAGCTGTACAGAACAGATGATTTACATGAAGTAGCTCAGTGCTTTCTTTTTTCTCGATCCACCTTCACCGTAAAGTTCATTCCATTGAAGAAGCTCGTTCATATTTGTTGACTCTGAAGACACACTAGCACACACCTGGTGAATAACATCAATGAAAATGTTCGATAAATTCTGTAGTCAGGTGTCATGTAAGTGCTACCATGTTATGGCTTGTTGAACACCATCAAAGAAAATGTTCAATAAATTCTGCAGTAAGGCGTCATATAACTGCCAGCATGTTATAGCTAGTTATGGGAACATAAAAAAAAGTATATCGGAGGTGATAATTTAGAACGCGGAAAGGAAAATTTGTTTTAAAATCACTGTAATTGGAACAGCACGCCCTTCAGCTACCAAATAAACTTACTGGAATAAAAAAAACCATAACACAACATATTTGTACAACTACAGTACCCTAAAATATAATATGAATCAAATGTCAACACTTTCAGCTTCAGATTTGGTTAAGTGTGAGAGGAGTTCTCATTGCAGCTCAACACATTCAGAATCAATATTTACATGGGTTAGCACTACACCGTCATTCACTAGTGAACATCTGAAGTACACACCGAGATGACACTGTGACAGAACCACTAGCATGAAGTTTCTGTTGTTGAGAAAACTACTAATATGAGGTAATTAACCGAACACTAGACGGTTGAAAGGGTACACATGGATGGAAAACCTTGACCACCAAGAAAAAAAAGAAATGATCGTTCCAATTCCAAATGACGTTCAGAATTCTGAACGCTCTATTATAAGATGCTCAGCATGATTACGACTGACCATGAAATTTAACTTGCAGAGGACGACAGTTTCCTTTTTGAGAATAATATTGCGTTGGTTCTCAAATTTTCATATTATATGGATAAAAAATCTAAAGATAATTATACTTCCATTAAGCAGTACGATCATTTGAGTTAATATGCTATGAAAGGAAGAATATTATGAAAATAGTTTGAATAAGTAACTAGAAATGAACCTTTTTCCATATTGGCAACCTAGCATATTATGTCCCTAATAATCAGTTTAGAACATGTCTAACAACCAATTATAACCAAGAATCACACAACGGTGTCACTCTATAATTAAAGACAAACACTAGCACATGAAATATTGAACACAATTCTCAATATCACTCTACAGGACAAAGAAGTACATTTATCGTTGAGAGCACAGAGTTTGATGGCGGACGCACTACAATAACTAAATTTTCTGCAATCTTATTACTACAAACATGCTAGCCTTGTGGAATAGGATTGTTGGATCTATAAGTTGTTTGGGAAACTAATTGGAATAAATAACCTTGACCAGACACCAATTTCCTCCAAAAGTTCATGAACCCATGTAGCAAAAGACAACAAACTTCCAATAATTCCATCTAAGATCCCGGATTGTATGATACGATACCTTTTATACAAGTAAATAAAAATAAAATCCTTTCTGAGGACATTTGAACTCAACATGCAGACGCAATTATTATAACTCATTTTTTTACGGTCATGTCCAAACTACCCGACACTATCTACACTCCCTACCTTTGGAATGGCAAGGCATCTAAAATAAACAACTGTATGCCAATCTGGGAGCTCCTGTCAGAAAAGCATAAACCAGTCCAATGCCACCACCAATAATCGCATTGGTAAATGAATAACCCATTAGAAACATGTTTGTCAGTGTGTGATAGTTATTCAACTAGTCATTTCTGATCTAGGAAGCACGGACACTTCTGAATGGTCGTCGTGGCCGTGTCGGACACCGACACTCCTCGGACACGCCTTGGACACGTGTCGGACACGCCAGGTGGCGTGTCCTACAGTAGTTTTGACATTTCGCAGTGGTGGACACTCCTCGGACACTCCTTGGACACTCCTCGGACACCTCCTTAGTCTTGATTTTGACTTTTGACTTTTTTTCCTTCCTCCTTTTCGGTACCAGAATGTTTATATAGAGGAGAATAAGAAGATAAACCATTGGGTCAAGGAAGTTTCAATACAACTCTTCAAGTATATTATTTTATTAGGTAGTAATCAGTTTGTTGTCCTTTAAGAATAGACATAATGACTACTTTTGTCATGGACAATGAGAAGGCAACCTGAAACAACGTATATTATTTTATTATGAACATTTAACATTTATGAGTAATTATTTTTTTACAAGTATATTCTTTTTTATTTATATATATTATTATTTTTAATTATAATTTTAATGCCGTGTCCGTGTCCTACTTTTTAGAAAAATGCAGTATCCTCGTGTCCGTGTCGTGTCCGTGTCCCGTGTCCCGTGTCCGTCTCCGTGCTTCTTAGTTTCTGATCAACATGATACTAAGCACATAAAAGAGAAGTTTCTCAAAGAGGTCAACAGATACCTGATCATGTGCATATCTCAAGTCACCCATGTTGAGAAGACGAATATCCTCACTTCCATGTAATGATGGAAGAGGCTTTCCTTCTGCCAGTGCTGTACTTCTCTCCTACAGCAACATAAAAAATACATAACTACTCTCCAGTTTCAATATTGTCAAATTACATAACCACTATAGAGTAACTATTCGAAAAAATATGATATGTCAAGAAAATGCAAGTAAAATATGAGAGAGGAGAGTTACAATATGAGTTTTGCAGGGTTCTTAATCGAAAATTGCAAGAATAATCTTAGGCAAGGCAAATGAAAGAGAGAATGCTCTACCATCAGAACCGTGTAAAGAGCACTAATGGATATGTGAGTAAAATATATGCATATTTAAACAACAAAGATCCAAATATTCTAAAGTGAGTGGGCTATGTACCTATGGATTACACATAGCAAAAATTATTAGATAACTTTTTAACTACTACAGAGTGGGGAAAAAGTTGAGAGAGGTTGCATGTACAGATATTTGCTAAATACAGCAATAAAAACAACATATACGGGGGTGCACATCACTGAAGGAAGTCAAATGAGAGTAAGTAACCTTCTTTTCCTTCTCCAAAATTTCCCTGATAGGGCGATGTGCGGCAGTAACACAAAGATTCTGAAATTACGGGTAAACATAAATCATTCTACTGGAAAAAGAATAATACAGATCATAATTAATTTCTAGGTGACACACTTTCAAGTCACTTCCAGAATATCCATCTGTCATGTTTGCAACCGCTTCCAAATCGACATCTGGAGACAACTCTTCTTTGGATAAAATTACTTTCAAAATCTTTGCTCTGTTTGCTGAGTCTGGTAAGTTGACCATTAACCTTAAAAAGAAATAAGGGAAGTAATAACTATGCCACCTTAAAATTTAATGTTAAACATTAACAGAAAAAAATTCAGAAGTTGTAAAAGCTTCCATACCTACGAGGAAGTCTTCTTATTACAGCTTCATCAAGATCAAATGGTCTATTTGTGGCAGCAAGCACAAGGACCCGCTCTTTATCCTTTGTGCGTAAGCCATCCCAATTTATCATAAATTCATTTTTCATTTTCCTCATTGCCTCGTGTTCACCTGGGTTTTCACGCCTTCCTAACATGCTATCCACCTATAGAAACCAATACTGTGCAAGAATAAATCCCAGGTAAACACTACATAGTGCACTGCAATATAATTTTCAGCTAACCTCATCAACAAAGATAACACTTGGAGAAATTTTGCTTGCTAATGAAAAGACAGCTTTGACATACTTCTCCCCCTCTCCAAACCACTGTGAAATGTTAAAAGAGTATGGATTTAGCTGATAAGTTAAGGTAATAAGGCACATCAGGCCTACAACATTTTCAGCTAGAGAGGTTTTACTTTTGAGGTAATGCTTGACATGGAAATGTTGATAAAATTAGCCCCTGCCTCAGTTGCCACAGCCTTCGCAAGCATCGTTTTTCCAGTACCAGGAGGACCAAATAAAAGAATTCCTTTGCAAGGCTGTATAAAAAAAGTAAAACAATTTAAGCACTTGAGACTGGTATTTCATGCTGCAAACCAGTTAACAATCAGTTTTATGCTCAATGACATCCTAACTGCAACAGTTTCTGGACAGATAGCTAATAGGCTTGTTTTTTCAGTTGTGAAGAAGTAAACTATGGCAAGAGAGAACAAATAGATATGTGGGAGCATTTTTCAGAAAATTTACCTTTGTCAGCTGACCTTTACAGAACAACTCTGGTCTTTGCAGAGGGAGCATTACCAATTCCTTCAAAGTGTCTTTTACATTTTCTAATGCCCCTATATCATCAAATGTGACCCCTATATCATTTGGTGGAATAACATCACCAAGAAGTCTCTTTTCGAATTCATTCTCTGTAACAACATCCTGCAAGTTCAAACATTGTGGGAGCAGATAAGGCTGACTTGTGGTATTAGATCTAAAAATTGAGGATTCAAGGGTTAAATATGTTCCGGCACTTTATGGTAGAAGCAAGCATTATTCACCTTCAATGACTTCTTCGTACATTTAGTATCGACTTGGAGACTTTGTAGCATGGTTAGTCCATGCTCAATGCTGTCACACACAAAATAATAGAAACTAAGTTTCAAGTAGTAATACGTTTACAACATCCTCGCAAAAAATAACTGCAAATGTGAACCTGTCTCCAGAAATCACAAGCTTCCCATCTTCTGGGAGGATGGCAGCTCTGTTTTTCAGATGATGACTCAAAGCAAAACCAACAATTTTGTCAACACCTGCAAAATACAATTACCACCACTGAAAACAATTACTCAGTTGTTGTAAATGCGCTTCGATAAAAAAAGACACTACTCACTTTCATTTGTCAATGCTTGGTCTTTTACGCAGATGCTCTCAAGCTCATTACATTCCATCCCCGCACGATTTAGAAACTGAAAAATATCAAGTTAATTATTGGCTTGATGTGCATGGCCATCGAAAAGAAAAGAGTTTTCATCCTTCACAACATGGGTAGGAAAGCTAAATTCACAGAGTCATGGTTTGTACGGGCTTGCTTATTCAACAAGAAGAAGAAATTGATGCAATGAGAAGGTTAAGTAATAAATTATTAGTTTCCAATAGCATCATTTCATTCTAATATGCATATACTATGCAGGTGCATATGCGAGCACAAATGCAAAAGTGCACACACCACCCCATCACATAAAGGCTATGTAACCGTCAGAGCGCAGCTTGCATGGAAGCTAAGTGTGCCTCTGTCGGGCAATAAAAACGAATGCCTAAGGAGAAAATGATGGATGAATGAGAAGCGGGACCTAATGGACCACCCTTGCTTTTGAAAGTGTCATGCATGTTTCCATTAAGGAAGAAGCTGTACCATGTGTGAGTATCGCATAAGGAGACGAACCAATTATGCAGGTGCATATGCAGCGAATGTGCTGGACCTGCCACGCATATATGAATGCCTAATTTTGAATTTACCTGGATTCTCCCATGTACCCACATAACAATCCAAATAACCCTCCAAACTCTAACTCCATACCCATTAGACCCTACTACATAATAAAATCCTCCTCCATCCACAGCTTCACCGCTGGACCACTGTCGAACCACTCAAAATGTCACCAGAAACCAATCTCTTTTGTGCTATTCTCCTTAAACGTTCTTCGTAAGTACTTTTTGTTTGTTTGTGCACTTTGAAAGTGTTACAAAATGATTTTTGTGAATAAAAGAAAAGCAACGGAAACAAACCAAAACGAATTATTTGTGCATGTTACTGGAATTTAGTAGTACTAGAACAAAAATGAAATGATCTATCATTTAACGATGATCTGTTAAAAAATATCTGTAAAAGTTGCACAATATAATTGTATAATTTTAGTTCTTTAAAAATATGTTCATTTGAGATTGTACTTCAGATCGTATATTTTAGTTTTAAAATAATTTAAATTTAAATAATTCTACATTATGTGTGAGATAAACTTTATTTTTTCAAGAGAAGAAAAAAACGGAAGGGAAAGACAATAGTAATAGCTTTGTACTACCCAGAGATCCTGAAATTCACTCTGCATCGATTTACCGCCCCTATCCTCATCCCTCATTTAATAGTTAATAGTGTCCATCTGGAAACACCTAGCATATTCCTATTACGGGCAATAGTAATGGTGTTTGTACTACTCCAATATCATCATCCTGAAACTTCATTATACTTTGAGTTACCACCCCTATCCCCATCCCCCACTTAATAGTTAATAATGTCCTACATCCCCAAACACCTAGCATATTCCTATTACAGCAGGACTACAGGAGTTCAAAGAGAGGAACCTCTAGAATATCTAGCGATATCAATATGTTCCCAAATTCACAGTACCCCCAAGCAGCCAACCCTCCAAATTCATTTCTTGAGAAGTGCCAATGTGAAGCCTTCTGTTCGTGTAATTTCCAATCCACCCCTCTTTTATGCTGACATGCTCCATCCCAAGCCGTCAAGGCATGCCCACTTTCAAACTTTTTCTTACCCCATATCTACAGAAATCTCGTAATGTTTGCATCCTACTGGGTAGCACCCCCAAAACATGAAAATTTGACATGTATATTTGTAGGTTCTCGAAAACAGATTGAACAAGTGCAAGGCATTGTACACGCAATATAAGGCTACTTTTCAAATGGCTACTTTTCAAAATGGATTGTCTAAGACTTATCCTATCAAAAACTAACCCCAACAATAAGCCCTAACCTTATTTGATGAAAGTGGTATACAATATATTTACAAGGAAAATCTTACAAGTGACATCAAGATGATATTATAAGTGAGTATTTCACATGACACTATGACAGGAATTATCAAAATGAGTGTGTTACTCTTACTTCAAGAAATAAACAAAAGAAAACAAAGTTATATGTTATATTAAAAATATCGAGTATATGTGAGTGACTCTCACAAGGTTAGCATACCTCAAAAGAGATTGTTGGGATGGATGTTTAGAAGAAAAATTAGAATCGAAATTGCAAAAGTTGGATCGAAAAAAATCTGATTACTTAAAAACTGCATACAAATACCTAAAAGTGCCTTGATAAATAAAATAAATCTAACATTAATCAAACATAACCTATGCTCTAACTCGATATATCAAAACGATAGACCAGAACACATATGAAATTCAACGAAAAATAAAATACAATTATAAACTCCATCTGGGAGTCAATATCAAGATTAATATCCATAACCGACTCCTTACCGTACGAATATTGACAATGTTGGACTTGGCTTTTAGGGTTTCAATATCTCGATCCAAATGACTTTTCCAATCTGCAAGATCGGCATCATCTTCAGGCAGTTGTATAGCAACTTTGTTTGGGAAAAGCCTAGTCAACTGCTTCATTGCTTTGGGAACTTCTTTGTTCCTCTCATGCAACCGACCAAAATTATCCTGTTCAATATTAAAGTGATGCGGTATCACAAACACGGAATTTCACACGTAAATACACTTTAAACTGCAATTGATACTGGAAATAATTTTAGAAATTATCAAATTTGTAAACATCGACATATGACAAGTACAAAATCAAGAGAAAGCACATTTATGAAACAACAGTATTTTATGGTGGAGAATGGAGATGTGCAGGAAATACAAATTCAAAATATTATCACCTATTTACAGCAACACCACACCTTTTTCTTCAAGCTTTGTTTGCATTATTTTTTCCAAAGCTCAAAATTGTCACTAATAATAAAAAAATGGCTCACTCTTTTTCTTTTTTTCTTTTTTGATCGGTTGATATTGAGAAGAAGAAGAAAAATTGGCTCACTCACATGGCAGAAATATTCCATTGATAATTCAGAAGACTTTAGAAAAGATAAAGGCACAGATGAATTAGATGAACTTGTTTGCTTCTTTATAGTACAAAATGAAAACATGTTAAAATAAATAAATATGTATAAGGAAAAAAAAACTAACAAGTGGATAGATGCCAAAATACTAACCAACAGGGAAAAGGGAGAAGAAACAAAGTCCGTCAATGAAACAAAGGACCGAATTACAGAACTAGAAATATATTCCACAATCATTCAAAAGTGTGTAGTTTATCCAAGGGAAATGCGAAGTGTGCTCTTTTTGTGGGCTTTTTTTAGGCTATTGGGCAAAACTCGGGATATATCTGGGAATATATTGATCTCTGACACTCCACGTCTCATCAGATATATATGGTTACCCCCAGATATATCTGGTTACCCTAAATATATTCAGTTACCCTAGATATGCATTAAACCCTAGATTCGAATATATCTAGGGTAACCAGATATATCTGGGGGTAACCAAATATATCTGAGAAGACGTAAAGTGTCAAAGATCATTATATCCCCAGATATATCTTAGGTTTTCCCCAAGAGCCCAAAAAAGAGCCCACCTCGCATTGCCCTTTATGTAATTATCATCATGAGTGTGAAAACTGATTTTTTGCATCCAAAAGCTTAATTTTTATTTAATGTTTTAATGAAAATGAAGGTCCAAATACTGTTAACAAGGGTGAATAATAAGTTCATATAGTAGAGGAATGAAACTACAATTAATAGGAAGAAATCGTTTTGGACAGAACCACATGCATACTCTATAGTTATGATAGCACATTAAATAAACATTTATTATAGCAGTGGCACAAAATACATATTTGTTATGACATTAGAATAAATAGTTGAATAGTTGACAAAAGGCTAATAAACGTGTCTTTAGCACAAGCAAAAAACTCAACAAAAAGATGATGAAAAAGGCTGGAGAAGATACTGTAGCTGGAAACTTTTGCAAATCAATAACCGGTTAAATGGAGGAAAACATGCTTTGAAAGTCAACAGAAACATACTGGAAAAGCAAAATCAAGCAGTGCCGTTTGGTTGCTGCCGAATTTAGTAAAGAGAAGCCCACCAGGTTGACTCTGCAAAACAAGTTGAATTTAACAGGAATTTGAAATTCAGCAAAACCAAGAATTGGAAATTATATTATTTTTACAACAGTAGCTTTAATCAACCAGATATTAACTTCTTCAAATGATTTCTTCAAATAGCATACCTTTTCTTTACGGTTATCAATCTGAGCATGAGAACCTATTATAAGAACACCTGCTGGTATCAATTCTAATTTCCCCTTCAAACTTGTATATGAATCTCCGTTGCCAGCAAGCAGTGCCATTGCTTTCTCCATGTCTTTAATAAATACAATTAGTGGACCATTTCTGCTTTCATCCAATACGACCTGAGTAATATCGCAACAAAAATAAAATAAAATAAATTGAAACTTTCAAAATCACTACTATGTTGTTCTAAGGCGGAAAGTAGGAAGGATAACAGACAGAGGCTGTAATTAACATGCATAGAGAATGGGAAGGAGAGAAGACATAGATTATAGTATGCTTCACATGATCCCCAGAGCCGTAAATTTAAAATTCTGACTTGCAGATTTCTCACAGATAATGAAAGGCCGCATAACGAATTCAATCATTTTTTCTCATTAATGGATATCGAAAAGGGGAGCAAGAGGAAAAAAGAAAAATCAAAAGTACAGAAGTAAGAATAACTAATTCAATACTTGTGCAAATACAACAGACACATAAATATTTATTCTAACGGTATATAATTTTTCCTTCACACCTATAATTAGTTCATTTGATATGGAATTTGGTTGGGCCAAACCACCTTCAATTGATACTTGATACGCTAACATGCATATAAAAGTAGTATAAAAATAAATCTAATAATATCATTGTCGCTCAATCAATTTTTAAATGAGGTTATATGGGAAGCATTTGTGACCTAATCTATGTGGTATAATGATTTGTACTACATAATAATATCAAAGGCTATATAATTGCATATAAATAGAAACAGCTCGATATTCATTCATAATACTTTTATGACTTTAGACTATGAGTAACATCCTCAATTTTGGGAATGTATGATGTTTGGCTTATTGTTATTTACTATTTTGAATAATATTAGTCAATAGATATTGGTTAGGATTAATATGGAAAACCCAACATAAAACCCAGGGGCTTGTTCTATTTTTACACTAGTCATTGGTTTGAAATGATTAAATTTTAGATATGTGAACTCGTTTAACTTTCGTAAATTAATGGAATGCCTATTAGTATTATTATCAGCATGTAAGACACATTTTACTATAAAACATGCATAATCTTTTTGTAGCGGTATCAGATATGCATAACCAAATCTCCAATCTTAAGTTTTCTATATACACCCCTCGTGAAGAAGAATAAGCACGTGCCTCAAGAAATTCATTAATTGCAAGCCTCTCTGTGTCCTCACACCCTGAAGCGTCAAGTTCAAGATACTTGCCTGCATCCCAGAAGGAAACAATAAATAATTCCATAAAGTTGAGCAAACCTTATTATTCTACCAATATGGCTTCAAAACATGAAAGTACCAAGGTGGGAGAAATACCAAGGCAGAAGAAGCCATGATCTTCCTCACATAGACCACCTAGGTCGTTCCCATCTGGTATTTGCCTATCAAATCTAACTCCAATTTTAGAATTCTCATTTCCTTTGAATGTAAGGAGAACCCTCCCTCGAGAACCATAACATGGACCTCCTCTGCAAGAACGACAAACATAAACATTCACAAATATGTTTATGCTAGAAATGCTACCATGATAGATTAGTCTTTACTGTTGTTAAAAATCCACAAGAAGGAACACAAGGAGAGAGAACAGAACAAAAATGAAAACAAAAGGACAGCGCAGAAGCCCAACAAGAAAACGGGAAAAAGGTAAAAGGATTGACTGCTGCAATGTGTAGAACCAAAAAAGCAAAGAAAACAGCTCAGGTCCCTGCGTGAACCAAAAGCAAAACCAAAGCTAAACTTGCATGAATCTAAACTCAAATTCAAAGCAAGCGCACGAACTTTGCATTCATTTACACTCTGTCCATGACAAGAATATCTCCTATTTCCTTGCACAATAAATTTGTGGCAAGATTATTTATATTGCATGCCAAAGACAGTCATTCTATAGAAGTTGGGTACCTCCCACCACGTTACCATTTATTCCAGTACTCCTCTGGTTGAATTTTTTTTCAAGTTTTTTTCACCTAAGCGTCATGTGCTCCAACAACAACAAAACCTTAAATCCCAAACTAGTTGGGGTAGGCTATCATGTTCTCCACTCCCCATAAGAAATATTATTTTGATAATCCCAATAAACTATGGTTAAGGTTGTACAATTTCTCCAAAAAAATCAATGCTTTCGAGAAGACAGAACAATACCACAACATAAGCAAGAACATGGCCAGATACGAAGATACAAATTATGTACATATGCAACTTTTTTTCCTTTTGTTTGGCTAGTTTCATTAAATTAATATTTTTGGTTTGTGTAAGCACTCTTATAACAATTATATAAATATCACCTCATTTTCTTTTTGTTTGGCTATTTTCATTAAATTCATATTTTTGACCTGGGGGAACCATTCTTATTTATAGAAAAAAGTTAATTGCAAGATAACATAATGAATCATTTTCGGCACAAAGAATGTCACTTAATCAGTTGTTTCCAATCTTGAATGTATCTCAACTTAACCTCCACATCTATATGAAGTTTATCGCAAGTTACTCTACTGAATGCTCTTTGAATACCGATAGCGTTTTTCCCATCTGCATATACATTTAGATGTAGGGGCAAAAGAACCTAAACACTATCAGTCATAGCAACATGACATAAATCAAATAATATGGTGTCAAATAAATTATAAGCCCATACAATTGCATCCTCAAGAAATACCCTAATAACTCTACTGTTGTGCAGTGCTATGCTTATACAGTTCTACTGACTTGAATATTTAAAATCTGATTGCCATGTCCAAATACGAATTCATATAAAATAACCAGATAATGAAGCATAACATGTAGAGGAACAATAAGCCAAAGCATACAACTCACAAATTTACTAAAAGTTCTGAAACATTTAAAATAGATTCCAGGATCACCTTGGACTCTCTTTGGAACTACTAAAGATTAGCAAGTGGCCTTGAGAAATTTAGGTCAACCCTTTGTGTACCCCAAAATAAATCCATCAGAATATGTTCTTTAACATTTCTATTGTTTAATCTTGGGGTTTTGAAGGATATAGAAAGGAGACGTATTGAAAATGTAACAAATAATCAAAACAAGACGCCACGAAAGGTACATACAAAATCGTGCGGAAGACTTTGGCCACGTCAATAAAGGCTTGTAAATAACCCATTTTAATGGTTATAAACAGAAAATATGTCATTTATTCACTATTTTAATCGTTAACAACAAAGAGTATGTGGACCCTAGGGGTCCTTGCTCCAATGATGACAATTCAATAAGTAGCACATTTGATGTACACATTTCTACCACTGTTTTAAGGGCAATATAACATCAAATCATGGTTATGAAAACCAGACCGGACAGACCTGTCCGACTGGTTCAACTGTGAATCGGCAGCCAGTCCGGTCTTGTAAGGGTTTCAAAACCGTTTCTGTAGAGAACCGGACTGGATCTGGGGTTCAACCGGTTGAACCGGTGAACCGGCCCGGAAGTGGATTTGGGTGTGTAAACGTCCATCTAAATGTTAACCACTAAACCCAAAAAAACAATTACTTCCTCCTTACCTCTGCTGAAACCCAGCCCTAATCCACAGCGAAACCCAATTACCACTGCCGACCACCGAAGACGACTGGCATCGTCCGTAGCTCACTGGACCTTGCTGCAACCAACCCCAACCCCTAGAACTCCTCTTCCTCTTGCTCCCACAGCAGGTGTCCTAACCATAATCCCCAACACCACGTCCTTGACCGGAACCGGACCCAAACCCCTCAACATCATCTAAGTCTATAATATAATCATCTAAAATTGTTGTCATTGTGATATGCTCTAGATTTTGCTCTTAAATTAAATTCAGTTTCTTGACGATAAAAAGAAGATGCATATGCACATGGTTTAGTATTTGAACTATCCGGATGAGCAATTTGTTGTTTATGTCTATTTATTCAACCACTACTAACAAAACCACATAATTCACATACAAGTTTGGATTTATGTTCAAGGCTAAGGTAATGTGCGGTTTTCCATCCTAGGTCGGTTAATTTTGAGGGACGTAGATCATGAAATTCTTCAAGGTTCAAGGGAAATTTGCCACCACTAGGTCCATTATATGTCATTTTACATTAAATTTAAATATTACACTAAAAGAGGGATAAAGAGTGCACTTGGATTAGGGAAAACGGAAGAAAGCTACGGCGGAGTCGAGATTTGGAGAAAATTTGCTTCCAAAACCCACACACCACGATCACCAAATCTGTCTCTTTCAATCAAAAAATTGGAATGTGAAACTTGGGCACTTGAGAGCTTAAGAGTTGAGAGTTTATGTGAGAATGAGTGTGTGGTGAATAGAGGGGTTGGGGGGTATATATAGGGCAAACCAGGGCGGAAATGCAATTTCCCCCCTTTCTTAATTCTCCAACGGCTAGTCGTTGGACATTGTGCAGTCGCACACTCGAAATGTGTGGCGCACAGACCGCACTATGCTTTGCACATCACTGTGGCCCAACGGCTAGTTGTCCCAACTAGCCGTTGGGCAGCATAGGTCGCTTATGTGGCCTGTGCAGCGACGCACAAGTCACACCGCCTTTGATGCGACTGTGCGGGGGTCACATATGCGACCTCAGCTGGCCGAACCGATTTGTGCAGCCGCATACCGTGTACGTGGTCGCACATTACAACATTGCCCCCAACACCATGCCTTTCCTCCCTTCTCCGAAACTCCCAACTCCACCAAAACGCCATTTTTCCCTTATTGTACTCTATTATACAAGAAATTCAGAAATATATATAAGATGTCAAGCTGATGTCACTTGTCAAACCGGTTCGATCCTGTCCGACCCGGTTGAAACTTCGAACCAGCTCTCCCGCCGGTTCGACGTCGGTCCGGTTTTGAAACCCATCCATGAAATTTCTTGAGAATTTTCTTTTACAGGAATACAACTCTGCAGAATACTATGTATGGGTAGGCATTAAATGGGCAAACTACGAACTATGGAACAGATAACATAATCTACTATAACCATGCTTATTACTGAGTTATCAACTATAGTAACAAAGAGTAAGCTATGGAACATATAACATAATCTACTATAACCATGCTTATTACTGAGTAATCAACTATAGTAACAGAGTAAGCGTGCAAAAAAAGGCATACCCTTGTAATGATGGTCCAGATATGCCAACATATTTTACCCTGTCACCTAATTAAAGACCAGAAAAAGAAGATTAATGGCCAATCACGAAACAAATATAAATTAAAGAGAGACGCCAGAGCATAAATTTGATGTCATTGAGACAGAAAAACTACTACAACTAATTTCATGCCTTCTTTAAATGTATAACTCCTCGAAGATGCTGTTGATGCTTCCTGCTTGTGCAAGGAGTGTGAATTCAATGCTGATGCTCCAATATGATCAACTTCAGTAGTTGAAGTCAGTCGCTTGTGGTGAAGACTCCCACCATGACTGCTGCGTTTCACATAGATGCCCGATCTTTCTTTGGTTCCTTTTGACGACTCCGAATCTTTTGACATTGGACCCTGTAATCTCTTTAAAGTGTTTAGGTTTTCAGGGTGATAATAATTTCCTTAAAGAGTGTTAGCTGAAATTTCATAATTGTCGATGATAAATGACATTGAAAATGACTTCAGCTGAGAGATGTGCAATAAAACCTCTTGATAGTGTAATGAAAATGTGGGTAGCATAATTGATAGTGTAATGAAAACCTCTTGATAGTGTAATGAAAATGTGGGTAGCATAATTGAACACAAACTTACACCAGGAAGTATGAGGGAGTCAACTGTAAGCAAGCTAGAATTGAAGCGTTTTGCAAGCGCTTTTACCAAAGTTTCTTGGTAGATTTCAGACCCTGTGTTCAATTTACAGGTAAATGGTTAACATGACCGAAAAATTCCAAAAAAAAAAAACAAAAAATATTAAGAGCTCAATCATTGATTGAAAGAAAAAAGAGATGGCAGACACCTGCTTGACCAGATAACAAAATTCTTTGGCTTGCTGAGGAAATTTCCGAAGTGTACTTTGAAAATTCTTTGCACTCCAGATGGATATATGCAGAAGATAGTAAGATACTTTTTGTATTATCACTGCATCACAAAACAACATAAGAAACCCAGAGCTCATGTAATCAACAAATGAGTACTATACCAATACAACTTCATAGTCAGTATAGTACATCAACACAGAAACTTGTTTTTATGACCTAACAAAATAAGAAATCAGTTGGAGAGGAATTTTTGGTCATGCATAGGAAATGAGAGCACATTTGAAGATCCATCTTCCTAAAGACAGATGTACAAAAATAATGGTAGAAATGTAGGATTACAGTTCTTTCTACCAAAGGCACATCAATGAGTGCTATAATCATTATCTATGCAGTAATATACAAATGAAATGGATAGAGTGATGTTGTTGCACCTTAAGTAATAAGGGAAGTTCTCGAAAGCGACATCTATATCGTTGGCTCTCAAAATCCCTTGTCTTAGGCCAGCTTTAAATACTTGGCTTCTATTTGAAGGAACTGCCAAAGACACCAAATCTTTATCTTTGATTAAGAAGTCTGTTTTGTCTTCAACCATCTTACGAACTTTCTCGTTAAAATTCAACTCAGATGTAGATGGTGTCTTATACATTCCCAAAATTGGCCTGAAATCGTATTTTCCACTAGACATTTTTCTCTTTTTTACTTCCAGAGGAGTATTTAAATGTTCAAGGGTATTTTTGATGATTTCAGCAGGATCAATGGACAAATTATCATCTTCTTTATCTTTGCAAGGGGCTTCTGCACTTTCATTGTGCCCAGAATTGTCCCTTCCAAGGCTACACTGCGCATCAACCTCCTGAACACAACTATCTGAAACTTCACAATCTGTAGACATTGTAGGTCTGTCCGCGCCATCAGGTGTATTTTCATCATTTGCTGCTGGTGTGGGCATTGGAGACAAATCTTGCCCAATGTTTGACAAAGATGCAAGTATTGATGCTCCAGCAACAGCAGAGGGGTCTCCTGATTTTGTCTCTAAATGAACTTCTTTGCTTGAAAGATCATGTGCATCAGAGAGATTTCCAGCTACACTCTCATTCACAAGTTGCTGAAAAATCTTTGAAAATAATCAAGGAAATACTATTTGGGGATGTATAAAAAACTCCAAACAGAAGAGAGTATACTTGGTTAACAAATCGGAAAATAGCTACATAAAACGGCAAAAGGATACATAAGCATGCTTGCCAGATGAGCTGAAAACCAGCTCATCGCCTCCTTTAAGGTTTAATTGGGAATTTCTCTCGATGGTTTTTCCGTTCACTTGCACAACACCTTTATTTCCAACAGTTTCAAGTACTGCAATAGGTACACCACCACGCTGGCATGCAGATACAAGTCATACTTCAGAAAGGACGTCATTTAAAAACATGGACTGCTATATTTTACAGACACATGTATGAGGAAAACTGAAGGCAGTACCTCAGAAAGCCGCAGTTTACATAGATTTGTACTGACAGATGAATCCTTTAAGTGTAGATTGCATTTTGGACTATGACCAATTGTGAAAAGAGAACTGCGCATATGCTTGTGCGGATTCTGCATTAAACAACCCCTGTTAAGATAATTGCAATATGCATCTAAATATAGAATGTCATGTGCACTTGGAAATGCATCATGACAGTGTACTCAGTGTGGAATCAAACTATCAAACTGTACATGACATATTAAATATCATGATCACAACTTGAGGTCATGTGTGGTTATTAGCCAAACAGAAGTATGAAATATAAAGAATTTCTATCATGGTCTTTTAGATGAATACATACTGAAGGGTTTCTCGTTTTTACTGTTACACTAAAAAATACTATAACAAAAATTTGCAAAATCTGGATAGAGCAAGAAATTTCAACCAGATCGAAAAAAAAAAACACCAAGCAGCCACTAGAGTAGATGGTCAATCTGACCACCAGTGAGAACCCCAACCGAGCCATTCCGTTCAGCTTCTTGGAATCCACCACCAGTCCACACTACACCCAGTAGACATTGAAACATCCAAGCATATCACGAGACCTACAAATTATTTTTGACCATATAGCCAAGGCCACATACACATCACAACCTTGGACTCCAACTTCAGTGTCAAATCTTTCCACCATATTCCCTAGACTCTAAGGCCTAGAATACTTGATAACTTGGGGGGAAAAGGTTTGCCACTGCGGCACAAGAACAAAACAGATAATATATTGATCCAAAGTCATTTCACATGTGTGTTATGGGCTAGCCAAACAGGTGTATGACATATAAAGAAATTTCTCTTGTTCTAAAAGTTACTCACTGAAAAGGCCTACATTTTATGTAATTAAAAGAGATTTTCATAAATAAAAATTCTGAAGACAGAAGGAAAACACAGAAAACAAAAATAAACAAAACATATGGAAGCCACTAAAGCATATCAGATTTGCCACAAGCCCATCCACAAAGGAAATCCATTCCACTTCTCAGCAGTGAGAAGAAAAACAATTCCTTGAAACATCCACTCATTGCTGGACCTACAACCTTACAACATAAAAATATACTCCACGCACTGATTTTCATAAGGACACACCAGCCCTTTATTTTGAAAAATAGATTCATTGACACACATCATAATTTCCCATATGACCGAGGGCCCTACAGGTCATACAATCTCGGACTCCATCAACACTATTGAAAGCCTACCATCGACAGGGAGCTAGAAAATTATCCAAGTGGGGGTTGAGAATGAATAGTTTATATTGTTACTTTTCAAACAGGACAAAGAACCAAATTTTGACATGCAAAACTAACTAAATTGTTCACTTATTTTTGTTTTGAAAAGCCGATAATTGAGAAATTTTACATTTGACGTGAACAGATTTATATGTTTCATGTACGGAAAGGCTTTATTTAGTGGATTTTAACTCTAATCCATGGGGGCTTTATCTGTCCTACATTATCCAGATCCATTTCCTCAGAGAAGCAAGGTTCAAATGTTGGATGTTTCTATACCAAGCTAGTTTTTATTTTTGCAAACCCAGTCCCAAGCCACAAAAAGGTAAAACTGTTGGGCAGGTCCTTTTCCTCCTTCAAAAACAAGAAATTGCATTGTTGTGCATGACAGACTGGTATATGAATATTGATAGAAGACAAATAGGAACATTAAACAAAACAAATTACACAAGCGTCAACCCTCTCCCCACACTAGGGCCTGGCTGACTCTAGTCCAAAATATATCATGTCATTTTATCCTAAAATAAGATAACAAAATCAATACACGTATGTGTGTGTATATCATTTCGTCCTATAATAAGATAACAAAAATCAATATATATAGGCCGACTAACTCTATTCCAATAATTATCATAACAAAGTGAATTATATATATGTACACAAATTTACTTATCAAATGACTATAGGATAAAATCAACATTTCCCAAAAACCCTCCTGGGGATCAGCTGACTTTAGTCCGATCCACATTGGCCAAGATGGCTCTCTAATACTTGTTGATGTTTAGGATCCCAATTGTTAATGCAAAGAATATTAAGTCAACTTTCAACCCAAAGAAATGTCACGTCATTTGTCGGTTCAGGTAGAGTTTGTAAGCTCATGAACTAAAAGGGATCAAAATTAAAAGGCTTTGAGAGTTAAACATAGCCTTGCTCAGTAAATGGCTTTGATGCCTTTCAAATTTGACAAAATATGATATTCCTCTTTGTTGTAGGTTGATTACAATAAAATGTTGTAAAGGGAACTTAAGTTGGAGGCCAATAGGGCATAGAAACAACATGAATTTATTGGGGTGTTTGGGTCCCAATTGTTAATGCTAAGAACATTAAGTCAACCTAAAGAAATTTCAGGTCATTTGTCGGTTTGGGTAGATTTTGTAAGGTTATAAAATGAAAGGGTTCAAATTAAAAGGATCCGAGACTTAAAATTAGGCTTGCTCGGAAAATGGCTTTGATGCCTTTCAAATTTGACAAATGTTGATATTTCTCTTTGTTGTAGGTTGATTACAAGGAAACATTATGGAGGGGACTTATGTTTGAGGCCAACTGGTCATAGAAACAACATGAATTTATTGGGGTGTTTAGGACCCAATTATTAATGCTAAGAACAGTAAGTCAACCCAAAGAAATTTCATGTCATATGTCAGTTCGGGTAGAGTTTGTAAGCTTATAAAGCGAAAGGGTTCAAAAATAAAAATAAAAAAATCCAAGAGTTAAACCTAGGAAAATGGCTTTGATAGTTAGTTTGATGTCTTTCAAATTTGACAAATGTTGATATTCCTCTTTGGTTGTAGGTTAATTACAAGGAAATGTTATGGAGGGGACTTAAGTTGAAGGCAATTGGCCATAGAAATAACATGAGTTTACAGGGGTGAGGAAATGTATCCTTGAGGTGGAGGAAATCGTGACAGATAGTATGAGGGAAACAGTGGGTAATAAAAGTAGTATTGCCTTTCTGAATATTGTTTGGCATGGGAAGGTTCCCTTTAAAGATAAAAACCTCATCCTTCATTTTATTACAATAACAAAGTCTTTAAGCCCAAACTAGTTTGAGTAGGCTAGAAATCAAACTCATCATTAATCACGGTTCGAGCGAGTGAATTGGAAGATTGTCGACCACTGAGTGAGAAAGAGTGACTCTTGATGGAACATTTCTTTTGTTCATAACTTTTTTGACAAGGAAGTCTACTTTCTCCCCTCTTTTGGTTTCTTCAACAAATTGGGAGATGGTTTTTTTAAACCAACGTGGGGTGGGGTAGGTATTGTAAGAGATTCTATTTTCAACTCCTATTCAATATTTTCAGTAAAAACATCTTACAACATTATCTTAGGCATTGCTCATCTCTTAAGTCAATCTAATATGTTGTAGAACATGAATGCTCCTCAAAAGACCAAGCTTTTCACATGGCATGTCCACCACAACCAAACACCGATAGAGACATGATTCAAACCTAAATGACCAGAGTTATTGAGTTATTGTGCCTTTGCCAAAGCCATGAGGGTTTCCACTAGTTTTTACCTTGTAGCATAATTAAGAACTATAGAGGAGTTTTGAACAAAAAAACTTGGTACCAATGGTCGACAAAAGGGTTTTCTGTTGAGGAATTTATAAAATGCTCGGTGTTATACGGGTTGCCAAATGATGAGAGTAGATTTCAACATCCAAGAGTACGTTCGTGTACAACAATAGCTCAAATATGGACCAAGACGTTGACTGTATTTAGGGGTGAGCTTCGGTCCAGGACCGGACCGGACCGAAACCCGAATTTTCGGGAAGTCCGGACCGAAGACCGGACCGAATAGGTTCGGTCCGGTCCGGTCTGGTTCGGGTCGGTCCAAAACCCGAATTTTCCCCTTAAATTTTCGGTCCGGTCCGGACCGAAGACCGAATTTCCAAAATTTTGTGGACCAAGGACCGGACCGAAAAAATTCGGTCCGGTTCGGTCCGTTCCGAAAAATTCGGTTCGGTCCGGGTGCCCGGACCGGACCGAATTTTGCTCACCCCTAACTGTATTTATGTTGGTGTTAAAGCTTGGGTGCAAGCATGACTAAGGCTTAAATTCTTGAAAGAGGCTCATATTTGATGATGTTGTTTTGGGACCTCAATTATGTACTTTTAGAATCATCATTTTTTTAATACTTATGGGTTATTGAACGTTCAGACAAGTTTATTGAAAAGGATTGCCTATTTAATTATTTGGACTAATCGAATAGAAATTATTTGGGGAAAGGGCAACAAGTAGGGCCAATTTTTTGTGAAGTTTCCACAAGAGATAGGTTGTGTGTGTGAATTTGCTTTTTTATTTTTCTTGTTTGTTTTGAATATTTTATTGTAACTCTCCCTTTTTGGTTTAATTTTTCATTCCTTAGCCAATAAATGATTGATCAAAATGTACATATGTTCTTTATTAAAGCTTTAAAAATACTAATTCTAAACTAAAATGTCTTGGTACGCAAGATGATCCCATTGCAGTTTTCAACCCATGGCCATATACCCATCCTCCTGTGGTGAATGGCAACCATACTCAGAATTTTAGCTTGCCTAGGTTAGAATAACTACTCTAGTATGATTGCAACTCCTTGATCCTTTTATTTTCTGAACGAGGGATGTACCCTTATAGCAATGTGTACCATTGTAAATTTTCACGTACCCATCATATGTTAATACTTCAAAAAAAGCCACCATATATTACCATATGTAACACGTAGTAAACCATAAAATATTAAAAATAGGATTACTAGATATCAAAAGTTATTGTGGTTCATATAGAAGATAGAAACAATGTAAAATAATAATAGCATGATACTCTTCCCATGTGTCTGTCACTAGAAGACCTCAATCTTGAGTTCGTTATTGTGATTAATTACTTATTAAGCAAGCAAAGCAAACGTCTTGCCTTCATTATAGAAGTCATAAGTAAAATATTTTAGCTTGATAAATTGTTATTGCCACTGGAGTCATCCCAATTGTAGGAAAACCTACATGCACTTACTTTCAAATTAACTTTGATGACAATTACAATGATCTTGAAACAATAAAAAAGAAGCAGCTTCAAATGAATTTGCCGAGCAATCATAAATGATGTTCATGCGGCAAAAGGAACATAGCAGAACAAGCAAGTGCCACATCCAAATCATTATCTTCTCCTAGTATGTAACTTAATAATAAAGGATAGAGCAATCATATTCTATGAAGAGGAGGTCATCCAACAAACATTAAGAGAAGGAAGCACCCAAAGTAAAGATTGAACTGACCTGCGAGCACTGAGAGAGAAGTCTTCCCCAGGCCACCTTATGATTGGGTTTCATTCTCTTCTTCACCAATTTCAACGGCTCCAACAGCTTCGAGAGCTGTTCCTCCTTGGCCGCAGGAGGGGCGCCTTGGTCTAATAATCCAAACACCTCACAAAATCAAACCAAAACCACAACAACAACAACAAAATTCAAAAGTCCGAAATCAAACCCCGAGAAGGAAGCGCAGGCGAGGTGCTCTGCTCCGGCGACTCATCCTCACCCCTCCGCTCCTCCTCCGCGGCCGCAGTCTCCTTCTCGGCGTTGGCATCCCCTTGCGGATCGGGCGGCGGCGGGGTCCGCGCAGGTTCGTCGGGATTCGGCGGCGTCTCACCCTACAGATTTTCAAGATAAAAACAACGGAATAAAGAAAGGAAAAATCATCGAATCCCTAGGAATTTCGGGGGAAAACCAACCTTGGGGCGTTTGGAGGAGGACGAGGTGGTTATGGAGGACGACGGCATCTGCCGCTTGGAAGAAGACGAACTCCGCCTCGTTTCCACCATGCTTAGTTTATGATTTGATTTGGGTTTGGCTTCGATCTGAATCAATTGGGGTGGAATCAAGATTTGGGATTTTTGTTGTTGGAAGAGATAGAAAGATAGAGAAGTAGAAGACAATGCGACGGCCACTAAACAAGCATCTGCGTTGTTGCGTTCTATAATGTGGGCGCTTTGCGTCGTCTCCTCTCCTGATGTGTGTTTTTATGGAGATAATTTTCGTTTATGGTATTTCCATCGGTGGGATTTTCAACCACGTCCTCCAATGTTTTACCAAAGTTTCGATAATCCTCTGGACTGCTAAACGACGTAATCGTTTATGTGAATTTCTGTTTTGTCATTCTCTCATTTCTACTTATATATCTCTTCATTTCACTCTCCGATCATCATTTTCTCTTCATCTTCCTCATAATCATCAAAAACAATGTCTCAAATGTCAGGAAAAGAGTCAACGGACGCCCCGGTGCACTCGAAGAGGAGGGTTGAGGACGATTCTTGGATCGTGACTGTTGTGATGTCCGGTGATCCTTTAGATGGGAGCGTCATTCCCAGTTTCGGGGGTCACATCGTCAGACGCATTTGGGAGGACAATGATCGGAAGGTTCTGAAGTGTCATAATCGGCACAGAGCATATACTACATTGCAGGGTTGGCGCTCAGTTTTGAGTGATGATATCATGGGGCCATTACTGATAGCAGATTGGGTCACTTGTCTTACAGCATGTTCTCCTGCCTTGACATCTCGTTGATATCTGCGTTTGTGGAGCAGTTGCAGCCTAACACCAACTCTTTCCACTTGCCTTTCGAATAGATGACGATCGTGTTGCATGACATGTTCCAGATCCTTTGCATTCCTGTTGAGGGTCGTATGGTCGGTACTCAGTCATTGATGGTTGAGCTGAAGAGTTATGTAGCATAGTTGCTCGGGGTGAGCGTCGATAGTCTTGGGAGGGATAACCCATTTTGGAGTGACGGTGGTATTAGCATCGATGTTGTTGATGGCTTATGTAGACAGGGACAACCTCCTCGGGCCGAGGATACGCAGTTGACTACCTACATGTTCTTACTGCTCGGATGCGGCTTGTTTGTCGACAAGAGCGGTTGCAGGATCAGACCACGCGACATATTGGAGGCTAGGGACTCGGATACCATTGGTCAGTACTCATGGGAGTCGGTGACGATGGCATACCTATATCGTTAGTTGGGGATAGCTAGCTGTGCTGATTGTTCTGGTATTGCGGGTTGTCCTACATTACTGCAGGCTTGAATATATGAGTATTTTCCTCTTTTCCGCCTGTATCGGGAGCGGAAAATCATTTAGTCGGCCTATCCTCGTTCTCGTCCAGAGTGAGGATAAGAGCGAGTGGCGACTCTATTCCATTCGTAGACGGCTAGATCAGATGACTGCATTGCAGGTATAAAACTCTATACCATTTACATTTATTTAATTATTATTATTATTATTATTAATGTCTCAACGTTTAGGTGGAGTGGTTGCCCTATGGTCCTAAGCCTGCTGCGGAGGTGCCAAAGACTTTATTGATAGGCCTTATTCGTTATCGGGATATCATGGAGCCTTATTTGCCTGATCGCGTTTTGCGTCAGTTAGGATACGAGGTGATCCCGGTTGACATCCCGACCCAGAGCATGTAGTACGGTCTAAGATTGCGGCGACGTACAACGAGAGGTACACCACTTCGATGGCGGAATCGATTTGGCGGACATTTCCGAGAGGAGGTCGACTTCAGCTTGGCGATCTCACACATAGGCGCGACCCCTCCACTTGTCATGCAGATTATTTGGATTGGATTGGTTCGGTAGGTACTCACATTCATCTCTCGTGCATGGTACTGCCATGAGACCTGAGAGATCACTGGATAGGACATGTGGCAATACAGTAAGTTTTTCTAAATTATTTTTTATTTGTAATGTATATTTTGTTTTTATTGTTAATGTACACTAATTTTGATGTTATATACAATGGATGAGTATGGCGATATGGCTTGCGCAACCGTTCTTGGAGAAGAGGGACTGGACGACGACACGAGAGTTGCATATGTAGATTGGGATAACTTCATACAAGCGTGGAACAGTCAGTTAGGCATTTCTGACCATGATTCGGAGGATGAGTTGCAGTCGGCTTGTACATTATTTACTTTATTATCTGTTGAACTCTTATTATTTGTATTTGTATTTGCTTATCTATTGTACTCTTATTATTTATTTCTGACGAAGATATCTTCTCCCTTTTTGATATATGTAATGCATTTTAAATTTGAAATCTGATAAAAAAGAAACATAATATAGTGTACGAACAAATTATACATTAAAAATACAGTAATTTAACCAATACATTACAAATTACAATCAAAATCTACTACATAACTGGTCTCAATATGCTCTCCTATTTTCGTACTCCAGCTCCCATCCAAGAACACTCTGATCTCGCATTTGAAACCACAGGGTCGTTATAGGAGGTACTGGGAATCCCTCAGTTAATTCTAAGCGAATGTAATGTCTGTAACTCCCTAAATGAGCAATGATCGACTCTCTACATGACTTCGTCATGGTAGACGGACTCTCCCAAGGTAGCACTGTAATACATGGGTACAACGAACCATCCGTTCCCATTGAGAAATACATAACTGCACACTTGTAAAAATTGGCAATCGGAAACAATTCGCACCAAATCTCCATATAGTGATCCTCGCCACAAGGTCCTCCGCCCCAATCAATTTGCTGACAAGCATGTACCAAACCATCTTAATAAACGTGCTCATAAATGGGATGTGCCCCTATCTCATTAGAAATCGCACGACGAGCGTAAAACCAATTGTCTTGACCACCATGGAAAACATCGACAACACATCGAAACCCACAGTTGCCATCAGCACGTACATCATTCCACCGCTCCAGAAATGGTAAGATTATTCCTGGAAGTCTATCCACATATGGGAAGTCATCTACGTCGATCCGTCCGGACACTACATGATGAACAAAATAGCAAAGTTATACATAATAACTAGAAGAACATGTTTATTGGAGAAAAAACCGACGAAGTTATAATAATAACAACAAACATGTCATCATACCAGATCTTGTACTCATGTTTACGGACGATCGAGACAACCCCTACTCCGACTACTAGAAGATCAAACACGACCTCGCTCAGCATACTCAAAGGCACTTTGGTCCCGTCGTGTTGACTTTCCCCTTGGTCGACCTTGTACCTTAGTATTTTCTGCGGGTTCTACATAGTTCGACTCATCAGGGTGTAATTGCGCGTATAAAATACGAGAGACACTATGAATTACTGCAGGGTCGCTCCCCAAAATCTCATCAACGAGGTTCTGAAAATGCTCGACGTCTTGTGATGACTGATCCACAAACTCAGGCATGTCGACTCCTTCTCCAATGACAAGTGTTTTCGAGAAAAGATGAATTTGCTCTAAATAAATTCATTCGCCTAAGTCAATACAACCATGGACGGTACATGCACAAGGAATCCCATAGGAAGTCAGAAAAGCGCACCCAAAGTGATATTCAACTTGATCACTTAAATCGTGTATTCTCTTAAAGTCCTGACTCAACAATGACAAGTAGTGATGCGAAATTCGACCATTTATATGTTGATATAAAACATTTTTGTAGTTAGTCAAATTTCGATATCTCGACTCTTCAAGAAAGTTTCCAATATTCATCAGCTGCATTTCAATAGTCACGTTGACGCGGTCGACAAGAGTGTCCAGAGTTGCAGTCGATGAAGTAATCTAGTCTTTCAGAGCTGAATGAGCACTTTCGACCATATAGGTCGTAGTGTTGCCAAAATGAAGGACTTTGTTCATCTAACTCAACACAAGCTTTTCTTTATGCACTAACCAGGTGTCGTTCAGATACTCTGTGATAGCCGGCCAAGACCTATACGAATCTTTCAGAGTATGCACAACTCTATTATAATCGGGTTCTGAAGTAGAAAGCATGATTTTCCTACACTTTCCACACTTCAAAGTCTCTTTCAACTACTTGCTCTTGCCGAATGGGTGGTATGTGTAGTTGTATATGTCTTTGTTGATATGTCAGGTGCAAAGTAAATGAGCAGAGTCAGGAAAAACCTCTCTCACTGGTCGCATAAAGTCTAACTCCCGATACATTATTATTGCAGACGAGCTGACAGTACTGCATAACAAATCTCACAACTTCTCTAGTACCCACCAGTAACTACACTCGGTCTCATCCTTCATAATTGCATAGCCGATAAGGAAGTTCGTGTTTGTTGGTGTCACCCCAACCATCTCGAACAAATGCAACTTGTACTTGTTCGTTTTGTACGTTGAATCAAAGGGTATGTGCGTAACAACTTAACTGACGTCGGATGTGCCAAGAATGTGTGAGTGACGACATTAGTTTCTTCATCCGACAGAATCCAATACAAGTACCGATACTACTCTGCCTGATGCAGAAACTGCTAAGCAGTATTCCTGTCTTCAGATTTCACCCCACCTCATGTACTATCTACAGTTATAAATGTGTCTTTGATTTGGATTATCCTCTGGGAATTTCTCATTTACCTCCACCAAGATGTTACGTGATTTCTTTTGTGCCTCAGTTATTTCATGAACAATTTTCTTAGCCTCAGGACTAAGACCGATGACCTGTCGGTGACCCTCTGGATAAACTGCAAGTCTGTGGTTGTACTGACCATGAGAACTATCAGAAACTACGACTCATCCATCACGCTCCCGTCGCTCGATCACCTTTATCAAAAAATGACACCCGCAACACTTTCTTTTCGTGTTCCTCTGTACTGCAATATTCATATCTCGACAACCCATTTCCTTTCTGTGATTGCATCTCAGATAACAATTCATCTGATTATCTGCTTGTGGTTTATAGGATGATACTACCAAAAAAACCAGACTTCGATGACAACTTGTTTCTCCCATATTATCGCGTCATCAGTTGTTTCGAATATTTGCTGACTTACAAAAAGCTCACTATAATCTATCCCCGTCACTACCGAAATCTCGCAAAGGAACCCAAAATAATTTGAAATAACACAACATATATAATTTAAATAAAAAGGGTGTCTGGTCAGGACGCCCCCCAATGGGGGAGGCACCATCTCCAGCCACTCGTACACTAAGTCCTCTAATACACAGTAGACTCCACTCTCCAGTGCCATTTTTTCTCTGATTGTGGACAATATGCGTTCATTGAGACTCACAATATGCCAACGGAAGCCAACAGAAGTTGTGCTGGGTTTTTTGGTTAATTTGGTTGTTTGTTCTTGAATTTTTCCCCGATTTAGGGGTTTGATTTGGTCCCTAATTGCTTGAGTAGCATGTATGAAGTGCCATGATCAACACGGACAATTAACCTAAAACCCTTCATGACACAACAAGATTTTGATGAGGTGTTAAGCATGGATCTTATGTCTTCCACAAAAGATTGGAGCTACAACCCCTCTCCCCAAATATGCAAGACATGTAGTATAGTTAAAACATACAAGAACATGCATGGACCACACCAAAATAGACAACCACATCCCAAGCACAAGTCAAGCCAGCCAATTCCACCATGCCCGTCTAGTAGTCGGGAGCTCCGGTTAGGCCCAAAGCTAGCACACCTCTGGGTTGACAGGCATCAGCCTTGTGATTGACATCATATCATACATATATTCGTGTCTTATATCCTCTATTTTGAACCTAAACAATGCTACGTAATGATTTTTATGTTTACGTTTCAGGAATAAACAGGTTTGAGAAGAAAAGACACAAAAATGACCTAAACACAATAAAAGGACTGAATTGTGAGACTTATGGACTGATATGCAAGACGGGAGGACCCGGATGTAAACCAAAAGGACCAATGAGCAAATTAAGAAACTCCACACCATCATGAGGCATATTTTGGCAATTAGATTCCGGCACAAACTGAAACAACCAATCTGGGTGCACCCCACGTGGAGAAATGAAGAAATGAAGCAGCCAATCAAAAACTGGTCGAATCCGACCAAACATGACCACCAATTGGTGGCCTTGGACAACCAATTGGAGGTATAGTTGGGTCAGGATCCGACTCGGCTTCTCGTAGTCGTGTATTATGTTGTTTTATGTCCATTTATAGTATGTCATTAGTCCCACATCGGGGGATTGTTCCCGATTAACTTTTTCTATGACTATAAATAGAACTCTTACTCCTCCCTTGTAATCAACTCCTCTCTTGGTGGTCATTCTCTCTACTTGGAGTGAAGCCTTGGAGCAAAACTCTAGTGGAGAGAGCTACTTGTAATGTGAGTGAGCAAAAAATAATATTTTGTTAAATTTCTTGTTGTTTCTTTTAACTCTCGCATGCTTAGTTAATTTTGTCTTAAACTTAGTAGAAGTAATTAGCATGTCTTCTTTTCTTAATGTAGTTTATAGTTTAATGAGTAGTGAGTAGTTTCAGAGAGTTGTTCGATGGAGATCTTGTTGGTGGTGAAGACGTTTCAACTGTGCTGGCATAACAATGTGCCTTATCTTGTGCTCATATGGCCTTTGAGCCACAAGATACCATTTTTGTTGCCTCTGGGCCACATGCTCTTCACTCTGTATTTGATGGGGACCCAATGTGGGTTAAGAATCAAACCACCTGATACCCTATACTTCAAACATTCGGACAGAGATTCACCTCCCATTCATGCCTCCTAGGGCAGAGGTGGTAGATTCCACCGAGCACAAAGTTGTATCATCCGATGATGAAGAGATGAGACCAAGAAAGACTAGGTGCTTTGTGATATCTATGAGACAACAAGTGAATTTCACATGGTGTCTTTTAGGTCAAGAAAAAAGAGCATTGCCGATAAGTTTACATGAGAGGATGCACAACGTACTTTGGATGGAAGATGGGAGAGGATTAAGATTAAGGAGGAGTGTTGAAAATTGATCTTAATCCATCCTAGTTTCTAGCCAAGTCATCAAAGGTGATGAGTTCTCAAGTTGGAAGATGAAAAGATGAGGAGACGCTGAAACGATAGGTCACAATCCATTGTAATAATTTGATTTGAATAGTTTTGATTACTTGTCATTAGCTTCGAAGATAGAAGGCCAAAAGTCCTCTTATTGTAGAGGGAGTCTAAGAGTCATTTGTAATGCTATAAATAACATACAAAGTCATATATGTAAAAGTGTGAGAAGTACAAAAAATATTAGAGAGTACAAGTTTGGGCATTTCTCTTCGTCTTCCACCTCCACCAAAAATATCGAAATATGACAACGCTTTATCTCCAACAAATTTGCTTCATGACAACAATGTTCAAAAGATGGTGAACACGTTCAAAAGTTCAATAGTCGTTCTCACTATTAATCTAGAACTTAAGTGTAGTGCTCTAATTCTCAAAATGGCTATGATTCGTTTTTGTGTTGAGTTGAGATAAAAGTTGGTTTTATTTATTTGCAAGTTTCGGCATTGTTTGCGTGGTTGCTACTCAAATAGTACACATTTCAATGTTGTTGGGTTTTGTTCTTTTTTCTTAAAGTAAGATGAATTTGGTTCTTTTGTTATGCCCTTGTAATTGTGTCCTACGACACTGCAGTAGGGGAAGATGTGCCTCGTAAGACCATCTTTAATGGAAGTCGTCCCACGTGGGAAGACCCCGACGACCCGGTCGTCTGGGTCGTCGCCCTCTCACCGGTTGGACGCGCCACGAGGCGCATCTGGGTTGGTTTTAGTTTTTTTCCATCAGTTTTTTTAAATTGTTTTTTTTAAAATGTTAGGTTTATTTATTTGTTGTAGATGTTGGGTTTAATTATTATTTGGTTTAAATGTTTTGGGGAAATAAAAGATTATGTGGAGGATGGAGGTAGGTTGTGGTGGGTTGTAGTTAAGAGGTGAATAGTATAGGAAAGAGAAGAAAGTGTGTTGGGGAGAGAGAAAGTTGATGTGGAAGAGAGAGAAGAGAGAGAAAGTTGATGTGGAAGAGAGAGAAAGCTCATGACCAGGTCGTCCGGGTCATGATTACAGATGGTCTAGCATCATCAATTAAGTTCCTGCCTGCTACTTGACAACTCCAAGCGCAGAGACAACCACCACCCACACAGGTTATGCACTTATGTAGCATTTAATTGGATCAATTGTTTAAATGCACTTCCTGATTTACTCTTAAATCCCAAGAATTTTAAAATGCTTTATGCTCTTTTCATTTATCAAAATGCAACCTTATTATTTATGCTCCATTCATTTAAAGTGGAAAGTTTGAATTTTATTTTTTTAGGGGTTAATTTTGTGAGGGTTTTGTTGCTGGTTTGGGTTGATCCCACTTCCAGGATCATTTTAGGTTATCAAAGGGTAACATAATCTTATACATTGGGATCAAAGAGCTCTCTTCATTCATAAATACATAACCAAAGTCCAGAATAGTTACACTTAATTCAAATTTACTTTGATTTTAGGACGTGAAAATATGAAATCACATGTGAAAACTTATGTAATATAAAGAGTTGATATCATTTCCAGATTAATTTTGTATAAATATTTGACAATCCTTGCTATTTCCTATTAGTGTCATGTTGTGAAGTTACTACAAGTTTTGTTGTTTTATTCTACCCTTTAGTCTTGATGAGCAAGTATAATATATTATCTTTTCAATAATATAACATATCTTTTCCTCGACAGTAATTGTCTAAGCGACTCTCTGGTTTGCCCTTGGTTTGACTTCTATGGTATATTATGGATATGAATATTATTAGAAGTACAATTTATGGATATGTTTATTATTTCATGTGGATGTAGATTAATCTACATTGTTGTATTTCATGTTAAGTTGGATATTGAAGGCTATTTTTAGTGTTGGATGCATTTTAATTGGAAAAAATATTTTTTCAATTTTTTTTTAAATTTTCTATTGCCAACGGGGTGCAGCACTCCACGGCTTTGCCTAGCAGCACGATGCTTATATTGCCCTCTCGCAACCCCATTTTCACGGTTTAGGTTGTTCCCATTTCACTCATCGTTACTACGGGAATCACTTTTGCTTTCTTTTCCTCTGGCTACTAAGATGTTTTAGTTCCCCAAGTTATCTCTTGCCTATTCGGGAATCTCTGGTTCTCGTCGACAATAGTGGGGATTTTTTGGCGCAAAAATGGCACCAAAAAAATTCCGTCGGCAATGGTAATGCCGACAGAATTGTGTACTATTCCAAACAGATATGTCCTTCGGCATTGACCCATTTTGTAGTAGTGATATATATAAGAAGTTATAAGTCACAGTCTATTTAAAGAGGATATGGATGGAATTAATATTGGAAACACCTTTACCTTGGTTAATGCCTTGTATGTTTTAATGATATTGGGTTATCTTATTTCATGTGGAGGCATAGTAGAGTCTAGTCTTTATACATGAGTTCATTTAGCTTCATTCCAATTATTGTCTTGTATGTTTTAACGATATATTTTTATCTTATTTCACGTGGAGGCAAAGTTGGATTTAGTTTTATGATTTCATGCACTACATGTTGTGAGGAGCATAATTGAACACACACACATCTTTATATTCACATTATTTCTCTACCCCCTATGGGGTTTAGTTTTATTGCTTATCTTCCATTTCCTTTTTGCATTGTAGTGTAGTTTAGTGTAACCAACCTTTCTCTCCTTTCTTTCCCACTCGCCTTCGCACAAACCAAAAGTCGACACACCTCCCTATGGATCGACCCGTATTTGCCACCGCTTCAACGCGGCTGTGCACTTGCGGTTTAATATAAAACGAATCAATCAAGTTTTTGGCGTCGTTGCCGGGGAGGTGCTCTGTCCAGATTTTGGTTTGGACGATTCGAGTGGTTTTAATCTTTTTGTTTTTGTGTGTTTCAGGCATTCTAAGGAACAAGGGGAAGCAACTGGAGGAATTTGAGAGCTAGAGACCCAAAAGGGACCGTTAATCAGCGGTCTGGGACCGCCAATTGGTGGCCTGGTGAGCCTCAATCTCTCTCAATTTTGTTCTGGTTGTTTTGTTCATTGTAGTTATCTGGGAGCACTATTTTGCATGTTGTGACTTCTAGTTTGCTCCCAGGTTAAAAATCAATTCCCTTTAATCAACTTGGACCATAAAACTCAAAGCAAAAGATTAGACTTCTTGCCATCTAGGTCATGCATCATTTGTAGACCTTGCATGCATTTGTCTTTTCTTTACTTGACATTTTGTTGTTGATTGTTTGCGTGAGGTACGTGCACCAAAATCTCTCATTCATGCATGTTTCAATCATTCATTAGTTAGTAAGGTGCATCGGGACAAGAGTGAGTTGAGCGTTTGATTGGAGTGTTGATTGCTAGATTTAAGATCAAAACGCTACTAAGGGGGGTTGTCCCATAAAAGATAAGGTGGGGGATTTCATCACCCTTTCCTTGGCCCCAAAAATCACTCTTAAGAAAGCCTTAATTCTAAAAGCAAGTAGACATTGGCCCTAAGGATTTTGGACGCACTAGGAGAGTGATCTGGTTGAGACCGTCATGGCCTGATCGGCGTTGCCTACCTTGTCGATAGTAGGAGGTACTGGATCTCCAGATCTGGTACCACTTGATGGGCATTGTGGTCTTCGTTGTAGGGAGGTGAAGCGTGTCGAGGCTAGTGACCTCGAAGTTAGGCGTCGTGTAGCCTAAGGACCCATTGCCTTACATTGTTTGGGACGTGCTTGCTAGTTAGGCTTCTACCTGATCCCATTACCCACGCTAGCTCTAGGATTCTTCCCTTTTCCTCTGAGTTATCTTCTTCTCACCTTCTTCTACGTTATAGTCTCTTCCCCTTTACACTCTCTGTTAGCGTTTTAGGGTCGAGTCGAGCACTTTTTGCGAGCTTAGCCTCCTAGTGGTGAGAGTGGTCGACTCGAGAGTTTTTGTTGAGATGGATGGTTACATGGGAGACCATCCATATCATTGTTGGGACCAGGACAATTCTCCCTGGTACTCCCGACCCATGCATCCTGGGGTACCTCAGACAAACACCCCGTATGGTTGGGATAATCTTAATTGTGTGACTGAGCATTATTCATATTGGGGTAATATGAGAGAGACACCGACTGCTAGACCACCATCTAGTTACGTCGGATCATATGTTGGTCATCAAACTGAGACATTACAAGAACCTTTGGCCTCTTTTATGCATGTGGTAGATGATATGAGTGCACCAGTGGCTCCAGTAGCCGTACCGTGTGACTGTTGTGGGTTGAGTGATCATGTTATCGGGGAATGTCCTTATGTTGCCCCTGAGCCTGAGTATCAGCACACATTTTCCCAAAATGATCATTATGACCATTACGCATCCGCGTACAACCCGAGAGGGATGGATTCGTGGGGGAGACAATTCTTATTCAAATTCTTATACATCATTTCCACCTCAGTATCCTCCTCCCGAATACCCAGAAGTCTACCAACACCCCACTCCAAATCGTTGGACTCATTCTCAGCCCATCAACACCCAACCCCAAAATTTCTCAAATTCTGACTTGGACCTCATAGTTGACCGCATACCTGATTCCTTGAAACAAACTTTCCTTACATTCATGGAAACCACTCAACAGTCCATACAAAATGTGGCACTGCAAGTGAGTCAAATGACGCAGCAATTACGTGAACGTGAGGAGAGTAACTTTTCTTGTCAACATGAGGATTCATCTTTTGATATCGAACCACCACCACATCCACAAATTCAAAGCACAATCTTTCGAAGACAAACTCCTAGTCAGTCTGAGGGACTTGGGGTTTCAATTCACGATCACTTGGTGGAGGATTCAATTCCAATTGAGAATAGCATGTAGCAGTTCTATTATGAGTCGGCACAGGATTGTGCCTTACCTTTTTGTCCCGTGGCCCTTGAGCCACATGATATTATTGTTGTACCTCCTAAGGACTCACCTTTGGTGGAGCAAGAGCTCCCTAGTACCCTTAATCTCATACGACCTGATGAGAGTTTGCCCCTCACTATTGTTCATGATCACATTGGAAATGATGGGACATCAAATAATTACATTGCCAATGAGGGTATTAGGAGTTCCTTGGAGGATACCTTGGGTATGAGACCCACTTTTTGTTCGCCTGGTGTGTCAAACATGCCTAACGAGGTTCTTGAACTCGTTCCGATGCACCAGCCTGTTGGTTGGAGAGTTTGGATTGACGATCATAACTTCAGCTCCGCAACGGGAGAAACTCTTCTTCCGTTGCCCCATATTTCCCAAACTCTTGAGAGGTTCAAGCTCTTTCAGTTTGATCCTTTGAATGAGACGCCTTTGCGTCCAATTCATGAACCTCTCATTTCATCTTGTGCTCTTTGTGAAGGGGGCCCACACATGAGTATTCTGGCCCCGCGTGGTGTCATGTTCCCTTTCCAAGTGCATTGACCCACTTTTGAGGTTCCCATTTGATGTCTTTTGACAAATGAAGATGGGAACTTATGTTTGTACGTAGTTATATTAAAAATCAAAAGTACAACAAAAGTCTCCTTCAGTGAGCATCGATTGTTGTGGGCTCCAACTCTTGAGTATTTGGGTCACATTTCTTTCACGTATTTGTATCTCCTCTTTAGCATCTCACATGTTTTGAGAGAATTTGGGTTTGTGTCCATCAACATAACCTCGAACTTCCTTTTGCGCTCCATATTGGTGAGATCTTTTCTTTTTCATGCATAAATCCATGTAGTATTTTGCTCGCATTCATTGAGGACAATGCATGAAGTAGGTGTGGGGGTGTTTTTACGTGTTTACATAGTCGTGTCTTTTCCTTTGATTTTTGTTTTCTTTTGTGTGCATTATTAGGGTCATGTTAGTGTGCTGCATTTTATCGATATATTTGCTTGCCATGATCCTTGGGTGACTTGTCTTCTTTTTCTTGCCTAGTGCCTTAAAATTTTCACATTTCTTTCAAAATCTTCTTGTGTTTGCGAAAGAAAATGTTTTGTGGGTTTTGTGTGTGTTTAGCATGTGCAAAACCGTTGAGAGGCAAAGTAAAAAGAAAGCTACCAAAATTGTCTTGAACTTGATGCATTAGGATATCTAGTACAGTGGCTTTAGGACTTATCTAGTCGTTAGGATGCACTCCAGTTTTCCCTCGCGGGGCGAGTAATCGTAGGGTTTCAGTACTCAAACATTTAAAGAAGTCCACCCTGAACCTAGTGAGTCAATAATTCGTGCCTGTTAAGTTAATGGAGTTTGTTGTAGTCAAGGACCCTTTAAATCCTGTTGTGAGACATTAAGTGTAGGGGTTTTGGTTCATGTTTAGATAAGAAATAAGTTAGTATGTGTTCTCTCTTCTCGCTCGACTCCTATCACTCGGGAAAGTAGGTCTGATGGGACTTTGTGCCTGGTGCTTTCGAGTCATCTAACTTGGGATGCGCCGACCGAACTCTCATTACACGGGTGGTAGGGATTGCCCTATGTGGAGATTTGGGGAAAGGTGTACGTGATAGTGTAAGTCCTCATAGGCAATGATGCATGAAACCTGACCCTGGGAGAATGAAACTCCAACTAATAAAAAGAAAAGAAGAAAAAAAGAGAGAAAAGAAACAAAAAGAAAAAAAGGTAATGCAAATAAGAACCTTAATGGACTTTACACTTTGTATCACTTGAGGATGTTGAGGTTGTCCATGTCTTTCACTTAATCCCTTATTTAACTTGCACGAATGGTTCATTAGGCTAGGTTTGTGGACTGATTACCTATAATGAGTCGGCCCGTAGGATTACCGCGTCCCATGATCGACAACATATGTCCAACGAGTCGAGTGTCTAGATTGAATAATGCATCTTGTTCGGATTTTGTGGGTATATCCTCTGAAAACCCTCAGGAGACAACACTCCTCCTCCTTGGCAACAAGGAGGTTTAACGGTTTGTTGCACGTGCTAAGTGCAACCGTGATTCATACGAAAGTGAGTTAGGATTTCTTGTTTCTCGTTTGTTTTTCTCTTTCTTTGTTTTGCTCGAGACTAGCAAAAACTTAGGTGTGGGGGTATTTGATTGACATCATTTCATGCTTATATTTGTATCTTATATCCATTATCTTACACCTAAGCAATGCTACGTGACGAGTTTTATGTTTGAATTTCAGAAATAAATAAGTTTGAAGAGATGAAACATAAAACGACCCAAAAGCATGGAAAAAAACTTAATTGTGAGACATGGGGACTAAGATACAAGGGAGGAGGACCTGAACGTAAGACCGAAGGACCAAAGAGCAAAACAGAAAACTCCACACCATCATGGGGAGTATTTTGGCAATTCTATTTGGGTAGGAGCTCCAACAAGTGAAGTAGATGCATCAAAGACCAACAAAGACATCCAGTAAAGCCCAGAATAAAATGCAGCGTGATCCGGACCTTATAGACCGCCAATTGGCGGTCCAAGACCGCTAATTGGCGGTCTGTTTTGGCCCAAATCTGCTATGATTTTGGTGGGTCGCGTATTAATGTGTATTTAGTCCATTGCTGGTATTTGTTTAGTCCCACATTGGGGGATTGTCCCGGATTGCCTTTTTCTTTGGTTATAAATAGAACTCTTAACCTTCTATTGTAAACTACCCATTGCTTGGTGGTATTCTCTCTACTTGGAGTAAGCCTTGAAGCAAAACTCAAGGTGGAGAAGAGTGCTACCTTCAATGTGAGTCATTTTAATAAAATAATTGTTATTAGTTTCTTTTAATCTTGTCTTTTAATTTTGCATGCTTCTTTAGTTTTACTTTCCTTTCCTTTCCTTTCCTTTTAGCTTATTTATTGTTCCTTTCTTGCTTAGTTAAATTTTCTTTCAGTATAATGTTTCATATTGTTAATGTAGGTAGTGTAATGATTAGTGAGTAGTTCCATCTCCATTTGGGGGTGGAGAAATATGTGATATGATCATGTAGTGTATTAGGTGTGTGTTATCTTAATCCATTGAGCCTTATATGATTTCCATAACCATCTAATGTGATTTCACTCTTATCTTTGATATGCTAATGCTCTTGAATGAAGCTTAGCTTATGCTTAGATTAATGGACCTATTTTATGGGGAATGATAAGGTGAGGATATGGATGGAATTAATATTGGAAACACAATTTGTAGTGTATGTACTCTTGTTGCCTTTACCTTGGTTAATGTCTTGTATGTTTTAATGATATTGGGTTATCTTATTTCATGTGGAGGCATAGTAGGGTCTAATTTTTATACATGAGTTCATTTAGCTTCATTCCAATTATTGTCTTGTATGTTTTAACGATATAGTCTTATCCTATTTCATGTGGAGGCAAAGTTGGATTTAGTTTTATGATTTCATGCACTACATGTTGTGAGGAGCATAATTGAACACACACACACACACACATCTTTATATTCACATTATTTCTCTACCCCCTATGGGGTTTAGTTTTATTGCTTATCTTCCATTTCCTTTTTTCATTGTAGTGTAGTTTAGTGTAACCAAACTTTCTCTCCTTTCTTTCCCACTCGCCTTCGCACAAACCAAAAGTCGACACACCTCCTTGTAGATTGACCCGTATTTGCCACCGCTTCAACGCGGTCGTGCACTTGCGGTTTAATATAAAACGAATTGCAGCCAATGTTCTTCCCCGGAGACCACTCCTCCATTGCAGCCAATGTTCAACCTCGATCGACAATAAGATTTCGTGGCTCATTCTCGAGAATTAGCCCTCGTAGGCGGTCCCTCGTTTGGAAAGTTCGAGGATGGATCTAGATGTTCTCTATTTGTCGAAGACCCTGATCGAAGATTGGTGGTGTACGGGAATGTTTATAACATCTCCAGACACCACTTCACAGAGGTGGGAGAGGGAGAAGTGAAGGATGTAGTGGGAGTTGCTTAGATGCTGGTGCATTGGTGCCAATTCCGGAAGAAGAGATTGTTACCCTCGGTGATGCTATCGATGGGTTCGTGAGGCGGCCTTGTCATTTAGTAGAGCTAAATGACTCATACAAGGTATACTTTAATTTTGAAAGACTGTAAATTTCAAAATTGTTAACAATTGTAGTTTTAACGGTTGTATATATATCTGTAAGGTGGCAAGCCCCCGGAACAAAGGGTCAAACAACCAACCTTCGATCAACATTAACTTGCTTCCAAGAAGCTGCAAAATGTTGTATCAATGTATGCTAGGTAGGGAATCACAATCCTTAAGTACCTGAGATTTGAGGTTAAAGGGTTGCCTTTGGCTTTGTACGTCACCAAAGAGGATGTCCTGCAGTTCTTGGAGATGGATTCATTGTGCATCATGATTATCGACGTGCAAGTGAAGTAAGTGTTTTCTTTGGTATAATATGAAATGTAATGAATAATTTTATCGTAACTGTAATAAAATGTAATTTTTACTCTTGTAGACACCTTTATGACGCCAGAAGGTTAGTCTTTCCCGATGATCAAGTACTTGGATTTATCAGACTATCTATATATATATACGGGAATGACGATAAATCGGGTCAGCTTGGGACTCTCATGAAAGAAGAAGACAAAAGATATTATCTGCTCCCTTATCATGAGAGGTAAACTTGTTAATTCAAAGTGGAATTTTATTTTGTAATAATCTTCTAATTATATATATAACAAGGCTCATTGGATGCTTGTCGTTGTATGCCCCGTGACTAATTCGGCATATTGGTTTGATCCATTGGGGTCGAATAAACCAAGGGACTCCATAAAGAAACTTGTAAATATGTAAGTTTGTTTTAGTCATCGTAATTGTAATTAGTGGATTTTTATTAGTTTTATTGAATGAAGTTTTTCAATAATTTGTCTACTTAGGACAATGAAGGTTTACAAAGCGTTAGATGACAGGAGAACAACCCCAAAAGCAAGAGGAACATGACATGGAATGGGAGTAAGTTCTTTCTCCCATTTTTGTTAATTAAGTTAGGAGCATATATTTAGCGAATTTCTACGTTTGTAGTACTGGAAGCAGACTGGAAATACGGAATGTTGTTATTACGTGATGAGATACATGGAGGAAATTCTTGAATTTGCAAGTGAAGACTTATCCCTATCCGAGGTAATATAGATTGCTATTCAGTTGTATAGTTATAGTTTCAATATTTAGATATTAATATTTTTACTTGTATTTTGATAGGTCTTCCCAAAAAGTAGTGATCCCTACTCGCAACAGAAGCTCGATGATACTCGTGACCGATGGGCTCGCTATTTTATCAAAAACATGTTGATGAACTAAGAGGTTCTCATGTCACTAATTTTTTTTTGTAATTTAGTTAACAAGTTCACTTGTATTACAAACGTACAAAAAGGTATAGACGTCGGATGTATATAACGGCCGACGTCTATGCGTTAGGTATAGACGTCAGATTTTACACGACCGACGTCTATGTATATACGACGTATACATAAACGTCCGGTCTGGGGAGGCTTATATCCGACATATATTCCCTTTTCTACAGTAGTGATTGCTTATGCTTCATGTTAACTACACATCATCTTAATCTATGCCTAATCCATAGTCCTTATATTCTAAGTGTTAGTTAGGTTGCATTTAGTTAATTGTAGTGTAGTGTTGATTTGGATAAATCAATTCCATTCTCCATCCTTTTTGCCGATTTGATTACAGAATTAGTTATCAATCAAACAATCACGATCCCTATGGACTGACCCGTACTTGCCTTGTCTTCACCGACGTCTTGCACTTGTGGTTATTAAAACGATCAATCAAGTTTTTGGCTCCGTTGTCGGGGATCGTTGCTTTGTTTGCTTTGCATTTATTTCTGTTTCGATTTGATTTCACGATTTTTTGTGTTGTTTCTTGAGCCCATAGGATTAGTGGATTTGTTAAAGTCCCAGGAAAAAATTGGAGCATTTTTTTAATTCTTATTTGACGCCAACATCGCACCCAAAGGGATACAATTGAGAATCCTTGCTTGGAAAAAAAATTGGATCTTGGTGAGGTGATTACCCTTGAATTGCATATTCGGTGGCCTGGTGAGGTCTTTCTACATCTGACATCATAATTGTGCTTGTTGCTTTTATTCATCATATTTGGAACTTGTATTTTTGGTATACTGATTGATTTGTTTTAATTAACCGCAAGTGCACGACCGCGTTGAAGCGGTGGCAAATACGGGTCGATCCACATGGAGATGTGTCGACTTTAGTTTGTTCGAAGGCGAGTGGGAAAGAAAGGAGAGAAAGGAGTTATGATCTAAACTACACTACAATGCGAAATGAATGAAAATACGCAATAAAACTAAACCACATAGGTGGTAGAGAAAGAATGTGAATACAAATATATGTTTATGTGTGTGTGTTCAATCAATCTCATCACAACATGTAGTGCATGAAAATCATAAAACTAAATCCAACTTTGCCTCCACATGAATTAAGATAACACAATATCATTAAAACATACAATACAATAATTGGAATGAAGCTAAATGAACTCATGTATAAAGACCAACCCTCACTATGCCTCCACATGAATTAAGATTTACACAATCATTAAACCATACAAGATATTAACCAAGGTAAAGGCACAAGAGTACATGCAACTACTAATCATGTTTCCTTTATCAATTCCATCCATATCCTCACCTTATCATTCCCCATAAAATAGGTCCACTAATCTAAGCATATGCTAAGCTTCATTCAAGAGCATTAGCATATCAAAGGCAAGAGTGAAATCCCATTAGATGGTTATGGAAATCATGTAAGGTTCAACGGATTAAGATAACACACACCTAATACATCACATAATCATATCACATATTTCTCCACCCCCAAATGGGGATGGAACTACTCACTCATATTTAAACTACAACCTACATTAAAATGAGACATTCTACTGAAAGGAGATTAAACTAAGCAACCAAGAAATATTAAAGAAGCTAAAAAGACATAAAACTAAAGAAGCATGCAAGACATATAAAAGGAAATTAAACTAAGAAAGAAACAAGATAACCAAAGGAAAACATCTATTATTACTCACTCAATTACAAGTAGCCTCTCTCCACTAGGGGTTTTTGCTTCAAGGCTTTTACTCCTAGTAGAGAGGATGACCACCAAGAGAGTGATGGGATACAAGAGAGGAGGGAGAGTTCTATTTATAGCCAAAGAAAAAGGTAATCTGGGACAATCCCCCGGTATGGGACTAAACATATACCAGAAATAGACTAAACACACTCTAATACACGACCCAAAGAAATCTTAGCGGATCCGGAGCAACCCGGACCGCCAATCAGCGGTCCCAGACAGCTAATTGGCGGTCTACAGGGTTTGGATCGTGCTGGGCTTTCTTCTGGGCTTTTCTGGATGTCTTTGTTTGTCTTTCATGCATCTACTTTGCTTGCTGGAGCTCCGACCCGAATAGAATTGCCAAAATACTCCCATGGTGGTGTGGAGTATTCTTGTTTTCTCATTGGTCCTTCGATCATACATTCAGGTCCTTCGATTTTGCATCTTAGTCCTCGAGTCTCTCAACTCAGTCCTTTTTCCTGCTTTTAGGTCCTTTTATGCCTATTCTCTTCAAACCAATTTATTTCTGAAATTCAAACATAAAACTCATTACGTAGCATTGTTTAGGTGAAAGATAATGGATATAAGATACAAATGTAAGCATGAAATGACGTCAATCATATACCATCTCTTTTGATTCCAAATCTTAAAAAAATTGCCACATTTTTTTTGAAATCAACACTTGGACATATGAACCATTTTTATAAATCATCATGTGTTCATTGTGGGTTAAGTGGTCAGGTGTCCGAGGAGTGTGGTTGTTCTCCTCGAGAATCATCTTCGAACAACTATTATTATCCACATTATGAGCCATGTTCCAATGCATATAGCCCATCATGGAGTGAGCACCAAATTTTTTTATGGGATTACCAAGATGAATTTAACTCATGCTTGTCATTTCATCCGCAACATGATCCTCCTGTTTAATTCCAAACTCCATACCAATCTCAACTTGTGGTCCAATGGAATGAATCTCAACATACAAATACCCAAGTCCCACATTTTGATGACCAAGACATGAACCTCACTGTTGACCCCACACTTGATTCCTTAGAACAAACCCTGGAAATACAAGTGCGTCAAATGACACAACAATTAAGTGAACGTGAGGAGGGTGATCTTTCTTGTCAACATGAGGATTCATCTTCTGATATCGAACCACCACCACATCCACAAATTTGAGGCACAATCTTTCAAAGTCAAACTCCTAGTCAGTGTGAGGGACTTGGGATTTTAATTCATGATCACTTGGTGGAGGATTCGATCCGAATTGAGAATAACATGGACTAGCTTGATTTTGAGTTGGCACAAGATTGTGCCTTATCTTTATTATTCGATTAATCTCCTCCTCTTATTACACCTTCTGTTGTGTGTAGTTTTTTCGAGTCGAGTCGAGCATTTTATGTGAGGGTGGGATCGTTCTGGTGATTGATTGATCGTTTTATATTAACCGCAAGTGCATGACCGAGTTGAAGCGGTGGCAAATACGGGTCGTCCACTGGGAGGTGTGTCGACGATTGGTTCGTTCGAAGGCGAGAGGTAAAAAGAAGGAGAGAAAGGTTGGTTACACTAAACTACACTAAGATGCAAAAAGGAAATAAAGATAAGCAATAAAACTAAGCCCCATAGGGGGTAGAGAAATAATGTGAACATAAAGAAGTGTGTGTGTGTGTTCATTAAACTCCTCACAACATGTAGTGCATGAAATCACAAAACTACATCCAACTTCGCCTCCACATGAATTAAGATAAGACTACATCATTAAAACATACAAGGCAATAATTGGAATGAAGCTACATGAACTCAAGTATAAAGACTAGACCCTACTATGCCTCCACATGAATTAAGATAAGACTACATCATTAAAACATACAAGACATTAGCTAAGGTAAAGGCAACAAGAGCACATACACTACAAATTGTGTTTCCAATATTAACTTCATCCATATCCTAACCTTATCATTCCTCATAAAATAGGTCCACTAATTAAAGCATAAGCTAAGCTTCATTCAAGAGCATTAGCATATCAAAAATAAGAGTGAAAACCCATTAGATGGTTATGGAAATCATATAAAGCTCAAGGGATAAAGATAACACACACTTAATACACTACATGATTATATCACATATTTCTCCACCCCCCAAATGGGGATGAAACTACTCACACATATTTAAACTAACTACTCTAATAAAATGAAGCATTATACTGAAATGAAACTATACTAATCAAGCAAGAAGTATTAAAGAAACATAAAACTAAACAAGCACCAAAGGAAACACATTAAATGACATTAACTAAGCAAGAATTAACAAGCTAATGAAAACATCTATTATTAACTCACTCAAATTACAAGCAGCTCTTCCTCCACCAGAGTTTTGCTTCAAGGCTTCACTCGTAGTAGGGAAGATGCCACCAAATTCATGCATCTACTTCGTTTATTTGAGCTCCGACCCGAATAGAATTGCCAAAATACTCCCCATGATGGTGTTGAGTTTTCTGTTTTGCTCTTAGGTCATTCTGTCTTGCGTTCATGTCCTTCTCCCTTGCATCTTGGTCCCCAGATCTCACGGTTCACTCCTTTTTCCCAGCTTTTGAGTCCTTTTATTCTTCATCTCTTCTTTAGAGCATTTTATTTGTTGGTGTTTGATTCTCCCAGGGTCAGGTTTCGTGCATCATTGCCTATGAGGACTTACACTATCACGTACACCTTCCCCCAAATCTCCACATAGGGCGATCCCTACCACCCGTGTAACGGGAGTTCGGTCGGTGCATCCCAAGTCAGATGACTCGAAAGCACCAGGCACAAAGGCCCCTCAGACCTACTTTCCCGAGTGATAGGAGCCGTGCGAGAAGAGAGAACACCACTTATTTATTTATCTACATGGGAACCAAAACCCCTACTAAGTTTCACAAAAAGAGATTAAGGGCCCTTGACCACGACAAACTTCCTTACACTAAAAGACACAAATTATTTGACTCACTAGGTTCAGGGTGGACTTCTTTAAATGTTTGAGTGCTGAAACCCTACGATTACACGCCCCCCGAGGGAAAACCGGGGTGCATCCTAACGACTCGATAAGACCTACAGCCAGTAAACTAGAAATCTTAATGCATCAAGTTCAAGACAATTTTGGGAGTTTTCTTTTTACTTTGCCTCTCAATGGTTTTGCTCATGCTAAACACACGCAAAACCTACAAAAACATTTTCTTTCGCAAACACATGAAGATTTTGAAAGAAATGTGGAAATTTTAAAGCACTCGACAAGCAAAAGAAGACAAGTCACCCAAGGATCATGGCAAGCATATATATCAATGTTAAATGCGGCACACAAACATGACCCTAGCAGTACATACAAAAGAAAAAAAACCAAAGAAAAAGACTCGAATATGTACACACGTAAAACACCCCCCCCCACAACAACCCGAATTCCCTCAAAACCTGTGAGATGCTGAAGAAGGGAGATAAATACGTGAAGAAATGGGGCCCTAGTACTCAAGGGTTGGAGCCCACAACAATCGATGCTCACTGAAGGAGTCTTTTATTACACTTTTTTTTATATGTACAACAACAATGATATTCTCATAATCATTTGGTCAACGAACATCAAATGAGAACATCAAGTCATGAGGACCAGAGACTTGCCGAGATGGGCAAACTTCACCGGTACTCTGAGGTGTCATGAGGGGTGAAAGGTCAAAGCTGAAAGGCTCGAACCCCTCATGATAATGGTCGGGTGTAGGCAACATGAAAGAGTGAAGATGTGTTGCCTCACTAGGGTTTAGTTGCTCATCGAACAAAACCCTCCAACCAATAGGCGAGTGCATCGGAGCCCGAGGTAGAGCACTCAATGGTCCCGGGTAAATGGAATGAGTTCCTCAAGCTCATTCGATGGATGCAGCAGACCTGCATCACTAAAAATGGGGCTTCTCCCCAAGTCATCCAACATGGACCTCCCACCATCATTTATATCATCAAGCATAAGCCCGGTCAAAGGTGGGTCATTGTTGGAGTCAATATGAAGCTCAAATGGCTCAATGGCCATAGAACATGAGGTAGAGACACCTTCTGGTATAGGCATATGATGAGGTATCTCACTCTCACTAGTACTCTCAACTGACTCATGCAACGAATACTCCCTTTGGACATTCATGTTTGAGGCCAGCTCACTCTGTTGCATTGCAAAGACAGGCAATGAGTCTTCGCTGAGCCCACAAACATTCTCAACGGGTTGCATTGGTGTTATGGGTGTTTGTTGATTTTGCGGTGCTTTCTCAAATTGGCGGATGAGATTTAGATTTAAAGGTTCATCCATGGGTTCCTGTTGCTTACCAGAGTTGAACACATGAAACTCGACACTCATGTTACCGAATGAGAGATTCATGAGACCATTTCTACAATTAATCAAGGCATTGGAGGTTGCCAGAAATGGTCTACCCAAAATCAAAGGTATTTGAGAGTGGGTGTTCGCAACAGGATTGGTATCGAGGACAACAAAATCGACTGGAAATATAAAATCTCCAACTTTGATAAGCACATCCTCGGTAATCCCCATGGGAATACGAATGGATCTATCTGCCAATTGGAGGGTGATCTTCGTTGGTTTTAATTCTCCCAAGTTCAACTGTTTATAAAAAAAGAATGGGAGGAGGTTGACCGCCGATCCTAAATCAAGCAAAACATTGCTCATTCTAGTGTCCCCTATCGTACACTGAATAGTAGGACACCCAGGGTCCTTGTATTTTGTGTAGGTAGGATTGGACAAAAGTGAGCTGATATTTGCAGCCAAGAATGCTTTCTTAGGAACATTGGTCTTCCTTTTGGTTGTGCAGAGATCCTTCAACACTTTGGCATATTGAGGTATTTGTTGGATGGCATCCAACAAGGGGATGTTAACCTTTACTTGCTTAAACACCTCTAATATCTTGTCCATGTTGTCACTCTGCTTTTTGGTTAACCTACTTGGATAGGGAGCTTTTGGCAGGTAGGTTTTCTGCGGTGCCTGAGAAGGAAGCCTTGGTGTATTACCCTCACCCTCAGCCTCCTCTTCACCACCATTCCCACTGAGGGGCTGTATAGATGGTGGTTGTTGTGGCAAGGAAATGTGATTGTCAACCTGTTTTCCATTCCTTAAGGTCACAATGGAATTGACATGGTGAACAGGTTCCTCTACATGGTTCATTTGTCTCCCCCGAGGTACCACATTCTCATTTTGCATGTGTTGTTGTTGTTGGTACATACGGGGGTTAGCCTCAGGCTGGCTAGGAAAAGACCCTCTCTCTCTTCTTTCATGTACAGACTGAGCCAATTGGCCCATCTGAAGCTCTAGAGATTTGATGGTCTGCTGATTTGAAGTGAGAACTTGACTCGTGGTTGACATAAAATTTTTCATTGAGTTTTCAAGTCCAGGAGTCAAGGTCTCAAGCGAATTGAATCGGGTTTCCATATTATTGGAATTTGGGAAATCCGATTGATTGGTGGTTTGTGCTTGGGGTGGCTGATAGGAATGTGCATGCATGGGAGGTTGGTGTGATTGGTAATGTGGTCTAGAGGAGTTTGAAGGACCACTTGGGGCATTAGTTTGGTTCCATGAAAAATTGGGGTGGTTCCTCCATCCAGGATTATAAGATGATGAGTATGGGTCATTCCTGGCTCTATCATAGATGACGTTGACACGCTCCATCTCAGGAGGAATGGACTCACACTCGCTTTCTACATGACCTATCCTACCACATGAATGACATGGAACTGGACCAGATGTGGACATGTGAGGTGCACCCTGTTGGTTTTGGAGCTCAATCAAATCCATGCGGCGCATTAAGGCCGCCATGCGCTCCTCGGTGGCCGTAGTGGTATCGACAACAAATACGGCACCCAATCTAGTCGAGTTTGCATTCGCGATCCTTGCTCCTATGCTAGATGATGCAGGTGGTTCCCTCACACTCTCCCATTGCATGGTTTTCTCAGCGAGGTCTTCTAGGAAGGCCCATACCTCCCATTCATCCTTTCCCAAGAACTCTCCTTGACACATGGACTCAAGGAGCGTTCGGGATGGGATGTGAAGACCCTCGTACACAATCTGACAAAAGCACCACAACTCAATGCCATGGTGAGGGCACAAGGATAGTAGCTCTTTGAACCTCTCTAGATATGCATGAAATGGTTCGGTCTCATGGTTATAGAACGAATTGATTTCGTTCCTCAATTTTTGAGTCCGATGATTTGGAAAGTATTTCTTGAGGAATGCAGATTGAAACTCATCCCAAGTCCTAAAGGCATTCGCCTGGTTGCTGTACAACCACTTCTTGGCATCATCCTTCAGCGCAAAGGGGACACGCCTGATGGATGGAGTCTGTGCTAAGTTGTTGCAACTTGAACATAGCACAAACCTCCTCAAATTCCCTGAGAAAGATATAGGGGTCACCTTTCCCAGTGAAGTGAGGGAGAATGGAAAAAAACTGAGGCTTAACCTCAAAATGGTTCCCATTAGCCTCTGGTAATACGATGCATGAGGGTAGAGCGGTACGGCTCGGGTAGCATCGATCACGTAGATGTATGAGAGCGACAACTGGAAGCACAAGTCAAACAGGTGGGTCCAACAACTGCTCCTCCTCACGGAAATTAGCAGCCATTGAACCCGGATTGTGTGTGACACGAGAGGAGGAAGGCGTCGAGAAGTCGACTACCGAAGCAGGGTTGACAACGCGCCTCGTCAAACGACCACTCTCGTCTCGTGCCCATGAAAGCATGCACAAAGGTGCACACACCCAAAACAAAACTTCTTTTTTTTCTTTTTTTCTTTTTCAAAGAATGTGCGTAGAGGAGAAGACGGGGGAACACAGGAGAGAAAGAATGACTCAGGAGAGAAGGGAAGAAGTCCTTATGCTACGGCGGATGGGTACAGGTAGAAGCACACAAGCAAACAAGACTCAAGCAATCCTAAGGTCGTTATAGGTCCTTACAGCTAGACGACGCCTAACTGCGAGGTCACACGGCCTCAACACGCCTCACCTCCCTACAACAAGGACCACAAAGCCCAGCAAGTGAGCCAAGATCCGGGGATCTCGTATCTCCTACTATCGACAAAGTGGGCAACGCCGATCAGGTCATGACGGTCGGGACCGGATCACTCTCCTAATGCATCCGAATTCCTTAAGGCTAATGTCTACTTGATTTTAAAATTAGGCTCTTGATTAGTGTGGTTTTTGGGGCGAAGGAAAGGGTGATGAAATCCCCCACCTTATCTTTTATGGGACAACCCCTCCTTAGTAGCGTTTTGGAGTCCTAATCTAGCAATCAACTCTCCAAACAAACGCTCAACTCACACTTGTTTCAATGCACTTCCTACTAACTAATGTATGTTCATATGAAATGCATGAATGAGAGTAGAAGGTGCGTACCTCACGCCAGCACTCAGTAACTGAAAATAAAGCTAAAATGAAAGACAATCTATATGCCTAAGTCACATACATGATGCATGACCTAAACAAAAATAATGCCTAATCTTTTGATTTGAGTTTTAAGATCCAAGTTGCTTAAAGGAGGTTTGATTATGGATATGGGAACAAACTATAAGTCAAAACATGCCAAATCAAGTCCCAGATATCTACATCAATTATGTAAACACGCCACAGAAATAAGAGAGTAAAATGAGCTCACCAGACCGCCAATTGGCGGTCTGAAGTTCCCAGAATGCCTCCGAATTTCTCTAGGTGCTCCTCCTGGCGACTCCAAGTCTCCTGAAACAAATAAAAACTACAAAACACAAATTAAATCCACTCGAATCGTCCAAACAAGAGTCTGGACTGACACCTCCCCGGCAACAGTGCCAAAAACTTGTTGAACGTTTTAATTAAACCGCAAGTGCACGGCCGCGATGAAGTGGTGGCAAGTACGGGTCGTCCTCAGGGAGGTGAGCAGCCTCTTGTTTATCAGAAATCAAGTGGCGAAAATTGGGGGAAAAGTATGAAATGCGAACAAAAGAAACAAACAATGAAACGAAAACTAAGCTAAGAACAAAAGAAGAATGCTGGAATATAGATATGGGAAAACCCCTAAGGGGTGGAGTGAGTGCACACAAGCAAAGAGGTGGGTGTTCAAGACATTCTTTAACCACAAATAAAGGTGGTGTTATCATGCATAGGAAGGGTCTAAATGTTGTGGCAAAATCTATCAATCTATTCACCAACTTAGTTGATTAACATTTACATATGCAAGATGTTTATTTCAGAACCTAAACAAGCATGAGAGGTGTCTAATCATTTTGGCAAAACTCATCAAGTTATAAATTCTATCCTAAACAAGCAAGCATACATTCATGTCAAGCAACACATTGGAATTAAAGCATTCAATCCATTCTCATTTGCATGTATGTACATCTACTCCACCCCCCAAAGGGGATGAAACTACTCACTAAACATTACACTAATTATTAAACTAAACAAAGAAAGCATAATAACTAAGCTAATAAAACTAATGAAATGAGATTAAGCAAAGCAAAACAAGAAACATGAAACAAACAACATAATAAAGAAAACTTGTATTAAAATGACTCACATTAAAAGTAGCATCCTCCTACTTTAGTGTGTGCTTCAAGGCCTCACTTCTAGTAGGAAGAATAGTCACTTAAAATATGGAGTGATTACAATGGAAGGTGAAAAGTTCTATTTATAGCCATGGAAAAAGGCAAACCGGGACAATCCCCCGATGTAGGACTAAACAGATACCAAAAATAGCCTAAACATCCTCTAATACATGTGCTAGAGAAAGTTTAGCGGATTTGGGCTAAAATGGACCGCCAATTGGCGGTCTAAAAAGTCCGGATCCATCTGGAATTTGTGCTGGGCTTTGCTTAGTGTATTTGGTGGTCTTGGATGCATCTACTTCGTTTATTTGAGCTCCGGCCCGAATAGAATTGCCAAAATACTCCCCATGATGGTCTGGAGTTTTCTGTTTTGCTCTTAGGTCCTTCTCTCTTGCGTTCAGGTCCTTCTCCCTTGCATCTTGGTCCCCAGATCTCACAGTTCAGTCCTTTTTCCCAGCTTTTGAGTCCTTTTATGCTTCATCTCTTCAAACCTTTTTATTCCTGAAAACTAAACATAAAACTCGTAACATAGCATTGTTTAGGTGAAAGATAATGGATATAAGATACAAATATACGCATGAAATGATGTCAATCAACATGTAAAAAGATGGTGAAGAATGCATTCTATAGGCACAAATGTAGGTAGTGTTTTCATGCATAGGAAGTGTCCAAAGTTTATGGCAAAACCTATCAATCCATTCACTAACCTAGTGGATTTACATTGATATACACAAGTTGGTTATTTCAGAACCTAAAAAACCATGGGAGGTGTCTAAGATGTGTGGCAAAACCCATCAAGTGTAGTATTCTACTCTAACAAGCAAGCATACTGATTGATTGTTTTATATTTAACCGCAAGTGCACGGCCGCGTTGAAGCGGTGGCAAATACGGGTCGTCCACTGGGAGGTGTGTCGACACTTGGTTTGTGCGAAGGCGAGAGGTAAAGAAAAGGAAGAAGGATGTATTACATTAAACTACACTACAATGCTAAACTAGAATGCAAAAGGAAATGAAGATAAGCAATAAAACTAAACCCCAAAGGGGGTAGAGAAATAATGTGAACATAAAGAAGTGTGTGTGTGTTCATTAAGCTCCTCACAACATGTAGTGTATGAAATCATAAAACTACATCCAACTTTGCCTCCACATGAATTAAGATATGACTACATCATTAAAACATACAAGACAATAATTGGAATGAAGCTACATGAACTCAAGTATAAAGACTATACCCTACTATGCCTCCACATGAATTAAGATTTCACTACATCATTAAAACATACAAGACATTAGCTAAGGTAAAGGCACAAGAGCACATACACTACAAATTGTGTTTCCAATATTAACTTCATCCATATCCTAACCTTATCATTCCCCATAAAATAGGTCCACTAATCAAAGCATAAGCTAAGCTTCATTCAAGAGCATTAGCATATCAAAGATAAGAGTGAAAACCCATTAGACGGTTATGGAAATCATATAAAGCTCAAGGGATAAAAATAACACACACTTAATACACTACATGATTATATCACATATTTCTCCACCCCCAAATGGGGATGGAACTACTCACTACTCATTACACTACTGATTAGACTAAGTAAAGAAAACATTTAACTACGATACTAAAATTACTAAACAAGAAATTAAACAAAGTAAAGCAACCCACACAAAACAAGCAACATAACAAGACAAGATTAAAAGAAACAAATAAACTTTTATTAACAATGACTCACATTGAAGGTAGCATTCTTCTCCACCTTGAGTTTTTGCTTCAAGGCTCACTCCTTAGTAGAGAGAATGCCACCAAGCAATGGGTAATTACAATGGAAGGTGAAGAGTTCTATTTATAAGCATGGAAAAAGCTAATCGGGGACAATCCCTCGATGTGGGACTAAACCAATACCACAAATAGCCTAAACGAACACTAATACAAGTCCAGGAGAAGTTAGGGCGGATCTTGCATGATCCAGACCGCCAATTGGCGGCCTATAAAGCCCAGATCCGTCTGGGTCTTCTGGTGGGCTTTCCTTGGTGTGTTTCTTGGTCTTAGATGCATCTAACTTGTGTAGTGGAGCTCCGACCCGAATCGAATTGACAAAATACTCCCCATGATGGTGTGGAGTTTCCTGTTTTGCTCTTAGGTCCTTCTGTCTTACGATCAGGTCCTTCTGTCTTGCATCTTGGTCCCCAGGTCTCACAATTAAGTCCTTTTTCCTGCTTTTGGGTCCTTTCATGGCTCTTCTCTTCAAACCTCTTTATTTCTGAAAACTAAACATAAAACTCGTCACGTAGCATTGCTTAGGTGTAAGATAATGGATATAAGGTACAAATATAAGCATGAAATGATGTCAATCAAATACCCCCACACCTAAGTTTTTGCTAGTCTCGAGCAAAACAAAGAAAGGAAAAAGCATACGAAAAACAAGAAATCCTAACTCACTTTCGTAGGAATCACGGTTGCACTTAGCACGTGCAACAAGCCGTTAAACCTCCTTGTTGCCAAGGAGGAGGAGTGTTGTCTCCTGAGGGTTTTCAGCGGATATACCCACAAAATCCGAACAAGATGCATTATTCAATCTAGACACTCGACTCGTTGGAAATATTTTTGTCGATCAATGGACGCGGTAATCCTACGGGCCGACTCTATATAGGTAATCAGTCCACACCTAGCCTAATAAACCATTCGTGCAAGTTAAATAAGGAATTAAGTAAAAGACATGGACAACCTCAAGATCCTCAAGTGATACAAAGTGTAAGGTCCATTAAGGTTCTTATTTGCATTACCATTTTTTTTTCTTTTTGTTTCTTTTCACACATTTTTTTTCTTTTTTTTCTTTTTATTAGTTGGAGCTTCATTCTCCCAGGGTCAGGTTTCGTGCATCATTGCCCATGAGGACTTACACTATCACGTACACCTTTCCCCAAATCTCCACATAGGGCAATCCCTACCACCCGTGTAACGGGAGTTCGGTCGGCGCATCCCAAGTCAGATGACTCGAAAGCACCAGGCACAAAGTCCCCTCAGACCTAAATTCCCGAGTGATAGGAGCCGTGCGAGAAGAGAGAACATCTACTCACTTATTTCTTATCTACACATGAACCAAAACCCCTACACTAATGTCTCACAACAAGATTAAGAGGGTCCTTGACTACAACAAACTTCCTAAATTAACAAACACGAATTATTGACTCACTAGGTTCAAGGTGGACTTCTTTGAATGTTTGAGCACTGAAACCCTATGATTACTCACCCCCAAAGGAAAACTGGGGTGCATCCTAACGACTCGATAAATCCTAAAGCCACGTACTAGATATCCTAATGCATCAAGTTCAAGACAATTTTGGGAGCTTTCTTTTTACTTTGCCTCTCAATGGTTTTGCACATGCTAAACACACGCAAAACCCACAAAACATTTTCTTTCGAAAACACATGAAGATTTTGAAAGAAAAATGAAAATTTTGAAGCACTAGGCAAGCAAAAGAAGACAAGTCACCCAAGGATCATGGCAAGCAGATATATCGATATTAAATGCAGCACACTATCATGACCCTAACAATGCAAACAAAAGAAAACAAAATCAAAGGAAAAATACTCAACTATGTACACACGTAAAACACCCCCCCACACCTACTTCATGCATTGTCCTCAATGAATGGATGCATGCATGAAACAGAAGAGATCTCACCAACGTGAAGTACATAAGGAAGTTCATGGCTATGTTGATGGACACAACCCAACTTCCCTCAAAACCTGTGAGATGCTAAAGAAGGGATACAAATACGTGAAAGAAATGGGGCCCAAATACACAAGGGTTGGGGCTCACAACAATCGATGCTCACTGAAGGAGTCTTTTATTTAACTCTTTTTTCTTTTTTCTTTTTTTCTTTTTTTTTCTTTTTTTATATAACTATGTACAAACATAAATTCCCATCTTCATTTTTCAAAAGACATCAAATGGGAACCTCAAGAGTGGGTCAATGCACTTGGAAAGGGAACATGACACCACGTGGGGCCAGAATACGCATGCGTGGGCCCCCCTCACAAAGAGCACCAGATGAAATGAGAGGTTCGTGAATTGGACGCAAAGGCATCTCATTCAAAGGATCAAACTGAAAGAGCTTGAACCTCTCAAGAGTTTGGGAAATGAGGGGCAACGGAGAAAGAGTTTCTCCCGTTGCGCTGCTGAAGTTATGATCGTCAATCCAAACTCTCCAACCAACAGGCTGGTGGGTCGGAATGAGGTCAAGCACCTCGTTATGCATGTCCAACTCACCAGGAGAACAGGAAGTGGGTCTCATACCCAAAGTATCCTCCAAGGAACTCCTAATACCCTCATGAGCAATGTAGTTGTTTGATGTTCCATCATTTCCAAGATGATCAGGAACAATAGTGAGAGGCAAACTCTCATCAGGTCGTATGAGATTAAGGGTACTAGGGAGCTCTTGCTCCACCAAAGGTGAGTCCTTAGGAGGTACAACAATAAGATCATGTGGCTCAAGGGCCACGGGACAAAAAGGTAAGGCACAATCCTGTGCCGACTCATAATAGAACTGGTCCAAGCTATTCTCAGTTTGAATCGAATCCTCCACTAAGTGATCGTGAATTGAAACCCCAAGTCCCTCAGACTGACTAGGAGTTTGACTTTGAAAGGTTGTGCTTTGAATTTGTGGATGTGGTGGTGGTTCGATTTCAGAAGATAAATCCTCAAGTTGACAAGAAAGGTTACTCTCCTCACTTAATTGTTGCGTCAGTTGACTCACTTGAAGTGTCAGATTTTGTATGCGGTCAACGAGGAGGTCCAAGTCAGATCTTGGGAAATTTTGGGGTTGGGTGTTGATGGCCTGAGAATGAGTCCAATGATTTGAAGTGGGGTGTTGGTAGAATTCTGGGTATTCGGGAGGAGGATATTGGGGTGGAAATGATGTATAAGAATTTGAATATGAATTGTCTCCCCACGAATCCATCCCTCTCGGGTTGTACGCAGATGCGTAATGGTCATATTGAGCATTTTGGGAAAAAGTATGCTCATACTCAGGCTCTGGGGGAACATAAGGACATTCCCCGAAATCATGACCACTCAACCCACAATAGTGACACGGTACGACTACTGGAGCCACCGGTGCACCCATGTCATCTACCACATGCATGAAAGAGGCCAAAGGTTCTTGTAATGTCTCAGATTGATGACCAACATATGATCCGACGTAACTAGATGGTGGTCTAGCAGTCGGTGCCTCTCTCATGTTACCCCAATATGAAGATTGCTCAGTCACACAATGAGGATTATCCCAACCATACGGGGTGTTAGTCTGAGGCACCCCAGGTTGCATGGGTCTGGAGTACCAGGGAGAATCATCCTGGTCCCAACAATGATATGGATGGTCGCCCATGTAACCATCCATCTCAACAAACAACTCTCGAGTCGACCACTCTCACCACCACGAGACTAAGCTCGCAAAAAGTGCTCGACTCGACCCTAAAACGCTACCAGAGTGTGTAAAGGGGAGGAGACTATAACGTAGAAGAAGGTGAGAAGAAGATGACTCAGAGGAGAAGGGAAGAATCTCTAAAGCTAGCGTGGGTAGAGGGATCAGGAAGAAGCCTAACTAGCAAATACGGCTCAAACAATGTAAGGCAATGGGTCCTTAAGCTAGACGACGCCTAACTTCGAGGTCACTAGCCTCGACACGCCTCACCTCCCTACAACGAGGACCACAATGCCCAGCAAGTGATACCAGATCCAGAGATCCAGTACCTCCTACTATCGACAAGGTAGGCAACGCCGATCAGGTCATGACGGTCTCGACTAGATTACTCTCCTAGTGCGTTCGAATTCCTTAGGGCCAATGTATACTTGCTTTTAGTTAAGGCTTTATTAAGAGTGATTTTTGGGGCCAAGGAAAGGGTGATGAAATCCCCCACCTTATCTTTTATGGGACAACCCCTCCTTAGTAGCGATTTGATCCTAGATCTAGCAATCAATCGCTCCAATCAAACGCTCTCTCAGTCTTGTCCCGATGCACCTTACTAACTAATGCATGAACGAAACATGCATGAATGAGGGATGTGGGTGCACACACCTCACGCCAGCAATCAACGACAAAATGTAAAGCAAAGAAAAGACAAATGCATGCAAGGTCTACCAATGGTGCATGACCTAGATGGCAAGAAGTCTAGTCTTTTGCTTTGAGTTTTATGGTCCAAGTTGATTAAAGGGGATTGAAATTAAATCTGGGAGCAAAGTAGAAGTCACAGCATGCAAAATTGTGCTCCCAGATAACTAACATGAACAATATAACAACTGGAACAAATTTGAGAACAATTGAGGCTCACCAGGCCGCCAATTGGCGTTCCCAGACCGCTGATTGGCGGTCTTTTTGTAGCTTCTGGTCCTCAAACTTCTCCAGTAGCCTCCCCTTGATCCTTAGGTTCCCTGAAACTAAACAACACTAGAAACAAAAAAATTAAAAACCCCTCGAATCGCCCAAACCAACGTCTGGACAGAGCACCTCCCCGGCAACGGCGCCAAAAACTTGATTGATCGTTTTATATTTAACCGCAAGTGCACGGCCGCGTTGAAGCGGTGGCAAATACGGGTCGTCCACTGGGAGGTGTGTCGACACTTGGTTTGTGCGAAGGCGAGAGGTAAAGAAAAGGAAGAAGGATGTATTACACTAAACTACACTACAATGCTAAACTAGAATGCAAAAGGAAATGAAGATAAGCAATAAAACTAAACCCCAAAGGGGGTAGAGAAATAATGTGAACATAAAGAAGTGTGTGTGTGTTCATTAAGCTCCTCACAACATGTAGTGTATGAAATCATAAAACTACAT